>CM067844.1:413400982-418200982 GCA_034509565.1 Triticum monococcum
TTACCTGCTTGGATAGACGAGGCCGAGCAGCGTGAAGGAGGGTCGCCGACGAGGAGGCGGCCCTGCAAGTAAGGAGTGAAGGTTTCAACTTGGAAAGGAAGGCGGGAAGAGGGTAAATGTGGCTTTTGGTAAGGGGGAGGGGGCGGGGAGGTAGATATCTCCGCGGAAGCCAAAAATTTGGAATCGCTTCAGCCAAAAAACTGGCGCGCAAAGTGTCATCAGACACGGTCCCTTATTAAGAACTGTGTACGATATGTGGACATCACAAACGATTTAGATAGCTTCACCCGTGTGAGATGAGTTTGAACGTCAAAAGTTTTGGTTCGAATTTCCATGGTTACAGTGGCCATCCACGTCATTGCATAATTTGGGTACACAAAGGAGACTACATCACACCTACACTTCTTAATCGAGCAAGTTCAGCAATTAAACAGAGCTAGCTGACCTAAACATTACTCTAACAAATTAAAGACCGGCGCTCTTAATTAAACAAAACAAAGAGTACTACTATGGCTGGTGCTCGTCGATCTCCGCCACTGCCTCCATGTCCAGCTCGTGCCCGACGGTCTCCTGGGGAAGGGGCTCCATGCCATCCATCGCACCATACTCGGCAAGCATCTCGCCATCCGCATCCGCCATCTCTTTGGAAAAGGCCGCCATGGGCTGGGCGTGGGCGGACGCGATCTGGCTTGGAGGGCTCCGTTATTGCAAGGTATGCAGCGGAGGAATGGACGGCTGCTCGGACGCTCTCAGTGATTGCTAGATCTTCTGCCGTAGGTTGCCGACCGTTGTTGGAGAAGCTTCGCTCGATTTGTGCGGTGACCGCCAGGAGCTGGGCGTGGGCGGCCTCCATCAGGGCTAAGGCCGCCGCTGCGAAACGGACAACTGCTATGCCGCTCTCGCCAGTTGCTATCCCCGAGGCAGATGTTGCTACCGCCACTGATATGTCTCCAACATATCTATAATTTTTGATTGCTCCATGCTATATTATCTACTGTTTTGGACATTATTGGGCTTTATTATACACTTTTATATTATTTTTGGGACTAACCTATTAACCGGAGGCCCAGCCCAGAATTGTTGTTTTTTTGCCTATTTTAGGGTTTCGAAGAAAAGGAATATCAAACGGAGTCCAAACGGAATGAAACCTTCGGGAACGTGTTTTTCTCACCAAACATGATCCAGGAGACTTGGACCCTACGTCAAGCAACCAACAGGGAGGCCATGAGGTAGGGGGGCGCACCTACCCCACCAAGCGCGCCCTCCACACTCATGGCCCCCCTGTTGCTCCACCGACGTACTTCGTCCTCCTATATATACCTACGTACCCCCAAATGATCAGAAACGGAGCCAAAACCCTAATTCCACCGCCGTAACTTTCTGTATCCACGATATCCCATCTCGGGGCGTGTTCCGGAGCTCCGCCGGAGGGGGCATCGATCACGGAGGGCTTCTACATCAACACCATAGCCTCTCCGATGAAGTGTGAGTAGTTTACCTCAGACCTTCGGGTCCATAGTTATTAGCTAGATGGCTTCTTCTCTCTTTTTGGATCTCAATACAAAGTTCTCCCCCTCTCTTGTGGAGATCTATTCGATGTAATCTTCTTTTGCGGTGTGTTTGTTGAGACCGATGAATTGTGGGTTTATGATCAAGTTTATCTATGAACAATATTTGAATCTTCTATGAATTCTTTTATGTATGATTGAATATCTTTGGAAGTCTCTTCGAATTATCAGTTTGGTTTGGCCTACTAGATTGATCTTTCTTGCAATGGGAGAAGTGCTTAGCTTTGGGTTCAATCTTGCGGTGTCCTTTCCCAGTGACAGTAGGGGCAGCAAGGCACATATTGTATTATTGCCATCGAGGATAACAAGATGGTTTTTTTATCATATTTCATGAATTTATCCCTCTACATCATGTCATCTTGCTTAAGGCGTTACTCTGTTCTTATGAACTTAATACTCTAGATGCATGCTGGATAGCGGTCGATGTGTGGAGTAATAGTAGTAGATGCAGGTAGGAGTCGTTCTACTTGTCTCGGATGTGATGCCTATATACATGATCAGACCTAGATATTCTCATAACTATGCTCAATTCTGTCAATTGCTCAACAGTAATTTGTTCACCCACCGTAAAGTACCTATGCTCTTGAGAGAAGCCACTAGTGAAACCTATGGCCCCGGGTCTATCTTCATCATATTAATCTTCCAACAATTAGTTATTTTCATTGCCCTTTATTTTACTTTGCATCTTTATAATAATTTATGTAGCCTCTGTTTTGGTTGTGTCTTTTTGTGTTTAATTAGTGTTTGATCCAAGTAGAACCGTTGGGAAGACTTGGGGAAAGTCCTATTAATCTTGCTGTAAAAAACAGAAACTTTAGCACTCACGAGAACTGCTTCCATTTTTATTTGGAAAGTTATACTTAGTTAATTCTTTTTGCAGATGATTAATAGATAAATTCCTCACGTCCAACAATTTATTTTAGAATTTTTGGGGTTCCAGATCTTGATCTAGCTACAGATTACTACAGACTGTTCTGTTTTTGACAGATTCTGTTTTCGTGTGTTCTTTGCTTATTTTGATGAATCTATGGCTAGTAAAATAGTATATAAACCATAGAGAAGTTGGAATACAGTAGGTTTAACACCAATATAAATAAATAATGAGTTCATTACAGTACCTGGAAGTGGTCTTTTTGTTTTCTTTCGCTAACGGAGCTCACGAGATTTTCTACTTTAAGTTTTGTGTTGTGAAGTTTTCATGTTTTGGGTAAGGATTTGATGGATTATGGAACAAGGAGTGGCAAGAGCCTAAGCTTGGGGATGCCGATGGCACCCCCAAGATAATCTAAGGATACCAAAAAGCCAAAGCTTGGGGATGCCCCGGAAGGCATCCCCTCTTTCGTCCACTTCCATCGGTAACTTTACCTGGAGCTATATTTTTATTCACCACATGATATGTGTTTTGCTTGGAGCGTCTTGTATGATTTGAGTCTTTGCTTTTAGTTTACCACAATCATCTTTGCTGTACATACCTTTTTAGAGAGAGACACATGATTCGGAAATTATTAGAATACTCTATGTGCTTCACTTATATCTTTTGAGTTATATAGTTTTGCTCTAGTACTTCACTTATATCTTTTAGAGCACGGTGGTGGATTTGTTTTATAGAAACTATTGATCTCTCATGCTTCACTTAGATTATTTTGAGAGTCTTAAATAGCATGGTAATTTGCTTAAATAATCCTAATATGCTAGGTATTCAAGATTACTAAAAACTTTCTTATGAGTGTTTTGAATACTAAGAGGAGTTTGATGCTTGATGATTGTTTTGAGATATGGAGGTAGTGATATTAAAGTTGTGCTAGTTGAGTACTTGTGAAATTGAGAAATACTTGTGTTGAAGTTTGCAAGTCCCGTAGCATGCACGTATGGTAAACGTTATGTAACAAATTTGAAACATGAGGTGTTATTTGATTGTCCACCTTATGAGAGGCGGTCGAGGACGAGCGATGGTCTTTTCCTACCAATCTATCCCCCTAGGAGCATGTACGTAGTGCTTGGTTTTTGATGACTTGTAGATTTTTGCAATAAGTATGTGAGTTCTTTATGACTAATGTTGAGTCCATGGATTATACGCACTCTCACACTTCCATCATTGCTAGCCTCTTCGGTACCATGCATTGCCCTTTCTCACATTGAGAGTTGGTGCAGACTTCGCCGGTGCATCCAAACCCCGTGATATGATACGCTCTGTCACACATAAACCTCCTTATATCTTCCTCAAAACAGCCACCATACCTACCTATTATGGCATTTCCATAGCCATTCCGAGATATATTGCCATGCAACTTTCCACCATCCCGTTTATCATGACACGTTCATCATTGTCATATAGCTTTGCATGATCATGTAGTTGACATCGTATTTGTGGCAAAGCCACCGTTCCTAATTTTTCATACATGTCACACTTGATTCATTGCATATCCCGGTACACCGCCGGAGGCATTCATATAGAGTCATACCTTGTTCTAGTATCGAGTTGTAATCATTGAGTTGTAAATAAATAGAAGTGTGATGATCATCATTTAATAGAGCATTGTCGCAAAAAAGGCAAAATAAGAAAAATGAAGGCCCAAAAAAAGGACAATGCTACTATCCTTTTTCCACACTTGTGATTCAAAGTAGCACCATGATCTTCATGATAGAGAGTCTCTTGTTTTGTCACTTTCATATACTAGTGGGAATTTTTCATTATAGAACTTGGCCTGTATATTCCAACAATGGGCCTCCTCAAGTGCCCTAGGTCTTCGTGAGCAAGCAAGTTGGATGCACACCCACTAGTTTTGTCGGGTGGTAGGTGCGACATATGGCAACGGGTGGCTTATCATTGTGGGAGCCAGTAAGACATCGCCGGTGCCTGGAAACGGGATGAGGTGAAGACATGCACGCCGGCGAATCTTACCCAGCTTCGGGGCTCTCCGTGGAGATAACACCCCTACTGCTGCTCTGCGGGGTCTCCGCATGATCACTAGATGAACAAGTAGCTACACGATGCTCCTTGAGCTATTTGGTGAGAGGAGGAAGAAGGGCACGGCTCGCTCTCTTCTCCTCCCTATGTGGTGTCTAAAACTAGCAGGGATCAACCCTTTGCATGGGTGTCCCGGGGGGTTTATATAGGCCTACCCCCCGGGGGTACAATGGTAATCCAGCTGGGCGTGGGGCCCAGCCGTCGGTGTCTATGTTCGCCGGCTTTTGCGCCGGCTGCTGGGGCCCGCCGGCTGGTGGGTCCCGCCGGCTGCCGGCTCCTTGGTCGACAGCCAGGCCCCACCGTCTAGGGCCTGGTCGGAGGCTGGTTACTGTTGCTCAATCCTGGTGACGAGGGCTTCATCGAGGTGGGCGTGGCTACAGTGCCGCCGTCCGGCGGGTGATCGCTGTAGCCTCACCGCGTCTTGTCTCCTTAATGGGGCGTCTCCTTTGAGGGAGGTGGCAAGCCGGCTATGGAGAGCTGGCTTTGTCTTGGGCCGATTGGAGGAGGCATGGCCGCCTTCGGGTGTCTCTCTGCCCGAAGGGGCCCACCGCCCGTGGGCCGCGCTGGCGGCCCGTCGTGGATGACATCAGGGTCAACGTGGCAACAGTGCCGCGCCGGACGGTCCATGGCCACCCGTACGGCGCACTGTGCCAGTCGTGCTCCGGGATTCGGGGGTGGCAGGCTTCACTATGGCCACGCCCCGTCACATCGCCGTTATGTGGATGCAGACTTCAAGGGTACGATCTTGACCGCCTTGTGGGAGCCGGCTTCTTGGAGTCGGCCTTCTCGCGGCCGGCTTCTCGGAGCCGGCCCTCGCGTGGCTTTCTTCATGAGGGCTGTCGTCGGGCCGCCTTCCGATAGCTGGCCTGGGAGACAACCGGCAAGGGGAAGGCGGCCCCACGTCTTGGATTCTTGAGGGCCGGAGCGGCTCGTAATTTTTTCAGAAGGGCCAGGGGGAGCCGGCTTGGCTACCCGTGGTCATCTACTCCGACAAGTTTCTTTTGTTGAGCTTTCTTACATTTCTAGCTCTAGTGCCTCCGTTGCATGTTAATCCCTACTCCTTGCATTAACATCAATCGATGGGCATCTCCATAGCCCATTGATTAGCCTCGTTGATGTGAGACTTTCTCCTTTTTGTCTTCTCCACATAACCCCCATCATTATACTCTATTCCACCCATAGTGCTATATCCATGGCTCACGCTCATGTATTGCGTGAAGGTTTATAAAGTTTGATATTGCTAAAGTATGAAACAATTGCTTGGCTTGTCATTGGGGTTGTGCATGATGAGGGCATTCTTGTGTGACGAAAATGGAGCATGACTAAACTATATGATTTTGTAAGGATGAACTTTCTTTGCCATGTTATTTTCAGAAGACATAATTGCTTAGTTAGTATGCTTGAAGTATTATTATTTCTATGCCAATATTAAACTTTTATCTTGAATCTTTCCGATATGAATATTCATGCCACACTTAAGAAGAATTACATAGAAATTATGCCTAGTAGCATTCCACATCAAAAATTCTGTTTTTATCATTTACCTACTCAAGGATGAGCAGGAATTAAGCTTGGGGATGCTTGATACGTCTCCAACGTATCTATAATTTTTGATTCCTCCATGCTATATTATCTACTGTTTTGGACATTATTAGGCTTTATTATACACTTTTATATTATTTTTGGGACTAACCTATTAACCGGAGGCCCAGCCCAGAATTGTTGTTTTTTTGCCTATTTTAGGGTTTCGAAGAAAAGGAATATCAAACGGAGTCCAAATGGAATGAAACCTTCGGGAACGTGTTTTTCTCACCAAACATGATCCAGGAGACTTGGACCCTACGTCAAGCAACCAACAAGGAGGCCATGAGGTAGGGGGGCGCACCTACCCCACCAGGTGCGCCCTCCACACTCGTGGGCCCCTTGTTGCTCCATCGACGTACTTCTTCCTCCTATATATACCTACGTACCCCCAAATGATCAGAAACGGAGCCAAAACCCTAATTCCACCGCCGTAACTTTCTGTATCCACGATATCCCATCTCGGGGCGTGTTCCGGAGCTCCGCCGGAGGGGGCATCGATCATGGAGGGCTTCTACATCAACACCATAGCCTCTCCGATGAAGTGTGAGTAGTTTACCTCAGACCTTCGGGTCCATAGTTATTAGCTAGATGGCTTCTTCTCTCTTTTTGGATCTCAATACAAAGTTCTCCCCCTCTCTTGTGAAGATCTATTCGATGTAATCTTCTTTTGCGGTGTGTTTGTTGAGACCGATGAATTGTGGGTTTATGATCAAGTTTATCTATGAACAATATTTGAATCTTCTATGAATTCTTTTATGTATGATTGAATATCTTTGGAAGTCTCTTCGAATTATCAGTTTGGTTTGGCCTACTAGATTGATCTTTCTTGCAATGGGAGAAGTGCTTAGCTTTGGGTTCAATCTTGCGGTGTTCTTTCCCAGTGACAGTAGGGGCAGCAAGGCACGTATTGTATTGTTGCCATCGAGGATAACAAGATGGGGTTTTTATCATATTGCATGAATTTATCCCTCTACATCATGTCATCTTGCTTAAGGCGTTACTCTGTTCTTATGAACTGAATACTCTCGATGCATGCTGGATAGCGGTCGATGTGTGGAGTAATAGTAGTAGATGCAGGCAGGAGTCGTTCTACTTGTCTCGGACGTGATGCCTATATACATGATCAGACCTAGATATTCTCATAACTATGCTCAATTCTGTCAATTGCTCAACAGTAATTTGTTCACCCACCGTAAAGTACCTATGCTCTTGAGAGAAGCCACTAGTGAAACCTATGGCCCCGGGTCTATCTTCATCATATTAATCTTCCAACAATTAGTTATTTTCATTGCCCTTTATTTTACTTTGCATATTTATCATAAAAATACCAAAAATATCATCTTACCATATCTATCAGATCTCACTCTCGTAAGTGACCATGTAGGGATTGACAACCCCTTATCGCGTTGGTTGCGAGGATTTATTTGTTTTGTGCAGGTGCGAGGGACTCGCACGTAGCCTCCTACTGGATTGATACCTTGGTTCTCAAAAACTGAGGGAAATACTTACGCTACTTTGCTGCATCACCCTTTCCTCTTCAAGGGAAAACCCACGCAGTGCTCAAGAGGTAGCAAGAAGGATTTCTGGCACCGTTGCCGAGGAGGTCTACGCAAAAGTCAAACATACCAAGTACCCATCACAAACCCTTATCTCCCGCATTACATTATTTGCCATTTGTCTCTCGTTTTCCTCTCCCCCACTTCACCCTTGCCATTTTATCCGCCCTTTCTTTTTCTCGCTCGCTGAGGGAGTCCTGGATTAGCGGGTCTCCGGACATCCGGACTATCTCCATTGGCCGGACTGTTAGACTATGAAGATACAAGATTGAAGACTTCGTCTCGTGTCCGGATGGGACTCTACTTGGCGTGGAAGGCAAGCTAGGCAATATGTATATGGGTATCTCCTCCTTTGTAACCGACCTTGTGTAACCCTAACCCTCTCCGGCGTCTATATAAACCGGAGGGTTTTAGTCTGTAGGACAACAATCACAACATACAATCATACCATAGGCTAGCTTCTAGGGTTTAGCCTCTCTGATCTCGTGGTAGATCTACTCTTGTAACACCCATATCTTCAATATTAATCAAGCAGGACGTAGGGTTTTACCTCCATCAAGAGGGCCCGAACCTGGGTAAAACTTCGTGTCCCTTGCTTCCTGTTACCATCCGGCCTAGACGCACAGTTCGGGACTCCCTACCCGAGATCCGCCGCTTTTGACACCGACATTGGTGCTTTCATTGAGAGTTCCTCTGTGTCGTCGCTATTTGGCTTGATGGCTCCTACTATCATCGATAGTAATGCGGTCCAGGGTGAGACTTTTCTCCCCGGACAGATCTTCATATTCGGCGGCTTTGCACTGTGGGCTAATTCGCTTGGCCATCTGGAGTAGATTGAAAGCTATGCCCTTGGCCATCAGGTCAGATTTGGAAGTTTGAATTACACAGCCAACATCTGTGGGGACTTGATCTTCGACGGATTCGAGCCACAGCCGGGCGCGCCGCACTATCGCGATGGGTATGACCTAGCTCTGCCATCGGACGGTACCCTAGAGGCCGCGCCCGCATTAGCTCCGACCCTTAGCTCGGAGCCAGCAGCGCTAATCGAGCATGGGTGGCTAGGCACCACCTCAGGGGCTGCAGTCTCAACGGCAATCGAGCCGAACACCAGCATAATCCTCTGCGCAGCTCGTGACTCCAAGGTGTCGGACTCTACTCCGGACCCCGAACCATCCGCGCCCCTGCAAATCGAATCCGACTAGGCGCCGATCATGGAATTCACCGCTGCGGATATTTTTCAGCACTCGCCCTTCGGCGACATTCTGAATTCACTAAGGTCTCTCTCTTTGTCAGGAGAGCCCTGGCCGGATCATGGCCAACAGGACTGGGATGCGGGCGATGAAGAAATTCGATGCCCACCCACCACCCACTTTGTAGCCACTGTCGATGATTTAACCAACATGCTCGACTTCGACTATGAAGACATCAACGGTATGGACGACGATGTAGGAGACGAACATGAACCAGCACCTATAGGGCACTGGAAAGCCACCTCGTCGTATGACGTATACATGGTGGACACACCAAAAGAAGACGACGACGAGGAACGGAAGGATGCACCGAAGGCTTGTTCCCTCAAGAAGCAGTCAAAGCGGCAGCGCAAGCGCCGCCTCAAATCCCGCCTCACCAGAAATAACGATCACATAGACCCAGCGTTGGAGCAGGGCGAATCACTGCCAGACCATGGCAATACGGAGAATCAAACTGAACAAACCAATTCTGTCAAAGATAATAGTCCGGACGACACAATGCCGGACAGGCACCCGGAGCAGCAGAATGCCCATCAAAGGCTTGTTGCCACTGCGAGGAGCCTAAAAAAGCAGAAGAAAAGGCTCAAGGCTGCGCTAGACACACTCCAAATCAGATGGAGTAAAATACTCAACACATCAGCAAAGTACGGCGACAATCGCCCCACCAAGAGCTACCCAAAGCGGAAGTTGCTACCTGAATTCGATGAGGAGGCCTCAGACCCCTCACAACCAAAAATCAAAACAGCCACCTGGCCGGATAGACGACCTCACGGCCAACATAGAGCGGCCAACAATGCCACTCACAAGACAATACGCGATTCACACAGGGGCTTGCACCAAAAGAACAGTGCAACCAGATCCATCTATGGACCACGCAAGCACGCCCCAGCATACGATATAACATCCGAACAATGTGGTACACCCAGATACAGGGGTGCCGCACACCCCCTATGTTTCACCAATGAGGTGCTGGATCATGAATTTCCATAGGGATTCAAACCTGTAAACATAGAGGCATACGACGGAACAACAGACCTGGGGGTCTGGATCGAGGACTATATCCTCCACATCCATATGGCTCGAGGAGATGATCTCCACGCCATCAAGTACTTACCACTCAAACTTAAAGGGCCAGCCCGTCACTGGCTCAAAGGCCTCCCCGAAAACTCCATTGGAAGTTGGGCAGAGCTCGAAGACGCTTTTCGGGCAAACTTTCAAGGGACTTATGTCCGACCTCCGGACGCGGATGATTTGAGTCATATAACTCAACAGCCCGGAGAGTCAGCCTGAAAGCTTTGGAACAGGTTTCTTACTAAAAACAACCAAATTGTCAACTGTCCGGACGCCGAAGCCTTGGCAGCTTTTAAGCACAGCGTCCGTGACGAATGGCTTGCCCGACACCTCGGCCAAGAAAAGCCGAGAACGATGGCAGCATTAACAAGCCTCATGACCCGCTTTTGCGCGGGTGAGGACAGCTGGCTAGCCAGATGCAGCACCAGCGACCCCAGTACATCCGAATTTAGAGATGGAAACGGGAAATCATGGCGCAACAGCAATAACAAACGCGGGAACAAAGGAGACAACACGAAGAACACAACAGTAAACGCCGGATTCAAAAGCTCTCGGCTAGGTCAGAAGCCGCCCTCTAAAGGCGCCAGAGACGAGCTGTCTAGCCTGAATAAAATTATGTACCAAATATGTCAGGTCCATAGCACCCCTGGCAAACCAGCCAATCATACCCACAGAGAATGTTGGGTCTTCAAGTAGTCCGGCAAGCTCAACGTCATACACAAGGGGGAGGATACACCAAGTGAAGATGAGGATGAGACTCTCAAGGAAGACACTGGGGAACAAAAGAAATTTCCACCAGAAGTCAAAACAGTAAACGTGTTACACGTGATCAAGGGCAGAAACAAAACGACACTCCAAGAAAAATACGCCCGAAGGCCTATCACCGCGGAGTCCTGCCACTGGTCATCTCAACCGATCACTTTCGACCATCGTGATTACTTAGCAAGTGTCCAGCGTGCAGGATGGGCTGCCCTGGTATTAGACCCAATAATTGACGGATACCACTTCACACGAGTCCTGATGGACGGTGGCAGCAGTCTAAACCTGATATACTAGGATATAATCTGCGAAATGGGGATAGACCCAACAAAA
This sequence comes from Triticum monococcum, assembly GCA_034509565.1. Classification (NCBI taxonomy): domain Eukaryota; kingdom Viridiplantae; phylum Streptophyta; class Magnoliopsida; order Poales; family Poaceae; genus Triticum; species Triticum monococcum. The sequence goes on from CM067844.1 coordinate 413,412,072, forward strand.
ATTCGCCATAGCAATATTACCTTTAAAGGAGTAACGCCAGGCCCAGGGCTCGTTGCACGGGCTCCCTGCTACTAAAAGTTATATTCGGCCTCCCCGATAACTTCCGTAGCGAACAACTAACCTTCCACACCGCTCCGTTCCAAAGTGGCTATCAAGCACTACTCGGACGCGAAGCTTTCGCTCGCTTTAATGCAATACCACACTATGCTTCCCTCACACTCAAGATGCCCAGTCCACGTGGCATCATTATAGTGAACGTAAATGTTAAGCGATTTCTACGCGCTGAAGAGCGTGCGGCTGCCTTGACAGCCGCACACTAAAAATGGCCTCATCACCTAAAACATTTAGCAGGTCGTCGCGACCTCGGACACGGTTAGACGAGTCCGGTGCAGCTATATGCAATTTTTACCGGATCAATGAGCACACCCCTATTACAAATACAAGGGGCTCAGCGTGCGCAGACAAGTGGCAATTCTTACTCACCTTGAATTATACATGGTTTATTTAAAAACTACTTTTTGCATGACATCTTTTTTTACCTAAGCTCCTCTCTTCTACAGATAATCATCATGCTACACCCGTCCAGGATACGGCACAACGGAGACACATGCGCAGACGTGTAGCAGGGACCCGCTCCAAGGATTCTTTTTAGATTAAGACCCTACGTAAACCTTTTTTACTGTCTCTTGTTGATACATATCCACCGAATTCTCAGCACCATTGAGAAGGATGCTGATGTCTTGGCATGTGGCCACGTCAGAATAATGCACGTACCTGGACACAAGGGGCTTCTTACAAGCGTTACTATTTCGGCCCGGTTTATACCATAAAGACCGAATACCTTAGGGAGTGTTCGGCGTCGCGAGTTCGGCCTTATATGCATCAGCTCCGAATCATTGTCTTTGGTCAAATGTTGGGTTTGCCCGGCTCCTGTGTTTTGGTGCCTTACGTTCCGCTTTACCGGCTAAGGTAGCACCAGGAGAACTACTGCGATTGTGCCCTGGTTCATCCGGACGAGCGCCTGAGTGGAGAAAGCCGAAAACTGACTGTCATGATATAGCGTGAGACTGGTCAACCACTTGATGACCTATCGGAATGCTAGAATTCCTCCGCCTTAACGAAGGGCCGTTTTCCGGCCAGGCATATATGCACCCCGCGATTGGGAGAGTGCGGAGCCACCAGGGGCTATCTAGTAGCCCCACCGTCAAACTCCTATGGCTAAGTGAAAGTGTTAAAGCATTATAGTCCGGTTGCCTCGCTCGCTACGCCATCACCTCCTTATCAGGACCAAGATGTTGGGTTAAGTGTGAACACGCGTTTATTGCAAGCACCTCCGCATTGTATGCGTGGGGGTTGAAGCTGACGGCTGCAATCTTTCAGGTTATACACATGTATATATAAATGGCCGCACAGGAGGTATCATACTACTTTCAGGAAAAAGTATAAACATAGCCTTATAAAAACTTCATAAAAGCATTATGTTTACAATGAGAATACATATCACTCCAACATAATATTTTTCGAGCACTGGGCCTCTATTAAACGAGCACCCTCGAGAGCTTCCTCAAAATAGTGTTCGGCAGCCACACGACCTATGGCCGAACCCTGCGCTGCAACAGTGGTAGCGTCCATCTCTGCCCAGTATGCTTTAACACGGGCAAGGGCCATCCGCGAGCCTTCTATGCACGCCGACCTCTTCATTGCATTAATACGCGGCACCGCATCAAGGAACTGCTGCACTAAGCCGAAATAGCTGTTCGGCTTACGCCCTTCCGGCCATAGCTGATCCACAACAGACCTCATGGCGAGTCCGGACAACCTATTCAGTTCGGCCCATTCGGCTAGCTGGTTAGTCAAGGAAAGCGGACGCTCTGGAACGTGGAATTGCGTCCAGAACAGCTTGTCCACTTCACGATCTGTCTAACCTTGGAAGTACTTGGCCGCATCGGCAGCGCTCGCCGCCAAATCCATATACGCATCTGCCGAGCTCCACAGCCGATCCAGAGGGGCATACCGTGGATCTCCGAAATTCCTCCGTAACATGAAGGGTTTCCCAGCCGCAATATCCCCGGCTTCCCGCAGCTCCTCCTTCTTCGCCCTCATAGCAGAACGAGTGTCTTTGTCTGCCGCCGCGGCCTTCTCAAGGTCTGTTGCCTTCGATCGATTTTCTTTCTCAAGGACCCGGCAACGGTCGGCAGTGTCTTTTAACTCTACGACCATCTTGGCCATCTTCTCCTGGCTCCCGCAATGTGCGGCCTTCTCGGCTTTCAACTCTTCGGCTGCCTTCAAAGCAGCTGCATTACTAATCCACGCTTGTTCATTGGCTCGGGCAAGTTCCGCCCGCAAGGCTTCCACGGTGGCAGCTCCATCTGCAGTCACAACATATTAAAGATACTGGCATTATGCTGCTCTTACTATGTGGCGTTCACCGGATGATAATACTTACCCTGTGCCTCGTCAAGCCTCTTGTTAACAAGCTCGATGTCGGCGTCTGCTGCATCCAGTTGCTGTTTTAATTGGGCAAACTAATTAGTTCGGCTAGCCACTGGAGCTTCCACCACCTACACATAGAGGCAGTCTGGTTATTGCCCGGGAGTACGATTGTAACACCCCGGATATGATTTACCCAATATGTACTCCAACTCTTGCCGTTTCCGGCCTTAAGTTATTTTATTTTCTCGGGTTCGGGTCTTTGTCTCCGTGTGTTGTTATCATTTTCATGCATCTCATATCATGTCATCATGTGCATTGCATTTGCATACGTGTTCGTCTCATGCATCCAAGCATTTTTCCCCGTTGTCCGTTTTGCATTCCGGCGCTTCGTTCTCCTCCGGTGGTCATTTCTACCTTTCTTTCGTGTATGGGGATTAAACATTTCCGTATTGGACCGAGAGTTGCCAAGCGGCCTTGGTTTACTACCGGTAGACCGCCTATCAAGTTTCGTACCATTTGGACTTCGTTTGATGCTCCAACGGTTAACCGAGGGACCGAAAAGGACTCGTGTGTGTTGCAGCCCAACACCCCTCCAAGTTGGCCCAAAACCCACCTAAACCCTCTCCATCACCTAGAGCATTCGATCACGATCGCGTGGCCGAAAACCGCACCTCATTTTGACACTCCTAGCTCTTCCTATGCCTATTTAAAGACCCCCTCCGAAATTCTCCTTCTCCTCCCCCCGAAACCCTAGTCCCCTTCGTCTCCACGCGCCGGCGGACGATTTTTCGTCCGACCGGACACGTCCGAATCTGCCGCCGCTGCCACGTGGTGCTCCACCATTCGCCCGCCATCCCGGCCCACATCGCCGCCCCGCCGACCCGCCGGGGCCCGGATCGGGCCCTCCCGGCTCGGGACGCCGCCGCCGCCACCCGCGGGCACCCGAGCCCCGCGCTGCCGCTCGCCACATCGCCGGCCGCCGTGCGCCTCCGTGCGCCGCCCGACGACGACCTCGCCTCTCCTCTCCTCGCCTCGCCTCGTCGCCACCCCGTGCCTCGCCGGAGCGCGCGCGCCGCCGCCCTTGCCGCGGATCCGGTCGGGCCGGACCGGATCCGGCCGTCCCCGACCTCCCCGGCCATCCTCCGGCCCCGCCCCGCCGCCACATCGCCGGCGAAGCCACCGGCATCGCCGTTGACCTCAAACCCTAGATCCGGAGGTCGAATTCTACTAAGTCCCCGATTTTTTTCCAGTTTCATGTGCTCCTGTTCGTCGTGCCGTAACTTTGCATCCGTAGCTCCGATTCATGCATATAGCATATCAAATTGTTCGTCTCAGAGAGCACACCATTTCATTCCATTGCATTTTCATTTGAGTTCATCTTGATGCCCGAAATGCTGTTAGAAGGAGGCTACTTGAGATAATTGTCAGATCTGCTACTCCATTTTAGACATTTGTCATTTTTGCCATGATTATTGTGTGCATGATATGCCCATGAGCTCTACATATGTTTTGTTAAGGGTTTTGTCATCTTTCCAGAGGTGCAACCCATGTAATTTCGTGATGTGTGTGGTGACTAGCGCAAGCTTGCAAAGTGAGGCACTTGGTATTTCTGTTTTCAGGGACTTAGCATTTCCACTAAGTCCTTGAGCTGTTTAGTTCATGATGCCATATGTTCATGTTGTTTCCTAGTGATCCGTGCCTCTTTTGAGGATGATCAGTAAGGATATTTTGTTAATCTTGTAGTGCTCTATCCATCCATGTCTTTATTTGCAATCATGGAGCACCCTAGCTTGAGTCAATCGAGCTCTACTTTTGCTACTTTGTGAATCTGGGCAGATTGTCAACTTGTTTGCAATTTTGCCGAGGATGTTATAGTTGATCTGTGCATGCTATGCTATTGTTCTTGCCATGTATAGCTTGCATTTTGTGTATTCTTGATGGGTGTATGCTTAGCTTATCATGACTTGCTCCATAGTGAGTGCATCAACCTCGTAAACATGCCTACTTGAGTTATGTTTTCAGCATGTCCCAGTTTTCACTAAGTCTAAAAACTGATTATGTTTTTGCCATGTTCACATGCTTGCAAATGTATTTTGTGATCCATTTTGGCTCAAGGTCACTAAGGGACTTTTGTTAAGCTCTTTGAGTAGCTCCATGCCATGCTTTACTTTGTCATGTTCAGGTCCTGTAGCATATAGTTTTGTTGCTCCGAAGAGTGCTACCTGATCTGAAATTCCAGACAAGTGTTAATTTCAGCAAGTCTGAGATCTGTTTACCATATGCATTTTTGCCATGCTTGTTTGAACCTGTTAATGGATGAATTGGCCGTAGCTCAGTGCTAGACTTTTGTTAAGCATCTTGAATGCATCCCTGCCATGTATTTTGATGCCATGTTTGGGTGCTGTAGCATGTTCATCTCATTGCATTTAGATGGCTACTTGCTGTAAATCGTAGATCGTGGTCATATTTAAATCGCTTGCCATTTCCAAACCGTAACTCCGATTCTGGTGATCTTTATATCGTTTTCAAGCGATTTCATCTCATCTTTCCAGTGGCATACTTGGTTTTCCAATTTGAGGCCAGGTTCTTGCATTTCCTGGCATATCTTGCATATGCATCCCGCATTGCATCCTGCATAGCATACCATGTTTGCATCCTATTGTTTGATCCTTGCACGTGGTTGATTGTGTCCTTGTTGCTTGCTTGTATTGTTTGGGTAGAGCCGGGAGATGAGTTTGCTAACAAGGAGCCCGTTGAGTTTGCATTCGAGGATCCAGTCAACTCTGACAACTCTGCAGGCAAGATGATCATACCCTCGAAATCACTACTATCTTTGCTTTGCTAGATGCTCGCTCTTTTGCTATGACAATGCTACGATGCCTACCACTTGCTTTCAAGCCTCCCAAATTGCCATGTTCAGCCTCTAACCCACCATTGTCCTAGCAAACCGTTGATTGGCTATGTTACCGCTTTGCTTAGCCCCTCTTATAGCATTGCTAGTTGCAGGTGAAGATTGGAGACCGTTCCTTGTTGGAACATTTATTTACTTGTTGGGATATCATTATATTGCCATGTTATCTTAATGCATCTATACACTTGGTAAAGGGTGGAAGGCTCGGCCTCTCGCCTAGTGTTTTGTTCCACTCTTGCCGCCCTAGTTTCCGTCATATCGGTGTTATGTTCCCGGATTTTGCGTTCCTTACGCGGTTGGGTTATAATGGGAACCCCTTGATGTTTCGCCTTGATTAAAGCTTTTCCAGCAATGCCCAACCTTGGTTTTACCACTTGCCACCTAGCCCCTTTTTCCCTTGGGTTTCTAGAGCCCGAGGGTCATCTTATTTTAAATCCCCCGGGCCAGTGCTCCTCTGAGTGTTGGTCCAAACTAGAGTCCTATGCAGCGCCCCCTCGGGGAAACTCGAGGTTTGGTTTTAGTTGTATGGAGCGCTCATCTGAGTGTGCCCTGAGAACGAGATATGTGCAGCTCCTATCGGGAATTGTCGGCACATTCGGGCGGTGTTGCTGGATTTGTTTTGACCTGTCGAAGTGTCTTGAAGAACCGAGGTACCGAGTCTGATCGGAACGTCTCGGGAGGAGGTCTATTCCTTCGTTGACCGTGAGAGATTGTCATGGGCTAAGTTGGGACTCCCCTGCAGGGATTTGAACTTTTGAAAGCCATGCCCGCGGTTATGGGTAGATGGGAATTTGTTAATGTCCGGTTGTAGATAACTTAAACATTAACTTAACTAAAATGAATCAACTGTGTGAGTTACCGTGATGGTCTCTTCTCGGTGGAGTCCGGGAAGTGGACACGGTGTTGGAGTAATGTTTGCCACAGGATTGCCCTCTTTAGTTATGCGTTCGCGCTTTGCCTTCTCTTCTCGCTCTCTTTTGCGAATAGGTTAGCCACCATATATTCTAGTCGCTTGCTGCAGCTCCACATATTTACCTTGCATTACCTATTAAGCCTAAATAGTCTTGATCGCGAGGGTGCGAGATTGCTGAGTCCCTGTGGCTCACAGATTACTATTACACCAAATGCAGGGCCAGATGATACAACTCCAGATGGCGCGCTTGAGCTCAAGTGGGAGTTTGACGAGGACTCTCAGCGTTACTATGTTTCTTTTCCTGATGATCAGTAGTGGTGCCCAGTTGGGGTGATCGGGACTGTGTCGCATGTTGGGCTGTCTTTTATTTTGGCGCCGTAGTCGGGCCATGAGTGTTTGAATGATGTAATGTTATTTATGTACTTGATTGACGTGGCGAGTGTAATCCAACTATGTTATCTCCCCTTTCATTATATATTTTACATGGGATGTTGTGAAGATTGCCTAACTTGCGACATATGCCTTCAATGCGATTATGCCTCTAAGTCGTGCCTCGACACGTGGGAGATATAGTCGCATCGAGGGTGTTACAACGATCCTCGGTTTGCCGCCGTTCTCGATGACAACCAGAGTCTCAGGGGCTACTATCTACATAGGGCACACCTAACATGTGCAGTACTATCACATATTATCTCACATACCTCAAAGCCTGTCAGTAGACTCATAAAGGCTTCATGTAATCCGCTTTCAGCGGACGAGATTTTCTCCATCACCGCACCCATCAACATATGGTGCTCTTCTGAGATGGCCGCTCGCCCCCCAACTCCCTGAGAACGTCCGACCGCACACCAGGCGGTGCCGGCCTCTTTCGTATGCTCTCTTCGTGACCCAGACACTAGGGACTTCTGGGGTCTACGGAACTATCTTCTGGCCTCACCGGATCTGGAGAGGCCCTCCGCGACGACACTTCGGGGTCGCCCGCTTCTGGAGCGGAGGAGTCCGAGGGAGGCATTTCGCTCTCCATCATCTCCGGAAGACGATCCCCCAAAGACGAACTCATTTGAGAGGGGCTGAGGCCCGAACTACAAGATATATGCGGTGGTTGTTTTCTCAGAGGAAAAAGATGGCATACTCTTACTATTAAAATATTTTTGGATCACTTACGACTCGTTGGAGGGCTGATCCCCTCGCGGACTTTGTGCGGCAAAAGCACCCCCCGAGGCAGGACCATTTGTGGGAGACTTCTTCTCCCGTTTGGAGGCTTCGGCTTCCGGATCCTCGGAAGCAGTCCTTTTCCTCCCCCGGTCATCCTCCTTTGTGGAAACGCTCATTCCCTCGGTCGGAGCAGGTAGCGATGGGGGCCCACGTTCGCCCGTTATATCCCCCTCGGTATCTTCCTTCAAGAGCTCCGGGCAAGGTGCAACCTCGAGCATCTTCTCCAATACTGGATTTTCCAAACCCTTAGGGAGGGGGGCCAAACACCTAATCATCTTCGCCTTCGTCAGCCAGTCCTGGTCAAAAGGCGAACTATCAAAAATAACCTCGAATAAAAGATAGTGTGTTCGGCTAGAGGATTTCTTACTTGTTCGGCGGCGCGGTTACTGCTTAGGCCCACGTCCTCGGTGATATTCGGACATTCCACTTGAGGTCCGAAGAATGACTTGTACATCTCCTCGTGCGTCAGGCCGAGGAAACTTTGAATGTCACGTGGTCCCTCTGGGTTGAACTCCCACAAGCGCAGGGGCCGGCGTTTGCAAGGCTGGACTTGGCGAACTAGCATAACTTGTATTACCGCAACCAAATTGAAATCTCCCTCGAAGAGATCTTGGATGTGGCTTTGCAGCATAGGCACATCCTTGGCTGGACCCCAGCCCAGACCCCTGCTAATCCATGACATCAGTTGTGGTGGGGGGCCCGAGCGAAAAGCGGGGGCAGCCGCCCACTTGGCACTTCTAGGAGCCGTGACATAAAACCACTCCCGTTGCCATAATTCGGGCACCTCGGGAAAGGAACCTCTCGGCCATGGAGCTCCTTCCATCTTGCCTATTGATGCACCTCAGCACGCAGCTTGTTGCCCCTCGATCATCTTCAGCTTTACTTCAAAGGTCTTGAGCCACAGGCCAAAGTGAGGGGTAACACGGAGGAAGGCCTCACACATGACAATAAATGTCGTGATGTGGAGAAAGGAGTCCGGGGCTAGATCGTGGAAATCTAACCCGTAATAGAACATCAAGCCCGTGACGAAAGGATCCAGAGTGAGGCCTAGACCTCGGAGGAAGTGGGAGACGAACACAACGTTCTCGTTGGGTTCGGGAGTGGGGATGACCTGCCCTCGAGCAGGCAGCCGATGTGACACCTCGGCGGTCAGATATCTGGCCTCCCTCAACTTCTTGATGTCCTCTTCCATAACGGAGGAGTGCGTCCATCGGCCTTGAAGGATGGATCCGGACATGGTTGAAGATCCGAAGCACCTGACCTAGGCTTTGGGTGTTAGAACTCGAGGCGGGGGAACGGTTTGATTGAGCACGGGAGGGAAAAAGCGAAAACCTTGTCCCCTTATAAAGAGGGTGAATATCAAGCGTCCTCTCCGTAGCCATTTTGGACTTACCTATAATCTAGGAGTCCTAGACACGGTTGGGTTACCCACGAACCGCATTAATGAGAATACCGTAATTAGGGGAACACGATCTCCGCTTCGGCAAGACGTCTCAAGAAACAGCCTCGCGTTATGTGTGGAGTTGGTCAAGAGAGACGGTTTGGATAATCACCGGGCCATGACATGACATCATGCTGTCAAAACAAGCCAGCAAATTAGATCTGTGGAAAAATTATTCTCTCTGTGGTGGAATGTGGAACTTATTTTGCAAGGTCGGACACTATCCTCGTATTCAGCTTCTTCTGTAATGTATTCGGAGAAGGAACCCGCCTTGCAATGCCGAAGACAACTGCGCGCCAGACTCGTCGTCATTGAAGCCTGGTTCAGGGACTACTGAGGGAGTCCTGGATTAGGGGGTCCCCGGACATCCGGACTATCTCCATTGGTCGGACTGTTAGACTATGAAGATACAAGATTGAAGACTTCGTCACGTGTCCGGATGGGACTCTACTTGGCGTGGAAGGCAAGCTAGGCAATACGTATATGGATATCTCCTCCTTTGTAACCGAGCTTGTGTAACCCTAACCCTCTCCGGTGTCTATATAAATCGAAGGGTTTTAGTCCGTAGGACAACAATCATAACATACAATCATACCATAGGCTAGCTTCTAGGGTTTAGCCTCTCTGATCTCGTGGTAGATCTACTCTTGTAATACCCATATCTTCAATATTAATCAAGCAGGACGTAGGGTTTTACCTCCATCAAGAGGGCCCGAACCTGGGTAAAACTTCGTGTCCCTTGCTTCCTGTTACCATCCGGCCTAGACGCACAGTTCGGGACCCCTACCCGAGATCCGCTGGTTTTGACACCGACACTCGCCTTTCTCCCTCCATGTCTGAATCAAAAAGGGTTGGGGGTTCTCTCCCGAGTTTTAGTACTTTGGACAACCCTTCTATTCTCGCTAAGCTTATAAATAAGGATACTATGGAAAAACCTACCGGAGTTATCAATGAGAATCTTAATAATTTTGATGAAGATGATTCTGGAATTTTTTGTTATTTACTTGATGAATCTTTGAAAGAAGCTTGGTATAGACTATTAAGGATCAGGGCTAGCTATGTGCCTCAATACCAAATTGAAGTTTACTTAAAAAGCTTTTATATTGCCCTTCCTTCTTCTTTTAAGCATGTCTTAGATTCTATATTTGAAGAAGGCTTTCTTGAAGGGGATGCCGTAGACACTTATTAAAAGATGAAAACCATATTTGGTCACCCTATGAATGAGAAAGTTGAATCTACATCTGTTTTGCTCTCTTACCAAAACGAACCTATCAAAGAGATGAAGGCTAGCTTAGATACAAATTTCCGTAACATACTTAATCTTTCTTCTACCATTAATAGCCATGTGCTTTATAAAAATAGAAAGATTAATTCCATAGATAGCAAGTTTACTCTTTTCTTCCCTAAAACTAAAGATGGCAATACCTAGATCTATCCTTACTTTTTATGCCTAGCTAGGGCATTAAACGATAGCGCTTGTTGGGAGGCAACCCAATTTTATTTTTATTCCTTGCTTTTTTCTCCTGTTTTGTAATAAATAATTTATCTAGCCTCTATTTTGGTTGTGTTTTTTGTGTTTAATTAGTGTTTGAGCCAAGTAGAACCGTTGGGAAGACTTGGGGAAAGTCTTGTTAATCTTGCTGTAAAAAACAGAAACTTTAGCGCTCACGAGAACTGCTTCCATTTTTATTTTAAAAGTTATATTTAGTTAATTCTTTTTGCATATGATTAATAGATAAATTACTCACGTACAGAAATTTATTTTAGAATTTTTGGGGTTCCAGATCTTGCGTTAGCTACAGATTACTACAGACTGTTCTGTTTTTGACAGATTCTGTTTTCGTGTGTTGTTTGCTTATTTTGATGAATCTATGGCTAGTAAAATATTTATAAACCATAGAGAAGTTGGAATACAGTAGGTTTAACACCAATATAAATAAAGAATGAGTTAATTACAGTACCTTGAAGTGGTATTTTGTTTTCTTTCGCTAACGGAGCTCACGAGATTTTCTACTTTAAGTTTTGTGTTGTGAAGTTTTCAAGTTTTGGGTAAGGATTTGATGGATTATGGAACAAGGAGTGGCAAGAGCCTAAGCTTGGGGATGCCCATGGAACCCCCAATATAATCTAAGGACACCAAAAAGACAAAGCTTGGGGATGCCCCGGAAGGCATCCCCTCTTTCGTCCACTTCCATCGGTAACTTTACCTGGAGCTATATTTTTATTCACTACATGATATGTGTTTTGCTTGGAGCGTCTTTTATGATTTGAGTCATTGCTTTTAGTTTACCATAATCATCTTTTCTGTACACACCTTTTGAGAGATACACACATGATTTAGAAATTATTAGAATACTCTATGTGCTTCACTTATATCTTTTGAGTTATATAGTTTTGCTCTAGTACTTCACTTATATCTTTCAGAGCACGGTGGTGGATTTGTTTTATAGAAACTATTGATCTCTCCTGCTTCACTTAGATTATTTTGAGAGTCTTAAATAGCATGGTAATTTTCTTAAATAATCCTAATATGCTAGGTATTCAAGATTAGTAAAAACTTTCTTATGAGTGTTTTGAATACTAGGAGGAGTTTGATGCTTGATGATTGTTTTGAGATATGGAGGTAGTGATATTAAAGTTGTGCTAGTTGAGTACTTGTGAAATTGAGAAATATTTGTGTTGAAGTTTGCAAGTCCCGTAGCATGCACGTATGGTAAACGTTATGTAACAAATTTGAAACATGAGGTGTTCTTTGATTGTCCTCCTTATGAGCGGCGGTCGAGGATGAGCGATGGTCTTTTACTACCAATCTATCCCCCTAGGAGCATGCACGTAGTGCTTGGTTTTTGATGACTTGTATATTTTTGCAATAAGTATGTGAGTTCTTTATGACTAATGTTGAGTCCATGGATTATACGCACTCTCACCCTTCCATCATTGCTAGCCTCTTCGGTACCGTGCATTGCCCTTTCTCACATTGAGAGTTGGTACAAACTTCGCCGGTGCATCCAAACCCCGTGATATGATACGCTCTTTCACACATAAACCTCCTTATATCTTCCTCAAAACAGCCACCATACCTACCTATTATGGCATTTCCATAGCCATTCCGAGATATACTGCCATGCAACTTTGCACCATCCCGTTTATCATGACACGTTCATCATTGTCATATTGCTTTGCATGATCATGTAGTTGACATCGTATTTGTGGCAAAGCCACCGTTCATAATTTTTCATACATGTCACACTTGATTCATTGCATATCCCGGTACACCACCGGAGGCATTCATATAGAGTCATACCTTGTTCTAGTATTGAGTTGTAATCATTGAGTTGTAAATAAATAGAAGTGTGATGATCATCATTTAATAGAGCATTGTCCCAAAAAAAGGCCAAATAAAAAAATGAAGGCCAAAAAAAGGGACAATGCTACTATCCTTTTTCCACACTTGTGATTCAAAGTAGCACCATGATCTTCATGATAGAGAGTAGTACGCGGCCATGGACGCATACACAAGCTACGAGATGCACATGCAGATCGTTGACATGAGGAACTGTCTTCTTTCTGACCCAAACGAGGGATCGAGCCGCATAGCAGTGGAGGGAGCGTCACAAGAAGTAGATGACTAGACAATCGTTTCTCCTACTTTAGAATGCACATAATTGTTTATTGAGGTGTGTGCGAATGATGTGTATAGTCACTTATGTAATTGGATGTTTATTTCAGTTATATATATACATGTTATTCTATTGTAGACAGTGCAAATCACACGGCTTATTAGCAGCAATCGTCCGTGTTATTATTGGTCTTCACACACATTTCTGATTACGGACCTATTTGCCGCATATCACACACACCTTGATCTGGCTGACCATTTCTTTTGTGTTGCCTAATCACAAACAATTCATCCGAGTGAACCGTATGCTCTATATCGCACACACCTTCATTAGGCTGCCTGTTTCTTTTGTTCCTCCTCATCGCAAACAGTTCATTGAGCTAAACATATGCCCTGCATCACACACGCAACTAAAATCTAAACTGTGTTTGATAGCTCCACCATCGCAAATGTTTTGCACCTTTTTTGACAGTTCTTTTACACCACCGTTTGCGATTATGGCATCACACATATTTTTGTCGAAGGGTCTCTGATCGTAGTGTCGCGTTTGGACCATCCTGTAGTAGTGAATGGCCCAAGATGATTATGGGCCCATGTTTTGTCCCATATGAGTAACGGGCCAGCCTGAAGACCGACAACACTGAGATCCACTGAACCTTCTGGCCTAAATTACAGCATACCGACCAAATAATAAACCTAGACTATACAATAAAGATTCCGCTATGACCGATAAAGATCTTCGTAGAATATGTGGGAGCCAATATGAGCATCCAGATTCCGCTATTGGTTATTGACCGGAGACGTGTCTCGGTCATGTCTACATAGTTCTCGAACCCATAGGGTCCGCACGCTTAAAGTTTCGATGACGGTTATATTATGAGTTTATGAGTTTTGATGTACCGAAGGTTGTTCGGAGTCCCGGATGTGATCATGGACATGACGAGGAGTCTTGAAATGGCCGAGACATGAAGATTGATACATTGGAAGCCTATATTTGGATATCGGAAATGTTCTGGGTGAAATCGAGATTTTACTGGAGTACCCGAGGGGTTACCGGAACCCCCCGCGGGCTTAATGGGCCATAGTGGGCCTTAGTGGAGAAGAGGAGAGGTGGATAGGGCAGGTGAAAGGATCGAGAAGAGGTGTCTAGAGGGGGGGGGGTGATTAGACACTAAGTACAAAAAGTTGCAGTAGAAAGTAAGCATGTAAAAAGTGGAGTTTTGGCACAAGTTTAACAAACACAATACATATCAAGCAAGCATGCAAAGAGTATATGAGCAGCAGAAAGTAAAGCATGCAACTTGCAAGAATGTAAAGGGAAGTGTTTGGAGGATTCAAACGCAATAGGAGACTCGGATGTTTTTGTCGTGGTTCTGATAGGTGGTGCTATCATACATCCACGTTGATGGAGACTTCAACCCACGAAGGGTAACGGATGCGTGAGTCCACGGAGGGCTCCACCCACGAAGGGTCCACGAAGAAGCAACCTTGTCTATCCCACCATGGCCGTCTCCCACGAAGGACTTGCCTCACTAGCGGTAGATCTTGACGAAGTAGGCGATCTCCTTGCCCTTACAAACTCCTTGGTTCAACTCCACAATCTTGTTGGAGGCTCCCAAGTGACACCTAGCCAATCTAGGAACACCACTCTCCAAGAAATAACAAATGGTGTGTTGATGATGAACTCCTTACTCTTGTGATTCAAATGATAGTCTCCCCAACACTCAACTCTCTCTCACAGGATATGGATTTGGTGGAAAGAAGATTTGAGTGGAAAGCAACTTGGGGAAGGCTAGAGATCGAGATTCATATGGTAGGAATGGAATATCTTGGCCTCAACACAAGTGTAGGTGGTTCTCTCTCAGAAAAAGTAAGTTGGAAGTGTAGGTTCATTCTGATGGCTCTCTCCACGAATGAAGAGGAGGTGGAGGGGTATATATAGCCTCCACACAAAATCTAACCGTTACACACAACTTGCCAATCTCGGTGGGACCGAATTGATAAACTCGGTCGGACCGATTCAGCAAATCTAGTGACCATTAGGATTTTCGGTGGGACCGACATGCAACTCGGTAGGACCTATATGGTTAGGGTTAGGGCATAACGTAATCTCGGTGAGACTGATTACACAAACTCGGTGAGACCGATTTTGATAATAAGCTAACCAGAGAGTTGGTCAGGTAAACTCGGTGGGACCGATTCGCTAATTTCGGTGGGACCGAAATGTTATGAAAAGGAAACAGAGAGTTTACATTGCAATCTCGGTAGGACCGATTACGCAAACTCGGTGAGACCGATTTTGGGAATAGATCCATACAGAGAGATTGCAATCCCATCTCGGTGAGACCGATATCCCTATCGGTGAGATCGATTTGCCTAGGGTTTGTGGAAGTGGCTATGACATCCGAACTCGGTTGCGCCAGATAGAAAGAATCGGTGGGGCCGAGTTTTACTTTTGGTTTAGGTCATATGTGGATGTTAGAAAGTAGTTGAGGGCTTTGGAGCATATTACTAAGCACTTTGAGCAAGAGCCTCATTAAGCAACACCTCATCCCTCCTTGATAGTATTGGATTTTCCTATAGACTCAATGTAATCTTGGATCACTAAAATAGAAAATGTAGAGTGTTGAGCTTGGAGCTTGAGCCAATCCTTTGACCTTAGCATCTTGAAGGGGTTCCACATCCTGTAGTCCATGCCACTTCATTGTTGAACTTATCTGAAACATACTAGGTAAAAGTGTTAGTCCAATAAGAGATATGTTGACATTAATTACCAAAACCACCTAGGGAGCACTTGTGCTTTCAATCTCCCCGTTTTTGGTAATTGATGACAACATACATTGAAGCTTTAGATAAAGATATAGAGAATAGTAAGAAAAGCTTTGGAAAGACATGGAACATGCATAGGCTCCCCCTACAGGTATGCAATCATGTGAATATGGAATATAGGAGCATGTGAATGCATAAATATGACAGAGTAAGCAATGTGTTACATGTATCTTGGCTATATGCATCAGAGCAAATGATGTGAATATGAGAAATGTACCTTCATGCTCATGAGTCCTTCTTGCAAACAGTATGCACATCAGCAAGAATTTCTCATACACATGACTGTGATGCATATACTTACCTTGTGGTCTTGAGTTGGCTTAGGATGGGATGAACCTGCGTAAACAAGGTTAGATAACACAGATACACCTACTGGCCAGAGCAAACAAAAGAAACCACAAGAGTACCAAGACTGGGATGACATGTAGAGTGAGTACTAAGTACCACATTGGATATAGACATGTCCCCAAAGGTAAAGATGTGAAATAAATTCAAGGATTTCCTTCCCTTATATGTCTTGCTCCCCCTGAATCTAGCATGGGATACTGGGAGAAGATAGGGAATAGAAAATCAGAGCTCAAAGGAAACAAACAGAGCTAATGCAAACGAGCAAATATGAACATGTCTTTCCCCTCTTGAAGACATGTGACTTCTCTCCTCTTGAACACCAAGCATCTGGGGTCCTTGATGATTACTCTTTCTTCCCCTGAGTATTCTCTCCCCCTATAGATATGATTAAGCTTTGATGTGATCTCTCTCTCCCCCTTTGACATCAATTTCCAAGAAGGATTCTTCTGGATTTTTGTCATGATGGGTTTGGTCGTTGAGTCACAGAACAAAGCAGCAAGTTGAATGGGATGCTGGTCGAGGACAAGATTCATTGAGTGGAGCTGGATCAAAAAGAATGCAGAAACAAGTGGCAAGATGTCTTTCCTGTAGTGAAATCGGTGACACCGAGTTGTATGGTTCGGTTGTACCGAGAGGATTCGGTTGGACCAAAAGCATCAGACCGATGAGACCGAGTTCATCGCAGAGAAAACACTTGTCACCTCAGCTCACTAGACAAGTAAGATCTTACAAGGATTTGCAAGGAATTAACTAAAAGATTTGCAATGAATTGGATGCAAGGAATGCGGAACATAAAATAAAAGAGAAGAAACTAAAAAGGAGTCTAGATGAAGTTTTTTTGAAGAGGGAAACAAATATGCATGAGACAAATGCAAGAGCACAGAAATGAACACAAGAGAACTTCATCTAGAATTGGTCGGCGACAAAGTCACCTATGTTAGAGTATATTGACTTAGGAGTCAAGTGAGATCACTTGATCATAGGTCATACTCATCGTTTATGCTCAAAATGGGGTTACCTTTTTTCATTTAAGCTTTTTGATGTATTCACATCTTGTCGAATTGCTTTGACTCATGACTTGGAGTAAAGCTTCTCTAAGATGGAATAACATACCTTGGGTGGTGGCATTGATCATGATCATGTAGTTGAACTTGTGTGGGTTGCTCAAGGTTGATGTAGCTCATCAAGAGTTGGGAGCACCACTTGGAGTTTGAGTTCATCTACCTACATGGGTTAGTTTTTGCAAGGAAGAGCACTTGTATATCCAAAATGACAATCATGAAACTCAACATAAAATTTGTCAAAGGATATGTTTGAATGGTTGCGTGCTTCCTTGTCTTCATCCACCATTGTGTAGAGACTTGGTGCTATAGAAATTGCTCAAGATGTGAGTGAGTTGCGATCTCATAGATTTAGATTCATCCAAGTACCTACACGGGTTAGATAACATGCAAGGTGCCAATATATCCAAGACATAAGATAGTCAACATAAGAGAAATATCAAGGATTAGTCATAGGCTCATGCCTTGAATGTATCAAATGGAGTTCCTACTCCAAGTTTGAAGCATCAATGATGTTCAATTCACCTCTTAACCTGCAAAACACTTTCTCATCAAGTGGTTTCGTGAATATATCAGCTAACTGCTTTTCGGTGCGAACATGCTTAAGATTGATGTCCCCTTTGGCAACATGATCTCGAATGAAATGATGACAAACTTCAATATGCTTAGTTCGAGAATGTTATACGGGATTGTAAGCAATCTTAATAGCACTTTCATTGTCACAAAGTAATGGAACATGTTTCACAGATATCCCATATTCTTTAAGAGTTTGGGTCATCCAAAGTAATTGAGCACAACATGATCCAACGGCAATGTACTCCGCTTCGGCGGTGGATAAGGATACCGAGTTTTGTTTCTTGGAAGACCAAGACACAAGAGATCTAGCAAGAAATTGACAAGTACCCGAAGTGGACTTTCTATCAACCTTGTCACTGGCATAGTCCGAGTCGGAGTAGCCAACAAGATCAAAGGAGGCCCTCTTTGGATACCAAATGCCAAAATTTGGTGTATGGATTAAGTATCTCACTATCATTTTCATGGCCTTAAGATGACATTCTTTAGGAGCGGCTTGATATCATGCACACATGCACAAACTTAGCATAATATCGGGACGTGAAGCACATAGATATAATGATGAACCAATCATAGAGCGATAAACCTTTTGATCAACCGGTTCACCATCTTTGATTAAATCAAGATGTCCACTAGTAGGCATGGGTGTAGTCATACCTTTGCATTCTTGCATATTGAACTTCTTGAATAAGTCCTTGGTGTACTTCGTTTGAGAGACAAAGGTACCTTCCTTAGTTTGCTTGATTTGCAAACCAAGAAAGAATTTGAGTTCACTCATCATCGACATCTCAAACTTCTCCGACATTAGCTTTCCAAACTTTTCACTAAAATGAGGGTTAGTTGATCCAAATATAATATCATCGACATAAATTTGGCACACAAATAGTTCTATATTAACCCTTTTAGTAAAAAAGAGTAGAATCTATTTTTCCAATTTCAAAGCCTTTTTCAATAAGGAACTTGGTCAAGCATTTATACCATGCTCTAGGAGCTTGTTTAAGACCATAAAGAGCTTTGTGAAGTTTGTAAACATGATTAGGTTTCTTAGGATTGACAAATCCGTGAGGTTGCTTAACATAAACTTCCTCCTCTATTTCACCATTTAGAAAAGCAATTTTAATGTCCATTTGGTACAAGGTGATATCATGATGATTAGCATAGGCAAGTAAGATGAGAATGGACTCAAGTCTAGCAACGGGGGCATATGTATCACCATAGTCCATACCTTCGACTTGAGTGCAGCCTTGGGCGACGAGACGTGCTTTGTTGCGAACTACTTGTCCATCTTCATCCTGCTTGTTGCGAAACACCCATTTGGTACCGATGATGTTGTGGTTGTTGTCGGGCTTCTCAACTAATGTCCAAACTTGATTTCTCTCAAAGTTGTGTAGCTCTTGTCGGCGTTCTGGGAATGGGGGTCCCCAGACTTGCCTGCCTGCGGCCTGCGGCATGGCTCCAAGGAGGCCCAGCACGGCCCATCTTCATCAACACAAGGCTCAAGACCCTCGCGAGGGGCCAAGCCTCGTGAGGCGGACGACACGGAGCTTCCTCAGGCACGGCCTCGTCAGGCTGGCTCGCGAGGAGGCGGAGAGATCAAGGTGGGGTACCTCGCGAGGTGCTCGTGACGCAAGCCATGATGACTCAGGGCGCCAGGCCGGTGCCAGCCCGCGCAGTGTCCTCCTTTCCTCTTTGGTGCAAAGGGGGCAAGCGCAGCTGCGGAGTACCGAGGCGTCAGGCAAAGGTTGCCATTTCGGTGCAACGAGACCAGGACCAGGAGGACTACGAGACGGAGGTCACCGTGGAGCCCAAGATTTCGTCATCACCTGAGCTTTGCGCAGGCGAAGACTGCTTTTGTCAGGATAGTTGATACTTGCTGTCCCCCTTCAAATTAGCCCGCCATTATTGGCTCCCTTCCCGCTCAATATTTGGGAAGAGGATCAGGGCCTCTATAAATAGGACCAGCCGCCCACGTAGCGGGGGGTTCGTTTGCTGGTTCATTCGATCAGTTAGGAGCAAAGAGAAAGAGAGAGAGAGAGAGAGAGAGGGAGAGAGAGAGAGAGAGAGAGAGAGAGAGAGAGAAAGGTGGCTGAACTACTCCTAGCAGTTCATCACCCCAGCCAAGAACAGACCCTCGCGAGGCTGTTCTTCCTTGTATTGTTCATCATCATCAGCCCCAAGAGGCAATCCACCCACCACACACTGGAGTAGGGTATTACACCACAACGGTGGCCCGAACCAGTATAAATCTTGTGTCTCTTGTGCAGTTCTTTCAGTAGTCTAGATCTTTGCGAGACGGGGAGGTAGAAGGCGTAATCTCCGCGCGCACCCGAGTGTTCGAACCTTAAGGGTATGCCGGAACCCGAAATCCGACATTTGGCGCGCCAGGTAGGGGTGCACCGGAATTCGTCGTCCACCGCCCCGTTCTCCTCCGACCGTCGCGTCCATGTCCGATGCTCGTCAGGCCCGCGCCGAGCACCGGGCCGCCACCGCTTCCCGCGTCGCCCAGACGCACCTGTCAGCGGACGTCCTCGCCATTCCCCGTCACTTGCCATCAACGCCGCCACCGGCCCGACGCGGGGCGAGCAGCAAGCATCGTCTCAGCATCCATCCGTGCGGCAAGACGGCCGCACCGCTACTCCATCACTCGCACCCGCTGGTTCTTCGTCCCCCGCACTTCGCGCACCCTTGGAGGCTCGAGCTGCGCTCCTCGCGGCAAATGAGCTCCTGCGCTACCATCCTGTCGACGACGTCTACGAGGAGTGGCTCGACCGCGTCGCCGAGCTTGTCCGTGCCGCAGGGGGCTCTCCCGCGCCATCCGTTCCTCTGCGCCACACTCCGCCCCGCGCGGGCAGCGAAGCTCCGGGGGCGTACCAGCCGCCTCCCCTCCAAGAAGACGCCATGGCTCCAAGGCGCGTGGCCCCTGGGCGGAACCCGCTCCGTTAGGCACCAGCGCAGCAAGAACGAAGCTGCCAAGAAATCCCTCGCCCGCAAGGAGCTGCCCGGGCGCTCCCTACTCCGGCACGCCGCGACCCTGCTCCAGCTCCGGCACGCCAAGACCCCGCACTGCTCCTAGCTGCAGCGCGTGGGGACCCTCAAGACCAAGCTCTCCACCAGCCGAGGCCTTTCGTGGCCACCGCAGGCTGCCGTGCCTACACCACCGAGCTGCGTAGCGTCGCGTGGCCCGGCAAGTTCAAGCCAGACCTGCCTCCTCGTTACGATGGCACGACTGACCCTGCGGAGTTCCTCCAGCTCTACGAGCTGCGCACCGAAGCTGCTAGCGGGGACAAAAAGGTCATGGCGAACTGGTTCCCATGGCGCTCAAGGAAGGAGCTCGCACCTGGCTCCTGAATTTGGCTCCAGGCACGATCTCTTCCTGGGACTAGATGTGCACCCGCTTCATCGCCAACTTCCAAGGTACTCGCGACCGGCCGCCCGCCGTGAGCGACATGGGCCGCATCAAGCAACAACCCGAAGAGACCCTGCAAAAGTACATCCAGCACTTCAACAGCGCGCGCCTCAAGATCCCCAAGGTGTCTGAGGAGGCCATCATCTCGGCCTTCTCCGATGGTGTGCACGATGTCAAGATGAAGGAGGAGCTGGCGATGCATGAAGACCTGTGCACCTCCTTGGAGTTGTTCAACTTGGCGAACAAGTGCGCCAGGGCTAAGGAGGGACGCCTCTCCCTCCTCGAGCTGCCTGCCGCAGAACCAGAGGAGAAGAAGCCCAAGGCCAAGGACGTGAAACGCAAGGGGGTTGCCGTGCTCGCAGCGGAACCAGACACCAAGCGGGGCAAAGATCTGCCTGAGTCCTCCAGGGGCGGCCGGTACTGTCTGTACCACGACCTCCACACCCACAACACCAACGAATGCCAAGAACTCCGCACCGTGCGAGAAGGAAGGATCGGCCGTCGTCCCGACCGCGCCGATTGGGGCTACGGCCGAGGAGGAGGAAGAAACGCAGGACGCTGGGAAGACCGCGGCCCGCGCCAAGGGTGGCGCGATCAACCTCGCGAGGATCGCTGGTGAGACCTGCCTCGCGAAGGGGACTGGAGGGATCAGCCTCGTGAGGATCGCCCACAAGGTAACGCCGGCCTCCCTCCACTGCCGCCTCAGCCAAGGAGGAACGAGGACCGCCACCAGGACGAAGGGGCTGGGGGCTTCTAGGAGCCACGCGCAATCGCCTGCATCCTGGGTGGAGCTCAAGCCCCAGCCTCCCAACGCATCTTCAAGCAGTTTGCCCGCGAAGTGAACGCAGTCCTCCCCAGGCTTGAAGCAATGCGCCCTCTCAGGTCGTCGGCATGTGCCATCACATTCAGCTCAGCGGATCAACTCAAGTGTGCGGCCACAGCTGGAGTCCTCCTGATGCTTTGCTCCCCAGTCATCAGCAATGTACTGGTCACCAAGACCCTCATCGATGGTGGGGCAGGGCTCAACGTCCTGTCCGTGGAAACGTTCAACAATCTCCAAGTGCCCTACGACCAGCTTCAGCCAACCAAGTCCTTCTGCGGAATCACCGACGGCTCCACGGTCCCGATTGGGCAGGTTCGCCTCCCTGTCACCTTCGGGGCACGCGACAAGTACCGCACCGAGTTCATCGACTTCGACGTCGCCCACATCCGCCTGCCGTACAATGCCATCCTCGGGTACCCAGCGCTGGCCATGTTCATGGCCGTGACTCACCATGGCTACAATGTCCTCAAGATGCCAGGGAGTGGCGGAGTCATCACGGTGCCCTGTGAAGAGAGGGATGCAGTGTGTTCCCTGGAGCGAGCCTTTCAGGCCGCGTCACCGGAAGACCCGGATCGCGGAAGCAGGAGGCTTCCCGAGACCACCCCCAAGAAGAAGAAGACATCGTCTGGACCGGCCCCTCAGGGCCCGCGTCTGCCCAGGGGGGGCCTCCTTCCATCGCATAGGAAAGCGCGCCCGGCGCCGTCCTCAGGCAGGGCTCAGGGGCTCTCCCCTGGAGGGCCACCGACCTGGCCATGGTCACGAGGGAGGCGCTTGGGCACCACGTGGATGCGTGCTTCGAAGCACGTTTCCCTCAAGAAGGAGCAAGGCAAGGAAGGTCAGACCCGCAGGAGTTCGTCGACAAGGCCATTCAAGAATTACAGGAATCAAGGATCGTGAGAGGTTGCCGCCGTCAATCGGCTATGGCTCCCCATCCAGGCGAGGATGGTGGGCTGCGCGTCTACATCGACGTACCAGGGCTCAACCAAGTCGCCTCCCTGGAGCGCCTCTGGCCCTCGCGAGTGGGGCGCTGCCGGGGTCCGCCCCACAGCTACGTTCGCATGCCTTACGGCTTCCCGAGCGCGGTTTCTACACGCCATCGCCTCATGAGGGGCATCATGGAGGCTCAAGAAGACAGGCGTTCCGCAGCCCTGGCGGAGATGGAGATGATTCGCGAAGAGCTACTAGTGCCTCCGGAGCCTCCCGAGGCCCCTGGGCCTGGGGGCTCATGAGGATCGGCTTCCGCAGCCTCCCAAGTCCGCTGCACCAACACCCCTTCGCCCTCGACACCCTCAGGTGACATCTTACAAGTTTCATTTCTAGCTGGGAGCGCCCTCCCAGGGCTGCATCGTCGCCAGGCCGCGTGGATCCGTCCCTGCGGTATATATCCCTTTTCACTTTCATGTCGTTAGCTTGCTTTGTTGGGGGCGCCCCTCGGGCTGCATCATCCCCAAGTCGCTCGGGCCAGGCCCAGCGGCATGTATCTCCCTTGTGTTTATTTCCGGCTATGCATTCACCCATCATGCTTGAATACTTGATGCCTGCCCACGACACCTCTTCTTCTCCATGTCGACCACTTGCACGTTAAAGGGGGGGGTACCTGAGCATCGCGACTCAGGGCTCTTACTGGCTCTCCAGCCCTCACCCTCTGGCTATGTCCACAGCATCGCGACCTGGCATACCAGCGACGGCTGAGACAAGCTCGAGGGCCGGGACCCGAGGACGTAGAGTGCCAACATCTAACCAAGTTTGCAGGAACACAGCAGAACATAAGGCCCAGTGCCAGGCGCAACCCGCCTAGAGGTAGGGCCCCGTGAGTCCCGCGCTGGCTCACGGGTGCCCAGATACACCTCACCTAGCCCTACCGTGCCGGCCACGTGTCAGGGCGGGGCTGTACATGCCCCGGGGGCTCCTCCCGGAGGGGGGGGGGCCCTCCCACGTACCAGTGGAAGCACCATGCTCCGCACTGGCTGACGACACTGCCGAGGAGCGGCTATGTACGTACACATGCGGAAGCGCTATGCTCCGCGCTGGTGATAAACAACTGAGGGTGGCCCCCGGGCCGCATCAACCTCAGGGAGCCCAGAGCTCAGTGTCTAGCCTCATCGCAACGCCTCCCCTTGGGAGCACCGCGTGAGGGGGCTGGGCACGGGGGCTGCGCTTGGGTCACGCCCGAACGCACGCCACCTAGCCAGGCCCCTCGGGCCTGGTTCGTCGCTCGCCTCTCCCCGAGCAGAGCCAAGGTATGAAGGCCGTTTGAGTGTCAAGGGGGACCCCTGAGCATCGCGACTCAGGGGTCTAACTGGTCCCGTAGCCCCTCACTCCTTAGTTCCGAAAGGCTATGCTGGGTGAGGCACGCGCGGGGCCGGGCTCTGCAGACGTAGAACGGTGGTCCCACTCGCATCTCACCTAATCACTCGCTGTTTGCGCGTCAAGGGGGACTCCTGAGCATCGCGACTTAGGAGCCTAACTGGCTCCGTAGCCCCTCACTCCTTTGGTCCCGTCCTGGTTTCCGGTCGGGGCTAATGCTGGGTGAGGTACGCGCGGAGTCGGGCTCTGCAGACGTAAAACGGAAGATCCGCCTACATTACACCTCCCTACTTGTTGTTCATGCGCCAAGGGGGACTCCTGAGCATCGCGACTCAGGAGCCTAACTGGCTCCGTAGCCCCTCACTCCTTTGGTCCCGTCCTGGTTTCTGGTCGGGGCTAATGCTGGGTGAGGTATGCGCGGGGCCGGGCTCTGCCGGCGTAGAACACAAGCAAGTAGGGAAGAAAAGCATAAAATTCAAGGAACTTAAAAGCAAATATTACAGTCCATACTGTTGTCTCAATACCAAACGCGAGTTTAAACGCCTCCCCGAGGCATGATGCATGATGCAGGAATTAAAAGCAGGGCAGGAGCAGTAGCGGAGTCACTTGGCGGCGGTGGAGCAGCGCGGGTGACCCGCCTCATGGAGCAGCAGAACCGGAAGCATCCTGCTTCGACTTGGTACTGAAGGCCCGGAACTTCCCCAGCAGAGCCTCCGCGCGACCCTTCACAGCCTCGGCAGCGGCAGCAGCACCCTCGCCGCTTACTGGCTCCAGCAGGCTGTCGAGGTCGGTGCTGGGGTCGCGAAGGTAGATGTGGGTGAAGACCTGCGTCAGTGCAGCAGAAGACAGGACACGCGCCTCGGCCTCGGCCATGGGGCCAAGGCCAAGGGTGACATCCTCAAGAGCACGAACCAGGAAGGGAAGCAGCTTGTCGGGGCCGTCCTCGGCGCCGGCCAGCGGGCTCTCCAGGCCACTGGCGTAGAGCATCTTCAGCGAAGCACGAGCCTTCTTCTCCATGTCTGCGAAGGCCACGCGATCCTCGGCAAGAACCTTGGCCTTGTTGTCCAGCTCGACCTTCGTCGCCTCCAGCTCCTTCCCCAGTGCACCTAGGCGGTCGCGGCGCTTCTTGAGCTTGGCCTCCCGGCCCTCGATGGCCGCCTCGCGAGCCTTCATGCCTTCTTCTTGCTCCTGGCGAAGACGAACCTCTTTCGCGAGCTGGTCCCGCAGGCCTTGCAGCTCGTCCTCCAGCGCCTTGCAACGGTTGTGGACTGCAACCACCTCCCCCAGGGCTGCGTCCCGAGCAGCCTTCGTCTCAAGGATGGCCTGCCTATCCTCGTCGCAGGCCGTCGAGGCTTGAACCAGCGCCGCCCGAATCGAGGCGTCGGAGCGAATCCATCCCGAAGCCAGCTCCAAGCGCCTGGCCGCTAGGCGAGGGTCGGCGCCAAGAAGATCCTGCCGCAGCCGGTCCAGTCCAGCAACAGCACGCTCCAGGACGGCAGGAGGAGTCGGAGAAACAATAGTCGGCGGAATGGGGGAAGAAGGCGGCGACGGCAAGACCACAGCGTCCTGAGGTGGAGCCTACTGCACCCCAGCGGCTGTGGTGGCGGCAGTGGGCAAAGGCACCACAGGAGTCACTTGGGCCACGGGGGCTGAGCTCGCCCCAGCTAGCTCGGCCTGGCCTCGCGAGGACGACCGGGCGGGAGAAGCCCGCGCGCCATGATCACCCTCCTCCGCAGGCGGAGGCGCTGCCGTGGATGGAGCCTCAGGAGTCCCCTTCAGCTTCTTCGCCGCGGGCTCCAGCCTATTCAAGAGATGCGAATGTCAAGCCCCGGCAGGGGAATAAGAAATAAAGACAAGGGTTGAGCACTTATGGGTCATCGCCGGTGAGCTCGGGCAGCCTCTGGCCAAACTTGAAGCCTGACAGCCGACTGGAAGGGTCGATCTCGGAAGCAGAAGGTGTGTCTGCAGACTGCCTCGGGGCAGGGGTAGACCCGCGGGAGATCAGCCCGGTCCTGTCCTTCTTCGAGATCAAGGGCAAGCTCCCGCCGGCCTGCTCGTCTCCATCCTCGTCATCATCGCTCGAAGAAAGGCGGAGACTGCAGGGCCTCCGCCGGGGGAGGGGAGCCCTCGACTCTCCATCGGTCACCTCGGAGTCGGGCCCCTTTCCCCGCTCCTCTTCGTCCTCCTCCTTGCTGGAGTCGCCGGAGGGCACGTCCACCATTCCCTCAAAAGCCGCCACGGGCACGAGCCCGTCCCCGTTAAAAACGGGCATGGACTTCACCACCTGCTCCCAGTCGTCGCGAAGGAACAAGGGCTTGGGAGCGCCCTCCAACCTTGCCACCTCGCCCCCGACCAGAGATTGGAGGACCGCGGCCAAATCTTCATCGCTCAAGGCCACGGGGCTCGGTTGAGGCCTCCACATCGGAGGTGAGTACCGCCGGAGTGGAGCCAGCTGGTGCTCCAGGAACTCCTTCAGCAGCAACACACCGGTCAACTTCGCCGCCGTCGTGCTGGCCAGCCTCAGGTCCGCGTCCATCTTCTCCAACACCAGTTTCACGCGGGGGTCCGTGAGCTCCGCTCAGCCCCAGTCGCCGGAGCTCACGGGCGGCTCCGCGGGCAAGATCAGCCTAGGATGGATGCGCCGGCATCTACCAAGACCCACTTGCTCCTGAAGCCCTCAATCCTCTTCTCGGGATTCGAGATGGCAATGGTGCCGCCGTACGCGACAAAGCCCGCGCACGTGGAAGGAGAACCGCGAGAGACCCGGAGGGAGAAGTAGTGGCGCAGCAAGGCCACAGAAGGCTGCACGCCTACATGGGCCTCACAGTATTAAGAAAAGATCGCCAGAAGAAGGACGGAGTTGGGGTGGAGATGCAGAGCCTGCAAGTTGTAATGGCGGAGGACGGAGAAGAAGAACTCAGAGAAGGGAGGCACCAGGCCCGCAGCAATGGAGCTAACAAAGAGAGGATAAAAGGTGCTCCCTCTGCCCTCAAGGGTGGCGGAGCCGGCCTTGAACACCTGCGTCCCATTGATGCCATGCGCCGCCGCCATCTGGCGCAGCCGGGCAAGGCCAGCCTTGGACACATTCGGCAAGTCCAGAGCAGGTGAGTACCAAGCTTCGGCCGGAGGCTGGCGAGGCGCCATGGCTTCCTAGGTCACGCAGCCGGAGTGGATCTGGAAGTTTGGAGGAAGAAAGGGGTGGTGCGAGAAAGGGGATCTGAGCAGCAACCGGAGAAAGCAAAATGCAAGGTCTGGGAAGATGCCGCACCTTTATCAACCTTCACAGTTGCTGAAGCACTCACGTCCCATCAATCGCCACGCGGCGCCCAAGGCCGCAGGCTATTAGGGCCCGCGGTGCTTCGCCCTTGCCCTTTCACCTCTCGGCACGGCCATGTCCGGGCGCGCCTTGGGCCCGGGGGCTACTGTCGGCGTTCTGGGAACGGGGGTCCCCAGACTTGCCTACCTGCGGCCTATGGCGTGGCTCCAAGGAGGCCCTGCACGGCCCATCTTCATCAACACAAGGCTCAAGACCCTCGGGAGGAGCCAAGCCTCGCGAGGCGGACGACATGGAGCTTCCTCAGGCACGGCCTCGTCAGGCTGGCTCGCGAGGAGGCAGAGAGATCAAGGCGGGGTACCTCGCGAGGTGCTCGTGATGCAAGCCATAACGACTCAGGGCGCCAGGCGGGTGCCAGCCCGCGCAGCATCCTCCTTTCCTCTTTGGTGCAAAGGGGGCAAGCGCAGCCGCGGAGTACCGAGGCGTCAGGCAAAGGTTGCCATTTCGGTGCAACGAGACCAGGACCAGGAGGACTACAAGACGGAGGTCACCGTGGAGCCCAAGACGGCGTCATCACCAGAGCTTTACGCAGGCGAAGACTGCTTTTGTCAGGATAGTTGATACTTGCTGTCCCCCTTCAAATTAGCCCACCATTGTTGGCTCCCTTCTCGCTCAATATTTGGGAAGAGGACCAGGGCCTCTATAAATAGGACCAGCCACCCACGTAGCGGGGGGTTCGTTCGCTGGTTCATTCGATCAGTTAGGAGCAGAGAGAGAGAGAGACAGGTGGCTGAACTCCTCCTAGCAGTTCATCACCCCAGCCAAGAACAGACCCTCGCGAGGCTGTTCTTCCTTTTATTGTTCATCATCATCAGCCCCAAGAGGCAATCCACCCACCACACACTAGAGTAGGGTATTACACCACAACGGTGGCCCGAACCAGTATAAATCTTGTGTCTCTTGTGTAGTTCTTTCACTAGTCTAGATCTTTGCGAGACGGGGAGGTAGAAGGCGTAATCTCCGCGCGCACCCCAGTGTTCGAACCTTAAGGGTCTGCCGGAACCCAAAATCCGACAGCTCTTCATGCATGGCATTTATCCAATCCGGATCTTCCAAAGCTTCTTCAACCTTCATAGGTTCAATGCTAGAGATGAATGAATAGTGTTCACAAAAGTTAGCTAAACGAGTTTTTGAGCGAGTGATTCTCCCGGTTTGGATATCATTGTAGATTTGCTCGACGGGATGATCTTTAGCAATTCTTGCTCGAACTCGTGAAAGCTTTTGCTTGGATCTTCGTTGAACATCTTCTTCATCTTGTTCTTCTTCTTGGCCTTCTTCGTTGTTGACATTGTCGTTCTCTTGTCATGGTGGAGAAGGAGGTTGTTGGCGTTCATCTTGGTGCACTTCCTCGTTTTCTTCATCTTAGTGTGTCCCACTTGTGGATGCTTCCGTATCAACTCTTGGTTCACCTCGTCGTGAGGTAGAAGATTCCACTTGGATGGACGAGGTACTCTCCTTCACCTCCGTTGGACGAATCTTGCCAATAGACAAGTCTTGGATTGCTTCCGAAGGGTCTTTGTCTCCTACATCAATTGGCAATTGCTCTACATGCGAGCCGTTAGATTCATCAAACTTCACATCTACCGTTTCTTCAACCTTTCGAGTGAAATTATTGTAGACACGGTATGTGTGAGAGTTTGAGCCATAACCAAGTAGGAAACCTTCATGAGACTTAGGAGCAAATTTATAACGACAATGCTTATCAAGAATGTAGCACTTTCAGCCGAATACTCGAAAGTATCCAACTTGTGGTTTGTTACTGGTGAGGAGCTCGTATGTCATCTTGCCGAGTTGCTTGTGAAGATACAAGCGATTTGTTGCATGACAAGTTGTCTCAACCACTTCTGCCCAAAAGTGCTTTGGCGTCTTGTACTCATCAAGCATCGTTCTCGCCATTTCATTGAGTGTCCAGTTCTTCCTCTCAACAACTCCATTCTGTTGAGGTGTGTACATAGCCGAGAACTCATGTGAAATCCCTTCTTCGTCAAGAAAGGTGTCCACATTTGTGTTCTTGAACTCCCTTCAGTTGTCGCTGCGAACCTTCTTGATTTGCACTTCAAATTGATTTTGGGCCTTCCTAGCGAAGTTTTTGAAGATCTTTTGGACCTGTGATTTATCATCAAGAA
Source organism: Triticum monococcum (assembly GCA_034509565.1). Taxonomy (NCBI): domain Eukaryota; kingdom Viridiplantae; phylum Streptophyta; class Magnoliopsida; order Poales; family Poaceae; genus Triticum; species Triticum monococcum. The sequence continues at coordinate 413,441,411 of CM067844.1, forward strand.
AGAACACCCACGTAAATATTGAAAAATCATGAACTATAACTAGACCAAAAGAATTTCCACCGAGACTTTTGTAAGCGTTAGGACCAAAAAGATCCATGTGAAGTAGCTCGAGTGGCCTCCTTGTGGTCATGATGTTCTTCACGGGATGCCTTCCTCCAACCTGTTTACCTGCTTGACAAGCGCTGCAAAATCTATCCTTATCAAATATGACATCGTTAACGCAAAGGATATGATTTCCTTTAATAAGCTTGTCAAGGTTTCGCATACCAACATGACCTAATCGTCTATGCCATAACCAACCTTTAGAAGATTTAGGAATTAAGAAAGTTCAAGGTTGAGCCTTTTTAGTGAAATCAACAATGTAAAGATCACCTCTGCGTATACCGGTAAAGACTATTTTATGATTATCTCTATCAAACACTTGGCAATCTACTTCAGTAAATAGGACATTGAAACCGAAATCAGCAAGTCTAGATCCTGAAAGTAAATTGTAGCCAAGAGATTCAACGAGCATGACATTTTGTATGGAGCTATCATGTGAGATGGCCACCTTACCTAGGCCAACCACCTTACCCTTTGAGTTATCACCAAAGGTGACATACTTTCGAGGGCCGTCGTTTTCAGCAAGCTCACGGAACATATCTTTATCTCCGGTCATATGATCAGAACATCCACTATCAAGAACCCATTTGAGGGAGTCCTGGATTAGGGGGTCTCCGGACAGCCGGACTATATCCTTTGGCCGGACTGTTGGACTATGAAGATACAAGATTGAAGACTTTGTCCCATGTCCGGATGGGACTCCCCTTGGCGTGGAAGCCAAGCTTGGCAATACGGATATGTAGATATCCTCCCTTGTAACCAACTGTGTGTAACCCTAGCCCCCTCCGGTGCCTATATAAACCGGAGGGTTTAGTCCATAGGACAACATACAATCATACCATAGGCTAGCTTCTAGGGTTTGGCCTCTACGATCTCGTGGTAGATCAACTCTTGTAATACTCATATCATCAATATCAATCAAGCAGGACGTAGGGTATTACCTCCATCAAGAGGGCCCGAACCTGGGTAAACATCATGTCCCCTGCCTCCTATTACCATCCGCCTTAGACGCACAGTTCGGGACCCCCGACCCGAGATCCGCTAGTTTTGACACTGACATTGGTGCTTTCATTGAGAGTTCCACTGTGCCGTCACCCTAAGGCTCGATGGCCCCTTCGATCATCGGTAACGATGCGGTCCAGGGTGAGGTTTTCTCCCCCGGACAGATCCTCGTATTCGGCGGCTTCGCACTGCGGGCCAATTCGCTTGGCCATCTGGAGAAGATCGATAGCTACGCCCCTGGCCATCAGGTCAGGTTCGGAAACTTAAACTACACTGCCGACATCCACGGAGACTTGATCTTCGATGGACTGGAGCCCATGTCAGGTGCGCCGCACAATCACGACGGGCATGACGTAACTCTGCCGTCAGATAGTGTTCGGGAGATCGCATCTACAAATACTCCGGCCTTCAATCCGGAGAAAATTGCACCATCCGAGGACGGAGGGATAGACCCCGCCATGGAGGCCGCACTCTCACTGGCGATGGAGCCGGATACTAACTTCACCTCTTATGAGAGTTGTGTCGCCGAACCACTGGATTCGTCTATGGCTACGAACTCCGAGCCGCCTGCATCCGTGCCTATCGAATCCGACTGGGCACCGATCATGGAGTTCACCTCCGCGGACATCTTTAAGCACTCGCCTTTCGGCGATTTGGTAAATTCATTAAGGTCTCTCTCCTTGTCAGGAGAACCTTGGTTGAACTATGTCCGGCTAGAATGGGATGCGGATGACGAAGAAATCCGCTGGCCACCCACCACCCACTTAGTAGTCACTGTCAACGATTTGACCGACATGCTTGACTTCGAATCCGAAGACATCGACGGTATGGACGACAATGCAGGAGACGAACAGGAACCACCGCCGACAGTGCGCTGGACCGCCACCTCATCATATGATATATACATGGTGGACACCCCCAAAGAAGGCAATGGCGACGAGACAGTGGAGGATGCCCCCTCCAAGAAGCAACCCAAGCACCGACGTCAGCGGTGCTACTCTAAGTCCCGCCACAGCAAAAGGAGTGATACCGGCACAATAGACAATAACACTTCGGATAGTGCCGAAGACAACCACAATCCCCTCCAGCATGATGTAGAGCGGGAGGGTGAACAAGCTAGCCCTCCAGAGCAGGCAGCTGATGGAGAATCAGAGGAGGACAATTACATGCCTCTCTCCGAAGATGAGGTGAGCCTCGGTGACAAAGAATTTATCGTGCCTGAGGATCCCATCGAGAGGAGCGCTTCAAGCGTTGGCTTATGGCCAGAGCAAATAGCCTGAAGAAAAAGCAATAACAGCTTCAAGTTGATTAAGACTTGCTAGCAGACAGATGGACCGAAGTCCTTGCGGCCGAGGAATATGAACTCGAGCGCCCCTCCAAGAGTCACCCAAAGCGCAGGTTGCTACCTCACCTCGAGGAGGAATCATTGAAACCTCCATCACCAGTGTACGATGCGGCTGACCGGCCACCGCGTGGCCAAGCCAGAGAGGCGTTTCAGCCCGAAGTTCAGCATGCACCCCGCCGCCACTCAATCAAAAATACCAAGGCCCGGGGCAACACACGGGACATGCGAGACGTATTGGACAGCAGGGATAAACATGCAAGGTCAATATATGGGTCACGGGGGCGCGCACCAACGCGGGACGATGACCGTCGCGCCGGATACACTAAAAGTAAATTCGGCCGGGCCGAATACAGCAGACAAGACTCATATGAACTACATCGTGATATAGCCCGGCATAGAGGTGCCGCACACCCCCTATGCTTCACTGATGAAGTTATGGATCACGAATTCCTGGAGGGTTTTAAACCTGTAAATATCGAATCGTATGATGGTACAATAGATCCCGCTGCATGGATTGAGGATTTCCTCCTTCACATCCACATGGCTCGCGGTGATGATCTACATGCCATCAAGTACCTCCCTCTAAAACTCAATGGACCAGCTCGACATTGGCTGAATAGCTTGCCAGCAGACTCTGTCGGCAGTTGGGAGGATTTGGAAGACGCTTTCCTTGACAACTTCCAGGGCACTTATGTGTGACCACCGGATGCTGATGACTTGAGCCATATAACTCAGCAGTCAGGGGAATCGGCCAAGCAATTCTAGACATGGTTCCTAACTAAGAAAAACCAAATTGTCGAATGTCCGGATGCAGAGGTCTTAGCGGCATTCAAGCATAACATCCATGACGAGTGGCTCGCCCGGCACCTCGGCCAGGAGAAGCCGAAGTCTATGGCAGCCCTCACGACACTCATGACCTGCTTTTGCGCGGGCGAGGATAGTTGGCTGGCTCGCAGCAACAACACATAAAGGAATCCGGGCACTTCGGATACCAAAGATGCCAACGGCAGACCACGTTGTAACAGACAAAAGCGCCAAAACAACGGCGATAACACCGATGATACGACAGTCAATGCCGGATTCAGAGGCTCTAGATCTGGTTAGCGGAAAAAGGCATTCAAAAGAAGTACTCCGGGCCCGTCTAGTTTGGATCACATATTGGATCGCTCGTGTCAAATCCACGTCACCCCCGATAAGCCAGCCAATCACACCAACAGAGAATGCCGGGCGTTCAAGCAGGCCGACAAGTTAAATGCCGAAAACAGGGACAAGGGGATGCATAGTAATGACGATGAAGAGCCCCAGCCGCCGAACACGGGAGGACAGAAGAGGTTCCCCCCACAAGTGAAGACGGTGAACATGATATACGCAACCCACATTCCCAAGAGGGAACGGAAGCGTGCACTAAGGGACGTCTATGCGATAGAGCCCGTCTCCCCAAAGTTCAACCCATGGCCCACTTGTTCGATCACCTTCGATCGCAGGGACCACCCCACTAGTATCCGTCATGGCGGATCTGCCACATTGGTCCTAGACCCAATCATCGACGGATTTCACCTCACTCGAGTCCTTATGGACGGCGGCAGCAGCCTAAACCTGCTCTATCAGGATACAATGCGCAAAATGGGTATAGATCCCTCGAGGATCAAACCCACCAAAACCACCTTTAAGGGCGTTAGCCCGGGTGTAGAGGCCCATTGCACGGGCTCAATCACACTGGAAGTGGTCTTCGGATCTCCGGACAACTTCTGAAGTAAGGAGTTAATCTTCGATATCGTCCCGCTCCGCAGTGGCTATCATGCACTGCTCGGGCAAACCGCATTTGCAAAGTTCAATACGGTATTGCATTACACATACCTCAAGCTCAAGATGCCAGGACCTAGGGGGGTCATAACAGTAAATGGAAACATAGAACGCTCGCTCCGCATGGAAGAGCACACTACGACCCTCGCAACAGAAGCACAAAGCAGCCTTTTAAGGCAATCCACCAATTCGGCGATACAGCCCCCGGACACCGCCAAGCGAGTCCGGAGTAAACTGCAACAGGATCGCCTGGCACGTTCAGAGCTCGCCTAGAAATTCGGCCCCCGTACCAGTCCCAGTCAAGCGATGAAATCCGTGCTGCGCGTACATAATTACACACTGAAAATACGATGGATATAGGCGGGGGCACGATCAGGGCACGTCTCGCAATGCGGCTTAACCGCCCTAGGGTTGTATACCTTTATCATTTTTTCTCTTTCAGGACCTAACTCTCTGAAAGCCGTTTCCGGCAGTACGATTGCCGGACACATTATGGGAAGGAACAACCAAGGAGGCAAGAAGCTAAGATGTACAGGGGAAGCCCCAGGTGGTCTCTAATAATAATCGATATACCCGCTTTCTACTATCCATACGCAGCTTGCCCTTGGATAGGACATGTCAAATAGTCCTATTTTCTGCTTATTGCACTACTTGTATCAGTACGCTTCGATGTATTATTTAAATAAATGCATAGCATTAGTCTATTATTGCATTATTCATCCCCTTTTTCTTATATGTTCATTTACGACAACATGCACCCGTATATTCTGGTACAGTTAGTACGCCAGGGGCTTTCGTCTACCCCATAATACGGTGTGAGAAGTCCGAACACTTTCGACAGTGTGGCACCCCAAACTTATAGCATTATATGCATCAGCTCCGAATCATGTCTTGGGTCAATAGTTGGTTTTGCCTGGCTCCCATGCTTTGGTACCTTACGTTCCGCTATATCGGCTAAGGTAGCGCTGGGAGAACTACTGCGATTGTGTCTCGGTTCTTCCGGACAAGCACCTCAGTAGAGAAAGCCGAAAACTGACTGTCATGATAAGGCGAGAGCTGGTCGCTGTTCGAGAGGTCTCAAGTCCTTAAAGACTTTTTCCGCTTCAGGCGAGGAGTCGGCCTTGCCTGACTTAGGCGTGTATAGCGCCCCTAATTCGGCCTTCCGAATACTAGGGGCTTCGCCAAAATTTAAAATTGTAGACTTCTATGGCTAAGCGAGTGTGATAAATCCTTATAGTCCGATTGCCTGGTTCGTTGTGCTGAACACCTCCCTCGAAGGACCCAAAATTGGGATAAAGAGTGCTCAGGTTTATCCCGAACACCCCAGTACTAATTACATGGGGGCAGAAGCCGACGACTGGCCAACTCTCAGATTTTATAAACGGCCGCACATAAGGTAATATTTTAAATTAAAAAAGCGTTGCATAGCGCAAATGAACTTGTTTCACATTACAGGATCACATGAGAATGTTCATTCAAAAATTACATCTCTGGCACATTCATCCGCCACAAGGCGGGAACCCTTTAGGACACTATCATAATACATTTCGGGGCAGCGATGCTCCTTGCCCTCTGGCGGCCCGTCCTTCACCATCTTCACGGCGTCTAGCTTCACCCAGTGCACCTTCGCCCAGGCAAAAGCCCTGCGCGCACCCTCGATGCAGACAGACCACTTTATGACTTCAAGCTGAGGGCATGCATCCACAAGTCGCCTCACCAGACCGAAGTAGCTGCCGGGCAGGGGCTCGCCAGGCCACTTCCAGACTATAAGACCCTTCATGTCCTGTTCGGCCGCCTTGTGCAGCTCGACCAATTGCTTCAGCTGGTCTCTCAAGGGCATTGGGTGTTCGGTCCCAGTATACTGAGACCAAAACAACTTTTCCGTCGAGCTCCCCTCCTCAGCTCAGTAAAACTCCGTGGCATCCAGTACACTGCGGGGAAGATATGCGAATGCTCCAGGAGAGCTCCGAACTCGGGTAAGTAAAAGGAAAGTTTCCTTCACATGCTTGCTTTGCATAATGAATGCCTTACCCGCTGCTATCTTCTTCACCGCATCAATCTCCTGGAGGGCCTTGTGGGCTTCAGCCTTGGCGCTCCGGGCGCTTTTGAGCGCCTTTGCAAGCTCGGACTCTCGCGTCTTAGAGTCAAGCTCCAAGGACTCGTGTTTTTTGGCGAGAGCCTCGAGCTCTTGCTGCACCTCGCCTACCCAGTCTTCTTGCTTTTCCCGCTCAATGCGCTCCTTGGCCGCTTTGTCTTCGGCCTCAGACAGCGCCTTCTTCAGGGTCGCCACCTCGGTCATGGCCCCTGGCAAATTCATGATGATCCTATTACTTTACAACCGAACTTCTTTTTAAAGAATAGACAAGGTATTGCTTACCTTTGCTCTCCTCGAGGTGCCTCTTGGTAAGGCCGAGCTTGCCCTCGGACCGCTCCAGGTCCTGCTTCAGTGCAGAGACCTCCGCAGTATGTGTGGCAGCGGCTAGCAGTGAAGCCTACACATACACATAGACATATTCTGATTAGACTCATGAGTCATCATTTGATCCTCTATTCGGCCTTTCTTCATGAACGCCGAACACAACATCAGGGGCTACTGTCTATGCGGTAATATTTTCTTATATTTTGATTGCTTACCTCAAAGCCTGTTAGGAGGATGGCACAAGCTTTGGTCAGTCCATTTTTGGCAGACTAAACTTTCTCGATCACCGCACTCATCATAGTGCGGTGCTCTGCATCGATGGAAGCGCCATGAAGCGCTTCCAGCAAGTTGTCCGGTGCCTCTGGATGGACAGAGGACACCGGCACGGGCGGCTTGCCCCCCTTAATGGGGGATCGCCTGCCGGAGTCCGGAACCACCGAAGGTTCCGAGGCAGTATTCGGTTGGGGGCCGAACTTGGAGCCCGTGGGAGTCTTGCTCCCTTTGTGCCTAGGGTCCGGAAGGTCGCCTCGAGGCGCCCCCAGGACTACGTCCCCTCGGCTCGGTGCCTTTTGAGACAACACCTCGATGTTGTCCGTAGGGCGAGGGGTGGAGGCGGTCGGAAGTGAATCGCTATTCATATTCGACGAGTCCAATGAACCGTCCGACGAAGATACATCGAGATGGGCTCGGGATGGACTGCATAATCGTATGTGGCGTAATGAGAAATAGTGTAATAAAACATACTATGAATTACTATGGTGTCCGGATACTTACGACCTCGCCAGGGGCTTCTCCCTGGGTAACCACTCATCTCCGCTGTAGGCGGCCGTCATGTAGCAGTCCGGAAGGGGGGTCCTTCCCTTCTTGGACCCTTCGGCCTCCCCGGTTGTGTCGGCCTTCCTTTTCTTGTCTCCCCCGGCTGGGGGGGGGGGGAGAACTTTCCTCCTCCTCGTTTTCATGGGAGGAGTGCGTGTTGGAGTCATCGGACGATGAGTCCAATACAACCTTGCGCCGGAGACCCTTTCAGGTCCCCGTGGCATTCTTCTTGGTCTTCTTCACCGGCACCTCATAAGGTGCCGAAGCTAGCATCTCCGTTAGGAGAGCATCTGCAGTATCTTCAGGCAGGGGGGCTGGGCAATCGAGCTGCTCCGCCTGTCTTTATCCAGTCCTGTTAATTGCATGGGAGCTTAGATCCCGCACATCATTTAAACTGGGGAAAATAAATACCTTGTGAGATACAAAAACTTACCGGATTGGCATGGCGCTTTGCGCTGAGTCCGCAGTCCTCGGTGAGGGAAGGAGGTACCATGGTGCCCTTGAACAGCACCCTCCAGACGTCCTTGTGCGTCACGTCATAGAGCTCTCGTTGCGTCTGGTGCTTGGCCAGGTCGAACTCCCACAAATTGAATGCCCGTCGTTGACACGGGAGAATCCGGTGGAAGAGCATGACCTGGACCATGTTGACGACCTTGATTTTCTTGCTCATCATGTTCCTGATGCAGGTCTGTAGTCCGGTCAGATCTACCGGGGAACCCCAGGATAGGCCCTTCTCTTTCCAGGAAGTGAGCCGCGTGGGGATTCCGGATCGAAATTTGGGGGCCGCCACCCAGTTGGTGTCTCGCGGCTCGGTGATGTAGAACCACCCCGATTGCCACCCCTTTATGGTCTCCACATAGGAGCCTTTGAGCCAGGTGATGTTAGGCATTTTGCCCACCATGGCGCCTCCGCGCTCCGCTTGCTGGTCGACCACCACCTTCTGTTTAACACTGAAGGTCTTTAGCCACAGGCCGAAGTGGGGCCTGATGCGGAGGAAGGCCTCACACACGACGATAAACGCCGAGATGTTGAGGATGAAATTGGGGGCCAGATCATGAAAATCCAACCCGTAGTAGAACATGAGCCCGTGGACAAACTGGTGGAGGGGAAATCCCAGTCCACGGACGAAGTGGGTAAGAAAAACTACCCTCTCATGGGGTTGGGGCGTAGGGATGATCTGCCCTGCATCTGGCAGCCGGTGCGCGATATCCGCGGACAGATATCTAGCTTCCAGTAACTTTGTGATATTCTCCTCCGTGACGGAGCAGACCATCCACTTGCCTCCCGCTCTGGACATGCTTGGAGTGGTTTGAGAAGAAAGACGCGAACTTAGGCGCTGGAGCTCGAGTGTGCGAGAATGGGTAAGCAAGGAGGAAGAAGGCGTGGGTAAAAAGGGTGAATCCTTGTCCCTTTATAAGGGCGGAAGAGGCAATGCGCCTCACCACTTGCCAGGTAAAATCGCTTATTCCCCAAGTGCCGTAATTGATGGCATGGTTGGGTTACCCATGTCCGTATTGATGAGAATCCCGTGATAAGGGGGACACGATCTTTGCTTTGACAAGATGTGTCAAGAAAACCGCCTCGCTTTATGTGCGGTGCTGGTTGAGAAAAATGGTTCGAATAATGACCGGGCCGTGGTGTGATGTCATGCTGTCAAACGTGTCAGCAGATTAGATTTTTGGAAATATTATTCTCTCTACGATGGTATGTGGAACTTGTTTTGCAGAGTCGGACACCATCCTTATGTTTAAAATCTTCTATGGAGTATTCGGAGGAGGAACCCGCCTTGCAATGCCGAAAACAAAACTGCGTGCCGGACTCATCATCATTGAAGCCTAGTTTAGGGGCTACTGAGGGAGTCCTGGATTAGGGGGTCTCCGGACAGCCGGACTATATCCTTTGGCCGGATTGTTGGAGTATGAAGAAACAAGATTGAAGACTTCGTCTCGTGTCCGGATGGGACTCTCCTTGGCGTGGAAGGAAAGCTTGGCAATACGGATATGTAGATCTCCTCCCTTGTAACCGACTTTGTGTAACCCTAGCCCCCTTCGGTGCCTATATAAACCGGAGGGTTTAGTCCGTAGGACAACATACATCATACCATAGGCTAGCTTCTAGGGTTTAGCCTCTACGATCTCGTGGTAGATCAACTCTTGTAATACTCATATCATCAATATCAATCAAGCAGGACGTAGGGTATTAACTCCATCAAGAGGGCCCGAACCTGGGTAAACATCGTGTCCCCTACCTCCTGTTAAAATCTGCCTTAGACGCATAGTTCGAGACCCCCTACCCGAGATCCGCCGGTTTTGACACCGACACCATTCCTTTCCTCCAGCCATGTAGCCACGAAGATTGGCCATAAGACCAAAGTGTCTCATTGCATCATTAAGATCATAGTCACTGTCATCATCATCCTCATCATAGTATCCATGTTCAACATCATCTTATGATTGATCAATTCCTGGAGAGGGTAATTCATTAGATAAATGATCATTTCTATGGTTATCTTTATGAATTCTAATAGCTTTGGAAATGATATTGCTAATGATTCCAACATCTCCTTTGGCACACGTAAGATTAGTAAGCTCAAATAAGCAGTCACCAAATTTGGGGTCATTGGAACTCATCTTAGTCAAGGCAATGGGCTTATGAAGAATCTCATCTGAGTTCTTTAAGGAATGGTTTGGAAAATGTTTCTCAAGGAATCTTCATATAGTGTAGGCACAATCAAGAGTAGGCAAACATTCAATCAAGTTTCTAGGCAAGCCTCTAGTGATAAGATTAACAGTTCTAAGGTTGCGGATCATCTTAATAGACTCATCAAGGGTAGGATGCAAAGGATCAACATGAGGTGCACAAGGGCTAGTAATGTACTTGTTCAAATGATATTCATTGAAAATCTCAGGCATCTCATTTTTCCACTCATGGAAATACTCTCCATCAATTATAGGCACTCTATGTCAAAGACTCCTCAAAGTAGACTCATCCATCTTCCTCCAATGGTGTTTAAACCAAGGCAATGGAGACCAAAGCTCTGATACCAATTGAAAGGATCGAGAAGAGGTGTCTAGAGGTGGGGTGATTAGACACTAAGTACAAAAGGTTGCAGTTTTTTATTTCTTTAAGTTGAAGTGGAGTTTTGGCACAAGTTTAACAAACACAATACATATCAAGCAAGCATGCAAAGAGTATATGAGCAGCGGAAAGTAAAGCATGCAACTTGCAGGCACGTAAAGGAAGGGTTTAGAGGATTCAAACGCAATAGGAGACTAGGATGTTTTTGTCGTGGTTCCGATAGGTGGTGCTATCGTACATCCACGTTGATGGAGACTTCAACCCACGAAGGGTAACGGCTGCGCGAGTCCACGGAGGGCTCCACCCACGAAGGGTCCACGAAGAAGCAACCTTGTCTATCCCACCATGGCTATCGCCCACGAAGGACTTGCCTCACTAGCGGTAGATCTTCACGAAATAGGCGATCTCCTTGCCCTTACAAACTCCTTGGTTCAACTCCACAATCTTGTTGGAGGCTCCCAAGTGACACCTAGCCAATCTAGGAGACACCACTCTCCAAGAAATAACAAATGGTTTGTTGATGATGAACTCCTTGCTCTTGTGCTTCAAATCATAGTCTCCCCAACACTCAACTCTCTCTCACAGGATATGGATTTGGTGGAAAGAAGATTTGAGTGGAAAGCAACTTGGGGAAGGCTAGAGATCAAGATTCATATGGTAGGAATGGACTATCTTGGCCTCAACACAAGTGTAGGTGGTTCTCCCTCAGAAAAAGTAAGTTGGAAGTGTAGGTTCATTCTGATGGCTCTCTCCACGAATGAAGAGGAGGTGGAGGGGTATATATAGCCTCCACACAAAATCTAACCGTTACACACAACTTGCCAATCTCGGTGGGACCGAATTGATAAACTTGGTCGGACCGATTCAGCCAATCTAGTGATCGTTAGGATTTTCGGTGGGACCGACATGCAACTCGGTAGGACTGATATGGTTAGGGTTAGGGCATAACATAATCTCGGTGAGACCGATTACACAAACTCGGTGAGACCGATTTTGGTAATAAGCTAACCAGAGAGTTGGTCAGGTAAACTCGGTGGGACCAATTCACTAATTTCGGTGGGACCGAAATGTTACGAAAAGGAAACAAAGAGTTTACATTGCAATCTCGGTAGGACCGATTACGCAAACTCGGTGAGACCAATTTTGGTAATAGATCCATACAGAGAGATTGCAATCCCATCTCGGTGAGACCGATTTACCTAGGGTTTGTGGCAGTGGCTATGACATCTGAACTCAGTTGTGTCGGATAGAAAGAATCGGTGGGGCTGAGTTTGACTTTTTGTTTAGGTCATATGTAGATGTGAGAAAGTAGTTGAGGGCTTTGGAGCATATTACTAAGCACTTTGAGCAAGAGCCTCATTAAGCAACACCTCATCCCTCCTTGATAGTATTGGCTTTTCCTATAGACTCAATGTGATCTTGGATCACTAAAATAGAAAATGTAAAGTCTTGAGCTTGGAGCTTGAGCCAATCCTTTGTCCTTAGCATCTTGAAGGGGTTCCACATCCTCTAGTCCATGCCACTTCATTGTTGAACTTATCTGAAACATACTAGGTAAAAGTGTTAGTCCAACAAGAGATATGTTGACGTTAATTACCAAAACCACCTAGGGAGCACTTGTGCTTTCAGCAGGGCCGCGCGCCCCTCCCCCTCTAGTCCGAATAGGAAAAGGAGAGGGGGGCGGCTCCCCCCTTTCCTTCCTCTCTCCCTCCTCTTTCCCCCTTCTCCTAATCCAACAAGGAAGGGAGGGAGTCCTACTCCTGGTGGGAGTAGGACTCCTCCTGGTGCGCCTCCTCCTGGCCGGCCGCACCTCCCCCCTTGCTCCTTTATATACGGGGGCAGGGGGCACCCCATAGACACAACAATTGATTTGATCTTTTAGCCGTGTGCGGTGCCCCCTCCACCATAGTCCGCCTCGATAATACTGTAGCGATGCTTCGGCGAAGCCCTGCGTTGGTAGAACATCATCATCGTCACCATGTCGTCGTGCTGACGAAACTCTCCCTCAACACTCGGCTGGATCGGAGTTCGAGGGACGTCATCAAGCTGAACGTGTGCTGAACTCGGAGGTCGTGCGTTCGGTACTTGATCGGTCGGATCGGGAAGACGTACGACTACATCAACCGCGTTGTGCTAACGCTTCCGCTTTTGGTCTACGAGGGTACATGGACAACATTGTCCCCTCTCGTTGCTATGCATCACCATGATCTTGCATGTGCATAGGATTTTTTTTTGAAATTACGACGTTCCCCAACAAGTACATCGCACTGCTAGTTGAGAAAGTAGTACTAGTACTGCTACAGTACAAGTACATAGTAAATAATAGCTTCACCCCTTCCCTAAGGAAATCTAACGCCCCGGACACACCCACCGGTGGTCGTTACTCCTGGCAGGATCTAGACTGGCCCCATAGATCAATACTAGTCTTTTCTGCGCACTTTGTCCTCACTCGTGCGCACCCGGGAGCAACTTCCCAGTCGGGCACCCATCCTGAAATTACTCCAAGCTGAGCACGCTTAACTTTGGAGTTCTTTCCGAATGGGCTCCCGGAAAAGAAGGAATTCCTTATTGATATGAGTACTCTATCATCCCTAATAAGCCAGGCTATCACAGGAACGATCGAGGAACTACAGTTGGAAGGGATGAGGCCCTGCGGTTACTACGCTCTTATCTCCTCCTCGCCAGTTCCCCTCCCCCGAAGAGAAGGCAGTTCGTCGCTGCTCCCATGGATTCGCTAGGCGGTTCTCCTCCTCGTCAGGGCTGGAGGAGGACATGTAGCCCATCTATAACATGTAAGTGGGGTATGGTAAATTGTGAACGGTAGCGCTGTAAATATACGTAGACTAGTCATGCACAAATTTATCATATGAATTGGAGATGAACTTGTGTGGCATATTGGCATTTGTCCTTTAGGATTTATTACTAGTAAATGTGTTATGTGTACGTGCAACTTGTGTGGTTGTTGCATGGGCTCTAATATGCTCTTTGAGAAAAAAAAGGTGTCACAGCTTTGGATATAGGTGATGTGGCGGCATCATACAGTAGCATTGTTCGCTATAATTGTAGCATATTCCTACTAGGACGAGAACTCATATAAAACTTGCGCTTGGCTCTTTGCCTCTTCAGGAGGTTTAACAGTTCGTACTCGTGTGAACCTTGCACTTGGCTTTTTGCCTCTTCGGAAGGTCCAACAATGATGATACTACAGTACAATATGCTTATGGCAATATGACACCAATTGAACTATTGCACGTCCACCGCGAGGGCGAGGGCGAGAGAGAGGGAGAGGGAGAGGGCGTTGTAGTCAAAACCCTCTCCTCGTCCTGCGAGCCACCACACGCGTGCGCGAGGGAGAGGTGTAGTAAGCAAGATTCTCCTCGTTCGGCGAGTTGACGGGACACATCAAAGCAGTACTAGTACTAGTCCATACTGCATCCTTTTCGGTTAATATGGCTTAATTTGAAACGAGAAAAATACATTGGTGGTCAACGTATGTAACAATATGCTCTTTATGGTCATTATATATAGTATTGCGGTGATTATACGATCACTATCTCATCGTAGAGCACCGTATTGCACCCTACTGACCAGCCACATAGTCGACGTGGCACTTTGTTGACTGGTTAAATTGCACCAGGTTTCTGGGTCCCACCTGTCAGTCGGCAGAGCAAAGAAATCAGTTAAACAAAACTTTACGCAAGCTCGACAGGAGTCCAACCCTTGCACGCGAACCACCCTGGTTGTGTATGTGAGTGCATGCACGTGTACTCCCTCGGTCTTCCAACAAAGAGTGTACATCGGCTAAAAAACAAAGAGTGTACATCTACACTTCCAATGCATTTTAGCCTTTAATCTTAATCGATATTGATTGACTAATGCACCAACTTGTGCTCTAGCTATAGGCTACATGTCTATCCTTAATTACAGCATGCAACAACCTTCATTTAATCTTGTTCTCTCAATGGTCGCATGTGCACATAAGTCTGCTACTTTTGGGCATTAATTATGCCCTCGTCAATGTGTAAATCTCTAAATGTACAGTCTTTCATGGACGTAGGGAGTAGGTTGAGCACTTGAGCATGAGCGTGTGTGTTGCATCATGTGCTGTGTGCCGCTTGGGTGCATGAGTGTTGCGTGCGTCCATGTGTACGTGTGAGCGTTGCATGTTGCATGCATGCATGCATGAGGCTTTTACTCCCTCCCATTGACATGTTCATATTTCAAGCTTCCTCTATTCCCTCCATATGGTGATACTCCCTATGTTCCCAAATACGGAGTAAAAGCCTCCCTTTATTCCCAAATACAGAGTATTTGTCTTTCTAGAGATTTCAACAAGTGACTGCGTACAGAGCAAAATGAGTGAATATACACTCTAAAATATGTCTACATACATCCGTATGTTGTATTCCATTTGAATGTCTACAAAGACTATATTTGGGAACGAAGGGAGTAGCAAATAAACATTAAGTTCTCTTGTTTTTCCCTCCCTGGTCACGGTGCACAACCAAAGATGACTTATTCACCTCGATGGAGGGAGTAGATGGTCAAATTTTGACACAAAATTAATGCATTGGTAAACATAATTTTTTGAGGAAAACGAGTGCATTAATTGAGTGTTTTTGCAAACTACAAAAATTATTCCACCACTCATCATCTACCTTGGTTGATGAAATTTTTGAATTGAGCCCTATAAACCGGAAAGGAGGTAGTAGTAGTACTCCTACATTATTGGCGTCGGGTGCCTTGGCCAATGTTTCATCTTGTTGGACAGGATGAGCGTACAGGCACAAGGATATTGTAGATAGGAAGTCTTCACAATCCATTATTCCCCATCTCGGTCAGAGAGAACTATTCAACCAGTCTTCACAGTGAAGTGACAATACACGCAGCAGTAGATGGGACACTTAATTAATAAGCTGAGCCAGCGTGTTGGTGTTACTAAATCAGCCTTACCCATGAGTACTACCATCATGTTTGCCAGTGGAGCATGCTTCCGCAAATACGCCTATGCACATCTCTCCTCCATTAACTGACATATGGGCCCTCTTAAGGTAGACCCACATGTCATCGGCGTAACTATTTACACTTGAAGGACAGTATATCTTGGTAGTAGTACTAGTGGAATTGAGATTTAATGCACTTTCTTCCACGTCTTTCACTCTTCTTCCTCCTCTCTTCTTCTTCATCCTCTCTTCCCCATTGTCGGCCGCACACCATTCCCCCCCGCTCACTGCTCGCCTGCCCACGCCATCTTCCTTGGTAGCTTGTGTGTACCATACCCCCCCCCTCCATTCACTGCTCAGCCACACACGCCATCTTCTTTGCTCGCCCACCCGAATCCACTTCCCCGCTGGCTCGCAGGCACCGAAAACCCCAATCACTCAATGCCCTAAAAAACCCTATGGCAGAACTGACTGACACACAGATCCGCGATTGGAATCCCCTCCTCGATGTTCTCTTGGAGCAGATCTGTAATTGTATGGACCTGCTCAGCACCGTTCGTCTAGCTGTTGCTTTGCAGCATAGGCCCCCACCAAATTGAAATCTCCCTCGAAGAGATCTCGGATGTGGCTTTGCAGCATAGGCACATCCTTGGCTGGACCCCAGCTCAGACCCCTACTAATCCATGACATCAGTTGTGGTGGGGGGTCCGAGCGGAAAAGCGGGGGCAGCCGCCCACCTGGCACTTCTAGGAGCCGTGACATAAAACCACTCCCGTTGCCATAATTCGGGCACCTCTGGAAAGGAACCTCTCGGCCATGGAGCTCCTTCCATCTTGCCTATTGATGCACCTCTGCACGCAGCTTGTTGCCCCTCGATCATCTTCAGCTTTACTTCAAAGGTCTTGAGCCACAGGCCAAAGTGAGGGGTAACAGGGAGGAAGGCCTCACACATGACAATAAATGTCGTGATGTGGAGAAAGGAGTCCGGGGCTAGATCGTGGAAATCTAACCCGTAATAGAACATCAAGCCCCTGACGAAAGGATCCAGAGTGAGGCCTAGACCTCGGAGGAAGTGGGAGACGAACACAACGTTCTCGTTGGGTTCGGGAGTGGGGATGACCTGACCTCGAGCAGGCAGCCGATGTGACACCTCGGCGGTCAGATATCTGTCCTCCCTCAACTTCTTGATGTCCTCTTCCATAACGGAGGAGTGCGTCCATCGGCCTTGAAGGCTGGATCCGGACATGGTTGAAGATCCGAAGCACCTGACCTAGGCTTTGGGTGTTAGAACTCGAGGCGGGGGAACGGTTTGATTGAGCATGGGAGGGAAAAAGCGAAAACCTTGTCCCCTTATAAAGAGGGTGAATATCAAGCGTCCTCTCCGTAGCCGTTTAGGACTTACCTATAATCTAGGAGTCCTAGACACGGTTGGGTTACCCACGAACCGCATTAATGAGAATACCGTAATTAGGGGAACACGATCTCCGCTTCGGCAAGACATGTCAAGAAACATCCTCGCGTTATGTGTGGAGTTGGTCAAGAGAGACGGTTCGGATAATCACCGGGCCAAGACATGACATCATGCTGTCAAAACAAGCCAGCAAATTAGATCTGTGGAAAAATTATTCTCTCTACAGTGGAATGTGGAACTTATTTTGCAGGGTCGGACACTATCCTCGTATTCAACTTCTTCTGTAATGTATTCGGAGAAGGAACCCGCCTTGCAATGCCGAAGACAACTGCGTGCTAGACTCGTCGTCATTGAAGCCTGGTTCAGGGGCTACTGAGGGAGTCCTGGATTAGGGGGTCTCCGGACATCCGGACTATCTCCATTGGTCGGACTGTTAGACTATGAAGATACAAGATTAAAGACTTCATCTCGTGTCTGGATGGGACTCTACTTGGCGTGGAAGGCAAGCTAGGCAATACGTATATGGATATCTCCTCCTTTGTAACCGACCTTGTGTAACCCTAACCCTCTCCGGTGTCTATATAAACCGAAGGGTTTTAGTCCGTAGGACAACAATCATAACATACAATCATA
This sequence comes from Triticum monococcum, assembly GCA_034509565.1. Classification (NCBI taxonomy): domain Eukaryota; kingdom Viridiplantae; phylum Streptophyta; class Magnoliopsida; order Poales; family Poaceae; genus Triticum; species Triticum monococcum. The sequence continues at coordinate 413,458,963 of CM067844.1, forward strand.
CCATAGGCTAGCTTCTAGGGTTTAGCCTCTCTGATCTCGTGGTAGATCTACTCTTGTAATACCCATATCTTCAATATTAATCAAGCAGGACGTAGGGTTTTACCTCCATCAAGAGGGCCCGAACCTGGGTAAAACTTCATGTCCCTTGCTTCCTGTTACCATCCGGCCTAAACGCACAGTTCGGGACCCCCTACCCGAGATCCACCGGTTTTGACACCGACACTCGCCTTTTTCCCTCCATGTCTGAATTTAAAAGGGTTGGGGTTCTCTCCCGAGTTTTAGTACTTTGGACAACCCTTCTATTCTCGCTAAGCTTATAAATAAGGATACTATGGAAAAACCTACCCGAGTTATCAATGAGAATCTTAATAATTTTGATGAAGATGATTCTGGAATTTTTCGTTATTTACTTGATGAATCTTTGAAAGAAGCTTGGTATAGACTATTAAGGATCAGGGCTAGCTATGTGCCTCAATACCAAATTGAAGTTTACTTAAAAAGCTTTTATATTGCCCTTCCTTCTTCTTTTAAGCATGTCTTAGATTCTATATTTGAAGAAGGCTTTCTTGAAGGGGATGCCGTAGACATTTATGAAAAGATGAAAACCATATTTGGTCACCCCATGAATGAGAAAGTTGAATCTACATCTGTTTTGCTCTCTTACCAAAACGAACCTATCAAAGAGATGAAGGCTAGCTTAGATACAAATTTCCGTAACATACTTAATCTTTCTTCTACCATTAATAGCCATGTGCTTTATAAAAATAGAAAGATTAATTCCATAGATAGCAAGTTTACTCTTTTCTTCCCTAAAACCAAAGATGGCAATACCTAGATCTATCCTTGCTTTTTATGCCTAGCTAGGGCATTAAACGATAGCGCTTGTTGGGAGGCAACCCAATTTTATTTTTATTCCTTTCTTTTTTCTCCTGTTTTGTAATAAATAATTTATCTAGCCTCTATTTTGGTTGTGTTTTTTGTGTTTAATTAGTGTTTGAGCCAAGTAGAACCGTTGGGAAGACTTGGGGAAAGTCTTGTTAATCTTGCTGTAAAAAACAGAAACTTTAGCGCTCACGAGAACTGCTTCCATTTTTATTTTAAAAGCTATATTTAGTTAATTCTTTTTGCATATGATTAATAGATAAATTCCTCACGTACAGAAATTTATTTTAGAATTTTTGGGGCTCCAGATCTTGCGTTAGATACAGATTACTACAGACTGTTCTGTTTTTGACAGATTCTGTTTTCGTGTGTTGTTTGCTTATTTTGATGAATCTATGGCTAGTAAAATATTTATAAACCATATAGAAGTTGGAATACAGTAGGTTTAACACCAATATAAATAAAGATTGAGTTAATTACAGAACCTTGAAGTGGTATTTTGTTTTCTTTCGCTAACGGAGCTCATGAGATTTTCTACTTTAAGTTTTGTGTTGTGAAGTTTTCAAGTTTTGGGTAAGGATTTGATGGATTATGGAACAAGGAGTGGAAAGAGCCTAAGCTTGGGGATGCCCATGGAACCCCCAAGAGAATCTAAGGACACCAAAAATACAAAGCTTGGGGATGCCCCGGAAGGCATCCCCTCTTTCGTCCACTTCCATCGGTAACTTTACCTGGAGCTATATTTTTATTCACTACATGATATGTGTTTTGCTTGGAGCGTCTTGTATGATTTGAGTCTTTGCTTTTAGTTTACCATAATCATCTTTTCTGTACACACCTTTTGAGAGATACACACATGATTCAGAAATTATTAGAATACTCTATGTGCTTCACTTATATCTTTTGAGTTATATAGTTTTGCTCTAGTACTTCACTTATATCTTTCAGAGCACGGTGGTGGATTTGTTTTATAGAAACTATTGATCTCTCATGCTTCACTTAGATTATTTTGAGAGTCTTAAATAGCATGGTAATTTTCTTAAATAATCCTAATATGCTAGGTATTCAAGATTAGTAAAAACTTTCTTATGAGTGTTTCGAATACTAGGAGGAGTTTGATGCTTGATGATTGTTTTGAGATATGGAGGTAGTGATATTAAAGTTGTGCTAGTTGAGTACTTGTGAAATTGAGAAATACTTGTGTTGAAGTTTGCAAGTCCCGTAGCATGCACGTATGGTAAACGTTATGTAACAAATTTGAAACATGAGGTGTTCTTTGATTGTCCTCCTTATGAGCTGCGGTCGAGGATGAGCGATGGTCTTTTACTACCAATCTATCCCCCTAGGAGCATGCACGTAGTGCTTGGTTTTTGATGACTTGTATATTTTTGCAATAAGTATGTGAGTTCTTTATGACTAATGTTGAGTCCATGGATTATACGCACTCTCACCCTTCCATCATTGCTAGCCTCTTCGGTACTGTGCATTGCCCTTTCTCACATTGAGAGTTGGTACAAACTTCGCCGGTGCATCCAAACCCCGTGATATGATACGCTCTTTCACACATAAACCTCCTTATATCTTCCTCAAAACAGCCACCATACCTACCTATTATGGCATTTCCATAGCCATTCCGAGATATATTGCCATGCAACTTTCCACCATCCCGTTTATCATGACACGTTCATCATTGTCATATTGCTTTGCATGATCATGTAGTTGACATCGTATTTGTGGCAAAGCCACCGTTCATAATTTTTCATACATGTCACACTTGATTCATTGCATATCCCGGTACACCACCGGAGGCATTCATATACAGTCATACCTTGTTCTAGTATTGAATTGTAATCATTGAGTTGTAAATAAATAGAAGTGTGATGATCATCATTTAATAGAGCATTGCCCCAAAAAAAGGGACAATGCTACTATCCTTTTTCCACACTTGTGATTCAAAGTAGCACCATGATCTTCATGATAGAGAGTAGTACGCATCCATGGACGCATACACAAGCTACGAGATGCACATGCAGATCGTTGACATGAGGAACTGTCTTCTTTCTGACCCAAACGAGGGATCGAGCCGCATAGCAGTGGCGGGAGCGTCACAAGAAGTAGCTGACTAGACAATCGTTTCTCCTACTTTAGAATGCACACAATTGTTTATTGAGGTGTGTGCGAATGATCTGTATAGTCACTTATGTAATTGGATGTTTATTTCAGTTATATATATATACATGTTATTCTATTGTAGACAGTGCAAATCACACGGCTTATTAGCAGCAATCATCTGTGTTATTATTGGTCTTCACACACATTTCTGATTACGGACCTATTTGCCGCATATCACACACACCTTGATCTGGCTGACCGTTTCTTTTGTGTTGCCTAATCACAAACAATTCATCCGAGTGAACCGTATGCTCTATATCGCACACACCTTCATTAGGCTGCCCGTTTCTTTTGTTCCTCCTCATCGCAAATAGTTCATTGAGCTAAACATATGCCCTACATCACACACGCAACTAAAATCTAAACTGTGTTTGATAGCTCCGCCATCGCAAATTTTTTGCACCTTTTTTGACGGTTCTTTTACACCACCGTTTGCGATTATGGCATCGCACATATTTTTGTCGAAGGGTCTCTGATCGTAGTGTCGCGTTTGGACCATCCTGTAGTAGTGAATGGCCCAAGATGATTATGGGCCCATGTTTTGTCCCATATGAGTAACGGGCCAGCCTGAAGACCGACAACACTGAGATCCATTGAACCTTTCGACCTAAATTACAACATACCGACCAAAGAATAAACCTAGACTATAAAATAAAGAAATTACGGCATATTACATCCATTGGGAATCAAAGTTCGCTACCGGTGATAATAAAGCGCAACGTGACCGTGGATTACATACAATGGGCATCAAAGGTCACCACCAGTGCATATAAACGTGCCGAAAAAAGAATATACAAAACTGAGAGCACTTCAGAAGGCACTAGGCCTGGCCTGGACGGTCCCCGCAAGCAGCCGAACAAGCTGACAAGACCTCAGTTGTGTCAAGGATAGATGCTCCATCCCTAGCTGTATGGCACCATAGTGCACAAGGCAGTCCTCTGACATCTTCTGTGCATCTTTGACTTCAAGTCAGAGCTGAGCTGAATCAAGCCTTTTCGCTTTAAGTTGAGACTGAAGAAGTCGAATTAATTAGGGCAGCAACTGCACAGAGGTTGTCTTAGACCTGCTGGTGAGTAGCTTCAACTCACTGTCTTCATCAAGACATGACCTTGGGGTCATCTCGTTGTCCTCAATATGATTTGGCTCACTATCTTCCCTAAAGTTCTACCTGGCATAAGAGATACGACTCTGAAAGAGAAACAAGGAGACACGTAACAGGTTTCACAATTATATAAGCAAATAAATGGATCTATTCTGCATAAGGAACATGTTTTTACACCTACAATTTAAAACTGGTAGTTGTTGCAAACATCCAATCAGATGTAAACAACAAAGTAAGCAGCAGTGGAGGAAATGATGCATATCCAACTCTATACTAGAACAAAGTTTGAAGTCTTCAGAAGGATGAACTTACGTTAGATGTTAACACGGGCTGGACAAAGCCCTTCTCCATGTTGATGGAAGGATAATTCAATAAATTCCCCAAAGAAAATTCTTTATAAGCGTTGCCATTATTCTACATTTTGCAGAGAGTAAATATAGATCAAATAATATTGGAAGAAACAGAGGATAATGAAGCTCAGGTGCAAACTGATGATACATAATCAACTATTAATTAATTAAGTACAGGGTTACAAGGCAAAAGGTACTGACAAGAGGAATGCAGACATCAACGTGCAGTGGCATTGGCTTTATTCAACATTTTGGTAAGAGTAAATGTAGATATGATAATTTGGAGAAAGTGGAGGGCAGGGAAGATAAGATGGAGAGTAATGCTAGACAATCAACTATCTCGCGATGCAAGTACAGTAATACCACCACCGTCCGTTATTACTTGTCTCTCAAATGGATGTATCTAGCACTATTAAGTTACGAGTTTGGTCTTCAATTAAAACAATGTGGAATAATTTCACAAACTCACGCCACCTGGAACACCGCAGCGTAATGGTGTGTCCGAATGTCATAACCGAACTTTATTTGGTATAGTGCAATCTATGATGTCTCTTACCGATTTACCACTATCGTTTTGGGGTTATGCATTAGACACAGCTGCATTCACATTAAAAAAGGGCACCATCTAAATCCGTTGAGACGACACCGTATGAACTGTGGTTTAGCAAGAAACCAAAGTTGTCGTTTCTTAAAGTTTGGGGTTGCGATGCTTATGTGAAAAAGTTTCATCCTGATAAGCTCAAACCCAAATCGGAAAAGTGCGTCTTCATAGGATACCCAAAAGTTACTGTTGGGTACACCTTCTATCACAGATCCGAAGGCAAGATATTCGTTGCTAAAAATGGATCCTTTCTAGAGAAGGAGTTTCTCTCGAAAGAAGTGAGTGGGAGGAAAGTAGAACTTGATAAGGTAATTGTACCTTCTCCCGAATTGGAAAGTAGTTCATCACTGAAATCAGTTCCAGTGATGCTTACACCAATTAGTGAGGAAGTTGATGATGATGATCATGAAAGCTTCGGATCAAGTTACTACCGAACCTCGTATGTCAACCAGAGCATGTTCCACACTAGAGTGGTACGGTAATCCTATTCTGGAGTTCATGTTACTTGACCATGACAAACCTACGAACTATGAGGAAGCGATGATGAGCCCAGATTCTGCGAAATGGCTTGAGGTCATGAAATCTGAGATGGGATCCATGTATGAGAACAAAGTGTGGACTTTGGTTGACTTGCCCGATGATCGGCAAGCCATGGAAAATAAATGGATCTTTAAGAGAAAGACGGACGGTGATAGTAGTGTTACTCTCTACAAAGCTAGACTTATCGAAAAAGGTTTTTGACGAAGTTCAAGGTGTTGACTATGATGAGATTTTCTCACTCATATCGATGCTTAAAGTCTGTCCGAATCATGTTAGAAATTGCCGCATTTTATGAAATCTGGCAAATGGATAACAAAACTGCAATCCTTAATGGATTTATTAGAAAGAGTTGTATATGATGCAACCAGAAGGTTTTGTCAATCCTAAAGGTTCTAACAAAATATGCAAGCTCTAGCGATCCATCTACGGACTGGTGCAAGCATCTCGGAGTTGGAATATACGCTTTGATAAGTTGATCAAAGCATATAGTTTTATACAGACTTGTGGTGAAGCATGTATTTACAAGAAGGTGAGTGGGAGCACTACAACATTTCTGATAAGTATATGTGAATGACATATTGTTGATCGGAAATAATGTAGAATTATTCTGCAAAGCATAAAGGAGTGTTTGAAAGGAGTTTTTCAAAGAAAGACCTCGGTGAAGCTGCTTACATATTGAACATCAAGATCTATAGAGATAGATCAAGATGCTTGATAAGTTTTTTCAATGAGTACATACCTTGACAAGATTTTGAAATAGTTTAAAAAGGAACTGTCAAAGAAAGAGTTCTTGCCTTTGTTAGAAGGTGTGATATTGAGTAAGACTCAAAGCCCGACCACGGCAGAAGATAGAAAGAGAATGAAAGTCATTCCCTATGCCTCAGCCATAGGTTCTATAAAGTATGCCATGCTGTGTACCAGATCTATTGTATACCCTACATTGTTTTTGGCAAGGGAGTACAATAGTAATCTAGGAGTAGATCACTGGACAGCGGTCAAAATTATCCTTAGTGGAATAAGGATATGTTTCTCGATTATGGAGGTGACAAAAGGTTCATCGTAAAGAGTTACATCGATTCAAGCTTCGACACCAATCTAGATGACTCTAAGTCTTGATCTAGATTCATATTGAAAGTGGGAGCAATTAGCTAGAGTAGCTCCGTGCAGAGCATTTTTGACATAGAAATTTGCAAAATACATACGGATCTGAATATGGCAGACCCGTTGACTAAACTTCTCTCACAAGCACAACATGATCACACCTAAGTACTCTTTGGTTGTTAATAACATAGCAATCTGAACTAGATTATTGACTCTAGTAAACCCTTTGGGTGTTGGTGACATGGCGATGTGAACTATGGGTGTTAATCACATGATGATGTGAACTACCGATGTTAATCACATGGTGATGTGATCTGGATTATTGACTCTAGTGCAAGTGGGAGACTTAAGGAAATATGCCCTAGAGGCAATAATAAAGTTATTATTTATTTCCTTATTTCATGATAAATGTTTATTATTCATGCTAGAATTGTATTAACCGGAAACATAATACATGTGTGAATACATAGACAAACAAAGTGTCACTAGTATGCCTCTACTTGACTAGCTCGTTAATCGAAGATGGTTGAGTTTCCTTGCCATGGACATGAGTTGTCATTTGATTAACAGGATCACATCATTAGGAGAATGATGTGATTGACTTGACCCATTCCGTTAGCTTAGCACTCAATCGTTTAGTATGTTGCTATTGCTTTCTTCATGACTTATACATGTTCCTATGACTATGAGATTATGCAACTCCCGTTTACTAGAGGAACACTTTGTGTGCTACCAAATGTCACAACGTAACTGGGTGATTATAAAGGTGCTCTACAGGTGTCTCCGAAAGTATATGTTGGGTTGGCGTATTTCGAGATTAGGATTTGTCACTCCGATTGTCGGAGAGGTATCTCTGGGCCCACTCGTTAATGCATATCACTTAAGCCTTGCAAGCATTGCAACTAATGAGTTAGTTGCGGGATGATGTATTACGGAACGAGTAAAGAGACTTGCCGGTAACGAGATTGAACTAGGTATTGAGATACCGACGATCGAATCTTGGGCAAGTAACATACCTATGACAAAGGGAACAACGTATGTTGTTATGCGGTCTGACCGATAAAGATCTTCGTAGAATATGTGGGAGCCAATATGAGCATCCAGATTCCGCTATTGGTTATTGACCGGAGACGTGTCTCGGTCATGTCTACATAGTTCTCGAACCCATAGGGTCCGCACGCTTAAAGTTTCGATGACGGTTATATTATGAGTTTATGAGTTTTGATGTACCGAAGGTTGTTCGGAGTCCCGGATGTGATCATGGACATGACGAGGAGTCTCGAAATGGCCGAGACATGAAGATTGATACATTGGAAGCCTATATTTGGATATCGGAAATGTTCTGGGTGAAATCGGGATTTTACTGGAGTACCCGAGGGGTTACCGGAACCCCCCGCGGGCTTAATGGGCCATAGTGGGCCTTAGTGGAGAAGAGGAGAGGTGGATAGGGCAGGTGAAAGGATTGAGAAGAGGTGTCTAGAGGGGGGGTGATTAGACACTAAGTACAAAAAGTTGCAGTTTTTAATTTCTTTAAGTTGAAGTGGAGTTTTGGTACAGAAAGTAAAGCATGCAACTTGGAAGAATGTAAAGGGAAGTGTTTGGAAGATTCAAATGCAATAGGAGACTCGGATGTTTTTGTCGTGGTTCTGATAGGTGGTGCTATCATACATCCACGTTGATGGAGACTTCAACCCACGAAGGGTAACGGATGCGTGAGTCCACGGAGGGCTCCACCCACGAACGGTCCACGAAGAAGCAACCTTGTCTATCCCACCATGGCCGTCGCCCACGAAGGACTTGCCTCACTAGCGATAGATCTTGACGAAGTAGGCGATCTCCTTGCCCTTACAAACTCCTTGGTTCAACTCCACAATCTTGTTGGAGGCTCCCAAGTGACACCTAGCCAATCTAGGAACACCACTCTCCAAGAAGTAACAAATGGTGTGTTGATGATGAACTCCTTTCTCTTGTGCTTAAATGATAGTCTCCCCAACACTCAACTCTCTCTCACAGGATATGGATTTGGTGGAAAGAAGATTTGAGTGGAAAGCAACTTGGGGAAGGCTAGAGATCAAGATTCATATGGTAGGAATGGAATATGTTGGCCTCAACACAAGTGTAGGTGGTTCTCTCTCAGAAAAAGTAAGTTGGAAGTGTAGGTTCATTCTGATGGCTCTCTCCACGAATGAAGAGGAGGTGGAGGGGTATATATAGCCTCCACACAAAATCTAACCGTTACACACAACTTGCCAATCTCGGTGGGACCGAATTGATAAACTCGGTCTGACCGATTCAGCAAATCTAGTGACCATTAGGATTTTCGGTGGGACCGACATGAAACTCGGTAGGACCTATATGGTTAGGGTTAGGGCATAACGTAATCTCGGTGAGACCGATTACACAAACTCGGTGAGACCGATTTTGATAATAAGCTAACCAGAGAGTTGGTCAGGTAAACTCAATGGGACCGATTCGCTAATTTCGGTGGGACCGAAATGTTATGAAAAGGAAACAGAGAGTTTACATTGCAATCTCGGTAGGACCGATTACGCAAACTCGGTGAGACCGATTTTGGTAATAGATCCATACAGAGAGATTGCAATCCCATCTCGGTGAGACCGATATCCCTATCGGTGGGATCGATTTGCCTAGGGTTTGTGGAAGTGGCTATGACATCCGAACTCGGTTGCGCCAGATAGAAAGAATCGGTGGGGCCGAGTTTTACTTTTGGTTTAGGTCATATGTGGATGTGAGAAAGTTGTTGAGGGCTTTGGAGCATATTACTAAGCACTTTGAGCAAGAGCCTCATTAAGCAACACCTCATCCCTCCTTGATAGTATTGGATTTTCCTATAGAGTCAATGTAATCTTGGATCACTAAAATAGAAAATGTAGAGTGTTGAGCTTGGAGCTTGAGCCAATCCTTTGACCTTAGCATCTTGAAGGGGTTCCACATCCTGTAGTCCATGCCACTTCATTGTTGAACTTATCTGAAACATACTAGGTAAAAGTGTTAGTCCAACAAGAGATATGTTGACATTAATTACCAAAACCACCTAGGGAGCACTTGTGCTTTCAATCTCCCCCTTTTTGGTAATTGATGACAACATACATTGAAGCTTTAGATAAAGATATAGAGAATAGTAAGAAAAGCTTTGGAAAGACATGGAACATGCATAGACTCCCCCTACATGTATGCAATCATGTGAATATGGAATATAGGAGCATGTGAATGCATAAATATGACAGAGTAAGCAATGTGTTACATGTATCTTGGCTATATGCATCAGAGCAAATGATGTGAATATGAGAAATGTACCTTCATGCTCATGAGTCCTTCTTGCAAACAGTATGCACATCAGCAAGAATTTCTCATACACATGACTGTGATGCATATACTTACCTTGTGGTCTTGAGTTGGCTTAGGATGGGATGAACCTGCGTAAACAAGGTTAGATAACACAGATACACCTACTAGCCAGAGCAAAGAAAAGAAACCACAAGAGTACCAAGACTGGGATGACATGTAGAGTGAGTACTAAGTACCACATTGGATATAGACATGTCCCCAAAGGTAAAGATGTGAAATAAATTCAAGGATTTCCTTCCCTTATATGTATTGCTCCCCCTGAATCTAGCATGGGATACTGGGAGAAGATAGGGAACAGAAAATCAGAGCTCAAAGGAAATAAACAGAGCTAATGCAAACGAGCAAACGAGAAAATATGAACATGTCTTTCCCCTCTTGAAGACATGTGACTTCTCTCCTCTTGAACACCAAGAATCTGGGGTCCTTGATGATTACTCTTTCTTCCCTTGAGTATTCTCTCCCCCTATAGATATGATTAAGCTTTGATGTGATCTCTCTCTCCCCCTTTGACAGAAATTTCCAAGAAGGATTCTTCTGGATTTTTATCATGATGGGTTTGGTCGTTGAGTCACAGAACAAAGCAGCAAGTTGAATGGGATGCTGGTCGAGGACAAGATTCATTGAGTGGAGCTGGATCAAAAAGAATGCAGAAACAAGTGGCAAGATGTCTTTCCTGTAGTGAAATCAGTGACACCGAGTTGTATGGTTCGGTTGTACCGAGAGGATTCGGTTGGACCAAAAGCATCAGACCAATGAGACCGAGTTCATCGCAGAGAAAACACTTGTCACCTCAGCTCACTAGACAAGTAAGATCTTACAAGGATTTGCAAGGAATTAACTAAAAGATTTGCAATGAATTGGATGCAAGGAATGCAGAACATAAAATAAAAGAGAAGAGACTAAAAAGGAGTCTAGATGAAGTTCTTTTTGAAGAGGGAAACAAATATGCATGAGACAAATGCAAGAGCACAGAAATGAACACAAGAGAACTTCATCTAGAATTGGTCGGCGACAAAGTCACCTATGTTAGAGTATATTGACTTAGGAGTCAAGTGAGATCACTTGATCATAGGTCATACTCATCGTTTATGCTCAAAATGGGGTTACCATTTTTCATTTAAGCTTTTTGATGTATTCACATCTTGTCGAGTTGCTTTGACTCATGACTTGGAGTAAAGCTTCTCTAAGATGGAATAACATACCTTGGGTGGTGGCGTTGATCATGATCATGTAGTTGAACTTGTGTGGGTTGCTCAAGGTTGATGTAGCTCATCAAGAGTTGGGAGCACCACTTGGAGTTTGAGTTCATCTACCTACATGGGTTAGTTTTTGCAAGGAAGAGCACTTGTATATCCAAAATGACAATCATGAAACTCAACATAAAATTTGTCAAAGGATATGTTTGAATGGTTGCGTGCTTCCTTGTCTTCATCCACCATTGTGTAGAGACTTGGTGCTATAGAAATTGCTCAAGATGTGAGTGAGTTGCAATCTCATAGATTTAGATTCATCCAAGTACCTACATGGGTTAGATAACATGCAAGGTGCAAATATATCCAAGACATAAGATAGTCAACATAAGAGAAATATCAAGGATTAGTCATAGGCTCATGCCTTGCATGTATCAAATGGAGTTCCTACTCCAAGTTTGAAGCATCAATGATGTTCAATTCACCTCTTAACCTGCAAAACACTTTCTCATCAAGTGGTTTCGTGAATATATCAGCTAACTGCTTTTCGGTGCGAACATGCTTAAGATTGATGTCCCCTTTGGCAACATGATCTCGAATGAAATGATGACAAACTTCAATATGCTTAGTTCGAGAATGTTATACGGGATTGTAAGCAATCTTAATAGCACTTTCATTGTCACAAAGTAATGGAACATGTTTCACAGATATCCCATATTCTTCAAGAGTTTGGGTCATCCAAAGTAATTGAGCACAACATGATCCAATGGCAATGTACTCCGCTTCGGCGGTGGATAAGGATACCGAGTTTTGTTTCTTGGAAGACCAAGACACAAGAGATCTAGCAAGAAATTGACAAGTACCCGAAGTGGACTTTCTATCAACCTTGTCACTGGCATAGTCCGAGTCGGAGTAGCCAACAAGATCAAAGGAGGCCCTCTTTGGATACCAAATGCCAAAATTTGGTGTATGGATTAAGTATCTCACTATCATTTTCATGGCCTTAAGATGACATTCTTTAGGAGCGGCTTGATATCATGCACACATGCACAAACTTAGCATAATATCGGGACGTGAAGCACATAGATATAATGATGAACCAATCATAGAGCGATAAACCTTTTGATCAACCGGTTCACCATCTTTGATTAAATCAAGATGTCCACTAGTAGGCATGGGTGTAGTCATACCTTTGCATTCTTGCATATTGAACTTCTTGAATAAGTCCTTGGTGTACTTCGTTTGAGAGACAAAGGTACCTTCCTTAGTTTGCTTGATTTGCAAACCAAGAAAGAATTTGAGTTCACTCATCATCGACATCTCAAACTTCTCCGACATTAGCTTTCCAAACTTTTCACTAAAATGAGGGTTAGTTGATCCAAATATAATATCATCGACATAAATTTGGCACACAAATAGTTCTATATTAACCCTTTTAGTAAAAAAGAGTAGAATCTATTTTTCCAATTTCAAAGCCTTTTTCAATAAGGAACTTGGTCAAGCATTTATACCATGCTCTAGGAGCTTGTTTAAGACCATAAAGAGCTTTGTGAAGTTTGTAAACATGATTAGGTTTCTTAGGATTGACAAATCCGTGAGGTTGCTTAACATAAACTTCCTCCTCTATTTCACCATTTAGAAAAGCAATTTTAATGTCCATTTGGTACAAGGTGATATCATGATGATTAGCATAGGCAAGTAAGATGAGAATGGACTCAAGTCTAGCAACGGGGGCATATGTATCACCATAGTCCATACCTTCGACTTGAGTGCAGCCTTGGGCGACGAGACGTGCTTTGTTGCGAACTACTTGTCCATCTTCATCCTGCTTGTTGCAAAACACCCATTTGGTACCGATGATGTTGTGGTTGTTGTCGGGCTTCTCAACTAATGTCCAAACTTGATTTCTCTCAAAGTTGTGTAGCTCTTGTCGGCGTTCTGGGAACGGGGGTCCCCAGACTTGCCTGCCTGCGGCCTGCGGCGTGGCTCCAAGGAGGCCCAGCACGGCCCATCTTCATCAACACAAGGCTCAAGACCCTCGCGAGGGGCCAAGCCTCGTGAGGCGGATGACACGGAGCTTCCTCAGGCACGGCCTCGTCAGGCTGGCTCGCAAGGAGGCGGAGAGATCAATGCGGGGTACCTCGCGAGGTGCTCGTGACGCAAGCCATGATGACTCAGGGCGCCAGGCGGGTGCCAGCCCGCGCAGCGTCCTCCTTTCCTCTTTGGTGCAAAGGGGGCAAGCGCAGCTGCGGAGTATTGAGGCGTCAGGCAAAGGTTGCCATTTCGGTGCAACGAGACCAGGACCAGGAGGACTACGAGACGGAGGTCACCGTGGAGCCCAAGACGGCGTCATCACCTGAGCTTTGCGCAGGCGAAGAGTGCTTTTGTCAAGATAGTTGATACTTGCTGCCCCCCTTCAAATTAGCCCGCCATTGTTGGCTCCCTTCCCGCTCAATATTTGGGAAGAGGACCAGGGCCTCTATAAATAGGACCAGCCGCCCACGTAGCGGGGGGTTCGTTCGCTGGTTCATTCGATCAGTTAGGAGCAAAGAGAGAGAGAGAGAGAGAGAGAGAGAGAGAGAGAGAGAAAGGTGGCTGAACTACTCCTAGCAGTTCATCACCCCAGCCAAGAACAGACCCTCGCGAGGCTGTTCTTCCTTGTATTGTTCATCATCATCAGCCCCAACAGGCAATCCACCCACCACACACTGGAGTAGGGTATTACACCACAACGGTGGCCCGAACCAGTATAAATCTTGTGTCTCTTGTGCAGTTCTTTCAGTAGTCTAGATCTTTGTGAGACGAGGAGGTAGAAGGCGTAATCTCCGTGCGCACCTGAGTGTTCAAACCTTAAGGGTATGCCGGAACCCGAAATCCGACATTTGGCGCGCCAGGTAGGGGTGCGCCGGAATTCATCGTCCACCACCCCGTTCTCCTCCGACCGTCGCGTCCATGTCCGGCGCTCGTCGGGGCCGCCATCGCTTCCCGCGTCGCCCAGACGGCACCCGTCAGCAGACGTCCTCGCCGTTCCCCGTCACTTGCCGTCAACGCCGCCACCGGCCCGGCGGGGGCGAGCAGCAAGCATCGTCTCAGCATCCATCCGTGCGGCAAGACGGCCGCACCGCTACTCCATCACTCGCACCCGCTAGTTCTTCGTCCCGCGCGCTCCGCGCACCCTTGGAGGCTCGAGCTGCGCTCCTCGCGGCAAACGAGCTCCTGTGCTACCGTCCTGTCGACGACGTTTACGACGAGTGGCTCGACCGCGTCGCCGAGGTTGTCCACGCCGCAGGGGGCTCTCCCGCACCGTCCGTTCCTCTGCGCCACACTCCACCCCGCGTGGGCAGCGAAGCTCCGGAGGTGTACCAGCCGCCTCCCCTCCAAGAAGACGCCATGTCTCCAAGGCGCGTGGCCCCTGGGCGGAACCCGCTCCGTTAGGCGCCAGTGCAGCAAGAACGAAGCTGCCAAGAAATCCCTTGCCCGCAAGGAGCTGCCCGGGCGCTCCCTGCTCCGGCACGCCGCGACCCTACTCCAGCTCCGGCACGCCAAGACCCCGCACTGCTCCTAGCTGCAGCGCGTGGGGACCCTCAAGGCCAAGCTCTCCACCAGCCAAGGCCTTTCGTGGCCACCGCAGGCTGCCGTGCCTACACCACCGAGCTGCGTAGCGTCGCATGGCCTGGCAAGTTCAAGCCATACCTGCCTCCTCGTTACGATGGAACGACTGACCCTGCAGAGTTCCTCCAGCTCTACGAGCTGGGCATCGAAGGTGCCAGCGGGGACGAAAAGGTCATGGTGAACTGGTTCCCATGGCGCTCAAGGAAGGAGCTCGCACCTGGCTCCTGAATCTGGCTCCAGGCACGATCTCTTCCTGGGACCAGATGCGCACCCGCTTCATCGCCAACTTCCAAGGTACTCGCGACCGGCCGCCCGCCGTGAGCGACATGCGCCACATCAAGCAACAACCCGAAGAGACCCTGCAAAAGTACATCCAGCGCTTCAACAGCGCGCGCCTCAAGATCCCCAAGGTGTCCGAGGAGGCCATCATCTCGGCCTTCTCTGATGGTGTGCGCGACGTCAAGATGAAGGAGGAGCTGGCGATGCATGAAGACCTGTGCACCTCCTTGGAGCTGTTCAACTTGGCGAACAAGTGCGCCAGGGCTGAGGAGGGACGCCTCTCCCTCCTCGAGCTGCCTGCTGCAGAATCAGAGGAGAAGAAGCCCAAGGCCAAGGACGTTAAACGCAAGGGGGCTGCCGTGCTCGCAGCGGAACCAGACACCAAGCGGGGCAAAGATCTGCCTTTGTCCTCTAGGGGCGGCCGGTACTGTGTGTACCACGACCTCCACACCCACAACACCAACGAATGCCAAGAACTCCACGCCGTGTGAGAAGGAAGGATCGGCCGTCGTCCCGACCGCGCCGATCGGGGCTACGGCCGAGGAGGAGGAAGAAACGCAGGACGCTGGGAAGACCGCGGCCCGCGCCAAGGGTGGCGCGGTCAACCTCATGAGGATCGCTGGCGAGACCTGCCTAGCGAGGGGGACTGGAGGGATCAGCCTCGTGAGGATCGCCCACAAGGCAACACAGGCCTCCCTCCACTGCCGCCTCAGCCAAGGAGGAACGAGGACCGCCACCAGGACGAAGGGGCTGGGGGCTTCCAGGAGCCACGCGCAATCGCCTGCATCCTGGGCGGAGCTCAAGCCCGAGCCTCCCAACGCATCTTCAAGCAGTTTGCCCGTGAAGTGAACGCAATCCTCCCCAGGCTTGAAGCAACGCGCCCTCTCAGGTGGTTGGCATGCGCCATCACATTCAGCTCAGCGGATAAACTCAAGTGTGCGGCCACAGCTGGAGTCCTCCCGATGCTTTGATCCCCAGTCATCAGCAATGTACTGGTCACCAAGACCCTCATCGATGGTGGGCAGGGCTCAATGTCCTGTCCGTGGAAACGTTCAACAATCTCCAAGTGCCCTACGACCAGCTTCAGCCAACCAAGCCCTTCTCCGGAATCACCGATGGCTCCACGGTCCCGATTGGGCAGGTTCGCCTCTCTGTCACCTTCGGGGCACGCGACAACTACCGCACCGAGCTCATCGACTTCGATGTCGCCCACATCCGCTTGCCGTACAACGCCATCCTCGGGTACCCAGCGCTGACCAAGTTCATGGCCGTGACTCACCATGTCTACAACGTCCTCAAGATGCCAGGGAGTGGCGGAGTCATCATGGTGCCCTGTGAAGACAGGGATGCAGTGTGTTCCCTGGAGCGAGCCTTTCAGGCCGCGTCATTGGAAGACCCGGATCGCGGAAGCAGGAGGCTTCCCGAGACCACCCCCAAGAAGAAGAAGACATCGTCTGGACCGGCCCCTCAGGAGGCAGGCCCCTCAGGGACCGCGTCTGCCTAGGGAGGGCCTCCTTCCATCGCATAGGAAAGTGTGCCCGGCGCCCTCCTCAGGCAGGGCTTGGGGGCTCTCCCCTGGAGGGCCACCGACCTGGCCATGGTCACGAGGGAGGCGCTTGGGCACCACATGGAGGCGTGCTTCGAAGCATGTTTCCCTTAAGAAGGAGCAAGGCAAGGAAGGTCAGACCCGCAGGAGTTCGTCGACAAGGCCATTCAAGAATTACAGGAATCAAGGATCGTGAGAGGTTGCCACCGTCTACCGGCTGTGGCTCCCCATCTAGGCGAGGATGGTGGGCTGCACGTCTACATCGACGTACCAGGGCTCAACCAAGTCGCCTCCCTGGAGCGCCTCTGGCCCTCACGAGTGGGGCGCTGCCAGGGTCCGCCCCACAGCTACGTTCACATGCCTTACGGCTTCCCAAGCGCGGTTGCTACGCGCCATCGCCTCATGAGGGGCATCATGGAGGCTCAAGAAGACAGGCGTTCCGCAGCCCTGGCGGAGATGGAGATGATTCGCGAAGAGCTACCATTGCCTCCGGAGCCTACCGAGGCCCCTGGGCCTGGGGGCTCATGAGTATCGGCTTCCGCAGCCTCCCTAGTCAGCTGCACCAACACCCCTTTGCCCTCAACACCCTCAGGTGACATCTTACAAGTTTCATTTCCAGCTGGGAGCGCCCTCCCAGGGCTGCATCGTCCCCGGGCCGCGTGGGTCCGTCCCTGCGGTATGTATCCCTTTTCACTTTCATGCCGTTAGCTTGCTTTGTTGGGGGCGCCCCTCGGGCTGCATCATCCCCAAGTCGCTCGGGCCAGGCCCAACGGCATGTATCTCCCTTGCGTTTATTTCTGGCTATGCATTCGCCCATCATGCTTGATTACTTGATGCCTGCCCACGGCACCTCTTCTTCTCCATGTTGACCACTTGCACGTTAAAGGGGGGGTACCTGAGCATCGCAACTCAGGGCTCTTACTGGCTCTCCAGCCCTCACCCTCTGGCTATGTCCACGGCATCGCGACCTGGCATACCAGCGACGGCTGAGACAAGCTCGAGGGCCGGGACCCGAGGACATACAGTGCCGACATCTAACCAAGTTTGCAGGAACACAGCACAACATAAGGCCCAGTGCCAGGCGCAACCCGCCTAGAGGTAGGGCCCCGTGAGTCCCGCGCTGGCTCACGGGTGCCCAGATACACCTCACCTAGCCCTACCGTGCCGGCCACATGTCTGGGCGGGGCTGTACACGCCCCGGGGGCTCCTCCCGGAGGGGGGGGGGCTCCCACGTACCAGTGCAAGCACCGTGCTCCGCGCTGGCTGATGACACTGCCGAGGAGCGGCTATGTACGTACACATGCAGAAGCGCTATGCTCCGCGCTGGTGATAAACAACTGAGGGTGGCCCCCGGGCCGCATCAACCTCAGGGAGCCCAGAGCTCAGTGTCTATCCTCATCGCAATGCCTCCCCTCGGGAGCGCCGCGCGAGGGGGCTGGGCACGGGGGCTGCGCTTGAGTCACGCCCGGACGCACGCCACCCAGCCAGGCCCCTCGGGCCTGGTTCGTCGCGCGCCTCTCCCCGAGCGGAGCTAAGGTATGAAGGCCGTTTGAGCGTCAAGGGGGACCCCTGAGCATCGCGACTCAGGGGCCTAACTGGTCCCTTAGCCCCTCACTCCTTAGTTCTGAAAGGCTATGCTGGGTGAGGCCCGCGCGGCGCCGGGTTCTGCAGACGTAGAACGGTGGTCCCACTCGCATCTCACCTAATCACTCGCTGTTTGCGCATCAAGGGGGACTCCTGAGCATCGCGACTTAGGAGCCTAACTGGCTCCGTAGCCCCTCACTCCTTTGGTCCCGTCCTGGTTTCCAGTCAGGGCTAATGCTGGGTGAGGTACGCGCGGAGTCGGGCTCTGCAGACGTAAAACGTAAGATCCACCTACATTACACCTACCTACTTGTTGTTCGTGTGCCAAGGGGGACTCCTGAGCATCGTGACTCAGGAGCCTGACTGGCTCCGTAGCCCTCACTCCTTTGGTCCCGTCCTGGTTTCTGGTCGGGGCTAATGCTGGGTGAGGTACGCGCGGGGCCGGGCTCTGCCGGCGTAGAACACAAGCAAGTAGGGAATAAAAGCATAAAATTCAAGGAACTTAAAAGCAAATATTACAGTCCATATTGTTGTCTCAATATCAAACGCGAGTTTAAATGCCTCCCCGAGGCATGATGCATGATGCAGGAATTAAAAGCAGGGCAGGAGCAGTAGCGGAGTCACTTGGCGGCGGTGGAGCAGCGTGGGTGACCCGCCTCATGGAGCAGCAGAACCGGAAGCATCCTGCTTTGACTTGGTACTCAAGGTCCGGAACTTCCCCAGCAGAGCCTCCGCTCGACCCTTCACAGCCTCGGCAACGGCAGCAGCACCCTCGCCACTTACTGGCTCCAGCAGGCTGTCAAGGTCGGCGCTGGGGTCGCGAAGGTAGATGTGGGTGAAGACCCGCGTCAGTGCAGCAGAAGACAGGACACGCGCCTCGGCCTCGGCCGTGGGGCCAAGGCCAAGGGTGACATCCTCAAGAGCACGAACCAGGAAGGGAAGCAGCTTGTCGGGGCCGTCCTCGGCGCCGGCCAGCGGGCTCTCCAGGCCACTGGCGTAGAGCACCTTCAGCGAAGCACGAGCCTTCTTCTCCATGTCTGCGAAGGCCACGCGATCCTCGGCAAGAACCTTGGCCTTGCTGTCCAGCTCGACCTTCGTCGCCTCTAGCTCCTTCCCCAGCGCACCTAGGTGGTCGCGGCGCTTCTTGAGCTTGGCCTCCCGGCCCTCGATGGCCGCCTCGCGAGCCTTCATGCCTTCTTCTTGCTCCTGGCGAAGACGAACCTCTTTCGCGAGGTGGTCCCGCAGGCCTTGCAGCTCGTCCTCCAGCGCCTTGCAATGGTTGCAGACTGCAACCACCTCCCCCAGGGCTACGTCGCAAGCAGTCTTCGTCTCAAGGATGGCCTGCCTATCCTCGTCGCAGGCCGTCGAGGCTTGAACCAGCGCCGCCCGGATCGAGGCGTCGGAGCGAATCCATCCCTAAGCCAGCTCCAAGCGCCTCGGCCGCCAGGCGAGGGTCGGCGCCAAGAAGATCATGCCGCAGCCGGTCCAGTCCAGCAACAGCACGCTCCAGGACGGCAGGAGGAGCCAGAGAAACAACAGTCGGCGTAATGGGGGAAGAAGGCGCCGACGGCAAGACCACTGCATCCTGAGGTGGAGCCTGCTGCACCCCAGCGGCTGTGGTGGCGGCAGTGGGCAAAGGCACCACAGGAGTCACTTGGGCCACGGGGGCTGAGCTCGCCCCAGCCAGCTCGGCCTGGCCTCGCGAGGACGACCGGGCGGGAGAAGCCCGCGCGCCACGATCACCCTCCTCCGCAGGCGGAGGCGCTACCGCGGATGGAGCCTCAGGAGCCCCCTTCAGCTTCTTCGCCGCGGGCTCCAGCCTATTCAAGAGATGCGAACGTCAAGCCCCGGCAGCAGAACAAGAAATAAAGACAAGGGTCGAGCACTTACGGGTCATCGCCGGTGAGCTCGGGCAGCCTCCGACCAAACTTGAAGCCTGACAGCCGACTGGAAGGGTCGACCTCGGAAGCAGAAGGCATGTCTGCAGACTGGCTCGGGGCAGGGGTAGACCCGCGGGAGATCAGCCCGGTCCTGTCCTTCTTCCGGATCAGAGGCAAGCTCCCGCCGGCCTGCTCGTCTCCATCCTCGTCATCATCGCTCGAAGAAAGGCGGAGACTGCGGGGCCTGCGCCGGGGGAGGGGAGCCCTCGACTCTCCGTCGGTCGCCTCGGAGTCGGGCCACTTTCCCCGCTCCTCTTTGTCCTCCTCCTTGCTGGAGTAGCCGGAGGGCACGTCCACCAGTCCCTCGGAAGCCGCCACGGGCACAAGCCCGTCCTCGTTAAAAACGGGCATGGACTTCACCATCTGCTCCCAGTCGTCACGAAGGAACAAGGGCTTGGGAGCGCCCTCCAACCTTGCCACCTCGCCCCCGACCAGAGATTGGAGTACCGCGGCCAAATCTTCGTCGCTCAAGGCCACGGGGCTCGGATGAGGCCTCCACATCGGAGGTGAGTACCGCCGGAGTGGAGCCAGCTGGTGCTCCAGGAACTCCTTCAGCAGCAATGCACCGGTCAACTTCGCCGCCGCCGTGCTGGCCGGCCTCAGGTCCGCGTCCATCTTCTCCAACACCAGTTTCGCGCGGGGGTCCATGAGCTCCGCTCAGCCCCAGTCGCCGGAGCTCACAGGCGGCTCCGCGGGCAAGATCAGCCTAGGATGGACGCGCCCGGCATCTACCAAGACCCACTTGCTCCTGAAGCCCTCAATCCTCTTCTCGAGATTCGAGATGGCAATGGTGCCGCCGTACGCGATAAAGTCTGCGCACGCGGAAGGAGAACCGCGAGAGACCTGGAGGGAGAAGTAGTGGCGCAACAAGGCCACAGAAGGCTGCATGCCTACATGGGCCTCACAGTAGTAAGCAAAGATCACCAGAAGAAGGACGGAGTTGGGGTGGAGATGCAGAGCCTGCAAGTTGTAATGGCGGAGGACAGAGAAGAAGAACTCAGAGAAGGGAGGCACCAGGCCCGCAGCAATGGAGCTTACAAAGAGAGGATAAAAGGTGCTCCCTCAGCCCTCAGGCGTGGCGGTGCCGGCCTTGAACACCTGCGTCCCATTGATGACCTGTGCCGCCGCCATTTGGCGCAGCCGGGCAAGTCCGGCCTTGGACACATTCGGCAAGTCCAGAGCAGGTGAGTACTAAGCTTCGGCTGGAGGCTGGCGAGGCGCCATGGCTTCCTAGGTCACGCAGCCGGAGTGGATCTGGAAGTTTGGAGGAAGAAAGGGGAGGTGCGAGAAAGGGGATCTGAGCAGCAACCGGAGAAAGCAAAAGGCAAGGTCTGGGAAGATGCCGCACCTTTATCAACCTACGCAGTTGCTGAAGCACTCACGTCCCACCAACCGCCACGCGGCGCCCAAGGCCGCAGGCTGTTAGGGCCCGCGGCGCTTCGCCCTTGCCCTTTCACCTCTCGGCACGGCCAAGTCCGGGCGCGCCTTGGGCCCCGGGGCTACTGTCGGCGTTCTGGGAACGGGGGTCCCCAGACTTGCCTACCTGCGGCCTGCGGCGTGACTCCAAGGAGGCCCAGCACGGCCCATCTTCATCAACACAAGGCTCAAGACCCTCGCGAGGAGCCAAGCCTCGCGAGCCGGACGACATGGAGCTTCCTCAGGCACGGCCTCGTCAGGCTGGTTCGCGAGGAGGCGGAGAGATCAAGGCGGGGTACCTCGCGAGGTGCTCGTGACGCAAGCCATAACGACTTAGGGCGCCAGGCGGGTGCCAGCCCGCGCAACGTCCTCCTTTCCTCTTTGGTGCAAAGGGGGCAAGCGCAGCCGCGGAGTACCGAGGTCTCAGGCAAAGGTTGCCATTTCGGTGCAACGAGACCAGGACCAGGAGGAATACGAGACGGAGGTCACCGTGGAGCCCAAGACGGCGTCATCACCAGAGCTTTGCGCAGGCGAAGACTACTTTTGTCAGGATAGTTGATACTTGCTATCCCCCTTCAAATTAGCCCACCATTGTTGGCTCCCTTCCCGCTCAATATTTGGGAAGATAACCAGGGCCTCTATAAATAGGACCAGCCGCCCACGTAGCGGGGGGTTCATTCGCTGGTTCGTTCGACCAGTTAGGAGCAGAGAGAGAGAGAGAGAGAGAGAGAGAGAGAGAGAGAGAGAGAGAGAGAGAGAGAAAGGTGGCTGAACTCCTCCTAGCAGTTTATCACCCCAGCCAAGAACAGACCCTCGCGAGGCTGTTCTTCCTTGTATTGTTCATCATCATCAGCCCCAAGAGGCAATCCACCCACCACACACTAGAGTACGGTATTACACCACAACGGTGGCCCGAACCAGTATAAATCTTATGTCTCTTGTGTAGTTCTTTCAGTAGTCTAGATCTTTGTGAGACGGGGAGGTAGAAGGCGTAATCTCCACGCGCACCCCAGTGTTCGAACCTTAAGGGTCTGCCGGAACCCGAAATCCGCAGCTCTTCATGCATGGCATTTATACAATCCGAATCTTCCAAAGCTTCTTCAACCTTCATAGGTTCAATGCTAGAGATGAATGAATAGTGTTCACAAAAGTTAGCTAAACGAGTTTTTGAGCGAGTGATTCTCCCGGATATCATTGTAGATTTGCTCGACGGGATGATCTTTAGCAATTCTTGCTCGAACTCGTGAAAGCTTTTGCTTGGATCTTCGTTGAACATCTTCTTCATCTTGTTCTTCTTCTTGGCCTTCTTCGTTGTTGACATTGTCATTCTCTTGTCATGGTGGAGATGGAGGTTGTTGGCGTTCATCTTGGTGCACTTCCTCGTTTTCTTCATCTTAGTGTGTCCCACTTGTAGATGCTTCCGTATCAACTCTTGGTTCACCTCGTCGTGAGGTAGAAGATTCCACTTGGATGGACGAGGTACTCTCCTTCACCTCCGTTGGACAAATCTTGCCAATAGACAAGTCTTGGATTGCTTCCGAAGGGTCTTTGTCTCCTACATCAATTGGCATTTGCTCTACTTGCGAGCCGTTAGATTCATCAAACTTCACATCTACCGTTTCTTCAACCTTTCGGGTGAAATTATTGTAGACATGGTATGTGTGAGAGTTTGAGCCATAACCAAGTAGGAAACCTTCATGAGACTTAGGAGCAAATTTATAACGACGATGCTTATCAAGAATGTAGCACTTTGAGCCGAATACTCGAAAGTATCCAACTTGTGGTTTGTTACTAGTGAGGAGCTCATATGTCGTCTTGCCGAGTAGCTTGTGAAGATACAAGAGATTTGTTGCATGAAAAGTTGTCTCAACCGCTTCTGCCCAAAAGTGCTTTGGCGTCTTGTACTCATCAAGCATCGTTCTCGCCATTTCGTTGAGTGTCCAGTTCTTCCTCTCAACAACTCCATTCTGTTGAGGTGTGTACATAGCCGAGAACTCATGTGAAATCCCTTCTTCGTCAAGAAAGGTGTCCACATTTGTGTTCTTGAACTCCCTTTAGTTGTCGCTGCGAACCTTCTTGATTTTCACTTCAAATTGATTTTGGGCCTTCCTAGCGAAGTTTTTGAAGATCTTTTGGACCTGTGATTTATCATCAAGAAAGAACACCCACGTAAATCTTGAAAAATCATGAACTATAACTAGACCAAAAGAATTTCCACCGAGACTTTTTTAAGCGTTAGGACCAAAAAGATCCATGTGAAGTAGCTCGAGTGGCCTCCTTGTGGTCATGATGTTCTTCACTGGATGCCTTCCTCCAACCTGTTTACCTGCTTGACAAGCACTGCAAAGTCTATCCTTATCAAATATGACATCGTTAACGCAAAGGATATGATTTCCTTTAATAAGCTTGTCCAGGTTTCGCATACCAACATGACCTAATCGTCTATGCCATAACCAACCTTTAGAAGATTTAGCAATTAAGAAAGTTCTAGGTTGAGCCTTTTTAGTGAAATCAACAATGTAAAGATCACCTCTGCGTATACCGGTAAAGACTATTTTATGATTATCTCTATGAAACACTTGGCAATCTACTTCAGTAAATAGGACATTGAAACCGAAGTCAGCAAGTCTAGATACTAAAAGTAAATTGTAGCCAAGAGATTCAATGAGCATGACATTTTGTATGGAGCTATCATGTGAGATGGCCATCTTACCTAGGCCAACCACCTTACCCTTTGAGTTATCACCAAAGGTGACATACTTTCGAGGGCCGTCGTTTTCAGCAAGCTCACGGAACATATCTTTATCTCCGGTCATATGATCAGAACATCCACTATCAAGAACCCATTTGAGGGAGTCCTGGATTAGGGGGTCTCCGGACAGTCGGACTATATCCTTTGGCCGGACTGTTGGACTATGAAGATACAAGATTGTAGACTTTGTCCCATATCCGGATGGGACTCCCCTTGGCGTGGAAGGCAAGCTTGGCAATATGGATATGTAGATATCCTCCCTTGTAACCGACTTTGTGTAACCCTAGCCCCATCCGGTGCCTATATAAACCGGAGGGTTTAGTCCGTAGGACAACATACAATCATACCATAGGCTAGCTTCTAGGGTTTAGCCTCTACGATCTCGTGGTAGATCAACTCTTGTAGTACTCATATCATCAATATCAATCAAGCAGGACGTAAGGTATTACCTCCATCAAGAGGGCCCGAACCTGGGTAAACATCATGTCCCCTGCCTCCTACTACCATCCGCCTTAGACGCACAGTTCGGGACCCCCTACCTGAGATCCGCCAGTTTTGACACTGACATTGGTGCTTTCGTTGAGAGTTCCACTGTGCCGTCACCCTAAGGCTCAATGGCCCCTTCGATCATCGGTAACGATGCGGTCCAGGGTGAGGTTTTCTTCCTCGGACAGATCCTCGTATTCGGCGGCTTCGTACTACGGGCCAATTCGCTTGGCCATCTGGAGAAGATCGATAGCTACGCCCCTGGCCATCAGGTCAGGTTCGGAAACTTAAACTACACTGCCGACATCCACGGAGACTTGATCTTCGACGGACTGGAGCCCATGTCAGGTGCGCCGCACAATCACGACGGGCATGACGTAACTCTGCCGTCAGATAGTGTTCGGGAGATCACATCTGCAAATACTCCGGCCTTCAATCCGGAGCAAATTGCGCCATCCGAGGACGGAGGGATAGACCCCGCCATGGAGGCCGCACTCTCACTGGCGATGGAGCCAGATACTGACTTCACCCCTTATGAGAGCTGTGTCGCCGAACCACTGGATTCGTCTCCGGCCACGAACTCCGAGCCGCCTGCATCCGTGCCTATCGAATCCGACTGGGCACCGATCATGGAGTTCACCTCCGCGGACATCTTTCAGCACTCGCCTTTCGGCGATTTGCTAAATTCATTAAGGTCTCTCTCCTTGTCAGGAGAACCTTGGCCGAACTATGTCCGGCTAGAATGGGATGCGGATGACGAAGAAATCTGCTGGCCACCCACCACCCACTTAGTAGCCACTGTCAACGATTTAACCGACATGCTCAACTTCGAATCCGAAGACATCGACGGTATGGACGACGATGCAGGATACGAACAGGAACCACCGCCCACAGTGCGCTGGACCGCCACCTCATCATATGATATATACATGGTGGACAC
This sequence comes from Triticum monococcum, assembly GCA_034509565.1. Taxonomy (NCBI): domain Eukaryota; kingdom Viridiplantae; phylum Streptophyta; class Magnoliopsida; order Poales; family Poaceae; genus Triticum; species Triticum monococcum. The sequence continues at coordinate 413,484,825 of CM067844.1, forward strand.
CCCCAAAGAAGGCAACGGCGACGAGACAGCGGAGGATGCCCCCTCCAAGAAGCAACCCAAGCGCCGATGTCAGCGGCGCTGCTCTAAGCCCCGCCACAGCAAAAGTAGTGATACCGGCACAACAGACAATAACACTTCGGATAGTGCCGAAGACAACCACAATCCCCTCCAGCACCATGTAGAGCGGGAGGGTGAACAAGCTAGCCCTCCAGAGCAGGCAGCTGATGGAGAATCAGAGGAGGACAATTACATGCCTCTCTCCGAAGATGAGGTGAGCCTCGGCGACAAAGAATTTATCGTGCCTGAGGATCCCGTCGAGAGGAGCGCTTCAAGCGTCGGCTTATGGCCACAGCAAATAGCCTAAAGAAAAAGCAATAACAGCTTCAAGTTGATTAAGACTTGCTAGCAGACAGATGGACCGAAGTCCTTGCGGCCGAGGAATATGAACTCGAGCGCCCCTCCAAGAGTCACCCAAAGTGCAGGTTGCTACCTCACCTCGAGGAGGAAGCATTGAAACCTCCATCACCAGTGTACGATGCGGCTGACCGGCCACCGCGTGGCCAAGCCAGAGAGGCGTTTCAGCCCGAAGTTCAGCATGCACCCCGCCGCCATTCAATCAAAAATACCAAGGCCCGGGGCAACACACGGGACATGCGAGACGTATTGGACAGCAGGGAAAAACATGCAAGGTCAATATACGGGTCACGAGGGCGCGCACCAACGCGGGACGATGACCGTCGCGCTGGATACACTAAAAGTAAATTCGGCCGGGCCGAATACAGCAGACAAGACTCATATGAACTACGTCGTGATATAGCCTGGCATAGAGGCGCCGCACACCCCCTATGCTTCACTGATGAAGTTATGGATCACGAATTCCCGGAGGGTTTTAAACCCGTAAATATCGAATCGTATGATGGTACAATAGATCCCGCTGTATGGATTGAGGATTTCCTCCTTCACATCCACATGGCTCGCGGTGATGATCTACATGCCATCAAGTACCTCCCACTAAAACTCAATGGACCAGCTCGACATTGGCTGAATAGCTTGCCAGCAGACTCCGTCGGCAGTTGGGAGGATTTGGAAGACGCTTTGCTTGACAACTTCCAGGGCACTTATGTGCGACCACCGGATGCTGATGACTTGAGCCATATAACTCAGCAGTCAGGGGAATCGGCCAAGCAATTCTAGACATGGTTCCTAACTAAGAAAAACCAAATTGTCGAATGTCCGGATGCAGAGGCCTTAGCGGCATTCAAGTATAACATCCGTGACGAGTGGCTCACCCGGCACCTCGGCCAGGAGAAGCCGAAGTCTATGGCAGCCCTCACGACACTCATGACCCGCTTTTGCGCGGGCAAGGATAGCTGGCTGGCTCACAGCAACAACACATCAAGGAATCCGGGCACTTCGGATACCAAATATGCCAACGGCAGACCATGTTGTAACAGACAAAAGCGCTGAAACAACGGTGATAACACCGATGATACGACAGTCAATGCCGGATTCAGAAGCTCTAGATCTCGTTAGCGGAAAAAGCCATTCAAAAGAAGTACTCCGGGCCCGTCTAGTTTGGATCGCATATTGGATCGCTCGTGTCAAATCCACGTCACCCCCGATAAGCCAGCCAATCACACCAACAGAGAATGCTGGGTGTTCAAGCAGGCCGACAAGTTAAATGCCGAAAACAAGGACAAGGGGATGCATAGTAATGACGATGAAGAGCCCCGGCCGCCAAACACGGGAGGACAGAAGATGTTCCCCCCACAAGTGAAGACGGTGAACATGATATACGCAACCCACATTCCCAAGAGGGAACGGAAGCGTGCACTAAGGGACGTCTATGCGATAGAGCCCGTCTCCCCAAAGTTCAACCCATGGCCCGCTTGTCCGATCACCTTCGATCGCAGGGACCACCCCACTAGTATCCGTCATGGCGGATCCGCCACATTGGTCCTAGACCCAATCATCGACGGATTTCACCTCACTCGAGTCCTTATGGACGGCGGCAGCAGCCTGAACCTGCTCTATCAGGATACAATGTGCAAAATGGGTATAGATCCCTCGAGGATCAAACCCACCAAAACCACCTTTAAGGGCGTCAGCCCGGGTGTAGAGGCCCATTGCACGGGCTCAATCACACTAGGAGTGGTCTTTGGATCTTCGGACAACTTCCGAAGCAAGGAGTTAATCTTCGATATCGTCCCGTTCCGCAGTGGCTATCATGCACTGCTCGGGCAAACCGCATTTGCAAAGTTCAATATGGTACCGCATTACACATACCTCAAGCTCAAGATGCCAGGACCTAGGGGGGTCATAACAGTAAATGGAAACACAGAACGCTCACTCCGCATGGAAGAGCACACTGCGACCCTCGCAGCAGAAGCACAAAGCAGCCTTTTAAGGCAAACCACCAATTCGGCGATACAGCTACCGGACACCGCCAAGCGAGTCCGGAGTAAACTGCAACAGGATCGCCTGGCACGTTCAGAGCTCGCCTAGCAATTCGGCCCCCGTCCCAGTCCCAGTCAAGCGATGAAATCCGTGCCGCGCGTACATAATTACGCACTGAAAATACGATGGACATAGGCGGGGGCACGATCAGGGCACGTCTCGCAATGCGGTTTAACCGCCCTAGGGTTGTATACCTTTATAATTTTTTCTCTTTCAGGACCTAACTCTCTGAAAGCCGTTTCCGGCAGTACGATTGCCGGACACATTACGGGAAGGAACAACCAAGGAGGCAAGAAGCTAAGATGTACACGGGAAGCCCCAGGTGGTCTCTAATAATAATCGATATACCCGCTTTCTACTATCCATACGCAGCTTGCCCTTGGATAGGACATGTCAAATAGTCCTGTTTTCTGCTTATTGCACTACTTGTATCAGTACGCTTCGACGTATTATTTAAATAAATGCATAGCATTAGTCTATTATTGCATTATTCATCCCCTTTTTCTTATATGTTCATTTACGACAACTTGCACCCATATATTCTGGTATGGTCAGTACGCCAGGGGCTTTCGTCTACCCCATAATACGGTGTGAGAAGTCAGAACACTTTCGACAGTGTGGCACCCCGAACTTATAGCATTATATGCATCAGCTCTGAATCATGTCTTGGGTCAATAGTTGGGTTTGCCCGGCTCACATGCTTTGGTACCTTACGTTCCGCTATATCGGCTAAGGTAGCACTGGGAGAACTACTGCGATTGTGTCTCGGTTCTTCCGGACGAGCACCTCAGTAGAGAAAGCCGAAAATTGACTGTCATGATAAGGCGACAGTTGGTCGCTGTTCGAGAGGTCTCAAGTCCTTAAAGACTTTTTCCACTTCAGGTGAGGAGTCGGCCTTGCCTGACTTAGGCGTGTATAGCGCCCCTAATTCGGCCTTCCGAATACTAGGGGCTTCGCCAAAATTTAAAATTGTAGACTTCTATGGCTAAGTGAGAGTGATAAAGCCTTATAGTCCGATTGCCTGGTTCGTTGTGCTGAACACCTCCCTCGAAGGACCCAAAATTGAGATAAAGAGTGCTTAGGTTTATCCCGAACACTCGAGTACTAATTACATGGGGGCAGAAGCCGATGACTGGCCAACTCTCAGATTTTATAAACGGCCGCACAGAAGGTAATATTTTAAATTAAAAAAGCGTTACATAGCGCAAATGAACTTGTTTCACATTACAGGATCACATGAGAATGTTCATTCAAAAATTACATCTCTGGCACATTCATCCGCCACAAGGCGGGAACCCTTTAGGACACTATCATAATACATTTCGGGGCAGCGATGCTCCTTGCCCTCTGGCGGCCCCTCCTTCACCATCTTCATGGCGTCTAGCTTCGCCCAGTGCACCTTCGCCCAGGCAAAAGCCCTGCGCGCACCCTCGATGCAGACGGACCACTTTATGACTTCAAGCCGAGGGCATGCATCCACAAGTCGCCTCACCAGACCGAAGTAGCTGCTGGGCACGGGCTCGCCAGGCCACTTCCAGACTATAAGACCCTTCATGTCCTGTTCGGCCGCCTTGTGCAGCTCGACCAATTGCTTCAGTTGGTCGCTCAAGGGCATTGGGTGTTCGGTCCCAGTATACTGAGACCAAAACAACTTTTCCGTCGAGCTCCCCTCCTCAGCTCAGTAAAACTCCGCGGCATCCAGTACACTGCGGGGAAGATATGTGAACGCTCCAGGAGAGCTCTGAACTCGGGTAAGTAAAAGGAAAGTTTCCTTCACATGCTTGCTTTGCATAATGAATGCCTTACCCGTTGCTATCTTCTTCACCGCATCAATCTCCTGGAGGGCCTTGTGGGCTTCAGCCTTGGCGCTCCGGGCGCTTTCGAGTGCATTTGCAAGCTCGGACTTTCGCGTCTTAGAGTCAAGCTCCAAGGACTCGTGTTTTTTGGCGAGAGCCTCGAGCTCTTGCTGCACCTCGCCTACCCAGGCTTCTTGCTTTTCCCACTCAAGGCGCTCCTTGGTCGCTTTGTCTTCGGCCTCAGACAACGCCTTCTTCAGGGTCGCCACCTCGGTCATGGCCCCTGGCAAATTCATGATGATCCTATTACTTTACAACCGAACTTCTTTTTAAAGAATAGACAAGGTATTGCTTACCTTTGCTCTCCTCGAGATGCCTCTTGGTAAGGCCGAGCTCGCCCTCCGACCGCTCCAGGTCCTGCTTCAGTGCAGAGACCTCCGCAGTACGTGCAGCAGCGGCCAGCAGTGAAGCCTACACATACACATAGACATATTCGGATTAGACTTATGAGTCATCATTTGATCCTCTATTCGGCCTTTCTTCATGAACGCCGAACACAGCATCAGGGGCTACTGTCTATGCGGTAATATTTTCTTATATTTTGATTGCTTACCTCAAAGCCTGTTAGGAGGATGGCACAAGCTTTGATCATTCTGTTTTTGGCGGACTGAACTTTCTCGATCACCACACTCATGATAGTGCGGTGCACTACATCAATGGAAGCGCCATGAAGCGCTTCCAGCAAGTTGTCCGGTGCCTCTGGATGGACAGAGGACACCGTCACGGGCGGCTTGCCCCCCTTAATGGGCGATCGCCTGCCGGAGTCCGGAACCACCGAAGGTTCCGAGGCAGTATTCGGTTGGGGGCCGAACTTGGAGCCCGTGGGAGTCTTGCTCCCTTTGTGCCTAGGGTCCGAAAGGTGGCCTCAAGGCACCCCCAGGACTATGTCCCCTCGGCTCGGTGCCTTTCGAGACAACACCTCGACGTTGTCCGTAGGGCGAGGGGTGGAGGCGGTCGGAAGTGTCGCTATTCATATTCGATGAGTCCAATGAACCGTCCGACGAAGATACATCGAGATGGGCTCGGGATGGACTGCATAATCATATGTGGCGTAATGAGAAATAGTTTAATAAAACATACTATGAATTACTATGGTGTCCGGATACTTACGACTTCGCCAGGGGCTTCTCCCTAGGTAACCACTCGTCTCCGCTATAGGCGGCCGTCATGTAGCAGTCCGGAAGGGGGGTCCTTCCCTTCTTGGACCCTTCGGCCTCCCCGGTTGTGTCGGCCTTCCTTTTCTTGTCTCCCCCGGCTGGGGGGGGAGAACTTTCCTCCTCCTTGTTTTCATGGGAGGAGTGCGTGTTGGAGTCATCGGACGATGAGTCCAATACAACCTTGCGCCGGAGACCCTTTCAGGTCCCCGTGGCATTCTTCTTGGTCTTCTTCACCGGCACCTCATAAGGTGCCGGAGCTAGCATCTCCGTTAGGAGAGCATCTGCAGTATCTTCAGGCAGGGGGGCTGGGCAATCGAGCTGCTCCGCTGTCTTTATCCAGTCCTGTTAATGGCATGGGAACTTAGATACCGCACATCATTTAAACTGGGGCAAATAAATACCTTGTGAGATACAAAAACTTACCGGATTGGCATGGCGCTTTGCGCTGAGTCCGCAGTCCTCGGTGAGGGAAGGAGGTACCATGGCGCCCTTGAACAGCACCCTCCAGACGTGCTTGTGCGTCATGTCGTAGAGCTCTCATAGCGTCTGGTGCTTGGCCAGGTCGAACTCCCACAAATTGAATGCCCGTCGTTGACACGGGAGAATCCGGCGGAAGAGCATGACCTGGACCACGTTGACGACCTTGATTTTCTTGCTCATCATGTTCCTGATGCAGGTCTGGAGTCCGGTCAGATCTACCGGGGAACCCCAGGATAGGCCCTTCTCTTTCCAGGAAGTGAGCCGCGTGGGGATTCCGGATCGAAATTTGGGGGACGCCACCCAGTTGGTGTCTCGCGGCTCGATGATGTAGAACCACCCCGATTGCCACCCCTTTATGGTCTCCACATAGGAGCCTTTGAGCCAGGTGACATTTGGCATTTTGCCCACCATGGCGCCTCCGCACTCTGCTTGCTGGTCGACCACCACCTTCTGTTTAACACTGAAGGTCTTTAGCCACAGGCCGAAGTGGGGCCTGATGCGGAGGAAGGCCTCGCACACGACGATAAACGCCGAGATGTTGAGGATGAAATTGGGGGCCAGATCATGAAAATCCAACCCGTAGTAGAACATGAGCCCGCGGACAAACGGGTGGAGGGGAAATCCCAGTCCACGGACGAAGTGGGTAAGAAAAACTACCCTCTCATGGGGTTCAGGCATAGGGATGATCTGCCCTGCATCTGGCAGCCGGTGCGCGATATCCGCGGACAGATATCTAGCTTCCCGTAACTTTGTGATATTCTCCTCCGTGACGGAGCAGACCATCCACTTGCCTCCCGCTCTGGACATGCTTGGAGTGGTTTGAGAAGAAAGACGCGAACTTAGGCGCTGGAGCTCGAGTATGCGAGAATGGGTAAGCAAGGAGGAAGAAGGCGTGGGTAAAAAGGGTGAATCCTTGTCCCTTTATAAGGGCGGAAGAGGCGATGCGCCTCACCACTAGCCAGGTAAAGTCGCTTATTCCCGAAGCGCCGTAATTGATGGCGCAGTTGGGTTACCCACGTCCGTATTGATGAGAATCCCGTGATAAGGGGGACACGATCTTTGCTTTGACAAGACGTGTCAAGAAAACCGCCTCGCGTTATGTGCGGTGCTGGTTGAGAAAAATGGTTCGAATAATGACCGGGCCGTGGTGTGATGTCATGCTGTCAAACGTGTCAGCAGATTCAATTTTTGGAAATATTATTCTCTCTACGATGGTATGCGGAACTTGTTTTGCAGAGCCGGACACTATACTTGTGTTTAAAATCTTCTATGGAGTATTCGGAGGAGGAACCCGCCTTGCAATGCCGAAAACAAAACTACGCGCTGGACTCATCATCATTGAAGCCTAGTTCAGGGGCTACTGAGGGAGTCCTGGATTAGGGGGACTCCAGACAGCCGGACTATATCCTTTGGCCGAATTGTTGGACTATGAAGATACAAGATTGAAGACTTCGTCTCGTGTCCGGATGGGACTCTCCTTGGCGTGGAAGGAAAGCTTGGCAATACGGATATGTAGATCTCCTCCCTTGTAAACGACTTTGTGTAACCCTAGCCCCCTTTGGTGCCTATATAAACCGGAGGGTTTAGTCCGTAGGACAACATACATTCATACCATAGGCTAGCTTCTAGGGTTTAGCCTCTACGATCTCGTGGTAGATCAACTCTTGTAATACTCATATCATCAATATCAATCAAGCAGGACGTAGGGTATTACCTCCATCAAGAGGGCCCGAACCTGGGTAAACATTGTGTCCCCTACCTCCTGTTACAATCCGCCTTAGACGCACAGTTCGGGACCCCCTACCCGAGATCCGCCGGTTTTGACACCGACGCCATTCCTTTCCTCCAGCCATGTAGCCACGAAGATTTGCCATAAGACCAAAGTGTATCATTGCATCATTAAGATCATAGTCACTGTCATCATCATCCTCATCATAGTATCCATGTTCAACATCATCTTATGATTGATCAATTCCTAGAGAGGGTAATTCATTAGATAAATTATCATTTCTATGGTTATCTTTATGAATTCTAATAGCTTTGGAAATAATATTGCTAATGATTCCAACATCTCCTTTGGCACTCGTAAGATTAGTAAGCTCAAATAAGCAGTCACCAAATTTGGGGTCATTGGAACTCATCTTAGTCAAGGCAATGGACTTATGAAGAATCTCATCTAAGTTCTTCAAGGAATGGTTTGGAAAATGTTTCTCAAGGAATCTTCATATAGTGTAGGCACAATCAAGAGTAGGCAAACATTCAATCAAGTTTCTAGGAAAGCCTCTAGTGATAAGATTAACAATTCTAAGGTTGCGGATCATCTTAATAGACTCATCAAGGGTAGGATGCAAAGGATCAACATGAGGTGCACAAGGGCTAGTAATGTACTTGTTCAAATGATATTCGTTGAAAATCTCAAGCATCTCATTTTTCCACTCATGAAAATACTCTCCATAAATTATAGGCACTCTATGTCAAAGACTCCTCAAAGTAGACTCATCCATCTTCCTCCAATGGTGTTTAAACCAAGGCAATGGAGACCAAAGCTCTGGTACCAATTGAAAGGATCGAGAAGAGGTGTCTAGAGGGGGGGTGATTAGACACTAAGTACAAAAGGTTGCAGTTTTTTATTTCTTTAAGTTGAAGTGGAGTTTGGGCACAAGTTTAACAAACACAATACATATCAAGCAAGCATGCAAAGAGTATATGAGCAGCGGAAAGTAAAGCATGCAACTTGCAGGAACGTAAAGGGAAGGGTTTAGAGGATTCAAACGCAATAGGAGACTAGGATGTTTTTGTCGTGGTTCCGATAGGTGGTGCTATCGTACATCCACGTTGATGGAGACTTCAACCCACGAAGGGTAACGGCTGCGCGAGTCCACGGAGGGCTCCACCCATGAAGGGTCCACGAAGAAGCAACCTTGTCTATCCCACCATGGCTGTCGCCCACGAAGGACTTGCCTCACTAGCGGTAGATCTTCACGAAATAGGCGATCTCCTTGCCCTTACAAACTCCTTGGTTCAACTCCACAATCTTGTTGGAGGCTCCCAAGTGACACCTTGCCAATCTAGGAGACACCACTCTCCAAGAAATAACAAATGGTGTGTTGATGATGAACTCCTTGCTCTTGTGCTTCAAATGATAGTCTCCCCAACACTCAACTCTCTCTCTCACAGGATATGGATTTGGTGGAAAGAAGATTTGAGTGGAAAGCAACTTGGGGAAGGCTAGAGATCAAGATTCATATGGTAGGAATGGAATATCTTGGTTCTCCCTCAGAAAAGGTAAGTTGGAAGTGTAGGTTCATTCTGATGGCTCTCTCCACGAATGAAGAGGAGGTGGAGGGGTATATATAGCCTCCACACAAAATCTAACCGTTACACACAACTTGCCAATCTCGGTGGGACCGAATTGATAAACTCGGTCGGACCGATTCAGCCAATCTAGTGACCGTTAGGATTTTTGGTGGGACCGAGATGCAACTCGGTAGGACTGATATGGTTAGGGTTAGGGCATAACATAATCTCGGTGAGACCGATTACACAAATTCGGTGAGACCGATTTTGGTAATAAGCTAACCAGAGAGTTGGTCAGGTAAACTCGAGTCGACCGATTCGCTAATTTCGGTGGGACCGAAATGTTACGAAAAGGAAACAAAGAGTTTACATTGCAATCTCGGTAGGACCGATTACGCAAACTCGGTGAGACCAATTTTGGTAATATATCCATATAGAGAGATTACAATCCCATCTCGGTGAGACCGATTTACCTAGGGTTTGTGACAGTGGCTATGACATCTGAACTCAGTTGCGTCGGATAGAAAGAATCGGTGGGGCCGAGTTTGACTTTTTGTTTAGGTCATATGTAGATGTGAGAAAGTAGATGAGGGCTTTGGAGCATATTACTAAGCACTTTGAGCAAGGGCCTCATTAAGCAACACCTCATCCCTCCTTGATAGTATTGGCTTTTCCTATAGACTCAATGTGATCTTGGATCACTAAAATAGAAAATGTAAAGTCTTGAGCTTGGAGCTTGAGCCAATCCTTTGTCCTTAGCATCTTGAAGGGGTTCCACATCCTCTAGTCCATGCCACTTCATTGTTGAACTTATCTGAAACATACTAGGTAAAAGTGTTAGTCCAACAAGAGATATGTTGACGTTAATTACCAAAACCACCTAGGGAGCACTTGTGCTTTCAGCAGGGCCGCGCCCCCCTCCCCCACTAGTCCGAATAGGACAAGGAGAGGGGGGCGGCGCCCCCCCCTTTCCTTCCTCTCTCCCTCCTCTTTCCCCTTCTCCTAATCCAACAAGGAAGGGAGGGAGTCCTACTCCTGGTGGGAGTAGGACTCCTCCTGGCGCGCCTCCTCCTGGCCCGCCACACCTCCCCCCTTGCTCCTTTATATATGGGGGCAGGGGGCACCCCATAGACACAACAATTGATTTGATCTTTTAGCCCTGTGCGGTGCCCGCTCCACCATAGTCCACCTCGATAATATTGTAGCGATGCTTCGGCGAAGCCCTGCGTTGGTAGAACATCATCATCGTCACCATGCCGTCGTGCTGACAAAACTCTCCCTCAACACTCGGCTGGATCGGAGTTCGAGGGACGTCATCAAGCTGAATGTGTGCTGAACTCGGAGGTGTCGTGCGTTCGGTACTTGATCGGTCGGATCGGGAAGACGTACGACTACATCAAGCGCGTTGTGCTAACGCTTCCGCTTTTGGTCTACGAGGGTACATGGACAACATTGTCCCCTCTCGTTGCTATGCATCACCATGATCTTGCGTGTGCGTAGGATTTTTTTTTTGAAATTACTACGTTCCCCAACAAGTACATCGCACTGCTAGTTGAGAAAGTAGTACTAGTACTGCTACAGTACAAGTACATAGTAAATAATAGCTTCACCCCTTCGCTAAGGAACTCTAACGCCCCGGACACACCCGCCGGTGGTCGTTACTCCTGGCAGGATCTAGACTGGCCCCATAGATCAATACTAGTCTTTTCTGCGCACTTCGTCCTCACTCGTGCGCACCCGGGAGCAACTTCCCGGTCGGGCACCCATCCTGAAATTACTCCAAGCTGAGCACGCTTAACTTTGGAGTTCTTTCCGAATGGGCTCCCGGAAAAGAAGGAATTCCTTATTGATATGAGTACTCTGTCATCCCTAATAAGCCAAGCTATCACAGGAACGATCGAGGAACTACAATTGGAAGGGATGAGGCCCTGCAGTTACTACGCTCTTATCTCCTCCTCGCTAGTTCCCCTCCCCCGAAGAGAAGGCAGTTCGTCGCTGCTCCCATGGATTCGCTAGGCGGTTCTCCTCCTCGTCAGGGCTGGGAGACCTTGGATGACGATCCTCTGGGTGAAATCGCACGCCGCTCCGATGTCCTCACCGGCGCAAGACTCGGTGCTTCCTGCACCAACTTTTTCAAGAAAGTGCTTACACAGGCTTGGGAAAGGGCCATGATTGTTAGTCTTCCATGTGTCCTCGAGGAGAAGGTTCTTCTATGGGACAATCCTTCGAACAGTCCACCGCTCTCTGGCCATGGTTGCACGTTGACTCCGCTAGAGTTGCCGACGTTGAGAGGTAGTCGGATTTTGTCCGATGAACAGGTCAGTCATGGAGTTTGATCATGTAGTACTTAGTTATTCCATTTCCATCCCGTAATTTCTCCACTGCCCACCGTCTTATATATCGGTCTGGGTCGGTGCCAACGAAGATTGGCTCGCATACCTCCGGCCGGATACCACCATCATTTTGCACAACATCCACAGCAGTGAGGCCGTTCCCATAGACCCCTTCTCCACCATTGCGATCGGCCTTCCGGACTGGCTGGGCTTTAATACGTATGATGATGCCTACATGAGATTGAAGAAGATAGCAATTCCGGACCCACCGACAAACCGACGCGGCTACGACGATTACTATCTCATCACGGTGTTCGACATAAGGATTGCCATCAATGCAAGAGGCAGTAACGGCAGAGGCTGGCGCATGTTGGTCGTGGCAGATTTGTACCCCTACACATTCAAAGACGCCATGCACCATCTAGGCCGCATCTTTGCGGTGACAAGCCAGGGGACTTTTTTCATCTGGTTGCCATCCTACAGTACGGGAGATTACAAACGGAATGCATAAACCATCATTTGCATCCCTAATGATACTCCATTATTTTGTAGGGACCAGCCATCCCCCGATCAAAATAAGATCGCCGATCCTGGATGTGCATTTGCATCCGCGATTCGGTCTAACCTGGAACCTTGTAGCTGACTTTGGCATATTGGGATCAACTATCTTAGCAGTCGTTACCCATGGTACCACTGATGTGCAACATGGTCACACAATCTACCACGATCGGACCGTCACCATCTACCCAGGTATTCCATTTAGTATTATATTTTTTACCCTCTCACTTTCTGTTTCATTGTTGTACTACTTACTAGTACTAGTAGGAGTACTTTTTACCTTGGAGAACATGTATAGCTAAGCTAAGCCCTTGAAGACTTGAACCCGCTAGCTGCCACCATTTTTGTTTTTCCATGTCTTACTATCTCATTCATGTAGCCAAGAGTGGCTATATATAATAAGCCAGTTATTTTACTTCCTCTATACCGGAGTAGTACTATTTGTTGCATAGTATTACTGACCGCCATATTTGAGCACAACATTATTACGCATGGACCTTGACTGTGTACGTCACCATGTGTCCAGATCTGAGATGCCGCATGTACCAGATGAACGGTGCCGATTTCGACCCCCGTGATGCTATGCGGGTGCCGAGGAACACTCTCGTAGAGTACTCACTTTTCATTGGGGACAACTACCCCATTGTGAAGCGGATGCCACCTTCCGTGCACGACACCGAAGGCCTGCCATTCATGAAGCATGGTTGTGTCTTTAGTGCGCACCGCCGGATGAACGACATGCTGGGACACGCTATCCCTGATTTATGCCGCTTCAGCTTGGATGAGTCTCCATCGTGTGGAACCGGACTAGAAAGCTGCGACGATGATTCCGGTTGCCCACCGCTATGGATCGTGCCATCCATGACGAACACCTGGGACTGGAACCTGGAGGAGGACATGTAGCCCATCTATAACATGTAAGTGGGGTATGGTAAATTGTGAACAGTAGCGCTGTAAATATACGTAGACTAGTCATGGACAAATTTATCATATGAATTGGAGATGAACTTGTGTGGCATATTGGCATTTGTCCTTTAGGATTTATTACTAGTAAATGTGTTATGTGTACGTGCAACTTGTGTGGTTGTTGCATGGGCTCTAATACGCTCTTTGAGAAAAAAAAGGTGTCACAGCTTTGGATATAGGTGACGTGGCGGCATCATACAGTAGCATCGTTCGCTATAATTGTAGCATATTCCTACTAGGACGACAACTCATATAAAACTTGCGCTTGGCTCTTTGCCTCTTCAGGAGGTTCAACAGTTCGTACTCGTGTGAACCTTGCACTTGGCTTTTCGCCTCTTCGGAAGGTCCAACAATGATGATACTACAGTACAATATGCTTATGGAAATATGACACCAATTGAACTGTTGCACGTCCACCGCGAGGGCGAGGGCGAGCGAGAAGGAGAGGGAGAGGGCATTGTAGTCAAAACCCTCTCCTCGTCCTGCGAGCCACCACACGCGTGGGCGAGGGAGAGGTGTAGTAAGCAAGATTCTCCTCGTTCGGCGAGTTGACGGGACACATCAAAGCAGCACTAGTACTAGTCCATACTGCGTCCTTTTCGGTTAATATGGCTTAATTTGAAACGAGAAAAATACACTGGTGGTCAACGTATGTAACAATACGCTCTTTATGGTCATTATATATAGTATTGCGGTGATTACACGATCACTATCTCATCATAGAGCACCGTATTGCACCCTACTGACCGGCCACATAGTCGACGTGGCACTTTGTTGACTGGTTAAATTGCACCAGGTTTCTGGGTCCCACCTGTCAGTCGGCAGAGCAAAGAAATCAGTTAAACAAAACTTTACGCAAGCGCGACAGGAGTCCAACCCTTGCGCGCGAGCCACACTCGTTGTGTATGTGAGTGCATGCACGTGTACTCCCTCTGTCTTCCAACAAAGAGTGTACATCGGCTAAAAAACAAAGAGTGTACATCTACACTTCCAATGCATTTTAGCCTTTAATCTTAACCGATATTGATTGACTAATGCACCAACTTGTGCTCTAGCTATAGGCTACATGTCTATCCTTAATTACAGCATGCAACAACCTTCATTTAATCTTCTTCTCTCAATGGTCACATGCGCACATAAGTCTGCTACTTTTGGGCGTTAATTATGCCCTGGTCAATGTGTAAATCTCTAAATGTACAGTCTTTCATGGACGTAGGGAGTAGGTTGAGCACTTGAGCATGAGCGTGTGTGTTGCATCATGCGCTGTGTGCCGCTTGGATGCGTGAGTGTTGCGTGCGTCCATGTGTATGTGTGAGCGTTGCATGTTGCATGCATGCATGAGGCTTTTACTCCCTCCCATTGACATGTTCATATTTCAAGCTTCCTCTATTCCCCCCATATGGTGATACTCCCTACGTTCCCAAATACGGAGTAAAAGCCTCCCTTTGTTCCCAAATACAGAGTATTTGTCTTTCTAGAGATTTCAACAAGTGACTGCGTACAGAGCAAAATGAGTGAATATACACTCTAAAATATGTCTACATACATCCGTATGTTGTATTCCATTTGAATGTCTACAAAGACTATATTTAGGAACGAAGGGAGTAGCAAATAAACATTAAGTTCTCTTGTTTTTCCCTCCCTGGTCACGGTGCACAACCAAAGATGACTTATTCACCTCGATGGAGGGAGTAGATGGTCAAATTTTGACACAAAATTAATGCATTGGTAAACATAATTTTTTGAGGAAAACGAGTGCATTAATTGAGTGTTTTTGCAAACTACAAAAAATATTCCACCACTCATCATCTACCTTGGTTGATGACATTTATTAATTGAGCCCTATAAACCGGAAAGGAGGTAGTAGTAGTAGTCCTACATTATTGGCGTCGGGTGCCTTGGCCAATGTTTCATCTTGTTGGACAGGATGAGCGTATAGGCACAAGGATATTGTAGATAGGAAGTCTTCTCGATCCATTATTCCCCATCTTGGTCAGAGAGAACTATTCAACCAGTCTTCACAGTGAAGTGACAATACACGCAGCAGTAGATGGGACACTTAATTAATAAGCTGAACCAGCGTGTTGGTGTTACTAAATCAGCCTTACCCATGAGTACTACCATCATGTTTGCCAGTGGAGCATGCTTCCGCAAATACGCCGACGCACATCTCTCCTCCATTAACTGACATATGGGCCCTCTTAAGATAGACCCACATGTCATCGGCGTAACTATTTACACTTGAAGGACGGTATATCCTGGTAGTAGTACTAGTGGAATTGAGATTTAATGCACTTTCTTCCACGTCTTTCACTCTTCTTCCTCCCCTCTTCTTCTTCATCCTCTCTTCCCCATTGTCGGCCGCACACCATTTCCCCGGCTCACTTCTCGCCCGCCCATGCCATCTTCTTTGGTAGCTCGTGTGTACCATACCCCCCCATTCACTGCTCGGCCACACACGCCATCTTCTTCGCTGGCCCACCTGAATCCACTTCCCCGCTGGCTCGCAGGCACCGAAAACCCCAATCACTCAATACGCTAAGAAAACGCTATGGCAGAACTGACTGACACACAGATCCGCGATTGGAATCCCCTCCTTGATGTTCTCTTGAAGCAGATCTGTAATTGTATGGACCAACTCAGCACCGTTCGTCTGGCCGCATGCTCGGTGTCTTTGTACCATCTACTCGTCTGCAACCGACTGGCTCTTTTCAAGACACACTACTTGCTGATGCCTGATCCTCGCAGGTGGCCTAGACACCGGCTTGACGATCCTACAGAGGCTGCCGTGGTGCCCCTCGACATGCTACCACTACCCGTCCACATGTCCTTCATGTGCGGCCACTACTGGGCGGGCATGAAGGCCAACTGGATCGTCCTCATCCACCAATCCGGTAGTCTATGGCGTCTCATGGATATCTACACCCAGCGAGAGATCACCCTTCCATTGTTGGATACCGCCGCCATCGAGCCTCGCGGTCCGCCGGACACTCCTGCCTACTACGCACGAGAAGCGTCGAGCTTTTGGCTCGACCTCTGTTTGCTGAAAGTTGTAATCTACAAAGTGCCCACACCATCAGACGACTACATGGATTACAAGATCATTACCTTGTTCAACATGGGATTAGTCTATTTGGAATCTGGTTGCCATACATGGTTATGGCTCATCGTCAATCCTGTTGAGGCAACATTTCCGTCTGATGCTATAGTGCATGATGGCATCGTTTACACGGTCGACGCACAGATTGGCTGCCTATACTGGTGGAATCTATCATCCTTTAATTGTTCCATCTCATCTCATCTTTACCTTATGAATACGACTGACTGTTCATTGTTACAAATTTAGAATGGATAGTATGTCTATAACCACATCATTGCTATATGTTCCTCTCATTTCCTAGATTTTTATGACCACACATGTTATTGTTAGAGTTGATATGAGAACAATTGGATCTAGTGACTGTTAGAATACATATTATGAGCATAACCTCATGATTGCTATATGTTACTTTCATTTCCAAGATTTTTATAACAACACATGTTATTGCTTAGAGTTGATATGAGAATAGTAGTAAGTGCTATCGTACAATATGAGTAGGCCCTGTCATAGATGTTTTCCTCTCATTGTTACATGATGTTTGAACCATGACATATTGCTAGAATATGAAAGCAATTGGCTTATTTTTTTTAACTTGGGGTATGATTATGACCACCGACCATGGCATTGCAATTCTCTGTCTATGATATGTGCCACTGTTATAATAATCTTAATTCCACACATACTCTGAACATGATTGTTTATTTTTGTCCTTTTGGTCTCCAATTTGAATTGTTGCAACAGGCACAAATGTGTTGATCTTCATGATTCCAGGACCTGGAATCATACCAGCCAATGGGTGGTGGTTTATTGCTCGGTCAGCTGACGGCGGTCATTTGATGCTCATTCGCAGGTACCAAATTGACCAAACCATTACATCAAACCACATGTAGTACAATGCCTAGGGCGTTCGTGACATTGATGGCTATGGCTGCTTCGTGTTCGAGAAAGATCCCAGCTCCGTTGGGCCAGTCGTATTCAACTGGAGGCAGGTTTACAGCCTCGGCAGCCACTCCATGTTCATCGGGCTCAATTATCCGATCATCCAACCAATCATCGATCATATCACCAGCGATGATTACCGTGCTATGTAACTTCCATTCGCCATGGGGAACTATGTTTACACATCATACCATGGGTTTCATGAATCACCATATCCAGAGATTCATCAACACAGCTTGTTGCCACGTAATGTTCAGTGTGTGAAAGGCATCAAGCTTCCATGCGATGGATGGCTTTTGCAAAACCGACATGCGGCGATGTGGTTCATGCCAACAGCAAATATGCACAACTTGATTCATACTGATATCTAGACTGAGCTAGGTATCCTGCTGTTGTAGCACGACCCTCTTTTGTTGGATGTTATGTACTGTTGTTAGTTTGAAGCACTCCTCTAGTTTGAAGGATAGATACCTTTCTGGGATCAAGTGCATCCTAACTCACCTGCGTAGGATGTACTGATAATGATGATGGAGATGCTGTGCAGAAGCCATATATATATATTTATATATATATATATCAATTAGGCTTCAAGTGCGTACTTGTTAGTTAGACCTATGGTTAAAATGTGACACTAAATATGACTAGTAAGTAGTACAGTAGCAGTACAAGTATACGTCGGACAAATTATTCATCATGTCCACACATTGAATTGACGTGACAACACGCTGTGCGTGAGGTGACACAAGAATCCCGGCAGCGTGTTCGGGTATTGTGGACTTCAGATTTGGAGTACCACTTATCTGCCGATATCTTTCATCATTCACTTAAAACAGTCGATTGATCATACATTGAGTACCATATAACTGGAATTAACTGATGCGAGTCCAAGAAGGATTGGCCGGTGCTGCCGGCTGGTGTCAAGTTCGATCCCATGGATCAGGAGCTGATCGAGCACCTTGAGGCCAAAGTGAGTGCTGACAGCACGAGATCTCACCCTCTCATCGATTTGTTCATACCAACCATCGACAGCGAGCATGGCATATGCTACACCCATCGTGAGAAACTTCCAGGTAAGACACCGATCGGCCGTCTACTTGCACAAACATATTCCTTTGTTTATAGCTCTATTTTTCTTTTTAGATGCGGACCTAGTGAAGCAATTACAATTTGACAGTTAATAAAAAGTTAAACAAGTGACTGCAACATGCCAAAGATGTTATGAAAATGCCAACTACGTAGACTAAAACCTGTATTCGACAATACAGCAAGTATCACACTGAGTGGTCTAAGCAAGCATTTCTTCTAGCAAAATTCCAGGGCGTTCAAAAGGGGCACGTGGACGCATCGCAACATACAGTCGGTGGTCGGCATGCACGCGATGTGGCACAAGACCAGCAATACCTTGCTGATGATGGTCAACGGCCGACAGGCGGGCATCAAAAAGGTTCTAGTGTTGCACACCAACAAGAACTTCGACCAGCAGAGGACCAACTAGGTGATGCTGGAGCAAGAGAAGGAGCGGGAGCTGGTCCCCTGCAAGATTTTCTACCAGACAAACACTAGGGCTAGGAGTAAAAAGATTATAAGTTAGTTTGGTATTGGTACTTTTACTACCTTGTCATCCGCAAGTTGGTATTGTTGTTAACGATCTTTTGGTATGAACTTGGCATTTGCTTCCAACCATCATGCTGAGGGTCGACGTGGATATAAAGCTGAATCATTTGTTTCGAAACAAATTTTCAGGCACCTAATTTTTATTTGATGGGTAGCATAAGCACCATTCAAATTCCCGGTTCTCCAAATTTTTCGAAACAAGTGCGTGCACTTATTATCATGATGTAGAAACAATATATCTGTTGCATCCCAGTTATCAGTCTGTACTTGCAGAATTCTCTCGTTTATTGAGCAGGTGTATTGTTTTGTCAGGTCGAGCAAGTTTCAACTAGGTTGTAGACTGCCCAGGCTTGGTTTTGTTTTTAACAGGCCCAGCCCATGACCACAACGGGGCACAAAGATCCAGCAAGTATCTACTAGCCTTTGGTCTGCCAGCGTTAGTTATATTTTGTCTTACAACATCCGCAAGCAGTTTTTTCAGTGAATCAAACACACAGCCCAGTTCTATTTTCCTCTTGAAACGCCATGTCCTACTTCCGTTTTCTAATCTCTACCTATAGTTTTACTAGTTCATATACACGTATCATTATATTTAAAATACATAAAGTTCCCTTTTCATATTTACATCCTTATTTTTTTCCTCCCAGCGCTGATTTTTTTACCACTGGTTTTCCCTTAAACCAACTCAATTGTCCCACGTCTTATTTGCTTAGGAAAAACAAAACTATATTTTTGGCAAATCAATAAGTTCTTAAAAATGTCTATCATTTCATGATTACAACAGTTCGGAATCCACCGAGAAATGCAAAATAAGGTTGAACTTTTTGATCGTGGTCCTGGGCAGAAAATGGGATGTAATCAATTACTTAAGAATTAGCAAACGCGCTGCAAATTATTAAAAAATAGAAAATGGGCTCTATGTTGTTTGCTATAGATTTGGAGGCTGACTTGTGGGCCAACTAAGTTCATGCATACACAAGGCTTTAAAAAAAAGAAACTTAGTCAACAATCGAGTCTACCAGTGTCACACCATTAGATGTAAATCTAACGGCAATCGTGCTTCTTCAGTCTCTGATCTTCCTGCTCCAGCCGCCCAAACCAGCACTGGCGGAACCGCCTGCTCCCGCCTCCCGTGGCCAGTTGTGCTGCCGGGCATGCCTCACAACCCCACCATTCGCATCCCTGGCTTGTCTATCCCTCTACTCACCCACACCTCCTGTTATTTTCTGGCGACGACAGCCGAACCAGTCAACCCTCGTACTCTCCATCGCGTGGGCAGCCACTGTCGTGCCTTCCCCGGCTCCATGTTGTCATCCTCCACCGCCCTGCTGCTCTCAGCGTGGCGTGGTCAACAAAAGACATCCAACGGAAGTGGACTGTACGTCGAGAGGCTGACAGCTAGGTCCATGGCTGCACATAAGGAAATGCTTCCTTATTACGCGCAAAATAATGATTCCTCCACCTGACATCTAGGATCTACCGGAAGGGCCTCTGTATTTCACGAAAAAAACTTTCCGCCACTGACAGCTCGGACCCACCAGCTATATCTTCGCACGCAAGGAAGTGCTTCCTTATTACGCACAGAAAATGAATAATCCCCCTGCTAGGTGGGACCCACCATATGGGAGGCTGACTTGTGGGCCTACTAAGTAGACGTGGACAGAGGGCTTTGTCAACTTAGTCAATATGAACGATTCTAGCTCCAATGACCATACGATGTCCATCCAACAGCCGTAGTGCTTCTTCAACCTCTGGTCTTCTTGCTCCAGCCGCCCAAAGTAGCGCCGGTCATGTCGCCTGCTCCGGCCTCCCGTGGTCGGCTATGCTGCTACGGAGGCCTCACCGCCCCCTACTACCCCCACCGCTGGCCAAGCCATCCACTCACCCACACCCCATGTTATTCTGTAGCGACGGCGGCCTCACACCGCAATGGAACTAGTGTACCCTCGTACTCCTCTTCGTGTGGGCTTCCGCTGTCACGTCTTCCCCGGCTCCGCGTCGTCCCCTTCCTAGGCCTCGCCGTCGTCCACCGCCCTAGTGCTCTCGGTGCGGCGTGGTCAACGTGGTCAAGGAATGACTTCCATCGGAAGAGTACTGTACATGGAGAGGCTGACAGTTGGGTCCCCAACAGCAGCAAGGAAGTGCCTCCTTTTTACGCGCAAAATAATTATTCATCCACCTGATAGCAGGGACCCACCGGATGGGCCATCGTATTTCACGAAAAAACATTTCCCCCCTGACTGCTGGCACCCACCAGCTACATCTTCGCATGGAAGGAAGCGCTTGACAGTCAGGACCCACCTGGTCGAAGCGTATGTAGCATTGTCATTCTGGTCGCGAACGTGTACGTACGTACATACAATCGGTCTGTCTGCATGCTGCAGCGATGAACCGTGGCCGTGTAAGGAAGGGCACGTGCCATAGTAGAGGCGCGCACGTGTCATTGTAGAGGCGCGCACGTAACATGTACATGTACGTACAATGGTCAGGGTGCAAGAAAGCAAATACAGCCACATACGTACATACGGGCGGGGTCTCGAATGCCTACTCGCGCATACGTACGGCCAGGGCTCGTGTACATGGTTGGGTCGGAATAGAGAAACTGCGTCATCGTCGTGTTCATGGGGAGGCAACAGAATGCGTCGTGTTCATTGGGAGGCAACGGAACGTGTGCTGTTCATCGGGAGCCAACCTTCTTGGACGGAACAGCCGATGGAAACGAGGCCTGGCGTACCGCAGAACGGAGGAAACGGCCTTGGGTTCGACCGGCCACAGTCGAAACGGGATCCTGTTCATTGGGAGAGGTCTGGTGTACCGCAAAATGGAGGAAACTGACTTCTCTTGGACCTCCTACGGTCGAAACGGGGTCCTGTTAATCGGGAGGGGTGTGGCGTATCGCAAAACGGAGGAAATGGACTTGTGTTGGAGTGCTACAGTCGAAACGGGGGTCATGTTCATCGGGGGGGGGGGGTGTGGCGTACCGCAAAACGGGACTCCACGGGATACTGTTCATCTGCACCTTCCACTGCCTCCACGGGCTATTGTTCATCCACCGTCGACCTCCTCCAGCGTCCACCTACGACTGTTCATCCACGGGCTCCTGTTCATCCAGCCTCCACCGCGCTCCTCCATCATCTACTGTTCAACTAGCCCTCTCCACGGGGTCCTATTCAACCACCCCTCCACGGGCTACTGTTCATCCATCTCTCCACCAGCTACTGTTTAACTAGCCCTCCACGGGGTCGTCCTGTACATCCAGCCCTCCATGTGGTCCTATTCATCCAGCCCTCCACTGGCTCGATCGATGGGGTCATGTTCATCCAGCGGCAACACCATGGGTTCCTGTTTCATTAAAGTTTTCAAGTTCATTCTTTTTGCTATTAGAGTTTCATTAAAGTTTTCTAGTTCATTATTTTTGCTATTAGAGTTTCATAAAAGTTTTCTAGTTCATTCTTTTTTATATTAGTTCATTCTTTGAGCTAAATCTCCCTGAAATTAAAAAGCACTTCAAATGAACTCTGAAGAGGTTGAAAATTGGCATGGTATCATCATTTCACCCACATAGCATGTGCTAAAAAATTGAGAGGGTTACGGCAAAAACTGGATGCACTTCGTGTACAAAATGGACAATCTCTTTCGAAGTATCAAGGTTTGGACGAAAACTCATCTGTTACAAAAAGGGATTTCATTTTTGAACTTATTTGAACTCCAGACTTTTTATGTGTTAAAAATGCACCATTCAAAGCCACATCATCAATTTTCAACCCTTTCTGACTTCATTTGTTATTTTTCATGCATTTACTGATTTTTTTAGCTAAATGACCCTGAAATTGAAAAGCACTACAAATGAACTGTGAAAAGGTTGAAAGCTGGCACGGTAACATCATTTCACCCACATAGCATGTGCTAAAATTTTGAGAGGGTTACGGCAAAGTTTGGATGCACTTCGTGTACAAAATGGACAATCTCTTTCGAAGTATCAGGGTTTCAGACGAAAACTCATCTGTTACAAAAAGGGATTTCATTTTTTTGAACTTATTTGAACTCCAGACTTTTTGTGTGTTGAAAATGCACCATTCAAAGACACATCATCAATTTTCAACCCTTTCTAACCACATTTGTTAATTTTCATGCATTTACTGATTTTTTCGAGCTAAATGACCCTGAAATTGAAAAGCACTACAAATGAACTCCAAAAAGGTTGAAAGTTGGCATGGTATCATCATTTCACCCACATAGCATGTGCTAAAAGGTTGAGAGCGTTACGGCAAAAAATGGATGCAGTTCGCGTACAAAATGGACAATCTATTTCGAAGTATCAGGGTTTCAGATGAAAACTCATCTGTTACAAAAGGCATTTCATGTATTCACATGTAACTTCAGTGATATTGTAGATCAAAGGCATCATCATAATAGTTGTGGAGAGAAAGTCTTCACTTTTTCTTCGCTTATGTCCTTTGCTTATTGCGCCGTAACCATGGATAATCTTCATCGTTTAACAGGGTGCTTGGGTCAGCCTTGACTTTGAAGGGAGGAATTTCATGAAACTTTTCATAATCTTTAGACATGTCTGTCTTGCCCCCCAATCCCATGATGTGGCTCTTTGGCTCATCGCATGATGTATTCGCTTCCTTATCTTTTCTTTTTCTCTGTTTGGCAGACATGTCCTTCACATAGAAAACCTGCGCCACATCATTGGCTAGGACGAATGGTTCGTCTGTGTACCCAAGATTGTTCAGATCCATTGTTGTCATTCCGTACCGTGCGTCTACCTGGACCCCGACTCCTGACAGATTGACCCATTTGCACTGAAACAAAGGGACCTTAAAATCATGTCCGTAGTCAAGTTCCCATATGTCCACTATGTAACCATAATATGTGTCATTTCCCCTCTTGGTTGCTGCATCAAAGTGGACACCGCTGTTTTGGTTGGTGATCTTTTGATCTTGGGCGATCGTGTAAAATGTATTTCCATTTATCTCGTATCCTTTGTAAGTCAATACAGTCGAAGATGGTCCCCTGGCCAACGAGTACAGCTCATTGGAAACAGAGTTGTCACCTCCGAGACGTGTTTCCAACCAACTGCCTAAAGTCCTTATGTGTTCACATGTAATCCAGTCGTCACGCTACTCCGGCTGTTTGAAGCACATAACTTTCTTGTGTTCATCGACATACACTGTCACCAAGGTAGAGTTCTGTAGAACTGTGTAGTGTGCTTGAGACCAAGAATGCCCGTCCCTACATATTATTGAGTCCCCTCCTAGCGTGCCTTTTCCAGTCAGACTCCCCTCATACCGCGATTGAGGGATACAAATCTTCTTAAGGTCAGGAATGAAGTCAACACAAAACCAAATGACATCCTCTATTTGATGGCCCATGGAGATGCTTCCTTCTGGCCTAGCATAGTTACGGACATATTTCTTTAGGACTCCCATGAACCTCTCAAAGGGGAACATATTGTGTAGAAATACAGGGCCCAAAATGACAATCTCGTCGACTAGATGAACTAGGACGTGCGTCATGATATTGAAGAAGGATGGTGGGAACACCATCTCAAAACTGACAAGAGATTGCGCCAGATCACTCCTTAACCTTGGTAGGATTTCTGGATCGATCACCTTCTGAGAGATTACATTGAGGAATGCACATAGCTTCACAATGGATAATCGAACGTTTTCAGGTAGAAGCCCCCTCAATGCAACTAGAAGCAGTTGCGTCATAATCACATGGCAGTCATGAGACTTTCGGTTCTAGAAATTTTTCTCTGGCATATTTATTATTCCCTTTAGATTCGACAAGAAGCCAGACGGGACTTTCATACTGAGCAGGCATTCAAAGAAGATTTCCTTCTCTTCTTTGGTAAGAGCGTAGCTAGCAGGACCTTCATACTGCTTTGGAGGCATGTCGTCTTTTTCGTGCAAACGTTGCAGGTCCTCTCGTGCCTTCGGTGTATCTTTTGTCTTCCCATACATCCCAGGAATCCTAACAGGTTCGCGCAAAGGTTCTTCATCATGTGCATCACGTCGATTGAAGAGCAGACCTCTAGGTCTTTCCAGTAGGGTAGGTCCCAAAATATAGATTGCTTCTTCCACATGGGTGCGCGTCCCTCAGCGTCATTCAGAACAGATAGTCCGTCGGGACCCTTTCCAAAGAATACTTGTAAATCATTGACCATAGCAAGTATGTGATCACCGGTATGGATGGCGGGCTTCTTCCGGTGATCTGCCTCGCCTTTGAAATGCTTGCCTTTCTTTCGACATTGATGGTTGGTCGGAAGAAATCAACGAAGCCCCGGGTACACATTCTTCCTGCATTTGTTCAGGTATATACTTTCGGTGTCAGCTAAACAGTGTGTGCATGCATGGTATCCCTTGTTTGTCTGTCTTGAAAGGTTACTGAGAATGTTCTTCAACTAATGGCCTTAGGTACACATCAATGCCGTTGCCGGGTTGCTTAGGGCCTTGGATGAGAACTGGCATCATAATGAACTTCTGCTTCATGCATAATCAAGGAGGAAGGTTATAGATACATAGAGTCACGGGCCAGGTGCTGTGATTGCTGTGCTGCTCCCCGAAAGGATTAATGCCATCCGTGCTTAAACCAAACCATACGTTCCTTGCATCACCTGCAAACTCCTCCCAGTACTTTCTCTTGATTTTTCTCCACTGCGACCCATCAGCGGGTGCTCTCAACTTCTAGTCTTTCTTATGGTCCTCTCTGTGCCATCGCATCAACTTGGCATGCTCTTTGTTTCTGAACAGACGGTTCATTCATGGTATTATAGGAGCATACCACATCACCTTGGCAAGAACCCTCTTCCTAGGGCGCTCGCCGTCAACATCACCAGGGTCATCTCGTCTGATCTTATACCGCAATGCACCACATACTGGGCATGTGTTCAAATCCTCGTACGCACCGCAGTAGAGGATGTAGTCATTAGGGCATGCATGTATCTTCCGCACCTCCAATCCTAGAGGGCATACAACCTTCTTTGCTGCGTACGTACTGTCGGGCAATTCGTTATCCTTTGGAAGCTTCTTCTTCAATATTTTCAGTAGCTTATGAAATCCTTTGTCAGGCACACCATTCTATGCCTTCCACTGCAGCAATTCCAGTATGGTATCGAGCTTTGTGTTGCCATCTTCGCAATTAGGGTACAACCCTTTTTGTGATCTTATAACATGCGATCGAACTTCAGCTTCTCCTTTTCACTTTCGCACTGTCTCTTTGCATCAACAATGACCCGGCGGAGATCATCATCGGGCACATCGTCTGGTTCCTCTTGATCTTCAGCTTCCCCCATTGTAGCATCACTGTATTCAGGGGGCACATAGTTTTCATCATCCTCTTCTTCTCCATTGTCTTCCATCATAACCCCTCTTTCTCCGTGCTTGGTCCAAACATTATAGTGTGGCATGAAACCCTTATAAAGAGGTGGGTGTGAAGGGTTTTTGAGTCGGAGTAAGACCTTGGTCCAAACACTGCGAGAAAATTATGGAGGCCCTCAGTGTACTCGGAGGTGTGCCTGTTACTGTACATCCATTGCCGGTTCATCTGTGTGCATTATATATAATTAAGTGTGTCAAAAACCATTACAAAACATCATGAATATTTAAGTGACCAAATTAATAGAAGTTCATCATCACATTAAAACCAAAGTACATACATAGTTCTCATTGAACAACATATAGCTCTCCAGAGCATCTAATTGAACCATACATTGAAACTATGTAAAACATTTCAATGCAACAACAAATGTGATCATAATCGCAACCAAGGTAACAATTGATCCAATGGCATAATAATACCAAGCCTCGGTATGAATGGCATATTTTCTAATCTTTCTAATCTTCAAGCACATTGCATCCATCTTGATCTTGTAATCATCGACGACATCCGCAACATGCAACTCCAATATCATCTTCTCCTCCTCATTTTTTTAATTTTTCCTTCAAGTAATTGTTTTCTTCTTCAACTAAATTTAACCTCTCGACAATAGGGTCGGTTGGAATTTCCGTTTCACATACCTCCTAGATAAAAAATCTATGTCACGTTGGTCGGCATAATTGTCATAAACAATAAATGAACCAAATAGTTATAAAATATAATATATATATATATACCACATCTGAATCATAGACAGGACGAGGACCGACGGGAGCGGATACCAAAACCATCGCTCTGTATAATAACAAACAATAATAAAAGTAAGAAAATTATACAAGTATCTATCTAAATCATACAAGTAAGAATTTTGTTTTATTTTAGAAAGAAGATAAGAACAAGAGGCTCACCACGGTGGTGCCGGCGACGAGATCGGCGCGGGCGATCAACGACAGAGAAGACGGGGACGGGACGTGACGGACCACTAAACCTAGACAAATCTTGAGGAAAATGGAGCTTGGAGGTCGATCTTGGAGAGGAGAAAGCTTAAGTAGTGTGGCTCGGGCATTTCATCGAACACCTTATGTGCATAGGAGGTGAGCTAGAGCACCACAAAGCTCTCCCTTCGCTGGCCAGAAAAAATAGAGCAGTGGAGTGCTCTGCTCGCGGGCGAGGGGGTATATATAGGCACCTCATTGGTCCCGGTTCGTGGCTGGAACCGGGACTAAAGGCCCCCCTTTGGTCCCGGTTCCAGCCACGAACCGGGACCAATGGATGTGGGCCAGGAGTGAGGCCCATTGGTCCCGGTTCCTGTTTGGAACTGGGACCAAAGGGGATAGATGAACCGGGACCAATGCCCCACGAGGCCCGGCCGGCCCCTGGGCTCACGAACCGAGACCTATGCCCCCATGGGACTAATGGGTTGGCCAGGCCTGGACCAAAGCCTTGTTTTCTACTAGTGATAGGCATCACATTTGAGACAAGTAGATCAACTCCTGCATGCATCTACTACTATTACTCCACCCATGGACCGCTACCCAGCATGCATCTAGGGTATTAAGTTAATAAAAACAGAGTAATGCCTTACGCAAGATGACATGATGTAGACAAAGTAAACTCAACTAATATGAATAAACCCCATCATTTTATTCTTAATGGCAAAAATACAAATACGTGTCTTGTCCCTTTCTTTCACATCGATAGAGCACCGTAAGATTGAACCCACCACAAAGCACCTCTCCCACTGAAGATAAATCAATCTAGTTGATCAAACCAAACAGATAGATCGGAGAGAAATACATAGCTATAATAATCAAGCATAATAAAGTTCAGAAAAGACTCCATTACTTCTCATAAATATTCAGATCCTAAACCCACAATTCATCGGAACCCAACAAACACACCGCAGAGAAGATTAGATCAGACAGAACTCCAAGAACATCGAGGAGAACATTATATTGAAGATCAAAGAGAGAGAATAAGCCATCTAGCTACTAGCTATGGACCCGTAGGTTTGTGGTAAACTACTCACACATCATCGGAGGGCAGCAAGGATGATGTAGAAGCCCTCTACGATCGATTTCCCCCTTCGGCAGAATACCGGAAAAGGTCTCCATATGGGATCATGGAAGAATAGAAGCTTGCGGCAGTGGAAAAACTGTTTCGAGTGGCTCTCTAGTATATTGGGAATATTTGGGAATTTATAGAGGCAGAATTAGGTCAAGAGGCGCATCGAGGGGCCGACAAGCTCAAGGGGCGCCCCCGTGGGCGCGCCTGGTGAGCTTGTCGCTCCCTCATGACTCTTCTAGTCTTCTCCCACCTTCATGGGTCCCTTCTGGCTTTTGGTTCAGAAAAACTTAATCCAAATATTTTTTTCTCTGTTTGGACTTCGTTTGATATTGATTTTTTGAAAAGCGAAAAACAAGCAAAAAACAGCAATTGACACTATACACTAGGTTAATAGGTCTGTCCCAAAAAATGATATAAATGGCATATAATTGCATATAAAACATCCAAGATTGATACTATAATAACATGGAATAATAATAAATTATAGATACGTTGGAGACGTATCATAGGCTCTATCGGGGTAACCTGCATCCGTGTTACTACCAGTTGTTGTAGCAACCGGGTCGAATGAAAAGGGGAACAAAGCAACCAGGAGTACTCATCTGAAGTACTCGCAAGACTTACATCAGATCTACACTAGATATGCATCAGTATCAAAGGAAAGGGGTAGTATATGTGGACTATACTACAGAAATGCCAGAATAAGGAGGAGAAGCTCATCCTATCAAAGACTACCATCATCTGCAGCCATCATCTTGCAGCAGTAGAAGAGAGGAGCTTATATGGTAACATCTTGTATCAACATATAGCAATAAACCTGCCCGGAGATCCTCTCCTCGCCTCCTTGAGATAAAGCGATCATCGAGGGTATTTGTCTCTTATTTGTGTGTGTTTTATCAAGTATCCGGTTTTAGTTGTAAGAGGTCGGGATACAACTCCAAGTCATCCTATTACTGTGGACATGGCTATTCGAATAGTTTAACTTCCCTGCAGGGGTGCACCACATTACCCGATACGTTTGATTACCTCGGGTCAGACACACTTTTCTGGATAATGTCCGACCTTGGACAATCGACACGCCATAGCCTAGCTAGGCTCTCGAGAGAGGTCAGCACGCCGGTCTACATCCTAAGAGCGAAGGGGTCATGGGTGAAATAGCATGGTGCCCCCATGTGTGGTTTTGGCAATTGATAACATTCTCTTTGTACTAATGGTTGCCTTGAATTATATTTGAAGGATCTGTCCATAGGCGTTTCTTGAAGTCCATGTGTTGGTTTCAAGGATTTTATGAGATGGCCAAGGTGCTAATTAAGGAATTATCCAGAGATTGGTTATGTAGAAGATAGGATACAAGGTTGATCAAGGCTAAGTCAAAGTGTTAATCAAGTTATCAACACGCAAAGCATAGAAGATGTACTGAAAGGGATCAAGTGATCCCATGGTATGGTAAGCATTGTCCATTACGCTTTGTGCACTAACCCATGGTCTACGGGTGAGTTCCATGCGGGGTTAGGTTGCAGTGTGCAAGTGCAAGTGGAGCATCATGAAGAGATCAAGTCCTTGTAGCTTGTCGTCCATTGTGGTGTCAATGGACTTGTGGACATGTGCCGAAGAGTAGCTCACCCATGGTGGAGTATGGGTGAGCAATCATCTAGTCTTCATGAAGCCAACACAATCAAGAAAGGTGGTCCAACTTGAGGAAGTCAAGATCGTCATCATCTAGCTCAAGTGGACTATGTGCAAGACAAAGGTTTGCCCTTGATAGGTTTTCTATTTTACCGGTCTCATGGTGGTAGTTGGGAGACCGAGTTCTAGGATCGATTGCCATACTATCAAGGGGGCTCTCGAGTGAGTAGCTTGATCATATCGTTCGTAGAGAGCTCAAACCATTGCATCTTTGCATCACCTTTCTTGGTTCTTGTTTGGTGTTTCTCTTTGTGAGTTTTAGAGCTTATGGTCATCATCATGACAAGCTCTAGTTCATCGAAAACAAAGTTCGCATGCTTCATCTATGATGTTTTCGATGTTTGGGTTTTTGCCGGTTCTTCATTCATAGAGGTTTCACATCTCTATACCTTTGACATTTCGCTGTTTGGATAGTACTTGTCGTCATCTATCCAACAAGCTTGAGTTTGCTCAATTTGGAGTTCATTTGCAGTAGTTATTGTAGTTCCGGTCTCGCTTGCTTTCTTCTGTGCTTGGGCAGTTTTTCAGCTCTCAAGCGATAGTTCTACCCAGCTCAATGGTAGTACCGCTTATGTGGTACTTCCGCTATGTGCTATCAGTAGAGCACCACTTATTCTTTGCTCTTTGTATAGCGGTAGTAGTGGGCGGTAGTACCGCTCAGTCCTATAGTACTGTGCTACTCTACTACCGCGGTTGCACCTGTACATGCAACACCTAGCGGTAGTACCACTCATGGGAGCGGTACTACCGCTCCGGCGGCACTACCACCTCCTTTTGAGTTTCTCAATTGCACGTTACGGCTAAACCTACCATGCCAGAGGAAGTACCGCTCCCTCGAGCGGTACTCCCGCTTGTGCGTGGACTGACACGTCTCCGTCGTATCTACTTTTCCAAACACTTTTGCTCTTGTTTTGGACTCTAATTTTCATGATTTGAATGAAACTAACCCGGATTGACGATGTTTTCAGCAGAACTACCATGGTGTTGTTTTTGTGCAAAAATAAAAGTTCTCAGAATTGGACGAAACTTTTTGGAGATTTTTTATGGAATAAATAAAAAATATTGGAGCCAAGACCCACTGGAGGCGGGCCACCCTGTACCCACAAGGCACCATGGAGTGCCTACCCCCCCCCCCCAGGCACATCCTATGGGTGGTGGGTGATACGTCTCCAACGTATCTATAATTTTTAATTGTTCCATGCTATTATATTATCTGTTTTGGATGTTTATGGGCTTTATTATGCACTTTGATATTATTTTTGGGACTAACCTATTAACCCATAGCCCAGTGCCAGTTTCTGTTTTTTCCTTGTTTCTGTGTTTCGCAGAAAAGGGATATCAAACCGAGTCCAAACAGAATGAAACCTTCGGGAGCATGATTTTTGGAACGAACGTGATCCAGGAGACTTGGAGTTGAAGTCAAGGAATCTTCGAGGTGGCCACGAGGCAGGGAGGCGCGCCTCCCCTGGGCGCGCCCCCACCCTCATGGGCCCCTCGTGGCTCCCCTGACTGACTTCTTTCGCCTATATATATCCATATACCCTAAAAACATCGGGGAGCAGAATAGATCGGGAGTTCTGCCGCCAGAAGCCTCCGTAGCCACAGAAAACCAATCTAGACCTGTTCCGGCACCCTGCCGGATGGGGGAATCCCTCTCCGGTGGCCATCTTCATCATCCCGGTGCTCTCCATGACGAGGAGGGACTAGTTCTCCCTCGGGGCTGAGGGTATATGTACTAGTAGCTATATGTACCAGTAGCAATATGACAATGATGAAGCGTGTCAGAATAACGGAACGGTGGAAAGTTGCATGGCAATATATCTCGGAATGGTACCGGCGAGACTCTAATAAGGATTTGAGAACACTTGATGTATGTCTTGCATGTGCTTATCTTTGGTGACAATGGGATATCACGTGATCCACTTGATGTATGTTTCGGTGATCAACTTGCGAGTTCCGTGAACTCGTGAACTTATGCATAGGGGTTGGCACATGTTTTCGTCTTGACTCTCCGGTAGAAACTTTGGGGCACTCTTTGAAGTTCTTTGTGTTGGTTGAATAGATGAATCTGAGATTGTGTGATGCATATCGTATAATCATACCCAAGGATACTTGAGGTGACATTGGAGTATCTAGGTGACATTAGGGTTTTGGTTGATTTGTGTCTTAAGGTGTTTTTCTAGTACAAACTCTATGATAGATTGAACGAAAAGAATAGCTTCGTGTTATTTTACTACAGACTCTTGAATCGATCGATCAGAAAGGATAACTTTGAGGTGGTTTCGTACCCTACCATAATCACTTCGTTTGTTCTCTGCTATTAGTGACTTTGGAGTGACTCTTTGTTGCATGTTGAGGGATAGTTATATGATCCAATTATGTTATTATTGTTGAAAGAACTTGCACTAGTGAAAGTATGAACCCTAGGCCTTGTTTCAATGCATTAAAATACCGTTTTCGCTCACTTTTATCATTAGTTAGCTTGCTATTTTTATATTTTCAGATTACAAAAACCATTACCTACTATCCATATTGCACTTGTATCACCATCTCTTCGTCGAACTAGTGCACCTATACAATTTACCATTGTATTGGGTGTGTTGGGGACAGAAGAGACTCTTTGTTATTTGGTTGCAGGGTTGCTTGAGAGAGACCATCATCATCCTATGCCTCCCATGGATTGATAAACCTTAGGTCCTCCACTTGAGGGAAATTTGCTACTGTCCTACAAACCTCTGCACTTGGAGGCCCAACAGCGTCTACAAGAAGAAGGTTGTGTAGTAGACATTAGTGGGGCCCATGTGGTTCTACTAACGCTAATCGGGTACTATAAATTCCTATTTCCTAAGGAAAAAATAAGAGTGGAAGTTTCATCACGTTTTACGATACGGAGCTGCCACCACCTCCTGTTCTTCATCGGGAGGCCAGATCTGGAGTCCGTTTGGGGCTCAGGAGAGGGGGACCTTCCGTCTTCGTCATCATCAACCATCCTCCATCACCAATTTCATGATGCTCATCGCAGGAAGTGAGTAATTACTTCGCAGGCTTGCTGGATGGTGATGGGTTGGATGAGATTCAATATTTAATCGAGTTAGTTTTGTTAGGGCTTGATCCCTAGTGTCCACTATGTTCTAGGATTGATGTTGCTATGACTTTGCTATGCGTAATGCTTGTCACTAGGGCCCGAGTGCCATGATTTCAGATCTGAACCATTTATGTTTTCATGAATATATTTGTCTTCTTGATCTAACCTTGCAAGTTATATGCACCTCCTACGTGCTATGATCCGCATACCCCAAGCTGACAATAATTGGGATTTTTTCTAGTGATTACCGTAGTTTGAGGAGTTCATGTATTCACTATGTGTTAATGATTTGTTTCGGTTCTCTATTAAAAAGAGGCCTTAATATCCCTTAGTTTCCTTATCGACCGCGCTTCCACGGGAGGGTAGGACAAAAGATGGCATGTAAGTTCTTTTCCATAAGTATGTATGACTATATATGGAATACATGCCTACATTATATTGATGAATTGGAGCTAATTCTATATCTCCCTAGGTTATGACTGTTATATGATGAATATTGTCCAACGTGTTTTTCACATATTGTTCTTGCTAAGTTACTACTATTGCTGCTACTTTCATAATTGCCATAAAACTATTACTACTGTTACCATTACTATTACTATTATTGCTACTGCTATCAAACTATCATACTACTGTGTTATTGATCGCCCTACTGCAGATATTTAGTCTCTAGGTGTGGTTGAATTGATAACTCAACTACTAATACTTACAAGTATTCTTTTTCTTCCCTTGTGTCGAATCAATAAATTTGGGTTGGATATCCGTGTCCGTGTTACCATTGCTCTAAGATGCCTAGCTTAGTACCCCTACTACGAGATATGCCGGATGTAGAACCGACATTGTTGCTTTCATTGAGAGCCTGCTAGGTCATCATCACGGAACGATGGGATGATCAGGTGCTATTTCTTCAGTCAGATCTATTTCATATGAATTATTTTCTTTTAGATTTGTTTCTGCCGGCTTGTGCAATTTTTGTCTGGAGAAACTAAACTCGGAAGGAAAAACTATGCGGCGGTCTTCGTACGCGGCACAGGCGAGCGCGTAGATCGCGAGCAGGGACGGCGTAAGGAGCAGCCTTCCTGACTGAAGACTCCCGCGCGGAGGCATGCATACCAGCGCAATAGGCCAACCACGGGCAGCACGCGCCATCCTGTTAAATCTAGGCAGATCCGATCAACCTTTGGGGAATTTAATGGGCTTTCTCAAAACTACTAATACTATTGCTTCTACTATGCGGTGTGTTGCAGAATAAAGTCACCCAAACTTTGGAGCTATTGGCGTTATCTCATGTGATGGCTGCTAAAATAATTATAGTGCTACCACTGTATTAATTGCAAGCGCTTCTCATGAGGTTTGATTGATTAACTCAGCTATCCCATATGGCGGCCGGCTTTGCCGTTTACCATCTATGATCCGGCCAACTCCATGTCTACGGCCGGACAACTTTTTATCAGACTTCGTTTCATCAGTCTTTTATTTGGCCAGCCACTCGTATTACTGCCAGGCGATACCTCTTCAAATTATTTTTAGTGCACAATACCTTTTCTCCTAGGAATTATTACTTTGACCAATATCGTTTATACAGCTAGTTAATGTGTGGCAACAATGATGTTGTCTTGCGAGTTCGTGTTTCGCCACTATGTTGCATGGATGTCATCCTTTCACGGACGACCTGCGGTTTTCAACCAGTGCGATGTTTTCGTCGCGTCACTCCATCGAGCCGATATCAACCACGTTGTGTCGCCGCCCAGGCCATTATTTATTTAAACAATGTATTTGCACAAATTAATTATGCAAAGATGTTTATCATCATATTTATTATTTTTATCTTGTGCAATTTACATATGGGCAGGAAATCTACTTTGCATGCGCCACCTCGACGAGCATCACTACCGCGTCGACTATTTTGTTTGCAGTCAGATCAGGGTCAAGAAACTAACGACGGTGACGCCCGCCGTCTGGCGGTACGTCAGATCTGAACTCTGCTGCGGCGACGAGCAGCACACCTAACTCACGGGGACTTTCTACCCCGCGCATCTTGGAAATTCTTGGAGAAGTGGGTAATCCGGCCGAGGAGACCATGCATGCGTAGCAATGCGCCGACGAAAATTGAGCCCGATGGCAACACACATCAGGAAGATTCCATTCTTTTCCTCCTTTTTAATTTGGCACCTAGTCGGCAGCTGATCCTCTATTAATTTTTCTGGAGTAGTACTAACCTGGTTGAGTACTTTGTGTAGTACGGTACCTATACCTACCCAGTGGATTCTAATAATTAAACTACTAGTACTGCTACTTCACGTACTAGTGAATCATCATGCAAAGATCATTTGATTCTTGTTGCTAGTACAGTACGGATTCAGTTCGGTTATTCTCATCGATCTGCTATAGTCGTCACCGTCAAACAGGTTTTATTTTTCCTAACTATTTGGTTAGCTCCTAACATTATTGCATGAAGAATATTTTCTGTTATTTTGTATTGTATTATTTTTGCAGAGATATTTTGTCGACACTTGTACGTAGCGTCGGTCTGGCCAGCCTCTCGCCGTCATCTAGGTCGGCCGACCTGTGTGGACATTGCTGCGCCACAACGCCGTCACAACATCGAGTCAACCTCGGCACTTATGCCATTTTTATTTAGTTATTTACTTCTCTTAAATTAATTAAGTAGAAGAACTCTTTTTAAAGGTATATTATTATTATCATTACTTGTTATTACTTTTGTGTTGCACTGTTTTATGTGCACAGGTGAACCAACCTGCATCACCATCTTAGTGAACCAACGTCGTCCCTCCAATAGAAAAATTAATTATAGTTGTGCTATGCCGCCACCTCGGCAAGCCGATGTCGTCGTCCCAAGCGGTATAAATCGGCTCGCGCGATCACCTTGTTGATCGAATTGCCATACCGACATGTTCGGTTGCCTTAGGGACTTCGGCATCGCTGAGAGAGCTCTACACCGTCGGGTGTTCGGTGCACAGTCCATATTTCTTTTACTACTCACTTTGCATAATTTATTAATTATGCAACGATTTTTTTAATTTATTATTATTATCTCTGGCTTGCACTATTTTCTGTGCACAGGTAAATGATTCGGGTCAGGTAGCCTTGTCACCTCGGCGTACCGACGTCCACCATGCCAGCCTGTTTCGACACGTCGACTGACGTGGGGGCTTCATTGTCACGCTGCTAAACTACTCTGTCTCCTCGGCTGGACCTCTCGGCACTTCGACAGTATCGTGCTATCACTTCATCAAGTCGAGCGCTTCGGTCGGGTACGTCAAGACAGGCTTGGGGGTTGGGACCTTGAGCCGCTACAAGCTCGACCCACGTCACACCGAACACATTAACCAGCTAAGTCTCTTTCATGCTCAAAAACTTTCAATTTTAAATTTTTTTCCGTTCGACCAAGCATTATACTTTTTTGACAAAAAGTCATTTGCGAAATACTTTCTTTGTCAAAAGCTTGTTTGTTACAAACAAATTCAAATACCCCGTTTACTTGGGGGCTTACTTTATGAAGCCATTCTTCTTGCATATGATTATTAATGTATCGCACCATTCCTTGTTCGTGTATTGTGCCAAAATCTGTATCATGTTGACTTAAGTGTTTCGCAAAGCTGGGTTGCCCGACTCCTGTGCTTACCCCTACGTTCCTGATTGTTTGGCTAGGGTGTAAATGGAGCACCTCTGCAATTGTGACGACTGGGTCATCCGAACTCACACCTCAGATGGGTGAAGCTGAAAGCTAGCGCTCTTATTGTTTTCAACTATAGTCGGCACACGACGGAACTCATGCGTACACAAATCTATTGCACAAGTCTATTGCAACCAAAGAAAGGTACCATTGGAGACACTATTTTCTTTGAAGATCCTTCTTACGTTACATAAGTAATATAGCATAAGTTCCATAGGTGCGCTTTTTCTGTTACAGCCTCATGGCCTGATTGCCTGGTTATCCGAAACACCGCCGATATTCTCGGTAGGCGGAGTAGATAACACTTTTCGGCCCTTGGCCGAAGAGGGAGAAGTCGACGGTCGGTTAAGGCGCATTCAAAGTTTGGGCGAACGCAAATATTATATAAGTACTTGGTACATACAATCATTATACATAAATTATTTTACCCTAGTCACTTGGGGGCTCTTAAATTAATATGAGCCATTTTATAATAGATGTTTTCTTCTTAGTCGCTGTAAAGTCTTTTTCTACCACTCCTTTCTCGACTCAGGTGTATGATCAATAGCCGGGTAGCCTAGTTTCTCTCTAAAGCCGCTCGCGTTTAGTTCGCTAAACTGGCCTGCGAAACACTCTACCTTCGGGATAGGGAGGTTGAAGCCTAAGGTTGACCCACTTGAAGTCTAGAGATCGGATGTGTCATGTCAAAGCACGACGAATATACAATTTTAAGACCAATTTCGTATTGGCACCAAAACAACTTGATTCAATCTAGACGTAAAGTTTTTACGCATGCTTTTCGGTCTTTTGAGCTTATAACATCTTTCACCTATTTTATGGTTTCCTTTCAGGAAGCGGGACATTCTCTTAGTTGAGGTGTTCGGCGTGAAACTCTTTTCTAAAACTACAGTTCGACATCTTTCCTGCTGAACTCCACCTAGGTATTGTCAAAACATACATGATAGTTGAACTAGTTCCCGAGGAGGTACGATCCTAGTGTCGGCCATGTTGCCCAACCCAATTCTCGGGGGCTACTGCATTAACAATCCAATGCAGAAAATTTAACTGCAATATAGTTTTCGAGGAGATTATGATCCTCGGGTTGGTCGGCCGCACCCAACCTGAGTCTCGAGGACTGTGCACACCGCTTTTTATGTCCTGAAGTATTCTGCCGAGCTAGGAGTTGATCCTTAGACCGATTTTGCGAATCAACCAGAGTCTCAGGGGCTACTGGGATCAGCAGTCTTATGTCATCCTTCAGGTGCATCTCGGGTTTTAGACCGACACGCACCTTGAGGGCTGCTGGTTATATATCTCGCCAGAGAATAAATTGCACCAATCGAAAATATTCACAAAAAATCAGCCCGTAGTCGGGATGGTGCACCACCTCAGAAGCAGTCCAGCATAAAGCTCGGGTGCTAGTGGCTGGCTCCATAGAGGGCATTTTCGGCATTAAGCTTAGCTGAATTCATTCAATTTTTTGAAAGACCGAGGTAGTTTATGACACCTCGGACGCTGACCATCGTTAGAGTTCAAATGCAGTCCGGCGTTGGAGCTCGGAAGCGGTCCGGCATAAATCTCGGATTCGAATGGCTCGTTCCATAGAAGACTACTCCGGCATTTAAGCTCGGATGAACTCATTCAAATTTTCAGAGGCCAAGGTAATCTATGGTACCTCGGATGCCGACCATCATCAGAGCTCGGCTGTGAAAAGAAGCCTCGGATTTAGTTCGGCGCTGGAGCTCAGACACAAGAGGATACCTTGAATACCAAAGTGTTGGAGCTCGGCTGTGAAAAGACGCCTCGAATTTAGTTCGACATTAGAGCTCAAACGCAAGAGGACACCGTCGCACGGGAAAAACTCCAAACCCTAGGTGTGGCGTGAAAAAACTTACAAGGCATTGATAAAGGCCGATAACTTAAAGGGGCTCCTCGAATGCCCGGCATGTGCACTCTTTGGATTCAGCTCAGTTATCCTCAATCTAAGATGGGAAAGATTTGTTGAACCAGTTTTCAAGGCCGGTTCAGGGGGCTACTGACGGTGTCCTAGACTAGGGTGTACTCACCATGTCGTCTCCTGACCAGCTGGATCGGGCCGAGGACCCCCATGGTGGTTCATTCATGGGCCACTTCGGGCAGCCCATGTCGCATACAAGGAGGTTTCCATAAGACTTGGCCCACAAGATGAGGACTCTCCTAAACCCTAGGCCTCTAGTGTGTTATATAAACTAAGGCCAGACTAGTCAATAGAGGGGGGACATTACATCTCATATTCATTAGAACAATCTCGTGGTAGATAGATGTACCCTGTACTACACCCCATATGAATACAATCAAAAGCAGGACGTAGTGTCTTACCTCCATCAAGAGGGCCCGAACCTGGGTGAAATCCCGTGTCCGTGTTACCATCGCTCCAAGATGACTAGCTTAGGACCCCTACTATGAGATATGCCGGATATAGAACCGACAACCCCCTATACTTGTGCGTTATCAAGACCTTTTTCTGGCACCGTTGCCAGGGAGAATAGCTATATTTGTTGAGTCACTTGGTATTTATATCTGTTGATCACT
Organism: Triticum monococcum; assembly: GCA_034509565.1. Classification (NCBI taxonomy): domain Eukaryota; kingdom Viridiplantae; phylum Streptophyta; class Magnoliopsida; order Poales; family Poaceae; genus Triticum; species Triticum monococcum. The sequence continues at coordinate 413,524,053 of CM067844.1, forward strand.
ATAGGGAATCTTAAGGATGATAGAACCAAGATCGTTCCATCTAAGACAAGGTGAGTGCCAGTGTCAAAACCGATGGATCTCGGGTAGGGGTCCCGAACTGTGCGCCTAAGGCGGATGGTAACAGGAGACAAGGGACACGATGTTTACCCAGGTTCGGGCCCTCTTAATGGAGGTAATACCCTACGTCCTGCTCAATTGTTCTTGATGATATGAGTATTACAAGAGTTGATCTACCACGAGATCGTAGAGGCTAAACCCTAGAAGCTAGCCTATGGTATGATTGTATCTTGTCCTACGGACTAAACCTTCCGGTTTATATAGACACCGGAGGGGGCTAGCGTTACACAAGGTCGGTTACAAGGGAGGAGATCTACATATCCGTATTGCCTAGCTTGCCTTCCACGCCAAGGAGAGTCCCATCCGGACACGGGACGAAGTTTTCAATCTCGTATCTTCATAGTCCAAGAGTCCGGCCAAAGGATATAGTCCGGTTGTCCAGAGACCCCCTAATCCAGGACTCCCTTAGTAGCCCCTGAACCAGGCTTCAATGACGATGAGTCCAGCACGTAGTATTGTCTTCGGCATTGCAAGGCGGGTTCTTCTCCAAATCTTGAATACCTGCTAAGTAGTGTCTGGCTCCCATAAATGTTAGACTTCTTGGCTTCTGCGCCCAATAAGGGCTATCTTCCACGTGTCGAGCGAATGCGAGGAGCCAGGGCGTTTTTTACATTCGCCCCCCTAGCCAGGTAAATAAATCGTCTATTAAAGGGATGGGGATTCTTAAATCCAATCCACACCATCCTCCCACGGCGAGAATCCATTAGAGCGCGCTCGGAAAAATCCATTCCATCATGGCCGGCCACCGCAGCTCCTCCTCTCGCTCCTGTAGCCCTAAGACCGGTGGTTGGGAGAAGTGTTCCGTCCCGCATAGCCCATTAGTAGAGTTGCAGACCCAGGGATTTCTCCCTCCAGCATATATGGTCCCCGTCCGAGCAGATCTCGCCACCTATAATGGCAGGGAGCAAGCGGAGAGCTTCCCTAGTCCCTCTAAGGGGGAGCGGGTATGCCTTGTCCCTTACTTACTAAGGGGACTCGGATTTCCAATTCATTCATTCCTCCGCAGGCTCCTGGAGTTTTACGGCCTCCAGCTGCATAATTTCACCCCTGCTTCCATATTACACATCGCCGGTTATGTTGCCCTTTGTGAGCTGTTTCTGGGCTGCGAGGCTCATTTCGAGCTGTGGAAAAGGCTATTTTGCCTTGTGCCCCGCACACAGAAGGGGTCACTTTATCAAGCGGGCGGAGCTGAAATATGGCGCATCGCCGAGACCGGATACCTGTCCGGTACTCCGAAGAAGACGTCCGAAGACTGGCCTTCGGAGTGGTTTTACATGGAGGATGTCCCCCTTCCAGACCCTGTTCGGCGGGGTCTTCCTGAGTTCAACAATGCTCCTCTGAAGAAACACCGAAGCTGGCACCCACGGAGCCCCCAGGAGGAAGACAACGGAGAAGTCCTTTACCTGATGAACCGGATTAAAGCGCTGGCTCAATCAGGATTGACAATAATCGAGGTTATGCCAATATGCATAATGCGGGGGGGTGCAACCACTTCAATATCGAGGGCACCCCATGTGGTGTTTTAACAGGGAAGATGATGCCACCCATTGCGGGCGCAAGGGACCGGACTCCGCTACCTCTTTAGCAAAAATTATGTCCGAGTTGTTCAAGGGAGAGGAAGAGGAGTTCATCTGTATTAAGCCACAGGATGGATTCTCCATGTACAACCCTCCAAGCTGGGTGAGTTGTACCTCTTTACTCCCAACCTTCCTGCATTCTTCGTCGTAGGTACTCACCCTGCCATTTCACAGCAAGAACTGTGAAAAGCTGTACGGGAGGTCAACAGCCCACCTCCACAACCGGAGGACCCTGACCGGGCCCTCGATCCCGGACTCGAAGAGGATTCGGACATATTCGTGGAGCTGATAGATAGTCAATTCTATCAATTGAGCTGCGATGACGCCATGGTGGCCATAACGGCCGACTATCCTGGACTACTCCCTGCGTCGCATGTAAGAAAAACCAAAGTCCCAACTCCCAAAAGGATCCCCTTTTATGCACTTCACCTACCGTACACATATGATGTTTTACAGGGAAGGCCTTCGGGACGCCATGCCGAACCCGCAGCAACTCGCCAACAAGAGGCACCGAAGCCGGGTAGGCCAAAAAGGAAGGCGGTCAGGACAGAGACGCCGGCACAGAGGTATGACACAAAACCTCACTCTGTGCTTGTCGTCTTTCTTAAAATATAATGGCGTCCGTGTTTCCTAGCAGAAAAAATGCTCGCCGGACTATATCCGGAGAGGTTTCCGATCACGCCTCGACCAGTCGGGCTCCAGAGCCGGACATAGAGGCGGAAGCTAACGCGGGACAGATGCCGGGTATTCCTCCTATAGAGGATGCAGACAGACTATCCGCTACAAATTCCAAAGTGGAGAGCGCCATGAATCACAGGCGTCGCTGGGCCGTACTCCATGACGCTTGTTTCTCGCCAGAGGCATTTGATGCCTTCAATTCCGGAGACGTGTACATCCGTGCCGCTCAAAATGGTCTAGCCAGAGCCACGAACCAGTATGTAAGGGATATACGGGTAAGCAAATCAGACGATTATATGTATCAGTATCCCCTGAGACTTGAAACAGTTGACGCAACTGATTTAAGGATAATTATTTGTGCAGATTCTTACAGAGAAGATTTCCCAATTGTCTCAAGAGCTGGACGAGTGCAAGGCCCAGCTAGGGGCCGCTGTTTCCGCGTTGAAGGAGTCCGAGGAGGGTCCCTCTGATTACACTTGTTTCCATTGCAAAGAATACGGGTACCAGGTAGTATGTGGCATGTATGCAAATCTAACAATAGATGTTGCAGGTGTCCCCGGAGTGAATCTGGAGGCCGTGGCGGTGGATGCGGCATGTGACGATCGACAACGAAATGCTAGCGAGCGCGTGCTTACGCGAGTCAGGTAGGAGAAAAATGATCTCCAAGACGCCAATATCCGGCTAGGTGTGGAACTAAAAGATGTCTGAGCCCAGCTTGCGGACTCCGTGAAGGAGAATAAACGGCTTCGACGCGGCATTTTTAGTAAGTGCTTGAGCGAACTTTTAAAGGAGTTCGGCGAAGAAGCCGGCTAATAGAGTTATGTCTGCAGGTATGCTGACGGGTCGTCCCGCGGAGGAGATGCCCGGATCTTTGGCTGATCTTCTACCAGAGCCCCCACAACTGCACGAACAAGTTCGGCAGGTGTTGCAGGGTATTGCCCAAGCCTTGTGGCCATCCGCGTCCCCGCCCGGAGGCATAGGGGAGCTTATAGAGAAGCTCACGGGAGCATGGCGGCGCTTCCGATTATGGAAGATATTCGCCTGCCGACAAGGTGCAAGGGAAGCCTGGGCTATGGTGAAGACGCGCTATACCAAAGCGCACCCGAACCACATGGCCGAGGTCGGACCTGTGGGGCCTGATGGGAAAGAGATCCCCGTCAGTTTAGTGTATGATCAAGTAGAATTAGCCGCAAAGTATTCCCAACAGGATTTTAGGCTAGACAGCCTATTGGATGGTATAGAAGAAGAATTGAGTCAGTCTTAGCGATTGTGTAATTCAAGTGACATGTGTAATGTCCCTAGCCGGATTGTAAATCATTTGTCATGGCGGACCTTTTTGCTTCGACCTCTGGACCCAATAGTCCGGAGTGTATCCGAATACCCACTCGGTTATGTAAAAACCGGGGTATGGATGGAGACCAGGCGTAGGGGTCATAAGTGCTTGAACAGACAAGTACCCAACTAGTTATGTTATATTACATGGGTAGTAAGAAACATCTTCCAGGGAGAATAGTTCTGTGCATGTCCGAACTACGAAAAGAGACGCAGGATATAAACATCTGGGGGCATGTTTCAAATTAGATAAAAGTCATCTTTTATTCACCGACCGAATATTCCCTTAAGAACGCTAGCTTTCGGCTTCACCCATTCTGAGGTACACATCCGGCTGACCGGGCAGTAACAATCGCAGAGGTGCTCCCCTTATGCCCTAGCCGAATTAACAGGAACGTAGGGCATAAATACAAGAGCCAGGCAACCCAGCTTGGCTAAAACTTAAGTCATATCAATGCATATAATGGCGAAAAAAGGTACATGCGGAAAAATAACACATGTATGGGACGTAAAGCCCAGGAAAATAGTTAGATTAAGCTTCTGTATAAGAAGCCCCCAGGTATAATGAGCGCAGTTAGCGTGTCAAGATTGTGTAACCAGGACACAAGTATAGCCTTTAAGGGCCTTGAAGAGAGTAAAAAGGGAGAAAGAGAGAAAAGATAGATATGCAAAAAATTGACGGAGGTGAGGAGACGAACATAGAGACCGGCGCTAGGCGTAGAATCTTCGAAGTCTGGCTGCATTCCATGGGTTTGGCTCGAGTCGATTATCCGATGCATCCCGCAGACGGTACGCTCCACCGGTCAGAACCTGGTCAATAATGAAGGGACCCTCCCATTTTGGCTTGAGCTTGTTCTTTTTCTTCTCCGGCAGGCGTAGAACTAGTTCGCCAATGTTATAAGTTTTGGCCCGTACTTCTCTGCTTTCATACCTTCGAGCCTGTTGCTGATAGAATGCGGAACGGGCCTTTGCCACGTCGCGCTCCTCCTCCAGGGCGTCCAAACTGTCCTGCCGATTGAGCTCGGCCTCTTTTTCTTCGTACATGCGCACTCGAGGTGAGTCACGAATTATGTCGCAAGGCAAAACCGCCTCTGCGCCGTACACCATAAAGAACGGTGTGTATCCGGTAGTGCGGAGTCGAGCTCCTCTACCCAGTGCGTGTTTGACTCCTTTAAGGACCGCACTAATCTGGGTTTAATGCCACTCATGATAAGACCATTCGCTCACTCAACTTGACCGTTAGTTTGCGGGTGATAGACAGAAGCATAATCGAGCTTGATGCCCATGTTGCTGTACCAAAGTTTCACCTCGTCGGTTGTAAAGTTCGTGCCGTTGTCAGTGATGATGCTGTGGGGGACGCCATAACGGTGTACGACCCCTGATATGAAGTCTATCACCGGTTCGTATTCAGCCGTTTTGACAGGTTTGGCTTCTATCCATTTGGTGAATTTATCCACCATGACCAGTAAGTATTTTTTTATGGGTTCCCCCTTTAAGGAGTCCGACCATATCAAGCCCCCATATTGCAAAGGGTCAAGTAATGGGGATTGTTTGGAGAGCGGTAGGCGGCATATGGCTTTGTTTTGCAAATAGCTGGCAACCGACACAATGCTGGACCAGATACTGTGCATCTACTCGGGCCGTCGGCCAATAGAAACCTGTACGGAAGGCCTTGCTTACAAGGGCCCGGGCTGCAGCGTGATGGCCGCCGAGTCCGGCATGGTTTTCTGCCAAAAGCATACTTTGATCGCCCCGTGGTAGTGCTTTTCTTATAAAGCTCTCTCTCATGGACCTTGTAGGCTTTAGATCGCTGCACTATGCAGCGTGCCTCATTTTGGTCCTCGGGTAGTTCCTGCCTGGTTAGGTAGGCCAGGAATGGTTCTGTCCACGGGGTGATGACGGCCATTATTATCTGGGCTGAAGGTGTTATTTTGATGGCAGAGCCTCCGATTGTGTCAGAGTGTTTGTTATATGGGGTTGTGGCCGAGTCCGGACTATTGTTGCCGGTGTCCCCTTCCCATACCACGGATGGTTTAAACAGTTTTTCCAGGAAGATGTTCAGTGGGACAGGGTCGCGTTTAGCACCGATACGGGCGAGGATGTCCGCCGCCTGGTTGTTTTCCCGAGCCACATGGTGGAATTCAAGCCCCTCGAACCGAGCTGACATTTTGAGGACGGCGTTACGATATGCCACCATTTTCGGATCCTTGGCATCGAAGTCTCCATTTATTTGGGATATTGCGAGGTTCGAGTCCCCACACACCTCCAGGCGTTGAATGCCCATGGAGACTGCCATCCGGAGACTATGTAATAGGCCTCATATTCGGCTGCGTTATTGGAGTCTGTATATAGTATTTGGAGTATGTATTGCACTGTATCTCCGGTGGGGGACGTCAGGACGACGCCAGCCCCCCGACCAGCCAGCATTTTAGAGCCGTTGAAGTGCATGATCCAATTGGAGTAAGCGCCATACTCTTTAGGGAGTTCGGCTTCTGTCCATTCGGCTATGAAATCGGCCAGTACTTGCGACTTAATGGCTCGCCATGGTTTATATGTTATGTCAAACGGGAGGAGCTCGATAGCCCATTTGGCAATCCGGCCCGTGGCATCGCGGTTGCTTATTATGTCGTTGAGTGGTACTTCGGAGGCCACCATAATTGAACACTCTTGAAAGTAGTGTCGTAATTTCCGGATGCCATGAATATCGCGTATGCTATCTTTTGATAATGTGGGTGCCGTGATTTTCATGGAGTGAGGACGGTGGATACATAATATACCGGCTTTTGAAGTGGGAATTTATGTCCGTCCATGTCTCGTTCGACGATGAGCACTGCGCTTACAACTTGGTGAGTTGCCGCTATATATAATAGCATTGGTTCACCAACATCTGGCACGGACAAGATTGGGTTGGTGGCCAGGATGGATTTTATTTCTTCTAGTCCGACCGTGGCTGCGTCCGTCCACTTGAAGTGTTCGATGCGCCGAAGAAGGCGATAAAGTGGCTGGGGAGTACTCGCTTATGCCTGTTATTTGAGGCGAAGGTCTCGAAGACTGTTAATACTGTATTGTTATCCACGGGAGGGTGTTCTGGGGTGTTTTGGATCAGGAGATCCTCACCGCTCTTGGCCACCTGCCGGAGTACCCAACATGCTCTAAGGCTATGTGTTGATATGGTATCCGCTGTACTATGAATTTTGCAGGGTCCGTTAAGCCATCCCTCCAATACAGTTCCATGCCCTGTAGTGGGTTTTTGCTTCTTTGTAATTGAGTCGGGTGACTTATGAGAGTGCACCCTTTTAGTTCCGGCTGGGGGTTTTATCAGAGCCGGATTGTCCCAAAATTGTGTTTGGGTTTTCCAGGCGCTTTCCATCGCACAGTATTTCCGTACAATGGCCGCCAAGTCAGCGAAGTGTGCTATGTCATGGCGACTTATGGCGTTGAGGATTCCATTGTCCGTGCACTTGTTGCAAAAGAACGAAATTGCGTCTTCCTCGCGACAGTCCTTGACCTTGTTCATTACAAGGAGGAATCTGGCCCAATAGTGATGTACTGTCTCTTGGGGTGCTTGCAGAATGTGGGAAAGATCGTTTGTATATGGGTGGGTGGGTCGATTTAAGTCCAGACCTTGACCCAATCTGAGATCCCGGGGCAGGGGAGTTTCCAATCTTGGAAGTTCGGGCTCCGAGATGTTGCTCCGCGGGTTCGGTATGCGAGCTAATTCTAGGTTCATGGTTAGGGCGATGTCCTCCCGTGAGCAGGTATCCGGCTCAGAGAGCTCGGGAATCCGGACATAGTTCATCCTCGGGATAGAGGGAGAACCGCTGCATTGCTCCTCCACCACCGCTATTTGATGGGTGACCGGCGGAGAGTTAATCTCCCTTTGGTCGGGTTTAAGCCTGATCCGATCATAGTCCGTGGCGACTCCCAGAGTAGCGATGCGATCCAAGAGCTCGATCAAAGAGGAGAGCTCCATTGGACCCATCTGCTCGGCGAATTGTGAGCCGATGTGGAGGCTATTTTCGATGACCCGAGAAGTCATCGTCGGCACAGCGGCCGAGCGGGCGGTCATGATGAAGCCGCCTAGTCGGAGAGTTTGGCCTACAGCCAGGGCTCCCCCAGAAGTGATGTTGTCCTTGACAACGAGACGAGCCATCCCCCCTTATGATGACGACACAGTGGAACTCTCAATGAAAGCACCAATGTCGGTGTCAAAACCAGCGGATCTCGGGTAGGGGGTCTCGAACTGTGCATCTAAGGCGGATGGTAACAGGAGACAGGGGACACGATGTTTACCCAGGTTCGGGCCCAGGTCCGGGGCGAATCGCCGCCCTCCAGCCGCTGATACGTCTCCAACATATCTATAATTTTTCATTGTTCCATGCTATTATATTATCAGTTTTGGATGTTTAATTGGCTTTAATATGCTCTTTTATATTATTTTTGGGACTAACCTATTAACCGGAGGCCTAGTGCCAGTTTCTGCTTTTTTGCCTATTTTAGAGTTTCGCAGAAATGGAATACCAAACGGAGTCCAAACGGAATGAAACCTTCGCGATGATATTTCCTAGACCGAAAGCAATCCAGAAGACTTGGAGTCGAAGTCTGGAACTCCACGAGGCGGCCACGAGGCAGGAGGGTGCGCCTAGGGGGGTAGGCGCGCCCCCCACCCTCATGGGCCCCTCGTAGCTCCACCTACATACTTCTTTCGCCTATATATACTCTTATACCCTAGAAACATCAAAGAGAGCCACGAACCCACTTTTCCAGCATCGCAACCTTCTGTACCCGTGAGATCCCATCTTGGGGCCTTTTCCGGCGATCTGCCAGAGGGGGAATCGATCACGGAGGGCTTCTACATCAACACCATTGCCTCTCCGATGAAGCGTGAGTAGTTTACCACAGAACTTTGGGTCCATAGTTATTAGCTAGATGGCTTCTTCTCTCTCTTTGATTCTCAATACAAAGTTCTCCTCGATGTTCTTGGAGATCTATTCGATGTAATACTCTTTTGCGGTGTGTTTGCCAAGATCCAATGAATTGTGGGTTTATGAACAAGATTGTCTATGAATATTATTTGGTTCTTCTCTGAATTCTTATATGCATGATTTGATATCTTTGCAAGTCTCTTCGAATTATCGGTTTAGTTTGGTATAGTAGATTGATCGTTCTTGCAATGGGAGAAGTGCTTAGCTTTGGATTCAATCTTGCGGTGTCCTTTCCTAGTGACAGTAGGGGCAGCAAGGCACGTATTGTATTGTTGCCATCGAGGATAAAAATATGGGGTTTATATCATATTGCTTGAGTTTATCCCTCTACATCATGTCATCTTGCTTAATGCGTTACTCTGTTGTTATGAACTTAATACTCTAGATGCATGCTGGATAGTGGTCGATGTGTGGAGTAATAGTAGTAGATGCAGAATTGTTTTGATCTACTTGACACGGACGTGATGCCTATATTCATGATCATTGCCTTAGATATCTTCATAACTATGCGCTTTTCTATCAATTGCTCGACAGTAATTTGTTCACCCACCGTAATACATGCTATCTTGAGAGAAGCCACTAGTGAAACCAATGGCCCACGGATCTCTTTCTTACTATATTGCATCTCTTTTATTTACATCGCATATCGTTTACTATTTTGCAATCTTTACTTTCCAATCTATACAACAAAAATACCAAAACTATTTACTTTACTATCTTTATTAGATCTCACTTTTGCAAGTGACCGTGAAGGGATTAACAACCCCTTTATCGCGTTGGTTGCAAGGTTCTTGATTATTTGTGCAGGTACTAGGTGGCTTGTGCGTTGTCTCCTACTGGATTGATACATTGGTTCTCAAAACTGAGGGAAATACTTACACTACTTTGCTGCACCACCCTTTCCTCTTCAAGGGAAAACCAGCGCATGCTCAAGAGGTAGCAACAAGGATTTCTAGTGCCGTTGCCGGGGAGATCTACTCCAAGTCAATACATACCAAGTACCCATCATAAATTCTTCTCCCTCGCATTACATTATTTGCCATTCGCCTCTCGTTTTCCTCTCCCCCACTTCTAAAACGATTTTCGAGAACCTTTGCCTTTTCTTCACCCCTTTTCCGTTCTTCTCTTTTCTCTTGCTTCTTGTGTGCTTGTGTGTTGGATTGATTGTTTGTCATGATGGCTCAAGATAATACTAAACTGTGTTAGTTTTCCAATACCAACAACAATGATTTTATTAGCACTCCGGTTGCTCCTACTACCGATGATGAATCTTGTGAAACTAATACCGCTTTGTTGAATCTTGTTATGAAAGATCAATTTTCTGGCCATCCTAGTGAAGATGCCGCTACCCATCTAAACAACTTTGTTGACTTGTGTGATATGCAAAAGAAGAAAGATGTGGATAATGATATTGTTAAATTCAAGCTATTTCCGTTTTTGCTTGGAGATCATGCTAAAACTTGGTTCTCTTCTTTGCCTAAAAATAGTATTGATTCATGGAATAAGTGCAAAGATGCGTTTATCTCTAAGTATTTTCCTCTTGCTAAAATCATCTCTCTTAGGAATGATATTATGAATTTTAAGCAACTTGATCATGAGCATGTTGCACAAGCTTGGGGGAGGGTAAAATTAATGATACGTAATTGCCCTACACATGGTTTGAATTTGTGGATGATTATACAAAATTTTTATGCCAGATTGAATTTTTCTTCTAGAAATCTTTTAGATTCGGCCACGGGAGGCACTTTTATGGAAATCACTTTAGGAGAATCTACTAAACTCCTAGACAATATTATGGTTAATTATTCTCAATGGCACACCGAAAGATCCACTAGTAAAAAAGTTCATGCGATTGAAGAGACTAGTGTTTTGAGTGGAAAGATGGATGAACTTATAAAATTGTTTGCTAATAAAAGTGTTTCTTCCGATCCTAATGATATGCCTTTGTCCACTTTGATTGAGAATAATAATGAATCTATGGATGTGAATTTTGTTGGTAGGAACAATTTTGGTAACAATGCGTATAGAGGGAACTTTAATTCTATTAAATCTTTGATGAAGATGTAAAAGTGATTGATGTGAATCCTATTAAATCTTTGTTTTCCAATATGAATCTTGATAAAGATGGGACTGGAGATGAGTCAACTTTAGTTAAAAGGCGTCCCAATGATTCAGAGTTTTTAGATCTTGATGCAAAAATTAATAAAAGTGGGATTGAAGAGGTCAAACTTTACGTAGCAATGAACTCACTATTTTGGATTTCAAGGAATTTAATTATGATAATTGCTCTTTGATAGATTTTATTTCCTTGTTGCAATCCGTGTTAAATTCTCCTCATGCTTATAATCAAAATAAAGCTTTTACTAAACATGTCATTGATGCTTTAATGCAATCCTATGAAGAAAATCTTGAACTAGAAGTTTCTATCCCTAGAAAACTTTATGATGAGTGGGAACCTACTATAAAAATTAAGATTAAAGATTGTGAATGCTATGCTTTATGTGATTTGGGTGCTAGTGTTTCCACGATTCCAAAAACTTTGTGTGATGTGCTAGGTTTCTGTGAATTTGATGATTGTTCTTTAAATTTGCATCTTGTGGATTCCACCATTAAGAAACCTATGGGAAGGATTAGTGATGTTCTTATTGTTTCTAATAGGAACTATGTGCCCGTAGATTTCATTGTTCTTGATATAGATTGCAATCCTACATGTCCTATTATTCTTGGTAGACCTTTCCTTAGAACGATTGGTGCAATTATTGACATGAAAGAAGAAAATATTAGATTCCAATTTCCATTAAGGAAAGGCATGGAGCACTTTCCTAGGAAGAAAATTAAATTGCCTTATAAATCTAATATGAGAGCAACTTTTGGATTGCATACCAAACATGGCAATACCTAGATCTATTCTTGTTTTTATGCCTAGCTAGGGGCGTTAAATGATAGCACTTGTTTGGAGGCAACACAATTTTTTTTTGTTCTTTGCTTTTTGTTCCTGTTTAGTAATAAATAATTCATCTAGCTTCTGTTATGATTGTGTTTTTTATGTTTTAATTAGTGTTTGTGTGCCAAGTAAAGCCTTTAGGATCTTCTTGGGTGATTGTTGTTTGATCTTGCTGATAAAAACAGAAAGTATGCGCTCATGAAAATAATAATCATTTTTTTACCAGAGAGCGATAAAATACTAATTCCAACTGCAGTAGATCAATATACTTTTTATCCTGATCTTCCTAATTTTTCGGAATTTTTGGAGTTACAAAAGTATTTGAAATCTCCAGATTGCTATAGACTAGTCTGTTTTTGACAGATTCTGTTTTTCGGGTGTTGTTTGCTTATTTTGATGAATCTATGAGTAGTATCGGGGGGTATGAACCATAGAGAAGTTGGAATATTGTAGGTTTAACACCAATATAAATAAATAATGAGTTCATTACAGTACCTTAAAGTTGTGGTTTATTTTCTTATACTAACGGAGCTCATGAGATTTTCTGTTGAAGTTTTGTGTTGTGAAGTTTTCAAGTTTTTGGGTAAAGATTTGATGGATTTTGGAATAAGGAGTGGAAATAGCCTAATCTTGGGGATGCCCAAGGCACCCCAAGGTAAAATTCAAGGACAACCAAAAGCCTAAGCTTGGGGATGCCCTCCCTCTTTCGTCTTCGTCTATCGATAACTTTACTTGAGGCTATATTTTTATTCACCACATGATATGTGTTTTGCTTGGAGCGTATTGTATGATTTGAGTCTTTGCTTTTTAGTTTACCACAATCATCCTTGCTGTACATACCTTTTGGGAGAGAAACGCATGAATTGGAATTTATTAGAATACTCTATGTGCTTCACTTATATCCTTTGAGCTAGATAATTTTGCTCTAGTGCTTCACTTATATCTTTTTAGAGCACGGTGGTGGTTTTATTTTATAGAAATTATTGACCTCTCATGGTTCACTTATATTATTTTGATATTCTTTTAGAACAACATTGTAATTTGCTTTGGCTATAAAATTAGTCCTAATATGATGGGCATCCAAGATGGGTATAATAAAAACTTTCATATAAAGTGCCTTGAATACTATGAGAAGTTTGATTCCTTATGATTGTTTTTGAGATATGAAGATGGTGATATTAGAGTCATGATAGTTGAGTAGTTGTGAATTTGAGAGATACTTGTGTTAAAGTTTGTGATTCCCGTAGCATAAACATATGGTGAACCGTTATGTGATGAAGTCGGAGCATGATTTATTTTTTGATTGTCTTCCTTATCAGTGGCGGTCGGGGACGAGCGATGGTCTTTTCCTACCAATCTATCCCCCTAGGAGCATGCGCGTAGTACTTCGTTTCGATAACTAATAGATTTTTGCAATAAGTATGTGAGTTATTTATGAATAATGTTGAGTCCATGGATTATACCCACTCTCACCATTCCACCGTTGCTAGCCTCTCCAGTACCGCGCAACTTTCGCCGGTACGATAAACCCACCATTTACCTTCCTCAAAACAGCCACCATACCTACCTATTATGGCATTTCCATAGCCATTCTGATATATATTGCCATGCAACTTTCCACCGCTCCATTTATTATGGCACGCTTCATCATTGTCATATTGCTTTGCATGATCATGTAGTTGACATCGTATTTGTGGCAAAGCCACCTTCATAATTGTTTCATACATATCACTCTTGATTCATTGCACATCCCGGTACACCGCCGGAGGCATTCACATAGAGTCATATTTTGTTCTAAGAATCGAGATGTAATTCTTGAGTGGTAAGAAAATAAAAGTGTGATGGTCATCATTATTAGAGCATTGTCCCATGTGAGGAAATGATGATGGAGACTATGATTCCTCCACAAGTCGGGATGAGACTCCGGATGAAAAAAAGGGAGAGAAAAAAGGCCATAAAAAGGGAGAAAGGCCCAAATAAAAAATGAGAGAAAAGGAGAGAAGGGGCAATGCTACTATCCTTTTTCCACATTTGTGCTTCAAAGTAGCACCATAATCTTCATGATAGAGACTCTCCTATGTTGTCACCTTCATATACTAGTGGGTATCTTTCATTATAGAACTTGGCTTGTATATTCCAATGATGTGCTTCCTCAAAATGCCCTAGGTCTTCGTGAGCAAGCGAGTTAGATGCACACCCACTTAGTTTCTTTTTGAGCTTTCATACACTTATAGCTCTAGTGCATCTGTTGCATGGCAATCCCTACTCACTCACATTGATATCTATTGATGGGCATCTCCATAGCCATCGATACGCCTAGTTGATGTCAGACTATCTTCTCCTTTTTGTCTTCTCCACAACCACCATTCTATTCCACCTATAGTGCTATGTCCATGGCTCACGCTCATGTATTGCGTGAAGATTGAAAAAGTTTGAGAACATCAAAAGTATGAAACAATTGCTTGGCTTGTCATCGGGGTTGTGCATGATTTAAATATTTTGTGTGATGAAGATAGAGCATAGCCAGACTATATGATTTTGTAGGGATAGCTTTCTTTGGCCATGTTATTTTGAGAAGACATGATTTCTTTATTAGTATGCTTGAAGTATTATTATTTTTATGTCAATATTAAACTTTTTTTGAATCTTTCAAATCTGAAAATTGATGCCACAATAAAGAAAATTACATTGACAATTATGATAGGTAGCATTCCACATCAAAAATTCTATTTTTACCATTTACCTACTCGAGGACGAGCTTGAATTAAGCTTGGGGATGCTTGATACGTCTCCAACATATCTATAATTTTTCATTGTTCCATGCTATTATATTATATATTTTTGGATGTTTACTGGGCTTGAATATGCTCTTTTATATTATTTTTGGGACTAACCTATTAACTGGAGGCCTAGTGCTAGTTTCGGTTTTTTTTCTATTTTAGAGTTAGGCAGAAAAGGAATACCAAATGGAGTCCAAACGGAATGAAACCTTCATGATGATCTTTCTTGGACCAAAAGCAATCCAGAAGACTTGGAGTCGAAGTCTGGAACTCCACGAGGCGGCCACGAGGCAGGAGGGCGCGCCCAGGGGGTAGGCGTGCCCCCACCCTCATGGGCCCCTCGTAGCTCCACCGACTTACTTCTTTCGCCTATATATACTCTTATACCCTAGAAACATCGCAGAGAGCCACGGAACCACTTTTCCACCGCCGCAACCTTCTGTACTCGTGAGATCCCATCTTGGGGCCTTTTCCAGTGATCTTTCGGAGCGGGAATCGATCACGAAGGGCTTCTACATCAACACCATTGCCTCTCCGATGAAGCGTGAGTAGTTTACCGCAGACCTTCGTATCCATAGTTATTAGCTAGATGGCTTCTTCTCTCTCTTTGATTCTCAATACAAAGTTCCCCTCAATGTTCTTGGAGATCTATTCGATGTAATACTCTTTTGCGGTGTGTTTGCCGAGATCCAATGAATTGTGGGTTTATGAACAAGATTATCTACAAATATTATTTGGTTCTTATCTGAATTCTTATATGCATGATTGATATCTTTGCAAGTCTCTTCAAATAATCGGTTTAGTTTGTCCTAGTAGATTGATCTTTCTTGCAATGGGAGAAGTGCTTAGCTTTGGGTTCAATCTTGCGGTGTCCTTTCCCAGTGACAGTAGGGGCAGTAAGGCACGTATTGTATTGTTGCCATTGAGTATAAAAAGATGGGGTTTATATCATATTCCTTGAGTTTATCCATCTACATCATGTCATCTTGCTTAATGTGTTACTCTGTTCTTATGAACTTAATACTCTAGATGCATGCTGGATAGCGGTCGATGTGTGGAGTAATAGTAGTAGATGCAGAATCGTTTCGATCTACTTGACACGGATGTGATGCCTATATTCATGATCATTGCCTTAGATATCTTTATAACTATGCGCTTTTCTATCAATTGCTCGGCAGTAATTTGTTCACCCACCGTAATAAATGCTATCTTGAGAGAAGCCACTAGTGAAACCTATGGCCCCCGGGTCTCTTTCTTATTATATTGCATCTCTTTAATTTACACCGCATATCGTTTACTATTTTGCAATCTTTACTTTCCAATCTATACAACAAAAATACCAAAAATATTTACTTTACTATCTTTATTAGATCTCACTTTTGCGAGTGACTATGAAGGGGTTGACAACCCCTTTATCGCGTTGGTTGCAAGGTTCTTGATTGTTTGTGCAGGTACTAGATGACTTGTGCGTTGTCTCCTACTGGATAGATACCTTGGTTCTCAAAACTGAGGGAAATACTTACGCTACTTTGCTGCATCACCCTTTCCTCTTCAAGGGAAAACCAACACATACTCAAGAGGTAGCAGCCGCCCCCACCATGGGAGGGACCGCAGTGCATGCATCTCCCTCAGGGCTAGATGACCAAGTCGCTGAGCCCAGCAGAGCCACTGGTCCTCAAGCGCCTTCGCCACGTCACCATGCCATCCAGGTGGCCGCCCCACAACAATGGGGGCGTGGTACTGTCGCCGTTGGCACCGTCAGGAGCCGAGCGATGGTGTGATATACATCATCTTCACCCATGCCAAGCACTACTATAGAGGCCATGGCGCGGGCTCAGCTGCTGCTAAGGTTTCCGCCAGCGGCCGAGCAGATGGACGAATGGTGTGCCACCATCTAGAGTCTGCTCGGTTTCGCCGAGGCTGGGGTCTCGCAGTGAGCTGGCCCGCCGCGGCCTCCCCAAGCGACAACAATGGCTCATGCTACTAGTCGTACGGAAGGGGCCACCCCCACGATGCAGTCCCCGCCACAGCAGCCAGCGCAAGCGTAGCAGAATCAAGAATCTAGACGCACGCGTCGTCATTGAGCGACGCCGCAACGACCACCATCAGATCAACGGGTGCGACGGTCCCAACGTCGATGAGCCTACGCTCGATATTGGCGAGTACGTACCTTTCGAGGTTGGGTGCCCTGCCTTTACTCGTGAGCTGCGGCAAGTCCGTTGGCCGTCCGTTCACACGTTCAAGCTAGAGATACCCGAGAAATATGATGGGAGACTAAACCCGGCAGATTTTCTGAGCATCTACACCATCGCTGTTCAAGCTGACAGGGGAAGAGATGAGAAGGTGTTTGCTAACTACTTCCCTTTGGCTCTCAAGTCCAATGTGAGGTCTTGGCTAATGCACCTGCCAGAGAACTCTATTTCGTCGTGGGCTGACCTGTTGATACGTCTCCAACGTATCTACTTTTCCTAATGCTTTTCCTCTTGTTTTGGACTCTAATTTGCTTGATTTGAATGAAACTAACCCCAGACTGACGTTGTTTTCAGCAGAACTAGCATGGCGTTGTTTTTGTGTAGAAATAAAAGTTCACGAAATGGAACAAAACTTTGCAAGGATTTTTTTATATCAATAAAGAGAATTTCTGGAGCCAAGATCCACCAGAGGGGGGGAACCTGGGTGGGCACAACCCACCAGGGCGCGCCCCCTCCTGGCATGCCCAGGTGGGTTGTCCCCACCTGGTGGCCCCGCAGATCTCAACCCTAATACTATAAAATCACATATTCGCGGAAAAAATCAAGGAGAAAGAATTATCGCGATCCACGAGACAGAGCCACCGTCACCTCATGTTCTTCATCGGGAGGCCAGATCTGGAATCCGTTTGGGGATCCGGAGAGGGGGATCTTCGTTCTTCGTCATCACCAACCCTTCTCCATCGCCAATTCCATGATGCTCTCCACCGGGAGTGAGTAATTCCTTCGTAGGCTCGCTGGTCGGTGAGGAGTTGGATGAGATTCATCATGTAATCGAGTTGGTTTTGTTAGGGCATGATCCCTAGTATCCACTATGTTCTAAGATTGATGTTCCTATGACTTTGCCATGCTTAATGCTTGTCACTTTGGGCCCGGGTGCCATGATTTCAGATCTGGACCGTTTTTGTTATCACCATTATATCCATGTTCTAGATCTGATCTTGCAAGTTATAGTCACCTACTACGTGTTATGATCCAGCAACCCTGGAGTGACAATAGTCGGGACCACTCCCAGTGATGACTGTAGTTTGAGGAGTTCATGTATTCACCGTGTGTTAATGCTTTGTTCCGGTTCTCTATTAAAAGGAGGCCTTAATATCCCTTAGTTTCCAATTGGACCCCACTGCCATGGGAGGGTAGGACAAAAGATGTCATGCAAGTTCTTTCCATAAGCACGTATGACTATTTACGGAATACATGCCTACATTATATTGATGAACTGGAGCTAGTGTCGTATCACCCTAGGTTATGACTGTCTCATGATGAATATCATCCAACAAATTACCGATCCAATGCTTACGAATTTATCCTATATTGTTCTTTCTAAGTTACTATTGTTATTGTTACTGTTCAACTTGCTATAAAACTATTGTTATCATTGTTATCATTACCATTGCTGCTGCTACTATTATCAAAACTATCATATTACTTTGCTACTGATCACGTTGCTGCATATAATTAATCTCCAGGTGTGGTTGAATTGACAAATCAGCTGCTAATACCTTCAAATATTCTTTGGCTCTCCTTGTGTCGAATCTATAAATTTGGGTTGAATACTCTACCCTCGAAAACTGTTGCGATCCCCTATACTTGTGGGCTATCAAGACCTTTTTTGGCGCCGTTGCCGGGGAGCATAGCTATATTTGTTGAGTCACTTGGATATTATCTATCTATCACTATGAAGAATCTGAAGGATGCTAAGACTAATATTTATCCCTCTAAGACGAGGGAAGGTAAGGAACTGCCATCCAGTTCTACTTTAGATTCACCTTCTGTTATAAGTAAACTTGCAACACCACCACATGCTATTAATTCTGATATGTCGCAAGTTATTGATGAAGCTACTTCTTCTAGGAATGATACTTATGATGATGCTAGTACCTTGCTTGATGATAATGATGTGCCACTTGGTGATTTTCTTGATGAACAAATTGCTAGAGTAAGATAACATGATGTTGTTGAATCTGATGATGAGCTTGAAACTGAAAATCTTGAAACACCTACTAGAACTAGCCCTCCTAGATATGAATTGCCAAAGGTACCGGAAGGTTATGTTATGAATGAAGAGACAACTACAGACATTCTTTCTTGTAAAGATAGAGATGATCTAGAGAAATTATTACGCAAGTATAAAGAAAAATCTCTGAATGCTAGAATGCAATATGATCCTAAGTTTGCTACTTCACCTATCTTTATTAATGATAAGGATTATGAATTCTCTGTCGACCTAGAGTTAATTACTTTGGTTGAATCTGATCCTTTCCATGGTTATGAAATTGAAACTATTGTGGCACATCTTACTAAGTTGAATGACATAGCCACCCTTTTTACTCATGATGAGAAGACTCACCATTATTTTATTCTCAAATTAGTTCCATTCTCATTAAAGGGTGATGCTAAAGCTTGGTATAATACTCTTGCTCCTGGTTGTGTGTGTAGTCCCCAGGATATGATTTATTACTTCTGTGAAAAATATTTCCCTGCTCATAAGAAACAAGCTGCCTTGCAGGAAATATTTAACTTTGTGCAAACTAAAGAAGAGAGT
Organism: Triticum monococcum; assembly: GCA_034509565.1. Lineage (NCBI taxonomy): Eukaryota > Viridiplantae > Streptophyta > Magnoliopsida > Poales > Poaceae > Triticum > Triticum monococcum. The sequence goes on from CM067844.1 coordinate 413,543,260, forward strand.
CTCCCACAAGCTTTGGGGAGGCTTTCTAGTTACTTAATGCTTTGCCTGATCATCCTCTTAAGAAAAATGAAATACTTGATACCTTCTATAATGGACTAACCGATGCTTCTAGGGATTTCCTAGATAGTTGTGTTGGTTGTGTTTTCAGGGAACGGACTGTTGGGCAAGCTGAAGAATTATTGAATAACATATGGAAAAATTATGATGATTGGAATCTTCCTGAACCACCTGCTAAACCCACTCCAAAGAAGAGGGGTATATTATATCTCAGTCCTGCAGATATGCAAGAGGCAAAGAAATCTATGAAGGAAAAAGGTATTAATGGTGAGGATGTTAAAAATTTACCTCCTATTGAAGAAATACATGGGCTTGATACATCACCACCACCTAAGGTGGTAGAGGTAAATTCTCTAATGAAATTTAATGATAATGGTAATCCTCACAATATTCATCCTAGCCAATGCCTTTATGAGTTTGAAAACTACATTAGAAAACGAGATCACTTCAATGCAAATGTTATGAAACAATTGAAATACAATTATGATATGATTGCTCGCTTGAATGACTTGTTATTTAGAATCTCAAATGATGTTAGAGGTGTTGGAAAACATACTTCTATGGTTCAAACCCAGTTAGAACAAACTGCTAAATCTCAAAGAGAGTTGCTAGATGAAATGAACAATAACATACATGACTTTGATGTTAGAGTAGCAACTAGAGGAGGTAAAATGACTCAGGAACCAATTTATCCTGAGGGACATCCAAAAAGAAACAACACCTATGCACCTACTCCTTCTAAAAAGAAAAAGAAGAAGAAGAATGATAGGACTTTGCATGCCTCTAGTGAACCTGAAGTAGAAAAACCTCTTGATAATGAAGTCTCTATCTCTGATGCTGAAAATCAACCTGTTAGTGAACACTCACCTTCTGATAATGAAAAAGATAATGATGAGGTTCATGAAAATACTCAAACAAATAGTAATGAACCATACAATGATGTTGAGATAGAACCACCAGTTGATCTTGATAACCCACAACCTAAGAATAAAAGGTATGATAAAAGTGACTTTATGGCTAGAAAAAATGGTAAAGAAAGAGAACCGTAGGTTCGAAAACCTATGCCCTTTCCACCTAAGTCAACTAAAAAGAAAGATGATGAAGATTTTGGACGCTTTGCTGAAATGCTAAGGCCAGTCTTTTTGCGCACTCGCTTGACTAATATCTTGAAAATGCCTCCTTATGCAAAATATATGAAAGACATCATGACCAACAAGAGAAAAATACCAGAAGATGAAATCTCCATCATGCTAGATAATTACACTTCTAAAGATGGAGTACCTAAAAAACTTGGAGATCCGGGGATACCAACTATACCTTGCTCCATCAAAAAGAACTATGTGAAAACAGCTTTATGTGATTTAGGAGCTGGTGTTAGTGTTATGCCTTTCTCTTTATATAAAAGACTTGATTTGAATAAACTCACACCTATTGAAATTGAAGGAAATATTCCCTAGAGGCAATAATAAAGTTATTATTTATTTCCTCATATCATGATAAATGTTTATTATTCATGCTAGAATTGTATTAACCGGAAACGTAGTACATGTGTGAATACATAGACAAACAGATCTGTTGAGACGACGCCTTATGAACTGTGGTTTGGCAAGAAACCAAAGTTGTCGTTTCTTAAAGTTTGGGGCTGTGATGCTTATGTGAAAAAGCTTCAACCTGATAAGCTCGAACCCAAATCGAAGAAATGTGTCTTCATAGGATACCCAAAGGAAACTGTTGGGTACACCTTCTATCACAGATCCGAAAGCAAGACATTCATTGCAAAGAATGGATCCTTTCTAGAGAAGGAGTTTCTCTTGAAAGAAGTGAGTGGGAGGAAAGTAGAACTTGGTGAGGTAGTTGTACATGCTCCCTTATTGGAAAGTAGTTCATCACAGAAACTGGTTCCTGTGACACCTACACCAATTAATGAGGAAGCTAATGATGATGATCATGAAACTTCAGATCAAGTTACTACCGAACCTCGTAGGTCAACCAGAGTAAGATCCGCACCAGAGTTGTCGTGGAATTTTCACGGTAGATGTCCTAGCGAAAGGACTTAGTCATAGGGCCATCGCAACTAGGAAGCTTAAAGGGGTTAATCAGGACAAAGGACACGAGAGGTTTATACTGGTTCGGCCCCTTACGGTGAAGGTAAGGCCTAGTCCACTTGATGTTGTATTGCTAGGTTTCGATTACCAAGGAGTGAATCCGCTAGCTTGGCTATCGATCTCTTGTTTCTTGTTCTAAGCCGCCATCGGGTCATCCCCTTATATACACGGGTTGACGGCTGGCGGCCTACAGAGTCCCGGCCGGCTCATAAAACATGTCCAGCTCGGTGACTTCTTTTATATGCCTTTCTTTACAAGTCTTTCTTTACATACGACGGTTTACAATATTGGGCCTTAAGCCACCTCTGGGCTGAGCTCTTCTACAAGTCTTAATAAACTATCACCTTGAATATTACTGGGCTTCTTTTGTAACCCACCATTGGGGTTGACCCGGCCCCTCCTGGGCGGGTCATACCTGGTAGCAAGCTATATCCCCAACATTAGGCCCCAGGTTGACTTGAACTTTGTTCTTTGTCAATCTTCAATACTTAGACGAAATCCATCTTCCTCTGTCTGAAAAAACTCTGTAACCCGCCATGACGTCATCTTCTGAAAATATGAAAGCCTGCTCTGACGTCATCTTCAACGAATCTTTTATCTTTTAATGTCTTCTGAGAATCGAGGCGTCCGTTTAGCTGGATAATCATTATTTTGGTCTTCCTCAATTTTCGCGCCCGCCTGTTCACTTATCCCCTTATAAATAGGCTTGGCCAGTCCTTCTTCTTTCTTCTTCCTCCTTCCATCTTCTCACTACCTCTCTGCTTCTCGAGCTCCGCCGCTGCCGTAGCACTCACCGTTGCCCTCAACGTCGGCCGCTGCATCACCCTGAGCTCGTCCAGAGAAACGCGGCGACTCTTTGTAGTACATCTGCATTTCGTAAGATCCTTCTTTTTCACGCACTTAGATCTGTATTAGGGTTGCGAGCTCATCGGTGTTCTTCACTATTCATCACGGATCTTCTTGTAGTTCTTCCTCCGCAGCCTCTTCTGATCCAAAAAGAAACACATAACTCATGCGGTAGTTGTTTTGTGTCCATTTTTTGACACTAGTAGATCCCTTTTTCTTGTACAAATGCCTCATTATAACTCACGAACTCATTCGTACTAGATTTTCAGGTCTAGAATATTTTCTTTTCGGAATGGCCATTTGATCCAAAATAATAATGACAGCTTGGTAAACTTGTTTGTGCCAAAACTTAGCCATTTTCTGTTTCTAGCATCCTTTGAATATCTTTAGTCATGGCGGCTTATGACTCCGGCTTTCCTTTATATGTCATTAGCCCTTATTTAAGCCGCCACGATTCATCTGTATCATGATCATGAACCTGTAACTTCATCAAGTAAATTGAACCGGCAAATTACTTTCTTTTCAGCTTCCCCTTTTTCATCATGCCGTCAAAAGCACCGACAGTCTGCAACTGGGTCCCCTCCACAGTAACTGAGGATAACTTGAAAAAGTTTGTCGCCATTGGATTTTTGCCAGAGAAAAAAGTTATGTCTTATCGTGCTCCTGACCCGGACGAGGAACGGCCTAATCCAAAAGACGGTGAAGTTATTGTTTTCACTGACCACATGAATAGGGGTTTTTCTCCACCCGGCTCAAAGTTCTTCACAGACGTTCTCCATTTTCTCAAACTTCACCCTCAAGACCTTGGACCCAATTCCATATCCAACATCTGCAATTTTCAAGTTCTTTGTATCTTTATTATACCTTTTACAGGAGGTTTCTCGCTCTTCTGGCGACTCATCTCAGACTCAGCTTCCGGCTTTCAAAACTGCTCCTGGGTAAGGAAAATCAGCTTTCCTTTGTATCTTTGAAAACTGCATTCTTACACTAACTGTCTCATAAAACTTTTCTTAGCGGCCAAGCCAAATCCAAGAAGGCCAAGGTGATTAAGTCGTCAGAAGACCCGAAGGTTCCTGCACGTGAGCCGGCCATGCCAACTCCTCCCTCTAAGACTGAAGCACCTGAAGACCCAACTATTCATACTCAATTGGATCCTCCTGAGTTGTCAGCCGATGAGATCACCCTTAATCCGACTATCACTGAACCATCTAGTTCAGCTAACCCGCCAACAACTTCTGATACTGACGTGTTCATCACTGGTAGCCAATTTGTTGAACCGGGGACCCCCACAGTGTTAGCCCGGCACACTGCTAAGCAAGAAGCCTTGGAGAAGCAGAAAGTGCGTTTTGATATCTCTCACTACACTCATCTGAATGCTAGTGACATACTGTCCAGTTATCTCAGTCATGTTCATTCCAGCCGTGAGTCAGAAATTGAGATGGTCAAACAATTGCAGCTAAAATATGAGGTATGTTCTCCGGTTCGCCTATACTCTGTCAGCCCCCAAGTCTTCAGATGATGAACCTGAATGATCTGTAGACTTTATGATATAGGTTGATACTTTATCTCTAAGCTTTTCGAAAGTCCAAGAAAGTAGCGTAAACTTCACCTGTAGTCCCCAAGGGCCGGCTCAATTTATCCTAAATGAAACGGTACTTAACTTCATAATTGTCTTTTACTAGTCCCAATAAGTATTGCAATCCGGCTTAATATTGAGAAACTTTCTGAATATCATGCATTAGCCCCCAAGTGCCAAGTGTTGTTACTTTGTAAAACACTTGGGACCTGAAACATATAAGAATCATAAAAAATTGCTTTGGCAGACATTAGCCCCCAAGTGTCAAGTGGTATTGCGGTGCATAGTACTTGAGACTTGAACCTTATAACTTTTAGTTTTAAGCCTTAACACACCTGTGTATGTTTTGTAGAACACCCTATCTGAACTGGGCTCCCAATTAACTGATGCAAAGACCCGGGCTGACGGATCAAGAGGCAGAAATCAAGACTGCTGACTCTAAACTCCAATTGAGTCTTTCTGAGACAGAAAAATTGAAGACCAGCTTAACTGCAAAGAAGAAATCCTGGGCCGAAGAAAAGACGTTGCTGATACAACATGCTGAAACAGCTGAGGCGGCTCTTGAGGAGGTTACCACGGAGCTCACCGGCTTAAAGAACCGGGTGTCTCAAATGGTCTCCGCCATCTTTGGTAAGTCATCTGTATTAATCACTTGTACCTTCTTTTGATCGGGAATATAAACCGCCTGCTGAGCCTTTATTTAAAAAACACTCACAGGTCCACGAAGCAAAAATCTGAGCCAAGACAGTGTCACCAAATTGAAGGCGGTTTATACCTTGGTGGAGCAATTGTATACTGGCGCTCAACGAGCACTTGCCACCATCTCCCCTGCGAACCAAGGACTCAATCGGTTGAGCGATGTCTTGAAGAAGTTATCAATCTTACCCGCTAGGTTTCAAGAGGTCAAACGATCCTGTGCCAGAGCCGGAGCCCTGACTGCCCTGAGCCGCTCCAAAGCCTGGGTGTCAGATCTAGACTCGGCGGATGTAGCTAAGGGGTACCCTACCGTGAAGGAAGACGGGACTCTATTTGAGCAAGATGACTTCATTGCCTGTGTGAGGGGAGTTCGACCTTAAGCTACTATTCTTGGAGATGAGACCAACATCGATAAATATCAGCTGGGTTTTGATATGGGGAATAAAAAGATGGCGACTCCCTCTTATAAAGTGACGGATCTTATCCCACCGGTTCGTCAACACACTTTTGCCCCAGAAATTGACCCAGCCGGCCTAATTGACGATGAGGTTGAGTTCATTGCTCTGAACGGCTTTGACTGGTCCAATCCCAGCTTCCAACCAGTGGAGGGAGGTGAGCCAGCCAGGGAGGAGTCATAACCATCTGAATAATCCAGTTTTTAGCTTAAGACCTGCTTAAGAGAGAAAACAGTCTAACCTTTTGGGCTCTCAATGCCTTGTAATAGGTTAGTTTGAAAACTACATATTTTGCCTATGCCATCGTGCATAGGATGTTGCATATGACCGTTTGCCCGTGATGTCAATATATGCATTATATCCATGGTCGCATCTGCAGTGTTTGAATCTGTTCCTGTATGCTAAAGATAAAACTGTCCTGGCGGTTGATCGTTGGACGGGTCAAAAATACCAGATACATAACTATGAAATCATCATAGTGCAAAAAAACAGGACTGTCGGTTTTCATCATCCAATCTTTTTTGAGAAGTCAATGCTTCCATATACCTGATGACTATCACACCTTGGAGGACTATTGTCAAATAGTCAAGCCGGCTTAAATAAAACCATACTGATAGTTTAGATTTGAGACAATAAAAACCAGTATGACAAAATAGCAGATTTAAAACAACATAAATTTGGGGGTTTCTGATTCGAATACGATCAGTAAACCGGACCAAAGTGGTTAAGCTAAGATTCGAATACGATCATATAGCCCCTAGTGTCTTTGGCGTTGCGCCGATCAATAGGGTACCGACAGCTATGTTCTCTTTGGTTCGAATACGGCCTATGTTTGAACAGGAAGCCCCCAAATGACATTGAGAGGTTTTTAATGACCCTGATTCAAATATGATCCAAGTCAGGCCCAAAAGGGGCTAAGCTATGATTCAGATACGATCAAGAAGCCCCCTAGTGAGTTTGGCTTTGAGCCGATCAAGAGGGTAATGACAGCTATGTTCTCTTTGGTTCAAATACGACCTATGTTTGAACAGGAAGCCCCCAAGTGATCATGAGGTTTACAGCTAGATTCAAATGCGATCATAAGCCGGACCAAAAAGGTTAAGCTAGATTCCGATATGATCATCTCCGTAATGGTCATTTAAATAATGAAAATAGTAAAGATATATGATCTTTGAAGAGGAAAAAGATATAGGTCCTACTTTATTACTTATCATAATATATACAACGTCAAAGTATGTACATGACGAGAGCCGGTAGCTCAGTTGTAGTATGGCCGAAGCTGAGCAATGTTCCATGGCCGGTGGGTCTCCTCCTCCGACTTACGTGAATCTTTGTGCTCTCGAACGTCAATGAGGTAATATGACCCATTGTTTAAATTCTTGCTGACCACAAAGGGTCCTTCCCAAGGCGGGGATAGTTTGTGTGCATCCGACAGATCCTAGATGAGCCGGAGCACCAGGTCACCTTCTTGAAAGGTCCTGGACTTAACCCGGTGGCTGTGATAATGGCGCAGGTCCTGTTGATAAATTGTTGATCGAGCCATCGCCAAATCTCTCTCCTCATCTAACAAGTCAAGTGCATCCTGTTGGGCTTGTTCATTATTAGCTTCAACATAAGCCGCCATGCGAGGCGAGTCATGATAGATGTCACTAGGCAGCACCGCTTCCGCTCCATAAACCTGTAGACATGTTAGGAGTGGTGTTGATACTCCACAGTACCGAGGGTAATTCCTCTACCCAACAACCCGTCGTCCGTTCTAAGGGAACCATAAGTCGGGGCTTGGGACCTTTTAAGATCTCCTGATTTGCTCTCTCAGCCTGACCATTAGATTGAGGGTGAGCTACGGAAGAAACATCAAGCCGGATGTGCTCACGTTGACAAAACTCCTCCATAGAACCTTGGGACAAATTAGTGCCATTGTCAGTGATAATGCTGTGTGGAAAAACCAAAGCGAAAAATCACCTTTTTCATGAACTGAACCACTGTGGCTGCATCACACTTACTCACTGGCTCTGCCTCAACCCATTTTGTGAATTTGTCAACTGCCACTAAAAGATGTGTCTTTTTATCCTTGGACCTTTTGAAGGGTCCAACCATATCAAGCCCCCAAACTGCAAAAGGCCAAGTGATTGGAATCATCAGCAACTCTTGAGCCGGCACATGCGCTCGTCGTGCAAATTTTTGACATCCATTACACCTACTGACCAAATCCTCTCCATCTGCGTGAACCGTTAACCAGTAAAAAGCATGACGAAAAGCTTTGTCCACAAGAGACTTTGACCCGGCATGATGACCACAATCTCCTTCATGGATCTCACGAAGTATTTCTTGACCTTCTTCAGGAGAAACACAACGCTGAAATGCTCTAGTGATGCTGCGATGATACAACTCTCCGTCAGAAATCGTCATTGACTTGGACCGCCGGGTTATCTGTCGGGCCACGGTCTCGTCCTCTGGCAACTCGCCCCGGGTCATGTAAGCCAGGAACGGTACTGTCCAATCTAGAATAACATGAATAGCCGCCACTAACTGTGCCTCTGGGTCAGGAATGGCCAAATCTTCCTCTGTAGGCAACTTAACAGACGGGTTATGTAAAACATCCAAAAAGGTGTTAGGTGGTATCGGCTTACGCTGAGATCCCAACCGGCTTAAGGCATCGGCCGCTTTGTTCTTTCTGCGGTCAATGTGTTCCACTTGATAACCCTTAAAATGCCCCGCAACAGCGTCGACCTCGCGGTGATAAGCCGCCATGAGAGGATCCATGGAATCCCACGTGCCTGACACCTGTTGATCCACCAAATCCGAATCGCCAAGGCACCGGACCCGGCTTAGACTCATCTCTTTATCCATTCGAAGACCACGGAGCAAGGCTTCATATTCTGTTGCATTGTTAGTACAAGGAAACATCAATCGCAACACATAACAAAACTTTTCCCCTCGAGGAGAAGTTAAAACAACTCCAGCCCCCGAGACTTCCAACTGTCTGGACCCATCAAAATGAATCGTCTAATATGTGTTGTCCGGTTTCTCCTCTGGCATCTGCAACTCTGTCCAGTCGTTAATGAAGTCAACCAGCGCTTGAGATTTGATCGCAGTACGTGGCATATACTTCAAACCATGAGACCCAAGTTCAATAGCCCACTTGGCGACTTGTCCTGTGGCTTCTCTATTTTGAATGATGTCTCCTAGAGGAGCAGAGGTAACCACAGTGATTGGGTGACCCTGAAAGTAATGTTTGAGCTTCCGACTTGCCATGAACACCCCGTAAACGAGCTTTTGCCAATGTGGATATCTTTGCTTAGATTCAATGAGCACCTCACTGACGTAGTAAACCGGCCGTTGGACCGGATGTTCCTTACCAGCCTCCTTGTGCTCCACAACAATGGCCACACTGACAGCACGTGAGTTAGCAGCTACATATAACAACAACGACTCTTTCTCAATCGGAGCAGCAAGAACCGGCGGCTCAGTGAGCTGTTTCTTCATATCATCAAAAGCAGATTTAGCAGTGTCACTCCAGACAAAGTCATCCGCCTTTTTCATTCATTTGATACAAAGGCATCACCTTCTCTCCTAACCGGCTTATGAACCGGCTTAAGGCAGCGACACAACCCGCCAAACGTTGAATGTCATTGATGCACACCGGTTTGGCCAGAGATGTAATTGCCTTAATTTTCTCCGGATTAGCCTCAATACCTTTGTTAGACACAAAAAAACCCAAAAGTTTGCCAGCTAGGACTCCAAAAACACATTTGGCCGGGTTAAGCATCATCTTGTAGACCCGGAGGTTATCAAAGGTCTCCTTCAGATCAGTTACCAAGGTTTCCTTCTCTCTGGATTTCACCAATATGTCATCCACATAAGCATGAACGTTACGCCCAATCTGACTGTGAAGACAATTCTGCACACACCATTGATAAGTCGCCTGGGCACTTTTCAGTCCAAAAGGCATAGAACATAGCAGAAGGCTCCTTAACTACCATCTTGATCTGATGATAACCTGAATATGCATCCAAAAAAACTCAAACGCTCGCAACCTGCCGTAGCATCAATGATCTGATCAATACGAGGGAGAGCAAAAGGATCGGCCGGACAAGCCTTGTACAAATCGGTGTAATCCACACACATACGCCAGGTGCCATTCTTCTTGAGTACAAGCACCGGGTTACCCAACCACTCTGGGTGAAAAACTTCAACAATGAACCCGGCCGCCAAGAGCCGGGCCACCACTTCTCCAATGGCCTTGCGCCTTTCCTCGTTAAACCGTCGAAGAAACTGTCTGACTGGCTTAAACTTCGGATCAATATTAAGAGTGTGCTCAGCGAGTTCTCTCGGGACACCCGGCATGTCAGAAGGTTTCCATGCAAAGATGTCCCGGTTCTCATGGATGAACTCGATGAGCGCGCTTACCTATTTTGGATCCAAGTTGGCACTGATGATGAACTGTTTGGATGAGTCGCCAGGCACAAAATCAACCATCTTGGTGTCATCCGCTGACTTGAATTTCAACACCGGTTCATGCTCGGTAGTTGGCTTCTTCAAAGACGTCATGTTTGCCGGGTCAACATTATCTTTATAAAACTTTAACTCCTCTGTCGCACAAGCAGATTCAGCATAAGCGGCATCACCTTCTTCACATTCCAGGGCTATTTTCCGGCTTCCATGTACTGTGATGGTACCTTTATAACCTGGCATCTTGAGCTGTAGATACACATAACACGGTCGAGCCATGAACTTGGCATAAGCCAGTCGTCCAAACAGAGCATGATATGGGCTTTTGATCTTAACCACCTCAAAAGTTAACTTCTCAGCCCTGGAATCATATTCATCCCCAAAGGCTACTTCCAGTTCAATCTTACCAACTGGGTATGCCGACTTACCAGGCACAACACCATGAAAAATAGTGTTGGATTGTTTAAGACTCTTATCAGTCAACCCATTCTGACGAAACGTCTCATAATAGAGGATGTTGATGCTACTGCCTCCGTCCATGAGCACCTTAGTGAACTTATATCCACCAACTCGAGGTGCCACCACCAAGGCCAAGTGACCCAGATTATCAACCCGGGGAGGGTGATCTTCTCTACTCCACACAATAGGTTGTTCTGACCACCTCAAATAACGTGGAATCGTCGGCTCAACAGCATTGACAGCCCTCTTATGAAGCTTCTGGTCCCTCTTGCATAAACTAGTGGTAAATACGTGGTACTGCCCACTATTCAATTGTTTTGGGTTACTCTGATACCCAGACAGTTGTTGTTGTTGCTGCTAATTACTTTGGCCGGGTTGCTGATTATAGCCACCCTGGTTACCTGGATGGCCCTGACCGTCAAAACCGCGTCCGCCTGAACCGGCGCCCGGGCCATGAAAGCCGCCTCCGATTGAACCGCCGCCAGGTCCATGGCTACCATCAGACATGTTGGAATTTTTAAATGCGTTCATGATCGTACAGTCCTTCCACAGATGGGTAGCTGGCTTCTCCCGGGTGCCGTGTCTTGGACAAGGTTCATTCAGTAGTTGCTCGAGGGTGGGACCTGACCCGCCTGACCAAGGAGGTGGCCTACCCTTGCGCCGTTGGTTGTTGCCCCATGCATTGGTGTTAGCCACAAATTCGTCAGCCTTATGTTTATTACCTCCTTGATTCGCTGGGTTATGCTGATGACCCTTGCCGTTGCCGTTCTTCTTTCCCCTCCCTGTCTTTTCTTCATCCGACGCGGGATCCTTGGTACTGTCAGAATCAGCATATTTGACCAGGGCTGCCATCAACTGGCCCATGTCATTACAATTGCGCTTGAGCCGCCCCAGCTTCTGTTTCAGAGGTTCAAAACGGCAATTTTTCTCCAACATTAAGACCGCAAAGACGGCATCCATCTTATCAGATGAATGTATTATCTCCTTGACTCAGCACACCCAATGGGTCGTGGACTCACCTTCCTCTTGCTTACAATTAGTCAGGTCCACGATTGACATAGGTTGTTTACATGTGTCCTTGAAGTTCTGGATGAACCGGGCTTTTAAATCCGCCCATGAGCCAATAGAATTGGGGGCAACCCTTTCAACCAAGTGCGAGCTCTTCCATCCAACATCATAGTGCAATACTTAGCCATTGCCACATCGCTGACCTCCAATAGCTCCATCGCCATCTCGTAACTTTCAATCCATGCCCCAGGCTGCAAGTCGGCCGTGTAATTAGGCAGCTTACGAGGCCCTTTAAAGTCCTTTGGCAAGCGCTCATTACGTAGAGCCGGCACCAGGCAAGGGACACCTCCTGTTCTTGTGGCCACTCCTGCCTCAACAGAGGTTGCGGATAAACCAGAAAAGCTTGATGAGCCACCTGCTCAGCTGCCAGTTGAACCGCCCGCTCAGCCTCTTGACGGATTCTCTCCTGATCCGCCAAGTTAAGGGCTCCACCCTGTGCCGGCTCATGCCTGCGCGGTTGGTGCCGGCGTTGAGCATCGCTCGACATAGCGGCTGAGTCCATATGCCTGCTATACCTCGGGCTCCGGCTTGGGAAAGGGGTTGAATGGATTCTGTCTCGACTGTAAGAGTACGCATCCCGCTGCACCAGAGCTGTCTGAAGAAGTTCTCTCACCCTTCGTGTTTCAATTGATGTTGGAGAGTTGCCTTCCATCGGGAGAGACGCCAAACGAGCCGACGCAGCGATGAGATTCTCCAAAGTGTTAGAAAAGTGAACCGGTGGTATTGGTGTGTAATGAGGCGGAGTAGTATTCATACGGGGTGGCTCCATGGCCCGCGGTTGAACCGGCGCCCCAGCCCCGGGTGTCGTGATCCGGTTCGCCTCCAGCGGGTTACTTGGACCAGCTCCGGGTGTGTGGAAGAGATTCCTAGGGTCGTAAGTCAGAGGTAGACGTGACTGAGTTTTCTGGTGCCTTCTCCTCATGACCTCGTTTGACGCGTTCAGATCCACCGAGAGCCGGAAAGTCTCCGCTTGAAGCTGCTGAGCACGAGCATCCAAAGCCACCCGCTCCGCGGCCATCCTGACCTCTTCTGCTGCTAAGTTTTCCTTGGCCTGTGCCATCTCTTCGCGTAGTTGTGCCACCTCCACGTCATGGTGAGCTTTATCTGCAGGCTCCACTACAACAGTCAACAGAGCCGTTAACTTATCCATGAGGTCCATTAGTAGCTGAGCCGAGGGGCGCGTGGGGTCTCCTGACCCGGCTGCGGTCGACCCGGTGGTTATTGCTGCCACAGCCGTAGAGTTCTGCCTGGGTTGAGTGCCAGCGATGAAAACTCCGGCTCGATTCGGCGGCTCAGAGAGGTCCGGAATACTGCTGCCATCGGAACAGCCCCCAAGCACGACATCTTGTAGCTGATACAAAGACTCTGTCTCACCTGGGGACGACTCTCCGTCAGAAAAAATGGCCGTCTCACCGCCATCCACTGATCCTTCAGACAACTCACCTCCATGGATGCAACCCATGAAGGCATGCCTTACGGCAGGTTGAGCCTGGGCGGATCACGCGCGCTGAGCCATCTCGATGAGGTTGGTGCAGACGTCCGGCTCAGGTCCCGACTCGCCGATCCGACCGATGAAGACATGGATTCTGCCAAAGGGGACCCGGTACCCGTACTCAATTAAGCCAGCCTCGGGGCCCCAGCCTTCGTCGTCGATGTAGAGCTTGCCGCGATGACTCTTGGTAATCCAGCCCACAGCGTATCCCTTGAGCCCTTCGAAGTTGCCCTTCAAGAACTCAAATCCACCATGCGTTGGCCCCATGGTGGGCGTCAATTGTCGTCGAATTGTCACGGAAGATGTCCTAGCAAAAGGACTTAGTCGTAGGGCCATCGCAAGTAGGAAGATTAATGGGGTTAATCAGGACAAAGGACACGAGAGGTTTATACTGGTTCGGCCCCTTACGGTGATGGTAAGGCCTAGTCCAATTTATGTTGTATTGCTAGGTTTCGATGACCAAGGAGCGAATCCGCTAGCTTGGTTATCGATCTCTTGTTTCTTGTTCTAAGCCGCCGCCGGGTCGTCCCCTTATGTACAAGGGTTGACGCCTGGTGGCCTACAGCGTCCCGGCCGGCTCATAAAACGTGTCCCGCTCGGTGACTTCTTTTTTATGCCTTTCTTTACAAGTCTTTCTTTACATACGGCGGTTTACAATATTGGGCCTTAAGCCGCCTCTGGGCTTAGGCCTTCTACAAGTCTTAGTAAACTATCACCTTGAATATTACTGGGCTTCTTTTGTAACCCACCATTGGGGTTGATCCGGCCCCTCCTGGGCGGGTCATACCTGGTAGCTATATCCCCAATAAGAGTGGTACGGTAATCCTGTTCTAGAGGTCATGTTACTAGACCATGACGAACCTACGAACTATGAGGAAGCGATGATGAGCCCAGATTCCGCAAAATGGCTTGAGGCCATGAAATCTGAGATGGGATCCATGTATGAGAACAAAGTGTGGACTTTGGTTGACTTGCCTGTTGATCGGCAAGCCATCAAAAATAAATGGATCTTCAAGAAGAAGACAGACATTGACGGTAATGTTACTGTCTACAAAGCTCGACTTGTTGCGAAAGGTTTTCGATAAGTTCAAGGAGTTGACTACAATGAGACCTTCTCACCCGTAGCGATGCTTAAGTCCGTCCGAATCATGTTAGAAATTGCCGCATTTTATGATTATGAAATTTGGCAAATGGATATAAATACTGCATTCCTGAATGGATTTCTGGAAGAAGAGTTCTATATGACGCAACCTGAAGGTTTTATCGATCCAAAGGGTACTAACAAAGTGTGCAAGCTCCGGCGATCCATTTATGGACTGGTGCAAGCCTCTCAGAGTTGGAATAAGAATTCTGATAGTGTGATAAAAGCATATGGTTTTATACAGACTTTTGGAGAAGCCTGTATTTACAAGAAAGTGAGTGGGAGCTCTGTAGCATTTCTAATATTATATGTGGATGACATATTGTTGATTGGAAATGATATAGAATTTCTGGATAGCATAAAAGGATACTTGAATAAGAGTTTTTCAATGAAAGACCTCGGTGAAGCTGCTTACATATTGAGCATCAAGATCTATAGAGATAGAAAAAGACGCTTAATTGGACTTTCACAAAGTACATACCTCGACAAAGTTTTGAAGAAGTTCAAAATGGATAAGGCAAAGAAAGGGTTCTTGCCTATGTTACAAGGTGTGAAGTTGAGTAAGACACAATGCCCGACCACAGCAGAAGATAGAGAGAAAATGAAAGATGTTCCCTATGCTTCAGCCATAGGCTCTATCATGTATGCAATGCTGTGTACCAGAGCTGATGTGTGCCTTGCTATTAGTTTAGAAGGGAGGTACCAAAGTAATCCAGGAGTGGATCACTAGACAGCGGTCAAGAACATCCTGAAATACCTGAAAAGGACTAGGGATATGTTTCTCGTTTATGGAGGTGACAAAGAGCTCATCGTAAATGGTTACGTTGATGCAAGCTTTGACACTGATCCGGACGATTCTAAATCGCAAACCGGATACGTGTTTATATTGAACAGTGGAGCAGTCAGTTGGAGCAGTTCTAAACAAAGCATCGTGGCGGGATCTACGTGTGAAGCGGAGTACATTGCCGCTTCGGAAGCAGCAAATGAAGGAGTTCATATCTGATCTAGGTGCCATACCTAGTGCATCGGGTCCAATGAAAATCTTTTGTGACAATATTGGTGCAATTGCCTTGGCAAAGGAATCCAAATTTCACAAGAGAACCAAGCACATCAAGAGACGCTTCAACTCCATCCGGGATCAAGTCCAGGTGGGAGACATAGAGATTTGCAAGATACATACGGATCTGAATGTTGCAGACCCGTTGACTAAGCCTCTTCCACGAGCAAACCATGATCAACACCAAGGCTCCATGGGTGTTACAATCATTACAGTGTAATCTTGATTATTGACTCTAGTGCAAGTGGGAGACTGATGGAAATATGCCCTAGAGGCAATAATAAAGTTATTATTTATTTCCTCATATCATGATAAATGTTTATTATTCATGCTAGAATTGTATTAACCGGAAACTTAGTACATGTGTGAATACATAGACAAACAGAGTGTCACTAGTATGCCTCTAGTTGACTAGCTCGTTAATTAAAGATGGTTATGTTTCCTAACCATAGACATGAGTTGTCATTTGATTAATGGGATCACATTATTAGGGGAATGATGTGATTGACTTGACCCATTCCGTTATCTTAGCACTTGATCATTTAGTATGTTGCTATTGCTTTCTTCATGACTTATATATGTTCCTATGACTACGAGATTATGCATATCTTGTTTACCGGAGGAACACTTTGTGTGCTACCGAACATCACAATGTAAATGGGTGATTATAAAGGTGCTCTACAGGTGTATCGAAAGGTATTTGTTGAGTTGGCGTATATCGAGATTAGGATTTGTCACTCCGATTGTCGGAGAGGTATCTCTGGGTCCACTCGGTAATACACATCACTATAAGCCTTGCAAGCATTGCAACTAATGAGTTAGTTGAGGAATGATGTATTACGGAATGAGTAAAGAGACTTGCCGGTAACGAGATTGAACTACGTATTGAGATACCGACGACCGAATCTCGGGCAAGTAACATACCGATGACAAAGGGAACAACGTATGTTGTTATGCGGTTTGACCGATAAAGATCTTCGTAGAATATGTGGGAGCCAATATGAGCATCCAGGTTCCACTACTGGTTATTGACCAGAGACGTGTCGCGGTCATGTCTACATAGTTCTCGAACCTGTAGGGTCCGCACGCTTAAAGTTCGGTGATGATCGGTATTATGAGTTTTTGTGTTTTGATGTACCGAAGGTAGTTCGGAGTCCCGGATATGATCATGGACATGACGAGGAGTCTCGAAATCGTCGAGACGTAAAGATCGATATATTCGGACACCGGAAGTGTTACGGGTGGTTTCAGAGAAATCTGGAGTGCCGGTGGGTTACTGGAACCCCCCGGGAAAAATAATGGGTCTGATGGGCCTTAGTGGAGAAAGAGAGGGCTGGCCTAGGGCAGGCCGCACGCCCCTCCCCCTCTGGTCCGGATTAGACTAGGAGAGGGGGGCGGCGCCCCCCTTTCCTTCTCCCTCTCCCCCTTCCTTTCCCCCTCCTAGTAGGATGTAACGCCCTCGATGCGGCTATAGCTCCCACGTGTCGAGGCACGACTTAGAGACATAACCGCATTGAAAGCAATGTCAAGTTGGTAATCAGAGCCTTCCCTGACCTTAGGAGCCCCCACTGATTGATCGTTTTTAGCAGCCGAGTTGTGTCTAGAAAAATGTTTTGAGTCATTTAGGAATTATATATCGGAGAGTTAGGAATTCTTTTTACTTCCCAGTCTCCTCATCGCTCTGGTAAGGCATCCTGACGTAGAGTTTTGACTCTTCTCTTCTCAAATTTCACAAAAAAAGTTTTTAGGATCACGCGAGTATCTTGGAATCGTTCCGATGGCTTATGATGAGAACACTGTCTTGGTGCCTCCTGTCAGGGGTTTAGTGGAAGTGTCCCGGGGAGTTGAGCTCTGAGGTGTTGTCATCATAATTTTATCGTTGCAATTCTGGAATACTTGAGATATGTTCGCCGACATCGAAAATCTCTTTTATGCAGTTCGTTGGTGAGATAACCTCGACGCCACCCAGTACTGGGGCGGGAGTTCAGGAGTATCGCCATAACTTGTATAACGGATGCTTTTCGAAGGTTGAGGTAGATGGTTTCCGAAGGTTTCTTGGTTATGTGTTGAAGGATGGATACAGCTGGATGTAGGTATTGCTAGTTTGGGTGAGATATTATGCTTCCCCTGTATCCCCAACACCTGATTGCATAACCGGAAAGTTTCGGGAGTTTCATAGGTGGGAATTCTTGTAGCTCTAGCTCTTCTTCCACGGATATTGGATTGAGATTGGCGTTTCTTACCGATTATTCGTTCTTGATCCGTACCTTGTTGTTTTACTTCGTCTACCTAATTCTACGTGGCTTCGTAATTTAGGGATATGTGACCACTTCAAGAGAAGTGCATTCGTTCATTTTGTTCGGATGTGAAGACTTTATGTTGCAATTTTCATTCCGTTGGTTTCAGCTTCAATATTTGTCTGTCTATGTGCTAATGGTGGTCAACCTCTTCAGGATGGCTCCTCCAACGCGCACGACTCCGAATCCTGATCCGCCACCACCTCCACCTCCTCTGGAGGCTTGGCAAGCTGTGATGGCCGCAACCAATGCAAACAGACAGTTGATCATGCAAATCCTCCAAGAGCGAAATCAAGGCAGTCAAGGGAATCAAGGCAACAATCAGAACCATTTTGCTACACTGAACCAGTTCCTTGCTAATGGGCCGAAGACGTTCAGCAATTGTGTTGAGGCAACCGATGCTGACGATTGGTTGGTGGATCTGGGCAAGCATTTTGAATGCAGCAACATCAGGCCTGAAGATTTCGTCAAGTTCACTTCCTTCCAACTTAAAGATCAGGCTGCAAAGTGGTTCCAGTAGTACAAGGATTCCAGAGGTGGACGTTTGATCACTTGGGATGATTTCCGTCGAGATTTCCGAGCTCATCACATCCCTCAGAGTGTGACTGAAAGCAAACGTGAGGAATTCCGCAATCTGAAGCAAGGCTCTTTGTCTGTCTATGACTACAACAAGTTGTTCCAGAAGCTCGCCCGCTTTGCCAAGCAGGACGTACCTGATGAGAAGAGCATGATATACCAGTTCAGGGGTGGTCTCAGAGAAGAAATTCAGCTCGGTCTTGTCCTGTTCGAGCTGTTGAGATACGATGAGTTCTACAACATGGCACTGAAGCAAGAGGCTGCTCAGTTGAGGTGTGATGCTTCCAGGAAGCGAGTCAGAGATGCTACGCCTTCTTCCTCTACTCAAGTGGCCAAGCAGCAGAAGTATTGGCTTCCTCCTCCTCCGTTCCGTCAGCCGTATCAGTAGAAGAGCAAAGGTGGCAGTGGTTCTTCCCACCCACCCAACCCTGGCTTTCAGAACAAGACTTTGTCTCAAGCTCCAAGATCGAGTGCTCCGTACCACCATCCGCTTTCAGAGGTCGCGTGCAACAAGTGCCAACAGATGGGTCACTACGCCAACAAGTGTTTCAACCAGAGGCGTCTTCCTCCTCCTCCTGTGAGATCGGCAAGTACAGCTGTGGTCAAGCATAACCCCAAGCACGCCAAGGTCAATATGGTGAAG
This sequence comes from Triticum monococcum, assembly GCA_034509565.1. Lineage (NCBI taxonomy): Eukaryota > Viridiplantae > Streptophyta > Magnoliopsida > Poales > Poaceae > Triticum > Triticum monococcum. The sequence continues at coordinate 413,562,180 of CM067844.1, forward strand.
GCAACTCGGGCAGAGGACTCGCCAGATGTGATCATGGGTAACTTTCCAGTTAACTCTATTCCCGCAAGAGTTCTTTTTTACACTGGTGCATTGCATTGTTTCATGTCAAGATCATTTGTTTCCAAGCATGACTTCATTTCAAAAATGTTGGGTAAACCTATGGGAGTGGTTTCTCCGGCTAAGTCTATGAGGGCTACTTCAATAGTCCCGGATATTTCTATCATGATGGGTGATTTCAAGTTTCTGGCTTCTCCTATGGCTCTTGGTAATTCAGATATCGATCTTATTCTCGGGATGGACTGGCTCTCTAAGCACAAGGCTCAGCTCGATTGTGCAGCCAGACAGATTCAATTGACTCATTCGTCTGAGGATGTCATTATCTTCGCCGCTCAGGATGATACAATCCGGTTGTTTTCTCTCAATGAGAAGGGTGAATTGGATGCTATTTCGCAGATTCCAGTCGTTTGTGAGTATCAAGATGTCTTCCCAGAAGAGCTCCCAGGAATGCCTCCGCACCGGCCCGTTGAATTTGTTATTGATCTTGAGCCCGGTACAGAACCTGTGTGCAAGCATCCTTACAAGCTCGGACCTGAAGAGTTGAAGGAGCTAAAGAAACAACTCGACATTCAAGAAAGAATGGGTCTCATTCGGCCTAGTTCTTCTTCGTGGGGTTGTGGTGTTCTTTTTGTGAAGAAGAAGGATGGAACGGACCGACTTTGTGTGGATTACCGTCCATTGAACAAGAAGACCATCAAGAACAAATACCCACTCCCCAACATCAATGAGCTCTTCGAACAACTCAAGGGTGCCCAAGTATTCTCCAAGCTTGATCTCCGTATGGGTTATCATCATATTCGAATCCGTGAGCAAGATATTCCCAAGACGGCTTTCAGGACAAGCTATGGGTCATATGAATACACTGTCATGTCTTTTGGCCTTGCCAACGCTCCTCCGACGTTCTCTCGCATGATGAACTTCATCTTCAACCCATACACCAATGACTTCGTGTTAGTCTATCTCGACGACATTCTGGTTTTCTCCAAGAACAAGGAAGATCATGCCAAGCACTTGCGTTTGGTTCTTGACAAGCTCAGGGAACATCAGTTCTACGCCAAGTTCTCCAAGTGTGAATTTTGGCTCAATGAGGTTCTTTATCTTGGTCATATCATCTCTGCCAAGGGCATTGCCGTGAATCCTGAGAAGCTGTCTGCAATTGTGAATTGGGAACCTCCTCAGAACGTGAAGCAACTCCGCAGTTTCCTCGGTCTCGCAAGCTACTGCCGAAGATTCGTTGAAAACTTTTCTAAGATCGTGAAGCCTCTCTCAAATCTTCTCGAGAAGCATGTCAAGTACGTTTGGTCTCCGGAGTGTGATATTGCTTTCAACACTTTGAAAGAGAAGTTGATCACTGCTCCAGTTCTGACTCCGCCTGATGAGTCCAAGCCGTACGAGGTCTTTTGTGATGCCTCTCTCCAAGGTCTCGGTGCTGTACTGATGCAAGAGAAGAAAGTTGTTGCTTATACCTCTCGCCGGTTGAAGCCTAATGAGAAGAACTACCCCACTCATGATCTCGAGTTGGCGGCAGTTGTGCATGCTCTTTTGACTTGGAGACATCTTCTATTGGGAAGAAAAGTGGACATTTTCACTGATCACAAGAGTCTCAAGTACATCTTCACCCAGCCTATTCTCAACCTCAGGCAAACTCGATGGGTCGAAATGATCCAAGAGTATAATCCGAGTATCGAGTATACTCCAGGCAAGGCCAATGTGATTGCTGACGCTTTGAGCAGAAAAGTGTATTGTAACAGTCTGATTCTCAAGCCTTATCAACCCGAGCTTTGTGAAGCTTTCCGCAAACTTAATCTGCAAGTTGTTCCTCAAGGTTTCCTCGCCAACCTTCATGTCTCTCCTACCTTGGAAGACCAGATTCGCCAAGCCCAGCTTCTTGATGCTTTGGTGAAAAAGGTGAAGATTGGGATTGCCGAGAGTCAGTCCAAGTACAAGTGCTACCGCCTTGATGACAAGGACACTCTCTTCTTCGAGGATCGAATTGTTGTGCCCAAAGGTGACCTCCGTAAAGTGATCATGAACGAGGCTCACAACTCTCTCCTCTCCATCCACCCTGGGAGCATGAAGATGTATCAGGACCTCAAGCAAACTTATTGGTGGACTCGAATGAAGCGCGAGATCGCTCAATTCGTGAATGAATGTGATGTCTGAAGAAGAGTGAAGGCAGAACACCAAAGGCCAGCAGGTCTCCTCCAACCTCTTGCCATTCCAGAATGGAAGTTTGACCACATTGAAATGGACTTCGTGACTGGGTTTCCAAAGTCCAAGCGTGGCAATGATGCTATATTCGTTGTCATCGACAAGCTCACCAAAGTGGCTCATCTTCTGCCTATCAAAGAGTCAATCACTGCAGCTCAATTGGCGGAACTCTACACCTCTCGAATTGTCTCTCTGCACGGTATTCCTCAAGTGATATCTTCAGACCGTGGCAGCATCTTTACCTCCAAGTTTTGGGATTCTTTTCAGAAGGCCATGGGCACCAACATCCGCTTTAGCACAGCTTTCCATCCTCAAACAAGCGGTCAAGTCGAGCGTGTCAACCAGATTCTTGAAGATATGCTCAGGGCTTGTGTGATCTCCTTTGGCATGAAGTGGGAGGATTGTCTTCCTTATGCTGAATTCTCATACAACAACAGTTTTCAAGCAAGTTCGGGCAAGGCCCCATTTGAAATTCTGTATGGTAGGAAATGCCGTACCCCTCTCAACTGGTCTGAAACCGGTGAACGTCAGCTGCTGGGTAATGACCTAATCACATAGGCACAAGAAATGCGCAAGGTCATTCGTGATAACCTCAAAGCAGCCCAATCCCGCCAGAAGAGCTACTATGATAGTAAGCACCGTGATTTGGCTTTCGAGATCGGAGATCATGTGTACCTCCGCATCTCTCCTATGAAAGGGACTGGTCGCTTCGGTATCAAAGGGAAGCTTGCCCCCAGATACGTCGGACCTTTCAAGATTGTCAGCAAGAGAGGCGACCTCGCCTATCAACTCGAGCTTCCGTCAAACTTTGCAAATGTTCATGATGTGTTCCATGTCTCTCAGCTCCGAAAGTGCTTCAAGACGCCTGAACGCACCGTCAACTTCGAGGACATTGAGCTCCAAGAAGATCTCTCCTATCGTGAGCACCCAGTTGCAATCCTTGAAGAGACTGAACGCAGGACTCGCAACAAGTCAATAAAATTTCTCAAAGTAAAGTGGTCACACCATTCCGACCGTGAAGCTACCTGGGAACGCGAGGATCACCTCCGTTCTGAGTACCCGGAGTTCTTTCAGTCCTAGATCTCGGGACGAGATCTTTTCGTAGTGGTGGAGTGTTGTAACGCCCCAGATATAACTTTCCCAATTTGTACTCCAACTCTTGCCGTTTCCGGCATTAAGTTATATTTATTTATTGGGTTCGGGTCTTTGTCTCCGTGTGTTGTTTTCGTTTTCATGCATCTCATATCATGTCATCACGTGCATTGCATTTGCATACATGTTCATCTCATGCATTCGAGCTTTTTCCCCGTTGTCCGTTTTGCATTCCGGCGCTTCGTTCTCCCCCGGTGGTCATTTCTAGCTTTCTTTCGTGTGTGGGGATTAAACATTTCCGGATTGGACCGAGACTTGCCATGCGGCCTTGGTTTACTACCGGCAGACCGCCTGTCAAGTTTCGTATCATTTGGACTTCGTTTGATACTCCTACGGTTAACCGAGGGACCGAAAAGGCCTCATGTGTGTTGCACCCCAACACCCCTCCAATTTGGCCCAAAACCCACCAAACTCTGCTCCATCATCTAGAGCGTTCGATCACGATCGCGTGGCCAAAAACCGCACCTCATTTGGACTCTCCTAGCTCCACCTACGCCTATAAATAGACCCCCTCCGAAATTCTCCTTCTCCTTCCCCCGAAACCCTAGTTTTAAAAAAAACAGATCTCCAGCCACCGGACGCGTCCGGATCGGACCGGACACGTCTGCCCTGCCGCGCCCGACCACTCACGCGCTGCCACCTGTCCCCGGCGCGGGACTGCTTCGCCGCCGCCGCCGAGGCCCGCCCGGCCCATCGCGGGCCCCCGAAGCCCATCGGGGCGTGCCGCCGCCCACCTTCGTCTTCCCCGCCGCCCACGCCTCCTCGCCCGCGCCGGCCACCACCTCGCTGCGCCATCGCGCCGGCCTATGCGCCGACATCGCCGCCCGGCACTCTGCCGCCCCTTGGCCGGCGACCACCGACCCCGCCGCCTCGTCCTAGCGCCACCCTGGTCCCGGATCCGGCGAGATCCGGCCGGCCACCGACTCCGGCGAGCCCCGCGCCGCCTCCCCAGCGAACTTCGGCGGCCCCTTCTCTCCGGTGAACCTCGGGTGACGCGCCGTGCTACAGTACCCCGTGGAGGAACCCTAGATCTGTTCTTGAGGGTTGACTTTTTCCCTCTCCCCCTAATTTTTCGAGCAATCTTTGACCTGTCATATCTCCGCATCCGTAGCTCCATTTTGGACATATAGTATATCAAAATGTTCGTCTCGACGAGTACATCATTTCATTCCATTGCATCATTTGCATTTTAGTTCATCTTGATGCCCGAAATGCTGCTAGTAGGAGGCTTCATGAGTTATTTGTCAGATCTGCTAGTTCATCTTAGACTTTTGTCATTTTTGCCATGATTGTTGTGTGCATGCTATGCCTGTGAGTCCTTCATATGATTTGTTAAGCATTTTGTCTTCTTTCCAGAGGTGCAACCCATGCATTTTTAGGATGTGTGTGGTGACTTGTGCAAGCTTGCAAAGTGAGGCACTTGATAAATCTGTTTTCAGGGACTTAGTTGTTTTCACCAAGTCTGGGATTATTTAGTTCATGATGCCATATGTTCGGCTTGTTTCCTAGTGATCCGTGCCTCTTTTGAGGATGATCAGTAAGGGAGTTTTGTTAATCGTGTTATGCTCTATCCATCCATGTCTTTGTTTGCACATGTGGAGTACTGTAGCTTGAGTCAATCGAGCTCTACTTTTGCTTCGTGGTAAATCTGGGCAGATCGTCAACTTGTTTGCGATTTTGCCGATGCTATTGTTATTGATCCGTGCATGCTATGCCATTGTTCTTGCCATGTCTAGCTAGAATTTTGTGCCTTCTTAATAGATATACGCTTGCCTTGCCATGACTTGCACCGTAGTGAGTGCGTCGAGCTTGTTTACATGCCTTCGTGAGTTAAATTTCAGCATGTCTCAGTTTTCACTAAGTCTGAAAACTGATTATGCGTGAGCTATGTTCGTGTCCTTGTTAGTGTATTTTGTGATCCCTTTTGGCCCCAGGTCACTTTGGGACTTTTGATAAGCTTGTTGAGTAGCTCCATTCCATGTTCTTACTTTTCATAATCAGGTCATGTATCGTGTTGTCTAGTTGTGAAATTCCAGACTAGTGTTAATTTCACTAAGTCTGAAATCTGTTATGCATTTGCGTTTTTGTCATGCTTGTTTGAACCTCATAATGGATGAATTGACCGTGGCTCAGTGCTAGTGTTTTGTTAAGCATCTTGTGGGAATCCCTGCCATATATTTTTTTGTCATGTTTGGTGGCTTTAGCATGTTCATTTCGTTGCATTTAGATGCCTACTTGCTGTAAATCGCAGGCCAGTGTCATTCTTAAAACGCTTGCCATTTCCAAACCGTAACTCCGATTCCAATGATCTTTATATCGTTTTCAAGCGATTTCATCCCCTCTTTCTAGTGGCACACTTGGTTTTCCAAGTTGAGGCCAGGTTCTTTCATTTCCTGTCACATCTTGCATTTTGCATCCCGCACCGCATTCCGCATAGCATACCATCATTGCATCTTATTGCTTGAGTTTGCACGTGGTTGATTCTATCCTTGTTGCTTGTTTGTATTGTTTGGGTAGAGCTGGTAGACGAGTTCGCTAACGAGGAGCCTGTTGAGTTTTCTTTTGAGGATCCAGTCAACTCTGACAACTGTGCAGGCAAGATGATCTTACCCTCGAAATCACTACTATCTTTGCTATGCTAGTTTGCTCGCTCTTTTGCTATGCCAATGCTATGATGCCTACCACTTGCTTGTCAACCTCCCAATTGCCATGTCAAACCTCTAACCCACCATTGTCCTAGCAAACCGTTGATTGGCTATGTTACCGCTTTGCTCAGCCCCTCTTATAGCGTTGTTAGTTGCAGGTGAAGATTGGAGACCGTTCCTTGTTGGAACATTTATTTACTTGTTGGGATATCATTATATTGCCATGTTATCTTAATGCATCTATATACTTGGTAAAGGGTGGAAGGCTCGGCCTCTCGCCTAGTGTTTTGTTCCACTCTTGCCGCCCTAGTTTCCGTCATATCGGTGTTACGTTCCCGGATTGTTGCGTTCCTTACGCGGTTGGGTTATAATGGGAACCCCTTGATAGTTCGCCTTGATTAAATCTTTTCCAGCAATGCCCAACATTGGTTTTACCATCTGCCACCTAGCCTCTTTTTCCCTTGGGTTTCCGGAGCCCGAGGGTCATCTTACTTTAACCCCCCCCCCCTCCCGGCCAGTGCTCCTCTGAGTGTTGGTCCACCCTAGAACACCGTGCGGGGCCGTCCCTTGGCAACTTGGGTTACGTTGGCTCCCGTACGCTTAGCTTATCCGGTGTGCCCTGAGAATGAGATATGTGCAGCTCCTATCGGGATTTGTCGGCACAGCGGGTGGTGTTGCTGGTCTTGTTTTAACCTATCGATATGTCTTGTTGTACCAGGATACCGAGTCTGATCGGAATGTCTCGGGTGGAGGTCTATTCCTTCGTTGACCGTGAGAGCTTGTTATGGGCTAAGTTGGGACCCCCCTGCAGGGATTGAACTTTCGAAAGACGTGCCCACGGTTATGGGAAGATGGGAATTTGTTAATGTTCGGTTGTAGATAACTTGAACCTTAATTAATTAAAATGAATCAACCGCGTCTGTTACCATGATGGCCTCTTCTCGGCAGAGTCCGGGAAGCGGACACGGTGTTGGAGTTATGTTTGCGTAGGTTGCTCTAGTTTCTCGCTCGCGCCTTGCTCTCTCTTCTCGCTCTCTTTTGCGAATAAGTTAGCCACCATACATGCTAGTCGCTTGCTGCAGCTCCACTCATACATTTACCCCATCCTACCTATTAAGCTTAAATAGTCTTGATCGCGAGGGTGCGAGATTGCTGAGTCCCTGTGGCTCACAGATTACTATTACACCAGATGCAGGGACAGATGATACAGCTCCAGATGGCGTGCTTGAGCTCAAGTGGGAGTACGACGAGGATTCTCAGCGTTACTATGTGTCTTTTCCTGATGATCAGTAGTGGTGCCCAGTTGGGGTGATCGGGACCTATGTCGCTTGTTGGGTTGTCTTTTATTTTGGTGCCGTAGTCGGGCCATGAGTGCTTGGATGATGTATGTTATTTATGTACTTTGATGTGACGTGGCGAGTGTAAGCCAACTATGTATCTCCCCTTTTATTCTATATATTACATGGGATGTTGTGATGATTGCCTAACTTGCGACATTGCTTTCAATGCGGTTATGTCCCTAAGTCGTGCCTCGACACATGGGAGCTATAGCCGCATCGAGGGCGTCACATCGGAGTAGGAAAGAGGGGAGTCCTACTCCTACTGGGAGGAGGACTCCTCCTCCTGGCGCGCCATAGAGGGCCGGCCGGCCTCCCCCTTGCTCCTTTATATATGGGGGCAGGGGGCACCTCTAGACACACAAGTTGATCATTGATCCCTTAGCCGTGTGCGGTGCCCCCCTCCACCATAATCCACCTCGATCATATCGTAGCGGTGCTTAGGAGAAGCCCTGCATCGGTAGCAACATCATCACCGTCGCGCTAACGGAACTCTCTCGTGAAGCTCTGCTGGATCGGAGTTCGTGGGATGTCATCGAGCTGAACGTGTGCTGAACTCGGAGGTGTTGTACGTTCGGTACTTGGATCGGTCGGATCGTGAAGACGTACGACTACATCAACTGCGTCCTCATAACGCTTCCGCTTACGGTCTACGAGGGTACGTGGACAACACTGTCCCCTCTCATTGCTACGCATCACCATGATCTTGCGTGTGCGTAGGAATTTTCTGAAATTACTACGTTCCCCAACAGTGGCATCCGGGCCAGGTTTATGTGTAGATGTTATATGCATGAGTAGAACACAAGTGAGTTGTGGGCGATACAAGTCATACTGCTTACCAGCATGTCATACTTTGGTTCGGCGGTATTGTTGGATGAAGCGGCCCGGGCCGACATTACGCGTACGCTTACGCAAGACTGGTTCTACCGATGTGCTTTGCACACAAGTGGCTGACAGGTGTCAGTTTCTCCAACTTTAGTTGAACCGAGTGTGGCTACGCCCGGTCCTTGTGAAGGTTAAAACAGCACTAACTTGGTGAACTACCGTTGTGGTTTTGATGCATAGGTAAGAACGGTTCTTGCTCAGCCCGTAGCAGCCACGTAAAACTTGCAACAACAAAGTAGAGGACGTCTAACTTGTTTTTTCAGGGCATGTTGTGATGTGGTATGCTCAAGACATGATGCTATATTTTATTGTATGTGATGACCATGTTTTGTAACGGAGTTATCGGCAACTCGCAGGAGCCATATGGTTGTCGCTTTATTGTATGCAATGTAATTGCTTTACTTTATCACTAAGCGGTAGCGATAGTCGGAGAAGCAATAGTTGGCGAGACGACAATGATGCTACAATGGAGATCAAGGTGTCGCGCCGGTGACGATGGTGATCATGGCGGTGCTTCAGAGATGGAGATCACAAGCACAAGATGATGATGGCCATATCATATCACTTATATTGATTGCATGTGATGTTTATCCTTTATGCATCTTATTTTGCTTTGATTGACGGTAGCATTATAAGATGATCTCTCACTAAATTTCAAGGTAAGATTGTTTTCCCTGAGTATGCACCGTTGCCAAAGTTCGTCGTGCCAAGACACCATGTGATGATTGGGTGTGATAAGCTCAACGTTCATCTACAACGGGTGCAAGCCAATTTTGCACACGTAGAATACTCGGGTTAAACTTGACGAGCCTAGCATATGAAGATATGGCCTCAGAACACTGACACTGAAAGGTCGAGTGTAAATCATATAGTAGATATGATCAACATAGTGATGTTCACCATTGAAAACTACTCCATTTCACGTGATGATCGGTTATGGTTTAGTTGATTGGATCACGTGATCACTTAGATGATTAGAGGGATGTCTATCTAAGTGGGAGTTCTTAAGTAATATGATTAATTGAACTTAAATTTATCATGAACTTAGTACCTGATAGTATTTTGCTTGTCTATGTTGTTGTAGATAGATGGCCCGTGCTGTTGTTCCATTGAATTTTAATGCGTTCCTTGAGAAAGCTATGTTGAAAGATGGGTAGCAATTACACGGACTGGGTCCATAACTTGAGGATTATCCTCATTGCTGCATAGAAGAATTACGTCCTAGAAGCACCGCTAGGTGCCAACCCTGCTGCAGGAGCAACACTAGATGTTATGAACGTCTGGTAGAGCAAAGCTGATGACTACTCGATAGTTCAGTGTGCCATGCTTTACGACTTAGAACCGGGACTTCAATGACATTTTGAATGTCATGGAGCATATGAGATGTTCCAGGAGTTGAAGTTAATATTTCAAGCAAATGCCCGGCTTGAGAGATATGAAGTCTCCAATAAGTTCTACGGCTGCAAGATGGAGGAGAATAGTTCTGTCAGTGAGCATATACTCAGAATGTCTGGGTATAACAATCACTTGATTCAACTGGGAGTTAATCTTATGGATGATAGTGTCATTGACAGAATTCTTCAATCACTGCCACCAAGCTAAAAGACCTTTGTGATGAACTATAATATGCAAGGGATGGATAAGACAATTCCCGAGCTCTTCGCAATGCTAAAGGCTGCGGAGGTAGAAATCAAGAAGGAGCATCAAGTGTTGATGGTCAACAAGACCACCAGTTTCAAGAAAAAGGGCAAAGGGAAGAAGAAGGGGAACTTCAAGAAGAACAACAAACAAGTTTACTGGCCTTAGTTAACTTGAGTGGTGATGGCAAGGACATATGGAAGTGGCCATCCAAAACTGGAGAGTTCAAATCCAAGATATATTATGAGTCTTGCTTCTCACATTTGGTGGTAGATCCCATATTCAAATGGATTTGGAAGTGTGCTTGCACGTTAAAATTTAAAGTTTTTGGATGGCTTCTGTTATTGGACCATTTAAACACAAGGGACATGATGCAACGTAGGAGCTGGATCATTCAGGATGATACGTGTGTTCTTTGCCTCTCTGCCACACATGAGGATCGTGAACACCTTTTCTTTGCATGCAATTTCAGCCAGAGAGTTTGGAATTACCTTGGGATTTCCTGGAATGCTCAGCACAACCAGAGTACATATGACATGGCTCTCGCTGCTAGAAGGGACTTTGGTTATCCTTTCTTCACTGAGGTCGTTTTTATTGCTACTTGGAACATCTGGATCCAACGGAATGGAAAGATCTTTAGAAATGAGAGACCCACCTTCATTTCTTGGGGGAGGAACTTCATCCATGATATTTCCTTACTGGCTCATAGAATCAAATGTAAATATAGGGATAGTCTAACTTCCTGGATAGCCTCTTTATCATAGGCCCATTGTAAGTAGTTTCTTTCCTAGCTCCTAGCTACTCTGTAATTATGTAACTTTTTTATTCTCCTAACTAACAAAACACTGTGAGGCTGTTGCCTTGCAGTACATAGTCAAAAAACAGAGAAGAAACCCAAGTCTGGACCTAAGCCTGAGACTGAGTGCTTCTACTGCAAGCAGACTGGTCACTGGAAATGGAACTGTCCCAAGTATTTGGCGGATAAGAAGGATGGAAAGGTGAACAAACGTATATGTGATATACATGTTATTGATGTGTACCTTACTAGAGCTCGCAGTAGCACCTGTGTTGGGGATATAGCTATCAGTTATGACCCGCCCAAGAGGGGCCGGGTCAGCCCCAATGGCGGGTTACACAAGAAGCCCGGTAAATATTAAGAAGATAGTTTATCAAATCTTATAGAAGGCCCAAAGGCCTAGAGGCGGCTTAAGGCCCAATATTGCAAACCGCCGTATGTAAGGAAAGACTTGTAAAGAAAGGCATGTAAAGGAAGTCACCGAGCTGGACACAATTATGAGCCGGCCGGGACTCTGTAGGCCACCAGGCGTCAACCCGTGTATATAAGGGGACGACCCGGTGGCGGCTTAGGGCAAGAAACAAGAGATCGATAACCAAGCCGGCGAGTTAAGCCTCTTGGTGATCGAAACCCCAGCAATACCAACAGAACTAGACATACGCTTTTACCTTCATCGTAAGGGGCCAAACTAGTATAAAACCTCTTGTGTCCTTTGTCCCGATTAACCCCTTTAAGCTTCCTAGTTGCGATGGCCCTACAACTAAGTCCTTTCGCTAGGACATCTGTCGTGACAATTCCATGACAGTTGGCACCCACCGTGGGGCCAGCACATAGTGGATTTGAGTTCTTGAAGGGCAACTTCGAAGGGCTCAAGGGATACGATGTGGGCCGCATGACCAAGAGTCGTCGCGGCAAGCGCTACATCAACGACGAAGGCTGGGGCCCCGAGGCCGGCTCAATTCAGTACGGGTACCGGGCCCCCTTCGGCGGAATTCACATCTTCATCGGCCGGTTCGGCGAGTCGGGCCCTCAAGCGGACGTCCACACCAACCTCGTCGAAACAGCTCGGCGCGCGAGGACCGCCCGTGTTCAATCTGTCGTGAAGCATGCCTTCGTAGGCTGCATCCACGGTGGAGAATACTCTGAAGGATCAGTGGAGGGTGGTGAGACGGCCGTTTGTTCTGACACTGCATCATCAATGGGCGAGACGGGCTCTTTATACCAGCTGCAGGATGGCATGCTCGGGGGCTGTTCCGATGGCAGCAGTATTCCGGACCCCCTTGAGCCACCGAATTGGGCTGGAGTCTTCATGGCAGGGACACAACCCAAGCAAAACTCCACAGCAGCAGTGGCAACAGCTATCGGGTCGGCCGCAGCCGGGTCAGGAGACCCCGCGCGCTCCCGGCTCGGATTCTAATGGACCTCATGGATAAACTGACGACTCTGTTGATTGCCACGGTAGAGCCGGTGGATAAAGCCCAGCATGACGCAAAGGTGGCACGCGTACGTGAAGAGATGGTGCAAGCTAAAGAAAATCTAGCTGCAGAGGAAGTCAGGATGGCAGCGGAGCGGGCGGCTTTGGACGTTCCTGCTCAACGGCTTCAAGCTGAGACCTTCCGGCTCTCGGTGGATCTGAATGCGTCAAACGAGGTCATGAGGAGAAGGCATCAGAAAACTCAGTCATGTCTACCTCTGACGCTCGGTCCTAGGAACCTTTTTCATACGCGCGGAGCTGGGGGAACCAACCCGCCGGAGGCAAACCGCATCGCGACACCCGGCGCGCCGGTCCAACCGCGTGCCATGGAACCACCTCGTGTAATTACCACTCCACCTCATTACGTACCAACGCCGCCGGGTCACTTATCCAATCCCTTGGAAAACCTCATTGCAGCATCGGCTCGTTTGGCGGCTCTCCCGATGGAAGGTGACTCACCGGCGGCAGTCGAAACGCGAAGGGTGAGAGAACTTCTTCAAATGGCTCTGGCATAGCAGGATGCATACTCCTACAGTCAAGACAGGATCCATTCAACTCCTCGCCCGAGCCGGAGCCCAAGCTACAGTAGGCATATGGATTCAGCTAGCATGTCAATCAATGCTCAACGCCGCAACCGGCCGCACAGGTATGAGCCGGTGCAGGCTGGAGCCATTAACTTGGCGGATCAGGAGAGGATCCGACAAGAGGCGGAGCGAGCGGTTCAACTGGCAGCAGAGCAGGCGGCTCATCAGACCTTTCCGTCTTATCCAGCAACCTCAGTTGAGGCAGGGGTGGCCACAAGAACCGGAGGTGTCCCTTGCCTGGTGCTGGCCATACGTAATGAGCGTTTGCCAAAAGACTTCAAGGGGCCTCGTAAGGTGCCAAATTACACGGCCGACTTACAGCCTGGGGCTTGGATTGAGAGTTATGAGATGGCTATGGAGTTGTTGGAGGTCAGCGACACGACAATGGCCAAGTATTTCACTATGATGTTGGATGGAATAGCTCGTACTTGGTTGAAGGGATTACCACCCAATTCTATTGGCTCATGGGCGGAGTTGAAGGCCCGGTTCATCCAGAACTTCAAAGACACGTGTAAGCAGCCTATGTCGATTGTGGACCTGACTAATTGTAAGCAAGAGGACGGTGAGTCTACAACCCATTGGGTGCGCCGGGTGAAGGAGATAATACATTTGTCTGATAAGATGGATGCCAGCTCACCAGTCTTGATGTTGGAGAAAAATTGCCGTTTTGAACCTCTGAAGCAGAAGTTGGGGCGGCTCAAGCGTGACTGCAACGACATGGGCCAGTTGATGGCGGCTCTCGTCAAGTATGCTGATTCTGATAGTACCAAAGACCCGGTGTCTGACGAAGAAAAGACAGCAAAGGGAAAGAAGAACGGAAACGGCAAGGGTCACCAGCATAACCCGGCAAATCAAGGAGGTAGTAAACGTAAGGCTGATGAGTTTGTCGCTAACACCAACGCACAGGGAGGAAATCAACGGCGCAAGGGCAGGCAACCCCCTCGGTCGGGCGGGTCAGGTCCCACCCTTGACCAACTATTGAATGAGCCTTATCCAAGGCACAGCACCCGGGAGAAGCCAGGCACCCACCTGTGGAAGGATTGTACAATCATGAAGGAGTTTAAAAATTCAAACGCGTTTGATGGAGGTCACGGCCTAGGTGGCGGTTTAGGTGGAGGCGGTTTCCATGGCCCGGGCGCCGGTTCAGGTGGAGGAGGATTTCACGGTCAGGGCCATCCTGGTAACCAAGGAGGATATAATCCGCAACCCGGCCAAGGTAATCAGCAGCAATAGTCCGGATATTAGAGCAACCCAAAACAGCTAAGTAGTGGGCAATACCATGTGTTCACCACTAGTTTATGTAAGAGGGACCAGAAGCTTCACAAGAGGGCCGTCAATGCCGTTGAGCCGGCGATTCCACGTTACTTATGTTGGTCAGAGCAGCCTATTGTGTGGAGCAGAGAGGATCACCCACCCCAAGTTGATAATCCAGGTCACTTGGCCTTGGTAGTGGCGCCTCAGGTTGGTGGATATAAATTCACTAAGGTACTCATGGATGGAGGCAGCAGCATCAACATCCTCTACTATGAGACGTTCCACCGGATGGGGTTGACTGATAAGAGTCTTAAACAATCCAACACTATTTTTCACGGTGTGGTACCTGGCAAGTCGGCATACCCAGTTGGTAAGATTGAACTGGAAGTAGCCTTTGGAGATGAGTATGACTCCAGAGCACAAAAATTAACCTTTGAGGTGGTTCAGATCAAAAGCCCATATCATGCTCTGTTTGGAAGGCCGGCTTATGCCAAGTTCATGGCTCGGCCGTGTTATGTATACTTGTAGCTCAAGATGTCGGGTTATAAAGGCACCATTACAGTACATGGCAGCCGGAAAATAGCATTGGAGTGTGAAGAAGGTGATGCTGCCTATGCTGAGTCTGTTTGTGCAACAGAGGAGTTAAAGTTTTACAAGGATCACGTTGACCCGGCAGACATGACGTCGTTAAAGAAACCAACAACAGAGCATGAGCCGGTGTTGAAGTTCAAATCAGCTGATGACACCAAGATAGTTGACTTTGTGCCTGGCGACTCATCCAAGCAGTTCATCATCAGTGCAAACTTGGATCCAAAATAGGAAAGCGCGCTCATCGAGTTCATCCATGAGAACCGAGACGTCTTTGCATGGAAACCTTCCGACATGCCGGGTGTCCCGAGGGAGCTCGCTGAGCACACTCTCAATGTTGATCCAAAGTTTAAACATGTTAGACAGTTTCTCCGACGGTTCAATGAAGAAAGGTGCAAGGCCATTGGAGAAGAGGTGGCCTAGCTCTTGGCGGCCGGGTTCATTGTAGAAGTCTTTCACCCAGAGTGGTTAGCCAACACGGTGCTTGTACTAAAAAAGAACGGCACCTGGCGTATGTGTGTGGATTACACCGATTTAAACAAGGCTTGTCCGGCTGACCCTTTGTCCCTCCCCCGTATTGATCAGATCATCAATGCTGCGGCGGGTTGCGCACGTTTGAGTTTATTGGATGCTTATTCAGGTTATCATAAGATTAAAATGGCAGTCAAGGATCAGGAAAAGATGGCTTTTATCACTCCTTTTGGAGCTTTCTGCTATGTGTCTATGCCTTTTGGGCTTGAGAGTGCCTAGGCGACTTACCAACAGTGTGTACAGAATTGTCTTCATGATCAGATTGGGCGTAATGTTCATGCTTATGTGGATAATATAGTGGTAAAATCCAGGAAAGAGGAAACCTTGGTCGCAGATCTGAAAGAGACCTTCGATAATCTCCGGGTCTACAAAATGATGCTTAATCCGGCTAAGTGTGTTTTTGGAGTCCCAGCTGGCAAGCTCTTGGGTTTTTTGGTGTCCAACTGAGGTATTGAAGCTAACCCAGAGAAAATCAAGGCAATTACATCCTTGGCCAAACCAACATGCATCAATGACGTTCAATGGCTGGCGGGTCGTGTTGCTGCTTTGAGCCGGTTCATAAGCCGGTTAGGGGAGAAGGCGATGCCTTTGTATCAGAGGATGAAGAAAACAGATGATTTTGTTTGGAGCGATGCTGCAAACTCTGCTTTTGAAGATCTGAAGACACAGCTTGTTGAGCCGCCGGTCCTTGCTGCTCCAGTTGAGAAAGAGCCGTTGTTGTTATACGTAGCCGCCAACTCACGAGCTGTTAGTGTGGCGATTGTGGTGGAGCGCAAGGAGGTTGGCAAGGAGCATCCGGTTCAACGGCCGGTTTACTATGTCAGTGAGGTGTTAATTGAATCCAAACAACGATATCCACATTGGCAGAAGCTCGTATATGGGGTGTTCATGGCAAGCCAGAAGCTTAAACATTATTTTCAGGGTCACCCAATCACTGTGGTTAGCTCAGCTACTTTGGGAGACATCATTCAAAACAGAGAAGCCACTGGACGAGTCGCCAAGTGGGCCATTGAGCTTGGGTCTCATGGGTTGAAGTATGTACCACGTACTGCGATCAAGTCTCAAGCACTGGTTGATTTTATTAATGACTGGACAGAGAAGCAGATGCCGGAAGAGAAACCAGACAACACATATTGGACTATTCACTTTGATGGGTCCAGACAACTTGAAGGCTCGGGGGCTGTAGTTGTTTTAACCTCCCCTTGAGGTGACAAATTTTGTTATGTGTTGCGGCTGATGTTTCCTTGCACTAACAACGTGGCGGAATATGAAGCCTTGCTCCATGGTCTCCGAGTGGCCAAAGAGATGAGCCTGAGCCAGGTCCGGTGTCTTGGCGACTCAGATTTAGTGGCTCAACAAGTATCAAGCAAGTGGGATTCCAAAGATCCTCTCATGGCGGCTTATCGCCGCGAAGTTGATGCTGTTGCAGGGCATTTTAAAGGTTATCAAGTGGAGCACATTGACCGTAGGAAGAACGAAGCGGCTGATGCTTTAAGCCGGTTGGTATCTCAGCGTAAGTCGGTGCCACCTAACACCTTTTTGGATGTTCTGCATAACCCGTCTATCAAGTTACCCACGGAAGAAGATCTAGCCGTTCCTGACCCGGAGGCGCAGTTGGTGGCGGCTCTTCATGTCATCCCAGATTGGACAGTGCCGTTCTTGGCTTACATGACCCGGGGAGAGTTGCCAGCGGATGAGATACTGGCTCGACAGATAACCCGGTGGTCTAAGTCAATGACAATTTTTGACGGAGAACTATACCATCGCAACATCTCTGGAGCGTTTCAGCGATGTTTTTCGCCTGAAGAAGGCCAAGAAATACTTCGTGAGATCCATGCAGGCGATTGTGGTCATCACGCTGGGTCAAAATCTCTGGTGGCCAAGGCTTTTCGTCATGGATTTTACTGATTGACGGCTCACACTGATGCAGAGGATCTGGTCAGCAGATGTGATGGATGTCAAAAGTTCGCACGACGAGCACATGTGCCGGCTCAAGAGCTCCGGATGATTCTAATCACTTAGCCATTTGCGGTCTGGGGGCTTGACATGGTGGGACCTTTCAAAAGGTCTAAGGATAAAAAGACACATCTTTTAGTGGCAGTTGATAAATTCACAAAGTGGGTTGAGGCAGAGCCGATGAGTAAGTGTGATGTGGCCACGGCGGTTCAATTCATGAAAAAGGTGATCTTCCATTTTGGTTTTCCACACAACATTATCACTGACAATGGCACTAATCTATCCCAAGGGGCTATGGAGGAGTTTTGTCAACGGGAGCATATTCGGCTTGATGTTTCTTCCATAGCTCATCCTCAATCTAATGGTCAAGCTGAGAGAGCAAATCATGAAATTTTAAAAGGTCTCAAGCCTCGGCTTATGGTTCCCTTACAGCGACCGTCAGGTTGTTGGGTAGAGGAATTACCCTCGGTGCTGTGGAGTATCAACACCACACCTAACAGGTCTACACGTTACACACCTTTCTTCATGGTGTATGGAGCAGAAGCAGTGTTGCCTAGTGACATCCGTCATGACTCGCCCCGTGTGGCGGCTTATGTTGAAGCTAATAATGAACAAGCCAGACAGGATGCACTTGACTTGTTAGATGAAGAAAGAGACTTAGCAGCGGCTCGATCAGCAATTTATCAACAGGACCTGTGCTGTTATCACAGCCGTCGGGTTAAGTCCAGGACTTTTCAGGAAGGCGACCTGGTGCTCCGGCTCATCCAAGATCTGTCAGACGCACACAAGGTATCCTCACCTTGGGAAGGACCCTTTGTGGTCAGCAATAACTTAAACAACGGGTCATATTACCTCATTGACATTCGAGAGCACAAAGACTCACGTAAGTCGGAGGAGGAGACCCGCCGGTCGTGGAACATTGCTCAACTTTGGCCATACTACACCTGAGCCATTGGCTCTCATCATGTACATACTTTAACATTGTATATACCATGATAACTAATAAAGCAAGACCATTGGTCTCTTTTCTTTTCAAAAGATTATGCATCTTTGTTATTTCTTATTTTCAAATGACTATTAAGGAGCTGATCATATTTGAATCAAGTCTAACCTTTTTTGGTCCAGCTTATGATTGTATTCGAATCTAGCTGCAACTATCCTGGTCACTTGGGGGCTTCTTGTTCAAACATAGGTCATATTCGAACCAAAGGGAACATAGATGTCATAACCCTCTTGATCGGCTCAAGGCCAAACTCACTAGGGGGCTTCTTGATCGTATCCGAATCATAGCCTAACCCCTTTGGGTCCGACTTGGATCGTATTCGAATCAAGGTCGTTAAAAACCTCTCAAGGTCATTTGGGGGCTTCCTGTTCAAACATAGGTCGTATTCGAACCAAAGAGAACATAGCTGTCGGTACCCTCTTGATCGGTGCAACGCCAAAGCCACTGGGGGCTATATGGTCATATTCGAACCTTAGCTTAACCCCTTTGGTCCGGTTTACTGATCGTATTCGAATCAGAAACCCCCAACCTTTAAATACAAGGTTAAATTGTACTTATTACCTGTTATTTGCCTTTTAGTTTTTTGTTGTCTCAATTTCACAAATAATTAGCATGATCTTCTTCGCCGGCTGCACTATTTGACAACAAAGCCACCAAGTATGATGATCATTAAGTATTCAGAAGCATTGACTTCTCAAAAAGATTGAGTTATCAACTTCATTACCCGGGTTATTTAAACCGGTGGTCTAAGGATCAAAGGTACAAGTATGGTTATTGTTTGTACGCAATTGCCTGCTGCATTAACCAAAGGGTTAGTTTCAGCCTTGTTCTCTTTTGATATCTGTTTTATGTTTTCTATTATGGTAAACATATTGGCTATAAGCGGTTGTTTTAACCCGTTCGGCTTTAAGCCGCCAAGCCAGTTTTTTCTCTTGTATTTACAGGAACAGAGCTGAAGTATTACAGGGACAACCATAAATATGATGCATATATTGACATCAGGAAACACAGAATCACATACAAATGTTTTATGCGTGATGGCATAAGCAAAGCATGCAGTGTTTTCACAGCTAAACTACTACAAGGCTTTTATAAGCCCATGAAGATGGTTATTGCTCCTCCCTCGCCGGTTCACTGCCCTCTGTTGACTGGAAGCTGGGTTTTGACCAGTCAAAACCATTAACAGCGACAAATTCTGCTTCTTCGTCAATCAGGCCGGCCGGGTCAACTTCCGGGGCAAATGTATTTTCACGAACAGGCAGGATTAAATCTGTCACCTCGTACGAGGGAGTTGCCATCTTCTTATTTTCAACATCAAAACCCGGCTAATACTTGTCGATGTTGGTTTCGTCTCCAAGAATAGTCGGCCGAGGTCGGACTCCGCACACGCAAGCCATGAAGTCATCCTGCTCAAAGGGGGATCCGTCTTCCTTCATGGTGGGATATCCTCTGGCCACGTCCGCTGGGTCTAGATCTGGCACCCAAGCCTTGGAGTGGCTCAGGGCAGTCAAAGCTCCGGCTCTCGCACAGGAGCGCTTCACTTCTTGAAACCTGGCGGGTAGGATTGATAGTTTCTTCAAGACATCGCTGAGCCGGTTGGGTCCTTGATTGGCAGGAGAGATGGCAGCAAGTGCCCGTTGTGCGCCAATATACAGTTGCTCCACTAAGGTATACACTGCCTTCAGTTTAATCACATGATCGTGGCTCAGATTCTTGCTTCATGGGCCTGCACATATTTTATAAACAAAGTCAGCTGGCGGCTTATCTTCCGGATCAGCAAAAAGTACACAAGATAAAAAATAGACGGTGTACCAAAGATGGCGGCCACCATTTGAGACACCCGGCCCTTTAAACCGTTCAGCTCTGTTGAAACCTCTTCAAGGGCTGCTTCGGCCTTCTCGGCGTGTTGTGTCAGAAGCGTTTTTTCCTCTGCCCAGGTTTTCTTCTTGGCAGTGAAGCCGGTCTTTAAGTTTTCCGTCTCAGAGAGACTTATTTGCAATTTGGAGTTAGCAGACTTGATTTCTGCCTCCTGACCCGCTAGCCGGGTCTTCGCATCAGTCAATTGCGAGCTCAGTTCAGATAAGGCATTCTGCAAAAAACGTACCTAGACGAGTCAAGATTTCGCTTAAGGTTCAAAAATCAAGATTCAAGTCTCAAGTACTTTACAAAAACCACTTGACACTTGAGGGTTAATGTATGCCAAAACAATTTCTTATGACTATAAAGACATACTTTAAGTCCCAAGTACTTTACAAAGTAACAACACTTGGCACTTGGGGGCTAATGTATGATATTCAGCAAGTTTCTCAAGGTTAAGCCGGATTATGAAGTTCTTTGAAATACAGTACAAGACAATTTAAAGTACCGGCTCATTTATGATCAAAATGAACCGGCCCCTGGGGACTACAGGTAAAGCTTTGTTCTATTTTATTGAACTCAAGAAAAGTTTCAAAGGTAAAAGTCTTGGCCTATATTATCAAGTCGACAGATCATTCCGGTTATCTAATCTTTCTGAAGGCTTGGGGCTGGCGGAATATAGATAAGCCGGAAGAACGTACCTCGTATTTTAGCTACAACTGTTTGACCATTTCAATCTCTGAGTCGCGACTGGAGTGCACATGGCTAAGATAGCCGGATAAAATATCATTGGCATTTAGATGATCATAATGTGCAACGTCAAAGCACACTTTCTGCCTCTCCAATGCCTCTTGTTTCGCCGTGTGGTGAGCCAGCATGGTTGGATTCCCCGGTTCAACAAAACGGCTCCCGGTGATCAAAACGTCTTGTGCAGACGGTGATGGCGGGTTGGCCGACCTCGATGGACCAGTTGTGGAAGGGTTAATGGTGGTATCATCAACTGACGGCTCAGGAGGATTTGCTTCCGCATTGACAGGCGGGTCTTTTGGAGTTTCAATTGCTAGAGGAGAAGGTGGCCTCGCCGGTTCAGGTGCAAGAATTAGCGGGTCTTCCACCGGTTTAATCATCTTGGCCTTCTAAGACTTAGCTTGGCCACTAAGTGAAATAATATTGGACTGTTAGTATAAAGAGACAATTTGAGAAACACGGAAGACAAAGGATTTTTCCTTACCCAGGGGCAGTCTTGAAGGCCGGAAATTGGGTCTGAGACGAGTCGCCAAACGAGCGAGACACCTCCTGCAAAGATAAAACAAAGTAAGTAATGCAAGGGAGGAGATCCATTAACAGCAAATCAAAGACAAAGAAATAAACCTCATTCTGGCGTTTTTGAGGAGTTTGTTGAAGAACAACAGTCGGTTCATCTTCGGTCCAGGCTTGACAGCGGCTCTCATGTTGCTTCTTTTTCAAAAGAAAGTGAGGGTCTAGATAAGCCATAGGGTGTGAAAACCTTACTTTCCAGGTTACGACTCAAAGTTTCTGTCTTGGCAAATGGGCTGAGTTGGAGGAAATAGTTACCTCTTCTTCCACGGCCTGACTGGCCTAGTGTCATCCTGGTAATGATCAGTGTTAATAAGATTATTAAAAAATTGGCCAAGGGAGTCAAGGGCTACCTCCGACTCAGAAGTATCGTCAAGCTTCATCCAATCTTCAGCAATGCTCTTCTTCTTCTTTTTCGACCTCCGGGTCATTTTCTTGGCATTTATGGCGGCGGCTCTTGCTTCCTTGGCAGCTTCATGGTCATATTTAACTTTCCAGAAATCAGATCTGGCCTGCAGACAGGTAAAAACAAGATGAAAGGTCAGACAAGTATTAAACAATATGGCTGGGAAAAATACAAAGGAGGGAGATTAGAGTGTCCTTACTTCTGGCACCGGGTTAAGCTTGCAGAAGGGGTTTAACCCAACGATACTGCGGTCTTCGTATTTTCCGTTCACCAGAAGGGTTGACATTGAAACAATATCTTCTTCTGTTAGTTGAACGGAGCTGTGACGAAGAGAGTCATCTGGGCCTCCACCATACTCGTACATCAGTTTTGACCGATGACTTAGAGGGATAACCCGCCATGAGATCTAGCAGCGGGTCAGATCAACTCCGGTTAAGCCGTTTCCTAACAAGGCTTTAATCCTCTTTATTGATGGGATCAGCTTCTTGCGTTCGACAACAGTAAGCTTTTCAGGGAGCTCGAACCTAGGATCAAGATGTTCGGGGCGATAACCCGGCAGTGGCTTCTCGTTTGCTGGTGAAATGTCTTGACAATAGAACCAAGTATGATTCCAGTCTTTTGGATGACTCGGCAAGACTATGCGGGGGAATATAGCGCCCTGCCGGCGCTGAATGGAGATGCCTCCAAGCTCCAAGCTAAGGCCGTTGGTGCACTCGTTCTACCGGTTCAGATAAAAATATTCTCTAAACAGCTCCATGGTCGGCTCTTCTTGAAGATACACCTCACAGAGCACTTGGAAGTTACATATGTTAGAAATGGAATTGGGCCTGATATCTTGAGGGTGGAGTTTGAAAAAGTGGAGGACCTCTCTGAAGAACTTTGAGCCGGGCGGTGAGAAGCCACGGTTCATATGGTCAGTAAAAACAATCACTTCGCCATCCCTTGGATTGGGCCGTTCTCGTCCGGGTTAGGGGCACGATAAGAAATGACGTCTTTTCCTGGCAAAAATGCTATGGTGAAAAACTCCTTCAAACGTTCCTCGGTTACGGTTGAGGGAACCCAGTTGCAGATGGTTGGCGCTTTGGACGGCGTGATGTTCAAGAACGAACTAAAAGAAAGGCAACATGCCCGTTCAATTCAATGGTGAAATTAATAGTTAAATGATGATAATACATGTAAGTAATGGCGGCTTAGTTAAGGGCTAATGTCATATAAGGAAAAGTAAGTCGGCATAGTAAGCCACCATGACTACAGATATTTGAGAAAAGCAAATTCAGCTAAGTGTTGAGACAAACAAGTTTCCTAACTGCTTGGTATTATTCCAGATCAAATGGCTATTCAAAATGGGAAAAATTCTAGACCTAAAAAAAGTTTAGCGCAGATGAGTCTATGAGTTCTAGTGAGATCTTTGAACCAGAGAAAGGGATTTGTGGGCATCAAGAGTAGGCACAAAAACACTACCGCACAAGCATATATATTTTTTGGATCAAGAAAAGGCCTGCGGTGGAAGAACTACGAAGAACTGCGATGAACTATGAAGAACACGAAGAAGTCTGGAAACCCTAATGCGGATCAGAGAAGTGAAAAGGAGAACACTTACAACCACGGATCTTCTGCGGAGGTCTCCGCCGTTCTCTGGACTAATTCATATTATATCAGTATTATGAGTTTTTGTGCTTTGATGTACCGAAGGTAGTTCGGAGTGTCGGATATGATCATGGACATGACAAGGAATCTTGAAATGGTCGAGACGTAAAGATCGATATATTCGGACACCGGAAGTGTTACGGATGGTTTCGGAGAAATCTGGAGTGCGGGAGGGTTACCGGAAGCCCCCGGGAGAAATAATGGGCTTGATGGGCCTTAGTGGAGAGAGAGAGAGGGCTGGCCTAGTGCAGGCCGCACGCCCCTCCCCCTCTGGTCCGTATTGGACTAGGAGAGGGGGGCGGCGCCCCCCTTTCCTTCTCCCTCTCCTCCTTCCTTTCCCCCTCCTATTAGGAGTAGGAAAGAGGGGAGTCCTACTCCTACTGGGAGGAGGACTCCTCCTCCTGGCGCGCCATAGAGGGCCGGCCGGCCTCCCCCCTTGCTCCTTTATATACGGGGGCAAGGGGCACCTCTAGACACACAAGTTGATCATTGATCCCTTAGCCATGTGCGGTGCCCCCCTCCACCATAATCTACCTCAATCATATCGTAGTGGTGCTTAGGAGAAGCCCTGCGTCGGTAGCAACATCATCACCGTTATCACGCCGTCGTGCTGACGGAACTCTCCCGTGAAGCTCTGTTGGATCGGAGTTCATGGGACGTCATCGAGTTGAATGTGTGCTGAACTCAGAGGTGTCGTATGTTTTGTACTTAGATCGGTCGGATCGTGAAGACGTACGACTACATCAACTGCGTTCTCATAACGCTTCCTCTTACGGTCTACGAGGGTACGTGGACAACACTCTCCCCTCTCGTTGCTATGCATCACCATGACCTTGCATGTGTGTAGGATTTTTTTTGAAATTACTACATTCCCCAACAGAAATATCTTTGCAAATGGCTGACAAATCAACTACTATACCTATCAGTATTTGTGAGGATGTGCCCGTTGTTGTTGCTAATGTTACTATTTTGACTGACTTTGTTATACTTGAGATCCCCGAGGACGACAACCTGTTGATTATCCTTGGTAGACCCTTCTTGAATAATGTAGGGGTTGTTATTGATTGCAATAAAAGCAAGGTCACTTTTCATATCAATGGTAATGAGCATACGGTACACTTTCCAAAGAAACAATTCAGAGTGAATGGTATTAATGTTATTGAAAAATCTCCGACAATCACTATTGGAAGTTTTCAACTACCTCTACCTACTACCAAAAAGAAATATGAAATGCTTATTGTTGGGGACATTCATATCCCCGTTGAGGCAACTTAGTGATTTACAATAGCTCCTCGGTTTCATGCTAATCCAAACTGGTTATTAATAACACTTAATTAACCTTATTAATGGATCATTTTTTAGAGGTATGAAGTTGATGAATTTAGTAAGCACTACCTTCTGTCCCTACCTTTTGTTTTTTGTTTTTATTAGTTAAATAAAATAAAATGCCTTGTTTTGTTTGTTTTTTGAATTTTCCGCGCAATAAAAAAATGACCCAACAATAAAAGTTCTTAGAATGCTATGAAAATTTAATATGATTTTTTTCTGAATATTTAAGAATTTCTGGTGCAAATAATATCAGAGGGAGGTGCACCATGTTGGGACCACAACCCAACTGGGCACGGCCGGACCCCCAGGTGCGCCCTGGTGGGTTGTGGTACCCACATGGGGCCCCTCACTTATCTCTTCACACCACATCATCACCTACCTCCAGAAAAAAATCACCATTGCTCTCTGTCCCGTGTTCTTGCTCTCAAACCCACGGATTCTGATATCTTTGCTCGAAGCTCTGTTTCCGAAACTGTTTCGGGGGGATGTTGCATGGTATGTGACTCCACCGTTTGTCCAATTAGCTTTTTTAGTGGTTTATATTTTGAATAATTAGCTACTCTTGGTGCTGTTGTAGATGAGCTTGCATGTTGAATTCTTAGAGTTCTAATTAGTTTGAATGCTTGCTATGGCCTCTATGTATCCCTATGAGTAGTTGCTATCATTTTTGTGAAGTTTTGTTGGAAAAATTTGTGGACTAATTTTTTTTAGAATTTTTGTTCATAGGAAAAGGATGAATATCTTTAGGAAGTTTGCTTCTAAGAAGAACTCGAAGGGAGTTATGAGGGAGTCGTCTAACAGTGATCTCCATCCCCGGAGGTTAGCGGAAGTACGGCCGTGCGAATGGCCGCATACCCCGTTCATGGAAGAGGCTAGAATCCTTCAGGAGTTCACACAATATGCTGCTAATGCCGGCCTCACCGACTTCATCGCAGCTGCATGTGAACAACATCATCTCCTCCCAAACATCTTTGTTCAAAGTTTTAATTTCCTTCCTAGGAATAATCCTCCTGAGGTACAGTTTAATTTATATGCTGAAACCCGTCAGATACCACTTACTGAATTTTGTAACATATGCATGATCCCTTATGACGGGAGCTTAGTTGAGCCTAGGCCGGCAGAGTTTGAGGCCTTTTATCATACCTTGATAGTGGGAGATGCGAAAGGTGTGTCGGCTACCACTGCCGCTGGCTTGCATTTTCCTGTTGTTCATTACTTTGCTCTTTTTCATTGCAAAATGCTTGCTTGCTAGAGAGAAGGTGGGTGCACTCAATTCACCAGACCTTGTTGTTTTATGTCGTGCACTAGAGGGCGACAACACTTATAGCTTGGGAGTTATTGTGGCACGTCGCCTCCATGTTAATAAGTCCAAGGGTAAAATAGATGGTGGGATTTTCACTACTTGTTTGGCGGCTCACTTTAATGTTGAGATACGCCTTCATGATTACCCTCTGACTAAGGTTTACCTAGATCGCGCAGCCACGAATCACCACCATTTTACTGATATCGATTCTCCTAACATCCCTATTCCATATAACTTGGTTTTTAGTGTGAGGACTCGTGATATTATTCCATTGCCTGCTCCTACATTGTTTGATCCTATTACCAGGGGCGGATATAGGATTATGCCTGCGGACATCATCGCCTACCGGAACGACCAGGCTACAGCAGAGGAGGAGCCTCAGTAGTGGGATGCGTGGATGCCCGCACCTCAGCACCCCGACTACTATCCAGGCTACTGATCGATTACCAAGTTAGGCCAAAAGGCTTGGGGGAGTACGTGTTTTCCAGCGACATTACATTCATGTCCACTTATTGCATTTGTTGGTGTCACCACTTTTTCATTGTATCATCCATATTTAATTTTGTTTTCTTGTTTTCTTCTTGTGTGTTTGAAAAACCTTAGAAAAACCAAAAAATAGTTGTAGTTAGTTTACTTTCTATGCATGCTTAGTTGTAGTACTAAAAAGAAAATCCAAAAATATTTCCTTGTTCTTCTTTTGCTTGTTGGGAGCTTTCCCGTGTAAATAGCTTTTCTCGTTTTTGCTTTTCACTTTTATTTGCTTGTTTAAGAAAACCCAAAACTCCAAAAATATTTAAGTGTGTTTCTTTAAATTTCTTTTCTGCAAATTCCAAAAACTCCAAAAGCTCTGGCACCTTTGCAAATCACTGCTTCCCTCTACGAAGGGACTATCTATTTACTTTTATGTTGTGTCATCACCCTCTAAAATAAGCGCCAGAACCTGAGAGAACTATTGTCATGCTGATGCGTTGTGTGTAGCTAATGTTGGGTGCGTCATGGCTGGATCTTTTCTAGCATGAATTACAATATTTAGTCGATGCTTGAACTTTGGGGGTGCTCTGCATTTATGTTTTGCGGTCTCAGAAAGGGCTAGCGAGATACCACTATTGTCATATTATATCATGGTTGTTTTTACAACGTGTTGCTATTTGAGATAACTTATTATTGCTCGCTAGCTGATTATATTATTGATATGAGTTAATATATTTTTTTGTCCGCATGGTTAGTTATAATGTTGGCTGAAAACCAGGGTGTTGTTTAAGCTTATTTATGCAAACAAGAGCAAAAGAGTTCATAAAAGTTTTTCTTTTTCACTTTTAGTTTATCAACTGAATTGCTTGAGGACAAGAAAAGGTTTAAGCTTGGGGGAGTTGATACGTCTCCAACGTATCTACTTTTCCTAATGCTTTTCCTCTTGTTTTGGACTCTAATTTGCATGATTTGAGTGAAACTAACCCCGGACTGATGATGTTTTTAGCAGAACTACCATAGTGTTGTTTTTGTGCAGAAATAAAAGTACTTGGAATGGAACGAAACTTAGCGAGGATTTTTTCTATCATTAAAGATAATATCTAGAGCCAAGATCCACCGGAGGGGTGATGTCTACTACACAACCTTCTTCTTGTGGACATTGTTGGGCCTCCAAGTGCAAAGGTTTGTAGGACAGTAGCAAATTTCCCTCAAGTGGATGACCTAAGGTTTATAAATCCGTGGGACGCGTAGGATGAAGATGGTCACTCTCAAGCAACCCTGCAACCAAATAACAAAGAGTCTCTTGTGTCCCCAACACACCCAATACAATGGTAAATTGTATAGGTGCACTAGTTCGGCGAAGAGATGGTGATACAAGTACAATATGGATGGTAGATATAGGTTTTTGTAATCTGAAAATATAAAAACAGCAAGGTAACTATTGATAAAAGTGAGCACAAACGGTATTGCAATGCATTGAAACAAGGCCTAGGGTTCATACTTTAACAAGTGAAAGTTCTCTCAACAATAATAACATAATTGGATCATAAAAGTATCCCTCAACATGCAACAAAGACTCACTCCAAAGTCACTAATAGCGGAGAACAAACGAAGATATTATTGTAGGGTACGAAAGCACCTCAAAGTTATTCTTTCTGATCGATCTATTCAAGAGTTTGTACTAGAATAACACCTTAAGACACAAATCAACCAAAACCCTAATGTCACCTAGATACTCCAATGTCACCTCAAGTATCCATGGGTATGATTATACGATATGCATCACACAATCTCAGATTCATCTATTTGACCAACACAAAGAACTTCAAAGAGTACCCCAAAGTTTCTACTAAAGAGTGAAGACGAAAACGTGTGCCAACCCCTATGCATAAGTTCACGAGGTCACGGAACTCGCAAGTTGATCACCAAAACATACATCAAGTGGATCACGTGATATCCCATTGTCACCACAGATAAGCACATGCAAGACATACATCAAGTGTTCTCAAATCCTTAAAGACTCAATCCGATAAGATAACTTCAAAGGGAACACTCAATTCATCATAGGAGAGTAGAGGGGGAGAAACATCATAAGATCCAACTATAATAGCAAAGCTTGCAATACATCAAGATCGTGCCAAATCAAGAACATGAGAGAGAGAGAGAGAGATCAAACACATAGCTATTGGTACATACCCTCAGCCTCGAGGGTGAACTACTCCCTCCTCGTCATGCAGAGCGCCAGGATGATGAATATGGCCACCGGAGAGGGATTCCCCCATCCGGCAGGGTGCCAGAACGGGTCTAGATTTGTTTTTGGTGGCTACGGAGGCTTGCGGCGGCGGAACTCCCGATCTAGGTTTCTTTCTAGAAGTTTGGGTATATATAAGAGGTAGGGGGTGCACCCAGGGGGTAGGGCGCGCCCCTACCCTTGTGGTGGCTTTCGTGGATCTAAGACTGACAATAGAATGGGAGGTAGGTATGAGGAGGCAAGATCCTAGCTATGGCAAAGTTGTACACACGAGTTTTACGAGTTTAGGCCCTTCACGGAGGAAGTAACAGCCCTACCCTCTCGGTGCCCATAGGCGGTCGACTGGATTATGTATGTGTGTTTACAGGGGTGCGAACCCTTCCGCCAGTGGGGGGGTGGCTTATATAGAGTGCGCCTAGACCCCAGCCAGCCCATGTTACAAGGGTTTTAAGGTACGTCAAGAGGGGGGCGTTACTGGTAACGCTAGCAATTAAGTGACATAAATGCCTATTAAGTCTATGAAGTAAACGTCCGACCATTGTCGTGCAGAGTGACTTTGGATCTTCTATATGTCGAGTGATAATTGCCGTGGTCGAGTGACTTTGAATCTTCCGAGTGGAATGCCTGGCAGTCGAGTGGATGATGCTATCCCTCGAATGCTTCTGGTTTTAGGATGGAGTCCTAGGGGAGGGTGTCTAGGTCAGACCTATGACCCTACCCTAGGTACATAGCTTCATCAGTGGCCTTGGGACTCCTTTGTTCCATCTCCGGTACTCCGTGGGCTTCTTCTGGTCCAAAACAATCTCCGTGAAATTTCAGGTCAATTGGACTCTGTTTGGTTTTCCTTTTCTGTGATACTCAAAAACAAGGAAAATACAGAAACTGGCACTGGGCTCTAGGTTAATAGGTTAGTCCCAAAACTCATATAAAATAGCATATAAATGCATATAAAACATCCAAGGTTGATAATATAATAGCATGGAACAATCAAAAATTATAGATACGTTGGAGACATATCAAGCATCGCCAAGCTTAATTCCTGCTCGTCCTCGAATAGGTAAATGATAAAAACAGAATTTTTTGATGTGGAATGCTACCTAACATATTTATCCATGTAATCCTATTTATTGTAGCAAGAATATTCAGATCCATAAGATTCAAGACAAAAGCTTAATATTCACATAAAAATAATAATACTTCAAGCATACTAACTAAGCAGTCATGTCTTCTCAAAATAACATGGCCAAAGAAAGCTTATCCCTACAAAATCATATATTTGGCGATGCTTCATTTTTGTCACATAAAAATGCTTCCATCATGCACAACCCCAATGACAAGCCAAGCAATTGTTTCATACTTTAGTAATCTCAAACTTTTTTCAACTTTCACGCAATACATGAGCGTGAGCCATGGACATAGCACTATGGGTGGAATAGAATATAATGATGGGGGTTGTGTGGAGAAGACAAAAAAAGGAAAGTCTCACATTGACTCGGCTAATCAACGGGCTAGGGAGATGCCCATCAATTGATGTCAATGCAAGGTAGGGATTGCCATGCAACGGATACACTAGAGCTATAAATGTATGAAAGCTCAACAAAAGAAACTAAGTGGGTGTGCATCCAACTTGCTTGCTCATGAAGACCTAGGGCATTTGAGGAAGCCCATTGCTGGAATATACAAGCCAAGTTCTATAATGAAAAATTCCCACTAGTATATGTAAGTGACAACATAGGAGACTCTCTATCATGAAGATCATGGTGCTACTTTGAAGCACAAGTGTGGAAAAAAGGGTAGTAGCATTGTCCCTTTTTATTTCTTTTGTCTTTATTTCTTTTATTTTATTTTTTGGGCCTTTCTTTTTTTATTTGGCCTTCCCTTTTTATTTGGGACAATGCTCTATTAATGATGATCATCACACTTCTATTTATTTACAACTCAATGATTACAACTCGATGCTAGAACAAAACATGACTCTATATGAATGCCTCCGGTGGTGTACCGGGAAGGGCAATGAATCAAGAGTGACATATATGATAAATTATGCATGGTGGCTTTGCCAAAAATACGATGTCAACTACATGATCATGCAAAGCAATATGACAATGATGAAGTGTGTCATAAATGAAACGGTGGAAAGTTGCATGGCAATATATCTCGGAATGGCTATGGAAATGCCATAATAGGTAGGTATGGTGGCTGTTTTGAGGAAGATATAAGGAGGTTTATGTGTGGCAGAGTGTATCATATCATGGGGTTTGGATGCACCAGCGAAGTTTGCACCAACTCTCAAGGTGAGAAAGGGCAATGCACGGTACCAAATAGGCTAGCAATGATGGAAGGGTGAGAGTGCGTATAATCCATGGACTCAACATTAGTCATAAAGAACTCACATACTTATTGCAAAAATCTAGAATTCATCAAAACCAAGCATTACGTGCATACTCCTAGGGGGATAGATTGGTAGGAAAAGACCATCGCTCGTCCCCGACCGCCACTCATAAGGAAGACAATCAATAAATAAATCATGCTCCAAATTTGTTACACAACGGTTACCATACATGCATGCTTTGGGACTTGAAATCTTCAACACAAGTATTTCTCAAATTTACAACTACTCAACTAGCACAACTTTAATATCACCATCCTCATATCTCAAAACAATTATCAAGTATCAAACATCTCATGGTATTCAATGCACTTTTTATTATACCAATCTTCGATGCCTATAATATTAGGACTATTTTTATAACCAAAGCAAATTACCAAGCTGTGCTATCTCAAAATAATATAAGTGAAGTATGAGAGATCAATAATTTCTATAAAATAAAACCACCACCGTGCTCTAAAAGATATAAGTGAAGCACTAGAGCAAAATTATCTAGCTCAAAATATATAAGTGAAGCACATAGAGTCTTCTAACAAATTCCAATTCATGTGTGTCTCTCGCAAAAGGTGTGTACAGCAAGGATGATTGTGCTAAACTAAAAATCAAAGACTCAAATCATACAAGAGGGTCCAAGCAAAACACATATCATGTGGTGAATAAAAATATGACATCAAGTAAATTTACCGATGAATGAAGACGAAAGAGGGGATGCCTTCCGGGGCATCCCCAAGCTTAGGATTCTGGTTGTCCTTGAATTTTACCTTGGGGTGCCTTGGGAATCCCCAAGCTTAGGCTCTTTACACTCCTTATTCCATAATCCATCATATCGTTACCCAAAACTTGAAAACTTCACAACACAAAACTCAACAGAAAATCTCATGAGCTCCGCTAGTATAAGAAAACAAACCACCACTTAAGGTACTGTAATTAACTAATTTTTTATTTATATTGGTGTTAAACCTACTGTATTCCAACTTCTCTATTGTTCATACCCTCCGATACTACTCATAGATTCATCAAAATAAGCAAACAACACATAGAAAACAGAATCTGTCAAAAACAGAATAGTTTGTAGTAATCTGTATCAAACTTATACTTATCGAACTCAAAAAATTGTGAAATAAATTGTTTGACGTGAGAAATTTTTCTATTAATCATCTGCAAAAAGAATCAACTTAATAGCACTCTCCATTAAAAAATGGTAGCTAATCTCGTGAGCGCTAAAGTTTCTGTTTTTTACAGCAAGATCACAAAGACTTCACCCAAGTCTTCCCAAAGGTTCTACTTGTAAAAAACACTAATTAAAACATAAAACCACATATAAACAGAGTCTAGATGAATTATTTATTACTAAACAGGAACAAAAAGCAAGAAACAAAATTAAATTGGGTTGCCTCCCAACAAGCGCTATCGTTTAACGCCCCTAGCTAGGCATGATGATTTCAATGATGCTCACATAAAAGATAAGAATTGAAACATAAAGAGAGCATCATGAATCATATTAATAACATATTTAAATCTAACCCACTTCCTATGCATAGGGATTTTGTGAGCAAACAACTTATGGGAACAAGAATCAACTTGCATAGGAAGGTAAAACAAACAAAACTTCAAGATTTTCAACACATAGAGAGGAAACTTGATATTATTGCAATTCCTACAAGCATATGTTCCTCACTCATAATAATTTTCAGTAGCATCATGAATGAATTCAACAATATAACCATCACATAAATCATTATTTTCATGATCTACAAGCATAGAAAATTTACTACTCACCACATAAGCAAAATTCTTCTCATTCATAATAGTGGGAGCAAACTCAACAAAATAACTATCATGTGAGGCATAATCCAATTGAAAACTAAAATCATGATGACAAGTTTCATGGTTATCATTAATCTTTATAGCATACATGTCATCATAATAATCATCATAGATAGCAACTTTGTTCTCATAATCAATTGGAACCTCCTCCGAAATAGTGGATTCATCACTAAATAAAGTCATGACCTCTCCAAATCCACTTTGATCAATATAATCATCATAAATAGGAGGCATGCTTTCATCATAATAAATTTTCTCATCAAAACTTGGGGGACAAAAAATATCATCTTCATCAAGAATAGCTTGCCCAAGCTTGCGGCTTTGCATATCATTAGCATCATGGATATTCAAGGAATTCGTACTAACAACATTGCAATCATGCTCATCATTCAAATATTTAGTGCCAAACTTTCTAATGCATTCTTCTTCTAGTACTTGAGCACAATTTTCCTTCCCATCATTTTCACGAAAGACATTAAAAAGATGAAGCATATGAGGCAACCTTAATTCCATTTTTTATAATATTCTTTTGTAAACTAAACTAGTGATAAAACAAGAAACAAAAAGATTCAATTGCAAGATCTAAAGATATACCTTCAAGCGCTAACCTCCCCGGCAACGGTGCCAGAAAAGAGCTTGATGTCTACTACACAACCTTCTTCTTGTAGACGTTGTTGGGCCTCCAAGTGCAGAGGTATGCAGGAGAATAGCAAATTTCCCTCAAGTGGATGACCTAAGGTTTATCAATCCGTGGGAGGCGTATGATGAAGATGGTCTGTCTCAAGCAACCCTGCAACCAAATAACAAAGAGTCTCTTGTGTACCCAACACACCCAATACAATGGTAAATTGTATAGGTGCACTAGTTCCGTGAAGAGATGGTGATACAAGTACAATATGGATGGTAGATATAGGTTTTTGTAATCTGGAAATATAAAAACAGCAAGGTAACTAATGATAAAAGTGAGCACAAACGGTATTGCAATGTGTTGAAACAAGGCCTAGGGTTCATACTTTCCCTAGTGCAAGTTCTCTCAACAATAATAACATAATTGGATCATAAAACTATCCCTCAACATGCAACAAAGAGTCACTCCAAAGTCACTAATAGAGGAGAACAAACGAAGAGATTATTGTAGGGTACGAAAGCACCTCAAAGTTATTCTTTCTGATCGATTTATTCAAGAGCTCATACTAGAATAACACCTTAAGACACAAATCAACCAAAACCCTAATGTCACCTAGATACTCCAATGTCACCTCAAGTATCCGTGGGTATGATTATATGATATGCATCACACAATCTCAGATTCATCTATTCAACCAACACAAAAGAACTTCAAAGAGTGCCCCAAAGTCTCAACCGGAGAGTCAAGACGAAAATGTGTGCCAACCCCTATGCATAAGTTCACGAGGTCACGGAACTCGCAAGTTGATCACCAAAACATACATCAAGTGGATCACGTGATATCCCATTGTCACCACAGATAAGCACATGCAAGACATACATCAAGTGTTCTCAAATACTTAAAGACTCAATCTGATAAGATAACTTCAAAGGGAAAACTCAATTCATCACAAGAGAGTAGAGGGGGAGAAACATCATAAGATCGAACTATAACAGCAAAGCTCGCGATACATCAAGATCGTGCCAAATCAAGAACACGAGAGAGAGAGAGAGAGAGAGAGATCAAACACATAGCTATTGGTACATACCATCAACCCCGAGGGTGAACTACTCCGTCCTCGTCATGGAGAGCGATGGGATGATGAAGATGGCCAACAAAGAGGGATTCCCCCCTCCGGTAGGGTGCCGGAACGGGTCTAGATTGGTTTTTGGTGGCTATGGAGGCTTGAGGTGGTGGAACTCCCGATCTAGGTTTCTTTCTGGAAGTTTGGGTATATATAAGAGGTGTTGGAGTTGGGAACAAGTCAGGGGGGTCCCCGAGGCGGCCACGAGGTAGGGGCGCCCCCCACCCTCATGGTGGCCTAGGGACTCCTCTGGTACATCTCCGGTACTCCGTGGGCTTCTTCTGGTCCAAAAACAATCTCCGTGAAATTTCAGGTCAATTGGACTCCGTTTGGTTTTCCTTTTCTGCGATACTCAAAAACAAGGAAAAAACGGAAACTGGCACTGGGCTCTAGGTTAATAGGTTAGTCCCGAAAATCATATAAAATAGCATATAAATACATATAAAGCATCCAAGGTTTATAATATAATAGCATGGAACAATCAAAAATTATAGATACGTTGGAGACGTATCAAGGGGGGCACCTGGGTGGGCACAACCCACCAGGGCGCGTCCCCCCTCCTGGCGCGCCCAGGTGGGTTGTCCCCACCTGGTCGCCCCGCAGACCTCAACCCTGATACTATAAACCCACATATTCGGAGAAAAAATCAGGGAGAAATAATTATCGCGATCCACGAGACGGAGCCGATGTCCCTCCTATTCTTCATCGGGAGGCCAGATCTGGAGTCCGTTTGGGGCTCCGGAGAGGGGGGTCTCCATTCTTCGTCATCACCAACCCTCTTCCATCGCCAATTCCATGATGTTCCCCACCAGGAGTGAGTAATTCCTTCGTAGGCTCACTGGTTAGTGAGGAGTTGGATGAGATTCATCATGTAATCGAGTTAGTTTTGTTAGGGCCTGATCCCTAGTATCCACTATGTTATAAGATTGATGTTGCTATGAATTTGCCATGCTTAATGCTTGTCACTTTGGCCTAGGTGCCATGATTTAAGATCCGAAACGTTTATGTTATCACCATTATATCCATGTTCCAGATACGATCTTGCAAGTTATAGTCACCTACTATGGGTTATGATCCAGCAACCCTGGAGTGACAATAGTCGGGACCACTCCCGATGATGATCGTAGTTTGAGGAGTTCATGTATTCATCATGTGTTAATGCTTTGTTACGGTTCTCTATTAAAAGGAGGCCTTAATATCCCTTAGTTTCTAATTGGACCCCGCTGCCACGGGAGGGTAGGACAAAAGATGTCATGTAAGTTCTTTCCATAAGCACGTATGACTATTTACAGAATACATGCCTACAATATATGATGAACTGGAGCTAGTGCCGTATAGCCCTAGGTTATGACTATCTCATGATGAATATCATCCAACAAATTACCGATCCAATGCCTACAAATTTATCCTATATTGTTCTTGCTAAGTTACTATTGCTATCGTTACTGTTGTACTTGCTACAAAACTATTGCTATCACTGTGTCCCATCGGGGGATCGTAGCCAACCCAGACAAGATTAAAGCTATCAAGTAGATCCAAGCACCAAGGACAGTCAAGGATGTGAGGCGTTTGACAGGATGCATTGCCGTGCTAAGAAGATTCATTTCCAAGTGTCGTGGTGGGCGCACGACAGATGCCAAGGGATGGATAAAGGGAGGAGGAGGCTCGAGGGCACAGGTGGGCTCCAGAGGCGAGGTTGGCATGAGCGAGCGAGGGACGCAAGACATACCCAGGTTCAGGGATCTCCGGAGAGATAACACCCCTAGTCCTGCCAAGTGTGGTTTATACGTAACAGTACAGAGTTGCTCCTTGAGCTGTATGGAGGAAGAAGGAAGGCAGGCCAAGGCTTAGGCTGCTCCCTCTCCTGGTGTATGTGAGTGGTCTGATCAAGTGTTCTTGTGTGTGAGTTGCTTGCCCGCATGCATGAGGGCTCATGGGGGTTTTATAGGTCAACCCCCTAGGGATACAATGGTAATGTTACAAGGCCGTGGAGTCGGTTTGTCATTGTCCGGGAAGCTGGTGGTGGGACCCGCCGGGTGTCATGGCTCGTCGGGTTCTCCAAGCGCGGGCCCCGTGTGCCAGGGGCACTGTTGGCCATCTTGTCGATCGTCACGGAGTGGCCGGGTCGAGTCCGCTACAGTGGTGCCCCGTCAGGTCACCGCTTGCCGGCGTTAGCAGTGACGTCGTGCGTACTGTAGCTACGCCAGCCCTGGTCCGCAGGGTAGGTAGGACACTATCGCCACGCCTCGGCTGACCAGGGGAGTTGGTGGGGCACTGTTGCCCTGCTCACCCTTGGATGGAGACTCGTCTTGTCGTACGGCTGGGATGGGACGGGAGCTCGCCCGTGGCCGGGTTTAGGAACACGCCAAGGGGGAGCTGGCTTGTTGGAGAAGTCTTGGTTGTGCCGGGTTCGGCCGTCTCGCGCCTGTCATCGGGGCCGGGTTGAGGAGTTTTGGTTGGGTCGAGGGACTTGGCCGGGTTGATCAGCTCGGTCAAGTGCGAGCCGGATTGAGAGGCGTTGCTGGCCCCGATGTTTTTGAAATGGATCTGTGTTCCGTTGCCTGCCCGGGGTTCATCCCCCCGACACCAAGTCTGCCGAGCGTGCCTTGCCATTCTTCAAAATCCTGAAGAAGGCAGGACCCATGAAGTGGACCCCAGAAGCAGACACGGCTTTACAAGAGCTAAAGGCCTACTTGTCCTCTGTGCCCACCTTGGTTGCTCCCACATCACAAGAGCCTTTGCTGCTATACTTGGCGGCAACCAATCAAGTGGTTAATGCAGGCTTGGTGGCGCAGCGAGAAGTGTACGAAGGAGAAAGTGAGCGAGGACCGGCAGAGTCAGATAAGGGTCAGGACAGAGATAAGCACGGCAGCAAGAGCAACCCCAAGGACACGGCAAAGAACAAAGTGGTGCAGCACCCAGTGTACTTCGTCAGTTCCTTACTACAAGGAGCTAGGTCGAGGTACTCTGGCGTGCAAAAGTTGATCTTTGGTCTCATCATGGCCTCAACGAAACTACGCCACTACTTCCAAGCCCATGAGATCACGGTTGTCACTCATTTCCCGTTGTGAGGATACTCCGAAACCCTGAGGCCACCGCAGAATAGTGGAGTGGGCTTTGGAGTTATCTAGTTTTGGCCTGAGGTTTGAGAGCACATCAACGATCCAAAGCAGGGCATTGGCAGAGTTTATTGCAGAATGGATGCCAACCCCTGATGAGGAAGTACCAAAAACAGTTATCCCCGACAAGGAGGCTCCCCAAGAGTGGATTATGTATTTTGACGGCGCCTTTTCCCTACAAGGTGCAGGGTCTGGCGTGCTTCTCGTTGCCCCCTCATGCTTGCGTGACACGGAGGGCACCATAGGATGACACCAAAATAAAACATACAACTCAAATCAATCATGATTATCAATCAACCCATAGGACAAAACAGATCTACTCAAACATCATAGGATGGCCATACATCATTGGATAATAATATATAGCATTAAGAAACATGTTTAAGTGGATATTACAGCAGGGAGAAGAGGTGTTAATCGAGTCCGTGAGATATATAATAAAGAGTAGTTTTGAGATAAGGGCTTTGTTTTCTTGCTATGATCTTGAGGGAAAAAATAAAAGAAAGGATAAAAATAAATAAAAAGATCATATATTGATCTTATGGAGAGTAATGGCTTCACATATAAAGAGTATGATGAATAAAAGTTGTTGAGAGTTCACAAACATAGTTTTGGTCATTGTTGCAATTAATAGGAAGTAATAAAGAAAGAGAGGCTTCACATATAAATACTATCTTGGACATCTTTTGTAATTGTGAGCACTCATTAAAATATGAATGTTAAAAAGTTGATGGTGGACAAGGAAGACAACATAATGAGTTATGTTTGCTTATATCCGAATAGAAGTTATATTGTCTTGGATCATCCAACGTGTTGAGCTTGCCTTTCCCTCTCATGCTAGCCAAAATTCTTTGCACTAAGTAGAGATACTACTTGTGCTTCCAAACATCCCTAAACCAAGTTTTGCCATGAGAGTCCACCATACCTACCTATGGATTGAGTAAGATCCTTCAAGTAAGTTGTCAACGGTGCAAGCAATAAAAATTGCTCTTTACATATGTATGACTTATTAGTGTGAAGAAAATAAGTTGTATACGAACTTGTGATATGGAAGAAATAAAAGCGACAGACAGCATAATAAAGGTCCTTATCACAAGCGGCAATATAAAGTGACGTTATTTTGCATTAAAGATTTTGTACATCCAACCATAAAAGCGCATGACAACCTCTGCTTCCCTCTGCAAAGGGCCTATCTTTTACTTTTATCTTCTACCCTTCTATAAGAGTCATGGTGATCATCACCTTTCCTTTTTATACTTTTTCCTTTGGCAAGCACTATATATATGTTGGAGAGATCCGGATATATATCCCCTCAGATGTAGGTTTTCATAAAGTATTATTGTTGACATTACCCTTGAGGTAAAAGGTTGGGAGGCGAAACTATAAGCCCCTATCTTTCTCTGTGTCCGGCTGAAGCTCTGAAACCATAAGTATCCCGTGAGTGTTAGCAATTGTGAAAGACTAAATGATAGTTGAGTATGTGGACTTGCTAAAAAAGCTCTTTAATTGACTCTTTCCGATATTATGATAAATTGCAATTGCTTCAATGACTGAGATCATAGTTTGTTAGTTTTCAATGAAGTTTCTGATTCATACTCTATCTTGTGAATGAATTCTTAATTTAGCATAACAAATTATATGGCATTATATGTTGTTGTTCTAAAGATGATCATGATGCCCTCATGTCAGTATTTTATTTTATCAACACTTGTATCTCTAAACATGTGGACATATTTATCGATATCTGCTTTCGCTTGAGGACAAGCAAGATCTAAGCTTGGGGGAGTTGATACGTCCATTTACCATCATGCTTTTACATTGATATTTAATGCATTATGGGATGTTATTACACAATATATCACAATACTTATGCATATTCTCTCTTATTTTACAAGGTTTACATGAAGAGGGAGAATGTCGGCAGCTAGAATTCTGGGCTGGAAAAGGAGCAAATATTAGAGACCTATTCTGCACAACTCCAAAAGTCATGTAACTTCATTGAGCACGTCTTTGGAATAAGTAAAAAATATTGGGCAAAGAAAGTACCAGAGGGGGGCCACCAGCCAGCCACAAGGGTGGAGGGCGCGCCCTACCCCCTGGGCGCGCCCCCGACCTTGTGGGCCCCCTGACAGGCCTCCGGTGCCCATCTTTGGCTATATGGTGTCTTTTACCCTGCAAAAAATCAAGAAGAAGCTTTCAGGATGAAGCATCGTCGTCTCGAAGCGGAACCTGGGCAGAACCAATCTAGGCCTCTGACGAAGCTGTTCTGCCGGGGAAACATCCCTCCGGGAGGGGGAAATCATCGCCATCGTGATCACCATCGATCCTCTCATCAAGAGGGGGTCAGTCTCCATCAACATCTTCACCAGAACCATCTCATCTCAAACCCTAGTTCATATCTTGTATTCGATCTTGGTCCCAAAACCTCAGATTGTTACCTCTGGGTTGCTAGTAGTGTTGATTACTCCTTGTAGTTGATGCTAGTTGGTTTATGCGGTGGAAGATTATATGTTCAGATCCTTAATGATAACTAATACTCCTCTGATTATGATTGTGAATATGCTTTGTGAGTAGTTACGTTTGTTCCTGAAGATATGGGAGAAGTCTTGTTATAAGTAATCATGTGAATTTGGTATTCGTTCGATATTTTGATGAGATGTATGTTGTCTCTCCTCTAGTGGTGTTATGTGAACGTCGACTACATGACACTTCACCATTATTTGGGCCTAGGGGGAGGCATTGGGAAGTAATAAGTAGATGATGGGTTGCTAGAGTGACAGAAGCTTAAACCCTAGTTTATGCGTTGCTTCGTAAGGGGATGATTTGGATCCATATGTTTCATGCTATGGTCAGGTTACCTTAATTCTTCTTTCATAGTTGCGGATGCTTGCGAGAGGGGTTAATCATAAGTGGGAGGCTTGTCTAAGGAAGGGCAGCACCCAAGCATCGGTCCACCCACTATCAAATTATCATAGTAACGAACGTGAATCATATGAGCATGATGAAAACTAGCTTGGCAACAATTCCCATGTGTCCTCAGGAGCGCTTTGCTTTAAATAAGAGTTTTTTCAGGCTTGTCCTTTGCTACAAAAAGGATTGGGCCACCTTTCTACACCTTAGTTACTATATTAACTTGTTACCTGTTACAATTTACCCTATCATAAAACTATCGGTTACCGATAATTTCAATGCTTGCAGAGAATACCTTGTTGAAAACTGCTTGTCATTTCCTTCTGCTCCTTGTTGGGTTCGACACTCTTACTTATCGAAAGGACTAAAATAGATCCCCTATACTTGTGGGTCATCAGTGGTGCGGAGAAAGGGAGGAAATGAGCTAGGGTTCGCCAAGGTGGTCGGGGTGGCCTTGTGGACGCAAAGGCATCGTAGGATGGCCACCGCGTGGCCATCCACGGCCACGGATGTGTGCAGGGCGTCCAGCACGCTCGATGAACAGGAGGAAGACCACAACGCTCATGGGCTCGGCAGGCACACTGTGCACTAGAGGCCTAGTTGTACAGTGCCTATTTTGCTCTTTTTCTTTTACTATAAATTGAATCAGCTCCTGTTTTCCCTTTATTTAAAATAGCAAGTGAATTTTGTTTGAGTTGAAACTTGTGACATAAATAGTATGCAAATATTGAAATAACACACAAAGTTTGGGGTCCTTTGGAAATGTTAAGATTTAGTTTTACAGTTAAATGGATCACTTTTTTAACCGAGCTAATCCCCTTTCCATTATAGAAATAACGAAATACAGATCAAGGTCCAGGTTAACCGAAAAGGGAAAGGGAAAAGTGAGTTCAAGCATCCCAGGGAAACCCGCTATAGACGCTCGCAATCGAAACGTCTACTACGAGGCAAAAACCCTAGGACACCATCAGCACGCCACTACTAGTTGAACAGTTCCCAACCACAGAAAAACCAACATGGCCTATGTAGAGGTCCAACATCATCTAACAGAATAG
Source organism: Triticum monococcum (assembly GCA_034509565.1). NCBI lineage: Eukaryota > Viridiplantae > Streptophyta > Magnoliopsida > Poales > Poaceae > Triticum > Triticum monococcum. The sequence goes on from CM067844.1 coordinate 413,603,923, forward strand.
AGTATCAACCACCTTAGATCACGCGCTAAACATAGCATCTAAAGCAGCAGCTCGCAGCACTATCACCCAGTCTTCATTCCAGATCTCCCTCGACGTGAGATGTCACACACAACCTCATCATCCTCTTAGCAGTATCCTTCAACGACAGCGCGCCTGTCGGGGGTGCTGATCCCACGGACACCTATGGGACCACGGCGGACCGAGGCCCCTTTCGGTTTGGCAGGGGGGCGGAGAGTGCACGAAGAGCAGATCGAGGCGAAGCGCACGAGCAACGCGGTCGGTTTACCCAGGTTCGGGCCGCACGGATGCGTAAAACCCTACTCCTGCTTGTGATTGTATTGGATTCTTGCTCGAGAGCGCTGATTGCTACAGTACACACCAGCAGCTAGCCAGACCGAGCGAGAGAATGATCGTCCCTCCCCCCTACGTTGCGCATGGGCCTCCTTTTATATGTCAAAGGGGTCACCGACAGGTGGCAACATAGATGAGGGTAAAAATGGAAAAGACGTGGTGGTTGGCACCACCGCCTACTACAGTGTATCGTACCTAACCTAAGCGGCAGGGGACAAAGGCATTAAATGCCTGTCTGCGTTGCCTAGACGGTGCAGAAAGGGACCGTCAGGGACACCACTGCTTGCCACGGTGGCTATCTTGTCAGCGCCGCTTGCCACCGTGTACCTCTGGCTGCACAGCCTTCCGCCACATACGCCTGGAAGGGCCCCAGAGCAACGCGTTGGTGGATGTGCTGGAGCGCAGGTACAGGATGGAAGCTTGCCGCGGCAAGTGCCTTGCCGCGGTTATTATCTTGTCGCGTCCAGGAGCTTGTCGCTCACTGGGTCTTGCCGGGACACATGGTGTGCTGCGGCAAGTTCCTTGAGATGGCTTGGTTGGCCTCCCCGGCAAGCTCCTCTTCCGGGGTCTTGTCTCCTTCCCGGCAAGCTCCTCTTGCCGGGGCCTTGTCTCCTTGGTTTGGATACTTTGTTCTTGAATGGTTCCAAAGGAACCAGGGAGGATCTTGGCGGTCGCCTGGCAAGCCTTGCCACGGGACGCTGCGACTGCTCGTGCACAAGTTCGGGATACTAAGGTACCCCTACTTTAGTACACCGATAGGAGCCCCCGGGCCTGGGCCATACACAGTGTCGAGCGCTGTTGGGCCAGGCCCAAAACAGGGCACGGGCACGCGCGGCCTAGGTTACACCGTAGCTCACTCCGCATCCACCGCGCCCTCCCTGCACGGCATGCGTCGAACGCGGCATCGTGGGAGAAATCGTGGGTGGTTGCTTTATTTGGAAAGGCGGAACGTCCGCCCACTCCCCCTTTATAAGCAAGGGGAAGCAGGGGTAGTGCGCCCACTCGCCCCCTTTCCGCTCCAATCTTCAAAATCTCCGCCCCGCCTCCGTCTTCCCAAAGCAAACAGAGCACAGCGCCCTGCCCCCCGCATTGCCACCAGTAACACCAACGCCGTCGACCTCCTCCACCGCTTCCGCCATGGCTCCGAAAGCCGACAAGGGGAAAGCCGTGAAGTCGTCCGAGGCGCAGCGGCTTGCGGTGCTGCGGAAGAAGCGAGCCATCTTCCCCCCCCCCCCAAGCTCGCCGCGAAGGAGCTGAGGGAGTACTACTACCTGTTCTGGTCGACGGAGACGCAAGCTCACCCGAGCACCAAGGTACTCCCAGCTGCTGCTCACAAGACCGCTCCGCAAGGATATCCCTTTTTCGCTGTCTTCTTCTACTGCGGGCTCTGCCCGCCCTTTTCCGAATTCTTCTGTGATATCATGAATACCTACAACCTCTGCCTCCTTGACTTCACTCCCAATGCCGTCCTCACCATGGCCGTTTTCGCCCACCTTTGCGAGAACTTTGTCGGAGTCCACCCTAATGTAGCCCTTTTCCGCCATTTCTTCATTCCCCGGGTAGAAAGAGGAGAGCCCTTGTCTGGCGGAATCGCTTGGGTCTCAAGGACCGGCAAGAAGGATTCTTATTTGGAGGGCGAGTTCCGCGGCAAGTGGGAGGGGTGGAGGGCAGATTGGTGTTGGATTGTCGAGGAGAGCCCGCAGTCGTTCACCGCCCGGCGCCAAGTAGCAGCAGTATGTGGCAGCGACTGGAGTGACGTGGCCCCGGAGGACAGCAGGCTAAGGATTGCCGTCACCAGGATCCAACGCCTCAGGCTTGCCGAACTCACCGTAGGCGCCATTGGCGCAGACCTCCTTCGACGCCGCATCGCCCCCCTGCAAGAACGGAGAAGGCCTGCTTGGGAGTTCAAGAACGCGACAGACATCATGAGGCTGCGCCCGGGGCTCAACTATAATTTCACCGTCTTGGAGCTCAACGCAATGTTGCAGGAGCTCTTCAAGTATGATCCTGACCACCCAGAAGTCTTCAGGTTGCCGCAGGGCGTCGTCCCGCTATGCAACAATTCCGCGCTCGACCGCATTAGGGCAATGATGCCGCTGTGCGATTCACACGGAATCGTGCCAACTTGGCAGGAGCCTGAAGACGACATCATGCAGCAGTTCTTCGACGACTTGGTGGAAGTGCCAATCCGCGCTGACGAGAAGGACGGCCTCACCCGCGACACCACCGAGGCGGAGCTGAAGCGCATCGCCACCAGGTTGGAAGAGGCGGCGGCAGCTGCCGTGGCGGGCGAGTTTGGCTTTACCTTGGAGGAGGCAGCGGTAGCAGAGGCGGCAAACCGTGCCGAGCGAGAAGATCTTGCCGGCAAGAAGGAGGTTGTCGGGCGCGACGCCGAACCAAGCAAGGCTGCCAGGCACGACGCCGAACTGAGCGGGCCTGCCGAAGACGCGAGCGGCTCGTTGGAGATCGGCTCCTCTTCCACTTCGTCCTCAGACAGCACGCCGCTAGCAGCGCCTCCGTCTCCACCAAGAAGGCGTCTCCGCAAGGTCGGGGATGCAGCGAGGCGGCAGGTGAGCCGATAGTCGCCGCGCCGCGCGACACGCTCCACCGCGGCAAGCACTGTTGCCGCGGGAGCGCCCCACGCTGCAGCAACAACTAGAGCGGGGTCTTCTCGGACTGCTGCCTCCGCTCCCGCCAAGCGGCCAAGGGAGCCTACTCCTCCATCTTCCCGCGCCGGACGTGGGCCGGACTTCGACTTCTCCACGTTCAGCTCCGACGAGGAAGAGGAAGAAGAGTAAGTTTCTCATATTTGTTCTTGCAGTTCTTCGATTTTTGCTATTTTTGTCTTGTCTTGTTTCTCACTTGCCTTTCTCTAAATCTGTTCCTTTTTAGGACTCTGGCGCAGAGAGCGGCAAAGAGAGCCAAGGCGCTGGTGATTGTCATCGAGGACGAACCCACCGCGTCAGCAGGGGACGCGCCTAAGACGAACTTGCCGGACCCGGCGGCTGATCTTCAGAGCAGCCCCCAGCGTAAGTGTCTTGTTCGTTTTCCGCTGTCGGGTGCACACGAAGATCCTTGCTTTGCTGATGTTTGTTTGTTGACTTGTGCAGGAGCAGAACAGCCTCACCAGGAGAGCCCGGAGTCCGCCCCCGAAGCGCCAAGGGAGAGTCCTCCGGCGAGGGAGAGGTCTCCAGCAAGGGAGAGCTCTCCGGCGAGGGAGGAGACTCCGGCAAGGGAGGAGCCCCCGGCAAGGGAGGAGGCTCCGGCAAGGGAGGAGCCCCCGGCAAGGGAGGGATCTCCGGCAAGGGACTGCATCAGCGATCCCCCGGCGACGGAGACCACAGCTGCAGACCCTGGCACAGGTAACTTCCTTGTTCCAAAACTCCCCTTGGCTTCTTCATCTTCTTGATCTTCTTTTTGGATTTTGCTCGGATTTTGCTTGAATCTTCTCCCCTCTTCCGGCTGTCAGATCCATCTGCTGCAGAGCCGATGGAGACTGAAGTCGCCGCCGACGACGCTGTTGCCGCCGAGGAAGTGGCCGGCGCCGGCGAGGAGGCCGCCAGGGCTGCCGCCACAGAAACGGGCGGGGAGTCTAGTGATCATACTGACGACCCGGAGGCCGCAGGAGCGCCAGGCGCTGCTCCGACCACCGACTCCTCTGGTGCCGCGCCAGGCTCCGAAGAGCCCCAGCCTGGCGTCTACCTGAAGGCCGGCGACGACGTCTTCATCAACCTCCCCTGGGCGTCAAGCTCCAGGGCACGGGTTGAGGGAGAGATTCTTGACGGAGAGGTGCTTGCCTCCGCCGGGCTGAAGCTGGTCGACGCGCCAAGCAGCAGCAGCAGTGAACCCGAAGAGGAGCGCCTGCTGCGGAAGCTAGTGGCGCTCTACCGCGCCCGGCAAGCCAAGCTGGAGTCCCACGAAGCACTCGTCGCGAAGGCCGGTGCTGATATTGAGAAGCGCGCGGAAGAGCTCCGGGGCGCCAATCAAGAAGCTCTCCGCTCCCTGGCAAGGGAGCGGGAGCAAGCAACTTGCCGAAGCGCAGCAAGCCTTCCTTCTCAAGAAGGCCGACGTCGAAGAGCGCCAACGTATTGCCGCAGAGAAGTTATCTTCGCAGGAGGGTGACTTGGCGCAGCGGAAGGTCAACCTCAACAGCTACGAGGAGGAGCTTGCCGCGCACGAGCGGGCAGTTGGCGGGGCCCTCAAACAAGCCGAAGACGCCGCCGCAACTGCCGAGGCCACCAAGAACAAGCTGGAGCTGAAGGTGGCGCAGCTGGAGGCGAGTCTTAAGGCGAACGGCGACGAGCTTGCCGCGCTCAAACTTAAGCGGGAGAAGGACGCCAACAGCTACTCGGAGCTGCAGGCCCATCTTGCCGAGAAGGACAAGGAACTTGACGCTGCCAAGAATTCCAACGCTGATCTCGAAGTGAAGCCGGCGGCTCTGACGCAATCTCTGGACGGCGCCAAAGAGCAGGAGATGCCCTTGAAGGAGGAAGTCGAGGCCGGCAAGGTGCTGCTGGCGAATGCTGCTGCTGCCCAGAAGACTTTGTCGGAGAATGTGGAGCACTAGACGGAGGGTCTGGTGAACATCGCCGCGGATGTCGATAAAGAGCTGGCGCAATTGGGGATGGTGGATCTCGGGTACTCCTCCGACGAGAACCTCCAACCCAGCGCCAAGCTTACTCTGTTCTTCAAAGGCGTGGCGACGGTGCTTCAGCGACTCCGGGAGCAGATCCCAAAGCAGCTTGCCGATGAGTCGCGCAAGATTTGCGCGGGAGCTCTCCAGAAGGTGCTGATGAAGGTGGCCTTCCGCAACCCAGGCCTCCGCCTCACCAACGTCCTCCGAAGCTTGCCGCCGGATGCTGATCTGGAGGAGCTCAAGGCCCTTGTCGCACCTATTGTGGACAGGGTGAGCGGAATCAGGAGGGTCGAAGGTGACCGTGTAGACTAGGCCATCCATCTTCTCCTTTCCTTGTCGCTGCTAATCATGTTATGAAAAACAGTCTGTTAGATCTGCGACAAGTTATTTTGTAATATACTCTATCTTGGGCAGTAATGACTATGTTATTTCCTTTACTTGATTCCTTCTCTTGTATGTTTTTACCCTACGCTTTTAGGGAACTTGTCGGTGCGAGCACCTTTGCCGCGAGCGCTGAGTGCGGAACGTTAGCAGTCTGCAGGCGGTGCCGCGGCCGACAAGAAACCTTGTCACAGAGCTTAGTCGCAGCTCACTTAAGTTGTTGAGCGGACTCGAAACAACAGTAAGGGCGCAACTAGCTACGAGTTGGTTCCTCCGCGCACAGGTTTTCCATACAAAGGACGGTCATTCAAGGAAGATAACTCTATAAATTTAAGAATCTGATTGCTCAAATTTTGGCAAACTTATCTTTTCTGTTGTTTGCTTCCCGGCTAGGCGAAACTTTCTTGAACGACGCCTGGTCCCTACCGTATCTTCTCCTTCCCCCCCGGCAAACTTGTGCGCGAGAGAGCCTTCTTTTCCTTGCGAAAAAGAAAGAGGATGCAATAACAGTATGGAGCCTTATGGCTCGTTGTTGCTTATCGGAAGTAAGTGCTGCACAAAATGTCAGATAGCACATGCAAATAATAATAAAAGGCATGAAATCGACAAGGTGTGCTGAGCACATAAGCTTTATGCACGGGATCTGCGCCCGGCTTTGTACAAAGGATTACATGCGGCAGCGGCAAGACTTGTACAAAAGGTGGTTCCGGAACGGGTTCCGGCAACCGCGCCCTACGGGTAAAATTTGCGAAGATGCTCAATATTCCAGGAATTGCTCACTGGTACGCCATCTTCGGTCTCAAGGCGGACAGCGCCAGGCCTAGTGACTTGTTTCACCCGGTAAGGGCCTTCCCACTTTGGCTTCAACTTGTTGGAATTCTTGGTGGATTGAACGCGCCGAAGAACAAGGTCGCCTTCCTCGAGACTTCTGGCATTAACTTTGCAGCTATGGTAGCGGCACAAAGCTTGCTGGTAGCGAGCAGCTCGCACAGCAGCCTGAAGACGGTCTTCCTCAAGGAGCAGCGCGTCATCTTGCCGCAGCTGCTCTTGCTCAATCTCATCATAAGCGAGCACTCGAGGCGACCCGTATACGAGTTCCGTGGGGAGAACTGCCTCTGCTCCATAAACTAGAGCGAAGGGTGTCTGGCCAGTGGCTCGATTTGGCGTCGTCCTGATCGACCAAAGAACCACCGGCAGCTCCTCGATCCAGTTTCTTCCGCACTTGTGCAGCCTGTCGAAAGTTCTGGTCTGGAGCCCGCGCAGCACTTCAGCATTTGCCCTCTCCGCTTGACCATTGCTTCTCGGGTGAGCAACAGAAGCGAAGCAGACCTTGGCGCCAAGATCTTGGACGTACTGCATGAAGGTGCGGCTCGTAAATTGCGTACCGTTGTCGGTGATTATCCTGTTAGGGATCCCGAAACGGCAAACAATCGACTTGAAGAACTTGACTGCTGACTGTGCTGTGACCTTCCTCACTGGTTCCACTTCCGGCCACTTTGTGAACTTGTCGATCGCAATATACAAGTACTCAAAGCCCCCGACAGCTCGGGGAAAGGGGCCGAGGATATCGAGCCCCCAGACCGAAAACGGCCAGGATAAAGGGATCGTCTGAAGAGCTTGAGCTGGTTGGTGTATCTGCTTGGAATGGAACTGGCACGCTTCACACTTGGTTACTTGTGCAGTTGCATCCTGGAGGGCTGTCGGCCAGAAGAAACCCTGCCGGAATGCTTTGCCGACAAGTGCTCTTGCGCCAATGTGGTGACCACATATGCCTCCATGTATCTCTGCCAATAGCTTTTGTCCATCTTCCCGGGGAATACACTTCAATTTCACACCGTTGAGTCTTCTTCTGCATAGTGTGTTATCGACACACTGGTACATACTAGACTGCCGGGCTACTCTTTCTGCTTCTTCTTGCTCTTCGGGAAGTTCTCCTGTCTGGAGGAAACGGACAATCTGCTGTGCCCATGTTGGAGCTTGCGGCTCGACAACGAGGACTAAAGGCATATCTGCTGCTGCGGGAACATCCGCTTCTACGGCAAGAGTCTGCAGCCCTGCCGGAGCTTGACGTTCCCCGGCAAGCTTGTCGGGGAAAAACTTGTCGGGAGCGTCTGCTTTGACGGAACAAACCCCAGGGCTTGCCGGAGCAGACAGCTCCTCAGCGTTCTTGGCGTTGATCTTGGGGACCTTCTTGGCGGCGGCTTCGGGAAGCTCTGCCGGAAAATAGTCGCCAGAAATCAACTTCCTTTTCTTGCTCTGTCTAGTTGACGGTGTTACGAACGGCTGAGTTAGCTTGAGCACAAAGATCCCTGGTTCCACAGGTAACTTAAGTGCGGCGCACTTTGACAGGCCATCGGCAATGTCATTCTGAGCTCTCGGGACATGCTCCATCTGCAGGCCGTCAAAGTGCTCTTCTAGCTTTCTCACTTCGTCAACATAGGCTTCCATCAAAGGACTCTGGTAATTCTTGTTCACTTGGCGGACGACAAGCTGCGAGTCACCCCTGACAATGAGCTTCTTAATCCCAAGGTCTGCCGCGATCCTGAGACCGGCAAGCAAGCCTTCATACTCTGCAGTATTGTTTGTCTATGTACTTGAGGTGCTCTCCGGTGGGTGCGACAAGCAGCACACCAGCACCGGCGCCTTGCAGCGAAAAGGCACCGTCAAAGTACATGAGCCACTCTTTGTTTGTTTCCTTGGCGGGGATGCTCGTCTCCGGAATTTCTTCGTCTGGTGTTGGCGTCCACTCTGCTATGAATTCTGCCAATGCTCTGCTTTGGATAGTTGAAGTACTCTCAAACTTGAGGCCAAAGCTTGACAGTTCCAATGCCCACTCGACAATCCTGCCTGTCGCTTCTAGATTCTGCAGTATCCTCTTCAGCGGAAAGCGAGTGACAACTGTGATCTCATGTGCCTGGAAGTAATGGCGCAGCTTTCTCGAGGCCATAAGAAGGCCGAAAAGCAACTTCTGCACACCAGAGTACCTTGACCTAGCCCCTTGCAGAAGGGAACTGACAAAGTAGACTGGGCGCTGCACCATTCTCTTTTGCACCTCTTCGCATGCCTGTGCAGATCCATCTTTGTCGGGACCAGAGCTTGTCGGGGAAGCCCCCTGCTTGTCGCTGGATGCGCTTGCCGCGGTCGCTGGCTCGTCATCTGCCTCCCTCTCTGCCAGTAACGCAGCACTAACCACTTGATTGGTTGCCGCTATATACAGCAACAACTTCTCTAGCGGTTTAGGTGCGACAAGTGTTGGAGTGGAGGACAGGTATCTCTTCAAGTCTTGCAGCGCAGCCGCCGCTTCCGGAGTCCATTTCACTGGACCTGCCTTTTTCAAAATTTTGAAAAATGGCAGGGCGCGCTCAGCAGACTGAGAGATAAACCTGCTGAGAGCATCCACGCAGCCGGCAAGTCTTCGTACATCCTTGACGCGCTTTGGTGCTTCGATCTGCTCGATGGCTTTGATCTTGTCGGGATTGGCTTCAATTCCCCGCTGAGACACAAAGAACCCGAGAAGCTTGCCGGAAGGGACTCCAAACACACACTTCTCGGGGTTGAGCTTGAGGTTGATCTTGCGTAGATTTGCAAAGGTCTCGTCTAAATCTTGAATTAGAGTTGCCCTGTCTTTGCTCTTGACCACTATGTCATCCATGTAGGCTTCTACATTCTGTGTATCTGCGGCTTCAAAGCGACATGGACTATTCTTGCAAATGTTGAACCAGCATTCTTTAATCCGAAAGGCATCCGTATGAAACAGTACGTGCCACATGGAGTAATGAATGTTGTTTTCTCCTCATCCTCTTCTGCCATGAAGATCTGATGGTATCCTGAATATGCGTCAAGAAATGAAAGCAAATCACATCCGGCTGTGGAGTCAACAATCTGGTCAATGCGCGGCAAGGGAAATGGGTCTTTGGGACAAGCTTTATTAACATCAGTAAAGTCAATACAAAGCCTCCATTTTCCATTTGCCTTGCGCACTACAACAGGATTGGCCAACCACGTGGGATGGAGCACTCCTCTGACAAGGCCTGCTGCTTCCAATTTCTTGATTTCTTCTGCTATGAATTCTTGGCGCTCCACTGCTTGTTTCCTGACCTTCTGCTTGACGGGCCGCGCGTGAGGACAAACGGCAAGATGGTGCTCAATTACTTTCCTGGGAACACCGGGGATGTCAGACGGTTGCCACGCAAACACGTCGACATTCGCCCGCAGGAAAGCAACGAGCGCGCTTTCCTATTTAGGGTCAAGCGTGGCACTGATGGTGAAGGTACCACCAGTGTCGTCCTCCTTGGCGGACACCTTCTTGGTATGTGGTGGAGCTGCCATTGCCTTCTTACACTTGCCAGTGGAGCTCGATGGTGCTTCCTCGACGGCAGCGCAGCACTCCGAGGAGGTGCGCTTGCCGGAGTGGGCATCAGAGCTCTTGCCGGACTTGGTCTTCTTCTTCCCCCCGGGAGCTTCAGCGGCAAGTGTCTTGCGATCTGTTGCAGCTGCTGCTTCCCGATAGATCTTGTCGGCGCAGATAAGGGCATTCTTCTTGTCGCCAGGGACAGAGATGACGCTTATCGGGCCTGGCAACTTGAGCATGTTGTATGCATAGTGAGAGGCTGCCATGAACTTGGTGAGTGCTGGACGGCCAAGTATCCCATTGTAAGGCAATGGGAAATCGGCAACGTCAACAGTGACCCTCTTAGTTCTGAAATTCAGCTCGCTGCCAAATGTCACCGGCAACGTGACCTTCCCTTTCGGCTTGCTCCTTCCCGGGTTAATTCCTTGGAACGTGCCGGTCTCTTCGAGCTCGCTGTCAGGGATCTGGAGCTTCTGGAGCACAGCGGAGGAGATCAGATTTAAGCCGGCCCCGCCGTCAACTAGCATCTTAGTGACTTTGAGGTTGCGGATCGTTGGCGAGACCAACAACGGCAAGCACCCGACCGCAGTTGTGCGATCAGGGTGGTCCTCAATGTCAAAGATGATAGGCATGCTGGACCATTTCAGAAGTTTGCGCGATTCGACAGGTGGTTCTGCCGCATTGACTTCCCGCGCCCACTGTTTGAGTTGGCGGTGAGAAGTATGCAGAGAAGCACTGCCGTCAACGCACAAGACTTCTGTGGCTTTCTGGAACTCCTGCTCACTGTTCTTGACATCATCCATGTCTTCGTCGTTGTCGTCGTCATCATCCTTGTCGCGGCCGCGGGGAGGTCTGTCTCCTTGCCGCGGCGTCCTCCCCGGCCAGCGCGCTTCTTGCCGGCTTCTCCACCGCCTCCTTGGGCCCTCTCCTTGTCGCGTCGCTCGTACTCAGCCTTTTGTTGCTGGACAAGCTGCTCGACTTTCTTGCAGCTCTGGAGGTCATGGCCTTTGGTGCGGTGGATCTTGCAATACTGCTTGTCGGTGTCGTCCTGCTTGTCGGCGGCTGCCACAGCCTAGCAGTTGGTGCACGCGGCAACCTCCTTGCCGGAGCTACCAACTTTGGCTTGCTTGGCGCCACTGTCGTTGCTGGACTGCTCAACGACTAGTACTTCTTTGCCCTTCTTCTTCCTGTTGCGCCGCCGGTTTTTCTTTGCCGGGGCAGCATCCTCGCTGTCAGATCCTCCTGCTCCTGCAGTCTCTCCGGGGAGTTTCCTCCCTTCCTCAGCGCGTGCGCACTTGTCGGCCAGGGCATATAGCTCACTGACGTCTCTGATCCTGCTCATCGCCATCTCCTCCCACATCCTGCGATTACGCACGTTCTGGTGGAACGCGCTAATAACCGCGGCGGGGTGGATATCTGGGATGTTGCGCTATACACGGTTGAATCTCTGGATATACTTGCGCAGGGGCTCTCCTTCCTTCTGGGCGAGCAGGTGAAGATCACTTTCCTAGCCATGAGGTTTATGACCGCCTGTAAAGGCGCCGACAAACTGATGGCAAAGGTCCGCCCAAGAGGATATGGAGTTGTCCGGCAAGTGCATGAGCCAGGACCTGACTTCGGGCTTGAGCACCAGCGGGAAGTAGTTGGCAAGGACCTTGTCGTCTCGCCCCCCGGCAGCTTGCACCACAATGGTGTAGATGCTGAGGAACTCTGACGGGTGTGACTTGCCGTCGTACTTCTCCGGTACGTCTGGCTTGAAATGCTTCTGGCTGGGCCACTGGACTTGCCGCAGCTCACGGGTAAACGCAGGGCAACCTACCGCGTACGGCAAGTCGCCTGGTTCTCTGGGCGCATGCATGTCAACAGAGGGCCCAGCGCGCAGGTCTGATTGACGCCGCGCATCTCTTCGGCGCTCGATGCGTGTTCGAGCATCTTCTTGCTGTCACTCATGAAGAACTTGGCGCTGATTGCGACGAGCTCGCGGATCTGATGACGCGGTGGAGTCGCTGTCGAGGTGGATCCGACGAGTCGGCGATCTTGGCCTTCGAGGCGGAGAGTGCACAGTAGTTGCACCCTCACTGGTCTTGTCACCACCGCCTCGCGCCTGGCTGACTTGCCGTGGCAGCGAAGCGCTCGGCTGCCGCGGGTTGTCGCCGTTGGCGAAGCCGATGAGGCTCTGGATAGTGGCCCTCCAGTCATCGATCTTCTCTGGCGCTAGAGGGTAATCTAGGAGCAGTTGAGCTCGTGCCAGAGCTTCTGCCGGAGTGGTGGGTGGTGGTGGCGAACGGCGCGATGAACGGGATATGCTCGGACTTCTAACTACGTTAGAAGGAGCAGTATCTCGTCCAGGCGACCGTGCCCCGCTCGCGCCAGCACGCTGGCGTGCATGCTGGTCTTGAGCACTCCGGGATCCGCCAGCTTGATCTTGGCCCAGCAAACGTATGGTACCGTGAGTACCATGACGCTGCTGGTCCCGCGCCTCCTGAGATGGGCGCGGTGCATGTACGGACGCCGAGGTCTTGGAGTGCGCTCGGTCGTTGTGGGAGCCGACTGCGCCGCTGGTGTGCAGCACAGTCTTGTCCTTGGACCTGGCAGCACCATGAGCCTCCTCGTCGGCGCCCATTCTCCTGCCGGCGTCTACTCCACCAGCCGTTCGCTCTTGTGGTGGTGGGCTCGGCGCGGACGGAGCAGCTGCCTCCGAAGCCTTCTTCTTCGGCGGCATGTTGATGAAGATGATGAAGATTCGGCTCGTGCGAACGCCGGATCAGATTCACACAGCCTCGATGCACCCCTACCTGGCGCGCCAAAGATGTCGGGGGTGCTGATCCCACGGACACCTATGGGACCACGGCGGACCGAGGCCCCTTTCGGTTCGGCAGGGGGGCGGAGAGTGCATGAAGAGCAGATCGAGGCGAAGCGCACGAGCAACGGGATCGGTTTACCCAGGTTCGGGCCGCACGGATGCGTAAAACCCTACTCCTGCTTGTGATTGTATTGGATTCTTGCTCGAGAGCGCTGATTGCTACAGTACACACCAGCAGCTAGCCAGATCGAGCGAGAGAATGATCGTCCCCCCCTACGTTGCGCATGGGCCACCTTTTATATGTCAAAGGGGTCACCGACAGGTGGCAACATAGATGAGGGTAAAAATGGAAAAGACGTGGTGGTTGGCACCACCGCCTACTACAGTGTATCGTACCTAACCTAAGCGGCAGGGGACAAAGGCATTAAATGCATGTCTGCGTCGCCTAGACGGTGCAGAAAGGGACCGTCAGGGACACCACTGCTTGCCACGATGGCTATCTTGTCAGCGCCGCTTGCCACCGTGTACCTCTGGCTGCACAGCCTTCCGCCACGTACGCCTGGAAGGGCCCCAGAGCGAAGCGTTGGTGGATGTGCTGGAGCGCAGGTACAGGATGGAAGCTTGCCGCGGCAAGTGCCTTGCCGCGGTTATTATCTTGTCGCGTCCATGAGCTTGTCGCTCACTGGGTCTTGCCGGGACACATGGTGCGCTGCGGCAAGTTCCTTGAGATGCCTTGGTTGGCCTCCCCGGCAAGCTCCTCTTTCGGGGTCTTGTCTCCTTCCCGGCAAGCTCCTCTTGCCGGGGCCTTGTCTCCTTGGTTTGGATACTTTGTTCTTGAATGGTTCCAAAGGAACCAGGGAGGATCTTGGCGGTCGCCTGGCAAGCCTTGCCGCGGGACGCTACGACTGCCCGTGCACAAGTTTGGGATACTAAGGTACCCCTACTTTAGTACACCGACAGCGCCGTGCTCCAGCTCCTCCCGCTCCGCGCCTTTCAAGAGCCCTGCCTAGTATTCAGATGCACACAAACTGTGAAAACAATCTCAAAAGGAGATGACATTCTCTTATGTTTAAAAGTAGCTCGGTTTCTATAGTTCCAAATAGCCCAGCAAACTGCCGCTAGTCCCATGGTGAAGTAGCGTTCCCCATGGGGAAGGAAGGCATAGCACCAGTAGTAGAACTGACAGAGGTTATTAGGACAAAGATCAGTGCCGAGCACTGCACCAACCATGTTCCATGCAATTCTATCCATTGGGCATAGGAAGAACAGATACAAATAAGTCTCCCTACAGTCACAAAAAGAGCAGCGGGGCTCGCCCGCCTAGTTCCTACGTTTCATAACATCTCTAGTCAACACATCATCTTGAAACAGCTGCCATAGAAAAATCTGAATTTTAGTTGAAAGTTTGGCTTTCCAAATCCATCTGTAATCACATCCAACAATATTTCTTTCGAGGTAGGAGTATATTGATTTGGTCATGTATTTCTCTTTAGGGACAAGTACCCATTTGATCTTGTCGGTTCAGTGGAGGGAGCAAGATTATGAATGATACCCTACACCCCCGCAAGCTGGCGGGCCAAATCAGGGGTCAGTCTTCTCCTGAAGACATCCTTGTCCCCTCTATTACGAAACTGGACAATCGTGTCATCAGGGTGATTGGCAATACTGAACAGTTCCGGATAGGTCTCACACAACGAGGGATCTGTGCCGATGGAGTCATGCCAAATCCTGGCCACATCACCAGAATTTACAATTACTTTTCTCCTGGCCATATAAACTTCTTTAACTTTTAGCAAATCCACACAGGAGTCATTAAACTTTGTCTTAACCTCGGCAACCGAACAATTTCTAAGGTACTTCGCTCTGATCACTTCTTGCCAGAGGCCATCCCCCGTATTTAATTTCCACCACCATTTTGCGAGGAGAGATATGTTTTGTTTATGGAGATCTTTGACTCCGAGCCCCCCTTTTCTCTTGGATCAACACACCCGCGTCCATCTGATAAGATGGTAGCGTTTTTTTCCCATGCCACCACACCAGAAGAATTTACGACGATATTTGTCCAATCTCTCAATGAATGTTTTAGAGGGAAGGAACATCGACATGTAATAATATGCTATGTTGGACAGGGAAGAATTGAATAGAGTCAATCTCCCACCAAAGGAGGTTGAGCTGCCAATCCAGGCATCACGGCTTTTGAGGTATCTTATAGCTACAAATTCCAGGTCTGCATTCCTTAAAGAGGAATAGCTCACAGGCACCCCCAAGTATTTCATAGGAAAGTGATCGATTTGACAACCAAACATATCAGCATATTTGTGGAGATTCGACTCATCTCCTCCCACACACGAAACCTCACTTTTCAAGAAATTGATCTTAAGACCTGACATGAGTTCAAAGAGGTATAAAAGCAGTTTAAGATTGACAACATGCTCAATCTTATCTTCAATACACAGGACCGTGCCATCAGCATACTGCAAGATAGCAACCCCCCCCTGGGGATGAGGTCGGCAGCAAGCCCTTTAAACAGATTATTCTTTTGAGCATTGAGAAGCATTTTTGTTAGGCATTCAGCTATTAAATTGAACAAGAAGGGGGACATAGGGTCTCCTTGACGGACCCCTTTAAAGCTTTGGAAATATGGTCCCACAGTGTTGTTAATCTTAACACTCACTGTACCGTTACAGAGAATCTGGTCGATCCAAGCACACCATTTAACATTAAAGCCCCTGGACTTGTGGCATTCTAGGATAAGTCCAATTGACTTTGTCATATGCTTTCTCGAAATCAAGTTTTAGCACAACCCACGTTTTTTAACATGAGTATGATGGAGAACTTCAAGCAAAGTCAAGATCCCGTCCACGATGTTGCGTTTTTTGATAAAAGCATTTTTATGACGGCCAATAAGCTTGTCAGCAAAGACAGCCACCCTATTGTCCAAGACTTTGGTAATCAACTTGTAAGGGCATCAGAGGAGACAAATGGGGCGGAATTCTTGAATTTTTTTCGCACCGTTGATTTTAGGAATAAGGGTTATGATACCATAGTTTAGCCTCCCCACATACAAGGAGCCTTCATGGAAGGCCACAAAAAGGTTCATAATATCTTGCTTCACAATATCCCAGCAGAAACGGTAAAATTCTGCTGTTATATTATCCGGGCCAGGAGCTCGGTTGATGTCCATTGAGAATAGGGCCATTTAAACTTCCTCCTCACTAAAAGGTCTAGTGAGAAAATCATTTTCTGAATCAGTTAATTTTTCGTCCTCCTCCCACGTGTTAGGATCCAGATGAAACAAATTTCCAGAAGCTGCCCCTAAAAGCTCTTTATAATAATCCGTAGCATGTTTTGATAAATTGTCAGTACACTCAATGATCTCCTCTCCATTGGAGAAGGAGTGAATCGTGTTTTTCCTTTTCTTTCCATTGGCAATCCTATGGAAGAAGGACGTGTTATGATCACCTTTCAACAGCCATTTCTCATGGGATTGTTGAAGCCAAAATAACTCTTCATCAGCCAACATTTGTTGGAGCTTACCACAAAGGTCAACTTGTCTTTCAAGAATATCCGGATCAAGTTTGCCTTGCTCTTCCATAGTCTCTATGGTAGCAAGCTCTTCTTTAATCTCCTTTTTTCTCTTCTTGTCATGCCCAAATTTATTAGATCCCCACCCTTTAAAAAATCTCTTAAAACATTTCAACTTGATGTTGAGGACATCAATGGATCAAAGGAATTGACAGGTCTCTGCCAAAATTTTCTCACCAGAGGGAGGAAATCCTCCTTGGTCATCCGACTCATTTCGAATCTGAACTCATGAGGTTTGGGGGTTTGGGGGCGGTTACTGTTAGTCGAAAGCAAGAGGGGGTTGTGGTCGGATAGGTCTCTGACCAACTTTCTAACCGTAACTAGGGGAAACAGATCTTCCCAGTCACTTCTCATAAGGATTCTATCCAATTTCTCCAAGGTAGGGTGGCTTTGGTTATTAGACCAACTAAACATCACCCCTCAGTAAAAATTTCCCTCAGGCACATAGTATTGATGATGGCATTAAATCTATCAACATACTGGGAGATAACCATCTTTTTATTCTTCTCTCCACAGTGCCTGAGGATATTGAAATCCCTCCCACTATATAGGGCATAGATAGATGGATATAGAAGTTGGCAAGTTCAGAAAGGAATTCGTCATTTTGCTCATCGTGAGCAGCCCCGTAAACATTTAAAAGAGCCCAAACACATTTACTTTCTACATAAAAAACAATCACTTCCATTATATATTTACTCAAGTACCAGGAAACCACCTCCAACTTATCTTTCTTAACACCACAAAGCATGCCCCCAGCCTTACCCACAGAAGGAACCCAATTCCACTCAAATTTATTATAGGTGTCTATTTTCCTTAAGAAACTAGGAGTTAATTTCGTCTTCTTAGTTTCCTGTACACATAAGAAATCAAGGGAATGATCTTTGATAAAATCAGAGAGGCGAGTAGTCATTCCTTTCTTCCCTGCCCCTCTCCAGTTCCAAAAGAAACCATTCATTTGTAAATTTTCTTTCTCCCCCTACCCCTGGTCACTCTGCCAGGAGATTTAGCAGCATTACCTGAAGGAAATATGCCCTAGAGGCAATAATAAAGTTGTTATTTATATTTCCTTATATCGTGATAAATGTTTATTATTCATGCTAGAATTGTATTAACCGGAAACTTAGTACATGTGTGAATACATAGACAAACAGAGTGTCACTAGTTTGCCTCTACTTGAGTAGCTCGTTGAATCAATGATGGTTATGTTTCCTAAATCATAGACATGAGTTGTCATGTGATTAACGGGATCACATCATTAGAGAATAATGTGATTGACTTGACCCATCCGTTAGCTTAGCACGATGATCGTTTAGTTTGTTGCTATTGCTTTCTTCATGACTTATACATGTTCCTATGACTATGAGATTATGCAACTCCCGAATACCGGAGGAACACTTTGTGTGCTGCCAAATGTCACAACGTAACTGGGTGATTATAAAGGTGCTCTACAGGTGTCTCTGATAGTACTTGTTGAGTTAGCATAGATCAAGATTAGGATTTGTCACTCCGATTGTCGGAGAGGTATCTCTGGGCCCTCTCGGTAATGCACATCACTATAAGCCTAGCAAGCAATGTAACTAATGAGTTAGTTGCGGGATGATGTATTACGGAATGAGTAAAGAGACTTGCCGGTAACGAGATTGAACTAGGTATTGAGATACCGACGATCGAATCTCGGGCAAGTAACATACCGATGACAAAGGGAACAACGTATGTTGTTATGCGGTTTGATCGATAAAGATCTCCGTAGAATATGTGGGAGCCAATATGGGCATCCAGGTTCTGCTATTGCTTATTGACTGGAGACATGTCTCGTCATGTCTACATAGTTCTCGAACCCGTATGGTCCGCACGCTTAACGTTCTGTGACGATTTGTATTATGAGTTATGTGATTTGATTACCAAAGTTTGTTCGGAGTCCCGGATGAGATCGGGGACATGACGAGGAGTCTCGAAATGGTCGAGACATAAAGATCGATATATTGGAAGGCTATATTCGGACATCGGAAAGGTTCCAAGTGATTCGGGTATTTTTCGGAGTACCGGAGAGTTACGGGAATTCGTATTGGGCCTTAATGGGCCATACGGGAAAGGAGAGAAAAGGCTTCAAGGGTGGCCGCGCCCCTTCCCCATGGACTGGTCCGAATTGGACTAGGGAAAGCCCCCCCCCCTTCCTTCCTTCTCCTTCTCCCTTCCCTTTTTCCTATTCCATGTGGGAGGTGGAATTCTACTAGGACTAGGGAGTCCTAGTAGGACTCCACACTTTTGGTGTGCCCTATGAGGACCGGCCTCCTCCTCCCTCCATCCTTTATATACGTGGCCAGGGGGCACCCCATAGACACACAAGTCGATCATTGATCACTTAGCCGTGTGCGGTGCCCCCCTCCACCATAATCCACCTCGGTCATATCGTAGCGGTGTTTAGGCAAAGCCCTGTTTCGGTAGCTTCGTCATCACGCCGTCGTGCTGAAGAAGCTCTCCCTTGAAGCTCTACTAGATCATGAGTTCGTGGGATGTCACCGAGCTGAACATGTGCAGACCGCAGAGGTGTCGTACGTTCGGTACTAGGGTTGGTTGATCGTGAAGACATACGACTACATCAACGGCGTTGTCATAATGCTTCCGCTTTCGGTCTACGAGGGTACGTAGAAAACACTTTCCCCTCTCGTTGCTATGCATCACCATGATCTTGCGTGTGCGTAGGAATTTTTTGAAATTACTACGTTCCCCAACAGTGGCATCCGAGCCAGGTTTATGCGTAGATGTTATATGCACGAGTAGAACACAAGTGAGTTGTGGGAAATACAAGTGATACTGCTTACCAGCATGTCATACTTTGGTTCGGCGGTATTGTTGGATGAAGCGGCCCGTACCGACATTACGCGTACGCTTATGCGAGACTGGTTCTACCGACGTGCTTTGCACACAGGTGGCTGGCGGGTGTCAGTTTCTCCAACTTTAGATGAACCAAGTGTGACTACGCCCGGTCCTTGTTGAAGGTTAAAATAGCACTAACTTGACGAAATATCGTTGTGGTTTTGATGCGTAGGTAAGAACGGTTCTTGCTCAGCCCATATCAGCCACGTAAAACTTGCAACGACAAAGTAGAGGACGTCTATAATGTTTTTGCAGGGCATGTTGTGATGTGATACGGTCAAGACATGATGATATATAAGTTGTTGTACGATATGATCATGTTTTGTTGAAGTTATCGGCAACTGGCAGAAGCCTTATGGTTGTCTCTTTATTGCATAAGATGCAAGTGCCAAATAATTGCTTTACTTTATCGCTACGCAATAGCAATAGTTTCAAGAGCAATAGTTGGCGAGATGACCATGTGACGACACGTTGATAGAGATCAAGATGATGGAGGTCATGGTGTCATGCCGGTGACGATAGAGATCATGACGGTACTTTGGAGGTGAAGATCAAAGGCACAAGATGATCATGGCCATATCATGTCACATATTTTTGATTGCATGTGATATCTTTTATACATCTTATTCTTCTTGATTGACGGTAGCATTATAAGATGATCTCACATTAAATTTCAAGGCACAAGATGATCATTGCCAAAGTTCATCGTGCCGAGACACCACGTGATGATCGGGTGTGATAGGCTCTACGTTCATATACAATGGGTGCAAGCCAGTTTTGCACACGCAGAAATATCGGGTTAAACTTGACGAGCCTAGCATATGCAGATATGGCCTCGGAACACTGAGACCGAAAGAACGAGCATGAATCATATAGTAGATATGATCAACATAGTGATGTTCACCATTGAAAACTACTCCATTTCACGTGATGATCGATCATGGTTTAGTTGATTTGGATCACATGATCACTTAGATGATTAGAGGGATGTCTATCTAAGTGGGAGTTCTCAAGTAATTTGATTAATTCAACTTTAATTTATCATGAACTTTGTCCTGATAGTATTTGCATATCTATGTTGTAGATCAATTGCTCGCGTATAGCTTCCCTGTTTTATTTATGATATGTTCCTGGAGAAAACTATATTGAAAGATTATAGTAGCAATGATGCGGATTGGA
The DNA here is from genome assembly GCA_034509565.1 of Triticum monococcum. NCBI lineage: Eukaryota > Viridiplantae > Streptophyta > Magnoliopsida > Poales > Poaceae > Triticum > Triticum monococcum. The sequence continues at coordinate 413,624,086 of CM067844.1, forward strand.
TCCGTGATCTGAGGATTACCCTTGTTGCTGCACAAAAGAATTATGTCCTTGATGCACCGCTAGGTGACGGACCTATTGCAGGAGCAGATGCAGATGTTATGGACGTTTGGCAAAACTCGGTATGATGACTACTTGATAGTTTAGTGCACCATGCTTTACGGCTTAGAACCGAGACTTCAAAAATGTTTTGAACGCCACAAAGCATATAAGATGTTCCAAGAGCTAAAATTGGTATTTCAGACTCATGCCCGAGTCGAGAGGTATGAGACCTCTGATAGTACTTTGCCTACAAAGTGGAGGAGAATAGCTCAACCAGTGAGTATGTGCTCAGATTGTCTGGGTGCTACAATTGCTTGAATCAAGTGGGAGTTAATCTTCCAGATAAGATAGTAATTGATAAAGTTCTCTAGTCACTATCACCAAGTTACTAGAACTTAGTGATGAACTATAATATGCAAGGGATGACGAAAGTAATTCCCAAGCTCTTCACGATGTTGAAATCGGTGAAGGTAGATCTCAAGAAATAGCATCAAGTGTTGATGGTTAACAAAACCACCAGTTTCAAGAAAAGGGCAAAAGGAAAGAAAGAAGAACTTAAAAGAAGAAAGGCAAGCAAGTTGCCACTCCCATTAAGAATCTCAAAGCTAGACCCAAGCCTGGAACTAAGTGCTTCTACTGCAAAGAAATGGTCACTGGAAGTGGAACTGCCCTAGATACTTGGCGGATAAGAAGGATGGCAAGGTAAATAAAAGTATATATTTGATATACATGTTATTAATGTGTACTTTACTAGTGTTTATAATAACACCTCAGTATTTGATACTGGTTCAGTTACTAAGAGTAGTAACTCGAAACGGGAGTTGCAAAATAAACAGAGACTAGTTAAGGGCGAGGTGATGATGTGAGTTGGAAGTGATTCCAATGTTGATAAGATCACCATCACACACTCCCTTTACCTTCGGGATTAGTGTTGAACCTAAAATAAATGTTATTTGGTGTTTGCGTTAAGCATGAATATGATTTGATCATGTTTATTGCAATACAGTTATTCATTTAAAGTCAGAGAATAATTGTTGTTCTATTTACATGAATAAAACCTTCAATGGTCATACACCCAAGGTGAATGGTTTATTGAATCTCGATCGTAGTGATACACATATACATAATAATGAAGCCAAAAGATGCAAAGTTAATAATGATAGTGCAACTTATTTGTGGCACTGCCGTTTAGGTCATATTGGTGTAACGCGCATGAAGAAAATCCATGTTGATGGGCTTTTGGAATCACTTGATTATGAATCAGTTGATGCTTGCGAACCATGCCTCATGGGCAAGATGACTAAGACTCTGTTCTCCGGAACAATGGAGCGAGCAACAGACTTGTTGGAATAATACATACTAATGTATGCAATCCGATGAGTGTTGAGGCTCGCGGCGGGTATCGTTATTTTCTGATCTTCACAGATGATTTGAGAAGATATGAGTATATCTACTTGATGAAACATAAGTCTGAAACATTTGAAAAGTTCAAAGAATTTCAGAGTGAAGTGGAAAATCGTCGTAGCAAGAAATAAAGTTTCTGTGATCTGACCATGGAGGAGAATATTTGAGTTACGAGTTTGGTCTTCATTCGAAACAATGCGGAATAGTTTCGCAACTCACGCCACCTGGAACACCACAGTGTAATGGTGTGTTCGAACGTCATAGCCGTACTTTATTAGATATGGTGTGATTATGATGTCTCTTGTCAATTTATCACTATCGTTTTGGGGCTATGCATTAGAGGCAGTTGCATTCACGTTAAATAGGGCACCATCTAAATCCGTTGAGATAACACCATATGAACTGTGGTTTAGCAAGAAACCTAAGTGTAACACCCACGATGCGGCTATATCTTCCACATGTCGGAGCACGACTTAGAGGCATAACCGCATATTAAGCATGTCGCAAGAGGGGTAACCTTTACACATCCCATGTACTGAATAAGGAAGGGATAAAGAGTTGGCTTACAATCGCCACTTCACACAATACATTAATATAGCATTACATCATCCAGAATACAATCAAGGTCCGACAATGAACCAACATAAATAAAGACAACCCCAAATGCTAGATCCCTGATCGCCCCAACTGGGCTCCTCTACTGATCGTCCGGAAAGGAAACATAGTAACGGCCCAAATCCTCGTCGAACTCCCACTTGAGTTCGGTAGCGTCCCCTGCACTGGCATCATCGGCACCTGCATCAGTTTTGGAAGTATCTGTGAGCCAGGGGGACTCAGCAATCTCACACCCGTGGGATCAAGACTATTTAAGCTTATGGGTAGGAAAGGGTAGTGAGGTGGAGCTGCAGCAAGCACTAAGCATATATGGTGGCTAACATATGCAAATAAGAGCGAGAAGAGAATCAATGCATGGTCGTGAAGCTAGAAGTGATCAAGAAGTGATCCTGAAACTACTTATGTTCAAGCATAACACAAGAACCGTGTTCACTTCCCGGACTCCGCCGAGAAGAGACCATCACGGCTACACGCGCAGTTGATGTATTTTAATTAAGTTAAGTGTCAGGTTCTCAACAACCGGACATTAACAAATTCTCATCTGCCCATAAACGCGGGCACGGCTTTCAAAAGTTCAAAACCCTGCAGGGTTGTCCCAACTTAGCCCATCACAAGCTCTCACGGTCAACGAAGGATATTCCTTCTCCCGGGAAGGCCCGATCAGGCTCGAAATCCCAGTTACAAGACATTTCGACAATGGTAAAACAAGACCAGCAAAGCCGCTCGATGCGCCGACATCCCGATAGGAGCTGCACATATCTCGTTCTCGGGGCAACACCGGATAGGTCAAGCTACGAGTGAAACCAGCCCTCGAGTTTCCCCGAGGTGGCCCCGCAGGCTGCCCGGTTCGGACCAACACTTCGACAAGCACTGGCCCGGGGGGGTTAAAATAAAGATGACCCTCGGGAGAGCGACTCCTAAGGGAAAAAGTAGGTGGTGGTGAGGCAAATGGTAAACCCAAGGTTGGGCCTTGCTGGAGGAGTTTTATTCAAAGCGAACTGTCAAGGGGTCCCCATAACACCCAACCGTGTAAGGAACGCAAAATCAAGGAACATAACACCGGTATGACGGAAACTAGGGCGGCAAGAGTGGAACAAAACACCAGGCATAAGGCCGAGCCTTCCACCCTTTACCAAGTATATAGATGCATTAAATTAAATAAGAGATATTGTGATATCCCAACATATCCATGTTTCAACATGGAACAAACTTCATCTTCACCTACAACTAGCAACGCTATAAGAGGGGCTGAGCAAAGCGGTAACATAGCCAAACAACGGTTTGCTAGGAAGGTGGGTTAGAGGCTTGACATGACAATATGGGAGGCATGATATAGCAAGTGGTAGGTATCGCGGCATAGCAATAGAGCGAACAACAAGCAAGCAAAGATAGAAGTGATTTCGAGGGTATGGTCATCTTGCCTGTAAAGTTCTCAGAGTTGTCGAAAGCTCGATCCTCATAAGCGTACTCAACGGGTTCCTCGATCACGCACTCGTCTCCCAACTCTACCCAAAGCAAGAACACAAGCAAAGGAAACAACAATCAACCACGGTGCAATGCGCAAGCAACATGATGCAAAACATGGCATGATATGGGAGATGTGATATGCAATGCATATGCGTGCTTCGGAAGGGAAAGATTGAACCAGAACTCAACTTGGCAAACCAAGTGTGCCGCTGGAAAGATAAGATGATTTCGATCGAAATCGATATAAAGATCACCGGAATCGGATGCACGGTTTGCAAATGGCAAGCAAAACAAGAATGGCACAATTCTGCGATTAACAGCATGATGCCATCGAGAATGTATCAAGAAACTAAGCTACTGCACTCCAACATAGCAACAAAGCACAAGGCAGTGATATACTCAAGATACTTGACAAAAGATGAACACTGAGCTACGGTTAAATCACACAAGAGCAGGTTCAAACAAGCATGGAAAAAGTGCAAAAGATATCAGCTTCACACACTTGGTGAAAATATCAACATGCCAGGAATAACATCCGGAAGCAATTTTGAGAGCAAGCAAACAACATGCTACAAGAACATATCATAGCAAAACAAGGCATGGCATGAAAATACTCAAAGCATAGAACAAAAGTCCCTTACTGACCATGAGCCAAAAGGGCACGTAAAATATGATGGCACCCATGTAAACATAGCAAGTTTCGTTAACAGATTCAGACTTTGCAGAAAACTGAGCATGGCATAAACAGAATTATGAAGCCATGTTTGCGAGCTTGATTCACTCAGCACAAGGCATTGCATGACAAGATAAGCATAGCATCAGCAAGAAGACATGTTCAAGAAGCTAACCAAGGCAATAGCAAGTTCATAGCGTGCATGGAAACTACAACAACCATGACAAAATTGATTAACATGTAAACAATCTGCCAAGAACATTTTATAGAAAAAGTAGAGCAAGATTAAGTCATGCTAGGATACTCCATAATTGCAAATAGGGGCATCTATGGATAGAGCACAACCATATGTAAAATTCATCTTTACTGAAGATACTCAAAACAAGCATGGATCACTTTGTAGCATCATGGATACATGGCATAAAAATAACAGCAGAGCAATGACATAGTAAAATTCTAAGTCCCTAAAATCAGCAATATCACGAGAGCTACTTTGCATGCTTGTGCTAGTCACCACATTGATCACAAAAATACATGGCATACACCCCTGTAAAGATGGCCTGGCATAGCCCAAAACACATGTATAGCTCATGCCCATATGCAGCACACAACAAATGTAGCAAAAATGAGAAATGCTCATACCCTGCTAAGAATCATCATCTAACAATTATAGCACTCTTGCATCAAGATGGACTCAAACAAGCAGGTCACAAGGGAATGAAATGAAGAGCACATCATGATGAACATTTTGATATATTGCACGCACAAAACGGAGCAGCGAGCACAAAGTTATGGTAGGCCAAAGGGGGCACCAGAATGTAGGAAAACAGGGACTTAGGAAAATATACCACTCCGAGAACAGTCAACGGGACGGCGGGATCCAGGACGGGGCCCGGCTGTGTTTGGTTCGAAGGACGTCGGGGTCCCGGGATGATGCTGGACGGAGCGATCCAGGTCGGCGGCGAGGACAACACCGGCGAGCTTCGAGCTCCCCCGAGCTTCGGGCACGGGGAAGGCCGACGAACGGCGCGGGGTGGCCGGATCCGGCTGGATCCGCATGGATCCAGGACGGAGCGACCCATTCGGCGAGGGCGAGTGGTGGCGGGCGGCAGACGGTCGCTCCGGCCGGTGAGCTCCACGACGGGCGGCGCGGGGCGCCGGCGGACGAAGGCGGCGGCGGCGGATTACGACGGCAAGCGCGCGGCGAAGCGGCGAGCGGGCGCGGGCGGCGCGGAGGCGCGGGACCGGGCGGCGGGGGATGGGCCTCGCGGGCCGGCGGCGGAGAGCGGCGGCGGACGCCACGTGTTGGGATCCGATTGGCTGCGGGTGGCGGCGCGGGCGTGTCCGGCGGGAGCGGACACGTTCGGTGCCGGAGAGGACGAAAATTAGGGTTTTGGACCCGAGTTTTGGACGGGGAGGACATATATATAGCTAGGAGGAGGTGGGAGTGTCCAAATGGAGTGTGGTTTTCGGCCACGCGATCGTGATCGAACGGCCGAGAGGATGGAGGGGGTTTGGATGGGTTATTGGGCCGTTTTGGAGGGGTGTTGGGCTGCAACACACACGAGGCCTTTACGGTTCCCCGGTTAACCATTGGAGTATCAAACGGACTCCAAATGGCACGAAATTTGACAGTCGGTCTACCAGTGGTGTACCAAGGCCGCTTGGAAAATCTCGGTCCATTCCGAGAATGTTTAACACCCGCTCACGAAAAGAGGCAAAAGGGGGCGCCGGAGGTCATATGAGTGTCGGATTGCAAAATGGACAACGGAGAAAATGCTCGGATGCAAGAGACGAACACGTATGCAAATGCGATGCACATGATGACATGATATGAAATGCATGACATGCACAAAATGCAAAACGAAGACAAAACCCAACCACGAAGGAATATCGTATCGCATCTCCGAAAAAGGCAAGAGTCGGAGTACAAATATGGAAAGTTGTATTTGGGGTGTTACAACACTCCACCACTACGAGAGGATCTCGTCTCGAGATCTAGGATGGCACCGGAGGGAAAAGGAAGAGGAAGATAAGAGGTAAAACAAAGTTGCTTCTTCGACAAGTGAGTGAAACCACGAACCTTGAGATGTTAAACCATTTTGAGAAAAGAATACAACGAAGATAAACAAAGTTGACAATCTCCGTCAGAAAAGAGGAACAAGGAAGAACAAATTCGGATAGCACTCCGGTTGAAAAGAGATGCAAGACTTGATAAGGTGAAAAGAACTTGAGCAAAGGGCACAACACTCCGGTTAAATGCATAAGCAAAGGAAAGAACATGATCTTGGGAAAAAATCAAGATGATTGGTCGAAGAGAGCAACATCGCAATGCCTCCGGAACGAACGAATAGAAGCTAGGTCATCGGAATAAGAGAATGGAGAAGGAATGGCAACTTGTACCACAATTTAATTTGGAAATCATCCTTGCAAGAAGGTTAGAGCGGAGTTGTTGGAAAAACAACAACGAAAAGATATGATCCTCGTGGACTTATTGAGACATCTCAAAACTTGAGGTGAACTTCTGCCACTAACGAAAAATAATTGCTTGCTTGAGATCAACGAAGAGATGAAAACTTGTTCCACCAAGAGGACAAAGAGCAAGCTTGGGTCATTGAGAAGCACCACAATAGCAACAATCCTTAGGGAAAGCTCCAGGTGAAATATAGCCCAAGATAATTCCAATGAAGAGATTGGTGGGTTTAAATATCTCATTCTTAACAACTTGCAAATAATGAAAGACGATGGGAAATTGTCAATAATGACATAACACCAGCTGAAAAGATAAGGTAGAAGGAATTTCCCTTCAGAATGCAAGATGAAGAATACTTGAGCTCCTCTGAAAAGAATCTCGATGAACACTTCGAGAAGGAATTAAATCTTTGATGAGCCGTCATGTAGAGCCTCCATGAAGAACTCCATTAATAAAAGAATAATGAAAGAAAAAGAAGTTGAAAACACAAGGTGAAGCCTTGCGATGATTTAGATAGAGCTTCGCGATGAGATAAAGCAGAAAACCTGGAACTCCAGAAAAGAAAGATGAACAAATGAAATCAAGAATTTTGATGAACCTCCGGAATAAGGAATTAATCACTTGGATGAACGAAGAATAAGAATTACATTATGTGTATCCTTCATCAATTTAGATTGATGACAAGCACGGATTTGGCCTACTACTTATTCTCGTAGAAAGGATTAAGATGTATATTGTGTAAACTTGGGAAGGTCTCGACGAGGCACCGATAGTGTCGGGGATATACCCCGCGGTATGACCCGGCCGAACTTGGCGTTTCATTGGTAACCCGCCAGAGGATTGGCGACTCACGTGTCTGGCAGTTCACTGGTTTGACGACTCACGAGCCTGAAAACTCATTGGTGACCCGGCGGGTGTTTCAGATGGATGACAAGGTCCAAGGCCCAGAAGGCCGGCTCATGTTATGATGGGCTGAATTAAGAGGAAAGACATGAGGAATATTCTCCTACAAAGGAAGCAAGACTAGGACTCCACTTGTAATAGAGTAATCCTAATCCTACTAGGACTAGTCATGTAACCCGCCCCATCAACATATATAAGGAGGGGCGGGGCTCCCCAAAGAGGGACAAGCAACAAGCAATAATCTCTAGGGCTAGACACAATAAAGGGGAGCCGGCTTATGCGGCGTCTCCCTCATGAGCATAATGAGATCTAGCCACAAACAGCATGTAGGATTATTGCCGGATGATGTTTCCCAGGGCCCGAAGCTGTCTAAACCATTGTCTTGTGTTGCGTCTCTCGTCCCGATCAACCCCTCTCAAGCTACCACATAGATGCGTTGGCCTCACAACTAAGTCCTGACACTAAGGACATCTGTCGTGACAATTCCACGACAGTTGACGCCCACCGTGGAGCCTACACACGGTGGTGTTGAATTTTTGGAGGGATCTCACACAGGGATTGAGAAGCTCGCGATATGTTAAATAAGAAAGTGCCAATACGAAAAGCATGCAGAATAACCCGACGTGGGGTAACCTCGAGCAGAGCCGGCCAGATTATCATCAGTAGATCAGAATTGCTATCAACTTTGGATTGGATAGTATGATATTTGAGTTCAAGGAGAAATCAACTGCCGTTGATATGGGCAGGCGGTCCAATCATAAGTCGCCGAGAAAATCGTTTTTCGCTGCTGTTTTGTTTCGTCGACACGTGAGCTCCCTGAAATTAGCCTGGTTAAAATCTCTACCGCGCAACAGTATTAGACACGGTGATCGGAGGACCCCGGCAGAGTCGTTTGCCAGCCAGCTGATGATTATTGCTGCGGAATGGAGTGAGTTCCACGCGAAAGTACAAAAATCACCGTCAGTGGACCATGGTAGATGGAAGCCACCACCTCAGGATTGGATTACAATCAACCTGGACGCCTCCTTTCTTGCCACCAATAGACAGGGAGGCTGGGACACGCTCGGGGACGTCTTGTTCGCTGCAGCGGGGCCCCTCGCCAACCTTACTTCGGCCACACATGCTGAAGCTTTGGCCCTCATGAAAGCCATAAATCTGATAGAAAGCTTTGGTATGGGGCGGGTAATGTTCATGACGGACTGTCTCTCACTGAAACAAGCGTTGAATACCAACTTATCTGATCGAAGCCATCTCGGGTGCCTCTTCTGCGAGTCCAAGTATTTGCTGCAATTGGGGTTCATTGAGTATAAAATCTTGTACAAGCATCGCTCTTGTAATAAACCAGCACACTTGTTGGTTGGCCGAGGTGTAAGGATGGGCATTGGTAGTGACCATGTATGGATCACGAACCTCCCCCTTGATGTAATGGGTGTTGTGGCCGACGATTTAGTCGAGCCCACTAGCTGATGGAATGCATGGTGTTTCAGATAAAAAAAAATCTCTACCACGTTCAACGCGTGTTGGTCGAGTCTGATGGGAATTAGGAGAAGTTTATGCGGCGGTGTCCGCGTATTAAACAATTTAGTTGATCTAGTTGATCTAGTCGTGAGGCAATTGGAGGCCTAATCCGTTCTTTGCATAAAGACAAAAAAGTACTACTCCAGCCATTAGCTCAAGAAAATTCAACGCCAGGAGACCTGCGCAATCAACGGCCAGCCAGCATGTCCTTGCGGCCGCCGAGCCGGCGTCGCGCGATCTGTCCAATCCTAAATTTTTGCGAGCAACAAATTTCTGCTGAGACCAACTAAATCAGTATTTTTATGAATGCATCAATCGAGTTTCTGCTGTACTCAGGTGGTGTTTGTTTACAGGGATTTTTTTTGTAGGATTAGAAAAAATCCTTTTTAAAAACTTTTTTACCAAATGTGAGGAATTTTTTAGGAACTAAACTAAACATTTGGAACTAAATGAAGAAGACTTTCAAGGAGAGTCTTTTTGAGACTTTTTGGAACTTTTCCAACAATGCCCCTTCATGCACACATTGGCCCGTCATCCTATGATGTTGTTTGATTGTTATTTTTGTATATACTAGAGGTAACATGGTCATTTAATAACCTCTAGAAAAGGACTAGAAACTTTTTAATCTCTGAAAACAAACATGAAGGAACTTTTTAAAGACTAAAAACTTTTTAGTTGGAACTAGAAAAAGTCCTAAGACTAGATAACCAAACACCACCTCAGTCCCATGGTTCAAATACCAAGGTTAGCAACTATCGCTGCTGCCACTACTTTTTCTAGCCTGAAGAAATTAATGGATTGGCTGGCTACAATTGCATGAGCAACAAAAAAAAATAGGAAAACAAGATTAGATTGGTGAAAAGGACAACGACCAGGAGAAGGATTCACGCGTGGGATGGACTCGGATTCGTCTTTCTCCGCCAAAGAGCCGCCGTAGCGGTCTCGTTATTGCTTCGAGCCGCCCCCTAGCATCACGACCATGGGTTGACTAGCATGCCAAGCTGCTGCCACCGTCGTGGTCTCGCGCCGTCGCTGAGCCGCTTTCTCTGCTATGGCCGGCCCTGAGCCGCCCTCGCCGCGTCCGGCCCGACCTGCCTTGAGCTGCAGTCGCCGTTGACTGGGCTGCGGCCCTCGCGCAAGCCGCCGGTCGCCTTCACAGCTCGTCCGCCTTTGCTACATCAAGCCGCCATCACCGCAGCCTCGAGACGGCCGGCCGTTTTCTACTGTCGCGCTCCGAGCCGGTCACAGCCACCTTGCTTCAAGCCGCCGCCGCGGTCGCAGGATGATGGACAAGAATTTTTTTTTTGGCTGCGGCACTGCAAGTCCGGTGGCCCTCGATCAAAACTACTGCTAATTCCAGTACTATTTCTTCAGGAAGCCACACTGCCGATTGGATCTACACAGAAATCAGCCCACGACACGGAAAAGGATTGGGACGGAAGACTCGGTTTCCGCCGTCGAGCCGGCCTTGCATCACCAATTTCCGTCGGGCAGGGCCTGAGCCGCCGTCTCAAGTTCGCCGCCGTCTCTGCCATAGCTGGCTGCCGGTTCTCAAACAGCCAAGCCGGTCGTGCTTCACCGCGCCCAGAGCCGCCGTCGCGGACGCATGACAAATCGCCACTGCCATAACTCGCCCTGATCAACCAGTTTCCGCGGAGTCAGCTGTCGCCCAACTCTGCCCCCTGCTGTGCTGCCGGTTGCTGCCATATCTCTTGCCGGCTCGTCGCGCGGCCGTTTGCTGCTGCGTCCTTTGCCGGCTCGCACCACTGCACGCCCCGTCCATGCAACTCGCCCCACTCCACAACCAAGTCACTACCTCTGCTATGGTTAACCACCTCCGCCAAGCCGCTGGATCCGCTCGCGCCTTCCTCCGTGGCGGTTCATTTCTGGGAAACGTTTGTGGCCGGCGGACCGGCTCTTCGGCCGGTCGCGCGCGGCGCGTACGATACAGGCAATCGTATGTTTCATATTCTTCTTCACGCCAACACACTAGCGTGTGGGCCTCGTGTGGACTGCTGGCCCACCTACTCACCCAACTTTATCTCTTCCTCATGCTCACACAGCTTTATCTCTTTCTGACAAGACTCCTCAACCATTCGTTCTCCACTGCAGCTCTATCTCTGTCTCTCTCAATCCAATTCAAGCATGGCAACTGCAAGCAAGATCAGTTTTGCAAATTCTTGGCCGCATCGCTGGGTTGCGTGGGGTGGCGATGTTGCAACACCAGGTGGGCGCCGACGGGCCTGTTGGTGGTGCGGGGAACGCACCCATGAATGCTGGCGAGAGCTACAACCATGGCGGCTAGATGCTGGAACCTGCACAAATTTTTGTTTCCATCGGCGTTTTGTTTTTTTTTGCTGAAACTAGCGCCCTTTTTGAATGTTTTGTTACTATCGTTTTGTTTTTTGCTAGAACCAGCATCATTTTTTGCTACCCACCAGATTTTTGATTTGCTAGAACCAGCCCCTTGACTTTGCATCTTTGCTACCACCACGGCAGCCAGATGCTGGAATCCGCACAATTTTTTTGCTACCACAATTTTATATTTTGCTGGAACCAGCGTCAATTTTTGCTACCACCGGATTTTTGAAATGCTGGCACCAGACACAAAAAAGCTACAATCACCGATATGAGTGTTGTAACCATTGCCAAAAAAAGCTTCAAGCCTAGATAGAAAAAGCTTCAACCATGAACAGGGGAAGCTTCAACAGCCACTCTCAAACTGAAAAAGCTGCAACCGTTATGAAAAAAGTTTCAACCTTAGATAAAAAAAATCAACCGAAAGATATACAAAGTTTCAACCAGACACTGCAAGACGAAAATAGTTACACCCGTTTACAGAACAAGCTTCGATCGTAGATGAAAAAAGCTTCAATCAACACGATGGAAAGCTTCAATCTACGAAAACGCTTCAACCGGCATGAAAAAAAGCTTCAACCGGCGCACCAATGGTGCGAGCAGCGATGTTGAGAGCTGAGCCCGGTGGCATGAGAGTGCAGCGACGGATGTGCTACGACGGCGGCTGCTAGGTGCTGCAACGACGAAGGCCGTCGACGTGCTTCAAGACGGCGTCGTTTTTGCTACGAGAGCGACAACTTTGTGCTGGACTAGCGAGGACAGATGCTGCGACGGCGACCGGTGGTGACCGACGGCGATGAGGACGGCGAGCGCATCCAGCAGCATGGGGCGGTAGAGAAAGGAAGTCCAGGTGAGCGGATGATGGCCGACGACCGGGAAGACGTCCAGTCGACATGGAATAGTGCTCGCCCTGTGTACAAAGAGAGAGAAAGAGATTGGGAAAAATCAACGCGTAGATCAACGGCTGAGGCTCGCCGCATCGGATGGCTGAGGCGCGACCGGCCAAACTATTGTTGGGCCGACGCGCCGGCGCCTTGTACTGCCTTTCATTTTTTCTACAAGCCTATGCGCGCACAAGTCCTCCGGTTTTCTGCGGTCGTCGAGCACTTCGGTTCTGCCAAGCCGCTGACGCCTCCAAGTTCGCGATCGCTGGCCTGTTGTTAAACGCCGCTTTAAACCGGTCTTACCAAGTCGTCTGAATCCACTACTGCTACAACAAACAGAGCAGCAAGGGAGCTGCAGGGGCAATAGCCCGATTTAGTGGGGCTGTTATACCACGGCATTACGCCACGTCAAGTTATCAGAGGAACAAGCATAAAAAAAGGGGGGGGCAGCTGCCTTGTCCATCATTGAAAAGAAAGAGGAAAAGAAAAAGACAGAATAACAACCACGCATGGGACATCCACTAGCGGCACGACCCCCAACAACCATTGATCTCACGTGAAAAGTGCTACCACAGATTGTCATTTCAAATGACGTGAGGCTATACTAGTCCATCATTACCAGTATTCGTACTTCTCCGGACCTTTTGTGGAATGGACGTCTGACGCACGATTACACACGGATCATCTATTGACCAGATCATTAGGTGATATTCGTCCAAGTCTATTTTTAGTACATATTAAATTTTTTCGAGAACTATTCTACTCCATGTATTCTCTGTACGCAGGGATACTAATTCATTATAAAGATGGTGCCATGTTGTGTCTATGGAGTATGCGTTAGCATCATTATACGCTGGCGTCCCGCTTATTGTTGAAACGGGTGGGCGCAGCCGTCGTCTATGCAGCTGGATCTACATCAACTTGCCGGGACCATGCCCGCGATTAACTCACCCTCCACACGGCTTACCGCGCTTGCGATTGACTCGCTGGTCCATGCACCGGCGATTGACTCGCCCGTCCGCACCGACTTACAACACCGCGGCCGGCTTATCTGTCTGCTTCTGCGGCTGACTCGGCCGTGATTGATGTCCGCTTCACCTGGTGATCATCAACTCCACGGCGGATGGCTATTGGCTTGATGTATCAGGTGAAATCCATTCAATATATTTTTTATATTACATATTGCTTTCTTTAAAAAAAGAGCAATTACTCTAGCTTGCAAGTTCTCCAATGCAGGACAAGTTATCTACTGCAAAAAGGATTATTATAACACTAAGCTATTGAATGACTCATACCGATTTATATCACGGTCAAAAATAAAGAATCTCAAGACAACTCCTCGAGTAGTCTTAAGACTTGGGGGCTATGATGACATGACTTAGCAAATATCGTGAGATTCAAGACCCCGGGTCATTGGAGGCTGCCGCCATATTGGTAAAAATTTAAAGGCCGTCAGAAAATTTCCGGCTCACAATGATGCTTCGGTTTACAATCCGGCTCAAGGTAAACCTGTCTCCCACAAAGCTTTGAAGCTCTAAATATCCGATTTGAAATTCCGGTTTAAAAAGAATTCATCTCTCGCAAGTTTGAGTTTTCAGAGAAAAAAAAATTACAGGGTTGCACAGCACAACTCAAACATAGGCACCCGGCGAGCACAACTAAGAAATATATCACTTGGGGGCTTCCGACTTATTGGGCTAAGCTATGATTACCCTTTGATCCGGCTCATAGCCACATTTACAGGTCATTTGGGGGCTTCCTGTTCAAACATAGGTCGTATTCGAACCAAAAAGAACATAGCTGTCGGTACCCTCTTGATCGGCGCAATGCCAAACTCACTAGGGAGCTTCTTGATCGTATTTGAATCATAGCTTAACCCCTTTTGGGTCTGACTTGGATCGTATTCGAATCAGGGTCATTAAAAACCTCTCAAGGTCATTTGGGGGCTTCCTGTTCAAACATAGGTTGTATTCGAACCAAAGAGAACATAGCTGTCGGTACCCTCTTGATCGGTGCAACGCCAAAGCCACTGGGGGCCACATGATCGTATTCGAATCCTAGCTTAACCCCTTTGGTCCGGTTTACTGATCGTATTCGAATCAGAAGCCTCAAATTCTTCTTTCTGTTTTTCTTAAGTTTTTTGAAAACAGTCTTTTGGGTTTGTCTTGAGACTTTTTGTTCATATCTGAAGCATATATATGGTTTCGATTAACCCGGCTTGACTTTGGATGATAAGTCGCCATATATGACAATCATAAACATTTGGAAGTTTTTGGCTTCTAAAGATTGGGTTATCACCCTTACTGCACAGGTATCCTAAACCGGCAGTACGATTCAATATCACAGGAACCAGTTTTTCAAACCGGGTTATATTATTCAAATCTTTAATAGCCAACATGGCTGGATTTTTATTATGGTTATCAATAACCAATATTACGATTGAGGTTTTCAAAGTCGCTTCAGCGCAATGGATATTATTTTGTCGATGGATATAATTTATTCTACAATGGATGGAATAGTCCTGAGTCGCTGCAGGCTTACAACCCGGCACTTGGGGCTACATTATTCAAAGTTGAGATTATATCAAATATGCAAGTCTCATGTCCCTGCAAGCATGCACCTTGACACTTGGGGGCTAATGCGAAGTCATTTTTATTGGCCTTATTGAAGACCCGACTCATCACATCATAATGAGTCGGCCCTCGAGGGCTACCATTTGCTCATATCAATGATTCAAGGTACACAAGTCTTAATCCATTATATTCAAGGGTCCACTACTTAGTTGGTAAAGCACAAAGCTCTTAACCTTGTGTACGTGGGTTCAAGCCCCATGATGGGAGATTACATCATATGATGTTATTTTCAATGAAGTATATATAAAGTCCCAGCTCAATATTATCTTACTGAGCCGGCCCTTGGGGGCTACACATCACTGCTCAAATCAACATGATTATATTTACAAAGTCCCTGCTCATTATTGCATAATGACTCGGCCCTTTGGGGCTACACTGCTTGAAGTTTTTTGAGCATCAGGCAATTTCAAGTCCCAGGTTACTACAAGCATGACAACCCGGCACTTGGGGGCTACATAGTGGAATACTCAGTTCTGACTAGTGATTGAGATGACCAACATGGGTTTCTTCAAAGTGGTAATATTTATATTGAAGCAAGTCTTAAGTCATCACTTTGCTCTACTCAAGACTTGGGGGCTACAGGTATTATGCATATAAAGGAGGAACGTCTTCAAATTATCAGTTTTGAGTAAATCAGGAAGATCAATTACATGACCCGGCATCATTTGTTTATAACCCAACAATTTTGGCAATCATAATCAGCAAGTTCTACATCTTCAAGCCGGCTGAATATCAGTTGAATATTTGAAGATCAATATTTTTGTCAAGTCAGAGCATTGAAAACCGACTCAAATGGATTCTTTATTTACAATATTTCTTCTACAAGCAAGTTGATTATGAAGCTGGCCTATTGACCCGGATTTTCTAAAAGGAGGAAATGACAAGGAATTAAGGATGATCGGGTGCCGGTTTACAAGAATATTTAAACCGGATCACAACCTGTCAATTTTTCTCTCGTGGATCAGTTTAACATGGATAAATCCAAATTAAACTAGGGGCTAATGTCGGGAATATACCCCGTGGTATGACCCGGCTGGACCTGGCGTTTCATTGGTAACCCGCCAGAGGATTGGCGACTCACGTGTCTGGCGGTTCACTGGTTTGACGAATCACGAGCCTGAAAACTCATTTGTGACCCGACGGGTGTTTCAGATGGATGACAAGGCCCAAGGACCAGAAGGCCAGCTCATTTGTGACCCGACGGGTGTTTCAGAGGAAAGACATGAGGAATATTCTCCTACGAAGGAAGCAAGACTAGGACTCCACTTGTAATAGAGTAATCCTAATCCTACTAGGACTAGTCATGTAACCCGCCCCTTCAACATATATAAGGAGGGACGGGGCTCCCCAAAGAGGGACAAGCAACAAGCAATAATCTCTAGGTCTAGACACAACAAAGGGGAGCCGGCTTATGCGGTGTCTCCCTCATGAGCATAATGAGATCTAGCCACAAACAACATGTAGGGTTATTGCCGAATGATGTTTCCCGGGGCCCGAAGCTGTCTAAACCCTTGTCTTGTGTTGCGTTTCTTGTCCCGATCAACCCCTCTCAAGCTACCACATAGATGCGTCGGCCTCACGACTAAGTCCTGACACTAAGGACATCTGCCGTGACAATTCCATGACAGGTAGGATTTGAAAGAACGAATGAATTGCTATGATAAACGAAGGAAGAAGAATCTTGGAAGAACCACCGTAAGAATTTGAAAATGAACAAAGAAAAGATAAGGAAAACACCGGGAAGAATTATAAAAAGAACGAAGATACTTGAGGGAATTTAGATACATGAGAACAAGTGATCATGAACTGATTAGAGGATATTTGAACGATGCACCGGTAAGATTTGGAGAACAATAGCTACACGCTGAGAATGAATAATTCTAAGATGATGGGCTCCGGAGAATCAAACTGAGAAGACTCCTTAATAGCTCCGGATGGGTGGATAGAATTATCATAATCGAAAACAATTATGAGAGGAAGGCATCAAGCTAGAACCACGCATCTCTGAGAGAACGGACCAAGATTTGAGAGAAAGTCTTCTTCGATCTTCAAATGTTGAGAATGATGATGAGAAACACCACCATGAATTGTTGAGGCACTCCGGAATGAAAATTAGAAAGGTTGAACCAACGATGAAAAGAATTTGAAAGCGATCTTGGAGAAGTCATCTGACTGATGATAATTCATTCTTACGTCAAACTTTGAAATGAATTTGAGAATAACTCCGCAAAAATTAGAAGAGTTAGGTAAGATCCTGGTAAAAGACCTGTGGGTTAGGGACCACTCAAAAGAAACACCGTTGAATGATTTAAAATAGAGATTGCATCGGTTGAATTAAATGGCTTGAGTAAGATAACAACCTCGAGATAGCTTAAGCGAATTAGCAATGGAAACGCGAATCTCCTGAGATATCTTCAGCACTCCGGAATAATTGAATAGCAAGCGGGGGAATGATTAAGAGGTGCACCAGCATGAGAAAACATTTGAAACGAGGAAAAGGATGTGATCAACAAATCTTGAATTGAAACCACCAAGAAGAACATTGACTGAACAAAAATGAAGAGACTTCACATCAATAAGATGGATACTTGACTAAGAAGTCTGAGACCTTGAAGAAAAAAGGGTGGGAGGGCGGGAAAACAAAAGCAACTAGGGCATATGGAACAAACACCGTTGAGAAGAACTAAAATTGGATCTTGCGGATGTTGAAAAATGATCGGATCCACTTAAAGAGAAACACGCCAGTTGAAAAGGATTGACATGACCATCTCGATGACCGAAAAGGATTAGCACTCTCATAGAAAAATGAGAACACCACTTAGGGGAGGAATGGAATCAACACTTGACATTGAAGCAACTCGAATACCTCAAACAAAACAAAAACAAAGGATTGGCTTGCAAAATAAGCCAGAAACAAACATATGATAGACCCCATATCGTATCATGTGCCTGTTGGAAAGATATTCTAGGAGCTACTTCAATTCCCACTTATCAACTCCCGAAACTTTCTGGTTATGCAATCAGGTGTTGGGGATACAGGGGAAGCATAATATCTCACCCAAAACTAGCAAATCCTACATCCAGCTGTATCCATCCTTCAACACATAACCAAGAAACCTTCGGAAATCATTTACCTCAACCTTTGAAAAGCATCTGTTATACGAGTTATGGCAATACTCCCGAACTCCCGCCCTAGTACTGGGTGGCGTCAAGATTATCACACCAACAACTGCATAAAAGAGATTTTTGATGTCAGCGAACTCAAGTATTTCAGAACTGCAACGATAAAATTGTGACGACAACACCTCGGAGCTCAACTCCCCGGGACACTGCCACAACCCCTAAATGTCAGGAGGCACCAAGAACAATGTTCTTGTCACAAAACCATCGGAACGATTCCAACATACCCGCGTGATCCTAAATTTTTTAGTGAAATTTGAGGAAAGAAGAGTCAAAACTCTACGTCAGGAGACCTCACCAGAGCGACGAAGGGACTAAGGATTAAAAAGAATCCTACTCTCCGATATATATAATCCTAAGACTCAAAACATTTTGTTCTAGACTCAACAACGTCAGTGATTCGATCAAGTAGGGGGCTCCTAAGTCGGGGAAGGCTCTGATACCAACTTGTAACACCAATGATGCGGCTATATCTCCCACGTGTCGGGGCATGACTTAGAGGCATAACCGCATAGTAGGCATGTCGCAAGAGGGGTAATCTTTACACATCTCATGTACTGAATAAGGAAGGGATAAAGAGTTGGCTTACAATCGCCACTTCACACAATACATTAATATAGCATTACATCATCCAGAATACAATCAAGGTCTGACTACGGAATCAACATAAATAAAGACAACCCCAAATGCTAGATCCCCGATCACCCCAACTGAGATCCTCTACTGATTGCCCGGAAAGGAAACATAGTAACGAACCAAATCCTTGTCGAACTCCCACTTGAGTTCGGTAGCGTCCCCTGCACTGGCATCATCGGCACCTGCATCTGTTTTGGAAGTATCTGTAAGCCACGGGGACTCAGCAATCTCACACCCGCGAGATCAAGACTATTTAAGCTTATGGATAGGAAAGGGTAGTGAGGTGGAGTTGCAGCTAGGCCTGGGCATTCGGTTACCCGGAAGAGTTCGGTTCAGTGCTTCGGGTTATTTTAAATTTCGGTTTTGAGAATATGCTACCCAATCGGTTAGGTGAAAAAGAGATAACCGAGGGTTCGATGCACCAGAAATTCGGTTCGGTGCTCGGGTTGACCGAGTAGGACCGAGCTGGACAACTCCGCTGGGCGCTAGCTGCTGGACAACCGCCGCCGCCCACCAGAATTGATTACAGAGAAGTGCAAGATAGGGAGGCACGAGGCAGCAGGGGGCGAGCGCATTCTCTCATGGGGCATCGTGCAACTAATAAAGCTGATGGGTAGCAACGTGGTGGGGAAGAGGGAGGAGACGGCAAGCCTTGAGCATATCCAGGAGAAGGTGTGGGGCTTGCGTTTGTTTTTTTAGCAAAGCCTGCGTCTGTTTGTGGCTGTGATGAAAAGTAAAGGCTGAGAAAAAATGTCGTCTACTTGTTTGATGGGCTAATCGGCCTAGTTGGATGGGCTTTAACTAATATAGTACTAAAATACTTTGGTTTATTCAGGAGATTCGGTCAGTGGACTCCAGTGACCGAATTCACCGAACTAATTTCCGTTTTAGCCGTTTGCTAACCGAACGAACAACCGAAGCTTCGGTTCTCGGGTTTTTCGGCTTCGGTCTCGGTTTTTTCGGCTCCGGTCTTTGATTCTCGGTTTTTATGCCCACCCCTAGTTGCACCAAGCACTAAGCATATATGGTGGCTAACATACGCAAATAAGAGCGAGAAGAGAAGCAATGCACGGTCGTGAAGCTAGAAGTGATCAAGAAGTGATCTTGAAACTACTTACGTTCAAGCATAAACGAGCATTCTTTCTATCTACTATTATCTAAAAATAATCAAGTTATTAATGACTGGACGAAACCAAGAAATAACCCCTTATGTGCAAAATTATAGAAGATCCCCTTTAAGATCAAACAATTCCATCGAATTGAGTATGACTGTATGTGTGATAGCATCTACTATACCAGGAATATCAATGAACCCCATTCTTGCAATTGCTCAGGGTTTTGGCTCGCAAGAAAGCTAGGGTCCTGATCGAGCAAGACTACGTCCTATCTATCTACCTCTCCAAACACAATATCTTGAGTACCTATGATGGTGACTACATCTGCTGGCATGTGATGTTTGGACATAGAATCGAGTCCTTGTGAATGGGCAAAGCCAGGTGCTCTTATTTTACAACGGTAGGGATGATTACTCCCATTACTGACAAGAAAGACACCAAATTCACCTTTAGGTGCTTCAACTGCGGTATAGGTAGAAGGAGCTGGTACGGAAAAACCTTCTGTATACAAGAACCGTGTTCACTTCCCGGACTCCGCCGAGAAGAGACCATCACGGCTACACACGCGGTTGATGTATTTTAATTAAGTTAAGCGTCAAGTTCTCTACAACCGGACATTAACAAATTCCCATCTGCCCATAACCGCGGGCATGGCTTTGAAAGTTCAAAACCCTGCAGGGGTGTCCCAACTTAGCCCATCACAAGCTCTCACGGTCAATGAAGGATATTCCTTCTCCCAGGAAGACCTGATCAGGCTGGGAATCCCGGTTACAAGACATTTCGACAATGGTAAAACAAGACCAGCAAAGCCGCCCGATGCGCCGACATCCCAATAGGAGCTGCACATATCTCGTTCTCAGGGCAACACCGGATAGGTCAAGCTACGAGTAAAACCAGCCCTCGAGTTTCCTCGAGGTGGCCCTGCAGGCTGCCCAGTTTGGACCAACACTTCGACAAGCACTGGCCCGGGGGGGTTAAAATAAAGATGACCCTCGGGAGAGCGACTCCCAAGGGAAAAAGTAGGTGGTGGTGAGGCAAATGGTAAAAACAAGGTTGGGCGTTGTTGGAGGAGTTTTATTCAAAGCGAACTGTCAAGGGGTCCCCATAACACCCAACCGTGTAAGGAACGCAAAATCAAGGAACATAACACCGGTATGACGGAAACTAGGGCGGCAAGAGTGGAACAAAACACCAGGCATAAGGCCGAGCCTTCCACCCTTTACCAAGTATATAGATGCATTAAATTAAATAAGAGATATTGTGATATCCCAACATATCCATGTTTCAACATGGAACAAACTTCATCTTCACCTGCAACTAGCAACGCTATAAGAGGGGCTGAGCAAAGCGGTAACATAGCCAAATAATGGTTTGCTAGTAAGGTGGGTTAGAGGCTTGACATGGCAATATGGGAGGCATGATATAGCAAGTGGTGGGTATCGCGGCATAGCAATAGAGCGAACAACTAGCAAGCAAAGATAGAAGTGATTTCGGGGGTATGGTCATCTTGCTGCAAAGTTCTTAGAGTTGACGAAAGCTTGATCCTCGTAAGCGTACTCAACGGGTTCCTCGATCACGCACTCGTCTCCTGGCTCTACCCAAAGCAAGAACACAAGTAAAGTAAACAACAATCAACCACGGTGCAATGCGCAAGCAACATGATGCAAAACATGGCATGATATGCGAGATGTGATATGCAATGCATATGCGTGCTTTGGAAGGGAAAGATTGAATCAGAACTCAACTTGGCAAACCAAGTGTGCCGCTGGAAAGATGAGATGATTTCGGTTGAAATCGATATAAAGATCACCGGAATTGGATGCACGGTTTGCAAATGGCAAGCAAAACAAGAATGGCACAATTCTGTGATTAACAGCATGATGCCATCTAGAATGCATCAAGAAACTAAGCTACTGCAGTCCAACATAGCAAAAAAGTACAAGGCAGTGATATACTCAAGATACTTGAACATTGAGCTACGGTTAAATCACACAAGAGCAGGTTCAAACAAGCATGGCAAAAGTGCAAAAGATATCAGCTTCACAGACTTAGTTAAAATATCAACATGACGGAATGACATCCGGAAGCAATTTTGAGAGCAAGCACACAATATTCTACAGGAACATATCACAGCAAAACAAGGCATGGCATGAATCTACTCAAAGCATAGAACAAAAGTCCCTTACTGACCATGAGCCAAAAGGGCACAGAAAATATGATGGCACCCATGTAAACATAGCAAGTTTCCTTAACAGATTCAGACTTAGCAGAAAACTGAGCATGGCATAAACAGAATTATGAAGGCATGTTTGCGAGCTCGGTTCACTCAACACAAGGCATTGCATGACAAGATAAGCATAGCATCAGGAAGAAGACATGTTCAAGAAGCTAACCAAGGCAATAGCAAGTTCATTGCGTGCATGGATCAACTACAACAACCATGGAAAAATTGATTAACATGTAAACAATCTGCCAGGAACATTTTATAGCAAAAGTAGAGCATGATTAAGTCATGCTAGGGTACTCCATAATTGCAAACAGGGGCATTGATGGATAGAGCACAACCATATGTAAAAATAATCCTTACTGAAGATACTCAGAACAAGCATGGATCGCTCTGTAGCATTATGGATACATGGCATAAAAATAACAGCAGAGCAATGACTTAGTAAAATTCCAAGTCCCTGAAATCAGCAATATCACGAGAGCTACTTTGCATGCTTGTGCTAGTCACCACATTGATCACAAAAATACATGGCATACACCCCTGTAAAGATGGCCTGGCATAGCCCAAAACACATGTATAGCTCATGCCCATATGCAGCACACAACAAATGTAGCAAAAATGACAAATGCTCACACCCTGCTAAGAATCAGCATCTAACAATTATAGCACTCTTGCATCAACGATTTGGGCATCAAGATGGACTCAAACAAGCAGGTCACAATGGAATGAAATGAAGAGCACATCATGATGAACATTTTGATATATTGCACGCATAAAACGGAGCAGCAAGCACAAAGTTATGGTAGGCCAAAGGGGGCACCAGAATGTAGGAAAACAGGGACTTAGGAAAATATACCACTCCGAGAATAGTCAACGGGACGGCGGGATCTGTTGGGGAACGTTGCAGAAAACAAAAAAAATTCCTATGTTTCATCAAGATCAATCTATGGAGTCAACTAGCAACGAGAGGAGAGTGCATCTACATACCCTTGTAGATCGCGAGTGGAAGCGTTCAAGAGAACGGGGATGATGGAGTCGTACTCGCCGTGATCCAAATCACCGATGACCAAGTGCCGAACGGACGGCACCTCCGCGTTCAACACACGTACAGAGCGGATGACATCTCCTCCTTCTTGATCCAGCAAGGGGAAAGGAGAGGTTGATGAAGATCCAGCAGCACGACGGCGTGGTGGTGGATGCAGCAGTGATCGCAGCAGGGCTTCGCCGAGCTTCTGCGAGAGGGAGAGGTGTAGCAGGGGAGAGGGAGGCGCCAAGACTTGAGCTGTAGCTGCCCTCCCTCCCCCCCTTTATATAGGCCCCCTAGGGGGGGTGCGCCGGCCCTAGGAGATGGGATCTCCTAGGGGGCGGCGACCAAGGGGGTGGAGTACCCCCCAAGGCAAGTGGAGGTGCCCCCTCCCCTAGGGTTCCCAACCCTAGGCGCATGGGGGGCCCAAGGGGGGGGGGCGCACCAGCCCACCAGGGGCTGGTTCCCCTCCCCACTTCAGCCCATGGGGCCCTCCGGGATGGGTGGCCCCACCCGGTGGACCCTCGGGACCCTTCCGGTGGTCCCGGTACAATACCGGTGACCCCCAAAACTCTCCCGATGGCCGAAACTGCACTTCCTATATATAATTCTTCACCTTCGGACCATTCCGGAACTCCTCGTGACGTCCGGGATCTCATCCGGGACTCCGAACAACTTTCGGGTTACTGCATACTCATATCTCTACAACCCTAGCGTCACCGAACCTTAAGTGTGTAGACCCTACGGGTTCGGGAGACATGCAGACATGACCAAGAAGCCTCTCCGGTCAATAACCAACAGCGGGATCTGGATACCCATGTTGGCTCCCACATGCTCCATGATGATCTCATCGGATAAACCACGATGTCGAGGATTCAATCAATCCGTATACATTTCCCTTTGTCAATCGGTACGTTACTTGCCCGAGACTCGATCGTTGGTATCCCAATACCTCGTTCAGTCTCGTTACCGGCAAGTCACTTTACTCGTACCGTAATGCATGATCCCGTGATCAACCACTTGATCACTTTGAGCTCATTGTGATGATGCATTACTGAGTGGGCCCAGAGATACCTCTCCGTCATACGGAGTGACAAATCCCAGTCTCGATTCGTGCCAACCCAACAGACACTTTCGGAGATACCTGTAATGTACCTTTATAGTCACCCAGTTACGTTGTGACGTTTGGCACACCCAAGGCACTCCTACGGTATCCGGGAGTTGCACAATCTCATGGTCTAAGGAAATGATACTTAACACTCAGAAAAGCTATAGCAAACGAACTACACGATCTTTGAGCTAAGCTTAGGATTGGATCTTGTCCATCACATCATTCTCCTAATGATGTGATCCCGTTATCAATGACATCCCCATGTCTATAGCCAGGAAACCATGACTATTTGTTGATCAACGAGCTAGTCAACTAGAGGCTCACTAGGGACACATTGTGGTCTATGTATTCACACATGTATTATGATTTCCGGATAATATAATTATAGCATGAATAATAGACAATTATCATGAACAAGGAAATATAATAATCATTTTATTATTACCTCTAGGGCATATTTCCAACAGTCTCCCACTTGCACTAGAGTCAATCATCTAGTTACATTGTGATGAATCGAACACCCATGGAATTCTGGTGTTGATCATGTTTTGCTCTAGGGAGAGGTTTAGTCAATGGATCTGCTACATTCAGGTCCGTATGTACTTTACAAATCTCTATGTCTCCATTTTGAACACTTTCACGAATGGAGTGAAGCGACGCTTGATATGCCTGGTCGTCCTGTGAAACCTGGGCTCCTTGGCAAGGGCAATAGCTCCAGTGTTGTCATAGAAGAGAGTCATCAGGTCTGACGCATTGGGTATGACTCCTAGGTCGGTAATGAACTCCTTCACCCAGACTGCTTCGTGTGCTGCCTCCGAGGCTGCCATGTACTCCGCTTCACATGTAGATCCCACCACAACGCTTTGCTTGCAACTGCACCAGCTTACTGCCCCACCATTCAAAATATACACGTATCCGGTTTGTGACTTAGAGTCATCCAGATCTGTGTCGAAGCTAGCATCAACGTAACTCTTTACGACGAGCTCTTCGTCACCTCCATAAACGAGAAACATGTCCTTAGTCCTTTTCAGGTACTTCAGGATATTCTTGACCGCTGTCCAGTGTTCCTTGCCGAGATTGCTTTGGTACCTTCCTACCAAACTTACGGCAAGGTTTACATCAGGTCTGATACACAGCATGGCATACATAATAGACCCTATGGCTGAGGCATAGGGGATGACACTCATCTCTTCTATATCTTCTGTCGTGGTTGGACATTGAGCTGAGCTCAATTTCACACCTTGCAACACAGGCAAGAACCCCTTCTTAGACTGATCCATATTGAACCTCTTCAATATCTTATCAAGGTATGTGCTTTGTGAAAGACCTATGAGGCGTCTTGATCTATCTCTATAGATCTTGATGCCTAATATATAAGCAGCTTCTCCAAGGTCCTTCATTGAAAAACTCTTATTCAAGTAGGCCTTAGTGCTGTCCAAAAGTTCTATATCATTTCCCATCAAAAGTATGTCATCTACATATAATATGAGAAATGCTATAGAGCTCCCACTCACTTTCTTGTAAACACAGGCTTCTCCATAAGTCTGCATAAACCCAAACGCTTTGATCATCTCATCAAAGCAAATGTTCCAACTCCGAGATGCTTGCACCAGCCCATAAATCGAGCGTTGGAGCTTGCACACCTTGTCAGCATTCTTAGGATCGACAAAACCTTCCGGCTGCATCATATACAATTCTTCCTTAAGGAAACCATTAAGGAATGCCGTTTTGACGTCCATTTGCCATATCTCATAATCATAGAATGCGGCAATTGCTAACATGATTCGGACGGACTTCTGCTTCGCTATGGGTGAGAAAGTCTCATCGTAGTCAACCCCTTGAACTTGTCGATAACCCTTAGTGACAAGCCGAGCTTTATAGATGGTCACATTACCATCCGCGTCTGTCTTCTTCTTAAAGATCCATTTATTTTCTATGGCTCGCCGATCAACGGGCAAGTCAGTCAAAGTCCATACTTCGTTTTCATACATGGATCCTATCTCGGATTTCATGGCTTCCAGCCATTTGTCGGAATCTGGGCCCGCCATCGCTTCTTCATAGTTCGAAGGTTCACCGTTGTCTAACAACATGATTTCTAAGACAGGGTTGCCGTACCACTCTGGTGCGGAACGTGTCCTTGTGGACCTACAAAGTTCAGTAGCAACTTGATCTGAAGTTTCATGATCATCATCATTAACTTCCTCTCTAGTCGGTGCAGGCACCTCAGGAACATTTTCCTGTGTTGCGCCACTCTCCGGTTCAAGAGGTAATACTTCATCGAGTTCTACTTTCCTCCCACTTACTTCCTTCGAGAGAAACTCTTTCTCTAGAAAGGATCCATTCTTGGCAACAAAGATCTTGCCTTCGGATCTGAGGTAGAAGGTATACCCAATAGTGTCTTTAGGGTATCCTATGAAGACGCATTTTTCCGACTTGGGTTCGAGCTTTTCAGGTTGAAGTTTCTTGACATAAGCATCGCATCCCCAAACTTTTAGAAACGACAGCTTAGGTTTCTTCCCAAACCATAATTCATACGGTGTCGTCTCAACGGATTTTGACGGAGCCCTATTTAAAGTGAATGCGGCAGTCTCTAAAGCATAGCCCCAAAATGACAGCGGTAAATCGGTAAGAGACATCATAGATCGCACCATATCTAATAGAGTGCGATTATGACGTTCGGACACACCATTACACTGAGGTGTTCCAGGCGGCGTGAGTTGTGAAACTATTCCACATTTTCTTAAGTGTGTGCCAAATTCGTGACTCAAGTATTCTCCCCCACGATCTGATCGCAAGAACTTGATTTTCCTGTCACGTTGATTCTCAACATCACTCTGAAATTCCTTGAACTTTTCAAAGGTCTCAGACTTTTTTTTCATTAAATAGACATACCCATATCTACTCAAGTCATCAGTGAGGGTGAGAACATAACGATAGCCACCGCGAGCCTCAACACTCATTGGACCGCACACATCAGTATGTATGATTTCCAATAAGTTGGTTGCTCGCTCCATTGTTCCTGAGAACGGAGTCTTGGTCATTTTACCCATGAGGCATGGTTCGCACGTGTCAAATGATTCGTAATCAAGATACTCTAAAAGTACATTTGCATGGAGCTTCTTCATGCGTTTGACACCTATGTGACCAAGGCGGCAGTGCCACAAGTATGTGGGACTATCATTATCAACCTTACATCTTTTGGTATTCACACTATGAATATGTGTAGCATTACGCTCGAGATTCATTAAGAATAAACCATTCACCATCGGAGCATGACCATAAAACATATCTCTCATATAAATAGAACAACCATTATTCTCGGATTTAAATGAGTAGCCATCTCGAATTAAACGAGATCCTGATACAATGTTCATGCTCAAAGCTGGCACTAAATAACAATTATTGAGGTTTAAAACTAATCCCGTAGGTAAATGTAGAGGTAGCGTGCCGACGGCGATCACATCGACCTTGGAACCATTCCCGACGCGCATCGTCACCTCGTCCTTCGCCAGTCTCCGCTTATTCTGCAGCTCCTGCTTTGAGTTACAAATGTGAGCAACTGCACCGGTATCAAATACCCAGGAGCTACTACGAGTACTGATAAGGTACACATCAATTACATGTATGTCACATATACCTTTCATGGTGCCGGCCTTCTTGTCCGCTAAGTATTTGGGCCAGTTCCGCTTCCAGTGACCACTTCCCTTGCAATAAAAGCACTCAGTTTCGGGCTTGGGTCCATTCTTTGGCTTCTTCCCGGCAGCTTGCTTACCGGGCGCGGCAACTCCCTTGTCGTCCTTCTTGAAGTTCTTCTTACCCTTGCCTTTCTTGAACTTAGTGGTTTTATTCACCATCAACACTTGATGTTCCTTTTTGACTTCTACCTCTGCTGATTTCAGCATTGCAAATACTTCAGGAATGGTCTTTTCCATCCCCTGCATATTGAAGTTCATCACAAAGCTCTTGTAGCTCGGTGGAAGCGACTGAAGGATTCTGTCAATGACCGCGTCATCTGGGAGATTAACTCCTAGCTGAGTCAAGCGGTTATGCAACCCAGACATTTTGAGTATGTGCTCACTGACAGAACTATTTTCCTCCATCTTACAGCTGAAGAACTTTTCGGAGACTTCATATCTCTCGACCCGGGCATGAGCTTGAAAAACCATTTTCAGCTCTTCGAACATCTCATATGCTCCGTGTCTCTCAAAACGCTTTTGGAGCCCCGGTTCTAAGCTGTAAAGCATGCCGCACTAAACGAGGAAGTAATCATCAGCACGTGTCTGCCAAGCATTCATAACGTCTTATTCTGCAGGGAAATCAGGTGCTTCACCTAGCGGTGCTCGTAGGACATAATCTTTCTTGGCAGCTATGAGGATGATCCTCAGGTTTCGGACCCAGTCCGTATAGTTGCTTCCATCGTCTTTCAGCTTGGTTTTCTCTAGGAACGCGTTGAAGTTGAGGACAACGTTGGCCATTTGATCTACAAGACATATTGTAAAGATTTTAGACTAAGTTCATGATAATTAAGTTCATCTAATCAAATTATTCAATGAACTCCCACTCAGATAGACATCCCTCCAGTCATCTAAGTATAACATGATCCGAGTTAACTAGGCCGTGTCCGATCATCACGTGAGACGGACTAGTCAACATCGGTGAACATCTTCATGTTGATCGTATCTTCTATACGACTCATGCTCGACCTTTCGGTCTTCTGTGTTCCGAGGCCATGTCTGTACATGCTAGGCTCATCAAGTCAACCTAAGTGTTTCCATGTGTAAATCTGTCTTACACCCGTTGTATGTGAACGTTGGAATCTATCACACCCGATCATCACGTGGTGCTTCGAAACAACGAACTGTCGCAACGGCGCATAGTTAGGGGGGACACTTTCTTGAAATTATTATGAGGGGTCATCTTATTTACTATCGTCGTTCTAAGTAAACAAGATGCAAAAACATGATAAACATCACATGCAATCAAATAATAGTGACATGATATGGCCAATATCATATAGCTCCTTTGATCTCCATCTTGGGGCTCCATGATCATCTTGTCACCGGCATGACACCATGATCTCCATCATCATGATCTCCATCATCGTGTCTCCATGAGGTTGCTCGCCAACTATTACTTCTACTACTATGGCTAACACATTTAGCAATAAAGTAAAGTAATTTACATGGCGTTTCTCAATGACACACAGGTCATACAAAAAATAAAGACAACTCCTATGGCTCCTGCCGGTTGTCATACTCATCGACATGCAAGTCGTGATTCCTATTAGAAGAACATGATCTCATACATCACATATATATCATTCATCATTCATCACAACTTTGGCCATATCACATCACATGACACTTGCTGCAAAAAACAAGTTAGACGTCCTCTAATTGTTGTTGCAAGTTTTATGTGGCTGCAATAGGGTTCTAGCAAGAACGTTTTCTTACCTACGCCAAAACCACAACGTGAATTGCCAATTTCTATTTACCCTTCATAAGGACCCTGTTCATCGAATCCGATCCGACTAAAGTGGGAGAGACAGACACCCGCCAGCCACCTTATGCAACTAGTGCATGTCAGTCGGTGGAACCGGTCTCACGTAAGCGTACGTGTAAGGTTGGTCCGGGCCGCTTCATCCCACGATGCCGCCAAATCAAGATAAGACTAGTAACGGCAAGCAAATTGACAATATCGACGCCCACAACTAATTGTGTTCTACTCGTGCATAGTAACTACGCATAGACCTAGCTCATGATGCCACTGTTGGGGAACGTTGAACAAAACAAAAAAAATTCCTACGTTTCACCAAGATCAATCTATGGAGTCAACTAGCAACGAGAGGAGAGTGCATATACATACCCTTGTAGATTGCGAGCGGAAGCGTTCAAGAGAACGGGGATGATGGAGTCATACTCGCCGTGATCCAAATCACCGATGACCAAGTGCCGAACGGACGGCACCTCCGCGTTCAACACACGTATGGAGCGGATGACGTCTCCTCCTTCTTGATCCAGCAAGGGGAAAGGAGAGGTTGATGAAGATCTAGCAGGACGACGGCGTGGTGGTGGATGCAGCAGTGATCGCAGCAGGGCTTCGCCGAGCTTCTGCGAGAGGGAGAGGTGTAGCAGGGGAGAGGGAGGCGCCAAGACTTGAGCTGTAGCTGCCCTCCCTCCCCCCTTTATATAGGCCCCCTAGGGGGTGCGCCGGCCCTAGGAGATGGGATCTCCTAGGGGGGCGGCGGCCAAGGGGGAGGAGTACCCCCCAAGGCAAGTGGAGGCGCCCCCTTCCCTAGGGTTCCCAACCCTAGGCGCATAAGGGGCCCAAGGGGGGCGCACCAGCCCACCAGGGGCTGGTTCCCCTCCCCACTTCAGCCCATGGGGCCCTCCGAGATGGGTGGCCCCACCCGGTGGACCCCCGGGACCCTTCCGGTGGTCCCGGTACAATACCGGTGACCCCCGAAACTCTCCCGATGGCCGAAACTGCACTTCCTATATATAATTCTTCACCTCCAGACCATTCCGGAACTCCTCGTGACATCTGGGATCTCATCCGGGACTCCGAACAACTTTCGGGTTTCTGCATACTCATATCTCTACAACCCTAGCATCACCGAACCTTAAGTGTGTAGACCCTACGGGTTCGGGAGACATGCAGACATGACCGAGAAGCCTCTACGGTAAATAACCAACAGCGGGATCTCGATACCCATGTTGGCTCCCACATGCTCCACTATGATGTCATCAGATGAACCATGATGTCGAGGATTCAATCAATCCGTATACAATTCCCTTTGTCAATCCGTACGTTACTTGCCCGAGACTCGATCGTCGGTATCCCAATACCTCGTTTAGTCTCGTTACCGGCAAGTCACTTTACTCGTACCATAATGCATGATCCCGTGATCAACCACTTGATCACTTTGAGCTCATTGTGATGATGCATTACCGAGTGGGCCCAGAGATACCTCTCCATCATACGGAGTGACAAATCCCAGTCTCGATTCGTGCCAACCCAACAGACACTTTCGGAGATACCTGTAATGTACCTTCATAGTCACCCAGTTACGTTGTGACGTTTGGCACACCCAAGGCACTCCTACGGTATCCGGGAGTTGCACAATCTCATGGTCTAAGGAAATGATACTTGACACTCAGAAAAGCTACAGCAAACGAACTACACGATCTTTGAGCTAAGCTTAGGATTGGGTCTTGTCCATCACATCATTCTCCTAATGACGTGATCCCGTTATCAATGACATCCCCATGTTTATAGCCAGGAAACCATGACTATCTATTGATCAACGAGCTAGTCAACTAGAGGCTCACTAGGGACACATTGTGGTCTATGTATTCACACATGTATTGCGATTTCTGGATAATATAATTATAGCATGAATAATATACAATTATCATGAACAAGGAAATACAATAATCATTTTATTATTGCCTCTAGGGCATATTTCCAATAGGATCCAGGACGAGGCGCGGCCGTGTTTGGTTCGAAGGACATCGGGGTCCCAGGATGATGCTGGACGGAGCGATCCAGGTCGGCGGCGAGGACAACGCCGGCGAGCTTCGGGTGCGGGGAAGGCCGATGAACGGCGCAGGGTGGCAGGATCCTGCTAGATCCGCACGGATCCAGGACAGAGCGACCCATCTGGCGAGGGCGAGTAGCGGCGGGTGGCAGACGACGGCTCCAGCTGGTGAGCTCCACGACGGGCAGCGCGGGGCACCGGCAGACGAAGGCGGCGGAGGCGGATGACGACGGCGAGCATGCGGTGAGGCGGCGAGCGGGCGCGGGAGGCGCGGGACGCGGGTGGGGGCGGATGGGCCTCATGGGCCCGCTACGGGCTCGCGGGCCGGCGGCGGAGAGCGGCGGCGGACGCCACGTGTCGGGATCCGATTGGTTGCGGGTGGCGGCGCGGGCGTGTCCGGCGGGAGCGGACACGTTCGGTGGCGGAGAGGACGAAAATTAGGGTTTTGGACCCGTGTTTTGGACGGGGAGGACATATATATAGCTAGGAGGAGGTGGGAGTGTCCAAATGGAGTGCGGTTTTTGGCCACGCGATCGTGATCGAACGACTGAGAGGATGGAGGGGGTTTGGATGGGTTATTGGGCCGTTTTGGAGGGGTGTTGGGCTGCAACACACACGAGGCCTTTTCGGTTCCTCGGTTAACCGTTGGAGTATCAAACGGACTCCAAATGGCACGAAATTTGACAGGCGGTCTACCGGTGGTGTACCAAGGCCGCTTGGCAAATCTCGGTCCATTCCGAGAATGTTTAACACCCACTCACGAAAAGAGGCAAAAGGGGGCGCCGGAGGTCATAGGAGTGTAGGATTGCAAAACGGACAACGGGGAAAATGCTCGGATGCAAGAGACGAACACGTATGCAAATGCGATGCACATGATGATATGATATGAAATGCATGACATGCACAAAATGCAAAATGAAGACAAAACCCAACCACGAAGGAATATCGTATCGCATCTCCCGAAAAGGCAAGAGTTGGAGTACAAATATGGAAAGTTGTATCCGGGGCGTTACACTAAGATGTCGTTTCTTAAAGTTTGGGGCTATGATGCTTATGTGAAAAGTTTCAACCTGATAAGCTCGAACCCAAATCATAAAATGCGTCTTCATAGGATACCCAAAGGAAATTGTTGGGTACACCTTCTATCATAGATCCGAAGGCAAGACATTCGTTGCTAAGAATGGATCCTTTCTAGAGAAGGAGTTTCTCTCGAAAGAGGTGAGTGGGAGGAATGTAGAACTTGATGAGGTAATTGTACCTTCTCCCAAATTGGAAAGTAGTTCATCACAGAAATCAGTTCTAGTGATCTCTACACCAGTTAGTGAGGAAGCTAATGATGATGATCATGAAACTTCAGATCAAGTTACTACCTGTAACACCCTCGATGCGACTATAGCTCCCACGTGTCGAGGCACGACTTAGAGGCATAATCGCATTGAAGGCAATGTCGCAAGTGAGGTAATCTTCACACAACCCATGTAATAATAATAAGGAAAGAGATACATAGTTGGCTTACAATCGCCACTTCACACAATTACATAAATAAACATTACATCAATCAAATGCACTCATGGTCCGACTACGGAACCAAAATAAAAGAAGAACCCCAAATGCGACAAAGGTCCCCGATCGACCCCAACTAGGCTCCACTACTGATCAACTAGAACGAAACAACACAAATGAACAAGGTCTTCTACGAGCTCCTCCTGAGCTGGGTTGCGTCATCTGCACGGACTCATCGGCACCTGCAAACTGGTTTTGGAAGTATCTGTGAGCCACAGGGACTCAGCAATCTCGCACCCTCACGATCAAGACTATTTAAGCTTATGGGTAAGGTAAAGGTATGAGGTGGAGCTGCAGCAAGCGACTAGCATATATGGTGGCTAACCTATTCGCAAATGAGAGCGAGAAGAGAAGGCAAAGCACGGTCGATAAAATATGATCAATAAGTGGTCCTGGACTACCTACGTCAAGCATAACTCCAACAACCGTGTTCACTTCCCGGACTCCGCCGGAAAGAGACCATCACGGTTACACACACGGTTGATTCATTTTAATTAAGGTCAACTTCAGGTTTTCTACAACCGGACATTAACAAATTCTCATCTGCCCATAACCGCGGGCACGTCTTTCGAAAGTTCAAATCCCTGCAGGGGTGTCCCAACTTAGCCCGTCACAAGCTCTCACGGTCAACGAAGGAATAGACCTCCACCCGAGACATTCCGATCAGACTCGGTATCCCATACAACAAGACATTTCGACAGGGTAAAACTAAACCAGCAACACCGCCCGAATGTGCCGACAAATCCCGATAGGAGCTGCACATATCTCTTTCTCAGGGCACACTCAGATTCTCTTAGGTACGGGTAGGCCAGCCCAGAGTTGCCCCTGGTGGCCACCGGCAGCTGACAGGTGGACCAACACTAAGAGGAGCACTGGCCCGGGGGGTAAATAATGATGACCCTTAGGAGCGCGACTCCCAAGGGAAAAGAAAAGGCTAGGTGGCAAATGGTAAAACCAATGTTGGGCATTGCTGGAAGAGCTTTACTTAAGGCGAACTGTCAAGGGGTTCCCATTATAGCCCAACCGCGTAACGGACGCAAAATCCGGGAACATAACACCGATATGACGGAAACTAGGGCGGCAAGAGTGGAACAAAACACCAGGCATAAGGCCGAGCCTTCCACCCTTTACCAAGTATATAGATGCATTAATTAAATACGATATATAGTGATATCCCAACAAGTAAACAAATGTTCCAACAAGGAACGACATCTCCATGTTCCAACAAGGAACAAACTTCAATCTTCACCTGCAACTAACAACGCTATAAGAGGGGGCTGAGCAAAGCGGTAACATAGCCAATCAACGGTTTGCTAGGACAAAGGTGGGTTAGAGGCTGAACATGGCAATTTGGGAGGCTGACAAGCAAGTGGTAGGCATCGTGGCAATGGCATAGCAAAAGAGCGAGCAAACTAGCATAGCAAAGATAGTAGTGATTTTGAGGGTATGATCATCTTGCCTGAAATCCCGCAAGGAAGAAGAACGAGTCCATGAAGAAGACAAACGGACGT
The DNA here is from genome assembly GCA_034509565.1 of Triticum monococcum. Lineage (NCBI taxonomy): Eukaryota > Viridiplantae > Streptophyta > Magnoliopsida > Poales > Poaceae > Triticum > Triticum monococcum. The sequence continues at coordinate 413,658,960 of CM067844.1, forward strand.
AGTCGAATGGATTCTCACAAACTCGACGTTATCGGAACCAACCCGAAGAAGCAATCACCGGAAAAGAAGCACACAACATAGTAAACAACCACGACATGAACATGGCATGATGCACAACCAAATATGATGCATGTCCGGTTTAATGAAGCATGGCATGGCAAAGTGCACAAACAATCCTACACATTAAGTGGAGCACAATATGCATCGGGATGCATATTGACAAAACACCACATCAATTATTTAGTTCTCTCTCGTTTATGTACCCAACAAATATTAAATGTTATTAAACATGGCAAGAGGGTGAAGCAAAGCAAAACTACCTATCTAGTCAAGGTTAAATGAGGCCGGAAGCAACGAACAACAATTCCGGTAAATCCCCATAGCATATTTTAGAGTTGGTACTGATCTTTCCTAAACACAATTTTAGAGTTGTTTAACATGCGAAGTAAGGTCACCATGATAAACTAGGCAAAATTCTACCCCATTTACATATAAAGTTTATTAAATTCGGAGTTACGGTTAATTAGATATGAATTAAAGCATTTTAACATGGCATTTAAGCAAATTTAACCAAACATCAATTTAAACAATTTTAATTGTTGTTATCATGATGCGGATGACATATGCAAGTTAAAGCAATTTTTATGAAGAATGTTTATATGAGAATGTGAAGCATTTGTCACCGTGGTGGAAGGAAAAAGGGGGGGTGCCACGGCAACGAATCCGAAAATGATGCCACGGCAACATATCGGTTCCGGTAACTCGCGGAGATACCGGCGCAAAAGGAAAAGTGACGGGAGCGTGACACGCGATAGGAGGTGGGGTGATCCCGGATACCGGGTTCCCACAAGATGGTGGCAAGGCAAAAGAGGGGCAACGTGCACCGAACAACTCCGATACGGAGAAAACACGAGCATTTCATACATCACACATGCATTCATTCACGGCGGTCATCTCGGGGTTATACCTTTGTAGCGTGCGTTATCGGAGCGCTTCGGGTTCGGCGGTAGGGGTACACGTGTCGACGGGGAAGTAGTTGTTCACGGGGTCGTCGTGGGAAGTAGGGGTACATGACGACGTAGAGGTACTCGCGACGGTAGTCGTTCACGTTCACGTTACACGGGTCTTCGGCGACGGTCGTCGTACATGGTTCGGAGTGGTACTTGCGACGGTAGTGGTACACGTTTCGTAGACGTTCGAGCCATATCGGTAGCGGTACTTGATGAATCCCGAAACGGACTTGGCGTCGTCGTGCGTAGGGGTACTTGGCGTTTCCGGAGACGACGGTAGAGGAACACGTTTCGAAGGGGTACTTGGGGTCCTCGAACTTGCCGATCTCGTCATCTCGAAGGGGTACTTGACGTCCAAAGCGTTCATCGGTAGTAGAACTTGGCGGTCTCGACGGTCGTCATGGTACTTGTTCACGTTGTTGTCGTACACGACGCGTTTGTGGACGAAGTAGTACTCGCGGTCTTCGGTACAAACAGCAACAAACCTCACATATGCATGCAGGCATAGTCAACGAATCGGGAGAGAGGGGCTTGACTAATGCAAGCAGCAGCACGGGGATGGCAGAGGCGAAACGGGTCTTGGCGCTGGCTCTGGCTGCTCGATGCCAGGCGTGGAAGGAACCGGTGCAGGGGGCGCGCCGGGGAAGAGCAGCTCCGGTGGCCATGGCAGGACGACGAGGAGGCCGGAGGAGGAGGGCCATGGAGGAGGCGCAGGAGACGGCAGGATGGCGCGCAGGAGAGGGAGGAGCAGGGCGCGGCCTGGTTCGGTGGACGCGGACAAGGATGGCGGCGGCCTGAGCTTCGAGGCGAGGAGGAGGCCATGGCATGGTGCGCGAAGCAGGTGAGCGTGGGCGGCGGCGAGGCGCGTCGGGCGGCAACGGGACGCCGGCGGTGGGGCTCCATGGCCGCCTGAAGAGGGAAAGGGGCGACGCAGGTCGACGACGAGGGCGATGGGGAGGCCTGGTGGCGCGGCACCAAGGGCAGCAAGGAGGAGGTCGGGCCGAAGCTTGCCGGCGGAGGGAGAGATGGGGATCGGGCGCAGCCCTGAGCATGTGGAGCTCTCCCTCCTTCTCTGATTGCAGGGCGGCGTAGGAGGAGGACGAAGGCCATGGGGATCGGGATCCCTCTCCCTGATGCGTGCGAGGGGAAGGGTCGATGGGGAGAGGTAAGATGCGATCGGGTTTCCTGGCGGCGGCAGCGGAGAGATGGAGAGGAGGTGAGGATCGGGAGGTGGGCTGGTGGAGCGAACATGCGGGCTAGGGTTTGGCGAAAATAGGTGGGCCGGTGCTGGATGCCCTATAGGCCGGCTGAGCTAATGGGCCGCCCGGATGGCCGAGGCCCAGGTAGCTGCTGCTGCTGCTGCTGCTTTTCTATATCTCCAGGCAGAAAAACAAAAGGAAAGAGCAGGAAAAGGAGAGGAGCTAGAGAAATAAAATAAAAATATACTCGTGATCCCGAAAAATGTGCTCTATTTAATAAAATTGGTTTGGAGATTTTTAAAGGAAGTAAAAAATAATTTAAGTTTGAATTAAATTCAAACTTGAACCATTTTAAACCCTAACCAAAACAATTTCAATAGAGATGAAATTTGACATAGAGGCTAGGTGCATGGTGTTGGAATATTGAGGCAAAGATGAACATTAAAAGAGAAGGGAATGTGACACTTGCCAAAAGAAGGAAGTAGGGGGAAGTAGAAGGTGATGAAGCAAGATTCATGCATGGAACATGCAACAACTTAATATGTATGAAAAACACACAATGCACATGATGACATGATGAAATGCAACATGATGCAATGATGACTGCAAAGAACCAAACAAATCACACTATGAAACTCGGAACCCAAGGAAGGTATCTGAAGCTCCGGTCTTGGGGCGTTACAACACTCCACCACTACGAGAGGATCTCGTCCCGAGATCTAGAATGGCACCGGAGGGAAAACGGAAGAGGAAGAGGATAGGTAAAACTAAGTTGCTTCATTGACAAACGAGTGAAACCAAAGAACTATTGAATGAATGGAACAATGGTTAAGAAAGGTTTCAGACAGCACTCCGGTTGAGAAGAGATGCAAGGCTTGATAAGGCGAAAAGAACTTCAGCAGAGGACAGAACACTCTGGTTAAAACAAGGTGGAGAGGGAATAAGACTGGTATAATTTGGGCAGCACTCCGGCTGTAAATGGAAGGAATTGAACAAGAACTTGATAAGGAAATATAACTTGAAAAGAGGGCACGACACTCCGGTTAAATGGGCAATCATGAAAAGAACATGATCTTAGACAAACAAGATGATGGGTTGAGAAGAGTGACATCAATAGACCTCCGGGAGAAAAGATAGGATAAGGATAATTGAGATAAAAGAGCTTGAAAAGGCATCTTAAGGAGAAGGGTCGAACGGAGTTGTTGGAACACGAACAACGAAAAGAGTAAGCTTGATATGGTCTTATAGAAAAACATCTCGAAACTAGAGGTGATAACCTGCCACTCACGGGAAAAGAATTGTATTGATATGAACAAGGAGACGAGAAACTATTTCACCGGGAGGATAAGTGGAAAACTTGGATCATATATAAGCACCATAATAACAACCATCCTTAGGGAAGGCTTTAGGTGAAATATAACCCAAGACAATACCAACGAATAGGTTGATGGATTTAAAATATCCCAATCTTGACAGCATGTGAATCATGAAAACATGAACTCAAATTATCAAGAATGACACAATACCACCTCCGGTAATATGGTAGAAAGAATTGCACTCCGGATAGCAAGATGAAGAAAGCTTGAGCTCCTTAGAAAAGAATCTCAATGAACGCTTCGAGAAGGAATTAAATCCTTGAAGAACCATCATGTAGAACCTCCATGAAGAACTCCGGTAATGAAAGAATGATCAAACGAGAAGAAAGAGAAGTTGAAAGCACAAGGTGAATCCTTGAGATGATTTAGATGGATCTCCGAGATGATATAATTGAGAGAACTTGGAACTCCGGAAAAGAAAAGATGAAACAAGTGAAACCAAGAATGAGTATGATGAGCCACTCCGGAAAAAACAGGAATAGAATAAACTCGATGAAACAAGAATAAGAATTATGTTATGCTCGTCCTTCATCAATTAAATTGATGACAAACCATGGATTTGGCACACTACTTATTCTCGTAGAAAGGATTAAGAGAGATATAGCACAAACTTAAGAAGGTATTTCGACGAACCACCGGTAGAATTGAAAACAACGAATAAATAGATAAGATAAGGAAGAGAAAACTTGAATGAACCACCATAAGAATTGAAAATGAGCAGAGTAAAGATAAGGAAACACCGGGAAGAATTAGCAAATGAACGAAGATGCTTGAGAGAATTTAGACCCATGAGAACGAAGAGATGACGAGCTGATTAGAGAACACTTGAACAAAGCACCGGTAAAATTGGAGAATGACAATTGAAAGCTGAGAATGAATACATCTAAATTGATGGACTCCGGGTAACAAACTGAGAAGATTCTTAAATTGCTCCGGAAGGGTGAAAAGAATATCTCACAATCGCAAACAATTACGAGAGGATGGCAACAAGCTAGAATCACGAATATTGAAAGAATGGAGCAAGATTAAAGAGAAACTCTTCTTCGGTCTTCAAATGATGAGAATGACAATGAGAAACACCACCAAGAATTATTTAGGCACTCTGGAAGAATAAAAAACGAAGAGGTTGAGCCGACGATGAAAATAATTGTGAAAGATCTTGGAGATGACATTTGACTGATGATAACTCATTCTTGTGTCAAACTTCGAAAAGAAATTTGAGGATAGCTCCGGGAAAATTAGAAGAGTCAGGTAAGATCCTGGGAAAAGACCTGTGGGTTAGGGCCCACTCAAAAGAAACACCGTTGAAATGATTTAAAAGAGAGGTTGCACCGGTTGAATTAAATGACTTGAATGAGATACCAATCTCGAAAGAGCTAGAACGAATGCAGCGAGGAAACACGAATCTTCGAGATATCTTGAGCACTCCGGAACAACAAATAGCGAGAAGTGAATTATATGAGGAGCACCGGTATGGAAAGGCATTGAAATGAGGAAAAGAATATGATGAAACACCGAAAGCTTGAGTTGGTTCCACCGGAGAAGAAAATAATGAATAATGGTGAACTAGAAACTCCGTTAAAATCTTCATGAGCATCACCGGGTAAGAGCATTGACGGAAAAAGAATGGCGAGACTTCGCAAGAATAAAAGGATACTTGAAAAGAAATCTGGGTCCTCGAAGAAACAAAGGGAGGGAGGGTGGGAAAAACAAAGGCAACTAGAGATGGATGAACCGAACGCCGTTGAGAAGAAGTGATAATTGATCTTGCAAATGTTGAAGTGAACGGATCCACTTGAGGAGAGACACACCGGTTGAAATGAATTAACATGACAATCTCGATTATCGTGAAGGATTGGTATTCACATAGCAATATGAGAACACCACTTAGGAAAAGGTATGGGATCAACATTTGACTTTGAAGCAACTCGAATACCACAACTCAAAACAAAACAAAGGGTTGGCTTGCAGAATAAGCCGGAACAAACATATGATAGATATTTTGTCCGAAGTTTTTGTGGTGGGACCTACACGGGCTCGATCATACAGCACCATCATGTACTAGGCAGTGCACATGACATACGAAGCGTCCCCGAGTCAGCATAGCCAAGGACTCTTTAAGACACAACGAGACCACTATAAAATCGACCGTGAATAGGCGAACCACTAGACGTCGAACCCCAATTTCATATCATACATCTGTCGAAAAAGATATCCTAAGAGCTACTTGAATTTCCACCTATGAAACTCCCGAAACTTTCCGGTTATGCAATCAGGTGTTGAGGATACAGGGGAAGCATAATATCTCACCCAAACTAGCAAATCCTACATCCAGCTGTATCCATCCTTCAACACATAACCAAGAAACCTTCGGAAACCATCTACCTCAACCTTCGAAAAGCATTCGTTATACAAGTTATGGCGATACTCCCGAACTCCCGCCCCAGTACTGGGTTGCGTCGAGGTTATCTCACCAAGGAACTGCATAAAAGAGATTTTCGATGTCGCGCACATATCTCAAGTATACCCGAATTGCAACGATAGAATTATGATGACAACACCTCAGAGCTCAACTCCCCGGGACACTTCCACTAAACCCCCGACAGGAGGCACCAAGACAGTATTCTCATCATAAGCCATCGAAACAAAACCAAGATACTCGCGTGATCCTAAAAAATTTTTTAGTGAAATTTGAGAAGAGAAGAGTCAAAACTCTACGTCAGGATGCCTTACCAGAGCGATGAGGGGACTGGGAAGTAAAAAGAATTCCTAAGCTCTCCGATATATAATTCCTAAGGACTCAAAACATTTTTCTAGACACAACTCGGCCTCTAAAAACGATCAAGCAATGGGGCTCCTAAGGTCGGGGAAGGCTCTGATTACCAACTTGTAACACCCTCGATGCGACTATAGCTCCCACGTGTCGAGGCACGACTTAGAGGCATAATCGCATTGAAGGCAATGTCGCAAGTGAGGTAATCTTCACACAACCCATGTAATATAATAAGGGAAAAGTTACATAGTTGGCTTACAATCGCCACTTCACACAATTACATGAATAAAGCATTACATCAACCAATTACACTCATGGTCCGACTACGGAACCAAAATAAAAGAAGAACCCCAAATGCGACAAAGGTCCCCGATCGACCCCAACTGGGCTCCACTACTGATCAACTAGAACGAAACAACACAAATGAACAAGGTCTTCTACGAGCTCCTCCTAAGCTGGGTTGCGTCATCTGCACGGACTCATCGGCACCTGCAAACTGGTTTTGGAAGTATCTGTGAGCCACAGGGACTTAGCAATCTCGCACCCTCGCGATCAAGACTATTTAAGCTTATGGGTAAGGTAAAGGTATGAGGTGGAGCTGCAGCAAGCGACTAGCATATATGGTGGCTAACCTATTCGCAAATGAGAGCGAGAAGAGAAGGCAAAGCACGATCGATAAAATATGATCAATAAGTGATCCTGGACTACCTACGTCAAGCATAACTCCAACAACCGTGTTCACTTCCCGGACTCCGCCGGAAAGAGACCATCACGGTTACACACGCGGTTGATTCATTTTAATTAAGGTCAACTTCAGGTTTTCTACAACCGGACGTTAACAAATTCCCATCTGCCCATAACCGCGGGCACGGCTTTCGAAAGTTCAAATCCCTGCAGGGGTGTCCCAACTTAGCCCATCACAAGCTCTCACGGTCAACGAAGGAATAGACCTCCACCCGAGACATTCCGATCAGACTCGGTATCCCAGTACAAGAAGACATTTCGACAGGGTAAAACTAAACCAGCAACACCGCCCGAATGTGCCGACAAATCCCGATAGGAGCTGCACATATCTCTTTCTCAGGGCACACTCAGATTGTCTTAGGTACGGGTAGGCCAGCCCAGAGTTGCCCCTGGTGGCCACCGGCAGCTGACAGGTGGACCAACACTCAGAGGAGCACTGGCCCGGGGGGGTAAATAATGATGACCCTTAGGAGCGCGACTCCCAAGGGAAAAGAAAAGGCTAGGTGGCAAATGGTAAAACCAATGTTGGGCATTGCTGGAAGAGCTTTACTTAAGGCGAACTGTCAAGGGGTTCCCATTATAGCCCAACCGCGTAACGGACGCAAAATCCGGGAACATAACACCGATATGACGGAAACTAGGGCGGCAAGAGTGGAACAAAACACCAGGCATAAGGCCGAGCCTTCCACCCTTTACCAAGTATATAGATGCATTAATTAAATACGATATATAGTGATATCCCAACAAGTAAACAAATGTTCCAACAAGGAACGACATCTCCATGTTCCAACAAGGAACAAACTTCAATCTTCACCTGCAACTAACAACGCTATAAGAGGGGGCTGAGCAAAGCGGTAACATAGCCAATCAACGGTTTGCTAGGACAAAGGTGGGTTAGAGGCTGAACATGGCAATTTGGGAGGCTGACAAGCAAGTGGTAGGCATCGTGGCAATGGCATAGCAAAAGAGCGAGCAAACTAGCATAGCAAAGATAGTAGTGATTTCGAGGGTATGATCATCTTGCCTGAAATCCCGCAAGGAAGAAGAACGAGTCCATGAAGAAGACAAACGGACGTAGTCGAACGGATTCTCACAAACTCGACGTTATCGGAACCAACCCGAAGAAGCAATCACCGGAAAAGAAGCACACAACATAGTAAACAACCACGACATGAACATGGCATGATGCACAACCAAATATGATGCATGTCCGGTTTAATGAAGCATGGCATGGCAAAGTGCACAAACAATCCTACACATTAAGTGGAGCACAATATGCATCGGGATGCATATTGACAAAACACCACATCAATTATTTAGTTCTCTCTCGTTTATGTACCCAACAAATATTAAATGTTATTAAACATGGCAAGAGGGTGAAGCAAAGCAAAACTACCTATCTAGTCAAGGTTAAATGAGGCCGGAAGCAACGAACAACAATTCTGGTAAATCCCCATAGCATATTTTAGAGTTGTTACTGATCTTTCCTAAACACAATTTTAGAGTTGTTTAACATGCGAAGTAAGGTCACCATGATAAACTAGGAAAAATTCTACCCCATTTACATATAAAGTTTATTAAATTCGGAGTTACGGTTAATTAGATATGAATTAAAGCATTTTAACATGGCATTTAAGCAAATTTAACCAAACATCAATTTAAAAAATTTTAATTGTTGTTATCATGATGCGGATGACATATGCAAGTTAAAGCAATTTTTATGAAGAATGTTTATATGAGAATGTGAAGCATTTGTCACCGTGGTGGAAGGAAAAAGGGGGGGTGCCATGGCAACGAATCCGAAAATGATGCCACGGCAACATATCGGTTCCGGTAACTCGCGGAGATACCGGCGCAAAAGGAAAAGTGACGGGAGCGTGACACGCGATAGGAGGTGGGGTGATCCCGGATACCGGGTTCCCACAAGACGGTGGCAAGGCAAAAGAGGGGCAACGTGCACCGAACAACTCCGATACGGAGCAAACACGAGCATTTCATACATCACACATGCATTCATTCACGGCGGTCGTCTCGGGGTTATACCTTTGTAGCGTGCGTTATCGGAGCGCTTCGGGTTCGGCGATAGGGGTACACGTGTCGACGGGGAAGTAGTTGTTCACGGGGTCGTCGTGGGAAGTAGGGGTACATGACGACGTAGAGGTACTCGCGATGGTAGTCATTCACGTTCACGTTACACGGGTCTTCGGCGACGGTCGTCGTACATGGTTCGGAGTGGTACTTGCGACGGTAGTGGTACACGTTTCGTAGACGTTCGAGCCATATCGGTAGCGGTACTTGATGAATCCCGAAACGGACTTGGCGTCATCGTGCGTAGGGGTACTTGGCATTTCCGGAGACGACGGTAGAGGAACACGTTTCGAAGGGGTACTTGGGGTCCTCGAACTTGCCGATCTCGTCATCTCGAAGGGGTACTTGACGTCCAAAGCGTTCATCGGTAGTAGAACTTGGCGGTCTCGACGGTCGTCGTGGTACTTGTTCACGTTGTTGTCGTACACGACGCGTTTGTGGACGAAGTAGTACTCGCGGTCTTCGGTACAAACAGCAACAAACCTCACATATGCATGCAGGCATAGTCAACGAATCGGGAGAGAGGGGCTTGACTGATGCAAGCAGCAGCACGGGGATGGCAGAGGCGAAACGGGTCTTGGCGCTGGCTCTGGCCGCTCGATGCCGGGCGTGGAAGGAACCGGTGCAGGGGGCGCGCCGGGGAAGAGCAGCTCCGGTGGCCATGGCAGGACGACGAGGAGGCCGGAGGAGGAGGGCCATGGAGGAGGCGCAGGATACGGCAGGATGGCGCGCAGGAGAGGGAGGAGCAGGGCGCGGCCTGGTTCGGTGGACGCGGACAAGGACGGTGGCGGCCTGAGCTTCGAGGCGAGGAGGAGGCCATGGCATGGTGCGCGAAGCAGGTGAGCGTGGGCGGCGGCGAGGCGCGCCGGGCGGCAACGGGACGCCGGTGGCGGGGCTCCATGGCCGCCTGAAGAGGGAAAGGGGCGACGCAGGTCGACGACGAGGGCGACGGGGAGGCCTGGTGGCGCGGCACCAAGGGCAGCAAGGAGGAGGTCGGGCCGAAGCTTGCCGGCGGAGGGAGAGATGGGGATCGGGCGCAGCCCTGAGCATGTGGAGCTCTCCCTCCTTCTCTGATTGCAGGGCAGCGTAGGAGGAGGATGAAGGCCATGGGGATCGGGATCCCTCTCCCTGATGCGTGCAAGGGGAAGGGTCGATGGGGAGAGGTAAGATGCGATCGGGCTTCCTGGCGGCGGCAGCGGAGAGATGGAGAGGAGGTGAGGATCGGGAGGTGGGCTGGTGGAGCGAACATGCGGGCTAGGGTTTGGCGAAAATAGGTGGGCCGGTGCTGGATGCCCTATAGGCCGGCTGAGCTAATGGGCCACCCGGATGGCCGAGGCCCAGGTAGCTGCTGCTGCTGCTTTTCTATATCTCCAGGCAGAAAAACAAAAGGAAAGAGCAGGAAAAGGAGAGGAGCTAGAGAAATAAAATAAAAATATACTCGTGATCCCGAAAAATGTGCTCTATTTAATAAAATTGGTTTGGAGATTTTTAAAGGAAGTAAAAAATAATTCAAGTTTGAATTAAATTCAAACTTGAACCATTTTAAACCCTAACCAAAACAATTTCAATAGAGATGAAATTTGACATAGAGGCTAGGTGCATGGTGTTGGAATATTGAGGCAAAGATGAACATTAAAAGAGAAGGGAATGTGACACTTGCCAAAAGAAGGAAGTAGGGGGAAGTAGAAGGTGATGAAGCAAGATTCATGCATGGAACATGCAACAACTTAATATGTATGAAAAACACACAATGCACATGATGACATGATGAAATGCAACATGATGCAATGATGACTGCAAAGAACCAAACAAATCACACTATGAAACTCGGAACCCAAGGAAGGTATCTGAAGCTCTGGTCTTGGGGCGTTACACTACCGAACCTCGTAGGACAACCAGAGTATGGTCCACACCAGAGTGGTACGGTAATCCTTTGTGGAAGTCATGTTACTAGACCATGACAAACCTACAAACTACGAGGAAGCGATGATGAGCCCAGATTCTGCGAAATGGCTTGAGGTCATGAAATCTGAGATGGGATCCATGTATGAGAACAAAGTATGGACTTTGATTGACTTGCCCGATGATCGGTGAGTCATTAAGAATAAATGGATCTTCAAGAGGAAGACGGACGCTGATAGTAGTGTTACTATCTACAAAGCTCGAATTGTCGCAAAATGTTTTCGACAAGTTCAAGGTGTTGACTACGATGAGATTTTATCACTCGTATCGATGCTTAAAAGTCTATCCGAATCATGTTATCAGTTGCCGCATTTTATGAAATCTGGCAAATGGATGTCAAAACTGCATTCCTTAATGGATTTCTTAAAGAAGAGTTGTATGTGATGCAACCAGAAGGTTTTGTCAATCCTAAAGGTGCTAACAAAGTGAGCAAGCTCCAGCGATCCATCTATGGACTGGTGCAAGCATCTCGGAGTTGGAATATATGCTTTGATAAAGTGATCAAAGCATATGGTTTTATATAGACTTGTGGTGAAGCCTGTATTTACAAGAAAGTGAGTGGGAGCACTACATCATTTCTGATAAGTATATGAGAATGACATATTGTTGATCAGAAATAATGTAGAATTGTCTGGAAAGCATAAAGGAGTGTTTGAAAGGAGTTTTTCAAACAAAAGACCTCGGTGAAGCTTCTTACATATTGAGCATAAAGATCTATAGAGATAGATCAAGACGCTTGATATATTTTCAATGAGTACATACCTTGACAAGATTTTGAAGTAGTTCAAAATGGAAAAGTCAAAGAAGGAGTTCTTTCTTGTGTTGCAAGGTGTGGAGTTGAGTAAAGACTCAAAACCCGACCACAGCAGAAAATAGAAAGAGAATGAAAAGTCATTCCTTATGCCTCAGTCATAGGTTCTATAAAGTATGACATGCTGTTTACCAGTCCTATTGTATACCTTAGCATGATTCTGGCAAGGAAGTACAATAGTGATCTAAGAGTAGATCACTGGATAGCGGTCAAAATTATCCTTAGAGAACTAAGGAAATATTTCTCGTTCATGGAGGTGACAAAGAGTTCGTCGTAAAGAGTTACGTCGATGCAAGCTTTTGACACCGATCTAGATGACTCTAAGTCTCGATCTAGATACATATTGAAAGTGGGAGCAATTAGCTAGAGTAGCTCCATGCAGAGCATTGTAGACATAGAAATTTAGGAAATACATACGAATCTGAATGTTGCAGACCCGTAGACTAAACTTCTCTCACAAGCAAAACATGATCACTCTTTGGGTGTTAATCACATAGCGATGTGAACTAGATTATTGACTCTAGTAAACCCTTTGGGTGTTAGTCACATGGAGATGTGAACTAATCACATAAAGATGTGAACTATTGGTGTTAAATCACATGACGATGTGAACTAGATTATTGACTCTAGTGCAAGTGGGAGACTGAAGGAAATATGCCCTAGAGGAAATAATAAAGTTGTTACTTATATTTCCTTATATCATGATAAATGTTTATTATTCATGCTAGAATTGTATTAACCGGAAACTTAGTACATGTGTGAATACATAGACAAAGAGAGTGTCACTAGTTTGCCTCTACTTGAGTAGCTTGTTGAATCAATGATGGTTATGTTTCCTAAACCATAGACATGAGTTGTCATTTGATTAACGGGAACACATCATTAGAGAATGATGTCATTGACTTGACCCATCCGTTAGCTTAGCATGATGATCGTTTAGTTTGTTGCTATTGCTTTCTTCATGGACTTATACATGTTCCTATGACTATGAGATTATCCAACTCCCGAATACCGGAGGAACACTTTGTGTGCTGCCAAATGTCACAACGTAAATGGGTGATTATAAAGGTGCTCTACAGGTGTCTCCAATGGTACTTGTTGAGTTGGCATAGATCAAGATTAGGATTTGTCACTCCGATTGTCGGAGAGGTATCTCTGGGCCCTCTCGGTAATGCACATCACTATAAGCCTTGCAAGCAATGTAACTAATGAGTTAGTTGCGGGATGATGTATTACAGAACGAGTAAAGAGACTTGCTGGTAACGAGATTGAACTAGGTATTGAGATACCGACGATCGAATCTCGGGCAAGTAACATACCGATGACAAAGGGAACAACGTATGTTGTTATGCGGTTTGACCGATAAAGATCTTCGTAGAATATGTGGGAGCCAATATGGGCATCCATGTTCCGCTATTGGTTATTGAATGGAGACGTGTCTCGGTCATGTCTACATAGTTCTCGAACCCGTAGGGTCCGCACGCTTAACGTTCTGTGATGATTTGTATTATGAGTTATGTGATTTGATGACTAAAGTTTGTTCGGAGTCCCGGATGAGATCGGGGACATGACGAGGAGTCTCAAAATGGTCGAGACGTAAAGATCAATATATTGGAAGGCTATATTCGGACATCGGAAAGGTTCTGAGTGATTCGGGTATTTTTCGGAATACCAGAGAGTTACGGGAATTCGTATTGAGCCTTAATGGGCCATACGGGTGTAACGCCCCGAGACCGATGTGCCAGGTGTCCTCCGCTTATTCGCCGTCGTTGCCATGTCATTCGCTTGCGTGTTGCTTTTCATCATGTCATCATGTGCATTGCATCATCATGTTTTCAAAACTTGCATTCGTCCCGGCCTCCTCGTTCCGTCCGTTATCCGTTCTGAGCCCAGACACACTTGCACGCGCCGCGGCATGTCCGAAATAGTATTTTATAAGTGGCCGGAAAATGTTCTCGGATTGAGCTGAAATTTGGTGTGCGGTCTTATTATAGTGTAGACAGACCGCCTGTCAAGTTTCATCGCAATCGGAGTTCGTTTGACGCCCCAATGGATAAATATAGCGGCAATAGTAGCCGGTCTAACGTCAGACGTTTTTCGGTCTCCGGAAACAGTTGCCGGGCTGCACTCCTCTCCTCTCATCTCAGCCCAACCTCTCTTCACAGCCCACTAGCCCACCTATCTAACCCCTCTCCGCTTCGGGTCGTCCGATCGGGATCGAACGGCTCCGAAACGGACAAAACCCCCCTAACCTAGCCCCCTTGTCTATATATAGACCCCCTCCATGCCCTTTTTGGCATCCCTAGCCATCCACCTACCTCTAGCCCCCCTCCCCTCAATTTCAGCGCCGAACCCCTCCCTGGCCTCCACTTGTCGCCGCCGCCTTGGCCTCTTCCCGCGCCGCCACCTCGCCGGCGCCACATGGCGCGCTCCTAGTGGCCAGCCTGAAGGAAATATGCCCTAGAGGCAATAATAAAGTTATTATTTATTTCCTTATATCATGATAAATGTTTATTATTCATGCTAGAATTGTATTAACCGGAAACATAATACATGTGTGAATACATAGACCAACAGAGTGTCACTAGTATGCCTCTACTTGACTAGCTCGTTAATCAAAGATGGTTATGTTTCCTAACCATGAACAAGGAGTTGTTATTTGATTAACGAGGTCACATCATTAGTAGAATGATCTGATTGACATGACCCATTCCATTAGCTTAGCACCCGATCGTTTAGTATGTTGCTATTGCTTTCTTCATGACTTATACATATTCCTATAACTATGAGATTATGCAACTCCCATCTACCGGAGGAACACTTTGGGTACTACCAAACGTCACAACGTAACTGGGTGATTATAAAGGAGTATTACAGGTGTCTCCAATGGTAGATGTTGGGTTGGCGTATTTCGAGATTAGGGTTTGTCACTCCGATTGACGGAGAGGTATCTCTGGGCCCTCTCGGTAATGCACATCACATAAGCCTTGCAAGCACTGCAACTAATAAGTTAGTTGTGAGATGATGTATTACGGAACGAGTAAAGAGACTTGCCGGTAACGAGATTGAACTAGGTATTGGATACCGACGATCGAATCTCGGGCAAGTAACATACCGATGACAAAGGGAACAACGTATGTTGTTATGCGGTCTGACCGATAAAGATCTTCGTAGAATATGTAGGAGCCAATATGGGCATCCAGGTCCCGCTATTGGTTATTGACCGGAGACGTGTCTCGGTCATGTCTACATTGTTCTCGAACCGTAGGGTCCGCACGCTTAACGTTACGATGACAGTTATTATGAGTTTATGCATTTTGATGTACCGAAGGTTGTTCGGAGTCCCGGATGAGATCACGGACATGACGAGGAGTCTCGAAATGGTCGAGACGTAAAGATTGATATATTGGAAGCCTATGTTTGGGCACCGGAAGTGTTCCGGGTGAAATCGGGATTTTACCGGATTACCGGGAGGGTTACCGGAACCCCCCCGGGAGGTAAATGGGCCTATTGGGCCTTAGTGGAAAAGAGAGAAGAGGCAGCCCACACCTGGCCGGCGCCCCCCACCTTTCCCAAGTCCTAATAGGACTAGGAGAGGTGGGCCGGCCCCCTCTTTCCCCTTCTTCCCCAAGAATCCTAGTTGGAATAGGATTGGGGGGAAGGAGTCCTACTCCCGGTGGGAGTAGGACTCCTCCCTGCGCCTCCCTCCTAGCCGGCCGAACCCCCTGCCCCTGGCCTTTATATACGGGGGCAGGGGGCACCACAAGACACACAAGTTGATCGTTCCTTAGCCGTGTGCGGTGCCCCCTGCCACCAAATTCCACCTCGAACATACCGTTACAGTGCTTAGGCGAAGCCCTGCGTCGGTAGTACATCAAGATCGTCACCACGCCGTCGTGCTGACGGAACTCTTCCTCGACGCTTTGCTGGATCGGAGCCCGAGGAACGTCATCGAGCTGAACGTGTGCTAAGAACTCGGAGGTGCCGGAGTAACGGTGCTTGGATCGGTTGGATCAGGAAGAAGACGTACGACTACTTCCTCTACGTTGTGTGATCGCTTCCGCAGTCGGTCTGCGTTGGTACGTAGACATCACTCTCCCCTCTCGTTGCTGTGCATCACCATGATCTTGCGTGTGCGTAGGAAAATTTTTGAAATTACTGCGTTCCCCAACAGTGGCATCCGAGCCTAGGTTTTATGGTTTGATGTTATATGCACGAGTAGAACACAAGTGAGTTGTGGGCGATACAAGTCATACTGCCTACCAGCATGTCATACTTTGGTTCGGCGGCATTGTTGGTTGAGACGATCCGGACCAACCTTACGCGTACTCTTACGCGAGACCGGTTCCCTCGACGTGCTTTGCACATAGATGGCTTGCGGAAGACTGTCTCTCCAACTTTAGTTGAACCAAGTGTGACTACGCCCGGTCCTTGAGAAGGTTAAAACAGAGTCTATTTGACGAACTATCGTTGTGGTTTTGATGCGTAGGTGAGATGAGTTCTTACTTAAGCCCGTAGCAGCCACGTAAAACTTGCAACAACAAAGTAGAGGACGTCTAACTTGTTTTTGCAGGGTATGTTGTGATGTGATATGGTCAAGGCATGATGCTGATTTTATTGTATGAGATGATCATGTTTTGTAACTAAGTTATCGGCAACTGGCAGGAGCCATATGGTTGTCGCTTTATTGTATGCAATGCAATCGCGATGTAATGCTTTACTAGATTACTAAACGGTAGTAATAGTCGTGGAAGCATAAGATTGGCGAGGCGACAACGATGCTACGATGGAGATCAAGGTGTCGCGCCGGTGACGATGGTGATCATGACGGTGCTTCGGAGATGGAGATCACAAGCACAAGATGATGATGGCCATATCATATCACTTATATTGATTGCATGTGATGTTTATCCTTTTATGCATCTTATCTTGCTTTGATTGACGGTAGCTTTATAAGATGATCTCTCACTAAATTATCAAGAAGTGTTCTCCCTGAGTATGCACCGTTGCCAAAGTTCGTCGTGCCCAGACACCACGTGATGATCGGGTGTGATAAGCTCTACGTCCATCTACAACGGGTGCAAGCCAGTTTTGCACACGCAGAATACTCAGGTTATACTTGACGAGCCTAGCATATGCAGATATGGCCTCGGAACACAGAGACCGAAAGGTCGAGCGTGAATCATATAGTAGATATGATCAACATGACGATGTTCACCATTGAAAACTACTCCATCTCACGTGATGATCGGTTATGGTTTAGTTGATTTGGATCACGTGATCACTTAGAAGATTAGAGGGATGTCTATCTAAGTGGGAGTTCCTAAGTAATTTGATTAACTGAACTTAAACTTATCATGAACTTAGTACCTGATAGTATCTTGCTTGTTTATGTTGCTTGTAGATAGATGGCTCGTGCTATTGTTCCGTTGAATTTTAATGCGTTCCTTGAGAAAGCAAAGTTGAAAGATGATGGTAGCAATTACACGGACTGGGTCCGTAACCTGAGGATTATCCTCATTGCTGCACAGAAGAATTACGTCCTGGAAGCACCGCTGGGTGACAGGCCTGCTGCTGGAGCAACGCCAGATGTTATGAACGTCTGGCAGAGCAAAGCTGATGACTACTCGATAGTTCAGTGTGCCATGCTTTACGGCTTAGAATCGGGACTTCAACGACGTTTTGAACGTCATGGAGCATATGAGATGTTCCAGGAGTTGAAGTTAATATTTCAAGCAAATGCCCGAATTGAGAGATATGAAGTCTCCAATAAGTTCTATAGCTGTAAGATGGAGGAGAACAGTTCTGTCAGTGAGCATATACTCAAAATGTCTGGGTATAATAATCACTTGATTCAGATGGGAGTTAATCTTCCAGATGATTGCGTCATTGACAGAATTCTCCAATCACTACCACCAAGCTACAAGAGCTTCGTGATGAACTATAATATGCAAGGGATGAACAAGACTATTCCCGAGCTCTTCGCAATGCTGAAAGCTGCGGAGGTAGAAATCAAAAAGGAGCATCAAGTGTTGATGGTTAGCAAGACCACTAGTTTCAAGAAAAAGGGTAAAGGGAAGAAGAAGGGAAACTTCAAGAAGAACAGCAAGCAAGTTGCTGCTCAAGAGAAGAAACCCAAGTCTGGACCTAAGCCTGAAACTGAGTGCTTCTACTGCAAGCAGACTGGACACTGGAAGCGGAACTGCCCCAAGTATTTGGCGGATAAGAAGGATGGCAAAGTGAGCAAAGGTATATGTGATATACATGTTATTGATGTGTACCTTACTAGAGCTCGCAGTAGCACCTGGGTATTTGATACTGGTTCTGTTGCTAATATTTGCAACTCGAAACAGGGACTACGGAATAAGCGGACACTAGCAAAGGACGAGGTGACGATGCGCGTGGGAAACGGTTCCAAAGTCGATGTGATCGCGGTCGGCACGCTACCTCTACATCTACCTTCGGGATTAATATTAGACCTAAATAATTGTTATTTGGTGCCAGCGTTGAGCATGAACATTATATCTGGATCTTGTTTAATGCGAGACGGTTATTCATTTAAATCAGAGAATAATGGTTGTTCTATTTATATGAATAATATCTTTTATGGTCATGCACCTTTGAAGAGTGGTCTATTCTTGTTGAATCTCGAAGATAGTGATACACATATTCATAATGTAGAAGCCAAAAGATGCAAAGTTAATAATGATAGTGCAACTTATTTGTGGCACTGCCGTTTAGGTCATATCGGTGTAAAGCGCATGAAGAAACTCCATACTGATGGGCTTTTGGAATCACTTGATTATGAATCACTTGGTACTTGCGAACCGTGCCTCATAGGCAAGATGACTAAAACACCGTTCTCCGGTACTATGGAGAGAGCAACAGATTTGTTGGAAATCATACATACCGATGTATGTGGTCCGATGAATATTGAGGCTCGCGGCGGATATCGTTATTTTCTCACCTTCACAGATGATTTAAGCAGATATGGGTATATCTACTTAATGAAACATAAGTCTGAAACATTTGAAAAGTTCAAGGAATTTCAGAGTGAAGTTGAAAATCATCGTAACAAGAAAATAAAATTTCTAAGATCTGATCGTGGAGGAGAATATTTGAGTTACGAGTTTGGTGTACATTTGAAAAATTGTGGAATAGTTTCGCAACTCACGCCACCCGGAACACCACAGCGTAATGGTGTGTCCGAACGTCGTAATCGTACTTTACTAGATATGGTGCGATCAATGATGTCTCTTACTGATTTACCGCTATCGTTTTGGGGTTATGCTTTAGAGACGGCCGCATTCACGTTAAATAGGGCACCATCAAAATCCGTTGAGACGACGCCTTATGAACTATGGTTTGGCAAGAAACCAAAGTTGTCATTTCTCAAAGTTTGGGGCTGCGATGCTTATGTGAAAAAGCTTCAACCTGATAAGCTCGAACCCAAAGCGGAGAAATGTGTCTTCATAGGATACCCAAAGGAAACTGTTGGGTATACCTTCTATCACAGATCCGAAGGCAAGACATTCGTTGCTAAGAATGGATCATTTCTAGAGAAGGAGTTTCTCTCGAAAGAAGTGAGTGGGAGGAAAGTAGAACTTGACGAGGTAACTGTACCTGCTCCCTTATTGGAAAGTAGTACATCACAGAAAACTGTTTCTGCGACACCTATACCAATCAGTGAGGAAGCTAATGATGATGATCATGAAGCTTCAGAACAAGATACTACTGAACCACGTAGATCAACCAGAGTGAGATCCGCACCAGAGTGGTACGGTAATCCAGTTCTGGAAGTCATGATGCTAGATCATGATGAACCTACGAACTATGAAGAAGCGATGGTGAGCCCAGATTCCGCAAAGTGGCTTGAGGCCATGAAATCTGAGATGGGATCCATGTATGAGAACAAAGTATGGACTTTGGTTGACTTGCCCGATGATCGGCAAGCAATTGAGAATAAATGGATCTTCAAAAAAAGACTGACGCTGACGGTAATGTTACTGTCTATAAAGCTCGACTTGTCGCAAAAGGTTTTCGACAAGTTCAAGGGGTTGACTACGATGAGACCTTCTCACCCGTAGCGATGCTTAAGTCCGTCAGAATTATGTTAGCAATTGCCGCATTTTATGATTATGAAATATGGCAAATGGATGTCAAAACTGCATTCCTGAATGGATTTCTGGAAGAAGAGTTGTATATGGTACAACCAGAAGGTTTTGTCGATCCTAAAGGAGCTAACAAAGTATGCAAACTCCAGCGATCCATTTATGGACTGGTGCAAGCATCTCGGAGTTGGAATAAACGCTTTGATAGTGTGATCAAAGCATTTGGCTTTATACAGACTTTTGGAGAAGCCTGTATTTACAAGAAAGTGAGTGGGAGCTCTGTAGCATTTCTGATATTATATGTGGATGACATATTGCTTATCGGAAATGATATAGAATTTCTGGATAGCATAAAGGGATACTTGAATAGAAGTTTTTTGATGAAAGACCTCGGAGAAGCTGCTTACATATTAGGCATAAAGATCTATAGAGATAGATCAAAACGCTTAATTGGACTTTCACAATGCACATACCTTGACAAATTTTTTGAAGAAGTTCAAGATGGATCAAGCAAAGAAAGGGTTCTTGCCTGTGCTACAAGGTGTGAAATTGAGTAAGACTCAATGCCCGACCACTGCAGAAGATAGAGAGAAAATGAAAGATGTTCCCTATGCTTCAGCCATAGGCTCTATCATGTATGCAATGCTGTGTACCAGACCTGATGTGTGCCTTGCTATAAGTTTAGCAGGGAGGTACCAAAGTAATCCTGGAATGGATCACTGGACAGCGGTCAAGAACATCCTGAAATACCTGAAAAGGACTAAGGATATGTTTCTCGTATATGGAGGTGACAAAGAGCTCACCGTAAGAGGTTACGTTGATGCAAGCTTTGACACTGATCCGGACGATTCTAAATCGCAAACCGGATACGTGTTTACTTTAAACGGTGGAGCTGTCAGTTGGTGCAGTTCTAAACAAAGCGTCGTAGCGGGATCTACATGTGAAGCGGAGTACATAGCTGCTTCGGAAGCAGCGAACGAAGGAGTCTGGATGAAGGAGTTCATATCCGATCTAGGTGTCATACCTAGTGCATCGGGTCCAATGAAAATCTTCTGTGACAATACTGGTGCAATTGCCTTGGCAAAGGAATCCAGATTTCACAAGAGGACCAAACACATCAAGAGACGCTTCAACTCCATCCGGGATTTAGTCCAGGTGGGAGACATAGAGATTTGCAAGATACATACGGATCTGAACGTTGCAGACCCGTTGACTAAGCCTCTTCCACGAGCAAAACATGATCAGCACCAAGGCTCCATGGGTGTTAGAATCATTACTGTGTAATCTAGATTATTGACTCTAGTGCAAGTGGGAGACTGAAGGAAATATGCCCTAGAGGCAATAATAAAGTTATTATTTATTTCCTTATATCATGATAAATGTTTATTATTCATGCTAGAATTGTATTAACCGGAAACATAATACATGTGTGAATACATAGACCAACAGAGTGTCACTAGTATGCCTCTACTTGACTAGCTCGTTAATCAAAGATGGTTATGTTTCCTAACCATGAACAAGGAGTTGTTATTTGATTAACGAGGTCACATCATTAGTAGAATGATCTGATTGACATGACCCATTCCATTAGCTTAGCACCCGATCGTTTAGTATGTTGCTATTGCTTTCTTCATGACTTATACATGTTCCTATAACTATGAGATTATGCAACTCCCGTCTACCGGAGGAACACTTTGGGTACTACCAAACGTCACAACGTAACTGGGTGATTATAAAGGAGTATTACAGGTGTCTCCAATGGTAGATGTTGGGTTGGCGTATTTCGAGATTAGGGTTTGTCACTCCGATTGACGGAGAGGTATCTCTAGGCCCTCTCGGTAATGCACATCACATAAGCCTTGCAAGCACTGCAACTAATAAGTTAGTTGTGAGATGATGTATTACGGAACGAGTAAAGAGACTTGCCGGTAACGAGATTGAACTAGGTATTGGATACCGACGATCGAATCTCGGGCAAGTAACATACCGATGACAAAGGGAACAACGTATGTTGTTATGCGGTCTGACCGATAAAGATCTTCGTAGAATATGTAGGAGCCAATATGGGCATCCAGGTCCCGCTATTGGTTATTGACCGGAGACGTGTCTCGGTCATGTCTACATTGTTCTCGAACCGTAGGGTCCGCACGCTTAACATTACGATGACAGTTATTATGAGTTTATGCATTTTGATGTACCGAAGGTTGTTCGGAGTCCCGGATGAGATCACGGACATGACGAGGAGTCTCAAAATGGTCGAGACGTAAAGATTGATATATTGGAAGCCTATGTTTGGGCACCGGAAGTGTTCCGGGTGAAATCGGGATTTTACCGGATTACCGGGAGGGTTACCGGAACCCCCCCCCCGGGAGGTAAATGGGCCTATTGGGCCTTAGTGGAAAAGAGAGAAGAGGCAGCCCACACCTGGCCGGCGCCCCCCACCTTTCCCAAGTCCTAATAGGACTAGGAGAGGTGGGCCGGCCCCCTCTTTCCCCTTCTTCCCCAAGAATCCTAGTTGGAATAGGATTGGGGGGAAGGAGTCCTACTCCCGGTGGGAGTAGGACTCCTCCCTGCGCCTCCCTCCTAGCCGGCCGAACCCCCTGCCCCTGGCCTTTATATACGGGGGCAGGGGGCACCACAAGACACACAAGTTGATCGTTCCTTAGCCGTGTGCGGTGCCCCCTGCCACCAAATTCCACCTCGAACATACCGTTACAGTGCTTAGGCGAAGCCCTGCGTCGGTAGTACATCAAGATCGTCACCACGCCGTCGTGCTGACGGAACTCTTCCTCGACGCTTTGCTGGATCGGAGCCCGAGGAACGTCATCGAGCTGAACGTGTGCTAAGAACTCGGAGGTGCCGGAGTAACGGTGCTTGGATCGGTTGGATCAGGAAGAAGACGTACGACTACTTCCTCTACGTTGTGTGATCGCTTCCGCAGTCGGTCTGCGTTGGTACGTAGACATCACTCTCCCCTCTCGTTGCTGTGCATCACCATGATCTTGCGTGTGCGTAGGAAAATTTTTGAAATTACTGCGTTCCCCAACACAGCCGCCACCGCGTGGCCAACTGCAGCCAACGGGACGCTGCCACATCGCCCTGCCTCCCTCCTCCTCCCGCAGGACCCGCTGAAGCCCATCTCAGGCCCGCCCCGGGCCGATCTGGGCCCGAGGTGCCCGCGCCTTCCCGCACAGCGCCGCCGTCTCGCTTTGGATCGGGAGGAGCCCGATCCCGCAGCTGCCTCCGCCGCCTAGCGCCTCTCCGCCGGCGACCTCGCCTGCTCGCCGGATCTGCCCTCCTCGCCGTGCCGCCCATGCCCTTCCTCCCCTCGCCGGAACTGCGTCGTCGTCCTCTTCTCCGGGGATCACCGGAGCGCGCCGCCCTGCGACTTGGAGCCCCGTCCGGTGCCGCTGTCGCCAGATCCGGTCATTACGCGCCGGGATCCGCCCCTTCCTGCTCACGGCCGGCCTCCCCTCGCCGGAGCACATCTCCGCCGGAACCGCGCCGCCGTCCATGGCTTCACCGGAGTCATCCCTCCCTGCGCCAGATCGGGAGGAGCCCGATCCATCTGCGTTGACCGCGCGTGCGCCTCCACGTGGGCCACGCCCGAGTCTGGCCCAGCTCGCCGGCCTCCTTCCTCTTCATTTCGGGCCGCGCTCCCGGGCCCATCTCCAGCGCCGGCCTCGCTCAGCCTCCTCCCCAGCTCCCTTCGCCAGCCGCGTGGGCCGCATCCAGAGCCCAGCCGGCCTCGCCTCGGCCTCCTTCCTCCTCTGCTGGGCCAGGCCCCAGGGTGAGCCGCCCCAGCGCCCCTCCTCTTGCTATTTTTTTTTCTTCCATGCGGTTGGGCCTGCCAGATTCAGCCCATGATCATGTTTTTTTCCCTGCCTGTGATTTGTCTATTTTCCTGATACGTCAGTTTTGCAGAAAAGTCCCCGAGCATCATGCATTTAATAACTAATTAACTGTGCATCGGATTAAAACAAACTTAATATGAAAAGTGCTTAGAATTGCATCTAGTTTCATAATATGTCATTTTCACCCATGTTTAATATGTCTAAAATGTTGTTTGCATTAATTTGCCCCTATGCCATGCTAAAATGATTTAATTCATATCTAAATAACCGTAGCTCCGAATTAAATAAACTTTATATGTAAATGGGGTAGAATTTTGCCTAGTTTATCATGGTGGCATCACTTTGCATGTTAAACAACTCTAAAATTGTGTTTAGGACAGATCAGGACCAAATCTAAAATATGCTATGAGGTTTTTCCGGAATTGTTGTTCGTTGCTTCCGGCCTCATTTAACCTTGACTAGATAGGTAGTTTTCATTTGCTTCACCCTCTTGCCATGTTAATCAACATTTAATATTGTTGGGTACATAACCGAGAGAGAACTAAATAAGCCATGTGGTGTTTCGTCAATATGCAACTCGTTGCATATTGATCTCCACTTAATTTGTAGGATTGTTTGTGTTCTTTGCCATGCCATGCATTTTTAAACCGGACATGCATCATACTTGATTGTGCATCATGCCATGTTGATGTGTTGGTTGTTTACTATGTCGTGTTCTTCTTTTCCGGTGATTGCTTCTTCGGGTTGGTTCCGGTAACGTCGAGTTTGTGAGGACCCGTTCATCTACGTCCGTTTGTCTTCTTCATGGACTCGTTCTTCTTCCTTGCGGGATTTCAGGCAAGATGATCATACCCTCGAAATCACTACTATCTCTGCTATGCTAGTTTGCTCGCTCTTTTGCTATGCCATTGCTACGATGCCTACCACTTGCTTGTCAGCCTCCCAATTGCCATGTTCAGCCTCTAACCCACCATTGTCCTAGCAAACCGTTGATTGGCTATGTTACCGCTTTGCTCAGCCCCTCTTATAGCGTTGTTAGTTGCAGGTGAAGATTGAAGTTTGTTCCTTGTTGGAACATGGAGATGTTGTTCCTTGTTGGAACATGTTTGCTTGTTGGGATATCACAATATATCGTATTTAATTAATGCATCTATATACTTGGTAAAGGGTGGAAGGCTCGGCCTTATGCCTGGTGTTTTGTTCCACTCTTGCCGCCCTAGTTTCCGTCATATCGGTGTTATGTTCCCGGATTTTGCGTCCCTTACGCGGTTGGGCTATAATGGGAACCCCTTGACAGTTCGCCTTAAGTAAAGCTTCTCCAGCAATGCCCAACATTGGTTTTACCATTCGCCACCTAGCCTTTTCTTTTCCCTTGGGAGTCGCGCTCCTGAGGGTCATCGTTATTTTACCCCCCCCCCCCGGGCCAGTGCTCCTCTGAGTGTTGGTCCAAACTAGAGTCCTGTGCAGCGCCCCCTCGGGGAAACTCGAGGTTTGGTTTTAGTTGTATGGAGCGCTCATCTGAGTGTGCCCTGAGAAAGAGATACGTGCAGCTCCTATCGGGATTTGTCGGCACATTCGGGCGGTGTTGCTGGTTTAGTTTTACCCTGTCGAAATGTCTTGTTGTACTGGGATACCGAGTCTGATCGGAATGTCTCGGGTGGAGGTCTATTCCTTCGTTGACCGTGAGAGCTTGTGATGGGCTAAGTTGGGACGCCCCTGCAGGGATTTGAACTTTCGAAAGCCGTGCCCGCAGTCATGGGCAGATGGGAATTTGTTAACGTCCGGTTGTAGAAAACCTAAACTTGACCTTAATTAAAATGAATCAACCGCGTGTGTAACCGTGATGGTCTCTTTCCGGTGGAGTCCGGGAAGTGAAAACGGTTGTTGGAGTTATGCTTGACGTAGGTAGTCCAGGATCACTTCTTGATCATATTTTATCGACCGTGCTTTGCCTTCTCTTCTCGCTCTCATTTGCGTATCTTAGCCACCATATATGCTAGTCGCTTGCTGCAGCTCCACCTCATACCTTTACCTTACCCATAAGCTTAAATAGTCTTGATCGCGAGGGTGCGAGATTGCTGAGTCCCCGTGGCTCACAGATACTTCCAAACCCAGCTTGCAGGTGCCGATGAGTCCGTGCAGATGACGCAACCAAGCTCAGGAGGAGCTCGATGAAGACCTTGTTCATTTGTGTTGTTTCGTTCTAGCTGATCAGTAGTGGAGCCCAGTTGGGGTCGATCGGGGACCTTTGTCGCATTTGGGGTTCTTCTTTTATTTTGGTTCCGTAGTCGGACCATGAGTGTAATTGGTTGATGTAATGCTTTATTCATGTAATTGTGTGAAGTGGCGATTGTAAGCCAACTATGTAACTTTTCCCTTATTATATTACATGGGTTGTGTGAAGATTACCTCACTTGCGACATTGCCTTCAATGCGATTATGCCTCTAAGTCATGCCTCGACACGTGGGAGATATAGTCGCATCGAGGGTGTTACAAGTTGGTAATCAAAGCCTTCCCCGACCTTAGGAGCCCCCACTGATTGATCATTTTTAGCGGCCGAGTTGTGTCTAGAAAAATGTTTTGAGTCCTTTAGGAATTATATATCGGAGAGTTTAGGAATTCTTTTTACTCCCCAGTCCCTTCGTCGCTCTGGTGAGGCATCCTGACGTAGAGTTTTGACTCTTCTCTTCTCAAATTTCACTAAAAAAAATTTAGGATCACGCGAGTATGTTGGTTTTGTTCCGATGGCTTATGATGAGAATACTGTCTTGGTGCCTCCTGTCAGGGGTTTAGTGGAAGTGTCCCGGGGAGTTGAGCTCTGAGGTGTTGTCATCATAATTTATCGTTGCAATTCTGGTATACTTGAGATATGTCCGCGACATCGAAAATCTCTTTTATGCAGTTCGTTGGTGAGATAACCTCGACGCCACCCAGTACTGGGGCGGGAGTTCAGGAGTATCGCCATAACTTGTATAACGGATGCTTTTCGAAGGTTGAGTTAGATGGTTTCCGAAGGTTTCTTGGTTATGTGTTGAAGGATGGATACAGCTGGATGTAGGATTTGCTAGTTTGGGTGAGATATTATGCTTCCCCTGTATCCCCAACACCTGATTGCATAACCGGAAAATTTCGGGAGTTTCATAGGTGGGAATTCAAGTAGCTCTTAGGATATCTTTCCGGCAGATGTATGATATGAAATTGGGGTTCGACGTCTAGTGGTTCGCCTATTCACGGTCGATTTTACAGTGGTCTCGTTGTGTCTTAAAGAGTCCTTGGCTATGCTGACTCGGGGACGCTTCGTATGTCATGTGCACTGCCTTGTACATGATGGTGATGTACGATCGAGCCCGTGTAGGTCCTACCACGAACACTTCAGATGAAATTTCTATCATATGTTTGTTCCGGCTTATTTTGCAAGCCAATCCTTTGTTTTTTTTGAGTTGTGGTATTAGAGTTGCTTCGAAGTCAAATGTTGATTCCATACCTTTCCAAATGGTGTTCTCATACTTCTATGTGAATACTAATCCTTCTCGGTCATCGAGATTGTCATGTTAATTCTTTTCAACCGGTGTG
The DNA here is from genome assembly GCA_034509565.1 of Triticum monococcum. Taxonomy (NCBI): domain Eukaryota; kingdom Viridiplantae; phylum Streptophyta; class Magnoliopsida; order Poales; family Poaceae; genus Triticum; species Triticum monococcum. Next base: position 413,686,462 of record CM067844.1, read on the forward strand.
TCTCTCCTCAAGTGGATCCGTTCACTTCAACATTTACAAGATCAATTATCAGTTCTTCTCTACGGTGTTCGTTCCATCCATTCCAAATTGTCTTTGTTTTTCCCTCCCTCCCCCCCTTTGTTTTTTCTCCAAGGATTCGGATTTCTTAATCGAGTATAAATCTTATTGATGGGAAGCCTCTCCATTCTTTTCCTTCAATGTTCTTATCCGGTGATTCTCATGAAGATACTAACGGAGCTTCTAGTTCATCGTTCTTCGTTCTTTTTCTTCTCCGGTGGTTTCAAGTCAAGCTTTGTTGATCATGTCTTTTCCTTATTTCAATGCTTTCTTATGCCGGTGCAATTCTTTGTCATTCTACTTCTTGCTATTTATTATTCCGGAGTGCTCAAGATATCTCGAAGATTCGTGTTTCCACTCTTCTTTCATTCAAGCTATTTCGAGGATGTTATATCATTCAAGCCTTTTTATTCAACCAGTGCATTCTCCTTTTCAAGTAATCATTCAACGGTGTTTCTTTTGAGTGGGCCTAACCCATAGGTCTATTCCCAGGATCTTACCTGACTCTTCTTATTTTCCGGAGCTATCAAAATTATTTTCGAAGTTTGACGTAAGAATGATTTATCATCAGTCAAATGTTTTCTCCAAGATCTGTCGAATTCTTTTCATCGTTGACTCTACCTCTTCGTTTTGATTCTTTCGGAGTGTCTAAATAATTCTTAGTGGTGCTTCTTGTTGCCATTCTCATCATTTGAAGACCGAAGAAGACTTTTCCTCCATATTTATCTGTTCTCCCTGAGATTCGTGATTCTAGCTTGTTGCCATCCTCTCATAATTATTCGCGATTGTGAGATTTTTTTTTCTTTTTCAACCATACGGAGTAATTCATAGTATTTTTCAGTTTCATTCTCCGGAGCCCATCATCTCATAATTATTCTTTCCCAGCTTTCAGTTATCGTTCTCCTAATCTTACCAGTGCATCGATCAATTATCCTCTAATCAGTTCTTAATCTCCTCGGTCTCATGTATCTAAATTCTCTCAAGCATCTTCATTCATTTGCTAATTCTTCCCGGTGTCGTCCTTATCTTTTCTTTGTTCATTTTTAATTCTTACGGTGGTTCGCTGAAGTGTTCTCTTTCTTCTTCATCATATCAATTCATTCGTTGTTTCAATCCTACCGGTGGTCCATTAAGTTTATGTTATGTCTATCTTAATCCTTTCTACGAGAATAAGTAGTATGCCAATTCCATTGCTTGTCATCAATTTTAATTGGTGAAGGATACGCATAATGTAATTCTTATTCTTGTTTCATCCTAATGATTAATTCTTTACTCCGGAGGCTCATCAAATTATCGGTTTCACTTGATTCATTTTTCTTTCCCGGAGTTCCTAGCTCTCTCAACTATTTTATCACGGAGATCCATCTAAGTCATTACAAGGTTTCACCTTGTGTTTTCAACTTCCCTTTTCTTTCCGTTTGATCATTCTTTTGTTTAACGGAGTTCTTCATGGAGGTTCTACATGATGGTCCATCAAGGATTTAATTCCTTCTCGAAGTGTTCATCAAGTTTCTTTTCAGAGGTGCTCAAGCATTCTTCATATTGCTATCCGGAGTGCAATTTCTTTCTACCATATTACCGGAGGTGGTATTGTGTCATTCTTGATAACTTGAGTTCATGTTTTCATGATTCACATGCTGTCAAGATTGGGATATTTTAAATCCATCAATCTCGTCATTGGAGCTAACTTGGGTTTTATTTCACCTAAAGACTTCCCTAAGGATTGTTGCTATCTATGGTGTTTATAAATGACCCAAGTTCTTCTTTTATCCTCCCGGTGAGATAAGCTTCTCCTATCCTTGTTCTTATCAATCCAATTCTTTCCCGTGAGTGGCAGGTTGTCACCTCATAATTTTGAGATGTATTCCATAAGACCATATCAAGCTTATTATTTTCGTTATTGGTTTTCCAACAACTCCGTTCGACCCTTGTCCTAAAGATGCCTTTTCAAGCTCTTTTGTGGCAGAAGTTGGCATTTTCTCCTCATTTCTCCTATTTCAGTTATCTATCTTCTATTCTTTTGTTCCGGAGGCATTGTGATGTTGTTCTGTTCACCCATCTTCTTGTTTTGTCAGGATCGTGTCCTTTTCTTGATTGCCCATTTAACAGGAGTGTTGTGTCCTCTTTTCAAGTATCCTCTCATCTTGTCTTGTTCAATTCCTTCCATTTACAGACGGAGTGCTGTCCAAATTATATCACTCTTATTCCTTTCCTATCTTGCTTAACCGGAGTATTGTGCCCCTTTGTTCAAGTTCTTTTCACCTTATCAAGTCTTGCATCCCTTTCTCAACCAGAGTGTCGTGTTTTCATTTGAGCTCTCTCATCTTATCAAATTTTGACTCCCTTCTCAACCGGAGTGATGTCCGAGATCTTTCTTACCCTTTGTTTCAATTCATTCAATAGTTACGGAGGCAGTGTATTGTGATTTCACCAAGTATCTTCTCATCTTAGCAAGACCTTCTTCAATTCTTTTTCATTTCAACCGGAGTGCTACCCAAATTTGGTCTTCCTTGATCCCCTTGTTTAACGGAGTGTCTTCAATATATATCTTCCCTTCAACCTCAAGGTTTCGCAATGTTCTTGTCCCTCTTTTCTAACGGAGTGTTTTCGACTTAATTCACCTTCGTTGTATTCTTTTCTTGATTTGTTCAACCTCTCAAGGTTCATGGTTTCACTCGTTTGTCAAAGGAGCAACTTTGTTTTACCTCTTCTCTTTCTCTTCTGTTTCTTTCCCTCCGGTGCCATTCTAGATCTCGGGACGAGATCCTCTCGTAGTGGTGGAGTGTTGTAACGCCCCGAGACCGATGTGCCAGGTGTCCTCCGCTTATTCGCCATCGTTGCCATGTCATTCGCTTGCGTGTTGCATTTCATCATGTCATCATGTGCATTGCATCATCATGTTTTCCAAACTTGCATTCGTCCCGGCCTCCTCGTTCCGTCCGTTATCCGTTCTGAGCCCAGACACACTTGCACGCGCCGCGGCATGTCCGAAATAGTATTTTATAAGTGGCCGGAAAATGTTCTCGGATTGAGCTGAAATTTGGTGTGCGGTCTTATTATAGTGTAGACAGACCGCCTGTCAAGTTTCATCGCAATCAGAGTTCGTTTGACGCCCCAACGGATAAATATAGCGGCAAGAGTAGCCGGTCTAACGTCGGACGTTTTTCGGTCTCCGGAAACAGTTGCCGGGCTGCACTCCTCTCCTCTCATCTCAGCCCAACCTCTCTTCACAGCCCACTAGCCCACCTATCTAACCCCTCTCCGCTTCGGGTCGTCCGATCGGGATCGAACGGCTCTGAAACGGACAAAATCCCCCTAACCTAGCCCCCTTGTCTATATATAGACCCCCTCCATGCCCTTTTTGGCATCCCTAGCCATCCACCTACCTCTAGCCCCCCTCCCCTCAATTTCAGCGCCGAACCCCTCCCTGGCCTCCACTTGTCGCCGCCGCCTTGGCCTCTTCCCGCGCCGCCACCTCGCCGGCGCCACATGGCGCGCTCCTAGTGGCCAGCCGCCACCGCGTGGCCAGCCGCAGCCAACGGGACGCTGCCACATCGCCCTGCCTCCCTCCTCCCGCAGGACCCGCTGAAGCCCATCTCAGGCCCGCCCCGGGCCGATCTGGGCCCGAGGTGCCCGCGCCTTCCCGCACAGCGCCGCCGTCTCGCTTTGGATCGGGAGGAGCCCGATCCCGCAGCTGCCTCCGCCGCCTAGCGCCTCTCCGCCGGCGACCTCGCCTGCTCGCCGGATCCGCCCTCCTCGCCGTGCCGCCCATGCCCTTCCTCCCCTCGCCGGAACTGCGTCGTCGTCCTCTTCTCCGGGGATCGCCGGAGCACGCCGCCCTGCGACTTGGAGCCCCGTCCGGCGCCGCTGTCGCCAGATCCGGTCATTACGCGCCGGGATCCGCCCCTTCCTGCTCACGGCCAGCCTCCCCTCGCCGGAGCACATCTCCGCTGGAACCGCGCCGCCGTCCACGGCTTCACCGGAGTCATCGCTCCCTGCGCCAGATCGGGAGGAGCCCGATCCATCTGCGTTGACCGCGCCTGCGCCTCCACGTGGGCCACGCCCGAGTCTGGCCCAGCTCGCCGGCCTCCTTCCTCTTCATTTCGGGCCGGGCTCCCAGGCCCATCTCCAGCGCCGGCCTCGCTCGGCCTCCTCCCCAGCTCCCTTCGCCAGCCGCGTGGGCCGCATCCAGAGCCTAGCCGGCCTCGCCTCGGCCTCCTTCCTCCTCTGCTGGGCCAGGCCCCAGGGTGAGCCGCCCCAGCGCCCCTCCTCTTGCTATTTTTTTTTCTTCCATGCGGTTGGGCCTGCCAGATTCAGCCCATGATCATGTTTTTTTCCCTGCCTGTGATTTGTCTATTTTCCTGAGACGTCAATTTTGCAGAAAAGTCCCCGAGCATCATGCATTTAATAACTAATTAACTGTGCATCGGATTAAAACAAACTTAATATGAAAAGTGCTTAGAATTGCATCTAGTTTCATAATATGTCATTTTCACCCATGTTTAATATGTCTAAAATGTTGTTTGCATTAATTTGCCCCTATGCCATGCTAAAATGATTTAATTCATATCTAAATAACCGTAGCTTCGAATTAAATAAACTTTATATGTAAATGGGGTAGAATTTTGCCTAGTTTATCATGGTGGCATCACTTTGCATGTTAAACAACTCTAAAATTGTGTTTAGGACAGATCAGGACCAAATCTAAAATATGCTATGAGGTTTTTCCGGAATTGTTGTTCGTTGCTTCCGGCCTCATTTAACCTTGACTAGATAGGTAGTTTTCATTTGCTTCACCTTCTTGCCATGTTAATCAACATTTAATATTGTTGGGTACATAACCGAGAGAGAACTAAATAAGCCATGTGGTGTTTCGTCAATATGCAACTCGTTGCATATTGATCTCCACTTAATTTGTAGGATTGTTTGTGTTCTTTGCCATGCCATGCATTTTTAAACCGGACATGCATCATACTTGATTGTGCATCATGCCATGTTGATGTGTTGGTTGTTTACTATGTCGTGTTCTTCTTTTCCGGTGATTGCTTCTTCGGGTTGGTTCCGGTAACGTCGAGTTTGTGAGGACCCGTTCATCTACGTCCGTTTGTCTTCTTCATGGACTCGTTCTTCTTCCTTGCGGGATTTCAGGCAAGATGATCATACCCTCGAAATCACTACTATCTCTGCTATGCTAGTTTGCTCGCTCTTTTGCTATGCCATTGCTACGATGCCTACCACTTGCTTGTCAACCTCCCAATTGCCATGTTCAGCCTCTAACCCACCATTTTCCTAGCAAACCGTTGATTGGCTATGTTACCGCTTTGCTCAGCCCCTCTTATAGCGTTGTTAGTTGCAGGTGAAGATTGAAGTTTGTTCCTTGTTGGAACATGGAGATGTTGTTCCTTGTTGGAACATGTTTGCTTGTTGGGATATCACAATATATCGTATTTAATTAATGCATCTATATACTTGGTAAAGGGTGGAAGGCTCGGCCTTATGCCTGGTGTTTTGTTCCACTCTTGCCGCCCTAGTTTCCGTCATATCGGTGTTATGTTCCCAGATTTTGCGTCCCTTACGCGGTTGGGCTATAATGGGAACCCCTTGACAGTTCGCCTTAAGTAAAGCTTCTCCAGCAATGCCCAACATTGGTTTTACCATTCGCCACCTAGCCTTTTCTTTTCCCTTGGGAGTCGCGCTCCTGAGGGTCATCGTTATTTTACCCCCCCGGGCCAGTGCTCCTTTGAGTGTTGGTCCAAACTAGAGTCCTGTGCAGCGCCCCCTCGGGGAAACTCGAGGTTTGGTTTTAGTTGTATGGAGCGCTCATCTGAGTGTGCCCTGAGAAAGAGATATGTGCAGCTCGTATCGGGATTTGTCGGCACATTCGGGCGGTGTTGCTGGTTTAGTTTTACCCTATCGAAATGTCTTGTTGTACTGGGATACCGAGTCTGATCGGAATGTCTCGGGTGGAGGTCTATTCCTTCGTTGACCGTGAGAGCTTGTGATGGGCTAAGTTGGGACACCCCTGCAGGGATTTGAACTTTCGAAAGCCGTGCCCGCGGTCATGGGCAGATGGGAATTTGTTAACGTCCGGTTGTAGAAAACCTAAACTTGACCTTAATTAAAATGAATCAACCGCGTGTGTAACCGTGATGGTCTCTTTCCGGCGGAGTCCGGGAAGTGAACACGGTTGTTGGAGTTATGCTTGACGTAGGTAGTCCAGGATCACTTCTTGATCATATTTTATCGACCGTGCTTTGCCTTCTCTTCTCGCTCTCATTTGCATATCTTAGCCACCATATATGCTAGTCGCTTGCTGCAGCTCCACCATATCGACCGTGCTTTGCCTTTTCTTTTACCTTACCCATAAGCTTAAATAGTCTTGATCGCGAGGGTGCGAGATTGCTGAGTCCCCGTGGCTCACAGATACTTCCAAACCCAGCTTGCAGGTGCCGATGAGTCCGTGCAGATGACGCAACCAAGCTCAGGAGGAGCTCGATGAAGACCTTGTTCATTTGTGTTGTTTCGTTCTAGCTGATCAGTAGTGGAGCCCAGTTGGGGTCGATCGGGGACCTTTGTCGCATTTGGGGTTCTTCTTTTATTTTGGTTCCGTAGTCGGACCATGAGTGTAATTGGTTGATGTAATGCTTTATTCATGTAATTGTGTGAAGTGGCGATTGTAAGCCAACTATGTAACTTTTCCCTTATTATATTACATGGGTTGTGTGAAGATTACCTCACTTGCGACATTGCCTTCAATGCGATTATGCCTCTAAGTCGTGCCTCGACACGTGGGAGATATAGTCGCATCGAGGGTGTTACAACGGGGAAGCAGAGAAAAGGACTCAAGGGTGGCCACGCCCCTTCCCCATGGATTGGTCCGAATTAGACTAGGGAAAGGGGCGCCCCCTTCCTTCCTTCTCCTTCTCCCTTCCCTTTTTCCTATTCCATGTGGGAGGTGGAATCCTACTAGGACTAGGGAGTCCTAGTAGGACTCCACACTTTTGGCGCGCCCTATGAGGGACGGCCTCCTCCTCCCTCCATCCTTTATATACGTGGCCAGGGGGCACCCCATAGACACACAAGTTGATCATTGATCCCTTAGCCATGTGCGGTGCCCCCCTCCACCATAATCCACCTCGGTCATATCGTAATGGTGCTTAGGCAAAGCCCTGTTCCGGTAGCTTCATCATCACCGTTATCACGCCGTCGTGCTGACGAAGCTCTCCCTCGAAGCTCTACTAGACCGTGAGTTCATGGGATGTCACCGAGTTGAACGTGTGTAGATCGCGGAGGTGCCGTACGTTCGGTACTAGGATCGGTCGATCGAGAAGACATACGACTACATGAACCGCGTTGTCATAACACTTCCGCTTTCGGTCTACGAGGGTACGTAGACAACACTCCCCCTCTTCTTGATATGCATCACCATGATCTTGCGTGTGCATAGTAATTTCTACGTTCCCCAACATTACCAGGATCAACAGTGGGCTCCACTGTTTTTTGACTTCTAGTGTAACATCCCAAATTTTCAATTTGGAATGTTATACATTAGATCATCACTACATATTATATTTTATTTTGCATTTTGGTTGATCCTAGAAATTCTACGCAACTCAATGACCCACAGAGAGAGTTGGGGATTTCATTATTTTCATATTTGAGGTTCTCTCAAATTTTGAGAATAGGATCATTTGATTTTATTTATTTTATCATCAATTATTTCTATTACACAAATATGAGAGAGGGAATAAAATGACTCTCCCAAAATAAAGAAATATTGGGGATTTAATAATAAAATCAAATAAGATTTTATTTCGGAGTTTTTCGGTGTTTTATTTGAATTTAGGAAAAAAGTGCGTTTTTCAAAATTGCATTTAGGTCCCAAATAAATGTTCACCTTGAGCGGCTTGATTTTAGAAGCCCGTGAAAATTTATTTCGGAATTTTTGTAGTCCATTTAGCATTTTTTTTATTTTTCATCCCAGCAGAATAATTAAAAACACCGAACCGACTTAACGGGCCGTGTCCGACCTGGACACCGACCCGGGAGGCCTTTATAAGCCGAGGCCTGGCCCCGGGGGGGGGGGGGGGGGGGCTAAGCGCCCTAAGCCGCCGCCGACGTCCGCCGCCGCCGCCGCCGGATTTACGCCGCCGAGGTTCGTCGCGTCTCGTTTTCCATGCCGAAAAAAGAGAGAAAAAAAAGAAAAAGAAAAAAAATATTATTCGGCATTCGTCGTTTTTCTTTTTCTCGGATTAAATCCGCGATTTTTCTGATCGCGATTCCTGATCCGATTTTCGTTTTAGTATAACTTTTCGCTCGTATAACGGAATCAGGCGATTCAAGCGCCTAGAGTTTCGTCTCGAAACCCTCTATTCGTTGAACCAACTTAAACAAATTTTTGCTACTGTAAAATTTGCCCTAGATCCAGATTACTAGAACGAAGTTGTTTTCTTTCGTCTTTTGACTTTCGTTGCTTCGTTCGATTTGATTCTTTTTGCCAACCGGAGTTCTTAAGTTGAACCTTCTGGTTAGATCTCTTATTTGAGTTTTACCTGTGCATTAGATGAGTACTTATTGTATGCTTGTTTGTTTGTCTGCGATAGAATACCCGGAGTGCGCCGCCTGTTACTTCGAATCGTTAGGCTCGCGGATCATCAGCAAGGCAAGTAACACTTTGATCATACCTTTTCTACTACCCAGTTTTATTGCATTAGATCAATCCTCACACATTGCATGGTTAGGATCTGAATAAATTGTGGGATGGGAAGTAGATGAGGTAGTATCTATTACCTGTTTATTATCAAACCTTTGGGAGTTACTTCTACGTTTGCTTATTATGCCATGCTATGCTAGTAGACGTGGATTGGGTGAGTGATATCCATGACAGATGTGAGATTGTTAATTAATGGTTTATCTAAGGTGGCAACTTAAACACACATCTGGGTGGATTGAGGCACCTGGGTATTCCAGGACTTGCCTGTTTTCTTTTGGACCGCCACCCAGGCTCAAAGGGATCATGAGATTATTCATGCTAGAAACTTCCGTGTGCAGCCACAAGCTATTATGGGCTCTAGCATAGTTGAGTAAGTCGTGCGAACTCTTATAGTGGTAGACTAGCAGATGTAGGGGATGTAGGTGGTACGGTCTACCCGATCGTAAGGTGCTAGCGCTTCTGAAAGACTATGTCTCGGTCACCCGTCTTCTCAAACACCATGTAGTGCGAGAAACCAAACGAAGGCGATCGAGTCTTGTGGCGAAAAGTGCGCAAACCTCTACAGAGTGTAATAAACTAATCATGGTTAGCCGTGTCCCCGGTTATGGACATCTTGAGTATCTAGTACCTGGTGAAGGAAATATGCCCTAGAGGCAATAATAAAGTTATTATTTATTTCCTTATATCATGATAAATGTTTATTATTCATGCTAGAATTGTATTAACCGGAAACATAATACATGTGTGAATACATAGACCAACAGAGTGTCACTAGTATGCCTCTACTTGACTAGCTCGTTAATCAAAGATGGTTATGTTTCCTAACCATGAACAAGGAGTTGTTATTTGATTAACGAGGTCACATCATTAGTAGAATGATCTGATTGACATGACCCATTCCATTAGCTTAGCACCCGATCGTTTAGTATGTTGCTATTGCTTTCTTCATGACTTATACATGTTCCTATAACTATGAGATTATGCAACTCCCGTCTACCGGAGGAACACTTTGGGTACTACCAAACGTCACAACGTAACTGGGTGATTATAAAGGAGTATTACAGGTGTCTCCAATGGTAGATGTTGGGTTGGCGTATTTCGAGATTAGGGTTTGTCACTCCGATTGACGGAGAGGTATCTCTAGGCCCTCTCGGTAATGCACATCACATAAGCCTTGCAAGCACTGCAACTAATAAGTTAGTTGTGAGATGATGTATTACGGAACGAGTAAAGAGACTTGCCGGTAACGAGATTGAACTAGGTATTGGATACCGACGATCGAATCTCGGGCAAGTAACATACCGATGACAAAGGGAACAACGTATGTTGTTATGCGGTCTGACCGATAAAGATCTTCGTAGAATATGTAGGAGCCAATATGGGCATCCAGGTCCCGCTATTGGTTATTGACCGGAGACGTGTCTCGGTCATGTCTACATTGTTCTCGAACCGTAGGGTCCGCACGCTTAACGTTACGATGACAGTTATTATGAGTTTATGCATTTTGATGTACCGAAGGTTGTTCGGAGTCCCGGATGAGATCACGGACATGACGAGGAGTCTCGAAATGGTCGAGACGTAAAGATTGATATATTGGAAGCCTATGTTTGGGCACCGGAAGTGTTCCGGGTGAAATCGGGATTTTACCGGATTACCGGGAGGGTTACCGGAACCCCCCCGGGAGGTAAATGGGCCTATTGGGCCTTAGTGGAAAAGAGAGAAGAGGCAGCCCACACCTGGCCGGCGCCCCCCACCTTTCCCAAGTCCTAATAGGACTAGGAGAGGTGGGCCGGCCCCCTCTTTCCCCTTCTTCCCCAAGAATCCTAGTTGGAATAGGATTGGGGGGAAGGAGTCCTACTCCCGGTGGGAGTAGGACTCCTCCCTGCGCCTCCCTCCTAGCCGGCCGAACCCCCTGCCCCTGGCCTTTATATACGGGGGCAGGGGGCACCACAAGACACACAAGTTGATCGTTCCTTAGCCGTGTGCGGTGCCCCCTGCCACCAAATTCCACCTCGAACATACCGTTACAGTGCTTAGGCGAAGCCCTGCGTCGGTAGTACATCAAGATCGTCACCACGCCGTCGTGCTGACGGAACTCTTCCTCGACGCTTTGCTGGATCGGAGCCCGAGGAACGTCATCGAGCTGAACGTGTGCTAAGAACTCGGAGGTGCCGGAGTAACGGTGCTTGGATCGGTTGGATCAGGAAGAAGACGTACGACTACTTCCTCTACGTTGTGTGATCGCTTCCGCAGTCGGTCTGCGTTGGTACGTAGACATCACTCTCCCCTCTCGTTGCTGTGCATCACCATGATCTTGCGTGTGCGTAGGAAATTTTTTGAAATTACTGCGTTCCCCAACAGTGGCATCCGAGCCTAGGTTTTATGGTTTGATGTTATATGCACGAGTAGAACACAAGTGAGTTGTGGGCGATACAAGTCATACTGCCTACCAGCATGTCATACTTTGGTTCGGCGGCATTGTTGGTTGAGACGATCCGGACCAACCTTACGCGTACTCTTACGCGAGACCGGTTCCCTCGACGTGCTTTGCACATAGATGGCTTGCGGAAGACTGTCTCTCCAACTTTAGTTGAACCAAGTGTGACTACGCCCGGTCCTTGAGAAGGTTAAAACGGAGTCTATTTGACGAACTATCGTTGTGGTTTTGATGCGTAGGTGAGATGAGTTCTTACTTAAGCCCGTAGCAGCCACGTAAAACTTGCAACAACAAAGTAGAGGACGTCTAACTTGTTTTTGCAGGGTATGTTGTGATGTGATATGGTCAAGGCATGATGCTGATTTTATTGTATGAGATGATCATGTTTTGTAACTAAGTTATCGGCAACTGGCAGGAGCCATATGGTTGTCGCTTTATTGTATGCAATGCAATCGCGATGTAATGCTTTACTAGATTACTAAACGGTAGTAATAGTCGTGGAAGCATAAGATTGGCGAGACGACAACGATGCTACGATGGAGATCAAGGTGTCGCGCCGGTGACGATGGTGATCATGACGGTGCTTCGGAGATGGAGATCACAAGCACAAGATGATGATGGCCATATCATATCACTTATATTGATTGCATGTGATGTTTATCCTTTTATGCATCTTATCTTGCTTTGATTGACGGTAGCTTTATAAGATGATCTCTCACTAAATTATCAAGAAGTGTTCTCCCTGAGTATGCACCGTTGCCAAAGTTCGTCGTGCCCAGACACCACGTGATGATCGGGTGTGATAAGCTCTACGTCCATCTACAACGGGTGCAAGCCAGTTTTGCACACGCAGAATACTCAGGTTATACTTGACGAGCCTAGCATATGCAGATATGGCCTCGGAACACAGAGACCGAAAGGTCGAGCGTGAATCATATAGTAGATATGATCAACATGACGATGTTCACCATTGAAAACTACTCCATCTCACGTGATGATCGGTTATGGTTTAGTTGATTTGGATCACGTGATCACTTAGAAGATTAGAGGGATGTCTATCTAAGTGGGAGTTCCTAAGTAATTTGATTAACTGAACTTAAACTTATCATGAACTTAGTACCTGATAGTATCTTGCTTGTTTATGTTGCTTGTAGATAGATGGCTCGTGCTATTGTTCCGTTGAATTTTAATGCGTTCCTTGAGAAAGCAAAGTTGAAAGATGATGGTAGCAATTACACGGACTGGGTCCGTAACCTGAGGATTATCCTCATTGCTGCACAGAAGAATTACGTCCTGGAAGCACCGCTGGGTGACAGGCCTGCTGCTGGAGCAACGCCAGATGTTATGAACGTCTGGCAGAGCAAAGCTGATGACTACTCGATAGTTCAGTGTGCCATGCTTTACGGCTTAGAATCGGGACTTCAACGACGTTTTGAACGTCATGGAGCATATGAGATGTTCCAGGAGTTGAAGTTAATATTTCAAGCAAATGCCCGAATTGAGAGATATGAAGTCTCCAATAAGTTCTATAGCTGTAAGATGGAGGAGAACAGTTCTGTCAGTGAGCATATACTCAAAATGTCTGGGTATAATAATCACTTGATTCAGATGGGAGTTAATCTTCCAGATGATTGCGTCATTGACAGAATTCTCCAATCACTACCACCAAGCTACAAGAGCTTCGTGATGAACTATAATATGCAAGGGATGAACAAGACTATTCCCGAGCTCTTCGCAATGCTGAAAGCTGCGGAGGTAGAAATCAAAAAGGAGCATCAAGTGTTGATGGTTAGCAAGACCACTAGTTTCAAGAAAAAGGGTAAAGGGAAGAAGAAGGGAAACTTCAAGAAGAACAGCAAGCAAGTTGCTGCTCAAGAGAAGAAACCCAAGTCTGGACCTAAGCCTGAAACTGAGTGCTTCTACTGCAAGCAGACTGGACACTGGAAGCGGAACTGCCCCAAGTATTTGGCGGATAAGAAGGATGGCAAAGTGAGCAAAGGTATATGTGATATACATGTTATTGATGTGTACCTTACTAGAGCTCGCAGTAGCACCTGGGTATTTGATACTGGTTCTGTTGCTAATATTTGCAACTCGAAACAGGGACTACGGAATAAGCGGACACTAGCAAAGGACGAGGTGACGATGCGCGTGGGAAACGGTTCCAAAGTCGATGTGATCGCGGTCGGCACGCTACCTCTACATCTACCTTCGGGATTAATATTAGACCTAAATAATTGTTATTTGGTGCCAGCGTTGAGCATGAACATTATATCTGGATCTTGTTTAATGCGAGACGGTTATTCATTTAAATCAGAGAATAATGGTTGTTCTATTTATATGAATAATATCTTTTATGGTCATGCACCTTTGAAGAGTGGTCTATTCTTGTTGAATCTCGAAGATAGTGATACACATATTCATAATGTAGAAGCCAAAAGATGCAAAGTTAATAATGATAGTGCAACTTATTTGTGGCACTGCCGTTTAGGTCATATCGGTGTAAAGCGCATGAAGAAACTCCATACTGATGGGCTTTTGGAATCACTTGATTATGAATCACTTGGTACTTGCGAACCGTGCCTCATAGGCAAGATGACTAAAACACCGTTCTCCGGTACTATGGAGAGAGCAACAGATTTGTTGGAAATCATACATACCGATGTATGTGGTCCGATGAATATTGAGGCTCGCGGCGGATATCGTTATTTTCTCACCTTCACAGATGATTTAAGCAGATATGGGTATATCTACTTAATGAAACATAAGTCTGAAACATTTGAAAAGTTCAAGGAATTTCAGAGTGAAGTTGAAAATCATCGTAACAAGAAAATAAAATTTCTAAGATCTGATCGTGGAGGAGAATATTTGAGTTACGAGTTTGGTGTACATTTGAAAAATTGTGGAATAGTTTCGCAACTCACGCCACCCGGAACACCACAGCGTAATGGTGTGTCCGAACGTCGTAATCGTACTTTACTAGATATGGTGCGATCAATGATGTCTCTTACTGATTTACCGCTATCGTTTTGGGGTTATGCTTTAGAGACGGCCGCATTCACGTTAAATAGGGCACCATCAAAATCCGTTGAGACGACGCCTTATGAACTATGGTTTGGCAAGAAACCAAAGTTGTCATTTCTCAAAGTTTGGGGCTGCGATGCTTATGTGAAAAAGCTTCAACCTGATAAGCTCGAACCCAAAGCGGAGAAATGTGTCTTCATAGGATACCCAAAGGAAACTGTTGGGTATACCTTCTATCACAGATCCGAAGGCAAGACATTCGTTGCTAAGAATGGATCATTTCTAGAGAAGGAGTTTCTCTCGAAAGAAGTGAGTGGGAGGAAAGTAGAACTTGACGAGGTAACTGTACCTGCTCCCTTATTGGAAAGTAGTACATCACAGAAAACTGTTTCTGCGACACCTATACCAATCAGTGAGGAAGCTAATGATGATGATCATGAAGCTTCAGAACAAGATACTACTGAACCACGTAGATCAACCAGAGTGAGATCCGCACCAGAGTGGTACGGTAATCCAGTTCTGGAAGTCATGATGCTAGATCATGATGAACCTACGAACTATGAAGAAGCGATGGTGAGCCCAGATTCCGCAAAGTGGCTTGAGGCCATGAAATCTGAGATGGGATCCATGTATGAGAACAAAGTATGGACTTTGGTTGACTTGCCCGATGATCGGCAAGCAATTGAGAATAAATGGATCTTCAAGAAAAAGACTGACGCTGACGGTAATGTTACTGTCTATAAAGCTCTACTTGTCGCAAAATGTTTTCGACAAGTTCAAGGGGTTGACTACGATGAGACCTTCTCACCCGTAGCGATGCTTAAGTCCGTCAGAATTATGTTAGCAATTGCCGCATTTTATGATTATGAAATATGGCAAATGGATGTCAAAACTGCATTCCTGAATGGATTTCTGGAAGAAGAGTTGTATATGGTACAACCAGAAGGTTTTGTCGATCCTAAAGGAGCTAACAAAGTATGCAAACTCCAGCGATCCATTTATGGACTGGTGCAAGCATCTCGGAGTTGGAATAAACGCTTTGATAGTGTGATCAAAGCATTTGGCTTTATACAGACTTTTGGAGAAGCCTGTATTTACAAGAAAGTGAGTGGGAGCTCTGTAGCATTTCTGATATTATATGTGGATGACATATTGCTTATCGGAAATGATATAGAATTTCTGGATAGCATAAAGGGATACTTGAATAGAAGTTTTTTGATGAAAGACCTCGGAGAAGCTGCTTACATATTAGGCATAAAGATCTATAGAGATAGATCAAAACGCTTAATTGGACTTTCACAATGCACATACCTTGACAAATTTTTTGAAGAAGTTCAAGATGGATCAAGCAAAGAAAGGGTTCTTGCCTGTGCTACAAGGTGTGAAATTGAGTAAGACTCAATGCCCGACCACTGCAGAAGATAGAGAGAAAATGAAAGATGTTCCCTATGCTTCAGCCATAGGCTCTATCATGTATGCAATGCTGTGTACCAGACCTGATGTGTGCCTTGCTATAAGTTTAGCAGGGAGGTACCAAAGTAATCCTGGAATGGATCACTGGACAGCGGTCAAGAACATCCTGAAATACCTGAAAAGGACTAAGGATATGTTTCTCGTATATGGAGGTGACAAAGAGCTCACCGTAAGAGGTTACGTTGATGCAAGCTTTGACACTGATCCGGACGATTCTAAATCGCAAACCGGATACGTGTTTACTTTAAACGGTGGAGCTGTCAGTTGGTGCAGTTCTAAACAAAGCGTCGTAGCGGGATCTACATGTGAAGCGGAGTACATAGCTGCTTCGGAAGCAGCGAACGAAGGAGTCTGGATGAAGGAGTTCATATCCGATCTAGGTGTCATACCTAGTGCATCGGGTCCAATGAAAATCTTCTGTGACAATACTGGTGCAATTGCCTTGGCAAAGGAATCCAGATTTCACAAGAGGACCAAACACATCAAGAGACGCTTCAACTCCATCCGGGATTTAGTCCAGGTGGGAGACATAGAGATTTGCAAGATACATACGGATCTGAACGTTGCAGACCCGTTGACTAAGCCTCTTCCACGAGCAAAACATGATCAGCACCAAGGCTCCATGGGTGTTAGAATCATTACTGTGTAATCTAGATTATTGACTCTAGTGCAAGTGGGAGACTGAAGGAAATATGCCCTAGAGGCAATAATAAAGTTATTATTTATTTCCTTATATCATGATAAATGTTTATTATTCATGCTAGAATTGTATTAACCGGAAACATAATACATGTGTGAATACATAGACCAACAGAGTGTCACTAGTATGCCTCTACTTGACTAGCTCGTTAATCAAAGATGGTTATGTTTCCTAACCATGAACAAGGAGTTGTTATTTGATTAACGAGGTCACATCATTAGTAGAATGATCTGATTGACATGACCCATTCCATTAGCTTAGCACCCGATCGTTTAGTATGTTGCTATTGCTTTCTTCATGACTTATACATGTTCCTATAACTATGAGATTATGCAACTCCCGTCTACCGGAGGAACACTTTGGGTACTACCAAACGTCACAACGTAACTGGGTGATTATAAAGGAGTATTACAGGTGTCTCCAATGGTAGATGTTGGGTTGGCGTATTTCGAGATTAGGGTTTGTCACTCCGATTGACGGAGAGGTATCTCTAGGCCCTCTCGGTAATGCACATCACATAAGCCTTGCAAGCACTGCAACTAATAAGTTAGTTGTGAGATGATGTATTACGGAACGAGTAAAGAGACTTGCCGGTAACGAGATTGAACTAGGTATTGGATACCGACGATCGAATCTCGGGCAAGTAACATACCGATGACAAAGGGAACAACGTATGTTGTTATGCGGTCTGACCGATAAAGATCTTCGTAGAATATGTAGGAGCCAATATGGGCATCCAGGTCCCGCTATTGGTTATTGACCGGAGACGTGTCTCGGTCATGTCTACATTGTTCTCGAACCGTAGGGTCCGCACGCTTAACATTACGATGACAGTTATTATGAGTTTATGCATTTTGATGTACCGAAGGTTGTTCGGAGTCCCGGATGAGATCACGGACATGACGAGGAGTCTCAAAATGGTCGAGACGTAAAGATTGATATATTGGAAGCCTATGTTTGGGCACCGGAAGTGTTCCGGGTGAAATCGGGATTTTACCGGATTACCGGGAGGGTTACCGGAACCCCCCCCGGGAGGTAAATGGGCCTATTGGGCCTTAGTGGAAAAGAGAGAAGAGGCAGCCCACACCTGGCCGGCGCCCCCCACCTTTCCCAAGTCCTAATAGGACTAGGAGAGGTGGGCCGGCCCCCTCTTTCCCCTTCTTCCCCAAGAATCCTAGTTGGAATAGGATTGGGGGGAAGGAGTCCTACTCCCGGTGGGAGTAGGACTCCTCCCTGCGCCTCCCTCCTAGCCGGCCGAACCCCCTGCCCCTGGCCTTTATATACGGGGGCAGGGGGCACCACAAGACACACAAGTTGATCGTTCCTTAGCCGTGTGCGGTGCCCCCTGCCACCAAATTCCACCTCGAACATACCGTTACAGTGCTTAGGCGAAGCCCTGCGTCGGTAGTACATCAAGATCGTCACCACGCCGTCGTGCTGACGGAACTCTTCCTCGACGCTTTGCTGGATCGGAGCCCGAGGAACGTCATCGAGCTGAACGTGTGCTAAGAACTCGGAGGTGCCGGAGTAACGGTGCTTGGATCGGTTGGATCAGGAAGAAGACGTACGACTACTTCCTCTACGTTGTGTGATCGCTTCCGCAGTCGGTCTGCGTTGGTACGTAGACATCACTCTCCCCTCTCGTTGCTGTGCATCACCATGATCTTGCGTGTGCGTAGGAAAATTTTGAAATTACTGCGTTCCCCAACACCTGGATTATCATGTGAATCTCATCATGTTACTTTAAATTAATTTTGTTGGGTTATGTTTAATGATGATGCTTAATTGGGATTGAGAATGCTGTCAACCATTCTCAATGTTTAACAACTACCATGATAGTTAAATAAATTTATTCCTTTGAAGTAGAGAAAAATTGGCTTTACGCAAAACTGTAACCATAGAGCTTTCCACCAGCCAAATATGCATATAGTATAGCTGTTTCATTTCATTACTCTCTATGTGTTATCTTGCCAGCATATTCCATGTGCTGACCCATTTTCGGGCTGCAACGTTAATGTTGCAAACTTTTCAGACGATGATTAAGGAGTTTTAGGTCGTGGTTCTATACTTAGTGATGCCGTTGGAGTTGATGGACTCACTTATCTTCCGAGCCTTCCACTGTTATTGTTATTAGATGGCCTTAAGCCATACTTATTATAATAAGTTCTCTCTTGAGACACTCGATGTAATAAGTGTGTGATTGCTACTCTGTTATAAATCCTTCGAGTACTGTGTGGTGTCATCATTACTGATCTAGGGATGACATCGGAGCACAGAGATCAGACTGTTTGAGGTCTGGTCGCTACAGAGATGGTATCAGAGCACACGCTGACTGTAGGACACGACCACTAAGCTACAGACCTAGATCACTCTCTTCTCTTCTGACTTCTCATCTTTTCTACTCTTTAGGATGGCGGATGCAAGGAACAAGTTTACACAACCGGAAGAAGATACACCCTTTGGACGACACTTGAAGGAAGTCACTAGATACTTGAACATAGGAGTACCAAGCTTCACGGAAACCTACAACGCCACTTTACCTGAAGAAGAGCGCTGGATGATTCAAGTTCAAGTTCCAGGAAGGATGTTCATGCCAGTCACTGAGCCCATAGAGTTTTCTTTTGATGCACCAACTTGGAGTCTAGGAAAGAGCATGGCAGCTCACATCGCCATGGGACGCATTGGAGAAGTCTACCGCAATGATCTCAAGGATACTATCTACCAGATTTGTGGGCGCCGAGATGAACACTGGGAGATGATCAGCACCAGGAAGGATAGATCAATCACAACTTTTATTCAGGAGTTAAACCAGCACATTCGACGACAGGAGAATCAGATGTGCGCCGACATGATAGATCTGAAGAAGGCAGGGACAAGAATCAAGGAACTGGAGGAAGAACTCAAGGCTACACATGAAGATTATGGATAGGAAATTGAAGTATTGGTGGAGAAGAATGCCGACCTAATCAAGAAGATTGGAATATTTGTGGGAGGCCCTATGCCAGTAGAGGAAGACGAAGAACCCAAGGAGATTAGCCCGGAAGACTACATCATCATCGACGACACCGACTCAGAACAAGATAGTAGCGATGATGACCATGTTGATGAAGCAGGAGCAGATATTATGGAGTCAACGACCGTAGAATATTTCTAGTAGACCACCTCATCAGCAGTAGTAGTCCACCATGTAAATATAGTAGTCCGAGCACTTTTGCGATAGATAGATCAATTGTATGCCTTGTTTGTTTGATTGAAGTGAATTGTTTGCTTTTGCCTCATGTGCATATGGGTAGTGTTTTCTCTTTAGACCCCCTCTATTCTTATATCTCATCTTTTCTAAACCCTCAGATGCCTCCGAGACGTGACCCCGGATTTACCTTTCCACCGGAGCTCACCCAGTTGATCCAGCAGCAAAACACATTGATGCAGTTGCTAGTCCAGAATCAGAATCAGGGGAACAACAACAACAACCCACCACCTGTTGACCACTTAGCCCGTTTTCTTAGGCTGAATCTGCCGATGTTTTCCAGTAGCACCGAGCCGATAGTAGCAGATGATTGGCTCCGCAAGACAGCTAGGGAGTTGACCACAGCAGGATGCACAGATGCGGAGAAGGTGAAGTTTGCCGCACATCAGCTAGAAGGGCCCGCAGCATCCTGGTGGGAGAATTTCATAGCCACCTTCCCAGTCGACACTGTCACATGGGACTAGTTTCAGCAGGCTTTTCGTACTGCACATGTTTCAGCAGGAGCTATGACCATGAAGAAGCGTGAGTTTCGCAACTTGCGCCAAGGAGGACGGACAGTTGGCCAGTATGTGGAGGAGTTTAGTAAGTTAGCATGTTATGCCCCAGATGACGTTGCTACGGATGCAGCTAAGCAGGAGAAGTTTCTGGAAGGACTGAATGATGAGTTGAGCATGCAGTTGATGGTAGCCACCTTCAACAACTACCAGGAGTTGGTAGATCGT
This sequence comes from Triticum monococcum, assembly GCA_034509565.1. Taxonomy (NCBI): domain Eukaryota; kingdom Viridiplantae; phylum Streptophyta; class Magnoliopsida; order Poales; family Poaceae; genus Triticum; species Triticum monococcum. The sequence continues at coordinate 413,706,835 of CM067844.1, forward strand.
GCTCTTATGATTGAAGGGAAGCAGCAGCAAATTGAGAACCGCGAGAGGAAGTATGGACAAGGAAAGTACAATTCAGGAGCTCAGCAGAAGCCACGTTTTACCCCTAGACCGGGAGGACATTTTCAGCATACCCATGGAGGAGGTAGCTCGCACAATCACAATGGCACCAAGAATGGTAATGGCAATGGAGGAAGCAACGGCCAGAATCGCACCAACCCCTTAACCCCAGCCAAGAAGGACCTGAGCCAAGTCACTTGTTTTAAGTGTTCGAAAACCGGATATTATGCCAATGAATGTCCTGAAGGCCAAAATGGCAATGGAAGTTCTGGGAAGAAGCCGAACCCTTTCAACAAGGGACAGGTGAACCATGTTAGTGTGGAGGAGGTTGAAGCTCAGCCCGATGCAGTAATAGGTAAGTTTTTGGTTAAGTCATTTACTGCACTCGTTCTTTTTGATACTGGTGCATCGCATTCATACATCTCAAGGGAATTTGCGGATAAGTATAACCTACCAACCCAAGCCCTTAGGTCACCCATGTTAGTAACCTCGCCTGGAGCAAAGTATGTGGCTAGTCTATGGCGTGATCGGTTACCATTAAGGATTGGTAACTATGTTTTTCCCTCAGACCTAATAGTATTGGAATCTTAAGGATTGGATGTGATATTAGGCATGGATTGGTTATCAAAGTATGAAGGGAATATTGAATGTGCTAGTAAGTCAATTTTGCTTACCACCCCAGAAGGGAGAAGGATCAAGTATGTATCCCGGCATGTGCCAAAGAGGACTCAAGTAAATTGCCTAACAGGAGTTGTGCAGGAGGAAGTACCAGTGGTAAGGGATTTCCCTGGAGTATTTCCAGAAGAGTTACCAGGCATGCCACCAGATAGAGATATTGAGTTTTTGATTGAGCTATTGCCAGGCACAGGGCCAATATCAAAGAGACCATATAGGATGCCAGCAAAGGATTTGGTGGAAATTAAGAAGCAGATTAAGGAGTTACTGGATAAGGGATATATTCACCCAAGTTCTTCACCTTGGGGATCGCCAGTACTTCTAGTGAAGAAGAAGGATGTATCGTTAAGGATGGTTGTTGATTACCGAGGATTTAATGAAGTAACGATCAAGAACAAGTACCCACTACCTATGATCAATGATTTGTTTGATCGATTGCAAGGAGCTAAGGTATTTTCCAAGATCGATCTGCGATCAGGATACCACCAGTTGAAGATTCGAGAACAGGATATTCCGAAGACAGCTTTTACCACCAGGTATGGGCTGTATGAGTATACCGTTATGTCATTTGGTCTGACTAACGCACCTGCCTATTTTATGAACATGATGAACAAAGTGTTTATGGAGTTTTTGGATAAGTTCGTCGTAGTGTTCATTGATGATATCCTGGTTTATTCGAAGAATGAAGAGGAACATAGGGAGCATTTGCGTTTGGTACTTGGAAAGCTCAGAGAACATCAATTATATGCCAAGTTCAGCAAATGTGAGTTTTGGTTTAAGGAAGTAGGATTTCTCGGACACGTTATATCCGGAGAAGGTATAGCAGTTGATCACACTAAAGTTGATACCGTGACCAAGTGGGAAGCCCCAACTATAGTTGGAGAGATCCGGAGTTTTCTTAGACTCGCAGGATACTATCGGAGATTTATTGAGAATTTCTCAAAGATTGCGAAGCCTATGACTGAGTTGCTGAAGAAAGATACCAAGTTCATATGGACGGAGGAATGTGAGGCTAGTTTCTAGGAGTTGAAGAAACGTTTGGTTACCTCACCAGTGTTGATTTTGCCTGACCAGACCAAGGATTATGAGGTGTATTGCGACGCTTCACGTCGAGGACTTGGAGCAGTGCTTATGTAGGAAGGGAGAGTTGTTTCATATGCCTCAAGACAATTGAAGCCTCATGAGTTGAATTATGCCACACATGATTTGGAGTTAGCAGCCGTAGTGCATGCTTTGAAAACATGGAGACATTTCCTCATTGGAAATCATTGTGAGGTGTACATGGATCATAAGAGTTTGAAGTACATTTTCACACAGAAGGAGTTGAATCTCAGACAAAGGAGATGGTTGGATCTTATCAAGGATTATGATATGAAATTGCATTATCATCCCGGAAAGGCTAATGTAGTAGCAGACGCATTAAGCTGTAAGAGCCATGTCAATACATTAATGACGGGAGAAATACCCAAGGAGTTGGCAGAAAATCTTCATGAACTATGTTTGGAAATAGTTCCGAGAGGCTACGTAGCAGCATTGGAGATTCAGTCAACCTTGATGGATAAAATCAGGGAAGCCCAGAAAGCTGACAAAGAGATTGCCGCTATAAAGGAGAAACTGAGCAAAGGAAAAGCTAAAGGATTTCGTGAGGATGAGCACGACACCCTATGGTTTGAAGACCGTGTTTACGTGCCCAATGACCCGGCGATTAGGAAGTTGATTTTGCAAGAGGCACACGATTCACCATATTCAATTCACCCAGGAAATACCAAGATGTATTTGGATTTGAAGGATATTTTTTGGTGGACCGGAATGAAGAAGGATATTGCGGCGTACGTAGCAGTTTGTGATGTATGCCAGAGAGTAAAGGCAGAGCATCAGAAGCCAGCATGATTGTTACAACCATTGCCGATACCCGAATGGAAGTGGGATAAGCTAGGCATGGATTTTATCACGGGATTGCCCAGGACTCGTTCGGGCTAATGACTCGATTTGGGTTGTAGTCGATCGATTGACAAAAGTAGCTCATTTCATCCCAGTAAAGACCACTTACACCAGTGCTAAGTTGGCAAAGATATACATGACCAGGATTGTATGTCTGCATAGAGTTCCGAGGAGTATCGTATCGGATAGAGGAACCCAGTTTACCTCAAAGTTCTGGAAGCAATTGCACGAAACGTTAGGAACCAGGCTAGAATTCAGTACAACTTTTCATCCACAGACAGATGGACAGACCGAGAGAGTCAATCAGATTTTGGAGGATATGCTGAGAGCTTGTGCGCTAGATTATGGATCTAGTTGGGACGACAATTTGCTGTATGCAAAGTTCTCTTACAACAATAGTTATCAAACCAATTTAAAGATGGCCCCTTTCGAAGCCTTGTACGGAAGAAGGTGCAGGACACCGTTGTTATGGGACGAAGTTGGAGACCGCCAGTTGTTTGGACCTGACCTGATTAAAGAGTCTGAACAGAAGGTGAAATTAATTCGCGATAGGCTCAAGATAGCCCAGTCCAGACAGAAGAGTTATGCAGATTCTAAACGCAAGGAGACAGTTTACGAAGTTGGAGATAGAGCGTATCTTCGAGTATCTCCACTTCGGGGAACAAAGCGTTTTGGAGTTAAAGGGAAGTTAGCGCCACGATTTGTAGGACCATATCGAGTCATGGAGCGTATGGGAGAAGTGGCCTACAAGTTGGAATTGCCCGAAGGATTGTCAGGAGTTCATGATGTGTTCCACGTTTCTCAGTTAAAGAAATGCCATGCGGAGATGGCTGACATACCGTTGAGAGACACAATGCCTTTGGAAACTATTCAGTTGGATAAGGATTTGACCTACGAGGAGAAACCAGTTAAGATTCTCGAGTTTGCCAACCGAGTTACCCGCAACAAGGTTATCAAGTTTTGTAAAGTTCAGTGGAGCCACCACACGGAGGATGAAGCCACCTAGGAGTGAGAAGAAGATTTGCTCAAGGACCACCCTCACCTATTTTCTAGCCAACCCGAATCTCGAGGGCGAGATTCATCTTAAGGGGGGTAGGTTTGTAACATCCCAAATTTTCAATTTGGTATGTTATACATTAGATCATCACTGCATATCATATTTTATTTTGCATTTTGGTTGATCCTAGAAATTCTACGCAACTCAATGACACACGGAGAGAGTTGGGGATTTCGTTATTTTCATATTTGAGTTCTCTCAAATTTTGAGAATAGGATCATTTCATTTTATTTATTTTATCATCAATTATTTCTATTACAAAAATATGAGAGAGCGAATAAAATGACTTTCCCAAAATAAAGAAATATTGAGGATTTAATAATAAAATCAAATAAGATTTTATTTCGGAGTTTTTCGGAGTTTTATTTGAATTTAGGAAAAAATGCGTTTTTCAAAATCGCATTTAGGTCCCAAATAAATGTTCACCTTGAGCGGCTTGATCTTAGAAGCCCGTGCAGCCACAAGCTATTATGGGCTCTAGCATAGTTGAGTAAGTCGTGCGAACTCTTACAGTGGTAGACTAGCAGATGTAGGGGATGTAGGTGGTACGGTCTACCCGATCGTAAGGTGCTAGCGCTTCTGAAAGACTATGTCTCGGTTATCCGTCTTCTCAAACACCATGTAGTGCGAGAAACCAAACGGAGGCGATCGAGTCTTGTGGGGAAAAGTGCGCAAACCTCTGCAGAGTGTAATAAACTAATCATGGTTAGCCGTGTCCCCGGTTATGGACATCTTGAGTATCTAGTACCTGGATTATCATGTGAATCTCATCATGTTATTTTAAATTAATTTTATTGGGTTATGTTTAATGATGATGCTTAATTGGGATTGAGAATGCTGTCAACCATTCTCAATGTTTAACAACTACCATGATAGTTAAATAAATTTATTCCTTTGAAGTAGGGAAAAATTGACTTTACGCAAAACTGTAACCATAGAGCTTTCCACCAGCCAAATATGCATATAGTATAGCTGTTTCATTCCATTACTCTCTATGTGTTACCTTGCCAGCATATTCCATGTGCTGACCCGTTTTCGGGATGCAACATTAATGTTGCAGACTTTTCAGACGACGATTAAGGAGTTTTAGGTCGTGGTTCTATACTCAGTGATGCCGTTGGAGTTGATGGACTCACTTATCTTCCAAGCCTTCCGCTGTTATTGTTATTAGATGGCCTTAAGCCATACTTATTATAATAAGTTCTCTCTTGAGACACTCGATGTAATAAGTGTGTGATTGCTACTCTGTTATAAATCCTCCGAGTACTGTGTGGTGTCAGCATTACTGATTCAGGGATGACACCGGAGCACAGAGATCAGACTGTTTGAGGTCTGGTCGCTACATCTAGTTCTAGGTCTAGACACACAGGTCTGAATCTTCCTAGCACTCTTTTTCTTTCTAGGCCCAACCATAGTAAAATCAGGAATACCACTCTTGCAATCATCCCCCCGTTTAAGGCTAATGGGGATGTCTTCCCCCTTCCCATTAGTAATAAACATGTTATTAACAACAGAGATATCTTTTTCTATTGCATTATTTCTAAAATTTTCAAGCTCTTGAATAATGTTGACTTTAGAAAAATAAGCATCAGGAATGATTACCCCCATCATGCTAGCTCTAAGCATTAAATCAGGATCAGATAAGACAGTGAAGGAGTTGGTAGATGGAGATGTACCTTCCAGATCTCTCTTCTTGTTAGTAGATTAAATGGCTCACTTAAGTGTTGCTGGTTCTGTTATACTGAGGTTGAGACCATTTCAATAATTTAAATTATGTTGGTTTTACCCATGACAATTAGCTAGTGAATATTTGCAACCCAGAAACATTTTTTATTTACTATTTGAAGAAATAATAATTTGAATTTGAATTTCACTAGGGTTTCAATCAAGGGACAATTATGGTTAGCAAAATAAGATGACATGGCATAATTAGGATGCGATCAATGTAGCTTAATTATAGGGGAGTTACACCCTCACCACCACCTCTCAAAAAGAAAAGAAATAGTTATGCTTAATGGCCTTGGAGTAGGATTTTCTACAATAGTTTGCCACAAAACTAGTTATGGTTTTCGACGGTGTAAAAGTTCTCAAAAATTCTGAAAAAAAAAACTAAACCAACACACCTATAGTATAATATGATCCAACAGATGGATTGAAAAAATATGACTGCATGTGTCCTGGACAAAAAGAACAAATGTTTCAATATATATTGATCCTGAAGTGAGCTGAAACGCTTGTTTTTTTGCTAAGGACACATAAATGCATATTTTTACAATCACACCGTTGGATCATCTTATTATATTGGAGTGAGGCTCCCCTATTTATTTCATATTTTTTACTTACTTTAAAACCGTTAAATGTTTAGCAAGCCTTAACTAGTTCTGTGATAAAGCTATGATAGACACAGTTTTATCTACCGGCCTTGGGAAATAAGATAGCGTAATTGATGTTGACGAAAGACGGAAGATGAAGGATTATAATGGACAACAATACCTGTGTGATGTCACTTTGCTGGATGAGAGTTGTATGATTGTATTCTCTTGCATTGTAAAGATGGATTGCTAGTACACATTACAAAATTTGAATCTCTAGTGTACACTAGTTTGTGCACAATAATGTTCAATTTTTTGAAAACTCATTAGAAATATGATGGTAAATAACTAATAGTCTAAATGGTCGCCAAAATATGTCCAGTGGGTTTCACTTTCAAAGCCCTCGCCGATGATAGTAAAACAGACAAACCAATAAAAAGACCAGGTCAAAGAACGCTTTGGCATTTTAAAGTAAATTGATGTGCGTTTCGTCAGTAGTAAGAAGGGAAATTACTCCTCCGTCCTATATAGTGCTAAGATGTTATTGGTGTATTATTATTGTTGTTATGTTATATTAGAGAGGGGTGGTTTTTAAGATTTTTTCTAGGACATACCGTGAAACACACTTTGTAGATGCTGGATGTAATTGATATATTCATGATATTAATATATTTTCTTTATAAAATAATGTCATGGAACATAGATACACAACTACACAAATGATGCGAACCGATATGTGGTTGGATGGTTAAAAGAACCATGGTATCCCAGCCCACCAGGGTTCAGCCTGGTGCTCGTATTTATTCCTAAATTTATTTCAGCATTTCCGGCGACGCGCATTCAGTGAAAGGAGACGTTCCCATCGACGACGAGGTGCCTACGGTGACTTTGTAAATTTTAAAATAATATGCCGGCTCAGTCTTTCGAAGGTGCTCATAAGGGTAAGATGTGTGTATACATTTATAGGGGTGAATGTATGCACGTGTATATGAACACTTGCGTTTATACTATGTTAAAAAAAACTACACAAGCGATAGGCGCCTGTATTGGTTCCGTAGATTTTTCAGAAAGAAAGAGAGAGACAGAGGGGAAAAAAGAAACGATGGCAGGCCTGGTTCACCAAATTGACGGATACAGAGGATCCCTGGTTCCCCAAAGCGGTCGTTCCCCATTCTTAAACCTTCCACGACCCTCTCCTCACTTCCGGCCTGCTTCCACTCTTCTCCGTCAGGATTTCGTTCCAGAAATCGAAGGATGAAGATCATTCCGGTGGCTTGCTTGGAGGATAACTATGCCTACCTGTACGAATCTTGAACCTTGCTTCCCTTGTTGCTTAGCTTCTGCTCGGAGATCCGTTTGAGATCCTGTTTATTCTCTTTTCAAGGATCGTTGACGAGAGCACCAAGGCGGCGGCGGCCGTCGACCCGGTGGAGCCGGAGAAGGTGCTGGCGGCGGCCAGCGAGGTCGGCGCCTACATCGACTGCGTCCTCACCACCCACCACCACTGGTACGCCATCCATCCCATTCCCATCCCATCCCAGCCTAGCAATTCATCGGCTTACTTCCCTTGGTTGTTAAGAGGGCCACTACTTTCTAGAATACGGATGTGCTCTGCTTCGTGCTTCTATAGTTGTTGCAGAACAAACCAAGTGTAATTGCAAAAACGTCACTCGTGCAATCATGCTACGTGTTCTTATAAAACTCGAAAATAGAGATGGAGAAATGGAAAAGGAAAGATAAAGCTAATAGCTTGATGCTCTTATTGCTCTGGGGATAACTACAAGGTGAATTAGGGATGTAAACGGAGCAGAAATTCAGTCCGCCCAACACCTTGTCTTCGGCCGCCCCTTCGCCGTCTCCTTCTGGACCAAGCTGGGCGTCCTGCTCCTTGGCACGTCGGTCAAGTCGCTGCACCTGCTGGACGTCTCTCCGGCCATCGGTCAGGCATCGGTTGACACCTTCCTGTTGCTGTGTTGCTGGCACTTGTGGGAGCATCCGAACGGTGTGGTGTTCCGCGGCCTGCGGCCATCTCTTTCGCTTCTCCTCAAGCGCTGCCGCGAGGACGCTGCTCTGTGGCGTGGAAGACTGAAGAGTGATAGACAGGGAGACGTCGACTCGTGACTGATCGCCCTTGTGCTATGTCAACCCCGTGCTGTCTGTCCCAAAATGATGTAAACATTCTGCCCCCAGGAGGCTTGCCCCTGTTCTTTTAATGAAATGTTCAGGTGGGACACCCCCGTCCCCCTGAAAATTCAAAAAAAAAATGGAGCGGAAACGGAAACAGACGGAACTGAGTGTTGCCGCATTTGTTTTCTTATTTTTTTTCCGGAAGTGGAAACGAATACGGAAAGAGATATTACCGGTAATGAATACGGTGCGGACGCTGATACAAATCCGTATGTTCGCCGGAACTAAAAGACCCCTTTAATGATTTCGAAAAACACAAGCAAACTAACAAGCTATTCCAGTTTATATGACTACAACGTCTTTCGATGATCTCCTAAACCAGCCGCACCACGTGGAGGCGCCTGGACAGTGCAGCGAGGATGGGCAGGAGGGTGTAGGCTGGCCTGCTGGGGATAGTGACACGTATAAGGAGACTACGTTAGGTATTAGCGATCTGGATGTTGGGCCACAACATGTGTTTTATTGAGTGCTGGACTGAGCCACATAGTAGCCATGGGGAAACGGAAAGTTCCGTATTTACGGAAATGGAATTTCTGCCGGAAAACGCCGTTTCGTTCAGCGTAAGAAATTCCATTTCCATTTCCATTCCACAATATTCTGTTTCCGTATTTCTTCTTCATCACTGTTTTTCCATGGAAAATCCGGAAAGTTTCCACTCCCTTTTCATCCCTAAGTTGAACAGAATATTAGTATGTGCTAAACCAACATATATTTGTACGATTCATTAGCAATCATGTAGAGAACGATACAAAGTAGAATCATACATAAGAAATGGCTGAAGAGAAATGAAGTAATAAATTACACAATGATGAAAGAGCTATGTGAGCACTCCACTGAATATGCAGTGTAAGTAATTGGCGTATTCCATTCGTACTACACGTGGCGTTTCTAATACAAATAAAGACTGATGAAGAAAACATTTTGATGCTTTCAAGGTACCTATCTGGCAGTAGGTAGAAGATAAGTAGTACCCCCATTGTCCCACAATAAAGACGTTTTTGCAAGCTGGGTTAGCTTGCAAAAACATCTTATATTATGGGACAGAGAGAGTACTCAATATGTGCTAAAAGGTGTTATTGGAACTATCTAGTGAGCTGGTAATGATGATTTACTTCATATGTGCTATAATCGTCAGGTATAGTTGCAATCATGTAGTGAGCTGGTAATGATTATTTATGTTTCTAGGGATCATGCTGGTGGCAATGAGAAGATGAGGCTGCTGGTGCCAGGGATTAAGGTCTATGGGGGATCCATGGACAATGTTAAAGGCTGCACTGATCAGGTGGAAAACGGAACTAAGTTATCCATTGGGAAGGAAATTGAGATACTGTGCCTACATACGCCATGGTATGAGTTGTTACCTTCTTGCCATGTAACATAGTTCTCACCTCATTAGTTTACTTATATGATTAGTATGTTTCTATTTTCTGGATCACGTAAGCTTTAAAAGATAAGAAATAAAACCTTTTGTGTATAAGGACACTGAATTATTCAAAGATGTGCATCCGCTTGAATAAATAAATCATATAATAGCACTACTACTTCATGGATTTTACTAGGATTACTGATTTGAATGGTGTTGGAACCTTTTGTATGTTTGCTCTGTGAATTGTCAACTTTGTTATTTTCTTGATTTGGTGGTCCTTACTGTTTTTATATTTCCAACAGTCATACAAAAGGTCATATTAGCTACTACGTTACTAGCAAAGAGGAGGAAGACACAGCAGTATTTACTGGAGACACCTTGGTTAGTATACACATTACATAATAATTGCTCTTCTCCATGTTAAATACCTGACCATTTTTTGAAGCACAGTTCATTGCTGGTTGTGGGAGATTTTTCGAGGGTACGGCAGAGCAAATGTACCAGTCCCTTTGTGTTACACTGGGCTCGCTGCCTAAGTCAACTCGTGTTTACTGTGGCCATGAGGCAAGTTTCTTAGCTCTTTCTGGAATAACAGGCCTTCATTTTTGACAAATATGAATCTTCAGTGAAACTTATATACTCAAAAGTGTAGCAGATATATTCCTTAATTAGTTGTTCGGTTCGGTGTGTGTCTGTTACATGTGTTCAACATCGACAAGTGGTAGTTTAGCTATCATGCCACTCTCTACATCCTCTATGCTGTTCCGTTGATTGTTTTGGCCTCCTTTTAAACTTGAGTTATAGAAGATGACGTATGCTTTAGGTTCTGGAGTGCATGTGAAAACATGAATTCTGAATGAGGTTAGTATACGGATCCTTAACTAAAATATAATACTTATACATTTTCTGTCTGGCTCAAATTGTTGCAATCTGGCTTCCTATGTTATGTAAAAAGTGTTCATGTCAGTGTCACACTATTCTTTCTAAAAAACATCCTGAAAACACCTTTGCCATTAACTCCATGTGTGCACCCAACAATAATTTGTGTTATGTGTCGCTAATATGATATGCTTGAACAGATAAGTGATGTATACTCTGCTCTTATTATTTCATTGTATCTCACAGTACACTGTAAAGAGCCTACAATTCATGCTGACAGTCGAGCCAGAGAATGAAAAAATGAAGCAGAAACTGGAATGGGCTCAAAAGCAGCGTGAGGCAAATCAACCGACGGTTCCCTCAACTATAGGAGATGAGTTTGAGATAAACACCTTCATGCGTGTTGATCTGCCTGAAATACAGGTCCATAAAGCACACCCGCTAGTTACTATGCTTCTGTAACACAAACGGCACACATTTGGTGACTGTATCCTTGATTCTGCAGGCAAAATTTGGTGCCAAGTCGGCAGTTGAAGCGCTGAGGACGGTCAGGAACATCAAGGATACCTGGAAAGGTTGATAAACGCAGCTGCCATTCATACTGTAGGTCCTGCTGCTGCTTCTTGTTTTAAGTTTGCGAGGCCTCTTAAAGTTGGCTGATGCAGTAATTGTTACGGTGTAGGTGGCGTTTACAGCTGTGTGATGCTTTGAGAGTGGCAACGAGCTACATACGTGTTAAGAAGGTAATATGCCAGTGTTTCCTTTAAGAAAAACATAAGAGAAAGGAGTCCAGTCTGCTAATATGCTTGGGTAGCAATCAGAAAACAACTGTTGTGGCATGTTAATTACTACCGGTATGTTATTTCTTGGCAAAACAAAAATATATGTTGGCCTGTGGCAGAAAGTCTTGTGTATATCTGAAGTCTGTGATGGTTTTGGAACTTGCATACATTTGATGATGAGCAACCTCAGGTGTCTGACTAAGTTTAGATAGAAAAGAGATGCTAGTTGCAATTATTATTCTAAAATAATATTATCATTTCCCCGCTGACGCTGAGCGATATAATGGGAGTCAAGGACACGACACAAAATGGACGGAGTGAACTTGCTGGAGTTGGGTTCGTCCTTCATTCTCGTCTCTTCTCCCCAGCAGAATTCGACTTCACCATGAACGGCTGGGCCGAAGAGCCGGCGAACTGGCTGAAGCCCAGCCGGCTAAGGGGCAACTTGGGCGGAGCGAACGGTCCGAAAGTGGCTGCCGCCGGATCGCCTGGCTCACTCGTCTGTGGCGCTTCTGTGACGGCGACCTTTGCGTGGCCGGCCGCTCTGGTCACCTTGGAGCTGTCCTCAGCGGCCGTGTAACCAAACATGTGCTTAGCTCTCTCCAAGAAGGCGGGCGTGCCCATGAGCATGACGAGGCTGAGCAGGTCGTCCGTCTCCAGCTTGCAATCCGGAAAAGGCCGCTCGCCACCGGACGCCGGTGACATCGTGCAGAGCGCGGTGGAGGCGGCGGCGGCGGCACTTGAGGGGTAGTAGGTGCCGGCGTTGGGGGCGAAACCGTTCCAGTAGGAGGCCGGCGAGGGGTTGTGCCTGCCCCGAGTGTCACATTCGAGGATCTTAAACTCGGTGGCCAGCCTTGCCTTGAGCCCTGCGTCCCGCACGAAGCGCCGGAGGCTTTCCTGGTACGTGTGCCCTCCCTGCACCTGCGCATGTTGCTGCACCAAAACTTGCTTCAGTTCCCACGCATCCATGATTGTTACTCCTACTATAGGAGTAGTAGAGTATATTTTACATACATAAACGACGGTAGCTTGCCCATCTCGGAAGGCAGGCGGCGGCAGCGTCACCGGCGTTGCCCGACCAGCGACATCGTTGTAAGTGAGCCTCCTTTTGAGCTCCCTGGCGCCACCAGGTTCCGTTGTCGCTGCTGCGAACCCTGTGGCCAGCGCCATCACGTCAGCATTCAGCAATGTTCTCTTTGGATGTGCATTGGATCGATGTCGTCTCATCGACTCATTACCTTTTCTTGCTCTCTTTACCGGCGATGGCGTGCTTCTGATTCCTCCCTTGCCGATCTGGTGTTTCTTCTCGCCGGCCTTCTTCCTCAGCGGCGTGATGCTGGGCCGCTGCTGTGCAGGTGTAACAGCAGCATCGCCGCCTTGTTGATCTCTCGCTGCCTTGCTGGGCCCGGCGTCGAGTTGCTTGTGACGCCAGGCCAGGAGGTCCGACTCGGAGTACATCCGGTTCTTCTTGAGGGACAGGAAAACCTGCTTGGCTTGATCCAGCAACGCCACGGCCTGCACCAAAAACAAACATTCATGCATTCATTCTGGCATGCATGCAACGTATAGTATGGTTGGTTAATTGAGGAATGAACGACCGACTAACCTCTTTGTAAGGTATGGTGTCCTGGCTGTTTATGGACATTGCCTTCTGGAACACCATGTACACATCCTTCTGCACATGAAGATCATGGAACCAAATGTTCATTTATCATTTATGCCACTAGTTGTGTCCCACTATTTAGTTTTGCCATTAGAAGTTACAACTGCTCAAAAATGCCATCAATCTGTGAGATGCTTGCTCAAAAATGCCATTAGATATCTTAAAAATGCCATCATTCTGTTAGATGTTTGCTCAAAAATGCCATTAGACATTGTTATTTTTACGTCAAACCCGTTGACCATGTTCTATGATAAAAATAAGCCTAGACCCACATGCCAGTTCTCTCTATCTCACAATGATATGTATGGCCCCATTTGTCAGGAGTAACCAAGCGAATAATTTTGTAGGAAAATAAGAACGCTGTTGGGATCAAGTGGGCCCTATACTTTATTGTAGTGAGATAGAAGGAGAGCTGGCATGTTGGTTGATAGGTATTTATGTTATTATAACATGGCAAAAGAGATTTGTGATCATAATAATGATGTTCAGTGGCATTTTTGAGCATGTGTCTAATGAAGCGATGGCATTTTTGAGCAGTTGAAATTTCTAGTGGCAAAACTGAGTAGTGGGACACAACCGGTGGAATAACTGATAAAAACCCAAGAAAGAAAGAAAGAAAGAAAAATAAACAACAGGAACAATGAATGAGACGGGCTGACCTCGAATTGCTCTAGCGTCTTGTAGGTGCCATCTGTGTTCTTCTGCCTTAACGTCGCGAAATCGCCGGGCCTCTCTACCCGTTCCGTGCAATCACCCACCTGCACCACCATGTCAAGATGAAACAAGAAATGTGTCAACGTTTCCATCTATAAATCGCGAGGGGAAATTTCAGACGTGCCTTGTTCATGCGAGCATGGTTTACCTGGATGTCATCCGGCATCGCAAACAACTCAAGTCTGTCTCTCCTGCAACGGGACAAACAAAACGCATGTAAAAAAGACCTTCCAGGTTCGCGCTTGTGCTCCCGATACACAACGCCACAGCCCGACCAACAAGAAAGAGATGCTTGAGTACAGTTGCCTGGTCACTTTCTTTAGCCAAGCTAGTTTCAAAAAACTTTCTTTAGCCAAGCCACATGATTTCCACAATTTCTCTTTTTTGCTCTTCACATGAGTTCCATCCAACAAAAAAGACCTTTCTATGTTTCGCCTTATCCCCCTAAACCCTTAACTTTCTATATTTACTATCCTCCTCGTCATTCAGCTCTCCGGTTGCCACCGTCGCCCTCTTCTCCCAATATCCGATCACTCCGCATCATTTGCTCCTCAACCCGCTCTTTGTCCCCACCCATCCCATAGCTAGTCACGCCGCCCCCTTCCCCTCCTCACCTTGCTCTCTACATGACCCCTCCCCCCCTCCTCTCCGCACACGCACACAAACATCTCTCTATGTCCAGGTGGTGACAGCTCTTCTCCCGCGCCAATGCCCCCAGCCCCAGGCCTCTCTTTACGGCCATCTCCTTAGCGCCGGTTGTGAGCTCCACCTCATGCCACTAGAGGGGAGGAGGAAGAAGCAAGGTGATTTAAATTTAAGAGAATTCCAGTCACATGAGCTCTATTCAAACCGAAAGGGGTCTTGCCGTAGCACAATTGCATTTTTTTCTTAAAATCCTAGTAACCTCCTTTAGCCGTATGCTTTCCATTCAATGGTTATAATTCGTTTTCTTCACCTAACCCTAACTTTCCTTATCACATCCTCATCTTCTAGCTCTCTTGCCGCCGCCCTTTCCTCCCCCATCTACGGCCACTCTCTCATCAACGCAACATCGCTTGTGCTGTAGCAAAACAGGACAAGAAAAGATTTACACATAGTCCCAAGCTTACAGCTCCAGCATGTTGAGAATGTAGTCGATGATCTGCTCCGATGTCGCGCCCTTGCCTGACATGTTATCTGAAACAAAATTAACTGGATTCACGCATGCACACACAGGCAGCATCAGCATGCCATCAGAAAACAAGGCGGTGATCACTTACCGGTATATGCCGCATCGATCTCTTGGCCACACGAAGCTTCTCCCTGTAACTTGTGAAGAAAGATGCAGATGAATGAACAGATCAACCGGGAGAGAGAAAACAAATTCATAGCTTTGATGGAAATTTTTACCTGGACTTGGTCATTCCTTTTTCTCTTCCCTTGCGCGGCACAGGAGAAGCTATTCCGGATGATGTGCCAGGGATCTAGGATGCAGCCACCATCCTTGTCATCATTCTTCTGCTCCTCGAGCTTGAGCAACCTGGCGCTTCGCCTCTTCCCTTTTCCAGACATGGATCTCTTCTTTGCAGACATCATCTTCTTCTTCTTCTTCTTGGTTTCTTCTTCCTTCATGGTCGTTGTATCCAACAAACAACAAGAGGAATAGGTGATGTGAGCCTGAGATGCGCTATAACTTATGTACCATGCTAGTTACTTTTCCAGGATGTATGGCCCTGTAAATCTTTGAATGCTGTTCCTGACATGGAAATTTTTATTTTACGTAGGCGCTTTAAAGGGTTGCCAATCCTGTTTGACAGATTGTGCATATAGCAGCAATTGCATTGAAACGGAAACAATCTGGAGTTTGCCTCTGAAATCGTCTTAGAATGGCTGAGCCAGTTACAGCTTGGCTGTAAAAGCTTGTCTCCGCGTGTTGCCAACTTACCATTAGTAGCTGCTTCCCATATGTGAACACTTACCTTCTGCAATCTGAAATTAATCCTTGTACATTGTGTATAGCACGCAAAAGAGTCTCGTAAGAGCATCTCCAACAGGCATGCAACTACGCGACGCGCTAAATTATTTTTACAGTGCCGAAATAGCTTTTTTTGCTTGCAGCAGGGCGCTTGCTCTAGCAGGCGCTGCAAAATATGGCGTGATGCTATAGCTCCAGCAGGCGCGCTAAATTTACACAGTGCGCGCCCAGCACAAACGACATTTCACACTCAAAATAGAACCAAGAAGATCAAACACACAAAAAATAAATCAACAATAAATAATTCAATTTATTACAACTCAAACAAATAGTTTATCTTTCATCACAACAAATAGTTCACCAAATTCATCTACAAAATATAAAGTTGAAGCAATACATACCTTGCAAGCGTTTTGTCAAACACCTTGTCGGCGCGGAGCCGCAAACAGTCGTCGAGCGCTGTTCGTCGGAGGAATGGTGTGCTCGAGAGGCGGCGGCGAGGAAAGAAGGTGGAGGAAGCAGCGGCGCGGAGATAGGCGGGGGAAGCGTCGACGGGTCACCGGATCGAATGGGGAAGGTGCGGGCGGGGCGACAGCACCTGGAGGTCTCGGATCTGGCGGTTGGTGAAACCGCGCGCGGATCGTCGTTGTCCAACGCACGGGAGCGGGCGCATCAAATACACCGCGCACGATGCTGTTTCCCTCCACTCGCGTGATTATTGCGTGGCTGCTGGAGTGCCCGTTTCGGCTCCGTGCGCGTAAAAAAAGTGGGTTTTTTCAGCGTGCGGCTAAGATACCGCGCCTGTTGGAGATGCTCGAAGGGCATCTCCAATGCCGCCGCCCAAATCTCCTACGACCCGGACATTTTTAGGCCACGAACACAACCGTTCAAATTAGGCATGATCGATCTGGGCGTTGAAATCCCCCAACCCCAAATCAAGAAGGGAGTCCAGAGGTCCGCCACTTTAGACTTTGACACCCTGGTGCCATCCAAAACCCTGCACGGCACACTGCTCCGCCTACCTGCATTGATGTCCGACAGGCCGACAACCCTTCTTCCCACACACAAACCCTAGTCCACCCATTTTCCCGTCCTCACACGTCCGTGGCACTATCGCGCTCCTTTCCTCACAATGTCCTCCCCATTCTACTGGCCTGGAGTGCCTCGGGTTCCTATAGCACTAAATCCACTTATAGTATGCTTTGCCAGGGCATGACTCGGTTTGCTGCTGCCCAATGCATATGGAGAAGTTGGGCGCCCCTCAAATGCAAAATCTTTGCATGGCTTGCCTCTCAGTATCGGTTATGGACTTCGGACCGACGTGCGAGGCATGGTCTTCAAGATACGGCTTCTGCATGTTACACATGCTACCAAGAGGAGGACACAACAGACCATATCCTCGCTGGATGCGTCTACATGAGACAAGTTTGGAATGGTTGTTTCCGACTACTTCAAATCAACGTCCAAATTCCAAGCTCCGAGGATACTTTCATGGTGTGGTGGGACAAGGCGCGGAAGTTCTTCCATGGAAAGCTCAAGAGAGGTTTTGATTTGCTTGTCATCCTGACCGCGTGGCACTTATGGAAGCAGAGAAACGCTCGGGTGTTCAACCGCAATGATCAAGTCTGCTCGGAGACCAACCTTGTTCATCTCATACATGACGAGATCAAGCTTTGGAAGAAGGCGGGCCTAGGAGTTGAGGGGTTAGATCCTTTCGTGAGAGAGTAGGCTTTTTTTTTAGGAGTAAGCGTTTCCGTGGTAGGCTTCTTCGTCCAACCGCGGAGTCTTGTACAATTTTTTCTCCCTTTCTATAAAGATAAGGTACATCTTTAGCGTACTCTCGAAAAAAAAATGTCCTCCCCACCTTCGCCGCGCAAGATCAAGTGATCGTACCTCTCACGACACTGCATGGCCGCCACCGCCGTCGCCGCTCCTCGCTCCATGCGGATTTACTCGGGAGTCGCGCACCGCCTGTGCAAAAGAGGAGGAGGCGCTGGCCCCCGGTCACATGCTCGACTCAAAGTCAAGGCGTGCGAAAGCCGTGATGCCCTCAATCAGGATGAGCAGCAGCAGCAGCGCCCGCTTCTATGCCAAAGAAGCCAAGATCGCTGCAGCCGCACCAGTCAACGCTCCGACCATAGTTATTGAAGACGCCCGGTCAAATATGTAAGACGAGGTGTCTTCACGGGCTCCGGCCATCGTGATAAGAGATTAGATTCCATTTATATTTCTATGTTAAATGTATGTGAACAATTACTTTTATCAAAAAAAATGTTTAACAAATAGCATGGATGCCCTCCGGCCGATCATATGTCACGGACACGTGATGTGGAGCATCCTTTGATCATCCTCATATACATTACGACAACTCCCTAAGCCTCAAGTGCCCACATGTTGAGACTTCAAGCATACACTATTGGATTTAAGGTGAACTCGCTCCTTTCCGAATCTTCCCTTTCCGCGTGTAAGATATGGATGCTATCTCAAGTACGGACCTTGTGCATACTCAGGTACACCCGAGGAGACCATGGAGAACCCAAGGATCAAGGCCAAGTGTGCGCGGAAGCAAAGACGGAAGAAGGAAGAAGGGACAACTGCTACAGCGGCCGGACATCCGGCTATTCCCGAAGCCCCGGACATCCGGCCCCGCCTATCCAGAGAGCATCTGTTCAGGCCGAACTCAGCCCGGACATCCGGCCAAGGCCTGGACATCCGTCTCTTCGTGAGCCGCCGGACATCCGGCCCCCAGCCCGAACATCCGGCGCCTGTCTGCGCACAGTGAACGGGCCAAGGGCCCATGTATCCCCCCTCTTACTTACCCCTTCGTGGGATAGCACTATATATAGACCCCCTCCTACTCCTAGTTAGGGTTAGCGTTGTGTTAGCTCATGTGTGAGATAGAGCTTCGCTCATCCATACGGATCTACTCCTTGAGAGAGACCGCGGCCCCTCTTCGGAGAAGATCCACGTTGGATTCAAGACCTCCTCACAGAGAAGAACCGGTTATCCTTTGTATCGTCCCGTGTTGACTTTGGATCATGTGATCTCTATGTGTACTTGGATCTAGCATATGTGTGACCGTAACTTGTTGGTTTGAGTGATTCTCCCGTGTTTTCCCTTGTGTTTCCCCTTCTGTTTTTCGTGTTCCTCGTTGGGATCCGCTCCTTTCGTGAAAGATCGGCCATCTAGGGTTTCATCCTACATCATCTTGGTATCATGAGCCACGTTGATCATGATTTCGAAGCCTCCCCTCTTTGTTTTCTAGCCTAATTTTATTGATTTCGTCCTAAATTCAAAAAATCCCCATAAAAATAGCCCCCAATTTTTTTTGTGATTTGTTGGTTTGATGATGTTTTGTTGATTTTGATCCATGGATTCGTTGTGTTACTAGTGGATCTATCTTTTTCCCAAGTTTCCCCACTTTCCATCCACGAAATCTCTCCAACCCCCCCCCTAAAATCATCAATTTCCGCCCCAAAATCGAGTTCATCCTCGGATTTGGAGCCCGGACATCCGGCCCGTAGCCCCGGACATCTGCCCCCCGGACATCCGGCTCCTGGAGCGCAATTCGCGCGCGGTTCTGGACATCAAGTCCCGGATTTCTGGCCCCAAGCCCCGGATGTCCGACCCCTGGGAATTCAGCTTGTCCGGTTTCACCATTTTGTCCATGACTAATTCATCCGAAGTCCGATTTTGACGTTCTTTAGCTCGTTTTGAAACTCTTGACATCTCCAATCCCACAAAAATACTACCATCACCATTTGACTCCATCAAAATTTTGAAACTTTGGCATCTTTGCCTAGGGCTTCCACCATAACTTCCGCAAAACCACCATAGCCTTCCGCAACCTAACCAATTTTGTTCCCCTTAGCGTTTGAGGTTGTTTGAGTTGTGACTTGAGTCTCCTAAGGTGTTTAGGCTACTTAGGGACGGTTGCTTCTTCATCAACCACCACCATTATGATGTAGGGTAGGAACCCTAGGGGCCGATCTTTCACGAAAGGAGCGGATCCCGTCCAAGAACGCGAAGAACACGAGGGGAAAATGAGGGAAAACACAAGAGGAAATACGAGAGAATCACTCAACCAACAAGAATAGATCACACATGCGCTAGATCCTTGAATACATAAGAGAAGATACACGATCCACGGACAACTAAGGACGATACAAGGGTAGCCGGTCTTCTCCGTGAGGAGGTCTTGAATCCACGAGGGGATCTTCCCTTAGAAAGGGGGCTTGAATCTAAAGGGATCTTCTCCGAAGAGGCAGCGATCTCTCGCAAGGAGGAGATCCGATATGGATGAGCGTAGCTCTATCTCTCAAATGAGCTATCACAACGCTGACCTTCAAATGGTGGAGGTGGAGGAGTATATATAGTCTAGGGCCACGAAGGGGTAAGTGAAGGGGTACATGGGCCTCATCCCGCAACTGGACACAGCCAGGTACCGGACGTCCGCTGGGGACCGGTAGTCCGGTGGCTCATGGGCGGCCGGACGTCCGGTAGGGGCCGGTCGTCCGCTCGTTCTGGCTCGGATGCTGGTGTAGCGGATTTCCGGTCTGGACCGGTCGTCCGGTCGCCGATCATCCGGTGGCGTCGGATGTCCGCTCGTTTGGCTCGGGTGCAGGGACACCGGTCGTCCGGTCTGGACCGGTCGTCCGGTGGATCTTCAGGCGCCGGACGTCCGGACCCGACCGGTCGTCCGGTGGCCGGAGCTTCTTCGACATCACTTCTTCTTGCGTCTTTGTTTCCATGCTTCCCTCGCGGATGTTGTAGGTGTTCCTTGGCGCTTGCACTCCTCCACGTCGTCCGCAGCGTTCCGATAATACATATGCATGCACACGGGAGAAGTATCAAGTAGTATACCATCCTCGAAGGGGTCAAGTGAGCACGTGTAAAGGATATGATTCACCTTTGTGTATGTGAAGTAGAGGTCGCACGTGTCACTTGCCAAACGGACTCTTGACATGGTGATGTCCGTAGGATGCTCCGCATCATCTCCCCTCCCTTGGGAAAGATCCGACCTCGGATCGAAAACCAAATCACCATGGGAAAGAGATGGCTTCGCCGTGTAGGAGTGGACGTTCACCAAGTAGTCGTCATCTTCAAGCTTGAAGTGGGCACTCTCCAATGTCGCACCATCTTGGGATTCCTTCAAAATGAGCAATCGCAACAAACACTTGGAGAAATGAATTTGGTTAGCGTTAGTGCAAAACCAAGCATTCAAGAGGCGATTCACCAAACAAGTGTCGTCATCATGCAAAGCATATGGTGTTACAAAGGATTGTGACATGGCATATAAGCGCATAAATTGAGCACGAGCAAAGATATCATGGGGACAAGCATGTAAATGGTTGTCATCAACCGCATGAAGTGAGCAAGTATGAATCATTGGTGATGCAACAAGGAAAGCAATCATAGGAATCAAGTCGTGCAAGCTAGTAGTGCAAAGATGCAACATACTAGAGGAAAGCATGGCAATCATGTCATGTGAGCAAATAATAGTCATAGGCAATGTACATGACATATCGCAAGCACAAGCACAAAGCAAGATCATAGTATCATCATAGGCATGGGGCACAAAGCAAACATGGCAATAACAAGCAATGTCTCCACCAAGCTTGCAAATACACATACAAGTATGAGAATCAATCATCATGTGTAATGCAAAGCATGGGTCACGAATGCATGGCAAAAGCATAGTAATGAGCATATCATGCAAAGTGAACATGGCAAGATGGGCATAGAATATGTAGTGGACGATAACCCATAGCCAAGTGAGGGTCATGTAGAAGAATTACGCGAAGAGAGCGGTGGGAAAGACAATCCATGGGATCCCAAGTCATCGTTGCTCTCTAGAGCTCGTTTTGTCAACTCGTGGGATTGCGAGGTTGACAAGTATACGTGGGTACCTACACAAAAGAAACACAAACCAAAGAAATTGTGTGTGTGGTAAATGTACACATCATCCATCATGATGTGTATGTGCAGGCGAGAGTTAGTACAAGATAAGCATCGCTCAAAGAAATTTGATGCATGGTATAAGAACATGTCATCCATCATGAAAGAATAGTTATTGTGTATAACACGATGGGGATGCAAATTGAGCATACAAGTATAGGGATCATGCAATGAATGGGATGAATCAAAATCTCCTAAAATTTATGAGGAAACTATGGGGGTCTCCTCATGTGCAATATTTGAAATATCATATGGAGAAAATGGACAACATCCAAAACGATGCATATCCGAAGCTAGGTGGTCATGGCATGGCATATGAGATAAAGGATGCAAATGGAGCATATCAATATCATCACAAGAAAAATAAATGCCAATAACCATGGGCTTGTCATCTATGCCATATGTGCAAATTGGGTTTATATTAATGGCATATGCATAGTCACTATGAAGAGATTGCAAATATGACATATGATTGATCTCATGCATAGCATATGACAAGTCAAGCGGATTGACAAACATGATGTGACCGAGAGAATTAGCACAAGAAATCCTATGTAACATGGCAACACAACTAAGAGACTCCACATGGCAATCATCATACTCATCATAAATGGGTAAATCAACGCATGGGGAAATCATACTAGCATGAAGCATGTCAATAGGGGGATCAACATCATGAAAGCAATCAATGTCAAGAATGTCCACTAGTGGGACTAGAGCATCACCGTCACCTATGTTACCGTTTTCATTCCACTCAAATGTTGTAGGTGAGGTGGGAAAGACCAAATGGTGGTCATCTTCATCTTGATGGAACCATGTGGGGGTGCATCATATTCCACCATGGCCATCGTCTTGTCCAAAGGTAGGACGAAGTCGTCGAGAATCGGCGCGTCATCATATAAGGGACCTAGCACCAAATGAGAAGACACAATAGAGGTAGAGGTCAAGTTGTTAGTGTTGAAAGTGGCCTCGCATGACCTATCAACTATCTCACTCTCTCTATGTGGTGGTTCACGCACTCCCTCCAAATAGGTGCACTCAAACTCACATATGGTGGAGTCACTCATCTCACTCAAGTTGTGGGGGTTGTGGCTCTCCTCACATGGGAATTGATGCAACACATCATATATGGGGCTAGTGGTGAAGTCACTCTCACTCTCAATATGGTGGCAAAAGTCACTCAAGTCATCAAACATTGCCGTGGTTGAAGGGAAAATCCCATGCTCAACCATCTCGTCGTCGTCGCCATGGATGAAGGCCGAAGATGGCACATCATCACTCTCGCCTCCTAAGATGGAAGCATCATCCTTGCTCGCCACCTTGTCGCTCACCTTCAAAGCTTGGTCCTTGAGGGTCTCCGTAGTCGTACTCGTCGCCGCACTGTCTTGAAAAAGAGTCATGGAGGACTCGGCATCGTCAATGCCACAAAGAGGGATGGCGTAGAACTTGGGAGTATCGTCTTGGATCTCGTCGGGCTTGGACATCGTGGTGGTACTAGCCTCATGCTCGTTCTCAGGGAGCTTGGTCGTCGCGAAGTGAGCTTGGGGTGGAGAAACTTTGGCCTTCATGAGTCCTTGTTCCGCCTTGAGAGCACCAATGTAGTTGTCGTCGAGGGACTTGTAGTTCTCGAGGAAGATCGTCTTGGAGATGTTGTTGTGCAATCCCATCATGAAGTGGAACTTCATCGAAATGGGGTCGTCCACGCCGGCTCGTCGCAAGGCAATCTTCATCTCCTTGAAGTACTCGTCGATGGACTTGGATCCTTGGATGGTGTTCTTCAATTGGCGTTGAAGTTGTTCCGTGTAGGTTGGAGGCACAAACTCTCGCCGCAAAGCTCTCTTCGTCTTGGGCCAACTCATGTCGTAGCTCTCCGAAGGTGTGTGAAGCCACCATGTGGACGCGTAGTCATGGAAGGTCCTTGTGGCGCACTTCACTTGATCTTCGGGAGGGACTTGATGTAGCTTGAGGTAGTCGTCCATCAAACGCTCCCACTTGAGATACTCCTCGGGTTCTTGAGTCCCATAGAAAGGAATCGCATGGTCGATGTCGAGGTCGTAGTAGCTCGTGGAAGTCGCGGACTTGAGCTTGGGGAGCTTCTCTTGAGCGTAGTCTTATGTGCTTGTTGGCGAAGATGCCATATATTTGAAGGCGAAGATGCCTTGAAGTCGCTTGGCGAAGATGCCAAAGTGGTTGGTGTAGCCGTAGCTCCGTCTTGGTGGTGCTTGTCTCGCGGTCTTCTCTTGTGGTCATGAAGTTTGGACTTGGCGTGAAGTAGGGCTTGTTGCGACTTGTAGGTAGGCGCGTCTCGAGCATCTTCATGATGATGTTGTCGTTGTTGTGCTTGAGCTCGATGTAGATGTCGTTCGTCGTCGTCGTGCACATGTTGCTTGGAGGTGACTTGCCCTTCATGATGAGGTGGATCACAAACGTGATGGTGGTCGCCATGGAGATGTGGACGTGGATGACTTGCGCTTGCATCATTTTTGCGCTCCGAAGACTTGTGACTTGAACGTCGCCGCCTTGAGGATGATGAAGGGGAAGAACGGTTGATCAACAAGGTCCGAATCTCCTCCATCCTTGCATCTTGCTCCTCCTTTTGTGCGGAAAGCTTGTTGTTGTTGTAGTTGTACACGCCGTCGTTGTTGTGGAAGACCGGAGATGAAATGCCTTGCCTATCCATCACAAGATTCGAGCCAATATGAGTGGAGAAAGAGAAGAACGAATACCAAATGTACCTTGACCGAAGTTGAAAGTGGATCAATGATCACTCCAATGTGGACAAGGAAATAGCACAATTGGTACCAATTCTTGTCGGTTTCTCACACCTACACAAGTAAGGCTTATGGTGGAGCTCGGTGAGGATAGTGGCACAGAAATTTAATGCAAAATGTTAGCAAGAGTCAATAATGTTGAAAGAAATTCACAAATTCGCAAGTGTAACAAGTAGACCAATAGCAATATGTGGCACACGGAAACACACACACGGATAGATAAATGGGGTCGTGCAACCAAGGATGAGCACAAAATGTGGAATCCACGGAAAACGCTCGTGTTGCACAACTCAAGAGAGACGCTAGCACAATTGCTCACTAGGCGGATACGACACTTGTGCACAACCTATAAGATGCAAAATGGATAAACTTTCTATCCCAAGTATGCTATGTATGTATGGTTCCCGGTGCTTTGATCCAAAATGATCGGATATGACAATCTTATGTGTAATGTGGGATGATGCTATGGCACTTGCTTACAAGCTCTTTGTTCACTCTTTTTCTTTGCTTAAAAGCTTTATTCTTTTTTTTTGTAATGCCACAATGCGAAATGCACAAACCAAGATAGCAATTGGGTATATACGGGAACAATCTTGTGGCACAAGGGATGATATGATACCAATATGATATGGTATGTATGCAATGTATGGTGTAGATCACTAATGTGCACAAGTAACGTTGCCGGCAATACTCAAATGGCTAGTCTCGATAGGCAAGTAACGTAAAATGGGCTAGGCTTATCAATGCAATGGTAAGGGAATGTACAATGGAGGGATACCACGATACCAAGATGATATGGAGGTTACCGTCCGTGTCGATGATGAGTGGCGGTGATCTTGATGGAGATACCAAGATGATGGAGACTCGTCCCTAAGTAGCCGAAACACCTTAGGAAACGAAAAAACCGTGAACTCAAAATCTCAAATGTCAAATGGTGGTAGCGGGATGTGGTGGTGGTTGCGAAAATGCAATGATGGGTTGTGGAGTACGCAATGCGGAAGTGGAGGTTATGGTGATGTACTATACACGGTGTCGTAGTTGGAAGCACGGTCCCTAAGTAGCCAAAACACCTTAGGAGACACAACTCACAACACAAACAAAATTGGGTTAATTTGGGGTAGTGGAAGTGTATGGTGGGCAAGGTTATGCGGAAGTGGTGGTGGTGGTTGATGAAGAAGTAACCGTCCCTAAGTAGCCTAGATACCTTAGGAGACTCGAATCACTCCTCAAGCAACCACTAATGCTACGGGAAACAAAATTGGTTAGGTTGCGGAAGTCGGTGGTGGTGTAGCGGATGATGTGGTGTAAGCCCTAGGCAAAGATGCCAAAGTTCCGAAACTTTGATGGAGTCAAATGATTTCGGTGGTATTTTTGTGGGAAGGAGGATGTCAAGAGCTTTTCAACGAGCTAAAGAACGCGAAAATCGGAATTCGGATGAATTAGTTATGGCCGAAAGAAAAATCAGCCGAAGGTGATATCTACAGGTAGCGGACGTTCGAAAAAAACGGTCGTCCGGTCGCCGGACGTCCCATCGGGTCGGAAATCCGCTGATTCTGCTCGGGTTAGGGGGTTCTGGTCGTCCGGTAAGGTCGGACTGTGACGCCCGGATAATCAAGCTACAGTAAACCTCTGCTAATGATGCCAGGTCACCTCGGTTACTGTTGGTAATCTCGGGATTCAGAATCGTTTCAGAATTCAAATTTAAAATAAAATCAAACTAGAAAAGTTTTCAAAAGTCAAAACTAAAAAGTTCAAACGGTGAAAAATAAATTATAAGTGATTATTGTAGAGAAACCACATTTTTATAAAATGTTTAACTGCTCTAAAATAATTAAAACAGTAGGTAAAACAATTAACTAAATGTCGCTTGTATTTTATAAAATACTAAACTATATTATTTGGGGGTTAAACCTTTTGTAGCAGAGGTATAATCAGTGATACTATTATAGATACAACTTTTATGTTTTGTGAAACTAAAAGAAACCAAAACAGTAAAAGAAAAGATAAGAAAAAGAAAATAAAACAAAGGACAAAAGATATTAAAGCCCCCCCACGCTGGGCCAACCGGCCCAGCTAGCCAGCCGGCCGGCCCAGCCGGCCACCTTGACCCTGGCCTATTAGGCCACTCACCCCCACTCCACCGACATCCCTCACTCCTCTCCCGCAAAATATCCCCTCCCTTCCTCTCTCCCGATTTGGATCGGGATCGAGAGGAGGCCACCGACGCGCCTCGCCGTCGCTGTTGGCCACCGCCGCCCGGAGCGCCTCTTCCTCGCCGGCCTGCTTCGCCCTCCCCCACCGGACTGCCTCCCACTCCGCCGTGTCGTCCCCGTCGGCCTCCCCGAACCTCACCGCGCCCATTGCCCTAGCCCCTGCACTCCCGGTGAGGCCCCCGGCCTCCTCTCTCTCCCTCGCCCGGCTCCCCCTCTGCGCACGCACCCGCCGCGCGGCGGCCGCGCCCGCCACACGCGCTGCTCGTCGCCCGCGCCTCGGGCCTCCCCGCTCGCGCCCCGCTTGGCTCGCGCTCACCGCGGCCCGTGCTCAACCCTGCTTCCCCCCGCTTCGCTCCGGCCTTCCTCGCCGCGGCTCGCATCGCCGCGCCCGCACCGGCCACGACCGCGCCCGTCCGCGCCTCGCCCAGCGTCCCCGTCCCCTGCTCTGCTCGGACCACGCCATTGCCCCGCCTACCGCTCGCGCCTTTGCTCGTCGCCGTCCTGCACTGCCGTCCCTCGCCGCTGCTGGCAGCTGCCGGCGCCCCGCCGGCCTCGCCCCGCCCCAGGCAGGCTGCGACCTCCACGGGCGCCCGCCCCGCTCCCGACCCCGGGGTTCCGCCGGTTAACCCGCCCCGCGGGGTTGGCCTAGTGCCACTGACGAACGGGCCCCACCCCACAGAACATTTCCAATAAAAAAAGAAATACTAATAAAATAAATAAATAAACTTAATTAATTAATTAACTAAATTAATTAAGTTAATTAATCCTAGTTAATTAATCTAACTAATCTGTTAGTTAATTAAACAGTAGTTTGTTTAGCCTAATCTCTAATTAACCTAAAAAGTGTATGATAGGTGGGTCCCACTGGACCCACTAGTCAGGTTGACCAAGTCAACTCTGTTGACTGCTGATGTCAGCATGACATCATGCTGATGTCATTAATCTGTTTTTCGAATTAATTTAAATAATTAATTAAATTCCAGAAATTAATAAAATCTTTAGAAACTCATATCTTTTAATCCGTAACTCGGATTAAAATATTTTCAACATGAAAATTGCTCAGAACGTCGAGACGATTCCGGATACGCAACCCATTCGTCCGCCACACCTCCCTAACCTATCGAACTCGTAACTTTCCTCCTCCGGCTCCTCTGCCCGAAAACGTGAAACACCGGGGATACTTTCCCGGATGTTCCCTCCCTTCACCGGTATCACCTCATACCGCGTTAGGGCACCCCTAGCACCGTTACTGGTCTTGTCATGCATCGTTATGCATCTGTTTGCATTGTATTCATTGTTTCTTCCCTCCTCTTCTTTCGCTAGACACCGAGACCGACGCCGCTGCTACCCAGTACGACTACGGTGTTGACGACCCCTCTCTCTTGCCAGAGCAACCAGGCAAGCCCCCCCCCTTTGATCACCAGAAATCGCCTACTCTTCTCTATACTGCTTGCATTAGAGTAGTGTAGCATGTTACTGCTTTCCGTTATTCCTATCCTGATGCATAGCCTGTCCTTGCTGCTACTGTTGTTACCATTACCTGCTATCCTACTGCTTAGTATAGGATGCTAGTGTTCCATCAGTGGCCCTACACTCTTGTCCGTCTGCCATGCTATACTACTGGGCCGTGATCATTTCGGGAGGTGATCACGGGCATATACTAAATACTTTACACTGTTACATTACCGGTGATACTGTTTGGAGATGGGGCTGAAGGGGCAGGTGGCTCCATCCAGGTAGTGGTGGGCCTGAGTTCCCGGTGGCCCCCGACTGTTACTTTAAGGCGGAGCGATAGGGCAGGTTGAGACCACCTAGGAGAGAGGTGGGCCTGGCCCTGGTCGGTGTTCGCGGATACATAACACGCTTAACGAGATCTTGGTACTTGATCTAAGTCTGGCTACTGGCCTATACGCACTAACCATCTACGCGGGGACAGTTATGGGCACTCAACGTCGTGGTATCAGCCGAAGCCTTCATGACGTCAGCGACTGAGTGGCGCGCGTCGGATTGGACCGTAAGCCTGCTCTTGTATTAAGGGGGCTAGTTCTGCTTCCGGCCGCGTATGCAACGTGCAGGTGTGCAATGGGCGATGGGCCCAGACCCCTGCGCCATAGGATTTAGACCGGCGTGCTGACCTCTCTGTTGTGCCTAGGTAGGGCTGCGACGTGTTGATCTTCCGAGGTCGGGCATGACCCAGGAAAGTGTGTCCGGCCAAATGGGATCGAGCGTGTTGGGATATGTGGTGCACCCCTGCAGGGAAGTTAATCTATTCGAATAGCCGTGATCTTCGGTAACAGGACAACTTGGAGTTGTACCTTGACCTTATGACAACTAGAACCGGATACTTAATAAAACACACCCTTCCAAGTGCCAGATACAACCGGTGATCGCTCTCTCACAGGGCGACGAGGGGAGGATCATCGGTTAGGATTATGCTATGCGATGCTACTTGGAGGACTTCAGTCTACTCTCTTCTACATGCTGCAAGACGGCGGCTGCCAGAAGCGTAGTCTTTGACAGGACTAGCTATCCCCCCTTATCCCGGCTTTCTGCAGTTTAGTCCACATATAATAGCCTTATTCCAGTTGATACCAATGCATACATATGTAGTGTAGCTCCTTGCTTGCGAGTACTTTGGATGAGTACTCACGGTTGCTTTCTCCTTCTTTTCCCTCTATCCCTTCTACCTGGTTGTCGCAACCAGATGTTGGAGCCCAGGAGCCAGACGCCACCGTCGACGACGACTCCTACTACACCGGAGGTGCCTATTACTATGTGATGCCCGCTGACGACGACCAGGAGTAGTTAGGAGGATCCCAGGCAGGAGGCCTGCGCCTCTTTCGATCTGTATCCCAGTTTGTGTTAGCCATCTTATGGCAACTTGTTTAACTTATGTCTGTACTCAGATATTGTTGCTTCCGCTGACTCGTCTATGATCGAGCTCTTGTATTCGAGCCTTCGAGGCCCCTGGCTTGTAATATGATGCTTGTATGACTTATTTTATTTGTAGAGTTGTGTTGTGATATCTACCCGTGAGTCCTTGATTTTGATCGTACACATTTGCGTGCATGATTAGTGTACGGTCAAATCGGGGGCGTCACACGGACGTCCGGTGGTTCCTGCGGCTCCGGACGTCCGGTAAGGTGACGGTCGTCCGGTGTATCGGGGTCAACTCCAGATCCGAGATTCCGGATGCGATTTTGGGCGGAATTTGGGGATTTTGGGGTCAAAATTGATGAGATTTCATGGATGAAAGATGGGGAAACTTGGGAGATGCTAGATCCACTCGAAACCAAGCAAATCCATGGATCAAAATCAACAAAACATCATCAAACCAACAAATCACAAAAAAATTTGGGGCTATTTTTGGTGGGATTTTCGAATTTAGGACGAAATCAAGCAAAAGAAGGCTAGAAAACGGTGGGGGAGGCTCCGAAATTGTGATCAACGTGGCTCATGATACCAAGATGATGTAGGGTAGGAACCCTAGGGGACGATCTTTCACGAAAGGAGCGGATCCCGTCCAAGAACGCGAAGAACATGAGGGGAAAACGAGGGAAAACACAAGAGGAAACACGAGAGAATCACTCAACCAACAAGAATAGATCACACATGCGCTAGATCCTCGAATACATAAGAGAAGATACACGATCCACGGACAACTAAGGACGATACAAGGGTAGCCGGTCTTCTCCGTGAGGAGGTCTTGAATCCACGGGGGGGGGGGGGGATCTTCCCTTAGAAAGGGGGCTTGAATCCAAAGGGATCTTCTCTGAAGAGGCCGCGGTCTCTCGCAAGGAGGAGATCCGATATGGATGAGCGTAGCTCTATCTCTCAAATGAGCTATCACAACGCTGACCTTCAAATGGTGGAGGTGGAGGAGTATATATAGTCTAGGGCCACGAAGGGGTAAGTGAAGGGGTACATGGGCCTCAGCCCGCAACTGGACACAGCCAGGTACCGGACGTCCGCTGGGGACCGGTAGTCCGGTGGCTCATGGGCGGCCGGACGTCCGGTAGGGGCCGGTCGTCCGCTCGTTCTGGCTCGGATGCTGGTGTAGCGGATTTTCGGTCTGGACCGGTCGTACGGTCGCCGGTCGTTCGGTGGTGTCGGATGTCCGCTCGTTTGGCTCGAGTGCAGGGACACCGGTCGTCCGGTGGATCTTAAGGCACCGGACGTCCGGACCCGACCGGTCGTCCGGTGGCCGGAGCTTCTTCGACAGCTCTTCTTCTTGCGTCTTCGTTTCCACGCTTCCCTTGCGGATGGTGTAGGTGTTCCTTGGCGCTTGCACTCCTCCACGTCGTCCGCAACGTTCCGACAATACCTATGCATGCACACGGGAGAAGTGTCAAGTAGTATACCATCCTCGAAGGGGTCAAGTGAGCACGTGTAAAGGATATGATTCACCTTTGTGTATGTGAAGTAGAGGTCGCATGTGTCACTTGCCAAACGGACTCTTGACATGGTGATGTCCGTAGGATGCTCCGCATCACATTACTTCCACATAGGCTTGCCCACCATACACTTCCGCCATCCCAACTTAACCCAATTTTGTTTGTGTTGTGAGTTGTGTCTCCTAAGGTGTTTCGGCTACTTAGGGACCGTGCTTCTAACTCCGACACCGTGTATAGTCCACCACCTTACCCTCCACTTCCCCATTGCGTCTGAAAACCCATCATTGCATTTCCGCAATCCCATTGAGCTTCCGCAACCACCACCGCATTCCCGCTACCACCATTTGACATTTGACATTTGAGATTTTGAGTTCGCGGTTTTTCCGTTCCCTAAGGTGTTTCGGCTACTTAGGGATGAGTCTCCATCATCTTGGTATCTACATCAAGAACACCGCCACTCATCATCGTCACGGACGGTAACCTCCATATCATCTTGGTATCGTGGTATCCCTCCATTGTATATTCTCCTTGCCATTGCATTGATGACCCTTAGCCCATTTTGTGTCACTTGCCTATCGAGACTAGCCTTTGAGTATTGCCGGCAACGTTACTTGTGCACATTAGTGATCTACACCATCCATTGCATACATACCATATCATATTGGTATCATATCATCCCTTGTGTCACAAGATTGTTCCCGTATATACCCAATTGCTATCTTGGTTTGTGCATTTCGCATTGTGGCCTTATGCAAAAAAAAGAATAAAGCTTTTAAGCAAAAGAAAAGGAGAGCAAAGAGCTTGTAAGCAATAGCCATAGCATCATACCACATTGTCATATCCGATCATCTTGGATCATAGCACCGGAACATCATACATATATAGCATACTTGGGATAGAAGTTGTTGCTTTTTTGTCTCCTATAGGTTGTGCACAAGTGTCGTATCCGCCTATTGAGCAATCGTGCTAGCGTCTCTCTAGAGTTGTGCAACAAGAGCATTTTCCGTGGATTCCACTTTTTGAGCTCATTCCTTGGTTGCACGACCCCATTTATCTATCTGTGTGTGCGTTTCCGTGTGCCATTCATTGCTATTGGTCTACTTGTTTCACTTGCGAATTTGTGAATCTCTTTCAACATTATTGACTCTTGCTAACATTTTGCATCAAATTTTTGTGCCACTATCCTCTCCGAGCTCCACCATAAGCCTTATTTGTGTAGGTGTGAGAAATTGACGAGATCGGTACCAATTGTGCTATTTCCTTGTTACATCATTGAGTGATCATTGATCCATATTCAACATCGGTCAAGGTACATTTGGTATAGTTCTTCTCTTTCTCCCACTCATATTTGCTCGAGTCTTGTGATGGATAGGCAAGGCATTTCATCTCCGGTCTTCGACAACAATGACGGCGCGAACAACTACATCACCAAATCGTCAATCTTCGATCTACAACGACAAATGCAAGGCGCTCAATCAAGATTGCGAGACGCGTTGACAACCTCGCCATCGACATGCGACACTCCGAGCTACAAGAGACTACCTTACAAAAAGCTTTCTGCACAAAAGGAGGAGGAAGATGCATGGATGGAGGAGATTCGAACCTTGTTGATCAACCGTTCTTCCCCTTCATCATCCTCAAGGCGACGACGAGCAAGTCGATCATCTTCGGAGCGCCCATGCGATGCAAGCGCAAGTCGTCCACGTCCACATCTACATGGTGACCATCATCACGTTCGTGATCCACATCGTCATGAAGAGCAAGTCACCTCCAAGCAACATGTGCGCGACGACGAACGCCATCGAGCTCAGGTACGACAGCGGCACCATCAACATGAAGATGCTCGAGATGCGCCTACCTACAAGTCCCAACAAGCTCTACATCAAGCTACGGCCAAACTTCATGAGCACAAGAGAAGACCGCGAGACAAGCACCACCAAAAGGACGCTACGGATACTACCCACCACCACTTCGGCATCTTCGCCAAGTGCTATCAAGGCATCTCCGCCTTTGGACGTATGACATCTTCGCCTACTTGCCATGAGTTCGCCTACATCACCATCTTCAACAACAAGGCGACCACCTACGAGCGAGGGCGACACTTCCATCTTCGAAAGCCCCTCAAGAAGATGGCCGAGCATAGGAATTTCCCTTCGGTCATGGAGACGAGCTACAAGGTGCCACATCATATGGGCCTCCAACAACAAGATGGCGACAAGAAGGTTGAGCATGGGACTATCCCTTCAACCAAGGCGGCGATAGGAGTTGAGCATGGAGATGTTTGCACCTACACCTCCCCTCCCATGTGAGGAGAGCCACCCCACAATGAGTGATATGAGTGACTCCGCCATGTGGCATTGAGTACCTTTCCTATGAGAGGATGAGTGTGACTACCACTAGCCCCACACTTGAGAGCACGCCACACATCCTATGTGAGGTTGAGAGCCATTTGAGTGACTCCACCAACCATACGAGTGAGAGCATCCAAGAGGGAGTGAGTGAGCCACAACACTTAGTGAGTGAGGTAGTTGACATGGCACGTGAGGCCACTATGATTTCTAATGACTTACCCTCTACTCCAAGTGTGTTTTTTTTCTTTGGTGCTAGGTCTCCTACATGACGACATGCCTACCCTCGACGAGTCCATACCCCCAATGGAGACGACGATGGCCATGGTAAACGATGATGCACCCCGCACATGGTACCATCAAGTTGCAACCTCACCTACAACACATGAGCGACGCTCTAAAGGTAACATAGGTGATGGTGCTTCTCTTGTCCCACTAGCGGACTATCTTGCAAATGATTGCTTGCACGATGTCGATCACCTTATGGATGCACCACATACTATGTCTTCTACATGCTTAGATATGCCACCCATTTATGATGAATATGATGATGAGCATGTTGATTTTCCTAGTTGTGATGCTATGCTCCATAGGATATCATGTGAAAATTCCATTGGTCACGTCATGTTTGACAATCCTTTAAACTTGTCATATGCTATGCGTGAGATCTCCCATATTGCATCATTTCAATCTCAACATAGTAACTATGCATGCCCCATTAAAATAAATCACATTTGCACTTATGACATAGATGACGATATGATGGTCATTGGCTTTTGTTTTTCATGTGATGATATTGCCATGCTTCCTTTACATGATTTTCGCAATTCATCTACTATGCCATGCCATGATCACAATATTCCTATGCATTGTTTTGGATGTTGTCAATATTCTCCATGTGATGTTTCCACTAATGATCATGAGGAGACCCCCATAGTTTCCTCATACATATTAGGAGATTTTGATGCATTCCATACTTTGCATGATTCCCATAACTGCTTGCACCATATCCATTCCATGAATAACAATGCTCTACATATTTCTCGTGATGCATTACACAATTTGAGTCTCCATTATGCTATACATAACAACAAACCTCTCATGATGGATGACATGTTTCTATATCACGCATCTATTTATTTGAGCATTGGATATTTTGTGTTAACCAACATATGCACGTATGCATCATGATGGATGATGTGTACATATACCACGCACACACAATTTTTCCTTTGTCTTTATTTTGTGTAGGTACTCACGTATACTCGTCAACCTCTCAATCCCTAGAGTTGACGAAACGAGCTCTTGAGAGCAAAGATGACTTGGGATCTCGTGGACTATTCTTACCAACATTCTCTTCGCACAACGACTTCACACATCTCTTCTACTTGGCTCTCACACGGCTATGGGCTATTTACCATTTGTCATCTTATGACCATTCTATTGTGTTCACTTTGCATGTTATGCCTCTTTACATGATTTTGCCATGCAATTGTGACCCTTGCTTGCATCTACCCATGATTCACCATTTTACTACCCATATGTGTATTTGCATGCTTGGTGGAGATCCTTGTTGCTATTGCCATGTTTACCATGTGCCTCATGCTATTGTTGCTTGTTGTGTTGGGAGAGTCATGATGTCCCATTGCTATTTACATATGGCCTCTCACCAATACATTGATGATATTTTGCTCATATCTTACTTTCATGCTTGTGCTATGTCATGTGAATTATTCATGCACACTATTTGCACCCATGACATGCTTGACATGATCTCTTCTAGTACGTTGCATCTTTGCACTACTAGCTTGCTTGACTTAATCACTATGATTGTTTCCTTTGTCGCATCACCCATGTTTCACTATTACTCGCTTTCTTGGGTTGATGAAATATATGCTCTTGCCTCTCACATGATTTATCTTGATCATTGTCTCATGTCTCCATTAGTGCCATCTCTCATATACCCGTGTATTGAGTGCCAACTTGCTATGCTTATTGATCATGGAGATTTGGACATATTGCTTGTGATGCATGCTTGTTTGATTGAGCCTATTGTATTTGGTTGTTCTCGCATCATATGCCTTCATACTATGAAATGCTCCCTTGTCCTTTTTTATGATGAGCATGATTCATGCACTTGTTGGGTATCTTACCACACGAATGATAGGTTTTGCACTTCCGCTAACCTCATTTGTTTTTCTGAGTGTTTGTCATGTTCTTTCGTTTTGAAGGATTCACAAGGTGGTACCATCACGAGACTACTTGGTCATGTGAAGGCGTACACGATGCGCGACACCAACATTTTCGACATTCTCATAAAGGTGAACTCCTTCCCTTTGAGCCATCCTCAAATACGCATATTGGATGGGTCACTCTTTCGTTGTTGTCTCCTTGTTGTCTACATGATACATCTCGCGAACGGAGGAGCGACATCGGAGACTGGCTCTATGGACCTTCAAATTGAGGAGCGCTCGGACTTATTGGATGCACCTTCGAACCTCCACTCATGCCACGACATCGAGCACTGGTACTCCAACACATCCATATTTGTTGATTGTGCTCACACATGTCATGCTCGATGGACATATCATACAGATGATAAATTTGCGTCTTATGCATGGATTGACCCACATTATGATTGCCTTGTTGCATCTATTTCCATGTCATCCATGATATATGAGCTTGTGCACTTTCTTAGCAAATTTTTTGTGATCTTCCTTGATGACATATTTATACATCATGATCATATTGCCCATCATCAATTGCATGATCACATACTCACATTGAGCACCAATTACCATGTTCATGCTTTTGATACACCATCTCATTATGACATCATTTTGCACCGTGGTTGCATTGATCATATTCACAACACATTTGTGTGCACAATGAATGCTTTTGCTCCCATGAACGCTTTGCATATCATCCTATATCATCTTGATAAGCTTCATGCGCTTTGTCATGAACAATCTTGCCGCACGGACTCATTCTTACATAATGGACACTTTGTGTGTGCGCTAACCATTGTATTTTTCAGTGTCGTTTGTGTTTACTCTTTTTGCATGTATACCACTCCAGCGACACCTTCGAGTACTTGGATTGCGCCATGTCTTCCACTTCGTCCAACTACAAGTCCGTCCACGACATCCGTTTCCATGGTGATGAGGTTTTCGATCCGAGGTCGGATCGTTCCCAAGGGAGGGGAGATGATGCGGAGCATCCTTCGATCATCCCCATGTACACTACGACAACTCCCCAAGCCCCAAGTGCCCACATGTTGAGACCTCAAGCATACGCCATTGGACCTAAGGTGAACTCGCTCCTTTCCGAATCTTCCCTTTCCACATGTAAGACATGGATGCTAGCTCAAGCACGGACCTTGTGCATACTCAGGTACACCCGAGGAGACCATGGAGAACCCAAGGACCAAGGCCAAGCGTGCGCGGAAGCAAAGACGGAAGAATGAAGAAGGGCCGGCTACTACAGCGGCCGGACACCCGGCTACTCCCGAAGCCCCGCACATCCAGACCCTTCGCCCGGATATCCGGCCCCGCCTATCCAGAGAGCATCTGTTCAGGCCGAACTCAGCCCGGACATCCGGCTCCTCGTGACTCGCCAGACATCCGCCCCCCAGCTCGGACATCCGGCGCCTGTCTGCGCACAGTGAACGGGCCAAGGGCCCGTGTATCCCCCCTCTTACTTACCCCTTCGTGGGATAGCACTATATATAGACCCCCTCCTCCTCGTAGTTAGGGTTAGCGTTGTGTTAGCTCATATGTGAGATAGAGCTTCGCTCATCCATACGGTTCTACTCCTTGAAAGAGATCGCGGCCCCTCTTCGGAGAAGATCCACGTTGGATTCAATACCTCCTCACGGAGAAGACATCAAGACCTCCTCACGGAGAAGAACCGGTTACCCTTTGTATCGTCCCGTGTTGACTTTGGATTGTGGGATCTCTATGTGTACTTGGATCTAGCATATGTGTGACCCTAACTTGTTGGTTTGAGTGATTCTCCCCTGTTTTCCCTCGTGTTTCCTCTCGTGTTCTTCGTGCTCCTCGTTGGGATCCGCTCCTTTCATGAAAGGTCGGCCATCTAGGATTCAACCATACATCAACACGTCAATGCGGGTCCATTGAAACATAAGGGTATCCATCTTTGGATCCGTGTTGGAGATGGCCTAATAGTTTTTTGCCATAACCTTTCTAATGCTGTTTTTTTGCCAACGCGGATGCCCAAACCTCCACTGTATGCATGTTCGGACGGGGTGGTCCAGATATTTTGTGGCCTCCAAAGTGGCCATCCAAATTGGGCATGATTGATTTGGGCGTCCGACCCCAAATCATGGGAGCTCTAGGGAAGTCGAGACGTCCACCACATCGGACTTCGACACCTCAGTACCATCCAAAACTCTGCCCTGCTCAACTCTTCGCCTACCTGCATTGATGCCTGGCCGGTCGGCGACCCCCAAATCCTAGCCCACCCATTTCCTCGTCCTCACCCGTCCGCGCCGACGTCGCGCTCCTACCCCCGCAATGTCCTCCCGATCTCCACCACGCAAGATCAAGTGGCCGTACCTCCACTGGCAGTCTATACGATCGCCGCTGCTAGGGAAGAGGAGACGGGTGACGCTCGTGTGGCGGCCGAAGCAAAGAAGGAGGAGGCGCTCGCCGCTCCTCACTCCATGCAGATTTACTCGGAGTTGCATGGTGCCCATCACACCGTCTGTGCAAAGGAGGAGGCGCACACCACTCGTCTCAAAGCTCAAGCCGAAGTGCGGCATGCAAAAACTGTGACGCCCTCGATTGAGCCGCCGAGCAGAAGAAAGGTGGCTTGGATGCGCAGCGGTGACGCCTGCTTCTATGCCAAAGAAGAAGGCGAGATCGCCATTGTTGTCTCCTCTGCTTTTCAGGTGGACATCGGCTCGATGATGACATCTTCTCCAGCGGGCACACGTGCATTGTCACGGGCTACGTCACCTAGGTTGGGCAGCTCGGTCGCGCCTTGGTCAGGGTTGTGTAGCCCTTTTTCTTCTTCAGCGATGGTGCAACGCCCGAGCCCGCAAGCCCGCCATGAAGTCATCATGAGCTTGCGCTCTCCTGCCCAACTTGCTCCGACCTAGGAGCATGTTGGGTGAGCAACGACTGCTGCTGGCAATGATGGTGGGGGAGTACCTACCGGTGGAGTTCCTCGAGCGGCACGGAGAAGAACCCCAGTTCACCACATTTGCACCTTGTTACCCTCAGCCTTGCTACTCTCCACCGCCCTTGCTGCTGCACCTTGATGATGGTCGTTGTTGTTGCTCTCCACCGCCCTTGTCGCCTACCTTGTGTTGGCCATCGCCGGGAGGTAGCCGCTGACGACAAAGGCCTCGCCGCCTCCCATGTCCTAAAGTTGTGGGAACAAAGAGGAGAACGGGAGATGGGGATCGAGTTCATCTCGTGCATGGTCAATCGGGTGCAAAGAGTAATTTAGGGATTTCACATGGGTCTCATCTAACAGGGGGCAAAAGATCAAAGTGCAAAGTAAAGCGTGGCAAATTATCAAATATGTACAATGTAAGTAGTGGCAAATTATCAAAGTGCAAAGCGACAAGGGGCAAAAAAGAAAAACTAATACCACTACCAAGCATCCTTCCAATTTAGCATGGGGGCAAATCGTTGTCCACATCAAAGAATTTAGCTGTCATTAACTTGATTGGCTAAAATATAACAGCGTATAATCCACAACTGTAGAACGCAAAAGGAATAAGTTTCTACACAACAAATAAGACGTGTCTCGTGTGTTTTGCATTAGAAGCTCCAATGCCGTCCGGCTGGGTATCTACCATAACTGCAAATCTGCAATGAAGTCTGACTAAACAAGAATGGGCAAATGGCATACGCAAGGCTTACATGTCCATAATGGAAATAAATTAACATTTGAATCATTGAATGTTACTTCCTCTGTCCACTAATGTAAGACATCTTGGCAGTCTTGATAGAGCTTACATGCATGTATATCTAGGTTGACAAATAGACCAACGTGGTACAAGTTGTATATCATAAAAAATATGTCATTAGAAACTTCAAATCGTATGCTTTCTAATGGTATAATAGCAACTCCAATGGGGCGACCCATTTTGTCCGCATGCGTCCATTTGGATTGTCGCGGACAAAAGTGAAGGCCCAACGCGCCGACCCAAACCAAATCGTGTCCGTCTGGCGTCCTCGCCGACCCATTTCCGGTCTAAAATTGTACCTAAAATGCGTCGGTGCGGACGCGCCGCGCGTCTCCTCGGTGTCCGCCGCGGCCCCATTTGTAGGCCACCCAACCACCGCCCGTCGTCTAATTTATGACGACCACCGACAGCGGGCTCACCAGTCAGCCAGTGAAAGCGTTCTTTTTTAACCACACGTGCAGCGGGGGCCGGCCTCATCCACTTTCGTCCACATTTAACCCATCACCCCCTTGTGCTTCCTCGTCGGCGACACCACCAGACCCTAGCAAGCAATGGGCCTCTTCAGCAGCAGCAACGACAAAGGGAAAGTGCACCCCCCCCCCCCCATGTCTCATCCTCCCGTGCTATAACACCCTCGATGCGACTATACCTCCCACGTGTCGAGGCACGACTTAGAGGCATAATCGCATTGAAGGCATATGTCGCAAGAGAGGTAATCTTCACACAACCCATGTAATATAATAAGGGAAAGAGATACATAGTTCGCTTACAATCGCCACTTCACACAATTACATGAATAAAGCATTACATCAATCAAATACACTCATGGTCCGACTACGGAACCAAAATAAAAGAAGAACCCCAAATGCGACAAAGGTCCCCGATCGACCCCAACTGGGCTCCACTACTGATCAACTAGAACGAAACAACACAAAGGACAAGATCTTCATCGAGCTCCTCCTGAGCTTGGTTGCGTCATCTGCACGGACTCATCGGCACCTGCAAGCTGGTTTTGGAAGTATCTGTGAGCCACAGGGACTCAGCAATCTCGCACCCTCGTGATCAAGACTATTTAAGCTTATGGGTAAGGTAAAAGGTATGAGGTGGAGCTGCAGCAAGCGACTAGCATATATGGTGGCTAACTTATTCGCAAAAGAGAGCGAGAAGAGAAGGCAAAGCACGGTCGTTAAAATATGATCAAGAAGTGATCCTACACTACCTACGTCAAGCATAACTCCAACAACCGTGTTCACTTCCCGGACCCCGCCGGAAAGAGACCATCACGGTTACACACGCAGTTGATTCATTTTAATTAAGGTCGACTTCAGGTTTTTTACAACCGGACATTAACAAATTCTCATCTGCCCATAACCGCGGGCACGACTTTCGAAAGTTCAAATCCCTGCAGGGGTGTCCCAACTTAGCCCATGACAAGCTCTCACGGCCAACGAAGGAATAGACCTCCACCCGAGACGTTCCGATCAGACTCGGTATCCCGGTACAACAAGACATTTCGACAGGGTAAAACTAAACCAGCAACACCGCCCGAATGTGCTGACAAATCCCGATAGGAGCTGCACATATCTCTTTCTCAGGGCACACTCAGATGAGCGCTCCATACAACTAAAACCAAACCTCGAGTTTCCCCGAGGGGGCGCTGCACAGGACTCTAGTTTGGACCAACACTCAGAGGAGCACTG
This sequence comes from Triticum monococcum, assembly GCA_034509565.1. Taxonomy (NCBI): domain Eukaryota; kingdom Viridiplantae; phylum Streptophyta; class Magnoliopsida; order Poales; family Poaceae; genus Triticum; species Triticum monococcum. The sequence continues at coordinate 413,747,747 of CM067844.1, forward strand.
GCCCGGGGGGGGGGGTAAAATAACGATGACCCTTGAGCCGGCTGACTCAAGGGAAAGAAAAGGCTAGGTGGCGAATGGTAAAACCAATGTTGGGCATTGCTGGAAGAGCTTTACTTAAGGCGAACTGTCAAGGGGTTCCCATTATAGCCCAACCGCGTAAGGGACGCAAAATCCAGGAACATAACACAGGTATGACGGAAACTAGGGCGGCAAGAGTGGAACAAAACACCAGGCATAAGGCCGAGCCTTCCACCCTTTACCAAGTATATAGATGCATTAACTAAATAAGATATATTGTGATATCCCAACAAGTAAACATGTTCCAACAAGGAACGGCATCTCCATGTTCCAACAAGGAACAAACTTCAATCTTCACCTGCAACTAACAACGCTATAAGAGGGGGCTGAGCAAAGCGGTAACATAGCCAATCAACGGTTTGCTAGGACATTGGTGGGTTAGAGGCTGAACATGGCAATTTGGGAGGCTGACAAGCAAGTGGTAGGCATCGTAGCAATGGCATAGCAAAGAGCGAGCAAACTAGCATAGCAAAGATAGTAGTGATTTCGAGGGTATGATCATCTTGCCTGAAATCCCGCAAGGAAGAAGAACGAGTCCATGAAGAAGACAAACGGACGAAGTCGAACGGATCCTCACAAACTCGACGTTACCGGAACCAACCCGAAGAAGCAATCACCGGAAAAGAAACACATAACATAGTAAACAACCAACACATCAACATGGCATGATGCACAATCAAGTATGATGCATGTCCGGTTTAAAGAGGCATGGCATGGCATGGCAAAATGCACAAGCATCCTACAAATTAAGTGGAGCTCAATATGCAACGAGTTGCATATTGACGAAACACCACGTCAATTATTTAGTTCTCTCTCGTTTATGTACCCAACAATATTAAATGTTGATTAACATGGCAAGAGGTGAAGCACAACAAAACTACCTATCTAGGCAAGTTTAAATGAGGCCGGAACAACGAACAACAATTCCGGAAAATCCTCATATGCATAATTTAAGGTTTGGTACTGTTCTGCCCTAAACATAATTTTAGAGTTGTTAAACATGCAAAGTGAGGCCACCATGTTAAACTAGGCAAAATTCTACCCCATTTACATATAAAGATTATTTAAATCGGAGCTACGGTTATTTAGTTATGAATAAAATCATTTTAGCATGGCATTTAAGCAAAATTCAAACAAACAACATTTTAATTGTTGTTATGATGATGCGGATGACATAAAATGTTGTTATGATGATGCGGATGACATATGCAAGTTTTAAGCAATTTTATGAAAATGTTGATAAGAGCATTATGAAGCATTTGGTCGTCATGGCGGAACAAAAAGGGGTGCCACGGCAACTACAACGGAAAATAGTACCACGACAACATTCCGGGTGATCCGACAACTCATTGAGATGTCGGTGCAAGAGAAAATGTGGATGAACGGATCATGCGAGGATGGTGGGGTGATCCCGGATACCGGGTTTCCCATGGGTCGACGGCATGGCAACCGAGGAGGAACGTTCAATGACAACTCGGCCACGGTTCGAACATGAGCATATCAAACATCGCAAGCATTCGTTTCACGGACGTCATCTCAGGTTATACCTTCGGAGTGTGCAAACGGGACGGTTCTCGTTCGGTGCCAAGTAGAGGAAGTAGACGTTCTCGAGACGTTCGTCGTGGAGGTAGTCGTACACGGCGACGGTAGTTGTACACGGGTTCTCAGCCACGGAAGTAGTCGTACAACGTTTTCGTAGAGGTTCGGGATCACGAGACGGAACTTGACGTCCACGGGGTCTTCGAGGGTCGACGGTAGTGGTACTCGTGACGGTAGTGGAACTTGACGCTCCGAAGGGGTACTTGGCGGGCAACGGTCGTCTCGTGACCTGTCGATCCATGAAGTCGTTCTCCCGCGTCTTGTCGTACACGTAACGGAGAAGAACTTGGTGTATCCATGTACTTGGCGTTTCCTGGTTCGGTACTCGTTCGGGCATCCGTGTGGTCTTGTCGGTGGTGTACTTGGTGAACTTCCACGGAGACGGTCTTTGGCAGGCACCGAGCAGAGACACGGTGCACTGACGCCGCAACGTAGGCACGTGCTCGAGCAGGACTTGGCGCCGGTCGTCGTCCTCACGTTCTTGCACAACAAAGAAAAACAGGGCCGAAAGGAAAGGCACGGGCAGGAGGACGGTGAAGGATGAAGGGACCGACATCGGCCTTGGTGCGAAGCAGGGGAGGCCATGGCGTCGGGCAGGGGTTCCCGAGGTGGTGCAGGTGGCCCAAGGCGAGGTGCAGTGGGACAGAGCTCGACGGAGCAAGGTGGTGGAGGTGATCGACGCGGGCCGACTCAATCTGGCCGGATCCGGCGGCTGGGGGTCGGGGATGAGGTCGGAGACGCGAGGATGAGGCGGGTCGACGGGGCGGCGCTGCTTTCCCTAGCAGAGGAGGTCGAGGTAGGTGCAGCAGAGCAGGGGCTCGCCGGAAGCAGCCATGGAGGACGGCGGCGCTGAGGCGCAACCGCGTCGGAGTAGGGGCCCAGCTCGGTCGTGGCGCAGGCGGAGGGAGGAGCTGGCGAACGGGGAGGACGAGGGGATCGGCACTGGTGGAGGGAGTCGAGCGAGGCGTGCTGCGGGGAGAGACGAGGGGGATGGGGATCGAGGAGAGGTGGATCGAGGCAGAGAAACGAGAGGTGGGAGAGATGGATCGAGCGGGGCTCTCCTGGCGGCGCAGCGAGGGGAGAAACAGGAGAGACCGAACGAGGGGATCGGGCCTAGGGTTGGAGGAGATAGATGGGGGCGGCTGGGCCTTGGGAGGCCGGCCCAAAGGAGAGGGAGGCTGCTGGGCTCTCCACTCCCTCAAGTTCTTTTAAAAAAACCCTCTAGAAAACAGAAAACCGCAAGGAAAGAAAAGAGAGAAAAGAAAAGATTAGAGGAAGGATTTGTGCACGCGGAATATTTTCCCGGACTCGCAAAAATATGCTTGTTCCGCGAAAATAGAAAAGGCCATGATAGAAAGATTTAAATTCAAACTCATTTGATTTAAATTCAAATGATTTGAATAGGAAGTGGGTGAAAGAAGGTCCAAAAATGTTCGGATTCTTGGTGGAGCTCCGGAAAATAGAGAAAGGATATATAGCAAAGTTAGAGGCCAAGAGTAGAAATAATAAAAGGCATTGGGATCTTTGCAAGTGTGTTATGATGATTCCAAATTAATGGGATATTTAATATAGCTCCCTAAAATATTGGGAGGATATGTTATAAAGAGAATTCACCATGTGAATACCCTCGGTTTAAATGGATCAAAGATCCATGCCATTTATTTATTTGAGTTACGAAAAATAAATAACTTGATGGCATGATGACATGATGCAATGCACATGATGCAATGATGAATGCAACACGCAAGCAAGAGACAACGCAACAACATCGAATAACTGCAGGACACCTGGCACATCGGTCTCGGGGCGTTACAACACTCCACCACTACGAGAGGATCTCGTCCCGAGATCTAGAATGGCACCGGAGAGAAAACGGAAGAGATATGAGAAGAGGTAAGAACTAAGTAGCTTCTTTGACAAACGAGTGAAACCAAAGAACCTTGCGAGGTTGAACAAATCGAGAAAAGAATACCACGAAGGTGAACTAGGTCGAAAACACTCCGTTAGAAACGAGGGACAAAGAGCATTGCGAAATCCTGAGGTTGAAGGGAAGATATATATAGAAAAACACTCCGGTTAAGGAAGGGGATCAAGGAAGACCAAATTCGGGCAGCACTCCGGTTGGAAAGAAAAAGAATTGAATAAGGTCTTGATAAGAAGAGAAGATACTTGATGAAATCACAAAAACACTGTCTCCATAACTATTGAATGGATGGAACAAAGGGGTAAGAAATATCTCGGACATCACTCTGGTTGAGAAGGGAGGCAAAATTTGATAAGATGGGAGAGCTCAAATGAAAACACGACACTCCGGTTGAGAAAGGGATGCAAGACTTGATAAGGCGAAAAGAATTTGAGCAGAATGGCACCACACTCTGGTTAAATGGATAAGGCATTAAAAGAACATGATCTTTGACAAAACGAGATGATGGGTTGAACAAAACAACATGACAATGCCCCCGGAACAAAAGAATAGAAGATAGATAACTGAAATAGGAGAATAGAGAAGAAAATGCCAACTTCTGCCACAAAAGAGCTTGAAAAGGCATCTTTAGGACAAGGGTCGAACGGAATTGTTGGAAAACCAACAACGAAAATAATAAGCTTGATATGGTCTTATGGAATACCTCTCAAATTAAGAGATGAAAAACCTGCCACTCACGGAAAGAAGAATTGGATTGATAAGAACAAGGAGACAAGAAACTATTTCACCGGGAGGATAAATGAAAAACTTGGATCATATATAAGCACCATAATAACAACCATCCTTAGGGAAGGCTTTAGGTGAAATATAACCCAAGACAATACCAACGAATAGGTTGATGGATTTAAAATACCTCATTCTTAATAACATGTGAAACATGAACTCAAATTATCAAGAATGATGTAAAACCACCTCCAAAGATACGGTAGAAAGAAATTGCACTTCGGAATGCAAGATGAAGAATGCTTGAGTTTCTGTGAAAAGAAACTTGATGAACATTTCGAGAAGGAGTTAAATCCTTGATGAAACATCATGTAGAGCCTCCATGAAGAACTCCGGTAACAAAAGAATAAAAGAAAGAGAAATTGAAAACACAAGGAGAATCCTTGCAATGGTTAGATGAAGCTTTCCGACGAGATAGAGTGGAAACTTGGAACTCCGGAAAAAGATAAGATGAACAATTGAGATCAAGAATTTTGATGAACCTCCGGAATAGGGAATTAATCATTCGGATGAAACAAGACTAAGAATTACATTATGCTTATCCTTCACCAATTTAAATTGATGACAAGCAATGGATTTGGCACACTACTTATTCTCGTAGAAAGGATTAAGATAGATATAGCGCCAACTTGGGAAAACATTGAACGAACCACCGGTAGGATAGAAATAATGACTGAATCAATACAATAACAAAGGAATAGAAATCTTGAGCGAGCCACCGGTAAGAATTGAAAAACGAACGAAGGAAAAATAAAGGAACACCGGGAATAATTATGAAATGTATGGAGATACTTGAGAGAATTTAGATACAAGAACGAAGGGACCACAAACTGATTAGAGATCACTTGAACGATGCACCGGTAAGATAGGAGAATGATAACTGAAAGCTGAGAATGAATAAACCTGAATTGATGGACTCCGGATGAACAAACTAAAAAGGCTCATGAATTGCTCCGGATGGATAAAAAGAATTCTCACAACTGAACAATTATGAGAGAATGGCAACAAGCTAGAATCACGAATCTTGAAGAGAATGGAGCAAGATTGAGAGAAAAATCTTCTTCGGTCTTTAAAACCTGAGAATGACGACGAGAAATACCACCGTGAATTGTTGAGGCACTCCGGAATCAATAATGGAAAGGTTGAGCCAACGATGAAAAGAGTTTGAGTACATTTGACTGATGGCAATTCATCCTTACATCAACTTCAAAAGAATTTAGGATAGCTCTGGGAAAATTAGAAGAGTCAGGTAAGATCCTGGAAAAAGACCTGTGGGTTAGGGCCCACTCAAAAGAAACACCGTTGGAATGATTAAAAAGAGGGGTTGCGCCGGTTGAATTAAACGACTTGAATGAGATACCAATCTCGAAAGAGCTTGAACGAATGTAGAGTGGAAACACGAATCTTCGAGATATCTTCAGCACTCCGGAACAATTAAGTAGCGAGAACTGAATGAATATGAGGTGCACCGGCATGAGAAGGTATTTGAAACAAGGAAAAGGATATGATCAACAAAGCTTGCACTGGTTCCACCGGAGAAGAAAAAGAATGAATAATGGTGAACTAGAAACTCTGTTAATTCTTCATGAGCATCACCGGGTAAGAACATTGAAGGAAAAGAATGGAGAGGCTTCACATGAATAAAAAGATACTTGAATAAGACATCGGATTCCTTGAAGAAAAAACAAAGGGAGGGAGGGTGGGAAAAACAAAGACAGTTTCGGAACGGATGAAACAAACACTGTTGAGAAGAAGTGATAATTGATCTTGCGGAAGTTGAAATGATCGGATCCACTAGAAGGGAAGCACACCGGTTGAAAAAAAATGATTGACATGACAGTCTCGATGACCGAGAAGGATTAGTATTCTCATAGGGCTATGAGAACACCATTCGGGGAAGGTGTGGAATCAACATTTGACTTCGAAGCAACTCGAATACCACATCTCAAAACAAAACAAGGATTGGCTTGTAAAATAAGCCAGAACAAACATATGATCGAAATTTCGTTCGAAGTTTTCATGGTGGGAACTACACGGGCTCGATCGTACAGCACCATCATGTACAAGGCAGTGCACATGACATACGAAGCGTCCCCGAGTCAGCATAGCCAAGGACTCTTTAAGACACAACGAGACCACTGTAAAATCGACCGTGAATAGGCGAACCACTAGACGTCGAACCCCAATTTCATATCATACATCTGTCGGAAAGATATCCTAAGAGCTACTTGAATTCCCACCTATGAAACTCCCGAAACTTTCCGGTTATGCAATCAGGTGTTGGGGATACAGGGGAAGCATAATATCTCACCCAAACTAGCAAATCCTACATCCAGCTGTATCCATCCTTCAACACATAACCAAGAAACCTTCGGAAATCATCTACCTCAACCTTCGAAAAGCATCCGTTATACAAGTTATGGCGATACTCCCGAACTCCCGCCCCAGTACTGGGTGGCGTCGAGGTTATCTCACCAACGAACTGCATAAAGGAGATTTTCGATGTCGGCGTACTAAACTCAGGTATTCCAGAATTGCAACGATAAAATTATGACGACAACACCTCAGAGCTCAACTCCCCGGGACACTTCCACTAAACCCCTGACAGGAGGCACCAAGACAATGTTCTCATCATAAAACCATCGGAACGACTCCAAGATACCTGCGTGATCCTAAAAAAAATTTAGTGAAATTTGAGAAGAGAAGAGTCAAAACTCTACGTCAGGATGCCTTAACAGAGCGATGAGGAGACTGGGAAGTAAAAAGAATTCATAAACTCTCCGATATATAATTCCTAGATGACTCAAAACATTTTTCTAGACACAACTCGGCCGCTAAAGACGATCAATCAGTGGGGGCTCCTAAGATCGGGGAAGGCTCTGATTACCAACTTGTAACACCCTCGATGCGACTATACCTCCCACGTGTCGAGGCATGACTTAGAGGCATAATCGCATTGAAGGCATATGTCGCAAGAGAGGTAATCTTCACACAACCCATGTAATATAATAAGGGAAAGAGATACATAGTTGGCTTACAATCGCCACTTCACACAATTACATGAATAAAGCATTACATCAATCAAATACACTCATGGTCCGACTACGGAACCAAAATAAAAGAAGAACCCCAAATGCGACAAAGGTCCCCGATCGACCCCAACTGGGCTCCACTACTGATCAACTAGAACGAAACAACACAAAGGACAAGATCTTCATCGAGCTCCTCCTGAGCTTGGTTGCGTCATCTGCACGGACTCATCGGCACCTGCAAGCTGGTTTTGGAAGTATCTGTGAGCCACAGGGACTCAGCAATCTCGCACCCTCGCGATCAAGACTATTTAAGCTTATGGGTAAGGTAAAAGGTATGAGGTGGAGCTGCAGCAAGCGACTAGCATATATGGTGGCTAACTTATTCGCAAAAGAGAGCGAGAAGAGAAGGCAAAGCACGGTCGTTAAAATATGATCAAGAAGTGATCCTACACTACCTACGTCAAGCATAACTCCAACAACCGTGTTCACTTCCCGGACCCCGCCGGAAAGAGACCATCACGGTTACACACGCGGTTGATTCATTTTAATTAAGGTCGACTTCAGGTTTTTTACAACCGGACATTAACAAATTCCCATCTGCCCATAACCGCGGGCACGACTTTCGAAAGTTCAAATCCCTGCAGGGGTGTCCCAACTTAGCCCATGACAAGCTCTCACGGTCAACGAAGGAATAGACCTCCACCCGAGACGTTCCGATCAGACTCGGTATCCCGGTACAACAAGACATTTCGACAGGGTAAAACTAAACCAGCAACACCGCCCGAATGTGCCGACAAATCCCGATAGGAGCTGCACATATCTCTTTCTCAGGGCACACTCATATGAGCGCTCCATACAACTAAAACCAAACCTCGAGTTTCCCCGAGGGGGCGCTGCACAGGACTCTAGTTTGGACCAACACTCAGAGGAGCACTGGCCCGGGGGGGGTAAAATAACGATGACCCTTGAGCCGGCCGACTCAAGGGAAAGAAAAGGCTAGGTGGCGAATGGTAAAACCAATGTTGGGCATTGCTGGAAGAGCTTTACTTAAGGCGAACTGTCAAGGGGTTCCCATTATAGCCCAACCGCGTAAGGGACGCAAAATCCGGGAACATAACACCGGTATGACGGAAACTAGGGCGGCAAGAGTGGAACAAAACACCAGGCATAAGGCCGAGCCTTCCACCCTTTACCAAGTATATAGATGCATTAACTAAATAAGATATATTGTGATATCCCAACAAGTAAACATGTTCCAACAAGGAACGGTATCTCCATGTTCCAACAAGGAACAAACTTCAATCTTCACCTGCAACTAACAACGCTATAAGAGGGGGCTGAGCAAAGCGGTAACATAGCCAATCAACGGTTTGCTAGGACATTGGTGGGTTAGAGGCTGAACATGGCAATTTGGGAGGCTGACAAGCAAGTGGTAGGCATCGTAGCAATGGCATAGCAAAGAGCGAGCAAACTAGCATAGCAAAGATAGTAGTGATTTCGAGGGTATGATCATCTTGCCTGAAATCCCGCAAGGAAGAAGAATGAGTCCATGAAGAAGACAAACGGACGAAGTCGAACGGATCCTCACAAACTCGACGTTACCGGAACCAACCCGAAGAAGCAATCACCGGAAAAGAAGCACATAACATAGTAAACAACCAACACATCAACATGGCATGATGCACAATCAAGTATGATGCATGTCCGGTTTAAAGAGGCATGGCATGGCATGGCAAAATGCACAAGCATCCTACAAATTAAGTGGAGCTCAATATGCAACGAGTTGCATATTGACGAAACACCACGTCAATTATTTAGTTCTCTCTCGTTTATGTACCCAACAATATTAAATGTTGATTAACATGGCAAGAGGTGAAGCACAACAAAACTACCTATCTAGGCAAGTTTAAATGAGGCCGGAACAACGAACAACAATTCCGGAAAATCCTCATATGCATAATTTAAGGTTTGGTACTGTTCTGCCCTAAACATAATTTTAGAGTTGTTAAACATGCAAAGTGAGGCCACCATGTTAAACTAGGCAAAATTCTACCCCATTTACATATAAAGATTATTTAAATCGGAGCTACGGTTATTTAGTTATGAATAAAATCATTTTAGCATGGCATTTAAGCAAAATTCAAACAAACAACATTTTAATTGTTGTTATGATGATGCGGATGACATAAAATGTTGTTATGATGATGCGGATGACATATGCAAGTTTTAAGCAATTTTATGAAAATGTTGATAAGAGCATTATGAAGCATTTGGTCGTCATGGCGGAACAAAAAGGGGTGCCACGGCAACTACAACGGAAAATAGTACCACGACAACATTCCGGGTGATCCGACAACTCATTGAGATGTCGGTGCAAGAGAAAATGTGGATGAACGGATCATGCGAGGATGGTGGGGTGATCCCGGATACCGGGTTTCCCATGGGTCGACGGCATGGCAACCGAGGAGGAACGTTCAATGACAACTCGGCCACGGTTCGAACATGAGCATATCAAACATCGCAAGCATTCGTTTCACGGACGTCATCTCAGGTTATACCTTCGGAGTGTGCAAACGGGACGGTTCTCGTTCGGTGCCAAGTAGAGGAAGTAGACGTTCTCGAGACGTTCGTCGTGGAGGTAGTCGTACACGGCGACGGTAGTTGTACACGGGTTCTCAGCCACGGAAGTAGTCGTACAACGTTTTCGTAGAGGTTCGGGATCACGAGACGGAACTTGACGTCCACGGGGTCTTCGAGGGTCGACGGTAGTGGTACTCGTGACGGTAGTGGAACTTGACGCTCCGAAGGGGTACTTGGCGGGCAACGGTCGTCTCGTGACCTGTCGATCCATGAAGTCGTTCTCCCGCGTCTTGTCGTACACGTAACGGAGAAGAACTTGGTGTATCCATGTACTTGGCGTTTCCTGGTTCGGTACTCGTTCGGGCATCCGTGTGGTCTTGTCGGTGGTGTACTTGGTGAACTTCCACGGAGACGGTCTTTGGCAGGCACCGAGCAGAGACACGGTGCACTGACGCCGCAACGTAGGCACGTGCTCGAGCAGGACTTGGCGCCGGTCGTCGTCCTCACGTTCTTGCACAACAAAGAAAAACAGGGCCGAAAGGAAAGGCACGGGCAGGAGGACGGTGAAGGATGAAGGGACCGACATCGGCCTTGGTGCGAAGCAGGGGAGGCCATGGCGTCGGGCAGGGGTTCCCGAGGTGGTGCAGGTGGCCCAAGGCGAGGTGCAGTGGGACAGAGCTCGACGGAGCAAGGTGGTGGAGGTGATCGACGCGGGCCGACTCAATCTGGCCGGATCCGGCGGCTGGGGGTCGGGGATGAGGTCGGAGACGCGAGGATGAGGCGGGTCGACGGGGCGGCGCTGCTTTCCCTAGCAGAGGAGGTCGAGGTAGGTGCAGCAGAGCAGGGGCTCGCCGGAAGCAGCCATGGAGGACGGCGGCGCTGAGGCGCAACCGCGTCGGAGTAGGGGCCCAGCTCGGTCGTGGCGCAGGCGGAGGGAGGAGCTGGCGAACGGGGAGGACGAGGGGATCGGCACTGGTGGAGGGAGTCGAGCGAGGCGTGCTGCGGGGAGAGACGAGGGGGATGGGGATCGAGGAGAGGTGGATCGAGGCAGAGAAACGAGAGGTGGGAGAGATGGATCGAGCGGGGCTCTCCTGGCGGCGCAGCGAGGGGAGAAACAGGAGAGACCGAACGAGGGGATCGGGCCTAGGGTTGGAGGAGATAGATGGGGGCGGCTGGGCCTTGGGAGGCCGGCCCAAAGGAGAGGGAGGCTGCTGGGCTCTCCACTCCCTCAAGTTCTTTTAAAAAAACCCTCTAGAAAACAGAAAACCGCAAGGAAAGAAAAGAGAGAAAAGAAAAGATTAGAGGAAGGATTTGTGCACGCGGAATATTTTCCCGGACTCGCAAAAATATGCTTGTTCCGCGAAAATAGAAAAGGCCATGATAGAAAGATTTAAATTCAAACTCATTTGATTTAAATTCAAATGATTTGAATAGGAAGTGGGTGAAAGAAGGTCCAAAAATGTTCGGATTCTTGGTGGAGCTCCGGAAAATAGAGAAAGGATATATAGCAAAGTTAGAGGCCAAGAGTAGAAATAATAAAAGGCATTGGGATCTTTGCAAGTGTGTTATGATGATTCCAAATTAATGGGATATTTAATATAGCTCCCTAAAATATTGGGAGGATATGTTATAAAGAGAATTCACCATGTGAATACCCTCGGTTTAAATGGATCAAAGATCCATGCCATTTATTTATTTGAGTTACGAAAAATAAATAACTTGATGGCATGATGACATGATGCAATGCACATGATGCAATGATGAATGCAACACGCAAGCAAGAGACAACGCAACAACATCGAATAACTGCAGGACACCTGGCACATCGGTCTCGGGGCGTTACAACACTCCACCACTACGAGAGGATCTCGTCCCGAGATCTAGAATGGCACCGGAGAGAAAACGGAAGAGATATGAGAAGAGGTAAGAACTAAGTAGCTTCTTTGACAAACGAGTGAAACCAAAGAACCTTGCGAGGTTGAACAAATCGAGAAAAGAATACCACGAAGGTGAACTAGGTCGAAAACACTCCGTTAGAAACGAGGGACAAAGAGCATTGCGAAATCCTGAGGTTGAAGGGAAGATATATATAGAAAAACACTCCGGTTAAGGAAGGGGATCAAGGAAGACCAAATTCGGGCAGCACTCCGGTTGGAAAGAAAAAGAATTGAATAAGGTCTTGATAAGAAGAGAAGATACTTGATGAAATCACAAAAACACTGTCTCCATAACTATTGAATGGATGGAACAAAGGGGTAAGAAATATCTCGGACATCACTCTGGTTGAGAAGGGAGGCAAAATTTGATAAGATGGGAGAGCTCAAATGAAAACACGACACTCCGGTTGAGAAAGGGATGCAAGACTTGATAAGGCGAAAAGAATTTGAGCAGAATGGCACCACACTCCGGTTAAATGGATAAGGCATTAAAAGAACATGATCTTTGACAAAACGAGATGATGGGTTGAACAAAACAACATGACAATGCCTCCGGAACAAAAGAATAGAAGATAGATAACTGAAATAGGAGAATAGAGAAGAAAATGCCAACTTCTGCCACAAAAGAGCTTGAAAAGGCATCTTTAGGACAAGGGTCGAACGGAATTGTTGGAAAACCAACAACGAAAATAATAAGCTTGATATGGTCTTATGGAATACCTCTCAAATTAAGAGATGAAAAACCTGCCACTCACGGAAAGAAGAATTGGATTGATAAGAACAAGGAGACAAGAAACTATTTCACCGGGAGGATAAATGAAAAACTTGGATCATATATAAGCACCATAATAACAACCATCCTTAGGGAAGGCTTTAGGTGAAATATAACCCAAGACAATACCAACGAATAGGTTGATGGATTTAAAATACCTCATTCTTAATAACATGTGAAACATGAACTCAAATTATCAAGAATGATGTAAAACCACCTCCAAAGATACGGTAGAAAGAAATTGCACTTCGGAATGCAAGATGAAGAATGCTTGAGTTTCTGTGAAAAGAAACTTGATGAACATTTCGAGAAGGAGTTAAATCCTTGATGAAACATCATGTAGAGCCTCCATGAAGAACTCCGGTAACAAAAGAATAAAAGAAAGAGAAATTGAAAACACAAGGAGAATCCTTGCAATGGTTAGATGAAGCTTTCCGACGAGATAGAGTGGAAACTTGGAACTCCGGAAAAAGATAAGATGAACAATTGAGATCAAGAATTTTGATGAACCTCCGGAATAGGGAATTAATCATTCGGATGAAACAAGACTAAGAATTACATTATGCTTATCCTTCACCAATTTAAATTGATGACAAGCAATGGATTTGGCACACTACTTATTCTCGTAGAAAGGATTAAGATAGATATAGCGCCAACTTGGGAAAACATTGAACGAACCACCGGTAGGATAGAAATAATGACTGAATCAATACAATAACAAAGGAATAGAAATCTTGAGCGAGCCACCGGTAAGAATTGAAAAACGAACGAAGGAAAAATAAAGGAACACCGGGAATAATTATGAAATGTATGGAGATACTTGAGAGAATTTAGATACAAGAACGAAGGGACCACAAACTGATTAGAGATCACTTGAACGATGCACCGGTAAGATAGGAGAATGATAACTGAAAGCTGAGAATGAATAAACCTGAATTGATGGACTCCGGATGAACAAACTAAAAAGGCTCATGAATTGCTCCGGATGGATAAAAAGAATTCTCACAACTGAACAATTATGAGAGAATGGCAACAAGCTAGAATCACGAATCTTGAAGAGAATGGAGCAAGATTGAGAGAAAAATCTTCTTCGGTCTTTAAAACCTGAGAATGACGACGAGAAATACCACCGTGAATTGTTGAGGCACTCCGGAATCAATAATGGAAAGGTTGAGCCAACGATGAAAAGAGTTTGAGTACATTTGACTGATGGCAATTCATCCTTACATCAACTTCAAAAGAATTTAGGATAGCTCTGGGAAAATTAGAAGAGTCAGGTAAGATCCTGGAAAAAGACCTGTGGGTTAGGGCCCACTCAAAAGAAACACCGTTGGAATGATTAAAAAGAGGGGTTGCGCCGGTTGAATTAAACGACTTGAATGAGATACCAATCTCGAAAGAGCTTGAACGAATGTAGAGTGGAAACACGAATCTTCGAGATATCTTCAGCACTCCGGAACAATTAAGTAGTGAGAACTGAATGAATATGAGGTGCACCGGCATGAGAAGGTATTTGAAACAAGGAAAAGGATATGATCAACAAAGCTTGCACTGGTTCCACCGGAGAAGAAAAAGAATGAATAATGGTGAACTAGAAACTCTGTTAATTCTTCATGAGCATCACCGGGTAAGAACATTGAAGGAAAAGAATGGAGAGGCTTCACATGAATAAAAAGATACTTGAATAAGACATCGGATTCCTTGAAGAAAAAACAAAGGGAGGGAGGGTGGGAAAAACAAAGACAGTTTCGGAACGGATGAAACAAACACTGTTGAGAAGAAGTGATAATTGATCTTGCGGAAGTTGAAATGATCGGATCCACTAGAAGGGAAGCACACCGGTTGAAAAAAAATGATTGACATGACAGTCTCGATGACCGAGAAGGATTAGTATTCTCATAGGGCTATGAGAACACCATTCGGGGAAGGTGTGGAATCAACATTTGACTTCGAAGCAACTCGAATACCACATCTCAAAACAAAACAAGGATTGGCTTGTAAAATAAGCCAGAACAAACATATGATCGAAATTTCGTTCGAAGTTTTCATGGTGGGAACTACACGGGCTCGATCGTACAGCACCATCATGTACAAGGCAGTGCACATGACATACGAAGCGTCCCCGAGTCAGCATAGCCAAGGACTCTTTAAGACACAACGAGACCACTGTAAAATCGACCGTGAATAGGCGAACCACTAGACGTCGAACCCCAATTTCATATCATACATCTGTCGGAAAGATATCCTAAGAGCTACTTGAATTCCCACCTATGAAACTCCCGAAACTTTCCGGTTATGCAATCATGTGTTGGGGATACAGGGGAAGCATAATATCTCACCCAAACTAGCAAATCCTACATCCAGCTGTATCCATCCTTCAACACATAACCAAGAAACCTTCGGAAATCATCTACCTCAACCTTCGAAAAGCATCCGTTATACAAGTTATGGCGATACTCCCGAACTCCCGCCCCAGTACTGGGTGGCGTCGAGGTTATCTCACCAACGAACTGCATAAAGGAGATTTTCGATGTCGGCGTACTAAACTCAGGTATTCCAGAATTGCAACGATAAAATTATGACGACAACACCTCAGAGCTCAACTCCCCGGGACACTTCCACTAAACCCCTGACAGGAGGCACCAAGACAATGTTCTCATCATAAAACCATCGGAACGACTCCAAGATACCTGCGTGATCCTAAAAAAAATTTAGTGAAATTTGAGAAGAGAAGAGTCAAAACTCTACGTCAGGATGCCTTAACAGAGCGATGAGGAGACTGGGAAGTAAAAAGAATTCATAAACTCTCCGATATATAATTCCTAGATGACTCAAAACATTTTTCTAGACACAACTCGGCCGCTAAAGACGATCAATCAGTGGGGGCTCCTAAGATCGGGGAAGGCTCTGATTACCAACTTGTAACACCCTCGATGCGACTATACCTCCCACGTGTCGAGGCATGACTTAGAGGCATAATCGCATTGAAGGCATATGTCGCAAGAGAGGTAATCTTCACACAACCCATGTAATATAATAAGGGAAAGAGATACATAGTTGGCTTACAATCGCCACTTCACACAATTACATGAATAAAGCATTACATCAATCAAATACACTCATGGTCCGACTACGGAACCAAAATAAAAGAAGAACCCCAAATGCGACAAAGGTCCCCGATCGACCCCAACTGGGCTCCACTACTGATCAACTAGAACGAAACAACACAAAGGACAAGATCTTCATCGAGCTCCTCCTGAGCTTGGTTGCGTCATCTGCACGGACTCATCGGCACCTGCAAGCTGGTTTTGGAAGTATCTGTGAGCCACAGGGACTCAGCAATCTCGCACCCTCGCGATCAAGACTATTTAAGCTTATGGGTAAGGTAAAAGGTATGAGGTGGAGCTGCAGCAAGCGACTAGCATATATGGTGGCTAACTTATTCGCAAAAGAGAGCGAGAAGAGAAGGCAAAGCACGGTCGTTAAAATATGATCAAGAAGTGATCCTACACTACCTACGTCAAGCATAACTCCAACAACCGTGTTCACTTCCCGGACCCCGCCGGAAAGAGACCATCACGGTTACACACGCGGTTGATTCATTTTAATTAAGGTCGACTTCAGGTTTTTTACAACCGGACATTAACAAATTCCCATCTGCCCATAACCGCGGGCACGACTTTCGAAAGTTCAAATCCCTGCAGGGGTGTCCCAACTTAGCCCATGACAAGCTCTCACGGTCAACGAAGGAATAGACCTCCACCCGAGACGTTCCGATCAGACTCGGTATCCCGGTACAACAAGACATTTCGACAGGGTAAAACTAAACCAGCAACACCGCCCGAATGTGCCGACAAATCCCGATAGGAGCTGCACATATCTCTTTCTCAGGGCACACTCATATGAGCGCTCCATACAACTAAAACCAAACCTCGAGTTTCCCCGAGGGGGCGCTGCACAGGACTCTAGTTTGGACCAACACTCAGAGGAGCACTGGCCCGGGGGGGGGGTAAAATAACGATGACCCTTGAGCCGGCCGACTCAAGGGAAAGAAAAGGCTAGGTGGCGAATGGTAAAACCAATGTTGGGCATTGCTGGAAGAGCTTTACTTAAGGCGAACTGTCAAGGGGTTCCCATTATAGCCCAACCGCGTAAGGGACGCAAAATCCGGGAACATAACACCGGTATGACGGAAACTAGGGCGGCAAGAGTGGAACAAAACACCAGGCATAAGGCCGAGCCTTCCACCCTTTACCAAGTATATAGATGCATTAACTAAATAAGATATATTGTGATATCCCAACAAGTAAACATGTTCCAACAAGGAACGGTATCTCCATGTTCCAACAAGGAACAAACTTCAATCTTCACCTGCAACTAACAACGCTATAAGAGGGGGCTGAGCAAAGCGGTAACATAGCCAATCAACGGTTTGCTAGGACATTGGTGGGTTAGAGGCTGAACATGGCAATTTGGGAGGCTGACAAGCAAGTGGTAGGCATCGTAGCAATGGCATAGCAAAGAGCGAGCAAACTAGCATAGCAAAGATAGTAGTGATTTCGAGGGTATGATCATCTTGCCTGAAATCCCGCAAGGAAGAAGAATGAGTCCATGAAGAAGACAAACGGACGAAGTCGAACGGATCCTCACAAACTCGACGTTACCGGAACCAACCCGAAGAAGCAATCACCGGAAAAGAAGCACATAACATAGTAAACAACCAACACATCAACATGGCATGATGCACAATCAAGTATGATGCATGTCCGGTTTAAAGAGGCATGGCATGGCATGGCAAAATGCACAAGCATCCTACAAATTAAGTGGAGCTCAATATGCAACGAGTTGCATATTGACGAAACACCACGTCAATTATTTAGTTCTCTCTCGTTTATGTACCCAACAATATTAAATGTTGATTAACATGGCAAGAGGTGAAGCACAACAAAACTACCTATCTAGGCAAGCTTAAATGAGGCCGGAACAACGAACAATAATTCCGGAAAATCCTCATATGCATAATTTAAGGTTTGGTACTGTTCTGCCCTAAACATAATTTTAGAGTTGTTAAACATGCAAAGTGAGGCCACCATGTTAAACTAGGCAAAATTCTACCCCATTTACATATAAAGATTATTTAAATCGGAGCTACGGTTATTTAGTTATGAATAAAATCATTTTAGCATGGCATTTAAGCAAAATTCAAACAAACAACATTTTAAACATTTTAATTGTTGTTATGATGATGCGGATGACATATGCAAGTTTTAAGCAATTTTATGAAAATGTTGATAAGAGCATTATGAAGCATTTGGTCGTCATGGCGGAACAAAAAGGGGTGCCACGGCAACTACAACGGAAAATAGTGCCACGACAACATTCCGGGTGATCCGACAACTCATTGAGATGTCGGTGCAAGAGAAAATGTGGATGAACGGATCATGCGAGGATGGTGGGGTGATCCCGGATACCGGGTTTCCCATGGGTCGACGGCATGGCAACCGAGGAGGAACGTGCAATGACAACTCGACCACGGTTCGAACATGAGCATATCAAACATCGCAAGCATTCGTTTCACGGACGTCGTCTCAGGTTATACCTTCGGAGTGTGCAAACGGGACGGTTCTCGTTCGGTGCCAAGTAGAGGAAGTAGACGTTCTCGAGACGTTCGTCGTGGAGGTAGTCATACACGGCGACGGTAGTTGTACACGGGTTCTCAGCCACGGAAGTAGTCGTACAACGTTTACGTAGAGGTTCGGGATCACGAGACAGAACTTGACGTCCATGGGGTCTTCGAGGGTCGACGGTAGTGGTACTCGTGACGGTAGTGGAACTTGACGCTCCGAAGGGGTACTTGGCGGGCAACGGTCGTCTCGTGACTTGTCGATCCATGAAGTCGTTCTCCCGCGTCTTGTCGTACACGTAACGGAGAAGAACTTGGTGTATCCATGTACTTGGCGTTTCCTGGTTCGGTACTCGTTCGGGCATCCGTGTGGTCTTGTCGGTGGTGTACTTGGTGAACTTCCACGGAGACGGTCTTTGGCAGGCACCGAGCAGAGACACGGTGCACTGACACCGCAACGCAGGCGGGTGCTCGAGCAGGACTTGGCGCCGGTCGTCGTCCTCACGTTCTCGCACAACAAAGAAAAACAGGGCCGAAAGGAAAGGCACGGGCAGGAGGACGGTGAAGGATGAAGGGACAGACATCGGCCTTGGCGCGAAGCAGGGGAGGCCATGGCGTCGGGCAGGGGTTCCCGAGGTGGTGCAGGTGGCCCAAGGCGAGGTGCAGTGGGACAGAGCTCGACGGAGCAAGGTGGTGGAGGTGATCGACGCGGGCCAACTCAATCTGGCCGGATCCGGCGGCTGGGGGTCGGGGATGAGGTCGGAGACGCGAGGATGAGGCGGGTCGAAGGGGCGGCGCTGCTTGCCCTAGCAGAGGAGGTCGAGGTAGGTGCAGCAGAGCAGGGGCTCGCCGGAAGCAGCCATGGAGGACGGCGGCGCTGAGGCGCAACCGCGTCGAAGTAGGGGCCCAGCTCAGTCGTGGCGCAGGCGGAGGGAGGAGCTGGCGAACGGGGAGGACGAGGGGATCGGCACTGGTGGAGGGAGTCGAGCGAGGCGTGCTGCAGGGAGAGACGAGGGGGATGGGGATCGAGGAGAGGTGGATCGAGGCAGAGAAACGAGAGGTGGGAGAAATGGATCGAGCGGGGCTCTCCTGGCGGCGCAGCGAGGGGAGAAACGGGAGAGACCGAACGAGGGGATCGGGCCTAGGGTTGGAGGAGATAGATGGGGGCGGCTGGGCCTTGGGAGGCCGGCCCAAAGGAGAGGGAGGCTGCTGGGCTCTCCACTCCCTCAAGTTCTTTAAAAAAACCTCTAGAAAACAGAAAACCGCAAGGAAAGAAAAGAGAGAAAAGAAAAGATTAGAGGAAGGATTTGTGCACGCGGAATATTTTCCCGGACTCGCAAAAATATGCTTGTTCCGCGAAAATAGAAAAGGCCATGATAGAAAGATTTAAATTCAAACTCATTTAATTTAAATTCAAATGATTTGAATAGGAAGTGGGTGAAAGAAGGTCCAAAAATGTTCGGATTCTTGGTGGAGCTCCGGAAAATAGAGAAAGGATATATAGCAAAGTTAGAGGCCAAGAATAAAAATAATAAAAGGCATTGGAATCTTTGCAAGTGTGTTATAATGATTCCAAATTAATGGGATATTTAATATAGCTCCCTAAAATATTGGGAGGATATGTTATAAAGAGAATTCACCATGTGAATACCCTCGGTTTAAATGGATCAAAGATCCATGCCATTTATTTATTTGAGTTACGAAAAATAAATAACTTGATGGCATGATGACATGATGCAATCACATGATGCAATGATGAATGCAACACGCAAGCAAGAGACAACGCAACAACATCGAATAACTGCACGACACCTGGCACATCGGTCTCGGGGCGTTACACATGCTCCTCCTCCCCCTCCTCCGCCGCCGGCGCGTGTCCGCACAGGTCACCGGCATCTGCACATCCCGGTGCACCAAGCGCGGTGGCACTAGGAGTACAGGTAGCCGCTGCCCTACCACGACGTCACGCTGCCGCACCGCTGGCACCTGGATCCGCAGCGGTTCCCGGTGCCGGCGGTTTCACGGACCCAGTGGGCGCACGACGAGGAGTTGCGCAGGTGCCAAGCACAGCTCACGGCGGCGCAGCGACGTTTGCCCGAGTACGCCGTCGACTCTCCCAACCGGGAGGCTTGGTTTGCCCTCGAACACGAGGAACAATGGCGGCTAGGCGTCGACGCCAACCCGCCGCCGTTTTCACCGCCGCCCCCGCAGGTAGAGCCGAAGGAAATGGAGGTGGAGACGGAGTACCAAGCCACCCTCGAGGAGGCCCTGCAGCACGCGCTGGAGGCTAGCCGGCTCGAGGAGGACGCGCATTGGGATGGGCTGGAGCAAGCCATTGCCTTGTCGGCGGCGGGGGGCTCTGTCTACACCCCGCTCTTCGTCCCGCCTCCGCCACCGCCGCTGCCCGTCCTCAAGCCCAAGCCGGATCCGGAGCCGACGCGAAAGCGCTCCCCGCCTCCACCCACTTGGCCAGAGGAGGCCTACACGTGGACCGGCCAGTATCGTAAGTGGGTGAGCGCGCCTCCGGTCCATTACGTCGCGACGCCAGAGGAGGAGGCAGCCCACCTTGATCGCTAGAAGGCGCACTGGCTCGCCCAGGAGGAGGCCGATGGCGAGCAACAGATGCACTACAAGCAGCTGCTGCAACGCAACGCGGAGGCGCTACAGCTTGGAGGAGGAGGAGCGCGCCCAGCGAGCCGCAATACCGCCGCCCCAGCAGACGTCGGAGGAGGCTGTCCTAGCAATGTATCAAGCGACGTTTGGGTAGGCTAGCCGCAATACCGCGATGACGACATCAAGGGCAAGGCCGACAACGTCTAGAGCAGTGTGCGGGCGCCGACTTTTTTATGTTTTAGTTAATGTTTAATTAGGTTTAAATGGACTTTGCCCGACGATTGACTGGCAACTTAATGTTTAATTATGTTTATTCCTACAAGCTATTTTTTTCACGCCAGTAAATTTGGGTCCGCCTTTTGTTGGGCGGTCAAGCCGACCCATTTAAGAACGCGAACGCGCACATCCGCTTGGCCGACTCAAACGGATGAAAAGCGGACAAGGCACGCATCCGTTTAGTTCGCCCCATTGGAGTTGCTCTAAGTTTTAGACAATACAACTCATCTTATGTTGGAGGGACACGCACAAGCCTTATAAACCAGCAAGAAGGTACAACTCATCTTATGTTGGAGGGACACGCACAAGCCTTATAAACCAGAAAGAAGGTACTACTACATTAAACTACCTGCCAGGGTCATGAATGGGCGGTTAGTAATACTCCCTCCGTTTCAAAATAAATGACTCAACTTTATACAAACAATTTTGGGATGAAGGGAGTATTTACTTATTCCATGTAACAAAAAAAATGTTACGTTGACATGGACATATGCTAGGATCGTCGAATGGTTCTGAAGAAACTTTTTTGCCTCTCGGCTCTCCCTTAAATGGAGAATCTTTCCCGCAACTGTATATTTATGTTCCCCCAGTATGAAATCTTAAGCACCACATTTACAAGGCTAAGGAGAAACCTGCTTTCTGTGAGAGATGGATGTGTAATTTTCCCTTGCAAAGGGGAACCTGTATCGAGTCTATCAAACTTCTAAGCTAACATCAGAAGCATCACTGGCTTCACTGTTGTTCTGCTGTGACCACAGTTCAGCATACCGCCCGCCCTTTGACAGAAGAAAATCATGTGGTCCTTGTTCCACTACTGTTCCATTCTCCAGGACGATGATCTGAAAATCAATTGAAACATGACTTGCATAGGTATCAAGGAAGTGATGATTTTTTTATAGATGAATACAAAGCATATAGGTTTTACTCCCATGCAGTTAGAAAATTCATATCATGAGCAGTTGCAATAGCAACCTCTGGCTGTTAATCTGGACTGCGTGTTGTCAATTTAGCAACAAGACACTATTTATTTCCACATATGTATGCCATACTAAGTATGTGCACAAATCTCAATACCTCGTCGCATTGCATTGCAGTCGTGAGCCGATGAGCAATAAAAATTGAGGTACGATCGACCGACAAGGACATCAAAGAATTCAAAATCGATGCTTCAGTAGTGCTATCGAGTGCGCTTGTAGCTTCATCACATAATCTGGTACAAATCAGAGAAGAAATTATGTCAGCATGGGGAACTGGTTAAGCCCCTTATTTGCACACAAAATAACTCCAAAATATTGTTTGATAAGTATCTGAAATTAGTTCAAACTTCAAAACCATTTAGCAGGTCTGACTTTGACTCATGTTAGCCATCATACAAGAGCGTTAATTGATTCTACATACAGAGCAGCTTGCCTAAAGATTGAGAACAATAAGACCCTGGTTTTCAGTACTGCAATTGGAGCATGGTATCGTGCGCTGGTACAACCCTGCCTGACTAGAACGGATCATACGATGGATCGCAGCCTGGTGGGAACACAATACAACTTGTAAAATTGTTGGAGTCGTGACACTGATCAGGATCGCACACCAAGGACAGAAACAACTGGGCCTGGGCCTCCCCTAAAATGGTCTGCATGTGCAGCTAGCCACTTGAGCCGCGCAAAAGCTTACAAACGAAGTCATTGTCTCGTTCCGTGTTCAATGAGGTACTAAAAGCTTGAGGCCTATTGCCTCCTGACAGTAAAATAGCTGCTCATGCAATCTTAAAAGGCGTGCTGCATGCATGCATAAATGGAGTTCAAAGCCTGATTAGCTTCTACTTGCATGAAAGCTCAATGCCATTATCTACTATCCATGCACAAACTCCCAGTGACCTACGCTAGAGTAAACAGCTAATAATTTCAATGTCACAGGTCACAGCTTGAACTTGCTTATGCATTTTCAATTAATAAGTACTCCCTCTGTTCACCAATATAGGACGTTTTAGACTGAACATGCAAGTCTCTAAACGTCTTGTATTAATGAACAGAGGGGGTACTTCATGTGTCCGTAATTAAGTAATGATACTAGCCAATTACCCTCTACATAATTAGGTTGGTGAATGGACAATCCTTTGGGTATTTTCTTACAAAACACAAGCTGAGTATGCTTACAAAACAATTGTAAACATACAGTATCATGATACTTCAATAATGCTGTCAAGAAAACAATACCTACCAGTGGTGGAGATAGGCAGAAAATCAAGATAGTGCCAACAATTAAAGTGGATCATGACCACATAACAGGTTAGAGAAACCCAAACTAATAGAGTTTAAGCCTAACACACACACACACACACACACACACACATAGGGATTGACTATTCATCACCCTGGGTACTAACTCTAGTACAAACTTTGTCCGCAACAGGCCACCCGTGTCCGCCGTTGAGGTCGCCGACGTGCTCCTTTCCTCCCTCGAGCTCGTCGACGGTGACTTCACGGTTCACGCCCATCACCCCGAAGATTTCCCGATCCTCTTCAACTCGTGCACGACCATGGATAACCTCAACGGTGATCACTTCATCCGCTCCCCGCGGTTCTCCCTCTCCATGCGTCCTTGGAGCAAGCTGGCTCATGCGGGCTCCGGCCAGTTTGAGTATCGCGTCGAGCTTGAGCTCTAGGGCATCCCCGCTCAGGCATGGCACCTCTCGACTGCCAAGCATATCCTTGGGGAGAGCTGCTGGATCGAGAGACTCCACCCCGGCACGCGCTCCAAAGCTGACATGGCTGTCTTCCAGCTGGCGGGGCGCATGCATGACCCTGCCAACATCCGCCGCGCCAGTCCTGGAAATCGCGGAACAGATTCCCGCGCGTGTGGGCTCGGACGCGCCAACCATCCGGACTCTCACCTACCCGATCTCCATCGTGCTGGCTCGTTCGGAGAGGAACGGCGCCCCAGCCCCCCACGCTGGCGCTGGCGACGGACCTGCCGGCGGTGGCGCCGGCGATGGCAATGACCCAACTCGCGCATGGGCCCCGGCCGTGCACGTCGCCGCGGCCGCAAACGCCGACGTACGGAGGCGCCGCCGGCTGGTCGTGCTGATGGCATGGCCGTCGACTTCCTGGGTTGGCGAGCTGGGAATCGCGCTGCGCGCACCGATGGCGTGTCCGTCGCGCCCGCGTGGCCCGCGCCGCCGTCCGCGGCTGCGCCGCCGGCCGTACACCATCGCAGCTGCACCATGGAGCCTTGGCCTGGGCTGCGTGGTCAGCTGGATCAGCAGCGGGCTCAGCATGGCCCCACCAACCTGCGTGGCCGTGCCAGAAAAGGGAGGCGCAAAAGAAAGCCAAATCAGTTTGGCAGGGCTTCTGACGCTACAGGAGATGACGGGGATGCATGAAGGGCGCCAGCCGGTGGCCCCTCGGCTGCTCCAACCCTCAGCGCGGAGCCAGGACATGGGCCAAGTGGCACACCCCCATTCACGGCGAACACTCTGGAAGGATCGCAAGATTTGAATCTCGCACCATTGGATGCTCCCAAGGCTGATGGCTTGGGCCCTGCCTCTAGTGCTCCTGATCCGAGGGATTGTCGGGACCTGCCTGATGTGTGCGAGGGGCCAGACTCGCAGCCTGTGCCGGCCGACTTGTCGGGGCAAAGCGGCATCTCGCCTGCCCTCCCACCTGATGACGGCCCTGTCTCCGCTGACCGGTCCTCCGGGTCCCATGCGCTCGACGCGGCTGGAAGAGAGGAGCGCCCCACCACGTGCCCAACACCCCCGGCGGTTGTCTCACAACCGCTTCAGGCCCAGCCCACCGAAGACCCTGGGCTCTCACCCTAGGTGACTATTCTACAAAGGCCTCAAGCCCGACCACCGCAGCTGGGCCCAACATGGAGGCCCGCATGCCTGAACGCGCCCACCAGGATCCTAATCCGCCTGCTGTGGAGCGCTTCGCATCCCCGCCGAGCACCATGCGCTGGTCACGCACTCGTTCCGCTGCGCCAAGCTCCTTAACGCTGGGGGAATTCCTGGCCGCCGCGAGCAAGCACATCGCCGCGGCCCTGCCAACGCCAGGGAGGAGGCCGCGCAGGCCCCTCAACTTCTCCCCCTGTTGCGGCCACTCGGCGGCCACCGCCCCCTCGGCGGCGGCGCCGCCCACCGCCGAGACGTGCGCATGTCCAAATCCTGCGCACCCTGGGGATCATTGGGACGAATCAGAAGATCACCCCCACTGAGATGAAGGCCTATGACGGCATGTTTGCGATGCCCATCCCTATCAAGGTGCTCAAGGCCATGGCCGCGCTGGTCGATCGCGAGATCCCAGCATGCCTGTCCAGCCTGCCGATCGCACCGGCACATGTCGAGGTCACTTGTACGACCTAGGAGGCGCCTGCCCCCGCACCCCGTCGATCCATTGTCCATGGATCACGGCCTTAAGATCACTGTGTGGAACGTGCACGTCCTGAATTCGCGGAGCCTACGCTTCGCCATCCGCTCGATGTTAGACACCACTACCGCCTCCATTGTATGCTTGCAGGAAACTAAGATGGAGTTGCTCCGTTCGTCTGTTGTTCTCGACACCCTCGGTTCAGAATTTGGCGACTACACTTACCTAGCGGCCCTTGGCACGCGGGGCGGCATCTTGCTGGCTTGGAAGAGCAGGGCCGTGACTATCACGGACCCATTGTTCACCACGAACGCCCTCTCAGCCAGAGTGGCCACGGCCTCGGGCACCCCTTGGTGGCTCTCTGTCGTGTATGGGCCTCAGGATGACGCAGACAAAATTGCGTTCTTGCTTGAGCTGCGGGAGATTCGTGCGGCTTGCCCCGGGCCATGGATGCTTTGCGGTGACTTCAACCTCATCCTGCGCGATGAGGACAAGTACAATGGCAACTTGAACCGCCGTATGATGGGCAGGTTCCGCCGCCTCGTCAATGACCTTGCGCTTAAGGAGGTCTACCTCAACGGGCGCCGCTTCACGTGGTCGAACGAGCAGTCCCCTCCCACTCTTGTGCACCTGGATCGGGTGTCGTGGTTCTAAGTCTAACAGTGAGGTAGGGGGGTATGTATGAAGAGGCTAGGCCTTAGCTATTGGGAAGTTGTAAGCACGCAAGGTTTACGAGTTCAGGCCCTTCTCTGAGGAAGTAACAGCCCTACGTCTCGGTGCCCGGAGGCGGTTGATTGGATTATGCGTGAGTAAGATTACAGGGGTGCGAACCCTTCATACTGAGGAGGGGGGTGGCTTATATAGAGTTCGCCAGCCCTCTCTTGTCCTCAGTAATGCAGGGTTTAAGGTACATTTAAGGTGGGCGTTACTGATAACGTCCCTAATAAAGCGTCATGATGATCATAAAGACTACTTAATAGCTGACCGTTTGCCTGGGAGTGATTTGAGGTCTCCTGGTGGTCGAGTGGTTGGCTTGTTGGTCGAGTGACAGCTTCTTGGTCGAGTGTCTTGGCCCCGTCGAGTGGGACACCTTCGAGTCGATTGAAAGATAACTTCCTCTAAGGATGCCCTATGGTAGGACTCTTAGGACGGGTCCGTGCCCCTACCGTAGGTGCACCCCTTCATCATTAGCCCCCGAACGGATCGAGGCTGGAGTGAGAAAGAGGGTTTGGGACCTTTCCAACCGACCCTTCGGGTTATTATAGGTGCTTCGTTCTGGGTCGACTGTCACGGATGACGTTATTAACCTCTTTCAGTCGCCTTGATCCGTTCCAGGCCTTTCGTCGAATGGATTCTTTTACCTGCGAGGCATCGGGCGCCAGTGTGCGCGGGATTTCTGTTTCGCCAAGTTGTTCTGCACCTGGCGGAGATCGCGGGATTCGGATTTTTTGGGAAGCGCGCGGGACGGGGGCGGCCGCAGTAATCGGGAGCGACAGTGCGAAGGCTCCTCGATCCCCGCGCCGCCTTTTTCGCCACGTACAGCGCGCGCGCCTGCCAAGGGATTTGACTGGATAGCTCGGGCCTACCTGTCAGCCACTCGGGAGTGCCCCCTTATAAATAGTTGGTCCGGAGTCTCTCTTCAGTACGCGTGCTTCTTCTGCTCCTCTCTCTGTCTCTCCGTCGTCTCCTCCGCTTCCTTCGCTCTTACCCCGCCACCACAAAAAACCAGCCCGAGACCTTGCCGGTGGCGATGGTGAAGAGCAAGACGACCGCCCTGGAGCGCGCGAAGAAAGCGGCGGCGGCCGGGAAGGGGAAGAAGTCTGCGCGCGGGGGCTCTTCTTCTCGAACGGCCCTGCCCAAGGGGTGGATCCAGGGCGACTGGATGCCCTCGGTGCTTCGTCAGGAGGACCTCGACGACATGGTCGAGGGAGGAGTCATCCTCCACAAGGCGGCGCGTCTTCCGGGGAGGGAAATCGAGCCTCAGCCACGTGACGGTGAGCGCGTCCTCCTGGCGACTCACATTGACCGTGGTTTCTCCTTGCCACCCCACCCTTTTTTCCGCAATTTCCTGAATTTCTTCGAGGCGCAGCTCCACCACTTCACTCCGAACTCCATAGTCTATCTCGCCGCTTTTATTTCTATGTGCGAGGCGTTTCTGGGGTGCCGCCCGCACTGGGGACTTTTCAAGCATATCTTCACCGTTCGCTCTTAGTCGGTGAAGAAGGCTAAGTCGAGTGACGAGAGGACACAGGTGATCCAGCTGTGCGGGGGCTTGGCGATCCAGACAAGGGGGAAAAGTTGTTTTCCCTCCATCACTTTCCCGGAGTCGGTTCGAGGCTGGCAGGCGACTTGGTTCTACTGCCAGGATCAAGTGACCCCGGGGCAGTCGACTGGACTCCCACCCTTCACTCTCGACCGAGCTGAAAAGCCGGCTTCTCTGAAGGTGACGCCCGAAGAAAAGGCCCATGTCAAGATACTGGCGGGTCGAGTGGTCGAACTTGTCCGCGAGGGCGTGACGGGGATGGACCTGCTCGAAGTCTTCCTCAGGAGGAGAATCCAACCTCTCCAGGCTCAGGATCACCCGATGTGGTTGTACTCCGGCCTCGAGGACTCCACTCGGGTCCACCCAGAGGAGGTCACCGACGAGATGTTGGAGGGGTGGTTGTCAAGCATTACAGGGAACAAAGACAACCCCCGAGGAGCCAGGAGGGTCGTTCCACTCGACAGCTCTTATGAGGTCGACCAGGTGTGTATTTGCATTTTCGACTGAAATCTTGCTTTCTGCACTGGTCTTCTTTTGAGCGAGTCGACTGACTTTCCATTTTGCCTGCTGTCTTTTAGGCGACCACTGAGATGTATTCGACGCCCAACGGGGCGCAGGGGTCGACTGAGGAAGGTGAGGGGAGCGGAGGTGAGAGCGGCGATGACCAGGGCGAGTGGGAGTCAGACGGCGAAGGAGAGGAAGGCGACGACATCTTCTCCAGCGAGGAGGAGGAAGAAGCCGAACCTCCCCGCCCAGAGAGACGATCCAAGCTCGTGCACGACCCGGCGCAGGGACGTGGTCAGGCGACTGCCTCTGTCGGGCCGTCGTCGAAACGCCCTCGGACCTCCTCTCCGACACCGACTGGGAAGGTTCCCAAGCAACCGCGCACGACGCAGTCCAAGCCGCCCAAGACTCTGCCGAAGATGAAGATAACTGTCCCTGTCATCTCTGGGTAACAAGCTTTGACTTCTTTCGTCGATTGGAGGACAGATCCTGAGTCGACTCATTATGCTGAACTGGTTGATTCTTCGAAATTTGCAGTGCTGCTACCTCCGAGGTCTCAGCCAAGGATGACGACCAAGAGATGGGGGACGCTGCAACCTCCAACCCTGGTACGATCATCGACGTTTTGTTTTTGAGTTGACTTGGTCGTTTCTTGCAATTCTTGTCGATTCAAAGTTCTTCCTGCAGCTCCTCCTCAAGTTATCGACCTCCCGGATGATGATCACAATGAGCCGCTGAGGATAGGGAGGACCAGGAGGCCGTCGACTGACAAGGCTCCCCGGCCTGCTCCGGCGCCAGAGGCCGCGGCACGGGACGGCGGCGATGCCCCTCGGGCCTCTGTGTCTTCGCCAATCCCCTGTCGAGTGCGCAGCCTTCGGCGTCGGCTGCCAATCCGACTGCCAATCCTCTGTCGAGTGCGCAGCCTTCGGCGTCGACTGCCGATCCGACTTCACTCTTTGTCGCGTACTCTGCCCCTGAAGACGAAGTGGCCGCTGCGAAGGAGGCCATACACCAGGCAGGGGTCATGATGGAGCAGGTGAAGAGGGCTCGGGACGCCAGCCAGGCGGCTTACGACGCGAGTTCGGCGCTTCAGAGTAACGTCCAGGTCAGTTGACTTGATGTTTGTTTGTTTGAAGAGTCTTTCTCTCTCTTTCTCTTCCTTTTTTGAAGATCTTTGTATCTGTACTTGTACACCCACTGGGTGTGTTTTCTCTTTGGTCGAACCAGTGGGGGCACGCTGAGTGCACCCACTGGGTGTAGTCCTCGAGACTACGGTGGACTGCTGGCAGTCGACTGTAGTCTGTATATGTGTTTGTGAATCTGTACTTCTTCACTCGGTCTGCTCTGCCAGGTCGAGCGGTTCGTGTCCTGTCGACTGTATGCAGTCGTTTTTTTTTTGGTCGAACCAATGGGGGCACGCTGAATGCACCCACTGGGTGTAGTCCCCGAGACTACAGTCGAATATTTTTTATTCGGCTGTGGTCTTAGAAACGTCACCATTGTTCCTTAGTTACTCGGGAGCAACTTATCTCGAACGTCTGTCAGCTGGGTTTTTTTTTTGCAGAGATCTTGCGAACTTGTCGCTCGTTATGCTGAATTGGAGAAGCAGAAGATTCAGCTGGACCTTGATTTAGAGCTGGCCAGGACGGAGTTGCAGAAGGTCAGGGAGGGCGCCGCAGGTAAAGCAACTTTGTCGACTGGTTCTGTTTTCAGGCTCGGGCATTCCTTTGCTGTTTCTGATTCAATCGCCGTTTCTTTGTAGGTGAATTGGAAAGAGCGTTGGCGAGGAAGGACCAGGACCTGGCTGTCGCCCGTAAGGCGGCTGACAACAAGATGGTTCTGGCCGAACAGAAGCTGGCTTCGGTCGGCCAGTTGGAGCAAGAGAACGTTAGGTTGCAGGCCGCTCTGACTGATGCCAACAAGTTGGCTGCCAGTTGGAAGAAGAAGCACCTCCTCTTGGTTGAGGAGATGGAAGGCGTCGCCCGTAGGAGGGACGACCTGGAGAGCTTCCTGAGGAGCCTCGCCAAGAGGCTGTACATCAAACTTGAAGGTGCACCTCTAATTTTGACTATTTTGTACTTTTTGGGTCGACTCAATCCTGTGGTCGTTGGCTTATCTTTAGGTCTTGTGTGCAGAATTCTGTCAGAACTTCGAAGAGGAGACCGGGCGGATCGAAACGGGTCTTGACCCAATCAATTCCCCGGTGAAAGACGACACTGCCATGAACTTGCTCCGACTGGAATCTCGAATCGACGGCGCCGTGGATTACCTGGCTCGACTGAAGGTTGCCGTGTCGCGGATCGACTCGACGCTTTGGCCAGAATCTGCGCTCCAGAACGATCTCGAGTCTCTTATGGCTCGACTTGACAAAATCCCCGATCGAGTGCAGGAGTGGAAAAAGTCCTCTGCCCGGTGCGGCGCTGACGTGGCTCTATCCTTAGTCCGCGTTCATTGCAAGGAGGCGCGAGAAGAAAAGCTGGCCGCCATCCAAGTCGCCAATACCAAGAGGCACAGCTTCCAGGACTTCATGGAGACCTTCATTGCTGCAGCTACTCGCATTGCGGACGGAATCGACTTGGATGAGTTCGTCGCTCCTGCCAGCCCTCCTCTTGAGGAGTGAGAAAACTTTTTATACCTTTCCTTAAATTAGCCTCGGGATGCCGAGTGGATTTGTAGTCGTTCAAACTCTGCCGAGCTGAGGGCTCGAGTACTTTGATTCGGGGCCCGGGGCCTTTTGAGTTTTATCCGAACTTTATTTTTGCTGAATGTCTCCGTGGTCTGGAACTGTCGTGAGAGGCTTGATGGCCGACCCCCACCCTGTCGTTGTACATTGTATTTGTGGCGGAGCTCTCGGGAGAAGGCGGCAGTCGACCCACACTCCGTTGTTGTACATTGTATTTGTGGCGGAGCTCTCGGGAGAAGGCGGCAGTCGACCCACACCCAACACCCAGTTGTTGTACATTGTATTTGTGGCGGAGCTCTCCACTCGGTAGGATTTTTCAAATTTAGGCGAGTGTCTGACTGCAGCTAAGTCTCTTCGTGAAGAACTTAGGCGAGTGCTGAACTGCAGCTAAGCCCCCGAGTGGGAGGATTGCTCTCCACTCGGTAGGACTTTTCAAACTTAGGCGAGTGTCTGACTGCAGCTAAGTCTCTTTGTGGAGAACTTAGGCGAGTGCCGAACTGCAGCTAAGCCCCCGAGTGGGAGGATTGCTCTCCACTCGGTAGGATTTTTCAAATTTAGGCGAGTGTCTGACTGCAGCTAAGTCTCTTCGTGGAGAACTTAGGCGAGTGCTGAACTGCAGCTAAGCCCCCGAGTGGGAGGATTGCTCTCCACTCGGTAGGACTTTTCAAACTTAGGCGAGTGTCTGACTGCAGCTAAGTCTCTTTGTGGAGAACTTAGGCGAGTGCCGAACTGCAGCTAAGCCCCCGAGTGGGAGGATTGCTCTCCACTCGGTAGGATTTTTCAAACTTAGGCGAGTGTCTGACTGCAGCTAAGTTTCTTTGTGGAGAACTTAGGCGAGTGCTGAACTGCAGCTAAGCCCCCGAGTGGGAGGATTGCTCTCCACTCGGTAGGATTTTTCAAACTTAGGCGAGTGTCTGACTGCAGCTAAGTCTCTTCGTGGAGAACTTAGGCGAGTGCTGAACTGCGGCTAAGCCCCCGAGTGGGAGGATTGCTCTCCACTCGGTAGGACTTTTCAAACTTAGGCGAGTGTCTGACTGCAGCTAAGTCTCTTTGTGGAGAACTTAGGCGAGTGCCGAACTGCAGCTAAGCCCCCGAGTGGGAGGATTGCTCTCCACTCGGTAGGATTTTTCAAATTTAGGCGAGTGTCTGACTGCAGCTAAGTCTCTTCGTGGAGAACTTAGGCGAGTGTTGAACTGCAGCTAAGCCCCCGAGTGGGAGGATTGCTCTCCACTCGGTAGGACTTTTCAAACTTAGGCGAGTGTCTGACTGCAGCTAAGTCTCTTTGTGAAGAACTTAGGCGAGTGCCGAACTGCAGCTAAGCCCCTGAGTGGGAGGATTGCTCTCCACTCGGTAGGATTTTTCAAACTTAGGCGAGTGTCTGACTGCAGCTAAGTTTCTTTGTGGAGAACTTAGGCGAGTGCTGAACTGCAGCTAAGCCCCCGAGTGGGAGGATTGCTCTCCACTCGGTAGGATTTTTCAAACTTAGGCGAACCGGATTCGCAGCTAAGTCACCCACTGGGGGATTTCGGATATATACAATAGTGGCAACAATTATTGGAACACTCTTATTTCTGATAAAAATGAACCTTAGGAGTTTTTCTTATTACATCTGGTTTAAGAGTGGACTTAAGTGTAAAAGGGGCGGAGAAGCTCCGCGTTCCAAGCTCGAGGTTCGTCGATTTGTCGATCAACATTGTAAAGGTGATATGCTCCATTGTGGAGGACTCTGGTGATGATGAATGGGCCTTCCCAAGTGGGAGCGAGCTTGTGAGGTTTCTGTTGATCCACTCGGAGGACCAAATCTCCTTCTTGAAAGGCTCGACTCTTCACATTCCGGGCGTGGAATCGACGCAAGTCCTGCTGGTAAATGGTCGATCTGATCATTGCCATCTCCCTTTCTTCCTCCAAGAGATCGACTGCGTCTTGCCGGGCCTGCTCTGCTTCATCTTCGGTGTAAAGTTCAACTCGAGGCGCATTGTGAAGGAGATCGCTTGGCAGGACAGCTTCAGCTCCATAAACCAGAAAGAACGGGGTCCTTCCAGTCGACCGGTTAGGGGTAGTCCTTAATCCCCACAGTACTGACGGAAGCTCGTCGACCCAAGCGCCTGCCGCGTGCTTGAGATCACGCATCAGCCGAGGTTTTAGCCCTTTGAAAATCAGACCATTTGCTCTCTCAGCCTGTCCATTCGACTGGGGATGAGCGACTGAGGCGTAGTCGACTCGTGTGCCTTGAGAAGCGCAAAATGCCCTGAAATCGTCCGAATCAAAGTTTGACCCGTTATCAGTGATGATGCTGTGTGGGACTCCATATCTGAATGTCAACCCTCTGATGAAACTGATAGCGGTGCTAGCGTCAAGGCTCTTTATGGGCTTAGCTTCAATCCATTTGGTAAACTTGTCGACTGCCACAAGCACGTGAGTGAACCCACTCCTGCCCGTTCTCAAGGGGCCAACCATGTCCAATCCCCAGACGGCAAAGGGCCAGACGAGCGGAATGGTTTTCAGGGCCGACGCGGGCTTGTGTGACATGTTGGAGTAGAACTGGCAGCCCTCGCACCTGTCGACTATCTCTTTCGCCATCTCATTTGCCCTTGGCCAATAAAATCCAGCTCGGTATGCTTTAGCCACAATGGTCCAAGAGGACGCATGGTGACCACAAGTTCCCGAGTGGATATCGTTGAGGATTATTTGACCTTCTTCTGGCGTTATGCATTTCTGGCCGACTCCGGTCGCACTTTCTCTGTACAGCTGTCCCCTTATGACTGTGAAGGCCTTAGATCGGCGGACGACCTGTCGAGCCTCCTCCTCGTCCTCCGGGAGTTCTTTCCTTAGGATATATGCAATGTATGGTATCGTCCAGTCGGGGGTGATTGCCAAGACTTCCATGATCAGGTCAACTACTGCAGGTACTTCAACTTCAGTCGGGTCCGCGGCACTTTTCGGCTGCGGGACTTCTTCTGTGAAAGGATCTTCTTGTACTGATGGCGAGTGAATGTGTTCCAAGAACACGTTGCTTGGAATGGCTTCTCTCTTGGAGCCTATCTTTGCCAAGTCGTCAGCTGCCTGGTTTTTCAGTCGAGGGATGTGGTGGAGTTCCAACCCCTCGAACTTCTTCTCTAGCTTCCGTACTGCATTGCAGTATCCAGTCATTGCCGGACTCCTGACATCCCATTCCTTCATCACTTGATTAACCACCAGATCTGAGTCGCCATAGACCATGAGGCGACGGACGCCGAGTGAAATGGCCATGCGCAACCCATACAAAAGTGCTTCATATTCTGCTTCGTTATTGGAGGAATCGAAGTGAATCTGGAGAACGTATCTGAGCTTATCTCCTCGGGGGGAGACCAGAACTACCCCCGCGCCCGAACCATTCAGCATCTTGGATCCATCGAAGAACATAGTCCAGTGTTCCGAGTGAACTTGAGTCGGAAGTTGCTGTTCAATCCACTCGGCGATAAAATCCGCGATCGCTTGAGACTTGATGGCTTTCTTTGCTTCAAACTTGATGTCTAAAGGAAGGAGTTCAATTGCCCACTTGGCCACTCGACCAGTTGCATCTCTGTTATGCAGGATCTCCGATAATGAAGCGTCGCTGACGACTGTAATGGAGTGGTCAGAGAAATAGTGTGCAACTTTCTTCGTGGTCATGTAAATCCCATATACAAGCTTCTGGTAGTGGGGGTATCTTTGTTTTGAAGGGGTCAAAACTTCAGACACATAATAAACAGGCGGTTGAACTTTGAAGGCCTTCCCTTCCTCTTCTCTCTCGACCGTAAGTACTGTACTGACAACTTGTCCCGTGGCTGCAATATAAAGCAGCAGAGGCTCTTTGCTGATTGGAGCAGCTAGCACCGGCTGGGTGGAGAGCAGAGCTTTGAGCTCCGCAAACGCTGCATCAGCTTCTAGAGTCCATTCGAACTTGTCAGACTTTTTCATCAGTCGGTAAAGAGGCAACGCTTTTTCACCGAGTCGAGAGATGAATCGACTTAAGGCGGCCAAGCAGCCTGTAAGTTTTTGGACATCATGCACACGTACAGGACGCTTCATCCGGAGTATGGTTCCAATTTTTTCAGGATTGGCGTCGATTCCCCGTTCGGAAACGAGAAAACCGAGTAGCTTGCCACCTGGAACTCCGAAAGTGCATTTTGACGGATTGAGCTTGATATCGTACCTCCTGAGGTTGGCGAAGGTTTCAGTAAGGTCAGCCCGTAGGTCGGAACCTTTCCGGGACTTGACTACGATATCGTCCATGTACGCCTCCACATTCCGACTGATTTGAGTGAGTAAACACTTCTGGATCATTCTCATGAATGTGGCTCCGGCGTTCTTGAGGCCGAACGGCATGGTGACGTAACAGAAGCATCCGAATGGAGTGATGAAAGCTGTTTTGATTTCGTCGGGTCCATACAGACGGATCTGATGGTACCCGGAGTAGGCATCTAGAAAAGACAATCTCTCACATCCCGCAGTTGAGTCGACAATTTGGTCGATGCGAGGGAGAGGAAAATGATCTTTCGGGCAGGCCCGATTGATATGCTTGAAATCAATGCACATGCGGAGTGACTTGTCCTTCTTGGGGACCATGACAACATTGGCGAGCCACTCGGAGTGGTAGATCTCTCGAATGAACTCAGCTGCTAAGAGCCGAGCCACTTCTTCGCCGATAGCTTGTTTTTTCTGGACGGCGGACCGCCGCAGATGTTCCTTCACGGGTTTGAACTTTGAGTCGACTCGTAGGCGGTGCTCAGCCAGCCCCCTGGGAACTCCGGGCATGTCAGAGGGTTTCCATGCGAAGATGTCCCAGTTCTCACGGAGGAGCTGGATGAGCGCTTCTTCCTATTTGGAGTCGAGCGTCGTTGAGACGTGAGTCGGAGCTGCGTCGGGGTCGGTCGGGTGAATGTGGACTGTCTTCGTTTCGCCGGCCGACTGAAAAGCTGATTCGGAGGCAGGCTTCTTAGCCCGCAGCAATTCACTCGGGTCGGCAGTCTTCTGGTACTCTTTCAGCTCGACTACTGCCATCTGAGCGTCGGCGATCTTCGATCCCTTCTGGAAACATTCTTCTGCCTTCTTCCGGTTGCCTGTAACAGTGATCATACCTTTGGGACCAGGCATCTTTAATTTAAGATACACGTAGCATGGTCGAGCCATGAAGCGTGCATAAGCCGGTCTGCCCAAGATGGCGTGATAAGCACTCTGGAAGTCCACAACTTCAAACGTTAACTTTTCCTTGCGGTAATTCTTTGAATCACCGAAAACCACATCAAGAGCAATTTGGCCGAGTGACTCGGCTTTCTTCCCAGGAATGACTCCGTGGAAGCTCATGTTACTGGCGCTGAGTCTGGACATCGGAATGCCCGTTCCTTTCAAGGTTTCCGCGTACAGTATGTTCAGGCCACTGCCACCGTCCATTAGGACTTTGGTCAGTCGAGTGCCTTCGACAACTGGGTCGACCACCAAAGCTTGCCTCCCAGGGGTGGCAATGTGTGTTGGATGATCGGATTGGTCGAACGTGATGGCCGTCTGGGACCATTTTAGGTAACTGGGAGTTGCAGGGGCAACCATGTTCAACTCCCGGTTAATGACTTTCAGTCGACTTTTGCTTTCGACATCGGCAAAAATCATCAGGGTGGAATTGACCTGGGGGTATCCATCGTCACTATCATCCCTGTCCTCAACTCTGTCCGGCTCTTTCTCTTTATCCTTGGGCTGCTTGCCCTGAAACTGTTGGATCAGGAGCCGGCATTGTCGAGTGGTATGTTTGGGGTAAATAAAATTACCCTCTTCGTCTTTCTTGGTGTGGATGTGACATGGCAAATCCAAAACATCATTCCCATCCTGATCCTTGACTTTCTTGGGCTTCCAAGTGCTCTTGGGTTTCCCCTTGAAGTTTCCCTGGGCCACAGCTAGGGCCTCCCCGGGAGCGGCTGGCTCGGCCTTCCGCTTTTGCTTCCGACTGGAGTTTCCTCCGGTTTCTTGGGCGACTGACTTAAGTTTGCCGCTTCGGAGTCGGTCTTCGTCTTCTCCATTAGCATACTTGGTGGCAATCTCCATCATCCGATTAAGGGACATCTCTCCGGTCCGGCCAAATTTCAGATTCAACTCTCTGTACTTGACCCCTTCCTTGAAAGCGCAGACTGCTTGATGGTCAGGCACGTTCTCGACCGAGTGGTGCAGTGTGATCCACCTCTGGATGTATTCCCTCAGTGTTTCATTCGGCTTCTGTACGCAAGACCGCAGCTCTATAAGGCCTGCAGGGCGCTTGCATGTCCCTTCGAAGGTTGTAACAAACACTCGGGAGAGATCCTCCCAAGTGTAAATGCTGCTGGGCGCCAGCTGATTCAGCCACGCCCTAGCTGAGCCTTCCAACATGAGGGGTAAATGCTTCATGGCCACCTCGTCGTTGCCGCCACCGATCTGCACAGCCACTCGGTAATCTTCGAGCCACGTGTCAGGCTTGGACTCGCCGGTGAACTTGCTGATTCCAGTCGCCAGCCGGAAGTTGGATGGGATCACCACGGCTCTGATGGCTCGACTGAAACACTCAGGCCCCGAGGCGTGTGCCCTGCTGTCAGTCGGCGTATCTCTGTTGTGGCCCTCTCGATGAGCCCTGTTCCTGTCCACCAGACCTTGAACGAGGATGGATCTCGCGTCAAAGCCTGGGTCTCTGGGGTCGACTGGGACCCTCTGCCCAGTGTGATGAGGGCGCCTGTCGTCTCGATGCCGAGGTGCATATGATCCACTCCGTGGAGGAGGGGACGGCACCCGACGCCCATCATCACGGTTGAGTCGGTGATCGTATTGCTCGTTCCCCTTATACCGATCATACCGGTCTCCACGCCCCTCACGCCTCGGGGGCGATCTCGGGCTGTGAGCCGACTGGACGGTCTCCGTTGCGACGGATCGACTGTGGATCCTGTCCCGCGACTGAGAGACGGCGGAATTCTGATTCCCCGCTGCTCGGAGCAATGCTCTGATCTGCAGCAATCCTCTTCCGGCCTCCGACTGGGAGGGCTGGATCGACTCCGCTATGCGGGCCGCGGCAGCCAGGTTCTGAACCGGAGTTCGGTACACCTGTGGTGACGGGAAGAGCTGCCGTCGACTGGGTTCGGGTGCCTGCTGGTGTCGACTGGACTCGGGAGCCCGCTGACGTCGACTGGACTCGGGAGCCCGCTGACGCGCCTGCTCGTCGAGAGCCCGCTGTAGGTTTTCCAGTCGAGTGCGCTCGGCTAGATTAGCCAAGCGCGCATCCTCCAAGGCCCGGGCCTCGGGGGTTTCTCCAACAATAGGTGTGTAGAGCGCGTCCATGTTCCGGCGACGAAGCTCCTCCCGCTGCAACGACGTAAGAGGCTCGGGGAGGTATTCGTCGTGAGGGTGCGACGGATCGCCCCTGTCGGCACCATCGTCAGCACGAGGGAATCCGGGGGGACTGCGCGTCCCCTCGACCGCCAGGACCTCCGCCAGGGGGTCGCTGCTGTCGCACTCGGAAGCGGACTCCATGGAGCCAGTCGACAGATCGAACAGGCCGCAGAGGGATTCGTCAGGCTCGATTGCAGTGACCTGCTGGGTCGCCGACTGGCGGGCCACGGCGCGCTTCATCCACCGCTGGAGCCTCGACCGACCTGAACGCTTGCGCTGGCGGGAGACAGGACGAGGAGATGGCACGGGAGTCGACCGATATGGGGTCGATGGCTGCCTCAGGAGGACGCCACGGACGCACGCGCGGAAGTGCGTCGCACCGCGGACGGGGAGCGCGTCGACGTCAAGCGGCGCCTCCTAGAGCCAAGCGGAGTCGTCGGCGATGAAAGCAAGTCGGCCGAGACGGATCTCGCAGCCCTCCGCCAAAGCTCCGCAGGAAAACATGATCGAGTGGATCGAAAAAATCGCAACTTCTCCAATTTAGGCGCTAAGACTACGGCCCCACGGTGGGCGCCAACTGTCGTGGTTCTAAGTCTGACAGTGAGGTAGGGGGTATGTATGAAGAGGCTAGGCCTTAGCTATTGGGAAGTTGTAAGCACGCAAGGTTTACG
Organism: Triticum monococcum; assembly: GCA_034509565.1. Classification (NCBI taxonomy): domain Eukaryota; kingdom Viridiplantae; phylum Streptophyta; class Magnoliopsida; order Poales; family Poaceae; genus Triticum; species Triticum monococcum. Next base: position 413,786,805 of record CM067844.1, read on the forward strand.
AGTTCAGGCCCTTCTCTGAGGAAGTAACAGCCCTACGTCTCGGTGCCCGGAGGCGGTCGATTGGATTATGCGTGAGTAAGATTACAGGGGTGCAAACCCTTCATACTGAGGAGGGGGGTGGCTTATATAGAGTTCGCCAGCCCTCTCTTGTCCTCAGTAATGCAGGGTTTAAGGTACATTTAAGGTGGGCGTTACTGATAACGTCCCTAATAAAGCGTCATGATGATCATAAAGACTACTTAATAGCTGACCGTTTGCCTGGGAGTGATTTGAGGTCTCCTGGTGGTCGAGTGGTTGGCTTGTTGGTCGAGTGACAGCTTCTTGGTCGAGTGTCTTGGCCCCGTCGAGTGGGACACCTTCGAGTCGATTGAAAGATAACTTCCTCTAAGGATGCCCTATGGTAGGACTCTTAGGACGGGTCCGTGCCCCTACCGTAGGTGCACCCCTTCATCATCGGGTGCTTTGCACCTCGGACTGTGAGGACGCACACGGCGAGTGTCACCTTCGTTGCCTTGCGTCGATCGTCTCGGACCACTCCCCCTTGTTGCTGGACTGCCCCCCCCATGCCCGCGGCGCATAGACGATTTCACTTCGAGGACTTTTGGTTGAGGCTTGATGGTTTCCACGACACGGTGGTTGTGGCTTGGGGCTCGGTCCATGACCCAGACCCCTTCCATCGATTGATGTTGCGCCTCCAGGCCACAACACGTAGGCTTACCAGCTGGAGCGCCAAGACGACCGGCAGTATCCGCGACAAGTTGACCATCTCTCGGGAGATCATATCGCGCTTCGACAAGGCCCAGGAGGATCGCGCACTCTCTCCGGAGGAGGATTGGCTGCGAAAGCGCCTCAAGGTCTCATACCTTGGCCTCGCTTCGATGGAGCGCACCATCGCCAGGCAGCGCGCCCGCATCGCCACGCTCAAGGACGGCGACGCTAGCACGGGCTTCTTCCACCGGCAGTGCTCTTTTCGTAGACAGAAGAATCGGATCTTCAGCTTGGCCGTGGATGGGCACGTGCTCACCGACCAGGACGCGATGGCGCAGGCTACTTTTGAGCACTTCGATGGGATCCTGGGCACGGCCGTCGACCGCGACCTTACGCTCGACTTGGAGGGACTTATTGAGCCTTGCGACCTGGCGAGTCTGGACGCTCCCTTTAGCGTGGAGGAGGTCTGGGACGCGATCAAACGCCTCCACGCTCGCAAGGCACCGGGGCCTGACGGGTTCACTGCCGAGTTTTTGCAAGCTTGCTGGACCATCATTCGACAAGACTTTATGGATGTCTTCCAGCAGTTGTTCGAGATGCGGGGCCGTGGCTTCGCAAGCTCAACCAAGCCCTCATGACCCTGTTGCCCAAACGCGCCGATGCCCAGCAGCTACGCGACTACCGCCCAATCTACTTGATTCATCTCGTGGCCAAGATCTTCACCAAGGTCCTATCTCTGCGGCTTGCCCCCAGATTGGATAGCTTGGTCAGCCGCAACCAGAATGCGTTCATCACCGGCAGGAGCCTCCACGATAACTTCATCCTAAGGCGATCTCTCAAGATGCTTCACCAACTCAGGGCCCCTCGGATCATGCTCAAGCTCGACCTCACGCGCGCCTTTGACTCCATATCTTGGCCATTCCTCTTTGAGGTTTTGCGACAATATGGGTTCGGGGACAGATTCCCCAGCACCTGTGTCATGATGAACGGTGAGCCAGGCCCCCCGATTTGGCACTGTTAGACCTTTGAACCTGAGCATTGATAGTTGTGGATGACACTAGGAGAGTTGGGACAATTTCCGTTGGTTTATTTCTCACACAATGCCATGCCAACCTGAGGGGTTGGGGATACATACTTATAGGCTGCTAGCCAGCCAAGCATATGCTGAGATGCTACTAAGATGCCAGTCTAAGATGCTAGTCTAAGATGCTGGTCTAAGATGCTATCCTAACTGCCAGTCCTTGATGGTCAGGAACTCTATCCTAACTGCCACAAGGACCATGTGCTGCAGCCCCACAAAGACCCTAGTACACAGACTTATCCAACATTCTCCCCCTAAGTCTTGTACGTCGTCTTGTGGGAGTGTTGAATCATCCCGATCCTGGAGCAAAGCTCGAGGAACTTGACCCTCCCAAGAGGCTTGGTGAGCAGGTCTGCGAGCTGATCCTTGGTGTTGATGTAGCTCGCCTCGATGCTCCCTTCTTCCACACAGCTGCGGATGAAGTGATACCTCAGCCGGATGTGCTTGCTCCGTTCGTGGAACACGGGGTTCTTTGCCAGGGCCAGGGCGGACTTGCTGTCCACCAAGAGCTGCACCGTTCTGGTGTCTTGAACGAGAAGATCACCAAGCAGTCGAGCGAGCCAAAGCGCCTGAGTGCAGGCAGTGGAGGCTGCTATGTACTCAGCCTCACAGCTGGACAGGGCCACCACCTGCTGCTTGACTGATTGCCAGCTCACGAGACACTTGCCGAGGAAGAGGAGAATCCCGCTCGTGCTCTTGCTGGTGTCGATGTCGCCGGCGTGGTCGCTGTCGCTGTACCCGACGAAGTGTGCTGCCCCCGGACACCTAGGATAGTGGAGGCCATGGTCGAGGGTCCCTGCTATGTAGCGGATGATCCTCTTCACTGCCTGCTGGTGTTCCGACGTCGGTTGCTCCATGAACCGACTGACGTAGCCGACGGAGAATGCTAGGTCCGGCCGTGTGTGGGTGAGGTAGCGAAGGCTCCCCACAAGGCGGCGGTACTGCGTAGCATCCACTTCCTCCGTCGTGCTGTCGCGGCTCAGTTTCAGCCTCTCCTCCATCGGAGTGAGAGCTGGATGACAGCCGATGAGCCCAGCTAGCTCAACGATGCGCTTGGCGTAGGCGGACTGTCGAAGCGCGATCCCGGAGTGATCCTGGTGCACCTCAATCCCTAGATAGAAGGAGAGGAGCCCCAGATCACTCATCTGGAAGGTGGCCTTCATGTCTTCCTTGAATGCCGCTACTTCTGCATCTTTGGTGCCGGTGATCACCAAGTCGTCAACATAGACGCCCACCAGCAGGGCATTTCCTCCACTGCCCCGTCGGTAGACAGCGGGCTTTGCTCGAAGCCCATCTTCTTTAGCGTGGAGTCCAGCTTGGCGTTCCACGCCCTAGGTGCCTGCCGTAGGCCATAGAGGGCCTTGCGCAGGCGGAGTACCTTGCCCTCCTGGCCGGGAATCGCAAAACCCGGTGGCTAATGCACGTAGACTTCCTCCTTCAAGTCACCGTTGAGGAATGCCGACTTGACATCCATGTGATGGACACGCCAGCCCTCCTGGGCAGCCAGCGCAAGAAGAAGTCGCACGGACTCCATCCGTGCCACGGGAGCGAAGGCGTCGTCGAAGTTGACTCCTTCCTGCTGCAAGAAGCCTCGGGCCACCAGGCGAGCCTTGTGCTTGATGATGGCGCCGGCTCCATCCCTCTTCAGCTTGAACACCCACTTAAGGGTGATTGCGCGGTGACCACGGGGGAGGTCAGCGAGCTCCCAGGTGCGGTTTTGCTCGACCGCATCCATCTCCAACTGCATCGCAGCGCGCCATGCCACATCTCTCTCGGCCTCTGCAAAGGACCGTGGTTCGCCGTCCTCACACGCGAGTTGTAGCTGCGCCTCCAGGTCACGTGGCATCAGTCCCGGCACCGGCTGGTCGCCGAGTAGATCATCCATCATGCGATACCGCAGCTGTTCGCCTCCATACCACGCGTCGACCCGCTCCTCGTCGTGAGTGAGCGGGGAAGCGAACTTCATCGGGTTGTGCTCTGCGTGAGCTGGTGCTGATGAAGACGAACCCGGAGTGGCGACCGCCGGGGCTGGAGTATGCGGCGTCGCCAGTTGTGGTGCCGTCGGCGTAGCGGGCACCGGAGTCGATGTAGTTTTGGGGGCCGGGGTAGACGTGCCCGGCGGAGAGGAGCTGCTTGCTCCCCCGGCTTCCTTGAAGTGAGCGTACTCGACAATGAAGTCGTCATACGTCGGCGTCGCGCCGTCGTCCACCGCCTTGTCCCATTGCCACCCTCGCCCTTCGTTGAACACAACGTCTCGCACCGTGCGCACACGCTGTGTCTTTGGGTCGAGGATGCGGTAGGCCTTTGAGCCCTCCGCGTAGCCGATGAAGACTCCCGGAGTGCTCCTATCGTCGAGCTTGCCGATGTGGCCAAGCTCCTTAGCGAACGCAAGACAGCCAAAAACCCGCAAATGGGAGACCGCCGACTTCCGCCCATGCCAGGCCTCATACGGTGTCCTGCCGTCGAGTGCCTTAGTAGGCGAGCGGTTGAGGATGTAGACGGCCGTCAGCACGGCCTCTCCCCAGAAAACAGCCGGCATCCCTCGCTGCTTGAGGAGAGCCCGAGCCATCCCCACAACCGTCTGGTTGCGCCGCTCGACGACTCCGTTTTGCTGCGGGCTGTACGGCGCGGAGTAGTGGCGCTGGATGCCCTCATCGGCGCAGTACGACGCGAAATCCGCCACCGTGAATTCGCCACCGTTGTCAGTGCGCAACACGCGCAATTTGCAGCCGCTCTCCGCCTCCACACCATCCTGCGCGCGCCTGATGGCGTCCACCGCTTCTCCCTTGCTGCCGAGAATCATCGCCCACATGTAGCGAGAGAGATCGTCGACGAGCAGCAGGAAGTAGCGTCGACCTCCTGGTGTGGCTGGCGTCACCGGGCCGCACAAGTCTCCGTGCACGAGCTCCAGCTTCTCCTTGGCCCGAAAACTCGCCTGTTAGGGAAAGGGGAGTCGTCTCTGCTTCGTCAGTACGCAGATGTCGCAGAACTGCTCCACATGGTCGAGGCATGGCAGGCCTCGTACCATCTCCTTGGCACTTAGACGCTTCAGGGCCTCAAAGTAAAGGTGCCCAAAGCGCTCATGCCATTGCCACGCCTCGTCGTCCCGACGGACAGCGAGACAGACCGGTTGTGCCACCTGCACATCAAGGACGTAGAGTCAATTTCCACCTCTGGGTACCTTGGCGAGAAGGCGACCCTGGCGATCCCAGATGCGTAGGACCCCATGCTCAATCAGCACGCGTGAGCCGTTCTCATCCAGCTGTCCCAAGCTAATGATGGAGTTCCTTAGCGCGGGGATGTAGTAGACACCGGTGAGCAGTCGGTGCTCTCCCATCTTGGTGGTGAAGATGACGGAGCCGACGCCCTTAATTTCCACAGCGGAGGCATCCCCAAACTTGACGGAGCCTCGCGCATCGGAATCGAGCTCGGCGAAGAATTCCCTTCGACCGGTCATGTGGTGGGTGGCGCCGGTGTCAAGGCACCACCCCGTAGTCTTGTCCTTCCCGGAGGCATCGCCGAGAAGAGCGTGTGCCTTTGGCTCGTCGAGGTGGATGAGAGCTTTTGCGACTGGTGTCGCTGAAGATAGCTCAATGCTTGCATGCGCCATGAACAGAGCCGTCTCCTCCTCCTTCGCCTGTGCGACGTGAGCCTGGCCTTGTCGTGGTTGCCGACACTCATTGGCCCAATGGCCAAACCGGCCACAGTTGTGGCAGCTGTTGTCTTGTGCCGGCTTGGGCTTGCCAGCGGCGCCGTCCTTGGCGCCTCCGCGGGCGTCCCCTTCGGCACGTCCTTGTGCCCTGCCCGGGGGCCCTCTTCGCGTCTTACGCTGCTTGCCACGCTTGCGGCCGCCCGTCGTGGAAGAAGGCTCCCCTTTCTTCCTGTCACCAAGGCTGGCATCCCATGGCTCCCGAGTTAGGAGCAGCTTCCCGCCGGTGGTGATGGGCCCCGAGGAAGGTTGTGGCTCGTCGGTGTCGACAACCTTGAGGCGACCTATCGCCTCCTCGATTGTCATCGTGGAGAGGTCCAGCAAGGACTCGATCGACCGAGCCATCTGCTTGTACTTCTCGAGGATGCACCGAAAGAGCTTCTCGACAGCTCTCTCCTCGGTGTAGGTGGCATCACCAAACTTCACCAACTTCTGCAGCAGAGTGTTGAGACGGAGAGCAAAGTCATCAACGTCCTCACCTGGCTTGAAAGCCAGGCTCTCCCACTCCTTACGAAGTGCCTGCAAAGTGGACTTGCGAGCACGGTCGCTGCCGATGCGTGCCGCGGCGATGGCGTCCCAAGCTTCCTTGGCAGTCCGCTTGCTGGAAAGCGAGAACTGCATCTCGGGCGGGACTGCGGCGATGAGGGCGTCGAGCACCCGTCGGTCCTCTTGGTGGTCGACGTTGCTGTCCTGGACTGCCTCCCACATGCGCCGCACTTGGAGCCTCACCTTCATGATCCCGGCCCACTCGACGTAGTTGGTTTTAGTGAGGGTAGGCCACCCAGCACTGGGACCAACATCCCTGACCACAGTCCGGACCTCGTAGAGGCCGCGGTCCTGGTCGTTGCAGCCGCCGTCGCGGTGCGCACCTCCAACTGGAGCGCGGGCGTGCTCGGCTGCCCACTGCGCCGTCCGCTCTTGCGCCACTTTGGCGCGGTCTGCGTCAGCGCCGTCGTCCGCAGGCGCGGAGCTGCTGGAGCTGTCGGAGCCGCCGCGGAGTGCTTTGGCATCCGCCGTAGCCTCACGTGTTGCGTCTGCTGCTGCTGCTGCTTCTAACTCCGCCTTGGCTGCTTCTACCTCCGCTTTGGCTGCTGCCAGCTCCGCTGCAGCCAGCCTTGACACCCTTGCTGCCGCAGCAGCTGCTGCTACAGCTGCTCGCTCACGCTCCTCTGCCACGGCGCGCTCGGCCTCCTGCCGGCGCCGCATGCTCGAGGTAGCCGTGTGCTGAGAGCGACCTGCAGACATGGCTCGCTGCAGGGGGGCTGTTGCGTGAAGAGGAGGCTGTTGAAGACGAACTGCTGCTCGACAGTCCGGAGGGAGGAAAGTAACCAGAGGCAGACGGAGCAGCTGCTGCTACCGACTTGGGGTGCTCGCAGGAAATGCTCAGGGTACAAGATAACGAGGCTCTGATACCACTTGTTAGACCTTTGAACCTGAGCATTGATAGTTGTGGATGACACTAGGAGAGTTGGGACAATTTTCGTTGGTTTATTTCTCACACAATGCCATGCCAACCTGAGGGGTTGGGGATACATACTTATAGGCTGCTAGCCAGCCAAGCATATGCTGAGATGCTACTAAGATGCCAGTCTAAGATGCTGGTCTAAGATGCTATCCTAACTGCCAGTCCTTGATGGTCAGGAACTCTATCCTAACTGCCACAAGGACCATGTGCTGCAACCCCACAAAGACCCTAGTACACAGACTTATCCAACAGGCACCGCATTGGCCTGCGACAGGGCGACTCCATGTCCCCCCAGCTCTTTGTTCTCGCTGTGGACACGCTCGGGCGGTTGATGCGCCGCGCTCTCGACGTTGGCATCCTGCAACAGTTGCATCCCCGACGCCCAATTCCGGCGATCTCCCTTTATGCTGACGATGTGATGCTCTTCTGCCACGCCACGCCGTAGGATGTTGCTGCTATCAAGGGTATCTTGACCCTGTTCGGCAAAGCGAGTGGGCTGCTGGTTAACTATGCGAAGAGCTCTGCCACCGTCCTGCACGGCGACATACAGGGACACGAGGTGATCGCCCAGCTGGGCTGCCCGGTGGTGCAGCTACCCATCACCTACCTGGGCATCCTGCTGTCGACGCGACGGCCATCCGCCGCCCAGCTGCAGCCCCTCATCGATACAGTGGCTGCTAGACTTCCTACCTAGAAGGCGTGGCTCATGAACAAAGCCGGACGTCTTGCCCTCGTCAAATCGGTCCTCAACGCGATAACCGTGCACCAGCTGCTAGCGTTCGCCCCCCCAAAGAAGACGCTCAAGCAATTGGCGAAGATTCAGCGAGGCTTCTTGTGGGCTGGGCGGGCCGTGGCCAGCGGTGGCCACTGCCATGTCAACTGGAGCCATGTGTGCCGACCCTTTGAGTTTGGTGGACTGGGAGTCCGAGACCTGGAGCGCGCTACGCCTGCAATGGCTGTGGTTTACCCGCGTTGATCTGGACCATGCTTGGCAAGGTCTTGACCTACAATTCTCGCACGAGGAGCGCGCGCTCTTCTTCGCCTCCACTACCATGATCATTGGAAATGGCTCGACGGCGCTGTTTTGGGAGGATCGCTGGATTGGCGGACAATCCGTCGGTGAGATCGCCCCCCTGCTCTACCAATGCATACCCAAACGTCGACACAAAGCCAGGACGGTGGCAGAAGGGCTGGCGGGTAACTCTTGGGCACATGATATACAGGGGATCCTGGGCCTGCACGAGATCAGCCAATACCTGCTGCTTTGGCAGGCAGTGTGCCACACCACCCTGACGAACGAGCCGGATCGCTTGCTCTGGAGGTGGACCGCCAACAGCATCTACTCGGCACGCTCGTGCTATGCGGCCAGTTTTCAGGGATCCACACGGTGCCATTCCTGAAAGCTGGTATGGAAGAGCTGGGCGCCACCACGGGTAAAATTCTTCCATTGGCTTGCCGCCCAGGATCGCTGCTGGACTGCAGAAAGGCTTGCGCGACATGGCTTGCAGCATCACCCTCGATGCCTCCTTTGCGACCAGGCCATGGAAACTATCCAGCACCTGCTACTGACCTGCCCCTTTGCACGTCAGACCTGGCACATCGTCCTTGACTGGTTGCATATTCCGGTCCAAATCCCAACCAAGAGCACACGGTCATGGAGTGGTGGCTGCGCACGAAAGAGCTCGAGCCGCCGGCACACCGGAAGGCTCTCAAGTCCATCGCGCTTCTTGTACCCTGGATGCTATGGAAGCACAGGAACGCGTGTGTCTTTGACAACGCCATGCCGTCCATCGAATCTCTAGTGGATAGGATCAAGGACGAGACCGTTGTTGGGCAAAGGCAGGAACCCAGGGGCTTCGGGTTGTACTGCCCACAACCTGGGGCGTCCATTGATAGTTTGTATAACTCTCTACCTCTCACCTCCTAGGAGGCTTGTTCTACCTTTTCCATGAAATGAAATGCAAAGGTCCTTTGCGTTTTCTCAAAAAAAAAAGTACAAAGTTGAGACACTTAATTTGGGACGGAGGGAGTAACTATTTGTATTTCAAATGTAATTTATTATGAAATGATCGTAAGATTACCTCGGGTGAAGAATAACTTATTCTGCACCCTGGGTGATGAATAGACTTTCTATATATATATATGGTTTACTAACTATTGTGCATAGATTTAAGAGGTGCAGGGGCAGGGTGACATAGCCCAGTATGGCCGCTAAGTAACTCTGCCCACTGGATACTAGTACCTAATATCTCGATACAAACAAGACAACCATCAATAATACAAATGGGTGAGAGGGACTCACAGAATGGAAGGCTCCTTCAAGAATACACGAGCAATTGACACTCGTTGTTTCTCACCACCACTTAACTGCAAAAACGGCCAAACAACAGTTCTTGAGATATGCTAAGCTAATAATTTCAATGTCACAGGTTACGGCATTTCCTGATTTTGCACAAAATAAGACATTATCTTACCTTCAATCCACGCTCTCCCACAACTGTGTCATACTTGTCAGGAAAGTTCATAATTGTATCATGGATAGAAGCACGTCGAGCAGCATCATAAACCTGTACGGAAATTTGGAAGAAAAAAATACATTACTTTTCTACAACAAACATGACTAAACTGCCTTCTCGTCACCACCACTATAGCTCCTCTGTGTATTGGAAGAACACCTCACCTCTTCATCAGTTGCTGATAACCGCCCATATTGTATATTATGCTTAATAGTATCATTGAAAAGTACCTGCAGTGGTATTAATTCTGTAAGCTTAACCTGATTCTCTTGCAACAGAACAAACCACATTATTCGATCATCTATTGGAACTTTTCTTCTGTTAAATATAAATAAACTTGTTATCCCACATGTAATGATACTTCAATATGTTTTCCCTATCTGTGCGGTTTGTGGCTGCACCAGAAGCAGCTATGGTGGGGAAGCTGTTGTTTTGTAGGAGAGGTTTACATAGAAAGCTGGGTTTCCAAAAGAGAACTAGATAAATACAATTTTGTCGTCTTCCTAAAGTAGGACTTGTAGTAATGCATTTCGACTCTACAGCACAATGTAGTGCATTCAATAAGAGGCCAACAGAAGCATGAAATATTAAGCGTTGACAGAGAATAGAGTATCAGAGGGGTAACCGTGTCCTGTGGTACAACACCAAGAGACTTCCGAAGACTCTCCAGTGTGACTCCTCGGATGTCTTGTCCATCTATTCGTATCTGCCAGGAAGAAAGGACACAAGGTATCACAAGAATGGAAAATTTAAAGTACATCAGAAAGTTGAGAAACCATAACATGAGCATCAATTTATCAGCAAGAAATCAAAAGTAGGGATCATGTTTCTTTGTTCTTACAGATCCTGAAGTAGACTCAAAAAATCTGAAGAGAAGTCTAAGTATGGTTGACTTTCCTGCAGAAGAAAGGACTAGTTAATGAACACCACTTACCCAGAAGTAACAGCTCTCTATGGCTCACATTAAAGCAAGATTAAACAATATGTGTTGTCCATCCAGTAGACAAGATTTGGACTCAAATAAAATGTTAAACAACTACAAAAAACAATCATATGAAATAAGCCCTCATAACATGTTCGGGCAGAGATGAACCTTTGGCTTGTAAACCTTAGAAGACACCTCCTATTAGGTACTGAAAAACATAATGGCTTCAACAAAATTTATTTGGAGAGGCTTAGAGCATCTCCAACTGGAACTCCCACTCCCCCCCCCCCCCCCCCCACACACACACACACCACCACCACCCCCATATGTCCGGGCTGTCAGCCCGGACAGGGCCCAGACCAAAAACGCCACCCAACCAGACCCCCTATACCCAGCCCATATGTCCGGGCTGTCCGGCACCCCCCACATACAGCCCATATGTGAGCGGAAATGGGGCGCGTCCGCCACGTCGGATCGGCCCGCATTGGCCCTGGCCCACCCCGACCCCACAAAACCCCAACCCCACCGTGGACCAAACCCTACCTCACTCTATCCGCTCCGGTCCTGTCCCCGCCGTTCCTCGCCACCATGTCCAGCTCCGGATCCGAACCAGACCCCATTGACCAGGACGCCCTCGCAGCGGAGTCTAACGACAAGCTCGCCATCCGCCAATCACGGATGGATAGGGGCGGCACGTCGAGCTCCGCGCCCTCCCCCGTGGCTCGAAATGGCCCCTTCACCTCCACGCCCGACCACTGCGGTCTGTGCCCTCCCCTACGGCCCGGCAGGGCTCTTGCAGCTCCAGGCCATCACCTTCGGCCGCGCTAGGTGTTGGTCCCATCACCATTGAGCCCACGGCGGCTCCTTGAGTCCGAGGCACGGGCAGCTCACCGCGCAAAGCAAGCGGCTCGGGCAGGATCCAGCCACTACGTTCATGGATCTTGCATATCCGCGTCAGTCCCCCTACCCTCCGAATCGAACGACGAGGACCGGATCCTCCACTACGTTCTACGCTGGTCGTTGACGAACACGAAGACGAACGCCCACTACCGCTGCCACCGCAAGATGCGAAGGCATTGCAGCTGAGCCTTGAGGCGTCGGAGCGGCTTGCAGCTGAGCAAGCAGTCGTCACCAACAAAGCCCACTGCCTTGCCGAGTAGGCCAGCGCCACCCGACGTCTCGCCAGGCTCCCCTCCTCCGAGTCATCCAGAAACTTTGATGCCCCCCCGACGACTATGCCTACGCCGCCTTCGACGTGCACTACTGGCGCCCCGGAGACGACAAGGGGAAGGGCAAGGCGAAGTGGTGATGTCCATTTGCATACTTTTATCTCATCTAGTCCTAGATCGTAGTCGTATCTATCGCATGTGTATGAACTAACTATGCCCGGTTGTCCTATCCTAGTGCTATCGTATAAAGTATGAACTAGCTATGATGAACTTGATGTATCCGGTTATATATGTATGACGAACTGCTATGTGTTTATCATCATTGTGTTCTTCTATGTTGCATGGCTTTGTATGGATTTAGGGGTTTGGGTATGAGGGGTGCGGCTGCTGGGGCGGACAAAACGGGTTCGAGCCCATGCCGTCCGTGGATGCATCCGCGGACATATGAGGTGTCAAATTTCCCCAGTCCAGTTGAAGATGCTCTTACAGGCCCTAAGCGAAATTTGTGCATCCATACTGGAAACTCAATATCCTTCATTAATGACTTTAGCCCGTCTGCCATGACTACACGACATGCTAAGAAATCATGCATTGGCCAATGTGGCAATGTTTACACTTTCATTACTGATATTGTAAATATACGAAGACCTTACAGAAAAGAGATTACTGATGTGTACCCTACTAGGATTTCTTAGTTCTATGTATATTTAGAAGTCCAAAATCACTAAGGTCTTGCTAATCACAGCTGACATATATGATATATCATCACATTGCATGTCTATAGAAGCACTGCAGACATAGACAATCCAATTAACCCTACAGAAGTTATGTTGATAGTAACAACAGTGGGGTATCAACTCTTGTATGATTATGTACAGGTCTACAAGGGCACTTCAAGAGGAGCTTCTAATTCAAAGACCTCTCATAAACTCACGCACTGATCTTTATTTTCCAGATGTGGCCTAAATTATTATGATATCCAACACAAAACAGCTACAGGTCTACAAAAATGAGATGCTAACAGTTCTACTTGACACCCCAAAACCTGTGAGGTAATGATGCCCATGACTTCGAAGATTATATTTTGCTTACACCAACATAAGATAACCGAAAGCTTTAATATTATTTAGTAAATAAGAAGATTAGTGTACCGCTGCCACTAGTTCCAACAATTGCCACACTGTTTCCTGCCGGTACAGTGAAAGAGGCCCCATCAAGAATCTTCCTTTCTGGTACATACCTGGAAGAAATCAAATCTCTGAGCTACTCGTCAATAATATGGTACTGGATCGGACTGTTGTCTAATTTACAGCCTCTACTACATCACAGATCTGATTTACGTAGTTGTACTTAAAGCCTTGGTTGGTTTCTTAAATTTACTTTGAAGCAATTCTGCTTAGTCAGGGAACTCCCTCTATTCCAAATTAATTGAAGTTCTAGGTTTGTCCTTAGTCAAACAAGCCTAAGTTTGACCAAGTATATACAAAAATGTGTTAGAGATCTACAACATCAAATATAGATAGTACGAAAACAAATTTTATAAAGAATCTAATGAAAATAATTTGGTGTTTAAAATGTTGGTCTATTTTTCTGTAGACTTGGTCAAACTTAAACAAGTTTGACTTAGGACAAAGCTAGAACTTTAATTAATTTAGAACAGAGGGAGTACATCCCAATATTCACAGTGACTGTTCTCAGATTTTTGCTAATTAAAGAGCGTTAAAATTAGTAAAGTCTTAGCTGTATGTGTTACCCAGATGACATGAAGCGGGAGTTATTTGTTAGATGATCCAAGTTGTTAATATTTCACCTATTTGAGGTCTTTGGAGATGACAGTCAAGATGATTAGAGAAGTTCAAATTTACAGGGAGATCATAGACAAAGAAAATCACTAAATTTAGATGTCCTATAAACACTTCAGTACTATATATTCACTGCTGAAAGAAATTTCAGGAAAGAAAAAAATTCCACTCAACAAGGATGTATTTAGCAGGAATACTTTCACATTCTTTTCGAAGGAAACCAAATATACTGGAAAAAAACACTATCATTTAAGTGGCTATCAATCGTTAAAAGAAGTGAAGCTGCTTGGTTGCTCTACTGCTTTCAAACTTGCTACATGTGCAGTTTTCTTTTGGGAAATAATATAAGCACTTTGCGGCACTTAACAAGCTAACAAAGGACAAAACTTACCCAAAATGCACGTTCTCAAATTCAATGCATCCTCCCTTGAACTGCAAAGGTTGTGCATGAGGCTCGTCCTTTATTCCAGGTTTTTCCTAAAACAAGACGCAGATAATAGTTCTGAAGTGTCTGAGACCATAATTAAGGATAAATTAAACTGCATGCCATCAGACATTGAGCAGTATGAATCTATAACTACAAAGCTTTTACCTCAAGTAACTGAAACATAGACTTCATGTCAATGAGGCTCTGTCTAGATTCTCGGTAGACACTCCCAAGGAAGTTCAGCGGCAGTGAAAGCTGGAATAGAAGTCCATTAACCATGACCTGGACGCCAAGATTTCAACACATTAATCAAAGGCAACTGCAAGACTAAGAAAAGCAGAAAACGAAAAAGATCTGAAGCTTAATATCAAGTCATTTTTAAACAGTACTCCCTCTGTCCCAAAATAAGTGACATGGTCGCCACTTATTTTGGGTCGGAGGGAGTATATTTTATTTTCCAGTTACACATTTTCGCTTCTAACAACTTTAATGTCGACAACCTGAGGATATATTCAACCTGAGTTGAATATCTTTCTGCTTTGATGTGGATGTATTGCTACCCCAATGTGTCAAAGTGATCTAAGAAATGAAATGGCAAAAGATATAAAACACAAAGACTTGACATAAGGAACTACCAAATCACCGACAGTCAGAGCACCACTCATTATACCATATGAGCTCAAAACCATTGCCGTTGACAATGCCGAGCTGAATATAACACTTTGCCCAAAATTCAGGTAGGCGAGGCTACTTTGAGTTTTCAGTGCAGCATCCTCGTAACCTGAGCACATTGTAAGAAAAAGTAGTTAAAAGATCAAACATATCTAACAAAATTAACTTATAGTGTAGCCGTGTATTTCATTTTGTGATGACATTTCTCCCACGAATTAATTGATATATGTACTTACTCTTTAAGTATTTATCATACTTCTGAACTTCAAATTGCTCATTGTTGAAGTATTTGACAGTCTGCACGCAAGCAAAATAAGAATGGTAAGAAGTTGAATTACAATATGGAACGGTAAAAATATAGACCAGACACCAGAGTAACGGACAACCATGGGATAACCTCATAATTCAGAAGGGAGTCAACTGCCACTGTACTAGAAGCATTATCAGCTTTGTTCATGGCTGTCCTGAACTGAGTCCGCCACTGTCATAATGAAAACAGAGTGATGAAGAACCAGAGTAATACATGGTAGGAAAGATACCATTAGATAGGTAGATTGAGCATTTATGAAAGCAAGATCTTAAGACTACATATGTGATGACAGAGTACAGTGTCCGCACCTGTGTGATAGCCAAAGTGAAAGCAATGTAGGTAGCAACTGAAACTGAAGTAATCCAAGCAAAAGTGGAACCAAACTGGTAGGCAAGTATACTTGACACCATACCAATCTGTAAATAAGAAGCAACAGCACAAGGCAAACAGAGCTCACATAAAGGCCACAAGAAGAAATGACATAAATTACCAAAAGCAACCAGCATCAATATGACAATATCACAGGCAATTTGCACAACTGGTGGACAGTAACAGTTGAGGGTAGTAACTGTGAGTACCTCTAGTATTGTGGGAACAACATTGAACACCATCACTGTAAGAATGTAATTTATGGCACGACTGCCTCGGTCAATTATGCGATTTAGAGCTCCAGTTTGACGGCTGAAACACATAAACCGGCAAGGAAACATAATGAAAATTCAAATAGCCTCCATTAAATCAATACTCAGCAACTACATAATAATAAGTGTTGTTCTTGTAGCTTGTTTCCACACCGATTTACAGGATGCATCATGCAATACAAGCAAGACCTTAGGGCCGATTAAAAGCTGGCGCACCTTACTGGTGTGGGCACGCAGGTAAGCAGGAAGGGTAGCATGGGCACGGATAGAGGATATTGGGGTTCAGAGACTTCTTATTGACTGTTTGATTGAATAAAAAAAATGGGTGCAGCTTATATAAAGGAATTAGTGTTTAACCATCTAAGTTACTTGTGGTAGTTTTACCACAAATGTATTGTACGTAAGGACAACAGATAATGCGGTTAATCAATGAAAAGAGGGAAAACATCGAAACAAGCATGATGGATGAATCAGAGCATTTCCCAAGTACCTTAGATGATAACGAAGATCAAGCTCATGCAGGTGAAAAAATACCTGCAATGCGAAGAGTTAAGAAACTAAATCAATACTTAAAGTGCCTGCAGTTTAACATCGAAACAGTTGCGCAGCACCAGTCATCCAACAAGTGGATCTTGTCCAGATGCCATTATAGTAACTTTTTTTCTTCTCCATGAATATAAACATATATAGGAGAACAATAGCATTGGATATCAAGAAAAATAAGATACTTAATTCAACATATATCCATACTGTGTTGAAACATCCAAATTCTGGATGACTTCAAACAGAAAATAATCATTCAACTTCACTAAAATGTGGTACCATAGAAATGAAAAGGTTTCAATATTTACCGTCCTGGAGACTGAACGGATGGCTCTCGCAGTCACTTTAGAAAATAAAGCATTGCGCAATTCTGAAAACAGAGAATTTGCCATGAGGACTAAATCATAGTTATATATCTTTTAACAGGAGAGCAGTAAGAGAGAATATCGAAAATGCATATCCTCATGCTCAACAAAGGAGTTTCTTTTGGCAGCTTTTCAGGCGTAAGAAAACAATGATAAGCAACTTCTATAAAAAATGTACCTGTACAAGCTGATACTCCTGACCGTGCAATACCATAACCAATCAGAACTGCTGCTGGACTTGCAAAGAGAGCCAGCATGGTTGCATTAGCATCTGTAAATGATGACAGCGAGGCTTCAACGCCACCAAGGGCTGCAAGCCAATCGATAGCAAGCTTAAACAAGAAAGGCACTTGAACATTTATAACCTGGTGTCCATTAAACAGAAAAACTTCGTCAAAATAAAATTTTAAACAGATAAGGCACGTGACAAAGTTGGAAGGTTCATGTAACAACTTCACCCATTATGACATGTATGATGTATCATAACTGGAAGGGCAATATTCTTCCTTTGATTTCAGAGTGATGATAGTTGACTATTTGAGGTATTAAACAAGAAATTCCATTTAAAAATACACCTACAAATAGGCTGTATCTGAGTTTATCACATTACATGAGAATAGGTTAAAAGGGTCATTTGTATAAAGAAAAAATAGAAGAATATCAGTGCACTATGGGCACTGCATACCAACAAAGTGAGGTAAAGAGATTATCAATACCGAGCCTGCAACATGATGGTCAATGGTAGCTTCTAGGGAAGAGTGTTAGCTCAAATGGGATTGCCAACATTTGCAGATTGCTAGTCATTAATGAGTACAACAGAAACAAAAGTTTTTGCTAACAAAAGTTGATGTTTCTTATCATCAACGATACTTGTATAGGTTAGAGTTTTCACGAGTAGCATTTACCTTTGCACCAACTAAGAGGCCCAATGACAGCACAAGCCTGAAGCGGAAATCAGGGCTATCGTTCAGCATTAAGTACTTCCAAAGGTTTCGAAGAATCTGCGCGTCTGCTATCTGATCATCAATGTCCTTTTTTGGGGCATCTTTATGCACGTCATCATCAGCCGGCTTCCCAACAGTCACTGAATTGGCAGCTGTGGAGAATGCATGCCCTCTCTACAAACATAGTAAGAATCACAAAACCATATTTGACAAACAAACAATAGCTTCTATTAAGAAAATTAACAGACAAATGCATCAAACTTCTCGTTATTGCTGCAATCACTGACATCATGAACCAACCGCAAGAAGATACTTGAATAACCATATTTCAGGTGGAACTGAAAAGTGCAGAGTAAATACAACAACACTTCACAGACAGAATCAGCATTAAGAAGGCAACACTGCCATATGCACCACGCTTGTACTTCATTTTGTGCTTTGACAGATTATAAGCCGGAGACCGAGTATCTTCCCTTTGTAACAATTAAAGAACAAAACTGAAGCCCAATCAACAGCGCCCACTAACTCCATCAGTCGTGCTTCATTTTTTATGTGTAAGCTATTAACGAATCACCTTACTGCTGCCTACTGTTTTGCTAGGAAATTCCAACTTGTTTCAGTAAAACATTGATAACGTATAAGGTAAGACCCCTATCATGCACTACTGTATGTATGCATCTCAGCATCGAAACTAGAATGCGGTAAGCACTTGTTACCAAGTCGCGGAGGGGCCGCCCGCAGTGCGGCGGGTAGGTGGAATCCGGCAGCAAGCAGTTGACGTGGGCAAAGGGGGCGCTGCTCCCAGGAAAAACCCTACAGTTTGGTCCGAGTTCTCCGAGGTGGGGATTACGGAGAGGCTTCGGCACTGGCGGCCCATTGGTTCCGTCGAGCCGCCGGAAAACAGAGGAGGCGGCGGCCGCCGTGGAGGGTTGGAAGCGGGAGCTGCGTAGCAGGTGCCTCGCAGCGAGTATGCGGGAGGAAGGCCGCATGGCGCTCCCCGGCGACTGCGACGGCGACGCTAACGGATGGAGGTGAGGTCAAGCGTGGAGCCGTGGAGGCGGAGTTGGGACTCCCTGGCCCCTGTGGAGAGAGTAGGGGTCCTTTTCCCCTTTCCGTGTGATTTTTATTCCTTATTACTCCTATTTTACCCTTTTCAACTGGTTTTTGGAAACTTGAAATAGAGTACCGGGGTTCAACGCACCTGGACAATATGTAAAGGTTCTTGGACAAATTTGCATGTAAATATAAAATATACTCTTTTTGTCCCAAAATTTATGTTTTAGATTTATCTACATACAAATGTATCTATTCACATTTTAGTGTTAGATACGAAATATAAGACAAGAATTTTAGAACAGAGGAAGTATATACAATCCTTATAAAACTCTAAATTTTCGGGGAATAGAGTTTTTGATGTACTGTGGGGATGCGAGGTGAGTGGGATTACTCTTGTCAGTCAATGTTGTCTAGGTTTTCTCCTAAAAAATGTTGGCTATGTTTCTTTCACGTAATCCCATGTGACTATGATACATCGCGATGATATAACGCAACCCTTCCATGCCGCCTCTCTCCTATGTTCTCTCGCTCGCTGTCGTCTTTTTCTCTTCCTTTCTTCTATTCCAAATTCAACACCGCCGCGTAAGATTTTGGCCACCCCTAATTAGCACCACCATTCGTCAGTCCAACCTCGCAACAATCCGCCACCACCAATTCCTACGGTAGCCTAGCCTTCAACCCCCTCCTGACATGCCCCCGCAACAAACCCTAGGCGAAGCTAGGTTCGCATGCATGGCAGTCCAGCGGCCATTAGCATCGCCTCCTACAGGTCTAGTTACACCTAGTTTATTTTCTTCGCTCAAGTTCCCCCCCCCCCCTCCTCTGGTGCCCGCCACCGCAGCCATTGTCTTTTGCTCCTACAGGAACTCGAGATCTCCCTCCAGTGCACCCCTGTGACACAACAACTTCTCCACACCCCGCCCGAGATCTCTAGCCCACCCTTCTCAACCTACTTCTGCGTTGGTTACAACACGAGGTGCTGCCTCCGGCAAGCTCTACCACGGGAAGGACTAGTAAGCGGCAGCGGGGAGCACGGCCCTCCTGGACAATGTGTGAGAATAGGCTAGTGAGTCATCTCTCTCTCTCTATCAATGACTACATATGTTCGGTGGTGAATCTCTTCTCTAAAAGCGATGAAATGTTTTCCTTTTAGCCTTGCAGCCTAAGGAATTTATATTACAACTCTACATCTGCAATACCATGATTATTGTCCCCTTCTCTCTGCCCTAGAACAAAGTATACAATTTACATCTCTTGTAAGTAACATACCTTTCTCCTATTCTATTTTGTTCTTCTGTGGTGATGTTAGTGAATAAAGTGATTGATTTTGCAAAATTTTCGTTTTTGATTATGGCATCTACTATATCTAAATAGGAGCACCCCATTATCTATTTCTCTTGACATGTGGTATATCAGCAACTCTGAACATGCAAACGTGGGACACCATGCCTTCTATTTCCATTCATACGTGATTGGCTGAATCAAGCCCCCTCTTGCATTTCTTTTTCAGTGGTAACTACTTGGCGTACTACATGCATGATCCCATGTCATTAATTATTATTTTAATCAGCATGGAGATTACTTTTTCCATCCCAATACTTCATCCCCTTCTCTGCTTACACCCTTCCCCTTCAACTTTCTCAGTCCACCCAGCTTCCAGTCAATTGCAGCATATAAATCTTCCTCCAAAAGCCCCCATTTGGGCATTATGCTGAGTGGTAACCACAACCTCAGCTTCCTGCCTTTGCTTGCCGCTCTTGTGAGAATGGGTGGGTCATCAGCAGGTGTCTGTTGCGGCAGAGCAGGTGGATGGTTCCAACTATGAACACCCACCAGCCCTTCTCTCCCTCAAAAGTAAAAAAGATCAACGACCCCTCATAAAAGAAGTGATATTTTCTCCACATCATAGGTGTGGCGGTTGGACGGTGATCTGGGCATGATGGCGCTCATATGTATGGCTATGTCCACCGGCTCACCGACTACTCTCTTGGTCCAACACGACCGTCGGTCTGCCTCACTTCTGAAGGCTCATCCGGCTCCGCCATGACCACCTTTCCTTCGATGGCTCTCCGACTCCTCCATGAACGCCTCAGCCGAGATTCTCTCACGTTGCTATCCACTTGCCGGTGGATCCTCCGGCATGATTGCCACCACCTCGCCACTGACGGCTCTCAGACTCTGGCAACCACCGGTGGCCTTTCGTCTTCTCCTGCGATCTCTGTCTCCATTTGTAGAAGCTAGCTCCGTTGCCGCTGGAGAGGCTAGCTTTCTTTTCAGCCTGGAAGGAAGAAACTCATGGCAACACCAGTGAGGGCCTCAAACATGGAATGGAGAATGACACTCAATGCCCAGAGAAGCACTTGATCTAGCTCTTGTAGTGAGCTTTTCAGCGGGGTTGTTGGCGTCGAGTTTGTCTTTCCTCCAACGACGTCTTTCTGATGCGTTAATGGTAGCCTTATTTCGCTGAGCTAACCTTTTGCGGCTAGGGAGGAAGCCATTATGGTCGTTCGGTGCTCTCCTTTCTAGTGGTCATGCAAAACACCCAACTTCGGACTACAATAACGACTTGCAGTTCTAGTGGTCATATACTATGTTCTTCAGTTTTCTTCCTCTGAGTGTTACGTATATCTATACCAATATAAAAAGACCCAAAAGGGCAGATCCAAATCATCTCGACCGTCAAATCATGTTATCTAGCGGTTCAAATCGCTCCAATGTTGAGCACCAAACACGTTTAACGCTTTAATTACCCACCACTACCATTGGTTATAAACACGTTTTGACTCAACGCTATCCCATAAAATCTATCATGTAATTAATATCTTATCATTCCCGTAAAAAAGTAATTGATATATTTTATCAAATACCAACGTGCAGCAGATATATCTTACCTAATATAACGTGCAACTAATATCCTATTAAATATAAACATGCATTGCACATACATTATTACTAGTATAAATAAAAGATCACAGTTACCGTACACATCCCAATTAAATAAAGCACACGTAGTAGGAAAATAAGTTTGGTTTGTGGTGTCCATCCCCTTTCCGAAGACACTTGGTAATAGCATTTTTTTTCCGTCTGATGACATCCATCTGCTCCAAAAAAAGGCAGCATTTAGACTGAATTGGAGAGTGAGAATAAACTTGATACACCAAATAGTTTTTGCCAATTGAGGGCTTCACGTCTATCATTCAAATTTGCAAGTTGCTGACAATACTTCACGAATAACATTTAGTAATGGCCGGAATCTACTTATGCATGTTTATCAATAGTTGTAACACACTCGTTTTATTATTATGTGATGCAAGAAATATGTAAATGTGTTATATCTAAATGTGTTATAGACTGTACAAACTTTTGCATACGTTTAAACTTCCAAGATGATATGAAATTTAAATCTTCCAGCCTAGCGTGGAGTATGGACATGAAAGGTTCATTGTTATTAGACATAGTTCTTTTAAATGACTTGAAATTTATTGTCAATGTTCGAAACACCGTCTGATGCACCTGATAATTCTTAGATGGTGCTTCCACTTTCACATTTATATAATATATAGTTGGTACTATTTTTCTCCTTTTGCTCACATTTCTCACTTCAGCACGTGTGGTATCTTCTAGTTAGATTAGTTATTACTACATGGAAAAGACTTAGTTGTGTTGTTGCTGTTGGGAAACGTTGCATGGGAAATAAAAAAAATCTACGCACACGCAATGATCTACCCATGGAGATGCATAGGAGCGAGGGGGAGAGTGTGTCTACATACCCTCGTAGACCGTAAGCGGAAACGTTTGAAAACGCGGTTGATGTAGTCAAACTTCTTCTAGCTCCGACCGATCAAGTATCGAACGTACGACACCTCCGAGTTCTGCACATGTTCAACTCGGTGACGTCCCTTGCCTTCTTGATCCAGCAAGTTGTCAAGGTAGTAGATGAGTTTGGTCAACATGACGGCGTGGTGACGGTGATGGTGAAGTGATCCATGTAGGGCTTCACATAAGCACTATGAGGATATGACCGTAGGAGTAAACCGTAGAGGGGGCGCCGCACACGGCTAGGCAATTGTCTGGTGTGTGCTAGCCCCCCCCCCCCCTCTGCATATATATATATATAGGTGGGAGGGAGAGGGGAGAGGCCAAGGGGCGCCCCAAGTAGGCCCGAATCCTACTTGGGTCTCCTGCCCTTGGTCGCGCCCCCCCTGCCATGTTTGTCGGAGGGGGAATGAAAGAAGGAGGAGAGGGAAGGAAGTGGGAATCCTAATCCTCACTTACCTTTCCCTTTTCCCCTTTCCTTCTCGTCCTTAGGCCAACCCATATTGGGGGCGCACCATCCCCTTGTGGCTGGTGCATTTCCCCTCTTGGCCCATAAGGCCCATATCTTTTGTCAGGGGTGTCCGGAACCCCTTCCGGTGACCCGATAAGTACCCGGTATCCCCCGAAACACTTTCGTGTCCGAATACTATCGTCCTATATATCAATCTTTACCTCTCAACCATTTCGAGACTCCTTGTCATGTCCGTGATCTCATCCGGGACTCCGAACAACATTCGGTCACCAAATCACATAACTCATATAATATTATATCGTCATCGAACGTTAAGCGTGCGGACCCTATGGATTCAAGAACTTTGTAGACATGACCGATACACCTCTCTGGTCAATAACCAATAGCGGAACCTGGATGCCCATATTGGCTCCTACATATTCTAAGAATATCTTTATCGGTACCGTTATGACAATATACGTAATTCCCTTTGTCCATCGGTATGTTACTTGCCCGAGATTCGATCGTCGGTATATTCATACCTAGTTCAATCTCATTACCCACAAGTATCTTTACTCGTTCCGTAATACATCACCTCATGACCAACTCCTTAGTCGTTTGCTTCCAAGCTTATGATGTGTATTACCGAGAGGGCCCAAAGATACCTCTCCGATACTCGGAGTGACAAATCCTAATCTCAATCTATGCCAACTCAACAAACACCTTCGGAGATACCCGTAGAGCATCTTTATAATCACCCAGTTACGTTGTGACGTTTGATAGCACACATGGTGTAGGATCGAAAGTATGTCTAGAGGGGGTGATTAGACTACTTGACCAAATAAAAATCTAGCATTTTCCCAATTTTAAGTCTTGGCAGATTTTCGCAACTTATCACAAGTCAAGCAATCAACCTACACATGCAATTCTAAGAGTATAGAAGCGGAATGTAAATCATTGCATATGAAGGTAAAGGGGGGGAGTTTGGAGGGAGCAAACGCAATGTAGACACAGAGATTTTTGGCGTGGTTCCTATAGGTGGTGCTATCGTACATCCACGTTGATGGAGACTTCAACTCACAAAGGGTAACGGTTGCGCGAGTCCACGGAAGGCTCTATCCACGAAGGGTCCACGAAGAAGCAACCTTGTCTATCCCACCATGGCCATCGCCCACAAAGGACTTGCCTCACTTGGGTAGATCTTCACGAAGTAGGCGATCTCCTTGCCCTTACAAACTCCTTGGTTCAACTCCACAATCTTGACGGAGGCTCCCAAGTGACACCTAACCAATCTAGAAGACACCACTCTCCAAAAGGTAATATATGGTGTGTTGATGATGAATTCCTTACTCTTGTGCTTCAAATGATAGTCTCCAAAATACTCAACTCTCTCTCACAGATTTGGATATGGTGGAAAGATGATTTGAGTGGAAAGCAACTTGGGGAAGACTAGAGATCAAGTTTCTTGTGGTTGGATTGGAATATCTTGGTCTCAACACATGAGTAGGTGGTTCTCTCTCAGAAAATGAATGCCGGAAGTGTAGGCACGTTCTAATGGTCTCTCCATGAATGGAGGATGGGTGGAGGGGTATATATAGCCTCCACACAAAATTTAACCGTTACACACAATTTACCAAACTCGGTGGGACCGAGTAGTGAAACTGGGTCAGACCGATTTTAGTCCAAAATGTGAACATTAGGCTTTTCGACGTGACCAACATGTCAACTCGGTGGGACCGATTGTGTTAGGGTTAGTGTATAACGTAAAATCGGTGAGACCGATTTCTGTAATAGGCAAAGAGAGAGTTGGTCAGGCAAACTCGGTGGGACTCATCGCTCATTTCGATGAGACCGAAACATTACGAAAAGGAAACAGAGAGTTTGCATTGCGAACTCGGTGGGACCGATCGCTCATCTCGGTTAGACCGAAACGTTACGAAGGGAAACAGAGAGTTTGCAATCCCATCTCGGTGAGACCGAACTGATTAGGGTTTCTGGCTATGGCTATGTCAAATGAACTCGGTGGCGCTGGATAGAACAAATCGGTGGGGCCGAGTTTGACTTTTGGTTTGGGACATATGTGGATATGAGAAAGTGGTTGAGGGCTTTTGGAGCATATCACTAAGCATTTTGAGCAAGCAAGCCATTAAGCAACACCTCATCCCCTTTTAATAGTATTGGCTTTTCCTATGGACTCAATGTGATCTTGGATCACTAAAATGAAAATGTAGAGTCTTGAGCTTGTGCCAATATGTGTCCTTAGCATTTTGAGGGGTCCACGTCTCTATTCCATGCCATGCCAGTCATTGAACTTTCTGAAATGATTATCTTGAAAGAATATTAGTCCAATGAGCTATATGTTGTTAAGAATTACCAAAACCACGCAGGGATTAGTTGCACTTTCAATCTCCCCCTTTTTGGTAATTGATGATAACATATAGATTAAAGCTTTGACAAATGTTAATAAGAATGAAATATATCGTCGCTTTTGAGAAGTATGTGATAAGCAAGAGCTCCCCCTAAATTTGTGCATTATTTAAAATTTGCTTTTGAATGTAAATGCACAATCGATTAGGATCATGGGTTACTCTTCCATGTCACATACATCTTGGTGGCGCGCTCAAAATGATAGTATGTGAAATATGCACTCATCACCAGGACAAAGCGAATGATCATCATACATGAGAGATAGATAATATCATCATCCAAGCATAAGCATTAACATATGATATGATCAAACACATGACCATACAAGTATCTCACACACACATAAAGTATTATACAAGCAAGCAAACGAATAAGTAGTGAACAAGATAGCAAAAAGAAGCAAAGCTCTCTCTCTCTCTCTCTCTCTCTCTCTCTCCCGAAGCCTATGATCTATACATTTTCTCCCCCTTTGGCAACAAGTTACCAAAAAGCTCAAAAATGCATAGTGCTATGCGGCTCTCTAAGCCCGATCTTCGGGAGGTGGCGTGGAGAGGACTCCTGGGACAAATGCATCCATTAAGGTTGTAGGAGCTGGTGGAGTTGCAACCGGAGCGGCAACTGAAGATGTGGCTGCAGGTGCTGAAGTAGTAGCTCTAGTGTCTGTCACTGGCACTGCTACAGATCTTTGTGCCCTAGGCACTCTTTGAAAAGCTTCAATGGTAGCTTTCCCTTTCCTCTCTTCATCTTCATCCTAGAGCTGCTCAACAGCTGTTTGCATCTTTGTGACCTTCAAGTCTAGATCATAAAACTTTGTTTCAATGATCCTTTCAAGTCTCTCTTGATTCTGAGTCAGGGTGGCCAATCCTTTTTCAATCCTCAAAGTGGCTTGAATAAGATATCCAAGTTGATATTGTTTTGACTTGAGAAAAACTTGGGAAGCCTCTTCAACACTTGGCATCTTGGCTGCCTTCTCTTCTTTTGCTTTTGCTCTCTTCTCTTGAGCCTCTACTGAAGTGGGATTTGCAGCATCCATGACAACTATGTTGCCCTGAAAGTCAGGCCTCAAGGGAAGATGCTCTTTGTCCAACAAGTATGTCCCTTTGCCCATCTTGGAGTTGATGAGCATCTGGATGTGTGGAGCATACCCACATGATCTCTTCTAATCAACAGGTGTCCTCTTGATTGTCTCTACAATCAGTGTCATCACCTTAAACTTTTATAGCACATCAAACATATGTAGAAAATTTATGGAATGTCCTCTTATCATTCTATGATCACCAGACTTGGGCACAATGTGTGCCTGAGGATGGTATTGGTTGTGGGCAATCCTGACAGAAGAAAGTAGACAGAGCCAAACTTGTGGTGTTCAAAAGCTGCATCTGGAATCTCCTTGTACATATGTGCCATGGAGTTGGGTCCCTTCCTTGGCTTGGCATACACATCAGTGTCATCCTCATGCTCTTTAGGAGCATTGATCAGCTTGGCCCACTCAGCAACTGTTGACTGGTACCTTGTACCTTCAGACATCCAAACAATCCTTCCATCTGGGTAGAAGTGAGCTGTTGAATAGAAATGCATAATGAGCTCATCATTCCACTTGGTCAACTTTTGACCCACAAAGGCATCAACTCCATTCATCCTGAATCTCTCATGAACTCCAGGGGAGTGGTCTTCATTGTTGTTGATGTACTTCCAGTCAACCCACTTCATGTCACATACAATGGGCTTCTTGTCCAGGAGCACGATCTCATAGAAGTCCTGATGTTTCTTAGTGTGGAACCTGTAATCTACAGCAGTTCTTCTTCTTGAGGCATAAGGATAGGACTGTTTCCACAGTCCGAGACCTGCATCCTTCCTTATCTTCATGTGTTCAGCCACTGGATGTGTATCATCGTGATCAGGGATCTTGGGCTTTAACTTTCTGAGCACTTGGGCTCCATCTTCCTCTTCTTCTTCAATTTCAGGCACTGGGGCCTTGTTCTTATCAGCAGTAGGAATATTTCTTGTGCTTCTCTTTGGTGCGGACTTGGTGGCTGGAGCAGTAGCTTTGGGGGTAGTCTTGGGCTTTGATGGAGCAGCCCCAGACTTGATGGCATCCCCCATCAGCTTCTGAGTTTTAGGTGCTGGTGCAACATCCTCTTCTTCCTCTTCTTCCTCATCAGATTGAATCATCATTGAGGGCTTTCCAATAAATCTTGCCATAGTTTTATTGGCCCTTTCCTTCTTCTTCTTGCCTTCACCAGCAGCCTCTTCTTTAGTTGATTTGGAGGCTTCAAGAGTTGAGGCTTTGGCCTTTGACATGGGCACTCTCTTGGCAGGAGCCTTCTTGTGCATACCAGGCTTTGTTGAAGCAGCTGTGCCAAATTCCTTCTTAACCACTTTCTTCTTGGAGCTGACCTCTTCCTCAGCAGCAACATAATCCTCATCTTCAGAGTCTGAGTTTCTCTTCTTCCTCCGCCTAGTAGCAGCCTTAGGCATGTTGCTAGGAGTACTTCTGCTCCCATCATCATAGCTACCAGAGGGACTAGTGCCCTCACTCATGTTAACTTGCTCCTTAGACTTGTTCTGGCTGTCACTCTGATCAGACATTTCTGACACTGCTAACTGAAAGCTGACCCTGTGAATACATATAGATGAGATAGAGTGGATGAGCATCACAAAGTGCAGAGATTTTGCAAATCAATTGAGTCAAAAACTTAGTTTTAGTTTTCCACAGAAAGCATTTCGTAGCTACCGATATGTTAAACTCGGTGCCACCGAAGCAATATTGGAGTCTGAACTAGTGAGATCGGTCAGACCGAGACACAGTTCGGTGAGTCCGAGATTGCTAGGGTTTCACTGAGAGTTGAACTCGGTCACACCGATTTGCAAGTTTCGGTCAGACCGAAAGTTACAAGTGCAATGGCCCAAGCCAAATCGGTGAGACCGATTTCTACAACTCGGCCGGTCCGACATGAGTTCGGCAGAAACCTAACCCTAAATTTTCGAATCAAAACTAATCTAAAGGGAGTTTTTGCTGGATAGGATAATCTCAAACTTGGTAAGAATCATGGCATTGACTTTGTGCTAAGAATCGGAGGTAAATATTGCACAAAGGATCGAACTCATACCCTAAATTGGCGATGAGCTTGCTACGGCGACAACGGCGGTGAAGATTCCCGTTGATGGCGGTGGAGACCAGTGACGGGAGGTCGCTGGCGATGAGGAGATGATCCGGAGACCCGAGTCGGCAGAGCAGGACACGCGTGGGTGAAAAGGTTTTGGACAAATTTC
Organism: Triticum monococcum; assembly: GCA_034509565.1. Taxonomy (NCBI): domain Eukaryota; kingdom Viridiplantae; phylum Streptophyta; class Magnoliopsida; order Poales; family Poaceae; genus Triticum; species Triticum monococcum. The sequence goes on from CM067844.1 coordinate 413,815,105, forward strand.
CAAAATTTGACCCGTGGGTATATACATCCTGACCCTGTCAGTGTGACCGAGTGGAACAACTCGGTAGCACCGAGATGCAGAATCGCAAGCGGTTACTGCAACTCAGTGTGACCGAATGGTTCTAATCGATTGCACCGATATTGAAAACCTAGATTAACTCAATGAACTCGGTTTGACCGAAAGGGATGAATCGGTCAGACCAAAAAACACAGAGAGGTTTTGGAAGTATAAGTCTATGACGAATCGGTGACTCCAAGTGCTCCTCACCCAGAGGGTTCGAATCTGACTTGATCAAACTTTATGATGTAGCATGAATAGAGTTTGAGACAAGAAAAAGCATAGATAGCTGGAGGAAGTTCTTAGGCATTCTTGTCCATCCATTTGGCAAAAAGAAAAGACCAAACAATCAAAACAACAAATGGATGTCCTTGAGTGAGAAAAATATGCAATCAACATGCTCACACAATAAGATGGCAAATGAAATATGTGGCAAAGCATGCACAATCACTCTAGCATCTATCAAGCAATTGGCGATGACTAGGTCATCTATATATGAGTATATTGACTTAGGAGTCAAATGCGAACATTTGATCATAGGTCATACTCATCGTTTAAGCGCAAGTGGGGTTACCACTTTTACACAAAGCATTGTTGTGTTCACATCATTAGAGTTGCTTTAGCTCAATTCTTATAGTAAAGCTCCCCTAGATGTGATACCCCCCCCTAAGAGGGATGAACTAATCTTGGGTTTTGTCGATGATGACTTCATGTAGATGTTGAAGATGTGGATGCTCAATGTTGATGTAGATCATTTGGAGCAATCCATTGGAGTGAGTTGCACTTTCAATAGCTACATGGGTTAGTCCCACAAGGAACAACCAAGGATATCCATAGACATAGAGTGAAGTACACACAAGATGATGTCCATGAAAGCATTAGGTTACCTTGTCCCTTGTCTTACCAACAAGAGGGTTTGTGACTCCTTGAACTAGCGCAAGATGTGGAAGTTGTTTGCACTTGTTCTCGCCAAAATGATATGAGTGAAGTATGTTGGCAGAGTCACCCTTAAGAACTCTCTAGTTCTTCTTCTTTGGGATCCACATCAACTTGATGGGAATCGTTAGAGTTGTGATTGTACTTGATGAAGTAGAACTTGATGTAGTCTTGGGGACCCACTTGACCAAGGCCTTGGGAGCTTCTTCAAATGCATCAATCTCCTCTTGAAGCTTGTCCTTGCCTTTTTTGCTTGTGGTCTTGTGGTGGAAGATCATCTTGAGCTTGTGTTACTTTGAAGGAAGTAAGATCATACTTCTCTTATCAAGGAACAAACTTCGTCTTGGGGTATTGATCTTCTTCCCACTCAACTCCATTAGCATTGAACTTTCGTTCAAAACCAACACCTTGATTCTGCCGGTGCCTTCCTTGCTTGCGTACAATTTCCTCAAATTGCTTACTTCCGTCAAGGCTCTTGTAAACACCTTTCCCTATAATGCCCTTCGATAAGCTATTTTCTTGCTCAAGTGTAACTTGGCTAAGAGAATCATTAGTGGAATCAAGAGAACTACTGGAAGCAACAATATTGCATTTAGCATGATTATTGTTACTACTAGATGAAGAATCTTTCTTACTCTTGTTGCTAGATTTTACTTGTGGCGTGTAAGTAGACAAGAGTAAACGCTTGGCAATGTAAGAAGAACTTTTCTTACGAAGATCATCATTGATGGCCTTTAAAAACGCATGCTCTTGCTCTAGGTTGAGCTTTTCAAAGCGTAGCTTCTCATGAGTCTTTAAAAGCTCTCGATGATCTTTTAAGGTAGTTTCATGAGCTAACTTAAGAGTGTTTAGTTCTTTAGTTAGACGCTCAATCACCTTCTTATCATCATCATTCATTTTATCTTGATCAACATGATTAATAGCAAGTTCATCATAGTTTTCATCACTAGAGTTGTCAACAAGTAAATCATCATCACCTAGCAAATCATCTTCATCACTATTGAAATCAACATACTCGAGATGTGATACCTTTGGGCCTTTAGCCATGAAGCATATTCCAATTCCTTCATTTGGTGAGTCAAATATGTCATAGGAGTTGGTTGACACAAGTGCTAGATCGGCAACACCTTCATCTTGAGTATATTCGGAGTCGGAGTGATAACTTCTCTCGGAGTGGTGGTCGGAGTCGGAGCCGGATACCCATTCACCAACATGAGCTTGATGTCTTTGTTTTGTGTAGCTCCTTGATGACAAATCCTAATCTCAATCTATGCCAACTCAACAAACACCTTCGGAGATACCCGTAGAGCATCTTTATAATCACCCAGTTACGTTGTGAAGTTTGATAGCACACAATGTGTAGGATTGAAAGTATATCTAGAGGGGGGTGATTAGACTACTTGACCAAATAAAAATCTAGCCTTTTCCCAATTGTAAGTCTTGGCAGATTTTAGAAACTTATCACAAGTCAAGCAATCAACCTACACATGCAATTCTAGGAGTATAGCAGCGGAATGTAAATCATTACATATGGAGGTAAAGGGGAGGAGTTTGGAGGGAGCAAACGCAATGTAGACATGAAGATTTTTGGCGTGGTTCCGATAGGTGGTGCTATCATACATCCACGTTGATGGAGACTTCAACTCACGAAGGGTAACGGTTGTGCGAGTCCACGAAGGGCTCCACCCACGAAGGGTTCACGAAGAAGTAACCTTGTCTATCCCACCATGGCCATCGCCCACGAAGGACTTGCCTCACTTGGGTAGATCTTCACGAAATAGGCGATCTCCTTGCCCTTACAAACTCCTTGGTTCAACTCCACAATCTTGACACAGGCTCCCAAGTGACACCTAACCAATCTAGGAGACACCACTCTCCAAAAGGTAATAGATGGTGTATTGATGATGAACTCCTTGCTCTTGTGCTTCAAATGATAGTCTCCCAAACATTCAACTCTCTCTCTCTCACACACACAGAGATTTGGATATGGTGGAAAGATGATTTGAGTGGAAAGCAACTTGGGGAAGGCTAGAGATCAAGTTTCTTGTGGTTGGATTGGAATATCTTGGTCTCAACACATGAGTAGGTGGTTCTCTCTCAGAAAATGAATGCTGGAAGTGTAGGATCGTTCTGATGGCTCTCTCCATGAATGGAGGATGGGTGGAGGGGTATATATAGCCCCCACACAAAATCTAACCGTTACACACAATTTACCAAACTTGGTGGGACCGAATAGTTAAACTCAGCCAGACCAATTTTAGTTCAAAATGTGAATGTTAGGCTTTTCGGTGGGACCGGCATGTCAACTCGTTGGGACTGATTGTGTTAGGGTTAGGGCATAACATAATCTCGGTGAGACCGATCACATGAACTCGGCGAGACCAATTTCTGTAATAGGCAAATAGAGAGTTGGCTAGGAAAAGTTGGTGGGACTGATCGCTCATTTCGGTGGGACCGAAACATTACAAAAAGGAAACAGAGAGTTTGCATTGCGACCTCGGTGGGACCGATCGCTCATCTCGGTTAGACTGAAACATTACGAAGGAAAACAAAGAGTTTGCAATCCCATCTTGGTGAGACCGAGATCCCTATTGGTGAGATTGAACTGATTAGGGTTTCTGGCTATGGCTATGTCAAATGAACTCGGTGGCGCCGGATAGATCAAATCGGTGGGGCCGAGTTTGACTTTTGGTTTGGGACATATGTGGATATGAGAAAGTGGTTGAGGGCTTTTGGAGCATATCACTAAGCATTTTGAGAAAGCAAGCAATTAAGTAACACCTCATCCCCTTTTAATAGTATTGCTTTTCCTATGGACTCAATGTGATCTTGGATCACTAAAATGAAAATGTAGAGTCTTGAGCTTGTGCCAATATGTGTCCTTAGCATTTTGAGGGGGCCACATCTCTAGTCCATGCCATGCCAGTCATTGAACTTTCTGAAATGATTATCTTGAAAGAATATTAGTCCAATGAGCTATATGTTGTTAAGAATTACCAAAACCACCTAGGGATTAGTTGCACTTTCACAAGGCATTCCTCCGGTATCCGGGAGTTGCATAATCTCATAGTCGAAGGAATGTGTATTTCACATGAAGAAAGCAATAGCAATAAAACTGAACGGTCATTATGCTAAGCTAACATATGGGTCTTGTCCATCACATCACTCTCCTAATGATGTGATCCCGTTATCAAATGACAACTCATGTCCATGGTTAGGAAACCTTAACCATCTTTGATCAACGAGCTAGTCTAGTAGAGGCTCACTAGGGACACGGTGTTTGTTTATGTATTCACACATGTATTAAGGTTTCCGACCAATACAATTCTAGCATGAATAATAAACCTTTATCATGAATAAGGAAATATAAAATAACAACTTTATTATTGCCTATAGGGCATAGTTCCTTTAGTTGCACACTTAATATCTACACACTATGGGTTTATTTATCGAGTTGATCCTTACCATTATTTACAAAAGATAGATTGCCCATGATGGATGTTGAAGTTACCGTGGAAACTGATTGGTTGATGATTATTCTAATATTTTTAATGATTATGGGTGTCAGAAATTATCTCCTAATCTTTTGTAACTTCTTGTTGGTGGTGATTATATATGTGTATTTGCTATTTTGAATGCGGTGCTTTTAATAAATCATTGAGCATGTTTATTTGTCAGAAATCATGCTTTGCATCACATGGATTAGCAAGTTCTACATAAAACTGAATATGTTAGGATTGTCTTGTTTGAAGTCTATGAGAAAATATCTGCAGATTTGCATTGTGTTATTATAAATATAGGTTTTCAAATCATCTTGTTATCTAGTTTGCATCCTAATTCACACAGATTGGTAAATACCCTCACCATACACATATTGCTCCTGGTGGTTGTTGACCTATTGTGTCGTTTGAATTGAATTTAAATTATAGCATCTTTCACATCATCTTAATTTGTGTACTACAACAATTTAAAATGATGCCTTTGTACGGTCCTTGTAATTACAAGTGTTCTTTCAAGAACATATTAGATAGCGATGTTGTGGTTTAGCTTCATTAACATATTTGATATTTGAATTTGTGTTGTTCATTGTAAAGAATAAGTTTAGGGCATATTTTCGGGTACTATAAATGATCTATACATTCTAATTCAGAGAGCAAATTGTCCAAATAAGAGAACCGACAAATACAATTATATAATAGCAGCAATAACACATAAATTATTGTGTGAGCTAATCTTTTATTTTCCTTGCAGTTGCTTCTAAGGCCTAATTGCTATACATTCCTAAAGTTACTCTGCTTACCAAATTGACAATCATATTGTTACCTTAGTCTTGCTTTCTTGGTATAGATAGTACCTATCGCAAGTTCAATCTTCTTACTATAGTAAATATAAATATATTTTTTATTTGTTCTTATGGTAAGACACTTGCATGATAGCAAAACAAACATGCTTTGCACCCAAATATAAAGCAAGTAAGCCTTCTCTTCTGTTGTCCATTTTTCATCTCCATTCCTTTCCAGGCTCTTTTTTCTAGTTGGATACCATGCCACCTTAAGTATAGTTATACATCATACATATCATATTATCTGCTTTATCGACAACTACTGAACTACCATGGAAAGCAAAATGTTGTTTTGGTTTTAACCATTTCTCAGTTTTAATATCTTACAGTTTGGTGTTCACTATTTTACTTTAATCAGCACTTATATCCTTTTGCATGTACTCTGTATTGAACCTATGCAAAACGGATCCAAGAGGAATTATGTTACTATCCAAGGTGCTTATGAGCACAAGTTAAACTAGTGTCGCCGCGCTCTCCCCTCACCTCGATTTGGCCGCTTCTCGCTGCCGGTGCCAAAACTAACTGATCTACGTCCGATGCTGCCATCGTCGGATTTGACGCACCCGGTCGTGTAGCGACCAGACCTCAAACAGTCTGATCTCTGTGCTTCGATGTCATCCCTGGATCAGTAATGCTGACACCACACAGTACTCGGAGGATTTATAACAGAGTAGCAATCACACACTTATTACATCGAGTGTCTCAAAAGAGAACTTATTACAATAAGTATGGCTTAAGGCCATCTAATAACTATAGCAGCGGAAGGCTTGGAAGATAAGTGAGTCCATCAACTCCAACGGCATCACTGAGTATAGAACCACGACCTAAAAACTCCTTAATCGTCGTCTGAAAAGTCTGCAACATTAACGTTGCAGCCCGAAAACGGGTCAGCGCATGGAATATGCTGGCAAGGTAACACATAGAGAGTAATGGAATGAAACAGCTATACTATATGCATAATAATATTTGGCTGGTGGAAAGCTTTATGGTTACAGTTTTGCGTAAAGCCAATTTTTCCCTACTTTAAAGGAATAGATTTATTTAACTATCATGGTGGTTGTTAAACATTGAGAATGGTTGACAGCATCCTTAATCCCAATTAAGCATCATCATTAAACAAAACCCAACAAAATTAATTTAGAGTAACATGTTGAGATTCACATGATAATCCAAGTACTAGATACTCAAGATGTCCATAACCTGGGACACGACTAACCATGATTAGTTTGTTACACTCTACAGAGGTTTGCGCACTTTTCCCCACAAGACTCGATCGCCTCCGTTTGGTTTCTCGCACTACATGGTGTTTGAGAAGATGGATGACCGAGACATAGTCTTTCAGAAGCGCTAGCACCTTACGATCGGGTAGACCGTACCACCTACATCCCCTACATCTGCTAGTCTACCACTGTAAGAGTTCGCACAACTTAGTCAACTATGCTAGAGCCCATAATAGCTTGTGGCTGCACACGGAAGTTTCTAGTATGAAAAGTCTCATGATCCCTTTGAGCCTGGGTGGCGGTCCAAAAGAAAACAGGCAAGTCCAGGAATACCCAGGTGCCTCAATCCACCCAGATGTGTGTTTAAGTTGCCACCTTAGATAAACCATTAATTAACAATACTCACATCTGTCATGGATATCACTCACCCAATCCACGTCTACTGGCATAGCATGGCATAATAAGCAAACGTAGAAGTAACTCCCAAAGGTTTGATAATAAATAAGTAATAGGTACTACCTCATCTACTTCCCATCCCACAATTTAATTAGATTCTAATCATGCAATGTGTGAGGATTGATCTAATGCAATAAAACTGGGTAGTAGAAAAGGTATGATCAAAGTGTTACTTGCCTTGCTGATGATCCGCGAAACCTAACGATTCGAAGTAACAGGCGGCGCACTCCGGGTATTCTACCGCAGACAAACAAACAAGCATACAATAAGTACTCATCTAATGCACAAGTAAAACTCAAATAAGAGATCTAACCAGAAGGTTCAACTTAAAACTCCGGTTGGCAAAAAGAATCAAATCGAACGAAGCAACGAAAGACAAACGGCGAAAGGAAACAACTTCGTTCTAGTAATCTGGATCTAGGGAAAATTTTACAGTAGCAAAAACTTGTTTAAGTTGTTTAAACGAATAAAGGGTTTCGAGACGAAACTCTAGGCGCTTGAATCGCCTGATTCCGATAAATGAGCGAAATGTTAAACTAAAACGAAAATCGGATCAGGAATCGCGATCAGAAAAATTGCGGATTTAATCCGAGAAAAAGAAAAACGACGAACGTCGAATTTTTTCTCTCTTCTTTTTCGGCACGGAAAACGAGGTGCGACGAACCTCGGGCGGCGGGATCGTCGGTGGTGGCGGCGCGCGTGGATCGAGGCGGGGCTGATGGGCTGGGGCGGCTCGGGCGGCGCTATTTAAAGCCTGCCCCCGGGCGGTGTCCCGCTCGGGTACGGCCCGAAGTCGGTTCCTTTTTTTTAATTATTCCGCTCGGAAGAAAAATAAAAAGAAATACTAAACAGACTCCAAAAATTCCGAAATAAATTTTCACGGGCTTCTAAAATCAAGCCGCACAAGGTGAACATTTATTTGGGCCCTAAATGCAACTTTGAAAAACACACATTTTTCCTAAATTCAAATAAAACACTGAAAAACTCCGAAATAAAATCTTATTTGATTTTATTATTAAATCCTCAATATTTCTTTATTTTGGGAAAGTCATTTTATTCCCTCTCTCATACTTTTTTAATAGAAATAATTGATGATAAAATAAATAAAATCAAATGATCCTATTCTCAAAATTTGAGAGAACTCAAATATGAAAATAACGAAATCCCCAACTCTCTCCGTGGGTCATTGAGTTGCGTAGAATTTCTAGGATCAACCAAAATGCAAAATAAAATATGATATGCATGATGATCTAATGTATAACATTCCAAATTGAAAATTTGGGATGTTACAAACCTACCCCCCTTAAGATGAATCTCGCCCTCGAGATTCGGGTTGGCTAGAAAATAGGTGAGGGTGGTCTTTGAGCAAATCTTCCTCTCGCTCCCAGGTGGCTTCATCCTCCATGTGGTGGCTCCACTGAACTTTGCAAAACTTGATAACCTTGCTGCGGGTAACTCGGCTGGCATACTCTAGAATCTTAATTGGTTTCTCCTCGTAAGTCAAATCGTTATCCAACTGAATAGTTTTCAAAGGCACTGTGTCTCTCAACGGTATGTCAGCCATCTCCACGTGACATCTTTTTAACTAAGAAACGTGGAACACATCATGTACTCCTGACAATCCTTCGGGCAATTCCAACTTGTAGGCCACTTCTCCCATACGCTCCAAAACTCGATATGGTCCTACAAATCGTGGTGCTAACTTCCCTTTAACTCCAAAACGCTTTGTTCCCCGAAGTGGAGATACTCGAAGATAAGCTCTGTCTCCGACTTCGTAAACTGTCTCCTTGCGTTTAGAATCCGCATAACTCTTCTGTCTGGACTGGGCTACCTTGAGCCTATCGCGAATTAACTTCACCTTCTGTTCAGACTCTTTAATCAAGTCAGGTCCAAACAACTGGCGGTCTCCAACTTCGTCCCATGACAATGGTGTCCTGCACCTCCTTCCGTACAAAGCTTCGGAAGGGGCCATCTTCAAACTGGTTTGGTAACTGTTGTTATAAGAGAACTCTGCATATGGCAAATTATCGTCCCAACTAGATCCATAATCTAGCGCACAAGCTCTCAGCATATCCTCCAAAATCTGATTGACTCTCTCGGTCTGTCCATCTGTCTGTGGATGAAAAGCTGTACTGAATTCTAGCCTGGTTCCCAAGGTTTTGTGCAACTGCTTCCAGAACTTTGAGGTAAACTGGGTTCCTCTATCCGATACGATACTCCTTGGAACTCCATGCAGACATACGATCCTAGTCATGTATATCTTTGCCAACTTAGCACTGGTATAAGTGGTCTTTACTGGGATGAAATGGGCTACCTTCATCAATCGATCAACTACAACCCAAATTGAGTCATAGCCTGAACGAGTCCTGGGCAATCCCGTGATAAAATCCATGCCTAGCTTATCCCACTTCCATTCGGGTATCGGCAATGGTTGTAACAATCCTGCTGGCTTCTGATGCTCTTCCTTTACTCTCTGACATACATCACAAACTACTACATACTCCGCAATATCCTTCTTCATTCCGGTCCACCAGAAAATATCCTTCAAATCCAGATACATCTTGGTATTTCCTGGGTGAATAGAATATGGTGAATCATGTGCCTCTTGCAAAATCAACTTCTTGATCTCCGGGTCATTGGGCACATAAACGCGGTCTTCAAACCATAGGGTGTCGTGCTCATCCTCACGAAATCCTTTAGCTTTTCCTTTGCTCAGTTTCTCCTTTATAGCGGCAATCTCTTTGTCAGCTTTCTGAGCTTCTCTGATTCTATCCATCAAAGTTGACTGAATCTCCAATGCTGCTACATATCCTCTCGGAACTATTTCCAAACATAGTTCATGAAGATTATCTGCTAACTCCTTGGGTATTTCTCCTGTCATTAACGTATTGACATGGCTCTTACGGCTCAATGCGTCAGCTACTACATTAGCTTTTTCGGGATGGTATTGCAATCTCATATCATAATCCTTGATGAGCTCCAACCATCTCCTTTGTCTGAGATTCAACCCTTCTGTGTGAAAATGTACTTCAAACTCTTATGATCCGTGTACACCTCACAATGATTTCCAATGAGGAAATGTCTCCATGTTTTCAAAGCATGCACTACGGCTGCTAACTCCAAATCATGCGTGGCATAATTCAACTCATGAGGCTTCAGTTGTCTTGAGGCATATGAAACAACTCTCCCTTCCTGCATAAGCACTGCTCCAAGTCCTCGACATGAAGTGTCGCAATACACCTCATAATCCTTGGTCTGGTCTGGCAAAATCAACACTGGTGAGGTAACCAAACGCTTCTTCAACTCCTGGAAACTAGCCTCACATTCCTCCGTCCATATGAACTTGGTATCCTTCTTTAACAACTCAGTCATAGGCTTCGCAATCTTTGATAAATTCTCAATAAATCTCCAGTAGTATCCTGCGAGTCCAAGAAAACTCCGGATCTCTCCAACTATTGTTGGGGCTTCCCACTTGGTCACGGTTTCAACTTTAGCGGGATCTACTGCTATACCTTCTCCAGATATAACATGTCCGAGGAATCCTACTTCCTTCAACCAAAACTCACATTTGCTGAACTTGGCATATAATTGATGTTCTCTGAGCTTTCCAAGTACCAAACGCAAATGCTCCTTATGCCCCTCTTCATTCTTTGAATAAACCAGGATATCATCAATGAACACTACGACAAACTTATCCAAAAACTCCATAAACACTTTGTTCATCATGTTCATAAAGTAGGCAGGTGCGTTATCAGACCAAATGACATAATGGTATACTCATACAGCCCATACCTGGTGGTAAAAGCTGTCTTCGGAATATCCTGTTCTTGAATCTTCAACTGGTGGTATCCTGATCGCAGATCGATCTTGGAAAATACCTTAGCTCCTTGCAATCGATCGAACAGATCATTGATCATTGGTAGTGGGTACTTGTTCTTGATCGTTACTTCATTCAATCCTCGATAATCAACAACCATCCTTAACGATCCATCCTTCTTCTCCACTAGTAGTACTGGCGATCCCCAATGCGAAGAACTTGGGCGAATATATCCTTTATCCAGTAACTCCTTAATCTGCTTCTTAATTTCCACCAAATCCTTTGCTGGCATCCTATATGGTCTCTTTCATATTGGCCCTGTGCCTGGCAATAGCTCAATCAAAAACTCAATATCTCTATCCGGTGGCATGCGTGGAAACTCCTCTAGAAATACTTCAGGGAAATCCCTTACCACTAGTACTTCCTCCTGCACAACTCCTGTTAAGCAATTTACTTGAGTCCTCTTTGGCACATGTCGGGATACATACTTGATCCTTCTCTCTTCTGGTGTGGTAAGCAAAATTGACTTACTAGCAAACTCAATATTCCCTTCATACTTTGATAACCAATCCATGCCTAATATCACATCCAATCCTTGGGATTCCAATACTATTAGGTCTGAGGGGAAAACATAGTTACCAATCCTTAATGGTAACCGATCACACCATAGACTAGCCACATACTCTACTCCGGGCGAGGTTACTAACATGGGTGACCTAAGGGCTTGGGTTGGTAGGTTATACTTATCCAAAAATCCCCTTGAGATGTATGAATGCGATGCACCAGTATCAAAAAGAACGAGTACAGTAAATGACTTAACCAAAAACTTACCTATTACTGCATCAGGCTGAGCTTCAACCTCCTCCACATTAATGTGGTTCACCTGTCCCCTATTGAAAGGGTTCGACTTCTTCCCAGAACTTCCATTGCCATTTTGGCCTTCAGGACATTCATTGGCATAATGTCCGGTCTTTGAACACTTAAAGCAAGTGACTTGGCTCAGGTCCTTCTTGGCTGGGGTGGATGGGTTGATGCGGTTCTGGCCATTGCTTCCTCCATTGCCATTTCCGTTCTTGGTGCCATTGTGATTGTGCGAGCTACCTCCTCCATGGCTATGCTGAAAATGTCCTCCCGGTCTAGGGGTAAAACGTGGCTTCTGCTAAGCTCCTGAATTGTACTTCCCTTGTCCATACTTCCTCTTGCGATTCTCAATTTGCTGCTGCTTCCCTTCAATCATAAAAGCATGATCTACCAACTCCTGATAGTTGTTGAAGGTTGCTACCATCAACTGCATGCTCAACTCATCATTCAGTCCTTCCAGAAACTTCTCCTGCTTAGCTGCATCCGTAGCGACGTCATCTGGGGCATAACGTGCTAACTTACTAAACTCCTCCACATACTGGCCAACTATCCGTCCTCCTTGGCGCAAGTTGCGAAACTCACGCTTCTTCATGGCCATAGTTCCTGCTGAAACATGGGCAGTACGAAAAGCCCGCTGAAACTGGTCCCATGTGACAGTGTCTACAGGGAAAGTGGCTGTGAAATTCTCCCACCATGATGCTGCGGGTCCTAGCTGATGTGCGGCAAACTTCACCTTCTCCGCATCTGTGCATCCTGCTGTGGTCAACTCCCTAGCTGTCTTGCGGAGCCAATCATCTGCTACTATCGGCTCGGTGCTACTGGAAAACACCGGCGGATTCAGCCTAAGAAAACGGGCTAAGTGGTCAACAGGTGGTGGTGGTGGTGGGTTGTTGTTGTTGTTCCCCTGATTCTGATTCTGGACTAGTAACTGCATCAATGTGTTCTGCTGCTGGATCAACTAGGTGAGCTCCGGTGGAAAGGCAAATTCGGGGTCACGTCTCGGAGGCATCTGAGGGTTTAGAAAAGATGAGATATAAGAATAGAGGGGGTCTAAAGAGAAAACACTACCCATATGCACATGAGGCAAAAGCAAACAATTCACTTCATTCAATCAAACAAGGGCATACAATCGATCTAGCTATCGCGAAAGTGCTCGGACTACTATATTTACATGGTGGACTACTACTACTGATGAGGTGGTCTATTAGAAGTATTCTACGGTCGTTGACTCCATAATATCTGCTCCTGCTTCATCAACATAGTCATCATCGCTACTATCTGCTTCCGAGTCGGTGCCGTCGATGATGATGTAGTCTTCTGGGCTAATTTCCTGGGGTTCTTCGTCTTCATCTACTGGCGTAGGGTCTCCCATAAATATTCCAATCTTCTTGATCAGGTCGTCATTCTTATCCACCAATACTTCAATTTCCTCTTCATAATCTTCACGTGTAGCCTTGAGTTCTTCTTCCAGTTCCTTGATTCTAGTCTTAGACTTCTTTAGATCTATCATGTCGGCGCACATCTGATTCTCCTGTCGTCGAATGTGTTGGTTTAACTCCTGAATAAAAGCTGTGATTGATCTATCATTCCTGGTGCTGATCATCTTCCAGTGTTCATCTCGGCGCCCACGAATCTGATAGATAGTATCCTTGAGATCCTTGCGGTAGACTTCTCCAATGCGTCCCATGGCGATGTGAGCTGCCATGCTCTTTCCTAGACTCCAAGTTGGTGCATCAAAAGAAAACTCTATGGGCTCAGTGACTGGCATGAACGTCCTTCCTGGAATTTGAACTTGAATCATCCAGCGCTCTTCTTCAGGTAAAGTGGCGTTGTAGGTTCCTGTGAAACTTGGTACTCCTATGTTCAGGTATCTAGTGACTTCCTTCAAGTGTCGTCCAAAGGGTGTATCTTCATTCGGTTGTGTAAACTTGTTCCTTGCATCCGCCATCCTAAAGAGTAGAAAAGATGAGAAGTCGGAAGAGAAGAGAGTGAAAAGTGATCTAGGTCTTTTAGCTTAGTGGTCGTGTCCTACAGTCAGCGTGTGCTCTGATACCATCTCTGTAGCGATCAGACCTCAAACAGTCTGATCTCTGTGCTCCGGTGTCATCCCTGGATCTGTAATGCTGACACTACACAGTACTCGGAGGATTTATAACAGAGTAGCAATCACACACTTATTACATCGAGTGTCTCAAAAAAGAACTTATTACAATAAGTATGGCTTAAGGCCATCTAATAACTATAACAGCGGAAGGCTTGGAAGATAAGTGAGTCCATCAACTCCAACGGCATCACTGAGTATAAAACCACGACCTAAAAACTCCTTAATCGTCGTCCGAAAAGTCTGCAACATTAACGTTGCAGCCCGAAAACGGGTCAGTACATGGAATATGCTGGCAAGGCAACACATAGAGAGTAATGGAATGAAACAGCTATACTATATGCATATTTGGCTGGTGGAAAGCTCTATGGTTACAGTTTTGCGTAAAGCCAATTTTTCCCTACTTCAAAGGAATAGATTTATTTAACTATCATGGTGGTTGTTAAACATTGAGAATGGTTGACAGCATCCTCAATCCCAATTAAGCATCATCATTAAACAAAACCCAACAAAATTAATTTAGAGTAACATGTTGAGATTCACATGATAATCCAAGTACTAGATACTCAAGATGTCCATAACCGGGGACACGGCTAACCATGATTAGTTTGTTACACTCTGCAGAGGTTTGCGCACTTTTCCCCACAAGACTCGATCGCCTCTGTTTGGTTTCTCGCACTACATGGTGTTTGAGAAGACGGATGACCGAGACATAGTCTTTCAGAAGCGCTAGCACCTTACGATCGGGTAGACCGTACCACCTACATCCCTTACATCTGCTAGTTTACCACTGTAAGAGTTCGCACAACTTAGTCAACTATGCTAGAGCCCACAATAGCTTGTGGCTGCACACAGAAGTTTCTAGTATGAATAGTCTCATGATCCTTTTGAGCCTGGGTGGCGGTCCAAAAGAAAACAGGCAAGTCCTGGAATACCCAGGTGCCTCAATCCACCCAGATGTGTGTTTAAGTTGCCACCTTAGATAAACCATTAATTAACAATACTCACATCTGTCATGGATATCACTCACCCAATCCACGTCTACTAGCATAGCATGGCATAATAAGCAAACGTAGAAGTAACTCCCAAATGTTTGATAATAAACAGGTAATAGGTACTACCTCATCTACTTCCCATCCCATAATTTAATTAGATCCTAATCATGCAATGTGTGAGGATTGATCTAATGCAATAAAACTGGGTAGTAGAAAAGGTATGATCAAAGTGTTACTTGCCTTGCTGATGATCCGCGAAACCTAACGATTCAAAGTAACAGGCAGCGCACTCCGGGTATTCTATCGTAGACAAGCAAACAAGCATACAATAAGTACTCATCTAATGCACAAGTAAAACTCAAATAAGAGATCTAACTAGAAGGTTCAACTTAAGAACTCCAGTTGGAAAAAAGAATCAAATCGAACGAAGCAACGAAAGACAAACGGCGAAAGGAAACAACTTCGTTCTAGTAATCTAGATCTAGGGAAAATTTTACAGTAGCAAAAACTTGTTTAAGTTGGTTAAACGAATAAAGGGTTTCGAGACGAAACTCTAGGCGCTTGAATCGCCTGGTTCCAATAAACGAGCGAAAAGTTAAACTAAAACGAAAATCGGATCAGGAATCGCGATCAGAAAAATCGCAGATTTAATTCGAGAAAAAGAAAAACGACAAACGCCGATTTTTTTTCTTTTTTTCAGCACGGAAAACGAGGCGTGACAAACCTCGGGCGGCGGGATCGTCGTCGGCGGCGGCTTCGGTGGCGCGCGCGGATCGAGGCGGGGCTGATGGGCTGGGGCGGCTCGGGGCGGGGCTATTTAAAGGCTGCCCTCGGGCGGTGTCCCGCTCGGGTACGGCCCGAAGTCGGTTCGTTTTTTTAATTATTCCACTCGGAAGAAAAATAAAAAGAAATACTAAACGGACTCCAAAAATTCCGAAATAAATTTTCACAGGCTTCTAAAATCAAGCCGCACAAGGTGAACATTTATTTGGGCCCTAAATGCAATTTTGAAAAACGCACATTTTTCCTAAATTCAAATAAAACACCGAAAAACTTCGAAATAAAATCTTATTTGATTTTACTATTAAATCCTCAATATTTCTTTATTTTGGGAAAGTTATTTTATTCCCTCTCTCATATTTTTGTTATAGAAATAATTGATGATAAAATAAATAAAATCAAATGATCCTATTCTCAAAATTTGAGAGAACTCAAATATGAAAATAACGAAATCCCCAACTCTCTCCGTGGGTCATTGAGTTGCGTAGAATTTCTAGGATCAACCAAAATGCAAAATAAAATATGATATGCATGATGATCTAATGTATAACATTCGAAATTGAAAATTTGGGATGTTACAGGTCGCTGGGGTCATCGCGTTTTGGAGTGACTCGATGGGGAACAAACCGCGCAACCCCCACGACCGCTCTACGCTGCTTCTCACTTGTTGGGAAATGTTGCATGGAAAAAATATATGCACACGCAATGATCTATCCATGGAGATGCATAGCAACGAGGGGGAGAGTGTGTCTACGTACCCTCGTAGACCATAAGCGGAAGTGTTTCTCAACGCGGTTGATGTAGTCGAACTTCTTCGCGCTTCAACCAATCAAGTACCGAACGCACGACACCTCCGCGTTCTGCACACGTTCAGCTCGGTGACGTCCCTCGCCTGCTTGATCGAGCAAGACATCGAGATAGTAGATGAGTTCCGTCAGCACAACGGCGTGGTGTCGATGATGGTGAAGTGATCCTCGCAGGGCTTCGCCTAAGCACTACGAAGATATGACCGTGGGAGTAAACGGTGGAGGGGGACGCCGCACATGGCTAACAATTGTCTGGTTGTGCTAGGGGTGCCCCCCACATATATATAGGTGGGAGGGAGAGGGGATAGGCCAGGAGGTGGCCGAAGTAGGACCGAATCCTACTTGGGTTCCTCCTAGGTCGGCGCCCCCCTTCCTTATTTACCGATGAGGGGAGGAAAGAGGAGGGAGGAGGGAAGGAAGGGGGAGGTCGAATCTCCCCTTTCCTTCTCCCTTACCCTATTTCCTTCTCCTCTAGTTCGGACCATATGGAGGGCGCACCAGCCCCTAGTGGCTGGTGTGTTTCCCCTCTTGGCCCATTAGGCCCATATCTTTTGCCGGGGGTGCCCGGAACCCCTTCCGGTGACCGGATATGTACTCGGTACCCTCCGAAACACTTCCGGAGTCTGAATACTATCGTCCTATATATCAATCTTTACCTATCGACCATTTTGAGATTCCTCGTCATGTACATGATCTCATCCGGGACTCCGAACAACATTCGGTCATCAAATCACATAACTCATATAATACAATATCGTCATCAAACGTTAAGCGTGCGGACCCTACGGGTTCGAGAACTATGCAGACATGAGCGAGACACCTCTCCAGTCAATAAGCAATAGCGGAACTTGGATGCCCATATTGGCTCCTACATATTCTATGAAGATCTTTATCGGTCGAACCGTTATGACAACATACATTATTCCCTTTGTCCATCGGTATGTTACTTGCCCGAGATTCGATCATAGGTATCTTCATACCTAGTTCAATCTCGTTACCGGCAAGTCTCTTTACTTGTTCAGTAATACATCACCTCGTGACCAACTCCTTAGTCATTTGCTTGCAAGCTTATGATGTGTATTACCGAGAGGGCCCAGTGATACCTCTCCGAAACTCGAGTGACAAATCCTAATCTCGATCTATGCCAACTCAACAAACACCTTCGGAGATACCTATAGAGCATCTTTATAATAACCCAGTTACGTTGTGATGTTTCATAGCACACAAGGTATTCCTCCGGTATCCAGGAGTTGCATAATCTCATAATCGAAGGAATATGCATTTGACATGAAGAAAGCAATAACAATAAAACTGAATGATCATTATGCTAAGCTAACGGATGGGTCTTGTCCATCACATCATTCTCCTGATGATGTGACCCCATTATCAAATGACAACACATGTCTATGGTTAGGAAACCTTAACCATCTTTGATCAATAAGCTAGTCTAGTAGAGGCTTACTAGGGACATGGTATTTGTTTATGTATTCACAAATGTATTTAAGTTTTCGATCAATACAATTCTAGCATGAGTAATAAACCTTTATCATGAATAAGGAAATATAAAATAACAAATTTATTATTGCCTCTAGGGCATATTTCCTTCAGTCTCCCACTTGCACTAGAGTCAATAATCTAGTTCACATCACCATGTGATTTAACACCCATAGTTCACATCGCCATGTGGCCAACACTCAAAGATTTTACTAGAGTCAATAATCTAGTTCACATCACCATGTGATTAACACCCAAAGAGTACTAAGGTGTGATCATGTTTTGCTTGTGAGAGAGTTTTAGTCAACAGGTCTGTCACATACAAATCCGTATGTATTTTGCAAATTTCTATGTCTACAATGCTCTGCATGGAGCTACTCTAGCTAATTGCTCCTACTTTCAATATGTATCCAGATCGAGACTCAGAGTCATCCGCACCGGTGTCAAAGCTTGCATCGACGTAACTCTTTACGACAAACTCTTTATCACCTCCATAATCGAGAAACATTTCCTTAGTCCTCTTTAGGTACTTAAGGATAATTTTGACCCCTGTCTAGTGATCTACTCCTGGATCACTATTGTACCCTCTTGCCAAACTCATGGCAAGGCACACAACAGGTCTGGTATACAACATGGCATACTTTATAGGACCTATGACCGAGGCATAGGGAATGACTTCCATTCTCTCTCTATATTCTGCCGTGGTCGGGTTTTTGAGTATTACTCAACTTCACACCTTTTAACACAGACAAGAACCCTTTCTTTGACTGATCCATTTGAACTTCTTCAAAACTTTATCAAGGTATGTGCTTTGTGAAAGTCCTATAAAGCATCTTGATCTATCTCTATAGATCTTGATGCCCAATATATAAGCAGCTTCACCGACGTCTTCATTTAAAAAATCTTATTCAAGTATCCTTTTATGCTATCTAGAAATTCTATATCATTTCTGATCAACAATATATCATCCACATATAATATCAGAAATGCTACAGAGCCCCCACTCACTTTCTTGTAAATACAGGCTTCACCGTAAGTCTGTATAAAACCATATGCTTTGATCACCTCATCAAAGCGTGTATTCCAACTCCGAGATGCTTGCACTAGTCCATAGATGGATCGCTGGAGCTTGCACACTTTGTTAGCACCTTTAGGATCGACAAAACCTTCTGGTTGCATCATATACAACTCTTCTTTAAGAAATCCATTAAGGAATGCAGTTTTGACGTCCATTTGCCAAATTTCATAATTATAAAATGTGGAAATTGCTAACATGATTCAGACTGACTTCAACATCGCTACGGGTGAGAAGGTATCATCGTAGTCAACCCCTTGAACTTGTCAAAAACCTTTCGCGACAAGTCGATCTTTGTAGATGGTGTCATTACCATCAGCGTCTGTCTTCTTCTTGAAGATCCATTTATTCTTAATGGCTCGTCGATCATTGGGCAAGTCCACCAAAGTCCACACTTTGTTCTCATACATGGATCCTATCTTAGATTTCATGGCCTCAAGCCATTTATTGAAATCTGGGCTCATCATAGCTTTTTCATAGTTCGTAGGTTCGTCATGGTCTAGTAACATGACTTCTAGGACAGGATTACCGTACCACTCTAGTGCGGAACGTGCTCTGTTTGACCTACGAGGTCTAGTAGTAACTTGATCCGAAGTTTCATGATTGTCATCATTAACTTCCTCCCTAGTTGGTGTAGGCATCACGGGAATGGATTTCTCTGATGTGCTACATTCCAAATTGAGAGAAGGTACAGTTACCTCATCTAGTTCTACTTTCCTCCCACTCACTTCTTTTGAGAGAAACTCCTTCTCTAGAAATGTTCCATTCTTGGCAACAAAGATCTTGCCTTCGGATCTGTGGTAGAAGGTGTACCAAATTGTTTTCTTAGGGTATCCTATGAAGATGCACTTCTCCGATTTGGGTTCGAGCTTATCAGGCTGAAGCCTTTTTACATAAGTGTCTCAACCCCAAACTTTAAGAAATGACAACTTAGGTTTCTTGGCAAACCATAGTTCAACGGTGTCTTCTCAACGGATTTAGACGGTGCCCTATTTAACGTGAATGTTGCTGTCTCTAATGCATAACCCCAAAACGATAGTCGTAAATCGGTAAGAGACATCATAGACCGCACCATATCTAATAAAATACGGTTATGACGTTCGGACACACCATTATGCTGTGGTGTTCCAGGTGGCGTGAGTTGTGAAACAATTCCACATTGTTTTAAATGATGGCCAAACTCGTAACTCAAATATTCGCCTCCGTGATCTGATCGTAGAAACTTTATTTTCTTGTTACGATGATTCTCCACTTCACTCTGAAATTCTTTGAACTTTTCAAATGTTTCAGACTTGTGTTTCATTAAGTAGATATACCCATACCTACTCAAATCATCCGTGAAAGTCAAAAAATAACGATACCCGCCGCGTGCTTGAACACTCATCGGACCGCATACATTAGTATGTATTATTTCCAATAACTCATTAGCTCGCTCCATTGTTCTGGAGAATAGAGTTTTAGTCGTCTTGCCCGTGAGGCATGGTTTGCAAGTATCAAATGATTCATAATAAAGTGATTCCAAAAATCCATCTGCATGGAGTTTCTTCATGCGCTTTACACCAATATGACTTAAATGGCAGTGCCACAAGTATGTTGCACTATCATTATTAACTTTGCATCTTTTGACATCAATATTATGAATATGTGTATCACTACGATCGAGATTCAATAAACCATTTATATTGGGTGTATGACCATAGAAGGTTTTATTCATGTAAACAAAATAACAATTATTCTCTAACTTAAATGATTAACCATATTGCAATAAACATGATCTAATCATATTCATGCTCAACGCAAATACTAAATAACATTTATTTAGGTTCAACACTATTTCCGAAGGTAGAGGGAGTGTGCGATGGTGATCATATAAATCTTGGAATCATTTCCAACACACATCATCACCTCAATTTTAACTAGTCTCTACAACTCCTGTTTCGAGTTACTAATCTTAGCAACCGAACCAGTATCAAATACCCAGGGGTTACTTTGAACACTAGTAAAATACACATGAATAACATGTATATCAAATATACCTTTGTTCACTTTGCCATCCTTCTTATCCGCCAAGTATTTGGGGCAATTTCGCTTCCAGTGACCAGTCCCTTTCTAGTAGAAGCACTTAGTTTCAGACTTGGGTCCAGCTTTGGGCTTCTTCCCGGGAGTGCCAACTTGCTTGCCATTCTTCTTGAAGTTCCCTTTCTTTCCCTCGCCCTTTTTCTTGAAACTAGTGTCTTGTTAACCATCAACACTTGATGCTCCTTCTTGATTTCTACCATCGCTGATTTCAGCATCACGAAGAGCTCGGGAATCATTTTCGTCATCCCTTGCATATTATAGTTCATCACGAAGTTCTAGTAGCTTGGTGATAGTGACTAGAGAACATTGTCAATCACTATCTTATCTAGAATATTAACTCCCACTTGATTCAAGCGATTGTAGTGCCCACACATTATGAGCACATGCTCACTGGTTGAGCTATTCTCCTCCATCTTGTAGGGAAAGTACTTGCCAGAGGTCTCAAACCTCTCGACATAGGCATGAGTCTGAAATACCAATTTCAGCTCTTGGAACATCTCATATGCTCTGTGGCGTTCAAAACATTTTTGAAGCCCCGGTTCTAAGACATAAAGCATGGCACACTAAACTATCAAGTAGTCATCATATCGAGCTTGCAAAACGTTCATAACGTCTACATCTGCTCTTGCAACGGGTTTGTCACCTAGCGGTGCATCAAGGACATAATTCTTCTGTGCAGCAATAAGGATAATCATCAGATCACGGACCCAGTCTGCATCATTGCTACTATCATCTTTCAACTTAGTTTTCTCTAGGAACATATCAAAAATATATAGGAGTTATATCGCGAGCTACTGATCTACGGCATAGATATGCAAAACTATCAAGACTAAGTTCATGATAAATTAAGTCCAATTAATCAAATTACTAATGAACTCCCACTTAAATAGACATCCCTCATGTTTATCTAAGTGATACATGATCCAAATCAACTAACCCATGTCTGATCATCACGTGAGATGGGGCAGTCATCACTGGTGAACATCTCTATGTTGATCATATCTACTATATGACTCATGTTCGATCTTTCGGTCTCCAGTGTTCCGAGACCATGTTTGTACATGCTAGGCTCGTCAAGTTTAACCCAAGTATTCTGCTTGTGCAAAACTAGGTTACACCTGTTGTATGTGAACGTAGAGTCTATCACACCCGCTCATCACGTGGTGTCTCGAAACGGCGAACTTTCGCAACAACACATACTTAGGGAGAACACT
Source organism: Triticum monococcum (assembly GCA_034509565.1). Classification (NCBI taxonomy): domain Eukaryota; kingdom Viridiplantae; phylum Streptophyta; class Magnoliopsida; order Poales; family Poaceae; genus Triticum; species Triticum monococcum. The sequence goes on from CM067844.1 coordinate 413,837,338, forward strand.
TATATCTTGAAATTTAGTGAAGGGATCATCTTATAATGCTACCGTCGTTCTAAACAAAATAAGATACATAAAAGATAAACATCACATGCAATCAAAATATGTGACATGATATGGCCATCATCATATTGTGCTTTTGATCTCCATCTCCAAAGCATCATCATGATCTCCATCTTCACCAGCTTGACACCTTGATCTCCATCGTTCCGCCGTGGTCGTCTCGCCAACTATTGCTTCTACAACTATCGCTAACGCATAGTGATAAAGTAAATCAATTACATGGCATATGCATTTTATACAATAAAGAGATAACCATAAGGCTCCTGCCAGTTGTTAGATATTACAAAACATGATCATCATCATTTATCACATCATGTCTTGACCATATCACATCACAACATGCCCTGCAAAAACAAGTTAGACGTCCTCTACTTTGTTGATGCAAGTTTTACGTGGCTGCTATGGGCTTCTAGCAAGAACCGTTCTTACCTACGCATCAAACAACAATGGTGTTTCGTCAAGTTTGCTGTTTTAACCTTCTTCAAGGACCGACCGTAGTCAAATTCGATTCAACTAAAGTAGGCGAAACAGACACCCCCTAGGCACCTTTATGCAAAACTAGTTGCATGTCTGTCGGTGGAACCGGGCTCATGTGCGTGGACATGTAAGGTTGGTTTGGGCCACTTCATCCCACAATACCGCCGAATCAAAATATGATGTTGGTGGTAAGCAGTATGACTATCACCGCCCACAACTCTTTGTATTCTACTCGTGCATATCATCTATGCATAGACCTGGCTCATGATGCCACTGTTGGGAAACATTGCATGGAAAAGAAAAAAAATTCTATGCACATGCAATGATCTATCCATGGAGATGCATAGAAACGAGGGGGAGAGTGTGTCTACGTACCCTCGTAGACCGCAAGTAGAAGCGTTTCCCAATGCGGTTGATGTAGTCGAACTTCTTCATGCTTCAACCAATCAAGTACCAAACGCACGACACCTCCGTGTTCTGCACACGTTCATCTTGGTGACGTCCCTCGCCTTCTTGATCCAGCAAGATGTCGAGGTAGTAGATGAATTCCGTCAGCATGACATCATGGTGATGTTGATGGTGAAGTGACCCCTGCAGGGCTTCGCCTAAGCACTACGAAGATATGACCGTGGGAGTAAATGGTGAAAGGGGGCGCCGCACATGGCTAACAATTGTCTAGGGTGTGCTAGGGGGCACCCACCCACCCACCCACACACACACACACACACACACACACACATATATATATATAGGTGGGAGGGAGAGGGGAGAGGCTAGGAGGCGCCCCAAGTAGGACCGAATCCTACTTGGGTTCCTCCAAGGCCGGCGCCCCCCTTACTTATTTACCGGAGGGGGAAGGAAAGAGGAGGGAGGAGGAAAGGAAGGGTGTTGGTGTCAAAACCAGCAGATCTCGAGTAGGGGGTCCGTAGCTGTGCGTCTAAGGATCAAAGGTAACAGGAGGCAGGGGACACGATGTTTACCCAGGTTCGGGCCCTCTTAATGGAGGTAATACCCTACTTCCTGCTTCATTTCCTTTGATGAGTATAGGGGTTACAAGAGTTGATCTACCTCGAGATCATAATGGCTAAACCCTATATGTCTAGCCTGTATGATTATGATTGCCCCTACGGACTAAAACCTTCGGTTTATATGGATACCAGAGGGGGCTAGGGTTGTACAGAGTCAGTTTATATAGAAAGGAATATTCATATCCAAACACCAAGCTTGCCTTCCACGCCAAGGAGAGTCCCATCCGGATACTGGGGGAAGCCTTCTATCTTGTATCTTCACGGCCCACCAGTCCGGCCCACGTCACATAGCCCGAACGCTCGGGGACCGCCTAATCCAGGACTCCCTCAGTAGCCCCTGAACCAGGCTTCAATGACGATGTGTCCGGTGTGCGGATTGTCTTCGGCATTGCAAGGCGGGTTCCTCCTCCGGATACTCCAAAGTAGTTGATCAAGATAACTATATCCGGCTCTGTACAATAGTTACAACCCTGAACCGCGAGGGCAAAATACTTTTAAAAAATAGGTTATGTCTTCTGACAACTTTTTTGGCGAGGTATTGTGTTCCGGCCTTATTATTATTTCAAACCATTTTCAGCCTCCCGTCTCGTGTTTCGAGACGCAGTATTCATTGACACGTCTCGTCAAAGCAGAGATCGTGTCCCCTTATTGCGGGATTCTCATCAATATGGATTTGGGTAATCCAACCGTGCCACTCGCACGACTCCTGGGGAATAGGCGAGTTTTAAGGCTCGTGTGGGGACGCTCGACATTCACTGCCTTTATAAGAAGATAAATATCCGCCTTTTACCTCACGCCTTCTTCCTCCTCGGCCCGTCTATCCTTGAGCTCAAGTGCCCTAGCTTCAACCCCTTCCGTCCCCAACTAACACTCTGACCATGTCCGGATCTGGAGTGCAGGGCAAGTGGATGGCCTCCTCCGTCACGGAGGAGAACATCAAGGAACTCCGGGAAGCGGGGTATTTAGCCAAGGAAATCGCCCATCGGCTCCCTGCCAAAAAGCAGATCATTCCCACACCAGAGCCCAATGAGAGGGTAGTATTCATACCCCACTTCCTTTGCGGGCTAGGGTTTCCTCTCCACCCTTTCATCCGCGGACTCATGTTCTATTACGGGCTAGATTTCCATGATCTAGCCCCAAATTCATTCCTCAACATCTCGGCGTTCATCGTCGTGTGTGGGGCGTTCCTCCACATCCCCCTCACTTTGGCCTATGTCTCAAGGTCTTCAATGTGAAGCCGAAGGTGGTCGAGGGTCAACACGCGGAGTGAGGCGGCGCCATGGTGAGCTGATACGTCTCCGTCATATATACTTTTCCAAACACTTTTGCCCTTGTTTTGGACTCTAACTTGCATGATTTGAATGGAACTAACCCGGACTGACGCTATTTTTAGTAGAATTGCCATGGTGTTATTTCTGTGCAGAAATAAAAGTTCTTAGAATGACCTGAAAATCAGCGGAGAATTATTTTGGAATATATAAAAATACTGGAAGAAGAATCCACGTCAGGGGGGCCTCCACCTGTCCACGAGGGTGGGAGCGCGCCCGCTGCCTCGTGGGCCCCCTGACGCTCCACCGACCTCAACCTTGACTCCATATATTCACTTTCGAGGAGAAAAAAAATCAGGGAGAAGGATTCATCGCGTTTTACGATACGGAGCCGCCGCCAAGCCCTAAACTCTCTTGGGAGGGCTGATTTGGAGTCCGTTCGGGGCTCCGGAGAGGGGAGTCTGTCACCATCGTCATCATCAACCTTCCTCCATCACCAATTTCATGATGCTCACCGCCGTGCATGAGTAATTCCATCGTAGGCTTGCTGGACGGTGATGGGTTGGATGAGATTTATCATGTAATCGAGTTAGTTTTGTTAGGGTTTTATCCCTAGTATCCACTATGTTCTGAGATTGATGTTGCTATGACTTTGCTATGCTTAATGCTTGTCACTAGGGCCCGAGTGCCATGATTTCAGATCTGAACCTATTATGTTTTCATCAATATATGAGAGTTCTTGATCCAATCTTGCATGTCTATAGTCACCTACTATGTGTTATGATCCGGCAACCCCGAAGTGACAATAGTCGGGATCACTCCCGGTGATGATCGTAGTTTAAGGAGTTCATGTGTTCATTATGTGTTAATGTTTTGGTCCGGTACTCTATTAAAAGGAGGCCTTAATATCCCTTAGTTTCCAATAGGACCCCGCTGCCATGGGAGGGTAGGACAAAATATGTCATGCAAATTCTTTTCCATAAGCACGTATGACTATATTCGGAATACATGCCTACATTACATTGATAATCTGGAGCTAGTTCTGTGTCACCCTAGGTTATGACTGTTACATGATCGCTCGCATCCGGCATAATTCTCCATCACCGATCCAATGCCTACGAGCTTTCCATACATTGTTCTTCGCTTATTTACTTTTTCGTTGCTATTGTTATCATCACTATAAAACACCAAAAAATATTACTTTTGCTAACATTACCACTACTATCATATTACTTGCTACTAAATACCTTGCTGCAGATATTAAGTTTCCAGGTGTGGTTGAATTGACAACTCAGCTGCTAATACTTGAGAATATTCTTTGGCTCCCCTTATGTCGAATCAATAAATTTGGGTTGAATACTCTACCCTCGAAAACTGTTGCGATCCCCTATACTTGTGGGTTATCAAGACTATTTTCTGGCGCCATTGCTGGGGAGCATAGCTCTATTCTTTGAGTCACTTGGGATTCATATCTGCTTATGATTATGAAGAACTTGAAAGATCCAAGAACCAAGATTTATCCCTCAAGTACGAGGGGAGGTAAGGAACTGCCATCTAGCTCTGCACTCGATTCACCTTCTGTTTTGAGTAAGCTTGCGACACCTAGACCTGCTTCTGCTATTAATTCTGATATGTCGCATGTTATTGATGATGCCACTTCTGCTATGCATGATACTTATGATGAAACTACTTCTATGCTTGATACTACTGTGCCACTTGGTGAATTTCTTGATGAACAACTTGCTAGGGCTAGAGAGAATGAAATTATTGAAACTGATAATATTGATGAAAGTGATGATGAGGATTCTCCCCCTAAATATGAATTGCCTGTTGTTCCTGAGGGTTATGTTATGGATGAAGAAACAGCTAGAGACTTTCTTGCTTGCAATTATAGAAGTGATCTTAAGAAACTTTTAGCTACGCCGAAACAAAAAACTTTGAATGCTAGAATGAAATATGATCCTACTTATGCTACTTCACCTATCTTTGTTACTGATAAGGATTATGATTTCTCTGTTGATCCTGAGTTAATTACTTTGGTTGAATCTGATCCTTTCTATGGCTATGAATCTGAAACTGTTGTAGCACATCTTACTAAACTGATCCTTTCTATGTCTATTCATATCCTTAAATTATTTCCGTTCTCATTAAAGGGTGATGCTAAGATATTGTTTAATTCTCTTGATCCTGGTTGTGTGCGTAGTCCCCAAGATATGATTTATTACTTCTCTGCTAAATATTTCCCTGCTCATAAGAAACAAGTTGCTTTAAGGGAAATATATAATTTTGTGCAAATTGAAGAAGAGTCTCCCACAAGCTTGGGGGAGGCTTCTCCAATTACTTAATGCTTTGCCTGATCATCTTCTCAAGAAAAATGAGATACTTGATATCTTTTATAATGGACTAGCCGATGCTTCCAGAGACCACCTGGATAGTTGTGCTGGTTGTGTTTTCAGAGAAAGAACTGTTGATGAAGCTGAAATTCTATTGAATAATATGTTGACTAATGAAAATAATTGGACACTTCCTGATCCAATCCCTGATCCAATTCTGAACCAACTCTTGAGCCAACTCCGAAGAAAAGGGGTATTGTATTTCTCAGTCCTGAAGATATGCAAGAGGGAACGAAATCTATGAAAGAAAAAGGTATTAAAGCTGAAGATGTTAAGAATTTACCTCCTATTGAAGAAATACATGGTCTTAATTTACTGCCTGTTGAAGAAATACATGGTCTTGATAACCCGACACAAGGTAAATTCTCTCTATATATATGATAAAGCTGAAATCCCTCCTACTAAGTGTAACGCCCCGAGACCGTTGCGCCAGGTGTCTTCCAGTTATTCGCTATTGTTGCCTTGTCATTTATTTGCGTGTCATGCATTTCATATCATGTCATCATGTGCATCGCATTTGCATACGTGTTCATCTCATGCATCCGAGCATTTCCCCCGTTGTCCGTTTTGCAATCCGGCACTCCTATGTCCTCCGGCACCCCCTTTTGCCTCTTCTCGTGAGCGGGTGTTAAACTTTCTCAGAATGGACCGAGATTTGCCAAGCGGCCTTGGTACACTACCGGTAGACCGCCTGTCAAGTTTCGTGCCATTTGGAGTTCGTTTGATACTCCAACGATTAACCAGGGAACCGTAAATGCCTCGTGTGTGTTGCAGCCCAACACCCCTCCAAAGTGGCTCAAAACCCATCCAAACCCCCTCCATCCTCTCGTCCGTTCGATCACGATCGCGTGGCCAAAAACCGCACCTCATTTGGACTCTCCTAGCTCCCTCTACCTATATATATGTGTGCCTCCCCGAAATTTTCGCGGATGAACCCTAGATCTTCCTCCTCCGCGCGCCGGACATGTCCGCTGGCCAACTCACCCCGCCCAATCGCAGACCGCCACCTCAGCTTCGACGCCGCCCGGACCTATTCCCCGCCGCCACGTGTCCTCCACCACGCCTTCTCTCTCTCCCCGCCGCCGCGGCCCGCCGGGGCCCGAGGCCGGCCCGCCCCCGGCCGCGACCGGGCCTGCACCGCCAGCGCGCGCCCGCTCCTGCGCCCCGTCACCTGCTCCTGCACCCCGTCGCCCGCTCCTGCGCCCCGCCGTGCGCCGCCACTCCACCCGCCGCGCGCCGCCCGCCTTTGTCTCCGGCCGCCGTCGACAGCAGCTCGCTGGCGCCTCGCGTCCCGCGCCGCCACCTCGCGTCTCTTCGCCGACCTCGCCTCCGGCCGGATCCGGCGAGGGATCGCCCGGATCCGCCGCCATCTCCTCCCCGAGCTCCGGCGAACCCCAACTCCGGCAGACCTCGTCATCCGTGTCGCCAGATCCAGATCCGGAAAGCCCTAGAGGTTGACCCGATTTTGCCTGTCTTTTTCTGCTATATTTTCTAGCTATGTTCATCATGCTATAACTCTATCATCGTAGCTCCGTTTTGGGCGTGTGATATATCGAAATGTTCATAATGATGTGCTATTCATTTTGTTCCATTGTGCCATGCTTGTTTGAGTCCATCTTGATGCCCTAATTGTTGATGCAAGAGTGCTATAAAATGTTAGGTGCTGATTCTTATCAGATCTTGAGCATTTGTCATTTTTGCCATGATTATTGTGTGCTGCATATGAGCATGAGCTCTACATGTGTTTTGGGATATGCCATTCCATCTTTACAGGGGTGTATGCCATGTATTTTTGGGACCAATGTGGTGACTGGCACAAGCATGCAAAGTAGCTCTCGTGATGTTGCTGATTTCAGGGACTTAGAATTTCTCTAAGTCATTTCCCTGCTGTTATTTTAATGCCATGTATTCATGTTGCTACAGAGAGATCCATGCTTCTTTTGAGTATGTTCAGTAAGGATGATTTGGGCATATGATCATGCTCTATCCATCCATGTCCCTGTTTGTATTTATGGAGTGCCCTAGCATGACTCAATCTTGCTCTACTTTTGCTATAAAATGTTCCTGGCAGATTGTTTACATGTTAATCAATTTTGCCAAGGTTGTTGTAGTTGATCCATGCATGCTATGAGATTGTTCTTACCATGGTTAGCTTCTTGATCATGTCTTCTTTCTGGTAGTATGCTTAGCTTGTCATTCAATGCCTTGTGTTGAGTGCATCGAGCTCGCAAACATGCCTTCATAATTCTGTTTATGCCATGTCCAGTTTTCTGCTAAGTCTGAATCTGTTAACGTAACTTGCTATGTTTACATGGGTGCCATTATATATTATGATCCTTTTTGGCTTATGGTCAGTAAGGGACTTTATTATATGCTTTGAGTAGATTCATGCCATGCCTTGTGTTGCCATGACCTGTTCCTGTAGCATGTTGTTTACTTGCTCTAAACATTGCTTCTTGATGTTAATTCCTGGCATGTTATTATTTTCACTAAGTCTGTGAAGCTGATATCTTTTGCTCTTTTGCCATGCTTGTTTGAACCTTCTCTTGTGTGATTTAGCGGTAGCTCAGTGTTCATATTTTGTCAAGCATCTTGAGTAGATCACTGCCATATGCTTTGTTGCTATGTTGGAGTGCAGTAGTTAGTTTCTTGTTGCATTCTAAATGGCATCGTGCTGTTAATCGCAGAATTGTGTCATTCTTGTTTTGCTTGCCATTTGCAAACCGTGCATCCGATTCCGGTGATTTTTATATCGATTTCAACCGAAATCAACTCATCTTGCCAGCGGCACACTTGGTTTGCCAAGTTGATGCCTTGTTCAATCTTTCCCTTCCGGAGCACGCATATGCATTGCATACCTCATCCCGCATATCATGCCATGTTTTGCATCATGTTGCTTGCGCATTGCACCGTGTTTGATTGTTGGTCCTTTGCTTGTGTTCTTGCCTTGGGTAGAGCCGAGAGATGAGTTCGTGATCGAGGAACCCCTTGAGTACGCTATCGAGGATCAAGCTTACGTCAACTCGGAGAACTTTGCAGGCAAGATGACCATACCCTCGAAATCACTTCTATCTTTGCTTGCTAGTTGTTCGCTCTTTTGCTATGCCGCGATACCTACCACTTGCTATATCATGCCTCTCATATTGCCATGTCAAGCCTCTAACCAACCTTGTCCTAGCAAACTGTTGTTTGGCTATGTTACTGCTTTGCTCAGCCCCTCTTATAGTGTTGCTAGTTGCAGGTGAAGATGAAGTTTGTTCCATGTCGGAACATGGATATTTGTTGGGATATCACAACATCTCTTATTTTTAATTAATGAATCTATATACTTGGTAAAGGGTGGAAGGCTCGGCCTTATGCCTGGTGTTTTGTTCCACTCTTGCCGCCCTAGTTTCCGTCATACCGGTGTTATGTTCCTTGATTTTGCATTCCTTACGCGGTTGGGTTATAATGGGAACCCCTTGACAGTTCGCCTTGAATAAAACTCCTCTAGCAAGGCCCAACCTTGGTTTTACCTTTTGCACTAACAACCTATCACCCTCCCTTGGGTTCTGCAGACTCAAGGGTCATCTTTATTTTAACCCCTCGGGCCAGTGCTTCTCTAAGTGTTGGTCCGAAATGGGCAGCCTGCGGGGCCACCTCGAGGAAACTTGAGGGTTGGTTTTACTCGTAGATTGACCTATCCGGTGTTGCCCTGAGAACAGCTCCTATCATTATGAGTGATTATATGGCTAATGTTAAAGGTGAACTAAAACTTATTAGTAAACATGCTTCTATGGTTACCACTCAAGTAGAACAAGTACTTAAAGCTCATAATGATTTGCTCAATGAATTGAATAGTAAAAATAATAATGCTGTTAGAGTTGTGACTAGATGTGGTAAAATGACTCAGGAAGCTTTGTATCCTGAAGGCCATCCTAAGAGAATTGAGCAAGATTCTCAGAGAACTACTATAGATGCACCTAGTCCTTCTAAAAGGAAGAAAAAGAAAAATGATAGGACTTTGCATGCTTCTAGTGAACCTGTTGATGACACACCTGAGAATCCCAATGATATTTCTATTTCTGATGCTGAAACACAATCTGGTAATGAGCATGAACCTAGGAATAATGTTAATAATGATGTTCATGTTGATGCTCAACCTAGTAATGACAATGAAGTGGAGATTGAACGTGATGTTGATCTTGATAACCCACAATCAAAGAATCAATGTTATGATAAGAGAGACTTTGTTGCTAGGAAGCACGGTAAAGAAAGAGAACCATGGGTTCAGAAACCCATGCTTTTTCCTCCTAAACCATCCAAGAAAAAGGATGATGAGGATTTTGAGCGCTTTGCTGAAATGATTAGACCTATCTTCTTGCGTATGCGTTTGACTGATATCCTTAAAATGAATCCTTATGCTAAGTACATGAAAGATATTGTTACTAATAAAAGAAAGATACCGGAAGCTGAAATTTCCACCATGCTTGCTAATTATACTTTTAAGGGTGGAATACCAAAGAAACTTGGAGATCCAAGAGTACCAGCTATACCATGCTCCATTAAAAGAAACTATATTAAAACTACTTTATGTGATCTCGGAGCCGGTGTTAGTGTTATGCCTCTCTCTTTATATCGTAGACTTGATTTGAATAAGTTGACACCTACTGAAATATCTTTGCAAATGGCTGATAAATCAACTGCTATACCCATCGGTATTTGTGAGGATGTGCCTGTTGTGGTTGCAAACGTTACCATTTTACGGACTTTGTTATTCTTGATATTCTCGAGGATGATAATATGTCTATTATTCTTGGAAGACCCTTTTTGAATACTATAGGGGCTGTTATTGATTGCACCAAAGGCAATGTCACTTTTCATGTTAATGGTAATGAGCATACGGTACACTTTCCGAGGAAACAACCTCAAGTCCATAGTATCAATTCTACTGGAAAATTTTCAACTATTACTATTGGAGGTTTTGAATTTCCTCTTCGTACTGTCAAGAAGAGATATGATATTCTTATTGTTGGGGACATGCATATCCCCGTTGAGGTAACCTAGTGTTATTTGAAAATTCTCTGGTTCCATGTTATTCGGAATGAGTTTGTTAACAAGACTTGATCAACTTTGTTAGTGGATTCCTTTTGATGAGCATGAGATGGATGAATTTAGAAAACACAATTCTCTTGAAAGTGCAACTATCCCTAGGTGGTTTTGGTAATTCATAACAACATATAGTTCACTGAGCTAATGATGTTTCAAGATGATTATTTCAGGAAAGCTCAATGATTGGCATGTCATGGATATGAAAGTGGAACCCTCAAAATGCTAAGGACAAAGAATTGGCTCAAGCTCAAAAGTTCAAGACTCTTCATTTTATATTTTAGTGATCCAAGATCACATTGAGTCTTTAGGAAAAGCCAATACTATCAAGGAGGGATGAGGTGTTGCTTAATGAGCCTCTTGCTCTATGTGCTTAATGATATGCTCCAAAATCCTCAGCTACTTTCCCATATCCACAAATGACCTAAACCCTAAGCCAAACTCGGTCATACCAATTATTTCAATCCGGCGCCACCGAGTTTCACTTGTCATTTGCCACTGCCAAACCCTAGCAATTCGGTCCTACCGATAAGGATCTCGGTCTCACCGAGATGGGATTGCAAACTCTCTGTTTCCCTTCCGTAACTTTTCGGTCTCACCGAAAGAGCGAATTGGTCCCACCAAGAATGCAAGGTAAACTCTATGTTTCCTTCTTGTAACTTTTCGGTCTCACCGAAAGAGCGAGTCGGTCCCACCGAGTTTGCCTGGCCAACTCTCTGGTTAGCTTATTGCCAAACTCGGTCTCACCGAGTTTGTGCAATCGGTCTCACCGAGATTATGTTATGCCCAAACCCTAACCGAATCAGTCCTACAGAGTTGCATGTCAGTCCCACCGAAATTCCTAACGGTCACTAGGTTTACTATTTCGGTCCGACCGAGTTTTCTGATTCGGTCCCACCGAGATTGATAAATTGTGTGTAACGGTTGGATTTTGTGTGGAGGCTATAAATACCCCTCCACCTCCTCTTCACTCGTGGAGAGAGCCATCAGAACACATACACCATTCCAACTCATATGTTCTGAGAGAGAACCACCTACTCATGTGTTGAGACCAAGATATTCCATTTAAACCATATGAATCTTGATCTCTAGCCTTCCCCAAGTTGCTTTCCACTCAAATCTTCTATCCACCAGATCCAAATCCTATGTGAGAGAGTTGAGTGTTGGGGAGACTATCATTTGAAGCACAAGAGCAAGGAGTTCATCATCAACACACCATTTGTTACTTCTTGGAGAGTGGTGTCTCCTAGATTGGCTAGGTGTCACTTGGGAGCCTCCGACAAGATTGTGTAGTTGAACCAAGGAGTTTGTAAGGGCAAGGAGATCGCCTACTTCATGAAGATCTACCGCTAGTGAGGCAAGTCCTTCGTGGGCGATGGCCATGGTGGGATAGACAAGGTTGCTTCTTCGTGGACCCTTCGTGGGTGGAGCCCTCCGTGGACTCGCGCAACCGTTACCCTTCGTGGGTTGAAGTCTCCATCAACGTGGATGTAGGATAGCACCACCTATCCAAACCACGGGAAAACATCCGTGTCTCCAATTGCGTTTGAATTCTCCAAACCTTTCCCTTTACATTCTTGCAAGTTGCATGCTTTACTTTCCGCTGCCAATATACTCTTTGCATGCTTGCTTGAATTGTGTGATGATTGCTTGACTTGTCCTAAAATAGCTAAAATCTGCCAAGAACTAAAATTGGGAAAAGGTTAAGTTTTTATTTGGTCAAGTAGTCTAATCACCCCCCCTCTAGACATACTTTCGATCCCACAAATGGTATCAGAGCTTTGGTCTCCATTTGCTTTGATTTCCATAGCTTTTGGTGGTCATAGCCTTGGTTTCACAACCTAGAAGAGTATGGCGTCTAGCGAGGGAAATTATCACCGTAGAGGTCCTTACTTTGATGGTACTAATTTTGCTAGTTGGAAGCATAAAATGAAAATCCATATTCTTGGACATAACCCCGCCGTATGGGCTATTGTTTGTGTTGGCTTGCAAGGTGAGTTCTTTGATGGGAGGGAACCAAACCATGAAGCTACCGCGGATGAGTTGAAGATGTTGCAATACAATGCTCAAGCTTGTGATATTCTCTTCAACGGATTGTACCCCGAAGAATTCAACAAAATCACCCGCCTTGAGAATGCAAAGGAAATTTGGGACACTTTGATTGATATGCACGAGGGTACCGACTCCGTCAAGGAATCCAAGTTGGATGTGCTCCAAAGTCAACTTGACAAGTTCAAGATGAAGGATGGTGAAGGTGTTGCCGAAATGTACTCTAGGCTTGCTCTCATCACAAATGAGATTGCCGGCTTAGGAAGTGAAGAGATGACCGATAGATTCACCATCAAGAAGATCCTAAGAGCCTTGGATGGGAAATATGATACCGTGTGCACATTGATTCAAATGATGCCCAATTACAAAGATCTCAAGCCAACGGAAGTGATTGGAAGGATTGTTGCTCATGAGATGTCACTCAAGGATAAAGAGGAACTTCACAACAAATCAAGTGGTGCCTACAAAGCCTCATGTGAAGTCCCCACATCATCAAGTGAGAAACAAAACTTCAATGAAGAATTGAGCTTAATGGTGAAGAACTTCAACAAGTTCTACAAGAGTAGAAGCAAAGATAGAAGCTTCAAGTCAAGGTCATACAATGACAAAAGATCTTCTAGTCGAGAGCGAAACTGCTATAATTGTGGAAGACCCGTACACTATTCCAATGAGTGTACGGCTCCCTACAAGAGAAGAGAAGATTCTCCAAAAAGAAGAAGCAAAGAATCACCACCAAGAGAGAGAAGGAGTAGAGATGATCGTTATGAACGGAGATACTCACGGAGAAGCAAGGATTCAGAAAGGAAGGAAAAATCATCAAGGAGCTATACAAAACGAAGACATCAAGCTCATGTTGGTGAATGGGTATTCGGCTCCGACTCTGAGAGCCACTCCGAGAGAAGTTATCACTCCGACTCCGAAGATACTCAAGATGAAGGTGTTGCCAGTCTAGCACTTGTGTCAACCAACTCCTACGACATATTTGACTCACCAAATGAAGGAATTGGAAGATGCTTCATGGCCAAAGGTCCTAAGGTAACACACCCTGAGTATGTTGATTTTAATAGTGATGAAGATGACTTGTTAGGTGATGATGACTTGCTTGTTGACAACTCTAGTGATGAGTACTATGATGAAACATCAATTAATCATGCTAAAACGAATGACAATGATAAGGAGAAGATTGAGGCTCTAACTAAAGAACTAAACACTCTTAAGTTAGCTCATGAAACTATCTTCGAAGATCATCGAGAACTTTTAAGAGCTCATGAGAAATTACGCTTTGAAAAGCTCAATCTTGAGCAAGAGCATGAGTTCTTAAAAGCAATCAATGATGATCTCCGCAAGAAAAGTTCTTCTTACATTGCCAAGCATTTACTATTATCCACTTACATGCCTCAAGTCAAGTCTAGTAACAAGAACAAGAAAGATTCTTCCTCTAGTAGTAACATTGATCATGCTAAATCCAATATTGTTGCTTCTAGTAGTTCTCTTGATTCCACTAATGATTCTCTTAGCCAAGTTACACTTGAGCAAGAAAATAGCTTATTGAAGGGTATTATAGAGAAAGGAGTATACAAAAGCCTTGCCGGGAGTAAGCAATTCGAGGAAATTGTGCGCAAGCAAGGAATGCACCGGAAGAATCAAGGTGTTGGTTTTGAACGAAAGTTCAATGCCAATGGAGTTGAATGGGAAGAAGATCAATACCCCAAGACAAAGTTTGTTCCTCAACAAGAGAAGTATGATACTTCTTTCAAGGGGACACAAGCTCAAGATGATCTTCCACCACAAGACTACAAGCAAAAAGGCAAGGACAAGCTTCAAGAGGAGATTGATGCATTTGAAGAAGCTCCTAAGACCTTAGTCAAGTGGATTCCCAAGACCACGTCAAGTTCCACTTCATCAAGTACGACTACAACTCCAAGGATTCCCATCAAGATGGTGTGGATCCAAAAGAAGAAGAACTAGAGAGTTCTTGAGGGTGACTCCGCCAACATATTTCACTCTCATCATTTTGGCAAGAACAAGTGCAATCAACTTCCACATCATGCACTAGTTCAAGGAGTCACAAACCCTCTTGTTGGTAAGACAAGGGACAAGGTAACCTAAAGTTTTCATGGACATCATCTTGTGTATGCATCACTCTATGTCTATGGATATCCTTGTTTGTTCCTTGTGGGACTAACCCATGTAGGTATTGAAAGTGCAATTCACTCAAATGGATAGCTCCAAGTGATCTACATCAACATTGAGCATCCACATCTTCAACATCTACATGAAGTCATCATCGACAAAACCCAAGGTTAGTTCATCCCTCTTAGGGGGGATATCACATCTAGGGGGAGCTTTACTCTAAGACTTGAGCTAAAGCAACTCTAAAGATGTGAATACAACAATGCTTTATGTAAAAGTGGTAACCCCACTTGAGCTTAAACGATGAGTATGACCTACGATCAAGTGTTCTCACTTTACTCCTAAGTCAATATACTCATATATAGATGACCTAGTCATCGCAAATTGCTTGATAGATGCTAGAATTGTTTGTGCATGCTTTGACACATATTTCATTTGCCATCTTATTGTGTGAGCATGTTGGTTGCATATTTTACTCATTCGAGGACATCCACTTGTTGTTTTGATTGTTTGGCTTTATCTTCTCTTGCCAAGTGGATGGACAAGAATGCCTAAGAACCTCCTCTAGCTATCTATGCTTTTCTCGTCTCAAACTCTATTCATGCTGCATCACAAAACTTGATCAAGTCAGATTCGAACCACTCTGTGTGAGGAGCGCTCGGAGTCCCTGATTCGTCATAGACTTAAACTTCCAAAACCTCTTTGTGATTCTCGGTCTGACTGATACCATACTTTCGGTCCTACCGAGATCATTAAGTTGATCTAGGTTTTCGATCTTGGTGCAACCGATTTGAACCACTCGGTCACACCGAGTTGCAATAACTGTGTACAGTTTTGCATCTCGGTGCCACCGAGTTGTTCCACTCGGTCACACCGACAGGGTCGGGCTATATATAGTGACGGGCAGAATTTTGGAAATTTCTCCGAAACCTCTTCGCCCGCGCATAGCTCGCTCTGCCTCCTGGGTCTCCGGATCGTCCTCCTCGCCGCCAGCAGCCTCAAGTCGCTGGTCTCCACCGCCGTCAACGGAATTCTGCCCCGCCGTTGCCGCCGTAGTGAGTCTCCGCCGAACTAGGGTATGGACTCGATCTTTGTGCTATTCTCCAATCCGATTCCTAGCACATTGTGATCATCATGATTCTTGCCACGTTTGATAAACTCCTATCCAGTCAATGAACTCGTAGATTAGGTTTAATTCGAAAATTTTAGGGTTAGGTTTCCACCGAAACCATCTCGGACCCACCGAGTTGAAAAACTCGGTCCCGCCGATTTGGCTTATGCCATTGCACAAGTAAAACTCGGTCTGACCGAGAATTACTTATCGGTGTGACCGGATTTGGAACTCTGTGAAACCCTAGCAGTCTCGGTGCCACCGAACTGTGACTCGGTCTGACCGAGTTCACTAGTTCTGGTGCCAAAACTGCTTCGGTGTCACCGAGTTTGAAAATCGGTAGATCCGAGATGATCTTAGTGGGAAACTAAAACTAAGTTTTTGAATTATTCTTTTGCAAAAATCTCTGCATTTTGTGATGCTCATCCACTCTATCTCATCTATAATCTATTCATAGGGTCAGCAGTTAGTTTGCATCATGTCAGACCAGAGTGACAGCCAGAACTTGTCAGAGCAGCAAGTGCAGTTGAGTGAGGGCACTAGCCCCTCAAGTTCCTCAGATGATGGCAGCAGGAGTACACCCAGCAACCTGCCTAAAGCTGCCACTAGACAGATTAAGAAGAGGACTTCTGATTCTGAAGATGAGGACTATGTGGCAGAGGAAGAGGCCACATCAAAGAGAGCTGAGCCAGCAGCAGGCACAAAGCCAGGCCTGAAAATCAAAAGGCCAGCAGGCAGGCAGCCCATGTCAAAGGCTAGAGCTTCAACTGTGAAGCCTGCTCCCATTGAGCCCGTTGCTGCTGAGGGCAAGAAGAGGAAAGAATGAGTGAAGAAGACTGTGGCCAGAGTGCTTGGGAAGGCCTCCATCAAGGTAGATGAGGAGGAAGAAGAAGAGGTTGCTGCACCAGCACCCAAGGCTCCCAAGCTAATGGGAGATGCCATAAAATCAGGGGGAGCTGCTTCCAAGGCCAAGTCAGCTCCAAAACCAAAGCCGAAGAGAAACACAAGAAGCATCCCAGCCACTGAGAAGAACAAGGCCCCAGTGCCTGAAGTTGCAGAGGAAGAAGAAGAAGAACATGTCCTTAGGAAGCTCAAGCCCAAGACCCCAGACCACAACGATGCTCATCCTGTGGCTGAGGATATGAAGCTCAGGAGAGATTCAGGGCTGAGGAAGTGGAGAGAAGCAGATCCGTATGCTTCTAGGAGAAGGACTGCAGTGGACTACCGATTTCATACCAAGGAGCAGCAGGATTTCTATGAGACTGTTTTGCTTGACAAGAAGCCAATTGTATGTGACATGAGATGGGTCGACTGGACCTACATGAAGGAGAATGAGGAACACTACCCTGGAGTATATGACAGCTTTAGTGCGTGTGGAGTGGCAGACTTTGTTGGGCAGAAGCTCACAAAGTGGAACGAGGAGCTAATCATGCAATTCTACTCCACAGCACACTTTTATCCGGATGGCAGGATCACTTGGATGTCAGAGGGTACAAGGTACCAATCCACTGTTGAGGAATGGGCGAAGTTGATCAATGCCCCAGAGGAGCAAGCAGATGACTTGGACATTTATGCCAAGAAGAAGATGGACCATAAAACCATGTCCAACATGTACAAGGAGATTCCGGATGAAGCACTTGACACGTTCAAGTTTGGCTCAGTGCACTATCTTCTGTCAGGATTGCCTACGATCGACTGGATCCTTAGGCACACTCTTCTGCCCAAGTCTGGAGATCACAAGATGATCAGAGGTCACGCGATCAATCTGCTTCATGTCTTTGACGTGACTCAAAAATTCAAAGTCATGAGTCTCATAGTGGAAACAATCAAGAGGACAGCAGCTGACCAGAAGAGGAGCTGTGGATATGCCCCACAGATTCAGGAGCTCATCAACTCCAAGATGGGCACGGGCATATACCTCTTGGATAAGGAACATCTGCCCATCCGTCCAGATTTCGAGGATAACCAAGTGGTCATGACTGAGAATGAGCCATCATCTGTCCACGCACAAGCTCAGAAGGAGAAGGCGAAGAAGGAGAAAGCTGCCAGGATGCCTACTCAAGCGGAGGCATCTGATTACTTCCCGAAAACCAAACAAGAGCAGCTTGGTTACCTGATTGCGTCCACCCTGCGGATTGAGCAAGGACTTGCCACCCTGACTCAAAACCAGGCCAGCTTAGAGAGGATCATGGAACAGAGGTTCTATGACTTGGACATCAAGGTGACAGAGATACAGACTGCCGTGGAGCAGCTCTAGGAGGACATGAATGAGAGGAGAGGCAGGACCATGACTGATGCTTTTGCCAGGGTGCCACGAGGTCCGAGGTCGTCTGCACTGCCAGTTGCTGACACCAGAGCTACAACGTCTGCGCCAGCCACAGCCTCAGTTCCACCAGCTCCAGCATCCACTTCAGCCTCGACTCCGACCACGTCTACCGAAGGCTTCGTCCTTGGAGTGCTCCGAACTCCACCACCACCTGAAGATCAAGCCTGAGCGTCGACTTAGCACTATGCATTTTCTAGGAACTTTTTGGTAACTTGTTGCCAAAGGGGGAGAAAATGTATAGATCATAGGCTTCAAGAGAGAGAGTGTTGCTTTTATTCTCTCTTGTTTTATTTGGTGGTTTTTCGAACTTTGTTTGCTTGTGTGTGAGATACTACGTCCTTATGTTTGTGAGACATCGATGATCATGTGTTTGATCATAAGCTACACTTAATGTTTGCTTAATGCTTGCTTAAATATTATCATTCTATCTCTCTTTTGTGATCACTCACTATTCTTGGTGATGAGTGCATGTATTTCAATCTTATCATTTTTGAGCGCTCCACCAAGATGTATGTGACATGGAAGAGTAACCCATGATTCTAACTCCTTGTGCATTTGCAGTCCAAAGCAAATTTTTAAATATGCACAAATTTAGGGGGAGCTCTTATTTGTCACATACTTCTCAAAGCGACGATATATTTCATGCTTATTATCATTTGTCGAATCTTTGATCTATATGTTGTCATCAATTACCAAAAAGGGGGAGATTGAAAGTGCAACTATCCCTAGGTGGTTTTGGTAATTCATAACAACATATAGTTCATTGAGCTAATGATATTTCAAGATGATTATTTCAGGAAAGCTCAATGATTGGCATGGCATGGATATGAAAGTGGAACCCTCAAAATGCTAAGGACAAAGAATTGGCTCAAGCTCAAAAGTTCAAGACTCTTCATTTTGTATTTTAGTGATCCAAGATCACATTGAGTCTTTAGGAAAATCCAATACTATCAAGGAGGGATGAGGTGTTGCTTAATGAGCCTCTTGCTCTATGTGCTTAATGATATGCTCCAAAATCCTCAGCTACTTTCCCATATCCACAAATGACCTAAACCCTAAGCCAAACTCGGTCATACTGATTCTTTCAATCCGGCGCCATCGAGTTTCACTTGTCATTTGCCACTGCCAAACCCTAGCAATTCGGTCCTACCGATAAGGATCTCGGTCTCACCGAGATGGGCTTGCAAACTCTTTGTTTCCCTTTCGTAACTTTTCGGTCTCACCGAAAGAGCGAATCGGTCCCACCAAGAATGCAAGGTAAACTCTATGTTTCCTTCTTGTAACTTTTCTGTCTCACCGAAAGAGCGAGTCGGTCCCACCGAGTTTGCCTGACCAACTCTCTGGTTAGCTTATTGCCAAACTCGGTCTCACCGAGTTTGTGCAATCGGTCTCACCGAGATTACGTTATGCCCAAACCCTAACCGAATCGGTCCTACCGAGTTGCATGTCAGTCCCATCGAAATTCCTAATGGTCACTAGGTTTACTATTTCGGTCCGACCGAGTTTTTTGACTCGGTCCCACCGAGATTGATAAATTGTGTGTAACGGTTGGATTTTGTGTGGAGGCTATAAATACCCCTTCACCTCCTCTTCACTCGTGGAGAGAGCCATCAGAACACATACACCATTCCAACTCATATGTTCTAAGAGAGAACCACCTACTCATGTGTTGAGACCAAGATATTCCATTTAAACCATATGAATCTTGATCTCTAGCCTTCCCCAAGTTGCTTTCCACTCAAATCTTCTATCCACCAGATCCAAATCCTATGTGAGAGAGTTGAGTGTTGGGGAGACTATCATTTGAAGCACAAGAGCAAGGAGTTCATCATCAACACACCATTTGTTACTTCTTGGAGAGTGGTGTCTCCTAGATTGGCTAGGTGTCACTTGGGAGCCTCCGACAAGATTGTGGAGTTGAACCAAGGAGTTTGTAAGGGCAAGGAGATCGCCTACTTCGTGAAGATCTACCGCTAGTGAGGCAAGTCCTTCATGGGCGATGGCCATGGTGGGATAGACAAGGTTGCTTCTTCGTGGACCCTTCGTGGGTGGAGCCCTCCGTGGACTCGCGCAACCGTTACCCTTCGTGGGTTGAAGTCTCCATCAACATGGATGTAGGATAGCACCACCTATCCAAACCACTGGAAAAACATCCGTGTCTCCAATAGCGTTTGAATTCTCCAAACCCTTTCCTTTATATTCTTGCAAGTTGCATGCTTTACTTTCCGCTGCCAATATACTCTTTGCATGCTTGCTTGAGTTGTGTAATGATTGCTTGACTTGTCCTAAGATAGCTAAAAACTGCCAAGAACTAAAATTGGGAAAAGGTTAAGTTTTTATTTGGTCAAGTAGTCTAATCACCCCCCTGTAGACATACTTTCGATCCAACATCTCTGTACCCTCTTTTTACTTTCTGTTATTTATATTAAATAAAGTAAAAATAGCATTTTTCTGTCTATTTTCTGAATTATCCATTGCTACCTCTTAAGCACTGCGTTGGTTTTCCCTTGAAGAGGAAAGGGTGATGCAGCAAAGTAGCATAAGTATTTCCCCAGTTTTTGAGAACCAAGGTATCAATCCAGTAGGAGGCCACGCACGTGTCCCTCGCACCTACACAAACAAATAAAATACTCGCAACCAATGCAATAAGGGGTTGTCAATCCCTTCACGGTCACTTACGAAAGTGAGATCTGATAGATATGATAAGATAATATTTTTGGTATTTTTATGATAAATATGCAAAGTAAAGAAAGCAAAATAAACGTAAAGGGAATAGCTTGTTGACGGAAGATTAATATGATGGAAAGTAGACCCGGGGGCCATAGGTTTCACTAGTGGCTTCTCTCGAGAGCATAAGTATTACGGTGGGTAAACAAATTACTGTTGAGCAATTGACATAATTGGGCATAGTTATGAGAATATCTAGGTATGATCATGTATATAGGCATCACGTCCGAGACAAGTAGACCGAGTCCTGCCTGCATCTACTACTATTACTCCACACATCGACCGCTATCCAGCATGCATCTAGAGTATTAAGTTCAAAAGAACAGAGTAACGCTTTAAGCAAGATGACATGATGTGGAGGGATAAACTCATGCAATATGAAATAAAACCCATCTTGTTATCCTCGATGGCAACAATACAATACATGCCTTGCTGCCCCTACTGTCACTAGGAAAGGACACCGCAAGATTGAACCCAAAGCTAAGCACTTCTCCCATTGTAAGAAAGATCAATCTAGTAGGCCAATCCAAACTGATAGTTCGAAGAGACTTGCAAAGATAACCAATCATACATAAAAGAATTCAGAGAAGGTTCAAATATTTTTCATAGATAAACTTGATCATAAACCCACAATTCATCAGTCTCAACAAACACACCCCAAAAGAAGTTGCGTCAAATAGATCTCCACAAGAGAGGGGGAGAACTTTGTATTGAGATCCAAAAAGAGAGAAGAAGCCATCTAGCTAATAACTATGGACCCAAAGGTCTGAAGTAAACTACTCACACTTCATCGGAAAGGCTATGGTGTTGATGTAGAAGCCCTCCGTGATCGATGGCCCCTCCGGCGGAGCTCCGGAAAAGGCCCCAAGATGGGATCTCACGGATACAGAAAGTTACGGCGGTGGAATTAGGGTTTTGGCTCCGTATCTGGTAGTTTGGGGGTACGTAGGTATATATAGGAGGAAGAAGTACGTCGGTGGAGCAACGTGGGCCCCACGAGGGTGGAGGGCATGCCGGGGGGGGGGGGAGGCACGCCCCCTACCTCGTGCCCTCCTGGTTGCTTTCTTGACATAGGGTCCAAGTGCTCTGGATCATGTTCGTTCCAAAAATCATGTTCCCGAAGGTTTTATTCCATTTGGACTCCGTTTGATATTCTTTTTCTGCGAAACTCTAAAATAGGCAAAAAACGACAATTCTGGGCTGGGCCTCCGGTTAATAGGTTAGTCGCAAAAATAATATAAAAGTGTATAATAAAGCCCAATAATGTCCAAAACAGGATATAATATAGCATGGAACAATAAAAAATTATAGATACGTTGGAGACGTATCAAGCACCCCCAAGCTTAATTCCTGCTCGTCCTCGAGTAGGTAAATGATAAAAATAGAATTTTTGATGTGGAATGCTACTTGGCATAATTTCAATGTAATTCTCTTAATTGTGGTATGAATATTCAGATCCGACAGATTCAAGACAAAATTTTAAAATTGACATAAAAATAATAATACTTCAAGCATACTAACAAAGCAATTATGTCTTCTCAAAATAACATGGCCAAAGAGAGTTATCCCGACAAAATCATATAGTCTGTCTATGCTCCATCTTCACCACACAAAGTATTTAAATCATGCACAACCCCGATGACAAGCCAAGCAATTGTTTCATACTTTTGGTGTTCTCAAAATTTTTCAATCTTCAGGCAATACATGAGCGTGAGCCATGGACATAACACTATATGTGGAATAGAATGGTGGTTGTGGAGAAGACAAAAAGGGAGAAGATAGTCTCATATCAACTAGGAGTATCAACGGGCTATGGAGATGCCCATTAATAGATATCAATGTGAGTGAGTAGGGGTTGCCATGCAACGGATGCACTAGAGCTATAAGTATATGAAAGGTCAACAAAAGGAACTAAGTGGGTGTGCATCCAACTCACTTGCTCACGAAGACCTAGGGCATTTTGAGGAAGCCCATCATTGGAATACGCAAGCCAAGTTCTATAATGAAAAATTCCCACTAGTATATGAAAGTGATATCATAGGAGACTCTCTATCATGAAGATCATGGTGCTACTTTGAAGCACAAGTGTGGTAAAAGGATAGTAGCATTGTCCCTTCTCTCTTTTTCTCTCATTTTCTTTTATTTGGGCCTTTTTATGGCCTCTTTTTTAGTCCGGAGTCTCATCCCGACTTGTGGGGGAATCATAGTCTCCATCATCCTTTCCTAACTTGGGACAATGCTCTAAAAATGATGATCATCACAGTTTTATTTACTTACAACTCAACAATTACAACTCAATACTTAAAACAAAATATGACTCTATGTGAATGCCTCCGGCAGTGTACCGGGATATGCAATGAATCAAGAGTGACATGTATGAAAGAATTATGAACGGTCGCTTTGCCACAAATACAATGTCAACTACATTATCATGCAAAGCAAGATGACAATGATGGAGCGTGTCATAGTAAACGGAACGATGGAAAGTTGCATGGCAATATATCTCGGAATGGCTATGGAAATGCCATGATAGGTATGTTGCAAATATGCCCTAGAGGCAATAATAAAATGGTTATTATTATATTTCTTTGTTCATGATAATTGTCTATTGTTCATGCTATAATTTTGTTATCCGGAAATCGTAATACATGTGTGAATACATAGACCACAACACGTCCCTAGTGAGCCTCTAGTTGACTAGCTCGTTGATCAAAAGATAGTCATGGTTTCCTAATATGGACATTAGATGTCATTGATAACGGGATCACATCATTAGGAGAATGATGTGATGGACAAGACCCAATCCTAAGCTTAGCTCAAAGATCGTGTAGTTCGTTTGCTGTAGCTTTTCTGAATGTCAAGTATCATTTCCTTAGACCATGAGATTGTGCAACTCCTGTATACCGTAGGAGTGCCTTGGGTGTGCCAAACGTCACAACGTAACTGGGTGACTATAAAGGTACATTATAGGTATCTCCGAAAGTGTTTGTTGGGTTGGCACAAATCGAGACTGGGATTTGTCACTCCGTATGACGGAGAGGTATCTCTGGGCCCACTCGGTAATGCATCATCATAATGAGCTCAATGTGATCAAGTGGTTGATCACGGGATCATGCATTACGGTACGAGTAAAGTGACTTGCCGGTAACGAGACTGAACAAGGTATTGGGATACCGATGATCGAGTCTCGGGCAAGTAACGTACCGATTGACAAAGGGAATTGTATACGGATTGATTGAATCCTCGACATCGTGCTTCATCCGATGAGATCATCGTGGAGCATGTGGGAGCCAACATGGGTATCCAGATCCCGTTGTTGGTTATTGACCGGAGAGTCGTCTCGGTCATGTCTGCATGTCTCCCGAACCCGTAGGGTCTACACACTTCAGGTTCAGTGACGCTAGGGTTGTTAGGAAGACTTGTATGTGATTATCGAATGTTGTTCGGAGTCCCGGATGAGATCCCGAACGTCACGAGGAGTTCCGGAATGGTCCGGAGGTGAAGATTTATATGTAGGAAGTTGTCATACGGTCACCGGAAAGGTTCGGGGGCATATCAGTATTGTACCGGGGCCACCGGAGGGGTTCCGGGGGTCCACCGGGAGGGGCCACCTCTCTCGGAGGGCCTAATGGGCTGTAGAGGAAAGGGGAACCAGCCCTACATGGGCTGGCCACATCCCCCCTTGGGCCCATGCGCCTAGGGTTGGGGGGAAACCCTAAAGGGGGCGCCCCCCTTGCTTGGGGGGGCAAGCCCCCTCCCCTTGGTCGCCGCCCCCCTCTAGATCTCATCTAGAGGGGGCCAGCCCCCTTCCTCCTTCCCCTATAAATATAGGGGCAAGGGGAGGGCTGCACACAACATCCAAGGCGCAGCCCCTCCCCTCCCCAACACCTCTCCTCCTCCATAAGAGCTTGGCGAAGCCCTGCCGGAGTACTGCAGCTTCACCACCACCACGCCGTCGTGCTGCTGTTGGAGCCCTCTTCCTCAACCTCTCCCTCCTCCTTGCTGGATCAAGGCGCGGGAGACGTCCTCGCTCCGTACGTGTGTTGAACGCGGAGGTGCCGTCCGTTCGGTGCTAGGATCTTCGGTGATTTGGATCACGACGAGTACGACTCCATCAACCCCGTTCTCTTGAACGCTTCCGCTCGTGATCTACAAGGGTATGTAGATGCACTACTCTCATTTTCTTTTATTTGGGCCTTTTTATGGCCTCTTTTTTAGTCCGGAGTCTCATCCCGACTTGTGGGGGAATCATAGTCTCCATCATCCTTTCCTAACTTGGGACAATGCTCTAAAAATGATGATCATCACAGTTTTATTTACTTACAACTCAACAATTACAACTCAATACTTAAAACAAAATATGACTCTATGTGAATGCCTCCGGCAGTGTACCGGGATATGCAATGAATCAAGAGTGACATGTATGAAAGAATTATGAACGGTCGCTTTGCCACAAATACAATGTCAACTACATTATCATGCAAAGCAAGATGACAATGATGGAGCGTGTCATAGTAAACGGAACGATGGAAAGTTGCATGGCAATATATCTCGGAATGGCTATGGAAATGCCATGATAGGTATGTTGCAAATATGCCCTAGAGGCAATAATAAAATGGTTATTATTATATTTCTTTGTTCATGATAATTGTCTATTGTTCATGCTATAATTTTGTTATCCGGAAATCGTAATACATGTGTGAATACATAGACCACAACACGTCCCTAGTGAGCCTCTAGTTGACTAGCTCGTTGATCAAAAGATAGTCATGGTTTCCTAATATGGACATTAGATGTCATTGATAACGGGATCACATCATTAGGAGAATGATGTGATGGACAAGACCCAATCCTAAGCTTAGCTCAAAGATCGTGTAGTTCGTTTGCTGTAGCTTTTCTGAATGTCAAGTATCATTTCCTTAGACCATGAGATTGTGCAACTCCTGTATACCGTAGGAGTGCCTTGGGTGTGCCAAACGTCACAACGTAACTGGGTGACTATAAAGGTACATTATAGGTATCTCCGAAAGTGTTTGTTGGGTTGGCACAAATCGAGACTGGGATTTGTCACTCCGTATGACGGAGAGGTATCTCTGGGCCCACTCGGTAATGCATCATCATAATGAGCTCAATGTGATCAAGTGGTTGATCACGGGATCATGCATTACGGTACGAGTAAAGTGACTTGCCGGTAACGAGACTAAGATTAGAAATTCCCCAATAAAGCTGCTAGTGCCGGGTAAACTCATATTGGCTAAAGTGAAAAAGAAGAAAATGGTAGAGAAATTTGGCATGGTGCTCACTAAACCTCCATAATATCTAACAAGTCGAGTCTTATGTCGGTCATATAGAACACCAACACATAGAAAAAGGGATGAAGAAACCAGTCCATGACTTAACATAAGTAAAATGCTACCTCCAATTCCCTGTATGTTCGATAGAGCCTAATATTCACCCAGAGTACGCCGCTTACCCCCCCGAACCATACAAGATAGTTACCACCTATCATACGGCTTTCTAACTCCACTTCTTTTTCTGGTCGTTTCGCTCTATCGGATCGATGGTAGTCTCAGAGATCTGGTAACCTCCGACATTTTTGACAACACGCTTCCTGCTTCCGTTTTGAGTTGCGCATCTTTCTCCCCGGGGCATACTATAGTATCACATCGTAGACCCCCACCCCAACTCTATCTTCCTTATCAGTGAACCAGAACATAGTGCATAGGTACTCTTCGATGCCGCGAGGACAAGACGAGGTGACATACTACGATCACGCACTGAAGTTCTGCCCTTCGGCTCGGCATATGGAACCTCTCAGCTGCTCCCTCGGGATAGCTAGGCACACCCCCTTTCCCGAGAGGCGGCCGGGCTGTGTTTCCCCTGCGGCCACCCAATGGCGGCAGAAAACGAAAAAGGGTGGGCGCCGCACGGTTCGCGTTTTATTGTAAAAAGAGAGCTTTTCATTCTCTTATAGAAGCCCGTGCCCACGCGGGTAAAGCCCAGCGAAGCTACAGGGAGCACTGAGCAATGGGGGGATGAGGGCGACTCCGCCCACGGGTTGGACCACACCACAGGCAAAAGTCCTTCCACGGGAAGAGAAGGGTGACCGGAACAAGAAAAGGGAGCTAGTCGTTGGAGGGAAGACAAGGCTCGTTCCGTGCGACTCCACAGAAGAGTACGCGCGCTAGAAAAGGCAGCCAACTTAAAAACGCTAGCTAGCTACTTTTGTAGCCTTATTTAGTTTGGTTGCCTACGCTTGCTCTCCGGCGCGCTACGACAACACCCCCTGCTTGCTTCTTTCTGTTCGACGCGGAGCTCGCAACCTCCCCACCCTTGCTTAGCATTCCACTTGTGATCCTGGAGGATTTGGAGAAATGCGCCCGACCATGAAGAATGGATTTTGTATTTTCTTTCATGTGAACGGCCCTATCTTGTAAATAATGGTTTTTCGTGCTATAGACCACGTTGAGAAAGACCAACCAACAACACAAATAAAGACCATTCCATTTGGGTACCTCGAAAGGGAGGTGCTCCTTATGATGCTACGGACGGCTGTCCAAAGTGCATGCAATGACGGGCTCGGATAGGATAGGATTGTGCGCGCCGGGCCCTTCGGGTGTCCATATTTTGGCTGACCTTAGCGTATATACTATGTTATGCGGCCGTAATATTTTGATACCTTCCACCGCTGTTACGCCAGAAATCCAAGGTTCCACATGAGCTCCTGTTCTGCGGCGTGGTGGTAGGACCGCTAGGGGATCGGCTCCGGGTGTAGGTAGGGTCAAATCCGTAGGGGTCATGCAAATACATAGGCCCCTTCCCTTCTGCCGAGTTGTTTAGAAGGCACTTTCCATTCTACGGTCCCTCGGAGCGAAGGGTTAGGCAGGTAGTACGGGCCCTCTGACTTCCAGCTATGTGCTGTGTGCGACTCCTGCGAAGCGAATGAAGGGAAGCTCTTCGAGCTTTCTCCTCCAGCGGCTTATGTAGTGGTCGGCATTCCTACGCGCTCCGAATGATCCCCACTGGAGATTATATGAGGGGTCTTGGAAACTGTCGTGATGCTTTGGTGACGAAGGTCACCGGGGTGACTATGGAAGGATTCCGTGGTAGTCTCTGACTCCCTCCAACTCAATCAATATCAAGAACATGTCGTGAGCATGGGGGTTTGGCTGACTACTAAACTATTGGCTAGGGCTTTTCTAGTTATAGCTTCTATAGTGAGTGGCCCTTCCGCTTTGATCTAGTTTGAGTTTGTATTGTACTAAATTGAACACATATCAAAGAAAGGCGATCAATCAATAAGTAGTTGCCCTTCTCCGGCCTGGGAAAAGCAGCAAACTTGTTAAACAAGGGGCTTTTTTATTCATGGTCGCTACTGTTGTATTGTATATTGTCGGGGGAAGCTACTGCTTCTACGACAGCTCCGCTTCCTCGTCTTGCTTCTACTTTGCTTGTTTGCGCGAAGGCTTAGAGTCCTTTTTTCTAGGTCCAAATTCGTCAAAGCGAAAGATCTGATCCAACGGAAATCCCGCATATTGAGCGCAGCTGATATGTGGCTACTAGGCGTGATCATCCTGCATGCCATAAAAAAATACTTCTTTTTTTATGGCCCGTCATATAAAGATAGAATAGATATGGATAGAGAGACATTCTATTGATTCGCGAAATGGCTCGTCGATCCAAATGAATCATTCTTCTGGTCTCTCTCTGCCCCCTGCCCCAAAACTGACCCACGACACATCGCCCATTCGTTTCGCGCGCGGGAAGGCAACGAAGTTCAGTTCAAAAGATCGCAGCGGATTGGAGCAGCCGCGACACGAAGTTCCTTACCTTAGCTGGATCTCGCTGGTGCCACCTAAACGGTAGGTATAGGCGGTGGATGTCTGACGTTTGGAGTTTTCGTTCGTGCACCTGTCCCCAATAGAAGAATGAGTGATCCCTTCGCCTGCGGATCATGGCCTTACCACTAGGTCCCCGATGGCTAGCGGGGGATTCGGTATAGCAGCTCACGTTCGTTTGCGCTTCACGTTCCCGCTGGACTGGACACGTGTTAGCTGTAGGAAGTATGGTTACGAAAGTGACTTTGGTTCGCCAGTTCAGGCTCAACTCCTCGCTTTACGTTAGCGGACTTACAGGTCGGGCCGGGGCTCCACGCTCTTTCTTTCTGTGTGGGACCATGCCGGGGAATGTGTCAAGGCGGCGAACAACAACAAGACAACTAACTACATTTGCTTTTTCCCTCCATGAGATGAGCCAGTGCATTGGACCGATGGATAATAGAACTGAGCTGGCCAAATGCTTGGGCGCTCTACATACGATGTAGAAAAAATCAGATACATATCGATTTCTTTCTGATGGATCCAGAATAGATAGATATCTTGTATCATCAATAGATAGAAAGAGGTCAACCCTTATTAGTGATAGAAAACCTTTCGATATATCAGAACAGATCAGGCCATCTATCAATCAATTTGAATCATCTCGCTTTTCGTTCATTTCAGCCACACCATAATAGCCGCCACAATAAGAAAGAAGCAAGCGAAACAGCTAGAAGCGCTCGCTTCGCCGCGCCCAACAATTCTTATTCACGGGAAAGCCAACCGAAAGATTTGATTCAGACTTCGTAGAGCCGGTGCTGCTGCTGTCTGCGTAGGGCCGTCCCCCACTCCCGTCCCGAGGCGCTAAGGGGTTTTGTTTTAGGAACAGACGGCGGTGTTTTGCTGACGCCTCGAATCGACGCTTTTGTTGCGACATGCTAAGTTTTCTCCCCTATTGCTAGTAGGTTGATGGGTCGCACGCCCGGCACACATGTTTTGGCCTTGCTTGTGTGTCCATAACTCAAAATAGGTGACCTAACGGCCGCCGCCCGACTAAACATGCCAATAGTCACCAAATTCATATGGGCTACTGAGGAGTAGGTAATGATCTTCTTAAGATCGATCTGTCTTAAAGTGGTCAAGGAAGTATATATTATAGCAATCGCGCTTAGAGTATAAACGAAAGGAGTGAAACAAAGTGTCGCTTCGGGAAACATGGGTATTGAAAATCTTAAAAACCCGTAGGTTCCCAATTTTAAAACAATTCCAGCCAAGATGACGGATCCAGCCGTAGGTGCCTCTACATGGGCTTCGGGTAACCAAATATGAACTGGTACCATAGGCACTTTGACGGCAAAAGAGGCGAAAAAAGCAATCCATAGAAGGATTTGGCGCCACTCACTAAATTCAGTGGTTAATAAAATTTTTAAATCGGTGGTTCCTGTTTGGAGAAGAATCAACAGAATAGCTAATAGCATAAAAACGGATCCTAGTAAAGTATATAGGAAAAACTGATATGCTGCCTTGATCTTTCTTTGTCTCGAACCCCATACCCCTATAATGATGGTAGAGTCAGGGGTGGCCCCAAAGCGGAATTGATCAGTGGTAGTTGGTCGAAGCTCCAGTGGGTAGCCACTCCCTTCTCAAGGAACCGTATGTGAGACTTCCGCATCATACGGCTCCGTCCCGAGCTTCCGCCGTCGGCCCTTGTCGTTAGACCACTATGCTTGTCTTTTCCGCCTTGACTCTCGAATCTTTTGCTTCTCGGGTGGTGGCGAACAATGCTGCTTGCGTAGCGGGAGATGCCCGCCCGTCGTTTAGGCCTGCTTCCTGCCCGAAAGAAGGCTAGCCGGACTAGTGGTAGGGGACCCGACCGTCAAAAACCCTACCCTATTCTTGAACCCCCTGCCGAGCTCTACCCCGCCCGCATTTATTTGGAAGGGGGCCAAAGAAATGTCTCCACCTGCTGCCAACAGTCTTTCTTCGGAATTCTACTGAACGGGTCGATCCTCCCCTCTGTTTGTTTTAGCAACTTATCCTAAGGTCTCTTCGCCAAGAACTCTCCGGCAACGACAGAGGAACTAACCTGCCTGCAGTGGCGGGGTGGCTTTTTTTAAAATAAGACCTGGACGATTATCCCTACCCTCGGTAGCTTACGAGTTTACGTCCATCCCTGGTCGGGTACAGTTTCCTTTATTTTTATCCCTTGTAGCCGTTACCTGAATTTGCGCAAGTGTGTGCACACCCCCCTGACTTGATGAGGAATTCATTCTCGCGAACAAACACACCCCCTATGCACACCTAGGAGCACCCCTTCCTGCATATCCATACAAGACCTGAGTAGGCGGGTCGAGGTCCTATGAGGTACCCACTACTCGGAGTACCCTCCGACCAAAAAAAGATGTGTGGTTCGATGGTTCGACCAGAAATGCTATGCTTACGCACAAGACTACCCCTCTTCCCGAAAGCTTCACGAGGACCTTTACTACTTTACGACGACGGGGGACCGCCCGTAGGGGGTTTACTGCACAAGGCCCCTTGAGGGAGTCCTGGATTAGGGGGTGTTCGGATAGCCGGACTATACCTTCAGCCGGACTCCTGGACTATGAAGATACAAGATTGAAGACTTCGTCCCATGTTCGGATGGGACTTTCCTTGGCGTGGAAGGCAAGCTTGGCTATGCGGATATTCAAGATCTCCTACCGTTGTAACCGACTCTATGTAACCCTAACCCTATCCGGTGTCTATATAAACCGGAGGGTTGTAGTCCGTAGGACAGAATCAACTCCATACACAACATTCATACCATAGGCTAGCTTCTAGGGTTTAGCCTCCTTGATCTCGTGGTAGATCTACTCTTGTACTACCCATATCATCAATATTAGTCAAGCAGGACGTAGGGTTTTACCTCTATCAAGAGGGCCCAAACCTGGGTAAAACATCGTGTTCCCTGCCTCATGTTACCATCCGACCTAGACGCACAGTTCGGGACCCCCTACCCGAGATCTGCCGGTTTTGACACCGACATTGGTGCTTTCATTGAGAGTTCCTCTGTGTTGTCGCCTTTAGGCCCGATGGCTCCTTTAATCATCAACAACGATGCGGTCCAGGGTGAGACTTTTCTCCCCGGACAGATCTTCGTCTTCGGCGGCTTCGCTCTGCGGGCCAATTCTCTTGGCCACTTGGAGCAGATCGAGAGCTACGCCCCTGGCCATCAAGTCAGGTTTGGAAGCTTAAACTACACGGCTGACATCCGCGGAGACTTGATCTTCGATGGGTTCGAGCCACTGCCAAGCGCGCCGCACTATCTCGAGGGGCATGATCTAGCTCTGCCTCCGGGTAGTGTCCTGGAGGCCGCACACGCATTGGTTTCGACCTCTAACTCGGAGCCTATTGCGCCAATGGAGGACGAGCGGTTGGACGCCACCTCGGGGGCTGCGATCTTAAAGGCGATCGAGCCGAACGCTAGCCCCGCACTCTGCATGATCCGTGACTCTGAGGATCCGGACTCCTCCCCGGACTCCGAACCCCCCGCGCCCCTGCCAATTGAATCCGATTGGGCGCCGATAATGGAGTTCACCGCCGCAGACATATTTCAGCACTCGCCTTTTGGCATCATCCTGAAATCTCTTAAGTCTCTCTCTTTATCAGGAGAGCCCTGGCCGGATTACGGTCAGCGAGGATGGGATACGGAGGACGAAGAAATTCAAAGCCCACCCACCACCCATTTTGTAGCCACTGTCGACGATTTAACCGACATGCTTGACTTCGGCTCCGAAGACATCGACGGTATAGACGACGATGTAGGAGACGAATAGGAGCCAGCA
The DNA here is from genome assembly GCA_034509565.1 of Triticum monococcum. NCBI lineage: Eukaryota > Viridiplantae > Streptophyta > Magnoliopsida > Poales > Poaceae > Triticum > Triticum monococcum. The sequence goes on from CM067844.1 coordinate 413,869,639, forward strand.
CCTGTAGGGCGCTGGAAGGCCACCTCGTCATATGACATATATATGGTGGATACTCCGAAAGATGGAGATGGCGATGGAACAGTGGGGGAGGACACCCCCAAGAAACAGCCAAAGCGCCGACGTCAGCGGCGCCGCTCTAAATCCCGCCAAAGCAAAAACGATGATTCCGGCACGGGAGATAATACTACCCCGGACAGCACCGAAGAACACCCACCTCAATAAGATTCGGCACAGGAAGATGGAGAAGCCAGCCCTCATGAGAGAGCGGCAGACCAAGAGGTTGAGGAGGATAACTATATGCCTCCCTCCGAAGACGAGGCAAGCCTCGATGACGACGAATTCGTCATACCATCAGACCCCGCCGAACAAGAGCGTTTTAGACGCAGGCTTTTAGCCATGGCAAGCAGCCTCAAGAAAAAGCAGCAGCAGCTTAGAGCTGCCCAAGATTTGCTATCTGACAGATGGACTAAAGTCCTTGCGGCCGAAGAGTATGAACTCGAACGCCCCTCCAAGAGTTACCCAAAGCGGAGGCCGCTACCCCGATCAGAGGAGGAAGCACCTACATCACCAGCGCATGACATGGCAGACCGACCACCTCGCGGCCATGACAGAGAGATCTCTCGACCCTCCACCCAAGCCATGCCCCGACGCCACTCAACTAAGGCACGGGAAAATGCGCCAGACCTGCAAGACATACTGGAGGATAAGGCAAGACAAACAAGATCAATCTACGGATCGCGCAGGCGCCCTACGGCACGTGACGATGATCCTTACTCCGGATACAACAAATCCGGCCGGGCCGAACACAACAGACATAGCTCTTCCGAGCTACGTTGTGATATAGCCCAGTACAGAGGCACCGCACACCCGCTATGCTTCAGGAATGAAGTAATGGAGCATAAAATTCCAGAGGGTTTCAAACCCGTAAACATCGAATCATACGATGGCACAACAGATCCGGCGGTATGGATCGAGGATTATCTCCTTCACATCCACATGGCACGTGGCGATGATCTACACGCCATCAAATACCTCCCGCTCAAACTTAAAGGACCGGCCCGACATTGGCTTAACAGCTTGCCACCAGACTCAATCGGTTCTTGGGAGGACCTAGAAGCCGCATTCCTCGACAACTTCCAGGGCACTTACGTGCGACCACCAGATGCCGATGACTTAAGCCATATAATTCAGCAGCCAGAGGAATCGGCCAGACAATTCTGGACACGGTTCCTAACAAAGAAAAACCAGATAGTCGACTGTCCGGATGCAGAGGCCCTAGCAGCCTTCAAGCATAACATCCGCGATGAGTGGCTTGCCCGGCACCTGGGACAGGAAAAGCCGAAATCCATGGCAGCCCTCACGACACTCATGACCCGCTTTTGCATGGGTGAAGACAGCTGGCTAGCTCGCAGTAACAACTTATCAAAGAACCCTGGTAATTTGGATACCAAGCACAAAAGTGGCAGGACACGTCAGAACAAACAAAAACTCCACGTTAACAGCGACAACAATGAAGACACGGCAGTCAATGCCGGATTCAGAGGCTATAAATCCGGTCAGCGGAAAAAGCCATTCAAAAAGAATACTCAGGGCCCGTCCAGTTTGGACCGAATACTCGATCGCTTGTGCCAGATACATGGCACCCCCGAAAAGTCAGCCAATCACACTAACAGGGATTGTTGGGTGTTCAAGCAGGCAGGCAAGTTAAGAGCCGAAAACAAAGACAAGGGGCTGCACAGCGACGACGAGGAGCCCAAGCCGCCGAGCAACAATGGGCAGAAAGGCTTTCCCCCACAAGTGCGGACGGTGAACATGATATACACAACCCACATTCCCAAGCGGGAGCGGAAGCGTGCGCTACGGGACATATACGCGATGGAGCCAGTCGCCCCAAAGTTCAACCCATGGTCCTCCTGCCCGATCACTTTTGATCGGAGGGACCATCCCACTAGCATCCGTCATGGCGGCTTCGCCGCATTGGTTCTTGACCCAATCATCGAGGGATTTCACCTCACAAGAGTCCTCATGGACGGCGGCAGTAGCCTGAACCTGCTTTATCAGGACACAATGCGGAAAATGGGCATAGACCCCTCAAGGATCAAACCCACAAGAACGACCTTTAAAGGCGTCATACCAGGTGTAGAAGCCAACTGTACAGGCTCAGTAACACTAGACGTGGTCTTCGGATCCCCGGATAATTTCCGAAGCAAAGAGTTAATCTTCGATATAGTCCCGTTTCGCAGTGGCTATCACGCCCTGCTCGGACGAACCGCATTCGCAAAATTCAATGCGGTGCTGCACTACGCATATCTCAAACTCAAGATGCCAGGCCCTCGAGGAGTAATCACGGTCAATGGAAACACCGAACGCTCCCTCCGTACGGAGGAGCATACGGCGGCTCTCGCAGCGGAGGTACAAAGTAGCCTTCTTCGGAATTCTCCAGTCCGGCCATTAAAAAGCCAGACACTGCCAAGCGCGCCTGGAGTAACCTACAGCAGGACCGCCTGGCACACTCCGAGCAAGCGTAGCAATGCGGCCCCAACCCCAGCTTTCGCGACCTAGCGAAACTAGTACCTAGCGTACATAACTACGCCCTTGAAATACCATGGGCACAGGGGAAGGGGCAAAATAATGGCACGCCCAAAATACGGCTTAAAACGTACCAAGGGCTGCCGGATTCTTTTTTTTTTAATTTTTTCTTACTTTCAGGACTCCATACTTCGGACGACCTGTTCGGCAATTAGATTGCCGCACAAACGATGCAAGATCCAGGATGGCAGACAAGCCATGCTGCATTATGGAACTCCCAGGTGGTCTTTGTTACGAGCGATATACCTACTTTATATATAATTCCGCGGCCTGCCCCTGGTCAGGACATACTGAATAGTCCAATATCTTTTGCTTACCGCACCATCTGTATCGTTCGGCTTTGATAAATAGCCTCTCCATAAACAATGCCTAGCTTTTTGTCTATTTTTTGCATTACTCTTTCATTAATGACATGTTGCACCAGTACATTGTGGTACGGCAAGTACGCCAGGGGCTTCAGTACCCTTTAACATGGTGTGAGAAGTCCGTCCACTTTCACAAGTGCGGCACCCTGAACTTATAGCACTATATGCATTGGCTCCGAATCATGATTTGGGTCAATAGTTGGGTTTGCCCGGCTCCTATGTTTCGGTGCCTTATGTTCCGCTGTATCGGCTAAGGTAGCACTAGGAGAACCACTGCGATTGTGCCCCGGTTGAGCTGGGTTAAGCACCTCAGTGGAGAAAGCTAAAAATGACTGTCATGATGAGGCGAGAGACCGGTCGCTGTTCGAGAGGTTTTTCGAGTCCCTAAAGGCTTATGCCACTTCGAGCGAGGAGCTGGATAACCCTAGCCAAGGCATGGATAGCGCTCCGAACTCGGTCTTCCGAACTAGGGGCTTCGCCGAAATTTAAAATTATAAAGTTCTATGGCTAAGTGAGAGTGTTCAAGCATTATAGTCCGATTGCCTGGTTCGTCGTGCTGAGCACCTCCCTCGAAGGACCCAACCATGGGAAAAAGAGCGCCCAGGTTTATCACCGAACACCCCAGCACTAGTGGCATGGGGGCAGAAGCCGCCGACTGGCCATCTCTCAATTTTTGATAAATGGCCGCACAGAAAATAATATTTTAAACTCAATAAGCATTGCTTAGCACATATGAACAAGTTTTCAGCGCACAGGATAAACACAAGCGAATTCATTCAATAATTACATCCTTGGTGCACTCATCTGCCACAAGGCGGGCACCTGCAAGAACATCCTTATAGTAGTTCTCCGGCTTGCAATGCTCCTTCCCCGGCGGCGGCCCGTCCGTCACAAGCATCTCACCATACAGCTTACCCCAGTGCACCTTTACACGGGCAAGGGCCCTACGGGCACCTTCGATGCAGGCGGAGCGCTTGATGACCTCGAGCCTTGGACAAGCCTCCACCAGCCGCCGCACCAGCCCGAAGTAGCTCCCAGGCAAGGCCTCTCCTGGCCACAGCCGAACTATAAAGCCCTTCATGGCCTGTTCGGCCGCCTTGTGGAGTTCGACCAGCTGTTTCAGCTGGTCGCTCAAGGGCACAGGGTGTCCGGCCTCAGCATACTGAGACCAGAATACCTTCTCCGTCGAGCTGCCCTCTTCAGCTCGGTAGAATGCGGCGGCATCGGACACGCTGCGGGGAAGATCTGCGAAGGCCCCTGGAGAACTTCGGATTCGGGTAAGTAACAAGTAGTTTACTTTTATGTTTCTGCTTTGCATAAAGAATGCCTTACCCGCCGCTATCTTCTTCATATCCTCCAACTCTCGGAGAGCCTTTTGGGCTTTGGCCTTGGCAGACTTGGCAGTCTCAAGGGCCGTCGTGAGCTCGGACGCTTGGGTCTTTGACTCAAGCTCCAAACTCTCATGTTTCTTCATGAGAGCCTGAAGCTCTTGCTGCACCTCGCCGACCAGAGACCCAAGTTTCTCTCGCTCGGTGCGCTCCACGGCCGTTTTCTTTTTGGCCTCGGACAGCGCCTGCTTGAGGGTCGCCACCTCAGTCGTGGCCCCTACAATAAGTAGTACAATCCTGTTATTTTTTGCAATCACGCCTCTCTATAGGCACCTTTTTATAAGGTATTTCTTACCTTCTTTCTCCTCGAGCTGCTGCTTGGCACGGCCGAGCTCTTGCTCGGACCGCTCGAGTCCCTGTTTTAGGGTATCCACCTCCGCAGTCAGTGCGGCAGTGGCCAGCAGCGAAGCCTGCATACACATATTGACTTCTTTATTATTAGACTCCTGCGAAATTTCATAGATCCTCTATTCGGCTTTTCTTTCCGAATGCCAAACAGAGCATCAGGGGCTACTGTCTATGCGGTAATATTTTTACATATTTTTACTTACCTCAAAGCCTGTTAGGAGGCCAGCGCAAGCTTCATTCAGCCCGCTCTTCTTCCGAATCACCGTACTCATAATAGTACGGTGCTCCTCGTCGATGGAGGCACCTTCAAGCACCTCCAGCAGATTATCCGGTGCCTCCGGTTGGACGGAGGCTGCCGGCTCAGAAGGCTTGCTCCTCTTGGAAGGAGTTCGCCTACCGCGGTTCAGAATTGTTGAAGATTCCGGCATGGTGTCCGGCTTAAGGCCGGACTTGGAGCCATGGGGGGTCTTGTCTCCTTCACTCCTGGGGTCCGGGAGGTCGCCTTGCGGCTCCTCCAGGACCACCTCCTCCTGCCCCGGAGCTCATTGCGACGCCACTTCGGCGTCATCTGCAGTGCGGGGGGAGACAGCGGGCGGAACAGAGTTCACGTCCAATGAATCCAGGGAGCCGCTCGACGACTCGTTGAGTGCGGCCCGGGGCGGGCTGCATGATTATATTTGACATTAGGGGAAGCTGTGCAACAAAAGGAATATCATGAGTTACTCTGGTATCTGAACACTTATGATTTTGCCGGACGCTTGGCCCTGTCCGGCCACTCCTCTTCACCCTCTTCGGCGTCAGGGGCGTAGTCCGGCGGAGGGGTCTTCCTTTTCCTAGACCCCTCGGCCTCCCCCGTTGGGGTGGCCTTCCTCTTCTCTCCTCCCTCCACTGGAGAGGGAGAGTCTTCTTCTTCCTCCTCCTCGTTCTCGCGGGAGGAGGGCGCCTTGGACTCGTTAGATGACGAGTCCGACACCACCACGTTGCGGGCACTCTTTCGAGTCCCCGTGGTCTTCTTCTTCTTGACCTTCTTCTCCGGCACCACATAAGGCGCCGGGGCCAGCAGCTTCACCAGTAAAGCTGGGGCTGGATCTTCGGGTAGCGGAGCCGGACAGTTAATCAGCTCGGCTATCACCCGCCAAGCCTGTCAGAGGAAAGGGAGTTCAGATCCCGCATAGTGTCAAACTATGAAAAAAGGCTTAACATCCTGTGAAGGGTGTAGATGGCATACCTTGCTAGCGTGACGCTGCGAGCTATATCCGCGGTCCTCGGAAGCGGATGCGGGAGCCTCGGCGCCCTTGAATAGCACCTTCCAGGCGTCTTCATACGTCGTGTTGAAGAGCCTGTTGAGGGTTTGGTGCTGTGCCGGGTCGAACTCCCACAGATTAAAATCCCGTTGTTGGCACGGGAGGATCCAGCGGACGATCATAACCTGGATTTTATTAACAAGCCGGACTGGCTTGTTCACCAGGGACTGGATGCATGTTTGCAATCCGGTCACCTCTTTTTCATCACCCCACGACAGGCCCGTCTCTTTCCAGGACATAAGCCGTGTGGGGGTCCGGATCGGAACTCAGGGGCTGCGATCCATTCCAGATCGCGTGGCTCGATGATATAAAACCACCCGGCTTGCCATCCCTTTAGGGTCTCCACGAAAGAGCCCTCGAACCATAGGACGTTGGCCATCTTGCCCGCCATAGCGCCTCCGCACTCCGCCTGGCTGCCGCGCACCACCTTGGGCTTGATGTTGAAGGTCTTGAGCCAGAGGCCGAAATGGGGGCGGACGCGGAGAAAGGCCTCGCACACGACGATAAACGCCGAGATGTTGAGGATGAAGTTTGGAGCCAGATCGTGGAAGTCCAGGCCGTAGTAGAACATGAGCCCCCGGACAAATGGGTGGAGTGGAAAACCTAGTCCACGGAGGAAGTGGGGGAGAAACATGACCCTCTCATGGGGCCTTGGGGTGGGGATAAGCTGCCCCTCTTCGGGAAGCCGGTGCGCGATGTCCTTGGACATGTATCCGGCCTTCCTTAGCTTTTTTACTTTACCCTCTGTAACGGAGGAGACCATCCATTTGCCTCCCGCTCCGGACATAGCTGGAGAAGGTTGAGGTGGAATGTGCGGGCTTGGGCGCTGGAGCTCGGGTGCATGAGAGATGGATAGGCAAGGGAGGAAGAAGGCGTAGGTAAAAGGGTGGATCCTTATCCCCTTATATAGGCGGATGCGGTTATGCGTCCCCACCTACCTAATAAAACTCGCTTGCCTCCCGAGCGCCGTGATAAATGGCGCGGTTGGGTTACCCACATCCGTATTGATGAGAATCCCGTAAAAAGGGTACACGATCTCTGCTTTGACAAGACGTGCCAAGGAAACCGCCTCGCAAAACATGCTGAGGAGGAAAAGTAAAAACGATTCGAGTAAAGGGCTTGGTTGTGGTGTGATGGCGCACTGCAGAATACGTCAGCAGATTTGATTTGTGTTAATATTATTCTCTCTATGGCAATATGTGGAAGCTTATTTTACAGAGCCAGACACTATTCTTGGTGTTTACAATCTTCTATAAAGGATTGGGAGGAGGAACCCGCCTTGCAATGCCGAAGACAATTTGTGCGCCGGACTCGTCATCATTGAAGCCTGGTTCAGGGGCTACTGAGGGAGTCCTGGATTAGGGGGTGTTCGGATAGCCGGACTATACCTTCAGCCGGACTCCTGGACTATGAAGATACAAGATTGAAGACTTCGTCCCGTGTCTGGATGGGACTTTCCTTGGCGTGGAAGGCAATCTTGGCGATGCGGATATTCAAGATATCCTACCGTTGTAACCGACTCTAGGTAACCCTAACCCTATCCGGTGTCTATATAAACCGGAGGGTTGTAGTCCGTAGGACAGAATCAACTCCATACACAACAATCATACCATAGGCTAGCTTCTAGGGTTTAGCCTCCTTGATCTCGTGGTAGATCTACTCTTGTACTACCCATATCATCAATATTAATCAAGCAGGACGTAGGGTTTTACCTCCATCAAGAGGGCCCGAACCTGGGTAAAACATCGTGTTCCCTGCCTCCTGTTACCATCTGGCCTAGATGCACAGTTCGGGACCCCCTACCCGAGATCTGCCGGTTTTGACACCGACACCCCTGCAGAGGAAAAGCTTGATCCCAGCGAATAGAAGATGCGCAGCTCCGCACAACATAGGGATTGGCACGCTTTCGGAAAGAACATAGAATAATAGAGGATCCAGCATGCAGGACACGGCGATCATTAGAAATTCACGAATTAGAAATGCTGTAACATACTCTTTCCCAAAACTTCTCATACCAGACCAACCCACTGAAATGCAAATAGGGATCAGAAATGTGGTCAATATCACGAAGAATAATGAAAGACCGTCTATACCCATATACAAATGGATGTTTTCATAAGGAAGCCATTGAAGGCTTTCCACAAATTGAGATTTGGCCGTAGAAAGATCGAATTGTATCCGAGGAACAGGGGGATACAAAAAGGTAATAAGAGAAACGCACAGACCAATCAATCGTATCGGTCCTATTGAAGAATTTGGAATGAAAAGAGGAGTAATGCTTCCTAGCACGGGACAGAGAATAGGACCACTTAGATCGAAATAGCATTCACAGAAATTTTCTAACATAGAGTAGAATTGAACATTGAAAAGATTAGTTGACAACAGTCAATCAAAAGATGGGGCGCCAAATTACTAAACAATAGGGGTCTTTCTGTGCAAGTCAGCTGAACACCGTAATTGATGAGTGAGTAGGTGGGTTAGGTGCACCCCTCGCCTAGTGGGAAGTCATGAGGCTAGCCCCCCTGAATGCACGTGCACTATTATTATTATCCACACTATTCGGTCGTGCAAGTGAAAGGCAATAATGACGATATATGATGAACTTATTGAGATGAGAAAAGGTGGTATGAACTCGACCTCTCTTGTTTTGTAAATATGATTAGTTCATCGTTCCTGATTCAGCCTATTATGAATAAACATGTTTGCAATGACAATTAGAGATTATAGTTGCGTATGCCATGCTTAATTAGCTAGGAGCTTATAATGGTTTACCTTGCGTGCCAACATGCTATTAAAATGGTTGTGATGTGGTATGATAGGGTGGTATCCTCTTTTGAATGATTTGAGTGGCTTGACTTGGCACATGTTCACGCATGTAGTTGAAACAAAATCGACATAGCCTCTACGATATTTATGTTCATGGTGCGTTATATCCTACTCATGCTTGCATTCGGTGTTGATTAATTTTAATGCATGTTCATGACTATTGTCGCTCTCTAGCTAGCCGCTTCCCAGTCTTTTGCTAGCCTTCACCTGTACTAAGCGGGAATACTGCTTGTGCATCCAATTCCATAAACCCCAAAGTTATTCCATATGAGTCCACCATACCTACCTATATACGGTATCTACCTGCCGTTCCAAGTAAACTTGTATGTGCCAAACTCTAAACCTTCAAATAACATTCTATTTTGTATGCTCGAATAGCTCATGTATCAACTACGGCTGTCTGTTTCTTCCATGCTAGGCGGGTTATTCTCAATAGGAGTGGACTCCGCTCCTCACTCATGAGAAAATGGCTGGTCACCGGGATGCCCAGTCCCATGCTTTATGCAAATCAAATCAAAATAACCGCAAACAAAACTCCCCCGGGATTCTTGTTAGTTGGAGGCACTCGTTGTTTCGAGCAAGCCATGGATTGATGCTTGTTGGTGGAGGGGGAGCATAAACTTTACCATTTTGTTTGGGAACCGCCTATAATGTGTGTAGCATGGAAGATATCGAGATCTCTCGGTTGTTATGTTGACAATGAAAGTATACTGCTCAAAATATTATTCATATCTATTTCAAAACCGAGCTCTAGAACCTCTACAAATCGCTGCTTCCCTCTACGAAGGGCCTATCCATTTACTTTTATGTTGAGTCATCATCCTCTTATGAAAAAGCACTAGTTGGAGAGCACCGTTGTCATTTGCATCCATTACTGTTAGTTTATATTGAGTATGACTTGACTAGATCTCTTTTACCATGAATTACAATGTCTAGTCAGTCCTTGATCTTTAAAGGTGCTCTGCATTTATGTTTTGCGGTCTCAGAAAGGGCTAGCGAGATAACATCTTGTTATATCATATCATGATTGTTTTGAGAAAGTGTTGTCATCCGAGATTTATTATTATTGCTCGCTAGTTGATTATGCCATTGATATGAGTAAACATGAGACCTAAATGTTATTGTGAATATGGTTAGTTCATAATCTTTTATGAAAACTTGAATGCTGGCTTTACATATTTACAACAACAAGAGCAAACAGAGTTTGTAAAAGTTTTTCTTTATCACTTTCAGTTTATCAACTGAATTGCTTGAGGACAAGCAAAGGTTTAAGCTTGGGGGAGTTGATACGTCTCCGTCATATCTACTTTTCCAAACACTTTTGCCCTTGTTTTGGACTCTAACTTGCATGATTTGAATGGAACTAACCCGGACTGACGCTGTTTTCAGCAGAATTGCCATGGTGTTATTTTTGTGCAGAAATAAAAGTTCTCGGAATGACCTCAAAATCAACGGAGAATTATTTTGGAATATATAAAAATACTAGAAGAAGAATCCACGTCACGGGGGCCTCCACCTGTCCACGAGGGTGGGGGGCGTGCCCCCTGTCTCGTGGGCTCCCTAACGCTCCACCGACCTCATCCTTGACTCCATATATTCACTTTCGGGGAGAAAAAAAAATCAGGGAGAAGGATTCATCAAGTTTTATGATACGAGGGCTGATCTGGAGTCCGTTCGGGGCTCCGGAGAGGGGAATCCGTCGCCATCGTCATCATCGACCTTCCTCCATCACCAATTTCATGATGCTCACCGTCGTGCGTGAGTAATTCCATCGTAGGCTTGCTGGACGGTGATGGGTTGGATGAGATTTATCATGTAACCGAGTTAGTTTTGTTAGGGTTTGATCCCTAGTATCCACTATGTTTTGAGATGATGTTGCTATGACTTTGCTATGCTTAATGCTTGTCACTAGGGCCCGAGTGCCTTGATTTCATATCTGAACCTATTATGTTTTCATCAATATATGAGAGTTCTTGATCCAATCTTGCAAGTCTATAGTCACCTACTATGTGTTATGATTCGGCAACCCCGAAGTGACAATAGTCGGGACCACTCCCGGTGATGATCGTAGTTTGAGGAGTTCATGTGTTCACTATGTGTTAATGCTTTGGTCCAGTACTCTATTAAAAGGAGACCTTAATATCCCTTAGTTTCCAATCGAAGCCCGCAGCCACGGGAGGGTAGGACAAAAGATGTCATGCAAGTTCTTTTCCATAAGCACGTATGACTATATTCAGAATACATGCCTACATTACATTGATGAACTGGAGCTATTTCTGTGTCACCCTAGGTTATGACTGTTACATGATCGCTCGCATTCGGCATAATTCTCCACCACCGATCCAAAGCCTACGAGCTTTCCATACATTGTTCTTCGCTTATTTACTTTTCCGTTGCTATTGTTATCATCGCTATAAAACACCAAAAATATTACTTTTGCTACCGTTACCACTACTATCGTATTACTTTGCTACTAAATACCTTGCTGCAGATATTAAGTTTCCAAGTGTGTTTGAATTGACAACTCAGCTGCTAATACTTGAGAATATTCTTTGGCTCCCCTTGTGTCGAATCAATAAATTTGGGTTGAATACTCTACCCTCGAAAACTGTTGCGATCCCCTATACTTGTGGGTTATTATGAGCAAGCTCCCTAACGTCACCTGGCCCAAGGGGACCTTCGTAGAGACCGTGAAGGGGTGGCAACAAGAGTGGTTCTATGTTACGGAACCTCGTGACGCCACATGGGCCGCCACTCTTGAGATCAAAACTGGTCCACCAATGCGGCTCACATCATGGCTCAAAAAGGGCCTAGATTGGGCATCATCCGACGAGGTGATGACGCTGCAAAAGCGCATCAACAGAATGGTGGAGAAGAACACCAGCCTTGCCAGTGTGATCCAGGTGATGCTGTTTCGCCGGATTCTCCCCTGCCAATGCCGGACTCTCCATATGTGGGAGTTAGATCCGGCAAGTCCCCGGACCTTGCAGTGGTTCTTCGGCACGAAGCATGAAGATACATGGAAGCTGCTTTTTAAGACCCAAAAGATGTGGCCGCCAATGACCGAAGACCTCGGCCACGACTGCGCTCATCCAGCCACTCCAGTAAGTTTTTCAGATTTCTAATCATATCCTTGATTTGTGGATCCAAAGAGTAAGTTTAAACCTTCCCCTTGTCCCCCAGGGCTGGACGAAGAAGGCAGAGCAGATTAGGTGTCCGGCTCCCCTGCCTGAAGACCCAGCTATTCCTCTTCTAACGAAGATGCTGGTTCCGGCGCCGTACTAGGCACCGGAAAAGTAGGCCAAGAAGAAGGGCAAGGAGGTCCGAAGTGGCCTTCGCCGCAAAGGTACTTTGGACATAACATCGAAGATACCGAAGCTCTCTCCCCCCACGATGAAGACGAGGAGGAAGTGGAGGAGAATAATTCTCCCCCTAAGGGGGGAAAGAAGAAAAGTGGGCCTTCCGCGGATTGTCGGGGTAAATAGCCATGGGTAGCCCAGCCGGCTTCCCCTGGCCCCTCAGAAAAAATTACGAGCCCATCCGGCTCACAAGAAGACTCAAGACCTGGGCCGCCTCCCCCCTAGCCGGCTACCTTCCTAGCCGGCTTCGGGGGCGGCCTGCCCTTTTACCCTCATGAAGAAAGCTGTGGAGGGCTGGCTACGGCAGGGCCGGCTACGACAAGGCCGGCTACTGCCGGGCCGGCTCCCATAAAGCAGTCAACACCGTACCCGCAATGTACGCGTCCACTCTGCGATGATGAAGCGGGGCGTGGCAACAGTGGAGCCTGCCACCCCCAAAACCCGGAGCACGCCTGGTACAGCGCGCCGTGCGGGCAGCCACGGCCCGCCCGGTGCGGCACTGTAGCCACGGCGGCTCTGACGCCATCCATGACGGGCCGCCAGCGTGGCCCCCGAGGCGGTGGGCCCCTTCGGGCAGAGAGATGCCGAAGGCGGCCGCACCTCCTCTCAAGCCGGCAAGATAGAGGGCCGGCTTCACATAGCCGGCCTGCCACCCTCCTCGAAGGAGACGCCCATTAAGGAGACAAGATGTGGCGGGGCTACAGTAATCGCCCGCCAAGGCGGCGTTACTGTAGCCACGCTTACCCCGACCAAGCCTGCGTCAACGACACGGAGTAACAGTAACCAGCTGCCGACCAGGCCCTGGCCAGTGGGGCCGGCCTGTCGACCCAGGAGCCGGCAGCCGGCGGGACCCACCAGCCGGCGGGCCCCAGAAGCCGGCGGAGAAGCCGGCGAGCATAGTCACAGACAGCTGGGCCCAGCGCCCAGTCGGATTACCATTGTACCCCCAGGGGGTAGGCCTATATAAACCCCCCGGTGTACCCATGCAAAGGGTTGGACTCTCTTTCTAGACCTAGACACCATACAAGGAGAGGAAGCAGGCTGAGCCGAGCCCTTCTTCCTCATTCCACCCAAAACAGCTCAAGGAGCATTGTAGCTACTTGTTCACTTAGTAACCATGCGGAGACCCCGCAGAGCAGCAGTAGGGGTATTATCTCCCCGGAGAGCCCTGAAGCTGGGTAAGATTCGCCGGCGTGCATGTCTTCGCCTCATCCCGTTTCCAGGCACCGGCGATGTTCTATTGGCCCCCGCAATGATAAGCCACCCGTTGGCATATGTCGCTCCTACCACCCGACATTTGGCGCCCACCGTGGGGCCAGGTGCACCGTCGTCCGGAGACCTGTTCTGGACGGGAACCCTTTTCCTTCCCCGCGAGCGTAGCCAGCCCGGCTCGCCCGATGGCGCTTGTCGCGACGCGCTGCATGGCGTCACCAACATCTGCGCGGCTAGCAGCCTCGCCGACCTCTTCGACAAGGCCCGCATCTCCGACGAGCTTGCCTCCGATGCGGGCACAGATCACCTCGCCAACCTCCTCGGCCAGCTCCACGTCTCCAGCGAGCCCGCTGCGGATTTGGAGTCAGTCGGCTCCACCGACCCGATGCCTGTCGACTCCGACACGGCATCCTACGATACCTTCCCCACCAACGTCACGGTCTACAACGACCCGCTCCCCCCGGCTGGCGATCGCGATTCTGACGCCCCCGAGGTGATGGTTATCGGCCTCGACGGCCCGACTGACGAGGGCGCCCGCGACGCCCCACGCGCGGCTGCCCAAGACTTGTCCGCCCCCCTTCCGGCTGACGCCAGCAACGAAGTTCTGGAGGCATGCCGCCTCGCCCTCCTCGCGGAGGGCCGGCGGCTAGCCTCCGTAAGACGCCTCACCGAGGCCTACCAGCGCGAAGCTGACCGCGCCGCCTTCGGCACGCCGGCTCCGGCTGGCCCAAGCCGGGCCGGCGTTGTCAGGCAACGCGGCACCGTCATCGCCGACACTCTTGGAGTAGATCGCCCGGTCTACGCCACCCTGCTCGAGAACCTGCGTGCCGCCCAGGCGGCCGTAGACGAGCTGGATGGCTTGGAAGCCGAAGACCTCCCCCACATGACGGCCGCCCCCGAGCCATGGAATGGCGGGGCACCCCGCCTCCGCCTCGAGCTCGCGGAGAGAGATATCCCACCCCACCTCCAGTGGCTCACCCGACTCTCAGCGGCCGGCTTGGTCGCCGCGAGGGAGTCGGCGAAAACGATGCCCGCCACCGGATCGACCGCCTGGCCCGATCCCTGGCACTAGAAGAAGAAGACGATGTCGGCCCGCCTTGCTTTGGCCCCCGCATCCGCGACGAGCCCTTCCCCAAAGGGTTCTCGCTCCCAAGAGACACACCCAAGTACAACGGCTCGGTGAAGCCGGAAGATTGGCTGACCGACTACTCCACAGCCGTCAGCATCGCCAATGGCAACCGGCGCGTTGCCGTAAAGTACGTGCCCCTCATGCTGCAAGGCACGACACGGACTTGGCCTAACAGCCTCAAGCCCCTCAGCATCAACAGCTGGGTGGATTTTACTGAAGCCTTCGTTTGCAACTTCACCAGCACCTACAAGCGGGCTCCCAAGCCCAGACAGCTCTCCCTGTGCGTACAGGGCCCAACCGAGTCCACTCACGACTACCTCATGCGTTGGGCCGAGCTCCGCAATTCCTGCGAAGGGGTGCACGAGGTGCAAGCCATCGAATACTTCACTGCCGGGTGCCGAGAGGGCACCCTCCTCAAGCACAAGCTTCTCTGCGATGAGCCGACTACCCTCGACGAGCTCCTGAACATCGCCGACAAGTACGCCACCGCCGACTCCTCAATGAAGACCGAGCTCGGGTGGATGCGTCCGGAAAGGTGCTGAATCCGGCGCCCCAAGCGCCGGCTGGAGACGGCGGCCGACACCAACACCAGAACGATCAAAAGCGCAAGGGCCCTGCGCCGCCTCCCGCTAGCCGGCAGGTGGCCACGGTCGAAGATGCGCCGCCTGAAGGGCGGCCCGCGCCCAAGAAGCCCAAGGGCGGCCGGCCGGCTTGGCAGCCGGCCTTCTCCTACGAGCAGACCCTTGATGCCCCGTGCAAGTTCCACAGCGGCGCGAAGCCGTCCAACCACACGACCCGCAAATGCAACTGGCTCGCCCGAATCTCCAAGGGCGAAGGGCTCACGCCGACTCCGCCTGCCGGCCCGCCGCCGCCGGCTCCGCCGCCCAAAGCCGCCCGGCCCGCGGTCGACGCCGTGCAGGACGAGTTCCCCGATGAGCAAGCATCTTATGTTGTCTTCACGAGCCAGCCCGAAGACCGGCGCAGCAAGCGCCGAGAGCAACAAGAAGTCAATGTGGCCGCCACCAGCCCAGCCGGCCACATGCACTGGTCAGAGAAACCCATCAGTTGGAGCCGGGCCGACCACCCAGAGGTGATGCCGTCCCCCGGCTCCTACGCATTGGTCCTGGAGGCCACCCTTGCAATGGATACGTGCGCCGCTCGCTTCTCCCGCGTGCTGATCGACGGCGGAAGCAGCATCAACATCCTGTACCGCGACACCATGGAGAAGCTGGGTGTCAAGGCAAAGCAGCTTGCGCCGACTCGAACGGTGTTCCACGGCATCGTACCCGGTTTGTCCTGTGCCCCCATCGGCAAGATCAAGATCGATGTACTCTTTGGGGGCAAGGATCATTTCCGCCGGGAAGCAATCTGGTTCGAGGTGGTGGACCTGGAGAGCCCTTACCACGCCTTGCTTGGCCGAGCCGCCTTGGCCAAGTTTATGGCGGTCCCCCACTACGCTTACCTCAAGATGAAGATACCAAGCTCCAAGGGTGTCATCACCATCGCCGGCGATTACAAGAAGTCCGCCGACTGCACCGCGGCTAGCAGCCGGCTGGCCGAATCCCTCGTGATCGCTGCAGAGAAGAAGACGCTGGACAGGGTCGTGGCCCTGGCCAGCAAGCAGCTAAACCAACCCGTCGACTCCAAGGAGTATGATGCCCAAGGATCTTTCCAGCCGGCCAAGGAGACCAAGAAGATACAGCTCGAGCCCGATCACCCCGAAAGGTTTGCCGTCATCGGGGCGAGCCTGGATAGCAAATAGGAAGGCGAGCTCGTCGATTTCCTCCGTGAGAATCGGGATATCTTTGCATGGTCCCCCAAGGACATGCTGGGTGTTCCGAAGGATTTTGCCGAGCACAAATTGCACATGCGGGAGGATGCTAAACCAGTCAAGCAGCCTCTCCGCCGACTGTCAGAAGAGAAGAGAAGGATCGTAGGGGAGGAGATAGCCCGGCTTCTCGCAGCCGGCTTCATCATGGAAGTTTTCTTCCCCGAGTGGCTCGCGAACCCGGTTCTCGTGCTGAAAAAGAATAACAAGTGGCGCATGTGTATAGATTACACAAGCCTCAACAAAGCCTGCCCAAAAGATCCCTTCGCTCTGCCCAGGATTGATCAAGTGATAGACTCCACAACCGGATGCGAGCTGTTGAGCTTTTTGGATGCCTACTCGGGATACCACCAGATAAAGCTGAACCCGGATGACCAACTGAAGACCGCCTTCATCACGCCGTTTGGAGCCGTCTACTACCTGACTATGACGTTCGGCTTGAGGAATGCCGGCGCCACTTTTCAGCGTTGCATGCAGAAGTGCCTCCTCACGCAGCTCGGCAAGAACGCCCATGTTTACGTGGATGATGTTGTGGTGAAGACGGAGAAGCGTGGCACTCTGCTAGAAGACTTGAAGGAGACATTCGAGAACCTGCGCCGGTTCCGGATCAAGCTCAACCCGGAGAAATGCGTGTTCGGAGTGCCAGCCGGCCAGCTCCTAGGCTTTCTAGTCTCCGAACGCGGCATAGAGTGCAACCCTGTGAAGATCAAGGCCATCGAGAGGATGGTGGTCCCAACCAAGCTCAGAGAGATTCAGAAGTTCACCGGGTGCCTGGCCTCTCTGAACCGCTTCATCAGCCGGCTCGGAGAAAAAGCTCTCCCCCTCTACCGTCTCATGAAGAAGAGCACTCACTTTGAGTGGAACGACCAGGCCGATCAAGCTTTCCACGAGCTGAAGAAAATGCTGTCCACGCCGCCTGTCTTGGCGGCACCGACTGAGAAGGAGCCCATGCTCCTATATATTGCCGCCACTAGCCAGGTGGTCAGCACCGTCATTGTGGTCGAACGCCCCGAAGAAAGCCGAGCCCAGCCGGTCCAGAGGCCGGTTTATTACCTGAGCGAGGTGCTGTCCGCCTCGAAACAAAATTACCCGCACTATCAGAAGATGTGCTATGGCGTGTACTTCGCCGCCAAGAAGCTGAAGCCATACTTTCAAGAGCATCCCATCACGGTCGTATGCACTGCCCCGCTGGCCGAGATCATAGGCAGCCGGGATGCATCCGGCCGGGTGGCTAAATGGGCCATCGAGCTGCCCCCCTACACGATCTTCTACCAACCCCGCACCGCCATCAAGACGCAAGCGCTGGCCGACTTCCTCGTCGACTGGGCCGAGACCCAGTACTTACCACCAGCGCCCGACTCCACCCATTGGCGCATGCACTTTGACGGATCAAAGATGCGCACCGGCTTGGGAGCCGGCATCGTCCTTACCTCTCCAAAGGGCGACAAGCTCAGATACACGCTGCAGATCCACTTCGCCGCCTCCAACAACGTAGCCGAGTACGAAGCGCTCATACACGGGCTCCGGCTTGCCAAGGAACTCGGCATCCGCCGGATCCTGTGCTATGGCGACTCAGATTTGGTGGTGCAGCAATCTTCTGGCGACTGGGACGCCAAGGACGCAAACATGGCGAGCTACCGCTTCCTAGTGCAGCAAATTAGTGGATACTTCGACGGGTGTGAATTCCTTCATGTACCACGAGCCGACAACGAGCCAGCAGACGCTCTGGCCCGAATAGGCTCCACGCGGCAAGCAATACCAACCGGCGTCGCCCTACAGCGCCTCCTCAAGCCATCAATCAAGCCGTCTGCAGAATCCGACTCCATCTTCGTGCCGCCTAACCCCGAGGAGGCCGGGTCCGGCTCGAAGAATCAAGCAGCCGGCCCGGGGACTTCAATATTCGGCTCGGGGACTGCAGTACCCGGCTCGGGGATTGCCGCACCCAGCTCGGGGACTGCGGTAGCCGGCCCGGGGACTGCGGTAGCCGGCCCGAGGACTTCTTCAGCACAGCAAGCGGCGGCCGACTCCAGCACTGCATTACCCAGCCCGCCCACCCTGGTGGCTGTGGCCACATTGGTAGCAGAGGAAGTCGCCGCTCCATCATGGGCCCAAACCATCCGCAACTTTTTGGTGAACCATGACTTGCCGGCTGACAAAAATGAAGCAAGACAAGTCCAGCGCCGGGCTGGAGCATACACAATCGTCAACAGAGAGCTTGTCAAGCGCAGCGCCACCGGAGTCTTGCAGCAATGTGTCGAGCAGGAGAAAGGCATCGCGATCCTCAGGGATATACACCAAGGAGAGTGCGGCCACCACGCCGCATCAAGATCACTTGTCGCCAAAGCCTTCCGCCACGGTTTCTTCTGGCCGACCGCTTTGGACGACGCCAAAGAGCTAGTCAAACACTGCAAAGGCTGCCAGCTTTTTAGCTCGCAGCAACACATGCCGGCTTCGGCACTCAAGACCATTCCCATCACCTGGCCCTTTGCCGTCTGGGGATTGGATATGGTGGGCCCATTCAAGACGGTGCGCGGCGGCATGACACATTTGCTCGTCACCGTCGACAAATTCACCAAGTGGATCGAGGCGAAGCCGATCAAGAAGCTGAATGGGCCGATTGCAGTGACTTTCATTGCAGATATAACAACCCGGTACGGTGTACCGCACAACATCATCACCGACAATGGCACGAACTTTGCCAAAGGTGCCTTGGCACGGTTCTGCGCTGCGCAAGGTATCCGGCTGGACCTTGCGTCAGTCGCCCACCCACAGTCAAACGGCCAAGTGGAGCGGGCAAATGGCCTCATTTTGTCCGGCATCAAGCCCCAACTGGTCGTACCTCTGGAGCGTTCAGCCGGCTGCTGGCTCGATGAGCTGCCGGCTGTCCTATGGAGTCTGCATACTACGCCCAACAGATCAACCGGCTTCACTCCCTTCTTCCTTGTATATGGTGCCGAGGCAGTCATCCCAACAGATATCGAGTTCGACTCGCCTCGGGTAACCATGTACACGGAAGCAGAAGCCAAAGAAGCACGAGAAGACGGCGTCGACCTGCTGGAAGAGGCCCGGCTGTTAGCCCTCAGCCGGTCTGCCATCTACCAGCAGGGTTTGCGCCGCTACCACAGCCGGAGGGTCCGACCAAGATCCTTCCAGGAGGGCGACCTTGTGCTCCGGCTGATCCAGCGAACAGCCGGCCAGCACAAGCTCGCAGCGCCCTGGGAAGGCCCCTTCATCATCAGCAGAGCCTTGGGCAACGATGCCTACTACCTCATAGACGCGCAGAAGCCGAAGGCACGTAAGAGGGACGACTCCGGCAAAGAGTCGGAGCGACCATGGAACGCAAATCTCCTTCGGAAGTTTTACAGTTAAAATGCAGTATGTATTATGCCCACTTTTGTATTAAGTACGAAACAGTAGGCTCCCCGAGAAAGACTCGGGGACTGCCATCCTTTATTTTGTGAATGAAAGTTATCATGCGTATGATATCACCTATTTCATTTATTTTGTCCGGTACCGGGTCCGACGAGTCGGCCCGGGGACTAGCCGACTAGAGTTATATTAGGAGCCCGACCCGCAGTCAGACAAGTAATGTGCCGACACCCAGGCTTGGCTCTTGCCAAAATCGTAGCTCGAAGAACCGACTGCCCGGCTGGCAAGAGTCACAAGCCGGAAAGGGTGCACACATGAAAAACGGCCAGGGACTAAACATGCTCATATATATAACAAAAGCCGGCTTGCTGCCTCCCGCCGACCGACTACCAGAGTAGCCGGCCGGCCGGCTTACATTCAGTCTGCTTCAAATCCAAGAAAACTCGAGTACTTGCCTTCCCAAAGAGGGAAGGCGGCAAAGGAAAGAGCCTAATGACAAAAAAGTACACTTGAATGAAAGCCAACACATGCATATATTGACCTCCAGAGAGGTCGACATCCAACATTGTTCGATACACCCCCAGTGGGTGGAATTGCGCAAACTTAAAATTGTTCGAAAAAGTAAAACAGGGACAAAAGGAACGGCAGATCAAGCCGGCGGGGCCGCGGACGAGCCGGGCTGGGCGGTGGAAGCAGTCGTGCCGGCTGGAGGAGTGGCCGGCTGGCCAACCTCGGCTTGATCGTCGCCTCCGGCAGAGGGCGCGCTCCCGCGTGGCTCGTTGCTGGAGGCACAGTCGGCTGGAGGACGGTCGACCGTCTCACCAGTCGGCTCGGCGTCTTCGCCGTCCTCCTCCTCGTCGTCCTCGCCCTCGTCGCTGGAGGCGATCTCCTCGGCCGAGTCCTCGCCGTCCGCCGGGTTCAGCCCGAACCATTCCTCCGGCTGGGCGGCGCCATCGTCGTTGAGCTCCGGCGCGAAGACACTGGTGTCGGTGCACTCGGCGATCGTCGAGGCGCGTTGCGCGATCGCCGGCCGCACCTCCTCCAGCTCCGCGTCGGCTTCCGACCGCCAAGTCCGCAGCTGGTCCAGGCTTAGCCCTGGGTACCACGCGCGGACGAACTCCAGCGCATGCCCGGCTCCAAGGCGGGCTGCAGACGCCTTCCAAGCCTCGAGGCGGCCGACTGTGACTTCGAGCCAGTCGGCCGTCCGGCTTGGGGTGCGGGGAATCGTCTGGCCGGGCCAGAGCGCGGCCAGCACCGTCGCCCCGGCACGTTGCAGCCGGCGGAGCAGCCGATGGGCCGGCTGCAGCCGCGCCTGGATAGCGATCAGCTGCTCCGACAGCGTCCGATTCGCATCCGGCGGAATCACAACTCCAGCCTGACGGCGCTCCTCGCGGTAAGCTTCGATGGCTTGGGCGGTGAGGACGGATTGGCCGGGAAAGTACTCTGCGCAAGACAGCAAACACAAGTCAAAACAAAACCGCAGGCGGCCGGCAGATGGAAGAAGGGCAAGAAAGACGTCCTACCATCGATGAGATCCTCGATCCGGCCGAAGCCTTCTTCCAGAGCCTGTCGCGTCTCGGCCCAGCTCGCCTCCCTGGCCTCGAACTCCGCCTTCAGGGCAGCCTCGCCGTCCTGCGCCTTTTGCAGGGCCGCCTTATGGCTCTCCTCTTGGTCGGCCAGTTTCTTGGCCAGGCGGTCGCGCTCCTGAACCAAGTCAGCGTACTCGGCGTCCTTGGCGCGAAGAGCGTCCTGCACTTCGCCGAGTTCCCTCCGCAGGTCGGCGTTGGCCTCTGCACGAGCAAAAGACAAAGAGAAAAAGTCAGCAAATGAAAAGTCGTCAAGGAAGATCTGACCTGACTGCGCTGCAGTCGGCCCGAATCTCGGGGACTACACCCAGTGGGTGCGCTGTCGCACCCCCACGAGAAACAAATAAAGACAAAACACTTACGCCGGCTGCTGGCGAGGTCTTTGGTCCTCCGGCTCAGCTCCCGAGCCTGGGAGTTGAAGGCGGCGGCACGAGAATTATGATAATCCTAAGAGATCAGAAAAAACAGTCAAGATAGTCGTCGAGTAAGATCCAACCCGACTGCGCTGCAGTCGGCCCGGATCTCGGGGACTACACCCAGTGGGTGCGCTAGCGCGCCCCCACGGAAAAAATTCAAAGGACCAGAACGGTCAACGAGTGAAGACTTACCTGGATTGCAGACCGCGTCGACAGAAACTCCTGAGTAAATTGCCTCAGGAGGCCGGCCTGTGCCTGCAGCCGGCTCCGAACCCCTTGGGCCGCGACGTTCAGCTCGCCGCTCCCTCCGGTAGGAGTCCACCCGGACGTGGCGGAGCTGGCCGCCTCCAAGGCGTCTGCCGTCTGCTCGGCACCCGCGGCTCGGCGCGTGTCTAGCGGGGCCCTGCCCCCTCCGGCATGCCGGCCCGTCGCCAGCTCTATCTCAAGACCGGCTCCGGCCTCGGGCGCGGCCCGGGCCGGCTCCTCCGGCACCACCGATGATTGGCCGCCTTTGCCCGCTCTGGCTGGCGCTGCCGGCGGCGTCCTCTCCGCGGAAATCTCGAAGACTTCGTCCCTCTGCACCAGCGGCTGCTCGGGGATAATCTCCTCCGCCGTGGGCAGAGGGATGTCCGGATCCAAAGTTTGGAGGGGGATGGCGAGCAGCGGAGGCCGGCTACGCGCGCCCTCCGCCTCCGTCTCCGCGGCCGCCCACTCCGACGGAGTCTCGGCCATCGCGCTCGCTCGCCCCGTCGCCGTCTGGGCGGCCTCCCGCTCCGCCGCCTCCCGCTCTGCCGCCTCCCTATCTCGAGGCGCCTCGCGAGCGTTGCGCTCTGTGGCTGCTGCAAGATCGGCGCGGGGGTCCACTCAGCGGGACCCTGAGGATCCGGCACCCGGCCCGACCACGGAGCCGCCTGGGCCTCGCTCGAGGGAGAGCGGCGCCCTGCTCAAGAAATCAGAGAAGAATTCAAGTAAAGGAAGACTTCAGAATAACAAGCACGTAGGCGGCTAGAAGGCTTACGCGGAAATTGATGGAGGCTTCTTCACCGCCTTCCGGAAGCGGGCCGCCTTCGCCGCCGCCTCGTCACGCTTCGTGGCCGCGGCGGAGGCCTTCGGCTTCTTCGGCCGGCTTCCAAAGAGTAGGAGCGCGGCCCGGCGTTTCCCCTTTCCACCGCCGGCAGCCAGCGCGGCGGACGAGCCCGCGCTGCGGCGGTCGGTTGCCGGCTGGTGGCGCGGGATTTCTTCGGCCTCAAAATCATCCGGCCAGTCATCGAAACTGGCCGAGAGCCCCATGCCGCCGGGCTCGGCGACGTCCCCCGTGGCAGCGTCCTCCATGGCGACTGCAGCAAGGTCCGGGTCGTCGAGGTCGTCCACCGTGCGGTCCGGGGCATACTCGCGTTCGACTCCAGCCGCCCCGGCTGGCGGCGGGAGGAGAGGATTCTGATGGAAAGAAAAAAGAGAAGAGCCGCCTGGTCAGAAGCCGGCTGGCTCAAGCCGGCAGACGACAAGAAGGACTTACCACAGGCGGAGGATGGGCGCGGGAGTACGGCGCCTTGCCGAATTGCCACTCGTCGGTGAGCTTCAGGTTGGCGATGTAGTTCACCATCAGAGCCACCTCGGCATGGGGCATCTCCCATGTGCTCAACCGGCAAGGGTCGAACCGGCCGCTCATCTGGCACATCATGTGCGGCCGGCTTTGGAGGGGCAGAATCCGGTGCTCGACGAAGGCGGCTACCAGGTCGGCTGCGCGCAGGCCTTCCGACTGGATCATCACCCGAAGCCGGGCGATGGAGGCATTCCCAGCCGGAGACAAGGACTTGGACCTGTAGCCCCAAGACGGCCGCCTCCCAGCCGGCGGGCTGGCTACGTAAGCCGGCAGATTGACGTAGTCGCCGTGCGGGGCGACGTTCTTGACGTAGAAGTAGGATTTCTGCCAAAGCTTGACAGACTGGATCAGAGGGATGTGAGGGAAGGGGTTGTCGTCGCTTGCCCTCTTCATCGCGATGAAGGCGCCGCACGGAGCCGACATGCCGGCGGAGACGGTGCCGAGCTTGTTCTTGAAGAGCTCCGCCCAGAGCTCCAGCGTCGGCAGCACCCCCAAGAAACCTTCGCAGAGGGAAACGAAGGCCGAGAGCTGCATCACCGCGTTGGGCGTGACGTGATGCGGCTGGAGGTTGTAGAACTCGAGGAAGGACCGCATGAAGCTGCTCGCCGGGAAGCCGAAGCCACGCAAGAAGTGCGTGCGGAAGACGACGCGCTCGCCTTCCTCCGGCGCCGGCGAGACCTCCGTCGTGGGCGCCAGACGCACCTGCATGAGGTTGGCGGCGGGCAGGCGCCGAGTCTGGTGGAGGAATTCAATGTGGTCCTCGTGAACATTGGACCCGTCCCACGAGCTTGACAGCGCCAGAGACATGGCGGCATGGGTGGGCTGCGGCGCGAGACTGCGCCGGGCGCGAGGAAGAAGAAGGAGAAGAAGAGGAGCAGCAGGGACGGGGAGCGGGGGAGCGAACGGGCCTTTGTCTCTCCCCCTCCCCCCTACTTGTAGGCGCATGCGCTAGAGCCGAGGAGGCGCGGCGTGGGGGATCGTGGGGATTGATCGTGCCCATCTCCCCCATGCCCGCGTTAATTGCACGCCTTGATGACGCGAAGAAACGGCCGCGGGGAGGCGAGCAGTCCCCTCGGGCCACAGAAGATCTGCGCCCGGGCCGAGGCTAGGGAGTGGCGGGCCCGGGCCTGCGGCGGCGTCCCATCGCGCGCGTGCGACGGCAGGACTTCTCCGCCACGTGGCTCGTCGTGGGGCCAGCGGCTAGCCCGCGGGTCAACCACGGTCACCTTAATAAACAAAAAGTGCTCCGGAGTCGGCTACAACGACGAGGTCGGCCCCTCAGGGTATGAAGCCGGCCAAGCTTCCTGTCCTTCCGTCCGCCGTGAAGCTCGCCCGGCTTCGGGGACTACTGTCGGGGTAAATAGCCATGGGTAGCCCAGCCGGCTTCCCCTGGCCCCTCAGAAAAAATTACGAGCCCATCTGGCTCACAAGAAGACTCAAGACCTGGGCCGCCTCCCCCCTAGCCGGCTACCTTCCTAGCCGGCTTCGGGGGCGGCCCGCCATTTTACCCTCATGAAGAAAGCTGTGGAGGGCCGGCTACGGCAGGGCCAGCTACGACAAGGCCGGCTACTGCCGGGCCGGCTCCCATAAAGCAGTCAACGCCGTACCCGCAATGTACGCGTCCACTCTGCGATGATGAAGCGGGGCGTGGCAACAGTGGAGCCTGCCACCCCCAAAACCCGGAGCACGCCTGGTACAGCGCCGTGCGGGCAGCCACGGCCCGCCCGGCGCGGCACTGTAGCCACGGCGGCTCTGACGCCATCCATGACGGACCGCCAGCGTGGCCCCCTTCGAGCAGAGAGATGCCGAAGGCGGCCGCACCTCCTCTCAAGCCGGCAAGATAGAGGGCCGGCTTCACATAGCCGGCCTGCCACCCTCCTCGAAGGAGACGCCCATTAAGGAGACAAGATGCGGCGGGGCTACAGTAATCGCCCGCCAAGGCGGCGTTACTATAGCCACGCTTACCCCGACCAAGCCTGCGTCAACGACACGGAGTAACAGTAACCAGCTGCCGACCAGGCCCTGGCCAGTGGGGCCGGCCTGTCGACCCAGGAGCCGGCAGCCGGCGGGACCCACCAGCCGGCGGGCCCCAAAAGCCGGCGAGCATAGTCACAGACAGCTGGGCCCAGCGCCCAGTCGGATTACCATTGTACCCCGGGGGTAGGCCTATATAAACCCCCCGGTGTACCCATGCAAAGGGTTGGACTCTCTTTCTAGACCTAGACACCATACAAGGAGAGGAAGCAGGCTGAGCCGAGCCCTTCTTCCTCATTCCACCCAAAACAGCTCAAGGAGCATTGTAGCTACTTGTTCACTTAGTAACCATGCGGAGACCCCGCAGAGCAGCAGTAGGGGTATTATCTCCCCGGAGAGCCCTGAAGCTGGGTAAGATTCGCCGGCATGCATGTCTTCGCCTCATGCCGTTTCCAGGCACCGGCGATGTTCTATTGGCCCCCGCAATGATAAGCCACCCGTTGGCATATGTCCCTCCTACCACCCGACACGGATCGAGAGGCAAAAGCGTCCAAGAAGGGGAAACTCTCCCTTTCAGACGATTCAGAATCGGACGTCGAAGCCGTCCCCGAATGGAAACCCAGGCCGAAGCCATCGGCCGAATTGTAAGTATTTAAGGATAATGTATATATCCGGCTTTAGGCCTTGTGATCCTAATACACAGAATCATGTATTGTAGTCCGGCCCGCGGTCTCCCCTAGTGATCATCGTCTTTTGGGAATTCGCTGGGCTCGAACATGATGGAGAGCGAGTCGCCTCCGCCGGCCTCCCCACCCACTGCTACGGACAACACCGAAATGTTGTCCCGAGGGAC
Organism: Triticum monococcum; assembly: GCA_034509565.1. Lineage (NCBI taxonomy): Eukaryota > Viridiplantae > Streptophyta > Magnoliopsida > Poales > Poaceae > Triticum > Triticum monococcum. The sequence continues at coordinate 413,895,788 of CM067844.1, forward strand.
CCCTCCGGGCCATGGAAAGGTGCGGGAATACATCAAGGTGGCGCCAGAGGGTAATACCTCTGCTGCCGAGAACATGGGGGAACCGACCCCCATGGAGACTGGCGACAGGGGCCAAGCCCACTCCGGCCCCCAACCGAATGTCATTCTGGAGACCCACGCGGCTCCGGGATTAGGTGAGAGGCCTCCTTTGAAAGATGGGGTGCGCCAACTCCACCAGCGACCTCTGTCAATCCGGAGGCGCCGGACAATCTGGTGGAAGCACTTCAGAGCGCTTCCATTGTGGAAGAGCATCGTACCCTTATGGGTACGATAATGGAAAGGGTTCAGTCCACTAAAAACGGTTTGAACGAAGCCTACACCATCCTTCTAACATGCTTTGAGGTATGGGATGTAGTACTTTTTATCAATATAAAGAGGATGCTTGTGTATAGTTAGTAGCCCCTGAGACTATGTTCGGCATTCGTGAAGAAAGGACGAACAAAGGATCGAATATTTCGCAGGAGATGATCATACATGCCTATTTGAACAAACATGCTTCGAAGTTAGTGGCAACCGCCCATACCGCCGAAGTATCCGAACTAAAGCGAAGGCTGGAGCGGGCCGATGAAGAGCTCATCCGCACCACAATTGGAGGAGAAGCAAGGTATGTGATGCCTACTCACATCTGAAATGATGTGACTTGCTGTTTTATTATCTTGCTGAGTTTTTTAATTATGCTTACAGTTGACGCGTCTGAGGTCGAGACCCTCAAGAACGCGTTGGCCGAAGCCAAGAAGGAGGTGGAGGAGGAACGAACCACCCGCCAAAAGCATGAATCTAGGGTAGAGGAAGTTCAGCAAGAGCTCCGAGATGCCATAAGCAAATTTGAGTCCTTGGAGCGCAAGATTACGGATCAAGATGCCGAACTTGCTAAGGCCCTCCAAAGCGCGCAGGAGGCCCGGGTTGAAGCCCAAGGCACCTGCCGGGAGATCCAAGAGGCCAAGCAGATTGCGACGGGTAAGGCCTTTAATATGCAGAGCAAATTTGTGAGGAGAAGGTACCTCTTACTGACCCGGGTTTGGAGTTCTCCAGGAGTGTTTGCGGATCAGCTCCGGAGTATTGCTAATGCTGCGGATTTCTTCCGAGCCGAAGAGGGGAGCTCGACGGAGAAGCTTCTCTGGTCGCAGTACCTTGCGCCAAAGTATCCGATGCCCCTTAGCGATCAGCTGAAACAGTTGACTGAGCTGCATAGGGTGGGCGGATTAGCTATGAGGGATATTATAATCCGTCTTTGGCCCGCCGAGCCTATACCCGACAGCTACTTCGGCTCATGAAGCGGCTAGTCAGTGCCTGCCCCCGGCTGGATGCCATAAAGCGGTCGGTCTGTATCGAAGGTGCCTGAATGGCCTTCGCCCATGTCAAAGTACAATGGGCGAAGATGAACGTCGTCAAGCTGGCAACCGAGGGACCGCCCGCCAGCAAGGAGCACCGCACGCCGGAGCGGTATTTTGATGAAGTCTTGGAAGGTTCTCACATTGTAGAGGGCCAGTGTTCGAAGGACATTATTTTCGAATGAATGTATCTGTGCTGCCCGAACTTTGTATTATGAAACAAGGCTTGTGTATAATATGTTGCTTGTTTTACCTCTAATTCTTTTCCTCCTGCGCGGCCGTTTATGGTATCTGAGAGTTGCCCAGTCGTCGGCTTCAGCCCCCACGTGGGTAGTACGAGGGTGTTCGGAAAGGCACCTGGACACACTTGACCCAATTTCTTGGTCCTTGAAGGAGGTGTTAGTGCGGCGAACCAGGCAATCAGACAATGTGGCTTTATCGCTCTCACTTAGCCATAGGAGTTTGACAATTAGATTGTAAGCGCAACCCCTGGTATTATTCAGTTATCCAAACTTGGGTGCTGTAGATGCCTGCCCGGGTGGAGACCGATCCTTCGTGTAATGTGGAAAAAATCGTGAGATATTTATACTTACCGAATAGCTGACAAGCTCTCGCCGCATCATGATCAGTTTTAGGCTTTCTTGTAACGCCCCGTATGTAACTTGCCATATTTGTATTCCAACTCTTGCCATTTTCGGCTCTAAGTTATGATATTCCCTCGTGGTTGGGTTTTGTCTTCGTTTTGCATTTTGTCCATGCCATGCATCTCATACCATGTCATCATGTGCACGCATTTGTATACGTGTTCGCCTCATGCATCCGAGCATTTTCCCCGTTGTCTGTTTTGCGATCCAGCACTCCTATGTCCTCCGGCGTCCCTTTTTGCCTCTTTTCGTGTGCGAGTGTTAAACATTATAGGATTGGACTGAGGCTTGCCAAGTGGCCTTGGTACGCGACCGGTAGACCGCCGGTCAAGTTTCATGTCATTTGGAGTCCATTTGATACTCCAACGGTTAACCGAGGAACCGTGAAGGCCTCGTGTGTGTTGCAGCCCAACACCCCTCCAAAGTGGCCCAAAAACCATCCAAACCCACTCCATCCTCTCGGCCGTTCGATCACGACCGCGTGGCCGAAAACCGCACTCCATTTGGACTCTCCTAGCTCCTTTTATGTATAAATATGTGCCTCCCCTGTCCAATCTCACTTGAAACCCTAAAAATTTTCCCCTCTCCACGCTAGACGTGTCCGCCCGCCGCCGGACACGCATCTGCCGCCGCCCGCGCCCAATCGGGGGTCGCCACGTTGCCACCCTGCGCTCACTTCGCCGCTGGACCCGCGGAAGCCCGCAGCCGGCCTGCCAGGGACGGATCTGGGCCCGAACCGCTCCGCGCTGCACCGCCCGTCTCCTTCCTCGTCACCGCCGCCGTCCGCGCCTAGCGCCGGCCGCCGCCTCCGCCTCGCCGCCCGGCTCCGGCAACCTCGCTGGCGCAGCTCCGCGCGCTCCTCCTTGTCGGCCCCGCTCGCCGCCGCATGCCCCCGTGCGCCCCCGCGCGCCACCGCCCGTCCTGCACCTCGCCGGCCCCGCTCACTGCCGCCATCTCTGGCCACCTCCCCGGTCAACTCCGGCAAGGTCCCCCCCGGATCGGCACGAGATCCACCAGGCCGCCATCCAAACGCCGCCCCGTCTCGGATCTGCTCATACCCGAACCGCCCCGTCCAGTTTTCCACGAGGGTATATTTTTGGCTAAGTCCCAGGATTTTCACTTTATGTGTGCATCTTTGAACTGCCATAACTTCATGCATATTGCTCCGCTTGATGTGTATGAGATATCAAAATGTTCATATGGTCGTCCTCTTCATTTTATTCCATTGCACCATGCTTGTTTGAGTCCATCTTGATGCCTAAAATGCTGTTGCAAGAGTGCTTCATAATGTTAGTTCCTGATTCTTATCAGATTATGAGCTTTTGTCATTTTTTGCCATGATTAATGTGTGCCTCCTATGAACTTGAGCCCTACATGTGTTTTGGGATATGCCATGCCATCTTTACAGGGGTGTATGCCATGTATTTTTGTGATAATTGTGGTGACTAGCACAAGCATGCAAAGTAGCTCTCGTGATGTTGCTGATTTCAGGGACTTAGAATTCTTCTAAGTCATTTGCCTGATGTTATTTTATGCCATGTATTCATGTTGCTACAGAGTGATCCATGCCTCTTTTGAGCATGTTCAGTAAGGATGATTTTGAGATATTTTTATGTTATATCCATCCATGTCTTTGTTTGCAATTATGGAGTACCCTAGCATTACTAAATCTTGCTCTACTTTTGCGATAAAATGTTCCTGGCAGATTGTTTACGTGTTAATCAATTTTGCCGAGGTTGTTGTAGTTGATCCATGCTTGATATGAGATTGTTCTTGCCATGTTTAGCTTCTTGAACATGTCTTCTTGCTGGGTGTATGCTTAGTTTGTCATGCAATGCCTTGTGGTGAGTGCATCGAGCTCGCAAACATGCCAACGTAACCCTGTTTTTGCCTTGTCCAGTTTTCTGCTAAGTCTGAATCTGTTAACAAAACTTGCTATGTTTACATGGGTGCCATCTTTTTTTCTGATCCATTTTGGCTTATCGTCAGTAAGGTACTTTTGTTATATGCTTTGAGTAGATTCATGCCATGCCTTGCATTCCTATGATCCGATCCTGTAGCATGTTGTTATCTTGCTCTAAACATTGCTTCCTGATGTTAAATCCTGACATGTTGTATTTTCACTAAGTCTGTGAACCTGTTATCTTTTGCATCTTTTGCCATGCTTGTTTGAACCTGCTATTGTGTGAATTAGCCGTAGCTCAGTGTTCATCTTTTGTCAAGCATCTTGAGTGGACCACTGCCATGTGCTTTGTTGCTATGTTAGAGTACAATAGCTTATTTTCTTGTTGCATTTTAGATGGCATCGTGCTGTTAATCGCAGAATAGTGCCATTACTGTTTTGCTTGACATTTGCAAACCGTGCATCCGATTCCGGTGATCTTTATATCGATTTCGACCGAAATCAACTCATCTTTCCAGCGGTGCACTTGGTTTTTCCAAGTTGAGGCCTGGTTCAATCTTTTCCTTCTAGAGCACGCATATGCATTGCATATTACATCCCGCATATCATCCCATGTTTTGCATCATGTTGCTTGCGCATTGCACCGTGGTTGATTGTAGTTCCTTTTGCTTGTGTTCTTGCCTTGGGTAGAGCCGGAAGACGAGTACGTGATTGAGGAACCCGTTGATTACGCCTACGAGGATCAAGCTTACGCCAACTCGGAGAACTTTGCAGGCAAGATGACCATACCCTCGAAATCACTTCTATCTTTGCTTGCTAGATGCTCGCTCTATTGTTATGCCTATGTCGCGATACCTACCACATGCTTTATCATGCCTCCCATATTGCCATGTCAAACCTCTAACCCACCTTGTGCTAGCAAACCGTTGTTTGGCTATGTTACCGCTTTGCTCAACCCCTCTTATAGCGTTGCTAGTTGCAGGTGAAGATTGGAGTTTTGTTCCTTGTTGGTACGTGTTTATTGTTGGGATATCACTATTATATCTTGTTTACTTTCGTGCATCTATATACTTGGTAAAGGGTGAAGGCTCGGCCTTATGCCTGGTGTTTCGTTCCACTCTTGCCACCCTAGTTTCCGTCATACCGGTGTTATGTTCCTTGATTTTGCGTTCCTTACGCGGTTGGGTTATAATGGGAACCCCTTGACAGTTCGCCTTGAATAAAACTCCTCCAGCAAGGCCCAACCTTGGTTTTACTTTTGCCTAACAACCTATAACCTTCCCTTGGGTTTTCGCGAGCCCGAGGGTCATCTTTATTTTAACCCCCCCCCCCCCCCCCCCGGGCCAGTGCTCCTCTGAGTGTTGGTCCGAAACGAGTAGACTGCGGGGCCACCTCAGGGCAACTTGAGGGTTGGTTTTACTCGTAGGATGCCTCATCCGGTGTGCCCTGAGAACGAGATACGTGCGACTCCTATCGGGATTTGTCGGCACATCGGGCGGCTTTGCTGGTCTTGTTTTACCATTGTCGAGATGTCTTGTAATCGGGATTCCGAGTCTGATCGGGTCGTCCTGGGAGAAGGAATATCCTTCGTTGACCATGAGAGCTTGTGATGGGCTAAGTTGGGACACCCCTGCAGGGTTTTGAACTTTCGAAAGCCGTGCCCGCGGTTATGGGCAGATGGGAATTTGTTAGTATCCGGTTGTAGAAAACCTAACACTTAACTTAAATTAAAATGAATCAACAGCGTGTGTAGCCATGATGGTCTCTTTTCGGCGGACTCCGGGAAGAGAACACGGTCTCGTGTTATGCTTGAACGTAAGTAGTTCTAGGATCACTTCTTGATCTTTGTAGCTTCTCGACCGTGCTTTGCCTTCTCTTCTCGCTCTCTTTTGTGTTAGTTAGCCACCATATATGCTAGTGCTTGCTGCAGCTCCACCTCACTACTTTTCCCTTCCCATAAGCTTAAATAGTCTTGATCACGAGGGTGTGAGATTGCCGAGTCTCCGTGACTCACATATTACTTCCAAAACCAGATGTAGGTGCCGATGATGCCATTTGAGGGGATGCGACTAAATTCAAGTTGGAGTTCGACGAGGACTCAGGACGTTACTATGTTTCCTTTCCAGATGATCAGTAGTGGAGCCCAGTTGGGGCGATCGGGGATCTTATGCATTTGGGGTTGTCTTTATTTTGGTTCCGGTGTCGGACCTTGATTGTATTCTGGATGATGTAATGCTATATTTATGTATTGTGTGAAGTGGCGATTGTAAGCCAACTCTGTACCTCTTTCTTATTTAGTACATGGGATGTGTAAATATTACCCCTTTTGCGACATGCCTACAATGCGGTTATGCCTCTAAGTCGTGCTCCGACACATGGGAGATATAGCCGCGTCGTGGGTGTTACAAGTTGGTAATCAGGCACTTCCCCGACTTAGGAGCCCCCTGCTTGATCGAATCGCTGACGTTGTTGAGTCTAGAAAAATGTTTTGAGTCTTATAGGATTATATATATAGGAGAGTAGGATTCTTTTTACTCCTCAGTCCCTTCGTCGCTCTGGTGAGGCATCCTGACGTAGAGTTTTGACTCTTCTCTTCTCAAATTTCACAAAAAAATTAGGATCACGCGGGTATCTTCGAATCGTTCCGATGGTTTTGTGACGAGAACATTGTTCTTGGTACCTCCTGACATTTAGGGGTTGTGGCAGTGTCCTGGGGAATTGAGCTCCGAGGTGTTGTCGTCACAATTTTATCATTGTAGTTCTGGAATACCTGAGTTTCGCCGACATAAAAAATCTCTTTTATGCAGTAGTTGGTGAGATAACCTCGACGCCACCTAGTACTAGGGCGGGGGTTCGGGAGTATTGCCATAACTCGTATAACAGATGCTTTTCGAAGGTTGAGGTAAATGATTTCCGAAGGTTTCTTGGTTATGTGTTGAAGGATGGATACAGCTAGATGTAGGATTTGCTAGTTTTGGGTGAGATATTATGCTTCCCCTGTATCCCCAACACATGATTGCATAACCGGAAAATTTCGGGAGTTTCATAGGTGGGAATTCATGTAGCTCTAGTATTTGTTCCGCAGATATTTGGTTTGTGATTGGGTAATCCTTACCAAGTATTGTTCATATCCGTACCTTGTTGCTTTATTCATCTACCTCTATCTAAGTGGAGTCTCAATTTATGGAAGTGTTATCATTTACTTTGGATTTCATTCGTTCATTTTTGTTCGAATGTTAAGGCTATATGTTGCAATTTCGATCCATTTGATTCAGCTTGAATATATGTCTTTCAAGATGCTAACGGATGTCACCCTCTTTAGGATGGCTCCTCCAACGCGTCAGAATCCGGAACCACCGCCACCACCTCCACCTCCGGAGGCATGGCAAGCTGTGATGGCCGCTACCAATGCCAACACGCAGATGATTATGCAACTCTTGCAAGAGTGCAACCAACGAAATCAAGGCCATGGCAACAATCAAACTCAGTTTGCTACCCTCAACCAGTTCCTTGCAAACCAGCCGAAGTCTTTCAGTAATTGTGTCGAGGCCACAGACGCTGACAATTGGCTCATGGATATCTGCAAACATTTTGAGTGTAGCAACGTCAAGCCTGAGGACTTTGTCATGTTTGCTTTGTTCCAACTCAAAGATCAAGCTGCTGAGTGGTATCAACAATACAAAGATTCCAGTGGAGGTCGTGTGATTACCTGGGATGATTTCCGCCAAGACTTCAAAGCTCACCACATTCCTCAGAGTGTTGTTGAGAGTAAGCGTGAGGAGTTCCGCAACCTGAAGCAAGGCGGCTTGTCTGTTTACCAATACAACATCATGTTCCAGAGGCTCGCTCATTTCGCCAAGCAAGACGTCCCTGACGAGAAGAGCATGATTTATCAGTTCAGAGGTGGCCTCAGAGAAGATCTGCAACTAGCTCTTGTGCTTTTTGAGCCGAAAAAGTATGATGAGTTCTACAACATGGCACTAAAGCAAGAGGCTGCTCAGCTCAAGTGCGATGCTTCCAAGAAGAGAGTCAGGGATGCAACTCCTTCTTCTTCTTCAACTCAAGTGGCAGCTAAGCAGCAAAAGTACTGGTTGCCTCCTCCTCCCCCGTTCCGTCAGCCTTATCAGCAGAAGAGCAAAGGTGGCGATGGATCTTCCCACCCACCCAACCAAGCCTTTCAGAACAAAGCTTCGTCTCATGCTCCAAGGTCAAGTGCTCCGTATCACCAGCCGCTCTCAGAGGTTACGTGCAACAAGTGTCAGCAGAAGGGTCACTATGCGAACAAATGCTTCAACCAGAGGCGTCTTCCTCCTCCTCCTCCTGTGAGATCTGCTAGCGATGTAGTGGTCAAGCATAATCCCAAGCATGCCAAGGTCAACATGATGAACGCAGCTCAGGCAGAGGACTCGTCAGAAGTGATCATGGGTAACCTTCCTGTTAATGATATTCCTGCAAGAGTTCTTTTTGATACTGGTGCATCGCATTCTTTCATGTCATTCCCTTTTGCATCGAAGCACAATGTTGACACAGAGGTTTTGTCCAAAGTCATGCAAGTTGTTTCTCTCGGAAAGCTTATGACTTCTAGTTTGGTTGCTCCTGATGTCTCTGTTCAGTTTGGAGACTATAAATTTCTGTCCTCTCCAATGGTTCTTGGTAACTCGGATATTGATCTAATTCTTGGAATGGACTGGCTTTCTAAGTAGAAGGCTCAACTTGATTGTGCTGCCAGGCAGATTCAATTGACACACTCGTCTGAGGATGTGATCGTCTTTGCCGCTCGTGATGATACCATTCGACTGTTTTCTCTCAACGAGAAGGGCGAGTTGGATGCCATCTCTCAGATTCCAGTCGTTTGTGAATATCAAGACGTCTTTCCAGAAGAGCTTCCAGGAATGCCTCCTCACCGGCCAGTTGAATTCGTCATTGATCTTGAGCCTGGCACGGAACCTGTTTGTAAATGTCCTTACAAGCCTGGACCGAAAGAGTTGAAGGAGCTGAAGAAACAACTCGATGAACAAGAGCGTATGGGTCTGATTCGACCAAGTTCTTCTCCATGGGGTTGTGGTGTTCTTTTTGTCAAGAAGAAGGATGGCACGGACCGACTTTGTGTCGACTACCGTCCATTGAACAAGAAGACCATAAAGAACAAGTACCCACTTCCCAACATCAATGAGCTTTTTGAGCAACTCAAGGGTGCTCAAGTATTCTCCAAGCTTGACCTCCGTATGGGCTATCATCAGATTCGCATTCGTGAACAAGATATCCCCAAGACAGCATTCAAAACAAGCTATGGTTCTTACGAATACACTGTCATGTCTTTCGGCCTTGTCAACGCTCCTCCAACATTCTCTCGCATGATGAACTCCATCTTCAACCCTTACACAAATGACTTCGTATTGGTCTATCTCGATGACATTTTGGTCTTTTCCAAGAACAAGGAGGACCGTGCCAAACATTTGAGATTGGTGCTGGACAAACTCAGAGAACATCAGTTCTATGCTAAGTTTTCAAAGTGCGAGTTTTGGCTCAATGAGGTTCTCTACCTTGGGCATATCATCTCCGCCAAGGGCATAGCTATTAATCCTGAGAAGGTGTCTGCAATTGTGAATTGGGAACCGCCTCAGAATGTGAAGCAGCTCCGCAGCTTTCTTGGGCTCGCAAGCTATTGTCAAAGATTCTTTGAGAATTTCTCTAAGATCACGAAGCCTCTTTCCAACCTTCTCTAGAAGCATGTGAAGTATGTCTGGACGCCTGAATGTGACATCGCTTTCAACACCCTCGAAGAGAAGTTAGTCACATCTCCAGTTCTGACTCCTCCTGATGAATCCAAACCATTCGAAGTTTTCTGTGATGCCTCCCTGCAAGGTCTCGGTGCTGTGTTAATGCAAGAGAAGAAAGTTGTGGCCAATACCTCTCGCCAGTTGAAGCCCAACAAAAAGAACTACCCCACTCATGACCTCAAGTTAGCGGCAGTTGTCCATGCTCTTTTAACATGGAGACATCTCTTGTTGGGAAGGAAAGTGGACATCTTCACTGATCATAAGAGCCTCAAGTACATCTTCACTCAACCGAACCTCAACCTCAGGCAGACTCGTTGGGTCGAAATGATTCAAGAGTATAATCCGAGTATTGAATACACTCCAGGCAAGGCCAATGTCATTGCTGATGCTTTGAGCAGGAAGGCTTACTATAACAGTTTGATTCTCAAGCCCTTCCAACCGGACCTTTATGAAGCTTTCCGCAAACTTAATCTCCAAGTTGTTCCTCAAGGATTCCTTGCCAACCTCCAAGTCTCTCCTACTTTGGAAGATCAGATTTGTGAGGCTCAACTTCTTGATGCTATGGTGAAGAAGGTGAAGATTGGGATTGCCAAGAGTCAACCCAAGTACAAGTGCTATCGCCTTGACGACAAAGATACTCTTTTCTTCGAGGATCGAATTGTGGTTCCTAAGGGTGACCTTCGTAAAGTCATTATGAACGAGGCTCACAATTCACTCCTTTCTATTCATCCTGGAAGTACAAAGATGTACCATGACCTCAAGCAGTCGTATTGGTGGACTCGAATGAAGTGAGAGATTTCTCAGTTCGTGAATGAATGTGATGTCTGTAGAAGAGTGAAAGCAGAACACCAATGGCCAGCTGGTCTCCTCCAACCTCTTGCCATTCCAGAATGGAAGTTTGACCATATTGAGATGGACTTCGTGACTGGATTTCCCAAGTCCAAGCGTGGCAATGATGCCATCTTTGTTGTCATTGACAAGCTCACTAAAGTGGCTCATTTTCTTCCTATCAAAGAATCTATCACAACAGCTCAGTTGGAAGAGCTATATACCTCCAGGATTGTCTCTTTGCACGGTATTCCGCAGCTGATATCTTCAGATCGTGGAAGCATCTTTACCTCAAAGTTCTGGGATTCCTTCCAGAAGGCCATGGGCACCAACATTCGCTTCAGCACAGCTTTTCACCCTCAAACTAGTGGCCAAGTTGAGCGAGTAAATCAAATTCTTGAAGATATGCTCAGGGCTTGTGTCATTTCCTTCGGTATGAAGTGTGAAGATTGTCTTCCATATGCCGAGTTCTCCTACAACAACAACTTTCAAGCGAGTTTGGGCAAAGCCCCATTCGAGATTCTCTATGGCAGAAAGTGTCGTACTCCTCTTAATTAGCCAGAGACTGGTGAACGCCAACTTCTTGGCAATGACTTGATCATAGAGGCTGAAGAAATGTGCAAAGTCATTTGTGAAAATCTCAAAGCCGCGCAATCGCGCCAGAAGAGTTACTATGTTAGCAAGCATCATGACTTGGCTTTCAAGATCGGAGACCATGTCTACCTCCGTGTCTCTCCAATGAAAGGTACTCGTCGCTTCGGTATCAAAGGGAAGCTTGCCCCTAGATACGTGGGTCCTTTCAAGATCATTGGCAAAAGAGGCGATCTCGCCTATCAACTTGAGCTTCCGTCCAACTTTGCAAACATGCATGACGTGTTTCACGTATCTCAGCTTTGCAAGTGTTTCAGGACTCCTGACCGCACCATCAACTTTGAAGATATTGATCTCTAAGAAGACATGTCTTATCATGGGCATCCCGTTGCTATTCTTGAAGAGACCAAGCGCAAGACTCGCAACAAGTCTATCAAATTCCTGAAAGTGAAGTGGTCACATCATGCCGACTGAGAAGCCACCTGGGAACGCGAGGACCACCTCCGTTCCGAATATCTAGAGTTTTTCCAGTCCTAGATCCCGTGACGATATCCTTTCGTAGTGGTGGAGTGTTGTAACGCCCCGTATGTAACTTGCCATATTTTTATTCCAACTCTTGCCATTTTCGGCTCTAAGTTATGATATTCCCTCGTGGTTGGGTTTTGTCTTTGTTTTGCATTTTGTCCATGTCATGCATCTCATACCATGTCATCATGTGCATCGCATTTGCATACGTGTTCGCCTCATGCATCCGAGCATTTTCCCCGTTGTCCGTTTTATGATCCGGCACTCCTATGTCCTCCAGTGTCCCTTTTTGCCTCTTTTCGTGTGCGAGTGTTAAATGTTCTCGGATTGGACCGAGACTTGCCAAGCGGCCTTGGTACGCCACCGGTAGACCGCCTGTCAAGTTTCGTGTCATTTGGAGTCCGTTTGATACTCCAATGGTTAACCGAGGAACCGTGAAGGCCCAAAACCCATCCAAACCCCCTCCATCCTCTCGGCCGTTCGATCATGATCGCGTAGCCGAAAATCGCACTCCATTTGGACTCTCCTAGCTCCTTCTATGTATAAATATGTGCCTCCCCCGTCCAATCTTAGTTGAAACCCTAAAAATTTCCCCCTCTCCGCGCCGGATGTGTCCGCCCGCCGCCGGACACACATCCACCGCCGCCCGAGCCCAATCGGGGCTCGCCAAGTTGCCACCCCGCTCCCACTTCGCTGCCGGGCCCGTGGAAGCCCGCAGCCGGCCCGCCCGGGACGGATCTGGGCCTGAACCGCTCCGCGCCGCACCGCCTGTCTCCTTCCTCGTCGCCGCCGCCGTCCGCGCCTCGCACCGGCCGCCGCCTCCGCCTCGCCGCCCGGCTCCGGCAACGACGCCGGCGCAGCTCCGCACGCTCCTCCTTGCCGGCCACGCTCGCCGCCATGTGCCCCCGTGCGCCCCCGCGCGCCACCGCCCGTCCTGCACCTCGTCGGCCCCGCTCGCTGCCGCCATCTCCGGCCACCTCCCCGGTCAACTCCGGCGAGGTCCCCCCAAATCGGGACGAGATCCACCAGGCCGCCATCCAAACGCCGCCCCGTCCCGGATCTGCTCATCGCCGAACCGCCCCGTCTAGTTTTCCACGAGGGTATATTTTTGGCTAAGTCCCAGGATTTTCACTTTATGTGTGCATGTTTGAACTGCCATAACTTCATGCATATTGATCCGTTTGATGTGTATGAGATATCAAAATGTTCATCTGGTTGTCCTCTTCATTTTGTTCCATTGCACAATACTTGTTTGAGTCCATCTTGATGCCTAAAATGCTGTTGCAAGAGTGCTTCATAATGTTAGTTCCTGATTCTTATCAGATTATGAGCTTTTGTCATTTTTTTCCATGATTAAAGTGTGCCTCCTATGAACTTGAGCCCTACATGTGTTTTGGGCTATGCAATGCCATCTTTACAGGGGTGTATGCCATGTATTTTTGTGATCATTTTGGTGACTAGCACAAGCATGCAAAGTAGCTCTCGTGATGTTGCTGATTTCAGGGACTTAGAATTCTTCTAAGTCATTTCCCTGATGTTATTTTTATGCCATGTATTCATGTTGCTACAAAGTGATCCATGCATCTTTTGAGCATGTTCAGTAAGGATGATTTTGAGATATTTTTATGTTATATCCATCCATGTTTTTGTTTGCAATTATGTAGTACCCTAGCATTACTCAATCTTGCTCTACTTTTTCTATAAAATGTTCCTGGCAGATTGTTTACGTGTTCATCAATTTTACCGAGGTTGTTGTAGTTGATCCATGCTTGCTATGAGATTGTTCTTGCCATGTTTAGCTTCTTGAACATGTCTTCTTGCTGGGTGTATGCTTAGTTTGTCATGCAATGCCTTGTGATGAGTGCATCGAGCTCGCAAGCATGCCTATGTAACTCTGTTTTTGCCATGTCCAGTTTTCTGCTAAGTCTGAATCTGTGAACGAAACTTGCTATGTTTACATGGGTGCCATCTTGTTTTCTGATCCCTTTTGGCTTATGGTCAGTAAGGGACTGTTGTTATATGCTTTGAGTAGATTCATGCCATGCCTTGCTTTGCTATGATCTGATCCCGTAGCATGTTGTTATCTTGCTCTAGACATTGCTTCCTGATGTTAAATCCTGACATGTTATTTTCACTAAGTTTGTGAACCTGTTATCTTTTGCATCTTTTGCCATGCTTGTTTGAACCTGCTATTGTGTGAATTAGCCGTAGCTTAGTGTTCATATTTTGTCAAGCATCTTGATTGGATCACTGCCATGTGCTTTGTTGCTATGTTAGAGTGCAGTAGTTTATTTCTCTTGTTGCATTTTAGATGGCATCGTGTTGTTAATCGCAGAATAGTGCCATTATTGTTTTGCTTTCCATTTGCAAACCGTGCATCCGATTCCGGTGATCTTTATATCGAGTTCGACCAAAATCAACTCATCTTTCCAGCGGCGCACTTGGTTTTTCCAAGTTGAGGCCTGGTTCAATCTTTTCCTTCCGGAGCACGCATATGCATTGCATATTACATCCCGCATATCATCCCATGTTTTGCATCATGTTGCTTGCGCATTGCACCATGGTTGATTGTGGTTCCTTTTGCTTGTGTTCTTGCCTTGGGTAGAGCCGGGAGACGAGTACGTGATCGAGGAACCCGTTTAGTACGTTTACGAGGATCAAGCTTACGCCAACTCGGAGAACTTTGCAGGCAAGATGACCATACCCTCGAAATCACTTCTATATTTGCCTGCTAGATGCTCGCTCTATTGCTATGCCTATGCCACGATACCTACCACATCCTTTATCATGCCTCCCATATTGCCATGTCAAACCTCTAACCCACCTTGTCCTAGCAAACCGTTGTTTGGCTATGTTACCGCTTTGCTCAGCCCCTCTTATAGCGTTGCTAGTTGCAGGTGAAGATTGGAGTTTTGTTCCTTGTTGGTACGTGTTTATTGTTGGGATATCATTATTATATCTTGTTTACTTTAGTGCATCTATATACTTGGTAAAGGGTGGAAGGCTCGGCCTTATGCCTGGTGTTTTGTTCCACTCTTGCCACCCTAGTTTCCGTCATACCGGTGTTATGTTCCTTGATTTTGCGTTCCTTACGTGGTTGGGTTATAATGGGAACCCCTTGACAGTTCGCCTTGAATAAAACTCCTCCAGCAAGGCCCAACCTTGGTTTTACTTTTGCCTAACAACCTATAACCTTCCCTTGGGTTTTCGCGAGCCCGAGGGTCATCTTTATTTTAACCCCCCCCCCCCCGAGGCCAGTGCTCCTCTGAGTGTTGGTCTGAAACGAGTAGACTGCGGGGCCACCTCAGGGCAACTTGAGGGTTGGTTTTACTCGTAGGATGTCTCATCCGGTGTGCCCTGAGAACGAGATACGTGCGACTCCTATCGGGATTTTTCGGCACATCGGGCGGCTTTGCTGGTCTTGTTTTACCATTGTCGAGATGTCTTGTAATCGGGATTCCGAGTCTGATCGGGTCGTCCTGGGAGAAGGAATATCCTTCGTTGACCATGAGAGCTTGTGATGGGCTAAGTTGGGACACCCCTGCAGGGTTTTGAACTTTCGAAAGCCGTGCCCGCGGTTATGGGCAGATGGGAATTTGTTAGTATCCGGTTGTAGAAAACCTAACACTTAACTTAAATTAAAATGAATCAACAGCGTGTGTAGCCGTGATGGTCTCTTTTCGGCGGACTCCGGGAAGAGAACACGGTCTCGTGTTATGCTTGAACGTAAGTAGTTCTAGGATCACTTCTTGATCTTTGTAGCTTCTCGACTGTGCTTTGCCTTCTCTTCTCGCTCTCTTTTGCGTTAGTTAGCCACCATATATGCTAGTGCTTGCTGCAGCTCCACCTCACTACTTTTCCCTTCCCATAAGCTTAAATAGTCTTGATCACGAGGGTGTGAGATTGCTGAGTCTCTGTGACTCACATATTACTTCCAAAACCAGATGTAGGTGCCGATGATGCCATTCCAGGGGATGCAACTGAACTCAAGTGGGAGTTCGACGAGGACTTAGGACGTTACTACGTTTCCTTTCCAGACGATCAGTAGTGGAGCCCAGTTGGGGCGATCGGGGATCTTATGCATTTGGGGTTGTCTTTAGTTTGGTTCCATAGTCGGACCTTGATTGTATTCTGGATGATGTAATGCTATACTTATGTATTGTGTGAAGTGGCGATTGTAAGCCAACTCGGTACCTCTTTCTTATTCAGTACATGGGATGTGTAAAGATTACCCCTCTTGCAACATGTCTACAATGTGGTTATGCCTCTAAGTCGTGCTCCGACACATGGGAGATATAGCTGCATCGTGTGTGTTACATTTCTCTACTGAGGTGTTTATCCGGATGAACCGGAAACACAATCGCAGTAGTTCTCCCTTTACTACCATAGCTGAATGAGAGGAACATAAGGTACTAACCACAGGAGCCGGGCAACCCAACTATTGACCAAAGACATGATTCGGAGCCGATGCATATAATGCTATATTCGAGACGTCGAATTGTACTATAAAAGTGTTCGAACTTATTTTATTTTAAAGAAATATACGTGGCCGAATGGAGCCCCTGGCGATTTAAGTCGTACCGAGGTGTACATGGCAATCAAACGAAAACGAGGTAACACAGATTAGGAAACAAGCCAGTACCGAATATGTTTGGCGAAAAAATGTTTCCGTTATAGTCTGATTGATACGTCAAAACATATTTTTACAGATGATGCGATAAGCATCAAGGCTATTTTACATGCCGAGCACCAGGGAAAGCTGTGTCCGGGTCCTAAAAAAGGAAGAGGTGATCTTTAAAGATCCTTCAGATACTCTGCCACACGTCTACGCTGTTTTTTCTCCTTGGTATATTATCCTTTGAAAGGAGCAACGATCGGGTTTTCATGAGGGGCTTAGAAAAGGGCCCTTGGTACCATCGAAAGGTGATGGGGGTTGTAAGGAACCTGGAAAATAAAAAATAAGAGAAAAGAAACATGAGGGTCCAGATAGGGTCAAGCCGTATTGTGGACTTTGTCTTTACTATGCCTCCTTCTTTGCCCATGGTATCTTTAGTGCGTAGTTATGTACGCGTGGCACATATGCCGCAATTCGGTTGGGGCTGAGACGGAGGCCGAATTGCTAATCGAGCTCTAGACGAGCTGGACTCTCGCTTTGCAGGGTAGTCCGGACGCGTTTAACAGTGTCCGGGGGCTTGACTGCCGATGTAGTGTTTGGCTTGATAAGGCCACCCTGGACTTCCGCTGCAAGGGCCGCGGTGTGCTCCTCAGTATGGAGGGAGCACTTCGTGTTTCCATTGATTGTTATAACACCGCGTGGTCCGGGCATCTTTGGTATGAGATATGCGTAATGTGGGATCGCATTGAAGCGAGTGAACGCGGTTCGTCCGAGCAGTGCATGATAGCCGCTACAGAAGGGGACGGCGTCGAAGGTCAAGTCTTTGCTTCGGAAGTTGTCCGGCGAACCGAAGACGACTTCCAATGTGATTGAGCCCGTGCAACGGACCTCTACCCCAGGTAGTACTCCTTTAAAGGTAGTTTTGGTGGGTTTAATTCTTGACGAATCAATACCCATTTTGCGGACCGTGTCCACATAGAGCAAGTTAAGACTGCTACCGCCATCCATGAGGACTCGCGTAAGGTGGAATCCATCGATAATTGGGCCGAGGACTGATAATCCCCAAGTGTAGGGAATCATCGTAACAATTTCCAAAGGTGGAAGTGATAAGTATGGAGTGTCAAACCCACAAGGAGCTAAAGGTAAGATCAATATTCTCTCAAGCCCTATCTGCCACTGATACGACTCTACGTACACCGAACATTTGCTTCCAACTAGAAACGAGAAATAAAACTACGTTGTGGGTATGAAGAGGATAACTTTGCATGATATCCAAGAGCTAAAATATGAAAGTAGGTGCTGTTATCATAAAGTTAGAATATATTACTAAATATTATAAATAGAGAGTGTGGAATAATGATGGGTCGGTGTGTGGAATTGTCCTAAGCACAAGACCGGTAATCACCATTGCAGTTTCATATGAGGGAGAGGCATAAGCTAACATAATTTCTCTTCTTGGATCATATGCACTTATGGTTGGAACTCTAGAAAGCATCCGCAACTACTAAAGATCATTGAGGTAAAACCCAACCATAGCATTAAAGTATCAAGTCCTCTTTATTCCCATATGCCATGTCCCGCTTATCCGTGTTTGTGTTTCAGTCACTCACGCAACATAGACAATAAGAAAACCATGGACATATTGCAACACCCTACAATGGGAATCCCTCACGCTTGCGTGACACGGAGGGCACCATAGGACAACATCAAAGTAAAACATACAACTCATACCAATCTAGATCATCAATCAACCCAAAGACAAAGGATATCTACTCAAAACATCATAGGATGGCAACACATCATTGGATCATAATATGTGGCATAAAGCACCATGTTCAAGTAGGGATTACAGCAGGGTGTGGGAGAGTGGACCGCGTAAAAGAGATGAGGATGGTGATGCTGATGGTGATGTTGATGAAGACGATCACCATGGCGATGATTCCCCTCCCGATGGCACTCTGGTGCCATCGAGAGAGAGAGAGGAGGAGAGGTTCTCCCCCTTGTTCTTCCTCCTCCATGCCCCCTGGATAGGGAGAGGTTCTCCCTCTGGTCCTTGGCCTTCATGGTGATGATGGCCCCTCCGGGATCCTCCTCCATATCCTCCAGTGATGATGCCCCCTCCGCAGGGTGCCGGAGAGGGCCTAGATTGATTTCTCATGGCCACAGAGGCTTGCGACGGCGTAACTTCCGATCTAGGTTAATTTCTAGGCATTTCTATATATATAAGAGGTTTTGGCGTCAGGAACAAGTCAGGGGGGGTCTTCGGGCTGTCCACGAGGTAGGGGGCGCGCCCATGGGGGTGGGTGCGCCCCCACCCTCGTGGGTAGCCCGGGACTCTTCTGGCCCAACTCTTTTACTCCATGGCCTTCTTCTGGTCCAAAAATAAGCTCCATCAAGTTTCAGGTCAATTGGACTCCGTTTGGTTTTCCTTTTCTGCGATACTCTAAAACAAGGAAAAACAGAAACTGGCATTGGGCTCTAGGTTAATAGGTTAGTCCCAAAAACCATATAAAATAGCATATAAATGCATATAAAACATCCAAGGTTGATAATATAATAGCATGAATACTTCATAAATTATAGATACGTTGGAGACGTATCAAGGACCAACGCGGCTGAGCCTCCATGACAGATACTAGTCAGATGCTCTCTGCGATCGAAAGTGATCGGGCAAGCTGACCATGGGTTGAATTTTGGGATGACTGGCTCTATCACATAGACGTCCCTTAGAGCGCGCTTGCCCTCCCGCTTGGGGATGTGAGTAGCGTATATCATATTCACCGTTTTGACCTCGGGGGAAAATTTCTTCCGCCCCTGTATTCAGTGGGTGAGGCTCCTCCTCGTCGTCCTCGCTGGGTGGCCCCTTCTCCTTATGTTCGGTGTTCAGCTTACCGGCCTGTTTGAAGACCCAACAGCTTCTGCTGGTATGGTTGGCAGGCTTGTCGGGGTGCGGTGAATCTGGCAGGGTCGATCTAGTATTCGGTCCAGGCTAGATGAGCCATATTTATTTATTTTAAATGGCTTCTTCCGCTGACCGGATTTGGAGCCGCTGAATCCGGCGTTGACCGTCGTGTCTTCGGTATTGTCATTGTTGCTTTGATGCTTGTGTTTGTTGCATCGGGGCCTGCCATTGCCGTTTCTGGTTTCGGAAGTACCCGGGTTGCTGGCACCATTGTTGCTACGGGCTAACCAGCTATCCTCTCTCGCGCAAAAGCTGGTCATGAGTGCTGTAAGGGCTGCCATGGACTTTGGCTTCTCTTGGCCAAGGTGTCGGGCGATCCACTTGTCCCGGATGCTGTGTTTGAAGGCTGCTAGGGCTTCGGCATCCGGGCAGTTGACAATCTGGTTCTTTTTAATTAGGAACCCGGTCCAGAATTTTCTGGCTGACTCTTCGGGCTGTTGGACTATGTGGCTGAGGTTATTGGCGTACGGAGGTCAGATATAAGTGCCTTGGAAGTTGTCTCTAAAGGCGTCTTCCAAGTCTTCCCAGTTTCCAATAGAGTTCTCTAGGAGGCTATTTTAACCTGTGCCGAGCTGGTCCCTTGAGCTTTAGGGGGAGGTATTTGATGGCATGTAGATCGTCACCGCGAGCCATGTGAATGTGAAGAAGAAAATCTTCAATCCATACCGCGGGATCTGTTGTACCGTCATATGATTCGATGTTCACGGGTTTAAACCCTTCTGGGAACTAGTACTCCATTACCTCATCGGTGAAGCATAGGGGGTCTACGGCGCCTCTGTATTGGGCCGCGTCGCGACGTAGTTCGGATGAAGTCTGAATGCGGTTTTCGGCCCGGGTGAGGTTGTGCTTGTTGCACCAGGCCTGATGGCCGTCTTCCCGTGCTGGAGCACAGCCCTGTGATCCGTAGATTGATCTGGTCTAACCGGCCCTATTGTCCAGGTCCTGTCATAGGTCATAGGTGTATCCCGGAGCCGCTGTTCCCTTGCCATTACGGCGAGGTGGTGCAGGCTGGTGTTTGGCTTGCGTTGCCGCTCTATCCCGGCCACATGGTGGTCAGTCAGGTCTGTCAGTAGCGCCACGCGTTGGCAGTATGGGCTCCAGGGCCTCATTGTCAAATTGGAGTAGCAGCTTGCGCTTCGGGTAGCTCTTTGTTGGGCGTTCGAGGCTGTATTCCTCGGCTTCCAGGATGTTAGTCCATCTATCATTGAGCAAATCCTGATCAGCCTGAAGCTGTTGCTGCTTCTTTTTCAGGCTTCTTGCAGTGGCGATTAGCCGGCGCTTAAAGCGCTCTTGTTCGAGGGGTTCCTCCGGGACAATAAAATCTTCGTTGCCGAGTCTCGTATCCTCTTCGAAGAGCGGCAGGTAGTTACTGTCCTCCGGTTTATGATTATGATTGCCCCTACAGACTAAACCCTCCGATTTATATGGACACCGGAGGGGGCTAGGGTTTTATAGAGTCGGTTTACAGAGAAAGGAATCTTCATATCCGAACACCAAGCTTGCCTTCCACGCCAAGGAGAGTCCCATCCGGACACCGGGGGAAGCCTTCTATCTTGTATCTTCATGGCCCACTAGTCCGACCCGCGTCACATAGCCCGGACGCCCGGGGACCCCCTAATCCAGGACTCCCTCAAAGGGGGAGGCCGAATCCCCCTTTCCTTCTCCCTTCCCCTATTTCTTTCTCCTCTGGTTCGGCCATATGGGGGTGCACCAGCCCCTGGTGGCTGGTCCATTTCCCCTCTTGGCCCGTTAGGCCCATATCTTTTGCCGACGGTGCCCGGAACCCCTTCCGGTGACCCGATATGTACTCGGTACCCTCCGGAACACTTCCAGTGTCCGAATACTATCGTCCTATATATCAATCTTTAACTCTCGACCATTTCGAGACTCCTCGTCATGTAAGTGATCTCATCCGGGACTCCAAACAACATTCGGTCACCAAATCACATAACTCATATAATACAATATCGTCATCGAATGTTAAGCGTGCGAACCCTACAGGTTCGAGAACTATGTAGACATGACCGAGACACCTCTCCGGTTAATAACCAATAGCGGAACCTAGATGCCCATATTGGCTCCTACATGTTCTACGAAGATCTTTATCGGTCAAACCGTTATGACAACATACGTTATTCCCTTTGTCCATCGGTATGTTACTTGCCCGAGATTCGATCGTCGGTATCTTCATACATAGTTCAATCTTGTTACCTGCAAGTCTCTTTACTCGTTCTGTAATACATCACCTCGCGACCAACTCCTTAGTCGTTTGCTTGCAAGCTTATAATGTGTATTATCGAGAGGGCCCAGAGATACCTCTCCAAAACTCGGAGTGACAAATCCTAATCTCGATCTATGCCAACTCAACAAACACCTTCGGAGATACCTGTAGAGCATCTTTATAATAACCCAGTTACGTTGTGACGTTTGATAGCACACAAGGTATTCCTCTGGTATCCGGGAGTTGCATAATCTCATAGTCGAAGGAATATGTATTTGAATGAAGAAAGCAACAACAATAAAACTGAACGATCATTATGCTAAGCTAGCAGATGGGTCTTGTCCATCACATCATTCTTCTAATGATGTGATCCCGTTATCAAATGACAACACATGTCTATGGTTAGAAAACCTTAACCATCTTTGATCAACGAGCTAGTCTAGTAGAGGCTTACTAGGGACACGATATTTGTTTATGTATTCACACATGTATTTAAGTTTCCGATCAATACAATTCTAGCATGAATAATAGACCTTTATCATGAATAAGGAAATATAAAATAACAACTTTATTATTGCCTCTAGGGCATATTTCCTTCATTACTAGCCCTCCTCTCGGTGCTCACATCTCACCGCCGACCTCCCTGTGGCAGAACCACATCCTCCCGTCGACCGGGCTCAACACTCGCCCAATAGGTCATTGGCTCGCCGCTGCCGGTCATCAAGTGTGACCACTGCACGTGGCTGGTGGTGTGCCTCATTTCGCCGAAACATCCCATAAGGTTGTTCTACAAGTGCGAGAAGGAGGGAGTGGGTGCCATTTTGTACGGTTGTTCTTCAGATTCGTCGCAATTTAAAATTTGCTCAAAATTGTATGTATGAAGGATGCAAGTTTTGACATTGGGGAGAAGAGTACATTGAACTATTGTCAGCGAGAAATTTGCTAAATGTTCGTGAGCTAGTTGCTAGAGATGGGACTAGAGAGGACGCAATGTCGAGGTTGAGACTAGAGAGGACACGATGCCAACTTCGAGGAGGCGGAGAAGACAGAAGTGTGCAAGCTCAAGAAGCCGATAGAGAAAAGGAACAATGTAGGCAATGAAGAGAAAGCGAAAGCTTTGATTGGACTAATAGGAGCAGATAGGAAAGTGGTGTTTCTATTGAAGTATGTTATTTTTCTTGTACTTTTCTTTGTATCGGTTCTCTTAGCAAAGAACTGATGAAATATGTCAAGATGTTGTTTAATACTCTCGCCTATACTGATACTCCCACCTCTAAATTTAAGCAGGTTTGGGCAGCTAAGCTGCCCCCAAGATCAAGATCTTTCTTTAGCGGGCCTTTAGGGGCCTTTTGCCTTCGACGGACCAAATCCGCAAGCGAAATGACCCTGGTTCTAATCGTTGCGCCTTGTGCTCTCAGTTGGAAGATGCCAACCACATTTTCTTTGGGTGCGGGTTGGCCAACACGATTTGGTGTTGCGTTCGTACCTGGCTTAATGTCTCTTGCCCCCCCCCCCAATTGCTTTGATGAGCTTCGACTTCTTTCATCTGGGCTCGAGGGATGGTCCAAATGGTTGTTTTGGGTCGGCGTTGGCTCTTTGTGCTGGTCGCTTTGGACTACAGAGGGTGTTTTTCCTAACAAACCTGCATATGTCCTATTTAAAAGGTCTATCATTTTGCAGCAGTGGAAATTATTGACCGAACATGATGATCATGACTCCCTGGAGATGCTGATTGCTAAAGTTCGAGCGTCCCCCAACTTTCTGTCGTCTCCAGCGGATGGCGATCGTGCCTAGTCTTGCCGTCCTTTGTTTTTAGGAGTAGGTTGTTGGCCTGCGTGCCTATGTTATGTTTTTATGCTAGCATGTGTGCAACTCTGTGGGCCTGTTGTCCGGTCTTAATTCTCATGGTTGTCCTGGATGTTGGTTTATTGTCCTGACTGTCATGTTTTGCTCCTTGCCTCGTGGCTTTATTTATAAAGTTGGTCTCATGTCTTTTCTTTAAAAAGTTGTCATTTAATAAAATAATCGAGTATTGAAATTTAACTTGGTGGACCAAATTAAACGGATTTGGTCAAAAAGAAAATTAGTGAGTTAAGTTTAAAGAATCGATTAGAGACAACTTTTTTTTTAAAGTAGTGAATATACTTTGCTAAACGATACTTCGACCTTGTAGTCCTCTAAATTATAGTAACCGGAAGAGATGCTCTAAGGATTCAAAATTTCTATGAAAATCCTTCGAATTTCGAATCAAAGGAACCCGTACACGCTGTGCTCAATTCATAAAGAGTGCTAGCTTTTACTGATCCATAACTCTAGTGTAGACCGAATGCTTGGTGCATATTCCTTTTCTGTCGTTTATGTGAAGCTGCGGGGCATTTCCAGCGCCGGCAGTATCCTGCAGTCTCCCGTCCCCGCCACACAAATCAAAAAGGAGCCAAGCCCTTCCCGGCCGGGGCGGCGAGTCTTGCGAGACACACGTCCTGGACGCACGGATCGAGAGCGTCGACAGCAAACTTTGTCCGCTGCCGGGAGGTCACTGTCAGTGTCAGCTACTACTAGCATCACCATCGTCGGCGCGTGTGAACTGCAGTAAGCAACAGCAGCGTATGATGTATATCGGTCGGAGTGGATGGAGTATAGAGTAACATTTCCTTGGTGGAAGAAGCGGGAACGGAACCACACAAGGGGTGGAGGCCTCAGAAGAGCATCCTGATGTAGAGCACCATCCACCCGGCGACGGAGAAGACGGCGCAAACGTACATCCAGAAGAGCACCGCCGCCGACTCCTCCCCGCACCCGCGCAGGTTGGCGACGGCCCCTGCTCGAATCCATCGGACAGAGATTCGTTACTCATGCATGACTTAACCTGGTGCATGTATGCATCCATCCACGCGTGGCGGTTTAATTTGGTTGAGTTTGCTCGGGGACATGAATTGTTGTACCGGAGAGCACCGAGGTAGGCATGGAGTGCTGCAGGAGGAGGACGAACTTGAACATGGTGTCACCCCTCGGGATGAACCCCAGCCTGTCCGCCAGGGCCACCATGCACATCCCCGCCGGTGGGACCAGCACCAGCCGCCCGATGATGATCGCCGCCGTCGTCCTCAGTCCCAGCTTCTTGCTGCCCGCACCCGGACCTGCATCGATTCCAATCAACAACACATATAGTAGCATACACGCTTTTCTCAGGCCTATCTTGTACTCGTAGTAATCATTCACGTTCGCTGATAATTAATTGAGGTTACATGCATGCATGCATGTAGGAGAGCACAGCGGAGCTAACCATCGACGAGATTGCCTCCGAGGGCGAGCAAGATGCATGGGATCATTGCCCCCCTGCAGGAAGGCAGCAGACCGTATTGTGTTACTATGCAGTAGTATCCTCTAATGCACACTACTACGAGATTTGTGTATACTGCAACTGCAATATGAAATTGTACCCAAGAATGATGCAGGCATCGGTAAAGAAGAATAACGGGGCGTGGTTAGTCAGGACCAAGTGCTTCAGGGATGGCGTTGCTCCAATGGAAATCCCCAGTGCCTGACGAAACATGTTGACAAACGTTGAATCACAACAGTGGATGGAAACGGCAGCCAGCGCAGAGTCTCCGTGTGAGCAGAATCAAACGAGCATTGTTATATTAGTTACTCACCGATGCAATCACCGGTGGTTTAAACACTCGCTTCAGCTTAAATTTCTCAACAAAGATGTGCAGAATTTCCAGTGCCTGTCCAGTTTACAGGGCAGGTACCCTTTCAGAAAACCATTCATCGACATTTCGGAAGAAGTTGTAACGACAGAACTACGGAAGAAAGAAAAACATCTTACTTTTGAGCACTTGGGAGCTTGTTCAGATGCACGCCAGGTTAGCAGGGGAACTTGTTCAGGTGCAGGTGCAGCAGCCAGGGCTGGAGGAGGGGGATTCTCCACTCTGCTTCCATCGAAGGTTTCACCAGGCGGCGGCGCAAGCATCTGAAACACGTAGCTGTACAAGATAATCGCCCCGACCTGGCGAGCAAGGACACATGAGACCACAACTCACAACCCACAAGAGATGAAACGGAAGTATATATATGTTGTACCCATTGCCCAAAAGAGACGTAGGCGTTGCCGTCCTGCTTGCATTTCTCAGGATCCCCAAACGGGTTCGATGGGTCTCGACAGAGAGCGGCGATCAGGACGAGAGGCATGTTTCCATTGTTACCTGCATGCATGCATCACAAGCTCAGGACCCACGTACGGAACCATGGATCCATGCTGAATTGCTGGCAGAATATGGCTTGCCTATAGCGATGTGGACAACGGTGAACTTGAAATATGGATGTGGCGGCTGCACAATCAACGCCACAAGAAGGCCTACTAGAGAACCAGACACTGTCCCCACAACAATATTTAAAGGAATGTACCACCTGCGCAGTGTTGGAATTAGTATATATTCTTGTGCAGCATTTGATCGAGGTCCATTTTTGTTCAGTGTTTTGAGGGAGAAAAATCGATAAGTTAAGAGCATCTATAGCGCCCACCCCAAACCTTCCTCAAACGCTGGTCGGGCAGCTCGATCACTGACTGATCAGCATTTTTTTGACTCAGACGGCTTCTATAAGCGGGCCTCAAACGTTTGGGCTGAGCGATATCCATCATATCCAACCCAAATAGAAGACGGATATGAGAGTGCCCGGGCGCATCCGGGCACGTCCATCACGTAGGACCCGGCCCATGCTGTCCCACCCGACCCTACATATATTTCTCCTTATCCGCTCGCCGGACCAAACCCTAGCCACTTCACTCCACTCATCTCCACTTCCCTCCGCCACCCAAGCTCGTCGCCGGCGCCGTCTGTCCGTCTCCGGCATGGCATGCAGTGAATCCGAGTCGTTCATCTCTAGATCCGTCGATCCCGAGCTCATCCCATGCGGCCCCAAAGAGGAGATGGCCGTCCGGCTTGTGCTCCGCCACACCCGGGAGGAGGCCCGTGCACGGCAGCGGTCGGACTCCTTCAGTCGGGAATCCATTGCATCCGCCCAAATGGCGCATGGATCCAGCGCTAGGGTAGCCGTCGCTGTCTCGCCGGAGGCGGTGCGGTCCGTCTGGCGTCCAAACGCGGTGGCAGACACGCAACCCCTCCGTTGACGCGCCGAGGGATGCACCGTAGGCGTCGTCCGACGTGAACATGGCGTGGCATGCCCACCGTGCGAGGCAGCGGGCGCGGGAGGCGGCGACAACCCTCGCGGCGGTGGACGTTGGCGAAGCGAAGTCGCATTCCGCGGTGCCCCGTACGGTGCACTAGTCCAGTGCCGCAACCGCGTCGTGATGGATGTCGCCGGCTCGTCACTGGACGGATCCATCATCGATCTGACGTCCATCGGCATTCAACGGGTTCCGGGCTCCGAAGATGAAGAGTAGGGCATGGGAGACGGCAGCGCCTTGAGTCCCGTGAGCTCTGAAGATGAAATGCGGTTGTAAATGCTCTAAGTATCCACATTTCTGAGTGCTCCAATTCGACCCAGCTCATATTTTGTGTGTGTTAATTAGAGCTTGAGCCTACTGATACTTACCAGTCTAACACTTTCTGCACTGTAATTGCTCGTCCAAGCTGAGTGAATATGAGGCATGGAAGTAGTAGGGAAAACACTAGCTGGAAACAACAACCGGATACAGTTAAAACATCGAAAATACATATATGAGATAATGAGAATGTCATGAGCAGTAGGTAGCGACACAACTGTACTATGAGAATTTCAGTCCACTGACGCAATGAGTTCGTACCTACAGATCTATTCACATGAATCAATATAAGGTGTCATATATGTGTAATAGTATATTATTGTGATTGGCTAAGTACGTAGGGCCTATTTATCCTCCTTGAAAAACAGATAACCGTATGTAGTCTGCCCATACATAATTTTGTGCCACGTATAGATTTTCGGAGCCTTCGATAGAGGTCTAGTCTATTTAGAATAATTTGAGGTGAACGTCTTCTGAAAGACCAGACGCGTGTGGATGGAATTTGCTCACCCCGTTGAGAAGCTTGCGGCCGTTGGCGTCGAGGATGCCGATGTACCTGGTGGCCATGAGGAAGCCCATGAAGCACAATGTGAACACCTTGGCGATCGGCAGCACGGCAAACTTCATCGACGTCAGGATCGACTCCCCGGTGCCGCCGCTCACCATCGCCTCCATCAGCGACATCTCCATCATGTATGTGCCACCACGTCGACGGCGAATCGGCAGCGAGGTAGGCAAGAGCAATGCAAGAACGCATGCATGCACGCGCGTAGTTGGTCAAACGCCGAGTTTAATTTACCTCCCGTTTCCTCGGCGGCGGTGCTTCTCTGGATCTCAATCGGTGAATTCGGGAGTGGGCGGCTGTTGGTGGTCGACGTGGGGGGCCTAGGCCGATGCGCCCGGGCGCTGCGGAGATGCATGGCGGGGAGCGGAGCGGAGCAAAGCGCGAGCATGTGACGGGTCCTTCATTGCGGCTGTCTCGCGGCCTTGCACTAACTTTGGGGGCTTAATCCTAACCGTAGGATCATCTACAGTCGGAATAAATTCCTAACCGTAAGAGCATCTACAGTTGGAGTTGACAAATTCAGCCTTTAAACATGTTCGCGAGCACTGACCGGTCACCTTTCAAATAATGTAATCCACATCTGGACACCTCAATTATCATATCTCAAATCGATACAAAATCATGCAACTACGTCAATACACACATTGTCCGGCTACTCCAGCACTACTACTAAACATGCCATCGAACTACCAAAATTTAGCATGTTTGGCTATGGTGAAGTTCATCTATGGCTACCCTTGTCCTTCCCGGCGCCCTTGCCGTCCTTCTCGCGGAAGTACCGGTCGAAGAAGCAGTACAGATCAAGCCGGATCTGCTCGTCGTCAGAGCTGTCCTCGCTGTCACCGTCCGCCTTCTCCTTCTTTGGTGGCAGTCCGGCCATGACACAGACTGCCTGACGGTGTCCCAGACTAGGGGTACTAACCTAGTCAGCCCATGCTCCTCGGATTGGGCCGATGGGCCTTCATTCATACTCAAGATAGACTCCGGAGAATGTACGTCGAGGGCGTGATCAAGACTATCTTCACCGAAGACTTGCCGTGCACTCCAAAATTTCTTGTGCCGCCTTGTGCCTAGATACTGACCTTGTAAGCCTAGGTACCATACCTGGCGTGTATATAAGCCGCATGGTTTCGTTGGGAAACGTAGCATGCAATTTCAAAAAAAAAATCTACGCTCACGCAAGATCTATCTAAGAGATGCATAGCAACGAGAGGGGAGAGTGTGTCCACGTACCCTCGTAGACCAAAAGCGGAAGCGTTTGACAACACGATTGATGTAGTCAAACTTCTTCTAGATCCGACCGATCAAGCACCGAATGTACGACACCTACGAGTTTTACACACGTTCAGCTCGATGACGTCCCTCGTTCTCTCGATCCAGCAAAGGTGTCGAGGAAGAAGATGAGTTCCGTTAGCACGACGGCATGGTGACAGTGATGGTGAAGTGATCCGCGCAAGGCTTTGCCTAAGCACTACGAAGATTTGACCGGAGACGTAAACTGTGGAGGGGCGCAACATACGGCTAACAATTGTTGATGTGTGTTCTAGGTGCCCCCTCCCCACGTACATATAGGTGGGAGGGGAAGGGGAGCAGCCATGGGGCGCCCCAAGTAGGAGGAATCCTACTTGGGGGCCTCCTCCAATTCGGCCTCTCCCCTTTCCTTTTAGCCGGAGAGAAAAGGAAGGAGGAAGGAGAAACGGAGGGGGGGGGGGGGGTGAACCCCTTCTCCTCCTTCTCCAATTTGGCCACATGCCTAAGGGGGGGGTGAGGGAGTCCTGGACTAAGGGGTCCTCGGGCGTCCAGCCTGTTAGCCATGGGCCGGACTGATGGGCTATGAAGATACTAAGACCGAAGATTGTACCCGTGTCTGGATAGGACTCTCCTTGGCATGGAAGGCAAGCTTGGCGACGTAATATGTATATTCCCTTCTTTGTAACCGACCTTGTGTAATCCTACATCCTCCCGGTGTCTTATATAATCCGGAGGACTTAGTCCGGATAGAAGATACTCAATACCGTAGTCATACAGGCTAGACTTATAGGGTTTAGCCATTACGATCTCGTGGTAGATCAACTCTTGTAACACTCATATTCATCAAGATCAATCAAGCAGGAAGTAGGGTATTACCTCCATAGAGAGGGCCCGAACCTGGGTAAACATCGTGTCCCCTGTCTCCTGTTACCATCGACCTTAGACGCACAGTTCGGGACCCCCTATCCAAGATCCGCCGGTTTTGACACCGACATTGGTGCTTTCATTGAGAGTTCCACTATGCTGTCGCCAAAACGTTTGATGGCCCCTTCAATCGTCCATAATGACGCTATCCAAGGAGAAACATTTCTCCCCGGATAGATCTTCGTGTTCGGCGGCTTCGCACTGCGAGCCAACTTGTTCGGCCATCTGGAGCAGATCGAAAGCTACGCCCCTGGCCATCAGGTCAGATTCAGGAGCTTGAACTACGTTGCGGACATCCGTGGGAACTTGATCTTCGCCGGTTCGAGACCGCAGTAGCCGCTCCTGGTCACCCCGATGATCATGACCTAAATATGTCATCAGGCCGCATCTAGGAGATTGCTCCTGCAACCGCTCTGGCCTTAGATCCGGAGCAAGCTGCACCATCCAAGGACGGGAGGGTCAACCCCACCACGGAGGCCACATATTCCACGGCGTTGGAGCCGCACATAGACTTAACCTCTCACGACGTCTTTGTCATCGGAACTCCAGACTCGTCTCCGGCCGTAAGTTTCGAACCACGTGAACCTGCGGACGCCGAACTTGATCGTTTATCGATCTTTGAATTCAGCGTCGCAGACATCTTCCAGCACTCGCCTTTGAGCGATGTGCTAAACTCATTAAAAAACCTGTCCTTGGCAAAGGACTCACAGCCGAACTATATCCGGCTCGAGTTAGGGGCCGACGGTGGAGAATTTTGCTTCCCACCCGCCACCCACTTCATAGCCACGGTCGAGGATTTGACCAACACCCTTGATTACGACTCCGAGGACATCGACAGTATGGACGACGATGCCGGAGAAGAAGAGGCCCAGAACCCGCCGTTCACCGAACGCTGGATGGCCACTTCCTCGTATGATGTATACATGGTGGATGCACCAAAGGAGAACAACAGTGATGACAAGGAAGATCCAGCTGAGGATAAACCTTCTGAAATACAGTCCAAGTGCCGGTGTCAGCGGCGCCACTCTAAGTCACGCCGTAGTAAAGACAGCAACACCAACACAGGAGAAGATAACACTCCAGAAGGTGCCGAAGACAACGAAGACCCCGTTGATACAGCTAATGAACAAGATGAATGGGAATATGAGCAGGCTAGCCCTGGTAAACAGGCCACACACAAGGATTTGGAGGACGATAATTACCTTCCGCTCTCCGAGGACGAGGTGAGCCTCGGCACCGAGGATTTCATCGTGCCTGAGGAACCTCTTGAGCAGGAGCGCTTCAAGCGGAAGCTAATAGCCACTGCAAGGAGCCTGAAAAAGAAGCAGCAGCAGCTTCAAGCTGACCATGATCTGCTCAATGATAAATGGACCGATGTCCTAGCAACCGAAGAACACGGCCTCAAGCGCCCAACCAAAAGCTACCCAAAGCGCAAATTGTTACCTCAGTTTGACGAGGAGGCGCCAGAATACATATCATCATCGTACAATGCGCCTGGCCGACCACCACGTGGTCGAGACAAAATGGCAACTCACGCCGAACACCAGCCCGCCCCGCCTCATCGCACAGGTAGAGGTAAATTATCCCACGGCCATACATATGACCTCCGGCAAAACCTGAACAATAAAGCAGGACACACCAGATCAATCTACGGTTCGCGAGGACGCGCCTCGACACGCGACGACGGCCACTTATTCGAACGTGACAAACCTAGTCATACGCGGGCTGAAAACCGCAGACGGACTCCATCAGAGCTACGTCGTGATACGGCCCGCTACAGAGGACCCGCACACCCTCATTGCTTCACTGATGAGGTCCTGGATCATGAATTCCCAGAAGGGCTCAAACTCGTGAATATCGAATCATACGACGGAACCACGGACCCCGTGGTGTGGATCGAAGACTTCATTCTCCACATTCATATGGCCCGCGGCGATGACCTCCACACCATCAAATACCTCCCTTTAAAACCCATTGGGCCAGCTCGACATTGGCTAAACAGTCTGCCCGAAAATTCTATTGGCAGCTGGGAGGACTTGGAAGAGGCTTTCCTCGATAACTTCCAAGGTACATATGTTCGACCTCCGGATGCTGATGATTTAAGCCATATAGTGCAACAGCCCGACGAGTCCGCCAGGAAATTCTGGACTAGGTTCTTAACTAAAAAGAAGCAAATCATCGATTGTCCGGATGCCGAGGACCTAGCAGCCTTCAAGCACAGCATCCGCGATGAATGGCTCGCTTGCCACCTCGGCCAAGAAAAGCCAAAATCTATGGCGGCCCTCACGGCACTCATGACCCGCTTCTGTGCGGGCGAGGGCAGTTGGTTGGCCCGTAGCAAAAACAATGCAAGTGACGCCGGCACCCCTGAAGTTAAAAGTAACAAAGATCAGTCTCGACGCAATAGATACAAGAGTCGAAACAACAGTGACAACATCGAGGATACGATGGTCAATACTCGATCGTCCATGGCAGATTCATGGCACCCCGGACAAACCACCCAATCATACAAATAGAGATTGCTGGGTTTTTAAACAAGCCGACAAATTAAATGCTGAGAACAGGGAAAAGGGATCGCAAAGCAAGGACAATGACGAAGAGCCATGGCAACTGAACACAGGGGGACAGAAGAAGTTTCCCCCTCAAGTCAAAATGGTGAACATGATATATGCTACCCACATCCCCAAGAGGGAGCGCAAGCGTGCACTCAGGGACGTCTACGCGATAGAGCCAGTCGCCCCAAAATTTAATCCATGGTCGTCATGCCTGATCACTTTTGATCGCCAGGATCATCCGACCAGTATCCGTCATGGTGGCTCGGCCACACTGGTCTTATACCCAATTGTTACGACATATCTCTCTCAAGGTAGTTTTGGTGATTGATAACAACATGTTTGCGGACTAATCTTGTGCTTTGATTAATTCACAGATTCTCCACTGGCACGAGACGCTTTCTTCCCCTCAGAGTGTATTTCAAGACGGTGTAGCTCTTTCTTTTCTTTCTTGGTGGACTAGTTGCGTAGAGGGCACCGTACTATCAAGAGGGGTTCCGCTGCGGTTTTGCATGGGTGGAATCATCACGTACACATCAACTTCTCACCCTTCGAGCTTTTCCTTTCCATTGAAGAGATCTCTCCTCTCTTCCTTGTCCTGTCTGGGTCAGAGCGGTAGTACCGCGCACCCAGCGGTAGTACCGCTGAGGAGCCAAGCGGCAGTACCGCTCCACAGCGGTAGTACCGCCCGTGGTTCCGCAGCAGTAGTACCGCTGGGGACCTGGCACCTCTGCCTTGTCCTCAGCTTATTTGAGAGATCCCTTCTCTCTCTCTCGCTCCCCAGTGGTAGTACCGCACTACCTGCGGTACTACGGCCGAAGGATCACAAGCGGCAGTACCGCTCCACAGTGGTACTACCACCCTTGACCCCACTGTCGTAGTACCGCTGGGCAGTCTGGCTCCTACCGCCTCGATTCGAGAGGTCTTTTTCTCGTGTCGGGTTTTGCGGCACTAGTCATTGTTGTAGAGGCGGTAGTACCGTTCCAGGAGCGGTAGTACCGCCCTACCTCCGCGGCAGTACCGCATTTGGGTCTTTTCCCTTCTAGTCTCCTCAGCGCGGCAGTACCGCTGTCTTGGCGGTAGTACCGCCCCCTCTCAGCGGTAGTACCGCCCTATGCGGGACTGGTTGGTGGGGGGCAACGGGATTGTTGCCCCCACTATAAAAGGGAGTCCCCTTCTTCCCTCTCACCCACCTCTTCCTTCCCCCAAACTCCATTTATTGCTCAAGCTCCATTAAATACTCCAAGCTTCATTTTGCCCGATCTATCTCCCTAGCCAATCAAACTCGTTGATTTGCTCGGGAGTGGTTGAGAAGGCTCCGATCTACACTTCCACCAAGGGATTTTTGATTCCCCCACTCATCCCTAGCGGATCTTGTTACTCTTGGGTGTTTGAGCACCCTAGACGGTTGAGGTCACCGCGGAGCCATATTCCATTGTGGTGAAGCTTTGTGGTCTTGTTGGGAGCCTTCGATTAAGTTGTGGAGATTGCCCCAACCTTGTTTGTAAAGGTTCGGTCGCCGCCTTCAAGGGAACTAATAGTGGAATCACGACATCTCGCATTGTGTGAGGGTGTGAGGAGAATACGGTGGCCCTAGTGGCTTCTTGGGGAGCATTGTGCCTCCACACCGCTCCAATGGAGACGTACTTCCCCTCAAAAGGAAGGAACTTCGGTAACACATCCTCGTCTTCACCGGATCCACTCTTGGTTATCTCTTACCTTTACTTGTGCAATCTCTTTAGTGTTTGTTCCCTTGCTTGCTTGTATGCTTGTTGTTATTGCATCATATAGGTTGCTCACCTAGTTGCACATCTAGACAACCTACTTTGATGCAAACTTTAATTTGGTAAAGAAAAGCTAAAAATTGGTAGTTGCCTATTCACCCCACCTCTAGTCAACCATATCGATCCTTTCAATTGGTATCAGAGCCTCGTCTCTTTATTAAGGACTTTATCGTCCAAAGTGTATGGTTGATACCGTAGACGGTGTGGAGGAACACTCAGGTGTGAATCCGATCTCGTCTACGGGAGATGGGGGAACTTCGGTCTCTCGTGAGGAGTCCAATGTAGCCTTGGAGACATTGAAAACCTCCATGACGACCGAAGTTGAAAGCATGTTTACTAAATTTCTTGAGGGGCTTAAACTATCCACTGCACCGTTGGTAGTGGGTGATCCCGCCAACAAGGTGTCGGATGTTATCCCCGACAAGGGGGAAGCTAGTAGTGAAAAGGCTCCTTCTTCTAGTGGCAAGAATGGCACCGGCATCTTTGCCCATGTGGAACCACCACTTGTTTATGGTGGACCGGTTCCTTCCACTCATTTGAATCATGCCGGTCCTCCCCCCAAGATTGTGAAAAATGAGGATTTTGATTCTTGGGTTTACCGCTTTAAACATCATTTAAATCATGTGAACACTAACCTTTGGAGAATCATTGAAGAAGGTTTCTATCCACATGATCCGAGCAACTTCACTCCTCGAGAAGCCGCGGACAATCAATTCAATGAGAATGCTTTCTTCATCATTCAAGATGCAATTCCACCCGAAGACCTACCTCATCTTCGTCCCTTTGCCTTGGCCAAAGATGCATGGCATTGTGTCGTGTCTCTCTACCGGGGAAGCGCAAGCATTCAACGCTCCAACTATGAAGTGGTACAAGATGAGGCCGATGAGTTTGCAATGAAGGAAGATGAAGAACCTCGTGAGCTTTATCGGAGAGTAACCAAACTCGCGGTCTCACTACGAGATCACGGGAGCAAGGACACGGATGGCAATTGGATCAAGCGCAAATACCTCAAGGCAATGATGCCCTACCACAAGGCCATGTCCTCCATCATTCGTCAAAGACCGGACTTCCACACTTTGACCTCAAGCAAAGTGTTGGATGAGTTTGTGGCCATGAACATTTTGGACAAGACCGACGACAATGCGGTGCTTCATTCTCAACGGGCAAAGAATACTAACCTTGCTTTGAAGGCCAAGCTCACCGTGGACGAAGAAGAAGAGGAAGAAGAGGAGAGCAACCCCGAAGATACGAAGTATGCATATCATGAACACATGGCACTTGCTTCAAGGCAATTTTGGAGCAAGAAAACTCGAGACCCAACTTTAGCAAAAACAACTTGAGTGGCACAAGGGGCAAGCAACGTGTAAGGACTGTCTACAATTGCGGCAACGTGAGTCATTTCGTTGCGGAATGCCCGTATGAGAAGAGGGAAGACAATGGTGGCAAACTCATCCGAAAGGACAAGGCCAAGTCGTTCCCCAACAAGAACAACTTCACCAAGAAGACTCCTCCCAAGGCTTTGGTTGTGCAAGAAGAGTACAATGATGATGATGATGATGAAGATGATGAGTCGGTTGCCATGGCCTCCGTTGCCATTGCAACAACGTCATGGGTGTCTCTCTTCGACTCACCCAACGAGAGCACCACTGCCAAGTGCCTCATGGCTAAAGCCACCAACAAGGTAACCTCCAACATCAAAACTACCATCATTAATCATCCTTCCCAAACGGATAGCATTAATGAATTTGAGGGAGCTAATGTGGAGGCTAACGAGTTTGAGGCCTTTATGGGCAAACTCAAGGGAAAATCCAAGAAGCACTTTGTTGCTCTCTTGGAACAACTTGGTGAGGCCAATGACATGATCGAGGCTCAAGAAGACACCATCTCTAAGATGGAAGGGCATAGTCGTGACTATGCCGATGAGATTTCGGATCTTTCCAATGCTCTTGAGGAAGAGCGTGGTCTTCGTTTGGCTCTTGAGGAGTCACACAACGTTGATCATGCTAAGTTAGAGAAAGATTATGATCATGCCCTCGTTGTTTCTTGTATGCTAAATTCCGAGAAGGCCAAACTCGGGGTTGATCTTGCTAGACTCAAAGAGGAGTTTGATATACTTGACAAGGCCCACAAGGCCTTGAAGGGTATTCACGCTAGTCTCAAAGAGTCTCATGATCAACTCAAAGTGAAGCTAACTAAGGAGAAAGCAACTTTTCCTCATATGGTTTTAATTGATAATGCAAATGCTACTAACCCGTGTTGTGAGCATATACATCTTGTTGAGGAAAATGCTAAGTTGAAGGAGCAACTTGAGAGAGGTCTCGCGACTTGCTTACAGGGCAAGAAGAACCTCAACGATCTCTTGATCAACCAAAAGGGAGGTGTGGCCAAGGAAGGGGTTGGGTACGTGCCCGACTCCAAGAACAAGAAGAAGAATGACAAGACCAAACGACCTCCTCCCCTCATGCAAAATTTTGTGAGGGAGGGAGAGAGTGTCCCCGAGGATAAGAAGAAGAACAATGTCAAGAAGGGCAATGTCACCCCTCCCAACAAAGCCGGCGATTTTAATCCTTCTTATGTGTTATGCCGTGCTAGTGATGGGCATGTTTATGTTGGTTCTCTTCATGAGTACATTGAATGGTCTATTTGGGTTCCTAAGACCCTTGTTACTAACATCAAAGGACCCATTACAAAATGGGTACCTAAAACCAAGCATTGATCTCTTATAGGAGTTTGCTTCCGGTGGTGGATCATGGTTGCTCGATAGCGGAGCTACAAATCATATGACCGGAAGCAAGGACTTGGTGGTGGATGTGCACAAAGTTCCATCTATGCCCACCAATGTCGAGTGGGGTGACGCCTCATCCTCTAAGGTATTGGGACTTGGCAAGGTGGTCATCTCTCATGATCTCACGATCGAGAAGGTCATGCTTGTTGAGTCCCTTGCATACAATTTACTTTCCGTTCGTCAACTTGCAATCATGGGCTTTGCCACTTTCTTTGATATCGATACCGTGGCCCTCTTGTGAAGCAAGACTCTTAAAGTAGCTTTTGTTGGGCATGTCGAGAATGGTCTATATGTGATTAACTTTTCGGAGCGACCCATTAAGACCGCGACATGCCTAATGGCTAAAGTTGATGTGGGATGGCTTTGGCATCACCGTTTAGCCCATGTCAATATGAGATCTTTGCAAAGTCTTCTCAAGGGGGACCATGTCCGTGGACTAACGAATGTTAGTTTTATTAAAGATCGTGCTTGCAGTGCCTGTATCGAAGGAAAGCTACATGAGAAGGCTCACCCTCCCACGACTATCATTTATTCAAAGAGGCCCTTGGAGCTCCTTCACATGGATCTTTTTGGGCCCCCATCCTTCGATAGTCTTGGAGGTAGAAAGTATTGCTTGGTGATTGTGGATGACTACTCAAGGTACACGTGGGTGTATTTCTTCAAGAGGAAGAGCGAGACCCAACAAACCGTCATTGACTTTGCAAATGAAGGACAACGTCAACACAATGCAAAGATCTTGACAATAAGAAGTGACAACGGCACCGAGTTCAAGAACCACACCTTGGATGAATTTCTTAGTGATGAGGGAATCAAGCATCAATATTCCGCACCATACACCCCTCAACAAAACGGTGTTGCGGAGAGGAAGAACCGGACGTTGATGGATGCGGCAAGGACCATGATGGCGGAGTTCAAGTCTCCGTACAACTTTTGGGCCAAAGCCATCAACACTGTGTGTCATGCATTCAATCGGCTCTACCTCCGCAAGGGCTTGAACAAGACTCCATATGAGATACTCACCGGTAACAAGCCCAACCTCAAGTACTTCCAGGTATTCGGGTGTAAGTGTTTCATTCTCAAGAAAGGTGTTCGGTTGTCTAAATTTGAGGCTAGAGCTTATGAGGGCATATTCGTTGGTTATGCTACAAACTCTCATGCTTACCGTGTCCTCAATAAATCCACAGGACTTATTGAGGAGACGTGTAACGTGGAGTTTGATGAGAATAATGGCTCCCAAGTGGAGCAAAGTGGCACTTGTGATGTAGGTGATGAAATTCCTCCTCAAGCGATAAGAAGAATGGGCGTTGGTTTCATCCTACCCATTGAGGAACCCCTTGTGGCCGAAGGAGAAGGACAATGCTCCACTCAAGTGGAGCCATCACCAACCCAAGGCCCACACGCTTCCGAAGAACAAAGTGAAGGCCCTCAACCTCATGAACAAGACCAAGGGCAAGATCATACTCAAGACGGTGTTGACACACCAAGTGATGCCCAAGGTCAAGTTCTCTCCCCCGAGCAAGTTCAAGATCAAGAACAAGTTCATGACGACGCTCAAGATGATCAAGTAACCGCTCCTCAACTCACCACCAAGGAGGAATTAGAGCGTCGTGCCGCCAAGGTTGCTTCCAAGCTCTCCACCAAGGATCATCTCATGACGAATGTGCTTGGAAGCTTAAGAAAGGGGGTAAGCACTCGTAGACAATTAGCAAATTATTGTGAGCATCACGCGTTTGTGTCCTGTGTGGAACCCCACAAGGTCTATGAGGCGCTAGAAGATCCGGATTGGCTCAATGCCATGCACGAAGAACTCAACAACTTCGAGCGCAACAAAGTGTGGAGATTGGTGCCAAGGCCAACGGGGAACCATAATGTCATTGGAACCAAGTGGATATTCAAGAACAAGCAAGATGCCCATGGGATTATCATTTGCAACAAGGCTCGTTTGGTAGCACAAGGCTACTCCCAAGTCGAGGGTATCGACTACGGTAAAACCTTTGCTCCCGTTGCTCGCCTTGAATCCATTCGCATGTTGATTGCATATGCTTCTCATCATAACTTTAAGTTACAACAAATGGATGTGAAGAGTGCTTTTCTTAATGGTCCCATTAATGAATTGGTTTACGTCAAGCAACCCCCCGGGTTCGAGGATCCCTACTTTCCTGATCATGTGTATCAACTCGATAAGGCACTCTATGGCCTTAAACAAGCCCCACGTGCGTGGTATGACCACCTTACCGAGTTGTTACAAGACCGTGGTTTTGAAGTTGGGCTAATCGACCCCACTCTTTTTACTAAGAAGGTCAAAGGGGAGTTGTTTGTGTGCCAATTATATGTTGATGATATTATCTTTGGTTCTCCTAACAAAGCTTTCAATGAGGAATTTGCCGCTCTCATGACCTCAAAGTTCGAGATGTCCTCCATGGGAGAGTTGAAGTTCTTTCTAGGGTTCGAAGTGAAGCAAAGAAGAGAAGGAACCTTCATCAATCAATCCAAATACACTCAAGACATGCTCAAGAGATTCAAGCTAAGTGACGTCAAGCCGGCTTCCACTCCAATGCCCACCAAGTGCCAACTTGACTTAGATCCCAATGGTAAAGTGGTGGATCAAAAGGTATATCGTTCCATGATTGGATCCTTACTTTACCTTTGTGCATCTAGACCGGACATCATGTTGAGTGTGGGAATTTGTGCACGGTTTCAAGCTGCACCTAAGGAAAGTCACTATGTGGCGGTCAAACGAATCTTTCGATATTTGGCTCATACCCCAAAATTTGGCTTATGGTACCCAAGAGGATCAAACTTCAAGCTTGTAGGTTACTCGGATTCCGATTGGGCGGGAGACAAGGTGGATAGGAAGTCCACTTCTGGAGGGTGCCAATTCCTTGGTTGCTCTTTGGTAAGCCGGTCTTCCAAAAAGCAAAGTTGTGTGTCTCTCTCGTCCACTAAGGCGGAGTATGTTGCCGCCGGTAGTTGTTTGTGCACAACTTCTATGGATGAGGCAAACTTTAAAGGATTACGGTGTCACTTGTGACAAAGTGCCTCTTTGGTGTGACAATGAAAGTGCCATCAAGATTTCTCTCAACCCGGTGCAACACTTCAAGATGAAGCATATTGAGATTTGGTATCACTTCATCCGGGATCACATTAGGCGAGGAGAGATCAAGCTCAATTATGTCAACACTCATGACAACCTTGCAGATATTTTCATGAAGCCCTTGGATGAAGCAAGATTTCGTGAGTTAAGGCATGAGCTAAATATCATTGATTCGAGCAATGTGGCTTGAACCCTTGCACACCCTTCCACCGCTCAATTTGTTGTCTAGTTTAGGTGTAGGCATGGACATAGGGGGAGTGTTGTTCTCTCAATGAACTCTCCCTCCCCCCCATTATGCATAAATTGATCAAGTCTTTCACTTTAGCCATTGTTGATGGCACTTGTGCTTGAAAGACGAGTTTTGGTCATGGGCCCAAGGTTAAAATCTTCGCGGTGCCATACCTTTTGACTCAAACATAGGTGGCCTCAGCCACCGCCCACTTTTGAAGAGGTGTGTCTTGGTTGTTTGCTGATGTGCTTTTTCTCTTGCCGGTTTTGTTTTTTTCGTTTCGTCGAGCTAAAGCCGTGTCTGTTTAGTTGCTGTGGCGTGCTGGGCGGTACTACCGCCCCCCAGCGCGGTACTACCACTGGGGACGAGAACAGGGGGTTAAGTCGGGGTAGGGGGAGGTTTCTTCTCCCCCATACCCATTCACTTCGCCCCTCTTTTCTCTTCCTCTCTCTCCAGCCTCCACTCGCCGCGGGAGGGCTCCGGCGGATCTCCGTCTCCGGGGCGTCCCTCTCCATTTCCTTTGGTGGAGTCGATCCCCACCTCGTCCTCTTGCCATGGATGCCGGTATTGCCCCCGTTCCTTCGTTCATTTTGTCTCTTTTTCAGTTCTTGTTTCTTAGGGGCAATGGTGGTTGCATCTCTAGATTTTTGGTTAAATCTAGGCTTGAGTTGGTTGGAGAAAGCAACTAGACTATCTCGATTAGAGTTTGGTAGGATTATTTTTGAATTTGGTAGGCCGGTAGTGCCGGATCTGACCACAGTAGTAGGAACCCGCTGTTTCACCGCCTTGTGCTAAGAAACTGCGGTTTCTCCGCCTCAAGCGGTACTACCGCTCTCTTGGAGCGGTACTACCGCTTGACCTAGAGCGGTACTACCGCTCCCTCTGGGGCGGTACTACCGCGGGCAGGTCACGGTACTACCGCTGCATGCCAATTTCCATGTTTTTCCTGCCTTACTTTGATCTTTTGTTGAGTTTGTTGGCTTATGCTCGTTCTTTCTGGTTGTTTTGCGTGTTCTTGTGTTTGGCTCCAGGTGATGACCCTTCCGAGCAGCAAGGTCGCCGTATCAACCCCGGACGTGTCACATCAAAATGCTACCGCACCTCAGAGCCAGCCGGTGGTTCCTCGAGCACCCAACCGCCTCCAGCCAGTGCATCTGCAAGTGTTCCTCCACCTCCTCAGCAATCGAAGCGAGCCGCCCACAAGCCCAAAGGGAAGACTATGACTGAGATGACCAACAAGGAGTTTTGGGAGAAGCGTCGCCGCAACCCCTATGTGGTGGACCAAGAACCCACTTTGGTCAACCGCCCATTCTGGAACCGTTTTCAGTTTGCTATCTACTTTGATGTGATCAAGGCCAAGAAGAATCTTTTTGTTGATGTTCGCTCCATTGATACTGATGCTATGGAGAAGGACCTAGAGTACTTTGGCAAAGCCCTTCAGATGTGCACTTAGTTGAACATTCTCAGGATCATGCAATTCAACAAGGATTTCGATGCGGATTTGGTGGCTCAATTCTACGCCACCGTCCATCTTGGGACGGATGTCGACAGGACTCTGACATGGATGACCAATGGCAAGCAGCTTTCTGTCAAGTGGCAGGCGTTCATGGGGTTACTTGATGTGGTGGATAACGGACTTGAGACTCCTGTCGGTTTCCGTCCTCACCGCAATGCTACATCCACCCACAAGCAAGCCCTTTGGCCCTACTGCACTGTGAAGGTTCACCCAGTAACTAAGAAGAAGACCTATGAGCTGTCTCTGTATCTGGACATTCTTCATCGCATATTCTGTGAGACTCTCTTCCCTCGGATTGGGAATCTGGACATGGTCCACTCTTACCTCATGGACATGCTCCTTTTCTGTCAGCATGAGAAGGAAGCAAGCACTGGAGAGAGCCTGGATATCTCTCATGTCATGTGGTCTGAACTTCTATCTGCCGTGTCTGAGCGAAAGTGTCCTATCTATG
Organism: Triticum monococcum; assembly: GCA_034509565.1. Taxonomy (NCBI): domain Eukaryota; kingdom Viridiplantae; phylum Streptophyta; class Magnoliopsida; order Poales; family Poaceae; genus Triticum; species Triticum monococcum. Next base: position 413,937,884 of record CM067844.1, read on the forward strand.
GTCCATTCATCATGAGGCTCGTTGAGAGGGCCTGGGCACAGACTTATCCCAAAGTGCTGCTAGAGACTGGAGACTTGGTTTCTCATGAGATCAAGCGTGTGAGGAAGAAGGACAACTGGTCAGCGCCTCACACAGGGGGTCCATCTGCTACCGCTGCCACAGGGGGTCCATCTGCTGCTGCTGATGCTGCCATGGGGACCGAGAGTGAGGCTGCTACTGATGATCATGAGGAGAACTTTGGTCCCTCTAGTGCAGAACTGTCGTGGGCACAGAAGCTTAAGCGCAAGATGAAGAAGCTTTTCTGCATGGAGTCTCATGGTCAGTACATGACTCATGTGGCGGAGAAGCATGCCAGGACGTGCCACAAGGAGCTCATGCGTCAGATGGGAGCAACAGTTGCCAGTGGGTCTGAGGGTCAGATCACTGAAGAGGAGGACTGGATTCATCAGAACTGCCACTGGACCGACTCCGATGCCGAGCAGTTTTCGACCCACGATGAAGATGCAGAGATGTGATGTTCGAGCTCTTCCACCTCCCATCACCTGGAGTCGTAGTGTCACTCTTTGCCCTTTTTGGTGTCTCGCTGCCAAAGGGGGAGAGAGAGTAGGGATTTGCTTCTTGTGTCGTGTTTTGAGTCGTCTTGTGGTTTCTTGTGTGTTTCTTTTGGTTTGGTTTGGTGTGAGACCTAAGTTCTAGACATATGGTGTGAGACATATGCTCCCTATCGCTACCTTATTACTTATGTCATTTCAAAGTACTGTAGTTTATTATGAGATGCATGCTTGTCCTGTCTATTCACTTCTCTCATATATCTTGTGCTTAGTATTGTTGGACTATAAAATATAGGGGGAGTGTTGATCCGAATGTGTGTGTCGTGCCTTATCTTGGTGCACACATTCTGTCAGAGCCTGTCTATATTTTGTAGTTCCTAGTTTTCTTCGTTTTATTTCTTTTCCTTCTGCAAATCCCTAGTTGTCATCAATCCACCAAAAAGGGGGAGATTGTTACGGCATATCTCTCTCAAGGTAGTTTTGGTGATTGATGACAACATGTTTGGGGACTAATCTTGTGCTTTGATTAATTCACAGATTCTCCCCTGGCACGAGATGCTTTCTTCCCCTCGGAGTGTATTTCAAGACGGTGTAGCTCTTTCATTTCTTTCTCGGTGGACTAGTTGCGTAGAGGCCACCGTACTATCAAGAGGGGGTCCGCTGGGGTTTTGCATGGGTGGAATCATCACGTACACACCAGCTTCTCACCCTTCAAGCTTTTCCTTTCCATTGAAGAGATCTCTCCTCTCTTCCTTGTCCTGTCTGGGTCAGAGCGGTAGTACCGCGCACCCAGCGGTAGTACCGCCGAGGAGCCAAGCGGTAGTACCGCTCCAAAGCGGTAGTACCGCCCGTGGCTCCGCAGCAGTAGTACTGCTGGGGACCTGGCACCTCCGCCTTGTCCTCAGCTTATTTGAGAGATCCCTTCTCTCTCTCTCGCTCCCCAGCGATAGTACCGCACTGCCTGCGGTACTACGGCCGAAGGATCACAAGCGGCAGTACCGCTCCACAGTGGTACTACTGCCCTTGACCCCACTGCCGTAGTACCGCTGGGCAGTCTGGCTCCTACCGCCTCGATTCGAGAGGTCTTTTTCTCGTGTCAGGTTTTGCGGCACTAGTCACGGTTGTAGAGGCGGTAGTACCATTCCAGGAGCGGTAGTACCGCCCTACCACCGCGGTAGTACCGCATTTGGGTCTTTTCCCTTCTAGTCTCCTCAGCGCGGTAGTACCGCTAGCTGGCGCGGCAGTACCGCTGTCTTGGCGGTAGTACCGCCCCCTCTCAGCGGTAGTACCACCCTGTGCGGGGCTGGTTGGTGGGGGGCAACGGGATTGTTGCCCCCACTATAAAAGGGAGTCCCCTTCTTCCCTCTCACCCACCTCTTCCTTCCCCCAAGCTCCATTTATTGCTCAAGCTCCATTAAATACTCCAAGCTTCATTTTGCCCGATCTATCTCCCTAGCCAATCAAACTCGTTGATTTGCTTGGGAGTGGTTGAGAAGGCTCCGATCTACACTTCCACCAAGGGATTTTTGATTCCCCCACTCATCCCTAGCGGATCTTGTTACTCTTGGGTGTTTGAGCACCCTAGACGGTTGAGGTCACCGCGGAGCCATATTCCATTGTGGTGAAGCTTCGTGGTCTTGTTGGGAGCCTTCGATTAAGTTGTGGAGATTGCCCCAACCTTGTTTGTAAAGGTTCGGTCGCCGCCTTCAAGGGCACCAATAGTGGAATCACGGCATCTCGCATTGTGTGAGGGCGTGAGGAGAATACAGTGGCCCTAGTGGCTTCTTGGGGAGCATTGTGCCTCCACACCGCTCCAACGGAGACGTACTTCCCCTCAAAAGGAAGGAACTTCGGTAACACATCCTCGTCTTCACCGGGTCCACTCTTGGTTATCTCTTACCTTTACTTGTGTAATCTCTTTAGTGTTTGTTCCCTTGCTTGCTTGTATGCTTGTTGTTATTGCATCATATAGGTTGCTCACCTAGTTGCACATCTAGACAACCTACTTTGATGCAAACTTTAATTTGGTAAAGAAAAGCTAAAAATTGGTAGTTGCCTATTCACCCCCCTCTAGTCAACCATAACGATCCTTTCACCAATAATTGATGGGTTCCACCTGACTCGCGTCCTTATGGATGGAGGTAGCACCCTTAATCTGCTCTATCAGGATACAACACGAAAAATGGGCATTAACCCATCAAGGATCAAGCCAACAAAGACTACCTTTAAAGGAGTCATACCAGGCATAGAGGCCTGCTCTACGAGCTCAATCACATTAGAGGTCGTCTTCGGATCTCCGGACAACTTCCGAAGCGAGGAGTTAATCTTCGATATCGTCCCATTCCGCAGCGGCTATCATGCACTGCTCGGACGAACTACGTTTGCTCGATTCAACGCAGTACCACACTATGCTTATAACAAGCTCAAGATTCTCGATCTGCGCGGCGTCATAACGGTCAATGGAAATACGTAACGCTCCCTCCGTACAGAAGAGCAGACAACTACCCTAGCATCAGAAGTACAGAGCGGCCTTCTCAAGCAGAACCTTAATTTGGCTGCTGAGCTCACGGACACCCTTAAGAGGGTCTGAACTACTCTGCAGCAGGAGAGCTCGGCTCGTCAGGAGCTCGACTAGCAATCTGGCCTCCGTCTTAGTCCCGATCAAGTGGTGGCATTCGTGCCACGCGTACATAACTACACACTCAAAATCCCATGGGCGTTGATGGAGGCATAGCTAGCTTGTGGTCCATAGTATGGCTCAACCAACATCGGATACACAAATACTTTCACTTTTACTTGTCTCCTTTTCAGGTCTCAATCCCACAGGCCCCATCTGGTGGTCATCGGTCCTCTTGAAGGATAAACACACCAAGACGGCGAGAAGCGAAGACATATGGGGGACTTTTTAGGTGATTCCGTTCACGATAACTCTACATGTTTTTTCAGGACCCACATGCAGCTCTCCCTTGATTTCGGCATGTTAAATAGCCTGTTGCTTATCGCACTACCTGTATCAACGCGCTTTGACGTGCTAATTAAATTACATTGAGAAAAGTTTGCAGCTGGAGCTTTAGGACCCCAGCTTTTTACGTTTGTACATTCTCTGTTTTCTTTCTCTTTTTTCAGCTCCCCTGTGGATAACCCTATCAGGTAGCACCCGTACACTTTGGTACGTTTGATGTTTGCCAGGGGCTGCATAGCACCCCACACTACGGCAACAAAAAGTCCGAACACTTTTTATAAGTATAGTTCGGCACCCCGAATTTAGCATTATATGTATTGGCTCTGAATCATGTCTTTGGTCAATAGTTGGGTTACCCGGCTCCTGTGCTTGCTACCTTATGTTCCACTATATCGGCTAAGGTAGTAAAGGGAGAACTACTGTGATTGTGCCTTGGTTTATCCAAAGGAGCACCTTAGTAGAGAAAGCCGAAAACTGACTGTCATGATGCCGCGAGAGCCGGTCAGCTGTTCAGAGGTTGCAAATCATTGGAGATTTCTTGCGCATTACGTGAAGGATTGGTACTTCCAATCAGACGTTTATAGCACTCTAGTTCGGATACTAGGGGATGCGCCCATGTTTTTAGTGTCGAACTCCTATGGCTAAGTGAGGGTGTTACAGCCGCATAGTCTGGTTGCCTGGTTCGTTGCGCTAAACAACTCCTTCAAGGACCATCTAATTGGATCAAGATTGTTTTGATTCCACCTCGAACACCCCTGTACTACCTACATGGGGGCAGAAGCCGACGATTGCTTAACCCTCAGATTTCATACAACACGGCTACACAGGAAGTAAAAATTTAAAAATATAACAAGCATTATATTGCACAATCACTTTGTTTCATCATACAAGGTAGAGGGATCTCGAACACATTCATTCAAAGATAGTGTCTTTCACACAATGATCCGCAACAATGCGGGACCCCTCCAAGACATCGCCGAAGTACCGCTCGGGTGTGCGGTGCTCCTTGCCCTCCGGCGGCCCCCTGGTCGCTAACTTGACGGCGTCCAACTTCGCCCACCAGACCTTGCAATAGGAGAAGGTCAGGCGCGCGCCCTCGATGCAGACGGATCGCTTGATGACGTCCAACCGTGGACAGGCATCCACCAACTTCTTCATGAGGCCGAAATAGCTGCTGGGTATAGCTTTGGCTGGCCACAACCGGATTATCATATCCTTCATGGCTAGTTCGGCCACCCTATGCAGTTCGACCAGCTGTTTCAGCTGATCGCTGAAGGGGACCGGATGCTCGGGCGCAAGATACTGCGACCAGAACAGCTTCTTTGTGGAGCTCCCTTCTTCGGCTCGGAAGAACTCGGCGGCGTCGGTCACACTGCGTGGCAGATCAGCAAAAGCCCCTGGAGAACTCCGGATCCCGGTTAGTAAACGATATTTCATCTTCACACTCTTGCTTTGCAAATTGAATGCCTTACCCGCCGCGATCTTCCGGGCCTCCTGGATCTCCTGGAGGGCGTCCTTGGCTTCAATCCGGGCCACCTCCGCACTCTTACGAGCCTTGGCGAGTTCGGCCTCTTGAGCCGACGCAGTGTGCTCCAAGGTCTCGCTCTTCTTCACCGCGTCCTTGAGCTCCCGCTGGACTTCGTTGACCCAAGCCTTGAGCTTCTTACGGGCGGCCTGCTCTTGGACAGCGCTCTCCTCGGCTTCGGCCAGGGATTTTCTCAGGGCCTCGACCTCGGTCGCCGCTTTTGTACAAATTAGGACATTTCGGTCATTGCATATCATTTTCCTCTTTTCGAATATATAACAGGTTATTGCTTACCTTGTTTTTCCTGGAGCTGCCTCTTCACCAGGCCCAGCTCCTCCTCGGCCTCCGCCAGTTTCTGCTTTAGTCCGGAGACTTCGGTAGTATGCGAGGTTGCGGCCAACAACGGCGCCTGTGTTTACGTTTCAGAAAAAATTAGTTAGTTTCCTGTCATAGGAGGTTGATCCTCTGTCCGCCTTTTTCTCTCCGAACACCGGACAGTGCCTCAGGGGCTACTGTCTACATTGGGATTTTCTCCTTTTGGCATCGCTTACCTCAAAACCTATCAGCAGGCTGCTGTAGGCTTCGATTAGTCTGCTCTTGGCAGACTGAACCCTTTCAATTACCGTGCCCATAAGGACATGGTGCTCATCCACAATGGAAGCGCTTCACAGCGCTTCCAGCAGATTATCCAGTGCCCCTGGTTGGACAGGGGTCACCGGCGGAATAGGCATCCCCCTTTCTTCCGAAGGAGGTTGCCTGCCGGATTCTGGAGCAGCCTCGGTCTCCGGAATTGAGCCCGGCTGAGGGTCGAACTGAGTATGGCCCTACCCACCAGTCTCCATGGGGATTGATTCCCCTTGGTGTCCGGCGACGGTGATTTCACCTTCTGGCGCCTGCTGAGCCTCTCCCCCGCCTTGAACAGTTCTTCGGGACAACACCTCTGCATCATCCTTGGTCTTGGGGGAGTGAGCGGCTGGCGGTGAATCGCTGGCCATCGCTTTGGAATCCAGCGAGCCTCCTGATGAGGATCGCGGGGAGCTGTTGTGAGCCGGACAACAATAACATAACCAATCATGTTAATACAATAAGGGGAGACACTTTATGGGCGGATATAATCTTAGCACTTACGATGCGGCCCGAGGCTTAGTGCGGTGCGTCTCTCCGGACTGTTGTCAACGTCCCATGCAGAGTTATCCGTGCGGGAGCCTTTCCCCTTCTTGGGCGCCTCCGCCTACAGAATTGTGGAGGCCGCCCTCTTCTTCCTCCACCCATCAGGGGGAGAGTTGCTCTCCTCCTCCTCCTCCTCGTCTTCGGCGGCGGGGGAATGGGTCTTGTCCTCGGACATCACGTCCGAAGTGCCCTTGCGGCGGGGGCCACTCCGGACCCCCTTGGCCTTTCCCGTGGCCTTCTTTTCTCGTGCCTTAAAAGGTGCCAGCTCCAGCATCTTCGCTAAACGCGGGATGACTGGTTCTTCAGTCAGGGGAGCCGGACACCGGATCCGCTTTGCCTTCTTCAGCCAGTACTGAAAAAGCAATGATAATAAAAGCTTAGATATCATCCTTGAAACAAGCAAGTAGGGGATGCGTTGAAAAAAACGTACCTCGTTGGGGAGATGATTTATGTCGTGACCATGGTCTGAATCTGTGGCCGACGGTATCTCATTGCCCTTGAAGAACAACTTCCAGACATCTTGGTGAGTTGTTTCGAAGAACCTTTCCAAGGTGTGGTGCTTTTTCGGGTTGAAATCCCATAGAGGGAGGCTTCGGCTCTGGCAGGGGAGGATCCGGCGCACCAGCATCCCTTGGATTATGTCGACAAGCTCGATGTCCCTATCGACCATGCTTTGAATGCGCGTTTGCAGTGCAATCAGCTCGTCTGACGAACACCAGTCCGGGCTCTTCTCGACCCAGGAGGTGAGTCGCACGGGAGCGCTGGAGTTGAGTTCGGCAGCCGCGGCCCATGTGGCACCGCGGGGTTCAGTGATGTAGAACCATTGTTTCTGCCATTCCTTGACAGACTCCACGAATGTGCCTTTTGGCAAAGAGACATTGGTGAGCTTGCTCACCATGGCGCCCCCGCACTCTGTGTGCTGTCTATCCACCACCTTGGCCTTCACGTTAAAGGTTTTGAGCCACAGCCCGAAGTGGGGTTGGATGCGGAGGAAGGCCTCGCACACGACGATGAACGCCGAGATATTGAGGAAGGAGTTTGGGGATAGATCGTGGAAGTCTATCCCATAGTAGAACATTATCCCACGGACGAAGGGATGGAGTGGAAACCCTAGCCTATGGAGGAAATGGGGGATGAACACTACCCTCTCGTTGGGCTTCGGCGTGGGAATGATTTGTCCCTGGGTTGGAAGACGGTGGGCGATTTCCTTCGCTATGTACCCAGCCGCCCGAAGCTCGGCGATGTCCTCCTCCTTGACGGAGGAAGCCATCCACTTGCCTTGACCTTCGGATCCGGACATGGTTGAGTGCTTTCTCGAGTGGGAAACAGATGAGAACTTGGGCGCTGGAGCTCAAGAATGGAAAGGCAGAAGAAGAGAGAAGGCGTGGGAAAAGAAAGGGGAATCTTATCTCCTTATAAGGGCAGCAAATGTCGAATGCCTCCCCACTCGCCTACTCCCAAGGGTTGTGTTAACGGCACGGTTGGGTTACCCACGCCCGTATTGATGAGAATCACGTAATAAGGGGACATGATCCCTGCTTTGACAAGATGTGCCAATGGCAACCGCATCTTGAAACGCGGAGCGGCAGATGAGAAATGGTCCGAAATTATGATTGGATGGACGTGATGTCATGTTATAAAAAGCTGTCAGTGGATTGGACTCAAGGATTATTATATTCTCTCTACAGTTGTCTGTGGTGTGTGTTACAGGTCCGGACACGATAAATTCGTCCGAAGACTACTTTGGAGTTCGGAAGGAGGAACCCGCCTTGCAATGCTGAAGATAGATCTACGCACCGGATACCTTGTCATTGAAGCCACGTTCACGGGCTATTGAGGGAGTCCTGGACTAAGGGGTCCTCGGGCGTCCGGCCTGTTAGCCATGGGCCAGACTGATGGGCTGTGAAGATACGAAGACCGAAGACTGTACCCGTGTCCAGATAGGACTCTCCTTGGCGTGGAAGGCAAGCTTGGCGACGGAATATGTAGATTCCCTTCTTTGTAACCGACCTTGTGTAACCCTAGATCCTCCCGGTGTCTATATAACCCAAAAGACTTAGTCCGGATAGGAGATACTCAATATCATAGTCATACATGCTAGACTTCTAGGGTTTAGCCATTACGATATCATGGTAGATCAACTCTTGTAACACTCATATTCATCAAGATCAATCAAGCGGGAAGTAGGGTATTACCTCCATAGAGAGGGCCCGAACCTGGGTAAACATCGTGCCCCCTGTCTCCTGTTACCATCGACCTTAGACACATAGTTCAGGACCGCCTACCCGAGATCCGCTGGTTTTGACACCGACAGGGGGCACGCCACCCCTTGTGGGATGGTGTGCTCCCCTCTTATGGCCCATACGGCCCATATCTTTCCCCGGGGTTCCGGTAACCCCCCTCCGGTACTCCGATAAATACCCGATACTACCCGGAACACTTATGGTGTCTGAATACTACCATCTTGTATATCAATCTTTACCTCTCGACCATTTCGAGACTCCTCGTCATGTACGTGATCTCATCCGGGACTCCGAACAACATTCAGTCACCAAATCACATAACTCATATAATACTAAATCGTCATCAAACGTTAAGCGTGCGGACCCTACGGGTTCGAGAACTATGTAGACATGACCGAGACACCTCTCCAGTCAATAACCAACAACGGAACCTGGATTCTCATATTAGCTCCTACATATTCTACGAAGATCTTTATCGGTCGAACCGTTATGACAACATATGTTATTCCCTTTGTCATCGGTATGTTACTTGCCCGAGATTCGATCGTCGGTATCTTCATACCTAGTTCAATCTCGTTACCGGCAAGTCTCTTTAATCGTTCCGTAATACATCATCTTGTAACTAACACATTAGTCACTTTGCTTGCAAGGCCTCTTATGATGTGCATTACCGAGAGGGCCCAGAGATACCTCTCCGATACTCGGATTGACAAATCCTAATCTCGATCTTTGCCAACCCAACAAACACCTTCGGATAAACCTGTAGAGCATCTTTATAATCACCCAGTTATGTTGTGACATTTGATAGCACACAAGGTATTCCTCCGGTATCTGGGAGTTACATAATCTCATAGTCGAAGAAATATGTATTTGACATGAAGAAAGCAATAACAATAAAACTGAACGATCAAAATGCTAAGCTAACGGATGGGTCATGTCCATCACATCATTCCCCTAATGATGTGATCCCGTTATCAAATGACAACTCACATCCATGATTAGGAAACCTTAACCATCTTTGATCAAGGAGTGTAGGATCGAAAGTATGTCTAGAGGGGGGTGATTAGACTACTTGACCTAATAAAAATCTAGCCTTTTCCCAATTTTAAGTCTTGCCAGATTTTAGCAACTTAGCACAAGTCAAGAAATCAACCTACACATGCAAATCTAAGAGTATAGCAGCAGAATGTAAATCATTGCATATGAAGGTAAAGGGAAGGAGTTTGGAGGGAGCAAACGCAATGTAGACACAGAGATTTTTGGTGTGGTTCCGATAGGTGGTGCTATTGTACATCCACGTTGATGGAGACTTCAACCCACGAAGGGTAATGTCTGTGTGAGCCCACGGAGGGCTCTACCCATGAAGGGTCCATGAAGAAGCAACCTTGTCTATCCCACCACGGCCATCGCCCATGAAGGACTTGCCTCACTTGGGTAGATCTTCACGAAGTAGGCGATCTCCTTACCCTTAGAAACTCCTTCGTTCAACTCCACAATTTTGACGGAGGCTCCCAAGTGACACCTAACCAATCTAGGAGACACCACTCTCCAAAAGGTAATAGATGGTGTGTTGATGATGAACTCCTTGCTCTTATGCTTCAAATGATAGTCTTGTTGGTGAATGCAGAATTTCAAAAAATTTACCTACGATCACGCAAGATCTATCTTGGAGATGAATAACAACGAGAGGGGGAGAGTGTGTCTATGTACCCTCGTAGACCAGAAGCAGAAGAGTTTAGTAATGTGGTTGATGTAGTCGAACGTCTTCGTGATCCAACTGATCCAAGTACCGAATGTACGACACCTCCGCAATCTGCACACGTTCAGCTCGGTGACGTCCCTCAAACTCTTGATCCAGTTGAGGCTGAGGGAGAGTTCCGTCAGCACGACCGTGTGGTGACGGTGATGATGAAGTTACCGACGCAGGGCTTCACCTAAGCACTACAACTATAGGACCGAGGTGTGTAACTGTGGAGGGGGGCACCACACACGGCTAAAAGATCAACTTGTGTGTCTATGGGGTGCTCCCCTCCCATGTATATAAAGGGGGGAGGGAGGAGGAGGCCGGCCAAGGGTGGCGCGCCCAAGGGGGGAGTCCTGCTCCAAGTAGGATGCGCCCCCCTTTCCTACTTCCACAAGGAGAAGGGGGGAAGGAGAAGAGGGAGAGAAGAAAAGGGGGCCGAGCCCCCCAACCCTAACCCAAATCGGATTGGGCTTGGGGGGAGGCACGCCTCCACCTGGCCGCCGCCTCCTCTCTTCCACTAGGGCCTATGAAGGCCCATTAACCCCTCGGGGGATTCCGGTAACCCCCCGGTACTCCGGAATATGCCCGAACCTACCCAAAACCTTTCCGGTGTCCAAACATAACCTTCCAATATATCAGTCTTTATGTCTCTACCATTTCAAGACTCCTCACCATGTCCGTGATCTCATCCGGGACTCCGAACAAACTTCGGTTCATCAAAACACGAAACTCATAATACAAATCGTCATCGAACGTTAAGCGTGCGGACCCTACGGGTTCGAGAACTATGTAGACATGACCGAGACACATCTCTGGTCAATAACCAATAGTGGAACCTAGATGCTCATATCTGTTCCTACATATTCTATGATGATCTTTATCGGTCAAACCGCATAACAACATACGTTGTTCCCTTTGTCATCGGTATGTTACTTGCCCGAGATTCGATCGTCAGTATCATCATACCTAGTTCAATCTCATTACCGACAAGTCTCTTTACTCGTTCCGTAATGCATCATCCCGCAACTAATTCATTAGTCACTTTGCTTGCAAGGATTATAGTGATGAACATTACCGAGAGGGCCCATAGATACCTCTCGAAAACACAGAGTGACAAATCCTAATCTCGGTCTATGCCAACTCAACAAACACCATCGGAGACACCTATAGAGCATCTTTATAATCACCCAGTTACGTTGTGACGTTTGATAGCACACAAGGTGTTCCTCCGATATTCGGGAGTTGCATAATCTCATAGTCATAGGAACATGTATAAGTCATGAAGAAAGCAATAGCAATAAACTAAACGATCATAGTGCTAAGCTAATGGATGGGTCTTGTCCATCACATCATTCTCTAATTATGTGATCCCGTTCATCAACTGACAACACATGTCCATGGCTAGGAAACTTAACTATCTTTGATTAACGAGCTAGTTAAGTAGAGGCAAACTAGGGACACTTTGTTTGTGTATGTATTCACACATGTACTATGTTTCTGGTTAATACAATTCTAGCATGGATAATAAACATTTATCATGATATAAGGAAATATAAATAACAACTTTATTATTGCCTCTAGGGCATATTTCCTTCAGTATCCCACTTGCACTAGAGTCAATAATCTAGATTACATAGTAATGATTCTAACACCCATGGAGTCTTGGTGCTTATCATGTTTTTCTCGTGAGAGAGGCTTAGTCAACGGGTCTGCAAAATTCAGATCCGTATGTATCTTGAAAATCTCTATGTCTCCCTCCTTGACTTGATCGCGGATGGAATTGAAGCATCTCTTGATGTGCTTGGTTCTCTTGTGAAATTTGGATTCCTTTGCCAAGGCAATTGCACCAGTATTGTCACAAAAGATTTTCATTGGACCCGATGCACTAGGTATTACACCTAGATCGGATATAAGCTCCTTCATCCAGACTCATTCATTTGCTGCTTCCGAAGCATCTATGTATTCCGCTTCACACGTAGATCCCGCCACGACGCTCTGCTTAGAACTGCACCAACTGACAGCTCCACCATTCAATAAAAATACCTATCCGGTTTGTGACTTAGAGTCATCCGAATCAGTGTGAAAGCTTGAATCAACGTAACCATTTACGACGAGCTCTTTGTCACCTCCATAAATGAGAAACATATCCTTAGTCCTTTTCAGGTATTTTAGGATGTTCTTGACCGCTGTCCAGTGATCCACTCCTGGATTACTTTGGTACCTCCTTTCTAAGCAAATAGCAAGGCACACATCAGGTCTGGTACACAACATTGCATACATGATATAACCTGTGGCTGAGGCATAGGGAATGACTTTCATTTTCTCTCTATCTTCTGCGGTGGTCAGGCATTGAGTTTGACTCAACTTCACACCTTGTGACATAGGCAAGAACCCTTTCTTTGACTGATCCATTTTGAACTTCTTCAAAACTTTATCAAGGTATGTGCTTTGTGAAAGTCCAATTAAGCGTCTTGATCTATCTCTATAGATCTTGATGCCCAACATATAAGTAGCTTCACCAAGGTCTTTCATTGAAAAAATTCTTATCCAAGTATCCTTTTATGCTATTCAGAAATTCAGTATCATTTCTGATCAACAATATGTCATCCACATATAATATGAGAAATGCTACGGAGCTCCCACTCACTTTCTTGTAAATACAGTCTTCTCCAAAAGTCTGTGTAAAACCATATGCTTTGATCACACTATCAAAGCATATATTCCAACTCCGAGAGGCTTGCACTAGTCCATAAATGGATCGCTGGAGCTTGCACAATTTGCTAGTGATGTCTACTACACAACCTTCTTCTTGTAGACGTTGTTGGGCCTCCAAGTGCAGAGGTTTGTAGGACAGTAGCAAATTTCCCTCAAGTGGAGGACCTAAGGTTTATCAATCCATGGGAGGCGTAGGATGATGATGGTCTCTCTCAAGCAACCCTGCAACCAAATAACAAAGAGTCTCTTCTGTCCCCAACACACCCAATACAATGGTAAATTGTATAGGTGCACTAGTTCGGCAAAGAGATGGTGATACAAATGTAATATGGATGATAGATATAGGTTTTTGTAATCTTAAAATATAAAAAGAGCAAGGTAACTAATGGTAAAAGTGAGCACAAATGGTATTGCAATGCATTGAAACAAGGCCTAGGATTCATACTTTCACTAGTGCAAGTTCTCTCAACAATAATAACATAATTGGATCATATAACATCCCTCAACATGCAACAAAGAGTCACTCCAATGTCACTAATAGCGGAGAACAAACAAGGAGATTATGGTAGGGTACGAAACCACCTCAAAGTTATCCTTTCTGATCGATCTATTCAAGAGTCCGTAGTAAAATAACACGAGGCTATTCTTTCCGTTCAATCTATCATAGAGTTCGTACTAGAATAACACCTTAAGACACAAATCAACCAAAACCCTAATGTCACCTAGATACTCCAATGTAACCTCAAGTATGCGTGGGTATGATTATACGATATGCATCACACAATCTCATATTCATCTATTCAACCAACACAAAGAACTTCAAAGAGTGCCCCAAAGTTTCTACCGGAGAGTCAAGACGAAAACGTGTGCTAACCCCTATGCATAAGTTCACGAGGTCACGGAACTCGCAAGTTGATCACCAAAACATACATCAAGTGGATCACGTGATATCCCATTGTCACCCTAGATAAGCACATGCAAGACATACATCAAGTGTTCTCAAATCCTTAAAGACTCAATCCGATAAGATAACTTCAAAGGGAAAACTCAATTCATCACAAGAGAGTAGAGGGGGAGAAACATCATAAGATCCAACTATAATAGCAAAGCTCGCGATACATCAAGATCGTACCACCTCAAGAACACGAGAGAGAGAGAGAGATCAAACACATAGCTACTGGTACATACCCTCAGCCCCGAGGGAGAACTACTCCCTCCTCGTCATGGAGAGCACCGGGTTGATGAAGATGGCCACCGGAGAGGGATTCCCCCCTCCGACAGGGTGCAGGAACGGGTCTAGATTGGTTTTCGGTGGCTACAGAGGCTTCTGGCGGCGGAACTCCCGATCTATTCTGCTCCTCTATGTTTTTAGGGTATATGGATATATATAGGCGAAAGAAGTCGGTCAGGAGAGCCACGAGGGGCCCATGAGGGTGGGGGCGTCCCCAGGGGGGTAGGGCGCGCTTCCCTGCCTCGTGGCCACCTCGAAGCTTCCCTGACGTCTACGCCAAGTCTCCTGGATTACTTCTGTTCCAAAAATATGTTCCATGAAGTTTCAGGTCAATTGGACTCCGTTTGATTTTCCTTTTCCACGATACTTAAAAACAAGGGAAAAAAGCAAAAACTGGCACTGGGCTCTAGGTTAATAGGTTAGTCCCAAAAATCATATAAAATAGCATATAAAACATCCTAGGTTGATAATATAATAGCATGGAACAATAAAAAATTATAGATACGTTGGAGACGTATCAAGCATCCCCAAGCTTAATTCCTGCTCATCCTCGAGTAGGTAAATGATAAAAATAGAATTTTGATGTGGAATGCTACCTAACATATTTATCCATGTAATTTCTCTATTGTGGCAAGAATATTCAGATCCATAAGATTCAAGAAAAATGTTTAATATTGACATAAAGATAATAATACTTCAAGCATACTAACAAAGTAATCATGTCTTCTCAAAATAACATGGCCAAAGAAAGCTATCCCTATAAAATCACATAGTCTAGCTATGCTCTATCTTAATTACACAAAATATTTAAGTCATGCACAACCCCGATGACAAGCGAAGCAATTGTTTCATACTTTTGATGTTCTCAAACTTTTTCAATCTTCACACAATATATGAGCGTGAGCCATGGATATAGCACTATATGTGGAATAGAATGGTGGTTGTGGAGAAGACAAAAAGGAGAATATAGTCTCATATCAACTAGATGTATCAACGGGCTATGGAGATGCCCATCAATAGATATCAATGTGAGTGAGTAGGGATTGCCATGCAATGGATGCACTAGAGCTATAAGTGTATGAAAGCTCAAAAAGAAACTAAGTGGGTGTGCATCCAACTCGCTTGCTCACGAAGACCTAGGCAATTTGAGGAAGCCCATCATTGGAATATACAAGCCAAGTTCTATAATGTAAAATTCCCACTAGTATATGAAGTGACAACATAGGAGACTCTCTATCATGAAGATCTTGGTGCTACTTTGAAGCACAAGTGTGGTAAAAGGATAGTAACATTGTCCCTTCTCTCCTTTTCTCTCTTTTTTGGGCCTTCTCTTTTTTTGGCCTTTCTTTTTTCTTTTTTCTTCTTCTTTTTCGTCCGGAGTCTCATTCCAACTTGTGGGGGAATCATAGTCTCCATCATCCTTTCCTCATTGGGACAATGCTCTAATAATGATGATCATCACACTTTTATTTACTTACAACTCAAGAATTACAACTCGATACTTAGAACAAAATATGACTCTATATGAATGCCTCCAGCGGTGTACCGGGATGTGCAATGACTCATGAGTGACATGTATGAAAGAATTATGAACGGTGGCTTTGCCACAAATACGATGTCAACTACATGATCATGCAAAGCAATATGACAATGATGGAGCGTGTCATAATAAACGGAACGGTGAAAGTTGCATGGCAATATATCTCGGAATGGCTATGGAAATGCCATAATAGGTAGGTATGGTGGCTGTTTTGAGGAAGGTATATGGTGGGTGTAAGATACCAGCGAAAGGTGCGCGGTATTAGAGAGGCTAGCAATGGTGGAAGGGTGTGAGTGCGTATAATCCATGGACTCAACATTAGTCATAAAGAACTCACATACTTATTGCAAAAACTATTAGTTATCGAAAAAAGTACTATGCACATGCTCCTAGGGGGATATATTGGTAGGAGAAGACCATCGCTCGTCCCCGACCGCCACTCATAAGGAAGACAATCAATAAATAAATCATGAATCCGACTTCATCACATAACGATTCACCATACGTGCATGCTGCGGGAATCACAAAATTTAACACAAGTATTTCTCAAATTCACAACTACTCACTAGCATGACTCTAATATTACCATCCTCATATCTCAAAACAATCGTCAAGTATCAAACTTCTCATAGTATTCAATGCACTTTATAGTATGCCCATCATATTAGGACTAAATTCATAACCAAAGAAAATTACCATGCTGTTTAGGACTCTCAAAATAATGTAAGTGACGCATGAGAGTTCATCAATTTCTATAAAATAAAACCACCACCGTGCTCTAAAAGATATAAGTGAAGCACTAGAGCAAATGACAAACTACTCCAAAAGATATAAGTGAAGATAAATGAGTAGTTGAATAATTATCCAACTATGTGAAGACTCTCCCATTTAATAATTTCTGATCTTGATATTTTATTAAAACAACAAGCAAAACAAAATAAAATAAAATGACGCTCCAAGCAAAACACAGATCATGTGGTGAATAAAAATATAGCTCCAAGTAAAGTTACCGATGAACAAAGACGAAAGAGGGGATGCCTTCCGGGGCATCCCCAAGCTTAGTGTAACACCCACAATGCGACTATATCTCCCATGTGTCGGAGCACGACTTAGAGGCATAGCCGCATGGTAGGTTTGTCGCAAGAGGGGTTATCTTCACACAGTCCCATGTACTGAATAAGAAAGGGATAAAGAGTTGGCTTACAATTGCCACTTCACATAAATACAAGTTAACCATACATCATCCAGAATACAATCAAGGTCCGACTACGAAACCAAAATAAAAGAAGACAACCCCAAATGCTAGATCCCCGATCGTCCCAACTGGGCACCACTACTGATCAACTGGAAAAGACAAATAACAATGATCAAGATCTTCATCGAGCTCCCACTTGAGCTCGGTTGCGCCACCTGCACTGGTATCATCGGCACCTGCAATGGTTTGGAAGTATCTGTGAGTCACGAGGACTCAGCAATCTCACACCCGCGAGATCAAGACTATTTAAGCTTATGGGTAGGAAAGGGGTAATGAGGAGGAGCTGCATCAAGCACTAAGCATATATGGTGGCTAACATACGCAAATAAGAGCGAGAAGAGAAGCAACACAACAGTCGTGAAACTAGAAGTGATCAAGAAGTGATCCTGAAGCTACTTACGTTCAAGCATAACACAAGAACCGTGTTCACTTCCCGGACTCCCCCGAAAAGAGACCATCACGGCTACACACGCGGTTGATGCATTTTAATTAAGTCAAGTGTCAAGTTCTCTACAACCGGATATTAACAAATTCCCATCTGCCCATAACCGCAGGTACGGCTTTCGAAAGTTCAAACCCTGCAGGGGTGTCCCAACTTAGCCCATCACA
The DNA here is from genome assembly GCA_034509565.1 of Triticum monococcum. Taxonomy (NCBI): domain Eukaryota; kingdom Viridiplantae; phylum Streptophyta; class Magnoliopsida; order Poales; family Poaceae; genus Triticum; species Triticum monococcum. The sequence continues at coordinate 413,955,429 of CM067844.1, forward strand.
AGCTCTCACGATCAACGAAGGATATTCCTTCTCCCAGGAAGACCCGGCCAGTCTCGGAATCCCGGTTACAAGACATTTGGACAATGGTAAAACAAGACCAGCAAAGCCACCCGATGTGCTGACAATCCCGATAGGAGTTGCATGTATCTCGTTCTCAGGGCAACACCGGAATAGACAGGCTACGAGTAGAACCAGCCCTCGAGTTTACCCAAGGTGGCCCCGCAGGCGGCTCGTTTCGGACCAACACTTAGAGAAGCACTAGCCCGGGGGGGGGGGTTTAAATAAAGATGACCCACAGGTTGGCCGACCCAAGGGAAGGGTGATAGGTTGTTAGGCAAATGTAAAACCAAGGTTGGGCCTTGCTGGAGGAGTTTTTCAAAGCGAACTGTCAAGGGGTTCCCATAACACCCAACTGTGTAAGGAACGAAAAATCAAGGACCATAACACCGGTATGACGGAAACTAGGGCGACAAGAGTGGAACAAAACACCAGACATAAGGCTGAGCCTTCCACCCTTTACCAAGTATATAGATGCATTAAAGTAAATAAGATATAATAATGATATCCCAACAATATCCATGTTCCAACATGGAACAAGCTTCATCTTCACCTGCAACTAGCAACGCTATAAGAGGGGTTGAGCAAAAGCGGTAACATAGCCAAACAACGTTTTGCTAGGACGGTGGGTTAGAGGCTTGATATGGCAATATGGGAGGCATGATATAACAGGTGGTAGGCAGCGCGTCAAAGCGATAGAATGAACATCTAGCAAGCAAATATAGAAGTGATTTCGAGGGTATGGTCATCTTGCCCGAGATCCCGCAAGGAAGAAGAACGAGTCCATGAAGAAGACAAGCGGACGAAGTCGAACGAATCCTCACAAACTCGACGTTATCGAAACCAACCCGAAGAAGCAACAACGGAAAGAAGCAAACAACATAGTAAAAAACCAACACATAAGCATGGCATGATGCACAACCAAGTATGATGCACGTCCGGTTTAAAGAGGCATGGCATGGCAAAGTGCACAAACAATACTACAAATTAAGTGGAGCTCAATATGCAACGAGTTGCATATTGACGGAACACCACATTGAAGTTATTTAGTTCGATCTCGTTTATGTACCCAACAATTTTAAATGTTGATTAACATGGCAAGAGGTGAAGCAAATGAAAACTACCTACCTAGGCAAGTTTAAATGAGGCCAGAACAACAAAAAACAATTCCGGAAAATCCCCATGTGCAAAAATTATGGATTTGGTACTGTTCTATCCTAAACCATATTTTAGAGTTGTTAAACATGCAAAGTAAGTACATCATGTTAAACTAGGCATTTTTCCACCCCATTTACATATAAAGTTTGTTAAGTTTGGAGCTACGGTTATTTAGTTATGAAATGAAGCATTTTAGCATGGCATTGGAGCAAATTAAAGCAAACAACATTTTTAACATTTCAAACATGGATGAAAGTGGCATATTATGAAACTAGATGAAATTTCAGTCATTTTACATATATAACATGTTTTATTTGGATGCATGGACATTTAGTTATGAGCATTTTAATATGATGGCATTTGCTGTAAATATGCATGTACTGGAAAAATGATAAATTCACAGAACGAAAAAAAACGGCTATGGGTCGAAACACAGCAGGCTGGCCCAACAGGAGGGAAAGAAAGAAAAAAAGGAGGGGCGCGGGGTGCCCTCACCATGTGCTTCAGCCCCATTCGGTGGGAGGAGGTCGGCAGGCCGGCTGATTGAGGAGGCCCGCTGGAGCGCTGAGCCTCGGGTGGGTCGCGGCCCACGGGGCCTAGAGGCACCTCGTCCTCCTCCCCGATCCCACTGGATTGAGGTAAGGTAGGGGCGGCGATGGCCGACGATGGGGATGGCGGTGCAGCACGGAGAGGGCCGGCGGACGGCGGGGACGGACGAATCTGGCAGGAGGGCGCTCGGATCCGGCTGGAGGAGGGGCCGGTGAGGTACAACGGGGCGATTTCGAGCTCAGGCGGCGGCGTACATGGCACAGGGAGAGAGAGGTTAGAGAGATAAGAGGAAGGGAGATGGTGGCGGCGAAAGGAGCAGGACGGGACGCTGCTCACCTGAGATGGTGGCGGCGCTCGCCGGCGACGACGAGGGCCGGTGGGAGGAGGCGGCGGGGGTAACGCGGTGGTGCGGGTACGAGGCGGCGGGGTCGGGGCTCCCAGGCGGCGGGGCTGGAGCAGGGAGACGGGACGGGCGACGAACGCGGGCGGCGCTCGGGCCCGGATGGGCTCGGGCGGGCCCCGCACGGGCCTGAGCGGGCCGCGGTGGATGGGATGCTGGAAGGGGGACGTGGCGGTGTCCGGTTGGCCGCGAGCGTTGGCTGCGGCGGCGCGGCCAGTGGTGGCGTGCCACTTGGTGGCGGAGGGCTGTCCGGGCATGGATTCCAAGGAGGGGGCGGCGGCTGCAGGTAGGAGGTGGCTGGCGGCTCGGAAATTGAGGAGGGGGTAGGTAGAAGTAGGTGGAGGGGGCTAGGGTTCCAAAAATGGAAGGGGAAGGTCTATATATAGACACAAGGGCTAGGTTAGGGGGATTTGGGGGCTTCCGGAGCCCTCCGATCGAGATCCGATGATCTGGAGCGGAGGGGAGTGTAGGCGGGCTGCAGGTGGGCTGATGATGGGTTGTGCAAGTGGACTAGTGGGCTGAGAAGAGAGGAAGATGGGCAGCCCGGCACATGTTTCCGGATACCGGAAACGTCCGACGTTAGACCGACTATACTACCGCTATAGTTATCCGTTGGGGCCTCAAACGGACTCCGAATGCGATGAAACTTGGCAGACGGTCTACCTACAACATAACAAGACCGCATGCCAAATCTCATCCCATTCCGAGAACATTTTCCGGCCACTTAAAAAATACTATTTCGGACATGCCGCGGGCGCGTACAAGTGTGTCTGGGCTCAGAACGGGCAATGGAAAGAACGGGGAGACCCGGACGGATGCAAGTTTTGAAAACATGATGATGCAATGCACATGATGACATGATGAAATGCAACACGCAAGCAAAAGACATGGCAACGACAGTGAATAACTGGAAAACACCTGGCGCAACGGTCTCGGGGCGTCACACTTAGGCTCTTGGTTGTCCTTGAATATTACCTTGGGGTGCCTTGGGAATCCCCAAGTTTAGGCTCTTGCCACTCCTTATTCCATAGTCTATCGAATCTTTAACCAAAACTTGAAAATTTCACAACACAAAACTTAACAGAAAACTCGTAAGCTCCGTTAGTATGAGAAAATAAATCACCACTTAGGTACTGTTGTGAACTCATTCTTAATTCATATTGGTGTAATATCTACTGTATTACAACTTCTCTATGGTTCATACCCTTTGATACTACTCATAGATTCATCAAAATAACAAACAACACATAGAGAACAGAATCTGTCAAAAACAGAACAGTCTGTAGTAATCTGTAGGTTTCGAATACTTCTGTAACTCCGAAAATCATGATAAATTAGGAAGTCCTAGGAAATTTGTTTATTAATCTACTTCAAGTGGAATTGGTATTTTATCGCTCTCTGGTAAAAAATGAAAATTATTCTCGTGAGCGCATACTTTCTGTTTTTTACAGCAAGATCAAATAATAATCACCCAAGAAGATCCTAAAGGCTTTACTTGGCACAAACACTAATTAAAACGTAAAAAACACAATCATAACAGAGGATAGATTATTTATTTATTACTAAATAGGAACAAAAATCAAGGAACAAAAATAAAATTGGGTTGCCTCCCAACAAGCGCTAACGTTTAACGCCCCTAGCTAGGCATGATGATTTCAATGATGCTCACATAAAAGATAAGAATTGTAACATAAATAGAGCATCATGAAGAATATTATTAGCACATTTAAGTCTAACCCTCTTCTTATGCATAGGGATTTTGTGAGCAAACAACTTATGGGAACAATAATCAACTAGCATAGGAGGGCAAAACAAGCATAACTTCAAAACTTTAAGCACATAGAGAGGAAACTTGATATTATTGCAATTCCTACAAGCACATGTTCCTCCGTCATAATAATTGTCAGTAGCATCATGAATGAATTCAACAATATAACTATCACATAAAACATTATTCTCATGATGCATAAGAATATAATTTTTATTACTCTCCACAAAAGCAAATTTCTTCCCATGAATAATAGTGGGAGTAAACTCAACAAAATAATTACCATGTGAGGCATAATCCAATTCAAAACTAAAATCATGATGACAAGTTTCATGGTTATCATTAGTTTTTATAGCATACATGTCATCACAATAATCATCATAGATAGCAACTTTGTTCTCATAATCAATTGGAACCTCTTCCGAAATAGTGGATTCATCACTAAATAAAGTCATGACCTCTCCAAATCCACTTTCATCAATATAATCATCATAAATAGGAGGCATGATTTCATCATAATAAATTTTCTCATCAAAACTTGGGGGACAAAAAAATATCATCTTCATTAAACATAGCTTCCCCAAGCTTGTGGCTTTGCATATCATTAGCATCATGGATATTCAAGGAATTCATACTAACAACAATGCAGTCATGCTCATCATTCAAAGATTTAGTGCCAAACATTCTAATGCATTCTTCCTCTAGCAATTGAGCACAATTATCGGAATCCTTATTTTCACGGAAGACATTAAAAAGATGAAGCATATGAGGCACCCTCAATTCCATATTTTTTGGTAGTTTTCTTTTATAAACTAAACTAGTGATAAAATAAGATACTAAAAAGATTCGATTGCAAGATCTAAAGATATACCTTCAAGCGCTAACCTCCCTGGCAACGGCGCCAGAAAAGAGCCTGATGTCTACTACACAACCTTCTTTTTGTAGACATTGTTGGGCCTCCAAGTGCAGAGGTTTGTAGGACAGTAGCAAATTTCCGTCAGGTGGATGACCTAAGGTTTATCAATCCGTGGGAGGCGTAGGATGAAGATGGCCTCTCTCAAACAACCCTGCAACCAAATAACAAAGAGTCTCTTGTGTCCCCAACACACCCAATACAATGGTAAATTGTATAGGTGCACTAGTTCGGCGAAGAGATGGTGATACAAGTGCAATATGGATGATAGATACAGGTTTTTGTAATCTGAAAATATAAAAACATCAAGGTTACTAATGGTAAAAGTGAGCACAAACGGTATTGCAATGCGTTGAAACAAGGCCTAGGGTTCATACTTTCACTAGTGCAAGTTCTCTCAACAATAATAACATAATTGGATCATATAACTATCCCTCAACATGCAACAAAGAGTCACTCCAAAGTCACTAATAGCGGAGAACAAACGAAGAGATTATGGTAGGATACGAAACAACGTCAAAGTTATCCTTTCTGATCGATCTATTCAAGAGTCCGTAGTAAAATAACACGAAACTATTCTTTCCGTTCAATCTATCATAGAGTTTGTACTAGAATAACACCTTAAGACACAAATCAACCAAAACCCTAATGTCACCTAGATACTCCAATGTCACCTCAAGTATCCGTGGGTATGATTATACGATATGCATCACACAATCTCAGATTCATCTATTCAACCAACACAAAGAACTTCAAAGAGTGCCCCAAAGTTTCTACTGGAGAGTCAAGACGAAAACGTGTGCCAACCCCTACAGACACTAATGACCCACAAGTGTGGGGGATCTATCGTAGCCTTTTCGATAAGTAAGAGTGTCAAACCCAACGAGGAGCAGAAGGAAATGATAAGTGGTTTTCAGCAAGGTATTTTCTGCAAGCACTAAAATTATCGGTAACAGATAGTTTTGTGATAAGGTAATTTGTAGCGAGTAACAAGTAATGCAAGTAAATAAGGTGCAGCAAGATGGCCCGATCCTTTTTGTAGCAAAGGACAAGCCTGTAGAAAATCTTATATAAAGGAAAGCGCTCCCGAGGACACATGGGAATTATCGTCAAGCTAGTTTTCATCACGTTCGTATGATTTGCGTTCGGTACTTTGATAATTTGATATGTGGGTGGACCGGTGCTTGGGTAATGTCCTTACTTGGACAAGCATCCCACTTATGATTAACCCCTATTGCAAGCATCCACAACTACATCAGAAGTATTAAGGTAAACCTAACCATAACATGAAACATATGGATCCAAATCAGCCCCTTATGAAGCAACACATAAACTAGGGTTTAAGCTTCTGTCACTCTAGCAACCCATCATCTACTTATTACTTCCCAATGCATCCCTCTAGGCCCAAACAATGGTGAAGTGTCATATACTCGACGTTCACATGACACCACTAGAGGGATGACAACATACATCTCATCAAAATATCGAACGAATACCAAATTCACATGACTACTTATAGCAAGACTTCTCCCATGTCCTCAGGAACAAACGTAACTACTCACAAATCATATTCATGTTCATAATCAGAGGGGTATTAATATGCATAATGGATCTGAACATATGATCATCCACCAAGTAAACCAACTAGCATCAACTACAAGGAGTAATCAACACTACTAGCAACCCACAGGTACCAATCTGAGGCTCTGGGACAAAGATTGGATACAAGAGATGAACTAGGGTTTGAGATGAGATGGTGCTGGTGAAGATGTTGATGGAGATTGACCCCCTCCTGATGAGAGGATCGTTGGTGATGACGATGGTGATGATTTCCCACTACCGGAGGGAAGTTTCCCCGGCAGAACAGCTCCGCCGGAGCCCTAGATTGGTTCCGCCAAGGTTCCGCCTCGTGGCGGCGGAGTTTCATCTCGTGAGCTAGCTTCTGATTTTTTCCTCGACGAAAGACTACATATAGCCAAAGATGGGCATCAAAGGGCCACCAGGGGGCCCACGAGGCAGGGGGCGCGCCCTCCACCCCCATGGACGGTGGGTGGCCACCCTCTGGTACTTCTTTCGCCCAATATTTTTTATATATTATGAAATGTGCTCTCGTGAAGTTTTAGGACTTTTGGAGTTGTGCAGAATAGGTCTCTAATATTTTCTCCTTTTCCAGCCCAGAATTCCAACTGTCGGCATTCCCGTCTTCATGTAAACCATGTAAAGAGAATATGCATAAGTATTGTGACATAATGTGTAATAACAGCCCGTAATGCAATAAATATTAATATGAAAGCATGATGCAAAATGGACGTATCAGACACCCACTAGCCACCTGTGTGCGAAGCATGGCGGTAGAACCGGTACAGGGGTTTCGGTAACCCCCCGGTATTCCGGAATATGTCCGAACCTATACGAAACCTTTCCAGTATCCAAACATAACCTTCCAATATATCAATCTTTATGTCTCGACCATTTTGGGACTCCTCGTCATGTCCGTGATCTCATCCGGGACTTCGAACAAACTCCGGTTCATCAAAACACGGAACTCATAATACAAATCATCATCGAACGTTAAGCGTGCGGTCCCTATGGGTTTGAGAACTATGTAGAAATGACCAAGACACATCTCCAATCAATAACCAATAGCGGAACCTGTATGCTCATATTGGTTCCTACATATTCTACGAAGATCTTTATCGGTCAAACTGCATAACAACATACGTTGTTCCCTTTGTCATCGGTATGTTACTTGCCTAAGATTCAATCGTCGGTATCATCATACCTAGTTCAATCTCGTTACCGGCAAGTCTCTTTAGTCGTTCCGTAATGCATCATCCTGCAACTAACTCATTAGTCACTGTGCTTGCAAGGCTTATACTGATGAACATTACCGAGAGGGCCTAGAGATACCTCTCCGAAACACAGAGTGACAAATCCTAATCTTGATCTATGCCAACTCAACAAACACCATCGGAGACACCTGTAGAGCATCTTTATAATCAGCCAGTTATGTTGTGACATTTGATTGCACACAAGGTGTTCCTCCAGTATTCGGGAGTTACATAATCTCATAGTCATATGAACATGTATAAGTCATGAAGAAAGCAATAGCAATAAACTAAACGATCATAGTGCTAAGCTAACGGATGGGTCTTGTCGATCACATCATTCTCTAATGATGTGATCCCGTTCATCAAATGACAACACATGTCTATGGATAGGAAACTTAACCATCTTTGATTAACGAGCTAGTTAAGTAGAGGCAAACTAGGGACACTCTGTTTGTCCATGTATTCACACATGTACTAAGTTTCCGGTTAATACAATTCTAGCATGGATAATAAACATTTATCATATGATATAAGGAAATATAAATAAAAACTTTATTATTGCCTCTAGGGCATATTTCCTTCAAGTCTCCCCAACACTCAACCCTCTCTAAGTGGAAAGCAACTTGGGGAAGGCTAGAGATCAAGATTCTTTTGGTTGGATTGGAATATCTTGATCTCAACACATGAATAGGTGGCTATCTCTTAGAAAATGAATGGTAGAAGTGTAGGCACATTCTAGTGGCTCTCCCCACGAATGGAGGATGAGTGGAGGGGTATATATAGCCTGCACACGAAATCTAACTGTTACACACAATTTACCAAACTCGATGGGACCGAATAGTTAAACTTGGTCAACCCATTTAGTTGAAAATGTGAACGTTAGGATTTTCGGTGGGACAAACATGTCAACTCGGTGGGACCGATTTCGTTAGGGTTAGGGCATAACGTAATCTCGGTGAGACCGATCACATAAACTCGGTGAGACCGATTTCTGTAATAGGCAAACAGAGAGTTGGTCAGGCAAACTCGGTGGACCCATCGCTCATTTCGGTGAGACCAAAATGTTACGAAAAGGAAACAGAGAGTTTGTATTGCAAACTTGGTGGGACCGATCGCTCATCTCGGTTAGACCGAACCATTAGGGAAACAGAGAGTTTGCAATCCCATCTCGGTGAGACCGTACTGGTTAGGGTTTCTCGCTATGGCTATGTCAAATGAACTCGGTGGTGCCGGATAGATCAAATCGGTGGGGCCAAGTTTGACTTTTGGTTTGGGACATATGTGGATATGAGAAAGTGTTTGAGGGCTTTTGGAGCATATCACTAAGAATTTTGAGCAAGCAAGCCATTAAGCAACACCTCATCACCTTTTAATAGTATTGGCTTTTCCTATGGACTCAATGTGATCTTGGATCACTAAAATGAAAATGTAGAGTCTGGAGTTTTTGCCAATATGTGTCCTTAGCATTTTGAGGGGTCCACATTCCTAGTCCATGCCATGCCAATCATTGAACATTCTGAAATGATCATGTTGAAAGAGCATTAGTTCAATGAGCTATATGTTGTTAGGAATTACCAAAAGCACCCAGGGATAGTTGCACTTTCAATCTCCCCATTTTTGGTAATTGATGACAACATATAGATCAAAGCTTCGACAAATGATAATAAGATTGAAATACATCGTCACTTTGAGAAGTATGTGATAAGCAAGAGCTCCCCCTAAATTTTTGCGTTATTTAAAAATTTGCTTTTGAATGCAAATGCACAATCTATTAGAATCATGGGTTACTCTTCCATGGCACATACATCTTGGTGGAGCGCTTAAAATGATAGAAAGTAAAATATGCACTCATCACCAAGACAAAGTGAATGATCATATATGAGAGATAAGTAATAACATCATTCAAGCATAAGCATTAAGGTATGATATGATCAAACACATGATCAAACAAGTACCTCACACACACATAAAGTATCATCCAAGCAAGCACACAAATAAGTATTAACCGAGAAGCAAAAGAGATAGCAAAAAGATGCAAGCTCTCTCTTGAAGCCTATGGTCTATACACTTTCTCCCCCTTTGGAAAAAAGTTACCAAAAAGCTCAAAAATGCATAGTACTATGTGTCTCTCTAGGCTTGATCTTTGGGAGGTGGCGTTGAGAGGACTCCAAGGACGAATGCATCGGTTGAAGTTGTTCGAGCTGGTGGAGTGGCAACTGGAGGTCCTACTGATGCTGTGGCTGCAGGTGCTGATGTAGTAGCTCTTGTGTCAGCCACAGGCACAGTTGCAGATCTCTGTCCCCTAGGCACTCTCTGAAAGGCATCTGTGGTAGCTTTCCCGTTCCTCTCCTCAGCTTCTTCCTGGAGCTACTCAACTACTGTCTGCATCTCTGTCACCTTCAAGTCAAGATCATAGAACTTTGTTTCAATGGTCCTCTCTAGGATTTCTTGGTTCTGAGTCAGGGTGGCTAATCCCTTCTCAATCCTCAAGGTGACTTGAATAAGATATCCAAGTTGATCTTGCTTTGACTTGAGAAATACTTGAGAAGCCTCTTCAGCACTTGGCATTTTGGCTGCCTTCTCAGCTTCAACTTTCTCCCTCTTCTCTTGAGCCTTTATAGAAGTAGGATCTTCAGCATTCATGACAACTGTGTTGTCCTCAAAATCAGGCCTCAAGGGAAGATGTTTCTTGTCCAATAAGTATGTGCCTGTGCCCATCTTGGAGTTGATGAGCATCTAGATTTGTGGAGCATACCAACATGATCTCTTCTTATCTGCAGCTGTCCTCTTGATTGTCTCAACAATCAGACTCATCACTTTGAACTTTTGGGGCAGATCAAACAACTGCAGCAAGTTTATGGAATGGCCTCTGATCATACTATGATTGCCTGAATTGGGCAACAAGGTATGCCTCAAGATAGTGCTGATGGTGGCCAGACTAGACAACAAATAGTATACAGAGCCCACCTTGTGAGTTTCGAAGGCTTTGTCAGGAATCTCCTTATATTTGTTAGCCATGGAGTTGTTCTCTTTCTTCTTCTTGGCATAGACATCTATGTCATCCTCATGCTCTGCAAGGGCATTTATTAGCTTGGTCCATTCAACAACTGTCAATTGGTATGTGGTACCTTCAAACATCCAGACAATCCTTCCATCCGGATAGAAATGAGCCGTGGAGTAGAATTGCATAATGAGCTCATCATTCCACTTGGTGAGTTTCTGACCCACAAAAGTGTTTACTCCACATAGTCTGAAGCTCTCATGCACTCCTGGGAAGCGGCATTCATTGTTATCAATGTGCTTCCAGTCTACCCACTTCATATTACAGACAATTGGCTTCTTATCTAGCAAAATAGTCTCATAGAAGTCCTGCTGCTCCTTGGTGTGAAACTTGTAATCCATAGCAGTCCTTCTCCTCACAGCATATGGATCTGATTGTCTCCATAGTCTGGCCTGCATCCTTTCTGATTTTCATATTTTTTGCCACTGGATGATTGTCATCATGGTCAGGGATCTGGGGCCTGAGCTTCCTAAGCAGTAAGAACTTGGGCTTCAGCATCTTCCTCTTCTTCAATCTCAAGCACTGGGGCCTTGTTCTTCTCAGCAGCTAGTATATTCCTTGTGCTCCTCTTTGGTAGTCTTGGGAGCTGGAGCAGAAGCTTTGGGGGCTGTCTTGGGCTTAGAAGGGACAGCCCTAGACTTGATGGCATCCCCCATCAGCTTTTGAGTTTTGGGTGCTCGTGCAGCATCCTCTTCCTCTTCCTCTTCATCCTCAGCTGGGTCTTCCATCATAGAGGATCTCCCAATGACTTTGTCCATGGTCTTCTTGACCCTCTCCTTCCTTTTCTTGCCTTCACCAGCCTCTTTTGGTTCAAGAGTGAACTCACTTGTTTCCTCTATTGAGGCTCTGGCTTTAGACATGGGCACTCTCTTTGCAGGAGCCTTCTTGTTCAATCCAGGCTTTGTAGAAGCAGTTGTGCCAAATTCTTTCTTGACAACCCTTTTCTTGGAGGTGACCTCCTCCTCAGCAGCTACATAGTCTTCATCTTCAGAATCAGAATTCCTCTTCCTCCTCTGGCTAGTAGCAGCCTTAGGCAGGTTGCTAGGAGTACTTCTGCTGCCTTCATCACAACTATCAGAGGGACTAGTGCCCTCACTTAGATTCACCTGCTCTTCTGACCTGTTCTGGCTATCACTCTGATCAGAAATTCTGGCACTGCAAGCTGACAACTGACCTTGTGAATAGTTATAGATGAGATAGAGTGGATGAGCATCACAAAGTGCAGATATTTTGCAAAATAGATGAGTCAAAAACTTAGTTTAGTTTTCCACAAAAGCATTTTGGAGCTACCGATTTGTTAAACTTGGTGACACCGAAGCAACTTTTGGAGTCTAAACTAGTGACATCGGTCAGACCGAGACATAGTCCGGTGACTCCGAGATTGCTAGGGTTTCATTGAGAGTTGAACTCGGTCACACCAATTTGCAAGTTTCACTCAGACCGAAAAGTGCAAGTGCAATGGCCTAAGCCAAATCAGTGAGACCGATTTCCACAACTCGGTCGGTCCGAGATGAGTTCGGCAGAAACCTAACCCTAAATTTTCGAATCAAATCTAATCTAAAGGAGGTTTTTCCTGGACAGGATGATCTCATATGTGGTAAGAAACACGACATTTTCTTTGTGCTAAGAATCGGAGGAAAGAATTGCACGAAGATTCGAACTCATACACTAGCTCGGTGATGAGCTCGCTACGACGACACGATGGTGTAGAATTCCGTTGACGGTGACAGAGAACAACGGCGGGAGGTCGCTGGCGACGAGAGGACGATCCGGAGACCCGACGGGGCAGAGCAGGATATGCACGTGCGAATAGGTTTAGGAGAAATTTCCAAAATTTGACCCATCGGTATATATATCCTAACCCCGTCGGTCTAACCGAGTGGAACAACTTAGTGGCATCGAGATGCAGAATCTTAAGCGGTTACTGCAAGTCGGTGTGACCGAATGGTTCTAATTGGTTGCACCGAGATTGAAAATCTAGATCAACTCAGTGAACTTGGTGTGACCGAAGTCGATGAACCAGTTAGACCGAAATGCACAGAGAGGTTTTGGAAGTTAAAGTCTATGACGAATCGTTGACTCCAAGTGCTCCTCACACAGAGGGTTCGAATCTGACTTGATCAAACTTTGTGATGTAGCATGAATAGAGTTTGAGACGATAAAAGCATATATAGTTAGAGGAAGCTCTTAGGCATACTTGTCCATCCATTTGGCAAAAGAAAAATACCCAAACAATCAAAGCAACAAATGGTTGTCCTCGAATGAGTAAAATATGCAACCAACATGCTCACACAATAAAATGGCAAATGAAATATGTGACAAAGCATGCACAAACACTCTAGCACCTATCAAACAACTGGCAATGACTAGGTCATCTATATATGAGTATATTGGCTTAGGAGTCAAATGAGAACATTTGATCATAGGTCATACTCATCGTTTAAGCACAAGTGGGTTTTCCACTTTTACATAAAGCATTGTTGTGTTCACACCATTAGAGTTGTTTTAGCTCAATATTTAGAGTAAAGCTCCCCCTAGATGTGATGTCCCCCCTAAGGGGGATGAACTAACCTTGGGTTTTGTCGATGATGACTTCATGTAAATGTTGAAGATGTGGATGCTCAATGTTGATGTAGATCATATGGACCAATCCATTGGAGTGAGTTGCACTTTCAATGCCCACACGAGTTAGTCCCACAAGGAACAAACAAGGATATCCATAGACATAGAGTGAAGTTCACACAAGATGATGTCCTTGAAAGCGTTAGGTTACCTTGTCCCTTGTCTTACCAACAAGATGGTTTGTGACTCCTTAAACTAGTGCAAGATGTGGAAGTTGTTTGCACTTGTTCTCGCCAAAATGATATGAGTGAAGTATGTTGGCGGAGTCACCCTCAAGAACTCTCTAATTCTTCTTCTTTGAGATCCACATCAACTTGATGGGAATCCTTGGAGTTGTAGTCGTAATTGACGAGGAAGAACTTGATGTAGTCTTAGGAACCCACTTGACCAAGGCCTTGGGAGCTTCTTCAAATGCATCAATCTCCTCTTGAAGCTTGTCCTTGCCTTTTTGCTTGTGGTCTTTTGGTGGAAGATCATCTTGAGGTTGTGTCCCATTGAAAGAAGTAGGATCATACTTCTCTTGTTGAGGAACAAACTTCGTTTTGGGGTATTGATCTTCTTCCCATTCAACTCCATTTGCATTGAACTTTCGTTCAAAACCAACACCTTGATTCTTCTGGTGCCTTCATTGCTTGCGTACAATTTCCTCAAATTGCTTACTTCCGGCAAGGCTCTTGTGAACACCTTTCTCTATAATTCCCTTCAATAAGCTATTTTCTTGCTCAAGTGTAACTTGGCTAAGAGAATCATTAGTGGAAACAAGAGAACTACTAGAAGCAACAATATTGGATTTAACATGAATACTGTTAGTACTAGAAGGAGGATCTTTCTTGCTCTTGTTGCTAGATTTTACTTGTTGCATGTAAGTAGACAAGAGTAAACGCTTGGCAATGTAAGAAGAACTTTTCTTACGAAGATCATCATTGATTGCCTTTCATAACCCATGCTCTTGATCAAGGTTGAGCTTTTCAAAGCATAGCTTCTCATGAGTCTTTAAAAGCTCTCGATGATCTTCCAATGTAGTTTCATGAGCTAACTTAAGAGTGTTTAGTTCTTTAGTTAGATGCTCAATATCCTTCTTATCATGCTAATCAATATCTTTTGTCATTGTAGGACCTTGACTTCAACATCTTTCCTTGCTTCTACTTTTGTAGAACTTGTTGAAATTCTTCACCATTAGGCTCAATTCTTCATTGAAGTATGGTTTCTCACTTGACGATATAGGAGCATCACATGAGGCTTTGTAAGCACCACTAGACTTGTTATGAAGCTCTTCTTTATCCTTGAGTGACATCTCATGAGCAACAATTCTTCCAATGACTTCTGTTGGCTTGAGATCTTTGTAGTTGGGCATCATTTGAATCAATGTGCACACGGTATCATATTTTCCATCCAAGGCTCTTAGGATCTTCTTGATGATGAATCTTTCAATCATCTCTTAACTTCCTAAGCCGACAATCTCATTTGTGACGAGAGCAAGCCTAGAGTACATTTCAATGACACCTTCACCATCCTTCATTTTGAACTTGTGAAGCTGACTTTGAAGCACATCCAATTTGGATCCCTTGACGAAGTTGGTACCGTCGTGCATATCAATCAAAGTATCCCAAATTTCCTTTGCATTCTCAAGATGACTGATTTTGTTGAATTCTTCGGGGCACAGTCTATTGAAGAGGATATCGCGAGCTTGAGCATTGTATTGTAGCATCTTCAACTCTTCTGCGGTAGCTTCATGAGTCGGTTCTCTCCCATCGAAGAATTCACCTTGCAAGCCAATACACACAATAGCCCAAACGGCGGAGTTATGTCCAAGAATATGCATTTTCATCTTATGCTTCCAACTAGCAAAATTAGTACCATCAAAGTAAGGACCTCTACGGTGGTAATTTCCCTCGCTAGATGCCATACTCTCCTAGGTTGTGAAACCAAGGCTATGATCACCAAAGCTATGGAAATCAAGGCAAATGGAGACCAAAGCTCCGATACCACTTGTAGGATCGAAAGTATGTCTAGAGCGGGGGGGGGGGGGGGGTGATTAGATTACTTGACTTAATAAAAATCTAGCCTTTTCCCAATTTTAAGTCTTGTTAGATTTTAGCAACTTAGCACAAGTCAATCAATCAATCTACACATGCAAATCTAAGAGTATAGCGGCGGAATGTAAATCATTCACATATGAAGGTAAAGGGAAGGAGTTTGGAGGGAGCAAACACAATGTAGACATTGAGATTTTTGGCATGGTTCCGATAGGAGGTGCTATCGTACATCCACGTTGATGGAGACTTCAACCTGTCGGAGTCCTGGGAACGGGGGTACCCAGACTTGCCTACCCGCGGCCCACGACATGGCTTCATCGGTGGCCCGACACGGCCCAATTTTAGTAGCAATGACCCAAGACCCTCGCGAGGGGCCAAGCCTCGCGAGGCGGATGACACCAAGACCTCTTTGGGGGTGGGGGGGCTCACCAGGCTGGCTCCCGAGGAGCGGAGATACCAGGGCAAGGTGCACCTCACGAGGTTCACGTGACGTGAGCCATGACGACCAAGGCTAGGCGGGCGCCAACGGGCGCAGTGTACCAGTTTCCTCTTTGGGGCCAAGGAGGCAAGTGTAGGCGCGGAGTTCCGAGGAATCCGACAGAGGTTTCCATATTGGTGCAACAAGGCCAAGACCGCCAGGACGACGGACAGAGGTCATCGCGGAGCCCACTACAACATCACCACCAGAGCCTTTGCAGGAGAAGACTACTTTTGTCAGGATAACTTGTACTAGTTGTCTCCCTTTGAATTTGGCCGTTGTGGGATCACTTCCCACCTACATTTGGGAAGAGGACCAAGGCCACTATAAATAGTACTTAGCCACCACCATAGAAGGGATCGGATCCATTGAGACCATCCTCACACCCACTAGCTCATCAAGCTCAAGAACACCTCACCTCCTGAGGCTGTTCATCCACTTTACTAGTTCATCCTCAACCCCTCGAGGCAATCCACCACAAAGTTGGAGGCAATCCACCTCAAAATCGCATCGCGAAAAAGACAGCAATACCGGCACCGAAGACAATAACACTTCGGAGAATGCCGAAGATCCTGAAGCCCCTATCGAGCCAACATCCGAATAGGATGATTGGGAGGATGGGCAAGTTAACCCTGATGATCCTGTCGGGAACGAGGACTCGGAGGATAGTAACCACCTACCGATCTCCGAAGAGGATGTGAGCCTCGGTGACGAAGACTTCATCGTGCCGGAGGAAACCCTCGAACATGAGCGCTTTAAGTGCCGGCTAATCGCCACCACGAGAAGCCTAAAAAAGAAGCAGCAACAACTTCAAGCCGAAAAGGATACGCTCAATGACAGATGGACTAAAGTCCTGGCAGCCGAGGAATATGGCCTCGAACGCCCAACCAAGAGCTACCCGAAGTGCAAGCTGCTACCACAATTTATAACGCCATATGAGCCGCCGGAGTTAATCTATCGCCATCGATGGTGGCCTTGGTCGTAACCGTCGCCACGGCGAATCCTAGAGAGCGACAATGCGGTGCTAGAGTGGATCTCCCCCCATTTCGCTTCCGCGTCACTGCAGGCGCCATGGTCGATGGTGCCGTCGAAAAATGAAGATGGCGATGAAGATGACGTGATGCGCGCGCTTTCAGGTTCGCACAAGCGAGCCCCCTACCTGGCGTGCCAAAGATGTCGCGAGATATCCGCGGCCACCTATGGGATCGGGCGGCCCCTTGCTGGTTTGGCGAGGGACGTCGCATTGCACAAAGAGCAGACTAGCGCGTGTCAGCACAACAGAGAGCACACAAGAAATTTACCTAGGTTCGGGCCGCCGCGAGGTGTAAGACCCCACTCCTGCTTTGGTCGATTGATGGTGGAAATGAACATGGTGGTGCGTGGTACACTTTCCCGGCAAGACCTTCCTCGGGGCTACGGTGACCACAAGTGTATGGTGGCTTGGGTTTGTCAAGTTTCCAACCTTCTAACCCCCTCCTGCGATTGCCATGGGCCTCCTTTTATAGATTAAGGGGTCACCACCGTGGAAAAACAGTCATTCCCCACTCATATGATACCAAACAGTGCTATCATACCTAACCCCGCAGGCTGGCAGGATGCATTAAATGCACTACTCAGTGTCACATCACTAGCTGCCCGGCAAGGCCTGCCGGGCTTATCTTGCTAGCTCCCCATCTGTTCTCTTGACACGTCGCTGGACGGGTGTCACCTGTGGGTTTCTTCTGTAGGAGATAGCTGCCATGTGGCAAATGCTGCCACTTAATCACCTTGCGGCTTGACACCACACTTATTGACAACGTGGGACATACTTGCGCGGTTGGCAAGGTGGTTCAGGCCCCACAAGCCTCGGCAGGTGCTGCCAGGAAGTCTTGGTTGCTTGCTTTTGGTGGTGGCCTGGCCCCTTGCTGGGCTCGCCTGCCCGGGGAGGGAGGCCCTTCTCTTGCCGATATCCTATTCCTTTGGCTCGATCTCGATCTTTCTTAGCTGCATGTTGGTTCTTCAAGTCTCTTGGTTCTTCAATCTCCATCTTGCCCTCGTCTTGTCCGTGCATGAATCAGGGGAAAATGCCTGCCCCTGTATATTTTCCCCGATAGTTTTTATGCATAATAACACTTTATGGAGTAAATCTAATGCCTTTTCTCTCATAATATGCAAGGTTTACACAAAGAGGATGAATGCCGGCAGCTGGAATTCTGGACCTGAAAAAGCTATGTCAGAGATACCTATTCTGCACATCTCCAAATGAGCTGAAATTTTAAGGAGAATTATTTTGGAACATACACTACAGGAATCAGGCACTTTGCCGTCTGCCATGGCTAAAAACAAAGGCATGACTAGCGGACGACAAAGGTCTTTGCCGTCAGCTAGCAGACGGCAACAAGTCCAGCTAAATAGGCTACGGTAAAGGGCACTTTGCCATCTACCAGCGGACGGCAAAGACCGCCAGTAGACGACAAAGGACCTGGACGGCACACGTGGCAGCTTAGGTCTATTAAGGGGTTAACGACGTGCTTTGCCGTCTGCTGGCAGATGGCAAAGACCTTTGCATTTTTGCCGTCTGCTAGCAGATGACAAAGTGCCCAAATATGTCAGCCCAGATGCTCCCCAGGTAGCTGCCATGTGGCATGCTTTGCCATATGCTGGCAGACGGCAAAGATGCAAAGGTCTTTGCCGTCTGCCAGCACACGATGAAGCAACCATATAGGCCAGCCCAGTGCACACTAGGTTGCACAGGTAGCTGCCACATGGCAGCTTTGCCGTCTGCTGGCTGATGGCAAAGCTCTTTGGTGTCTGCCAGTAGATGACAAAGAGCCTGTAGACCCCCTGTTTTTTCTGTTTTTCTTAAATTCATTCAATTTCACATATATATAGACACACACACACACATTTGAAAATACTCTCAACAAGCATAACAACACATATACATACCAAATCATGTCCCTGCCATATGGATATGATCATCCAACACATATACATACCAGATGAAAAGTTCATATGCAATATATATAGCTAGCCAACATATCCAACAACAAGAATACAATGATTTCATCCTTACGTACATATATAGGTAGAAAGTTTCACATTGTTCATCCTACAAAATCAAAACAAAAAGGAAGCACAAGGAGAAGAGTAGACTCCATCAACGCAAGCTTCCTCATCGAAAGAAAATCTGCAAATTGGGAAAGAAGAAAATTAGAAGAAGAAGACTAGCTAGAAGAAGAAGAAGAAGAACTAACTAACCGTGACGCCCCGAGACCGTTGCGCCAGGTGTCGTCCAGCTATTCGATGTTGTTGCCTTGTCATTCGGTTGCGTGTTGCATCTTACCATGTCATCATGTGCATTGCATCATCATGTTTTCAAAACTTGCATCCGTCCGGGTTCCCCCAGTTCCGTCCGTTGTCCGTTCTGAACCCAGACACACTTGCACGCGCCCGCGGCATGTCCGAAATATTATTTTATAAGTGGCCGGAAAATGTTCTCGGAATGAGATGAGAGTTGACGTGTGGTCTTATTATAGTGTAGATAGACCGCCTGTCAAGTTTCATCGCATTCGGAGTTCGTTTGATAGCCCAACCATTAAACTATAGCGGCATTATAGCCGGGCACACGTCAGACGTTTTCAGTCTCCGAAAACCTTGCCGGGCTGCATTTCCGTCTCTCTCTTCTCTGCCGGAGACCTCTCCTACACAACCTAGGCCTAGCCTTAGCTCTCTCGTCAGCCCGCGGCCCTCCTCGCGCACGCGTCCGAGAGCTGTCCCGGACCCGAACCGGGCAGTCGTCACCATTGGGTCCGGAACATCCCCAAACATCTACAAAATATCACCGTTTCCTTATTTGGGCTACCTAAGCTATTTTTCCCGTCCGTCCGATTACGATCGGAGGGACCTTATACCCCCTAAACCTATCCGGCTTGCTATATATAGTGGCAACCCTAGACTAATCCCTAGATTTTAGCCCGTATGTCCCATCCATCCGATCATGCGCCGCCACCCACTCAAATCTCTCGGGATCCATTCCCCAACCCAAGAAGCCTCCTACCCCCTCCTGGTTTTCAGCGCAGCCGCACCTGATCCCCTCTCCTCCCTCCATGGACTCGTCAGATCCGACGAGCCGTGCCGCCGGTGACTTCCACAGGAACCCTCTCCTTCCTCCCCTGCTTCTTCTTCCTTCCCAATTTTTCTCTCCCTCCTCTCAACATCTTGGTCTTTGAAAGTGCAACTATCCCTAGGTGGTTTTGGTAATTCATAACAACATATAGCTCATTGAGCTAATGCTATTCCAAGATGATCATTTCAGGAAAGCTCAATGATTGGCATGGCATGGATGGTGAAAGTGGAACCCTCAAAATGCTAAGGACAAAGGATTGGCTCTAGCTCATATGCTCAAGACTCTTCATTTTACATTTTAGTGGTCCAAGATCACATCGAGTCCATAGGAAAAGCCAATACTATCAAGGAGGGATGAGGTGTTGCTTAATGAGCCTCTTGCTTCATGTGCTTAATGATATGCTCCAAAATCCTCAGCTACTTTCCCATATCCACATTTGACCTAAACCCAAGGCCAAACTCGGCCCTACCGATTCTTTCAACCCGGCGCCACCGAGTTTCACTTGTCATAAGCCACTGCCAAACCCTAGGCAAATAGGTTCTACCGATAGGGATCTCGGTCTCAACGAGATGGGATTGCAATTTCTTTGTTTCCTTTTCGTAACTTTTTGGTCTCACCGAAAGAGCGGATCGGTCCCACCGAGATTGCAATGTAAACTCACTGTTTCCTTTTCGCAACATTTCGGTCTCACCGAGAAGAGCGACTCGGTCCCACCGAGTTTGCCTGACCAACCCTCTGGTTGGCTTATTACCAAATCGGTCTCACCGAGATTACGTTATGCCCTAACCCTAACCATATCGGTCCTACCGAGTTGCATGTCAGTCCCACCGAAAATCTCTAACGGTCACTAGGTTTACTATTTCGGTCCGACCGAGTTTGTTGATTCGGTCCCACCGAGATTGGTAAATTGTGTGTAACGGTTGGATTTTGTGTGGAGGCTATATATACCCCTCCACCTCCTCTTCACTCATGGAGAGAGCCATCAGAACACATCTACACTTCCAACTCATATGTTCTGAGTGAGAACCACCTACTCATGTGTTGAGGCCAAGATATTCCATTCCTACCACATGAATCTTGATATCTAGCCTTCCCCAAGTTGCTTTCCACCCAAATCTTCTTTCCACCAAATCCAAATCCTGTGAGAGAGAATTGAGTGTTGGGGAGACTATCATTTGAAGCACAAGAGCAAGGAGTTCATCATCAACACACCATTTGTTATTTCTTGGAGAGTGGTGTCTCCTAGATTGGCTAGGTGTCACTTGGGAGCCTCCGACAAGATTGTGGAGTTGAACCAAGGAGTTTGGAAGGGCAAGGAGATCGCCTACTTCGTGAAGATCTACCGCTAGTGAGGCAAGTCCTTCGTGGGCGATGGCCATGGTGGGATAGACAAGGTTGCTTCTTCGTGGACCCTTCGTGGGTGGAGCCCTCCGTGGACTCGCGCAACCGTTACCCTTCGTGGGTTGAAGTCTCCATCAACGTGGATGTAGGATAGCACCACCTATCCGAACCACGGGAAAAACATGCGTGTCTCCAATTGCGTTTGAATTCTCCAAACCCTTCCCTTTACATTCTTGCAAGTTGCATGCTTTACGTTCCGCTGCCAATATACTCTTTGCATGCTTGCTTGAATTGTGTGATGATTTCTTGACTTGTCCTAAAATAGCTAAAATCTAACAAGAACTAAAATTGGGAAAAGGTTAAGTTTTTATTTGGTCAAGTAGTCTAATCACGCCCCCTCTAGACATACTTTCGATCCTACAGTCTTGCTTTTCTACAGGAGCACACCGGCGTCGTGGTGCCCTCCCGAGCCCCTCGCGCGCCAGATCCGGAGAGCCATGCCGGATCCATCTCCGGTTCCTTATAGCTCGACGCCCCCGTGCTCCATTGCCATGTACAAGCTTGGCGCCGTCCACTGCTTCGCGCACCTACTCCCGCTACTGCCTGCGACCTCTGCTTCTATCAGGACGCCGCCGCCTTGGCCTCCAGCTCCGCCCAGCCGCTGCCTCCTCTGCCGACTTGAACCCCGCCGAATCAGGGCCTCGTCGTCCGCGCCCGGCCAACAACAAGCAGCAGCTCGCCGGGGCACGAGCTCCATCGGGTCCGCCTCCCTGCTGCCGGAGCCCCATGACCCCGCGCCAAGCCTCTCGCCCGTGCCAAGTGCCTGGCCACCTCTGCCTGGATCCACTCCTTGCCTTGTCCTCGTCACCGGGAGCCCCGCCATCTCCAGTGTCGCGCCCAAGACCCACATCGCCGGCAATCATTCCCGCCGTGCATTGTCCTGAACTTGCTGCTGTTGTTTCCCTGTCGAACGAGCCTGCACGGCTGCGCGCCTGCATCCGCGACGGAGACGACATCGATGGCTCCTGCTTCCCCTGCCGCATCGCCCGTTGGATCCGCCGCCCTCCGCTGCTGCTCGGCCGCCGTCCCCCTACGACCTCTGGTTCATGAACGAGCAGGAGAAACGCCTCTGTTGACCGCACTCGCCCCTGCCTCGATCCAGTGGGATCGGCAGGGGCACGACCGATCCAGTACCCGAGTGGGCCGGCCTGCCAGCGCCCTACCGGCCTCCCCTCTCCACCAGCTGGGCCAAGGCCCATGGGTGAAGGACACGCCTAGCCTCTCCCCTGTTCCTGTTGGGCCAACAAGACTTGGCCCAGTATTGTTTTTTCTGCTGCTGTGTTTTTCTCTTTTATCCACTAAAGACAGATTTGCAGAAAAGACCTTCAACTTCATGCATTTAATATCTCACAAACCGTGCATCGGATTAAAACAAACTTAATATGAAACTTGCTTAGTTTTTCATCTAGTTTAATAATATGTCATTTTCATCCATGTTTAAAATATTTCAAATGTTGTTTCTTTAAATTTTCTTAAATAACTTGTTAAAATGATTTACTTCATAACTAAATAACCGTAGCTCCAAACTTAACAAACTTTATATGTAAATGGGGTAGAAAAAAATGCCTAGTTTAACATGGTGTACTTGTTTTGCATGTTTAATAACTCTAAAATTTTGTTTAGGGCAAAACAGTACCAAACCTAATATATGCATATGGGGATTTATCGGAATTGTTGTTTGTTGCTTCCAGCCTCATTTAAACTTGACTAGATAGGTAGTTTTACTTTGCTTCACCCTCTTGCCATGTTTAACAACATTTAATATTGTTGAGTACCTAACGAGAGAGAACTAAATAAGTCATGTGGTGTTTTATTCAATATGCAACTCCGTGGCATATTGAGCTCCACTTAATTTGTAGTGTTGTTTGTTGCACTTTGCCATGCCATGTTTCATTAAACCGGACATGCATCATACTTGATTGTGCATCATCCCATGTTTATGTGATGGTTGTTTACTATGTTATTTGCTTCTTTCCGGTGTTGCTCCTTCGGGTTAGTTCCGATAACGTCGCGTTGTGAGGATTCGTTCGACTACGTCCGTTTGTCTTCTTCATGGACTCATTCTTCTTCCTTGCGGGATTTCATGCAAGATGACCATACCCTCGAAATCACTTCTATCTTTGCTTGCTAGTTGGTCGCTCTTTTGCTATGCCTATGCTGCGATACCTACCACTTGCTTATCATGCATCCCATATTGTTGAACCAAGCCTCTAACCCAGCTTATCCTAGCAAACCGTTGTTTGGCTATGTTACCGCTTCGCTCAGCCCCTCTTATAGCGTTGTTAGTTGTAGGTGAAGATTGAAGTTTGTTCCTTGTTGGAGCATGGAGATGTTGTTCCTTGTTGGAACATGTTTACTTATTGGGATATCACAATATCTCTTATTTAATTAATGCATCTATATACTTGGTAAAGGGTGGAAGGCTCGGCCTTATGCCTGGTGTTTTGTTCCACTCTTGCCGCCCTAGTTTCCGTCATATCGATGTTATGTTCCCGGATTTTGCGTTCCTTACGCGGTTGGGTTATAATGGGAACCCCTTAACAGTTCACCTTGAATAAAACTCCTCTAGCAATGACCAACATTGGTTTTACCATTCGCCACCTAGCCTTTTCTTTTCCCTTGGGAGTCACGCTCCTGAGGGTCATCATTATTTTAACCCCCCCGGGCCAGTGCCCCTCTAAGTGTTGGTCCGACCGAGTAGACTGCGGGGCCACCTCGGGGCAACTTGAGGGTTGGTTTTACTCGTAGGATGTCTCATCTGAGTGTGCCTTGAGAACGATATATGTGCAGCTCCTATCGGGATTTGTCGGCACATTTGGGCGTTGTTGCTGGACTTGTTTTACCATTGTCGAAACGTCTTGTAACCTGGATGCCGAGTCTGATCAGAATGTCTTGGGAGAAGGAATATCCTTCGTTGACCATGAGAGCTTGTGATGGGCTAAGTTGGGACTCCCCTGAAGGGATTTGAATTTTCGAAAGCCATGCCCGCGATTATGGGTAGATGGGAATTTGTTAATGTCCGGTTGTAGAAAACCTGAAGTTGACCTTAAATAAAATACATCAACCACGCGTGTTACCGTGATGGTCTCTTTCCGGCGGAGTCTGGGAAGTGAACACGGTGTTGGAGTTATGCTTGACGTAGGTTGTTCTAGGATCACTTCTTGATCATAGTTTCATGATCGTGCTTTGCCTTCTCTTCTCGCTCTCTTTTGCGAACAGGTTAGCCACCATATATGCTAGTCGCTTGCTGCAGCTCCACCTCATACCTTTTACCTTACCCATAAGCTTAAATAGTCTTGATCGTGAGGGTGTGAGATTGCTGAGTCCCCGTGACTCACAGATACTTCCAAAACCAGCTTGTAAGTGCCGACGAGACCGAGCAGGTGACGCAACCAAGCTCCAGGAGGAGCTCGATGAAGATCTTGTCCTTTGTGTTGTTTCGTTCTAGTCGATCAGTAGTGGAGCCCAGTTGGGGTCGATCGGGGACCGTGTCGCTTTTGGGGTAGTCTTCTGTTGTTTTGGGTTCCGTAGTCGGGCCTTGATTGTATCAGGTTGATGTAATGCTTTATTCATGTATTGTGTGAAGTGGGGATTGTAAGCCAACTATGTATTCTTTTCCCTTATGTATTACATGGGTTGTTTGCGAAGATTACCTCACTTGCGACATTGCTTTCAATGCGGTTATGCCTCTAAGTCGTGCTTCGACACGTGGGAGATATAGCCGCATCGAGGGTGTTACACTAACGTAGGTAAAAATGCCATTTTTTAGCTAAGCTAGGTAAAAAAGCTAAGTGTAGGTCATTTTAGAGGTAAGGTAGGTAAATAGGTCATTTTGGAGCTTAGTAAGGTTATTATGTCATTTTCGTGGAAAATGAGCTAAGTCTATGTCATTTTGGAGGTAACAAAGGTTATCATGCCATTTTGACCTAAGTATGCTAAGTATGTCATAAATGAATTGAAGAAGCTAAGTATAGGTCATTTTTGAGCTAACCTAGGTAGTTATGCAATTTTTGAGCCAACATACGTAAGTAAAGTTCATTTTTTTTATCTAACTTAGGTAATTATGCCATTTTGGAGGAAAATAATCTAAGTATGCAGTTGTTAAGAAAAACACAAGAGAAAACTTACCCTCATCACAACAAATGCAATGAAGATCGCAACTAAGGTAACAATTGATCCAACAACATAATGATACCGAGTGTCATTTTCAATGGCATATTTTCTAATCTACCTAAGCTTTAGGCGCATTGCATTCATCTTCATCTTGTGATCATCGATGACATCGGGAACATACAACTCCAATGTCATCTTCTCTTCTTCAATTCTTTCTATTTTTTCTTTCAAATACATATTTTCTTTTTCAACTAAATTTAACTTCTCGACAAGAGGGTCGGTTTCAAAGTCTGGTTCACATACCTCCTAGATTAAAATATCTCTATGTCAACTTGATGGCCATAATTGTCATAAATGTGAAATGCAACAAATAGTTATGAAAGAGAATTTACCACATCCGAATAATAAAGCGGGCGAGGGCCGATGGGGACGGACATCAATACAATGGCACTATGTTAAGAAACAATCATACAAAGTAAGAAAATTATACAAGTAACTATATAAATCATACAATCATACAAGTAACTATATAAATGAAGTACAACATAAACAAATTGAATACCTAATAATAATCTGGATCGTCGGGTTCAATAAATGCTCCGGGATCAATAAATGCATCATCATCATCACTATCAGTAATGACGTGCTCATCATCATCATTAATAAATGCATCATCATGTGGAAGGCCACCTTTATGTAATCGGTCAAGCATTGACATGCCATCCGCAGTAGTAACCTCTTCTAGTTCAGGCTCTTCTTATTCTAGCTCAGGGGTGAAGTCGAGTTCACTGTTGCTGTCTACTTGAATGTTCTGGGGTGAAGTAGAGCGGTTCTTGAAACATTTTTTTGGAAAGACATGTTTCTTGGAAGAATTCTCCTTCATATGTTTCTGGTTAATGTGAGGTTCATAATCCTATTCATTGGGGGAGGTGGTCTAACACGTGGCGGCACTTCATAAACGACACCCCAACCATTGAGATTTGGATCATTTTGACAGGCCCATGGTAGATAGAAAACTTGGGTTGCCCGTTGAGCCATAATATAGACATTGGGAACATCCAAATGGGTGCTTTGTTTGATTTCCACTAGCCCTATATGTTCATGAGTCCTTCTAGTCTCCTTCGGTTGGAACCAATAACATTTGAAGACTACGACATTTGGTGGGTTTGCACCATAGAATTCAAGTTCATAAATTGCTTCAACTCTTCCACAATACTCGGTATCTCCTTCACAGAGAGCAGAGACACAATAATTTGTAGACTTTCGGTCGGCCATAGATAGCTCTTTGCCATAGGTACGACAGCGATACCAGTTGATGTCGTATTTGTCAAATGAACGGACCTTAAAGTCAAAACCATTAGCGACTTCTCTTAGATCGGTGTCCATAAACTCCAAATTAGCCTACAAGTTCAATACAAAAGGGATTGTTGCATTAGCCACAAATTAGACGAAGAAATGAAATGGTCTAATGGAAATTACTGTTTGTTTGAACCAAGAGTGAAACCGGGATAACCGCCTCCATGCTTTGCCAGAAGCTCATACTCTTCAATGGAATCCTTTTGGATCACCGCTCCATACGAGAATTTGGCTATGTATCGACTGTATCAAATTTATCCGGGAATAAGAGCAGTTTAAAGGAATTAGAAGTTGCGAAACAATGTACCGAGAACTTACTCGATGTACGGCCGCGCTTCTGTTAGATTGGTGAAGATATACAATGAAATGATTTGCCATTCTTCGAAATCCAACATTAATGAATTAGAAGCACCGGCTGGTGCGAGATCCCCTTTGAATAGGTTGAGGTTGGATCCACCCTTTTTAGGGCCGTCAGCATTGTACCAAGGCTTCAAATTATGCAAATGATGATTTTTGGCTTCGTAGTGTGCTATCACAAAGTTTGCCGCCTCCTCAGTAATGAATGCCTCAGCCATCGATGCTTCAATTCTACATTTATTTTTACATTTTTCTCATAGCGTGTCAGGACCCCGATTCCAAGCCACATCGATCTAGCCGGTAACACCTCATATCACTTTGCGGCCTCACGCACGGTATCCCATGGGTGTCGCCTTACCATGGCCCGGAACCGTTTGCGCCTTTTGGCTCACGTATATGACAATGTCGCTAGCATCCATATGACCGAGAACCCGGGCCGACATGGCTAGTCGTGAACCCAAAGCGGCACAGACCTATGGAGACAGGCATACATGAATCACATCGAACATGTCGGTCATCAACGAGTGATTCTGGGCTGTAGCACTGGGCTAACAGGACTCCGGGGATCCCGGGCTGTAGCAGGCTAGGCAGGACTCCGGAAGTCACCGTGTGACATTTCCCCGAAGGGACAGACATAGGGACGAAGTGAAACACATGCCGGCCAGTCAAGTGTCCTGAACAGTAGTGCTGGGCTAGCAGGACTCCGGTGAATCGGCTGTAGCGGACTACTATGGCTCGAGGAACACTAGACTACATTTCCCCATAAGAAAGGCTGCGAAGGATAAACAACTAGATTGTCGGATCCCACTCATACCAAGCATTTCAATCATACACACAATATGCCCGATATGAGTACATACAACATGGCATCACAACAAAACTCTACAACTCAAGTACTTTATTTAAAGGCTCCAGAGAGCCATACATAACATGTTCATACAGATAGGGGTCACATGACCCGACACTCAAGTCATCCAAGCATACAAGCACGTGCAGAAGCAACTAGTCTGAGTACAGACTCTAAAAAGAAAGAAGGCTTCTCAAAGCCTGTCTATCTACATAGGGCCCTCCATGGCCGGGATCACCACCTGGGTGGCTAGTCACTCATCGACGTCAAGATCTACATAAAACCCATCAGAGAGGGCAGTGTTGTCGTCTGAAAACAATAATAAACAAACATGAGTATAGAGGTACTCAGCAAGTCTTACATCAGAACCTAATATACATGCTCATTCTCAAGAAGGTGGTGGGGTTATGTAGCAAGCCAGCTTTGACCTGTGGCTAAGCTATCCTACGAAACCTCTCTAGTAAAATGGTTTTCGCACACGAGTCCACTACTCACCAACACAATACTCCACCGGGGATCCTCCCTCATCATCCCGCGAGAGGGCCATCCTCGGTACTCACACTTATCTTGAGTCTTTTAGTAGTATCCATTAACTTGTCTATGAACTGTATAGGCAACCAAGTAGTCCTTTACCGCGGACGCGGCTATTCGAATAGTTTTATACCCTGCAGGGGTGTACTTCGTCATACACGCTTTCACCGCTTACCGCCGTCTACACGACATGTACTCGGCAACCTTCAAGCGGAAGCCCAGCGAGGGTGTCGGCCACGGCCTACCTAAACACCTAAGTCTCTAGTCCAGGTTTATCGCCTATCCAGGTTCCATCCACAGGGACTCCGGCCGAGGTTTCCACTTACGGCCCCGAACGATGTGAACAGGGTTCTCGAGACACCAAATGGGTGACTCGGTACACCATGCCACGGTGTATCTACCGCAACATAGCCCACCCCTGGGGTCAGCGCTACGCACGGCCGCCAACACATATCCTACAAACACCAGAAACTAATTGCAACTCCTGGATAGAGTACTAGGGTGGCTAAGAAGCCGAGAGGGTCCATTTGTTTCGGGCCCAATGTACGGTAGTAGCTGCATCTTAAATCACACATACAGATCTCAGTTCTTATGGACGGCCTCAATGAAACAACCCACCATGTACTCCTACATGGCCTCTCATCGATACCTTTACCAAACATGTTCAACACATCCCACATATTACTGACATAAGCATTTCACTCTAGCCCATCACCCAGATGAACCAGACCTGACACAACTCTAAGCATAGCAGGCATAGCAAGGTAGGTATCACAAAACATGGCTCAATCAACTCCTACACATGCTAGTGGGTTTCATCTAGTTACTATGGCAATGACAGGTCATGCAGAGGATAAGGGTTCAACTACCGTAGCACACAACAGTTTGAATCATGATGTCTTAATGCAGTAAACAAGAGCTGGAGCGAGAACATGGGTTGTATCGGAATGATCAATGGTTGCTTGCCTAATGGAGTGGTAACAGGATACTGCCCTTCAGTTGGATACTCGTGAATATCCTCGGAGGCAGAACCTACCACGAAGAACACAACCGAGCACAATCAACACATGACGATATGCAACAGTATGATGCATGCTATGACATGGCAATATGAATGTGTTTTGGCCTAGTGCAAGCTAAAACAGAAACGGATGAACTCATTTGAATCCAAGATTCAAATATTAGCTCCTTAAATATGGCATTTATAGGGCATTTCCTTATTCTGCTTAAACAGCAAGGTAAACTTGTTTTGTCATGCATGAATCCATTACATATGGATAGATTGAATTTTTCTGATAATTTTTCATATATAATTTATCTCATTTGGAGTTATGGTTGAATTTCTATGAATTTTTGAAGTTTGAACTATTTTCTGGAATTTCCTGAATAAAAATAAGTCCAGAAAAACAATTACTGCGTCAGCAATGCGTCAGGGTGACGTCAGCAAGTCAAAGGCGCCAGCCAGGTCAAACCTGACTGGTGGGGCCCCCTGGTCAGTGTCTCTGTGCACTAACCACGCTTAGTTAGCCTAGTTAACAGGCGGGGCCCACTAGTCAGTGAGTATACTAATTAAACTAACCTATTTAGTTAGCACTAACAGGGTAATTAGCCGGGCGGGGCCCGCATGTCGGTGAGAGAGAGAGAGGGGGGGAGTCAACCCATGTCAGCAGGTCAACCTCGCCGGTCAGTGGGTCAAAGCCTGCCGGCGTTTAGCCGCCGGCGAGGCCAGACGCGGTGGCACGCTGCGGAAAACGCCCACAGGGTACCATTTGGTGCGTGGAGAGCAGCTACGGGTAGCTGGAGACAAACCGCGGCGTTTGGTGGTGGTGGTTGGGCTCGGGGTGGCCGGAAACGTCGCCGGCGATGAGCCTTGCGGTCGCCGGAGTCGGGTAAAAACGGGCCCGAGGCTACGGGGCACGGCAGGGCGTGTGGTGAGGTGCGTTGTGCCCCTAGGGATGCAGTGGAGCGGTTAGACTAGGTGGCGTGGCCAGTGTTGGGCCGGAGACACGTCGGCGATGAGCTCCACAGTGGCGGGTGCGGGTGAGCTTCGTGTGCTCGTTGTGGTCCACGAGAAGACGAACGGAGAGGTTGGGGAGGTGCAGCAGCTCACGGCGATCACGAAGAGGTAGACGACGCGGTCGGGGGCGAGTCGATGCGGCGGCGACGTCGAAGGGGATCTCCGGCGAGGCTCGGTGAAGACGAGGTCGAAGAAGACATTGCAGAGCGTGTGAGCGCTCGGGGCTTGGCTGCTCGAAGGAGTTGACGACGGCGGAGAGGATGGACACGGTGGTGCATCACGGGGGCGTCGGTGGACAGGGGTTTCACGGTGGCGCGAGCTCAGCAGCGTCGGCCATGGTGGAGGGGAGCAAAAGAGAGAGGCAGGGGGCGAGTGAATGTGTCCAGGGGGTCGAGGCGGCGACGTGGAGCGTGTCCAGGCCAGCAGGGCGGCGAGGGGAGGAAGCAGGACGGCAGCCAGCTGCGTGGCGCGTGCTGGTGCCGCCGTCGAGCACCTACCTGCCTGCCTGGCCAAGCCAAGCTGCTCGCTGGCGCGGTGGCTGGGCTGGGCCGGCAGGTGGGCCTGGTGGGTGGCGCCAGGTAAGCTTCTTCTCCTTTTTTTATTTTTGTTTCCTTTTCTATTTTTCTGTAGCTTTAGGGCTTTATTTAAAATACCTAGGCACTTTCTAAAATCCTGAAAATATTTGTGGGCCCTGTTGGGATTATTCCTAACAGCAAACAATTATTTCCAGCATTATTTGAGCACTTAAATTATTTAATAGCATTTAAATGCCAAAATTCAATTATTTATGATTTAAATCAGTGACCTTCTGTTGACCTAGAAAAATGTGCACCTATTTTCCCAGAGGTTCCAACCCAAGGCAAAGAGGGTGAACATTTTAGAAGGGCATTTCAGGTTCATTGAAATTATTTTCAGTAAACCCTAGTTGATTTAAGGGGGGGGGTGCTGGGGGTTCTGCCTTCCCCATTTCAAGTTTCTGATGAAAGTAAACATGATGCACACTCTAATGCATGGACTAGCTAGGGTGTGACAACTCACCCCCACTCAATAGAATCTCGTCCCGAGATTTAGGATCCTCTGGAAAGAAGGTGGGGTACTCGAGTCGAAGACGATCCTCCCTTTCCCAAGTGGCTTCTTCCTCGGAATGGTGTGACCATTGAACCTTGAGAAACTTGATATTATGACGTCGAGTGGTACGCTCGGCTTGATCAAGGATACGAACGGGATATTCTCGATAAGAGAGGTTAGCTTGTAAATCAAGCGTTGCGTGGTCCACTCCACGGATAGGATCCGCGAAGCAACGCCTGAGTTGCGAAACATGGAAGACATCGTGAACTCTGGAAAGATGCGGGGGTAGTTCCAATTGGTAGGCAACTTCTCCTTGTTTGGCAAGAATGCGAAAGGGTCCAATGTAACAAGGAGCCAATTTGCCTTTGATACCAAAACGATGGGTTCCCTTTAACGGAGTAACCCGGAGGTAAGCCTTCTCGTCGACTTCAAAGGTCATAGGCTTATGTTTACGATCATATTGACTCTTTTGGCGAGATTGGGCTGGTTTCAATTTCTCACGAATAACGCGAACCTGCTCTTCTGCTTCCTGAATCATATCCGGGCCAAAGAGTTGTCTTTCCCCGGTTTCTGACCAGTTAAGAGGCATTCGACATTTTCGTCCATAAAGAACTTCGAAAGGAGCTTTGCCCAAACTAGCTTGATAACTATTGTTATAAGCAAACTCCGCGAATGGAAGGCATTTCTCCCAACTCATTCCGAACGAGATAACAGAAGCTCGGAGCATATCTTCTAGAATTTGATTGACTCGCTCCACTTGACCACTTGATTGAGGATGGAAGGCGGTACTAAAGGAGAGACGAGTTCCCATAGCATTTTGGAAACTTTCCCAAAATCGAGAGGTGAAGAGACTCCCACGGTCTGAGTTAATTTCCAATGGGACACCATGAAGAGACACTATTCGGGAGATGTATAAGTCAGCTAGCTGGCTAGCGGTGATACTCTCACGAACAGGTAGAAAATGGGCTACTTTGGAAAGTTGGTCGATCACAACGAAGATGGCATTATTCCCTCTCTTGGTCCTGGGAAACCCAGTGATGAAATCCATACTGATTTTATCCCATTTCCATTCAGGAATAGCCAATGGTTGAAGGGTGCCAGCAGGCCGTTGATGCTCTGCTTTAACACGACGACAAACGTCGCAATTAGCAATGTATTGAGCGATTTCTCTCTTCATCCTAGTCCACCAGAACCTCTGGCGTAGGTCTTGATACATTTTAGTACTACCGGGATGAATGGTGAGAGGGGATTCATGAGCTTCCTTAAGGATTAGTCGCCTTAGGTTTAGCGCCTTTGGAACCACTAGTCGATTCCCAAAGTATATGACACCTTGATCATCAATGGAGAAACAATTCACGACTCCTTTCTTAACGTTTCTCTTGATACGGGAGATTCCCGGATCTACCTTCTGTGCCTTGATGACCTGATCCGTAAGGGTAGGTTCCGCCACCAGGGTGGACAGGAATCCTTGAGGAACAATGTGAAGGTTTAGCTTACGAAATTCCTCATGGAGAAGTGGTTGACTTTGTTGTAACATCAGGTTGTTACAATAGGACTTACGGCTTAGCGCATCAGCCATGACATTGGCTTTGCCCGGGGTGTAAGTTATTCCTAAGTCGTAATCCGAGATCAACTCGACCCAACGTCTTTGCCTGAGATTCAAATCTGGTTGGGTGAAGATATATTTCAAACTTTGGTGATCGGTGAAGATCTCGCAATGATTACCGAGAAGGTAATGTCGCCAGGTTTTAAGTGCATGGACTACAGCTGCAAGCTCTAGATCATGTGTAGGATAATTCTCCTCATGTGGGTGTAATTGCCGTGAGGCGTAGGCAATTACCTGACGATCTTGCATGAGTATGCAACCTAGTCCTTGTCGCGAGGCGTCGCAATAGATAATAAAGTCCTTGGAGAAATCTGGTGGTACCAGTACGGGAGCAGATGTCAGGCGTCTTTTTAGTTCCTGAAAACTGAACTCGCACCGTGGAGTCCACTCAAACTTTTTATCTTTCTTGAGGAGTTCAGTTAGAGGTTTCGCAACCTTGGAGAAGTTCTCGACGAAGCGGCGGCAATAGCTCGCTAGGCCAAGGAAACTCCAAACTTGCTTGACCGTTTCAGGTGGAGTCCAATCAAGGATGGCTTGAACTCGCTCGGGATTGACAGCAATACCCTTACTAGAGATTACATGGCCTAGGTAGGTCACTTCTGGTAACCAAAATTCACACTTGGAGAATTTGGCATAAAGGCGATGCTCTCGAAGTTTCATCAATACTAGCCTTAGATGTTCGTCATGTTCCTCTTCATTTTTGGAGTAGATGAGTATGTCATCGAGGTATACTACGACGAATTTTTCCAAGTACTCCATGAAAACCGAGTTCATTAACCGGGAGAAGGTGGCCGGGGCATTGGTTAAACTGAAGGACATAACGGTGTACTCGTATTGGCCATAACGAGTAACAAAGGCCATTTTGGGAATGTCCCCGTTTCTGATTTTGATCTGATGGTAGCCTAACCTCAAATCCATCTTGGAGAAGACTGAGGATCCAGCGAGCTGATCATACAGGTCGTTGATCCTGGGAAGCGGGTATTTGTTCTTGATGGTGACCAAGTTGACGGGTCGGTAATCCACGACCATTCGATCTATTCCATCCTTCTTCTTGACGAAGAGGACAGGGCAAGCCCAAGGAGAGGAACTAGGACGGATGGACCCCTTGTTCAAGGACTCATCGAGTTGGTTCTTAAGCTCGGCTAATTCTAAGGGTGCCATCTTGTAGGGTCTTCTAGAAATTGGAACGGTTCCTGGAACGAGGTCTATCACAAGCTCGACATCCCTGTCCGGTGGAACACCTGGCAGTTCTTCTGGAAACACATCCGGAAAGTCTCGGACTACCGGAACATCCTCAAGGTCTGGAAGAGGGTTGGCATTTAGGGAATAAAGTTGGCCCTTGGCCACTCGAGTTAAGACATTAACCGTCTTGCCTGAGGGGTGAGTAAGTCGAACGGTTCTAGTGGCACAATCGATCTTAGCATAATGAGATGACATCCAGTCCATACCCAAGATGATGTTTATGTCAGAGGACTTGAGAGCTATTAAAGATGCAAGGAAGACAAGTCTATCGACAAGAATTTCGTTCCCATGGCTTACTCTGGAAGTTTGCCATTTGGAACCCGGAGTTTGAATTACCATGGAAGTGGGCATGTCACAGAATGTCGTGTTATGCAACCGAGCATAATTCTCGGATATGAATGAACAAGATGCTCCAGTATCGAAAAGAACAGATGCCGGATGGCAGTTAACAAGGAGCGTACCAAGGACGACGTTGGGATCCTCATGAGCCTCCTCGGCTGAGACATAGTTAACATGGCCACGGGCAGTGGTGGCCGGCTTGGCGTAGAAAGTCTTTCCCGCGGGCTTGCCACGGCCAACGGACTTTCCAGCTTGATTGGGGTTGTTCTGGGGACACTCTCGACTATAGTGACCCGGCTCTCCACACTTGAAGCATGTTACCACAGTGGGGCGTGGAGCAGCATTAGCAGCGGGGCCGTCATAGGGCTTGGGCGGTGCGAGTTGCTGGTTGGGACGAGGCGCCTCAAAGGATGGCCTCGGGATGAATCTAGGTGGCAGTGCCGTGCTTGGGATCCACACCCGGCGCTTCTGAGCTCCAGAGCCGGATGAAGAGCCAAAATCACGGGAGTGCTTGCGTGAAGCGTCATAATCAGTCTGGCCGGTCTCAGCACTGATAGCTTTATTGACCAACTTCTGAAAAGATGTGCACTCGTGCAGATGGAGATCGCGGCGAAGCTCAGGGCTAAGTCCCTTGCGGAACCTTGCCTGCTTCTTGGCGTTAGTAGAAACCTCTTCAGGAGCATAGCGTGCCAGGTTCCCAAATTCACGACTATATGCATCCACAGTCAGCCTTCCTTGGGTGAAGTTGCAGAACTCCTGCCTCTTACAATCCATGAGACCTTCCGGAATGTGATGCTCGCGAAAAGCCTCACTGAATTCAGCCCAGGTAGTGATTTGACCGACCGGGCGCATAGCTTCGTAGTTTTCCCACCAATGGCTAGCGGGGCCTTCGAGATGATAGGCAGCATATGTAACCTTCTCGGCTTCGGCTACGTTGGCAGAACGTAGCTTGTGGGTGATGCTGCGAAGCCAATCATCCGCGTCGAGGGGCTCGACGGAATGGTTAAACTTTGGTGGGTACAGCTTGATAAAGTCATTGATTGACACCAAGTCATTTTGTGGGTGGCGTGCAGTGTTCTGCTCAATCTGCTCCAGCAGGCGGTTGGTCTCACGCTTGTTTCTTTCCGCCTCCAGCATCACTTCGGCCAGAGAAGGCGGGTGAGGCAGATTTTCACCTCTAGCTGCACTGGCTTCCCCCTGCTCTAGGACAGCAGGGTTGCCGCGGGTGTTGACCATCCTAGGAGAAAACAAGACAACGGTTTAGACATGGATGGCTCAAACTTAGCAAGGAAGTGCAGAATGTAATGGATAACACAGAATGCAGAGATGTTCATCCGTATGTCATGGTAATATAAAACTGCCATATATATACCAACGGTCATACACATCATACATAGTTTAGTACAAGCCCAGGCTACAGTACAACTATGATGAAAGACGTTACATCTCATCGGAGGCATTCCAGGTTCCTATACATTATTTGTCTACACCTCCGGAATCGATTACACGCCAAGTCATATTCCACAAGTCACGCAGGACAGTGGAGATACAACTACTACAATACTAGTGGTACTACTACTAACTCAGACAGCTCCGTAGTAGTCCTCATAGAAGTCACCTCCATAGCCTGGAAGTTCAACGTGATCATCCGGAAACAGACGGTCCTGAGGAGCCTGTGGACCATAGGGGCTAGGATGAGGTCTTGGACCAACAAACGGTGGCCTGCAGGGACCAAGGGGTGGGGTGATGCCTCCCACATCGCGCCAATCCACCATGTCTGGCAGAGCTGATCTCACAGGATACAGATCCCTTGTATCCATACATCCAGCTGGCACCGCAGGTGCAAACCGAGTCAATGTGGCCCAATGATCAGCACGAGTATTAAAAAGCTCCAGCCTCAAGGCCCGATTCTCTCGGTCCTTATCTTCGAGCATCTCAGTAGTGGTACGAGTTAATGAGTCCTCCTGAGTGGAGTCAGCATAGATAGCCTGAAGATACCCTTGCGCTCCCGGAAGTGAAGCTGACATGTAACGGAAGTCAGTGTTCCGAAGCAGGCCAGTCCGGACTCGCAAGATGGTCATCATGGAGTAGGCAGCATCCTGCACAGCCATCTCAACGGTAACCCCGAGTCCATAGGAACAGTGAAGGGGCTCGGTAGATCCAGGATAGGAAGGAAATATCCTGACGGTGCAGAAATACTGGCTTTGATTAAAGTCGCGGAACTGCTCTTCGACAGTGTATTCGGGATACCAACGGTATCCTGTCTCGATCATGACCCGGACTAACATAGCAGTATGACCGGGCACGTCGAGGCACCTGGTCAGGCGAACCACTTGGTTTTGAGGACGGTTGGCCATCTGAAAGCACAACCACAAGAAAAAGACATCAGAATCCCTAGGGAAAATTGGACAGCATAACGGCTGTAAATGCTCAGAAAGAGACATCCACAACAGTTCACAATACCGCTCAACAGCATCATATCAAGGTTCTGATTCAAATAGCAACATACTAAAATAGTAGAAATTGGACTGGGACTCGTAGCAATAATCCTATAAGCTACTACGGATTAGTAACACGTGAACCTGATAGAAGAAGAGAGCCTAGTCCTTAACCCACGTTGAATGAGAAGAGAATGACTCAGATCAGAGGCATAGGGTAAAGGAGTAAAAGAACCTTACGTTCCCTTCCACAATCAATTCCCTTACATATAACTAAAGCATTTCTAGACTCGACATCGGCCGGTTTGGCTCACCGAACCTATAGGCAGTCCGGCTCTGATGCCAACGCTGTCAGGACCCCGATTCCAAGCCACATCGATCTAGCCGGTAACACCTCATATCACTTTGCGGCCTCACGCACGGTATCCCACGGGTGTCGCCTTACCATGGCGCGGAACCGTTTACGCCTTTTGGCTCACGTATATGACAATGTCGCTAGCATCCATATGACCAAGAACCCGGGCCGACATGGCTAGTCGTGAACCCAAAGCGGCACAGACCTATGGAGACAGGCATACATGAATCACATCGAACATGTCGGTCATCAACGAGTGATTCCGGGCTGTAGCACTAGGCTAACAGGACTCCGGGGATCCCGGGCTGTAGCAGGCTAGGAAGGACTCCGGAAGTCACCGTGTGACATTTCCCCGAAGGGACAGACATAGGGACGAAGTGAAACACATGCCGGCCAGTCAAGTGTCCTGAACAGTAGTGCTGGGCTAGCAGGACTCTGGTGAACCGGGCTGTAGCGGACTACTATGGCTCGAGGAACACTAGACTACATTTCCCCATAAGAAAGGCTGCGAAGGATAAACAACTAGATTGTCGGATCCCACTCATACCAAGCATTTCAATCATACACACAATATGCCCGATATGAGTACATACAACATGGCATCACAACAAAACTCTACAACTCAAGTACTTTATTTAAAGGCTCCAGAGAGCCATACATAACATGTTCATATAGATAGGGGTCACATGACCCGACACTCAAGTCATCCAAGCATACAAGCACGTGCGGAAGCAACTAGTCTGAGTACAGACTCTAAAAAGAAAGAAGGCTTCTCAAAGCCTCTCTATCTACATAGGGCCCTCCATGGCCGGGATCACCACCTGGGTGGCTAGTCACTCGTCGACGTCAAGATCTACATAAAACCCATGGGAGGGGGCAGTGTTGTTGTCTGAAAACAATAATAAACAAACATGAGTACAGAGGTACTCAGCAAGTCTTACATCAGAACCTAATATACATGCTCATTCTCAAGAAGGTGGTGGGGTTATGCAGCAAGGCAGCTTTGACCTGTGGCTAAGCTATCCTACGGAACCTCTCTAGTAAAATGGTTTTCGCACACGAGTCCACGACTCACCAACACAATACTCCACCGGGGATCCTCCCTCGTCATCCTGCGAGAGGGCCAACCTCGGTACTAACACTTATCTTGAGTCTTTTAGTAGTATCCATTAACTTGTCTATGAACTGTATAGGCAACCAAGTAGTCCTTTACCGCGGACGCGGCTATTCGAATAGTTTTATACCCTGCAGGGGTGTACTTCGTCATACACGCTTTCACCGCTTACCGCCGTCTACACGACATGTACTCGGCAACCTTCAAGCGGAAGCCCAGCGAGGGTGTCGGCCACGGCCTACCTAAACACCTAAGTCCCTAGTCCAGGTTTATCGCCTATCCAGGTTCCATCCGCAGGGAGTCCGGCCGAGGTTTCCACTTACGGCCCCGAACGATGTGAACAGGGTTCCCGAGACACCAAACGGGTGACTCGGTACACCATGCCACGGTGTATCTACCGCAACATAGCCCACCCCTGGGGTCAGCGCTACCCACGGCCGCCAACACATATCCTACAAACACCAGAAACTAATTGCAACTCCTGGACAGAGTACTAGGGTGGCTAAGAAGCCGAGAGGGTCCATTTGTTTTGGGCCCAATGTACGGTAGTAGCTGCATCTTAAATCACACATACAGATCTCAGTTCTTATGGACGGCCTCAATGAAACAACCCACCATGTACTCCTACATGGCCACTCATCGATACCTTTACCAAACATGTTCAACACATCCCACATATTACTGACATAAGCATTTCACTCTAGCCCATCACCCAGATGAACCAGACCTGACACAAATCTAAGCATAGCAGGCATACCATGGTAGGAATCACAAAACATGGCTCAATCAACTCCTACACATGCTAGTGGGTTTCATCTAGTTACTGTGGCAATGACAGGTCATGCAGAGGATAAGGGTTCAACTACCGTAGCATACAGCAGTTTGAATCGTGATGTCTTAATGTAGTAAACAAGAGCAGGAGCGAGAACATGGGTTGTATCGGAATGATCAATGGTTGCTTTCCTGATGGAGTGGTAACGGGATACTGCCCTTCAGTTGGATACTCGTGAATATCCTCGGAGCCAGAACCTACCACGAAGAACACAACCGAGCACAATCAACACATGACGATATGCAACAGTATGATGCATGCTATGACATGGCAATATGAATGTGTTTTGGCCTAATGCAAGCTAAAACATAAAGGGATGAACTCATTTGAATCCAAGATTCAAATATTAGCTCATTAAATATGGCATTTATAGGGAATTTCCTTATTTTGCTTAAACAGCAAGGTAAACTTGTTTTGTCATGCATGAAACCATTACAGATGGATAGATTGAATTTTTCTGATAATTTTTCATATATAATTGATCTCATTTGGAGTTATGGTTGAATTTCTATGAATTTTTGAAGTTTGAACTATTTTCTGGAATTTCCTGAATAAAAATAAGTCCAAAAAAACAATTACTGCGTCAGTAATGTGTCAGGGTGACGTCAGCAAGCCAAAGGCGCTAGCCAGGTCAAACCTGACTGGTGGGGCCCCCTGGTCAGTGTCTCTGTGCACTAACCACGCTTAGTTAGCCTAGTTAACAGGCGGGGCCCACTAGTCAGTGACTATACTAATTAAACTAACCTATTTAGTTAGCACTAACAGGGTAATTAGCCGGGCGGGGCCCGCATGTCGGTGAGAGAGGGGGGGGGGGGAGTCAACCCACGTCAGCAGGTCAACCTCGCCGGTCAGTGGGTCAAAGCTTGCCGGCGTTTAGCCGCCGGCGAGGCCAAACGCGGTGGCGCGCTGCGGAAAACGTCCACAGGGTACCATTTGGTGCGCGGAGAGCAGCTACGGGTAGCTGGAGACAAACCGCGGCGTTTGGTGCTGGTGGTTGGGCTCGAGGTGGCCGGAAACGTCACCGGTGATGAGCCTGGCGGTCGCCGGAGTCGGGTAAAAACGGGCCTGAGGCTACGGGGCACGGCAGGGGCGTGTGGTGAGGTGCGTTGTGCCCCTAGGGATGCGGTGGAGCGGTTAGACTAGGTGGCGTGGCCGGTGTTGGGCCGGAGACACGTCGGCAACGAGCTCCACGGTGGCGGGTGCGGGTGAGCTTCGTGTGCTCGTTGTGGTGCACGAGAAGAGGAACGGAGAGGTTGGGGAGGTGCAGCAGCTCACGGCGATCACGAAGAGGTAGACGGCGCGGTCGGGGACGAGTCGATGCGGCGGCGACGTCGAAGGGGATCTCCGGCGAGGCTCGGTGAAGACGAGGTCGAAGAAGACGTTGCAGAGCGTGTGAGCGCTCGGGGCTTGGCTGCTCGAAGGAGTTGACGACGGCGGAGAGGATGGACACGGTGGTGCATCACGGGGGCGTCGGTGGACAGGGGTTTCACGGTGGCGCGAGCTCAGCAGCGTCGGCCATGGCGGAGGGGAGCGAAAGAGAGAGGCAGGGGGCGAGTGAACGTGTCCAGCGGGTCGAGGCGACGACGTGGAGCGTGTCCAGGCCAGCAGGGCGGCGAGGGGAGGAAGCAGGACGGCAGCCAGCTGCGTGGCGCGTGCTGGTGCCGCCGTCGAGCACCTGCCTGCCTGCCTGGCCAAGCCAAGCTGCTCGCTGGCGCGGTGGCTGGGCTGGGCCGGCAGGTGGGCCTGGTGGGTGGCGCCAGGTAAGCTTCTTCTCCTTTTTTTATTTTTGTTTCCTTTTCTATTTTTCTATAGCTTTAGGGCTTTATTTAAAATACCTAGGCACTTTCTAAAATCCTGAAAATATTTGTGGGCCCTATTGGGATTATTCCTAACAGCAAACAATTGTTTCCAGCATTATTTGAGCACTTAAATTATTTAATAGCATTTAAATGCCCAAATTCAATTATTTATGATTTAAATCAGTGACCTTCTGTTGACCTAGAAAAATGTGCACCTATTTTCCCAGAGGTTCCAACCCAAGGCAAAGAGGGTGAACATTTTAGAAGGGCATTTTAGGTTCATTGAAATTATTTTTAGTAAACCCTAGTTGATTTAAGGGGGGGGGGTCCTGGGGGTTCTGCCTTCCCCATTTCAAGTTTCTGATGAAAGTAAAATGATGCACACTCTAATGCATGGACTAGCTAGGGTGTGACATAGCGTCTTCTGCATCCTCTCAGTTGCGTAGCACCAACAATTTTTCATGTGTAACACCCTCGATGCGACTATATCTCCCACGTGTCGAGGCCCGACTTAGGGGCATAATCGCATTGAAGGCATATGTCGCAAGTCAGGTAATCATCACAAACATCCCATGTAATATAGATAATGAAAAGGGATAACATAGTTGGCTTACACTCGCCACGTCAAGCAAGTACATAAATAACATACATCATCCAAACACTCATGGCCCGACTACGGCGCCAAAATAAAAGACAACCCAACAAGCGACATGGTCCCGATCACCCCAACTGGGCACCACTACTGATCATCAGGAAAAGAAACATAGTATCGCTGAGAGTCCTCGTCGTACTCCCACTTGAGCTCAAGCGCGCCATCTGGAGCTGTATCATCTGGCCCTGCATCTGGTGTAATAGTAATCTGTGAGCCACAGGGACTCAGCAATCCCGCACCCTCGCGATCAAGACCATTTAAGCTTAGGTAGGGTCAGGTAAATATATGTGGAGCTGCAGCAAGCGACTAGCATATATGGTGGCTAACTTATTCGCAAAAGGGAGCGAGAAGAGGAGGCAAGGCACGAGCGAGAAACTAGAGAGCAACATGCGCAAACATTACTCCAACACCGTGTCCACTTCCTGGACTCCGCTGAGAAGAGGCTATCACGGTAACTAACATAGTTGATTCTTTTAATTAAGTTAATGTTTAAGTTATCTACAACCGGACATTAACAAATTCCCATCTGCCCATAACCGCGGGCACGGCTTTCAAAAGTTCAAATCCCTGCAGGGGAGTCCCAACTTAGCCCATGACAAGCTCTCACGGTCAACGAAGGAATAGACCTCTTCCCGAGACGTTCCGATCAGACTCGGTATCTCGGTTCTTCAAGACACTTCGACAGGTTAAAACTAATCCAGCAACACCGCCCGAATGTGCCGACAGATCCCGATAGGAGCTGCACATATCTCGTTCTCAGGGCACACTCAGATGAGCGCTCCATACAACTAAAACCAAACCTCGAGTTTCCCCGAGGGGTCGCTGCACAGGACTCTAGTTCGGACCAACACTCAGAGGAGCACTGGCCCGGGGGGGGGGGGGTTCAAAATAAGATGACCCTTGGGCTCCGGAAACCCAAGGGAAAAAAAGAGGCTAGGTGGCAAATGGTAAAACCAAGGTTGGGCATTGCTGGAAAAGCTTTAATCAAGACGAACTATCAAGGGGTTCCCATTATAACCCAACCGCGTAAGGAACGCAAAATCCGGGAACATAACACCGATATGACGGAAACTAGGGCGGCAAGAGTGGAACAAAACACTAGGCGAGAGGCCGAGCCTTCCACCCTTTACCAAGTGTATAGATGCATTAAGATAACATGGCAATATAATGATATCCCAACAAGTAAATAAATGTTCCAACAAGGAACGGTCTCCAATCTTCACCTGCAACTAGCAACGCTATAAGAGGGGCTGAGCAAAGCGGTAACATAACCAAACAACGGTTTGCTAGGACAATGGTGGGTTAGAGGCTGAACATGGCAATTTGGGAGGCTTGAAAGCAAGTGGTAGGCATCGTAGCATTGGCATAGCAAAAGAGCGAGCAAACTAGCATAGCAAAGATAGTAGTGATTTCGAGGGTATGATCATCTTGCCTGCAAAGTTGTCGGAGTTGACTGGATCCTCGAAAGCAAACTCAACGGGCTCCTCGTTAGCGATCTCGTCTCCCGGCTCTACCCAAACAAGACAAACAAGCAACAAGAACACAATCAACCACGTGCAAGGATCAAACAAGATGATGCAAACATGGTATGCTATGCGGGATGCAATGCGGGATGCATATGCAAGATATGACAGGAAATGCATGAACCTGGCCTCAACTTGGAAAACCAAGTGTTCCACTGTAAAGATGAGATGAAATCGCTTGAAAACGATATAAAGAACGCCGGAATCGGAGTTACGGTTTGGAAATGGCAAGCGATTCAAATATGACACCGGTCTGCGATTTACAGCAAGTAGTCATCTAAATGCAATGAGATGAACATGCTACAACACTCAAACATGGCATCAGAATACACGGTAGGGAAGCATTCAAGATGCTTAACAAAAGTATAGCACTGAGCCACGGCCAATTCATCCATTAACAGGTTCAAACAAGCATGGCAAAAATGCAAATGGTAAAACAGATCTCAGACTTAGTGAAATTAACACTTGTCTGGAATTTCAGATCAGGTAGCCCTCTTCGGAGCAACAAAACTATATGCTACAGGACCTGAACATGGCAACGTAAGACATGGCATGGAGCTACTCAAATAGCTTAACAAAAGTCCCTTAGTGACCTTGAGACAAAAGGGATCACAAAATACATTTGCAAGCACGTGAACATAGCAAAAACATAATCAGTTTTCAGACTTGGTGAAAACTGGGACATGCTGAAATCATAACTCAAGTAGGCATGTTTACGAGCTCGATGCACTCACCATGGTGCAAGTCATGGCAAGACAAGCATACATCCATTAGGAAGGCACAAAATGGAAGCTAGACATGGCAAGAACAATGGCATAGCATGCACGGATCAACTACAACAACATCGGCAAAATCGCAAACAAGTTGACGATCTGCCCAGATTGACAAA
Organism: Triticum monococcum; assembly: GCA_034509565.1. Lineage (NCBI taxonomy): Eukaryota > Viridiplantae > Streptophyta > Magnoliopsida > Poales > Poaceae > Triticum > Triticum monococcum. Next base: position 413,999,889 of record CM067844.1, read on the forward strand.
GTAGCAAAAGTAGAGCTCGATGGACTCAAGCTAGGGTGCTCCATATATGCAAACAAAGACATGGATGGATAGAGCACTACAATATTAACAAAACTCATTTACTGATCATCCTCAAAAGAGGCACAGATCACTAGGAAACAACATGAACATATGGCATCATGAGATAAACAATCCCAGGACTTAGTGAAATTACTAAGTCCCTGAAAACAGAATTACTGAGTGCCTCACTTTGCAAGCTTGCACTAGTCACCAAACACATCACAAAAATATATGGGTTGCACCTCTGGAAAGATGACAAAACCCTTAACAAAACATATGCAGAACTCATGGGCATATCATGCACACAATAATCATGGCAAAAATGACAAATGTCTAAGATGGAGTAGCAGATTTGACAATTAACTCAAGTAGCCCTCTTCTAACAGCATTTCGGGTATCAAGATGAACTCAAATGCAAATGATGCAATGGAATGAAATGATGTACCCTCTGAGGCGAACATTTTGATATGCTATATGCATGTATCGAGCTATGGATGCAAAGTTAGGAGGGGTCGAACAGGAGCATATGGACTGAAAATATCTGGGACTTGGTGAAAAAATCAACCTCTAGGGTTTCACTGTTCATGGATCTGGATCTGGGCACCAAACACTGTTCACCGGAGGCGCGCCGTTCGTGGTTCACCGGGGTCGGCCGGAGGAGGGGAAGAAGGGGGCCGGCTCAAGGCGAGGCGAGGCCGGGCGAGGTGGCGGGGTCGCCGGGCGAGGCGGCAGGGAGGCGGGCGAGGCGGCGGGTCGCCGGGCGACGAGCTCGCCGGTGCGGCGAGGCTTGCCGGCTGCCGGAGTTGGTGGCGGTGGCTGGCGCGGGGAGGCAAGGGCGGCGCCCGGCTTCGTGAGAGGCGGCGGCGCGCGGGCGCCCGGGAGATGGGCCTCGGGGGCCGGCTACGGGCTCCCGGGCCGCGGCGGCGGCTGGCGGCGGAGAAGGCCATGTGGCTTAGTGGGAGTGGGCGCGGGCGGCGGAGCGGACATTGTCCGGTCTGCTCCGGACACGTCCGTCGGTGGCGGGGTGGTTTTAGGGTTTCGGAGAGGGAGAAGGATCCGAATTTCGGGGGGGGGGGGGTCTATTTATAGGCATAGAGGGAGGTAGGAGGGTCCAAATGAGGTGCGGTTTTCGGCCATGCGATCGTGATTGAACGCTCTAGGTGATGGAGGAGAGTTAGGTGGGTTTTGGGCCAAATTGGAGGGGTGTTGGGCTGCAACACACACGTGGCCTTTTCGGTCCCTCGGTTAACCGTTGGAGCATCAAACGAAGTCCAAATGATACGAAACTTGACAGGCGGTCTACCGGTAGTAAACCAAGGCCTCTTGGCAAGTCTCGGTCCAATCCGGAAATGTTTAATCCCCACACACGAAAGAAAGGTAGAATTGACCACCGGAGGAGAACGAAGCGCCGGAATGCAAAACGGACAACGGGGAAAATGCTCGAATGCATGAGACGGACAAGTATGCAAATGCAATGCACATGATGACATGATATGAGATGCATGACAATGATAAAAACACACGGAGACAAAGACCCGAACCTGAGAAAATAAAATAACTTAAGCCAGAAACGGCAAGAGTTGGAGTACAAATTGGGAAAGTTATATCCGGGGTGTTACATCATGCCCCCCGCAACCTTGCCTCAGTTGGGAGATGCAAAATCAAGTGTTGCATTGGATTAAACAAGCCCGGTGGAAAGATCTTCTCCAACTTGCAGATCAACTCCGGCGCCAACTCTTCCATTTCTTCTCGCAGGCCAGGCGATAGTTCTTTCACACAAAGAGCACAGAAGAAATAGCTCAGCTCTGCCAGTACTAGCCATTCATCCTTAGGGATGAAGCCATGCAACATCACCAACATTACCCGCTCAAACCATATGTGCCAATCATGACTCTTGAGAGCAAATATCTTCAATTTAGCAAGACTCGCTCCCTCTTTAGATTCTCTGCATACCCATCGGGTAACATCAATTGCTTTTGCACCCACAAGAGAATTTCCCTCATAGCTGGCCTTCCAAGATTGAACCATGCCTTTGGCTTCATCCAGTTCTACTTTCCTTTCGGTTCTTTCATGTTTTGTAACGGTCTATCACATAGCGCCTCCAGATCGACTCTAGCCTTAGTATTATCCTTTGATTTCCCCTCTATGCCGAACAATGTACCAAAAAGTGCCTCGACGATATTCTTTTCAGTGTGCATCACGTCGATGTTGTGTGGGCAAAGGAGGTCTTTGAAGTAAGGCAGATCCCACAAGCATGTCTTGTGAGTCCAAGCGTGTTCCGAATTATACCCCTTGAAATACCCTGGACGCTCTTGTCGTGGAACTTTCACGGCAGATGTCCTAGCGAAAGGACTTAGTCGTAGGGCCATCGCAACTAGGAAGCTTAAAGGGGTTAATCGGGACAAAGGACACGAGATGTTTTATACTAGTTCGGCCCCTTCCGATGAAGGTAAAAGCCTACGTCTAGTTGTGTTGGTATTGCTGGGGTTTCGATCACCAAGAGGCTTAAATCGCCGGCTTGATTATCGATCTCTTACTTCTTGCCCTAAGCTGCTAGTGGGTCATCCCCTTATATACATGGGTTGATGCCTGGTGGCCTACAGAGTCCCGGCCGGCTCATAATCGTGTCCAGCTCGGTGACTTCCTTTACATGCCTTTCTTTACAAGTCTTTCCTTACATACGGCGGTTTGTAATATTGGGCTTTAAACCGCCTCTAGGCCCTTGGGCCTTCTATAAGATTTAATAAACTATCATCTTGATGTTTACTGGGCTTCTTGTGTAACCCGCCATTGGGGCTGACCCGGCCCCTCCTGGGCGGGTCATAACTGATAGCTATCTCCCCAACATTAGGCCCCAGGTTGACTTTGAACTTCGTTCTTTGTCAATCTTCAACACTTAAACAAAATCCATCTTCTTATCATCGCTGAAGTTTTTGTAACCCACCATGACGTCATCTCTTGAAAACCCGAAAAACTTTTATGACGTCATCTCCCAACGGATCTTCATCTTTAATGTCTTCCGAGAATCGAGGCGTTTGTGTAGTTGGATAACCATTATTCCGCTCCCCCTCGATTTTCGCGCCCGTCTGTTCACATTTTCCCTTGTAAATAGGCACGCCCCGGCCTTCCTCATTCTTCACTCTCTCTCTCCGTCTTCTTCCTCTCGCAAACCCTCCTGCTGCTCGAGCCTCACCGCCGTCGCGCTTCTCCTCCGTCTCCGTCGACCTTGGCCGTTGCATCAACCCGAACTGGTCCAGAGAACGGCGGCGACCTCCGCAGAAGATCCGTGGTTGTAAGTGTTCTCCTTTTCACTTCTCGGATCCGCATTAGGGTTTCCAGATTTCTTCGTGTTCTTCATAGTTCGTCGCAGTTCTTCGTAGTTCTTTCCACCACAGGCCTCTTCTTGATCCAAAAAGATATATATGCTTGCGCGGTAATGTTTTTGTGCCTACTCTTGATGCCCACAGATCCCTTTCTCTGGTTCAAAGATCTCATTAGAACTTACAGACTCATCTGCGCTAAACTTTTTAGGTCTGGAATTTTTCCCATTTTGAATAGCCATTTGATCTGGAATAATACCAAGCAGTTAGGAAACTTGTTTGTCTCAACACTTAGCTGAATTTGCTTTTCTCAAATATCTGTAGTCATGGCGGCTTACTGTGCCGGCTTACTTTTCCTTATATGGCATTAGCCCTTAACTAAGCCGCCATTACTTCCCTGTATTATCATCATTGAACTGTTAATTTTGCCATTGAATTGAACCGGCGTGTTACCTTTCTTTTCAGTTCGTTTTTGAACATCATGCCGTCCAAAGCACCAACCATCTGTAACTGGGTTCCCTCAACCGCAACTGAGGAACGTTTGAAGGAGTTCTTCAACATAGGATATTCGCCAGGAAAAGACGTCATGTCTTACCGTGCCCCTAACCAGGACGAAGAACGGCCCAATCCAAGGGCTGGCGAAGTAATTGTTTTTACTGACCATATGAACCGTGGCTTCTCACCGCCCGACTCAAAGTTCTTCAGAGAGGTCCTCCACTTTTTCAAACTCCACCCTTAGGATATCGGGCACAATTCCATTTCTAACATATGTAACTTCCAAGTGCTCTGCGAAGTGTATCTTCAAGAAGAGACGACCGTGGAGCTGTTTAGAGAATATTTTTATCTGAACCGGCAGAACGAGTGCACCAACGGCCTTAGCTTGGAGCTTGGAGGCATCTCAATTCAGCGTTGGCAGGGTGCTGTCTTACCCCTCATAGTCTTGTCGAGTCATCCAAAAGACTGGAATCAGACTTGGTTCTACTGCCAGGACATTTCACCGGCAAACGAGAAGCCACTACCAGGTTATCGCCCCGAACGTCTTGACTCCAAGTTTGCGCTCCCTGACAAGCCCACTGCTGCTGAACGCAAGAAGCTGATACCATCCATCAAAAGGATTAATGCTTTGTTAGGGAACGGGTTAACTGGAGTTGATCTGACCTGCTGCTGGATCTCATGGCGGGTCATCCCTCTAAGCCGTCGGTCAAAACGGATGTACGAGTATGGTGGAGGCCCGGATGACTCTCTTTGCCACAGCTCCGTTCAACTAACGGAAGAAGATATTGTTTCAATGTCAGCCCTTCTGGTGAATGGAAAATACAGAGACTGCAGTATCGTCGGGTTAAACCCCTTCTGCAAGCTTAACCCGATGCCAGAAGTAAGGATACTCTGATCTCCCTCCTTTGTATTTTTCCCAGTCGTATTGTTTAATACTTGTCAGACCTTTCATCTTGTTTTTACCTGTCTGTAGGCCAGATCTGATTTCTGGAAAGTTAAATATGACCATGAAGCTGCCAAGAAGGCAAGAGTCGCCGCCATAAATGCCAAGAAAACGACCCGGAGGTCGAAAAAGAAGAAGAAGAGCACTACTAAAGATTGGATGAAGATTGACGATTCTTCTGAGTCGGAGGTAGCTCTTGACTCCCTTGGCCAATTTTTTAACAATCTTATTAACATTGATCATTACCGGGATGACACTGGGGCCAGTCAGGCCGTGGAAGAAGAGGTAACTATTTCCTACGACTCGGCCCATTTGCCAAGACAGAAACTTCGAGTCGTAACCCAGAAAGTAAGGTTTTCACACCCTTTGGCTTATCTGGACCCTCACTTTCTTTTGAAAAAACAGCAACATGAGAGCCGCCGTCAAGCCCGGACTGAAGACGAACCGGCTGTTGCTCTTCAACAAACTCCCCAAAAGCGCCGGAATGAGGTTTACTTCTTTTGTCTTTAACTCTATTTAATGGATCCTTTCCCTTGCATTACTTTAACTTTATTTTATCTTTTCAGGAGGTGTCTCGCTCTTCTGGCGACTCATCACAGACCCAATTTTCGGCCTTCAAGACCGCCCCTGGGTAATGAAAAACCCTCCTTTTTCCGAGTTGTTCAAATTGTATCTTTCTACTGACAGTCCTGCAACATTTCTCTTAGTGGCCAAGCTAAGTCCAAGAAGGCAAAGGCAGCTAAACCAGTGGAAGACCCGCCAATCCTTGCATCTGACCCGGCCATGCCACCTTCTCCTTCATTAACCGACGCTCCAGAAGACCCGCCTGTCGATGCAGAAGCAAATCCTCCTGAGCCGTCGCTTGATGAGACCACCGTGAATCCTTCCGCAACTGAACCATCAAGCTTAGCCAACCCGCCATCACCATCTGCACAAGACGTTTTGATCACCGGGAGCCATTTTATTGAACCGGGGAATCCAACCGTGCTGGCTCGCCACACGGCGAAACAAGAGGCATTGGAGAGGCAGAAAGTGCGCTTTGACATTGCCAATTATGATCATCGAAATGCCAACGATATTTTATCCTGCTATCTCAGCCCTGTGCACTCCAGTCGCGACTCCGAGATCGAAATGGTCAAACAGTTGCAGCTGAAATACTAGGTATGTTCTTCCGGCTTATCTCTATTCCGCCAGCCCCCAAGTCTTTAGATTATAAGAGAACCGGAATGATCTGTAGACTTTATAATATAGGCCAAGACTTTTACCTTTGAAACTTTTCTTGAGTTCAAAAAATATAACAAAGCTTCACCTGTAGTCCCCAAGGGGCGGTTCATTTTGATCATAAATGAGCCGGTACTTTAAATTGTCTTGTACCGTATTCAAACACTTCATAATCCAGCTTAACCTTGAGAAACTTGCTGAATAGCATACATTAGCCCCCAAGTGCCAAGTGTTGTTACTTTGTAAAGTACTTGGGACTTAAAGTATGTCTTTAGAGTCTGAAGAAATTGTTTTGGCATACATTTGCCCCCAAGTGTCAAGTGGTTTTTTGTAAAATACTTGAGACTTGAATCTTGATGTTTGAACCTTTAAGCGAAATCTTGACTCATCTGAGTATGTTTTCTTGCAGAATGCCTTATCTGAACTGAACTCGCAATTGACTGATGCGAAGACCCGGCTAGCAGGTCAGGAAGCAGAAATCAAGTCTGCTAACTCCAAATTGCAAATAAGTCTCTCTGAGAGGGAAAATTTAAAGACCAGCTTCGCTGCCAAGAGGAAAACCTGGGCAAAGGAAAAAAACGCTTCTGACACAATGCACCGAGAAGGCCGAAGCAGCCCTTGAAGAGGTTTCAACAGAGCTAAATGGTTTAAAGGGCCGGGTGTCTCAAATGGTGGCCGCCATCTTTGGTAAGCCGTTTGTCTTAGATCTTGTGTACTTTTTGCTGATCCGAAATATAAGCCGTCAGCTGACTTTGTTTATAAAATATGTGCAGGCCCACGAAGCAGGAATATGAGCCAAGATTATGTGATTAAACTAAAGGCAGTGTATACCTTATTGGAACAACTGTATATTAGCGCACAATGGGCACTTGCCGCCATCTCTCCTGCCAATCAAGGACCCAACCAGCTCAGCGACGTCTTGAAGAAACTGTCAATCCTACCCGCCAGATTTCAAGAAGTGAAGCGCTCCTGTGCGAGAGCCGGAGCTTTGATTGCCCTAAGCCGCTCCAAGGCTTGGGTGCCAGATCTAGACCCGGCGGACGTGGCCATAGGATATCCTACCGTGAAGGAAGACGGGTCACTGTTTGAACAAGATGACTTTGTTGCCTACGTGAGGGAGGTGCGACCTCAGGCCACCATTCTTGGGGATGAAACGAACATCGATAAATATCAGTCGGGTTTTGATTTAGATAATAATAAGATGGCGACTCCCTCCTATCAAGTAACCGATTTAATCTCGAGAGAATTCCTTATTTGGCCCTTTCTTAAAATTTGCTTCCTTTTTTGGCCCTAAAAATTGTTCTTCCCTTTTTGACACTATAACTTCATTTTGTTCCTCCCATGACACTTCCGTCAGTTTTGGCACATAAGGGTGTTAAGTCTAACATGAAAAGACCATTTTACCCCTCCTTTTAGCACGTCGGAAAAGAATATAGAAAGTGTTGTGCGACCGAACCATTCTCCATGTTCTCTCCCGATTCACTGCCAGAGCTAACCCAACGCCAGCGCCAGCGGCACGAGGCACACAACGGTAACTGCCCGGCTGTAGTGGGATGGTGGCCGGAGCTAGCTCCTAACCGGGGCGGGGCTGGGCATACGTACTACTGTATTATATTGGTGGCAGCCGACCGACCGAAATATCCTATGCCTATACGGACTTTGACACGACTGAGCAAACCTACTAGCCTAAACATAGCCTACGCATGCTAGGACTTGACCAAACCGTACAAGACTCGTATGACAGCCAGCCGGCTAGCACATGGCAATAGCCACACAAGTAACCAAGCCGACTCATATTGAGTATGTTTGAATTCAAATGTGTTATGCGGATGTGATAAAACGGTAGATTTGGTTTCTTTTGGTCACATAATGCATCAGGGGTACAATGGTATTTTCATGTTAGATTTAATGCCATTATGTGCCAAAACTGACAAAAGTGTCATGGAAGGAATAAAATGAAATTGTAGTGTCGAAAAGGGAAGAACAAATTTTGTAGGGCCAAAAAAGGAAGCAAACTTTAAGAAAGGGCCAAATAAGGAATTCTCTCTTTAATCCCGCCAGTTCGTGAAAACACATTTGCCCCAGAAGTTGATCCGGCCAGCTTGATTGACGAAGAAGCAGAATTTGTCACCGTGAATAGTTATGACTGGTCAAAACCCAGCTTCCAGTTAACAGAGGGCGGTAATCCGGCAAGGGAGGAGCAATAACCATCTTCATGGGCTTTAAAATCCTTGTAATAGTTTAGCTGTGAAAACACTACATGCTTTGCTTATGCCATCGCGCATAAAACACTTGTATGTCATTTTGTGTTTCTTGATGTCAATATATGCATCATATTTATGGTTATCCCTGTAATACTTCAGCTCTGTTCCTGTAAATACAAGATAAAAAACTAGCTTGGCGGCTTAGTACCGAACGGGTTAAAACACCCGGCTTGTAGCCAATATGAAAACAGAAACAGATATAAAAGTAGAACAAGGCTGAAACTAACCCTTTGGTTAATGCAGCAAGCAATTGCGCACAAACAACAACCATACTTGTACCTTTGATCCTTAGACCACCGGTTTAAATAATCCGGGTGATGAAGTTGATAACTCAATCTTTTTGAGAAGTCAATGCTTCTGAATACTTAATGATCATCATACCTTGGCGGCTTTGTTGTCAAATAGTCCAGCCGGCGAAGAAGATCATGCTAATTATTTGTGAAATTGAGACAACAAAAAACTAAAAAGAAAATAACAGGTAATAAATACGATTTAACTTTGTATTTGGGGGTTTCTGATTCGAATACGATCAGTAAACCGGACCAAAGGGGTTAAGCTAAGGTTCGAATACGACTATATAGCCCCCAATGGCTTTGGCATTGCACCGATCAAGAGGGTACCGACAGCTATGTTCTCTTTGGTTCGTATACGACCTATGTTTGAACAGGAAGCCCCCAAATGACCTTGAGAGGTTTTTAACGACCCTGATTCGAATACGATCCAAGTTGGACTCAATAAGGGGTTAAGCTATGATTCGGATACGATCAAGAAGCCCCCTAGTGAGTTTGGCCTTGAGCCGATCAAGAGGGTTACGACATCTATGTTCTCTTCGGTTCGAATACGACCTATGTTTGAACAGGAAGCCCCCAGGTGACCATGAGAGTTGTAGCTAGATTCGAATACGATCATAAGCCAGACCAAAAAAGGTTAAACTTGATTCAAATATGATCAGCTTCTTAATAGTCATTTGAAAATAGGAAATAACAAAGATGCATAATCTTTTGAAAAAGAAAAGAGACCGATGGACCTGCTTTATTACTTATCACGGTATATACAATGTTAAAGTATGTACATGATGAGAGCCGGTGGCTCAGGTGTAGTATGGCCGAAGTTGAGCAATGTTCCACAGCCGGCGGGTCTCTTCCTCCGACTTACGTGAGTCTTTGTGCTCTCGAACGTCAATGAGGTAATATGACCCGTTGTTTAAGTTCTTGTTGACCACAAAGGGTCCTTCCCAAGGTGGGGATAACTTGTGTGCATCTGACAGATCCTGGATGAGCCAGAGCACCATGTCACCTTCCTGAAAAGTCCTGGACTTAACCCGACGGCTGTGATAACGGCGCATGTCCTGTTGATAAATTGCTAATCGAGCCACTGCTAAGTCTCTTTCCTCATCTAACAAGTCAAGTGCATCCTGTCTGGCTTGTTCATTATTAGCTTCAACATAGGCCGCCACACAGGGCGAGTCATGAAGGATGTCACTAGGCAACACTGCTTCTGCTCCATACACCATGAAGAAAGGTGTGTAACCTGTGGACTTGTTAGGTTTGGTGTTGATACTCCACAGCACCGAGGGTAATTCCTCTACCCAACAAACCGACGTCCGCTTCAAGGGAACCATAAGCCGGGGTTTGAGACCTTTTAAAATTTCCTAATTCGCTCTCTCAGCTTGACCATTGGACTGAGGATGAGCTACAAAAGAAACATCAAGCCGGATATGCTCACGTTGACAAAACTCCTTCATAGCCCCTTGGGACAGATTAGTGCCTTTGTCAGTGATAATGCTGTGTGGAAAACCAACACGGAAAATCACCTTTTTCATGAACTGAACCGCCATGGCCGCATCACACTTACTCACCGGCTCTGCCTCAACCCACTTTGTGAATTTATCAACTGCCACTAAAAGATGTGTCTTTTTATCCTCAGACCTTTTGAAAGGTCCCACCATGTCAAGCCCCGAGACCACAAACGGCCAAGTGATTGGAATCATCCGGAGCTCTTGAGCCGGCACATGTGCTCGTCGTGCGAACTTTTGACATCCATCACATCTACTGACCAGATCCTCTGCATCAGCGTGAGCCGTCAACCATTAAAAACCGTGACGAAAGGCCTTGGCCACCAGAGATTTTGACCCGGCGTGATGACCACAATCGCCTTCGTGGATCTCACAAAGTATTTCTTGGCCTTCTTCAGGGGAAACACACCGCTGAAACGCTCTAGAGACGCTGCGATGATATAATTCTCCATCAGAAATCGTCATTGACTTAGACCACCGAGTTATCTGTCGACCCAAGGTCTCATCCACTAGCAACTTGCCCCGGTTCATGTAAGCCAAGAACGACACTGTCCAATCTGGGATGACATGAAGAGCCGCCACCAACTGTGCCTCCGGGTCAGGAACGGCTAAATCTTCTTCTGTGGGAAACTTAACAGACGGGTTATGCAAGACATCCAAAAAAGTGTTAGGTGGCACCGGCTTACGCTAAGACCCCAACTGGCTTAGAGCATCAGCCGCTTCGTTCTTCCTATGGTCAATATGCTCCACTTGATATCCTTTGAAATGTCCTGCAACCACATCAACTTCACGGCGATAAGCCGCCATGAGAGGGTCTTTGGAATCCCACTTGCCTGATACCTGTTGAGCCACTAAGTCCGAGTCGCCAAGACACCTGACCCGGCTCAGGCTCATATCGTTGGCCACTCGAAGACCATGGAGCAAGGCTTCATACTCTGCTGTGTTGTTAGTGCAAGGAAACATCAGCCGTAACACATAACAAAATTTGTCACCTCGAGGGGAGGTTAAAACAACTCCAGCCCCCAAGCCTTCCAACTGTCTGGACCCATCAAAATGAATAGTCCAATATGTGTTGTCTGGTTTCTCTTCTGGCATCTGCATTTCTGTCCAGTCATTGATGAAATCAACCAGTGCTTGAGACTTGACCGCAGTACGTGGCACATACTTCAATCCACGAGACCCAAGCTCAATGGCCCACTTGGAGACTCGTCCGGTGGCTTCTCTGTTTCGAATGATGTCTACCAAGGGAGCAGAGCTAACCACAGTGATTGGGTGACCCTGAAAATAATGTTTAAGCTTCCGGCTCGCCATGAACACCCCATACACTAGCTTCTGCCAATTTGGATAATGTTGTTTGGATTCAATTAACACCTCACTTACGTAGTAAACCGACCGTTGAACAGGATGTTCCTTGCCAACCTCCTTGTGATCCACCACAATTGCCACACTAACAGCTTGTGAATTGGCGGCTACGTATAACAACAACGGCTCTTTCTCAATTGGAGCAGCAAGGACCAGCGGCTCAGCAAGCTGTGTCTTCAGATCTTCAAAAGCAGAGTTTGCAGCATCGCTCCAAACAAAATCATCTGTTTTCTTCATCATCTGATACAAAGGCATCGCCTTCTCCCCTAGCCGGCTTATGAACCGGCTCAAAGCAGCAACACGACCCGCCAGCCGTTGAACGTCATTGATGCATGTTGTTTTGGCCAGGGATGTAATTGCCTTGATTTTCTCTGGGTTAGCTTCAATACCTCGGTTGTACACCAAGAAACACAAGAGCTTGCCAGCTGGGACTCCAAAAACACACTTAGCCGGGTTAAGCATCATTTTGTAGACCTGGAGATTATCGAAGGTCTCTTTCAGATCTACGACCAAGGTTTCCTCTTTCCTGGATTTTACCACTATATCATCCACATAAGCATGAACATTATTGTCGGATCACAGGTTCCGGCAGACCCTTAAGGTTTGAACACTAGGGTGCGCGCAGAGATCACGCCTTCTACCTCCCCGTCTCACAAGATCTAAACTACTAAAAGAACTGCACAAGAGACACAAGGTTTATACTGGTTCGGGCCACCGTTGTGGTGTAATACCCTACTCAAGTGTGTGGTTGGTGGATTGCCTCCTGGGGCTGGTGATGATGAACAATACAAGGAAGAACAGCCTCGCGAGGGTCTGTTCTTGGCTGGGGCGATGAACTGCTAGGAGGAGTTCAGTCACCCTTCTCTCTCTCACTCACTCTCTCCGCTTTTCTCTCACTTGTCGACCGTCCGAACGAACCCCTTGCTATGCGAGTGGCTGGTCCTATTTATAGAGGCCCTGGTCCTCTTCCCAAATATTGAGCGGGAAGGGCGCCAACAATGGCGGGATAATTTGAAGGGGAACAGCAAGTACACTTATCCTGACTAAAGTTGGTCTTCGCCTGCGAAAGGCTCTGCGGTGACGCCATGCTGGGCTCCATGGTGACCTCTGTCTCGTAGTCCGCCTGGTCTTGGTATCGTTGCACCGAAATGGCAACCTTTGCCTGATGCCTCGGTACTCTGCGGCTGCGCTTGCCCCCTTTGCACCAAAGAGGAAAGAAGGACGCTGCGCGCGCTGGCGCCCGCCTGGCGCCCTGAGTCATCTTGGCTTGCGTCATGGGCACCTCGCGAGGTACCCCGCCTTGATTTCTCCGCCTCCTCGCGAGCCAGCCTGAGGAGGCTGCGCCGTGTCATCCGCCCCGCGAGGCTTGGCCCCTCGCGAGGGTCTTGAGTCTTGTGTTGATGAAGATGGGCCATGCTGGGCCTCCTTTGAGCCATGCCGCAGGCCGCAGGCATGCAAGTCTGGGGACCCCCGTTCCTAGAACGCCGACAGTAGCCCTCGGGCCCAAGGCGCGCATGGACTTGGCCGTGCCGAGAGGCGAAAGGGCAAGGGCAAAGCGCCGCGGGCCCTAACAGCCTGCGGCCTTGGGCGCCACGTGGCGGTTGATTGGACGCAAGTGCTTCAGCAACCGCGCAGGTTGGTAAAGGAGCGGCATCTGCCCAGACTTCGCCTTTTGCTTTCTCCGGTCGCTGCTCAGATCCCCTTTCTTGCGCCTTCCCTTTCTTCCTCCAAACTTCTAGATCTGCTCCAGCTGCGCGACCTAGGAAACCATGGCGCCTCGCCAGCCTCCGGCCAAAGCTTGGTATTCTCCTGCTTTGGACTTGCCGAATGTGTCCAAGGCGGGCCTTGCCCGGCTGCGCCGGATGGCGGCGGCGCAGGGCATCAACGGGACGAAGGTGTTCAAGGCCGGCTCCGCCACCCCTGAGGGCCGAGGGAGCACCTTTTATCCTCTCTTTGTAAGCTCCATTGCCGCGAGCCTGGTGCCTCCCTTCTCCGAGTTCTTCTTCTCTGTCCTCCACCATTACAATTGCAGGCTCTGCATCTCCACCCCAACTCTGTCCTTCTTCTGGCGATCTTCGCTTACTACTGCGAGGCCCACGTAGGGGTGCAGCCTTCGGTGGCCTTGCTGCGCCACTACTTCTCCCTCCGGGTCACCGCGGCTCTCCTTCTGCGTGCGCGGGCTTTGTCGCATATGGCGGCACCATTGCCATCTCGAATCCCGGGAAGAGGATTAAGGGCTTTAGGAGCAAGTGGGTCTTGGCAGATGCCGGGCGCATCCACCCTCGGCTGATCTTGCCCGCGGAGCAGCCCGTGAGCTATAGCAACTAGTGCCGAGCGGAGCTCACGGACCCCCGCGTGAAACTGGTGTTGGAGAAGATGGACGCGGACCTGAGGCCGGCCAGCATGGCGGCCGCGAAGTTGACCGGTGCGTCGCTGTTGAAGGAGTTCCTGGAGCACCAGCTGGCTCCGCTCTGGCGGTACCCTTCTCCAATGTGGAGGCCTCATCCGAGCCCCGAGGCCGTGGACGAAGAGGATGTGACCGCGGTTCTCCAATTTCTGGTCGGGGGCGAGGTGGCAAGGTTGAAGGGCGCTCCCAAGCCCTTGTTCCTTCACGACGACTGGGAGCAGGTGGTGAAGTCCATGCCTGTTTTTAACGGGGATGGGCTCGTGCCCGTGGCGGCCTCCCAAGGACCGGTGGATGTGCCTTCCGGCGACTCCAGCAATGAGGAGGAGGAAGAGGAGCGGGGAGTGGGGCCCGACTCTGGGGCGACTGATGGAGAGTCGAGGGCTCCCCTCTCCCGGCGCGGGTCCCGCACTCTCCGCCTTCCGCCGAGCGATGATGATGATGATGACAATGACGTACTGGGTAGTGGGAGCTCGCCCATGATCCCGGAGAGGGGCAGGACCGGGTCGATCCCCCGCAGGTCCGTCCTGACTCCAGGGCGAACCGTGGATGCGCCTTCTGCTTCTGAGGTCGACCCTTCCAGCCGGCTGTCAGGCTTCAAGTTGGGCCGGAGGCTGCCCGAGCTCACCGGCGATGACCCGTAAGTGCTTGATCCTTGATCTTTTGTTTCTCGTTCCGCCGACGAGGCTTGATGATTGCTTCTCTTGAATAGGCTGGCGCCAGCGGCGAAGAAGCCGAAGGGAGCCCCCGAGGCCCCATCTGTGGCGACACCTCCGCCTGCAGGGGAGGGAGATCGTGACGCGCGGGCCTCTCCTGCCCGCTCATCCTTGCGAGGCTTGGTTGAGCTGGCTGGGGCGAGCCCAGCCCCCATGGCTCGAACGACTCCCGAGGCGCCCTCGTCTGGCGCCGCTGCTACGGCTGTGGAGGCGCAGCGGATTCCGCCTCGGGACACTGCGGCCTCGCCGCCGCTACTTTCTCCTCCCGTTCCACCGATCGTTGCTTCCCCAACTCCTCCTGTTGTCTTGGGGCGCACCGATGTTTCTCTGCCTCCTTCTTCCATCTTGGAGCGTGCCGTTGCTAAACTGGACCGGCTGCGGCAGGATCTTCTTGGCGCCGACCCTCGCCTGGTGGCCGGGCGCCTAGAACTGGCTTCGGGGTGGATTCGTTCTGATGCTTCGATTCGGGCGGCGTTGGTTCAGGCCTCAACAGCCTGTGACAGAGAGAGGGAGGCCACCCTCGAGGCAAAGGCTGCCCGAGACGCGGCTCTGGGAGAGGTGGTTGAAGTCCGCGGTCGTTGCAAGGCCCTGGAGGATGAGCTGCAAGGCCTGCGGGACCAGCTCGCGAAGGAGGTTTGTCTTTGCCAGGAAAAAGAAGAAGGCATGAAGGCTCGCGAGGCGGCCATCGAGGGCCGGGAGGCCAAGCTCAAGAAGCGCCACGACCGTCTAAGTGCACTGGGGGAGGAGCTGGAGGTGACGAGGGTCGAGCTGGACAGCAAGGCCAAGGTTCTTGCCGAGGATCGCGTGGCCTTCGCGGACATGGAGAAAGATGCCTGCACTTCGCTGAAGACGCTTTACGAGAGCGGCCTGGACAGCCCGCTAGCCGGTGATGGTGACGGCCCCGCCAAGCTGCTTCCTTTCCTGGTTAAGGCCCTTGGGGACGTCGCCCTTGGCATCGGCCCCACGGCCGAGGCCGAGGCGCGCGTCTTGTCTTCTGCTGCGCTGACGCGGGTATTCGCCCACATCTACCTTCGTGATCCCAACGCCGACCTCGACGGCCTGCTGGAACCGGTGATCGGTGAGGGTGGTGCCACCGCTGTCGAAGCCGTGAAGGGGCGCGCGGAGGCGCTGCTGGGGAAGTTCCGGGCGTTTAGCACCAAGCCAAAGCAAGGCACTGCCGGCCCTGCTGCTCCACGAGGCGAAGCCACTCCGCACAGCTTCACCGCTGACAAGTGACTCCATTCCTTCCTTGTTCTTCTTTCAATTCCTGCACATGCATCACGCCTCGGGGAGGCATTTAAACTTGCGTTTGGTACTGAGACAACAGTATGGGTTGTAATATTTGCTTTTAAATTCCTTGAATTTTATGTTTTTCTTCCCTACTTGCTTGTGTTCTACGCCGGCAGAGCCCGGCCCCGCGCGTGCCTCACCCAGCATTAGCCCCGACCGGAAACCAGGACGGGACCAAAGGAGTGAGGGGCTACGTGACAAGTTAGGCTCCTAAGTCGAGATGCTCAGGAGTCCCCCTTGGCGTGCGAACAACAAGTAGGGAGGCGCAATGTAGGTGTATCTTCCGTTCTATGTCTGCAGAGCCCGGCTCCGCGCGTACCTCACCCAGCATAGCCTTTCGGAACTAAGGATTGAGGGGCTACGAAGCCAGTTAGGCTCCTGAGTCGCGATGCTCAGGAGCCCCCGTTGACGCGCAAACAGCGGGTGATGAGGTGCAATGTAATCGGGGCTACCGTTCTACGTCTGCAGAGCCCGGCCCCGCGCATACCTCACCTAGCATAGCCTTTCGGAACTAAGGAGTGAGGGGCTACGGGACCAGTTAGGCCCCTGAGTCGCGATGCTCAGGGGTCCCCCTTGACGCGCAAACGGCCTTCATACCTTGGCTCCGCTCAAGGAGAGACGCGCGACGAACCAGGCCCGAGGGGCCTGTCTGGGCGGTGTACGTCTGGGTTTGACCCAGTCGTAGCCCCCGTGCCTAGCCCCCTCGCGCGGCACTCCCGAGGGGAGGCGTTGCGATGAGGCCAGCCACTGAGCTCTGGGCTCCCTGAGGTTAATGCGGCCCGGAGGCCACCCCCAGTTGTTTATCACCAGCGCGGAGCATAGCGCTTCCGTATGTGTACGGGCATAGCCGCTCCTCGGCAGTGTCGTCAGCCAGCGCGGAGCATGGTGCTTCCACTGGTACGTGGGAGGGGGCTCCCCTCTGGGAGGAGCCCCCGGGGCGTGTACAGCCCCGCCCTGACACGTGGCCGGCACGGTAGGGCTAGGTGAGGTGTATCTGGGCACCCGTGAGCCAGCGCGGGACTCACGAGGCCCTACCTCTAGGCGGGTTGCGCCTGGCACTGGGCCGTATCTTGAGATGTGTCCCTGCAAAATTTGGTTAGATGCCGGTACTCTACGTCCTCGGGTCCCGGCCCTCGAGCTGCCAGGTCGCGATGCCGTGGACAAGGCCAGAGGGTGAGGGCTGGAGAGCCAGTAAGAGCCCTGAGTCGCGATGCTCAGGCACCCCCCTTTAACGTGCAAGTGGCCGACATGGAGAAGAAGGGATGCCGCGGATAGGCATCAAGCAATCAAGCGTGATTGGCGAATGCATAATTGGAAATAAACACGAGGGAGATACACGCCGCTGGGCCTAGCCCGAGTGGCTTGGGGATGATGCAGCCCGAGGGGCGCCCCCATCAAGGCAAACTAACGACCGAAAAATAAAAGGGGATATATGCCATAGGGACGGACCCACGCGGCCTGGGAGTGATGCAACCTTGGGAGGGTGCTCCCAGCTGGGAACGAAGCTTGAAAGATGTCACCTGAGGATGTCGTCGGCGAAGTGGCATTGGTGCAGCAGACTCAGTGGGCTGCGGAAGCTGATCCTCACGAGCCCCCAGGCCCCGGGGCCTCCGGAGGCTCCGGAGGCACTGGTGACTCCTTGCGAGCTGTCTTCATCTCCGCCAAGGGCGCGGAACGCCTGTCTTCCTGAGCCTCCATGATGCCCCTCATGAGGTGCTGGTACGCCGCAGCCATGCTCGGTAGGCCGTAAGGCATGCGAACATAGCTGTGGGGTGGACCCCCGCAGCGCCCCACTTGTGAGGGCCAGAGACGCTCCGTCGTGGCGATCTGATTGAGCCCTGGTACGTCGACGCAGACGCGCAACCCACCATCCTCGCCTGGATGTGGGGCCACAGCTGGTATACAGCGGCAACCTCTCATGATCCTTGACTCCTGTAGTTCTTGAATGGCCTTGTTAACGAACTCATGCTGGTCTGACCTTCCTTGCCTGGCTCCTTCTCGAGGGAAACATGCTTCGAAGCACGCCTCCACATGGTGCCCAAGCGCCTCCCTCGTGACCCCGGCTAGGTCGTTGGCCCTCCAGGTGAGAGCCCCCGAGCCCTGCCTGAGGAGGGCACCGGGCGTGCTTTCCTATGCGATGGATGGGGGGTCCCCCTGGGCTGACACGGGCCCTGAAGGGCCTGCCTCCTGAGGGGCTGAGCCTGACGACGTCTTCTTCTTCTTGGGGGTGGTCTCAGGAAGCCTCCTGCTCGCTCCAGGGAACACACTGCATCCTTCTCTTCAAAAGGCACCGTGATGACACCGCCACTTCCTGGCATCTTCAGGATGTTGTAGCCGTGGTGAGTCACGACCATGAACTTGGCCAGCGCTGGGTACCCGAGGATGGCGTTGTACGGCAGGCGGATGTGGGGGACGTCGAAGTCGATGAGCTCGGTGCAGTAGTTGCTGCGAGCCCCGAAGGTGACTGGGAGGCGGACCTGCCCGATCGGGACTGTGGAACCGTCGGTGATTCCGGAGAAAGGCTTGGTTGGCTGAAGCTGGTCATAGGGTACTTGGAGATTGTTGAATGTTTCCACGGACAGGACGTTGAGCCCCGCCCCTCCGTCGATGAGGGTCTTGGTGACCAGCACGTTGCTGATGACTGGGGAGCAAAGCATCGGGAGGACTCCGGCCGTGGCCGCGCACTTGAGCTGGTCCGCTGAGCTGAACGTGATGGCGCACGCCGACCACCTGAGGGGGCGCGTTGCTTCGAGCTTGGGAAGAGCTGCACTTGGTCGCCAAGTTGAACAGCTCTAGGGAGGTGCAGAGGTCTTCGTGCATCGCTAGCTCCTCCTTCATCTTGACGTCGCGCACGCCATCGGAGAAGGCCGAGATGATGGCTTCCTCGGACACCTTGGGGATCTTGAGGCGCGCACTGTTGAAGCGCTGGATGTACTTTTGCAGGGTTTCCCCAGGTTGTTGCTTGATGCGGTGCATGTCGCTCACGGCGGGTGGCCGGTCGCGAGTACCTTGGAAGTTGGCGATGAAGCGGGTGCGCATCTGGTCCGAGGAGGAGATCATGCCCGGAGCCAGATTCAGGAGCCAGGTTCGAGCTCCTTCCTTGAGCGCCATGGGGAACCAGTTCGCCATGACCTTTTCATCCCCGCTGGCAGCCTCGATGCCCAGCTCATAGAGCTGGAGGAACTCTGCGGGGTCAGTTGTGCCGTCGTAGCGAGGAGGCAGGTCTGGCTTGAACTTGCCGGGCCACGCGACGCTGCGCAGCTCGGTGGTGTAGGCGCGGCAGCCGGCGGTGGCCACAAAAGGCTTCGGCTGGTGGAGAGCTTGGTCTTGAGGGTCCCCACGTGTTGCAGCTAGGAGCAGAGCGAGGTCTTGGCGTGCCGAAGCTGGAGCAGCGTCGCGGCATGCCGGAGTAGGGAGTGCCCGGGCAGCTCCTTGCGGGCGAGGGACTTCTTGGCAGCTCCATTCTTGTTGCGCTAGCACCTAACGGAGCGGGTTCCGCCCAGGGGCCACACGCCTTGGAGCGATGGCATCTTCTTGGAGAGGAGGGGGCTGGTGCGCCTCTGGAGCTTCGTTGCCCGCGCGGGGCGGGGTGTGGCGCAGAGGAACGGACGGCGTGGAAGAGCCCCCTGCGGCGCGGACAAGCTCAGCGACGCGGTCGAGCCACTCTTCGTAGACGTCGTCGACGGGGTGGTAGCGCAGGAGCTCGTGTGCCTCGAGGAGCGCAGCTCGAGCCTCCAAGTAGCGGTGCGGCCGTCTTGGCGCACGGATGGTTGCTGAGACGATGCTTGCTCCTCGCCCCCCGCCGGGCCGGTGGCGGCGTTGATGGCGGGCGATGGGGAATGACGAGGACGCCAACCGACGGGGGCCGTCTGGGCAACACGAGAAGCGATGGCGGCCCGGCGCTCGGCGCGGGCCCGACGAGCGTCGGACATGGACGCGACGGTCGGAGGAGAACGGAGTGGTGGAGGACAGATTCCGGCGCACCCCTACCTGGCGCGCCAAATGTCGGATCACGGGTTCCGGCAGACCCTTAAGGTTTGAACACTGGGGTGCGCATGGAGATCACGCCTTCTACCTCCCCTTCTCACAAAGATCTAAACTACTAAAAGAACTACACAAGAGACACAAGGTTTATACTGGTTCGGGCCACCGTTGTGGTGTAATACCCTACTCCAGTGTGTGGTTGCTGGATTGCCTCCTGGGGCTGGTGATGATGAACAATACAAGGAAGAACAGCCTCACGAGGGTCTGTTCTTGGCTGGGGCGATGAACTGCTAGGAGGAGTTCAGTCACCCTTCTCTCTCTCTCACTCACTCTCTCCGCTTTTCTCTCACTTGTCGACCGTCCGAACGAACCCCTTGCTATGCGAGTAGCTGGTCCTATTTATAGAGGCCCTAGTCCTCTTCCCAAATATTGAACGGGAAGGGCGCCAACAATGGCGGGCTAATTTGAAGGGGAACAGCAAGTACACTTATCCTGACTAAAGTTGGTCTTCGCCTGCGAAAGGCTCTGCGGTGACGCCGTGCTGGGCTCCATGGTGGCCTCCGTCTCGTAGTCCACCTGGTCTTGGTCTCGTTGCACCGAAATGGCAACCTTTGCCTCATGCCTCGGTAGTGTGCGGCTGCGCTTGCCCCCTTTGCACCAAAGAGGAAAGAAGGACGCTGCGCGCGCTGGCGCCCGCCTAGCGCCCTGAGTCGTCATGGCTTGCATCATGGGCACCTCGCGAGGTACCCCGCCTTGATTTCTCCGCCTCCTCGTGAGCCAGCCTGAGGAGGCTGCGCCTGAGGATGCGCCGTGTCGTCCGCCCCGCGAGGCTTGGCCCCTCGCGAGGGTCTTGAGTCTTGTGTTGATGAAGATGGGCCATGCTGGGCCTCCTTTGAGCCACGCAGGCAAGTCTGGGGACCCCCATTCCCAGAACGCCGACAATTATGCCCAATCTGATCATGAAGACAATTCTGCACACACCGTTGGTAAGTCGCCTAGGCACTCTTAAGCCCAAAAGGCATAGATACATAGCAGAAAGCTCCAAAAGGAGTGATAAAAGCCATCTTCTCCTGATCTTTGACTGCCATCTTGATCTAATGATAACCTGAATAAGCATCCAAGAAACTCAAACATGCGCAACCCGCCGTAGCATCGACGATCTGATCAATACAGGGGAGGGAAAAAGGGTCAGCCGGACAAGCCTTGTTTAGATCGGTGTAGTCCACACACATACGCCAGGTGCCGTTCTTTTTGAGTACAAGCACCGGGTTGGCTAACCACTCTGGGTGAAAGACTTCTACAATGAACCCGGCCGCCAAGAGCCGGGCCACCTCTTCTCCAATGGCCGTGCGCCTTTCTTCATTGAACCATCGGAGAAACTGTCTAACGGGCTTAAACTTTGGATCAATGTTGAGAGTGTGCTCAGCGAGTTCCCTCGGGACACCCGGCATGTCGGAAGGTTTCCATGCAAAGATGTCTCGGTTCTCACGGATGAACTCGATGAGTGCGCTTTCCTATTTTGGATCCAAGTTTGCACTGATGATGAACTGCTTGATGAGTCGCCAGGCACAAAGTCAACCATCTTGGTGTCATCAGCTGATTTGAACTTCAACACCGTCTCATGCTCTACCGTTGGTTTCTTTAACGACATCATGTCTGCCGGGTCAACGTGATCCTTGTAAAACTTTAACTCCTCTGTTGCACAAACACACTCAACATAGGCGGCGTCACCTTCTTCACACTCCAAAGCTATTTTCCGGCTCCCATGTACTATAATGGTGCCCTTATAACCCAGCATCTTGAGCTACAAATATACATAACACGGCCGAGCCATGAACTTGGCATAAGCCAGCCGTCCAAACAGAGCATGATATGGGCTTTTGATCTTAACCACCTCAAAGATTAATTTTTCTGCTCTGGAGTCATACTCATCTCCAAAGGCTACTTCCAGTTCAATCTTACCAACTGGGTATGCCGACTTGCCAGGTACCACACCGTGAAAAACAGTGTTGGACTGTTTAAGACTCTTATCAGTCAACTCCATCCGGCGGAACGTCTCATAGTAGAGGATGTTGATGTTGCTGCCTCCATCCATGAGTACTTTAGTGAATTTATATCCACCAACCTGAGGTGCCACTACAAGGCCAGGTGACCCGGATTATCAACCCAGGGTGGGTGATCCTCTCTGCTCCACACAATAGGCTGCTCCGACCAACGTAAGTAACCTGGAATCGTCGGCTCAATGGCATTGACAGCCCTCTTGTGAAGCTTCTGGTCCATTTTACATAAACTAGTGGTGAACACATGGTATTGCCCACTATTCAGCTATTTTGGGTTGCTCTAATATCCGGACTGTTGCTGCTGATTACCTTGGCCGGGTTGTAGATTATATCCTCCTTGGTTACTAGGATGGCCCTGACTGTGAAATCCTCCTCCACCTAAACTGGTGCCCGGGCCATGGAAACCGCCTCCACCTGAACCGCCACCTGGGCCGTGACCTCCATCAAACGCATTTGAATTTTCAAACGCCTTCATGATTGTACAATCTTTCCACAGGTGGGTGGCTGGCTTCTCCTAGGTGCCGTGCCTTGGACAAGGCTCATTCAATAGTTGCTCAAGGGTGGGACCTGACCCGCCCGACCAAGGGGGTTGCCTGCCCTTGCGCCCTTTATTTCTGCCCTGCGCATTGGTGTTAGCAACAAACTCATCAGCCTTACGTTTATTACCTCCTTGATTTGCCGGGTTATGTTGGTGACCCTTGTCGTTGCCGTTCTTCTTTCCCTTCGCTATCTTTTCTTCGTTAGACACCGGGTCTTTTTTACTATCAGAATCAGCATACTTGACGAGAGCCGCCATCAACTGACCCATGTCATTACAGTCATGCTTGAGCCGCCCCAACTTTTGCTTTAGAGGTTCGAAACGGCAATTTTTCTCCAACATCAAGGCTGTTGAGCCGGCATCCATCTTATCAGGCGAATGTATTATCTCCTTGACCCGGCGCACCCAATGGGTTGTAGACGCACCATCCTCTTGCTTACAATTAGTCAGGTCCATAATCGACATAGGCTGCTTACACATGTCTTTGAAGTTCTGGATGAAACGAGCTTTCAACTCCGCCGATGAGCCGATAGAATTAGGTGGCAACCCCTTCAACCAAGTACGAGATGTTCCATCCAACATCATAGTGAAATACTTGGCCATTGCCGCGTCGCTGACCTCCAACAACTCCATAGCCATCTCATAACTCTTAATCCAAGCCCCAGGCTATAAGTCGGCCGTGTAATTAGGCAATTTATGGGGCCCCTTGAAGTCTTTTGGCAAACGCACATTACGTATGGCCGGCACTAGGCAAGGGACACCTCCTGTTCTTGTGGTCACCCCTGCCTCAACTGAGGTTGCTGGATAAGCTGGAAAGGTCTGATGAGCCGCCTGCTCTGCTGCCAGTTGAACCGCTCGCTCCGCCTCTTGCCGGATCCTCTCCTGATCCGCCAAGTTAATGGCTCCAGCTTGCACCGGCTCATACCCGTGCGGCCGATTGCGGCGTTGAGCATTGCTTGACATGTCAGCTGACTCCATATGCCTACTGTAGCTTGGGCTCCGGCTCAGGCGAGGAGTTGAATGGATCCTGTCTCTACTATACGAGTATGCATCCTACTGTGCTAGAGCTGTTTGAACAAGTTCTCTCACCCTTCGCGTTTCGACTGCCGCCGGTGAGTCACCTTCCATCGGGAGAGCCGCCAAACGAGCTGACGTTGTGATGAGGTTTTCCAAGGGATTGGAGAAGTGACCCGGCGGCGTTGGTACGTAATGCGGTGGAGTGGCAATCACACGAGGTGGTTCCATGGCACGCGGTTGGACCGGCGCGCCGGGTGTCGTGATCTGATTTGCCTCCGGCGGGTTGCTTCCCCTGGCTCCAGGCGTATGAAAAAGGTTCCTGGGATCGAGCATCAGAGTTATACGTGACTGAGTTTTCTGATGCCTTCTCCTCATGACTTTGTTTGACGCATTTAGATCCACTGAGAGCCGGAAGGTCTCTGCTTGAAGCTGTTGAGCATGAACGTCCAAAGCCGCCCGCTCTGCTGCCATCCTGACTTCCTCCGCGACCAGATTTTCTTTAGCTTGCACCATCTCTTCACGTACACATGCCACCTCTGCGTCATGCTGGGCTTTATCCACCGGCTCTACCACGACAGTCAACAGAGTCATCAGTTTATCCATGAGGTCCATTAGAATCTGAGCCAGGGGGCGTGCGGGGTCTCCTGACCCGGCTACGGCCGACCCGGTAGCTGTGGCCGCTGCTGTTGTGGAGTTTTGCCCAGGCTGTGTCCCTTCCATGAAGACTCCGGCCCAATTCGGCGGCTCAAGGGGGTTCGGAATACTGCTGCCATCGGAACAGCCCCCGAGCATGCCATCCTGCAGCTGGTACAAAGAGTCCGTCTCGCCCGTTCATGATGCAGTGTCAGAACAGACGTCCTTCCACCGATCCTTCAGAGTATTCACCATCATGGACACAGCCTACAAAGGCATGCTTCACGACAGATTGAACACGGGCGGTCCTCGCGCGCTGAGCCATTTAGACGAGGTTGGTGTGGACGTCCGACTCAGGGCCTGACTCGCCGATCCGGCCGACGAAGACATGAATTCCGCTGAAGGGGACCCGGTATCCGTACTCAATTGAGCTGGCCTCGGGGCCCAGCCTTCGTCGTCTATGTAGAGCCTGCCGCGACGAGTCTTGGTCATCCGGCCCACAGCGTATCCCTTGAGCCCTTCGAAGTTTCCCTTCAAGAACTCAAATCCACCGTGCGCTGGCCCCATGGTGGGGGGCAACTGTCATGGAATTGTCACGGTAGATGTGCTAGCGAAAAAACTTAGTCGTAGGGCCATCGCAACTAGGAAGCTTAAAGGGGTTAATCGGGACAAAGGACATGAGAGGTTTTATACTAGTTCGGCCCCTTACGATGAAGGTAAAAGCCTACATCTAGTTGTGTTGGTATTGCTGGGGTTTCGATCACCAAGAGGCTTAACTCGCCGTCTTGTTTCTTGTCCTAAGCCGCCACCGGGTCGTCCCCTTATATACACGGGTTGACGCCTGGTGGCCTACAGAGTCCCGGCCGGCTCATAATCGTGTCCGGCTCGGTGACTTCCTTTACATGCCTTTCTTTACAAGTCTTTCCTTACATACGGCGGTTTGTAATATTGGGCTTTAAACCGCCTCTAGGCCCTTGGGCCTTCTATAAGATTTAATAAACTATCATCTTAATGTTTACTGGGCTTCTTGTGTAACCCGCCATTGGGGCTGCCTCGGCCCCTTCTGGGCGGGTCATAACTGATAGCTATATCCCCAACAGCTCTGGATCTAGATTGAGAGCGTTTAACTGATCCAGGGTCTCTTGGCCTGTCAACACAGGTGGTGCAGAGTTTTTGACAACTCTACCTTTGATGAAGTTCTTCTTGTCTTTCCTGAACTTACGGCGAGGATCCAGGAACTGTCTATGGATGCCGAAGCAAGAAAACTTGCGACCGGCCTGAAGCCAACAAAACTCAAGAGCTCCCTTGCATGTGGGGCACATGAACCTTCCATGCACACACCAGCCAACAAATAGCACATACGCCGGCAAGTCATGCGTCGAGTACATGTACCATACACGCATAATGAAGTTCCGTTTGCTAAAGGCGTCATATGTCTTGAATCCATTATCCTAGGCTTCTTGCAATTCGTCCTTCAGCAGCTGCATGTACACATTCATATTCTTCCCCGGATAGTTGGGCCCTGGAATTATCAACGTCAGGAAAATGTTCTTTCTTTGCATAATCTGTCCGGGGGGGGATTGAGTGTAAAGACAAATATGGGCCAACAACTATATTGGGATGCGGTCCGACCAAACACACTGAACCCATCCATCCTGATGCTGACTCGAGGATGCCTTGGATTATCCGCTTTGTCATCATGTAATGCATCGAAGCGCTTCCATGCTTCACTGTTCGATGTGTGCACCATCATCAACTTCCAATATGCTTCTAGTTGGGTTCTTTTGCCCATTTTGTGCCATGTCATCTGTCTGGCCGTCTCTTCGACCATGAAAATATGTTGAACTCTTGGTACGATTGGCATATACCGAAGATCATTAATGGAGATTTTGGTCTGTGTCGTGGATTTGTCACGACATATATCCTAGTGTGAGGACTTGTCGTGAGGCCAATGTAACTAGGTAGTAGCCTGAACGGGGTTGATTGGAATCGAGAGACACGAGGGGGTTAACACGCAAGACAAGGATTTAGACAGCTTCGGGCCCCGGGAAACATCATCCGATAATAGCCCTACATGCTGTTTGTGGCTAGGTCGTATTACGTATGCTCATGAGGGAGTCACCGCATAAACTGGCTCTCCTCTAGTTGTGTCTAGCCCTCGAGATTATTCAGCCTGTCCCTCTTAGGGTGTCCTGCCCCTCCTTATATAAGTTGAAGGGCGGGTTACATATAGAGTCCATCTCAGATTAAGACTTAAACTATTCTGACTTATCTTCATGGGCTTCTCTTCATGGGCTTCTAACCATGGGCTTCTTAACGTCTTGGGCTTCTTAACTCCAGGTGACTCATTTTCATGGCTAAGTACTTGCCGGGTGATAACTATCAGTCATCTTACAATCTGGCTTATAATTGTCTGCTGGCTTACAATCTGACTTATAACTGTCTGCCGGCTTACAATCTGGCTTATAATCTGCCTTGTCATCAGTGAAATACCAAGTCCCGGCCGGGTCATATGTCTGGCCGGGTCATACCGCGGGGTATATCCCCGACATTAGCCCCCAGTTTAATTTGGATTTATCCATGTTAAACTGATCCTGCAACGTAAACACAAGAATAAATTTGACATGTTGTGCTCCGGGTTTAATATTCTTGTAAGCCGGCACCTGATCATTCTTAAGTCCTTGTCATTTCCTTCTTCTAGAAAATCCGGGTCAATAGGCCAGCTTCATAATCAATTTTCTAATATTGGTTTCTCCCAAAAAAATAATGAAGAATAATTCATTTGATTCATCTCCCACGGTTTAACATTGCCAAAATATCCGGTTTGTAAATATTGATAGCACCGGGTCATAATTGTTGCTAACATCAAGCTTGAAAACGTATCTCCCTTATATGCATACCACTTGTAGCCCCCAAGTCTTAAGAAAGGAGCGTAGTAACAGCTTAAGACTTGCTTTAATATAAATGTTTCAACCTTGAAGAAATCCAAGTTGTTCATCTCAGTTACTGGTCAAAACTGAATATCACACATATGTAGCCCCCAAGTGCTGGGTTGTCATGCTTTCAGCAACCTGGGACTTGTAATTGCCTTATGCTCATAAAAACTTTCAACCAGTGTATCCTCCAAGGGTCGGGTCATTATGCAATAATGAGCTGGGACTTTGTATATTCTTCAATCGAAATATCATCATATGATGTAACCCCCACCATGGGGCTCGAACCCACGTCCATAGGGTTAAGAGCTTTGTACTCTACCAACTGAGCAGTGGACCCTTTAATATAATGGATTAAGTATTGTGTACCTTGAATTTTTGATAGGAGCAATTGGTAGCCCCCAAGGGCTAGCTCATTACGATGTAATGAGTCGGGTCTTCAATAAAGTGAGCAAAAAATGACTTTGCATTAGCCCCCAAGTGCCATGGTGCATGCTGGCAGTGACATGGGACTTGCATATTTGATGTAATCTCAACTTGAATAATGTAGCCCCCAAGTGTCGGGTTGTAAGCCTGCAGTGACTCGGGACTATTCCTTCCATTGTAGAATAAATCATATCCATTGATAAATAATAGCCATTGCGCTGAAGCGACTTTGTAAACCTTAATCATAATACTGGTTATTGATAACCATCATAAAAATCCAGCCATGTTGGCTATTCAAGATTTGATAATATAATCGGTATGAAAACCGATTCCTGCCATATAAACCAGTATATCCATGCATGCAATGATAATGCAATGTATGATGCAAATATATGATGATGTATGTGTATGATAACAAAATATAAAAAATGTCGGCTTTCGAAGCTCGAGTCTTACTTCAATGAAACTAGCATGATAGCCACTAGTTTATCCTTGCTTTTGTGAGCCGGCTCCCACATGACCCAATCGATGTTTTAACCTGGATAAGTTCAGGGTCCATATGGATTGACTTAGCAAGAGTACACGAGGTCGGAATAGCATCATGCAAACATGCAGGTTTAGCCAAGTTTCAATGAAGGGGGCTTAATAGCCTGGGTTCATCCTCGCTATCCGTAAGCCGTACCCTCACATGACAAACCAGCGTTTTAACCTTAATGAGTTCAGGGTCTTGTTTAAAAGACTGACTGTTAAGAGTTCGGCAGGTCAATCAGGATTACCTGATGGAGAAGGATTTGGCATACAGGTAGGATAGCCCGGAAGGGTTACATGCTCTTTGGTGAATACACCTATGTTTGAACAATATAACCCAGTCAAGAGGGTAGTAACGCTATGTTCTCTTTGGCGAATACACCTATGTTTGAACAGGAAGCCCCCAAGTGACATATTCGGGCAAGAGGGTAGTAACACTATGTTCTCTTTGGTGAATACACCTATGTTTGAATAGGAAGGCCCCAAGTGACATATTCGGTCAAGAGGGTAGTAACGCTATGTTCTCTTTGGTGAATACACCTATGTTTGAACAAGAAGCCCCCAAGTGACCAATAAGATAAGCCAATAAGGCAGGATACCCATGTTTGAACCGCGCATCATGGCAGCAAATACTCTTTGGCAACCTTTTAGTTTTTCCTGAGAACTCAAACTTGCGAGAGATGGATTCTTTTTTGAACTGGACGTTAAATCGGATATTCAGAGCTTCAAAGCTTTATGGGAGAGAGATGTCTCTTGAGCCGGATTTAAACCGGAATCTTCATTTTGAGCCGGAAATATTCTGACGGCCTTTAAATTTTCATTAATACAACAATAGCCTCTGAGACCGGGTTATCTTTCCCTTCAACATCCTGGGGTTCTTGAATTTGCTGAGACTGGCAAGACTTGTTGAGTCATATCATTGTAGCCCCCGAGTCTTAAGACGACTCACGGAGTCGGCTTGAGATTCCTCATATTTGACCGTGATATAAACCGGTATATAGTTGAACAGCGGAACGCTGAAATTCATATAAACCAGAAGCTTGAAGAAAATTGACAATCTTCGCAACACTCGTTGCACACTTTTGGTATGAGTTATTCAATAAACTCCGTGACATGACGGTCACCTTTGCAGTAGACAATTTGTCTTGCATCGAAAAACATTGGAAGCCAGAGTAATTGCTCTTTTAAAGAAAGCGATATGTAATATAAAATTATACTGGATGTATTTCACCTGATATGTTAGACCAAAAATTATCCACCGCAGAGTTGTTGATCACCACGGTGAAGCTGAGATTAACCATGGCCGAGTCGGCCATGGTGTTGTAAGCCGGTGCGGCGGGCAAGTTGACCAGGACGTTTGTAAACTGGCGCGGACGCACGAGTCAGCCGCAGGCACGGACGGTGTAAACCGAATAGCGGGGGCGACAACTTGCACGTGTATCCATCGAGCAACATGGCAACGAGGAACGCCAATGCAAAATTATGCAGGCGCACGCTCCATATCCGCAATATAACAATATCTTTGTCATCAATAATTATCCTGCATCAAAATATTGCAGGACAAAGTAATTGTTTTCGAATAAATTAATATATGTGATGAAAAACATTGAAAAAATAGCACCTGATTTTTTGCTGGATAAGGCGGACACTGATGCCGGATAATGTTGGACACAGTCTTAGTCCTTCCGATCCAAAAGGTAGTAGTATTATTTCTTGATTCTTACGCAAACTCTGCTGTAGTTTTGACCTTCACATGGGACGTAGAGCAGTAGCACTTGGTTTCAATGACATAGAAAATTGCCCCCGGCTTGCTAGTAGTGGCAGTACCAGGAATTTCTGGATCCCTTCATATCCGAAGTATGCTGTCACTGATGATTCCTATCGAGTGGATTAATCTGAGCTTTTGTTGTTAACAACAGCAGTTAGT
This sequence comes from Triticum monococcum, assembly GCA_034509565.1. Classification (NCBI taxonomy): domain Eukaryota; kingdom Viridiplantae; phylum Streptophyta; class Magnoliopsida; order Poales; family Poaceae; genus Triticum; species Triticum monococcum. The sequence continues at coordinate 414,029,784 of CM067844.1, forward strand.
GGGAGGTGCAGGGTCGCAGCAAAGGCGAATAGCAGCGGCAGTTCAACGGGAGCACCAACGGGTCTCGGCCTTGCTTTCTTGCAGACAACAGTTAACAACGGCCCTCATAAAGCAGCGAGCGAGCGACAGAGGGGTGCCGACGTCCGCGGCAGAGAGGACTTAGCACGGGAGGTAGCTGAAGTGTCGGGTGTGACCCGGCAGGGCAGCTCACATCGACGGGTCACAACGATGATTTGGCCAAACAGCGGCTCGGAGCAGAGGCAGCTTGAGGCCGCAGAGACGACACGTTGCTCACAAGGCGACTCGACGGCTGCCGCAAGGCAGATTCGTGGCGGCGGCTGTCAGTGTGAAAACCGGTGGATCTCGGGTAGGGGGTCCCGTACTGTGCGTCTAAGGTCGATGGTAACAGGAGGCAGGGGACACGATGTTTTACCCAGGTTCGGTCCTTCTTGTTGGAGGTAATACCCTACGTCCTACTTGATTGATATTGATGAGTACGAGGATTACAAGACTTGATCTACCACGAGATCATAATGGCTAAAACCCTAGAAGTCTAGCATGTATGATTGTGATTGTCCCTATGGACTAAAACCCTTTGGTTTATATAGACACCAAAGGAGACTAGGGTTGTACAAAGTCGGTTACGGAGAAAGGAATCTTCATATCCAAACGCCAGGCTTGCCATCCACGCCAAGGAAAGTCCCATCCAGACATCGGAGAGAGTTTTCTATCTTGTATCTTCATAGCCCATTAGTCCGACCCATGTCACACAGGCCGGACGCCCGAGGACCCCTTAATCCAGGACTCCCTCAATAGCCCCTGAACCAGGCTTCAATGATGATGTGTCTGGCGCGCAGATTGTCTTCGGCATTGCAAGGCAGGTTCTTCCTCCAAATACTCCAAAACAGCGTTCGAATACAGAAAATGTATTCGGCTCTACAAAACGAGTACCACACACACACACACGCAGAGAGTATAATATTTTATGATTCCAATCCACTGACAACTTTTGTAGCGTGACATCATGTCATAGCCTAGTCATTATTTCGAATCGTTTTTTAGCCCCCCGCTTCATGTTTCAAGATGTAGTTTTATTGGCACGTCTTGTCAAAGCAGAGATCGTGTCCTCTTTTTGTGGGATTCTCATCAATATGGGCGTGGGTAATCCAACCACGCCGCCTGCACGACCCTTGGGGAATAGGCGAGTTTTAAGACGAGTGGGGAGGCGTTTGATATTTGCTGCCTTTATAAAGGGATAAGGATTCACCTCTTTCACTCACACCTTCCTTCTCTCTGCCCATCCATTCTCGAGCTCCTGCGCCCAAGCTTCCATCCTTTCCACCTCAAAAAAGCACTCTAGCCATGTCCGGATCTGGAGCGCAAGCCAGGTGAATGGTTTCCTCTGTCAAGGAGAAGGACATCACCAAGCTCCGGGAGGCCGGGTACTTAGCCAAAGAAATCGCCCACCGGCTTCCAGCAACGGGGCAGCTCATCCCCACCCCAAAGCCCCATGAGAGGGTGGTATTCATCCCCCACTTCATCCGCGGATTGGGATTCCCTCTCCACCCATTCGTCCACGAACTCATGTCCTACTACGGGCTAGATTTCCACGATCTGGCCCCCAATTCCTTCCTCAACATCTCGGCATTCATTGTCGTGTGCGAGGCCTTCTTCCGCATCCCACCCGACTTCGGATTGTGGTTGAAGATCTTCAATGTGAAGCCGAAGGTGGTGGGCGATCAACACGCAGAGTGCGGAGGCGCCATGGTGAGCAAGCTGCCCAATTTCACATGGCCCAAAGGTACCTTCGTGAAGACCGTCAAAGGATGGCAACAGTAGTGGTTCTAGATCACAGAGCCTCGCGACGCCACCTGGGCCGCGGCTCCTGAATTCCAGTCCAGCGCCCCGATGCGGCTCACCTCCTGGCTAGAGAAGGGCCTAGACTGGTCTTCGTCGGACGAGCTGACAGCGCTTCAGACGCGCATCAGGAGCATGGTGGACAAGAACGTCAAGCTTGTCAATGTGATCCAGGTGATGCTTGCTCACCGGATCCTTCTGTGCCAAAGCCGGACTTGCCATCTGTGGGAGCTCGATCCAGCCAAGCACCAGACCTTGCAACAGTTCTTTGGTAGTATGCATGAAGACATCTGGAAGGTGCTCTTCAAGGCCAACGAGACGTGGCCGGCAACGACCGAGGACTGCGGGCATGACCTGGCCCATCTCGCTAGTGCGGTAGGTTTTCCATATTTCAAGGTGTATACTTTACTTGCATATTCAAGGAAGATGTCTAAGCTTCCCCATTCATTTTTTAGGGGTGGACAAAGAAGGACGAGCGGATCTAGTGTCCGGCTCCGCTGCCCAAAAACCCAGCAATCCCTCTTCTGACGAAGATGCTGGTTCTGGCGCCCTACAAAGCGCCGGAGAAGAAGGCCAAGAAGAAGGACAAGGAGACCAGGAGTGGTCTCCACCGTAAGGGCACTTAGGACGTGACGTCCGAAGATGCCGAGACCCACTCCTCCCACACCGAGGACGAGGAGGAGGAGGAGGAGGAGGAAAGCAATTCTCCTTCGGAGGGGGGAAGGAAGAAAAGGGCGGCCTCCGTGCCTCTGGAGGCAGAGGCGTCCAAGAATGGGAAGGTTTCCCTCATGGATAACTCCGCGTGGGACATCGACAGCAGCTCGGAGTGGCACGCCAGAGATAAGCCCCTAGCCGAATTGTGAGTACTCAAAGGCACTGACGCGTTCATATACCCAGCCTCTTTACTTCATAATTTTAACATGTTAAATCATGCACTTGTAGCCCGGCTCGTTCTGACCTTGAGCGATCCTCATCTTCAGGAAATTCGCTGGATCCGAAGGTGATGGACAATGGGTTCTTCCGGCGGCCTCCTCTCCCAAGACTACGGAGGACGCTGAAGTGCTGTCCCGAAGGGCCCTCCCAGCTCAGGGGGAGGTATAGGAGGCCGTCATGGTGGCGCCAGAGGATGATACCTCGGCCGCCGGACAAATGGGGGAGCAGATCCCCATGGAGACTGGCGATGGGGGCCATATCCAATTCAGCCCCCAGCCGAATACGACCCCGGGGACCTATACGGCTCCGGAATCCGGCAAGAAGCCTCCTTCGAAAGAAGGAGGTGCACCAATTCCACCGGTGACCTCTGTCCATCCAGAGGCCCTAGATACTCTACTGGAAGCGCTGTAAAGCGCTTCCAATGTTGAGGAACACTGTATCCTTATGGGTACGGTGATTGAGAGTGTTTAGTCCATTAACAGCGGACTGACCGAAGCCTGCACCAGCCTCCTAACAGGCTTTGAGGTAAGCAACGCAATTGTATAAAAAGAATGTCATAGTATAGACAATAGCCCATGAGACCCTGTCCGGTGTTCGGAAAGAAAAGACGGACAGAGGATCAAGTAATTTTCTCATGAGGCTAACCAAATATGTCTTATGTGAATAAGCATGCATCATTGTTGGCTACGACCTCTCATTCTGCCGAATTCTCTAGACTGAAGCAGAGTCTGGAAGAGCTTGGCCGTGTAAAAAAGCAGCTAGAAGACAAGCAAGGTATGCAATGATCTTTCATAGATCCAGAAGGGATGAATGATTTGTGCTGACCATAGTGCCATGATATTTGTTTAGGAGCGGCGACCGAGGTGTACATCCTCAAGAAGGCGCTGGCCGAGGCCGAGGAGAGAGCGGCAAAGGAACACACGGCCCGCGAAAAGCTTGAGGCCAGGGTCGGTGAGGTCCAGCAGGAGCTCCAGGACGCCGTGAAGAAATATGAGTCCTTGGAGCGCAACGTTGCGGATCAAGAGTCCAAACTCGCCAAGGCCCGCCAAAGCACACAAGATGCCCGGGTTGAAGCCCAGGGCACCCTCCAGGAAATCCAAGAGGCCAAAAAAAACACGGCGGGTAAGGCCTTCATTATGCAGAGAAAATATGTGAAGAAGAGGTATGTCTTACTAACCAGGATTTGGAGTTCTCCAGGAGCGTTTGCAGATTTACCGTGCAGTGTTGCCAACGCTACGGAGTTCTTCCGAGCAGAAGAGGGGAGCTTGATGGAGAAGCTGTTCTGGTCACAATACCTTGCGCCAGAACATCCGGTTCCCTTTAGCGACTAGCTAAAATTGCTAGTCGAACTGCATAGGGTGGCCGAACTAGCCATGAAGGATCTAATAATCCGGCTATGGACTACCAAAGTCATACCCAGTAACTACTTTGGGCTTGTGAAGCGGCTGGTTAATGCCTGCCCCCGACTTGACGTCATCAAGCAGTAAGTCTGCATCGAGGGTGCGCGGATGGCCTTTGCCCGTGTCAAGGTGCAGTGGGCGAAGATGGATGCTGCCAAGCTCGCGACCGAGGGACCGCCCGCTGGCAAGGAGCACCGCATGCCGGAGCGGTATTTTGGTGATGTCCTCAAGGGATCCCGCATTGTAGAGGGCCAGTGTTCAAAAGACATTATCTTCGAATGAATACATTCATGTTATCTTGCCTTGTATGATGAAACAAAGCCATTATGTAATATAATGCTTGTTTATTATTTAAATTTTTTCCTCCTGTGCGGCCGTTTTTATTAAATCTGAGAGTTGGCTAGTCGTCGGCTTCAGCCCCCACATAGGTAGTACGGGGGTGTTCGGGATGGAATCTAAACACCCTTGATCAAAGAATTTGGTCCTTGAAGGAGGTGTTTAGCGCAACGAACCAGGAAATCGGACTATGTGGCTTTATCACCCTCACTTAGCCATAGGAGTTTGACAATAAAAATGTAGGCGCAACCCCTAGTTAGCTTTTAATCCGGACTAGGGTGCTGTAAACACCTGATCAGATGAAGGCCGATTCCTCGCATAATGCGGAAAAAAACACAAAAGATTTTTTAACCTCCAAATAGCTGACCAGCTCTCGCTGCATCGTGACAGTCAGTTTTCGAATTTCTCTAGTATGGTGTTTGCTCGGATAAACCAGAAACACAATCGCAGTAGTTCTCCCTTTACTATCCTAGCCGATAGGACGGAACGTAAGGTAGCCAGCACAGGAGCCGGGCAACCCAACTATTGACCAAAGACATGATTCGGAGTCGATGCATATAATGCTAAAATTCGAGGTGCCGAACTATACTGTAAAAGTGTTCAGACTTTGCTGCCATAGTATGGAGCGCAATGAAGCCCCTGGCCAAAAGGCGTACCAAAGTGTATGGGTGCAATTGATAAGAATAGTGAAATAAAATGAAGTAGTAGGCTAGTGCCACATAAGTTGGGCCGCAAACTGTTTCCATTATAGTTTTGACTAATACGTCAAAGCGTATTTGTACAAATAGTGCGATAAGCAACAATGGCTATTTAACATGCCAAGTCCAAGGGGGAGCTGCGCACGGGTCCTGAAAACAGGTAGAATGATCATTAAGAAGAACATCTAGAGATTCTCCCACACGTGTGTGCTGCTTGCCGCCTTGGTATATCCGTCCTTCGAAAGGACTGATGATTAGGACGTAGAGAGGGGCCTATGGAAAAGAAACCTGAAAACGATAAAAAGAAAAGTGAAAGTATGTGTGTCCAGGGAAGGTCTTGCCATATTGTGGACCACATTCTGGTTATACCTCCATCTCTACCCATGGTATTTTCAGTGCGTAATTATGTACGCGCGGTACGTATGCTGTCACTTGGTCGGGACTGAGACGGAGGTCGAATTGCTAGTCTAACTCCTAACGAGCTGGACTGCCATGATGCGGAGTAGTCCGGACACGTTTGACAGTGTCCGGGAGCTTGGCTGCTGAATTAAAGTTCTGCCTTAAAAGGCTGCTCTGTACTTCCACTGCCAGGGACGCAGTGTGTTCCTCAGTACGGAGGGAGCACGCTGTGTTTCCATTGACTGTTATGACACCGCGTGGTCCGGGCATCTTGAGCTTGAGATAAGCATAGTGTGGCACGGAATTGAATCGAGCAAACACGGTTCGTCCGAGTAGTGCGTGATAGCCACTGTAGAAGGGGACGATATCGAAGATTAACTCTTCGCTTCGGAAGTTGTCCGGAGATCCGAAGACAACCTCCAATGTGATTGAGCCCATGCAACGGGCCTCTACACCTGGTATAACTCCTTTAAAGGTAGTTTTGGTAGGCTTGATCCTTGATGGATCGATGCCCATTTTGCGCAATGTATCCTAATAGAGAAGGTTGAGGCTGTTGCCACCGTCCATGAGGACTCGTGTGAGGTGGAATCCATCAATTATTGGGTCGAGAACCAGTGCGGCTGAACCGCCATGACAGATACTGGACGGATGGTCCCTGCGATCAAAGGTGATCGGGCAGGATGACCATGGGTTGAATTTTGGGGCGACTGGCACTATCGCATAGACATCCCTAAACGCGCGCTTGCGCTCCCTCTTGGGGATATGAGTAGCGTATATCATGTTCACCGTCTTGACCTGAGGGGGAAACTTCTTCTGCCCCCCTGTGTTCGGTGGATGGGGCTCCTTGTCATCGTCCTTGCTTTGCAACCCCTTTTCCTTGTTCTTGGCATTTAACTTGCCGGTTGATAACCCACAAGTATAGGGGATCACAACAGTTTTCGAGGGTTGAGTATTCAACCCAAATTTATTGATTCGACACAAGGGGAGCCAAAGAATATTCTCAAGTATTAGCAGCTGAGTTGTCAATTCAACCACACCTGGAAACTTAATATCTGCAGCAAAGTGTTTAGTAGCAAAGTAATATGATAGTAGTGGCAACGGTGGTAAAAGGTAACGGTAGCAAAAGTAATAGTTTTGGTGTTTTATAGTGATCGTAACAATAGCAACGGAAAAGTAAATAAGCGAAGAACAATGTATGGAAAGCTCGTAGGCATTGGATCGGTGATGGAGAATTATGCCGGATGTGGTTCATCATGTAATACTCATAACATAGGGTGACACAGAAAGCTCCAATTCATCCATGTAATGTAGGCATGTATTCCGAATATAGTCATACGTGCTTATGGAAAAGAACTTGCATGACATCTTTTGTCCTACCCTCCCATGGCAGCGGGGTCCTAGCAGAAACTAATGGATATTAAGGCCTCCTTTTAATAGCGTATCAGACCAAAGCATTAACACATGGTGAATACATGAACTCCTCAAACTATGGTCATCACCGGGAGTGGTCCCGATTATTGTCACTTCGGGGTTGCCGGATCATAACACATAGTAGGTGACTATAGACTTGCAAGATAGGATCAATAACTCACATATATTCATGAAAACATAATAGTTTCAGATCTGAAATCATGGCACTCGGGCCCTAGTGACAAGCATTAAGCATAGGAAAGTCATAGCAACATCAATCTTAGAATATAGTGGATACTAGGGATCAAACCCTAACAAAACTAACTCGATTACATGATAAATCTCATCCAACCCATCACCGTCCAGCAAGCCTATGATGGAATTACTCACGCACGGCGGTGAGCATCATGAAATTGGTGATGGAGGATGGTTGATGATGACGACTGCGACGGATTCCCCTCTCTGGAGCCCCAAACGGTCTCTAGATCAGCCCTCCCGAGAGAGTTTAGGGCTTGGCTGCGGCTCCATATCGTAAAACGTGATGAATCTTTCTCCTTGATTTTTTTTCTCCTCGAACACGAATATATGGAGTTGGAGTTGAGGTCGGTGGAGCACCAGGGGACCCACGAGGCAGGGGGGTGCACCCAGGGGGCAGGCGCGTCCCCACCCTTGTGGTTAGGGCGTGGGCCCCTAACCTTGATTCTTTGCTAGTATTTTTTATTATTTCCAAAAATAATCTCCGTGGAGTTTCAGGTCATTCCGAGAACTTTTCTTTCTGCACATAAATAACATCATGGCAATTTTGCTGAAAACAGCGTCAGTCCGGGTCAGTTCCATTCAAATCATGCAAGTTAGAGTCCAAAACAAGGGCAAAAGTGTTTGGAAAAGTAGATACGACGGAGACGTATGAACTCCCCCAAGCTTAAACCTTTGCTTGTCCTCAAGCACTTCAGTTGACAAACTGAAAGTGATAAAGAAAAACTTTTACAAACTCTGTTTGCTCTTGTTGTTGTAAATATGTAAAGCCAACATTCAAGTTTTTAGCAAAGATTATGAACTAACCACATTCACAATAACACTTAGGTCTCATGTTTACTCATATCAATGGCATAATCAACTAGCGAGGAATAATAATAAATCTCGGATGACAACACTTTCTCAAAACAATCATGATATGATATAACAAGATGGTATCTCGCTAGCCCTTTCTGAGACTGCAAAACATAAATGCAGAGCACCTTTAAAGATCAAGGACTGACTAGACATTGTAATTCATGGTAAAAGAGATCCAGTCAAGTCATACTCAATGTAAACTAACAGTAATGAATGCAAATGACAGCGGTGCTCTCCAACTGGTGCTTTTTAATAAGAGGATGATGACTCAACATAAAAGTAAATAGATAGGCCCTTCGCAGAGGGAAGCAGGGATTTGTTGAGGTGCGATAGCTCGGTTTTAAAGCAGAGATAAATAATATTTTGAGAGGCATACTTTCATTGTCAACATAACAACCAAGAGATGGTGATATCTTCCATGCTACACACATTATAGGCGGTTTCCAAACAGAATGGTAAAGTTTATACTCCCCCTCGAGCAACAAGCATCAATCCATGGCTTGCTCGAAACAACGAGTGCCTCCAACTAACAATAATCCCGAGGGAGTTTTGTTTGCGGTTATTTTGATTTGATTTGCATAAAGCATGGGACTGGGCATCCCGGTGACCAGCCATTTTCTCGTGAGTGAGGAGCGGAGTCCACTCCTCTTGAGAATAACCCGCCTAACATGGAAGATATGGACAACACTAGTTGATACGTGAGCTATTCGAGCATACAAAATAGAATGTTTATTTGAAGGTTTAGAGTTTGGCACATACAAATTTACTTGGAACGGCAGGTAGATACCGTATATAGGTAGGTATGGTGGACTCATGTAGAACAACTTTGGGGTTTATGGAATTGGATGCGCAAGCAGTATTCCCGCTTAGTACAGGTGAAGGCTAGAAAAAGACTGGGAAGCGACCAGCTAGAGAGCGACAACAGTCATGAACAGGTATTAAAATTAATCAACACCGAATGCAAGCATGAGTAGGATGCACCATGAACATAAATATCATAGAGGCTATGTTGATTTTGTTTCAACTACATGCGTGAACATGTGCCAAGTCAAGCCACTTGAATCGTTCAAAAGAGGATAGCACCCTATCATACCACATCTCAACCATTTTAATAGCATGTTGGCACACAAGGTAAACCATTATAAGCTCATGGCTAATTAAGCATGGCATAAGCAACTATAATCTCTAATTGTCATTGCAACCATGTTTATTCATAATAGGCTGAATCAGGAACGATGAACTAATCATATTTACAAAAACAAGAGAGGTCGAGTTCATACCAGCTTCTCCCATCTCAATCAGTCCATCATATATCGTCATAATTGCCTTTCACTTGCACGACCGAATGATGTGAATAATAATAACAGTGCACGTGCATTGGACTAAGCTGGAAACTGCAAGCATTCAATAAACATGAGAAGACAAGGCAATATGGACTCTTGGTTAAATCAACAATAATGCATATAGGAGTCACTTCAACAATTTAATCATGGTCTTCTCCTATCGACCCCCAAAGAAAAGAAATAAAACTATTCACACGGGAAAGCTCCCAACAAGCAAAATAAGAAAGGGAAATCTCTTTGAGTTTTCTTTTTAGTTATTACTACTACAGCAAGAAAAATAAAATAGCTAAAAAGCTACTACTATTTTTTTGTTTTTCTTAAGGTTTATCAAACACACAAGAAGAAAGCATAAAAAAGAAATAAACTTGCATGTATATTACAATGAAAAAGTATGAGCACCGACATCTAGCAATGAGTGTGTGAACATGAATGTAATGTCGGTGAGAAATACGTACTCCCCCAAGCTTAGGCTTTTGGCCTAAGTTGGTCTATGGCCACGGCTGGCCTAGCGGATATCCAAAGTTGTAACTGGGGTCATACTATGATGGATACTCAGATTGCAACTGGCTGGCAATCACCTCCGGATCCCACTGGTAATCAGACTGTCGTGGAGGATCAAATTGTGGTTCCGGCTCTGTCTCTGCAGCTGATGTAGGGTTCCGGTAGGCGTGAATGGCCTCCAATGGAACAAGGTACTTGCCTGCAGATAAATCAAACAAGGAAGGAGCAGGCAGGGTAATGGTCTCAGGATGATGTTTATCAAAGAACAATTTGTACTTAAGCTCCTTTTCCCTATTCTTAACAATAAAATCATGTGCTACCATACTCTTATAATCTAAATAAACATGAGGCAGCAATTTTCTTCCTTCTCATAATGCCTAATAGGTATGTTAAAATGTGCAGCTAGGCGCGAGGCGAAGATGCCTCCAAGGATGGGGCCCTTAGTACGATTAAGATTTAACCGCTTTGCAATAATAGCACCCATGATGAATGTATCATCACAAAATAAGGCATGACACAAAATAACAATATCAGGGGCACTCAGGTTTCCACAGTTTCTGCGCCCAATTAGGCATCTACTAGCAAATATAGCAAACTAACGTAGAACAGGAAAGTGTATGCTAGTAGTTCATGCGTCGGAAACCTTCCTCGTTTCCCCTACAGTAATGGTATCAATAAACCCATCCACATCATCATGATGTGGTTCCTCTATGATGCCCTCGAAAGGGATCAAACAAACCCGACAAAAATCATATAGTGACATCTTGTTAACCACATCGTATAAATGAAACTCTACTAAAGGAGGTGATTCCTTAGGATAATAGTAGAAGTTTTGCACAAAAGTATTGGTGAGTCAGAGATACTGTTCGCGTTGGTTGCGGAGGAAGCCGGTGAGGCCCGCATTCTTAGCCAATTCATAAAAATCATCATAAATCCCGACTGCTCTCAAGAAATCATTCGAAGGCCATTCACACGGCCGAACCTCCGTGGTGCGAGGCAGATTATATTTGGGCCTCTCTGCTTCTTCATTTTGCTTTTCCTTCGAGCTTCGGCTCGATGAGCCCCTCAAAAATCTGTTCATTATTTTCTGAAAATTTCTGAAATTTTTAGTAACTTCGATAGCAACTACTCCTACAAGTGCCTAGAGCCTATATCATGCATTAGAACTACTTGAAACCATATAAATTTGACATGCAATATCAAGAACATGGTCACCTAGGCAACACAAATTTGCAATGAATAAAGCACTAGAACAAAAACTAATTGGACCAATGGAGAAATCACATACCAAGGAACAATCCCCCAAAAGCAGTTTTGTGAGAGGTGCTTTAAGCAAGGAGATCGAAAATCGCAGCAAAATGAGCTAGAACTCGTGCTTGAGCTAGATGGTGATTTTTTTGGGAGGAAGAAGAAGTGTGTGGGTGTAGGAATAAGTGGAGGGGAGCAACCATGGGCCCATGAGGCAGGGGAGCGCGCCCTGGGGGTGAGTGCGCCCTGGACCCTCGTGCCCAGGTGCTTGCTCCCCCTGCTGTGTTCTCAGTGCCAAATATTCTCAAATATTCCAGAAAAAATCATATTAAATTGGCAGGGCATTTGGAGAACTTTTATTTTTGGGGTATTTTTATATTGCACGGATAATTCAGAAAACTGACAGAAAATACTATTTTTACTTTATTTCAACTAAATAACAGAAAGTAAAAGGAGGGTACAGAAGGTTGTGCTTTCTAACTTCATCCATCTCATGCTCATCAAAAGGAATCCACTAACAAGGTTGATCAAGTCTTATTAACAAACTCATTTCGAGTAACATGAAACCGGAGAAATTTCGAATGACACTATGTTACCCCAACAGGGATATGCACATCCCCAACAATAAGAATATCATATTTCTTCTTGATAGTAGGAAGAGGAAATTCAAAACCTCCAAAAATAATCCATGGAATTTTTCCAATAGAATTGATACTGTGGACTTGATGTTGTTTCCTCGGAAAGTCGTATGCTCATTACCATTAACATGAAAAGTGGCATTGCCTTTGGTGCAATCGGTAACAGCCCCTGCAGTATTCAAAAAGGGTCTTCCAAGAATAATAGACATACTATCGTCCTCGGGAATACCAAGAATAACAAAGTCCGTTAAAATAGTAACATTTGCAACCACAACAGGCACATCCTCACAAATACCGACAGGTATAGCAGTTGATTTATCAGCCATTTGCAAAGATATTTCAGTAGGTGTCTATCGGTGTCCTGGGAACGGGGGTCCCCAGACTTGCCTTCCTGTGGCCCGTGGCATGACTAAGCTAGCAAGCCGTACGGCCCGTCTTCACCAACAAAGCATCCAAGACCCTCGCGAGGGTCCAAGCCTCGCGAGGCGGATGACGCAAGACTTCCTCTAGGTAGCCTAGCCAGGAAGCCTCATGAGGAGTGGAGATATCAAGGCGGGGCAAGCCTCATGAGGCCCTCGTGACATGAGCCATGATGCACGACACCAGGCGGGCGCCAGCGCGCGCAGCGTCCTTGTTTCCTCTTTGGTGCTAAGGAGGCCAGTGCAGGCGAAGAGTACCGAGGCATCAGGCAAAGGTTTCTATATTGGTGCAACAAGACCAAGACCAGGAGGACGGCAAGACGGAGGTCATTGTGGAGGCCAAGACGGCGTCACCACCAGAGCCTTTCGCAGGCGAAGACCACTTTTGTCACAATAGCTTGTACTAGCTGTCCCCCTTCAAATTTGCCCGCCGTTGTTGGCTCCCTTCCCGCTCGATATTTGGGAAGAGGACCAGGGCCTATATAAGCAGAGCTAGCCACCATAGTAGAGGGGAGACACCATGTCATCTCATCTTAGCTTGATCCAACCCGATCGAGAGCCTACTTACAAGAACACCTCAACCTCAGGAGGCTGTTCTTCCCTTGTACTGTTCATCATCAGCCCTAGAGGCAATCCACCACCACCACACTGGAGTAGGGTATTACACCACAATGGTGGCCTGAACTAGTATAAACATCGTGTCTTTCTGTGTTGCGAGTTTGTCGAGTTCGTCCGCGAGATCTTAGCGAGCCAGGGCGTAGATTGGTGGGAAGGAAAGACTTCGTGCGCACCCCAGTGTTCGAACCTTAAGGGTTTGCCGGAGCCCCACATCCGACATTTGGTGCGCCAGGTAGGGGTGCGCCGGAGCTACTCCTCCACCGGCCAGCTCATCGACGCTCCTCAGCCACGATGTCCGGTGACTCAGGGGCTGGCTCCGACTGCTGGGCAGCCTGGCCAGCCCGGGTAGCGCCGCCTGCCCATGAAGGTCTCGACCCCTCACACCAGGCGGCACGAGCGCCGCCAAACTTCGTCGGGCGCGGGCAACACGACCAGGCGTCGTCCACCCTCACCCCACGGCAGGTACGGGCCGCCTCAAGAGCGGCCAGCCATGCCGCAGCAACGGCGCCACACTCACAGTGGGAGCAAGCGAACATGCAGGCAGCGCTCACCATGGCAAGGGAGCTGCTGCAGTGCTGGTTGATGGAAAGCGGTCGGGACACACTGCTGGAGCGTGTTGCCGAGCTGCTGGATGCAGCGGCGTCGGGAGCACCGCCCTTCTGCTATCGACTTCCTCCCTAGGCCACTGCAGGGCCGCGCGGCGAACCTCACCACATCCGCGCGCCATCAACTACGCCCGGGGGCTTCATTAACATCAGCAGCATAGGGGGCTCCGACTCCCCCATGCCGCCCGCGTCGGGCGCGGGCGCAAGCGTCGCCCCCCGCGGTCCCAGCCGGATGTCGTGCTGTCATCCCCCATGGCGCCGCCATGGGCCGAGCAACATGGAGCGTGGGGCACCATGGCGAAGTGTTCGGGGTGACGACCCCGGAAGCCTATGTGCCCCGCATGATGGACCAAGGGTACGCACTAGAGGACGACCCTGGCTCGTTCATTGGAGAAGATTGGGGAGAGGGGGCGCTAGGAGTCGAAGCCTTCCAATAACCAACGGAGAACCACAACGATTGCGCCGACAACGGCAACTACAGTGTACCGCTAATCTCTCAGGAACAGGCTTATGCTAACCATGTGCTATAGATGAATCAGGTTGCAGCATCGATCGACAACCCTGGGACGGCGGCACCCGTTCCAACAAGGGAGACACGCTGGGGGCCGCCGGGAGGGAGCCAGGAGCAGGGCCCCTCCCCAAGGCACGTGAAACTAGGGGACACCCGGAGGTAGGCCCTCTGCCGGGGTGGCTTCTACAACCCTTCCCCCGGTAGAGGACCCGTGGTCGCCGAGGGAACCGCTGGCGTCCCCTTTCCCTCTTTTGAGTCGTCCTGGTGACCGGTTGATACGTCTCCAATGTATCTATAATTTTTGATTGCTCCATGCTATATTATCTACTGTTTTGGACTATATTGGGCTTTATTTTCCACTTTTATATTATTTTGGGACTAACCTATTAACCGGAGGCCCAGCCCAGAATTGCTGTTTTTTTGCCTATTTTAGTTTTTCGAAGAAACGGAATATCAAACGGGGTCCAAACGGAATGAAACCTTCGTGAACATGATTTTCTCACCAAACATGATCCAGGAGACTTGGACCCTACGCCAAGGCATCAGAGAGGCGGTCATGAGGGTGGGGGGCACCCCCCCCAGGGCGTGCCCCCTGCCTCGTGGGCCCCTCGAAGCTCCACCGACATACTCCTTCCTCCTATATATACCTACGTGCCCCCAAACGATCAGAACAGGAGCCAAAAATCTAATTCCACCGCCGCAACTTTCTGTATCCACGAGATCCCATCTTGGGACCTATTCCGGAGCTCCGCCGGAGAGGGCCGCCATCACGGAGGGCTTCTACATCATCATAGCCTCTCCGATGAAGTGTGAGTAGTTTACCTCAGACCTTCGGGTCCATAGTTAGTAGCTAGATGGCTTCTTCTCTCTCTTTGGATCTCAATACAAAGTTCCCCCCCTCTCTTGTGGAGATCTATTCGATGTAATCTTCTTTTTGCGGTGTGTTTGTTGAGACCGATGAATTGTGGGTTTATGATCAAGTCTATCTATGAATAATATTTGAATCTTCTCTGAATTCTTTAATGTATGATTGGTTATCTTTGCAAGTCTCTTCGAATTATCCCTTTGGTTTGGCCAACTAGATTGGTAGTTCTTGCCATGGGAGAAGTGCTTAGCTTTGGGTTCGATCTTGCGGTGTCCTTTCTCAGTGAAAGAAGGGGCTGCAAGGCACGTATTGTATCGTTGCCATCGAGGATAACAAGATGGGGTTTATTTCATATTGCATGAATTTATCTCTCTACATCATGTCATCTTGCTTAAGGGTTACTTTGTTTTTAACTTAATACTCTAGATGCATGATGGATAGCGGTCGATGAGTGGAGTAATAGTAGTAGATGCAGAATCATTTCGGTCTACTTGTCACAGACGTGATGCCTATATACATGATCATGCCTAGATATTCTCATAACTATGCTCAATGCTGCCAATTGCTCAACAGTAATTTGTTCACCCACCAGAATACTTATGCTCTTGAGAGAAGCCACTAGTGAAACCTATGGCCCCCGGGTCTATTCTCATCATATCAATCTCCATCACTTTAATCTTGCTTTGCTTTTTTACTTTGCTTTTACTTTTTCACTATGCATATCTATACCAAAAATATTATATCTATCAGATCTCACTCTCGTAAGTGGCCGTGAAGGGATTAACAACCCCTAATCGCGTTGGTTGCGAGTAGCTATCGTTTTGTGCAGGTACGAGGGACTTGAGCATGGCCTCCTACAGGATTGATACCTTGGTCCTCAAAAACTGAGGGAAATACTTACGCTACTCTACTGCATCATCCCTTCCTCTTCGGGGAAAACCAACGCAAGCTCAATACGTAGCACTGGTCGGCTCAAAGGAGGTCGAGGGTGGCGCAAGGCGGGGCCCTCGTCTAGCGATATGAAGCAAGGCCGGTACCTGTGAAGAAGGCCCGGTGCCTATGAAGCTCGCCGCCCGTGACACTCTCACGTAATAATGGGTTGGGGCTGTACATGCCCCGGAGTCTCAGGAGCGCCGACCTCAGGCCCTGGGGTTCCCTCCCATGCCTAGTGGCAGCACTTAGCTTCGCGCTGGTGAGAACACTTGAAGACCCGAAGACTAGACTAGGTGCCAGACGCGGCCTTTTGCTTTGGATCTCTCTTTCTGTGGTTTTGCCTTCTGGATCTGGACTTAAGTTGAAGCTGAATTTTTATCGATGCGCTCCAGGGGTGCCTTTTCTTGTTCGAGCCGTTTCTTGCCTTCTGGATCTCATTTGGTTTGGGACTCGTGTCCATCACCTTTCACTCACAAAGCTCCTCGCGAGCCAGACCGTGCAAAGCGCACGCTCATCAAGCACGTGCTAACACTACACCTGGTGCTCACGTCTTACGGGACCCCTCAAACGGGGTGATAAGCTCCACAGGATTCTCAGGAACTCATCGCCTCACGACCCGGCCCTAACACTACTAGGGAAAAGCCTAGCAGCAGCGCGGGTGTTGCGCCGGCGCTACTAATAAGGCGCTACAGCTAACGTATAGCAGTAGCGCCTGTTGTCCCACGCTACTGCTATACATGAATAGCTGTAGCGCTCTTTAGAAAAGAGCACTGCTGATATTATCTGCAGCACTGTTTACTGGGAAGTGCTACTAGTAAGGCGGCGCTACTGCTAAATTTTTCCCCCTCGCTACTATTAGTTTTATTATTTTTTTCCCTGCATATTTGTTTTGTATTTGTTTTGTATTTGAATAGGGTTTATACAATAATCTTTAGCATTTCATACACATACAAATGTAATCATAGCATATACATACAATTAGTCTCATCAAATCATGTCATCATCATAATCATCATCCAACACAAAGTGGTCTCTCGTCATCATCTCGAAAATAGCGATACAAGTCTTGATTACTTGCAAATACATCGTCATCCATCTAAACAATCATATATGTGAGAAGAGCTATCACTTTGAGTACATGAGTTCGTATCCCTCTCTCGCATTAGCGTGAACCTAAACTAACTACTGCCTGTCGCTCGGAAACCAGAAACCGGTACACCTGGGCCTGACACTCCGGCCACTTGTCGTATATATACTCCTGGCGTAGCACTTCTTCGCCATCTATGATCTATGCACCTCCATCGTCACATGAGTCGATGATATGCAACATATATAGTTGAGCAACAGAAAGGGACAAACTTGGCAAAAATAGAAACAACATATCATAAGCATAAATAACAAAGTTCATCGTACCACAAAATGCCCTAACTAGAGTGATTTTCGCTAGTCGAGGAGGAGGACGGTTTAATTACATCACAAATAAAGTTTCACCATGCATAACTCAAAGTTTTGTCATACAGAAAGTACGGACTAAACGGACACATTGTCATATATCGACAATCACTCCAACATGTGGTTCCATCCATCCAAGTCAGGGAGGTAGTCCTCGAGCTTAGTGAAAGGCTTCATGTCGAGACCCTGAGAGGCTATCCATGTTTGGACGTCTTCCCGCGACATTTGTCCTTCTCCGTAGAACATCGCTGTTTTTCCGACGACCTCCTTCATGATGATTTGGGCAAGTTTGCACTGGATGTTATAGAACTCAGCTCGAAGTCGATGATCCTTGATATCTCCTATGTCCTTTGCCCATTGCAGAATATGGGCGGTTCTGGTGATCCCGTCTGTACTCCAGCATGTGGTGTAGGACATAGAATCCATCATTAAGAGAATCGTTCGGTTGCTGGATGCAGCAGAAGTCAGTCTTATGGCCGAAGGTGACCCTGCCGCCCCTTCTCTTCTTGTCCCTGACCTCTCCACCCCCTACTTGGTAGTAAAACATAGCACTGTTGAGAACATCCTTGATGTGGGTGTAATCCTTTTTGTGAATGTTCTTCGACGAGGCCAAGTAAAGAGCGTGGGAGAATCGGGGGTAGAGGATGGCGCGCCCGCCGCTGTGCAAAATAAGTACACCTCAAATTAATTAGCCTCCACTGTGCAAATGAATGATTGAAATCGAAGGAAGGATAGCAGCGTGGATGACTTACACGGGATGATAAGGCACGAGAATCGCCTCCTTGTCCTTATTGGCGAGCATGAAACTGACGATGTAATCCCTCGCGTATTCACGGTGCTTTGCGTAGACTCCCAAGAAGCCCTCGTGCATGTAGTCTGGGTCAGCGACATAGATATGAGATATCTGCTCAACCCCGATGATGTAGTTCATGTGCAAGGCAGAAAGGCAGACAAACATAAAATCCAGCTTCTTCATGTGAAACATGTCGAACATGTAATCGAATCAGAGGAAGAACTTATCCACGGGGAAGCTGTCGACGTACGACATTTTCCGCGGAACGTTAACCACGTAGAGTGGGTATCCTGGATCTTTCGAGGTGATGAGGCCTTTCTCTACCCGCAACACATCATCATGAAGTCTCCTTAGATCGCCGAATCTGGCCGCCGCGGTGTCTCGTCGTCATCCCCCACTAGTATTGGAGGAGGCAAATTCTCGTGGCCCGGTTTGACACAGGCCACGGAAACCTTGAAGACGTTCGGGGGGATCGGCCGGCTGTGGAACAATGGTTCCTTTGGCTTCATTATCGTCGCCTTCTCCACGTCCACCTTCTGGTCGCCGATGGTGTACAATATGGTGCACGGGGTTTTGTCGGCCTGCAAAGAAAAGTCTACGATGTGAGACATCCGAAAGGCAACGAAAATGGGAGATTATACATTTATATTGAAGGGGGCCAGTGTGACAGATACCGTGAGGGCGTCGAGCTCAGCCAAAGGTGAAGCACCACCGAGCACATCCGGTGCGGGAGCAGGTGCGGGAGCCGGTGCGGGAGCACGTGCTGGTGCACCGCCAGTCGAGCTGCTCCCCAAGAAGTCAGCAAGGGGAAAGTCCTCTGCATTTTTTCTGGATTTTTTCTTGTCCAAGTGAAAACGCTCGTCACCAAGGAAGTAGACAAATCTGCAACCACCTGTTTTGCGGCAGCTACCACTGTTGCGACTGTCTGAGATCATTTCTTCTCAACTGCAATCTCAACCTTCTTGTCGATGTTTTCTTTAGTTAACCTCCGTCTTTCCTTTCTCTCCTCCGTGGTCTCACGGTAGTACTTCTTCCACGTGGCGCCGTCTCCGACATCGTGCACGCGTCCATACGACGGTCGAGTATCCACCGGTTGTCGTTTCAATATGTTCAACACCCAGTTGAATGGAGTGTCCCACTTGGGCCTCGCCAATGCCTCAGACGGCGAGTCGCTTTCGGCCGCAATCCGGTGCTGCTCTCTCTGCAAAAGGCACAAGGATCGTTTACAAATATGACTAACGTGTGCAGTTGAATTGATCAGAAACTAAAATTACCAGCAGTCTCATGAACTCCGTAATGACCGGTTTTGTCTCGTAAACCTTTTTCACTGGGTCCCAACGGTGCCGGGCCCTGAGGATGTCACGCTCCCGCGGGACGGTGAAATCCACCAAGGGGTTTGGGATGCCCAGACTCGCGGCTTCCGCGTCCTCCTTGGCCCATTTGGACCTCTTTCCGCCATAACAACGGCTTCCGAGGTGGTAGCTCCCAATGTTCCTCTCTTGAAGCCCCTTCATGTACTTAGACTTTTTTTGGCAGCTTCGGCCTCGCAAGCCTCCTTGAATATTTGAAACTGCTCTTCCGTGATTGTCGGATTATCCTTTACAATCTCGGAGTAGCGTTCCTTCTTGTCGATGATCTTTGCTTTCACTCGATTTTTCTAGGCGGTCAACGCGTCGCTAAACTTGGCCATGGCGTGTTTGTTTATCTTCTTCATTGTCGGGTCCTCATCTAGATCTTTATAATCCTTCTCATTCCGGCCCGGGAACAAGAATATCTGGTGAAACTTCTTTAGGAGGGAGGTGCTCATATTTTCTATCTTCTGTAGTTTCTCATCGTTGATGGTGGCAGTTGTCCGTACGATGCAGCCTATCTGATTGCCGTAGCATCAACGCGCTTCCTCGGGCGCCTTTGGCTCAAAATTGCCGTCGTCTACCTCCGTGACCACCAGTCTAGTAGTCCTGAGTTTGTTAGGAGGCCGTTGCCTCTTTGCTTTCGGTTCTACACCGGCTCCGCTCCCCGAGGCAGCGCCGGTCTTAGTCTCAGCGCCGGTCTCGATGCCGGTCTGAGTCTCAGCACCGATCTCAGTCTCAGTCTCGATGCCGGTCTGAGTCTCAGCGCCGGTCTCGATGTCGGCAAGGCTAAAAAATTCGTCTACCGCCCGGTAGACGTCGTCGCAATCACCAAAACCCTGTCCTTCATCGTTCCTAGTCATGTTTCCTATGATTAAATCTAGTCAATTAATTCTAGACGTAATAAAATGAATAATGACATAAAAAGGCCTATTGTTTTGCAGGAACGTTGACTCCTTCCCGGTGCGGCAAATCCCTCGCACTCGATATGTCCTAGTTTGTAGCACAAGTCATGCCGAAATTCACGGAAAATTTCGGCATTGAACTTTCCTAAAAAGTGGACAAATCGAGAACCTGAATTTTGCCGGAATGGAAATGAACCAATATTCTGGCAAAACATAGGCCACTCGGCTTCATTCCCTGGAAACAACAAAAGGCCACTTGGGGACAATCGAACCACTTCAATGTCGATTATGATCAATGAGCAAACACAACTGAGGATTTTTCATATATCATGACCACTTCAAATTTGCATCTCCTAGTGTTTGACACTTCAAGAAAATCTACACAAATCTCATGCTTCTGAAACTCAATTCAAAAACCAAATATAGATGGATGAACTCTAGAACTCAAATTATGAACCTAGAACTTAAATTATGTCCTAAATTTTTGTCTTAATAAAAATTGACTAAAAATTAAGAACCTACTAGACTTGCAACACTAATAGAAATTTATATTTTTATATTGATTTTTCTCTAAACTAAATCCTACCACCCTAGTTAACATCTAGTTAAACCTTACTTTCCTAACATTTGTAATTAAACACTACAACCCTAACCCTACTGCCCTAGTTAAGCATATACAATTTTTTCCTATGGCGAGGGAGGCAGGGCATCTCTGTCAAATTAACCTAACTAAATTCTTTTCCTAACTAAATTAACCTAACTAATTTAGAGATAGAGAGAGAGGAGGGGTGGGGGCTTACAGAGGATGGCTCCGGTGGTGGCGCGGGAGGCAGTGGTGGCGAGGGAGGCGGGGGCGTCTCTGCTGACAGTGAGCGAGGCAGTTGTGGCGAGGGTGGATCTGGTGGCGTTGACTGCAGCTCCGGTGGCATTGACTACGGCTCCGGTGGCGTTGATGAGGCCGCGCGGCTCCGGTGGTGTTGGGGGCGGCTCCGGTGGTGTCGATGGCGCGTGGCTCTGGTGGCTCCGGGCGAGTCGACGTTGGCAGGAGACGGCAACGAAGTGGGGCGACGGTGAATCGAGCAGACGGCGGCGGGGTGGGTCGAGGGATTTAGGGGAGAAGTGGTGGTCGGGGGGAAACCGTTTTTTGGTTAAGTCAAACTTAGCG
This sequence comes from Triticum monococcum, assembly GCA_034509565.1. NCBI lineage: Eukaryota > Viridiplantae > Streptophyta > Magnoliopsida > Poales > Poaceae > Triticum > Triticum monococcum. The sequence goes on from CM067844.1 coordinate 414,051,275, forward strand.
GTAGCGCTTTTCGCGAAATGCGCTATAGCTAAGTTAGCTATAGCGGTTTTCACAAAATGCGCTACTGCTATAGCTATGTAATTTCCTTCATCTTTCTTATTTCCTTTTCTGTTTCTACAGCGGGGGTCTAGGAAACGCGCTGCAGCTACATTAGCTATAGCGCCTCTTACGAATAAACGCCATTGCTACGTCTTTCTCTTTTTTTCGCTTTCTCATATATTTTGCTCTACATTTTATTTTTTTCCTTTCTCCTTTTTCTTTTTCTTTCTTTTTCATTTACTTTTCCATTTGTTTTTTATTTTATTTTATTTCCATTAGCAGTAGCGCTCTCTGCGCGAAACGCGCTGCTACTTATGTGCTAGCGGTAGCGCGCTTTCCTCAAGACCGCTACTGCTATGCGTAGCCTATCGGTTTAGCAAAGGGGATATTAGTGGTAGCGCATTTTCATGCGCATGCGCTACAACTACTATTGTATCTGTAGCGCGGTTTACGGACACGCGCTACTGCTATTTATCACTAGCACCCATTTTTGACACGCTCCACTGCTAAATTTATGTGTATAAGGTTTTCCCTAGTAGTGTAAGCTGGCGCTGACTAAGGTAAACCACGTCGGGGAGGTCACCCCCAGCTTCATGAGCTCACGAGGACACATACCCACATCACATAGGAAAGTAAAAACTGCAATTTTCTTACATGAGGGGCTCCCCTCTCAAAATGCTCTTACAAAGTCTTCCAAGGGCCACGCCCGAGTTTTGCGTGTAGGATGAAACACCAGGCAAACAAGGGATTAGCCAGAGATATCACTCGCTACATCACCCGCGGACCCATCACTCGCGTCGTCATCGTCTTTGTCGGTGTCGCCGCCGCCGTCGGCAACGCCCCCGTCACCGGCATCAACCACGTCACCTTCATCTGCGATGAACACCACCGCGTCATCCTCCGAGGTGAAGACCCTGACCAATGCGTCGTTATGGTCCTCTACCCAACGCGCTAGGTCGCCCCGGACGGCCGTGGGTACGGGGGCAATGTCGGTGTCAAAGTCGAAGTTGGGGTCGGCATTCAGAAGGTGGCTGTAGACACGGGAGAAGGCGCGCTGAAGCAGGCCACGACCCCTCTCCTCCACAAGCTGTCAAGCTCGGGCAGATTGAGCCTCCAGGCGCGTCACCACCTCGGTGAAGAAGGTCAGGTGGCTGGCGTAGTCATTCGAGTGAGGGGCTGGGGCGTTCTCGTCACAGATGTAACCCACGGCGGTGTTGGCCCTGTTCCAAAGGTCTTAAAGTATAGGATCATGCTCGCACTCCAGCGTTCGATGTTGGAGCACTTCCTCCTTGTTTCGCTGTGCGACGGCCTCGGCGTCGTCAACTTGTCTCCGGAGGGAAAGCAGCTCGGCGCGGGCGGAAGCCAAGTCCGCCTGCGCCGTAACCAGGGTGGCGGATGTGGCCTCCGCTCGCCTCTCGGTCTCGTCCAACCTGGGCCTAAGGGCGGCGGCCCTGCCTGCACCCTCCAGACCGGCGAGCTTCAGCTTCAAGTTGTACCTACCCTCTAGATCTGCACGAACCTCGGCCACCCGGCGATTGATCTCCTCCTCGACTCCGGCCTGGCGGGCCCCGACGGCATCTTCTGCTTGAGCGACTTGACGCTCCCTCATCTCCAGTCGCTCGAGCTCGAGGTGGCGCTCCACAGCACCTCCTCGCGCTACCGGACCTCCTCTTCCTCCATAGGCGTCCCCCTCAGCGATGCAAGAGCGGCCCCGCACGCCTCCACGTGCTGCTCAAGGGACGCGCTCCAGGCCTGAAGCCCCCACACGCGCTCCTCCGCAGCCTCGCGGCGGCGACCGGCCTCGCGAGCTTCTTCCAAAGCTCGCGAGCGGGCCTCATTGGCAATCTTGAGGGACGCCTCGGCCTTCGCATTCTCGAGGTTGCGCTGATAGTGACCAAGGTTGATGGCCACTCGCAGCTTTCTCCGCTCCTCCACCAACCGAAGACCTTCAGCCCCAAGACGCGAGTCGACACCAGCAAGCTCTTCACCGAGGCGGCTCATCGCGCCCATCGCCTCCTGGAAGAGCTCGTGACGGACTATGCTGCGCCCGCGTTCGAGCTCGAATGCTCGACCCACCTCATCCTCCACCTTGGGGGCGGCGGGTGGAGCATCAAGTGGCGCGCCACTGTCGGCGTTCTGGGAATGGGGGTCCCCAGACATGCCTGCCTGCGGCCTGCGGCGTGGCTCGAGTGGGGGCCCAACATGGCCCATCTTCATCAAGAACAAGACTCAAGACCCTCGCGAGGGGCCAAGCCTCGCGAGCTGGACGACACGGCGCATCCTCAGGCGCAGCCTCCTCAGGCTGGCTCGCGAGGAGACGGAGATATCAAGGCGGGGTGCCTCGTGAGGTGCCCGTGACGAAAGCCATGAAGATCGAGGGCGCCACGCGGGCGCCAGCGCGCGCAGCATCCTCCTTTCCTCTTTGGTGCAAAGGGGAGAAGCATATCCGCGGAGTACCGAGGCATCAGGCAAAGGTTGCCACTTCGGTGCAACGAGACCAAGACCAGGAGGACTACGAGACGGAGGTCACCATGGAGCCCAGCCCGGCGTCACCACCAGAGCCTTTGGCAGGCGAAGACTGCTTTTGTCAGGATAGACGTACTCGCTGTCCCCCTTCAAATTAGCCCGCCATTGTTGGATCCCTTCCCACTCAATATTTGGGAAGAGGACCAGGGCCTCTATAAATAGGACTAGCCACCCACATAGGAAGGGGTTCGGTTGGTCAGTTGGGATCTGGAAGAGCGGAAGAGAGAAAGAGAGAGATAGAGAGAGGTGGCTGAACTCCCCATAGCAGTTCATCACCCCAGCCAAGAACAGACCCTCGCAAGGCTGTTCTTCCTTGTATTGTTCATCCTCACCAGCCCCAGGAGGCAATCCACAAACCACACACTGGAGTAGGGTGTTACACCACATTGGTGGCCCGAACCAGTATAAATCTTGTGTCTTTCGTGCAGTTCTTTTAGTAGTCTAGATCCTAGTGAAACGGAGAGGTTGAGGGCGTAATCTCTGCGCGCACCCCAGTGTTCGAACCTTAAGGGTCGGCCGGAACCCGAAATCCGACATTTGGCGCGCCAGGTAGGGGTGCGCCAGAATTCGTCTTCCACCACTCTGCTCTCCTCCGACCGTCGCATCCATGTCTGACGCTCGTCGGGCCGACGCCGAGCGCCGGGCCGCCGTCGCTTCCCGCATCGCCTAGACGGCCCCCGTCGGTGGGCGTCCTCGTCATTCCCCGTCGCCCGCTGGCAACGCCGCCACCGGCCCGGCGGGGGGCGAGCAGCAGGAATCATCTCGGCACCCGTCATTGCGGCAAGACGGCCGCACCGCCACTCCATCACTTGCTCCAGCCGGTTCTTCGCCCCGCGTGCTCCGCGCACCCTTGGAGGCTCGGGCTGAGCTCCTCGCGACAAACGAGCTCCTGCGCTACCGTCCCGTCGACGACGTCTATGAAGAATGGCTCGACCACGTCGCCGAGCTTGTCCGCGCCGCAGGGGGCTCTTCCGCGCCGTTTGTCCCTCTGCGCCGCACTCCGCCCTGCGCGGGCAACGAAGCTCCAGAGGCGCACCAGCCGCCTCCCCTCCAAGAAGATGCCATGGCTCCAAGGAACTTGGTCCCTGGGCGGAACCCGCTCCGTCAGGCACCAGCGCAGCAAGAGCGAAGCTGCCAAGAAGTTCCTCGCCCACAAGGGGCTGCCAGGGCGCTCACTGCTCCGGCACGCCGCGACCCTGCTCCAGCTCCGGCGTGCCAAGACCCCGCCCTGCTCCTAGCTGCAGTGCGTGGGGACCCTCAAGACCAAGATCTCCACCAACTGAGGCCTTTCGTGGCCACCGTGGGCTGCCACGCCTACACCACTGAGCTGCGCAGCGTCGCGTGGCCCGGCAAGTTCAAGCCCGACCTGCCTCCTCGCTACGACGGCACAACCGATCCCACAGAGTTCCTCCAGCTCTATGAGCTGGGCATCGAGGCTGCCGGCGGGGATGAAAAGGTCATGGTGAACTGGTTCCCCATGGCGCTCAAGGAAGGAGCTCGAACCTGGCTCCTGAATCTGGCTCCAGGCACGATCTCCTCCTGGGACCAGATGCGCGCGCGCTTCATCGCCAACTTCCAAGGTACTCGCGACCGGCCGCCTGGCGTGGGCGACATGCGCCGCATCAAGCAACAACCCGGAGAGACCCTGCAAAAGTACATCCAACGCTTCAACAGCGCACGCCTCAAGATCCCCAAAGTGTCCGAGGAGGCCATCGTCTCTGCCTTCTCTGACGGCGTGCGTGACGTCAAGATGAAGGAGGAGCTGGCGATGCACGAAGACCTCTGCACGTCCCTGGAGCTGTTCAACTTGGCGAACAAGTGCGCCAGGGCTGAGGAGGGACGTCTCTCCCTCCTCGAGGTGCCTGCCGCGGACCCAGAAGAGAAGAAGCCCAAAGCCAAGGACGCGAAGCGCAAGGGGGCTGCCGTACTCGCGGCAGAACCTGACACCAAGCGGGGCAAGGATCTGCCCGAACCCTCCAGAGGCAGCCGGTACTATGTGTACCACGACCTCCACACCCACAACAACAACGAATGTCAAGAGCTCCGTGCCGTACGAGAAGGAAGGATCGGCCGTCACCCTGACTGTGCTGACCGGGGCTACGGCCGAGGAGGAGGAAGAAACCCAGGACGCTGGGAAGATCGCGGCCCGCGCCTGGGGCGGCGCGACCAGCCTCGCGAGGACCGCTGGCGGGACCTGCCTCGCAAGGGAGACTGGAGGGATCAACCTCGCGAGGATCACCCTCAAGGCAATGCAGGCCTACCTCCGCTGCCGCCTCCACCAAGAAGGAACGAAGACCGCCATCAAGACAAGGGGGCTGGATGCTTCCAGGAGCCGCGCACGATCGCCTGCATCCTGGGCGGAGCTCAAGCCCCAGCCTCCCAACATATCTTCAAGCAGTTTGCCCGCGAAGTGAATGCAGTTCTACCCAAGCTCGAAGCAACGTGCCCCCTCAAGTGGTCGGCGTGCCCCATCACGTTTAGCTCGGCAGACCAGGTCAAGTGCGTGGCCACTGCAGGAGTCCTCCCGATGCTGTGCTCCCCAGTCATCAGCAACGTGCTGGTCACCAAGACCCTCATCGATGGCGGGGCAGGGCTCAACGTCCTGTCCATGGAAACATTCAACAACCTCCAAGTGCCCTACGACCAGCTTCAGCCAACCAGGCCTTTCTCCGGGATCACCGACGGTTCCACAGTCCTGATCGGGCAGGTCCGCCTCCCTATCACCTTCGGGGCTCGCAGCAACGACCGCACCGAGCTCATCGACTTCGACGTTGCCCACATCCGCCTGCCATACAACGCCATCCTCGGGTACCCAGCACTGGCCAAGTTTATGGCTGCGACTCACCACGGCTACAACGTCCTCAAGATGCCAGGAAGTGGCGGCGTCATCACGGTGCCCTGTGAAGAGAAGGATGCAGTGTGTTCCCTGGAGAGAGCCTATCAGGCCGCGTCCCTAGAGGACCCAGATAGCGGAAGCAGGACGCTTCCCGAGACCACCCCCAAGAAGGGGAAGACGTCGTCAGGCTCGGCCCCTCAGGCGCCCGGCGCCCTACTCAGGCAGGGCTCGGGGGCTCTCACCTAGAGGGCCACTGACCTAGCCAGGGTCACGAGGGAGGCGCTTGGGCACCATGTGGAGGCGTGCTTCGCAGCACGTTTCCCTCGAGAGGGAGCCAGGCGAGGAAGATCAGACCAGCAAGAGTTCGTTTACGAGGCCATTCTAGAGCTACAGGAGACAAGGATCATGAGAGGTTGCCGCCGCTTGCCAGCCGTGGCCCCACATCCAGGCGAGGATGGTGGGCTGCGCGTCTGCGTCGACGTACCAGGGCTCAATCAGATCACCACAGCGGAGCGCCTCTGGCCCTCGCAAGTGTGGCGCTGCGGAGGTCCACCCCAAAGCTATGTTCGCATGCCTTACGGCCTGCCGAGCATGGCTGCAGCATACCAGCGCCTCATGAGGGGTATCGTGGAGGCTCAGGAAGACAGGCGTTCCGCGGCCTTGGCGGAGATGGAGGCAGCTCGCGAGGAGTCACCAGCGCCTCCGGAGCCTCCCGAGGCCCCCGGGCCTGGGGGCTCGTGAGGATCGGCTTCTGCAGCCCGTCAAGTCTGCTGGACCAACGCTACTACGCCGACGACATCCTGAGGTGACACTCTTTCAAGTTCCGTTCTCAGCTAGGAGCACCCTCCCAGGGTTGCATCACTCCCAGGCCGCGTGGGTCCGTCCCCGCGGCATGTATCTGCATTTACCTTTCCATCATTAGTTTGCCTTGTTGGGGGCGCCCCTCGGGCTGCATCATACCCAAGACGTTCGAGCCAGACCCAGCGGCGTGTATCCCCCTAGCGTTTATTTCCAACTATGCATTGCCTATCACGCTTAGCTGCATGGTGCCTGTCTGCGGCATCTTTTCTTCCCATGTCGGCCACTTGCACGTTAAAGGGGGGTGCCTGAGCATCGCAACTCAGGGCTCTTACTGGCTCTCCAGCCCTCACCCTCTGGCCTTGTCCATGGCATCGCGACCTGGCATACCAGCGACGGCTGAGACAAGCTCGAGGGCCGGGACCCGAGGACGTAGAGTACCGGCATCTAACGAAATTTTGCAGGGACACATCTCAAGATACGGCCCAGTGCCGGGCGCAACCCGCCCAGAGGTAGGGCCTCGTGAGTCCCGCGCTGGCTCACGGGTGCCCAGATACACCTCACCTAGCTCTACCGTGCCGGTCACGTGTCAGGGCGGGGCTGTATACGCCCTGGGGGCTCCTCCCGAAGGGGAGCCCCCTCCCACGTACCAGTGGAAACACCATGCTCCGCGCTGGCTGACGACACTGCCGAGGAGCGGCTATGCCCGTACACATACGGAAGCGCTATGCTCCGCGCTGGTGATAAACAACTGAGGGTGGCCTTCGAGCCGCATTAACCTCAGGGAGCCCAGAGCTCAGTGGCTGGCCCCATCGCAACGCCTCCCCACGGGAGTGCCAAGCGAGGGGGCTGGGCACGGGGGCTACGGCTGGGTCCCTCCCAGACGAACGCCGCCTAGCCAGGCCCCTCGTGCCTGGTTCATCGCGCGTCTCTCCCCGAGTGGAGCCAAGGTATGAAGGCCGTTTGCGCGTCAAGGGGGACCCCTGAGCATCGCGACTCAGGGGCCTAACTGGTCCCGTAGCCCCTCACTCCTTAGTTCCGAAAGGCTATGCTGGGTGAGGTACGCGCGGGGCCGGGCTCTGCAGATGTAGAACGGTAGCCACGCTTACATCTCGCCTCATCACCCGCTGTTCGCGCGTCAAGGGGGACTCCTAAGCATCGCGACTCAGGGGGCTAACTGGCTCCGTAGCCCCTCACTCCTTAGTTCCGAAAGGCTATGCTGGGTGAGGTACGCGCGGAGTCGGGCTCTGCAGACGTAGAACGGAAGACACGCCTACATCACGCTTCCCTAATTGTTGTTCGCGCGCCAAGGGGGACTCCTGAGCATCGCGACTCAGGAGCCTAACTTGTCACGTGGCCCCTCACTCCTTTGGTCCCATCCTGGTTTCCAGTCGGGGCTAATGCTGGGTGAGGCATGCGCGGGGCCGGGCTCTGCCGGCGTAGAACACAAGCAAGTAGGGAAGAAAAGCATAAAACTCAAGGAATTTAAAAGCAAATATTACAGTCCATACTGTCATCTCAATGCCAAACGCAAGTTTAAATGCCTCCCCGAGGCGTGATGCATGTGCAGGAACTGAAGGAAGAGCAGGGATGGAACGGAGTCACTTGTCGGCGGTGGCTTCGCCTCGTGGAACGGCAGGGTCGGCAGCGCCTTGCTTCGGCCTGGTGCTGAAGGCCCGGAACTTCTCCAGTAGCGCCTCCGCGCGCCCCTTCACGTCTTCAACAGCGGCAGCAGCAGCCTCGCCACTCACCGGTTCCATCAGGCCGTCGAGGTAGATGTGGGCGAAGACCCGCGTCAGCGCAGCAGAAGACAAGACGTGCGCCTCGGCCTTGGCCGCGGGGCCGATGCCAAGGGCGACATCCCCAAGGGCCTTAACCAGGAAGGGAAGCAGCTTGGCGGGGCTGTCCAGGCCGCTCTCGTAAAGCATCTTCAGCGAAGCACGGGCATCTTTCTCCATGTCCGTGAAGGCCACGCGATCCTCGGCAAGAACCCGGGCCTTGGCGTCCAGCTCGGCCTTCGTCGCCTCCAGCTCCTTCTTCAACGCGCCTAAGTGGTCGCGGCGCTTCTTGAGCTTGGCCTACGAGCCCTCGAGCGCCGCCTCACGCGCCTTTGCCCCCTTCTCCTGCTCTTGGCGAAGGCGAACCTCCTCCGCGAGCTGGCCCCGCAAGCCTTGCAGCTCGTCCTCCAACGCCTTGCAGCGATCGCGGGCTTCGACCACTTCCCCCAGGGCCGCGTCACGAGCAATCTTCGCCTCAAGGACGGCCCGCTTCTCCTTGTCGCAGGCCGTCGAGGCCTGTACCAGCGCCGCCCGGATCGAAGCATCAAAGCGAATCCACCCCGAAGCCAGTTCCAGGCGCCCAGCCACCAGGCGAGGGTCGGCGCCAAGAAGGTCCTGCCGCAGCCGCTCTAGTTCAGCAGCGTCATGCTCCAAGATGGAGGAAGAAGACGGAGAAGCATCGGCACGCTCCAGGACGACAGGAGGAGCTGAGGAAGCAACAGCCAGCAGAACGGGAGGAGAAGGTAGCGGCGGCGAGGCCGTAGTGTCCTGAAGCAGAGCCCACCGCGCCTCCGCAGCTGTAGCAGCGGCGCTAGACGAGGGCACCTCCGGAGTCACTTGGGCCATGGGGGCTGAGCTCGCCCCAGCCAGCTCGGCCAAACCTCACAAGGATGCGCGGGCAGGAGAGGCCCGCGCGTCACGATCTCCCTCCCCTGCAGGCAAAGGCGTCGTCGCAGGAGGGACCTCAGGACCCCCTTCGGCTTCTTCGCCGCTGGCGCCAGCCTATCCAAGAGAAGCAATCATCAAGCCTCGTCGGCAGGACGAGAAACAAAAGATCAAGGATCAAGCACTTACGGGTCTTCGCCAGTGAGCTCGGGCAGCCTCCGGCCTAACTTGAAGCCTGACAGCCGGCTGGAAGGGTCGACCTCAGAAGCAGAAGGCGCACCCACGGTTCGCCCCGGAGCTGGGACGGACCCGTGGGAGATCAGCGCGGTCCTGTCCTTCTTCGGAATCGGGGGCGAGCTCCCGCTGCCTAGCACATCATCATCATCACCATCATCATCATCATCATCATCATCATCATCATCATCATCATCATCATCATCGCTCGGTGAAAGGCGGAGGGTATGGGGCGAGCGCCGAGGGAGGGGAGCCCTCGACTCTCCGTCGGTCGCCCTAGAGTCGGGCCCCTCTCCCCGCTCCTCTTCGCCCTCCTCCTCATCGCTGGAGTCGCCGCAGGGCACGTCCACCGATCCTTCAGAAGCCACCGCGAGCACGAGCCCGTCCCCGTTAAAAACAGGCATGGACTTCACCACCCACTTCCAGTCGTCGCGAAGGAACAAGGGCTCAGGAGCGCCCTTCAGCCTTGCCACCTCGCCCCCGACCAGAGATTGGAGAACCGCGGTCACATCCTCTTCATCCGCAGCCTCGGGGCATGGATGAGGCTTCCACATTGGAGGAGAGTACTCCCGGAGCGGGGCCAGCTGGTGCTCCAGGAACTCCTTCAGGAACGACGCGCCAGCCAACTTCGTCATCGCCATGTAGGCTGGCCTCAAGTCCGCGTCCATCTTCTCCAACACCGGTCCCGCGCGGGGGTCCATGAGCTCCGCTCGGCACCACTCGCCGGAGCTCACGGGCGGCCCCGCGGGCAAGATCAACCGAGGGTGGATGCGCCCGACATCCACCAAGACCCACTTGCTCCGGAAGCCGTCAGCCCTCTTCCCGGGGCTCGAGATGGCAATGGTGCTGCCATACACAACGAAGCTCGCGCACGCGGAAGGAGAACTGCCAGAGATCCGGAGGGAGAGGTAGTGGTGCAGCAAGGCCACCGAGGGCTGCACCCCTACGTGGGCCTCGCAGTAGTAAGCGAAGATCGCCAGGAGAAGGACAGAGTTGGGGTGAATGTGCAGAGCCTGCAGGTTATAATGGCGGAGGACAGGGAAGAAGAACTCGGAGAAGGGGGGCACCAAGCCCGCAGCAATGGAGCTTACAAAGAGAGGGTAGAAGGTGCTCCCTCGGCCCTCGGGGGTGGCGGAGCCGGCCTTGAACACCTCCGTCCCGTCTATGCCCAACGCCGCCGCCATCCGGCGCAGCCGGGCAAGGCTAGCCGTGGACACATTCGGCGGGTCCAGAGCAGGAGAATACCAAGCTTCGGCCGGCGGCTGGCGAGGCGCCATGGCTTCCTAGGTCACACAACCGGAGCAGATCTGGAAGTTTGGAGGAAGAAAGGGGAGGCACAAGAAAGGGGATCCAAGCAACAACCAGAAAGAGCAGGGGCGGAGTCTGAGAAGATGCCTTTCCCTTACCAACCCGCGCGGTTGCTAAGGCACCCACGTCCAATCAACCGCCATGCGGCGTCCAAGGCCACAGGCTGTTAGGGCCCGCGGCGCAACGCCCTTGCCCTTTCGCCTCTCGGCATGGCCAAGTCCATGCGCGCCTTGGGCCCGGGGGCTACTGTCGGCGTTCTGGGAACGGGGGTCCCCAGACTTGCCTGCCTGCGGCGTGGATCGAGTGGGGGCCCAACATGGCCCATCTTCATCAAGCACAAGACTCAAGACCCTCGCGAGGGGCCAAGCCTCGCGAGGCGGACGACACGGCGCATCCTCAGGCGCAGCCTCCTCAGGCTGGCTCGCGAGGAGACGGAAATATCAAGGCGGGGTGCCTCGTGAGGTGCCCGTGACGAAAGCCATGATGATCGAGGGCGCCAGGCGGGCGCCAGCGCATGCAGCGTCCTCCTTTCCTCTTTAGTGCAAAGGGGACAAGCATATCCGCGGAGTACCGAGGCATCAGGCAAAGGTTGCCACTTCGGTGCAACGAGACCAAGACCAGGAGGACTACGAGACGGAGGTCACCATGGAGCCTAGCCCGGCGTCACCACCAGAGCCTTTGGCAGGCGAAGACTGCTTTTGTCAGGATAGACGTACTCGCTGTCCCCCTTCAAATTAGCCCGCCATTGTTGGATCCCTTCCCGCTCAATATTTGGGAAGAGGACCAGGGCCTCTATAAATAGGACTAGCCACCCACATAGCAAGGGGTTCAGTTGGTCAGTTGGGATCTGGAAGAGAGGAAGAGAGATAGAGAGAGGTGGTTGAACTCCCCATAGCAGTTCATCACCCCAGCCAAGAACAGACCCTCGTGAGGCTATTCTTCCTTGTATTGTTCATCCTCACCAGCCCCAGGAGGCAATCCACAAACCACACACTGGAGTAGGGTATTACACCACATTGGTGGCCCGAACCAGTATAAATCTTGTGTCTTTCGTGCAGTTCTTTTAGTAGTCTAGATCCTAGTGAGACGGAGAGGTTGAAGGCGTAATCTCCGCGCGCACCCCAGTGTTCAAACCTTAAGGGTCTGCCGGAACCCGAAATCCGACAGCCACCTCCCGGTTGGGGGCTGGGGGCTGGCGCTTAGGGAGTCCTGGATTGGGGGGTCTCCGGACAGCCGGACTGTTGGACAATGAAGATACAAGATTGAAGACTTCGTCCCGTGTCCGGATGGGACTCTCCTTGGCATGGAAGGCAAGCTAGGAAATATAGATATGTAGATATCCTCCCTTGTAATCGACTTTGTGTAACCCTAGCCCCCTCCGGTGTCTATATAAACCGGAGGGTTTAGTCTGTAGGACAACATACAATCATACCATAGGCTAGCTTCTAGGGTTTAGCCTCTACGATCTCGTGGTAGATCAACTCTTGTAATACTCATATCATCAATAACAATCAAGCAGGACGTAGGGTATTACCTCCATCAAGAGGGCCCGAACCTGGGTAAACATCGTGTCCCCTGCCTCCTGTTACCATCTGCCTTAGACGCACAGTTCGGGACCCCCTACCCGAGATCCGCCGATTTTGACACCGACATTGGTGCTTTCAGTGAGAGTTCCACTGTGTCGTCACCAAAAGGCTTTATGGCTCCTTCGATCATCGGTAGCGATGCGGTCTAGGGTGAGGTTTTCCTCCCCGGACAGATCTTTGTATTCGGCGGCTTCGCACTGCGGGCCAATTCGCTTTACCATCTAGAGAAGATCGAAAGCTACGCCCCTGGCCATCAGGTCAGATTCAGAAACTTGAATTACACTACCGACATCCGCGGAGACTTGATCTTCGACGGATTCGAGCCCGTGTCAGGTGCGCCGCACAGTCACGATGAGCACGACGTAACTCTGCCGTCGGACAGTGTTCGGGAGATTGCATCTGCAACTACTCCGGCCTTCAATCCGGAGAAATTTGCGCCATCCAAGGACGGAGGGATAGACCCCGCCTTGGAGGCCGCACTCTCAGTGGCGATGGAGTCAGATACTGATTTCTCCTCTTATGAGAGCCGTGTCGCCAAACCACTGGATTCGTCTCCGGCCATGGACTCCGAACCGCCTGCATCCGTGCCCATCGAATCAGACTAGGCGCCGATCATGGAGTTCACCTCCGCGGATATCTTTCAACACTCGCCTTTCGGCGATGTGCTAAATTCATTAAAGTCTCTCTCCTTGTCAGGAGAACCTTGGCCGAACTATGTAAGGCTAGAATGGGATACAGATGATGAAGAAATTTGCTGCCCGCCCACCACCCACTTAGTAGCCACTGTCGACGACTTAACGAACATGCTCAACTTCGACTCCGAAGACATTGACGGCATGGACGAAGATGCAGGAGACGAACAGCAACCAGCGCCCACAGGGCGCCGGACAGCCACTTCATCACATGACATTTACTTGGTGGATACTCCCAAAGAAGGCAATGGCGAAGAGACAGCGGATGATGGCCCCTCCAAGAAGCAACCCAAGCGCCGACGTCAGCGGCACCACTCTAAGTCCTGCCATAGAAAAAACAGCGATAACATCGCAAGAGAAAATAACACTCCAGTCGACTCCAGAGGAAACGACGACCACATTGCCCCGGCGGTACAGCATGATGAAGCTGCAAGCAGCGAACATAGTATGGATCCGACGTCCGAACACGGCGACGCCGAGTATAAACCTCATCAAACCCCCTCTGGGAGGAAAACAGTCCGGACGAAGATGCACACATCATCCCGGAAACGCACCTGGAGCAAGAGAACCTCCGCAGAACGCTTATTGCCACAGTGAGGAGTCTGAAGATGCATAAGCAAAGGCTTAAGGCCGCACAAAATACACTCAACAGCAGGTGGAACAAAGTGCTCGACAACGAAGCAAAGTATGGTGGAAGTTACCACACAAAGAGCTATCCAAGGCACAAGCTGTTACTTGAATTCGACGACGAGGCCTTAGAGCCCACACAGCCAAAAAATGAAACGGCCAACAGGCCGGATCCACCACCTTGTGACTGCGATAGAGCGGATAACAAATATGCACATAAGTCAACACACGATGTACGTGAGAACTTGCGCCAAAAATCCGGTACGACCAAATCCATCTATGGATCTAGGAAGCATGCTCTGGTACAAAAACAAAACCAAATACCACAACTGTCCAAACGTCACGGTACATCCAAGTACAGGGGTGCTGCACACCCCCTATGTTTCACCGATGAGGTGCTGGACCACAAATTCCCAGAAGGATTCAAACCAGTGAACATAGAGGCATACGACGGGACCTCAGACCCTAGGGTCTGGATTGAGGACTTTATCCTCCATATCCATATGGCTCACGGAGACGATCTCCATGCCATTAAATACTTGCCCCTCAAGCTTAAAGGACCAGCACGGCACTGGCTGAAAAGCCTCCCCGAAAACTCAATTGGAAGTTGGGAGGAGCTCGAGGACGCTTTTCGGGCTAATTTTCAAGGGACCTACATCTGACCTCTGGATGCAGACGATTTAAGTCATATAATTCAACAGTCCGGAGAGTCCGCCCGAAAGCTTTGGAACAGGTTTCTCACTAAGAAGAACCAAATCGTCGACTGTCCGAACGCCGAAGCCTTAGCAGCTTTGAAACACAGCGTCCAAGACGAATGGCTCGCTAGACACCTCGGCCAAGAAAAACTGAGTACAATGGCAGCCCTAACAAGCCTCATGACCTGCTTTTGCACGGGCGAAGACAGCTAGTTAGCCCGCAGTAGCACCAGCGACCCAAGCACATCCAAAGTGAGGGATGGCAATGGAAAACCACGACGCAATAAAAACAAGCATCGAAATAAAGAAGATAGCCCAGATAATACGGACGTAAACGCCGGATTCAGGGGCTCTCGGCCAGGCCAGCGGAAAAAGCCTTTCAAAGGCAGCAGAGACGGACCGTCTGGCCTAAACAAGATTCTTGACAAACTATGTCAGATTCATGGCACCCCCGATAAAACTGCAAATCACACCCACAGAGAATGCTGGGTCTTCAAGCAGGCAGGTAAGATAAACGCCGAACACAAGGGTGGGAGACACCGAGCGAAGATGAGGATGAGCCTCGCCAGCAACGCACTGGAGGACAGAAAAAATTCCCACCAGAGGTTAAAACAGTCAACATGATCCATGTGACGAAGAGGAGAAGCAAACATGCACTCCGAGACACATGCGCCATAGAGCCCGTCACCCCTAGTTTCGACCCCTGGTTGGCCTGCCCAATCACTTTTGATCGCGGGGATTACGCGACAAGCATCCGGCACAAAGGATTGGCTACCTTGGTGTTAGACCCCATAATAAACAGATACCATCTCACACGAGTCCTCATGGACGGCGGTAGTGGTCTAAATCTGATATATTAGGACACAGTCTGCAAAATGGGGATAGACCCGACAAAAATAAGCCACAGTACTACCAGGCCTAGAGGCCCGCTGCACGGGCTCTCTACTACTAGAGGTTGTATTCGGTTCTTCCGACAACTTCCGAAGCGAAAGGTTAACTTTCAACATCGCTCCATTCTGAAGTGGCTATCAGGCACTACTCGGAAGAGCGGATTTCGCTCGTTTTAATGCAATCCCGCATTACTCTTCTCTCAAGCTTAAGATGCCTGGTCCACGTGGCACCATCACAGTTAGCGGAAATACCGAGCGTTCTCTACGTGCGGAAGAATGTGCGGCGGTTTTAGCCGCCGAGCACTAGACGACCTCACCAACCAGAAAAAATGGCAGGTTGTCAAGACCACGGACACGGTTAGGCGAGTCTAGTGCACCACTACGTATACATGATATTGGTTTGATGATCAAGCCCTCCTAGACGGTACCAGGGGCTTCCCACGGGTAATCAAGGCTAGTCCGACTCAACTTGACTTATCTTGAATTTTAATGGTTTATTAATAATAACCAATTTTTTGGCACGACAACTTTCACCTAAGTTCTTCTCTTTTACAGATGACAATCGTGCTACACCCGTCCAGGACACGGCACAATGGAGACACAGGCGCAGACGTGCAGCAGGGACCCGCTCAAAGGTTTCTTTTTAGATTAAGACCCTGCGTAAACCTTTTTACTGTCTCTTGTTGTTCACATCCTCCGGATACTCAATACAACCAAGAAGGATGCCGACGTATTGGCATGTGGCCACGTCACGATATGCACATACCTGGACACCCAGGGTTTATTATTAAGGGCATTGTTCAGCCCGGCATAGGTTATAAAGACCGAATACCTTAGGGAGTGTTCGGCATCGCGAGTTTGGCCCCTTATATGCATCAGCTCCGAATCATGTCTTTGGTCAAATGTTGGGTTTGCCTAGATCCCATGTTTTGGTACCTTACGTTCCGCTATATCGGCTAAGGTAGCACTGGGAGAACTACTGCGATTGTGCCCTGGTTCATCCGGATGAGCACCTTAGTAGAGAAAGTCGAAAACTGACTGTCATGATATAGCGCGAGACTGGTCAACCACTCGATGACTCAGCGGAATCTTCGGGATTCCTCCACATTAACGAAGGGCTGTTTCCCGGTCATGTACGTACGCGCCCCGTATTCAGACGAGCGCAGAAGTACCAGGGGCTATATAGTAGCCCCACCGTCAAACTCCTATGGCTAAGTGAAAGTGTTAAAGCAATATAGTATGATTGCCTCATTCGTTGCACTACCACCTCCTTAATGGACCAAGACGTTGGATCAAGTGTGAATATGCGTTTTTTGCGAACACCTCCGCATTATATGCGTGGGGGCGGAAGCCGACGACTACAAACTTTCCGGTTATTACCTATATACATAAACGGCTGCACAAGCGGCATTATAATACTTTCAGGCAAAAGTATAAACACAACCATGATAACTCAATAAAACATTGTTCTTACAACTGGAGTACATGTCACTAGAACATGATATTCTTCGAGCACTGAGCCTCTATCGAACGAGCGCCTTCAAGGACTTCTTTCAAAGTAGTGCTCGGCAGCCACTCGGTCCATGGCTGAACCCTGTGTTGCAACAGTGGTGGCCTCCAGCTCTGCCCAGTATGTCTTGACACGGGCAAAGGCCATCCATGCACCCTCTATGCATGCCGACCTCTTCATAGCATCGATGTGCGGCACATCACCAAGGAATTGTTGCACTAAACTAAAGTAACTATTCGGCCTTGGCCCTCCCAGCCATAGATGATCCACAATGGACCTCATGCGAGTCCGGACAACCTATTGAGTTCGTCCCACTCAGCCATTCGCTCATTCAATAGCATCGGATGCACTGGAGCATGGAACTATGACCAGAACAACTTTTCCACTTTGCGATCTTTCTGATCCTTGAAGTACTCGGCCGCATCAGCAGCACTTGCTGCCAAATCCACATTGGCGTCTGCCGAACTCCATAGTTGATCAAAAGGGGCATACTTCGGATCTCCGAACTTAATCTGCAACAAGAAGGGCTTCCCAGCCACGATATCCGTAGCTTGATGCAACTCCTCCTTCGTCACTCTGATTTTACAGCGGGCTTCCTTGGCTGCTACCATGGCCTTTTCCAGGTCCGTCGCCCATGCTCGGCTTTCTTTTTCAAGAAGCTGGTAATGGTCAGTGGCATCTTTCAACTCAATGGCCATCTTGGCTATCCTTTCCTTGCTCTGGCGATGCGCGGACTGTTTGGCCCTCAGCTCTTTGACCGCCTTTAGAGCGGCCGCATCGCTATTCCTTGATTGTTCCTTGGCTCAGGTAAGCTCTGCCCGAAGGGTCTCCATAGTGGCAGCTCCATCTACAGTCACAACATATTAAAGATACCGGCATCATGCTCCTCTTACTATGCATTGATCACCGGAGAAATCACTTACCCTGTGCCTCGTCAAGCCACCTGTTGACAAGCACGATGTCGGCATCTGCCGCATCAAGTTGCCGCTTTTGCTCGGCAAACCCAGCAGTCCAGCTAGCCACCGGAACTTCAGCCACCTACACATAAAGGTGGTATGGTTATTACCTGGGACTATGATCCTCTGTCTGCCGCCGTTTTCGACGACAACTAGAGTCTCAGGGGCTACTATCTACATAGGGCACACCTAACGTGTGCGATACCATCAAAAACATACACTATTTCACGTACCTCAAATCCTTTCAGCGGACTCATAAAAGCTTCATGCAATCCACTTTCAGCGGATGATATCCTTTCAACTACCGTACTCATTAGCGTATGATGCGCTTCTGAGATGGCTGCTTGCTCTAGAAGATCCTTCAGTACGTCCGACCACACACTATATGGTTCCGGACACTTTCTGTTGCTCTCTTTAGGAGCCGAATACCGAGGACTCCGGGTGGCCGAGGGATTACCCCCTGGCCTTGGCGGATCAGGAGAAACCCTCCGTGACGACACTTCAGGGCGCCCATCTCATGAGGCGGGGTGGCAGGGGGAGGTGTTTCGCTCTCCATCATCTCCGGAAGAAGATCCCCCGAAGACGAACTCTGTCGAGAAAGGCTACGATCCGAACTACAAGATATAAGCTTCGGTTATTGTCTTCAGAAGTAAGTTAGGATATTTTCACTACTAAGTACTTTTCGATTACTTACAGCTTGGTAGAGGGCTGATTCCCTTGCGGACACTGTGCGGCAAGGGTACCCCCCGGGGCAGGACCCTCTGGCGAAGATTTCTTCCCTCATTTGGAAACCTCTGTTTCTAGATCTTCAGAGGTGGTCCTCTTCCTTCCTCGTGGAGAGGGAATGTCAGATTCTTCTCCCTGGTTATCCTCCTTCGCAGAGGCGCTCATTCCCCCGGTTGGGATGAGTAGTGAGTGAGGCTCTCTTTTGGCCTCTTTATTCGCCCCTTTATCTTCCTTCGAGGGCACCTGATAAGGCACTGACTCCAGCATTCTGTCTAGTACTGGATTGGCCAAGCCCTCGGGAAGCGGGGCCGGACACCTGATCATCTTCGCCTTTGTTATCCAGTCCTGGTCAAAGAGCGACTTTTCAGAATGATGTTATGATAAATAAGAGAAATAGTGTGTTCGGCCATGGGATTACTTACTTGGGTATCTGGGCGATTACAGCTCAGACCCGCATCCTCGGTGGTGTCCGGACACTTTATTTGTGATCCGAAGAACAACTTGTACATCTCCTCGAGCGTCATGCCAAGGAAGTGCTGGATGATTCGCGGTCCCTCCGGGTTGAACTCCCACAAACATAGAGGTCTACGTTTGCAAGGCGGGACCTGGCGAACTAGCATGACCTGCATCACCGTGACCAGGCTGACGTCTCTCTCAATGAGATCTCGGATACGACTCCACAATATCAGCACATCCTTTACTGGACCCCAGTTTAGCCCCTCGCTGATCCATGACGTCAGTTGTGGTGGGGGGCCCGAGCGAAAGGCAGGGACAGCTGCCCACTTGGCACTTCAGGGAGCTGTGATATAAAACCACTCCCGCTCCACAAACTGGACACCTCTGGGAAGGAACCCTCTGGCCATGGAGCATCAACGCTTTTGCTTATTATGGCACCTCCGCACTCTGCGTGCCGCCCCTCGATCATCTTCGGCTTCACATTGAAGGTCTTGAGCCATAGGCCGAAGTGAGGGGTAATGCGGAGGAAGGCCTCACATACGATGATGAACGATGAGATGTGAAGGAGGGAATCCGGGGCCAGATCATAGAAATCCAGCCCATAATAGAACATGAGCCCCCTAACAAAGGGATCCAGAGCGAGCCGTAGTCCTCGGAGGAAGTGAGAGATGAACACAACACTCTCGTTGGGTTCGGGAGTGGGGATGACCTACCCTCGGACGGGCAGCCTGTGCGAAATTTCGGCGGTCAGATATCTGGCCTCTCTCAGCTTCTCGATGTCCTCCTCTGTGACAAAGGAAGGCATCCACCGACCTTGAAGGTTGGATCCGGACATGGTTGAAGGTCTGAAGCGCCTGACCTGAGCCTGGGGTGTTGGAACTCGAGGCTGGGGAAGGATTCGATTGAGCACGAGAGGAAAAAAGGGCAGGTCTTGGCCTCTTTATAAAGACGACGAATAGCAAGCGTCCTCCTCACAGTCATTTTGGACTTGCCTAAATTTGAGGAGTCATACCAACGGGCACAAGTGGGTTACCCATGTCCGTATTGATGAGAATCCCATAATAAGGGGAACACGATCTCTGCTTTGACAAGACGTGTCAAGAAAACCGGCTCGCGATATGTGCGGTGCTGGTTGAGAAAAACGGTTCGAATAATGACCGGGCCATGACGTAACGTCGTGCTATCAAGACGCGTCAGCAAATTAGATTTGTGGAAATATTATTCTCTCTACGGTGGTATGTGGAAATTATTTTGCAATGCCGGACACTATCCTTGGGTCCAAAATCTTCTATGGAGTATTCGGAGGAGGAACCCGCCTTGCAATGCCGAAGATAAAACTGCGCGTCGGACTCATCGTCATTGAAGCCTAGTTCAGGGGCTACTGAGGGAGTCCTGGATTAGGGGGTCTCGAGATAGCCGGACTATATCCTTTGCCCAGACTGTTGGACTATGAAGATACAAGATTGAAGACTTCGTCCCGTGTCCGGATGGGACTCTCCTTGGCGTGGAAGGCAAGCTAGGCAATACGAATATGTAGATCTCCTCCCTTGTAACCGACTTTGTGTAACCCTAGCCCCCTCCGGTGTCTATATAAACCGGAGGGTTTAGTCCGTAGGACAACATACAATCATACCATATGCTAGCTTCTAGGGTTTAGCCTCTGTGATCTCATGGTAGATCAACTCTTGTAATACTCATATCATCAAGAACAATCAAGCAGGACGTAGGGTATTACGTCCATCAAGAGGGCCCAAACCTGGGTAAACATAGTGTCCCCTGCCTCCTGTTACCATCCGCCTTAGACGCACAGTTTGGGACCCCCTACCCAAGATCCTCCGGTTTTGACACCGAAAGGCACCGTGCCTAACGTCAACCCATCCTCGCGAGGATCCCAAGCTGATCGAGGGTCGTTCCTCGAAGAGGAACCGAAGACCAAGGTCAGCCAGCGACTACTCATGAGTAGAGGAGGAGTCTTGGGCATGCCCGCCAAGCTCCTCGCCAGACCATGGGCGAGGGGCGGCCAAACCACAGACTCGGCACGTCCCGAAGGTGGGGATGCTCCTCCGACTGACCCTGCTCCAGGGGCGGCAAGCAGGCCAAGAACGCTCAATGCCAACGAGGGAGTTAATGAAGGAGGAAGCCGCCTCTCGGAAGATGCAACAGCTTCAGCAGAAGGAGCCCTGGAGGACAGACGTCAGGATTAGAAGACCACACGCAAAAGGCCACGGCGACAAAGATACTTACGCGTGAATAGCGATGTACTTCCATCGCTTCAACAGCCCGAAGATGTTGCTGCCGCTGGGGGATCCCTTCCTCTTGCGGAGCTCCTCGAAGTCCACACAAAGGCGACCAAAGCGCTGGACGTGACAGCCGCTGCACGGCGGAGCCGAAAAAGACTCAAGAGGGATGGCCTCAAGGGAGCCCGGCTGAGGCGAACAACCTGGCTCCTCCCCACTGCGACCTCCCGAGGCTCTTGGAGCCTCAGCCTCTGGAGCCGCATGCCGCATCTCCTCGGCAACCGATGCCTCAGGAGGGGGTCGTAGGCCCCCGAGGACGACTCCCCCAGATCACCCCCCGACATGTGCTCCTCAGCACCTGAGCCACCGGCCCCCGTCATAGCTCGCTCCCCCGCACCGTCACCTGGGGCGAGCCCGGCACCGGCGGCGAAGAAGGGGACCACGATTACAGGGTTCTCACGGGGCCCCACCAAGCCGACTGGGTGCAACCCCCACTCATCAAAGGAAGGCATATTCGCGGCCAAGGTGACTTTGTTCTCGTAGTGGTACAACATGCAGCTATTCCTAGGCATCTCATCTGGTAGAGGGACACCTGATAGGACCATGAGCACTGTCTGCCACGCAGCAAGAGAAAGCCCCTCCTCCTGAAACCTCATGTTGTCCTGTCTGCTGAGCAAGTCCCACATCGGGCGAGAGTGGCGCTGGAGTGGAGCAACTCGATGCCTGACGAACTCCCTCACCACCATGGGCGCAGTCACGCCAAGGTCCTTCAACCACCTTAGCCTGTCAAAGATAGAGGCAAGGTAGGGGCTCGTGAGCTTCTGATGACCCCAGCCAGAGTTTGGAATAGCAGGCCCCACCGGAGCTTGGGGCAGAGGGTTGAGCACGCCTGCATTAAC
Source organism: Triticum monococcum (assembly GCA_034509565.1). Classification (NCBI taxonomy): domain Eukaryota; kingdom Viridiplantae; phylum Streptophyta; class Magnoliopsida; order Poales; family Poaceae; genus Triticum; species Triticum monococcum. The sequence goes on from CM067844.1 coordinate 414,072,953, forward strand.
AAACACCCATCACGTATGGAACTCGCTCGTGGATGAAGGGAGCTCGAAGTCGATCCCTGCGCCTGCTGTCGCAGCCACGACCTGGAAACCCACGCACCCTGAGATTTGCCGGGGACCGGTGAGATGCAACGAGAAGAAGTGGCGGAGGAGTGCCAAGGAGGGGGCGATGCCCACCATGGCCTCGCACATGAAGGCGAGGACGGCGAGAAGGGTCACAGCCTGAGGATCGAGGTGGAGCATGTGGATCTGATAGTGCTCGAGCACCGCGTTGAAGAAGGCAGAGAAGGGAGGAATCAGGCCAGCCCAGAGGGCATCAATGAAGATCGGAACCTCGGTAACTGCCCGAGCCATGCTGGTGCGAGACATGGGCCAAGCCAGCGTCTCTCCCTACTCGTTGAAACTGGAGGCAAGCATGGGGCGCACCTTGTCCATGGCCTCGTCGTCGAGCACCCGAGCACCGGCTCGAAGGATGGAGGTGCAGTTGGTGAGGACAGAGGTTTCTTCCCCTTCTTGGCTTGTTTCGGTGCCATGGCGGTGAAGTGGGGGGAGCACGGGACAGATTGAGAAGGCGGAGCTAGGTGTCGAGGCAGCAGGGAGATTGGAAGAGCCAGGCGTGGCGAAGGAAGAATAACTGTGTAAGAGGCGGGGCCACATAGCCAGGCGGATTCAAGGGCAGCGTGGGGAAGCGGAGACGCCCACATCCAATCAACCACTATGCGTCAATCGAGGCCGCATGCTTTTGGGGCCCGCGGCGCTCCGTACTAGGCCCTTGGCTTCGCTGTGAAGCCAAGCCCGGGGGCTACTGTCGGTGTCCTGGGAATGGGGGTCCCCACAATTGCCTGCCTGCGGCCCGCGGCGTGGTTAAGCTAGCAGGCCGTATGACCCATCTTCACCAACGGGGGTCCCAAGACTTGCCTGCACCGTGAGGCGGACGATGCAAGACTTCCTCTGGAGTAGCCTAGCCAGGCAGCCTCACGAGGAGCAGAGATATCAAGGCGGGGCAAGCCTCACGAGGCCCTCATGACATGAGCCATGACGCACGACACCAAGCGGGCGCGAGGTTGGCGCCAGCGCGCGCAACGTCCTTGTTTCCTCTTTGGTGCTAAGGAGGCCAGTGCAGGCGAAGAGTACCGAGGCATCAGGCAAAGGTTTCTATATTGGTGCAACGAGACCAAGACCAGGAGGACGGCAAGACGGAGGTCATCGTGGCGCCCAAGACGGCGTCACCACCAGAGCCTTTCGTAGGCGAAGGCCATTTTTGTCAGGATAGCTTGTACTAGCTGTCCCCCTTGAAATTTGCCCGCCGTTGCTGGCTCCCTTCCTGCTCGATATCTGGGAAGAGGACCAGGGCCTATATAGGTAGAGCTAGCCACCATAGTAGAGGGGAGAGACCATCTCATCTCATCTTAGCTTGATCCAACCTGATCGAGAGCCTACCTACAAGAACACCTCAACCTCAGGAGGTTGTTCTTCCCTTGTACTATTCATCATCAGCCCTAGAGGCAATCCACCACCACCACACTGGGGTAGGGTATTAAAACACAATGGTGACCCGAACCAGTATAAACCTCGGGTATTTCTGTGTTGCGAGTTCGTCGAGTTCGTCCGCGAGATCTTAGCGAGCTAGGGCGTAGATTGGTGGGAAGGAAAGAGTTCGGGCTCACCCCAGTGTTCGAACCTTAAGGGTTTGCTGGAGCCCCACATCCGACAGTGTCAACTTATTCAAATCAAGTCTACGATATAATGAGAGAGGCATAACACTAACACCGGCTCCAAGATCACATAAAGCAGTTTTAACATAGTTTCTTTTAATGGAGCATGGTATAGTTGGTACTCCGGGATATCCAAGTTTCTTTGGTACTCCTCCCTTAAAAGTATAATTAGCAAGCATGGTGGAAATTTCAGCTTCCGGTATCTTTCGTTTATCAGTAATCTTTCATGTACTTAGCATAAGGATTCATTTTAAGCATATCAGTCAAACGCATACGCAAAAAGATAGGTCTAATCATTTCAGTAAAGTGCTCAAAATCCTCATCATCCTTTTTCTTGGATGGCTTAGGAGGAAGAGGCATGGGTTTCTGAACCCAAGGCTCTCCTTCCTTACCGTGTTTCCTAGCAACAAAGTCTCTTTTATAATAACGATGATTCTTCGATTGTGGGTTATCATGATCAACAACAGGTTCAGCTTCTACATCATTAGCATTGCTAGGTTGAGCATCAACATGAACATTATCATTAACATTATCACTAGTTTCATGTTCATTACCAGATTGTGTTTCAGCATCAGAAATAGAGATATCGTTGGGATTCTCATGTGTGTCAATAACAGGTTCACTAGAAGCATGCAAAGTCCTATCATTTTTCTTTTTCTTCCTCTTAGAAGGACTAGGTGCATCAAAATCATTTCTCTGAGAATCTTGCTCAATTCTCTTAGGATGGCCCTCAGGATACAAAGGTTCCTGGGTCATTTTACCACCTCTAGTCATAACTCTAACAGCATTATCATTTTCTTACTATTTAATTCATTGAGCAAATCATTCTGAGCTTTAAGTACTTGTTCTACTTGAGTGGTAACCATAGAAGCATGTTTACTAATGAGTTTAAGTTCACCTTTAACTCTAGACATATAAACACCCAAGTGTTCAATCATATAAGCATTTTGTTTCAATTGTCTACCAAAATAAGCATTGAAGTCTTCTTGCTTAACCATAAAGTTATCAAACTCATCCAAACATTGGCTAGCAAACTTAGTAGGAGGGATTTCAGCTTTATCATATCTATAGAGAGAATTTACCTTTACTACCTGTGTCGGGTTATCAAGACCATGTGTTTCTTCAATAGGTGATGGATTAAAACCACATATTTCTTCAACATGAGATAAATTAAGACCATGTATTTCTTCAATAGGAGTTAAATTCTTAACATCTTCAGCTTTAATATCCTTTTCTTTCATGGATTTCTTTGCCTCTTGCATATCTTCAGGACTGAGAAATAGAACACCCCTTTTCTTCGGAGTTGGTTTAGGAATAAGATCAGGAGTTGGCTCAGGAAGTGTCCAATTATTTTCATTTGACAACATATTATTCAATAGAATTTCAGCTTCATTCGGTGTTCTTTCCTTGAAAACAGAACCATCACAACTATCCAGGTGGTCTCTGGAAGCATCGGTTAGTCCATTATAAAAGATATCAAGTATTTCATTTTTCTTGAGAGGATGATCAGGAAAAAGGATTAAGTAATTGGAGAAGCCACCCCATGCTTGTGGGAGACTCTCTTCTTCAATTTGCATAAAAGTATATATATCCCTTAGGGCAACTTGTTTCTTATGATCAGGGAAATATTTAGCAGAGAAGTAATAAATCATATCCTGGGGACTACGCATACAACCAGGATCAAGAGAATTAAACCATATCTTAGCATCACCCTTTAATGAGAACGGAAATATTTTAAGGATATAAAAGTAGCGAGTTCTCTCATCATTAGTGAACAGGGTGGCTATATCATTTAATTTAGTAAGATGTGCCACAACAGTTTCAGATTCATAGCCATAAAAAGGATCAGATTCAGCCAAAGTAATTATATCAGGACCTATAGAGAATTCATAATCCTTATCAGTAACAAAGATAGGTGAAGTAGCATAACAGGATCATATTTCATTCTAGCATTCAGAGTTTTTTTGTTTAAGCTTAGTTAATAATTTCTTAAGATCACTTCTATCATTGCATGCAAGAAAGTCTCTTTTAGTTTCTTCATCCATAACATAGCCCTCAGGCACAACAGGCAATTCATATTTATTAGGAGAGCCTTCATAATCACTTTCATCAATATTATCAGTTTCAATAATTTCATTCTCTCTGGCCCTAGCAAGTTGTTCATCAAGAAATTCACCAAGTGGCACAGTAGTATCAAGCATAGAAGTAGTTTCATCATAAGTATCATGCATAGCAGAAGTGGCATCATCAATAACATGCGACATATCAGAATTAATAGCAAAAGTAGGTTTAGGTGTCGCAAGCTTACTTAAAATAGAAGGTGAATCAAGTGCAGAGCTAGATGGCAGTTCCTTACCTCCCCTCGTAGTTGAGGGATAAATCTTGGTTCTTGGATCTTTCAAGTTCTTCGTAATGAGAAGCAGATATAAATCCCAAGTGACTCAAAGAATAGAGCTATGCTCCCCGGCAACGGCGCCAGAAAATAGTCTTGATAACCCACAAGTATAGGGGATCGCAACAGTTTTCGAGGGTAGAGTATTCAACCCAAATTTATTGATTCGACACAAGGGGAGCCAAAGAATATTGTCAAGTATTAGCAGCTGAGTTGTCAATTCAACCACACCTGGAAACTTAATATCTGCAGCAAAGTGTTTAGTAGCAAAGTAATATGATAGTAGTGGCAATGGTGGTAAAAGGTAATGGTAGCAAAAGTAATATTTTTGGTGTTTTATAGTGATCGTAACAATAGCAACGGAAAAGTAAATAAGCGAAGAACAATATATGGAAAGCTCGTAGGCATTGGATCAGTGATGGAGAATTATGCCGGATGTGGTTCATCATGTAAGAGTCATAACAGAGGGTGACACAGAACTAGCTCCAATTCATGAATGTAATGTAGGCATGTATTCCGAATATAGTCATACGTGCTTATGGAAAAGAACTTGCATGGCATCTTTTGTCCTACCCTCCCGTGGCAGCGGGGTCCTAGCGGAAACTAAGGGATATTAAGGCCTCCTTTTAACAGAGAACCGGACCAAAGCATTAACACATGGTGAATACATGAACTCCTCAAACTATGGGGTCGGTCGCGAGTACCTTGGAAGTTGGCGATGAAGCGGGTGCGCATCTGGTCCCAGGAGGAGATCGTGCCTGGAGCCAGATTCAGGAGCCAGGTTCGAGGTCCTTCCTTGAGCGCCATGGGGAACCAGTTCGCCATGACCTTTTCATCCCCGCTGGCAGCCTCGATGCCTAGCTCATAGAGCTGGAGGAACTTTGCAGGGTCAGTTGTGCCGTCGTAGCGAGGAGGCAGGTCTGGCTTGAACTTGCCAGGCCACGCGATGCTGCGCAGCTCGGTGGTGTAGGCGTGGCAGCCGGCGGTGGCCACGAAAGGCTTCGGCTAGTGGAGAGCTTGGTCTTGAGGGTCCCCACGTGCTGCAGCTAGGAGCGGAACAGGGTCTTGGCGTGCCGGAGCTGGAGCAGGGTCGCGGCGTGCCGGAGCAGGGAGCGCCCGGGCAGCTCCTTGCGGGCGAGGGACTTCTTGGCAGCTCCATTCTTGTTGCGCTGGCACCTGTCGGAGCGGGTTCCGCCCAGGGGCCACGCGCCTTGGAGCCATGGCATCTTCTTGGAGAGGAGGCGGCTAGTGCGCCTCTGGAGCTTCATTGCCCGCGCGGGGCGGGGTGTGGCGCAGAGGAGTGGACGGCGCGGAAGAGCCCCCTGCGGCGCGGACAAGCTCGGCGACGCGGTCGAGCCACTCTTCGTAGACGTCGTCGACGGGGCGGTAGCGCAGGAGCTCGTTTGCCTCGAGGAGCGCAGCTCGAGCCTCCAAGGGTGCACAGAGCGCGCAGGACGAAGAGCCAGCTGGTGCGAGCGATGGAGTAGCGGTGCGGCCGTCTTGGCGCACGGATGGTTGCTGAGACGATGCTTGCTACTCGCCCCTCGCCGGGCCGGTGGCGGCGTTGACGGCGGGCGACGGGGAACGACGAGGACGCCCATCGACGAGGGCCGTCTGGGTGACATGAGAAGCGATGGCGGCCCGGCGCTTGGAGCGGGCCCGATGAGCGTCGGACATGGACGCGACGGCCGGAGGAGAACGGAGTGGTGGAGGACAGATTCTGGCGCACCCCTACCTGGCACGCCAAATGTCGGATCACGGGTTCCGGCAGACCCTTAAGGTTCGAAAACTGGGGTGCGCATGGAGATCACGCCTTCTACCTCCCCTTCTCACAAAGATCTAAACTACTAAAAGAACTGCACAAGAGACACAAGGTTTATACTGGTTCGGGCCACCGTTGTGGTGTAATACCCTACTCTAGTGTGTGGTTGCTGGATTGCCTCCTGGGGCTGGTGATGATGAACAATACAAGGAAGAACAGCCTCGCGAGGGTCTGTTCTTGGCTGGGGCGATGAACTGCTAGGAGGAGTTCAGTCACCCTTCTCTCTCTCTCTCTCTCACTCTCTCCGCTTTTCTCTCACTTGTCGACCGTCCGAACGAAGCCCTTGCTATGCGAGTGGCTGGTCCTATTAATAGAGGCCCTGGTCCTCTTCCCAAATATTGAGCGGGAAGGGCGCCAACAATGGCGGGTTATTTGAAGGGGAACAACAAGTACACTTATCCTGACTAAAGTTGGTCTTCGCCTACGAAAGGCTCTGCGGTGACGCCGTGCTGGGCTCCATGGTGACCTCCGTCTCGTAGTCCGCCTGGTCTTGGTCTCGTTGCACCGAAATGGCAACCTTTGCCTCATGCCTCGGTACTCTGCGGCTGCGCATGCCCCCTTTGCACCAAAGAGGAAAGAAGGACGCTGCGCACGCTAGCGCCCGCCTGGCGCCCTGAGTCGTCATGGCTTGCGTCATGGGCACCTCGCGAGGTACCCCGCCTTGATTTCTCCGCCTCCTCATGAGCCAGCCTGAGGAGGCTACGTCTGAGGATGCGCCGTGTCGTCCGCCCCGCGAGGCTTGGCCCCTCGCGAGGGTCTTGAGTCTTGTGTTGATGAAGATGGGCCATGCTGGGCCTCCTTTGAGCCACGCAGGCAAGTCTGGGACCCCCGTTCCCAGAACGCCGACAATTATGCCCAATCTGATCATGAAGACAATTCTGCACACACCGTTGGTAAGTCGCCTAGGCACTCTTAAGCCCAAAAGGCATAGATACATAGCAGAAAGCTCCAAAAGGAGTGATAAAAGCCATCTTCTCCTGATCTTTGACTGCCATCTTGATCTGATGATAACCTGAATAAGCATCCAAGAAACTCAAACGTGCGCAACCCGCCATAGCATCGACGATCTGATCAATACGGGGGAGGGAAAAAGGGTCAGCCGGACAAGCCTTGTTTAGATCGGTGTAGTCCACACACATACGCCAGGTGCCGTTCTTTTTAAGTACAAGCACCGGGTTGGCTAACCACTCTGGGTGAAAGACTTCTACAATGAACCCGGCCGCCAATAGCCGGGCCACCTCTTCTCCAATGGCCTTGCGCCTTTCTTCATTGAACCATCGGAGAAACTGTCTAACGGGTTTAAACTTTGGATCAATGTTGAGAGTGTGCTCAGCGAGTTCCCTCGGGACACCCGGCATGTCGGAAGGTTTCCATGCAAAGATGTCTCGGTTCTCACGGATGAACTCGATGAGTGCGCTTTCCTATTTTGGATCCAAGTTTGCACTGATGATGAACTTCTTGGATGAGTCGCCAGGCACAAAGTCAACCATCTTGGTGTCATCAGCTGATTTGAACTTCAACACCGTCTCGTGCTCTACTGTTGGTTTCTTTAACGACATCATGTCTGCCGGGTCAACGTGATCCTTGTAAAACTTTAACTCCTCTGTTGCACAAACACACTCAGCATAGGCAGCGTCACCTTCTTCACACTCCAAAGCTATTTTCCGGCTCCCATGTACTGTAATGGTGCCCTTATAACCCGGCATCTTGAGCTACAAATATACATAACACGGCCGAGCCATGAACTTGGCATAAGCCAGCCGTCCAAACAGAGCATGATATGGGCTTTTGATCTTAACCACCTCAAAGATTAATTTTTCTGCTCTGGAGTCATACTCATCTCGAAAGGCTACTTCCAGTTCAATCTTACCAACTGGGTATGCCGACTTGCCAGGTACCACACCGTGAAAAACAGTGTTGGACTGTTTAAGACTCTTATCAGTCAACTCCATCCGGTGGAACGTCTCATAGTAGAGGATGTTGATGTTGCTGCCTCCATCCATGAGTACTTTAGTGAATTTATATCCACCAACCTGAGGTGCCACTACAAGGCCAGGTGACCCGGATTATCAACCCGGGGTGGGTCATCCTCTCTGCTCCACACAATAGGCTGCTCTGACCAACGTAAGTAACGTGGAATCATCGGCTCAATGGCATTGACAGCCCTCTTGTGAAGCTTCTGGTCCCTTTTACATAAACTAGTGGTGAACACATGGTATTGCCCACTATTCAGCTATTTTGGGTTGCTCTAATATCCGGACTGTTGCTGCTGATTACCTTGGCCGGGTTGTACATTATATCCTCCTTGGTTACTAGGATGGCCCTGACTGTGAAATCCTCCTCCACCTAAACCGGTGCCCCATGGAAACCGCCTCCACCTGAACCGCCACCTGGGCCGTGACCTCCATCAAACGCATTTGAATTTTCAAACGCCTTCGTGATTGTACAATCTTTCCATAGGTGGGTGGCTGGCTTCTCCCAGGTGCCGTGCCTTGGACAAGGCTCATTCAATAGTTGCTCAAGGGTGGGACCTGACTCGCCCGACCAAGGGGATTTCCTGCCCTTGCGCCGTTTATTTCCTCCCTGCGCATTGGTGTTAGCAACAAACTCATCAGCCTTACGTTTATTACCTCCTTGATTTGCCGGGTTATGTTGGTGACCCTTGTCGTTGCCGTTCTTCTTTCCCTTCGCTGTCTTTTCTTCGTTAGACACCGGGTCTTTGGTACTATCAGAATCAGCATATTTGACGAGAGCCGCCATCAACTGACCCATGTCATTACAGTCATGCTTGAGCCGCCCCAACTTTTGCTTTAGAGGTTCGAAACGGCAATTTTTCTCCAACATCAAGGCTGTTGAGCCGGCATCCATCTTATCAGGCGAATGTATTATCTCCTTGACCCGGCGCACCCAATGGGTTGTAGACTCACCGTCCTCTTGCTTACAATTAGTCAGGTCCATAATCGACATAGGCTGCTTACACATGTCTTTGAAGTTCTGGATGAAACGAGCTTTCAACTCCGCCCATGAGCCGATAGAATTAGGTGGCAACCCCTTCAACCAAGTACGAGATGTTCCATCCAACATCATAGTGAAATACTTGGCCATTGTCGCGTCGCTGACCTCCAACAACTCCATAGCCATCTCATAACTCTCAATCCAAGCCCCAGGCTATAAGTCGGCCGTGTAATTAGGCACTTTACGGGGCCCCTTGAAGTCTTTTGGCAAACGCTCATTACGTATAGCCCGCACTAGGCAAGGGACACCTCCTGTTCTTGTGGTCACCCCTGCCTCAAATGAGGTTGCTGGATAAGCCGGAAAGGTCTGATGAGCCGCCTGCTCTGCTGCCAGTTGAACCGCTCCCTCCGCCTCTTGCCGGATCCTCTCCTGATCCGCCAAGTTAATGGCTCCAGCTTGCACCGGCTCATACCCGTGCGGCCGATTGCGGCGTTGAGCATTGCTTGACATGTCAGCTGACTCCATATGCATACTGTAGCTTGGGCTCCGGCTCAGGCGAGGAGTTGAATGGATCCTGTCTCTACTATACGAGTATGCATCCTACTGTGCTAGAGCTGTTTGAAGAAGTTCGCTCACCCTTCGCGTTTCGACTACCGCCGGTGAGTCACCTTCCATCGGGAGAGCCGCCAAACGAGCTGACGTTGTGATGAGGTTTTCCAAGGGATTGGAGAAGTGACCCGACGGCGTTGGTATGTAATGCGGTGGAGTGGCGATCACACGAGGTGGTTCCATGGCACGCGGTTGGACCGGCGCGCCGGGTGTCGTGATCTGATTTGCCTCTGGCGGGTTGCTTCCCCTGGCTCCAGGCGTATGAAAAAGGTTCCTGGGATCGAGCGTCAGAGTTAGACGTGACTGAGTTTTCTGATGCCTTCTCCTCATGACTTCGTTTGACGCATTCAGATCCACCGAGAGCCGAAAGGTCTCTGCTTGAAGCTGTTGAGCACGAACGTCCAAAGCCGCCCGCTCTGCTGCCATCCTGACTTCCTCCGCGACCAGATTTTCTTTAGCTTGCACCATCTCTTCACGTACACATGCCACCTCTGCGTCATGCTGGGCTTTATCCACCGGCTCTACCACGACAGTCAACAGAGTCGTCAGTTTATCCATGAGGTCCATTAGAATCTGAGCCAGGGGGCGTGCGGGGTCTCCTGACCCAGCTACGGCCGACCCGGTAGCTGTGGCCGCTGCTGTTGTGGAGTTTTGCCCGGGCTGTGTCCCTACCAAGAAGACTCCGGCCCAATTCGGCGGCTCAAGGGGGGTCGGAATACTGCTGCCATCGGAACAGCCCCCGAGCATGCCATCCTGCAGCTGGTACAAAGAGTCCGTCTCGCCCGTTCATGATGCAGTGTCAGAACAGACGGCCTTCCACCGATCCTTCAGAGTATTCACTGCCGTGGACACAGCCTACAAAGGCATGCTTCACGACAGATTGAACACGGGCGGTCCTCGCGCGCTGAGCCATTTCGACGAGGTTGGTGTGGACTTCCGGCTCAGGGCCTGACTCGCCGATCCGGCCGACGAAGACATGAATTCCGCCGAAGGGGACCCGGTATCCGTACTCAATTGAGCTGGCCTTGGGGCCCAGCCTTCATCGTCGATGTAGAGCCTGCCGCGACGACTCTTGGTCATCCGGCCCACAGCGTATCCCTTGAGCCCTTTGAAGTTTCCCTTCAAGAACTCAAATCCACCGTGCGCTGGCCCCATGGTGGGGGCCAACTGTCATGGAATTGTCACAGCAGATGTGCTAGCGAAAAGACTTAGTCATAGGGCCATCGCAACTAGGAAGGTTAAAGGGGTTAATCGGGACAAAGGACACGAGAGGTTTTATACTAGTTCGGCCCCTTACGATGAAGGTAAAAGCCTACATCTAGTTGTGTTTGTATTGCTGGGGTTTCGATCACCAAGAGGCTTAACCCACCGTCTTGTTTCTTGTCCTAAGCCGCCACCGGGTCGTCCCCTTATATACACGGGTTGACGCCTGGTGGCCTACAGAGTCCCGGCCGGCTCATAATCGTGTCCGGCTCGGTGACTTCCTTTACATGCCTTTCTTTACAAGTCTTTCCTTACATACGGCGGTTTGTAATATTGGGCTTTAAACCACCTCCAGGCCCTTGGGCCTTCTATAATATTTAATAAACTATCATCTTAATGTTTACTGGGCTTCTTGTGTAACCCGCCATTGGGGCTGACTCGGCCCCTCCTGGGCGGGTCATAACTGATAGCTATATCCCCAACAGCTCTGGATCTAGATTGAGAGCGTTTAACTAATCCAGGGTCTCTTGGCCTGTCAACGCAGGTGGTACAGAGTTTTTGACAACTCTACCTTTGATGAAGTTCTTCTTGTCTTTCCTGAACTTACGGCGAGGATCCAGGAACTGTCTATGCATGCCGAAGCAAGAAAACTTGCGACCGGCCTGAAGCCAACAAAACTCAAGAGCTCCCTTGCATGTGGGGCACATGAACCTTCCATGCACACACCAGCCAACAAATAGCACATACGCCGGCAAGTCATGCGTCGAGTACATGTACCATACACGCATAATGAAGTTCTGTTTGCTAAAGGCGTCATATGTCTTGAATCCATTATCCTAGGCTTCTTGCAATTCGTCCTTCAGCAGCTGCATGTACACATTCATATTCTTCCCCGGATAGTTGGGCCCTGGAATTATCAACGTCAGGAAAATGTTCTTTCTTTGCATAATATGTCCAGGGGGGATTGAGTGTAAAGACAAATACGGGCCAACAACTACATTGGGATGCGCTCCAACCAAACACACTGAACCCATCCATGCTGATGCTGACTCGAGGATGTTTCGGATTATCCGCTTTGTCATCATGTAATGCATCGAAGCGCTTCCGTGCTTCACTGTCCGATGTGTGCACCATCATCAACTTCCAATCTGCTTCTAGTTTAGTTCTTTTGCCCATTTTGTGCCATGTCATCTGTCTGGCCGTCTCTTCGACCATGAAAATATGTTGAACTCTTGGTACGATTGGCATATACCGAAGATCATTAATGGAGATTTTGGTCTGTGTCGTGGATTTGTCACGACATATATCCTAGTGTGAGGACTTGTCGTGAGGCCAATGTAACTAGGTAGTAGCCTGGACGGGGTTGATCGGAATCGAGAGACGCGAGGGGGTTAACACACAAGACAAGGATTTAGACAGCTTCGGGCCCCGGGAAACATCATCCGATAATAGCCCTACATGCTGTTTGTGGCTAGGTCATATTACGTATGCTCATGAGGGAGTCACCGCATAAACTGGCTCTCCTCTAGTTGTGTCTAGCCCTCGAGATTATTCAGCCTGTCCCTCTTAGGGTGTCCTGCCCCTCCTTATATAAGTTGAAGGGCGGGTTACATGTAGAGTCCATCTCGAATTAAGACTTAAACTATTCTGACTTATCTTCATGGGCTTCTAACCATGGGCTTCTTAACGTCTTGGGCTTCTTAACTCCAGGTGACTCATTTTCATGGCTAAGTACTTGCCGGGTGATAACTATCTGTCATCTTACAATCTGGCTGATAACTGTCTGCTGGCTTACAATCTGACTTATAACTGTCTGCCGGCTTACAATCTGGCCTATAATCTGCCTTGTCATCAGTGAAATACCAAGTCCCGGCCGGGTCATATCTCTGGCCGGGTCATACCGCGGGGTATATCCCCGACATTAGCCCCCAGTTTAATTTGGATTTATCCATGTTAAACTGATCCTACAACATAAATACAAGAACAAATTTGACATGTTGTGCTCCGGGTTTAATATTCTTGTAAGCCGGCACCTGATCATTCTTAAGTCCTTGTCATTTCCTTCTTCTAGAAAATCCGGGTCAATAGGCCAGCTTCATAATCAATTTTCTAATATTGGTTTCTCCCAAAAAAATAATGAAGAATAATTCATTTGATTCATCTCCCACGGTTTAACATTGCCAAAATATCCGGTTTGTAAATATTGATCGCACCGGGTCATAATTGTTGCTAACATCAAGATTGAAAACGTATCTCCCTTATATGCATACCACTTGTAGCCCCCAAGTCTTAAGAAAGGAGTGTAGTAACAGCTTAAGACTTGCTTTAATATAAATGTTTCAACCTTGAAGAAATCCAAGTTGTTCATCTCAGTTACTGGTCAAAACTGAATATCCCACATATGTAGCCCCCAAGTGCTGGGTTGTCATGCTTTCAGCAACCTGGGACTTGTAATTGCCTTATGCTCATAAAAACTTTCAACCAGTGTAGCCCCCAAGGGTCGGGTCATTATGCAATAATGAGCAGGGACTTTGTATATTCTTAAATGGAAATATCATCATATGATGTAACCCCCACCATGGGGCTCGAACCCACGTCCATAAGGTTAAGAGCTTTGTACTCTACCAACTGAGCAGTGGACCCTTTAATATAATGGATTAAGTATTGTGTACCTTGAATTTTTGATAGGAGCAATTGGTAGCCCCCAAGGGCTAGCTCATTACGATGTAATGAGTCGGGTCTTCAATAAAGTGAGCAAAAAATGACTTTGCATTAGCCCCCAAGTGCCATGGTGCATGCTGGCAGTGACATGGGACTTGCATATTTGATGTAATCTCAACTTGAATAATGTAGCCCCCAAGTGTCGGGTTGTAAGCCTGCAGTGACTCGGGACTATTCCTTCCATTGTAGAATAAATCATATCCATTGATAAATAATAGCCATTGCGCTGAAGCGACTTTGAAAACCTTAATCATAATACTGGTTATTGATAACCATAATAAAAATCTAGCCATGTTGGCTATTCAAGATTTGATAATATAATCGGTATGAAAACCGATTCCTGCCATATAAACCAGTATATCCATGCATGCAATGATAATGCAATGTATGATGCAAATATATGATGATGTATGTGTATGATAACAAAATATAAAAAATGTCGTCTTTCAAAGCTCGAGTCTTACTTCAATGAAACTAGCATGATAGCCACTAGTTTATCCTTGCTTTTGTGAGCCGGCTCCCACATGACCCAATCGATGTTTTAACCTGGATAAGTTTAGGGTCCATATGGATTGACTTAGCGAGAGTACACGAGGTCGGAGTAGCATCATGCAAACATGCAGGTTTAGCCAAGTTTCAGTGAAGGGGGCTTAATAGCCTGGGTTCATCCTCGCTATCCGTAAGCCATACCCTCACATGACAAACCAGCGTTTTAACATTAATGAGTTCAGGGTCTTGTTTAAAAGACTGACTGTTAAGAGTTCGGCAGGTCAATCAGGATTACCTGATGGAGAAGGATCTGGCATACACGTAGGATAGCCCGGAAGGGTTACATGCTCTTTGGTGAATACACCTATGTTTGAACAATATAACCCAGTCAAGAGGGTAGTAACGCTATGTTCTCTTTGGTGAATACACCTATGTTTGAACAGGAAGCCCCCAAGTGACATATTCGGGCAAGAGGGTAGTAACACTATGTTCTCTTTGGTGAATACAACTATGTTTGAATAGGAAGGCCCCAAGTGACATATTCGGTCAAGAGGGTAGTAACGCTATCTTCTCTTTGGTGAATACACCTATGTTTGAACAAGAAGCCCCCAAGTGACCAATAAGATAAGCCAATAAGGCAGGATACCCATGTTTGAACCGCGCATCATGGCAGCAAATACTCTTTGGCAACCTTTTAGTTTTTCCTGAGAACTCGAACTTGCGAGAGATGGATTCTTTTTTGAAATGGACGTTAAATCGGATATTCAGAGCTTCAAAGCTTTATGGGAGAGAGATGTCTCTTGAGCCAGATTTAAACGGGAATCTTCATTTTGAGCCGGAAATATTCTGACGGCCTTTAAATTTTCATTAATACAACAATAGCCTCTGAGACTGGGTTATCTTTCCCTTCAACATCCTGGGGTTCTTGAATTTGCTGAGACTGGCAAGACTTGTTAAGTCATATCATTGTAGCCCCCGAGTCTTAAGACGACTCACGGAGTCGGCTTGAGATTCCTCATATTTGACCGTGATATAAACCGGTATATAGTTGAACAGCAGAACGCTGAAATTCATGTAAACCAGAAGCTTGAAGCAAATTGACAATCTTCGCAACACTCATTGCACACTTTGGGTATGAGTTATTCAATAAACTCCGTGACATGACGGTCACCTTTGCAGTAGACAATTTGTCTTGCATCAAAAAACATTGGAAGCCAGAGTAATTGCTCTTTTAAAGAAAGCGATATGTAATATAAAATTATACTGGATGGATTTCACCTGATATGTTAGACCAGAAATTATCCACCGCAGAGTTGTTGATCACCACGGTGAAGCTGAAATTAACCATGGCCGAGTCGGCCACGGTGTTGTAAGCCGGTGCGGCGGGCAAGTTGACCGTGACGTTTGTAAACTGGCGCGGACGCACGAGTCAGCCGCAGGCACGGACGGTGTAAACCGAATAGCGGGGGCGACAACTTGCAATGTATCAATCGAGCAACATGGCACCGAGGAACGCCAATGAAAAATTATGCAGGCGCACGCTCCATATCCGCGGTATAACAATATCTTTGTCATCAATAATTATCCTGCATCAAAATATTGCAGGACAAAGTAATTGTTTTCGAATAAATTAATATATGTGATGAAAAACATTGAAAAAATAGCACCTGATTTTTTGCTGGATAAGGCGGACACTGATGCCGGATAATGTTGGACACAGTCTTAGTCCTTCCGATCCAAATGGTAGTAGTATTATTTCTTGATTCTTACGCAAACTCTGCTGTAGTTTTGACCTTCACATGGGACGTAGAGCAGTAGCACTTGGTTTGAATGACATAGCAGATTGCCCCCGGCTTGCTAGTAGTAGCAGTACCAGGAATTTCTGGATCCCTTCATATCCGAAGTATGCTGTCACTGATGATTCCTGTCGAGTGGATTAATCTGAGCTTTTGTTGTTAACAACAGCAGTTAGTGGGAGGTGCAGGGTCGCAGCAAAGGCGAATAGCAGCGGCAGTTCAACGGGAGCACCAACGGGTCTCGACCTTGCTTTCTTGCAGACAACAGTTAACAACGGCCCTCATAAAGCAGCGAGCGACAGAGGGGTGCCGACGTCCCCGGCAGAGAGGACTCAGCACGGGAGGTAGCTGAAGTGTCGGGTGTGACCCGGCAGGGCAGCTCACATCGACGGGTCACGACGACGATTTGGCCAAACAGCGGCTCGGAGCAGAGGCAGCTTGAGGCCGCAGAGACGACACGTTGCTCACAGGGCGACTCGACAGCTGCCGCAAGGCAGATCCATGGCGGCGGCTGTCGGTGTGAAAACCGGCGGATCTCGGGTAGGGGGTCCCATACTGTGCGTCTAAGGTCGATGGTAACAGGAGGCAGGGGACACGATGTTTTACCCAGGTTCGGGCCTTCTTGTTGGAGGTAATACCCTACGTCCTACTTGATTGGTATTGATGAGTACGAGGATTACAAGACTTGATCTACCACGAGATCGTAATGGCTAAAACCCTAGAAGTCTAGCATGTATGATTGTGATTGTCCCTATGGACTAAAACCCTCTGGTTTATATAGACACCAAAGGAGACTAGGGTTGTACAAAGTCGGTTACGGAGAAAGGAATCTTCATATCCAAACGCCAGGCTTGCCATCCACGCCAAGGAAAGTCCCATCCAGACATGGGAGAGAGTTTTCTGTCTTGTATCTTCATAGCCCATTAGTCCGACCCATGTCACACAGGCCGGACGCCCGAGGACCCCTTAACCAGGACTCCCTCAACAGCCCCTGAACCAGGCTTCAATGATGATGTGTCTGGCGCACAGATTGTCTTCGGCATTGCAAGGCAGGTTCTTCTTCCAAATACTCCAAAACAGCCTTCGAATACAGAAAATGTATTCGGCTCTACAAAACGAGTACCACACACACACGCAGAGAGTATAATATTTTACGATTCCAATCCACTGACAACTTTTGTAGCGTGACATCATGTCACAGCCCGGTCATTATTTCGAATCGTTTTTTAGCCCCCGCTTCATGTTTCAAGATGAAGTTTTATTGGCACGTCTTGTCAAAGAAGAGATCGTGTCCTCTTTTTGTGGGATTCTCATCAATATGGGCGTGGGTAATCCAACCACGCCGCCTGCACGACCCTTGGGGAATAGGCGAGTTTTAAGGCGAGTGGGGAGGCGCTTGATATTCACTGCCTTTATAAAGGGATAAGGATTCACCTCTTTCACTCACACCTTCATTCTCTCTGCCCATCCATTCTCGAGCTCCTGCGCCCAAGCTTCCATCCTTTCCACCTCAAAAAAGCACTCTAGCCATGTCCGGATCTGGAGCGCAAGCCAAGTGGATGGTTTCCTCCGTCAAGGAGAAGGACATCACCAAGCTCCGGGAGGCCGGGTACTTAGCCAAAGAAATCGCCCACCGGCTTCCAGCAACGGGGCAGCTCATCCCCACCCCAAAGCCCCATGAGAGGGTGGTATTCATCCCCCACTTCATCCGCGGATTGGGATTCCCTCTCCACCCATTCATCCACGAACTCATGTCCTACTACGGGCTAGATTTCCACGATCTGGCCCCCAATTCCTTCCTCAACATCTCGGCATTCATTGTCGTGTGCGAGGCCTTCTTCCGCATCCCACCTGACTTCGGATTGTGGTTGAAGATCTTCAATGTGAAGCCGAAGGTGGTGGGCGATCAACACGCAGAGTGCGGAGGCGCCATGGTGAGCAAGCTGCCCAATGTCACATGGCCCAAAGGTACCTTCGTGAAGACCATCAAAGGATGGCAACAGTAATGGTTCTACATCACAGAGCCTCGCGACGCCACCTGGGCCGCGGCTCCTGAATTCCAGTCTAGCGCCCCGATGCGGCTCACCTCCTGGCTAGAGAAGGGCCTGGACTGGTCTTCGTCGGACGAGCTGACAACGCTTCAGACACGCATCAGGAGCATGGTGGACAAGAACGTCAAGCTTGTCAATGTGATCCAGGTGATGCTTGCTCATCGGATCCTGCCGTGCCAAAGCCGGACTTGCCATCTGTGGGAGCTCGATCCAGCCAAGCACCAGACCTTGCAACAGTTCTTTGGCAGTACGCATGAAGACATCTGGAAGGTGCTCTTCAAGGCCAACGAGACGTGGCCGGCAACGACCGAGGACTGCGGGCATGACCTGGCCCATCTCGCTAGTGCGGTAGGTTTTTCCATATTTCAAGGTGTATACTTTACTTGCATATTCAAGGAAGATGTCTAAGCTTCCCCATTCATTTTTTTAGGGGTGGACAAAGAAGGCGGAGCGGATCTAGTGTCCGGCTCCGCTGCCCAAAAACCCAGCAATCCCTCTTCTAACGAAGATGCTGGTTCTAGCGCCCTACAAAGCGCCCGAGAAGAAGGCCAAGAAGGAGGACAAGGAGACCAGGAGTGGTCTCCACCGTAAGGGCACTTAGGACGTGATGTTCGAAGATGCCGAGACCCACTCCTCCCACACCGAGGAGGAGGAGGAGGAGGAGGAGGAGGAAAGCAATTCTCCTTCGGAGGGGGGAAGGAAGAAAAGGGCGGCCTCCATGCCTCTGGAGGCAGAGGCGTCCAAGAAGGGGAAGGTTTCCCTCATGGATAACTCCGCGTGGGACATCGACAGCAGCTCGGAGTGTCACGCCAGAGATAAGCCCCTAGCCGAATTGTGAGTACTCAAAGGCACTGACGCGTTCATATACCCAGCCTCTTTACTTCATAATTTTAACATGTTAAATCATGCACTTGCAGCCCGGCTCGTTCTGACCTCGAGCGATCCTCATCTTCAGGAAATTCGTTGGATCCGAAGGTGATGGACAATGGGTCCTTCCGGCGGCCTCCTCTCCCAAGACTACGGAGGACGCTGAAGTGCTGTCCCGAAGGGCCCTCCCGGCTCAGGAGGAGGTACAGGAGGCCGTCATGGTGGCGCCAGAGGATGATACCTCGGCCGCCGAACAAATGGGGGAGCAGATCCCCATGGAGACTGGTGATGGGGGCCATATCCAATTCGGCCCCCAGCCGAATACGACCCCGGAGACCTATACGGCTCCGGAATCCGGCAAGAAGCCTCCTTCGAAAGAAGGAGGTGCACCAATTCCACCGGTGACCTCTGTCCATCCAGAGGCCCCAGATACTCTACTGGAAGCGCCGTAAAGCGCTTCCATTGTTGAGGAACACTGTATCCTTATGGGTACGGTGATTGAGAGTGTTTAGTCCATTAACAGCGGACTGACCGAAGCCTGCACCAGCCTCCTAACAGGCTTTCAGGTAAGCGACGCAATTGTATAAAAAGAATGTCATAGTATAGATAATAGCCCATGAGACCCTGTCCGGTGTTCGGAAAGAAAAGCCGGACAGAGGATCAAGTAATTTTCTCATGAGGCTAACCAAATATGTCTTATGTGAATAAGCATGCATCGTTGTTGGCTGCGACCTCTCATTCTGCCGAATTCTCTAGACTGAAGCAGAGTCTGGAAGAGCTTGGCCATGTAAAAAAGTAGCTAGAAGACAAGCAAGGTATGCAATGATCTTTCATAGATCCAGAAGGGATGAATGATTTGTGCTGACCATAGTGCCATGATATTTGTTTAGGAGCGGCGACCGAGGTGTACATCCTCAAGAAGGCGCTGGCCGAGGCCGAGGAGAGAGCGGCAAAGGAACACACCGCCCGCGAAAAGCTTGAGGCCAGGGTCGATGAGGTCCAGCAGGAGCTCCAGGACACTGGGAAGAAATATGAGTCCTTGGAGCGCAACGTTGCGGATCAAGAGTCCAAACTCGCCAAGGCCTGCCAAAGCACACAAGATGCCCGGGTTGAAGCCCAGGGCACCCTCCAGAAAATCCAAGAGGCCAAAAAAAACACGGCGGGTAAGGCCTTCATTATGCAGAGAAAATATGTGAAGAAGAGGTATGTCTTACTAACCAGGATTTGGAGTACTCCAGGAGCGTTTGCGGATTTACCGCGCAGTGTTGCCAACGCTATGGAGTTCTTCTGAGCCGAAGAGGGGAGCTCGATGGAGAAGCTGTTCTGGTCGCAATACCTTGCGCCAGATCATCCGGTTCCCTTTAGCGACTAGCTAAAATTGCTAGTCGAACTGCATAGTGTGGCCGAACTAGCCATGAAGGATCTAATAATCCGGCTATGGACTACCGAAGTCATACCCAGTAACTACTTTGGGCTTGTGAAGCGGCTGGTTAATGCCTGCCCCTGACTTGACGTCATCAAGTGGTCAGTCTGCATCGAGGGTGCGCGAATTGCCTTTGCCCGTGTCAAGGTGCAGTGGGCGAAGATGGACGCTGCCAAGCTCGCGACCGAGGGACCGCCCACTGGCAAGGAGCACCGCATGCCGGAGCAGTATTTTGGTGATGTCCTCAAGGGATCCCGCATTGTAGAGGGCCAGTGTTCAAAAGACATTATCTTCGAATGAATACATTCATGTTATCTTGCCTTGTATGATGAAACAAAGCCATTATGTAATATAATTCTTGTTTATTATTTAAATTTTTTCCTCCTGTGCGGCCATTTTTATTAAATCTGAGAGTTGGCCAGTCGTCGGCTTCAGCCCCCACATAGGTATTACGGGGGTGTTCGGGATGGAATCTAAACACCCTTGATCAAAGAATTTGGTCCTTGAAGGAGGTGTTTAGCGCAACGAACCAGGAAATCGGACTATGTGGCTCTATCACCCTCACTTAGCCATAGGAGTTTCACAATAAAAATGTAGGCGCAACCCCTAGTTAGCTTTTAATCCGGACTAGGGTGCTGTAAACACCTGATCGGATGAAGGCCGATTCCTCGCATAATGCGGAAAAAACACAAAAGATTTTTAACCTCCAAATAGCTGACCAGCTCTCGCTGCATCGTGAAAGTTAGTTTTCGAATTTCTCTAGTATGGTGTTTGCTTGGATAAACCAGAAACGCAATCGCAGTAGTTCTCCCTTTACTATCCTAGCCGATAGGACGGAACGTAAGGTAGCCAGCACAGGAGTCGGGCAACCCAACTGTTGACCAAAGACATGATTCAGAGCCGATGCATATAATGCTAAAATTCGAGGTGCCGAACTATACTGTAAAAGTGTTCAGACTTTGCTGCCATAGTATGGAGCGCAATCAAGCCCCTGGCCAAAAGGCGTACCAAAGTGTACGGGTGCAATTGATAAGAATAGTGAAATAAAATGAAGTAGTAGGCTAGTGCCACATAAGTTGGGCCGCAAACTGTTTCCATTATAGTTTTGACTAATACGTCAAAGCGTATTTGTACAAATAGTGCGATAAGCAACAATGGCTATTTAACATGCCAAGTCCAAGGGGGAGCTGCGCACGGTTCCTGAAAACAGGTAGAATGATCGTTAAGAAGAACATCTAGAGATTCTCCCACACGTGTGTGCTGCTTGCCGCCTTGGTATATCCGTCCTTCGAAAGGACTGATGATTAGGACGTAGAGAGGGGCCCATGGAAAAGAAACCTGAAAACGATAAAAAGAAAAGTGAAAGTATGTGTGTCCAGGGAAGGTCTTGCCATATTGTGGACCACAGTCTGGTTATACCTCCATCTCTACCCATGGTATTTTCAGTGCGTAATTATGTACGCGCAGTACGTATGCTGTCACTTGGTCGGGACTGAGATGGAGGTCGAATTGCTAGTCTAACTCCTAACGAGCCGGACTGCCATGATGCGGAGTAGTCCGGACACATTTGACAGTGTCCGGGAGCTTGGCTGCTGAATTAAAGTTCGGCCTTAAAAGGCTGCTCTATACTTCCACTGCCAGGGACGCGGTGTGTTCCTCAGTACGGAGGGAGCACGCTGTGTTTCCATTGACTGTTATGACACCGCGTGGTCCGGGCATCTTGAGCTTGAGATAAGCATAGTGTGGCACGGAATTGAATCGAGCAAACACGGTTCGTCCGAGTAGTGCCTGATAGCCACTGCAGAAGGGGACGATATTGAAGATTAACTCTTCCCTTCGGAAGTTGTCCGGAGATCCGAAGACAACCTCCAATGTGATTGAGCCCATGCAACGGGCCTCTACACCTGGTATAACTCCTTTAAAGGTAGTTTTGGTAGGCTTGATCCTTGATGGATCGATGCCCATTTTGTGCAATGTATCCTAATAGAGCCGGTTGAGGCTGTTGCCACCGTCCATGAGGACTCGTGTGAGGTGGAATCCATCAATTATTGGGTCGAGAACCAGTGCGGCTAAACCGCCATGACGGATACTGGTCGGATGGTCCCTGCGATCAAAGGTGATCGGGCAGGATGACCATGGGTTGAATTTTGGGGCGACTGGCACTATCGCATAGACGTCCCTAAACGCGCGCTTGCGCTCCCTCTTGGGGATATGAGTAGCATGTATCATGTTCACCGTCTTGACCTGAGGGGGAAACTTCTTCTGCCCCCCTGTGTTCGGTGGACGGGGCTCCTTGTCATCGTCCTTGCTTTGCGACCCCTTTTCCTTGTTCTTGGCATTTAACTTGCCGGCTGATAACCCACAAGTATAGGGGATCACAACAGTTTTCGAGGGTTGAGTATTCAACCCAAATTTATTGATTCGACACAAGGGGAGCCAAAGAATATTGTCATGTATTAGCAGCTGAGTTGTCAATTCAACCACACCTGGAAACTTAATATCTGCAGCAAAGTGTTTAGTAGCAAAGTAATAAGATAGTAGTGGCAACGGTGGTAAAAGGTAACGGTAGCAAAAGTAATAGTTTTGGTGTTTTATAGTGATCGTAACAATAGCAACGGAAAAGTAAATAAGCGAAGAACAATATATGGAAAGCTCGTAGGCATTGGATCAGTGATGGAGAATTATGCCGGATGTGGTTCATCATGTAATAGTCATAACATAGGGTGACACAGAAAGCTCCAATTCATCCATGTAATGTAGGCATGTATTCCGAATATAGTCATATGTGCTTATGGAAAAGAACTTGCATGACATATTTTGTCCTACCCTCCCATGGCAGCGGGGTCCTAGCAGAAACTAATGGATATTAAGGCCTCCTTTTAATAGCGTATCGGACCAAAGCATTAACACATGGTGAATACATGAACTCCTCAAACTATGGTCATCACCGGGAGTGGTCCCGATTATTGTCACTTCGGGGTTGCCGGATCATAACACATAGTAGGTGACTATAGACTTGCAAGATAGGATCAATAACTCACATATATTCATGAAAACACAATAGTTTCAGATCTGAAATCATGGCACTCGGGCCCTAGTGACAAGCATTAAGCATAGCAAAGTCATAGCAACATCAATCTTAGAATATAGTGGATACTAGGGATCAAACCCTAACAAAACTAACTCGATTACATGATAAATCTCATCCAACCCATCACCGTCCAGCAAGCCTATGATGGAATTACTCACGCACGGCGGTGAGCATCATGAAATTGGTGATGGAGGATGGTCGATGATGACGACGGCGACGGATTCCCCTCTCTGGAGCCCCGAACGGTCTCCAGATCAGCCCTCCCGAGAGAGTTTAGGGCTTGGCTGCGGCTCCATATCGTAAAACGTGATGAATCTTTCTCCTTGATTTTTTTCTCCTCAAACACGAATATATGGAGTTGGAGTTGAGGTCGGTGGAGCACCAGGGGACCCACGAGGCAGGGGGGTGCGCCCAGGGGGCAGGTGCGTCCCCACCCTTGTGGTTAGGGCGTGGGCCCCTGACCTTGATTCTTTGCTAGTATTTTTTATTATTTCCAAAAATAATCTCCGTGGAGTTTCAGGTCATTCCGAGAACTTTTGTTTCTGCACATAAATAACATCATGGCAATTTTGCTGAAAACAACGTCAGTCCGGGTTAGGTCCATTCAAATCATGCAAGTTAGAGTCCAAAACAAGGGCAAAAGTGTTTGGAAAAGTAGATACGACGGAGACGTATGAACTCCCCCAAGCTTAAACCTTTGCTTGTCCTCAAGCACTTCAGTTGACAAACTGAAAGTGATAAAGAAAAACTTTTACAAACTTTGTTTGCTCTTGTTGTTGTAAATATGTAAAGCCAACATTCAAGTTTTTAGCAAAGATTATGAACTAACCACATTCACAATAACACTTAGGTCTCATGTTTACTCATATCAATGGCATAATCAACTAGCGAGGAATAATAATAAATCTCGGATGACAACACTTTCTCAAAACAATCATGATATGATATAACAAGATGGTATCTCACTAGCCCTTTCTGAGACCGCAAAACATAAATGCAGAGCACCTTTAAAGATCAAGGACTGACTAGACATTGTAATTCATGGTAAAAGAGATCCAGTCAAGTGATACTCAATGTAAACTAACAGTAATGAATACAAATGACAGCGGTGCTCTCCAACTGGTGCTTTTTAATAAGAGGATTATGACTCAACATAAAAGTAAATAGATAGGCCCTTCGCAGAGGGAAGCATGGATTTGTAGAGGTGCGATAGCTCGGTTTTAAAGCAGAGATAAATAATATTTTGAGAGGCATACTTTCATTGTCAACATAACAACCAAGAGATGGTGATATCTTCCATACTACACACATTATAGGCGGTTTCCAAACAGAATGGTAAAGTTTATACTCCCCCTCGAGCAACAAGCATCAATCCATGGCTTGCTCGAAACAACGAGTGCCTCCAACTAACAATAGTCCCGGGGGAGTTTTGTTTGCGGTTATTATGATTTGATTTGCATAAAGCATGGGACTGGGCATCCCGGTGACCAGCCATTTTCTCGTGAGTGAGGAGCGGAGTCCACTCCTCTTGAGAATAACCCGCCTAACATGGAAGATACGGACAGCACTAGTTGATACATGAGCTATTCGAGCATAAAAAATAGAATGTTTATTTGAAGGTTTAGAGTTTGGCACGTACAAATTTACTTGGAACGGCAGGTAGATACCGTATATAGGTAGGTATGGTGGACTCATGTAGAACAACTTTGGGGTTTATGGAATTGGATGCGCAAGCAGTATTCCCGCTTAGTACAGGTGAAGGCTAGAAAAAGACTGGGAAGCGACCAGTTAGAGAGCGACAACAGTCATGAACAGGTATTAAAATTAATCAACACTGAATGCAAGCATGAGTAGGATATAATGCACCATGAACATAAATATCATAGAGGCTATGTTGATTTTGTTTCAACTACATGCGTGAACATGTGCCAAGTCAAGCCACTCGAATCGTTCAAAAGAGGATAGCACCCTATCATACCACATCACAACCATTTTAATAGCATGTTGGCACGCAAGGTAAACCATTATAAGCTCCTGACTAATTAAGCATGGCATAAGCAACTATAATCTCTAATTGTCATTGCAACCATGTTTATTCATAATAGGCTGAATCAGGAACGATGAACTAATCATATTTACAAAAACAAGAGAGGTCGAGTTCATACCAGCTTCTCCCATCTCAATCAGTCCATCATATATCGTCATAATTGCCTTTCACTTGCATGACCGAATGATGTGAATAATAATAACAGTGCACGTGCATTGGACTAAGCTGGAATCTGCAAGCATTCAATAAACAGGAGAAGACAAGGCAATATGGACTCTTGGTTAAATCAACAATAATGCATATAGGAGTCACTTCAACAATTTAATCATGGTCTTCTCCTATCGACCCCCAAAGAAAAGAAATAAAACTATTCACACGGGAAAGCTCCCAACAAGCAAAATAAGAAAGGGAAATCTTTTTGAGTTTTCTTCTTAGTTATTACTAGTATAGCAAGAAAAATAAAATAGCTAAAAAGCTACTACTATTTTTTTTGTTTTTATTAAGGTTTATCAAACACACAAGAAGAAAGCATAAAAAAGAAATAAACCTGCATGTATATTACAATGAAAAAGTATGAGCACCGACATCTAGCAATGAGTGTGTGAACATGAATGTAATGTCGGTGAGAAATACGTACTCCCCCAAGCTTAGGCTTTTGGCCTAAGTTGGTCTATGGCCACGGCTGGCCTGGTGGATATCCAAAGTTGTAACTGGGGTCGTACTATGATGGATACTCAGATTGCAACTGGCTGGCAATCACCTCCGGATCCCACTGGTAATCAGACTGTCGTGGAGGATCAAATTGTGGTTCTGGCTCTGTCTCTGCAGCTGATGTAGGGTTCCGGTAGGCGTGAATGGCCTCCAACGGAACAAGGTACTTGCCTGCAGATAAATCAAACAAGGAAGGAGCAGGCAGGGTAATGGTCTCAGGATGATGTTTATCAAAGAACAATTTGTACTTAAGCTCCTTTTCCCTATTCTTAACAATAAAATCATGTGCTACCATATCCTTATAATCTAAATAAACATGAGGCAGCAATTTTTCTTCCTTCTCATAATGCCTAATAGGTATGTTAAAATGTGCAGCTAGGCGCGAGGCGAAGATGCCTCCAAGGACTGGGCCCTTAGTATGATTAAGATTTAACTGCTTTGCAATAATAGCACCCATGATGAATGTATCATCACAAAATAAGGCATGGCACAAAATAACAATATCAGGGGCACTCAGGTTTCCACAGTTTCTGCGCCCAATTAAGCATCTACTAGCAAATATAGCAAACTAACGTAGAACAGGAAAGTGTATGCTAGTAGTTCGTGCGTCGGAAACCTTCCTTGTTTCCCCTACAGTAATGGTATCAATAAACCCATCCACATCATCATGATGTGGTTCCTCTATGATGCCCTCGAAAGGGATCAAACAAACCCGACAAAAATCATATAGTGACATCTTGTTAACCACATCGTATAAATGAAACTCTACTAAAGGAGGTGATTCCTTAGGATAATAGTAGAAGTTTTGCACAAAAGTATTGGTGAGTACGAGATACTGTTCGCGTTGGTTGCGGAGGAAGCCGGTGAGGCCCGCATTCTTAGCCAATTCATAAAAATCATCATAAATCCCGGCTGCTCTCAAGAAATCATTGGAAGGCCATTCACACGGCCGAACCTCTGCGGTGCAAGGCAGATTATATTTGGGCCTCTCTGCTTCTTCATTTTGCTTTTCCTTCGAGCTTCGGCTCGATGAGCCCCTAAAAAATCTGTTCATTATTTTCTGAAAATTTCTGAAATTTTTAGTAACTTCAAATAAAAGTAAACCAAACTCAACAAAATTGATAGCAACTACTCCTACAAGTGCCTAGAGCCTATATCATGCATTAGAACTACTTGAAACCATATAAATTTGACATGCAATATCAAGAACATGGTCACCTAGGCAGCACAAATTTGCAATGAATAAAGCACTAGAACAAAAACTAATTGGACCAATGGAGAAATCACATACCAAGGAACAATCCCCCAAAAGCAGTTTTGTGAGAGGTGCTTTAAGCAAGGAGATCGAAAATCGCAGCAAAATGAGCTAGAACTCGTGCTTGAGCTAGATGGTGATTTTTTTGGGAGGAAGAAGTGTGTGGGTGCAGGAATAAGTGGAGGGGAGCAACCATGGGCCCACGAGGCAGGGGAGCGCGCCCTGGGGGGTGAGTGCGCCCTGGACCCTCGTGCCCAGGTGCTTGCTCCCCCTGCTGTGTTCTCAGTGCCAAATATTCTCAAATATTCCAGAAAAAATCATATTAAATTGGCAGGGCATTTGGAGAACTTTTATTTTCGGGGTATTTTTATATTGCACGGATAATTCAGAAAACTGACAGAAAATACTATTTTTACTTTATTTCAACTAAATAACAGAAAGTAAAAGGAGGGTATAGAAGGTTGTGCTTTCTAACTTCACCCATCTCATGCTCATCAAAAGGAATCCACTAACAAGGTTGATCAAGTCTTATTAACAAACTCATTTCGAGTAACATGAAACCAGAGAAATTTTGAATGACACTATGTTACCTCAACGGGGATATGCACATCCCCAACAATAAGAATATCATATTTCTTCTTGACAGTAGGAAGAGGAAATTGAAAACCTCCAAAAATAATCCATGGAATTTTTCCAATAGAATTGATACTGTGGACTTGATGTTGTTTCCTCGGAAAGTCGTATGCTCATTACAATTAACATGAAAAGTGGCATTGCCTTTGGTGCAATCAGTAACAGCGCCTGCAGTATTCAAAAAGGGTCTTCCAAGAATAATAGACATACTATCGTCCTCGGGAATACCAAGAATAACAAAGTCCGTTAAAA
The DNA here is from genome assembly GCA_034509565.1 of Triticum monococcum. NCBI lineage: Eukaryota > Viridiplantae > Streptophyta > Magnoliopsida > Poales > Poaceae > Triticum > Triticum monococcum. The sequence goes on from CM067844.1 coordinate 414,100,982, forward strand.
TAGTAACATTTGCAACCACAACAGGCACATCCTCACAAATACCGACAGGTATAGCAGTTGATTTATCAGCCATTTGCAAAGATATTTCAGTAGGTGTCTATCAGCGTCCTGGGAACGGGAGTCCCCAGACTTGCCTTCCTGTGGCCCGCGGCATGGCTAAGCTAGCAAGCCGTACGGCCCGTCTTCACCAACAAAGCATCCAAGACCCTCACGAGGGTCCAAGCCTCGCCAGGCGGACGACGCAAGACTTCCTCTAGGTAGCCTCGCCAGGCAGCCTCATGAGGAGTGGAGATATCAAGGCGGGGCAAGCCTCATGAGGCCCTCGTGACATGAGCCATGATGCACGACACCAGGCGGGCGCCAGCACGCGCAGCGTCCTTGTTTCCTCTTTGGTGCTAAGGAGGCCAGTGCAGGCAAAGAGTACCGAGGCATCAGGCAAAGGTTTCTATATTGGTGCAACGAGACCAAGACCAGGAGGACGGCAAGACGGAGGTCATCGTGGAGGCCAAGACGGCGTCACCACCAGAGCCTTTCGCAGGCGAAGACCACTTTTGTCACAATAGCTTGTACTAGCTGTCCCCCTTCAAATTTGCCCGCCGTTGTTGGCTCCCTTCCCGCTCGATATTTGGGAAGAGGACCAGGGCCTATATAAACAGAGCTAGCCACCATAGTAGAGGGGAGACACCATGTCATCTCATCTTAGCTTGATCCAACCCGATCGAGAGCCTACTTACAAGAACACCTCAACCTCAGGAGGCTGTTCTTCCCTTGTACTGTTCATCATCAGCCCTAGAGGCAATCCACCACCACCACACTGGAGTAGGGTATTACACCACAATGGTGGCCTGAACTAGTATAAACATCGTGTCTTTCTGTGTTGCGAGTTTGTCGAGTTCGTCCGCGAGATCTTAGCGAGCCAGGGCGTAGATTGGTGGGAAGGAAAGACTTCGCGCGCACCCCAGTGTTCGAACCTTAAGGGTTTGCCGGAGCCCCACATCCGACATTTGGCGCGCCAGGTAGGGGTGCGCCGGAGCTCCTCCTCCACCGGCCAGCTCATCGACGCTCCTCAGCCACGATGTCCGGTGACTCAGGGGCTGGCTCCGACCGCTGGGCAGCCTGGCCAGCCCGGGCAGCGCCGCCTGCCCATGAAGGTCTCGACCCCTCACACCAGGCGGCACGGGCGCCGCCAAACTTCGTCGGGCGCGGGCAACATGGCCAGGCGTTGTCCACCCTCACCCCAAGGCAGGTACGGGCCGCCTCAAGAGCGGCGAGCCATGCCGCAGCAACGGCGCCGCACTCATGGTGGGAGCAAGCGAACATGCAGGCAGCGCTCACCATGGCAAGGGAGCTGCTGCAGTGCAGGCTGATGGAAAGCGGTCGGGACACACTACTGGAGCGTGTTGCCGAGCTGCTGGATGCAGCGGCATCGGGAGCACCGCCCTTCTGCTATCGACTTCCTCCCTAGGCCACTGCAGGGCCTCACGGCGAACCTCACCACATCCGCGCGCCATCAACTACGCCCGGGGGCTTCATTAACATCAGCACGGCCAGCAGCATAGGGGGCTCCGACTCCCCCATGCCGCCCGCGGCGGGCGCGGGCGCAAGCGTCGCCCCCCGCGGTCCCAGCCGGATGTCGTGCTGTCATCCCCAGGGCGCCGCCATGGGCCGAGCAACATGGAGCGTGGGGCACCATGGCGAAGTGTTCGGGGTGACGACCCCGGAAGCCTATGTGCCCCGCATGATGGACCAAGGGTACGCACTAGAGCACGACCCTGGCCCGTTCATTGGAGAAGATTGGGGAGAGGGGGCGCTAGGAGTTGAAGCCTGCCAATAACCAACGGAGAACCACAACGATCGCGCCGACAACGGCAACTACAGTGTACCGCTAATCTCTTAGGAACAGGCTTATGCTAACCATGGGCTACAGATGAATTAGGTTGCAGCATCGATCGACAACCCTGGGACGGCGGCACCCGTTCCAACAAGGGAGACACGCTGGGGGCCGCCGGGAGGGAGCCAGGAGCAGGGCCCCTCCCCAAGGCACGTGAAACCAGGGGACACCCGGAGGTAGGCCCTCTGCCGGGGTGGCTTCTACAACCCTTCCCCCGGTAGAGGACCCGTGGTCACCGAGGGAACCGCAGGCGTCCCCTTTCCCTCTTTTGAGTCGTCCTGGTGACCGGTTGATACGTCTCCAATGTATCTATAATTTTTGATTGCACCATGCTATATTATCTACTGTTTTGGACTATATTGGGCTTTATTTTCCACTTTTATATTATTTTGGGACTAACCTATTAACCGAAGGCCCAGCCCAGAATTGCTGTTTTTTTTTGCCTATTTCAGTTTTTCGAAGAAACGGAATATCAAACGGGGTCCAAATGGAATGAAACCTTCGCGAACGTGATTTTCTCACCAAACATGATCTAGGAGACTTGGACCCTACGCCAAGGCATCAGAGAGGCGGTCATGAGGGTGGGGGGCGCCCCCCCAGGGCGTGCCACCCTGCCTCGTGGGCCCCTAGGAGCTCCACCGACATACCCCTTCCTCCTATATATACCTACGTGCCCCCAAATGATCAGAACAGGAGCCAAAAATCTAATTCCACCGCCGCAACTTTCTATATCCACGAGATCCCATCTTGGGGCCTATTCCGGAGCTCCGTCGGAGAGGGCCGTCATCACAGAGGGCTTCTACATCATCATAGCCTCTCCGATGAAGCGTGAGTAGTTTACGTCAGACCTTCGGGTCCATAGTTAGTAGCTAGATGGCTTCTTCTCTCTTTTTGGATCTCAATACAAAGTTCCCCACCTCTCTTGTGGAGATCTATTCGATGTAATCTTCTTTTTGCGGTGTGTTTGTTGAGACCGATGAATTGTGGGTTTATGATCAAGTCTATCTATGAATAATATTTGAATCTTCTCTGAATTCTTTTATGTATGATTGGTTATCTTTGCAAGTCTCTTCGAATTATCCCTTTGGTTTGGCCAACTAGATTGGTAGTTCTTGCCATGGGAGAAGTGCTTAGCTTTGGGTTCGATCTTGCGGTGTCCTTTCTCAGTGACAGAAGGGGCAGCAAGTCACGTATTGTATCGTTGCCATCGAGGATAACAAGATGGAGTTTATTTCATATTGCATGAATTTATCTCTCTACATAATGTCATCTTGCTTAAGGCATTACTTTGTTTTTAACTTAATACTCTAGATGGATGATGGATACGGTCGATGAATGGAGTAATAGTAGTAGATGCAGAATCATTTCGGTCTACTTGTCACGGACGTGATGCCTATATACATGATCATGCCTAGATATTCTCATAACTATGCTCAATGCTGTCAATTGCTCAACAATAATTTGTTCACCCACCATAGAATACTTATGCTCTTGAGAGAAGCCACTAGTGAAACCTATGGCCCTCGGGTCTATTCTCATCATATCAATCTCCATCACTTTAATCTTGCTTTGCTTTTTACTTTGCTTTTACTTTTTCACTTTGCATATCTATACCAAAAATATTATATCTATCAGATCTCACTCTCGTAAGTGACCGTGAAGGGATTAACAACCCCTAATCGCGTTGGTTGGGAGTAGCTATCGTTTTGTGCAGGTACGAGGGACTTGAGCATGGCCTCCTACTGGATTGATACCTTGGTTCTCAAAAACTGAGGGAAATACCTATGCTACTCTGCTGCATCATCCCTTCCTCTTTGGGGAAAACCAACGCAAGCTCAAGACGTAGCACTGGTCGGCTCAAAGGAGGTCGAGGGTGGCGCAAGGCGGGGCCCTCGTCTAGCGATATGAAGCAAGGCCGGTACCTGTGAAGAAGTCCCGGTGACTGTGAAGCTCGCCACCCGTGACACTCTCACGTAATAATGAGTTGGGGCTGTACATGCCCCGGAGTCTCAGGAGCGCCGACCTCAGGCCCTGGGGCTCCCTCCCATGCCTAGTGGCAGCACTTAGCTTCGCGCTGGTGAGAAGACTTGAAGACCCGAAGACTAGACTAGGTGCCAGACGCGGCCTTTTGCTTTGGATCTCTCTTTCTGTGGTTTTGCCTTCTAGATCTGGACTTAAGTTGAAGCTGAATTTTTATCGATGCGCGCCGGGGGTGCCTTTTCTCGTTCGAGCCGTTTCTTGCCTATTGGATCTCATTTGGTTTGGGACTCGTGTCCATCACCTTTCCCTCGCAAAGCTCCTCGCGAGCCGGACTGTGCAAAGCGCACGCTCATCAAGCACGTGCTAACACTACGCCTGGTGCTCACGTCTTACGGGACCCCTCAAACGGGGTGATAAGCTCCACAGGATTCTCAGGAACTCGTCGCCTCACGACCCGGCCCTAACACTACTAGGGAAAAGCCTAGTAGCAGCGCGGGTTTTGGGCCGGCGCTACTAATAAGGCGCTACAGCTAACGTATAGCAGTAGCGCCTGTTGTCCCACGCTACTGCTATACATGAATAGCTGTAGCGCTCTTTAGAAAAAGAGCACTGCTGATATTATCTGCAGCGCTGTTTACTGGGAAGTGCTACTAGTAAGGCGGCGCTACTGCTAAATTTTTCCCCCTCGCTACTATTAGTTTTATTATTTTTTTCCCTGCATATTTGTTTTGTATTTGAATAGGCTTTATACAATAATCTTTAGCATATCATACACATACAAATGTAATCATAGCATATACATACAATTAGTCTCATCAAATCATGTCATCATCATAATCATCATCCAACACAAAGTGGTCTCTCGTCATCATCTCGAAAATAGTGATACAAGTCTTGATTACTTGCAAATACATCGTCATCCATCTAAACAATGATATATGTGAGAAGAGCTATCACTTTGAGTACATGAGTTCGTATCCCTCTCTCGCATTAGTGTGAACCTAAACTAACTACTGCCTGTCGCTCGGAAACCGGAAACCGGTACACCTGGGCCTGACACTCCGGCCACTTGTCATATATATACTCCTGGCGTAGCACTTCTTCGCCATCTATGATCTATGCACCTCCATCGTCACATGAGTCGATGATATGCAACATATATAGTTGAGCAACAGAAAGGGACAAACTTGGCAAAAATAGAAACAACATATCATAAGCATAAATAACAAAGTTCATCGTACCACAAAATGCCCTACCTAGAGTGATTTTCGCTAGTCGAGGAGGAGGACGGTTTAATTACATCACAAATAAAGTTTCACCGTGCATAACTCAAAGTTTTGTCATACAGAAAGTACGGACTAAACAGATACATTGTCATATATCGACAATCACTCCAACATGTGGTTCCATCCATCCAAGTCAGGGAGATAGTCCTCGAGCTTAGTGAAAGGCTTCATGTCGAGACCCTGAGAGGCTATCCATGTTCGGACGTCTTCCCGCGACATTTTTCCTTCTCCATAGAACATCGCTACGACCTCCTTCATGATGATTTGGGCAAGTTCGCGCTGGATGTTATAGAACTCAGCTCGAAGTCGATGATCCTCGATATCTCCTATGTCCTTTGCCCATTGCAGAATATGGGCGGTTCTGGTGATCCCGTCTGTACTCCAGCATGTGGTGTAGGACATAGAATCCATCATTAAGAGAATCGTTCGGTTGCTGGATGCAGCAGAAGTCAGTCTTATGGCCGAAGGTGACCCTGCCGCCCCTTCTCTTCTTGTCCCTGACCTCTCCACCCCCTACTTGGTAGTAAAACATAGCACTGTTGAGAACATCCTTGATGTGGGTGTAATCCTTTTTGTGAATGTTCTTCGACGAGTCCAAGTAAAGAGCGTGGGAGAATCGGGGGTAGAGGATGGCGCGCCCGCCGCTGTGCAAAATAAGTACACCTCAAATTAATTAGCCTCCACCGTGCAAATGAATGATCGAAATCGAAGGAAGGATAGCAGCGTGGATGACTTACACGGGATGATAAGGCACGAGAATCGCCTCCTTGTCCTTATTGGCGAGCATGAAACTGACGATGTAATCCCTCGCGTATTCACGGTGCTTTGCGCAGACTCCCAAGAAGCCCTCGTGCATGTAGTCTGGGTCAGCGACACAGATATGAGATATCTGCTCAACCCCGATGATGTAGTTCATGTGCAAGGCATAAATGCGGACAAATGTAAAATCCAGCTTCTTCACGTGAAACATGTCGAATATGTAATCGAATCAGAGGAAGAACTTATCCACGGGGAAGCTGTCGACGTACGACATTTTCCGCAGAATGTTAACCACGTAGAGTGGGTATCCTGGATCTTTCGAGGCGATGAGGCCTTTCTCTACCCGCAGCACATCGTCATGAAGTCTCCTTAGATCGCCGAATCTGGCCCGTAGCGCTGTTGCATGTAGGATTGGTTGACCGGGGATATGCCATTTATCCACATCGGGGATATCTATACGATCCTGAAGCCGAGGCTGCTGAGGTGGCTGGATCATAGAATCAGCTTTTTTTTGCCTTTCCTCGCTCTCTTCCTAGACTTCTTTACTACCGGAAGGTCATCCATAATACGTTGAGACGGCAATTCAGGAACTGACTCATGACGCTCAAACCCCGAGGAGGCGCCAGTATAGACATACTGTTCAACGCCATCGTCGTCCTCATCCTCATCCATGGCAACATCATCAGCGACTAATGGAGCCTCCTCCTTACCCCGCCCGCTATCACCCAACCCGACACCTGACGCTAATTGGATAGGTGGGGTGTTGATGTTCATACCTTGCTGAGGCTGCAAGCTCATGGGTGTGCTCCCAGCCGCCTCCAGATGAAGCAGACTCTTTGGCCACAACAGGACCCACCCATTGCAACAATCACCAAGCCGCCGCGGTGTCTCGTCGTCATCCCCCACTAGTATTGGAGGAGGCAAATTCTCGTGGCCCGGTTTGACACTGGCCACGGAAACCTTGAAGGCGTTCGGGGGGATCGGCCGGCTGTGGAACAATGGTTCCTTTGGCTTCATTATCGTCGCCTTCTCCACGTCCACCTTCTGGTCGCCGATGGTGTACAATATGGTGCACGGGGTTTCGTCGGCCTGCAAAGAAAAGTCTACGACGTGAGACATCCGAAAGGCAACGAAAACGGGAGATTATACATTTATATTGAAGGGTGCCAGTGTGACAGATACCGTGAGGGCATCGAGCTCAGCCAGAGGCGAAGCACCACCGAGCACGTCCGGTGCGGGAGCAGGTGCGGGAGCCGGTGCGGGAGCAGGTGCTGGTGCACCGCTAGTCGAGCTGCTCCCCAAGAAGTCAGCAAGGGGAAAGTCCTCTGCACTTTTTTCTGGATTTTGCGTTGTCCAAGTGAAAACGCTCATCACCAAGGAAGTAGACAAATCTGCAACCACCTGTTTTGCGGCAGCTACCGCTGTTGCGACTGTCTGAGATGATTTCTTCTCAACTGCAATCTCAACCTTCTTGTCGATGTTTTCTTCAGTTAACCTCCGTCTTTCCTTTCTCTCCTCCGTGGTCTCACGGTAGTACTTCTTCCACGTGGCGCCGTCTCCGACACCGTGCACGCGTCCATACGACGGTCGAGTATCCACCGGTTGTCGTTTCAATATGTTCAACACCCGGTTGAATGGAGTGTCCCACTTGGGCCTCGCCAATGCCTCAGACGGTGAGTCGCTTTCGGCCGCAATCCGGTGCTGATCTCTCTGCAAAAGGCACAAGGATCATTTACAAATATGACTAACATGTGCAGTTGAATTGATCAGAAACTAAAATTACCAGCAGTCTCATGAACTCCGTAATGACCGGTTTTGTCTCGTAAACCTTTTTCATCGGGTCCCAACGGTGCCGGGCCCTGAGGATGTCACGCTCCTGCGGAACGGTGAAATCCACCAAGGGCTCTGGGATGCCCAGACTCGCGGCTTCCGCATCCTCCTTGGCCCATTTGGACCTCTTTCCGCCATAACCACGGCTTCCGAGGTGGTAGCTCCCGATGTTCCTCTCTTGAAGCCCCTTCATGTACTTAGACTTTTTTTGGCAGCTTCGGCCTCGCAAGCCTCCTTGAATATATGAAACTGCTCTTCCGTGATTGTCGGATTATCCTTTGCAATCTCGGAGTAGGGTTCCTTCTTGTCGATGATCTTTGCTTTCACTCGATTTTTCCAGGCGGTCAACGCGTCGCTAAACTTGGCCATGGCGTGTTTGTTTATCTTCTTCATTACCAGGTCCTCATCTAGATCTTTATAATCCTTCTCATTCCGGCCCAGGAACAAGAATATCTGGTGAAACTTCTTTAGGAGGGAGGTCCTCATATTTTCTATCTTCTGTAGTTTCTCATCATTGATGGTGGCAGTTGTCCGTACGATGCAGCCTATCTGATTGCCGTAGCATCGACGCGCTTCCTCGGGCGCCTTTGGCTCAAAATTGCCGTCGTCTACCTCCGTGACCACCAGTCTAGTAGTCCTGAGTTTGTTAGGAGGCCGTTGCCTCTTTGCTTTCGGTTCTACACTGGCTCCGCTCCCCGAGGAAGCGCCGGTCTTAGTCTCAGCGCTGGTCTCGATGCCGGTCTGAGTCTCAGCACCGATCTCAATCTCAGTCTCGATGCCGGTCTGAGTCTCAGCGCCGGTCTCGATGTCGGCAAGGCTAAAAAATTTGTCTGCCGCCCGGTAGACGTCGTCGCAATCACCAAAACCCTGTCCTTCATCGTTGCTAGCCATGTTTCCTATGATTAAATCTAGTCAATTAATTCTAGACGCAATAAAATGAATAATGACATAAAAAGGCCTATTGTTTTGCAGGAACGTTGACTCCTTCCCGGTGCGGCAAATCCCTCGCACTCGATATGTCCTAGTTTGTAGCACAAGTCATGCCAAAATTCACGGAAAATTTCGGCATTGACCTTTCCTAAAAAGTGGACAAATCGAGAACCTGAATTTTGCCGGAATGGAAATGAATCAATATTCTGGCAAAACATAGGCCACTCGGCTTCATTCCCTGGAAACAACAAAAGGCCACTTGGGCACAATCAAACCACTTCAATGTCGATTATGATCAATGAGCAAACACAACTGAGGATTTTTCATATATCATGACCACTTCAAATTTACATCTCCTAGTGTTTGACACTTCAAGAAAATCTACACAAATCTCATGCTCTCTGAAACTCAATTCAAAAACCAAATATAGATTGATGAACCCTAGAACTCAAATTATGAACCTAGAACTTAAATTATGTCCTAAATTTTTGTCTTAATAAAAATTCACTAAAAATTAAGAACCTACTAGACTTGCAACACTAATAGAAATTTATATTTTTATATTGATTTTTCTCTAAACTAAATCCTACCACCCTAGTTAACATCTAGTTAAACCTTACTTTCATAACAATTGTAATTAAACACTACAACCCTAACCCTACTGCCCTAGTTAAGCATATAAATTTTTTTCCTATGGCGAGGGAGGCAGGGGCATCTCTGTCAAATTAACCTAACTAATTAACCTAACTAAATTCTTTTCCTAACTAAATTAACCTAACTAATTTAGAGATAGAGAGAGAGGAGGTGTGGGGGCTTACGGAGGATGGCTCCGGTGGTGGCACGGGAGGCAGTGGTGGCGAGGGAGGCGGGGACGTCTCTGCTGACGGTGAGCAAGGCAGTTGTGGCGAGGGTGGATCCGGTGGCGTCGACTGCGGCTCCGGTGGCATCAACTATGGCTCCGGTGGCGTTGATGAGGCCGCGCGGCTCCGGTGGCGTTGGGGGCGGCTCCGGTGGTGTCGATGGCGCGCGGCTCTGGTGGCTCCGGGCGAGTCGACGTCGGCAGGAGACGGCAGCAAAGTGGGGCGATGGTGAATCGGGCAGACGGCGGCGGGGTGGGTCGAGGGATTTAGGGGAGAAGTGGTGGCTGGGGGGAAACAGTTTTTTGGTTAAGTCAAACTTAGCGGTAGCGCTTTTCGCGAAACGCGCTATAGCTAAGTTAGCTATAGCGGTTTTCACAAAATGTGCTACTGCTATAGCTATGTAATTTCCTTCATCTTTCTTATTTCCTTTTCTGTTTCTACAGCGGGGGTCTAGGAAACGCGCTGCAGCTACGTTAGCTATAGCGCCTCTTACGAACAAACGCCATTGCTACGTCTTTCTCTTTTTTTCGCTTTCTCATATATTTTGCTCTACATTTTATTTTTTTTCCTTTCTCCTTTTTCTTTTTCTTTCTTTTTCATTTACTTTTCCATTTGTTTTTTATTTTATTTTATTTCCATTAGCAGTAGCGCTCTCTGCGCGAAATGCGCTGCTACTTATGTGCTAGCGGTAGCGCGCTTTCCTCAAGACCGCTACTGCTATGCGTAGCCTGTCGGTTTAGCAAAGGGGATATTAGTGGTAGCGCATTTTCATGCGCATGCGCTACAGCTAATATTGTATCTGTAGCGCGGTTTACGGACACGCGCTACTGCTATTTATCACTAGCGCCCATTTTTGACACGCGCCACTGCTAAATTTATGTGTATAAGGTTTTCCCTAGTAGTGTAAGCTGGCGCTGACTAAGGTAAACCACGTCGGGGAGGTCACCCCCAGCTTCATGAGCTCACGAGGACACATACCCACATCACATAGGAAAGTAAAAACTGCAATTTTCTTACACGAGGGGCTCCCCTCTCAAAATGCTCTTACAAACATCACGAAGGGCCACGCCCGAGTTTTACGTGTAGGATGAAACACCAGGCAAACATGGGATCAGCCAGAGATATCACTCGCTACATCACCCGCGGACCCATCACTCGCGTCGTCATCGTCTTTGTCGGTGTCGCCGCCGCCGTCGGCGACGCCCCCGTCACCGGCATCAACCACGTCACCTTCATCTACGATGACCACCACCGCGTCATCCTCCGAGGTGAAGACCCTGACAAACGCGTCGTTATGGTCCTCTACCCAATGCGCTAGGTCGCCCCGGTCGACCGTGGGTACGGGGGCAATGTCGGTGTCAAAGTCGAAGTTGGGTCGGCATTCAGAAGGTGGCTGTAGACACGGGAGAAGGCGCGCTGAAGCAGGCCACGACCCCTCTCCTCCACAAGCTGTCAAGCTCGGGCAGATTGAGCCTCCAGGCGCGTCACCACCTCGGTGAAGAAGGTCAGGTGGCTGGCGTAGTCATTCGAGTGAGGGGCTGGGGCGTTCTCGTAACAGATGTAACCCACGGCGGTGTTGGCCCTGTTCCGAAGGTCTTAAAGTATAGGAGCATGCTCGCACTCCAGCGTTCGATGTTGGAGCACTTCCTCCCTGTTTCGCTGTGCGACGGCCTCGGCGTCGTCAACTTGTCTCCGAAGGGAAAGCAGCTCGGCGCGGGCGGAAGCCAAGTCCGCCTACGCCGTAACCAGGGTGGCGGCTGTGGCCTCCGCTAGCCTCTCGGTCTCGTCCAACCTGGGCCTAAGGGCGGCGGCCCTGCCTGCACCCTCCAGACCGGCGAGCTTCAGCTTCAAGTTGTACCTACCCTCTAGATCTGCATGAACCTCGGCCACCCGGCGATTGATCTCCTCCTCGACTCCGGCCTGGCGGGCCCCCACGGCATCTTCTGCTTGAGCGACTTGACGCTCCCTCGTCTCCAGTCGCTCGAGCTCGAGGTGGCGCTCCACAGCACCTCCTCGTGCTACCGAACCTCCTCTTCCTCCATAGGCGTCCCCCTCAGCGATGCAAGAGCGGCCCCGCGCGCCTCCACGTGCTGCTCAAGGGACGCGCTTCAGGCCTGAAGCCCCCACACGCGCTCCTCTGCAGCCTTGCGGCGGCGACTGGCCTCGCGAGCTTCTTCCAAAGCTCGCGAGCGGGCCTCATTGGCAATCTTGAGGGACGCCTCGGCCTTCGCATTCTCGAGGTTGCGCTGGTAGCGACCAAGGTTGGTGGCCACTCGCAGCTTGCTCCGCTCCTCCACCAACCGAAGACCTTCAGCCTCAAGACGCGAGTCGACACCTGCAAGCTCTTCACCGAGGCGGCTCATCGCGCCCATCGCCTCCTGGAAGAGCTCGTGACGGACTATGCTGCGCCCGCGCTCGAGCTCGAATCCTCGACCCGCCTCATCCTCCACCTTGGGGGCGGCGGGTGGAGCATCAAGTGGCGCGCCACTGTCGGCGTTCTGGGAACGGGGGTCCCCAGACTTGCCTGCCTGCGGCCTGCGGCGTGGCTCGAGTAGGGGCCCAACATGGCCCATCTTCATCAAGCACAAGACTCAAGACCATCGTGAGGGGCCATGCCTCGCGAGGCGGACGACACGGCGCATCCTCAGGCGCAGCCTCCTCAGGCTGGCTCGTGAGGAGACGGAGATATCAAGGCGGGGTGCCTCATGAGGTGCCCGTGACGAAAGCCATGACGATCGAGGGCGCCAGGCGGGCGCCAGCGCGCGCAGCGTCCTCCTTTCCTCTTTGGTGCAAAGGGGAGAAGCATATCCGCGGAGTACCGAGGCATCAGGCAAAGGTTGCCACTTCGGTGCAACGAGACCAAGACCAGGAGGACTACGAGACGGAGGTCACCATGGAGCCCAGCCCGGCGTCACCACCAGAGCCTTTGGCAGGCGAAGACTGCTTTTGTCAGGATAGACGTACTCGCTGTCCCCCTTGAAATTAGCCCGCCATTGTTGGATCCCTTCCCGCTCAATATTTGGGAAGAGGACCAGGGCCTCTATAAATAGGACTAGCCACCCACATAGCAAGGGGTTCGGTTGGTCAGTTGGGATCTGGAAGAGCGGAAGAGAGAAAGAGAGAGATAGAAAGAGGTGGCTGAACTCCCCATAGCAGTTCATCACCCCAGCCAAGAACAGACCCTCGCGAGGCTGTTCTTCCTTGTATTGTTCATCCTCACCAGCCCCAGGAGGCAATCCACAAACCACACACTAGAGTAGGGTATTACACCACATTGGTGGCCCGAACCAGTATAAATCTTGTGTCTTTCGTGCAGTTCTTTTAGTAGTCTAGATCCTAGTGAGACGGAGAGGTTGAAGGCGTAATCTCCGCGCGCACCCCAGTGTTCGAACCTTAAGGGTCTGCCGGAACCCGAAATCCGACATTTGGCACGCCAGGTAGGGGTGCGCCGGAATTCATCTTCCACCGCTCCGCTCTCCTCCGACCGTCGCATCCATGCCTGACGCTCGTCGGGCCCGCGGGGCCGCCATCGCTTCCCGCATCGCCTAGACGACCCCCGTCGGTGGGCGTCCTCGTTGTTCCCCGTCGCCCTCTGTCAACGCCGCCACCGGCCCGGCGGGGGGCGAGCAGCAGGCATCGTCTCGGCACCCGTCCGTGCGGCAAGACAGCCGCACCGCCACTCCATCACTTGCTCCAGCCGGTTCTTCGTCCCGCGCGCTTCGTGCACCCTTGGAGGCTCGGGCTGCGCTCCTCGCGGCAAACGAGCTCCTGTGCTACCGTCCCGTCGATGACGTCTACGAAGAATGGTTCGACCGCGTCGCCGAGCTTGTCCGCGCCGCAGGGGGCTCTTCCGCGCCGTCCGTCCCTCTGCGCCGCACTCCGCCCCGCGCGGCCAACGAAGCTCCAGAGGCGCACCAGCCGCCTCCCCTCCAAGAAGATGCCATGGCTGCAAGGAGCTTGGTCCCTGGGCGGAACCCGCTCCGTCAGGCGCCAGCGTAGCAAGAGCGAAGCTACCAATAAGTTCCTCACCCACAAGGGGCTGCCAGGGCGCTCCCTGCTCCGGCACGCTGCGACCCTGCTACAGCTCCAGCGCGCCAAGACCCCGCCCTGCTCCTAGCTGCAGTGCGTGGGGACCCTCAAGACCAAGCTCTCCACCAACTGAGGCCTTTCGTGGCCACCGTGGGCTGCCACGCCTACACCACTGAGCTGTGCAGCGTCGCGTGGGCCGCCAAGTTCAAGCCCGACCTGCCTCCTTGCTACGACGGCACAACCGATCCCGCAGAGTTCCTCCAGCTCTATGAGCTGGGCATCGAGGCTGCCGGCGGGGATGAAAAGGTCATGGCGAACTGGTTCCCCATGGCGCTCAAGGAAGGAGCTCGAACCTGGCTCCTGAATCTGGCTCCAGGCACGATCTCCTCCTGGGACTAGATGCGCGCCCGCTTCATCGCCAACTACCAAGGTACTCGCCACCGGCCGCCCGGTGTGAGCGACATGTGCCGCATCAAGCAACAACCCGGAGAGACCCTGCAAAAGTACATCCAACGCTTCAATAGCGCGCGCCTCAAGATCCCCAAGGTGTCCGAGGAGGCCATCGTCTCCGCCTTCTCTAACGGCGTGCGTGACGTCAAGATGAAGGAGGAGCTGGCGATGCACGAAGACCTCTGCACCTCCCTGGAGCTGTTCAGCTTGGCAAACAAGTGCGCCAGGGCTGAGGAGGGACATCTCTCCCTCCTCGAGCTGCCTGCCATGGACCCAGAAGAGAAGAAGCCCAAAGCCAAGGACGCGAAGCGCAAGGGGGCTGTCGTACTCGCGGCGGAACCTGACACCAAGCGGGGCAAGGATTTGCCCGAACCCTCCAGAGGCAGCCGGTACTATGTGTACCACGACCTCCACACCCACAACAGCAACGAATGTCAAGAGCTCCGTGCCGTACGAGAAGGAAGGATCGGCCGTCGCCCTGACCGTGCTGACCGGGGCTACGGCCGAAGAGGAGGAAGAAACCCAAGACGCTGGGAAGATCGCGGCCCGCGCCCGGGGCGGCGCGACCAGCCTCGCGAGGACCGCTGGCGTGTCACATCCCTAGCCCTACTTTGGCCTTGGACTAGCTTGGTGGTTGCATCATGTTTAAATTCAAATGAAATTTGAATTGAGGAATTTTCAAGCCTCAGAACCCCATTTAAAAATGATCAAGATAAAATCTCTTCAAATAAGTCCAAGAAAATGTTCCTGTTTTCTCTAAAAATATTGGCAAGAGGTAAAAATTCAAACCAATATTTTAGGGTTCACAGAAATAATTATTTGGGCCTTTGAATTAAGTCAATACTTATTTAAATTGGAGCTACTAATTCCTATAAATATTTGGTAGCTCCAAATATTCTGAAACTTGGTGAGGGCCTCTGGTTTAAATCAGATAGTGCCCATAAAAGTTTGCAGAATTTTATAAAGTGTTTTAGTATTTAAAATAAGTCAAAACATACTGCAAAATAAATAGAAAACAAAGTTAAAACAAAAAAAACTGAGAGAGAGAAAACCTACCTAACTACCTGGCCCACTTACCTGTAGCCGGCCCAGCTGGCCAGCCCAGCCCACCAGGGGCATCCTTGTCTTCAACCTCTGCCTACTGGCAGAGGCAAGGCCGACCATGGCGCCCGCGCACGCCGGCACGCAGCTGCCTGCCTGGCCTCCCCTGGCCAGCGCGATGCCGCCAACGACGCCACGCTACCCCCTGGACCCCCTTGACGCTCTCGCACCCTCCCTCGCCCCCGTCCCCTTCTCCGTCTCTCTCTCACGCGCGCAACCAAATGCAGCCGTCGCCGCCGACGAGCTCCCCCACGGCCACAGCCACCGCCTCGCATCCCCGACGCACCAAGGAGCTCCTCCGTCGACCGCTACATCATTTCCGCCAAGCCGCGCGAGCGGACGTACCTCACTTCACCGTCCCCGACCCCTTCTTCCTCCTCGGTCACCGAAGATCCATCTCGCCACCCCGACCGCTCCTGGCCTCCTCCGAGCTTGCTGTCCGCACCGCTGCAACCGCCGTAAGCCTCTTCCTCGAACCCCCCTCTCCGTTGTTCCATTTTCACGCCGTAGCGCCATTCCCCACGAGCACCGGAGCCGCCGTCCGCCATTGCTGCTGCACGCGTAGCCTCCGTGCTCCCCTGGCCTCACCGTGCTGCTCTTAGTGCTCCCCATGTCTAGCCAATGCTGTCCAGCCTCTCCATTTGCTCCCTGACACACCGTAGCGACGAGTCCGTCGAGCCCGTGCTCCGGCCGCCGCCGTTTCGGTCGCCGTCGCTGACTCCGTCCATCCCCGCTCGAACCACGGCCACCAACAGCTGCGTCTCTCTCCCCTCTTTCAAACGCGCCCTTCCGCGCGTTGAACCGTTGCCCATAGAGCAAACCCGAAGCGGGCACCGCCGCGGCCAGTGGTCACCGGCGACGAGCCGTCGCCTGAGCCGCTAATAGGTGGCCCCCGCCGCTCAGGAGATTAGTTAGCGACTAATCACCCCCCTAACCAACCCCCTGTGTCAATGACAGACGGGCCCCACTGCCTAACTAACCAGCTAACAAAAATAGTTAAGTTTAATCTAAACACAGTGGCCCCACAAGCCAGAGTTGACCACGCTGACGTGGCAGTTGACTGGCCCCACCTGTCTGTGAGACAAACCGGCACTGGGTCACTGACCAGTGGGTCCCACTGGTCAGGTTTGACCTGGACCCTGCCCCGTTGACCTGCTGACGTCATGACGATGTCATGCTGATGCAGTAATCCTTTTCTGGGATTTAAATAAATCTTAAATGATTTATTTATTTCAGAAAATACCCAAAACTTTGAAAAATCATAGAAATTCAACCGTAACTCCAAATGAGATAAATTATATATGTAAAATTATCAGAAAAATTCAAGGAATCCATCTGTACTATTTTCATGCATGTTTGAACAATGTTTGTCCCCTGTTTTGGACAAAACAAATAAAGGGCATTTAAATAATCATATATGGAGTTTGAATTTGAATCTTGTATTCAAACCAACTTCATTTAAATCATAGCTAGTTGCATTAGCTCAAACCATAGCATATTGACATGTCATGATCATGCATCATACTGTGCATTGCATTGATTGTATTTCTTTCTCTGTTGCCGGTATTTGTCCCCTCTCGATAGACGTTGTACCGACGATGTGATCGTTGACACCGATGAAGACCCAATGATATCTTCAGAAGTGCCAGGCAAGCAAAACCCCCTTGTTCATCCCGATACAATCCCCCTCTCTCGCTCCTGCTCTCTTTTACTGCATTAGGACAACAACGATTCATCTGTTACTTGTTGCGGTAGTTGAACCCCTTATCCTCTGCATGACCTGTCATTGCCACAGTAATTAGATGAAACCCACTAGCATGAGTAGGAGTTGTTTGAGCCCTGATGTGCCTACTCATTCATGCTTGTTTGTCATGCCTGCTACTGCTTAGAGTTGAGTCAGGTCCGATTCATCGGGGATGAATCGGAGGTGTGTAAACATGTCCTACTGTTAAGAGCTAAGTGTGTGAACACGATTTGGTAAAGGTAGCGGTGAGAGGCCATGTAGGAGTACATGGTGGGTTGTCTCATTGAAACCGTCCTCAGGAACTGAGTTCTGTGTTTGTGATCCATGAAACAGCTACTACCACACGTTGGGCCCTGAAATATGACCCCGCTCGACTTACTGACCCCTCTCGTCCTCTGTCCAGGAGTTGCAATTAGTTTCTGGTGTTTATAGGATATGTGTTGGCGGCCGTGCGTAGCGCTGACCCTAGGGCTATGATGCGGTAGATACACTGTGGCACGGTCTACCGGGCACCCGTTTGGTGTCTCGGGAACCCTGCACACATCGTTTGGGGCTGTGAGCGAAACTCCGGCCGGATCTCCTCGTGGATGGAACCCGAATAGGCGATAAACCTGGACTAGAGACTTGTGCGGTTAGTCAGGTCGTGGTCTACACCCACGTCGGCTTTCGCTTGAAGTCTGCCGAGCACATGTCGTGTGCAGACGCTAAGTGGTGGAAACATGTGTGACGAAGTACACCCCTGCAGGGTTATAAATGATCTATTCGAATAGCCGTGTCCGTGGTAAAGGACTTCTGGGTTGCCTATAACAGTTCATAGACAAGTGAAAGTGGATACCCTAAAACTCGCAAGATAAGCGTGAGTGTTATGGATGGCCTTCTCGTAGGGAGACGGGAGCGGATCCATAGTGGTGTATTGAATGGTGAATATGTGGACTCGTGTGCGCCACCTCAAAAGAGTTGCTTGCAATCGTAGTCCAGGATAGCCACCGAGTCAAAGCTGGCTTGCTGCAGTTAAGCTCCACCACCCCCTTTTGTTGATACCGATGCATATGTAGTTTAGTTCTGATGTAAGTCTTGCTGAGTACCTTTGTACTCACGTTTGCTTAATTTATGTTTTGCAGAGAGACTTCAGTCTCACTAGTAGTTCCGCGTGGACTTCGACGTTTAGCTTGATACCTCAGCTACGATCTTGTGCCCTCAACAGGATCTGGTAGATAGTCAGGCTTCTTAGCCTTTTTCATTTATAGATGTCTGTACTCAGACATGTTAAGCTTCCGCATGTGTTTGATTTGTATGCTATGATTGTTGGGTCATGAGACCCCTGCTTGTAATATCTGGTTCTTCGGAGCCTAATGAATAAATACTTGAGTTGTAGAGTTATGCTGTGATGCCATGTTGTATTCACACATATCGAGCATATTGTGTGTATGATTGAAATGCTTGGTATGTGTGGGATCCGACTATCTAGTTGTTTATCCTTGGCAGCCTATCATATGGGGAAATGTAGTCTAGTGTTCCTCGAGCCATAGTAGTCCGCTACAGCCCGGTTCACCGGAGTCCTGCTAGCCCAGCACTACTGTTCAGGACACTTGACTGGCCGGCATGTGTTTCACTTCGTTCCTATGTCTGTCCCTTCGGGGAAATGTCACGCGGTGACATCCGAAGTCCTGCCTAGCCTGCTACAGCCTGGGTTACCGGAGTCCTGTTAGCCCAGTGCTACAGCCCGGATTCACACGCTGTTGACCGACATGCTCGAGGTTGATTCATGTATGCCTGTCCCCATGGGGTAGTGCCGCTTTGGGTTCACGACTAGCCATGTCGGCCCGGGTTCTCGGTCATATGGATGCTAGCGACACTATCATATACGCGAGCCAAAAGGCGCAAACGGTCCCGGGCCAGGTAAGGTGGCACCCGTGGAAATACCGTGCGTGAGGCCACAAAGTGATATGATGTGTTACATGCTAGATCGGTGTGACCTAGGATCGGGGTCCCGACAGCGTTGGTATCAGAGCCTGACTGCCTGTAGGATTACCAAGCCAAACTGGTCGAAGTTGAGTCTAGAAATGCTTTAGTTATGTAAGGGAATTGATTGTGGAAGGGAACGTAAGGCTCTTTTTACTCCTTATTCTCATGCCCTTCTGATCTGAGTCAACCTCTTCTTTTCTGCGGGGATTAAGAATTAGGCCTTCTCATCTATCTATCAGGATGACGTGTTACTAAACCGTAGTTGCCTAAGATTGTTGGATTTAAGCCTCAGTTCAGTTCCTACTACTTCCATATATTCATAACTGGCCTCAAAACCTTGATATGGTGTTGTTGAGTGGTTATGCCACCATTTTGCAGGATGTCTCAAATCATTTTGAGCATTTACAGCCGTTATGCTGTCCGAGTCATCCCAGGTTTCTAATAGTCTGATGCATTTGCAAACCCTTTTCCCCTGTTCCTGATGTCCATTTGGGCCAGATTAATCACACTACTTGTCAGTTGGGGTATTCTTTTGCCTCGACATATATTGTGGAATTATTATTATGACCCTAGATGTCTTAGAGTGCCACCTAGTAATCTAACCATGTTTTGTGTTCCCAGTGTGATGATTCTGGCCATCATTCTCGAAAGCATCCCGTGATGCCATTTAGTTGGTAGGCATTCTATTCCTGGGTTTTGAACCCGAGACTCACCCTACCAGCTTCATGTTGATAGTGTTTGCTCGTTCCTTTAGGATATTAGTAACCTTTGCGATAGTCCTCGAGGTTCGTGGTACATCCTTCTTCCAATTATCATGAACCATTCTTGGCAGGAGTTCTTTTGAACCAAAAGGTCACGACATAGTGCTCTTGATGAGTTCTCCATTCTATATTGTGGCTCTGCCAGTTCTACCTTTCTGCATGAGTTATCTGGAAGAAATATGTTGAGCTTTGCTCGACATACTAATCTATGCCTCCACAGCTCAGAAAATTATATGTTCCTTGAGTTGTTCCTCTTCAATTGTATTCCGACCATCCTCTATCAGCAGATAGCCAAGAGTATGTGTACATTTGTGTTCATCGGTGCCTTTTATTCTTGTGGTCCATCGAGCCGTTCTATTTTAGAATGACTAGGAGAAACAAACTCCAGTACCTCATCCATTTCTGGGATCGGGTCAAAGTGGTTGTATTCCGCAGATCAAAATGCCAATCCAGCTTTTGTCCTGTTCTACCCTGAAGTATTGCCCACTTTATGTCAAGAGCGTCGTGAGAATTGCACCTCTCTCATGAATTCCTGACGCAGTGATACTCTCTCCATCATTGTTCATTTCTCGGTTTCAGTGTTGTTGCAACCGGAATGACGACAAGTGAATCGTGGTGTGTGAAATCAATACTCCTAGCAACCCCGTTGCTTGGTAGTTAATGGACAATACTCTCATTCTTAGCGTGTTGGTTATTGAATTATCATTCTAAGACTGATCGTGCTACCCAGTCCATATTTCTGGTGCACACTTCGATCAATGGGTTAAGATTGTGCCAATCCCTCACTCTTTGATCATATCATCTTGCCCTGAAAAGCAAGGTTGTTCTCGAGCTTAGTAACATACCGGTGGTTCGTGATTTTCCGAATATCTTCTCGGAAGTGTTACCAGGTTGTCATCTGACCGTTATGTTGAGTTCGTGATCAAGTTGGTTTTTCAATAAACCATTTTTCTCCAAGAATCTGTGTTGGATACCCCTGAGCTAGTTGGTTAAGCTTAACAACAACTTGGAGAGTTGGAAGATGAAAACTTGTCCGACTTAGCTCATCCCTAAGGGATGTCCTTGTGTGTGTGTGTGTGTGTGTGTGTGTTGAAGAAAGATGATATCTTCACCAATTGGTCCTCGTGATCAGTTTTGGATCTATTATCTTGTCCAAACCTTGATTTGAGTGTGGGCTATCGTCAAATCAAATCAGAACCAATGATGTTCGTAATGTTGTCTTACTTACGGTTGTCCCTCGAGCATACACCATTATATCTTTAGTCTGACCAATACTATCACATTGTTCACATAGTGGTGGAAGTCCAGTGATATGGAAATTTTGATGAGTTGCTGTTGAGCCCATCAGCGGCATTTTGTCTCCTCCATGATTGTGTTGAACATCCAGCTAGTGTTGGAAACTTTATAAACATTGCCCTCATGTCTCGATCATGAAGCATATGTCCGGTTGAAAGATGTGACTTCTTCTAATTCATGTGCATCTAATGTAAGTTGCCGCCGTGAATTCGAGAAAGTTTGTTTTTGCTTCTTCTGGAATCATCCCAAGTCAGTCATGCATGTGCAAAGTATCCTATGGTCTGGTAGACTGATCATCTACATTCTATACGTATCCCTAGCACACCAAGCCACTGATTGATTTGTTCAAGGAGAAGAAGTTCCTCTTAAGGGTTAGACCTATGCAAGGACTTCGATATCCTCATTGATGGTTCCCCCTGAACTCGGTAGTGTTTCATTTTAAGACTACCAGGTGACCATGCTTGTCTAGGACAACGTGTTCACATGCTTGTAGCAGAACCGGCTCATGTTTTGGAGCCTACTACCGTAGTTCATTCCCCTGAGAATCTCGCAAATGTCATCTCGTCGATTTGTGTTGCAAACTTTCATTTCCTTTCTAGACTCGATGAGTCTGGAATATCCTGTCACCAACCAGATCTGAATTTCAGGCAGATATGATGGTTGGAGCATTTTCCAAGAACCATAATATTGGTCCCTCGATAAACGGTAAAGTGGATGTCGTGGCCAACACATCCAGCCGGAAGACCTATTATTGTAGTATCTCGATTGAAGAAAGTTGGCCACCTTCCCATGAGGATTTCGTAGGATTTACTCCAGAAGTTGTTCCTTATGGATCCATTGTATTCCGAAGTCCGACCACTACTTGGTGGCTATGCCGATGCTTAAAGCATGACCGTGGTAACCAGTACATCAAGGAGAACATTAGGAGCGGAGTGCTAAATGTCTCTCGGTCGATCGTCCAGATTTTGTTTCCTTGGCTTCGCTAAGGTGAAATCTGAGAAAGTGTTATCTTCCTTTGCATCTGCATTATCCATCACCATTCATCACGGTGGTATGTTGTGTTGCCAGGATCCTTGACATGGATGTTGGTAAGACCTTGATGAGTATGGAAATGCTCAAGTTCTTGAGAGCACGCTCAGGCACTAGGTTCTGTTGTTGTCGTTAACTGGGATGTGCCTCCGTTCTCTCAGTTGTTCAATAGCCATCCGATTGGTGGAATCACCTTGCCGGTGAACCTTCTCCCCAGTTACTAGAATCATTCCCAACATTTGCATTTTGTTCCCAGCTTGCACATCAGCAGTTGTTGTTCATGGTCATCTTCAAAAGTGGACTTACCATGGGTCTCATCCATTTCCGATGATAAGCAAAATCATCCATTGCGTTGTCTTCAACAAGGTAGTCCACATCATCCATTCTAGTCCGAGTATGTCATTCTTTCGAACTCCTTCCACTGATCATTTGTGATTGCCTTAGGCTGGTATAAAGAGTTTCAATGATTTATGGATCAGAAGTAATTCTTTTTGCCACTTAAGGGAATATTTCTGCGAGTCACCTGCCTTAAGATGTCTCATTATGGTATCATGGCAACTATTTCCTCGCCACCTTGACACCATCCACCATCTTTCTAAGCGTGGAATTGCTGCCCACAAATCAAACCCCGTCGTTGTTCTTCCATCCCTCTCGATGTGTTCTGTGTCTCAACTTAAGATGTTTCAACATCTCATTCTGCGAGTTGATATTGTTTAGCTCGATCTTCGAGAAGCTCAATCCTAGTTGAGTTTCTTTCCGTCGTCATCACGTGGATGAAGATCTCAAAAGCGGAGATGTCAAGATCGACATGATGCAATGAATCAACATCTTCGAGCAGGGCAATCAGATCGTGAAGATTCTTTATTGGCGTTCCCTCTGTCTTCTTACCTCATGTCTTGAATCTCGGGCCGAGATTCTTGTTTAGTGGGGGTGAGCTGTCACATCCCTAGCCCTACTTTGGCCTTGGACTAGCTTGGTGGTTGCATCATGTTTAAATTCAAATGAAATTTGAATTGAGGAATTTTCAAGCCTCAGAACCCCATTTAAAAATGATCAAGATAAAATCTCTTCAAATAAGTCCAAGAAAATGTTCCCGTTTTCTCTAAAAATATTGGCAAGAGGTAAAAATTCAAACCAATATTTTAGGGTTCACAGAAATAATTATTTGGGCCTTTGAATTAAGTCAATACTTATTTAAATTGGAGCTACTAATTCCTATAAATATTTGGTAGCTCCAAATATTCTGAAACTTGGTGAGGGCCTCTGGTTTAAATCAGATAGTGCCCATAAAAGTTTGCAGAATTTTATAAAGTGTTTTAGTATTTAAAATAAGTCAAAACATACTGCAAAATAAATAGAAAACAAAGTTAAAACAAAAAAAACTGAGAGAGAGAAAACCTACCTAACTACCTGGCCCACTTACCTGTAGCCGGCCCAGCTGGCCAGCCCAGCCCACCAGGGGCATCCTTGTCTTCAACCTCTGCCTACTGGCAGAGGCAAGGCCGAGCACGGCGCCCGCGCACGCCGGCACGCAGCTGCCTGCCTGGCCTCCCCTGGCCAGCGCGATGCCGCCAACGACGCCACGCTACCCCCCTGGACCCCCTTGACGCTCTCTCACCCTCCCTCGCCCCCGTCCCCTTCTCCGTCTCTCTCTCACGCGCGCAACCGAATGCAGCCGTCGCCGCCGACGAGCTCCCCCACGGCCACAGCCACCGCCTCGCCTCCCCGACGCACCAAGGAGCTCCTCCGTTGACCGCTACATCGTTTCCGCCAAGCCGCGCGAGCGGACATACCTCAGTTCACCGTCCCCGACCCCTTCTTCCTCCTCGGTCACCGAAGATCCATCTCGCCGCCCCGACCGCTCCTGGCCTCCTCCGAGCTTGCTGTCCGCACCGCTGCAACCGCCGTAAGCCTCTTCCTTGAACCCCCCTCTCCGTTGTTCCATTTTCACGCCGTAGCGCCATTCCCCACGAGCACCAGAGCTGCCGTCCGCCATTGCTGCTGCACGCGAGCCTCCGTGCTCCCCTGGCCTCACCGTGCTGCTCTTAGTGCTCCCCATGTCTAGCCGATGCTGTCCAGCCTCTCCATTTGCTCCCTGACACACCGTAGCGACGAGTCCGTCGAGCCCGTGCTCCGGCCGCCGCCGTTTCGGTCGCCGTCGCTGACTCCGTCCATCCCCGCTCGAACCACGGCCACCAACAGCTGCGTCTCTCTCCCCTCTTTCAAACGCGCCCTTCCGCGCGTTGAACCGTTGCCCGTAGAGCAAACCCGAAGCGGGCACCGCCACGGCCAGTGGTCACCGGCGACGAGCCGTCGCCTGAGCCGCTAATAGGTGGCCCCCGCCGCTCAGGAGATTAGTTAGCGACTAATCACCCCCCTAACCAACCCCCTGTGTCAATGACAGACGGGCCCCACTGCCTAACTAACCAGCTAACAAAAATAGTTAAGTTTAATCTAAACACAATGGCCCCACAAGCCAGAGTTGACCACGCTGACGTGGCAGTTGACTGGCCCCACCTGTCTGTGAGACAAACCGGCACTGGGTCACTGACCAGTGGGTCCCACTGGTCAGGTTTGACCTGGACCCTGCCCCGTTGACCTGCTGACGTCATGACGATGTCATGCTGATGCAGTAATCCTTTTCTGGGATTTAAATAAATCTTAAATGATTTATTTATTTCAGAAAATACCCAAAACTTTGAAAAATCATAGAAATTCAACCGTAACTCCAAATGAGATAAATTATATATGTAAAATTATCAGAAAAATTCAAGGAATCCATCTGTACCATTTTCATGCATGTTTGAACAATGTTTGTCCCCTGTTTTGGACAAAACAAATAAAGGGCATTTAAATAATCATATATGGAGTTTGAATTTGAATCTTGTATTCAAACCAACTTCATTTAAATCATAGCTAGTTGCATTAGCTCAAACCATAGCATATTGACATGTCATGATCATGCATCATACTGTGCATTGCATTGATTGTATTTCTTTCTCTGTTGCCGGTATTTGTCCCCTCTCGATAGACGTTGTACCGACGATGTGATCGTTGACACCGATGAAGACCCAATGATATCTTCAGAAGTGCCAGGCAAGCAAAACCCCCTTGTTCATCCCGATACAATCCCCCTCTCTCGCTCCTGCTCTCTTTTACTGCATTAGGACAACAACGATTCATCTGTTACTTGTTGCGGTAGTTGAACCCCTTATCCTCTGCATGACCTGTCATTGCCACAGTAATTAGATGAAACCCACTAGCATGAGTAGGAGTTGTTTGAGCCCTGATGTGCCTACTCATTCATGCTTGTTTGTCATGCCTGCTACTGCTTAGAGTTGAGTCAGGTCCGATTCATCGGGGATGAATCGGAGGTGTGTAAACATGTCCTACTGTTAAGAGCTAAGTGTGTGAACACGATTTGGTAAAGGTAGCGGTGAGAGGCCATGTAGGAGTACATGGTGGGTTGTCTCATTGAAACCGTCCTCAGGAACTGAGTTCTGTGTTTGTGATCCATGAAACAGCTACTACCACACGTTGGGCCCTGAAATATGACCCCGCTCGACTTACTGACCCCTCTCGTCCTCTGTCCAGGAGTTGCAATTAGTTTCTGGTGTTTATAGGATATGTGTTGGCGGCCGTGCGTAGCGCTGACCCTAGGGGTGGGCTATGATGCGGTAGATACACTGTGGCACGGTGTACCGGGCGCCCGTTTGGTGTCTCGGGAACCCTGCACACATCGTTTGGGGCTGTGAGCGAAACTCCGGCCGGATCTCCTCGCGGATGGAACCCGAATAGGCGATAAACCTGGACTAGAGACTTGTGCGGTTAGTCAGGTCGTGGTCTACACCCACGTCAGCTTTCGCTTGAAGTCTGCCGAGCACATGTCGTGTGCAGACGCTAAGTGGTGGAAACATGTGTGACGAAGTACACCCCTGCAGGGTTATAAATGATCTATTCGAATAGCCGTGTCCGCGGTAAATGACTTCTGGGTTGCCTATAACAGTTCATAGACAAGTGAAAGTGGATACCCTAAAACTCGCAAGATAAGCGTGAGTGCTATGGATGGCCTTCTCGTAGGGAGACGGGAGCGGATCCATAGTGGTGTATTGAATGGTGAATATGTGGACTCGTGTGCGCCACCTCAAAAGAGTTGCTTGCAATCGTAGTCCAGGATAGCCACCGAGTCAAAGCTGGCTTGCCGCAGTTAAGCTCCACCACCCCCTTTTGTTGATACCGATGCATATGTAGTTTAGTTCTGATGTAAGTCTTGCTGAGTACCTTTGTACTCACGTTTGCTTAATTTATGTTTTGCAGAGAGACTTCAGTCTCACTAGTAGTTCCGCGTGGACTTCGACGTTTAGCTTGATACCTCAGCTACGATCTTGTGCCCTCGACAGGATCTGGTAGATAGTCAGGCTTCTTAGCCTTTTTCATTTATAGATGTCTGTACTCAGACATGTTAAGCTTCCGCATGTGTTTGATTTGTATGCTATGATTGTTGGGTCATGAGACCCCTGCTTGTAATATCTGGTTCTTCGGAGCCTAATGAATAAATACTTGAGTTGTAGAGTTATGCTGTGATGCCATGTTGTATTCACACATATCGAGCATATTGTGTGTATGATTGAAATGCTTGGTATGTGTGGGATCCGACTATCTAGTTGTTTATCCTTGGCAGCCTATCATATGGGGAAATGTAGTCTAGTGTTCCTCGAGCCATAGTAGTCCGCTACAGCCCGGTTCACCGGAGTCCTGCTAGCCCAGCACTACTGTTCAGGACACTTGACTGGCCGGCATGTGTTTCACTTCGTTCCTATGTCTGTCCCTTCGGGGAAATGTCACGCGGTGACATCCGAAGTCCTGCCTAGCCTGCTACAGCCCGGGTTACCGGAGTCCTGTTAGCCCAGTGCTACAGCCCGGATTCACACGCTGTTGACCGACATGCTCGAGGTTGATTCATGTATGCCTGTCCCCATGGGGTAGTGCCGCTTTGGGTTCACGACTAGCCATGTCGGCTCGGGTTCTCGGTCATATGGATGCTAGCGACACTATCATATACGCGAGCCAAAAGGCGCAAACGGTCCCGGGCCAGGTAAGGTGGCACCCGTGGAAATACCGTGCGTGAGGCCACAAAGTGATATGATGTGTTACATGCTAGATCGGTGTGACCTAGGATCGGGGTCCCGACATGGCGGGACCTGCCTCGCGAGGGAGACTGGAGGGATCAACCTCACGAGGATCACCCTCATGGCAATGCAGGCCTACCTCCGCTGCCGCCTCCACCAAGAAGGAACGAAGACCGCCATCAAGACAAGGGGGCTGGGGGCTTCGAGGAGCCGTGCGTGATCGCCTGCATCCTGGGCGGAGCTCAAGCCCCAGCCTCCCAACATATCTTCAAGCAGTTTGCCCGCGAAGTCAATGCAGTTCTCCCCAAGCTCGAAGCAACGCGCCCCCTCAGGTGGTCGGCGTGCCCCATCATGTTTAGCTCGGCAGACCAGCTCAAGTGCGCGGCCACTGCAGGAGTCCTCCCGATGCTCTGCTCCCCAGTCATCAGCAACGTGTTGGTCACCAAGACCCTCATCGATGGTGGGGCAGGGCTCAACATCCTGTCCATGGAAACATCCAACAAGCTCCAAGTGCCGTACGACCAGCTTCAGCCAACCAGGCCTTTTTCGGGATCACCGACGGTTCCACAGTCCCGATCGGGCAGGTCCGCCTCCCTGTCACCTTCGGGGCTCGCAGCAACTACCGCATCGAGCTCATCGACTTCGACATTGCACACATCCGCCTGCCATACAATGCCATCCTCGGGTACCCAGCACTGGCCAAGTTTATGGCTGCGACTCACCACGGCTACAACGTCCTCAAGATGCCAGGAAGTGGCGGCGTCATCACGGTGCCCTGTGAAGAGAAGGATGTAGTGTGTTCCCTGGAGAGAGCCTATTAGGCCGCGTCGCTAGAGGACCCAGATAGCGGAAGCAGGAGGCTTCCCGAGACCACCCCCAAGAAGGGGAAGACGTCGTCAGGCTCGGCCCCTCAGGCGCCCGGCGCCCTCCTCAGGCAGGGCTCGGGGCCTCTCACCTGGAGGGCCACCGACCTAGCCAGGGTCACGAGGGAGGCGCTTGGGCACCATGTGGAGGCATGCTTCGCAGCACGTTTCCCTCGAGAGGTAGCTAGGCGAGGAAGATCAGACCAGCAAGAGTTCGTTGACGAGGCCATTCAAGAGCTACAGGAGATAAGGATCATGAGAGGTTGCCGCTGCTTGCCAGCCGTGGCCCCACATCCAGGCGAGGATGGTGGGCTGCGCGTCTGCGTCGACGTACTAGGGCTCAATCAGATCGCCACAACGGAGTGCCTCTGGCCCTCGCAAGTGGGGCGCTGCGGAGGTCCACCTCACAGCTATGTTCGCATGCCTTACGGCCTGCCGAGCATGGCTGCGGCATACCAGCACCTCATGAGGGGCATCGTGGAGGCTCAGGAAGACACGCGTTCCGCGGCCTTGGCGGAGATGGAGGCAGCTCGCGAGGAGTCACCAGCGCCTCCGGAGCCTCCCGAGGCCCCGGGGCCTGGGGGCTCGTGAGGATCGGCTTCTGCAGCCCGTCAAGTCTGCTGGACCAACGCCACTACGCCGACGACATCCTCAGGTGACATCTTTCAAGTTCCGTTCTCAGCTGGGAGCACCCTCCCAGGCTTGCATCACTCCCAGGCCGCGTGGGTCCGTCCCCGCGGCATGTATCTGCATTTACCTTTCCATCGTTAGTTTGCCTTGTTGGGGGCGCCCCTCGGGCTGCATCATCCCCAAGCCGTTCGGGCCAGACCCAGCGGCGTGTATTCCCCTAGCGTTTATTTCCAACTATGCATTGCCTATCACGCTTAGCTGCATGGTGCCCGTCCGCGGCATCTTTTCTTCCCATGTCGGCCACTTGAACGTTAAAGGGGGGTGCCTGAGCATCGCGACTCAGGGCTCTTACTGGATCTCCAGCCCTCACCCTCTGGCCTTGTCCATGGCATCGCGACCTGGCATACCAGCGACGGCTGAGATAAGCTCGAGGGCCGGGACCCGAGGACGTAGAGTACCGGCATCTAACGAAATTTTGCAGGGACACATCTCAAGATACGGCCCAGTGACGGGCGCAACCCGCCCAGAGGTAGGGCCTCGTGAGTCCCGCGCTGGCTCACGGGTGCCCAGATACACCTCACCTAGCTCTACCGTGCCGGTCAGGTGTCAGGGCGGGGCTCTATATGCCCCGGGGGCTCCTCCCGGAGGGGAGCCCCCTCCCACGTACGAGTGGAAACACCATGCTCCGCGCTGGCTGACGACACTGCCGAGGAGCGGCTATGCCCGTACACATACGGAAGCGCTATGCTCCGCGCTGGTGATAAACAACTGAGGGTGGCCTCCGAGCCGCATTAACCTCAGGGAGCCCAGAGCTCAGTGGCTGGCCCCATCGCAACGCCTCCCCTCGGGAGTGCCGAGCGAGGGGGCTGGGCACGGGGGCTACGGCTGGGTCCCTCCCAGACGAACGCCGCCCAGCCAGGCCCCTCGGGCCTGGTTCCTCGCGCGTCTCTCCCCGAGCGGAGCCAAGGTATGAAGGCCGTTTGCGCGTCAATGGGGACCCCTGAGCATCGCGACTCAGGGGCCTAACTGGTCCCGTAGCCCCTCACTCCTTAGTTCCAAAAGGCTATGTTGGGTGAGGTACGCGCGGGGCCGGGCTCTGCAGATGTAGAACGGTAGCCACGCTTACATCTCGCCTCATCACCCGCTGTTCGCGCGTCAAGGGGGACTCCTAAGCATCGCGACTCAGGGGCCTAACTGGCTCCGTAGCCCCTCACTCCTTAGTTCCGAAAGGCTATGCTGGGTGAGGTACGCGCGGAGTCGGGCTCTGCAGACGTAGAACGGAAGACACGCCTACATCACGCTTCCCTAATTGTTGTTCGCGCACCAAGGGGGACTCCTGAGCATCGCGACTCAGGAGCCTAACTTGTCACATGGCCCCTCACTCCTTTGGTCCCGTCCTGGTTTCCGGTCGGGGCTAATGCTGGGTGAGGCATGCGTGGGGCCAGGCTCTGCCGGCGTAGAACACAAGCAAGTAGGGAAGAAAAGCATAAAACTCAAGGAATTTAAAAGCAAATATTACAGTCCATACTGTCATCTCAATGCCAAACGCAAGTTTAAATGCCTCCCCGAGGCGTGATGCATGTGCAGGAACTGAAGGAAGAGCAGGGATGGAACGGAGTCACTTGTCGGCAGTGGCTTCGCCTCGTGGAACGGTAGGGTCGGCAGCGCCTTGCTTCGGCCTGGTGCTGAAGGCCCGGAACTTCTCCAGCAGCGCCTCCGCGCGCCCCTTCACGGCTTCAACAGCGGCGGCAGCAGCCTCGCCGCTCACCGGTTCCAGCAGGCCGTCGAGGTCGGTGTTGGGATCGCGGAGGTAGATGTGGGCGAAGACCCGCGTCAGCGCAGCAGAAGACAAGACGTGCGCCTCGGCCTTGGCTGCGGGGCCGATGCCAAGGGCGACATCCCCAAGGGCCTTAACCAGGAAGGGAAGCAGCTTGGCGGGGCCGTCCCCGTCACCGGCTAGCGGGCTGTCCAGGCCGCTCTCGTAAAGCATCTTCAGCAAAGCACGGGCATCTTTCTCCATGTCCGCGAGGGCCACGCGATCCTCGGCAAGAACCCGGGCCTTGGCGTCCAGCTCGGCCTTCGTCGCCTCCAGCTCCTTCTTCAACGCGCCTAAGTGGTCGCGGCGCTTCTTGATCTTGGCCTCCGAGCCCTCGAGCGCCGCCTCACGCGCCTTCGCCCCCTTCTCCTGCTCTTGGCGAAGGCGAACCTCCTCCGCGAGCTGGCCCCGCAAGCCTTGCAGCTCGTCCTCCAGCGCCTTGCAGCGATCGCGGGCTTCGACCACTTCCCCCAGGGCCGCATCACGAGCAATCTTCACCTCAAGGACGGCCCGCTTCTCCTTGTCACAGGCCGTCGAGGCCTGTACCATCGCCGCCCGGACCGAAGCATCAAAGCGAATCCACCCCGAAGCTAGTTCCAGGCGCCCAGCCACCAGGCGAGGGTCGGCGCCGAGAAGGTCCTGCCGCAGCCGGTCCAGTTCAGCAGCGGCATGCTCCAAGATGGAGGAAGAAGACGGAGAAACATCGGCACGCTCCAGGACGACAGGAGGAGCTGAGGAAGCAACAGCCAGCAGAACGGGAGGAGAAGGTAGCGGCGGCGAGGCCGCAGTGTCCTGAAGCAGAGCCCGCTGCGCCTCCGCAGCTGTAGCAGCGGCGCCAGACGAATGCACCTCCGGAGTCACTTGGGCCATGGGGGCTGAGCTCGCCCCAGCCAGCTCGGCCAAACCTCGCAAGGATGCGCGGGCAGGAGAGGCCCGTGCATCACGATCTCCCTCCCCTGGAGGCAAAGGCCTCGTCGCAGGAGGGACCTCAGGAGCCCCCTTCGGCTTCTTCGCCACTGGCGCCAGCCTATCCAAGAGAAGCAATCATCAAGCCTCGTCGGCAGGACGAGAAACAAAAGATCAAGGATCAAGCACTTACGGGTCTTCGCCGGTGAGCTCGGGCAACCTCCGGCCTAACTTGAAGCCTGACAGCCGGCTGGAAGGGTCGACCTCAGAAGCACAAGGCGCGCCCACGGTTCGCCCCGGAGCCGGGACGGACCCGCGGGAGATCAGCGCGGTCCTGTCCTTCTTCAGAATCGGGGGCCAGCTCCCGCTGCCCAGCACATCATCATCATCATCATCATCATCATCATCATGATCGCTCGGCGAAAGGCGGAGGGTACGGGGCGAGCGCCGAGGGAGGGGAGCCCTCGACTCTCCGTCGGTCGCCCCAGAGTCGGGCCCCTCTCCCCGCTCCTCTTCGCCCTCCTCCTCATCGCTGTAGTCGCCGGAGGGCATGTCCACCGGTCCTTCAGAAGCCACCGCGAGCACGAGCCCGTCCCCGTTAAAAACAAGCATGGACTTCACCACCCAGTTCCAGTCGTCGCGAAGGAACAAGGGCTCCGGAGCGCCCTTCGGCCTTGCCACCTCGCCCCCGACCAGAGATTGGAAAACCGCGGTCACATCCTCTTCATCCGCAGCCTCGGGGCATGGATGATGCCTCCACATTGGAGGAGAGTACTCCTGGAGCGGGGACAGCTGGTGCTCCAGGAACTCCTTCAGCAGCGACGTGCCAGTCAACTTCGTCATCGCCATGCAGGCCGGCCTCAAGTCCGCGTCCATCTTCTCCAACACCGGTCCCGCGCGGGGGTCCGTGAGCTCCCTCGGCACCACTCGTCGGAGCTTACGGGCGGCCCCGCAGGCAAGATCAGCCGAGGGTGGATGCGCCCGACATCCACCAAGACCCACTTGCTCCGGAAGCCGTCAGCCCTCTTCCCAGGGCTCGAGATGGCAATGGTGCTGCCATACGCAACGAAGCTCGCGCACGCGGAAGGAGAACTGCCAGAGATCCGGAGGGAGAGGTAGTGGCGCAGCAAGGCCACCGAGGGTTGCACCCCTACGTGGGCCTCACAGTAGTAAGCGAAGATCGCCAGGAGAAGGACAGAGTTGGGGTGAATGTGCAGAGCCTGCAAGTTATAATGGCGGAGGACAGAGAAGAAGAACTCGGAGAAGGGGGGCACCAAGCCCGCAGCAATGGAGCTTACAAAGAGAGGGTAGAAGGTGCTCCCTCAGCCCTCGGGGGTGGCGGAGCCGGCCTTGAACACCTCCGTCCCGTCTATGCCCTGCGCCGCTGCCATCCGGCGCAGCCGGGCAAGGCTAGCCGTGGACACATTCGGCGGGTCCAGAGCAGGAGAATACCAAGCTTCGGCCGGCGGCTGGCGAGGCGCCATGGCTTCCTAGGTCGCACAACCGGAGCAGATCTGGAAGTTTGGAGGAAGAAAGGGGAGGCGTAAGAAAGGGGATCCAAGCAACAACCAGAAAGAGCAGGGGCGGAGTCTGAGAAGATGCCTTTCCCTTACCAACCCGCGCGGTTGCTAAGGCACCCACGTCCAATCAACCGCCACGCGGCGTCCAAGGCCGCAGGCTGTTAGGGCCCGCAGCGCTTTGCCCTTGCCCTTTCGCCTCTCGGCATGGCCAAGTCCATGCGCGCCTTGGGCCCCGGGGCTACTGTCGGCGTTCTGGGAACGGGGGTCCCCAGACTTGCCTGCCTGCGGCCTGCGGCGTGGATCGAGTGGGGGCCCAACATGGCCCATCTTCATCAAGCACAAGACTCAAGACCCTCGCGAGGGGCCAAGCCTCGCGAGGCGGACGACACGGCGCATCCTCAGGCGCAGCCTCCTTAGGCTGGCTCGCGAGGAGACGGAGATATCAAGGCAGGGTGCCTCGTGAGGTGCCCGTGACGAAAGCCATGATGATCAAGGGCGCCAGGCGGGCGCCAGCGCGCGCAGCGTCCTCCTTTCCTCTTTGGGGCAAAGGGGACAAGCATATCCGCAGAGTACCGAGGCATCAGGCAAAGGTTGCCACTCCGCTGAACTCCCCATAGCAGTTCATCACCCCAGCAAAGAACAGACCCTCGTGAGGCTATTCTTCCTTGTATTGTTCATCCTCACCAGCCCCAGGAGGCAATCCACAAACCACACACTGGAGTAGGGTATTACACCAAATTGGTGGCCCGAACCAGTATAAATCTTGTGTCTTTCGTGCAATTCTTTTAGTAGTCTAGATCCTAGTGAGACAGAGAGGTTGAAGGCGTAATCTCCGCATGCACCCCAATGTTCGAACCTTAAGGGTCTGCCGAAACCCGAAATCCGACAGCCACCTCCCGGTTGGGGGCTGGGGGCTGGCGCTAAGGGAGTCCTGGATTAGGGGGTCTCCGGACAGCCGGACTATATCCATTGGCCGGACTGTTGGACAATGAAGATACAAGATTGAAGACTTCGTCCCGTGTCCGGATGGGACTCTCCTTGGCATGGAAGGCAAGCTAGGCAATATAGATATGTAGATCTCCTCCCTTGTAACCGACTTTGTGTAACCCTAGCCCCCTCCGGTGTCTATATAAACCGGAGGGTTTAGTCCATAGGACAACATACAATCATACCATACGCTAGCTTCTAGGGTTTAGCCTCTGTGATCTCGTGGTAGATCAACTCTTGTAATACTCATATCATCAATAACAATCAAGCAGGACGTAGGGTATTACCTCCATCAAGAGGGCCCGAACCTGGGTAAACATCGTGTCCCCTGCCTCCTGTTACCATCTGCCTTAGACGCACAGTTCGGGACCCCCTACCCGAGATCCGCCGGTTTTGACACCGACATTGGTGCTTTCAGTGAGAGTTCCACTATGTCGTCACCAAAAGG
The DNA here is from genome assembly GCA_034509565.1 of Triticum monococcum. Classification (NCBI taxonomy): domain Eukaryota; kingdom Viridiplantae; phylum Streptophyta; class Magnoliopsida; order Poales; family Poaceae; genus Triticum; species Triticum monococcum. The sequence continues at coordinate 414,135,192 of CM067844.1, forward strand.
CTTGATGGCTCCTTCGATCATCGGTAGCGATGCGGTCCAGGGTGAGGTTTTCCTCCCCGGACAGATCTTTGTATTCGGCGGCTTTGCACTGCGGGCCAATTCGCTTGGCCATCTAGAGCAGATCGAGAGCTACACCCCTGGCCATCAGGTCAGATTCAGAAACTTAAACTACACTGCCGACATCCGCGGAGACATGATCTTCGACGGATTCGAGCCCGTGTCAGGTGCGCCGCACAGTCACGACGAGCACGACGTAACTCTGCCGTCGGACAGTGTTCGGGAGATCGCATCTGCAGCTACTCCGGCCTTCAATCCGGAGAAAATTGCGCCATCCAAGGACGAAGGGATAGACCCCGCCATGGAGGCCGCACTCTCAGTGGCGATGGAGCCGGATACTGATTTCAGCTCTTATGAGAGCCGTGTCGCCAAACCACTAGATTCGTCTCCGGCCACGGACTCCGAACCGCCTGCATCCGTGCCCATCGAATCAGACTAGGCGCCGATCATGGAGTTCACCTCCGCGGATATCTTTCAACACTCGCCTTTCGGCGATGTGCTAAATTCATTAAAGTCTCTCTCCTTGTGAGGAGAACCTTGGCCGAACTATGTCCGGCTAGAATGGGATACAGACGACGAAGAAATTTGCTGCCCGCCCACCACCCACTTAGTAGCCACTGTCGACGACTTAACCAACATGCTCAACTTCGACTCTGAAGACATCGACGGCATGGACGAAGATGCAGGAGACGAACAGCAACCAGCGCCCACAGGGCGCCGGACAGCCACTTCATCACATGACATTTACTTGGTGGATACTCCCAAAGAAGGCAATGGCGAAGAGACAGCGGATGATGGCCCCTCCAAGAAGCAACCCAAGCGCTGACGTCAGAGGCACCACTCTAAGTCCTGCCATAGAAAAAACAACGATAACAGCGCAAGAGAAAATAACACTCCAGTCGACTGCAGAGGAAACGACGACCACATTGCCCCGGCGGTAGAGCATGATGAAGCTGCAAGCAGCGAACATAGTATGGATCCGACGTCCGAACACGGCGACGCCGAGTATAAACCTCATCAAACCCCCTCTGGGGAGGAAAACAGTCCGGACGAAGATGCACACATCATCCCGGAAACGCACCTGGAGCAAGAGAACCTCCGCAGAAGGCTTATTGGCATAGCGAGGAGTCTGAAGATGCATAAGAAAAGGCTTAAGGCCGCACAAAATACACTCAACAGCAGGTGGAACAAAGTGCTCGACAACGAAGCAAAGTATGGTGGAAGTTACCACACAAAGAGCTATCCAAGGCACAAGCTATTACTTGAATCGACGACGAGGCCTTAGAGCCCACACAGCCAAAAAATGAAACGGCCAACAGGCCGGATCCACCACCTTGTGACTGCGATAGAGCGGATAACAAATACGCACATAAGTCAACACACGATGTACGTGAGGACTTGCGCCAAAAATCCGGTACGACCAGATCCATCTATGGATCTAGGAAGCATGCTCTGGTACAAAAACAAAACCAAATACCACAACTGTCCAAACGCCACGGTACATCCAAGTACAGGGGTGCTGCACACCCCCTATGTTACACCGATGAGGTGCTGGACCACGAATTCCCAGAAGGATTCAAACCAGTGAACATAGAGGCGTACGACGGGACCTCAGACCCTAGGGTCTGGATTGAGGACTTTATCCTCCATATCCATATGGCTCATGGAGACGATCTCCATGCCATTAAATACTTGCCCCTCAAGCTTAAAGCACCAGCACGGCACTGGCTGAAAAGCCTCCCCGAAAACTCAATTGGAAGTTGGGAGGAGCTCGAGGACGCTTTTCGGGCTAATTTTCAAGGGACCTACGTCTGACCTCTGGATGCAGACGATTTAAGTCATATAATTCAATAGTCCGGAGAGTCCGCCCGAAAGCTTTGGAACAGGTTTCTCACTAAGAAGAACCAAATCGTCGACTGTCCGAACGCCGAAGCCTTAGCAGCTTTGAAACACAGCATCCGAGACGAATGGCTCGCTAGACACCTCGGCCAAGAAAAACTGAGAACAATGGCTGCCCTAACAAGCCTCATGACCCGCTTTTGCACGGGCGAAGACAGCTAGTTAGCCCGCAGTAGCACCAATGACCCAAGCACATCCGAAGTCAGGGATGGCAATGGAAAACCACGACGCAATAAAACAAGCATCGAAATAAAGAAGATAGCCCAGATAATACGGATGTAAACGCCGGATTCAGGGGCTCTCGGCCAGGCCAGCGGAAAAAGCCTTTCAAAGGCAGCAGAGACGGACCGTCTGGCCTAAACAAGATTCTTGACAAACTATGTCAGATTCATGGCACCCCCGATAAACCTGCAAATCACACCCACAGAGAATGCTGGGTCTTCAAGCAGGCAGGTAAGATAAACGCCGAACACAAGGGCGGGAGACACCGAGCGAAGACGAGGACGAGCCTCGCCAGCAACGCACTGGAGTACAGAAAAAATTCCCACCAGAGGTTAAAACAGTCAACATGATCCATGTGACGAAGAGGAGAAGAAAACATGCACTCCGAGACACACGCGCCATAGAGCCCGTCACCCCTAGGTTCGACCCCTGGTTGGCCTGCCCAATCACTTTTGATCGCGGGGATTACGCGACAAGCATCCGTCATGAAGGATTGGCTACCTTGGTGTTAGACCCAATAATAAACGGATACCATCTCACACGAGTCCTCATGGACGACGGCAGTGGTCTAAATCTGATATATTAGGAGACAGTCCGCAAAATGGGGATAGACCCGACAAAAATAAGCCACAGTACTACTACCTTCAAGGGAGTAATACCAGGCCTAGAGGCCCGCTGCACGGGCTCTCTACTACTAGAGGTTGTATTCGGTTCTTCCGACAACTTCCGAAGCGAAAGGTTAACTTTCAACATCGCTCCATTCTGAAGTGGCTATCAGGCACTACTCGGAAGAGCGGCTTTCGCTCGTTTTAATGCAATCCCGCATTACGCTTCTCTCAAGCTTAAGATGCCTGGTCCACGTGGCACCATCACAGTTAGTGGAAATACCGAGCGTGCTCTACACGCGGAAGAATGTGCGGCAGTTTTAGCCGCCGAGCACTAGACGGCCTCACCAACCAGAAAAAATGGCAGGTTGTCAAGACCACGGACACGGTTAGACAAGTCTAGTGCACCACTATGTATACATGATATTGGTTTGATGATCAAGCCCTCCTAGACGGTACCAGGGGCTTCCCACGTGTAATCAAGGCTAGTCCGACTCAACTTGACTTATCTTGAATTTTAATGGTTTATTAATAATAACCAATTTTCTGGCACGACAACTTTCACCTAAGTTCTTCTCTTTTACAGATGACAATCGTGCTACACCCGTCCAGGACACGGCACAATGGAGACACAGGCGCAGACGTGCAGCAGGGACCTGCTCAAAGGTTTCTTTTTAGATTAAGACCCTGCGTAAACCTTTTTACTGTCTCTTGTTGTTCACATCCTCCGGATACTCAATACAACCAAGAAGGATGCCGACGTATTGGCATGTGGCCACGTCACGATATGCACATACCTGGACACCCAGGGTTTATTATTAAGGGCATTGTTCAGCCCGGCATAGGTTATAAAGACCGAATACCTTAGGGAGTGTTGGGCGTCGCGAGTTTGGCCCCTTATATGCATCAGCTCCGAATCATGTCTTTGGTCAAATGTTGGGTTTGCCTAGCTCCCATGTTTTGGTACCTTACGTTTCGCTATATCGGCTAAGGTAGCACTGGGAGAACTACTGCGATTGTGCGCTGGTTCATCCGGATGAGCACCTTAGTAGAGATAGCCGAAAACTGACTGTCATGATATAGCGCAAGACTGGTCAACCACTCGATGACTCAGCGGAATCTTCGGGATTCCTCCACATTAACGAAGGGATGTTTCCCGGTCATGTACGTACGCGCCCCGTATTCAGACGAGCGCAGAAGTACCAGGGGCTATATAGTAGCCCCACCGTCAAACTCCTATGGCTAAGTGAAAGTGTTAAAGCAATATAGTCTGATTGCCACGTTCGTTGCGCTACCACCTCCTTAATGGACCAAGACGTTGGATCAAGTGTGAATACGCGTTTTTTGCGAACACCTCCGCATTATATGCGTGGGGGCGGAAGCCGACGACTACAAACTTTCCGGTTATTACCTATATACATAAACGGCTGCACAAGCGGCATTATAATACTTTCAGGCAAAAGTATAAACACAACCACGATAACTCAATAAAACATTGTTCTTACAACTGGAATACATGTCACTAGAACATGATATTCTTCGAGCACTGAGCCTCTATCGAACGAGCGCCTTCAAGGACTTCTTTCAAAGTAGTGCTCGGCAGCCACTCGGTCCATGGCTGAACCCTGTGTTGCAACAGTGGTGGCCTCCATCTCTGCCCAGTATGTCTTGACACGGGCAAAGGCCATCCGCGCACCCTCTATGCACGCTGACCTCTTCATAGCATCGATGTGCGGCACATCACCAAGGAATTGTTGCACTAAACTAAAGTAACTATTCGGCCTTGGCCCTCCCAGCCATAGATGATCCACAACGGACCTCATGCGAGTCCGGACAACCTATTGAGTTCGTCCCACTCAGCCATTCGCTCATTCAATAGCATCGGATGCACTGGAGCATGGAACTGTGACCAGAACAACTTTTCCACTTTGCGATCTTTCTGATCCTTGAAGTACTCGGCCGCATCAGCAGCACTTGCCGCCAAATCCACATTGGCGTCTGCCGAACTCCATAGTTGATCAAGAGGGGCATACTTCGGATCTCCGAACTTAATCTGCAACAAGAAGGGCTTCCCAGCCACGATATCCATAGCTTGATGCAACTCCTCCTTCGTCGCTCTGATTTTACAGCGGGCTTCCTTGGCTGCTACCATGGCCTTTTCCAGGTCCGTCGCCCATGCTCGGCTTTCTTTTTCAAGAAGCTGGTAATGGTCAGTGGAATCTTTCAACTCAATGGCCATCTTGGCTATCCTTTCCTTGCTCTGGCGATGCGCAGACTGTTCGGCCCTCAGCTCTTTGACCGCCTTTAGAGCGGCCGCATCGCTATTCCTTGATTGTTCCTTGGCTCAGGTAAGCTCTGCCCGAAGGGTCTCCATAGTGGCAGCTCCATCTACAGTCACAACATATTAAAGATACCGGCATCATGCTCCTCTTACTATGTGTTGATCACTGGAGAAATCACTTACCCTGTGCCTCGTCAAGCCACTTGTTGACAAGCACGATGTCGGCATCTGCCGCATCAAGTTGCCGCTTTTGCTCGGCAAACCCAGCAGTCCAGCTAGCCACCGGAACTTTAGCCACCTACACATAAAGGTGGTCTGGTTATTACCTGGGACTATGATCCTCTGTTTGCCGCCGTTTTCGACGACAACCAGAGTCTCAGGGGCTACTATCTACATAGGGCACACCTAACGTGTGCGATACCATCAAAAACATACACTATTTCACGTACCTCAAAGCCTTTCAGTGGACTCATAAAAGCTTCATGCAATCCACTTTCAGCGGATGAAATCCTTTCAACTACCATACTCATTAGCGTATGATGCGCTTCTGAGATGGCTGCTTGCTCCAGAAGATCCTTCAGTACGTCCGACCACACACTATATGGTTTCGGACACTTTCTGTTGCTCTCTTTAGGAGCCGAATACCGAGGACTCCGGGTGCCCAAGGGATTACCCCCTGGCCTTGGCGGATCAGGAGAACCCCTCCGCGACGACACTTCAGGGCGCCCGTCTCGTGAGGCGGGGTGGCAGGGGGGAGGTGTTTCGCTCTCCACCATCTCCGGAAGAAGATCCCCCGAAGACGAACTCTGTCGAGAAAGGCTACGATCCGAACTACAAGATATAAGCTTCGGTTATTGTCTTCAGAAGTAAGGTAGGATATTTTCACTACTAAGTACTTTTCGATTACTTACAGCTTGGTAGAGGGCTGATTCCCTTGCGGACACTGTGCGGCAAGGGTACCCCCCGGGGCAGGACCCTCTGGCGAAGATTTCTTCCCTCATTTGGAAACCTCTGTTTCTGGATCTTCAGAGGTGGTCCTCTTCCTTCCTCGGGGAGAGGGAATGTCAGATTCTTCTCCCTAGTTATCCTCCTTCACGGAGGCGCTCATTCCCCTGGTTGGGATGAGTAGTGAGTGAGGCTCTCTTTTGGCTTCTTTACTCCCCCCTTTATCTTCCTTCGAGGGCACCTGATAAGGTGCTAACTCCAGCATTCTGTCTAGTACTGGATTGGCCAAGCCCTCGGGAAGGGGGGCCGGACACCTGATCATCTTCGCCTTTGTTATCCAGTCCTGGTCAAAGAGCGACTTTTCAGAATGATGTTATGATAAATAAGAGAAATAGTGTGTTCGGCCATGGGATTACTTACTTGGGTATCTGGGCGATTACAGCTCAGACCCGCATCCTTGGTGGTGTCCGGACACTTTATTTGTGATCCGAAGAACAACTTGTACATCTCCTCGAGCGTCATGCCAAGGAAGTGCTGGATGATTCGCGGTCCCTCCGGGTTGAACTCCCACAAACAGAGAGGTCTACGTTTGCAAGGCGGGACCTGGCGAACTAGCATGACCTGCATCACCGTGACCAGGCTGACGTCTCTCTCAATGAGATCTCGGATACGACTCCACAATATCAGCACATCCTTTACTGGACCCCAGTTTAGCCCGTCGCTGATCCATGACGTCAGTTGTGGTGGGGGGCCCGAGCGAAAGGCAGGGACAGCTGCCCACTTGGCACTTCAGGGAGCTGTGATATAAAACCACTCCCGCTCCACAAACTGGACACCTCTGGGAAGGAACCCTCTGGCCATGGGGCATCAGCGCTTTTTCTTATTACGGCACCTCCGCACTCTGCGTGCCGCCCCTCGATCATCTTCGGCTTCACATTGAAGGTCTTGAGCCATAGGCCGAAGTGAGGGGTAATGCGGAGGAAGGCCTGACATACGACGATGAACGATGAGATGTGAAGGAGGGAATCCAGGGCCAGATAATAGAAATCCAGCCCATAATAGAACATGAGCCCCCTAACAAAGGGATCCAAAGCGAGGCGTAGTCCTCGGAGGAAGTGAGAGATGAACACAACACTCTCGTTGGGTTCGGGAGTGGGGATGACCTACCCTCGGACGGGCAGCCTGTGCGAAATTTCGGCGGTCAGATATCTGGCATCTCTCAGCTTCTTGATGTCCTCCTCTGCGACAAAGGAAGGCATCCACCGACCTTGAAGGTTGGATCCGGACATGGTTGAAGGTCTGAAGCGCCTGACCTGAGCCTGGGGTGTTGGAACTCGAGGCTGGGGAAGGATTCGATTGAGCACGAGAGGAAAAAAGGGCAGGTCTTGGCCTCTTTATAAAGACGGTGAATAGCAAGCGTCCTCCTCACAGTCGTTTTGGACTTGCCTAAATTTGAGGAGTCATACCAACGGGCACAAGTGGGTTACCCATGTCCGTATTGATGAGAATCCCGTAATAAGGGGAACACGATCTCTGCTTTGACAAGACGTGTCAAGAAAACCGCCTCGCGATATGTGCGGTCCTGGTTGAGAAAAACGGTTCGAATAATGACCGGGCCATGACGTAATGTCGTGCTATCAAGACGCGTCAGCAAATTAGATTTTTGGAAATATTATTCTCTCTACGGTGGTATGTGGAAATTATTTTGCAATGCCGGACACTATCCTTGGGTCCAAAATCTTCTATGGAGTATTCGGAGGAGGAACCCGCCTTGCAATGCCAAAGATAAAACTGCACGTCGAACTCATCGTCATTGAAGCCTAGTTCAGGGGCTACTGAGGGAGTCCTGGATTAGGGGGTCTCGAGACAGCCGGACTATATCCTTTGGCCGGACTGTTGGACTATGAAGATACAAGATTGAAGACTTCGTCCCGTGTCCGGATGGGACTCTCCTTGGCGTGGAAGGCAAGCTAGGCAATACGAATATGTAGATCTCCTCCCTTGTAACCGACTTTGTGTAACCCTAGCCCCCTCCGGTGTCTATATAAACCGGAGGGTTTAGTCCATAGGACAACATACAATCATACCATACGCTAGCTTCTAGGGTTTAGCCTCTGTGATCTCGTGGTAGATCAACTCTTGTAATACTCATATCATCAAGAACAATCAAGCAGGACGTAGGGTATTACGTCCATCAAGAGGGCCCAAACCTGGGTAAACATCGTGTCCCCTGCCTCCTGTTACCATCCGCCTTAGACGCACAGTTCAGGACCCCCTACCCAAGATCCTCCGGTTTTGACACCGAAAGGCACCGTGCCTAACGTCAACCCATCCTCGCGAGGATCCCAAGCTGATCGAGGCTCGTTCCTTGAAGAGGAACCGAAGACCAAGGTCAGCCTATGACTACTCATGAGTAGAGGAGGAGTCTTGGGCATGCCCGCCAAGCTCCTCGCCAGACCGTGGGCGAGGGGCGGCCAAACCACAGACACGGCACGTCCCGAAGGCGGGGATGCTCCTCCGACTGACCTTGCCCCAGGGACGGCAAGCAGGCCAAGAACGCTGAATGCCGACGAGGGAGTTAATGAAGGAGGAGGCCGCCTCTCGGAAGATGCAACAGCTTCAGTAGAAGGAGCCCTGGAGGACAGACGTCAGGATTAGAAGTCCACACGCAAAAGGGCACGGTGACAAAGATACTTATGCGTGAATAGCGATGTACTTCCATGGCTTCAACAGCCCGAAGATGTTGCTGCCGCTGGGGGATCCCTTCCTCTTGCGGAGCTCCTCAAAGTCCACACAAAGGCGACCGAAGCGCTGGACGTGACAGCCGCTGCACGGCGGAGCCGAAGAAGACTCAAGAGGGATGGCCTCAGGGGAGCCCGGCTGAGGCGAACAACCTGGCTCCTCCCCACTGCGACCTCCCGAGGCTCTTGGAGCCTCAGCCTCTGGAGCCGCATGCCGCATCTCCTCGGCAACCGATGCCTCAGGAGGGGGGTCGTAGGACCCCGAGGACGACGCCCCTAGATCACCCCCCGACATGTGCTCCTCGGCACCTGAGCCACCGGCCCCCGTCATAGCTCGCTCCCCCGCACCGTCACCTGGGGCGAGCCCGGCACCGGCGGCGAAGAAGGGGACCATGATGACGGGGTTCTCACGGGGCCCCACCAAGCCGACTGGGTGCAGCCCCCACTCATCAAAGGAAGGCATGTTCGCGGCCAAGGTGACTTTGTTCTCGTAGTGGTACAACATGCAGCTGTTCCTAGGCATCTCATCTGGTAGAGGGACACCTGAAAGGACCATGAGCACTGTCTGCCGCGCTGCAAGAGGAAGCCCCTCCTCCTGAAACCTCATGTTGTCCTGTCTGCTGAGCAAGTCCCACATCGGGCGAGAGTGGCGCTGGAGTGGAGCAACTCGACGCCTGACGAACTCCCTCACCACCATGGGCGCAGTCACGCCAAGGTCCTTCAACTACCTTAGCCTGGCCCAGATAGAGGCAAGGTAGGGGCCCGTGAGCTTCTGATGACCCCAGCCGGAGTTTGGAATAGCAGGCCCCACCGGAGCTCGGAGCAGAGGGTTGAGCACACCTGCATTAACAAACACCCATCACGTATGGAACTTGCTCGTGGATGAAGGGAGCTCGAAGTCGATCCCCGCGCCTGCCGTCGCAGCCACGACCTGGAAACCCACGCACCCTGAGATTTGCCGGGGACCGGTGAGATGCAACGAGAAGAAGTGGCGGAGGAGTGCCACGGAGGGGGCGATGCCCACCATGGCCTCACACATGAAGGCGAGGACGACGAGAAGGGTCACAGCCTGAGGATCGAGGTGGAGCATGTGGATCTGATAGTGCTCGAGCACCGCGTTGAAGAAGGCAGAGAAGGGAGGAATCAGGCTAGCCCAGAGGGCATCAATGAAGATCGGAACCTCGGTAACTGCCGGAGCCATGCTGGTGCGAGACACGGGCCAAGCCAGCGTCTCTCCCCACTCGTTGAAACTGGAGGCAAGCATGGGGCGCACCTTGTCCATGGCCTCGTCGTCGAGCACCCGAGCACCGGCTCGAAGGATGGAGGTGCAGTTGGTGAGGACAGAGGTTTCTTCCCCTTCTTGGCTTGTTTCGGTGCCATGGCGGTGAAGTGGGGGGAGCACAGGACAGATTGAGAAGGCGGAGCTGGGCGTCGAGGCAGCAGGGAGATTGGAAGAGCCAGGCGTGGCGAAGGAAGAATAACTGTGTAAGAGGCGGGGCCACATAGCCAGGCGGATTCAAGGGCAGCGTGGGGAAGCGGAGACGCCCACATCCAATCAACCACTACGCGTCAATCCAGGCCGCATGCTTTTGGGGCCCGCGGCGCTCCGTACTTGGCCCTTGGCTTCACTGTGAAGCCAAGCCCGAGGGCTACTGTCGGTGTCCTGGGAATGGGGGTCCCCACACTTGCCTGCCTGCGGCCCAAGGCGTGGTTAAGCTAGCAGGCCGTACGACCCATCTTCACCAACTGGGGTCCCCGGACTTGCCTGCACCGTGAGGCGGATGATGCAAGACTTCCTCTGGAGTAGCCTAGCCAGGCAGCCTCACGAGGAGCGGAGATATCAAGGCGGGGCAAGCCTCACGAGGCCCTCGTGACATGGGCCATGACGCACGACACCAAGCGGGCGCGAGGTTGGCGCCAGCGCGCGCAACGTCCTTGTTTCCTCTTTGGTGCTAAGGAGGCCAGTGCAGGCGAAGAGTACCGAGGCATCAGGCAAAGGTTTCTATATTGGTGCAACGAGACCAAGACCAGGAGGACGGCAAGACGGAGGTCATCGTGTTGCCCAAGACGGCGTCACCACCAGAGCCTTTCGTAGGCGAAGACCACTTTTGTCAGGATAGCTTGTACTAGCTGTCCCCCTTCAAATTTGCCCGCTGTTGCTGGCTCCCTTCCTGCTCGATATCTGGGAAGAGGACCAGGGCCTATATAAGTAGAGCTAGCCACCATAGTAGAGGGGAGAGACCATCTCATCTCATCTTAGCTTGATCCAACCGGATCGAGAGCCTACTTACAAGAACACCTCAACCTCAGGAGGTTGTTCTTCCCTTGTACTATTCATCATCAGCGCTAGAGGCAATCCACCACCACCACACTGGGGTAGGGTATTAAAACACAATGGTGGCCCGAACCAGTATAAACCTCGGGTATTTCTGTGTTGCGAGTTCGTCGAGTTCGTCCGCGAGATCTTAGCGAGCTAGGGCGTAGATTGGTGGGAAGGAAAGAGTTCGGGCTCACCCCAGTGCTCGAACCTTAAGGGTTTGCTGGAGCCCCACATCCGACATTGTCAACTTATTCAAATCAAGTGTACGATATAAAGAGAGAGGCATAACACTAACACCGGCTCCAAGATCACATAAAGCAGTTTTAACATAGTTTCTTTTAATGGAGCATGGTATAGTTGGTACTCCGGGATCTCCAAGTTTCTTTGGTACTCCTCCCTTAAAAGTATAATTAGCAAGCATGGTGGAAATTTTAGCTTCCGGTATCTTTCCTTTATTAGTAATCTTTCATGTACTTAGCATAAGGATTCATTTTAAGCATATCAGTCAAACGCATACGCAAAAAGATCGGTCTAATCATTTCAGCAAAGCGCTCAAAATCCTCATCATCCTTTTTCTTGGATGGCTTAGGAGGAAAAGGCATGGGTTTCTGAACCCAAGGCTCTCTTTCCTTACCGTGTTTCCTAGCAACAAAGTCTCTTTTATCATAACGATGATTCTTTGATTGTGGGTTATCATGATCAACAGCAGGTTCAGCTTCTACATCATTAGCATTGCTAGGTTGAGCATCAACATGAACATTATCATTAACATTATCACTAGTTTCATGTTCATTACCAGATTGTGTTTCAGCATCAAAAATAGAGATATCATTGGGATTCTCATGTCTGTCAATAACAGGTTCACTAGAAGCATGCAAAGTCCTATCATTTTTCTTTTTCTTCCTCTTAGAAGGACTAGGTGCATCAAAATCATTTCTCTGAGAATCTTGCTCAATTCTCTTAGGATGGCCCTCAGGATACAAAGGTTCCTGGGTCATTTTACCACCTCTAGTCATAACTCTAACAGCATTATCATTTTCTTACTATTTAATTCATTGAGCAAATCATTCTGAGCTTTAAGTACTTGTTCTACTTGAGTGGTAACCATAGAAGCATGTTTACTAATGATTTTAAGTTCACCTTTAACTCTAGACATATAATCACCCAAGTGTTCAATCATATAAGCATTTTGTTTCAATTGTCTACCAAAATAAGCATTGAAGTCTTCTTGCTTAACCATAAAGTTATCAAACTCATCCAAACATTGGCTAGCAAACTTAGTAGGAGGGATTTCAGCTTTATCATATCTATAGAGAAAATTTAACTTTACTACCTGTGTCGAGTTATCAAGACCATGTGTTTCTTCAATAGGTGATGGATTAAAACCACATATTTCTTCAACATGAGGTAAATTAAGACCATGTATTTCTTCAGTAGGAGTTAAATTCTTAACATCTTCAGCTTTAATATCCTTTTCTTTCATGGATTTCTTTGCCTCTTGCATATCTTCAGGACTGAGAAATAGAACACCCCTTTTCTTTGGAGTTGGTTTAGGAATAAGATCAGGAGTTGGCTCAGGAAGTGTCCAATTATTTTCATTTGTCAACATATTATTCAATAGAATTTCAGCTTCATTCGGTGTTCTTTCCTTGAAAACAGAACCATCACAACTATCCAGGTGGTCTCTGGAAGCATCGGTTAGTCCATTATAAAAGATATCAAGTATTTCATTTTTCTTAAGAGGATGATCAGGAAAAAGGATTAAGTAATTGGAGAAGCCACCCCAAGCTTGTGGGAGACTCTCTTCTTCAATTTGCATAAAAGTATATATATATCCCTTAGGGCAACTTGTTTCTTATGATCAGGGAAATATTTAGCAGAGAAGTAATAAATCATATCCTAGGGACTACGCATACAACGAGGATCAAGAGAATTAAACCATATCTTAGCATCACCCTTTAATGAGAACGGAAATATTTTAAGGATATAAAAGTAGCGAGTTCTCTCATTATTAGTGAACAGGGTGGCTATGTCATTTAATTTAGTAAGATGTGCCACAACAGTTTCAGATTCATAGCCATAAAAAGGATCAGATTCAACCAAAGTAATTGTATCAGGACCTATAGAGAATTCATAATCCTTATCAGTAACAAAGATAGGTGAAGTAGCATAACAGGATCATATTTCATTCTAGCATTCAGAGTTTTTTTGTTTAAGCTTAGTTAATAATTTCTTAAGATCACTTCTATCATTGCATGCAAGAAAGTCTCTTTTAGTTTCTTCATCCATAACATAGCCCTCAGGCACAACAGGCAATTCATATTTATTAGGAGAGCCTTCATAATCACTTTCATCAATATTATCAGTTTCAATAATTTCATTCTCTCTAGCCCTAGCAAGTTGTTCATCAAGAAATTCACCAAGTGGCACAGTAGTATCAAGCATAGAAGTAGCTTCATCATAATTATCATGCATAGCAGAAGTGGCATCATCAATAACATGCGACATATCAGAATTAATAGCAAAAGCAGGTTTAGGTGTCGCAAGCTTACTTAAAATAGAAGGTGAATCAAGTGCAGAGCTAGATGGCAGTTCCTTACCTCCCCTCGTAGTTGAGGGATAAATCTTGGTTCTTGGATCTTTCAAGCTCTTCATAATGAGAAGCAGATATAAATCCCAAGTGACTCAAAGAATAGAGCTATGCTCCCCGGCAACGGCGCCAGAAAATAGTCTTGATAACCCACAAGTATAGGGGATCGCAACAGTTTTCGAGGGTAGAGTATTCAACCCAAATTTATTGATTCGACACAAGGGGAGCCAAAGAATATTGTCAAGTATTAGCAGCTGAGTTGTCAATTCAACCACACCTGGAAACTTAATATCTGCAGCAAAGTGTTTAGTAGCAAAGTAATATGATAGTAGTGGCAACGGTGGTAAAAGGTAACGGTAGCAAAAGTAATATTTTTGGTGTTTTATAGTGATCGTAACAATAGCAACGGAAAAGTAAATAAGCGAAGAACAATATATGGAAAGCTCGTAGGCATTGGATTGGTGATGGAGAATTATGCCGGATGAGGTTCATCATGTAAGAGTCATAACAGAGGGTGACACAGAACTAGCTCCAATTCATCAATGTAATGTAGGCATGTATTCCGAATATAGTCATACGTGCTTATGGAAAAGAACTTGCATGGCATCTTTTGTCCTACCCTCCCGTGGCAGCGGGGTCCTAGCGGAAACTAAGGGATATTAAGGCCTCCTTTTAATAGAGTACCGGACCAAAGCATTAACACATGGTGAATACATGAACTCCTCAAACTATGGTCATCACCGGGAGTGGTCTCAATTATTGTCACTTCGGGGTTGCCGGATCATAACACATAGTAGATGACTATAGACTTGCAAGATAGGATCAAGAACTCACATATATTCATGACAACATAATAGGTTCAGATCTGAAATCATGCCACTCGGGCCCTAGTGACAAACATTAAGCATAGCAAAGTCATAGCAACATCAATCTCAGAACATAGTGGATACTAGGGATCAAACCCTAACAAAACTAACTCGATTACATGATAAATCTCATCCAACCCATCACCGTCCAGCAAGCCTACGATGGAGTTATTCACGCACGGCGGTGAGCATCATGAAATTGGTGATGGAGGATGGTTGATGATGATGACGGCGATGGATTCCCCTCTCCGGAGCCCCGAACGGACTCCAGATCAGCCCTCCCGAGAGAGTTTAGGGCTTGGCGGCGGCTCCGTATCGTAAAACACGATGAATCTTTCTCCTTGATTTTTTCTCCCCGAACACGAATATATGGAGTTGGAGTTGAGGTCAGTGGAGCACCAGGGGGCCGACAAGGCAGGGGGCATGCTTAGGTGGGGCAGGCGCACCTCCCACCCTCGTGGCTAGGGTGTGGCCCCCTGGCCTTGATTCTTTGCCAGTATTTTTTATTATTTCCAAAAATAATCTCCATGGAGTTTCAGGTCATTCCGAGAACTTTTGTTTCTGCACATAAATAACACCATGGCAATTCTGCTGAAAATAGCGTCAGTCCGGGTTAGTTCCATACAAATCATGCAAATTAGAGTCCAAAACAAAGGCAAAAGTGTTTGGAAAAGTATATACGACGGAGATGTATCACCGGCCTACTTAAAGACCCAACAACTTCTGTTGGTATGATTGGCTGGCTTATCGAGGGTGCCGTGTATCTGACACGGACGATCGAGTATGCGGTCCAAGCTGGATGAGCCCGGATTGTTCCTTTTAAATGGCTTCTTCCGCTGGCCGGACTTGGAGCTGCCGAATCCGGCATTGACCATCCTGTCATCGGTATTGTTAGCGTTGCTTCGACGCTTGTGTCTATTACGTCGGGGTTTGCCGTTGCTATTTCTGGCTTCAGAGGTGCCAGGTTCGCTTGCATTGTTATTGCTACGAGCTAGCCATCTATCTTTGCCCGTGCAAAAGCGGGTCATGAGTGCCGTGAGGGCTTCCATGGACTTCGGCTTTTCCTGCTGAGTTGTTGGGCGAGCCGTTCATCGCGGATCCTATGTTTAAAGGCCGCTAGGGCTTCAGCATATGGACAGTCGATGATCTGGTTCTTTTTAGTTAAGAACCTAGTCCAGAATATCCTGGCTGACTCTCCGGGCTGTTGGACTATGTGACTTAGGTCATCGGCATCCAGAGGTCGGACGTATGTGCCTTGGAAGTTGTCATGGAAGGCGTCTTCCAGGTCCTCCCAGCTGCCAATGGAATTTTCGGGCAGGCTGTTCAACCAGTGCCGAGCTGTCCCCTTGAGTTTTAGTGGGAGGTATTTGATGGCATGAAGATCATCACCGTGGGCCATATGAATAAGGAGAAGAAAATCTTCAATCCATACCGCGGTGTCTGTTGTCCCATCATATGATTCGATGTTCACGGGTTTAAACCCTTCTGGGAATTCATGCTCCATTACTTCATCAGTGAAAGAAAGGGGGTGTGCGGCGCCTCTATATCGGGCCACATCACGACGTAGCTTGGATGGAGTTCCTCTGCGGTTTTCGGACAGGGCGTGATTATGCTTGTCACGTTCGGCTAGATGGCTGTCGTCACGTGACGGGGCGCGCCCCCATGATCCGTAGATCGATCTGGTCTGTCCTGCTCTACTATCTAGGTCCTGCCACAGGTCATATGTATATTCCCGAGCTGTTTTATCTCTGCCTTTACGGCGAGGTGGGACGGGCTGGTGTTCGGCTTGAGTTGTCGCTTTGTCCTGGCCACGTGGTGGTCGATCAGCCGCATTACACACTGATGGTACGGGCTCAAGTGCCTCATCATCGAATTAAGGTAGCAATTTGCGCTTCGGGTAAGTTTTGGTTGGGCGCTCGAGGCCGTATTCCTCGGCTTCCAGGACATTAGTCCATCTATCATTTAGCAGATCTTGATCAGCTTGAAGCTGCTGCTGCTGCTTCTTTTTCAGGATCCTTGAAGTGGCTATTAGCCAGCGCTTAAAGCACTCCTGCTCGAGAGGTTCCTCGGGCACGATAAAATCCTCATTGCCGAGGCTCACCTCATCCTCGGAGAGCGGAAGATAGTTACTGTCCTCCGAGTCTTTGTTTACGGCCTGTTCATCAGGGCTGACTCGCCCATCTTCCCGTTTGTCCTGTTTGGAGGTTGGCTCAATAGGGTCTTCATTGTCCTCGGCATTGTCTAGAGTATTGTTTTCTCCTGTGTCAGTATTGCTGTCTTTTCCGTGGCGTGACTTAGAGCGGCGCCGCTGTCGTTGGCACTTTGGCTGTATCTCAGGAGTTTTATCCTTGATTGGGTCTTCTTTGTCATCGCCGTTAGCTTCTTTGGGTGTATCCACCATGTACATGGCATACGAAGAGGTGGCCATCTAGCTTCCGGTAAACGGCGTGTTTTGGGCCTCCTCTTCTCCGGCATCATCGTCCATACCGTCGATGTTTTCAGAGTCATAATCGAGCATGTCTATTGAGTCCTCGACAGTAGCTATAAAGTGGGTGGTGGGTGGGATGTAAAATTCCCTGCTCTCGGCCCCTAGTCCTGGCTAGGCATAGTTCGGACGTTGCTCCTATGTAATGACAAAGGATCGCATTAAGTCCAGTGCTTCGCTTAAAGGCGAGGTTTGGCCCGAGAGAAGAGAGCCCGTGGAGTACGGCGAGAGGGAGACTCCTTGCCCGAACTCACACGATTCTAACTCCGACGATTTGGAGCCCGTGTCCGGAGAAGGGTCCGACTCCATGATGGCTGCCAGCGACACTACTTCTCCTGGCTCTCCCACAATGGGCTTAGTGGCCGTAGATAGTCCGGCGAGCCCAGGGAGCCTGTCTTCGGACCTGGCCATATGCTCCGGATCTAAGGCCAGAGCGGAGATTGAGGGCGCGAATCCTTGGAAGATCAAGTCTCCTTGGATATCAGTGAGATAGTCCAGATTTCCAAAACTAATCTGGCAACCAGGGGTGTAGCTGTCGATCTGCTCTAGATGGCCAAGCGAGTTGGCCCGCAGTGCGAAGCCGCCGAACACAAAGATCTGGCCGGGGAGGAAAACCTCCCCCAGGGCAGCTTTGTCATAGATGATTGATGGAGCCATCTAACCTTCTGGTGACGATGCAGCGGAACTCTCAACGAAAGCACTAGTGTCGGTGTCAAAACCGGCGGATCTCGAGTAGGGGGTCCCGAACTGTGCGTCTAAGGTCGATGGTAATAGGAGGCACGGGACATGATGTTTTACCCTGGTTCGGGCCCTCTCGATGGAGGTAATACCCTACGTCCTGCTTGATTGATATTGATGAGTACGAGGATTACAAGAGTTGATATACCACGAGATCGTAATGGCTAAAACCCTCCGATTTATATAGACACCGGAGGAGACTAGGGTTGTACAAAGTCGGTTACAGAGAAAGGAATCTTCATATCCGAACGCCAGGCTTGCCATCCACGCCAAGGAGAGTCCCATCCGGACACGGGAGAGAGTCTTCTGTCTTGTATCTTCATAGCCCATTAGTTCGGCCCATGTCACACAGGCCGGACGCCCGAGGACCCCTTAGTCCAGTACTCCCTCAGCAGCATAGCATAGGTGAACCCACAACAGTGAGGCGGAGGCAATTCAAGGCCATGGCGAGTTGGAAGAACGCGTCGGCGGGTCAAGGTAGGGGTGTGATCCAGCAAGGCGAGCATGGCCTGCTCGCGAGGCGCAGCGGCTCAAGGACAGTGTAAGGGCGGCTTGACGCCCAACGGCAGAGCGATGCACTAACGAACCGACGGCAGAGGCGAGCCAGTGACGGCAGCTCGAAGCAAGGCCCTCCCGGCGATTCAAAGCAAAGCCGAGGCAGACAGGCGGGTCACTTGGAGGCGAACGACAGTAACTCAAGGCCAGCTTAGGGCCAGCTTGATGGAGATTGGCGGAACAAGGCTGACGGCTCGGGAAGCAGGCGCAACAGCCGGTGACTGCAGGGCAGCGACTTGGCCACGGATTTGCACGGGGCGGATCAAGGTGATGATGGCTCGTCATAGCTGTGGCTGAAGAGGCCCCCGACGAGGCGACGCGACTGACGGCGGCTCGGCGATGCCATGGGAGGCGATTTGAAGTGTCGGAGGACCGCGGTGGGTCAAGGTGGCTCGATGATACGTCTCCAACGTATCTATAATTTTTGATTGTTCCATGCTATTATATTATCTGTTTTGTATGTTTAATGGGCTTTAATATGCTCTTTTATATTAATTTTGGGACTAACCTATTAACCGAAGGCCCAGTGCCAGTTTCTGTTTTTTGTGTGGCTATTTTAGTGTTTCGCAGAAAAGGAATATCAATCGGAATCCAAACGGAATGAAACCTTCGTGACGATCTTTCTTGGAACAAACGCAAATCAGGAGACTTGGACTGGAACTCTGGAACTCCGCGAGGCTTCCATGAGATAGGAGGGCGCGCCCCCACCCTCGTGGGCCCCACGGAGGTCCACCGACGTACTTCTTTCACCTATATATACTCTTATACCCTAAAAACATCAGGGGGAGCCACGAAACCACTTTTCCACTGCCGCAACCTTCTACACCCATGAGATCCCATCTGGGGCCTTTTTCGGCGATCTGCTGGAGGGGGATTCGATCATAGAGGGCTTCTACATCAACACCATAGCCTCTCCGATGATGTGTGAGTAGTCTACCAGAGACCTTCGGGTCCATAGTTATTAGCTAGATGGCTTCTTCTCTCTATTTGGTTCTCAATACAAAGTTCTCCTCGATGTTCTTGGAGATCTATTCAATGTAATACTTCTTGCGGTGTGTTTGCCGAGATCCGATGAATTGTGGATGCATGATCAAGTTTATCTATGAACACTATTAGGTTCTTCTCTGAATTCTTATATGCATGATATGATATCTTTCCAAGTCTCTTCGAATTATCGGTTTAGTTTGGCCTACTATATTGATCTTTCTTGCAATGGGAGAAGTGCTTAGCTTTGGGTTCAATCTTATGGTGTCCTTTCCCAGTGACAGTAGGGGCAGCAAGGCACGTATTGTATTGTTGCCATCAAGGATAAAAGGATGGGGTTTATATCATATTGCTTGAGTTTATCCCTCTACATCATGTCATCTTGCTCAAAGCGTTACTCTGTTCTTATGAACTTAATACTCTAGATGCATGCTGGATAGCGGTCGATATGTGGAGTAATAGTAGTAGCTGCAGAATCATTTCGGTCTACTTAACGTGGACGTGATGCCTATATTCATAATCATTGCCTAGATATTCTCATAACTATGCGCTCTTCTATTAATTGCTCGGCAGTAATTTGTTCACCCACCGTAATACATGATATCATGAGAGAAGCCACTAGTGAAACTTATGGCCCCCGGGTCTCTTTCTTATCATATTGCATCTCTTTTATTTACATCGCATCTCGTTTATTATTTTGCAATCTTTACTTTCCAATCTATACAACAAAAATACCAAAAATATTTATCTTATTATCTTTACCAGATCTCACTTTCGCAAGTGGCCGCGAAGGGATTGACAACCCCTTTATCACGTTTGTTGCAAGGTTCTTGATTGTTTGTGCAGGTACTAGGTGACTTGCGAGTTATCTCCTACTGGATTGATACCTTGGTTCTCAAAAACTGAGGGAAATACTTACGCTACTTTGCTGCATCACCCTTTCCTCTTCAAGGGAAAACCAATGCATGCTCAAGAGGTAACAAGAAGGATTTCTGGCGCCGTTGCCGGGGAGATCTATGCTCAAGTCAAGTCATACCAAGTACCCATCATAAACTCTTCTCCCTCACATTACATTATTTTCCATTCGCCTCTCGTTTTCCTCTCCCTCACTTCACCTTTGCCATTTTATTCGCCCTTTTCCGCTTGCCTCTTTTCACTTGCCTCTTGTGTGCCTGTTTGCCCTTATGGCCTTGCCTAATAGCATTGATCCTCACCTTAGAAGGTTGGAAGAAATTGAAAACAAAGTTAGTAGCTTTATGTCTTTGCAATTGGAGCATAATAATTTCTTCAGAAA
This sequence comes from Triticum monococcum, assembly GCA_034509565.1. Classification (NCBI taxonomy): domain Eukaryota; kingdom Viridiplantae; phylum Streptophyta; class Magnoliopsida; order Poales; family Poaceae; genus Triticum; species Triticum monococcum. Next base: position 414,155,774 of record CM067844.1, read on the forward strand.
CGAGCGTAAAGAACAGAAAGGCTTTATGGAGTACATGAATAAAGAGCTTGATGATATGTCTAAGGAATTTTATGGTTTGAAATCTCAGTTTGCCCATCTTGAAAATTTAGTAGGACAAATTTTGGATAAGCAAGCCACCTTAGTTATTAAGAGGGCCGCTAAACCGGAAGATCTAGAGGATAATAAAGATGAACATCTAAAAGTGATTGATGTGTCTCCTATTAAATATTTGTTTTCCAATATGAATCTTGATAAAGATGGGACTGGAGATGAGTCAACTATACTTAAGAGGCGTCCCAATGATTCAGAGTTTTTAGATCTTGATGCTAGAATTAATAAAGAGGGATTGAAGAGGTCAAAACTTTACAAAGCAATGAACCCACTATTTTGGATTTCAAGGAATTTAATTATGATAATTGCTCTTTGATAGATTGTATTTCCTTGTTGCAATCCGTGTTAAATTCCCCTCATGCTTATGATCAAAATAAAGCTTTTACTAAACATATCATTGATGCTTTAATGCAATCCTATGAAGAAAAGCTTGAACTAGAGGTTTCTATTACTAGAAAAATTTATGATGAGTGGGAACCTACTATTAAAATTAAGATTAAAGATTATGAATGCTATGCTTTGTGTGATTTGGGTGATAGTGTTTCTACGATTCCAAAAACTTTGTGTGATGTGTTATGTTTTCGTGAATTTGATGATTGTTCTTTAAATTTGCACCTTGCGGATTCCACTATTAAGAAACCTATGGGAAGGATTAATGATGTTCTTGTTGTTGCAAATAGGAATTATGCGCCCGTAGATTTCATCGTTCTTGATATAGATTGCAATCCTACATGTCTTATTATTCTTGGTAGACCTTTCCTTAGACGATTGGTGCAATTATTGACATGAAAGAATGAAATATTAGATTTCAATTTACGTTAAGGAAAGACATGCAACACTTTCATAGAAATAAAATTAAATTGCCATATGAATCAATTATGAGAGCCACTTACGGATTGCATACCAAAGATGACAATACCTAGATCTATTCTTGCCTTTATGCCTAGCTAGGGGCGTTAAACGATAGCGCTTGTTGGGAGGCAACCCAATCTCTCTACATCTAATGTCTTAGTTGGTAGTCTTGCCTCACTCCCACCTCCTCCCACCGCTTCTATCTTTTGCCCACATTTTACATCATCACATCACAACATTGGGCCGGCCCATTAACGTGTACCTGAAGCAATCCTCCCCTGTAGGATCGAAAGTATGTCTAGAGGGGGGGTGATTAGACTACTTGACCAAATAAAAACTTAACCTTTTCCCAATTTTAGTTCTTGGCAGATTTTAGCTATTTTAGGACAAGTCAAGCAATCATCACACAATTCAAGCAAGCATGCAAAGAGTATATTGGCAGCGGAAAGTAAAGCATGCAACTTGCAAGAATGTAAAGGGAAGGGTTTGGAGAATTCAAACGCAATTGGAGTCACGGATGTTTTTCCCGTGGTTCAAATAGGTGGTGCTATCCTACATCCACGTTGATGGAGACTTCAACCCACGAAGGGTAACGGTTGCACGAGTCCACGGAGGGCTCCACCCATGAATGGTCCACGAAGAAGCAACCTTGTCTATCCCACCATGGCCATCGCCCACGAAGGACTTGCCTCACTAGCGGTAGATCTTCATGAAGTAGGCGATCTCCTTGCCCTTACAAACTCCTTGGTTCAACTCCACAATCTTGTCGGAGGCTCCCAAGTGACACCTAGCCAATCTAGGAGACACCACTCTCCAAGAAGTAACAAATGGTGTGTTGATGATGAACTCCTTGCTCTTGTGCTTCAAATGATAGTCTCCCCAACACTCAACTCTCTCTCATAGGATTTGGATCTGGTGGAAAGAAGGTTTGAGTGGAAAGCAACTTGTGGAAGGCTAGAGATCAAGATTCATATGATAGGAATGGAATATCTTGGTCTCAACACATGAGTAGGTGATTCTCTCTCAGAAGATATGAGTTGGAAGTGTAGATGTGTTCTGATGGCTCTCTCCACGAATGAAGAGGAGGTGGAGGGGTATATATAGCCTCCACACAAAATCCAACCGTTACACACAATTTACCAATCTCGGTGGGACCGAATCAACAAACTCGGTCGGACCGAAAAGGTAAACCTAGTGACCGTTAGAGATTTTCGGTGGGACTGACATGCAACTTGGTAGGACCGATATGGTTAGAGTTTGGGCATAACGTAATCTCGGTGAGACCGATTACACAAACTCGGTGAGACCGATTTTGGTAATTAGCTAACCAGAGAGTTGGTCAGGAAAATTCGGTGGGACCGATTTGCTCTTTCGGTGAGACCGAAAAGTTACAAAAGGGAAACGGAGAGTTTACATTGCAATCTCGGTGGGACCGATCCGCTCTTTCGGTGAGACCGAAAAGTTACGAAAGGGAAACAGAGAGTTTGCAATCCCATCTCGGTGAGACCGAGATCCCTATCGGTAGAACCGAATTGCTAGGGTTTGGCAGTGGCTTATGACAAGTGAAACTCGGTGGCGCCGGATAAAAAGAATCGGTAGGACCGAGTTTGGCTTAGGGTTTAGGTCAAATGTGGATATGGGAAAGTAGTTGAGTGATTTTGGAGCATATCACTAAGCACATGAAGCAAGAGGCTCATTAAGCAACACCTCATCCCTCCTTGATAGTATTGGCTTTTCCTAAAGACTCAATGTGATCTTGGATCACTAAAATATAAAATGAAGAGTCTTGAGCTTTTGAGCTTGAGCCAATCCTTTGTCCTTAGCATTTTGAGGGTTCCACTTTCACATCCATGCCATGCCAATCATTGCGCTTTCCTGAAATAATCATCTTGGAATAGCATTAGCTCAATGAGCTATATGTTGTTATGAATTACCAAAACCACCTAGGGATAGTTGCACTTTCAATCTCCCCCTTTTTGGTAATTGATGACAACATATAGATCAAAGCTTCGACAAATGATAATAGGCACGAAATATATCGTCGCTTTGAGAAGTATGTGATAAGTAAGAGCTCCCCCTAAATTTGTGCATATTTAAGATTTGCTTTGGACTGCAAATGCACAAAGAGTTAGAGTCATGGGTTACTCTTCCATGTCACATACATCTTGGTGGAGCGCTTAAAAAGATAAGAATGAAATACATGCACCCATCACCAAGAATAGTGAATGATCACATAAGATAGATAGGATAATAGCATTAAGAAAGCATTAAGTGTAGCTTATGATCAAACACATGATCATCAATGTCTCACAGATAGTAACATAGTACTCAAGCACTCAAAAGCAAACAAAGTTTGAAAAACCACCAAATAAAGCAAGAGAGAAAAGAAACACACTCTCTCTCTCTCTCGAAGCCTATGATCTATACATTTTCTCCCCCTTTGGCAACAAGTTACCAAAAAGTTCCTAGAAAATGCATAGTGCTAAATCGACACTCAGGCTTGATCTTCAGGTGGTGGTGGAGTCCGGAGCACTCCAAGGACGAAGCCTTCTGTAGACGTGGTCGGAGTCGAGGCTGAAGTAGACGTTGGAGCTGGTGGTACTGAGGCTGTAGCTGGTGCAGAAGTGGTGGCTCTGGTGTCAGCAACTGGCACTGCAGACGACCTCGGCCCTCGTGGCACTCTGGCAAAGGCATCAGTTGTAGTCTTGCCTCTCCTCTCCTGCATGTCATCTTGGAGCTGCTCCACTGCAGTCTGAATCTCCGTCACCTTGATATCCAAGTCATAGAACCTTTGTTCTACGATCCTCTCTAGGCTTGCCTGGTTCTGAGTTAGGGTGGCTAATCCTTTCTCAATCTGCAGGGTGGATGCAATCAGGTAACCAAGCTGCTCTTGTTTGGTTTTCAAGAAATATTCAGATGCCTCCTCTTGAGTTGGCATCTTGGCAGCTTTCTCCTTCCTTGCCTTCTCCTTCCTGGCTTGTGCTTGGGCAGATGATGGTTCATTCTCAGTCATGACAACTTGATTATCTTCAAAATCTGGACGGATGGGCAGGTGTTCCTTGTCCAATAAGTATATGCACGTGCCCATCTTGGAGTTAATGAGCTCCTAAATTTGTGGGGCATACCCACAGCTCCTCTTCTGGTCTGCTGCAGTCCTCTTGATGGTCTCTACCATGAGGCTCATCACCTTGAACTTCTGTGGCACATCAAAGATATGTAGCAAATTGATCGCATGGCCTCTAATCATCTTGTGATCACCTGACTTGGGCAACAAGGTGTGCCTCAGTATCCAATTGATGGTTGGCAGCCCTGACAGAAGATAGTGTACTGAGCCAAACTTGAAAGTGTCAAGTGCTTCATTTGGAATCTCCTTGTACATGTTTGACATTGAGTTGTGGTCCATCTTCTTCTTGGCATAGATATCCAAGTCATCCTCATGCTCTTGTGGGGCATTGATCAGCTGAGCCCATTCAGCAACGGTAGACTGGTACCTCGTACCCTCAGACATCCAAACAATTCTCCCATCCGAATAAAAATGTGCGGTGGAGTAGAACTGCATGATGAGTTCCTCATTCCACTTTGTGAGCTTCTGCCCAACAAAGTCCTCTACTCCACATGCCTTGAAGCTGTCCTGCACTCCAGGGTAGTACTCTTCGTTGTCCTTGATGTATTTCCTATCAACCCATCTCATATCACATACAATTGCCTTCTTATCTAGCAGCACTATCTCATAGAAGTCCTGCTGTTCCTTGGTGTGAAATCTGTAGTCCACAGTAGTCCTCCTCCTTGAAGCATACGGATCTGCTTCTCTCCACTTCCGGAGCCCTGAATCTCTCCTGAGCTTCATGTCCTCAGCCACAGGATGAGCATCGTTGTGGTCTGGGATCTTGGGCTTGAGTTTTCTGAGAACTTGCTCTTCATCATCTTCTGCAGTGTCAGGCACTGGGGCCTTGTTCTTCTCAGCAGCTGGGATGCTTCTTGTATTCCTCTTGGGCTTTGGCTTTGGAGCTGGCTTGGCCTTGGAAGCAGCTGCCCCTGATCTTATGGCATCACCCATCATCTTGGGTGCCTTTGGTGCTGGTGCAGCTACCTCTTCTTCTTCCTCCTCATCTTCCATGATGGAAGCCTTTCCAAGCACTCTGGCTACGGTCTTTTTGACCCTTTCCTTTCTTTTCTTGCCTTCAGCAGCAACTGGCTCTATGGGAGTGGGCTTCTCAGTTGAAGCTCTAGCCTTTGACATAGGATGCCTGCCTGCTGGCCTTTTGATCTTTAACCCTGGCTTTGTGCCCTGTGCTGGCTCAACTCTCTTGGAAGTTGCTTCCTCTTCTGCCACATAATCCTCATCCTCTGATTCTGAGGTTCTCTTCTTTCTCTGTCTTGTGGCAGCTTTTGGCAGGTTGCTAGGAGTACTTCTGCTGCCATCATTTGAAGAACTTGAGGAACTAGTGCCCTCACTCATCTGCACTTGCTGCTCTGACAAATTCTGGCTATCACTTTGATCAGACATGTTGCAAACTCTGACTGCTGACCCTGTGAATAGGTTATAGATGAGATAGTGGATGAGCATCACAAAATGCAAAGATTTTTGCAAAAGAATAATTCAAAAACTTAGTTATAGTTTCCCACTGAAATCATCTCGGATCTACCGATTTTTAAACTCGGTGATACCGAAGCAGTTTTGGCACCTGAACTAGTGAACTCGGTCAGACCGAGTCACAGTTCAGTGGCACCAAGACTGCTAGGGTTTCACAAAGTTCCAAAATCGGTCACACCGATAAGTAATTCTCGGTCAGACCGAGTCTCACTTGTGCAATGGCATAAGGCAAATCGGTGGGACCGAGTTTTTCAACTCGGTGGGTCCGAGATGGTTTCGGCGGAAACCTAACCCTAAAATTTTCGAATTAAACCTAATCTACGAGTTCATTGACTGGATAGAAGTGTTTCAAACGTGGCAAGAATCATGATGATCACAATGTGCTAAGAATTGGATTGGGGAATAGCACAAAGATCGAGTCCATACCCTAGTTCAGCGGAGACTCGCTACGGCGGCAACAGCGGGGTTGATTCCCGTTGACGGCGATGGAGACCAGCGACTCGAGGCGGCTCGCGGTGAGGAGACGATCCGGAGACCACGTTGGTAGAGCAGGCTATCGTGCGGGCGAAGGGGTTCGGAGAAATTTCCAAATTTTTGCCCGTGACTATATATAGCCCGACCCTGTCGGTGTGACCGAGTGGAACAACTCGGTGGCACCGAGATGCAAAACCGTATACAGTTGTTGCAACTCGGTGTGACCGAATGGTTCAAATCGGTTGCACCGAGATAGAAAACCTAGATCAACTTAATGATCTCGGTAGGACCGAAAGTAGGATATCGGTCAGACCGAGAATCACAAAGAGGTTTTGGGATTTTAAGTCTATGACAAATCGGGGACTCCGAGCGCTCCTCACACAGAGTGGTTTGAATCTGACTTGATCAAATTTTGTGATGTAGCATGAATAGAGTTTGAGACGAGAAATGCATAGATAGCTAGAGGAGGTTCTTAGGCATTCTTGTCCTTCCACTTGGCAAAAGGAAATAAAACCAAACAATCAAAACAACAAAGTGGATGTCCTCGAATGAGTAAAATATGCAACCAACATGCTCGCACAATGATATGGCAAAAAAATATGTGACAAAGCATGCACAACCAATTCTAGCATCTATCAAGAAATTTGCGATGACTAGGTCATCTATATATGAGTATATTGACTTAGGAGTCAAGTGAGAACACTTGATCATAGGTCATACTCATCGTTTAAGCTCAAGTGGGATTACCACTTTTACATAAAGCATTGTTGTGTTCACATCTTTAGAGTTGCTTTAGCTCAAGTCTTAGAGTAAAGCTCCCCCTAGATGTGATATCCCCCCTAAGAGGGATGAACTAACCTTGGGTTTTGTCGATGATGACTTCATGTAGATGTTGAAGATGTGGATGCTCAATGTTGATGTAGATCACTTGGAGCTATCCATTTGAGTGAATTGCACTTTCAATACCTACATGGGTTAGTCCCACAAGGAACAAACAAGGATATCCATAGACATAGAGTGATGCACACACAAGATGATGTCCATGAGAACTTTTAGGTTACCTTGTCCCTTATCTTACCAACAAGAGGGTTTGTGACTCCTTGAACTAGTGCAAGATGTGGAACTTGCTTGCACTTGTTCTTGCCAAAATGATAAGAGTGAAGTATGTTGGCGGAGTCACCCTCAAGAACTCTCTAGTTCTTCTTCTTTTGGATCCACACCATCTTGATGGGAATCCTTGGAGTTGTAGTCGTACTTGATGAAGTGGAGCTTGACATGGTCTTGGGAATCCACTTGACTAAGGTCTTAGGAGCTTCTTCAAATGCATCAATTTCCTCTTGAAGCTTGTCCTTGCCTTTTTGCTTGTAGCCTTGTGGTGGAAGATCATCTTGAGCTTGTGTTCCCTTGAAGGAAGTATCATACTTCTCTTGTTGAGGAACAAACTTTGTCTTGGGGTATTGATCTTCTTCCCACTCAACTCCATTGGCATTGAACTTTCGTTCAAAACCAAAACCTTGATTCTTCCGGTGCATTCCTTGCTTGCGCACAATTTCCTCGAATTGCTTACTCCCGGCAAGGCTTTTGTACACTCCTTTCTCTATAATTCCCTTCAATAAGCTATTTTCTTGCTCAAGTGTAACTTGGCTGAGAGAATCATTAGTGGAATCAAGAGAACTACTAGAAGCAACAATATTTGATTTAGCATGATCATTGTTACTACTAGAGGAAGAATCTTTCTTGTTCTTGTTACTAGACTTGACTTGAGGCATGTAAGAAGAACTTTTCTTGCGGAGATCATCATCGATTGCTTTTAAACACTCATGCTCTTGCTCAAGATTGAGCTTTTCAAAGCGTAACTTCTCATGAGCTCTTAAAAGTTCTCGATGATCTTCGAAGATAGTTTCATGAGCTAACTTAAGAGTGTTTAGTTCTTTAGTTAGAGCCTCAATCTTCTCCTTATCATTGTCATCCGTTTTATCTTGATTAGCATGATTAATTGACGTTTCATCATAGTATTCATCACTAGAGTTGTGAACAAGCAAATCATCATCACCTAACAAGTCATCTTCATCACTGTTAAAATCAACATACTCGGGACGTGTTACCTTACGACCTTTGGCCATGAAGCATCTTCCAATTCCTTCATTTGGTGAGTCAAATATGTCGTAGGAGTTGGTTTGTAACGCCCCGAGACCGATGTGCCAGGTGTCTTCCAGTTATTCGCCGTTGTTGCCATGTCATTTGCTTGTGTGTTGCATCTTGTCATGTCATCATGTGCATTGCATCATCATGTTTTCAAAACTTGCATCCGTCGGTTTCTCCCCGTTCCTTCCGTTATCCGTTCTGAGTCCAGACACACTTGCACGCGCCCGCGGCACGTCCGAATATTATTTTATAAGTGGTCGGAAAATGTTCTCGGAATGGGTTGAAAGTTGGCGTGCGGTCTTATTATAGTGTAGATAGACCGCCTGTCAAATTTCATCGCATTCGGAGTTCGTTTGATGCCCCAACGATTAAGTATAGCGGCAGTATAGCCGGTCAAACGTCGGACGTTTTCGATCTTCGGAAATAGTTGTCAGGTTGCTTTCCCCCTCTCTCCTCTCAGCCCACCACCACTCACCGTCAGGCCCTACCTAATCTCTCTCGTCAGCCCGCAGCCCTCCTCGCGCATGCGTCCGAAAAGCTGTCCCGGACCCGAACCGGACTGTCGCCACCATTGTGTCCGGATCATCCCCAAACATCTACAAAACATCTCCGTTTTGTTTATTGGGCTTCCTAACCTAGTTTTTCTTGAACCGCCCGATTTTGATCGGAGGGTCCAAATCTACCCTAAACTCCCCTCTTTCCATATATATAGAACCCCTAGTCTAATTTTAGACAAAACCCTAAAACCTAGGGGATGTCCCATCCATTTCGTGTCCGCCACCGCCACCTACCTACCCTCTCCCTCTCGGGATCCATCCTCTCCTTGTTTTCCACGCCCAACCAACCAGCGCCTCCCCTCGATCCCCAGCCACCTCTCTGCTGCTCGAGTCCCCAACCACCGGCGACCAATGGTGTCTGAGGCCTCCCCTGCCTCGCCTCGCGTCTCCCCGTTGCTGCCCGACCTCGCCGGCCGTTCGATCGAAAGCCGCTACCCCGGCCACCTTGCGCCACCTCCTGCCTCGTCGTCGTCTGCGCGGGAGACGAGCGACCGAAGCGTAGCGCCGAGTTCCCCTACATCAAGCCGTTTCTTCGCCGCGTCCTCGTCGGAGATGGACTCCGGCCGTTCCTTCTTCCTTCTTCCCTCTCTGCATTCCATCTCTTTTACCTTATCTCTGAATCTATCCTTTGCTTCTCTGAATATCAGCGCCATGGTTGCCGCCCCAAGCTTCGTCGTGGGTCGCCTCCGTCCCGCCTCCGGTCAGGTCCGGCGCCCGTGTGGCAGGATGCGCCTGTCCACGTCTGTTTCAGCGCCGCCGTTCCCGCTCCTCCGCCTCACCTTTCGCCCTAGCTGCGAGCCACCTCCACCCGGATCCTCCCCGAGCTCCAAGTCCTGCGCCTGCTGGCCCTGTCGCGAGTCCCCAGCGCCGCCTCCTTCTGTTCGAGCGAGGACTTTTCCTGCATCGAGCCTGCGTCCCTCCCTCGCGTTGACTACAGCCTCGATCTGAGCCAACGTGTATGAGTGCCAGAACCCAGCTTCCCCTGCCTCGCCCACGGGCCTCCGCGTTCGGCCCAGCCAGATCTGGCCGTTGGGTGAGCAGCCTCCTGGCCTTTTCCACTGTTGGGCCAGCTCTGTATCGGCCCAACACATGTTTTTTTTTCTGAACGTTTTAACTTTTATTCCAGAGTTTCCAGTTTTGCAGAAAACCCCTTCGGGATCATGCATTTAATAACTCACAAACCATGCATCGGATTAAAATAAATTATTTATGAAACTTGCTTAGAATTTCATCTAGTTTAATAATATGTCATTTTCATCCATGTTTAAAATGCTTAAAATGTTGTTTGTTTAAATTTGCTCAAATAACTTGTTAAAATGGTTTATTTCATAACTAAATAACCGTAACTCGGAATTTAATAATCTTTATATGTAAATGGGGCAGAAAATGCATAGGTTAACTTGATGCACATTGTTTTACTGTTTAACAACATTAAAATATGGTTTAGGGCAGATCAGGAGCAAACCTAATATATGCACATGGGGATTTACTGGAATTGTTGTTTGTTATATCCGGCCCCATTTAAATTGTTTAGATGGTATAGCTTTGTTATGTTTCACCTCTTGACATGCTTAACAACATTTAATATTATTGTGTACCTAAACAAGGGGGAACTAAATAAGTCATGTGGTGTTTTCTTCAATATGCAACTCCGAGGCATATTGAGCTCCACTTAATTTGTAGGATTGTTTGTGCACTTTGCCATGCCATGTATCATTAAACCGGACATGCATCATACTTGATTGTGCATCATGACATGTTTATGTGATGGTTGTTTACTATGTTATTTGCTCTTTTCCGGTGTTGCTTCTTCGGGTTGGTTCCGATAACATCGTGTTGTGAGGATTCGCTCGACTATGTCCGTTTGGCTTCTTCATGGACTCGTTCTTCTTCCTTGCGGGATTTCAAGCAAGATGATCATACCCTCGAAATCACTACTATCTTTGCTTTGCCAGATGCTCGCTCTTGTGCTATGCCTATGTTGCGATGCCTACCACTTGCTTATCATGCCTCCCAAATTGCCATGTCAAATCTCTAACCCACCTTGTCCTAGCAAACCGTTGTTTGGCTATGTTACCGCTTTGCTCAGCCCCTCTTATAGCGTTGTTAGTTGCAGGTGAAGATTGAAGTTTGTTCCTTGTTGGAATATGGAGATGTTGTTCCTTGTTGGGACATGTTTACTTGTTGGGATATCACAATATATCTTATTTAATTAATGCATCTATATACTTGGTAAAGGGTGGAAGGCTCGGCCTTATGCCTGGTGTTTTGTTCCACTCTTGCCGCCCTAGTTTCCGTCATGCCGGTGTTATGTTCCCGGATTTTGCGTTCCTTACGCGCTTGGGTTATAATGGGAACCCCTTGACAGTTCGCCTTGAATAAAACTCCTCCAGCAAGGCCCAACCTTGGTTTTACCATTCGCCACCTAGCCTTTTTCCCTTGGGAGTCGCGCATCCCGATGGTCATCTTATTTTAACCCCCCCCGGCCAGTGCTTGTCTAAGTGTTGGTCCAACCCAGAGCACCGTGCGGGGCCGTCCCTTGGCAACTTGGGTTACGTTGGCTCCCGTACGCTTAGCTTATCCGGTGTGCCCTGAGAACGAGATATGTGTAGCTCCTATCGGGATGTCGACCCATCGGGTGGTCTTGCTGGACTTGTTTTACCATTGTCGAGGATGTCTTGGAGTATCGGGATACCGAGTCTGATCAGAATGTCTTGGGAGGAGGTCTATTCCTTTGTTGACCGTGAGAGCTTGTCATGGGCTAAGTTGGGACACCCCTGCAGGGATTTGAACTTTCGAAAGCCGTGCCCGCGGTTATGGGCAGATGGGAATTTGTTAACGTCCGGTTGTAGAAAACCTGAAGTTGACCTTAATTAAAATGTATCAACTGCGTGTGTAACCGTGATGTTCTTTTTCCGGCGGAGTCCGGGAAGTGAACACGGTTGTTGGAGTTATGCTTGGCGTAGGTTGTTTTAGGATCTCTTATTGATCATACTTTTATCGACCGTGCTTTGCCTTCTCTTCTCGCTCTCATTTGCGTATGTTAGCCACCATATATGCTTGTCGCTTGCTGCAGCTCCACCTCATACCTTTACCTTACCCATAAGCTTAAATAGTCTTGATCGCGAGGGTGCGAGATTGCTGAGTCCCCGTGGCTCACAGATACTTCCAAAACCAGCTTGCAGGTGCCGATGAGACCGTGCAGATGACGCAACCAAGCTCAGGAGGAGCTCGATGAAGATCTTGTCCTTTGTGTTGTTTCGTTCTAGTAGATCAGTAGTGGAGCCCAGTTGGGGTCGATCGGGGACCGTGTCGTATTTGGGGTTCTTCTTTTATTTTGGTTCCGTAGTCGGACCTTGATTGTATTTGGATGTTGTAATGCTTTATTCATGTAATTGTGTGAAGTGGTGATTGTAAGCCAACTATGGATCTCTTTCCCTTATGTATTACATGGGTTGTTTGAAGATTACCTCACTTGCAACATTGCTTTCAATGCGGTTATGCCTCTAAGTCGTGCTTCGACACGTAGGAGATATAGCCGCATCGAGGGCGTTACAATTGGTAATCAGAGCCTGCCCCGACCTTAGGAGCCCCCACTGATTGATCATTTTTTTAGCGGCCGAGTTGTGTCTAGAAAAATGTTTTGAGTCATTTAAGAATTATATATCGGAGAGCTTAGGAATTCTTTTTACTTCCCAGTCTCCTCATCGCTCTGTTAAGGCATCCTGACATAGAGTTTTGACTCTTCTCTTCTAAAATTTCACTAAATTTTTTTTAGGATCACGCGGGTATCTTGGAATCGTTCCGATGGTTTTATGACGAGAACATTGTCGACGCCACCCAGTACTGGGGCGGGAGTTCGGGAGTATTGCCATAACTTGTATAATGGATGCTTTTCGAAGGTTGAGGTAGACGATTTCCGAAGGTTTCTTGGTTATGTGTTGAAGGATGGATACAGCTGGATGTAGGATTTGCTAGTTTTGGGTGAGATATTATGCTTCCCCTGTATCCCCAACACCTGATTGCATAACTGGGAAAATTTCGGGAGTTTATAAGTGGGAATTCAAGTAGCTCTTAGGATATCTTTCCGACAGATGTATGATATGAAATTGGGGTTCGACGTCTAGTGGTCCGCCTATTCACGGTTGGTTTTACAGTGGTCTCGTTGTGTCTTAAAGAGTCCTTCGCTATGCCGACTCAGGGATGCTTCGTATGTCATGTGCACTGCCTTGTACATGATGGTGCTGTACGATCGAGCCCGTGTAGGCCCCACCACGAAAACTTCGGACGAAATCTCGATCATATGTTTGCTCCGGCTTATTCTGCAAGCCAACCCTTTGTTGCTGTTTTTGAGTTGTGGTATTCGAGTTGCTTCAATGTCAAGTGTTGATTCCATACCTTTCCTAAATGGTGTTCTCATATTCCTATGTGAATACAAATCCTTCTTGATCATCAAGAGTGTCATGTCAATCCTTTTTCACCGGCGTGTTTCTCTTCAAGTGGATCCGATCACTTCAACATTCGCAAGATCAATTATCAGTTTCTCATCAACGTTATTTGATTCATCCGTCTCCAAGTTGCCTTTGTTTTTTCCCACCCTCCCTCCCTTTGTTTTTCTCCAAGGATTCAGACCTCTTAATCGAGTATCCATCTTAATGATGTGAAGTCTCTCCATTCTTTTTCATCAATGTTCTTACCCAGTGTTTTTCATGAAGATTCTAACGGAGCCTCTAGTTCATCATTCTTCTTTCTTTTTTTTTCTCCGGTGGTTTCAAATCAAGCTTTCAGTGTTGATCTCATATCCCTTTTTCCTCGTTTCAAATACTTTTCATGCCGGTGCACCTCATATTCATTCACTTCTCACTATTTAATTGTTCCGGAGTGCTCAAGATATCTCGAAGATTCGTGTTTTCCTCTATGCATTCGTTCAAGATCTTTCGAGGTTGTTATCTCATTCAAGCCATTTAAATTCAACCGGTGCGTTCTCTCTTTTAAATCATTCTACGGAGTTTCTTTTGAGTGGGCCCTAACCCACAGGTATTTTCCCAGGATCTTACCTGACTCTTCTTATTTTCCCGGAGCTATCATAAATTCCTTTTAAAGTTTGACGTAAGAATGAATTATCATCAGTCAAATGTCTTTCTCCAAGATCTTTCAATTCTTTTCATCATCGGTTCAACTTGTCTATTCTTATTTATTCCGGAGTGTCTCAACAATTCATGGTGGTGTTTCTCGTCGTCTTTCTCTGCATTTGAAGACCGAAGAAGATTTTTCTCTCAATCCTGCTCCATTCTCTCAGAGATTCATGGTTCTAGTTCGAGGCCTTCCTCTCATAATTGTTTTGATTGTGAGAATCCTTTTCACCCATCAGGAGCAATTCAGGAGTCTTCTCAGTTTGATTATCCAGAGCCCATCACCTCAGAATCTATTCTTTCTCAGCTTTCAGTTATCGTTCTCCAATCTTACGGGTGCTTCGTTCAAGTTTTCGCTAATCAATTCACGATCACTTCGTTCTCATGTATCTAGATTGTCTCAAGTATCTTCGTTCATTTCATAATTCTCCCCGGTGATTCGTTATCTTTTATTCGTTCTTTTTCAATCCTTACGGTGGTTCATTTAAGATTTCTCTTCCTTCTTTATCATATCAATGCATTCATTGTTTCCTAATTCTACCGGTGGTTCGTCGAAGACTTTCTCAAGTTGGCGCCGTATCTATCCTAATCCTTTCTTCGAGAATAAGTAGTATGCCAAACCCGTTGCTTGTCATCAATCTAAATTGGTGAAGGTTAAGCATAATGCAATTCTTATTCTTGTTTCATCCAAATGATTAATTCCCTATTCCGGAGGCTCATCTAAATTCTTGATTTCTTTTGTTCATCTTTCCTTTTCGGAGCTCCAAGTTATTTCAATTATATCACCACGGAGATCTATCTAAATCTTTACAAGGCTCCACCTTGTGTTTTCAACTACCCTTTCTTTCCGTTTGATCATTCTTTTGTTTACCGGAGTTCTTCATGAAGGTTCTACATGATGGTTCTTCAAGGATTGAATTCCTTCTTGAAGTTTTCATTGAGATTCCTTTTAAGGAGCTCAAGCATTCTTCATCTTGCTATCCGGAGTGCAATTCTTTCTTCCTTATCATTGGAGGTGGTATTATGTCATTCTTGATAATTTGAGTTCATGTTTCATGATTCACAGATTGTTAAGAATGAGGTATTTTAAATCCACAAATCTCGTCATTGGAGTTATCTTGGGTTATACTTCACCTAAAGCCTTCCCTAAGGATTGTTGCTATAATTGTGCTCATATACGATCCAAGTTCTTCAATTATCCTCCCGGTGAATAAGTTTCTCGTCTCCTTGTTGATATCAATCCAATCTTTGGTTTTGTTAGTGGCAGGTTGTCACCTCATAATTTGGGATGTATTCCATAAGACCATATCAAGCTTATTCTTCTCATTATTGGTTTTCCAACAATTCCGTTCGACCCTTCCCCTAAAGATACCTCTTCAAGCTCTTTTGTGGCAGAAGTTGGCATTTTCTTCTCAATTCTCCTATTTCTATTATCTATCTTCTATTCTTTCGTTCCGGAGGCATTGTGATGTTGCTCTCTTCCACTCATCTTCTTGCTTCGTCAGGATCATGTTCTTTCCTTTGCTTATCCATTCGACCGGAGTGTTGTGTTTTCATGCCAGTTCTCTCGTCTTATCAAGTTTTACATCCTTTCTCAATCGGAGTGCGGTCTAAAATCGTTCTTACCCCCCTTGTGCTATTCTTTCAATAGTTCCGGAGGCAGTGTGTTGTTGCTATCACCAAGTATCTTCTCGTCTTATCAAGTTTCTCATCCAATTCCTTTTCTTTTCAGTCGGAGTGCTGTCCAAATTATATCATTATTAATCCTTTTCTATCTTGTTTTAACCGGAGTGGTTTCAATATTTATCTTGCCCTTCAACCTCAAGGGTTTTTCGCAATGTTCTTTGTCCCTCTTTTTCTAACGAGTGTTTTCGACTTTGTTCACCTTCGTTGTATTCTTTTCTTGAATTTGTTCAACCTCTCAAGGTTCGTGGTTTCACTTGTTTGTCAAAGGAGCAACTTAGTTTTACCTCTTCTCTTTCTTTTCCGTTGTCCCTCCGGTGCCATTCTAGATCTCGGGACGAGATCCTCTCGTAGTGGTGGAGTGTTGTAACGCCCCGAGACCGATGTGCCAAGTGTCTTCCAGTTATTCGCCGTTGTTGCCATGTCATTTGCTTGCGTGTTGCATCTTGTCATGTCATCATGTGCATTGCATCATCATAATTTCAAAACTTGCACCCGTCCGGTTTCTCCCCGTTCCTTCCGTTGTCCGTTCTGAGTCCAGACACACATGCACGCGCCCCCGGCACGTCCGAATATTATTTTATAAGTGGCCGGAAAATGTTCTCGGAATGGGTTGAAAGTTGGCGTGCGGTCTTATTATAGTGTACATAGACCGCCTGTCAAATTTCATCGCATTCGGAGTTCGTTTGACGCCCCAACGATTAACTATAGCGGCAGTATAGCCGGTCAAAAATCGGACGTTTTAGATCTCCGGAAATAGTTGTCGGGTTGCTTTCCCCCTCTCTCCTCTCAGCCCACCACCACTCACCGTCAGGCCCTACCTAATCTCTCTCGTCAGCCCTTAGCCCTCCTCGCGCGTGCGTCCGAAAAGCTGTCCCGGACCCGAACCGGACTGTCGCCACCATTGTGTCTGGATCATCCCCAAACATCTACAAAACGTCTCTGTTTTGTTTATTGGGCTTCCTAACCTAGTTTTTCTTGAACCGCCCGATTTTGATCAGAGGGTCCAAATCTACCCTAAACTCCCCTCTTTCCATATATATAGAACCCCTAGTCTAATTTGAGACAAAACCCTAAAACCTAGGGGATGTCCCATCCATTCCGTGTCCACCACCGCCACCTACCTACCCTCTCCCTCTCGGGATCCATCCTCTCCTTGTTTTCCACGCCCAACCAACCAGTGCCTCACCTCGATCCCCAGCCACCTCTCTGCTGCTCGAGTCCCCAACCACCGGTGACCAATGGTGCCCGAGGCCTCCCCTGCCTCGCCTCGCGTCTCCCCCCTGCTGCCCAACCTCGCCGGCCGTTCGATCGAAAGCCGCTACCCTGGCCACCTTGCGCCACCTCCTGCCTCGTCCTCGTCTGCGCGGGAGACGAGCGACCGAAGTGCAGCGCTGAGTTCCCCTACATCAAGCCGTTTCTTCGCCGCGTCCTCGTCGGAGATGGACTCCGGCCGTTCCTTTTTCCTTCTTCCGTCTCTGCATTCCATCTCTTTTACCTTATCTCTGAATCTGTCCTTTGCTTCTCTGAATATCAGCGCCATGGTTGCCGCCCCAAGCTTCGTCGCGGGTCGCCTCCGTCCCGCCTCCGGTCAGGTCCGGCGCCCATGTGGCCGGATCCGCCTGGCCACGTCTGTTTCAGCGCTGCCGTTTCCCGCTCCTCCGCCTCACCTTTCGCCCTAGCTGCGAGCCACCGCCGCCCGGGTCCTCCCCGAGCTCCAAGTCCTGCGCCTCCTGGCCCTGTTGCGAGTCCCCAGCGCCGCCTCCTTCTGTTCGAGCGAGGGAGACGAGCGAGGACTTTTCCTGCATCGAGCCTGCATTCCTCCCTCGCGTTGACTACGGCCTCGATCCGAGCCAACGTGTATGAGTGCCAGAACCCAGCTTCCCCTGCCTCGCCCACGGGCCTCCTCGTTCGGCCCAGCCAGATCCGGCCGTTGGGTGAGCAGCCTCCCGGCCTTTCCATTGTTGGGCCAGCTCTGTATCGGCCCAACACATGTTTTTTTCTGAACGTTTTAACTTTCATTCCAGAGTTTCCAGTTTTGCAGAAAACCCCTTCGGGATCATGCATTTAATAACTCACAAACCGTGCATCGGATTAAAATAAATTATTTATGAAACTTGCTTAGAATTTCATCTAGTTTGCTAATATGTCATTTTCATCCATGTTGAAAATGCTTAAAATGTTGTTTGTTTAAATTTGCTCAAATAACTTGTTAAAATGGTTTATTTCATAACTAAATAACCGTAACTCGGAATTTAATAATCTTTATATGTAAATGGGGCAGAAAAATGCATAGGTTAACTTGATGCACATTGTTTTACTGTTTAACAACATTAAAATATGGTTTAGGGCAGATCAGGACCAAACCTAATATATGCACATGGGGATTTACCAGAATTGTTGTTTGTTATATCCGGCCCCATTTAAATTGTTTAGATGGTATAGCTTTGTTATGTTTCACCTCTTGACATGCTTAACAACATTTAATATTGTTGTGTACCTAAACAAGGGGGAACTAAATAAGTCATGTGGTGCTTTCTTCAATATGCAACTCCGAGGCATATTCAGCTCCACTAATTTGTAGGATTGTTTGTGCACTTTGCCATGCCATGTATCATTAAACCGGACATGCATCATACTTGATTGTGCATCATGACATGTTTATGTGATGGTTGTTTACTATGTTATTTGCTCTTTTCCGGTGTAGCTTCTTCGGGTTGGTTCCGATAACGTCGTGTTGTGAGGATTCGTTCGACTATGTCCGTTTGGCTTCTCCATGGACTCGTTCTTCTTCCTTGCGGGATTTCAGGCAAGATGATCATACCCTCGAAATCACTACTATCTTTGCTTTACCAGATGCTCGCTCTTTTGCTATGCCTATCCTGCGATGCCTACCACTTGCTTATCATGCCTCCCAAATTGCCATGTCAAATCTCTAACCCACCTTGTCCTAGCAAACCGTTGTTTGGCTATGTTACCACTTTGCTCAGCCCCTCTTATAGCGTTGTTAGTTGCAGGTGAAGATTGAAGTTTTGTTCCTTGTTGGAACATGGAGATGTTGTTCCTTGTTGGGACATGTTTACTTGTTGGGATATCACAATATATCTTATTTAATTAATGCATCTATATACTTGGTAAAGGGTGAAAGGCTCGGCCTTATGCCTGGTGTTTTGTTCCACTCTTGCCGCCCTAGTTTCCATCATGTCGGTGTTATGTTCCCAGATTTTGCGTTCCTTACGTGGTTGGGTATAATGGGAACCCCTTGACAGTTCGCCTTGAATAAAACTCCTCCAACAAGGCCCAACCTTGGTTTTACCATTCGCCACCTAGCCTTTTTCCCTTGGGAGTCGCGCATCCCGAGGGTCATCTTATTTTAACCCCCCCGGGCCAGTGCTAGTCTAAGTGTTGGTCCAACCCAGAGCACCGTGCGGGGCCGTCCCTTGGCAACTTGGGTTACGTTGGCTCCCGTACGCTTAGCTTATCCGGTGTGCCCTGAGAACGAGATATGTGCAGCTCCTATCGGGATGTCGGCACATCGGGTGGTCTTGCTGGACTTGTTTTACCATTGTCAAGGATGTCTTGGAGTACCGGGATACCGAGTCTAATCGGAAAGTCTCGGGAGGAGGTCTATTCCTTCGTTGACCGTGAGAGATTGTCATGGGCTAAGGTGGGACACCCCTGCAGGGATTTGAAATTTCGAAAGCCGTGCCCGCGGTTATGGGCAGATGGTAATTTGTTAACGTCCGGTTGTAGAAAACCTGAAGTTGACCTTAATTAAAATGTATCAACTGCGTGTGTAACCGTGATGGTCTCTTTCCGGCGGAGTCTGGGAAGTGAACACAGTTGTTGGAGTTATGCTTGGCGTAGGTTGTTTTAGGATCTCTTATTGATCATACTTTTATCGACCGTGCTTTGCCTTCTCTTCTCGCTCTCATTTGCGTATGTTAGCCACCATACATGCTAGTCGCTTGCTGCAGCTCCACCTCATACCTTTACCTTACCCATAAGCTTAAATAGTCTTGATCGCGAGGGTGCGAGATTGCTGAGTCCCCATGGCTCACACATACTTCCAAAACCAGCTTGGAGGTGCCGATGAGACCGTGAAGATGACGCAACCAAGCTCAGGAGGAGCTCGATGAAGATCTTGTCCTTTGTGTTGTTTCATTCTAGTAGATCAGTAGTGGAGCCCAGTTGGGGTCGATCGGGGACCGTGTCGCGTTTGGGGTTCTTCTTTTATTTTGGTTCCGTACTCGGACCTTGATCGTATTTGGATATTGTAATGCTTTATTCATGTAATTGTGTGAAGTGGCGATTGTAAGCCAACTATGGATCTCTTTCCCTTATGTATTACATGGGTTGTGTGAAGATTACCTCACTTGCGACATTGCTTTCAATGCGGTTATGCCTCTAAGTCATGCTTCGACACATAGGAGATATAGCCGCATCGAGGGCGTTACATGGTTGACACAAGTGCTAGACCGGCAACACCTTCATCTTGAGTATCTTCGGAGTCGGAGTGATAAATTTTCTCGGAGTGGCTGTCGGAGTCGGAGCCGGATACCCATTCACCAACATGAGCTTGATGTCTTCGTTTTGTATAGCTCCTTGATGATTTTTCCTTCCTTTCCGAATCCTTGCTTCTCCGTGAGTATCTTCGTTCATAACGATCATCTCTACTCCTTCTCTCTCTTGGTGGTGATTCTTTGCTTCTTCTTTTGGAGAGTCTTCTCTTCTCTTGTAGGGAGTCGTACACTCATTAGAATAGTATCCGGGTCTTCCACAATTGTAGCAGTTTCGCTCTCGACTAGAAGATCTTTTGTTATTGTAGGACCTTGACTTGGAGCTTCTATCTTTGCTTCTACTCTTGTAGAACTTGTTGAAGTTCTTCACCATTAAGCTCAATTCTTCATTGAAGTTTTGTTTCTCACTTGATGATGTAGGGGCTTCACATGAGGCTTTGTAGGCACAACCTGATTTGTTGTGAAGTTCCTCTTTATCCTTAAGTGACATCTCATGAGCAACAATTCTTCCAATCACCTCCGTTGGCTTGAGATCTTTGTAATTTGGCATCATTTGGATCAATGTGCACACGGTATCATATTTTCCATCCAAGGCTCTTAGAATCTTCTTGATGATGAATCTATCGGTCATCTCTTAACTCCCTAAGCCGGCAATCTCATTTGTGATGAGAGCAAGCCTAGAGTACATTTCAGCGATACCTTCACCATCCTTCATTTTGAACTTGTCAAGTTGACTTTGAAGCACATCCAACTTGGATTCCTTGACGGAGTCGGTACCTTCGTGCATATCAATCAAAGTGTCCCAAATTTCCTTTGCATTCTCAAGACGGCTGATTTTCTTGAATTCTTCGGGGCACAATCCGTTGAAGAGAATATCACAAGCTTGAGCATTGTATTGCAACATCTTCAACTCATCCGCGGTAGCTTCACGGTTTGGTTCTCTCCCATCAAAGAAGTCACCTTGCAAAATAACACACACAATAGCCCAAACGGTGGGGTTATGTCCAAGAATATGCATTTTCATTTTATGCTTCCAACTAGCAAAATTAGTACCATCAAAGTAAGGACCTCTACGGTGATAATTTCCCTCGCTAGACGCCATACTCTCCTAGGTTGTGAAACCAAGGCTATGACCACCAAAAGCTATGGAAATCAAAGCAAATGGAGACCAAAGCTCTGATACCACTTGTAGGATCGAAAGTATGTCTAGAGGGGGGTGATTAGACTACTTGACCAAATAAAAACTTAACCTTTTCCCAATTTTAGTTCTTGGAAGATTTTAGATATTTAAGGACAAGTCAAGCAATCATCACACAATTCAAGCAAGCATGCAAAGAGTATATTGGCAACGGAAAGTAAAGCATGCAATTTGTAAGAATGTAAAGGGAAGGGTTTGGAGAATTCAAACGCAATTGGAGACACGGATGTTTTTCCCGTGGTTCGGATAGGTGGTGCTATCCTACATCCATGTTGATGGAGACTTCAACCCACGAAGGGTAACGGTTGCGCGAGTCCACGGAGGGCTCCACCCATGAAGGGTCCACGAAGTAGCAACCTTGTCTATCCTACCATGGCCATCGCCCACGAAGGACTTGCCTCACTAGCGGTAGATCTTCACGAAGTAGGCGATCTCCTTGCCCTTACAAACTCCTTGGTTCAACTCCACAATCTTGTCGGAGGCTCCCAAGTGACACCTAGCGAATCTAGGAGACACCACTCTCCAAGAAGTAACAAATGGTGTGTTGATGATGAACTCCTTGCTCTTGTGCTTGAAATGATAGTCTCCCCAACACTCAACTCTCTTTCATAGGATTTGGATCTATTGGAAAGAAGGTTTGAGTGGAAAGCAACTTGGGGAAGGCTAGAGATCAAGATTCATATGATAGGAATGGAATATCTTGGTCTCAACACATGAGTAGGTGATTCTCTCTTAGAACATATGAGTTGGAAGTGTATATGTGTTCTGATGTCTCTCTCCACGAATGAAGGGGAGGTGGCGGGGTATATATAGCCTCCACACAAAATCCAACCGTTACACACAATTTACCAATCTCGGTGGGACCGAATCAACAAACTCGGTCGGACCGAAAAGGTAAACCTAGTGACCGTTAGAGATTTTCGGTGGGACTGACATGCAACTCGGTAGGACCGATATGGTTAGGGTTTGGGCATAACGTAATCTCGGTGAGACCGATTACACAAACTCGGTGAGACCGATTTTGGTAATTATCTAACCAGAGAGTTGGTCAGGCAAACTCGGTGGGACCGATTTGCTCTTTCGGTGAGACCGAAAAGTTACAAAAGGGAAACAGAGAGTTTACATTGCAATCTCGGTGGGACCGATCCGCTCTTTCGGTGAGACCCAAAAGTTACGAAAGGGAAACAGAGAGTTTGCAATCCCATCTCGGTGAGACCGAGATCCCTATCGGTAGAACCGAATTGCTAGGGTTTGGCAGTGGCTTATGACAAGTGAAACTCGGTGGCGCCGGATAGAAAGAATCGGTAGGACCGAGTTTGGCTTAGGGTTTATGTCAAATGTGGATATGGGAAAGTAGTTGAGGGTTTTTGGAGCATATCACTAAGCACATGAAGCAAGAGGCTCATTAAGCAACACCTCATCCCTGCTTGATTGTATTGGCTTTTCCTAAAGACTCAATGTGATCTTGGATCACTAAAATATAAAATGAAGAGTCTTGAGCTTTTGAGCTTGAGCCAATCCTTTGTCCTTAGCATTTTGAGGGTTCCACTTTCACATCCATGCCATGCCAATCATTGAGCTTTCCTAAAATAATCATCTTGGAATAGCATTAGCTCAATGAGCTATATGTTGTTATGAATTACCAAAACCACCTAGGGATAGTTGCACTTTCATCCCCTCGCATGCCCTCCTCGCAATCCTCCCGACGTCCTCGCGCCATCGTCCTCTTCTCCTCGATCTCCTCTACCAGGGCACCCTCCTCGTGACCCAGGCGCTAGCCGACGTCGGCGACTCCTCGCTGCTCCTCCGAGGATTCACGCTCTGCCGCCGCCAAGGAGACGACTTGAGGAAGATCCCTTGGACCGAGTACCTGATCTCGGATCTGGTGCTCGTGGTATGTTTGTCTCCTCGTGCACCCGCTCCCCCGTCAAGTTTGGGGTTATTTTAATTCCTCCTTGATCCCATCCATGACGATCTTTTTTACCTTAGGATGCACCACCTCCTCCTATGTTTATAGATTCTTTTTGCAGCCTCCGTCATACCCCTCTCTGCATCAACTAACTCGGCGCTGCATGATCCAGGGGTGGCGGGATTGAAAGTATGGATCTTGGGGACGGGCAGATGACGTTCGTCGTGTTAGGAAGATGACTATGTAACTCGTGGAGTCCGAGCTGTTGCATGGCGACGCTCGAGTGCAGCATTCAGATGGAAGGGGCCGCAACCTTGATGGGTTGGGGCTTGCCTCCCGTGCTCCTCTTCGTCATGTACAACAACCATGGCGGCCCTATGTATGCTTGATCTAGAAATCCCTTGAATTCGTTGCCTAAGCCGAGTCCTGTGATCTGACAGTCTGTCATCGTGCAGGTGTCGAACTGTCACGACAACGACGCTGCAGCCTGCTGACTCTACGTGTAGGACCGCCTGACTCAACCTCTATCTCAATGGTAAGTTTCTCTCTTTTTCTATCTTTTGGTCTCCTTGATTTTGGCCATTGAGCAAGGATTGAAAGTAGTTTGTGCGATTCAGTTAACTCAATGCCCAACAATGTCGTCAATTGTCAGCAAGCAGTTACTCCAAATTCCATTGCCCAAACGCCATATATATGTACCTTGAGTACAAGAGATAAGAGACCATTGATGCAAAAGGTACATCCACGACAGTAATATTAGATAGTCAAATTTTCTATACAAGCAGCAATGTGCATTGTCATTGCAACTTCTGACATGGGATTTTTGTGTAGTCATAAAATTAGGAACCTGAAGGGAAAATGGAAGGCACCTTTGATCGACATTCAGCCTAGGTAACCTCAGCTTGCCCACTACCGTACATTCATACTTCCATCCATTTAGGGGTAGATATACTTTTGATATGCTAAAGCACATTTGCACTGAGCCAAGGCAGGTTTGTGCTGCACAAATTCTTGTCACATCTATAACTCATTCCCCGTCCCTCTTGCACGGCGGTGGCACAGATGTAGGGCTATGGTGGTGGGTTCATATGTAGGGCAGCGGCAACGGGTACAACCGTCTTAGGGAGATCCTCTTCTCATATCGTGCCCCAGTTGTTACTCCTCCATTGGCTCACCTCTCACCATCTATTCTACAATAGCGTGGTGGCTGCGGGAACAGGTGCAACACGACGATCTGTGGGTGCACTGGCTCTAAGATGACCATGGGCTTGATAGCTGGGTCCGACATCCCTGTGGCGATTAGAGATGGTGGTGTATGGAAGTGGCCCGTGGTGGGCAAGGAACAATGTGGCCCTGTTGTTGTCCTCTTTGTTCAACTTGACATGATCGTCATTCAGCTTAACATGACTGTCATTCAGCTAAAAACAAGATTACACGAGGACGATTAAACTGGAGCATAAATGCACAATACATCTGCAATGTGATTTTTCTAAATGGAATTAATTTTGTACAGCTTGCATCCCTTCTGTTAGTAGTTTGTAAATAACATGAATCCAGTTTTATACCGAAGCAAGTGATAGGCAAGTGGAGAAAGACAGTTCGCCCACTAATATGGCACTGTTGAACATTAGAATTGCATATGAAGGATATTTCATCGCAAATAGCACAGTATGAAATGGACTTGCTTTAATTAGTCTCAAAAAAGATCTGCACCCAGTGATTAAAGCAGATAGTTCTGATCCAGAATTAGCACAACTGAATATCCAAAGCCACCTACACATTCTGCACTGAGCTTGTACTAATACTTGGCACTGATGACGTGCATCCTTTTGCAGAAAACAAAAACAAAACAGTGGAGCTGAAACAGATGGTTTGTTGATTTATGATGGTGCAGGTATGGTGGATGGTTTTTCCCTTATACTCTCCCATTTTATTAGTAGTTTGGAAGCAGAAAGGGTACTCTTTTTCATAGTTATGTCTGTTGCGGTGTTTTATGCCTCTTATTTGATTTATTAGAGAAGGTAGATTTATGGAGGTAAGCATTCAATGAGCAGTACACAAGTGGTAAATAACATGGTAGTTAATCATGCAATTTTCAAAGCTCGAATCCTACGGTCTTGGATCTCGAAAAGTAAAAGTGAAATGTATATAACATAGGGTTCTGAGGGTCGAGGCCACATTATTCAAACTATTTGTTTTTTGTTTTCTTGGTTTTCTTCTATGATTCAACCTACTTGTTTCAGTTATGCATATGTCCGCAAGACAAGTTTTGCCTGCTTTGCTTCATAGCAGTCTCTTCTCATCGCTGGCAGATCTTGGAAGCAATTCAACTGTGCACCACGGCGCTGAATTGAAGTACAACTTCTTGCCGGAAAGTATGTGACTTTGGTTATTCGAAAGTAATTTGTCCTATTAATCTGTTGGGCAGTTTATGATTGCTTGCTTATGTGATGTAGGTTCTTATATATGATCTCTAGAATCTCGACAACAAAAATGGACCCTCTTGCGTCTTACTCCAGTCAGTTACAACAATCAGAAGTTGTGATGGATATGAGTCTTGTTTACGCTTTAGAGTAAATGCACGGTATGTGATCACAATTCTCCCATATGAGAAATATTTTAGAGACAGTACAAGCAAAGCTAAGATTGGTCTAGGCACTTTTTTTTGTAGAAGAACTGATGAATGAGAAGATATTTTCAGAGAACCATCGACGCTACGTGCAATGCTGGTTTGATAATTTTTCGCATGTCTTGTGCATGATGCCAGCGCATTCATCGGCCTCCACTTGTGCGCCAATATATGATGCCTGCGCCCGCGGTGTTAGGTCACACTCTACTGCAATTGTGCATGCCGCCTCTACGCGACCCCATCAAGGAATACAGCCCAGCTGAGATTTTTCATATCATCTCTACCATGGCGGCATCGTTGCAAGAGATTCAGGTAAAGATTATCCCTGTTTTCTATGCTATATTTAGTTACTAAGGTGATGTCCTCCTAGCCTTGAGCATGTTCATCTGACTAATCTTTGCTACTACATTTCTTTGCTAATGTCCTCTGCCTGGATCATGTTCATCTTATTAACAAAGGCTTGGCCATCTTGTATTAGTAGCTGGTGAATTGGATATCTATTACTCCAGTTTGCATGAGAACAACCGCTTATACCGTTATACGTATGCCTCTATAGTATAGTAGGATTGCTTGGATTATTTCTATAGTACTTTGTCCAGTTTCTCAACTTTTTAAGAGGCTTGCACTGATCAAAGAAATCATGCGCCCTTGGCTTGATCAAATGTATGGTTCGCTAATTTATTTTTGAAGTGTGTTACTCCTACTATCTTATTATTCCATAGCTAATTACATTTTGGAATCTAATGGGTGCGAAGTACTTTCACAATAAGAAAGTGCTAACCTTTTGGCAGGGAAGACATAAAAACCAAAAGGAAATTATTTAAGTGCGTGATGTTGGCAAATAAGCCACGATGACTGCATCAGGTATGCTTGCATGCACGCGCCGGGCGCGTCGGGTGCGGTCCGGGCCGTGTCGGGCATGCCTGTGTGCTTGTGTGAGTGTGTGTTTTGAAGTGCCTTTTGAGGATAACATTTTTACGCTCTTGGAAATCAAGAGCTAAGTTTTGGTGTAGAGGAAACTAAGAACCCATTGTCAACTCTCTTGCGGTGAAGTGTTGAATACTGTGTGGAGGTTAGTGTTGAAAAAGATGAGTTCATTTGTGAGTGCAGTAATTTTGACCACTCTAGTTTGTTGCGCAGCCACGTGCCAAAGGTATTACTAATGCTATGTTGTGATTATGTTACTTGTTCAGTTAAGCATGAGACTTCAAAATATTTGTGTATTTTTTTAGAAAAGGAGGCTTGCCCTCGGCAAAAAGATATCTGTGTGTAGTTATGATTTTTTTTCCTTATCCCGCATGCTTCTGCTTTCCTTCAGAAGAAATTCAAACACTGTCGCCGATGTTGCTCTTAGGTAGTGGTGCATCCGGATGTTGTCAAAATCTCTCCCAAACCTGTAATGAAGTGGTCGACAAAGGATGCTAGCGCTATATTGCCTGCTGAATTTTTCTGATACCAAAAGGACCAGAGCCAACCAAAGTCATCAACATATATACACCCAAACTTGCACCTTATGGACATGGGGATTGTGAAACTCGGTGTCACGAATGTTGAAGGTTGTACAATGGCAACGGATAAGCTGAAGGAGCTTAGAGAAGACCTTGGAACATATATATGCTACAGTATAACTGATGGGGTGGGTTATGGAATATAGATTAAAGGGTGCCGATTTTATGATTGTACCGACTGAAGTTTTTTCAGGTGGTGTGATACGTCTCCAACATATCTATAATTTTTGATTGCTCCATGCTACATTATCTACTGTTTTAGACATTATTGGGATTTATTATCCACTTTTATATTATTTTTGGGACTAACCTATTAACCAGAGGCCCAGCCCAGAATTGCTGTTTTTTTTGCCTATTTTAGGGTTTCCAAGAAAAGGAATATCAATCAGACTCCAAACGGAATGAAACCTTTGGGAACATGATTTTCTCACCGAACATGATCCAGGAGACTTACGCCAAGAAACAAAGGAAGAGGTCACAAGGTAGGGGGGCGCGCCTACGCCCCCCAGGCGCGCCCACCACCCTCGTGGGCCCTCTGTTGCTCCATCGACGTACTCCTTCCTCCTATACACCCTCGATGCGGCTATATATCCTACGTGTCGAAGCATGACTTAGAGACATAACCGCATTGAAAGCAATGTCACAAGTAAGGTAATCTTCACAACAACCCATGTAAATAGATAATAAGGGGAAAGGTACATAGTTGGCTTACACTTGCCACGTCAAATAAAGTACATAAATAGCATTACATCAACCAATACAATCATGGTCCGACTATGGTACCAAAATAAAAGATCAACCCCAACAAGCGACATGGTCCCGATCGCCCCAACTGGGCACCACTACTGATCATCAGGGAAAGACACATAGTAGAGGCGTGAGTCTTCGTCGAACTCCCACTTGAGCTCAAGTGCATCATCTGGAACGGAATCATCGGGCCCTGCATCTGGTTTGGAAGTAATCTGTGAGCCACGGGGACTCAGCAATCTCGCACCCTCGCGATCAAGACTATTTAAGCTTATAGGAAAGGCAAGGTAATATGTGGAGCTGCAGCAAGCGACTAGCATATATGGTGGCTAACCTGTTTGCAAAAGAGAGCGAGAAGAGAAGGCAAAGCACGAACGAAGAACTAGAGAACAACCTGCGGCAAACATTACTCCAACACCGTGTTCACTTCCCGGACCCCGCCGAGAAGAGACCATCACGGTTATACACATAGTTGATTCATTTTAATTAAGTTAAGGTTAAAGTTATCTACAACCGGACATTAACAAATTCCCATCTGCCCATAACCACGGGCACGGCTTCTCAAATCCCTACAGGGGAGTCCCAACTTAGCCCATCACAAGCTCTCACGGTCAACGAAGGATAAACCCTTCTCCCAAGACATTCCGATCAGACTCGGCATCCCGGTTCTACAAGACAACTTCGACAAGTTAAAACAAATCCAGCAACACCGCCCAAATGTGCCGACAAATCCCGATAGGAGCTGCACATATCTCGTTCTCAGGGCACACTCAGATGAGCGCTCCATACAACTAAAACCAAACCTCGAGTTTCCCCGAGGGGGCGCTGCACAGGACTCTAGTTTGGACCAACACTCAGAGGAGCACTGGCCCGAGGGGGGTTTAAATGAGATGACCCTTGGGCTCCAGAAACCCAAGGGAAAAAAGGCTAGGTGGCAAATGGTAAAACCAAGGTTGGGCATTGCTGGAGGAGTTTTATTCAAGGCGAACTGTCAAGGGGTTCCCATTATCACCCAACCGCGTAAGGAACGCAAAATCCGGGAACATAACACCGATATGACGGAAACTAGGGCGGCAAGAGTGGAACAAAACACTAGGCAAAAAGGCCGAGCCTTCCACCCTTTACCAAGTATATAGATGCATTAAGATAAACAATATAATATAATGATATCCCAACAAGTAAACAATGTTCCAACAAGGAACGATCTCCAATCTTCACCTGCAACTAGCAACGCTATAAGAGGGGCTGAGCAAAGCGGTAACATAGCCAATCAATGGTTTGCGAGGACATGGTGGGTTAGAGGTTTGGCATGGCAATTTGGGAGGCATGATAAGCAAGTGGTAGGCATCGTAGCATAGGCATGGCAAAAGAGCAAGCATCTAGCAAAGCAAAGATAGAAGTGATTTCAAGGGTACGATCATCTTGCCTGCAAAGTTGTCAGAGTTGACTGGATCCTTGAAAGCAAACTCAACAGGCTCCACGTTAGCGAACTCTTCTCTCGGCTCTACCCAAACAAGACAAACAAGCAAAAGGAACACAACCAACCATGTGCAAATGCTCGAACAACATGATGCAAACATGGTATGCTATGCGGGATGCGATATGTGGTGCATATGCAAGATTTGACAAGGAATGATTGAACCTAGCCTCAACATGGAAATCCAAGAGTGCCACTAGAAAGGTGAGGTGATTTCAGTTGAAATCGATATAAAGATCACTGGAATCGGATGCACGGTTTGGAAATGGCAAGCAAAACAAATATGGCACCGGTCTGCGATAAACAACAAGTAGCCATCTAAATGCATCAAGTTAAACATGCTACAACACTCAAACATGACAACAAAATACAGGGCAGGGATCCACTCATAATGCCTGACAAAAGATGAACACTGAGCTATGGCCAATTCATCCATTAACAGGTTCCAACAAGCATGGCAAAAGTGCAAATGATAAATAGGTTTCAGACTTAGTGAAATTAACACAAATCTGGAATTTCAGATCAGGTAGCACACTTTGGAGCATGAAAACTATATGCTACAGGAACTTAACATGGCAAAGCAAGTCATGGCATGGAGCTACTCAAAGATCTTAACAAAAGTCCCTTAGTGACCTTGAGCCAAAAGGGATCAGAAAATACAATTGCAAGCATGTGAACATGGAAAAAAACATAATCAGATTACAGACTTGGAGAAAAACTGAAGCATGCAAATATGTTAACGAGTAGGCATGTTTACGAGCTTGATGCACTCACTACGGAGCAAGGCATGACAAACTAAGCATACACCCATCAAGAATACATATTATAATAGCTAGATATGGCAAGAACAACAACATAGCATGCACGGATCAACAACAACAACCTCGGCAAAATTGCTAACAAGTAAACAATCTGCCAGGATTCACGAAATAGCAAAAGTTGAGCTTGATTGACTCAAGCTAGGGTGCTCCATAATTGCAACAAGGACATGGATGGATAGAGCACCACAAGATTAACAAATCATCCTTACTGATCATCCTCAAAAGAGGCACGGATCACTAGGAAACAACATGAACATATGGCATATTGATAAAAGCAGATCAAGGACTTAGTGAAATTCTAAGTCCCTAAAATCAGCCTTAACGAATGCACTACTTCGCAATCCTGTTCTAGTCACCACACATGTCAGAAAAATACATGGATAGCACCTCTGTAAAGATGGCAAAACATATAACAAAACACATGTAGAGCTCAGGGCCATATCATGCACACATTAAACATGGCAAAAATGACAAATAGCTATTTGGTGCAGCAGATCTGACAGTTAACTCAAATAGCTCTCTTCCAACAGCATTTCGGGCATCAAGATGAGCTCAAATAAAAATGATGCAATGAGATGAAATGATGAACTCTCTGAGGCGAACATTTTGATATGCTACACGCCCAAAACGGAGCTATGGATGCGGAGATATAGCATGATGAAAAATGCAATTTAATTAGGGTTTGGGACAAAAGTCAACCGATCCAAAATCCTCAGATCCATATCCGGATCGGCGCGGAAGTCGAGGTTGGCCGGGGAACTCGCCGGAGATCGTCGGGGAGGAGGCCGGAGTTCGTCGGGGAAGGAGGAGACGCCGGATCCGGGGGCCGGCGAGGTCCGGGCGGTGCGGCGCGGCACCCGGCGCGGCGGGCGAAGCGGTGGCCGGACCGGCGAGCTGCGGGGGGCGGTGAGCTCACGCGGCAGCGATGGTCACCGGCAGAGCGAGTTCGGGGCGGCGGAGTGGCGTCGGAGGCGGCGACTGGCGCCGGGCAGAGGAGGAAGACGACTGTCGGTGTCAAAACCGGCGGATCTCGGGTAGGGGGTCCCGAACTGTGCGTCTAGGCCGGATGGTAACAGGAGGCAAGGAACATGATGTTTTACCCAGGTTCGGGCCCTCTTGATGGAGGTAAAACCCTACGTCCCGCTTGATTAATATTGATGATATGGGTAGTACAAGAGTAGATCTACCACGAGATCAAGGAGGCTAAACCCTAGAAGCTAGCCTACGGTATGATTGTTGTATATGGAGTTGTCCTACGGACTAAAACCCTCCGGTTTATATAGACACCGGAGAGGGTTAGGGTTACATAAAGTCGGTTACAATGGTAGGAGATCTTGAATATCCGCATCACCAAGCTTGCCTTCCACGCCAAGGAAAGTCCCATCCGGACACGGGACGAACTCTTCAATCTTGTATCTTCATAGTCCTGGAGTCCGGCTGAAGGTATAGTCCGGCTACCCGGACACCCCCTAATCCAGGACTCCCTCAGTAGCCCCCGAACCAGGCTTCAATGACGATGAGTCCGGCGCGCAAATTGTCTTCGGCATTGCAAGGCGGGTTCTTCTCCAAATTCCGTGTACCTGCTGAATAATGTCCGATTTTCGTAATGTAGCGCACCTTGGCTTCCACGCCCAACAATGGCCGTCTTCCACGTGTCAAACGAATGCGAAAAGTTGGGGTGTTTTTACATTCACAGCCCTAGCCGCATAAATGAGCCGCTTATTTAATGGGATGGGGATTCAGATCCAAACCGCACCTTCTTCTCCCCGCGAGTAATCATCAGAGCGCCTCCAGCAAAGTCCATTCCAACATGGCCAGCCGTCGCAGCTCCTCCCCTCGCCCTTCCAGTTCTAAACCTGGAGACTGGGAGAGGTGCTCCATCCCGCACAGCGAGCTAGTGTCGCTTCAGGTCAAGGGATTCCTCCCTCAGGCCTATATGGTCCCGGTCCGAGCTGGACTCGCCACCTATAATGGTGGAGAGCAAGCGGAGAGCACCCCCAATCCCTCCAAAGGAGAGCGGGTGTGCCTCATCCCTTATCTAATAAGAGGACTTGGATTTCCAATTCATCCATTTCTCCGTGGGCTTCTGGAGTTCTACGGCCTCCAATTGCATGATCTCACGCCCGCCTCTATATTGCATATCGCGGGCTTCGTCGCCCATTGCGAGCTATTCTTGGGTGTTGTGGCTCATTTCGCGCTGTGGAAGAGGTTATTCTGCTTGGTGCCCCGCTCTCAAGAGGGGTCTATATATCATGTGGGCGGAGCCGAAGTGTGGCGTTTCGCCGGGACCGGATATCTATCCGGAACCCCAAAGAAGGCGTCCGAGGACTGGCCTTCGGAATGGTTTTATATAGATGATGTCCCGCTGTCGGATCCTATCCGGGCCGGTCTCCCTGAATTCAACAGTGCTCCCTTAAAGAAACGCCTAAGCTGGCGTCCGCGGAGTTCTCAGAGAGAAGGCGACAGGGACGTCCTTCACCTGATGGGTCGGATAAGACTATTGGCTCATTCCGGACTAACCATGATCGGAGTCATGGTCGCATGCATTATGCGGGGGTGCAGCCGCTTCAATATAGAGGCCACCCCATGTGGGATTTTAACGGGGAGGATGACGCCACCCGTTACGGTCGTAAGGGGCCAGCCTTAGCTGCCGCTCTAGTAAAGATCTTATCCTCTTTGTACAAGGGAGAAGAGGAGGAATTCCTCCACGTCAACCCACAGGGCGGATTTACTATGTACAACCCTCCGAGTTGGGTAAGTGGACAATTGTGCTTACCCATCTATTTTATATTCCCATGATTAAATATGTAGTCTAACGACTTCAACGCAGGAACTGCGTCAGGAAGTAAAGGATATAAACAGCCGTCCCCCACAGCCCGAGGATCCAGAACGGTCCCTCGATCCGGACTCCGAAGAGGATCCGGACATATCGGTGGAGCTGATTGACGGGGTGTTTCATCAGCTAAGCAAGGACAATACCTTGGTGGCCATTACGGCTGATTACCCAGGGTTAATCCCAGCCTACCAGGTAACAGAGAGCGGAGTCTCATCCCCTTGAGAAGGAATCCATTCTCACGCATTTCAGTTTTTCTGACAACGACCGTGTTTTGCAAGGGAGGTTTCCGAGGCGGGAGGCCGAACTTGCGGCGGCTAGCCAACGAAGGGCCGCAGGGCCCCGTGGGGTAAAAAGGAATGTAGTCCGGACTAAGACGCCGGTGCAAAGGTATAGCGCACCCTATTTTTCACTGGTGTTATTCCTTCAGGGCGTATTTAATGTTCACGCTATCTTCAGGACGAAGAGACCTCGCCGGACTATATCCGGAGAGGTTGCCAATCGTGCCTCCACCAGCCAGGCTCCAACGCCTGGCCCGGAAGTGGAAGCAAACACAAGGCGTGCACCGAACGCCCCTCCGACAGAGGATGCGGACAGGCTGTCTGCCACCAATTCTGAGGTGGAGAGTGCCATGAACCACAGGCGTCGCTGGACAGTTCTTCGCGATGCTTGTTTCTCCCAAGAGGCATTAAATGCTTTCAATTCGGGAGATGCGTACCTCCGTGCCGCTCAAAATGGTTTAGCCAAAGCCACGGAGCAATATGTAAAAGACATACGGGTAAGAAAATTTTGGTACTATATATACCAGTAGCCCCTGAGACTTGAAACAGTTAGAGTAACTGATTTAAGGATCATTTGTTATGCAGGTTCTTACAGAGAAGAATACCGTACTGTCCCAGGAGCTGGAAGAGTGCAAAGCCCAACTGGAGGCCGCACTAGCCGCGGCAGGGGAGCCCAAAGGGACCCCATCTGGTAAAATATACTTCGAAAGATTAGTATTTTGCGAAGTGCGTCGTGGGTGTAAATCTGACAAATCATATTGCAGATGGCGCCGGACTGGATCCGGAGAGACAACAACTCGTACGCCAGCTAAAGGCCGGTGAGAGTATGCTGACAAGGGTGAGGCGGGAGAAGAATGATCTTCAAGATGCCAACACCAAGCTGGTCGTTGAGCTTAAAGATGTTCGTGGCCAGCTGTCGGACTCTACTAAGGAGAATCAGCGGCTTCGACGCGGCATATTTAGTAAGTGCTTAAGCGAATCTTTGAAAGAAAAGAGTTCGGCGAGGAAGTCGACTAACAGAGTAATGTCTGTAGGTATGCTAACGGGTCGTCCTGCAGAGGAGATGCCCGGTTCTACGGGTGACCTTCTTCCCGAGCTCTCGCAACTGCATGAACGAGTTCGGCAGGCGATGCGGGGCGTTTCCCAAGCCTTATGGCCTTCCCACTCCATGCCCGATGGCCTTGGAGAGCTTTTGGAGAAGCTTAGGGGAGCTCGGCAGCGCTTCCGGTTGTGGAAGATATCGGCCTGCCGACAAGGCGCTAGGGAGGCCTGGGCCATGGTGAAGACGCGGTACACGAAGTCTGACCCAAACCACATGGCCGAGGTCGGACCTATGGGGCCTGAAGGGAAGGAGATCCCTGTAAGCTTAGTGTACGGCCAAGTAGCATTGGCCGCAAAGTATTCCCAGCAGGACTGTAAGTTAGATAGCCTGTTAGATGGTATCGAAGAGGAATACAATCAGTCATAGTGACTATGTAATTTTTATTGACATGTGTAATGCCTTCGCCAGATTGTAGATCGTTTGTCGTTGCCGACCTTTTTGCTTCGACCTCAGGACCTGACGGTACGGAGTGTGTCAGAATACCCTTCCGGTTATGTAAGAACCGGGGTATGCATGGAGACCAGGCGTAGGGTTCATTAGTGCTTTATCAGACAAGTGCCCAACTAGTTATGTTATATTACATGGTTAGTAAGAAACATCTTCCAGAGAGAATAGTTCTGTTAGGGGTTCCTTTCTCTGGGAGGCATGCCCTAAAGTGCATGTCCGGACTGCAAACGCAGGAAAATCATCTGGGGGCATATATATAAATAAGTAAAAGAAGGTCATCTTTTGGTTCACCGACCGAATATTCCCTTAAGAACGCTAGCTTTCGGCTTCACCCAGTCTGAGGTACACATCCGGCTGATCCAGCAGTAACAATCGCAGAGGTGCTCCCTTTACCACCTAGCCGAACAATCGGGAACGTAGGGGTAAGCACAGGAGCCAGGCAACCCATCTTGGCCAAAACTTAAGTCATATCGATGAATATAATGGTGAAGAAAAGGTACATGCGGAAGTTTGACACATGTAGTGGGCGTGAAGCCCGTATAAATAAGCTTCTGTTAAAGAAGCCCCCAGGTTTAATGAGCGCGAGTAGCACGTCACTTGAGAAGCCTTTAAGGGCTATAAAAGAAAAGAGGGGAAGGAGAGAAATGTAAGACAGAAAATGTAAAAAATGGATAGAGGAAGGAGACAAACACAGAGTCCGGCACTAGGCATAGAATCTTCGGAGACGGGCTGCGTTCCATGGGTTCGGCTCGAGTCGGTTATCCGACGCATCTCGCAGGCGGTATGCTCCACCAGTCAGGACTTGGTCGATTATGAAGGGACCTTCCCACTTGGGCTTCAGCTTGTCCTTTTTCTTGTCCGGCAGGCGTAGAACTAATTCACCAATGTTGTAGTTTTTGGCCCGCACTTCTCTGCTTTGATATCTTCGAGCCTGCTGTTGATAGAATGCGGAACGGGCTTTTGCCACGTCGCACTCCTCCTCTAAGGCTTCCAAACTATCCTGCCGATCGAGCTCGGCTTCCCTTTCTTCATACATGCGCACTCGAGGTGAGTCATGAATTATGTCGCAGGGCAAGACTGCCTCTGCACCGTACACCATAAAAAATGGTGTGTATCCGGTGGTGCGATTTGGCGTGGTCTGCAGCCCCTAGAGAACGGAGTCTAGCTCCTCTACCCAGTGCGTGTTAGATTCCTTGAGGGACCGCACTAATCTGGGTTTGATGCCGCTCATAATGAGACCATTTGCATGTTCGACCTGACCGTTAGTTTTTGGGTGATAGACGGAAGCATAATCAAGCTTGATGCCCATGTTTTTGCACTAGAGTTTTACCTCATCGGCCGTAAAGTTCATGCCGTTATCGGTGATGATGCTGTGGGGGATGCCATAACGGTGTACGACCCCGGATATAAATTCTATCACAGGTCCGGATTCGGCCGTCTTAACAGGCTTGGCTTCTATCCATTTGGTGAACTTATCCACCATGACCAGTAAGTATTTTTTTCTTGTGGGTTCCGCCTTTAAGGGATCCCACCATGTAAAGCCCCCAGACCGTGAAAGGCCAAGTGATGGGGATAGTTTGGAGGGCAGTGGGTGGCATATGGCTTTGGTTTGCAAAAAGCCGGCAACCGACGCATTGTTGGACCAAGTCCTGAGCGTCCGCCCGGGCCGTCGGCCAATAAAAGCCTGTACGGAAAGCCTTGCTTACAAGGGACCGGGCTGCGGCATGATGGCCACCGAGTCCAGCATGAATTTCAGCTAGCAGGTTCCGCCCTTCCTCTTTGGAGATGCACCTTTGAAGGACTCCGGTAGTGCTTTTCTTATAAAGTTCTCCCTCATGGACTTTATAGGCTTTAGATCGCCGCACTATGCAGCGTGCCTCGTTTTGGTCCTCTGGGAGTTCCTGCCTAGTAAGGTAGGCTAGGAATGGTTCTGTCCACGGGGCGATAATGGTCATTAGTACATGGGCTGAGGTTGTGATTTCATTAGCAGAGCCTTCGGTGATGTCAGATTGTTCGGCGTCGGACAGTGCGGTTGGGTCCGGCCTAATATTGCCATGTTCCCCTTCCCAGACTACGGATGGCTTGAACAGCCTTTCCAGGAAGATGTTGGGGGGGACCACATCGCGTTTTGCACCGATGCGTGCTAGGACGTCTGCCGTCTGATTGTTTTCTCGGGCTATATGGTGAAATTCGAGCCCCTCAAACTGAGCTGACATTTTGAGGACGGCGTTGCAGTAAGCTACCATTTTTGGATCCTTGGCATCGAAGTCTCCATTTGTTTGGGATATCGCGAGGTTCGAATCCCCGCGCACCTCTAGTCGTTGAATGCTCATGGATACTACTATCCAGAGAGCATGTAAAAAGGCCTCATATTCGGCTGCATTGTTGGAGTCCGTGTACATAATCTGGAGTACATATTGAACTCTGTCTCCTGTGGGGGACGTCAAAATGACGCTGGCCCCTAGTCCGGCCAACATTTTGGAACCGTCGAAGTGCATGATCCAGTTTGAATATGTGTCGTACTCTTTAGGGAGTTCGGCCTCCGTCCATTCTACGACGAAGTCGGCCAAAACTTGCGACTTGATAGCTCGCCGTGGCCTATAGGTTATGTCGAGCGGGAGGAGCTCGATGGCCCATTTTGCAATCCGGCCCATTGCGTCACGGTTGTTTATAATATCGTTGAGTGGTACTTCCGATGCTACTGTGATCGAACACTCTTGAAAGTAGTGTCGTAGCTTCCGGGATGCCATGAATACCACATATGCAATCTTTTGATAATGTGGGTACCGTGATTTGCATGGGGTGAGGACAGTGGACACATAGTAAACTAGCTTTTGAAGGGGGAATTTGTGTCCGTCCGTTTCCCGCTCGACGACGAGTACCGCGCTAACAACTTGATGGGTTGCTGCAATGTACAATAGCATTGGTTCACCGATGTTTGGAGCGGCCAGGACAGGGTTTGTTGCCAATATGGCTTTTATTTCGTCGAGTCCGGCCGTGGCGGCATCCGTCCACTCGAAGTGTTCGATGCGCCGAAGGAGGCGGTAGAGGGGTAGCGCCTTTTCTCCCAAACGGGAGATAAAGCGGCTTAGAGCCGCCACGCATCCGGTTAATTTTTCTATTTGTTTGAGGTCCTTTGGGATATCCAATTGTGACAAAGCTCGGATCTTGGCTGGATTTGCTTTGATTCCTCTACCGGATACGATGAAGCCCAAGAGCTTTCCGGCTGGAATGCCGAAAACACATTTTTCCGGATTTAGCTTGATGTCATATGCTCGGAGGTTTTCAAATGTAAGCCTCAAGTCATCTACTAGAGATTCGACATGTCTTGTTTTTACAACCACATCATCCACGTATGCCTCTACTGTTTTGCCGATCTGGGTTGCCAGACATGTCTGAATCATGCGCTGATATGTTGCGCCGGCGTTTTTGAGCCCGAAAGGCATTGTGTTGAAGCTGAATGGGCCGTATGGGGTGATGAATGCCGTTGTGGCTTGGTCTGACTCGGCCATCTTGATTTGATGGTAACCGGAGTATGCATCGAGGAAGCACAATGAATCATGTCCTGCAGTGGCATCGATAATTTGATCGATGCGGGGGAGGGGGAAGGGATCCTTTGGGCAAGCCTTGTTAAGGTCTTTGAAGTCGACGCACAGGCGCTAGGATTTGTCCTTCTTTGGTACCATCACCAAGTTTGCTAGCCAGTCCGGATGTTTTATATCTCTGATGAATCCGGCCTCCAATAGTTTGGCTAGCTCCTCTCCCATTGCCTGTCTCTTGGGCTCAGAGAAACGCCGAAGGGCTTGTTTGACAGGTTTGAATCCTTTTAGGATATTTAAGCTATGTTCGGCCAGCCTGCGTGGGATTCCTGGCATGTCTGAAGGGTGCTAGGCAAAAATGTCTCAGTTCTCCCGTAGGAATTCTCGCAGTGCGGCGTCTACATCGGGGTTTAACTGTGCCCCGATGGAAGCTGTTTTATTGGGGTCCATTGGATGGACCTGGAATTTGACTATTTCATCTGCTGGTTTAAAGGAGGTGGACTTGGATCTTTTGTCGAGTATCACATCATCCCTGTTTACCGTGGAGCGCAGCGTAGTTTAGTTCCTCAGCCACTAGGGCTTCGGACAGTGCTTCAAGGGCCAATGCGACTGTCTTGTTTTCAGCGCGGAGTGCTATGTCCGGATCACTAGTGAGAGTGATGATTCCGTTCGGCCCGGGCATGTTGAGCTTAATGTACCCGTAATGGGGTATTGCTTGGAAGATTGTAAATGCTTCCCGCCCCAGCAGAGCGTGGTATCCGCTACTGAACGGGGCCACTTGGAATGTGACCTCTTCGGACCTATAATTATCCGGCCTGCCGAACACCACATCTAGTGTGATTTTTCCTGTACAGCGCGCTTCCCGACTGGGGATTATTCCTCTAAAGGTTGTGCTGCTTCGCTCAATGCGGTTCCAGTCTATTTCCATTTTTTGAAGGTTTCCTCATAAATGAGGTTCAATCCGCTGCCTCCGTCCATGAGTACCTTGGTGAGGCGAAAGCCGTCCACTATAGGACTGAGTACCAATGCGGCTGGTGCTCGAGTTGTTCGGAATTTAGGTTCATCACTGGCATTGAAAGTAATAGCCGTGTCACTCCATGGGTTTATTGTTGCTACTTGATAGACTTCGGTGAGGCTGCGGAGTGTTCTTTTTCGCATATTATTTGATGCAAAAGTCTCAAAGACTGTTAAGACTGTACTGGAGTCCCTGAGGTGGCTTTCTGCGGCCTCCGAAATTAGGAGATCTTCGCCCCTTTTGGCCACCTGCCGGAGTATCCAACATGCTCTAAGGCTATGAGTTGGTGTGGCGTCCTCTGTACTATGAATTTTACAGGGTCCATTAAGCCATTCCTGCAGTACGGTTCCATGCCTTGTAAAGGGTTTTGGTTTTTTGGTTTTTAACCCGGGTGTCTGATGATGATGCACCCTTTTATTTCGAACGGGGTTTCTATTCATGGCCGGATTGTCCCAAAATTTAGTTTTGGTTTTCCGGGCGCTTTCCATCGCACAGTACTTTTGTACTATGGACGCCAAGTCAGCGAAGCGTGTAAGATCACGACGACCTGTGGCGTTGAGGATTCCCTTGTCCGTGCAATTATTGCAGAAGATTGAGATTGCGTCTTCCTCGCGGCAGTCCTTTATCCTGTTCATAACCAGGAGGAACCTTGCCCAGTAATGATGTACTATTTCTTCGGGCTTTTGCCTGATTTGGGATAGATCGCTTATGTTCGGGTGGGTGGGTGGAATTAAATCCGGAACTTCACCCAATCTAAGACTCAGAGGCCAAGGAGTTTCCGAACTCTGAAGTTTGGATTCTTGGATGTTGTCCAGTGAATCTAGCCCGTTGCCTAATTCTAAGTTCAGGTCTTGAGTTACATCCTCCCCTCCGCGGGTGTCCGGCTTGGAGGGATCAGGAATCCGTACGTAGCTAGTCCTTAAGATAGATGAAGAGTCGCCGCACTGTGCCTCTACCACGGCAACATGATGGGTGACTTGGGGAGAATTAATTTCTCTTAGATCAGGTTTAAGCCCAACCTGGTCATAATCCGTAGTGACCCCCAAGGCGGCGATGCGATCCAAGAGCTCGTTTACGGAAGAGAGATCCATTGGATCTAACTGCTCGGCGAGTTCCGAGCTGATGTGAAGATTGCTTTTGATGACCCGAGAGGTCACCGTCGGCGCAACAGCCGAACAGGCGGTCATGAGAAAACCGCCTAGCCGGAGAGTTTGGCCGACAGCCAAGGCTTCCTTAGTAACGGCGCCGTCTTTAAAGACGGGAAGAGGCATCCTTCCTGATTGCGATGGCACAGAGGAACTCTCAATGAGAGCACCAATGTCGGTGTCAAAACCGGCGGATCTCGGGTAGGGGGTCCCGAACTATGCGTCTAGGCCGGATGGTAACAGGAGGCAAGGAACACGATGTTTTACCCAGGTTCAGGCCCTCTTGATGGAGGTAAAACCCTACGTCCTGCTTGATTAATATTGATGATATGGGTAGTACAAGAGTAGATTTACCACGAGATCAAGGAGGCTAAACCCTAGAAGCTAGCCTACGGTATGATTGTTGTATATAGAGTTGTCCTACGGACTAAAACCCTCCGGTTTATATAGACACCGGAGAGGGTTAGGGTTACACAAAGTCGGTTACAATTGTAGGAGATCTTGAATATCCGCATAGCCAAGCTTGCCTTCCATGCCAAGGAAAGTCCCATCCGGACACGGGGCAAAGTCTTCAATCTTGTATCTTCATAGTCCTGGAGTCCGGCTGAAGGTATAGTCCGGCTACCCGGACACCCCCTAATCCAGGACTCCCTCAACGACCCCGGGCGGCGGCAGGAGGCGATGGGCCTCGGGGGCCCGCCCTGGGCCGAGCGGGCCAGCGCAGTGGTGGGCAACGGCGATCTGGGCGCGAGGCGGCGGCGAATGGGCGGCTACCACATGGCGGCAGACGCCATGGGCGGACACGTCCGTCGGCAGGAAAGATGTCCGGCGGGTGATGGCACAGAGGGGGCTAGGGTTTTGCACGAGAATTTCGGGGGAGGACCTATTTGTAGGCATACGAGGAGCTAGGAGAGTCCAAATGAGGTGCGGTTTTCGGCCACGCGATCGTGATCGAATGCTCTAGATGATGGAGAGGGTTTTGGTGGGTTTTGGGCCAAATTGGAGGGGTGTTGGGCTGCCACACACACGAGGCCTTCTCGGTCCCTCGGTTAACCGTTGGAGCATCAAACAAAGTCCAAATGGTACGAAACTTGACAGGCGGCCTACCGGTAGTAAACCAAGGCCGCTTGGCAAGTCTCGGTCCAATCCGGAAATGTTTAACCCCCACACATGAAAAGAATGTAGAAATGACCACCGGAGGAGATAGGAGCGCCGGAATGCAAAACGGACAACGGGGAAAATGTTCGGATGCATGAGACGAACACGTATGCAAATACAATGCACATGATGACACGATATGAGATGCATGACAACGACAACAACACACGGAGACAAAACCCGAACCTGAGGAAATAAAATAACTTAGTGCCGGAAACGGCAAGAGTTGGAGTACATATAAGGTAGATTACATTCGGGGTGTTACAACACTCCACCACTACGAAAGGATCTCGTCCCGAGATCTAGGACTGGAAGAATGCCGGCTACTCAGAACAGAGGTGATCCTCGCGTTCCCAGGTGGCTTCACGGTCGGAATGGTGTAACCACTTGACTTTGAGGAATTTGATTGACTTATTGCGAGTCTTGCGTTCAGTCTCTTCAAGAATAGCAACGGGGTGCTCACGATAAGAGAGATCTTCTTGGAGATCAATGTCTTTGAAGTTGACGATGCGGTCAGGAGTCTTGAAGCACTTGCGGAGCTGAGAGACATGGAACACATCATGCACATTTGCAAAGTTTGAAGGAAGCTTGAGTTGATAGGCGAGATCGCCTCTCTTGCTGACGATCTTGAGAGGACCCACGTATCTAGGGGCAAGCTTCCCTTTGATACCGAAGCGACAAGTACCTTTTATTGGAGAGACGCGGAGGTAAACATGGTCTCCGATCTCGAAAGCCAATTCACGGTGCTTACTATCATAGT
The DNA here is from genome assembly GCA_034509565.1 of Triticum monococcum. Taxonomy (NCBI): domain Eukaryota; kingdom Viridiplantae; phylum Streptophyta; class Magnoliopsida; order Poales; family Poaceae; genus Triticum; species Triticum monococcum. Next base: position 414,198,411 of record CM067844.1, read on the forward strand.
AGCTCTTCTGTCGCGATTGCGCTGCTTTGAGGTTATCACGAATGACTTTGCACATCTCCTCTGCCTCTGTGATCAAGTCATTTCCAAGAAGTTGACGTTCACCGGTTTCTGACCAGTTGAGAGGAGTACGGCACTTCCTTCCATACAGAATTTCGAATGGGGCCTTGCCCGAACTGGCTTGAAAACTGTTGTTGTAGGAGAATTTGGCGTATGGAAGACAATCTTCCCACTTCATACCGAAGGAGATCACACAAGCCCTGAGCATATCTTCAAGAATCTGATTGACATGCTCGACTTGACTGCTAGTTTGAGGATGGAAAGCTGTGTTGAAGTGGATGTTGGTGCCCATGACCTTCTGAAAAGAATCCCAAAACTTGGAGGTAAAGATGCTGCCATGGTCTGAAGAGATCACCTGTGGAATATCGTGCAGAGAGACAATCCGAGAGGTATACAGCTCCGCCAATTGAGCTACAGTGATAGATGCTTTGATAGGCAGAAAGTGAGCCACTTTAGTGAGTTTGTCGATGACAACGAATATAGCATCATTGCCACGCTTGGACTTTGGAAACCCAGTCACGAAGTCCATCTCAATGTGGTCAAACTTCCATTCTGGAATGGCAAGAGGTTGGAGGAGACCAGCTGGCCTTTGGTGTTCTGCCTTCACTCTTCTGCAGACATCACATTCATTCATGAACTAAGCAATCTCCCGCTTCATTCGAGTCCACCAATAAGCCTGCTTGAGGTCATGATACATCTTCGTACTCCCATGGTGGATGGAGAGGAGTGAATTGTGAGACTCATTCATGATAACTTTACGAAGGTCACCTTTGGGCACAACAATACGATCCTCGAAGAAGAGAGTATCCTTGTCATCAAGGCGGTAGCACTTGTACTTGGGTTGACTATTGGCAATCCCAATCTTCACCTTCTTCACCATAGCATCAAGAAGTTGAGCCTCGCGAATCTGATCTTCCAAGGTAGGAGAGACTTGAAGGTTGGTGAGGAAACCTTGAGGAACAACTTGCAGATTGAGTTTGCGGAAAGCTTCACAAAGCTCGGGTTGGCAAGGCTTGAGAATCAGGCTGTTGCAGTAAGCCTTCCTGCTCAATGCGTCAGCAATCACATTGGCCTTGCCTCGAGTATACTCGATACTCGGATTATACTCTTGAATCATTTCGACCCAACGAGTCTGCCTGAGGTTGAGATTAGGCTGAGTGAAGATGTACTTGAGACTCTTGTGGTCAGCGAAGATGTCCACTTTTCTTCCCAATAAGAGATGTCTCCAAGTCAAAAGAGCATGCACAACTGCCGCCAACTCGAGGTCATGAGTGGGGTAGTTCTTCTCGTTGGGCTTCAACTGGCGAGAGGTATAAGCCACAATTTTCTTCTCTTGCATCAACACTGCACCAAGACCTTGAAGAGAGGCATCGCAGAAGACCTCGAACGGTTTGGATTCATCAGGAGGAGTCAGAACTGGAGCAGTGACCAATTTATCTTTCAATGTGTTGAAAGCGATGTCACATTCCGGAGACCAAACGTACTTGACGTGCTTCTGGAGAAGGTTAGAAAGAGGCTTCGCGATCTTTGAAAAGTTCTCAACGAACCTTCGACAGTAGCTTGCGAGACCAAGGAAGCTATGGAGTTGCTTCACGTTCTGAGGTGGTTCCCAATTCACAATTGCAGACACCTTCTCAGGATTCATCGCAATGCCCTTGGCAGAGATGATATGACCATGATATAGAACCTCATAGAGCCAAAACTCGCACTTTGAGAACTTGGCGTAGAACTGATGTTCCCTGAGCTTATCGAGCACCAAACGCAAGTGTTTGGCATGATCTTCCTTGTTCTTCGAAAAGACCAGAATGTCGTCGAGATAGACCAAAACGAAGTCATTTGTGTAGGCGTTGAAGATGAAGTTCATCATACGAGAGAAAGTCGGAGGAGCGTTGACGAGGCCAAAAGACATGACAGTGTATTCATATGAACCATAGCTTGATCTAAAAGCCGTCTTGGGAATATCTTGCTCACTGATTCGAATCTGGTGATAGCCCATACGGAGATCAAGCTTGGAGAATACTTGGGCACCTTTGAGTTTTTCGAACAGCTCATTGATGTTGGGAAGTGGGTACTTGTTCTTGATAGTCTTCTTGTTGAATGGACGGTAGTCAACACAAAGTCAGTTCGTTCCATCCTTCTTCTTCACAAAAAGTACTCCACAACCCCACGGAGAAGAACTAGGTCAGATGAGACCCATTCGCTCTTGAATATCGAGTTGCTTCTTTAGCTCCTTCAACTCTTCAGGTCCGAGCTTGTAAGGACGCTTGCAAACCGGTTCCGTGTCAGGCTCAAGATCGATGACGAATTCAACTGGCCCCATTCCACCGCCGTAACTTTTTGTATCCATGAGATCCCATCTTGGGGCCTATTTCGGAGCTCCGCCGGAGGGGGCATCCATCACGGAGGGCTTCTACATCAACAACATAGCCCCTCCGATGAAGTGTGAGTAGTTTACCTCAGACCTTCGGGTCATGTTCTCCCCCTCTCTTGTGGAGATCCTTTCGATGTAATCTTATTTTTGCGGTGTGTTTGTTGAGACCGATGAATTGTGGTTTTATGATCAAGTTTATCTATGAACAACATTTGATTATTCTCTGAATTCTTTTATGTATGATTGGTTATCTTTGCAAGTCTCTTCAAATTATCAGTTTGGTTTGGCCTACTAGATCTTTCTTGCAATGGGAGAAGTGCTTAGCTTTGGGTTCAATCTTGTGGTGTCCTTTCCCAGTGGCAGTAGGGGCAACAAGGCACGTATTGTATTGTTGCCATCAAGGATAGCAAGATGGGGTTTTTATCATATTGCATGAATTTATCCCTCTACATCATGTCATCTTGATTAAGGCGTTACTCTGTTTTCATGAACTTAATACTCTAGATGCATGCTGGATAGCGGTCGATGAGTGGAGTAATAGTAGTAGATGTAGGCAGGAGTCGGTCTACTTGTCTCGGACGTGATGCCTATATACATGATCATACCTAGATATTCTCATAACTATGCTCAATTCTGTCAATTGCTCAACAGTAATTCGTTCACCCACCGTAAAATACTTATGCTCTTGAGAGAAGCCACTAGTGAAACCTATGGCCCCCGGGTCTATCTTCGTCATATTAATCTTCCAATACTTAGTTATTTCCTTTGCTTTTATTTTACTTTGCATCTTTACCACAAAAATACCAAAAATATTATCTTATCATATATATCAGATCTCACTCTCGTAAGTGACCGTGAAGGGATTGACAACCACTTATCGCGTTGGTTGCGAGGATTTATTTGTTTTGTACAGGTGCGAGGGACTCGCGCGTAGCCTCCTACTGGATTGATACCTTGGTTCTAAAAAACTGAAGGAAATACTTACGCTACTTTGCTGCATCACCCTTTCCTCTTCAAGGAAAAACCAACGCAGTGCTTAAGAGGTAGCAAGAATGATTTCTGGCGCCATTGCCGGGGAGTCTACGTAAAAGTCAACATAACAAGTACCCATCACAACCCTTATCTCCCGCATTACATTATTTGACATTTGCCTCTTGTTTTCCTCTTCCCCACTTCACCCTTGCCGTTTTATTCGCCCTCTCTCTCTATCCTCCCTCTCTTTCTCTATTTGCCTCTTTTTGCCCGCTTGCTTTTTGTTTGCTTGTGTGTTGGTTTGCCTGCTTGTCACGATGGCTCAAGATAACACTAAATTGTGTGACTTTACCAATACCAACAACAATGATTTTATTAGCACTCCAATTGCTCCTCTTACCGATGCTGAATCTTGTGAAATTAATGCCGCTTTGCTGAATCTTGTCATGAAAGATCCGTTTTCCGGCCTTCCTAGTGAAGATGTCGCTACCCATCTAAATAGCTTCGTTGATTTGTGTGATATGCAAAATAAGAAAGATGTGGATAACGATATTGTTAAATTGAAGCTATTTCCTTTTTTGCTTAGAGATCGTGCTAAAGCTTGGTTTTCGTCTTTGCCTAAAAATAGTATTGATTCTTGGAACAAGTGCAAAGATGCTTTCATCTCTAAGTATTTTCCTCCCGCTAAGATCATCTCCCTTAGAAACGATATTATGAATTTTAAGCAACTTGATCATGAACATGTTGCACAAGCTTGGGAGAGGATGAAATTAATGATACGTGATTGCCCTACTCATGGTTTGAATTTGTAGATGATTATACAAAAAAATTATGCCAGATTGAATTTTGCTTCTAGAAATCTTTTAGATTTGGCCGCGGGAGGCACTTTTATGGAAATCACTTTAGGAGAAGCTACTAAACTCCTAGATAATATTATGGTTAATTATTCTCAATGGCATACTGAAAGATCTACTAATAAAAAGGTGCATGTGATAGAAGAAATTAATGTTTTGAGTGGAAAGATGGATGAACTTATGAAATTATTTGCTAGTAAGAGTGTTTCTTCTGATCTTAATGATAGGCCCTTGTCTACTTTGATTGAGAATAATAATGAATCTATGGATGTGAATTTTGTTGGTAGGAACAATTTTGGTAACAACGCGTATAGAGGAAATTTTAATCCTAGGCCTTATCCAAGTAATCCCTCTAATAATTATGGCAATTCCTACAACAATTATTATGGAAATTATAATAAGATTCCCTCCGATTTTGAATCTAAAATTAAAGAATTTATTACTTCACAAAAGAATTGCAATGCTTTGATTGAAGAAAAATTGCTTAAGATTGATGAGTTGGCTAGGAACGTTGATAGAATTTCTCTTGATATTGATTCTTTGAAACTTAGATCTATTCATCCGAAGCATGATATCAATGAGTCTCTCAAATCCATGAGAATTTCCATTGATGAGTGCAAAGAAAGAACCGCTAGGATGCGTGCTAAGAAAGATGCCTTTATAAGAGTGTGTTCTTCTAGTTCATATGAAAATAAAGATGAAGATCTAAAAGTTATTGATGTTTATCCTATTAAATCTTTGTTTTGCAATATGAATCTTGATAATGATGGGACTGAATATGATCCACATTTAACTAGAAGGCGTTCCAAAGATTCGGAGTTTTTAGATCTTGATGCTAAATTTGATGAAAGTGCGACTGAAGAAATTAAAACCCTAGATGTTGCTAAACCCACTATTTTGGATTTCAAGGAATTTAACTATGAAAATTGCTCTTTGATTGACTATATTTCCTTGTTGAAATCCGTGCTAAATTCTCCTCATGCTTATAGTCAAAATAAAGCGTTTACTAAACATATCGTTGATGCCTTGATGCAATCTTATGAAGAAAAACTTGAGTTGGAAGTTTCTATCCCTAGAAAACTTTATGATGAGTGGGAACCGACTATTAAAATTAAGATTAAAGATAATGAGCTCTATGCTTTATGTGATTTGGGTGCTAGTATTTCCACGATTCGAAAGACTTTGTGTGATTTGTTAGGTTTCCGTGATTTTGATGATTTTAACTTGCATCTTGCGGATTCCACTATTAAGAAACCAATGGGAAGAATCAATAATGTCCTTATTGTCGCAAATAGGAATTATGTGCCCATAGATTTTATTGTTCTTGACATAGATTGCAATCCTTCATGTCCTATTATTCTTGGTAGACCTTTCCTTAGAACGATTGGTGCAATTATTGATATGAAGGAAGGAAATATTAGATTCCAATTTCCGTTAAGGAAAGGCATGAAACACTTTCCTAGAAAGAAAATTGAACTACCTTATGAATCTATTATGAGAGCCACTTATGGATTGCCTACCAAAGATGGCAATACGTAGATCTATCCTTGCTTTTTATGCCTAGCTAGGGGCATTAAACGATAGCGCTTGTTGGGAGGCAACCCAATTTTATTTTTATTCCTTGCTTTTTGCTCCTGTTTAGTAATAAATAATTTACCTAGCCTATGTTTTGGTTGTGTTTTTTGTGTTTAATTAGTCTTTGTGCCAAGTAGAACCGTTGAGAAGACTTGGGGAAAGTCTTGATATCTTGCTGTAAAAAACAGAAACTTTAGCGCTCACGAGAACTGCTGCCATTTTTATTTGGAAAGTGATATTTAGTTAATTCTTTTTTCAGATGATTAGTAGATAAATTCCTCACGTCCAGAAAATTATTTTAGAATTTTTGGGGTTGAGATCTTGCGCTAGCTACAGATTACTACAGAATGTTCTGTTTTTGACAGATTCTGTTTTTCATGTGTTGTTTGCTTATTTTGATGAATCTATGGCTAGTAAAGTAGTTTATAAATCATAGAGAAGTTGGAATACAGTAGGTTTAACACCAATATAAATAAATAATGAGTTCATTACAGTACCTTGAAGTGGTATTTTGTTTTCTTTCGCTAACGGAGCTCACGAGATTTTCTACTTTAAGTTTGTGTTGTGAAGTTTTTAGGTTTTGGGTAAAGATTTGATGGATCATCTAACAAGGAGTGGCAAGAACCTAAGCTTGGGGATGCCCATGAAACCCCAAGATAATCTAAGGACACCTAAAATCCAAAGCTTGGGGATGCCCCGGAAGGCACTAATGTCTACTACACAACCGTCTTCTTGTAGACGTTGTTGGGTCTCCAAGTGTAGAGGTTTGTAGGACAGTAGCAAATTTCCCTCAAGTGGATGACCTAAGGTTTATCAATCCATAGGAGGCGTAGGATGAAGATCGTCTCTCTCAAGCAACCTTGCAATCAAATAACAAAGAGTCTCTTGTGTCCCCAACACACCCAATACAATGGTAAATTGTATAGGTGCACTAGTTCGGCGAAGAGATGATGATACAAGTGGTATATGGATGGTATATAATAATTTTTGTAATCTGAAATAATAAAAACAGCAAGGTAACAAGTGATAAAAGTGAGCGTAAACGGTATTGCAATGCGTTAAAACAAGGCGTAGGGTTCATACTTTCAGTAGTGTAAGTCCTCTCAACAATACTAACATAATTGTATCATAAAACTATCCCTCAACATGCAACAAAGAGTCACTCCAAAGTCACTAATAGCAGAGAACGAACGAAGAGATTATGGTAGGGTACGAAACCACCTCAAAGTTATTCTTTCCAATCAATCTGTTGTGCTATTCCTATAAGTGTCACAAACAGCCCTAGAGTTCGTACTAGAATAACACCTTAAGATACAAATCAACCAAAACCCTAATGTCACCTAGATACTCCAATGTCACCTCAAGTATCCGTGGGCATGATTATACGATATGCATCACACAATCTCAGATTCATCTATTCAACCAACACAAAGGACCTCAAAGAGTGCCCCAAAGTTCTACCGGAGAATCACGACGAAAACGTGTGCCAACCCCTATGCATAGGTTCCCAATGTCACGAAACCCGCAAGTTGGTCACCTTAACATACATCAAGTGGCACGTGGTATCCCATTATCACCACAGATATCCACGGCAAGACATACCTCAAGTGTTCTCAAGTCTTTAAAGACTCAATCCAATAAGATTACATCAAAGGGGAAACTCAATTCATTACAGGAGAGAAGAGGGGAGGAGAAACATAGGATCCAACTATAATAGCAAAGCTCGCGATACATCAAGATCAGGCCAAATCAAGAACACGAGAGAGAGAGAGAGAGATCAAACACATAGCTACTGGTACATACCCTCAGCCCCGAGGGAGAACTACTCCCTCCTCGTCATGGAGAGCACCGGGATGATGAAGATGGCCACCGGAGAAGGATTGTCCCCTTCGGCAGGGTGCCGGAACGGGTCTAGATTGGCTTTTGGTGGCTACGGAGGCTTCTGGCGGCGGAACTCCCGATCTATGTTGCGTTCTCAAAGTTTTAGGTCACGTAGGTATATATGGGTGCAGGAGGTATGTCAGGGGAGCCACGAGGGCCCCACTAGACAGGGGGCGCGCCCTAGGGGGGGCACCCCCCACCCTTGTGAGCACCTCGTTCCTTCCTTGATGTGGGGTCCAAGTCCATCAGGTGTGTTTCCTTCCAAAAATAACTTCTCCAGTTGAGTTCGTTCCGTTTCGACTCCGTCTGATATTCCTTTTTTTCGAAACACTGAAATAGGCATAAAACAGCAAATCTGGGCTGGGCCTCCGGTTAATAGGTTAGTCCCAAAAGTAATATAAAAGTGGATAATAAAGCCCAATATTGCCCAAAACAGTAGATAATATAGCATGAAGCAATCAAAAATTATAGATACGTTGGAGACGTATCAATCATCCCCAAGCTTAATTCCTGCTCGTCCTCGAGTAGGTAAATGATAAAAAAGATAATTTTTGATGGGAAAAAGTCCATTTTAAACCCTAAATTCGTACAGGTTTGGCGAAATGAACCCTCAAGTCGAAATCCCGGTCGATTGCACCCTGAACTATGCAATCCTGGTCTAAATCGAACCTTGACATGGTTTGATACATAAAAACGCTGACGTGGCAGGGATTTGTCTGGCTCACGGGCCAAGCAGCAGCGATGTTGACCACAGCTCGCACTGGGCCGGCCCATCATACTCTTTTTTATTTACGTTTTTCTGCAAAACGTTTCAAAAAACGCGCGCCATGACGTTTCGAACCCAGCAACTCACAGGCACGGTACGAGCGCGCTAACCATCCGGGACAACATCCGCCTTGTGATAGTTTATTTTTTTCATTCTATTTTTAATAACGATAAATTTTTGTGCTAGATTCCAGCTTGTTTGCTTTTTTGTGCCGTTTTTCTTCTTTTTTCAATTTCGAGAACTTTTCTCGAGTTTATGAATTTTTTTCGTTTCTGTGAACTTTTTTTCGAATCTTTTGAATGCATGAACTTTTTCAAATTCAATGAACCTGTTTTCAAAATAATGAAAATTTTCTACATTTGATGAACTTTTCAAGTTGACTAACTTTTCAATGAATTTGTATTTTTTTGCCTATTAAAATGTCTTTTTTCTGTTACACTGCTAAAAAAAGGTGTGCACATAAGGTGTTTTGAACTTGCAACCTCCCCTTTTTGGTGCAAAAACTGTCCTTACCAACCACGCCACCTCACCTCTTGTGAATAATTTATTCCAATTTCTTAGCTTTTTTTGTTTTTATCTAATGCGTGAAACTTTTTACAGAACACGTGGACTTTTTTTTGAATCCGTGGACTCTTTTCAAATCCACGAACTCTTTTCATTTTTACAACTTCTTTCAAAATTTTGAGAACTTCTCTTTTGAAAATTTGTGAACTTCTTTTGAAAACATTTGAATTTTTTCTAAATCCGTGAAATTTTTATAAAAAAATTGCGGCCTTTTTTCCTTTTGAAAAATTGGTTCACGAGGTTTTTTTTTCGTTTGGTATTCCCTACTAAGATGTCCACGAATTTAATAAAAAAATAAAAACGAAAAATATAAATAAAAAGAACAGAAAAAGAAAGAAGAAAAAGAAGAAACAGGGATAATGTGAACAATGATGTGCTGACCAGGTGGTTACTTCCGTCGACTAACAGCAGCAGGTCGCGGGTTCTAGTCACCATACGTGCTCTTTTTTTTGCAGTTTTAAAGAATAAAAAAACTGCGCGTTTTAAAAGAAGGAAAAGGAAAACTGAAGCGGGCCGGCACAATGGGGAACAGTGCGGCGAAATGGCACCAATCCCGGCCATCCTGTGACACGTCGTTGATCCTGGTTTGCCAAACGACTCCAGGGTTCAGTTTAGACCGGGATTACATAATTCAGGGTGCAATCGACCGGGATTTCGACTTAAGGGTTTATTTCGTCGAACCTCTACGAATTCAGGGTTTAAAATGGACTTTTTCCTTTTTGATGTGGAATGCTAGTTGGCATTATTTCAATGTAATTCTTCTTACTTGTGATATGAATATTCAGATCTGAAATATTCAAGACAAAAGTTCATATTGACATAAAAATAATAATACTTCAAGCATACCAACTAAGCAATTATGTTTTATCAAAATAACATGGCCAAAGAAAGTTATCCCTACAAAATCATATAGTCTGGCTATGCTCCATCTTCACCACACAAAATATTTAAATCATGCACAACCCCGATGACAAGCCAAGCAATTGTTTCATACTTTTGATGTTCTAAAACTTTTTCAATCTTCACGCAATACATGAGCGTGAGCCACGGACATAGCACTAAGGTGGAATAGAATGGTGATTGTGGAGAAGACAAAAAGGGAGAAGATAGTCTCACATCGACTAGGCGTATCAACGGGCTATGGAGATGCCCATCAATAGATATCAATGTGAGTGAGTAGGGATTGCCATGCAACGGATGCACTAGAGCTATAAGTATATGAAAGCTCAACAAAAGAATCTAGTGGGTGTGCATCCAACTTGCTTGCTCACGAAGACCTAGGGCAATTTGTGGAAGCCCATCATTGGAATATACAAGCCAAGTTCTATAATGTAAAATTCCCACTAGTATATGAAAGTGCCAACATATGAGACTCTCTATATGAAGAACATGGTGCTACTTTGAAGCACAATATATGAGACTCGCTATATCATGGTGCTACTTTGAAGCACAAGTGTGGAAAAAAGGATAGTAGCATTGTCCCTTTTTATTTTATTTTTTATTTGGCCTTTCTTTTTTTTATTTGGCCTTTTTTGGGACAATGCTCTATTGAATGATGATCATCACACTTCTATTTATTTACAACTCAATGATTACAACTCGATACTAAAACAAAGTATGACTCTATATGAATGCCTCCGGCGGTGTACCGGGATGTGCAATGAATCAAGAGTGACAAGTATGAAAGAATTGTGAATGGTGGCTTTGCCACAAATACAATGTCAACTACATGATCATGCTAGCAATATGACAAAGATGAAGCGTGTCATAATAATGGAACGGTGGAAAGTTGCATGGCAATATATCTCGGAATGGCTATGGAAATGCCATAATAGGTAGGTATGGTGGCTGTTTTGAGGAAGGTATATGGTAGGTGTATGATACCGGCGAAAGGTGTGCGGTATTAGAGAGGCTAGCAAAGGTGGAAGGGTGAGAGTGCGTATAATCCATGGACTCAACATTAGTCATAAAGAACTCATATAGTTATTTCAAAAATCTAGAAGTTATCAAAGCAAAGTATTACGCGCATGCTCCTAGGGGGATATATTGGTAGGAAAAGACCATCACTCGTCCCCGACCGCCACTCATAAGGAAGACAATCAATAAATAAATCATGATCCGACTTCGTAACATAACGGTTCACCATATGTGCATGCTACGGGAATCACAAACTTCAACACAAGTATCTCTCAAATTCACAACTACTCAACTAGCATGACTCTAATATCACCATCTCCATATCTCAAAACAATCATCAAGCATCAAACTTCTCATAGTATTCAACACACTGATAAGAGAATTTTATTATTCTTGAATACCTAGCATATTAGGATTTTCAGCAAATTACCATGCTATTTAAGACTCTCAAAATAATCTAAGTGAAGCATGAGAGTTCATCTATTTCTTCAAAATAAAACTACGACCATGCTCTAAAAGATATAAGTGAAGCACTAGAGCAAATGACAAACTACTCCGAAAGATATAAGTGAAGATCAATGAGTAGTCAAATAATTATGCAACTATGTGAAGACTCTCTAACATTTAATAATTTTAGATCTTGGTACTCTATTCAAACAGCAAGCAAAGCAAAATAAAATGACATCTAAGAATAGCAAACATCATGTGAAGAAGCAAAAACTTAGGATCAACCGATACTAACCGATAATTGTTGAAGAAGAAAGGTGGGATGCCAACCGGGGCATCCCCAAGCTTAGACGCTTGAGACATCTTGAAATATTATCTTGGGGTGCCTTGGGCATCCCCAAGCTTGAGCTTTTGTGTCTCCTTAATTCCTCTCATATCATGGTCTCCCTAAATCGCAAAAGCTTCATCCACACAAAACTCAACAAGGACTCGTGAGATAAGTTAGTATAAACCATTGCAAAACCTTATCATACTTTACTGTAGCAAATCACTAAAATTATTATTCAACATTTCATACTAAATGGCTCTGCATATTTAATAGTCCTATCCTCAAATAGAATCATTAAAGAAGCAAACATATGTAAACATAACAGCAATCTGTCTAAACAGGATAGTCTGTAAAGAATGATGCAACATTCATACTTCCCTAGCTCCAAAAATTATGAAATAAAATTCCCACTGTAGTAAATTTATCAGAGCTTAATATGCAAAAGGTTTCAACATTTTATCACATTCTGACTTTTCTAGGGAATTATTGCAACAGCGGTAAACATTCTGTTTTCAAACAGCAACATGTGGACTTCTAAAATAGGCATAGTAAAGGCTATCAATGCCACTTTTATTGAAATAAAAGATGCAAAACATTGTTCTAAATAACAGAAAGCAAACCCTAACAAAATGAATTGAAGCTCCAAGCAAAACACATATCATGTGGCGAATAAAAATATAGCTCAAGTAAAGTTACCGATGAACGAAGACGAAAGAGGGGATGCCTTCCGGGGCATCCCCAACCTTAGGCTCTTGGTTGTCCTTGAATATTACCTTGGGGTGCCTTGGGAATCCCCAAGATTTAGGCTCTTGCCACTCCTTATTCCATAGTCCATCGAATCCTTACCCAAAACTTGAAAACTTCGCAACACAAAACTTAACAGAAAACTCGTAAGCTCCGTCAGTATAAGAAAATAAATCACCACTTCAAGGTATTGTAATGAACTCATTCTTTATTTATATTGATGTTAAACCTACTGTATTCCAACTTCTCTATGGTTCATAAACTATTTTACTAGCCATAGATTCATCAAAATAAGTAAACAACACATGAAAAACAGAATCTGTCAAAAAGAGAATAGTCTATAGTAATCTGGATCAAACATATACTTCTGGAACTCATAAAATTCTCAAATAAATTGATTGACCTGAGGAATTTATCTATTAATCACCTTCAAAAAGAATTAACTAAATATCACTCTCCAAATAAAAATGGCAGCAATTCTCATGAGCGCTAAAGTTTCTGTTTTTTACAGCATGATCAACAAGACTCTCCCCAAGTCTTCCCAAAGGTTCTACTTGGCACAAAAACTAATTAAAAGCATAAAATCACATCTAAATAGAGTCTAGATGGATTATTTATTATTAAACAGGGACAAAAAGCAAGGAGCTAAAAGTGCTATCGTTTAATGCCCCTAGCTAGGCATGATAATGACAATGATGCTCACATAAAGGATAAGAATTGAAACATAAAGAGAGCATCATGAACAATATGACTAGCACATTTAAGTCTAACCCACTTCCTATGCATAGGGATTTTGTGAGCAAACAACTTATGGGAACAAGAATCAACTTCCATAGGAAGGTAAAACAAGCATAACTTCAAAATTTTAAGCACATAGAGAGGAAACTTGATATTATTGCAACTCCTACAAGCATATATTCCTCCCTCATAATAATTTTCAGTAGCATCATGAATGAATTCAACAATATAACCAGCACATAAAGCATTCTTTTCATTATCTACTTGCATAGAAAATTTACTACTCTCCACATAAGCAAAATTCTTCTCATTCGAAATAGTGGGAGTAAACTCAACAAAATAACTATCATGTAATTGAAAATTAAGATCAAGATGACCAGGTTCATTTTTATTATTATTCTCTAAAGCATACGTGTCATCACAATAATCATTATAGATAGGAGGCATGCTTTCATCATAATAAATTTGCTCATCAATACTTGGGGGACAAAAAATATCATCTTCATCAAACATAGCTTCCCCAAGCTTGTGGCTTTGCATATCATTAGCATCATGGATATTCAAGGAATTCATACTAACAACATTGCAATCATGCCCATCATTCAAATATTTAGTGCCAAACATTTTATAGATTTCTTCTTCTAGCACTTGAGCACAATTATCCTTTCCATCATACTCACGGAAGATATTAAAAAGGTGAAGCGTATGAGACAAACTCAATTCCATATTTTTTATAGTTTTATTTTAGAAACTAAACTAGTGATAAAACATGAAACTAAAAGACTCGATTGCAAGATCTAAAGATATACCTTCAAGCACTCACCTCCCAGGCAACGGTGCCAGAAAAGAGCTTGATGTCTACTACACAACCCTCTTCTTGTAGACGTTGTTGGGCCTCCAAGTGCTGAGGTTTGTAGGACAGTAGCAAATTTCCCTCAAGTGGATGACCTAAGATTTATCAATCCGTAGGAGGCGTAGGATGAAGATCGTCTCTCTCAAGCAACCCTGCAACCAAATAACAAAGAGTCTCTTGTGTCCCCAACACACCCAATACAATGGTAAATTGTATAGGTGCACTAGTTCGGCGAAGAGATGATGATACAAGTGGTATATGGATGGTAGATAATAGTTTTTGTAATCTGAAATAATAAAAAAGCAAGGTAACAAGTGATAAAAGTGAGCGTAAACGGTATTGCAATGCGTTCAAACAAGGCCTAGGGTTCATACTTTCACTAGTGTAAGTCCTCTCAACAATACTAACATAATTGGATCATAAAACTATCCCTCAACATGCAACAAAGAGTCAATCCAAAGTCACTAATAGTGGAGAACGAACAAAGAGATTATGGTAGGGTACGAAACCACCTTAAAGTTATTCTTTCCAATCAATCCGTTGGGCTATTCCTATAAGTGTCACAAACAGCCCTAGAGTTCGTACTAGAATAACACCTCAAGATACAAATCAACCCAAACCCTAATGTCACCGAGATACTCCAACGTCAGCTCAAGTATCCGTGGGCATGATTATACGATATGCATCACACAATCTCAGATTCATCTATTCAACCAACACAAAGGACCTCAAAGAGTGCCTCAAAGTTCTACCGGAGAATCACGACGAAAACGTGTGCCAACCCCTATGCATAGGTTCCCAATGTCACGAAACCCGCAAGTTGGTCACCTTAACATACATCAAGTGGCACGTGGTATCTCATTGTCACCACAGATATCCACGACAAGACATACATCAAGTGTTCTCAAGTCTTTAAAGACTCAATCCGATAAGATTACTTCAAAGGGGAAACTCAATTCATTACAAGAGAGAAGAGGGGAGGAGAAACATATGATCCAACTATAATAGCAAAGCTCGTGATACATCAAGATCGTGCCAAATCAAGAACACGAGAGAGAGAGAGAGAGAGAGAGATCAAACACATAGCTACTGGTACATACCCTCAGCCCCGAGGGAGAACTACTCCCTCCTCGTCATGGAGAGCACCGGGATGATGAAGATGGCCACCGGAGAAGGATTGCCCCCTCCGGCAGGGTGTCGGAACGGGTCTAGATTGGCTTTTGGTGGCTACAGAGGCTTCTGGCGGCGGAACTCCCGATCTATGTTGCGTTCTGGAAGTTTTAGGTCACGTAGGTATATATGGGTGTAGGAGGTACGTCAGGGGAGCCACGAGGGCCCCACGAGACAGGGGGTGCGCCCTAGGGGGGGCGCCCCCCACCCTCGTGAGCACCTCGTTCCTTCCTTGACGTGGGGTCCAAGTCCATCAGGTGTGTTTCCTTCCAAAAATAACTTCTCCAGTTAATTTCGTTCTGCTTCGACTCCGTCTGATATTCCTTTTCTTCGAAACACCGAAATAGACATAAAACAACAAATCTGGGCTGGGCCTCCAGTTAATAGGTTAGTCCCAAAATTAATATAAAAGTGGATAATAAAGCCCAATATTTCCCAAAACAGTAGATAATATAGCATGGAGAAATCAAAAATTATAGATACGTTGGAGACGTATCAGGCACCCCCTCTTTCGTCTACTTCTATCGGTAACTTTACTTGGAGCTATATTTTTATTCACCACATGATATGTGTTTTGCTTGGAGCGTCTTGTATGATTTGAGTCTTTGCTTTTTAGTTTACCACAATCATCCTTGCTGTACAGACCTTTTGAGAGAGCCATACATGATTTGGAATTTGTTAGAATACTCTATGTGCTTCACTTATATCTTTTGAGTTATATAGTTTTGCTCTAGTACTTCACTTATATCTTTTAGAGCACGGTGGTGGATTTGTTTTATAGAAACTATTGATCTCTCATGCTTCACTTAGATTATTTTTGAGAGTCTTAAATAGCATGGTAATTTGCTTAAATAATCCTAATATGCTAGGTGTTCAAGATTAATAAAAAATTTCTTATGAGTGTTTTGAATACTAAGAGAAGTTTGATGCTTGATGATTGTTTTAAGATATGGAGGTAATAATATCAAAGTCATGCTAGTTGAGTAGTTGTGAATTTGAGAAATGCTTGTGTTGAAGTTTGCAAGTCCCCTAGCATGCACATATGGTAAACATTATGTAACAAATTTGAAACATGAGGTGTTATTTGATTGTCCTTCTTATGAGTAGCGATCGGGGACGAGCGATGGTCTTTTCCTACCAATCTATCCCCCTAGGAGCATGCACGTAGTGCTTGGTTTTTGGTGACTTGTATATTTTTGCAATAAGTATGTGAGTTCTTTATGACTAATGTTGAGTCCATGGATTATACGCACTCTCACCCTTCCATCATTGCTAGACTCTTCAGTACCGTGCATTGCCCTTTCTCACATTGAGATTTGGTGCAAACTTCGCTGGTGCATCCAAACCCCGTGATATGATACGCTCTTTCACACATAAACCTCCTTATATCTTTCTCAAAACAGCCACCATACCTACCTATTATGGCATTTCCATAGCCATTCCGAGATATATTGCCATGCAACTTTCCATCATTCCATTTATCATGACACATTCATCATTGTCATATTGCTTAGCATGATCATGTAGTTGACATGGTATTTGTGGCAAAGCCACTGTTTGTAATTCTTTTCATACATGTCACTCTTGGTTTATCGCATATCCCACTACACAGCCGGAGGCATTCATATAGAGTCATCTTTTGTTCTAGCATCGAGTTGTAAATAAATAGAAGTGTGATGATCATCATTTTCTAGAGCATTGTCCCAAGTGAGGAAAAAAAGAGAAAGGCCATAAAAAGGAGAAGGCCCAAAAAAATGAGAGAAAAAGAGAGAAGGGACAATGTTACTATCCTTTGCCACACTTGTGCTTCAAAGTAGCACCATAATCTTCATGATAGAGAGTCTTTTGTTTTGTCACTTTCATATACTAGTGGGAATTTTTCATTATAGAACTTGGCTTGTATATTCCAACTATGGGCCTCCTCAAGTGCCCTAGGTCTTCGTGAGCAAGCAAGTTGGATGCACACCCACGCTTTCATACATTTATAGCTCTAGTGCATCCGTTGCATGGCAATCCCTATTCCTTGCATTAACATCAATCGATGGGCATCTCCATAGCCCATTGATTAGCCTCGTTGATGTGAGACTTTCTCCTTTTTTTTCTTCTCCACATAACCCCCATCATCATATTCTATTCCACCCATAGTGCTATGTCCATGGCTCGCGCTCATATATTGCGTGAAAGTTTATAGGTTTGAGATTACTAAAGTATAAAACAATTGCTTGGCTTGTCATCGGGGTTGTGCATGATGAGAGCATTCTTGTGTGACGAAAATGGAGCATGACTAATCTATATGACTTTGTAGGGATGAATTTTCTTTGGCCATGTTATTTTGAGAAGACATAATTGCTTAGTTAGTATGCTTGAAGTATTATTATTTGTATGTCAATATGAACTTTTATCTTGAATCTTTCGGATCTGAATATTCATACCACAATTAAGAAGAATTACATTAAAATTGTGCCAAGTAGCACTCCGCATCAAAAATTTTGTTTTTATCATTTACCTACTCGAGGACGAGCAGGAATTAAGCTTGGGGATGTTTGATACGTCTCCAATGTATCTATAATTTTTGATTGTTCCATGCTATCTTATCTAGTGTTTTGGACATTATTGGGCTTTATTATCCACTTTTATATTATTTTTTGGGACTAACCTATTAACCGAAGGCCCAGCCCAGAATTGCTGTTTTTTTGCCTATTTTAGGGTTTTGAAGAAAAGGAATATCAAACGGAATAAACCTTAGGGAACATGATTTTCTCACCGAACATGATCCAGGAGACTTGGACCCTACGTCAAGAAACAAAGGATGAGGCCATGAGGTAGGGGGGCGCGCCTACCCCCCCTAGGCGCGCCCTCCAACCTCGTGGCCCCCCTGTTGCTCCACCGACGTACTCCTTCCTCCTATATATACCTACGTAGCCCCAAACGACCGGATACGGAGCCAAAACCCTAATTCCACCGCCGTAACTTTCTGTATCCACGAGATCCCATCTTGGGGCCTGTTCCGGAGCTCCGCCGGAGGGGGCATCCATCATGGAGGGCTTCTACATCAACACCATAGCCCCTCCGATGAAGTGTGAGTAGTTTACCTCAGACCTTCGGGTCCATAGTTATTAGCTAGATGGCTTCTTCGCTCTTTTTGGATCTCAATACAATGTTCTCCCCCTCTCTTGTGGAGATCTATTCGATGTAATCTTCTTTTTGCGGTGTGTTTGTTGAGACTAATGAATTATGGGTTTATGATGAAGTTTATCTATGAACAATATTTGATTCTACTCTGGATTCTTTTATGTATGATTGGTTATCTTTGCAAGTCTCTTCGAATTATTAGTTTGGTTTGGCCTACTAGATTGACATTTCTTGCAATGGGAGAAGTGCTTAGCTTTGGGTTCAATCTTGCGGTGTCCTTTCCTAGTGACAGTAGGGGCAGCAAGGCACGTATTGTATTGTTGCCATCGAGGATAACAAGATGGGGTTTTTATCATATTGCATGAATTTATCCCTCTACATCATGTCATCTTGTTTAAGGCATTACTCTGTTTTCACGAACTTAACACTCTAGATGCATGCTGGATAGCGGTGGATGAGTGGAGTAATAGTAGTAGATGCAGACAGGAGTCGTTCTACTTGTCTCAGACATGATGCCTATATACATGATCATACCTAGATATTCTCATAACTATGCTCAATTCTGTCAATTGCTCAACAGTAATTCGTTCACCCACCGTAAAATACTTATGCTCTTGAGAGAAGCCACTAGTGAAACCTATGGCCCCGGGTCTATCTTCATCATATTAATCTTCCAATACTTAGTTATTTCCTTTGCTTTTTACTTTGCTTTTTATTTTACTTTGCATCTTTACCAGAAAAATACCAAAAATATTATCTTATCATATCTATTAGATCTCACTCTCGTAAGTGACCGTGAAGGGATTGACAACCCCTTATCGCGTTGGTTGCGAGGATTTATTTGTTTTGTGCAGGTGCGAGGGTGTGACGCCCTCGATTCAATCGTACACTAACCATACACACAAATGTGTACGATCAAGATCAAGGACTCACGGGAAGATATCACAACACAACTCTAGACACAAATTAAAATAATACAAGCTTTATATTACAAGCCAGGGGCCTCGAAGGCTCGAATACATAAGCTCGAATACACAAGAGTCAGCGGAAGCAACAATATCTGAGTACAGACATGAGTTAAACAAGATTGTCTTAAGAAGGCTAGCACAAAAGCAACAATGATCAAACAGGCAAGGCCTCCTGCCTGGGAGCCTCCTAACTACTCCTAGTCGTCGGCGGTCTTCACGTAGTAGTAGGCATCCTCCGGGTAGTAGTAGACATCAGTGGCATCGTCTGGCTCCCGGGCTCCGTCATCTGGTCGCAACAATCGGGTATGGGGGAAAAGAAGTAGCAAAGAAACTGTGAGTACTCATCCAAAGTACTCGCAAGACTTACATCAGATCTAAACTAAGTATGCATCTGTATCAAAGGAATGGGTTGTATTTGTGGACTAAACTGTAGAATGCCAGAAGGGAAGGGGAAAGCCTAGCCTATCGAAGACTAGCATCTTCTGGAAACCACCATCTTGCAGCAACAGGAGGGAGTAGAGTAACATAAAGTAAAGTAGTAGTAGAGTTATCAACCTCGGCCAGAGATCCTTTCTCGACTCCTTGCAAGAAAGCAATCCCAGAGCCATACTATCCATTTCTCATCACAATCCAATTCTCATCACCATGTATCACCTCAAGTATCCAGTTCTAGTTGTATCGATCAGGATACAACTCCAAGTGTCTGTTACTGTAGGACAGGCTAACGATAGATGTTTTCTTCCCTGTAGGGGTGCACCAACTTACCCACCATGCTCGATTAACTCCGGCCGGACACACTTTCCTGGGTCATGCGCGGCCTCGGCCAAACAATACGCCGCAACCCGACCTAGGCTTAATAGAGAGGCCAGCACGCCGGACTAAACCTATGCCCCCAGGGATCATGGACCATCTCCCCGGGAACTCCCGCACGTTGCGAATGTGGCCGGTGAGCAGACCTAGCTACCTCCTTCAACAAGGTAGGTGCTTTCCAGTCCAACCCGGCGCGCGCCGCTCAGTTGCTGACGTCATTTAAGCTTCGGCTGATGTATACGACGCAGAACGCCCATACTATGCCCACATGATGGTTAGTGCTATCAGGCCAGAGGCCCCTCGGATCAAATATCCAAATCGTAGTGGATTAGGAACGCGCGGTAACGAGCAGAGACTCACGATCGATGTGACCCCGTCGCCCCGTCTCGAGTACTTGCGGCAAGGGCTAAGAATGCCCGACCATGCCTCGTAAGTATCTCGCGGGCACCTTCCAGGTCAACCCGACTGCACATCACTCGCAATTAAGCTCGCGCGGGTACCACTCAGGGTCAACCCATCTTTAGTCACATGGTTCAGTGCAAAGTCATAGTAACCATAGTAACTGTGTGTCTAACACCAAGGGGAAAACCCGAGGAATCACCCCCTCTTAATTCCACTCGATGTTGTCATCAAGGTGAACGTAAGAGGATCCACCCTCGAGGTTCACGTTTGATGGGTTGCACGACAGAGCCGTAACGGAAGTGGTTAAGGAGGAAATCACCCTCGATGGCCTCGACCGTAAAGCTACACTACGGAGATCTCATCAGGAGTGATGTAAGAGGTTCCACCCTCAACACTCGATGGTAACTCTACAGAGTCGTACAACTAAGGGGGGTGATGTGCGGTGTCGGGGCCTGGGCGTCGATCACATTGATCGAGTCATCGAACATAAAGCGGGGCAACTGGGACAAGGTGGGGGTCACTGATGGATCACTAACCATCCTATACTAAGCAGTTTAGGATAAGCAGGTAAGGTATGAAAGCAGGTAACAACCACAGGCTATGCATCAGAGTAGGATCATACAGAAAACAGTAGCAGTTCTAATGCAAGCATGAGAGGGAAAGAAATGGGCGATATCGGAATGCTCAAGGGGGTGTTTGCTTGCCTGGTTGCTCTGGCAAGGAGGGGTCGTCGTCGACGTAGTCGATCACAGGGGGAACATCGGTCTCGAGGTCTACCGAAGAGAAGAGGGGGAAGAAACAATAAATATAAAGCAAACAAAGCATCACAAAGCATAACATGGCAACACGCAGCGCTAGGAGTGTTCTAAAGTAGTGCTGCACGAAACAGGTGAAGGGGGAATTCAACCGGGAAGGTATTCCCGGTTCCGGACTTGTGTCAGACAGATGACAGGAGGGGGAAAGTTCTATGTTCAGATAGTCAGAGACATCTGACAGGAAAAGAGATAGCGTATTAGGATTTGTTGGATTTTTCTGACCAACTTTCATGTAGAAGACATTTTCATCCGAGTTACGGTTTATTTTCTATGAATTTTCAAAGATTTAAAGTTTTTATGAAATTCCTGAATTTATTACTAATTCGAAATTAAAAGAAAAAAAGGCTATGGGTACCCAAAACTGTACCCAGCCAGAGGTACAGAGAAGCTGACATGTGGGGCCAGGGCCCAGTTGACTTAGTCAACAGCCAAGACAGCATTGACTAGTCAAAGTGAATAGTGGCCTACTTGTCATGGACTTATCTATTCTAAATCTAGTTTAGCATTTTAATATAAACAGTTGGTCCTGCATGCCATTTACTATTAGACTAATTAACTACTACAGTACGAACTAAACTAACTAGCACGGCCGGCCACACACACCACACCACACGCACTCACGCACACACACAGAACACTCACACGCAGAACACACAATGCTTGGGTTAAAAGAAGATAGTATTTTGTGATTTTTGTAGGATTTAAACCATGTATCAAGTGGATTTAGTCCCATGGAAACATTTGAGCCTCATCAAGTGTACTACCTACTCATATTATTTTTACACATATTAAAAACTGTTTAACCACTGATTAGTGGCTGTTTAGGGGCTTAGTCAACATAGAAAACCAAAAGCTAACTAGTAGCAGCTACAGTAGATAGTAGTAGTACAATAGAGCAGTGTTGGGCAGTGGCATGGCTCTGGCGCTGCAGGCGTGCGTAGGCGGGGCAGCCGCAACGACAGGCGAGGGGGAGCAGCGCCGAGCGCGGCAGTGCGGGCACGCGGTGCGCGAGCGCGGGGCCGCTGCGGCAATGGCTCCGCGGTGGGCGACGGCAAGCGGCAGTGGCAGCATCAAGCCACAGCAGCAGTACGCAGAGTAGCAGCGGTAGTACAAGCAAGCGGCGGAGGCGCAAGCAGCAGTGGCAAGCGGCAACAGCAGCAGGGCGCGGTCGTGGCGGCAGGGCTGGGCCGCGGACAAGCCCGGGCACATGCGCGTGAGGGCGCGGGCAGGGTGCGTTTGAATGGCCGGACGACGTCGTGTCGAATGGCGGTGGTGCGATATGCTGCGGTGGCTGGAACTGAGCGCTACGGGGCTCGACAGAGCGCGAGGGAGGGGTGCAACGGGCCCGCACGGACGTGATGAGCACGATCCCGAGCTCATCTGAGCTTGACGCAGAGCAACAGCACGGCTTCGAGCACGCCGGCGGAAGCAAAGGCACGGCAACGACAGCGAATTAGCTAGGGACGAATGCGGCCGCGGGAAGAAAGAATGGATGGAGAGAGGAGCTTACCGAGCGGCCAAGAAAGGCCCTCGACAGCTTTGTAGCAGCAGGGGATGACGAAGACGGAGGCGGTCACCGGCGACGCAGAAGACGGAGACGAGCTCGATCCGCTCGATGCCGAGCCCGTCGTCTCCAGTGGCTCGGCTCAGGCGACGCAGCGGAGGGCGGCGAAGCTCCGTGACATCTCGCCGGGGCTTGGGGTCGTCGGAGAGCGCGGAATCGACGGCAGTGAGCGGCGGAGGCTATCGGGAGTGGGCGGATCTAGCAAGGGGAAAAGGGGGAATGCACTTAGGGCACTAGGGTTCGTCAAGGGGGGTTCGGGGAGGACTTGTAGGTCGAGTAGGACGCCGGGAGGGGTCGGATGGCCGCCACGCAAGTGGCCACGGCCGGCGGATGGCCGCCACGGCCATCCCAGCCTCCTGTAGCGAGAAGAGGAGGGCGTGTGGGGCTAGCTGAGCCGATTTTTGCTAAATGGGCCACGGTGCCAGTAGATTAGGCCATCTACTTCCTCTCTCTTTTCTCGTTTCTTTACATTTCTACCACTGATTTCTACTTGCTATAGTAAATGAATTTACTTCAGCTTGAAATTTGGCACAAAATTAAAGCACAATATCTTGGAGCGAAACATAAAGTTTTGAGTTATTTGGGAACTCATAAATATTTGTTTATTTTGAAAAGGTTACATTTGTTGTAGTTGGACCATTATATAATTTTCCAGGGGCACTTTGGGAATCCAAAAGAGGTTGGTTCCAACATGACAAATATCCAGAGATTATTTTCCACACTTTGAACATTTTATTTTGCATGTTTGAGAAATTTGAATTTTGACTTTAATTTGAAATTGAACCAGATTGAATCAAAGGGGGATTTAGCAATAGTGAAAATGATGACATGGCATCATTAACTTGGGATTGTTGTAGCTTAATTATCCGGGCGTCACAGAGGGCTCGCGCGTAGCCTCCTACTGGATTGATACCTTGGTTCTCAAAAGCTGAGGGAAATACTTACGCTACTTTGCTGCATCACCCTTTCTTCTTCAAAGGAAAACCAACACAGTGCTCAAGAGGTAGCATGGTGAGCTAAAGGACGTAAGGAGTCTCTTAAAATAAGGTCCAAGGGATCAAGGAGTTTAGCAGCTTCATAAAAAAATGACAGCCATATTTGTTAAATTTGCCTTGTGCAGAGGTACAAAAAGCACCACTTGTCCGCAGTGAGGTGATATACAAAAGGAACCGAAGAAGCCTCCAAGTTGTTTGCATTGTGGTTTGCTTGGGCACAACAATTGTTGCCTTGAAAATTTTGGAATACCACTGCTTGTGATTGAAAACTCGGTTGTGATGTACTAGCTCTCTACCTTTGAACTACAAAAACGTCTTATACTAAGGTACAAAGGTAGTAGTTTCTAGCTAAAAATGTCAATTGAAATCGGACTGAAAACTAAGTGAGTTTTACAATATTAGAAGAGATGCATACAAATAATTGTTTTTCATCTTTATTTATATGTTGCGAACGATAATACAAAAGGATCATTTTGATAATTTTTATTTTCTCACATTATGAGAGAGATGGAGATGGATTATGTTGACGTTCAAACTGATTCATCGACAAGGGTCCCAAAGCAATGCTGTTAGAAGGAGCCAAAAGTTCATGTTTTATACAACAAATACAACTGTAAATATGAAATTAGAAAATGTTAAAAGGCCCGTGGCAACGAACGGGGCATTCTACTAGTTATTTTTTGTTCTGTACTTTTTATTCCTGTTTAGTAATAAATAATTTATCTAGCCTCTATTATGATTTTGTTTTTTATGTTTTAATTAGTGTTTGTGCCAAGTAAAGCCTTTAGGATCTTCTTGGATGATTGTTGTTTGATCTTGCTGAAAAAAAACCAGAAAGTATGCGCTCACGATTTTTTTTCATTTCTTACCAGAGAGAAATAAAATACCAATTCCCACTTCAGTAGATCAATATACAAATTATTTAGGACGTCCTATTTTTTCAGAATTTTTGGAGTTACAGAAGTATTCGAAACCTCCAGATTTCTATAGACTGTTCTGTTTTGACAGATTCGTTTTTTTCGTGTGTTGTTTGCTTATTTTGATGAATCTATTGCTAGTATCAGGGGGTATTGTAACACCCCGGATGTAACTTGCCATATTTGTAACTCTAACTCTTGCCATTTTCGGCTTTAAGTTATGAGGTTTCCCTTCATAGTTGGGTTTTGTCTTCGTTTTGCATTTTGTTCGTGTCCTGCATATCATATCATGTCATCATGTGCATCACATTTGCATTCGTGTTCGTCTCATGCATCCGAGCATTTCCCCGTTGTCAATTTTCCAATCCTACACTCCTACGTGCACCGACGCATCCCTCTTGTCTCTTTTCATGAGCAGGTGTTAAACGTTCTCGGAATGGACCGAGATTTGCCTAGTGGCCTTGCTGCACCACCGGTTAACCGGGTAGCCGCAAAGGCCTCTTGTGTGTTGCAGACCAACACCCCTCCAAAACGGCCCAAAAAACCATCCAAACCACTTCCATGTCCTCTGTCGTCGGATCACGATCGAGTGGGCGAAAACTACACCACATTTGGACACTCCTAACTACTCCTAACTATAAATATGTGATCCCCTCCAAAAATCTCGCAGTCTAAACCCTAGCTCCTCCCTCCTCCGCCGCCGGACACGTCCGGCCCGAGCCGGACGAAATCACCACCGCGCATCAGCCACTCCGAGAGCGACACATGGCATCTTCGCCGCCACCCGCCGCCACCGCGCCCCCGCGTGTCCCCGCCATCTGGCGCCCGCCGCCGCCGCCTCCACCCTGCTCCTCCTCCTCCGCCGCCCCGCTCCGCCAGCCGGCCGCCGAGCTCCTCTGCGCCCGCCGCCGCCCGCCGCGCGTCCGCCGTTGCCTGCGCCTGGCTTGACGAAGTTCTTTACCTTGGTCATATCATCTCCGCCAAGGGCATCGCTGTCCCCAATTGTGAATTGGGAACCGCCTCAGAATGTCAAGCATGTGACGCCCGGATAATTAAGCTACAGTAATCCCACGCTAATGATGCCACGTCACCACTATTACTGTTAGTAATCTCACATTGATCCAAATCTGGTTCAAATTCAAATTCAAATAATAAGTGAAATTCTAAAATTCTCAAACATGAAAACTAAAATGTTCATCATGTGGCAAATAATCCCTAACTTATTTTGGTGTTGGAACCAACCTTTTTCAAAATGTTTAAATGCCCTCAACCAAATAAAACCAGTAGCTCAAACAACAATTCAATTGCTTTTTAAATTATAAAAATATTAAACTAACTTGTATTGGTATCAAACTAGGTTTGGTAGTGGCCTATATTAATGATACTAATTTAGGTGTTGACTCGATATATTATAAAACTTAAATAATTATAAACTAAGTTAAAAAGGGAAAATAAATAAAAGGAAAAAGGTCAAACAAAAAGAACACATAAAAACAGAACCCCACCCCCCTGTCCAACTGGGCCATGACCCGGCCCACCGGCCCATTGGCCCAACCGCACCCCTCGCCTACAAGGCCTCTCACACCCCAACCGAAACCCTAACCGACACCCCCACTCCTCCCACTTGTTTGGTCTCCCCTTCCCTAGCGATCTAGTTCTGGATCGAGATCAGGCCGACGACTGTGCCCCGACGCCGGCGCCCCACCCTGTCGCCGCACGCCAACTGCCCCGACGCTGCCACGCCCCGCCGGCGCCGCCCCACCACCGCCGCCCGAAGACCTCGCCGAGGCCTCCTCATCTCCTCCTCAAGCCGCTCACCGGACTCCATCGTCGTTGTCGTCCCCGTCAACGCGGTCGTCCTCGTCTTCCTCCCCAAGCACCACTGCCCGCGAACCCTACACTTCCTCGTGAGCTCCCCTTCTCCTCACCCGGTCACCGCATTGCCCGTCGCCTCGCTCGTCCCGCTCCGCAGCACGCGCGCAGCCCGCGCCAGCTCCTCCGCTCATTGGCCGGAGCCCACGCCCCGTGCGCTCTCGCCCAGCCACATACCGCTCTAACTGCGCCCCACACGCCCTCCCCACGCCGCTCGCGCCCGTCCCGCTCGCCATCCCTGCCTCTCCGCGGCGCGCACGTCCCCATCTCGGCCGCCCACGCCCCGGCCTCCCCCTGCACGCCCATGTTTCGCCTACTGCCACTGCTCGCCCGCACCGCGCACGCTCGCCCGCACAGCGCCCTCGCCATGGCCACACCGCCCCCCTGCTGCTGGCCTGTGCGCCAGGCGCCTCGCCTTGGCGCTCCCGTGCAGCCGCAACCGTCGCCGCCGCTGCGCTGGCCGACCCCACCGCGTCCGCTCACCGCCGGCCCCCGCTCGACCTCGCTGCCATGGCCGAGCTCCCTCCTCGGCGTCCACCGCACCGCTCGGGCCTCCCCGCGCAGCTGCGCTCACCCCGGCACCGTTCTCGCCTGCCACCGCGACCACTGCCCTCCCCCGCCTCTCCTGGCCGTCGACCACCTCCGCTCCGCCGCCGTTGGGCCTCCGCCCACACCGTGCCGACGCCCCGCCGCCACCTGGTTGCCTCACCCCGCGACCCCGGGCGGGATCGGCCTCTCATCGGGCACGGGCGGCACACCCGGGCGCCTTTAGCCCACGCCCGTTATGGCCATGGGCCTATGACAGGAGGGCCCCGCCTCCAGAACGTTTCCATAAAAAACGAATTTAAATAAAATAATAATAATAATAATAATTAATTAATTTCATCAATTAATTAATGAATTAATTAACTTAATTAAGCATGTTAATTAATCTAATTAAGCTTAATTAATTAACCTAATCACTTTAATTAAGTCAATGACCAGTGGGACCCACACGTTAGCAACCCAGTCAACACCCCTGTTGACTGCTGACATCATGCTGACGTTAGTAGACACTATTCTGGATAATGTTGATTTTAATAATTAAATCAATCCTAAAGATGATTTAAATCTTTTAAAATTAATATAAAATAAACCGTAGCTCGGATGGAAAAACTTTGTACATGAAAGTTGCTCAAAACGACGAGACGAATCCAGATACACAGCCTGTTCATCCGCCATGCATCCCTAGCATAGCGAACATGCAACTTTCCCCCTCCGGTTCATCTGTCCGAAAACGCGAAACACCGAGGATCTTTTCCCGGATGTTTCCCCCCTTCACCGGTACCACCTCTTACCGCGTCAGGGCACCCCTAGCACCGCTACTTGTCATGTCATGCATCGCTATGCATCTGTTTGCTTAATATTTATTGTTTCTTCCCCCTCTTCTCTCGTTAGACACCGAGACTGACGCCGCTGCTACCTAGTACGACTACGGTGTTGACGACCCCTCTCTCTTGCCAGAGCAACCAGGCAAGCCCCCCCTTGATCGCCAGATATCGCCTATTCTTCACTCGACTGCTTGCATTAGAGTAGTGTAGCATGTTACTGCTTTCGGTTAATCCTATTCTGTTGCATAGCCTGTCATTGTTGCTTCAGTTGTTACCCTTACCTGCAATCCTAAATGCTTAATATAGGATGCTAGTATTTCATCAGTGGCCCTACATTCTTGTTCGTCTGCCATGCTATACTATCGGGTCGTGATCACTCGGAAGGTGATCATGGGTACATACATACATACATAAATACTATACAGGTGGTGACTAAAGTCGGGTCGGCTCATAGAGTACCCGCATGTGATTTCGATGTGGGGGCTGAAGGGGCAGGTGGTTCCATCCAGGTAGTGGTGGACCTGGGTTCCTGATGGCCCCCGATTGTTACCTTAAGGCAGAGCGACAGGGCAGGCGGAGACCACCTAGGTGAGAGGTGGGCCTGGCCCTGGTCGGCGTTCGTAGTTACTTCAAAATAACACGCTTACCGTGATCTGGGTATTTGATCTGAGTAACTGGCCTATACGCACTAACCAGCTGAGCAGGGATAGTTATGGGCACTCGACGTCGTGGTATCAGCTGAAGCCTTCGTGACATCAGCGACTGAGCGGCGCGTGCCAGGTTGGTCTGGAACGCCTGCTTTTGTATAAGGGAGGCTAGGTCTGCTTGCCGGCCGCGTTCGCAACATGTAGGTGTGCAATGGGCGATGGGCCCAGAACCCTGCGCCATAGGATTTAGACCGGCGTGGTGACCTCTATGTTGTTCCTAGGTAGGGCTGTGACGTGTTGATCTTCCGAGGCCGGGCATGACCCAGAAAAGTGTGTCCGGACAAAGGGGATCGAGCATGTTGGGGAATGTGGTCCACCCCTGCAGGGAAGTTAATCTATTCGAATAGCCATGATCTTCGGTAACAGGACGACTTGGAGTTGTACCTCGACCTTATGACAACTAGAACCGGATACTTAATAAAACACACCCTTCCAAGTGCCAGTTACAACCGATGATCGCTCTCTCACAGGGCGACGAGGGGAGGATCACCGGGTAGGATTATGCTATGCGATGATACTTGGTTAACTTACCATCTACTCTCCTCTACATGCTGCAAGATGGAGGTGGCCAGAAGCGTAGTCTTCGATAGGACTAGCTATCCCCCTCTTATTCCGGCATTCTGCAGTTCAGTCCACATATGTTATCCCTTTTCCATTTGATACGAATGCATACATATGTAGTGTAGCTCCTTGCTTGCGAGTACTTTGGATGAGTACTCACGGTTGCTTTGCTCCCCCTTTTCCCCTTCCTATACCCAATTGTTGCGACCAGACGATGGAGTCCAGGAGCCAGACGCCACCGTCGATGACGACTCCTACTACACTGGAGGTGCCTACTACTACGTGTAGGCCGCTGACGACGACCAGGAGTAGTTTAGGAGGATCCCAGGCAGGAGGCATGCGCCTCTTTCGATATGTATCCCTGTTTTTGCTAGCCTTCTTAAGGCAAACTTGTTTAACTTATGTCTATACTTAGATATTGTTGCTTCCGTTGACTTGTCTATGATCGAGCTCTTGTATTCGAGCCCTCGAGGCCCCTGGCTTGTAATATGATGCTTGCATGACTTATTTTATTTGTAGAGTTGTGTTGTGATATCTTCCCATGAGTCCCTGATGTTGATCATACACGTTTGCGTGTATGATTAGTGTACGGTCAAATCAGGGGCGTCACAAAGCAGCTCCGCAGTTTTCTTGGGTTTGCAAGCTATTGTCGAAGATTCGTTGAGAATTTCTCTAAGATTGCAAAGCCTGTTTCCAACCTTCTCCAGAAGCAAGTCAAGTATGTCTGAACACCTGAATGTGATGTTGCTTTCAACACCCTCAAAGAGAAGTTAGTCACAGCTCTTGTCTTGACTCCTCCTAACGAATCCAAGCCATTTAAAGTTTTCTGTGATGCCTCCTTACAAGGCCTTGGTGCTGTGTTAATGCAAGAGAAGAAAGTTGTGGCTTATAACTCTCATCAGTTGAAGCCCAACGAAAGGAACTACCCCACTCATGACCTTGAGTTGGCGGTAGTTGTCCATGCTTTATTAACGTGGAGACATCTCTTGTTGGGAAGGAAAGTGGACATCTTCACTGACCATAAGAGCCTCAAGTACATCTTCACTCAACCCAACCTCAACCTCGGACAGACTCGTTGGGTCAAAATGATTGAAGAATACAATCCGAGTATTGAATATACTCCAGTCAGTCATTGCAGATGCTTTGAGCAGGAAGGCTTACTGCAACAGCTTAATTCTCAAGCCCTTCCAACCGGACCTTTGTGAAGCTTTCCGCAAACTAAATCTCCAAGTTGTTCCTCAAGGCTTTCTTACCAACCTCCAAGTCACTCCTACTTTGGAAGATCAAATTCGTGAGGCACAACTCCTGGATTCTATGGTCAAGAAGGTGAAAAATGGGATCACCAAGAGCCAACCCAAATACAAGTGCTATCACATTGATGACAAAGACACTCTATTCTTTCAGGATCGAATCGTGGTTCCTAAAGGTGATCTAAGGAAAGTCATTATGAACGAGGCACACAATTCTCTTCTATGCATTCATCCTAGAAGTACGAAGATGTACAATGACCTCAAGCAGTCGTACTGGTGGACTCGAATGAAGCGAGAAATCGCTCAATTCGTGAATGAATGTGATGTCTGCAGAAGGGTGAAAGCAGAACACCAATGACCAGCTGGTCTCCTCCAATCTCTTGCTATTCCAGAATGGAAGTTTGACCATATTGAGCTGGACTTTGTGACTGGTTTTCCCAAGTCCAAGCGTGGAAATGATGCTATCTTCGTTGTCATCGACAAGCTTACAAAAGTGGCTCATTTTCTTCCAATCAAAGAATCTACCACAGCAGCTCAGCTAGCAGAGCTATACACCTACAAGATTATCTCTTTGCACAGCATTCCACAATTGATATCTTCAGATCGTGGAAGCATTTTCACCTCCATGTTCTGGGACTCCTTTCAGAAGGCCATGGGCACCAACATTCACTTCAGCACAGGCTTCCATCCTCAAACTAGTGGCCAAGTCGAGCGAGTCAATCAAATCCTTGAAGATATGCTCAAGGCTTGTGTCATTTCCTTCGATATGAAGTGGGAAGATTGTTTTCCATATGCCAAGTTCTCCTACAACAACTTCTTCCAAGCGAGTTCGGGCAAGGCCCCATTCGAAATTCTCTATGGCAGAAAGTGTCGTACTCCACTCAATTGGTCAGAGACTGGTGAACGCCAACTTCTAAGCAATGACTTGATCACAGAGGCTGAAGAAATGTGTAAAGTCATCTGTGAAAATCTCAAAGCCGCGCAATCGCGCCAAAAGAGTTACTATGGTAGCAAGCACCGTGACTTGGCTTTCGAGATCGGAGACCATGTCTACCTCCGCGTCTCTACAATGAAAGGTACTCGTCGCTTCGGTATCAAAGGGAAGCTTGCCCCTAGATACATGGGTCCTTTCAAGATCATTGGCAAAAGAGGCGATCTCGCCTATCAACTTGAGCTTCCGTCCAACTTTGCAAATGTGCACGATGTGTTTCACATGTCACAGCTTTGCAAGTCCTTCAAGACTCCTGAGCGCACCATCAACTTCAAAGAAATTGATCTCCAAGAAGATTTGTCTTATCATGAACATCCCGTTGCTATTCTTGAAGAAACTGGGCGCAAGACTCTCAACAAGTCTATCAAATTCCTGAAAGTGAAGTGGTCACACCATTCCGACCGAGAATCCACCTGGGAACACGAGGATCACCTTCGTTCCGAATATCCGGAGTTCTTTCAGTCCTAGATCTCGGGACGAGATCCTTTTGTAGTGGTGGATGTTGTAACACCCCGTATGTAACTTGCCATATTTGTAACTCCAACTCTTGCCATTTTCGGCTTTAAGTTATGAGGTTTCCCTTTGTGGTTGGGTTTTGTCTTTGTTTTGCATTTTGTTCATGTCATGCATATCATATCATGTCATCATGTGCATCACATTTGCATTCGTGTTCATCTCATGCATCCGAGCATTTTCCCTGATGTCCGTTTTGAAATCCGACACTCCTACATGCACCGGTGCACCCTCTTATCTCTTTTTGTGAGCGGGTGTTAAACGTTCTCGGAATGGACCGACATTTTCCTAGTGGCCTTGGTACACCACGGTAGACCGCCTGTCAAATTTCGTTCCATTTGGAGTCTGTTTGATTCTCCAAGGGTTAACTGGGTAACTACAAAGGCCTCTTGTGTGTTGCAGCCCAACACCCCTCCAAAATGGCCCAAAACCCCATCCAAACCACTTCCATGTCCTTCGTCGTCGGATCACGTTCGTGTGGACGAAAACTACACCTCATTTGGACACTCCTACCTCCTCCTAGCTATAAATATGTGATCCCCTCGAAAAATCTCGCAGTCTAAACCCTAGCTCCTCCCTCCTCCGCCGCCGGACACGTCCGGCCTGAGCTGGACGAAATCGCCACCGCGCCCCAGCTACTCCGAGAACGACACGTGGCATCTTCGCCCCCACCCGCCGCCGCAGCCCGGCGAGCCCGGATCGGACCCGCTCGGCCCATCACCGCCACCGCGTCCCCGCCGTCTGGCACCCGTGCCCGCCGCCGCCGCCTCCACCCTGCTCCTCCACCAGTGCCGCCCCACTCCGACAGCTGGCCGCCGAGCTCCTTTGCGCCCGTCGCCGCCCGCCGCGCGTCCGTCGCTGCCTGCGCGGATCCGGGCGCCCCCCCTCCCCCTTGTGCTCCGGCGAACCTCCAGCAGCTCCGGCCTCCTCCTTCCCCAACTCTGGCAAACCCCGGCGAGTTTGAGCTCCCCCAACGAACCTATTTTTCCATGCCACGGTCTAACCCTAGATTTGGAAGGTTGATTTTCGCCTAAGTGTTTTCCCCTGCAACTTTTTCATGCCCTGTTCATTGCCTCATATCTCCATGACCGTAGCTCCATTTCATGCATATGATATATCAAAATGTTCATTGTGAGATGCTCTTCATTTCATTACATTGTTGCATGCTTGTTTGAGCTCATCTTGATTCCCTAATCATTGATGCAAGAGTGCTATAAAATGTTAACTGCTGTTACTTATCATATCATGGTGTTTTGTCATTTTTTCCGCATTTGATGGATGCGTCATATGGGCATGAGCTCTACGTGTGTTTTGATCTATGTCGTGCCATCTGTACAGAGGTGCTTGTCTTGTATTTTGTATTTTTGTGATCTATGTGGTGACTAGCACAAGCATGCAAACTAGGCTTGGTGATATTGCTGTTTTTAGGGACTTAGGATTTTGCAAGTCTTTTGCCTGCTGTTATTTTGATGCCATGTAAACTTGATGCTACAGTGAGATCCATGCTTATTTTGAGATGCTTCAGTAGGATGTTTTGAACATATGGTTATTCTCTATCCATCCATGCCCCTGTTTGCAATTATGGAGTGCCCTAGCATGTCTTGTTCTTGCTCTACTTTTGCTATAAAATGTTCCTGGCAGATTGTTTACATGTTAATCAATTTTGCCATGGTTGTTATTGGTGATCCATGCATGCTATGAAGTTGATCTTGCCGTGGTTAGCTTCATGAACATGTCATCTTGCTGTTGGTATGCTTGTTTTGTCATGCAAGGTTTTGTGATGAGTGATTTGAGCTCGCAAAGTTGCCTTCATAAATCTGTTTATGCCATGCTCTGTTTTCTGCTAACTCTGAAATTGCTAACAAAACTTGCTATGTGTACATGAGTGCCATAATATCTTCTATGCGTTTGTGGCTCATGATCAGTAAGGGACTTTTGTTCTATGCATTTAGTAGAATCATGCCATGCCTTGTATTGCTATGATACGTTCCTGTAGCATGTTGTTTTCTTGCTCTAAACATTGCTTCCTGATGTTGTTTTTGACATGTTAGTAATTTCTCTTAAGTCTGTGAAGCTGATATCTTTTGCACTTTTGCCATGCTTGTTTGAACCTGCTCTTGTGTGATTTAGCCACAGCTCAGTGTTCATGTTTTGTCAAGAATCTTGAGTACATCACTTCCTTATGCTTTGTTGTTATGTTGGAGTGCAGTAGCTTAGTTTCTTGTTGCATTCTAGATGGCATCGTGCTGTTAATCGCAGAATTGTGCCATTCTTGTTTTGCTTGCCATTTGCAAACCATGCATCAGTTTCCGGTGATCTTTATATCGATTTCGACCGAAATCATCTCTTCTTTCCAGTGGCATACATGGTTTCCCAAGTCGATGCCTTGATCATTCTTTCCCTTCCAAAGCACGCATATGCATTGCATATCATGTCTTGCACATCATGCCATGTCTGCATCATGTTGCTTGTGCATTGCACCGTTATTGATTGTTGGTCCTTTGCTTGTGTTATTGCTTTGGGTAGAGCCGGGAGACGAGTACGTGATCGAGGAACCTGTTGAGTACGCTAACGAGGATTAAGCTTTCGACAACTGTGAGAACTTTGCAGGCAAGATGACCATACCCTCGAAATCACTTCTATCTTTGCTTGTGAGTTGCTCGCTCTATTGCTATGCCGCGCTACCTACCACTTGCTATATCATGCCTCCCACGTTGCCAGGTCAAGCCTCTAACCCACCTTTCCTAGCAAACCGTTGTTTGGCTATGTTACCGCTTTCGCTCAACCCCTCTTATAGCGTTGCTAGTTGCAGGTGAAGATGAAGCTTGTTCCATGTTGGAACATGGATATTGTTGGGATACCATTATTATCTCTTATTTACTTTAATGCATCTATATACTTGGTAAAGGGTGGAAGGCTCGGCCTTTTGCATGGTGTTTTGTTCCACTCTTGCCGCCCTAGTTTCCGTCATACCGGTGTTATGTTCCTTTATTTTGCGTTCCTTACGCGGTTGGGTGTTATGGGAACCCCTTGACAGTTCGCTTTGAATAAAACTCCTCCAGCAAGGCCCAACCTTGGTTTTACCATTTGCCTACCTACCACCATATAACTTTCCCTTGGGTTCTGCAGACTCAAGGGTCATCTTTATTTTAAACCCCCCGGGGCCAGTGCTCCTCTGAGTGTTGGTCCGAACCGAGCTTCGTGCGGGGCCACCTCGGGGAAACTTGAAGGTTGGTTTTACTTGTAGCTAGTCTCATCCGGTGTTGCCCTGAGAACGAGATACGTGCGACTCCTATCGGGATTTGTCGGCACATCGGGTGGCTTTGCTGGTCTTGTTTTATCGTTGTCAAAATGTCTCGTAACCGGGATTCCGAGACTGATCGGGTCTTCTCGGGAGAAGGAATATCCTTCCTTGACCGTGAGAGCTTGTGATGGGCTAAGTTGGGACACCCCTGCAGGGTTTGAACTTTTGAAAGCCGTGCCCGCAGTTATGGGCAGATGGGAATTTGTTAATATTCGGTTGTAGAGAACTTGACACTTAACTTAATTAAAATGAATCAACCGCGTGTGTAGCCATGATGGTCTCTTTTCAGCGGAGTCCAGGAAGGGAACACGGTCTCATGTTATGCTTGAATGTAAGTAGCTTCAGGATCACTTCTTGATCACTTCTAGCTTCTCCACCATTGCGTTGCTTCCCTTCTCGCTCTCTTTTGCGGATGTTAGCCACCATATATGCTAGTGCTTGCTGGAGCTCCACCTCACTACCCTTTCCTACCCTTAAGCTTAAATAGTCTTGATCTCGCGGGTGTGAGATTGCTGAGTCCTCGTGACTCACAGTTACTTCCAAACAGATGCAGGGCCGACGATGCCAGTGCAGGGGATGCTACCGAACTCAAGTGGGAATTCGATGAAGACTTGGGTCACTATTATGTTTCTTTTCCGAATGATCAGTAGAGGAGCCCAGTTGGGACGATCGGGGATCTAGCATTTGGGGTTGTCTTTCTTTATTTTGGTTCCATAGCCGGACCTTTGATTGTACTTTGAATGATGTATGGATTATTTATGTATTCTGTGAAGTGGCGATTGTAAGCCGACTCTTTATCCCTTTCTTATTCAGTACATGGAATGTGTAAAGATTACCCCTCTTGCGACAGACCTACCATGCGGCTATGCCTCTAAGTCGTGCCCCGACATGTGGGAGATATAGCCACATTGTGGGTGTTACAGGTACGAACCATAGAGAAGTTGGAATACAGTATGTTTAACACCAATATAAATAAGGAATGAGTTAATTACAGTACATTACAGTGGTGGTTAGTTTTCTTATACTAATGGAGCTCATGAGATTTTCTATTGAGTTTTGTGTTGTGAAGTTTTCAAGTTTTTGGGTAAAGATTTGATGGATTTTGGAACAAGGGTGGCAAGAGCCTAAGCTTGGGGATGCCCAAGTCACCCCAAGGTAAAATTCAAGGACAACCAAAAGCCTAAGCTTGGGGATGCCCCAGAAAGCATCCCCTCTTTCGTCTTCGTCTATTGGTAACTTTACTTGAGGCTATATTTTTATTCACCACATGATATGTGTTTTGCTTGGAGAGTCTTGTATGATTTGATTCTTTGCTTTTTAGTTTACCACAATCATCCTTGCTGTACACACCTTTTGGGAGAGACACACATGAATCGGAATTTATTAGAATACTCTATGTGCTTCACTTATATCTTTTGAGCTAGATAATTTTGCTCTAGTGCTTCACTTGTATCTTTTTAGAGCATGGTAGTGGTTTTATTTTATAGAAATTATTGATCTCTCATGCTTCACTTATAATATTTTGAGAGTCTTTTAGAACAGCATGGCAATTTTCTTTGGTTATAAAATTTGTCCTAATATGATGGGCATCCAAGATGGGTATAATAAAAACTTTCATATAGAGTGCATTAAAATACTATGAGAAGTTTGATACTTGATAATTGTTTTGAGATATAAAGATGGTGATATTAGAGTCGTGCTAGTTGAGTAATTGTGAAATTGAGAAATACTTGTGTTTAGGTCGGCAAGTCCCATAGCATGCACCTATGGAAACCGTTGTGTGACAAATTTGAAGCACGAGGTGTTCTTTGAGTGCCTTCCTTATGAGTAACGCTCGGGGACGAGCGATGGTCTTTTCCTACCAATCTATCCCCCTAGGAGCATGCGCATAGTGCTTGGTTTTGATGACTTGTAGATTTTTGCAATAAGTATGCGAGTTCTTTATGACTAATGTTGAGTCCATGGATTATACACTCTCTCACCCTTCCACCATTGCTAGCCTCTCTTGTGCCACACAACTTTCGCCGGTACCATAAACCCATCATTTACCTTCCTCAAAACAGCCACCATACCTACCTATTATGGCATTTCCATAGCCATTCCGAGATATATTGCCATGCAACTTTCCACCGTTCCGTTTATTATGACACGCTTCATCATAGTCATATGGCTTTGCATGATCATGTAGTTGACATCATATTTGTGGCATGGCCACCATTCATAATTTTTTATACTTGTCACTCTTGATTCATTGCATAGGGCTAGTAATTTTGAAACCCCAATTCTTGACTGAAAGGGACACGAAAGGCCTCTTCCCTCCCTCCCGGTACACCGCCGGAGGCATTCACATAGAGCATATTTTGTTCTAAGTATCGAGTTGTAATTCTTGAGTTGTAAGTAAATAAAAGTGTGATGATCTTCATTATTAGAGCATTGTCCCATATGAGGAACGGATGATGGAGACTATGATTCCCCCACAAGTCGGGATGATACTCCGGACGAAAAATAAATAAAAAAAGAGGCAAAAAAGGAGAAGGCCCAAAAAATGAGAGAAAAAGAGAGAAGGGGCAATGTTACTATCCTTTTTCCACACTTGTGATTCAAATTAGCACCATGATTTTCATGATAGAGAGTCCCTTATGTTATCACTTTCATATACTAGTGGGAATTTTACATTATAGAACTTGGCTTGTATATCCAATGATGGGCTTCCTCAAATTTCCCTAGGTCTTCATGTGCAAGCAAGTTGGATGCACACCCACTTAGTTTCTTTTGTTGAGCTTTCATACACTTATAGCTCTAGTGCATCCGTTGCATGGAAATCCCTACTCAGTCACATTGATATCTATCGATGGGCATCTTCATAGCCATTGATACGCCTAGTTGATGTGAGACTATCTTCCTCCCTTTTGTCTTCTCCACAACCACCGTTCTATTCTACCTATAGTGCTATGTCCATGGCTCGCGCTCATATATTGCATGAAAGTTGAAAAAGGTTGAACAGGCCAAGTATGAAACAATTGCTTGGCTTGTCATCGGGGTTGTGCATGACGGGAGCATTTTGTGTGAAGAAAATGAAGCATGGCCAAACTATATGATTTTGTAGGGATGAGCTTTCTTTGGCTATGTTATTTTGAGAAGAAATAATTGCTTGGTTATTATGCTTGAAGTATTATTATCTTTATGTCAATACTAAACTTTTGTCTTGAATCTTTTGGATCTGAACATTCATGCCACAATAAAGAAAATTACATTGAAATTATGTTAGGTAGCATTCCACATCAAAAATTATGTTTTTACCATTTACCTACTTGAGGACGAGAAGGAATTAAGCTTGGGGATGTTTGATACGTCTCCAATGTATCTATAATTTTTTATTGTTCCATGCTATTATATTATCTGTTTTGGATGTTTAATGGGCTTTAATATGCTCTTTTATAGTATTTTTGGGACTAATCTATTAACCGGAGGCCCAGTGCCAGTTTCTGTTTTTTTGCCTATTTTAGTGTTTCGCAGAAAAGGAATATCAAATGGAATCCAAACGGAAT
Source organism: Triticum monococcum (assembly GCA_034509565.1). NCBI lineage: Eukaryota > Viridiplantae > Streptophyta > Magnoliopsida > Poales > Poaceae > Triticum > Triticum monococcum. Next base: position 414,237,367 of record CM067844.1, read on the forward strand.
GAAACCTTCATGAGGATCTTTCTTGGAGCAAACGCAAATCGGGAGACTTGGAGTGGAAGTCTGGAACTCCGCGATGCTTGCACGAGATAGGAGGGCGCGCCCCCACCCTCATGGGCCCCATGGAGCTCCACCGACATACTTCTTTCGCCTATATATACTCTTATACCCTAAAAACATCAGGGGGAGCCACGAAACCACTTTTCCACGGCCGCAACCTTCTGTACCTATGAGATCCCATCTGGGCCTTTTCCGGCGATTTGCCGGAGGGGTATTCGATCACGGAGGGCTTCTACATCAACACCATAGCCTCTCTGATGATGTGTGAGTATTTTACCACAGACCTTCAGGTCCATAGTTATTAGCTAGATGGCTTCTTTTCTCTCTTTGGTTCTCAATACAAAGTTCTCCTCGATGTTCTTGGAGATCTATTCGATGTAATACTTTTTGCAGTGTGTTTGCCGAGATCCGATGAATTGTGGATTTATGATAAAGTTCATCTATGAACAATATTTGGTTCTTCTCTGAATTCTTATATGCATGATTTGATATCTTTGCAAGTTTCTTCGAATTATCGGTTTAGTTTGGCCTACTAGATTGATCTTTCTTTCAATGGGATAAGTGCTTAGCTTACGGTTCAATCTTGCGGTGTCCTTTCCCAGTGACTGTAGGGGCAACAAGGCACATATTGTATTATTGCCATCGAGGATAAAAAGAAGGGTTTATATCATATTTCTTGAGTTTATCCCTCTACATCATGTTATCTTGCTGAAAGTGTTACTCTGTTCTTATGAACTTAATAGTCTAGATGCATGCTGGATAGTGGTCGATGCGTGGAGTAATAGTAGTAGGTGCAGAATCATTTCGGTCTACTTAACACAGACGTGATGCCTATATTCATAATCATTGCCTAGATATTCTCATAACTATGCGCTCTTCTATCAATTGCTCAACAGTAATTTGTTCACCCACCGTAATACACGCTATCATGAGAGAAGCCACTAGTGAAACCTATGGCCCCTGAGTCTCTTTCTTATTATATTGCATCTCTTTTATTTACATCGCATCTCGTTTACTATTTTTCAATCTTTACTTTCCAATCTATACAATAAAATTACCAAACATATTTATCTTATTGTCTTTCTTAGATCTCACTTTCGCAAGTGACTGTGAAGGGATTGACAACCCCTTTATCGCGTTGGTTGCGAGGTTCTTGATTGTTTTTGCAGGTACTAGGTGACTTGTGAGTTATCTCCTGCTGTATTGATACCTTGGTTCTCAAGAACTGAGGGAAATACTTATGCTACTTTGCTACATCACCCTTTCCTCTTCAAGGGAAAACCAATGCATGCTCAAGAGGTAGCACTCGACCCGATGCAGAGCGATGAGGCGTGGCAACTCGCATGCGATTCGACGGCCGGGTCGCGGCCACTCGTGGTAAAGGCAGTGGCGGCCGGGTCGTGACGATGGCTCGGTGGGTCGACGTGAGACGGCTCAGAGGCGGAGTCCAATGGGTGCTTGACGCAGGTGACGGCTCACTGGCGGCGGCAGTAGCATAAGTGAAGAAAACAGATCATGATGGTGACTCAATGATGACTCACAGTCCGGCCACAGCAGAGGCGGACTCGGTCAGACGGCGATGATGGCTCAGTGGCTGGAGTAAGGCCATGACCTAGAGGCAGCAACTCGGTGAGGCGGAGACGAGGACACTATGGCTCAGTTCGGCCGAGGCGGTGGCTGGCCAGCGGCTCCCCGGCGGCGGTTCACTAATCTCCAGCGATGGCTCCCCGGCGGCGGTTCACTAATCTCCAGCGGCGGCTCGCGGTGTAGTGGCCGGCTCAGCAACAACTCAGAGCTGGAGGCAAAGGCGGTGACTCGGCCATAGTCGAGGCAGAGGCACAACTGGCGAGTCCGAGTCCGGCTCAAGCTGGAGTCTAATATGGTTCTTCACATGATCCCTCTTCTTGCCATGGTAGTTTCAGCAAAAGGAAAAACAGGGTCGTCCCTTGGTGTTCGTCAATAGCCAGCGAAAAGTAGCTCCAAGGCAGGGGCGGCTCACCCATGGCGACTCATCAGATCAGAAGTCAACCCGAAACCGAGGCAGTTTTGACGAAAAACCACATCAATGGATCAGGACCAAAAACAGTAGCCCAACTTGTATTCTTCAGCGATTGTAAATCTAGATCGATGAACTTCAAATTGATGTAGATCCTTCCAAGCTAGTTATTTTTCCTCTGGAAAATTGCAAACTTCTCGATCCCGGAGAATGATCCCTCCAGGAACTCAACACCATCATGTGCAAGCCCCACGGTGGGCGCCAACTGTCGTGGATTTGTCACGGCATATGTCCTAGTGTGAGGACTTGTCGTGAGGCCAATGCAACTAGGTAGTAGCCTGAACGGGGTTGATCGGAATCGAGAGACGCGAGGTGGGTTAACACACAAGACAAGGATTTAGACAGCTTCGGGCCCTGGGAAACATCATTCAGTAATAGCCCTACATGTTGTTTGTGGCTAGGTCGTATACCGTATGCTCATGAGGCAGTCGCCGCATAAACTGGCTCTCCTCTAGTTGTGTCTAGCCCTCGAGATTATTCAGCATGTCCCTCTTGGGGTGCCCTGCTCCTCCTTATCTAAGTTGAACGGGCGGGTTACATGTAGAGTCCAACTCGGATTAAGACTTAAACTATTCTGACTTCTCTTCGCGGGCTTCTCTTCATGGGCTTCTAACCACGGGCTTCTTAACGTCTTGGGCTTCTTAACTCTAGGCGACTCATTTTCATGGCTAAGTACTTGCCAGGTCATAACTGTCTGCCGACTTACAATCTGGCTTATAACTATCTACCGGCTTGCAATCTGACTTATAACTATCTGCCATCTTACAATCCGCCGGCTTACAATCTAGCTTATAATCTACCTTGTCATCGGTGAAATACCAAGTCCCGGCCGGGTCATATCTCCGGCCGGGTCATACCACGGGGTATATCCCCGATAGTCTGCGTCTTCTCACCCATACCATTGTCTACCACAACATACCAGGATGACTTGCAAATGGGACAATAGTTCAAGTCCACATACTGAAGCCTAAATAAGGCACGTCCTTTCTCACAGGCATGTATCTTCTCTTAGGACACCTTAAGAGCATGGAGGATTTTGTCTGACTAGTACATGTTTGCAGGTATTACATGGCCTTTGGGTAGAAAACGTCCAAATATTGTCGTCATTGCGTCGTGGCATTCTCCGCCCAGGTTGAATTGAGCCTTCAGAGCCATTATTTGTGAGATGGCATCCAGCTAACAAAGCTCGGTGTTCTCGTGGAGAGGACGTTTTGAAAACTCCAACATTTGATTCAAGGCCTTTGTAGATTCCTCCATCTCATCGTCCGAGTCTCGAGCATCATCAAAGTCTTGCACCATGTCTTGCATCCTGGTACCATGCTCGTCGGTGCGACGACGAAGCACCTCAGCTCTGGCATGTTGGGCAGACTCGCCATGAAATGTCCACATCATATAATCTGGCGTAAAGCCCTTCTTCTACAGGTGTTTTCCCATTTCATCCTCTGTCCTCTTGTGCCAATTGTTGCACCTGGCACAGGGGCACCATGTTGTCCTCTGGCCATTTGCAAATGCGGCTCTCAGATACCCCTTGGTTTTTGTTAACCATTCAATGGTCATGTCTTTCTGCCTAGTGTGACCGGTGTACATCCACGCACGATCACTCATCTTCCCTAGCTACCTGGACACATAAGAAACACAAACACACACACACACACACACATATATATATATATATATATATATACAAATCAGCATGTATATATTCATCAGTTAATGGAGTTTGTCACTTTTATTACGTCCATGCAACGTAGACGCTAATACGTGAAGATAGGTCCTAATCCCACCCGAGTATGTGTAGATTGGATTTGTTTTCCCATGCACTGCTCCGGATCCGATGCAAAATTTCGGCAGCACCTCCCCGCTGTTCTCCTGATACATGTCTTGGCAATAAGTAGAGAGGATGTGTACCCAGAGAACAACAGGGAGGCACTGACGAAATTCTACATCGGATCTGGAGCAGAGCATATGGGAAAACAAACCCAACCTACACATACTCGGGCTGTCCATGGATAATGTTGGACGATTCAAAAGAATCACAGTTATAAATATGCAAATGCATGCATATTTATAGATGTAACCCTTTCGAATGGGAGACGCATAGTGGTCACGCATACTGATGATTGAAGACACCTATTGCTACCAAGTTTCATTAGCATGAAGACCAGAACAGGGCAGATGAAGGGGGGGGGGAGGAGATGTCATTTGTGCTCACACACGAATGCAGGGGCGGAGCTCGTCGAACACTAGACCCTCACAGCGACGAAAAAAATGCACATTTAAATCGAAAGATGAGTAACATAGCAATTTTGTTTTTTCCGTCAACCTAACTAAATAATTACAACAGGACGAGCGGGTTAGGGGGTTCCTCGGCGTTGATGGAACCCTAAATAGCAAGTATCATCGATGGGAGATACATGCGGCGCTCGGCGTTGAACACTAGATCCACATCCCACAAGTGACATCGGCGCCCGGCGTCCCGCGCACAACAATAGTTGTGGGGGACGATGACGGTCTAACACTTTGGCAAATTTGTCTGGCAGCCTCTGCGATGAGGATTAAAGCCAAGTTTTGAAACTTCAAACAACCAAACCGACTTGAGTCAGTTTGGGTGTTTCAAGTTTCAACACTTGGCTTTTAATCGTCATCGTAGAGTGATACGTCTCCAACATATCTAGAATTTTTGATTGTTCCATGCTATTATATTATCTGTTTTGGATGTTTAATGGGATTTAATATACCTTTTTATATTATTTTTGGAACTAGCCTACTAACCAAAGGCCCAATGCAAATTGCTGTTTTTTTGCCTATTTAAGTGTGTTGTAGAAAAGGAATATCAAACGGAATCCAAATGGAATGAAACCATCGGGAGAGTTATTTTTGGAACAAATGTGATCTAGGAGACTTGGAGTGGACATCAAGAAAGAAGCGAGGAGACCACGAGGCAGGAGGGTGCGCCCAGGGGGTAGGCGCGCCCCCACCCTCATGGGCCCCTCGCAGCTCCACCAACGTACTTCTTCCTCCTACATATACCCATATACCCCGAAAACATCCAGGAGCACCACAAAACCCAATTTCCACTACCGCAACCTTCTGTACCCGTGAGATCCCATCTTGGGGCCTTTTCCGGCGCTCCGCCGGAGGGGGAATCGATCACGGAGGGCTTCTACATCAACACCATAGCCTCTCCGATGATGTGTAAGTAGTTTACCACAGACCTTTGGGTCCATAGTTATTAGCTAGATGGCTTCTTCTCTCTCTTTGGATCTCAATACAAAGTTCTCCTCGATTCTCTCGTGGATCTATTCGATGTAATTCTTTTTGCGGTGTGTTTGTCGAGATCCGATGAATTGTGGGTTTATGAGCAAGATTATCTATGAACAATATTTGATTCTTCTCTGAAATCTCTTATGCATGATTTAATATCTTTGCAAGTCTCTTCGAATTATTAATTTGGTTTGGCCTACTAGATTGATCTTTCTTGCAATGGGAGAAGTGCTTAGCTTTGGGTTCAATCTTGCGGTGTCCTTTCCCCGTGACAGCAGGGGCAGCAAGGCACGTATTGTATTGTTTCCATCGAGGATAAACAGATGGGGTTTATATCATATTGCTTGAGTTTATCCCTCTACATCATGTCATCTTGCCTAATGCGTTACTCTGTTCTTATGAACTTAATACTCTAGAGGCATGCTGGATAGCGGTCGATGTGTGGAGCAATAGTAGTAGATGTAGAATCGTTTCGGTCTACTTGTCGCGGACGTGATGCCTATATACATGATCATGCCTAGATATTCTCATAACTATGCGCTTTTCTATCAATTGCTCGACGGTAATTTGTTCACCCACCATAGAATTTGCAATCTTGAGAGAAGCCACTAGTGAAACCTATGGCCCCCGGGTCTATCTTCCATCATATTATTTTCCTATTACTTGTTATTTCCATAGTTGTTTATTTGCAATCTTTATTTTCCAATCTATACCATAAAAATACCAAAAATATTTATCTTATCATCTCTATCAGATCTCACTTTCGTAAGTGACCATGAAGGGATTGACAACCCCTTTATCGCGTTGGTAGCAAGGTTCTTGTTTGTTTGTGCATGTACTAGGGACTTGCGTGTTATCTCCTACTGGATTGATACCTTGGTTCTCAAAAACTGAGGGAAATACTTACGCTACTGTGTTGCATCACGCTTTCCTCTTAAAGGGAAAACCAACGCAAGCTCAAGTGGTAGCAAGAAGGATTTCTGGCGCCATTGCCAGGGAGGTTTCACCAAGTCAAGTCGAGATTTGATCTCCTGGCAACTAGCCATTTCTGGCGCCGTTGTCGGGGAGGTTTACATCAAGTCAAGACATACCAAGTACCCATCACAAACTCTTATCCTCGCATTACATTATTTGCCATTTGCCTCTCGTTTTCCTCTCCCCCACTTCACCCTTGCCATATTATTCGCCCTCTTTTCCGTTTGCCTCTTTTTCGTTCGCCTCTTTTTGCTTGCTTCTAGTGTGCTTGTGTGTTGGATTGTTTGTCACGATGGATCAAGATAATACTAAATTGTGTGACTTTTCCAATACCAACAATAATGATTTTATTAGCACTCCGATTGCTCCTCTTGCTGATGCTGAATCTTGTGAAATTAATACTGCTTTGCTGAATCTTGTCATGAAAGATCCGTTTTCTGGCCTTCCTAGTGAAGATGCCGCTACCCATCTAAATAGCTTTGTTGATTTGTGTGATATGCAAAAGAAGAAAGATGTGGATAATGATATTGTTAAATTGAAGCTATTTCCGTTTTCGCTTAGAGATCGTGCTAAAACTTGGTTTTCGTCTTTGCCTAAAAATAGTATTGATTCATGGAATAAGTGCAAAGATGCTTTTATCTCTAAGTATTTTCCTCCTGCTAAGATAATCTCTCTTAGAAACAATATTATGAATTTTAAACAACTTGATCATGAGCATGTTGCACAAGCTTGGGAGAGGATGAAATTAATGATACGTAATTGCCCTACTCAGGGATTAAACTTATGGATGGTCATACAATTTATTATGTTGGATTGAATTTTGCTTCTAGAAATCTTTTAGATTCAGCCGCGGGAGGCACTTTTATGTAAATCACTTTGGGAGAAGCTACTAAACTCGTAGATAATATTATGGTTAATTATTCTCAATGGCACACGGAAAGATCTACTAGTAAAAAGATTCATGCTATAGAAGAAATTAAAGTTTTGAGTGGAAAGATGGATGAACTTGTGAAATTGTTTGCTAATAAGAGTGTTTCTTCTGATCCTAATGATATGCCTTTGTCCACTTTGATTGAGAATAATAATGAATCTATGGATGTGAATTTTTTTGGTAGGAACAATTTTGGTAACAACGCGTATAGAGGAAACTTTAATCCTAGGCTATTTCCTAGTAATTCCTCTAATAATTATGGTAATTCCTACAACAACTCTTATGAAAATTTTAATAAGATGCCCTCTGATTTTGGGACTAGTGTTAAAGAATTTATGATTTCGCAAAAGAATTTCAATGCTTTGCTTGACGAAAAATTGCCTAAGATTGATGAGTTGGCTTGGAACGTGGATAGAATTTCTCTTGATGTTGATTCTTTGAAACTTAGATCTATTCCACCTAAGTATGATATCAATGAGTCTCTCAATGCCATGAGAATTTCCATTGATGAGTTCAACGAAAGAATCTCTAGGATGCGTCCAAAAAAAGATTGCTTTATAAAAGCGTGTTCTTCTTGTTTTCACGATAATAAGGATGAATATCTAAAAGTGATTGATGTGTCTCCTATTAATCTTTGTTTTGCAATACGAATCTTGATAATTATGGGACTGGAGATTAGTCAACTTTAGTTAAAAGGCATCCCAATGATTCAGAGTTTTTAGATCTTAATGCAAAAATTGGTAAAAGTGGGATTGAAGAGGTCAAAACTTTACATTTCAATGAACCCACTATTTTGGATTTCAAGGGATTTAATTATGATAATTGCTCTTTTATAGATTGTATTTCCTTGTTGCAATCCGTGCTAAATTCTCCTCATGCTTATAGTCAAAATAAAGCTTTTACCAAACATATCGTTGATGCTTTAATGCAATCTTATGAAGAAAAGCTTGAATTAGAAGTTTCTATCCCAAGAAAACTTTATGATGAGTGGGAACCTACTATTAAAATTAAAATTAAATATCATGAATGCTATGCTTTATGTTATTTGGGTGCTAGTGTTTCCACGATTCCAAAAACTTTGTGTGATGTGTTAGGTTTCCGTGAATTTGATGATTGTTCTTTAAATTTGCATGTTGCAAATTCCACTATTAAGAAAACTATGGGAAGGATTAATGATGTTCTTATTGTTTCAAATAGGAATTATGTGCCCATAGATTTCATTATTCTTGATATAGATTGCAATCCTACTTGTCCTATTATTCTTGGTAGACCTTGCCTTAGAACGATTGGTGCAATTATTGATATGAAAGAAGGAAATATTAGATTCCAATTTCTGTTAAGGAAAGGCATGGAACAATTTCCTAGAAAGAAAATTAAATTACCTTATGAATCTATTATGAGAGCCACTTATGGATTGCATACCGAAGATGACAATACCTAGATCTATTCTTGTTTTTATGCCTAGCTAGGGGCGTTAAACGATAGCGCTTGTTGGGAGACAGCCCAATTTTATTTTGGTTTCTTGTTTTTTTTTCCTGTTTAGTAATAAATAATTCATCTAGCTTCTATTTAGATGTGGTTTTATGATTTTAAATAGTGTTTGTACCAAGTAGAACCTTTGGGAAGACTTGAGGGAAGTCTTTGCGATCTTGCTGTAAAAAACAGAAACTTTAGCGCTCACGAGATTTGCTGCCATTTTTTACTGGAGAGTGAGATTAGATTGTTTCTTTTTGCAGATGATTAATAGACAAATTTATCAAGTCCACCAATTTATTCAGAATTTTTTTAGTTACAGAATTATTCGAAACCTACAGATTACTACAGACTGTTCTGGTTTTGATAGATTCTGCTTTTCGTGTGTTGTTTGCTTATTTTGATGAATCTATGGCTAGTATCGGGGGGTATGAACCATAGAGAAGTTGGAATTCAGTAGGTTTAACACCAATATAAATAAATAATGAGTTCATTACAGTACCTTGAAGTGGTGGTTTGCTTTCTTATACTAACGGAGCTCATGAGATTTTCTGTTGAGTTTTGTGTTGTGATGTTTTCAAGTTTGGGTAATGATTTGATGGATTTTGGAATAAGGAGTGGAAAGAGCCTAAGTTTCGGGATGCCCAAGGCACCCCAAGGTAAAATTCAAGGACAACCAAAAGCCTAAGCTTGGGGATGCCCCGGAAGGCATCCCCTCTTTCGTCTTCGTCCATCGGTAACTTTACTTGAGGCTATATTTTTATTCACCACGTGATATGTGTTTTGCTTGGAGTGTCTTGTATGTGCTTTTTAGTTTACCAGAATAATCCTTGCTGTACACACCTTTTGGAGAGACACACATGAATCGGAATTTATTAGAATACTCTATGTGCTTTACTTATATCTTTTGAGATAGATAATTTTGCGCTAGTGCTTTACTTATATCTTTAAGAGCTTGGTGGTTTGATGTAATTCTTTTTGCGGTGTGTTTGTCGAGATCTGATGAATTGTGGTTTTATGATCAAGATTATCTATGAACAATATTTGATTCTTCTCTGGAATCTCTTATTCATGATATAATATCTTTGCAAGTCTCTTCGAATTATCAGTTTGGTTTGGACTACTAGATTGAACTTTCTTGCAATGGGAGAAGTGATGAGCTTTGGGTTCAATCTTGCGGTGTCTTTCCCTGTGACAGCAGGGGCAGCAAGGCACGTATTGTATTGTTGCCATCAAGGATAAAAAATGGGGTTTATATCATATTGCTTGAGTTGATCCCTCTACATCATGCCATCTTGCCTAATGCGCTACTCTGTTCTTATGAACTTAATACTCTAGATGCATGCTGGATAGCGGTCAATGTGTGGAGTAATAATAGTAGATGCAGAATTTTTTTGGTCTACTTGTCGCAGACGTGATGCCTATATACATGATCATCCCTAGATATTCTCATAACTATGCGCTTGTCTATCAATTGCTCGATAGTAATTTGTTCACCCACCATAGAATTTGCTATCTTGAGAGAAGCCACTAGTGAAACCTATGGCCCCCGGGTCTATCTTCCATCATATAATTTTCCTATTTACTTGCTATTTCCATAGTTGTTTATTTGCAATCTTTATTTTCCAATCTATACCATAAAAATACCAAAAATATTTATCTTATCATCTTTATCAGATCTCACTTTCGTAAGTGACCGTGAAGGGATTGACAACCCCTTTATCCCGTTGGTTGCGATGTTCTTGTTTGTTTGAGCAGGTACTTGGGACTTGCGTGTTATCTCCTACTGGATTGATTCCTTGGTTCTCAAAAGCTGAGGGAAATACTTATGCTACCGTGCTGCATCAAGGGAAAACCAACGCAAGCTCAAGAGGTAGCACAGAGGCTGCAAGACAAATTCGCAAAGGTGTTCGACCGCCATCGACCCCGAGAGCTGTTGCTGCGGTACGCCGGACGCCGGCGTCACTTGTGGGACATGGATGTAGTGTTCGACACCGATGGCCACATGTATCTCGCACCGACGATACTTGCTATTTAGATTTCCATCGACGTCGAGGAACCCCATAATCCGCTCGTCCCCAGGTTTTCATCTTTTTTTCATCTTCTAATTCTACTTCTTTTTTTCATCATCATCATCATCTTCTTCTACTACTACTTATTGTTCTATTTTTATCTTCCTCTTCTTCCCCTTCTTCTTTTTTCCTCTTCTTCTTTTACTTTTTTTTTCATATTTCTTGTTTATTGTTAAAATACAGAAAAAATCTAAACTAAACTATAAACGAAATGTAACCTAAAATAAACTAAATTAACCTAAACTAAACTAAGCTAATCTAACCTAAACTAAACAAACAAAAACTAAATCGAAAAAACAGAACAAAAAACTCACCATCAGGAGGGGCAGGGTGGCGGCGGGGCGGGGTGGGCGGCCAGCGACGGGGGTGGCACGGGGCGGCGGCGGATCAGGCACAGGGGCGGGGCGGGGCCGCCGGCGACGGGGGTAGCGCGGGGCGTCCGGGCGGGGCGTCCAGCGACTGGGGTGGCGCGGGGCGGCGGCGACTCAGGACAGTGTCGGGGCAGTGCGGGGCGGGCGGCGACGGGGGTGGCGTGGGGTGGCCGGGCGGGGTGGCCGGCGACGGGGGTGGCGGTGGCTCAGGCACGGGGACGGGGCAGGGCGGACAGGGACGGGGGTGGCACGGGGCGGCGGCGGCTCGGGCAAGGTGGGGGGGCACCTGGCAACGGGGGTGACGCGAGGTGGCGGCGGCTCGGGCAGGGGGAGAGAAAGAGAGCGGACAGAGAGAGGGGTGGGGTGCGCGCTGGCCGCTTTTTAGTTAGGTCATAGCTCTTTGCCGCCTGCTAGCAAACGGCAAAGAGCCTAGCTAATAGATGTTAGGTTGGCCACTTTCTTTGCCGTCCGCTGGCAGACGGCAAACAAGCTTTGCCGTCGGCTAGCAGACGACAAAGAAAATGGCTGTTAGGTGGTTCTCGCTAGTGGGCCACCCTCCCTCTTTGCCGTTTGCTAGCAGACGACAAAACTTCTATGTTGTCCGCTAGCGGACGGCAAAGAGCTGGCTGACGGCAAACACCCTATTTGTCGTCCGCTCTTTCTTTGCCGTCAGCTTTCTGTAAGATGATGGCAAAGACATTCTTTGTCGTTAGCTAGCAGACAACAAAGAGTCAATAGTGATATAATAAATATTGGAGCAAAGTACTACCATAGGGGGGCTGCCAAGTGCGCACAAGACACCTGGTGCCCATCTCCTAGTATATAAGGTATTTTGACCTTGAAAAAAAATAAAGGGAGGACTTTCAGGACAGAGCGCCGCCGTCTCGAGGCGGAACTTGGGCAGGAGCACTTTTGACCTCCGGCGGAGCGATTTCGCCAGGGGAACCTCCATCCCGGAGGGGGAAATTGAAGCCATCGTCATCACCAACAACCCTCTCATCTTTGGGAGGCCAATATTCATCAACATCTTCAAAAGCACCATCTCATGTCAAACCCTAGTTCATCTCTTGTGTTCAATCTTTGTACTGGAACCTCAAATTGGTACCTGTGGGTGACTAGTAGTGTTGATTACATCTTACTTGATGCTATATGGTTTATTTTGTGGAATATTATATGTTCAGATCCATTATGCTATTTAATATCCCTCTGATCTTGAGCATGAATACTATTTTTGAGTAGTTACCTTTATTCTGGAGGCCACGGGAGAAGTCATGTTGCAAGTAATCATGTGAATTTGATATGTGTTCGATAATTTGATGATATGTATGTTGTGATTCCCTTAGTGGTGTTATGTGAATCTAGACTACATGTCACTTCACCATCTTTGGGCCTAAGGGAATGCATTGTGGAGTAGTTATTAGATGATGGGTTGCTAGAGTGACAGAAACTTAAACCCTAGTTCATGCGATATTCCGTAAGGGACTCATCTGGATCCATATGTTTAATGCTATGGTTAAATTTTGTCTTAATACTTCTTTCGTAGTTGTCGATGCTTGTGAGGGGGTTAATAATAAGTGGGAGGCTTGTTCAAGTAAGAACAACAGCCAAGCACCGGTCCACCCACATATCAAATTATCAAAGTAGCAAACGCGGATCAAACCAACATGATGAAAGTGACTAGATGAAATTCCCGCGTGCCCTCAAGAGCGCTTTGCTTATTATAGGAGACTGTTCTAGCCTGTCTTTGCTAAAAAAAGGCTTGGGCTACCTTACTGCACCTATTTTTACTATTGCTACTTATTACTTGTTACAAATTATCTTGCTATCAAACTACACATTACCTACAATTTCGGTGCTTGCAGAAATTACCTTGCTGAAAACCGCTTGTCATTTCCTTCTGCTCCTCATTGGGTTCGACACTCTTACTTATCAAAAGGACTACAATTGATCCCCTATACTTGTGGGTCATCACTTCCCGAGGCGTCTGAAACTGTAACCAACAATAAATTGGCAGCGCTCGTGGCTCAGTTCCCGATACGGTGAGCCTACGTGGTGGACTGCTCGCAGGCATCCCATCTAATCAAATAGCTGCCCGCGGTAGTAAATGGTTAGTTGAACGCCCACGGTTGGAATAATACGGCTGTTTGTGATAATAACGTGGAAGCTATTTGTTCCAAAATGCCTAGAAAACTCAAATAATGTATAAAAAGGAAAAACGAACCCTAAATAATTTAATATTTTTAGCATGGTACTCCTATAGTTCCATGTTGCCTCTGTAAAATAAATCAAGGCGGGAAGAGACAACGTATGTGATTTCGCACATAGAGGTGACAAGTTCCCTCTCGGAACCATGATACTTCTTGAGAGAAGCTCTGGTTTGTAAGTAGTTTATACCAAAACTTGTCCCAAATCAGACAATTTGTTTACCACGGCATGTTAGTGCCATGTCATAACACCATGCCAAGTTTCATGATTTTTAGGCGAGTTTTGGATTTACAGTAATTTTTAAACAAAGTTTCTGAATGTTTATGGCCGAATTGACACCACCTTGGATAGGCTTTTTACTCGTGGGTCCCAAATGTCAGAATCCAAATCTGTCACTACCATGCAGCTTTTCTTATTAAGAATTACAGCCCATTTGGTGTGCTAGCTCAAAATAAGTTTGTAGGTGCTGGCATGCGCCAAGCACTTCACTACAAAAAAAGACACATCCATGACATTTTGGCTTGAACGAATTTTCTTTGTCATGCTTATGACACTTCTATGAAGATAATTGTGAGAAAACCACGTATCATCATAGATGTGGTGGGCTCCTACTTCTATGACAAAAATCATGACAGAAAATGGGCTTTTTGTCCTGGGAGGGCCGGGGACGTACCTGCATGACATTATTTGGGCCGTCCATGACGAAAAAAATCGTGGTATAAGCAAGGGTGATGGAAATTTCGGGGAGTCCTGGTTACGGTGGGTGGTCGGGGCCGAGCGATGCATGGAGGTTTGCGTGTTTCCCATACACGTACGCACATGTGTGGGAGGTGTTGGGCTCTAACTGAACCCGAGCGAAGCGTTCGCTTACTGAACCCGAGTGATAATCCCCAAGTGCAAGGAATCATCGTAGCAATTTCCAAAGGTGGAAGTGATAAGTATGGAGTGTCGAACCCACAAGGAGCTAAATGTAAGATCGATATTCTCTTAGGTCCTATCTGCCACTGATACGACTCTACATACACCAGACATTTGCTTCCATCTAGAAACGAGAAATAAAACTACGTTGTGGGTATGAAGAGGATAACTTTGCATGATATCGGAGAACTAAAATATAAAAGTAGGTGTTGTTAACATAAAGTTAGAATATATTACTATATATTATAAATAGCGAGTGTGGAAGAATGATGGGTCGGTGTTTGGAATTGTCCTAGGAAATTGTTAACAAGATCAGTAATCATTATTGCAATTTCATATGTGGGAGAGGCATAAGCTAACATACTTTCTCTTCTTGGATCATATGCACTTATGATTGGAACTCTAGCAAGCATCCGCAAATACTAAAGATCATTAAGGTAAAACCCAACAATAGCATTAAAGTATCAAGTCCCCTTTATCCCATATGCAACAACCCCCTTACTCGGGTTTAAGCTTATGTCACTCTAGCAACCCACTATAAGCGAAGCATGAACGTATTGCAACGCCCTACAGCTGGAATCCCTCACATGTGCGCGACACGGAAGGTACCATTGGACAGCATCAAAATAAAACATACAAATCAAACCAATCTAGATCATCAATCTACGCAAAAGACAAAATCAATCTACTCGAAACATCATAGGATGGCAACACATCATTGGATCATAATATGTGGCATAAAGCACCATCTTCAAGTAGGGGATTACAGCGGGGTGCGGGAGAATGGACCGCGTAAAAGAGATGAGGATGGTAATGAAGATGGTGATGTTGATGAAGACGATCACCGCGGCGATGGTTCCCCCTGATGGCACTCCGGCGCCACCGAGAGAGAGGGAGAGGTTCTCCTCGTTGTTCTTCCTCCTCCATGCCCCCCTATATGGGGAGAGGTTCTCCCTCTAGTCCTTGGCCTCCATGGCGATGATGGCCCCCTCCGGGATCCTCCTCCATGGCCTCCGGTGATGATGGCCCCCTATGGCAGGGTGCCAGAGAGGGCCTAGATTGAGTTTTCATGGCTATAGAGGCTTACGGCAGCGGAACTCCCGGTCTAAGTTTATATCTGAGGTTTCTGGGGTTTATAGGATGTATTGGCATCGGGGACAAGTCAAGGGGTCCATGAGGCGATGACAAGGTAGGGGGCGCGCCCTAGGGGGTGGGGGCGCCCCCACCCTTGTGGTTACCTCGGGACTCCTCTCTCGTATCTTTTTGCACTAGTATTTTTTATATTTTCCAAAAAAATCCCTGTAAATTTTCAGCCCATTCTGAGAACTTTTATTTCTGCATAAAAAATGACACCACGGTAGTTCTGCTGAAAACATCGTTAGTCCGGGTTAGTTCTAATCAAATCATACCAAAACCATATAATTTTTTTATAAACATGGCACAAATACTTCATATATTATAGATACGCCGGATACGTATCAGCATCCCCAAGCTTAATTCCTGCTCGTCCTCGAGTAGGTAAATGATAAAAGAAACAATTTATGAAGTGTGAATGCTAGCATAGTAAAGTTTGATCAATGATAGTTCCAAACACTTTTTCTAGCATCATTATATATCATAAATAGTAGATCATCTCATATAACTTCTCATGATCAATTAGCAAGCTATTCACAAGTTGAAGTATAGACCATAAAGTTTCTTGAAAACTAACAAACTATGTTCTCAGTCATCAAACAATTACAATTCATCTTATTTTTAGGAAGGGTCTATGTAAGAGCTTTGATTTAGCAAATCCCACATACTCAACTATCATATAGTATTCCATGATTCCTAACACTCAAAGCATATTTTTTAGAACAAATAGCATCCGTCAAACATAGATAAAGATACGGGCTTAATGTTTCGCTTCCCAACTTATTTATCATATAGATAATTGTCAACAACAATAATTCATGATCAAATATATTTGAATGGACATATGTTCTTGGATCTTTCCCCACCACATGATGCTTGCCAACTAAAGAATAATTGAGGTTGAAATAAGAAGGAATACTATTGACTCTTGCATAAAAGTAAATACATGAAAGTAACAGATAAGCCCTTCGCAGAGGGAAGCAGAGGTTTTCATGCACTTTTAAATGTTGGATGTGCAAACTTTTAATGCAAAGGGACGTCACGCTATATTGCCATTTGTGATAGCAACCTTTATTATGCAGTCCCTCGCTTTTATTTCTGTACCACCACAAGTTCGTACAACGCTTATTTTCCCTTACAATAAAAGATCATACACATTTAGGAGCAATTTTTATTGCTTTTTGAACAAATGACAACTTAGTTGAAGGATCTTATTCAATCCATAGGCAGATATGGTGGACACTCATGGCATGAAAATGGGTTTAAGGGTTTTGGATGCACAAGTAGTATCTCTACTTAGTACAAAATTTTGGCTAGCAAAATATCCTAAGCAAGCATCACATGTTAGATGATCCATAATAATATAACTTCTATGCAAGCATACTCAAACATAACTCATTACGTTGTCTTCCTTGTCCAACGTCAACTAATTTGCTCAAGTTTGAAAATAATTAATGGGGCTCACAATCATACAAGATGTCCAAGATTGTATGTTTATATGTGAAATCTCTCTTCCCTCAATATTCTTTCATGAATTGTTCAAATGACCAATGTTGAGTTTGCTAACTTTCAATAAATTTTACCACCTATACTTCTTATAAGTGAAGTCATTACTCCCTATGGGATAATCATATGAATCATATATAATTTCAAATCTATGATATTCAATTCATTCAACCTTTTACTCATAGGATATAAGTGAAGCATGTGAGTAAATGACAAACTACTCCAAAAAGAGAACAATGAGTAGTCAAATAATTAACTAGCCATGGGAGGACTCTCTCTCATTCAAGATTTCAGATCCAATGTTTTTATTCAAGCAGCAAGTAAAATGAAAATACACTCCAAGCAAAGCACATATCATGTGATGAATAAAAATATAGCTCCGAGTAAGGTATAGTGATGGTTTTGAAGACGAAAGAGGGGATGCCTTCCGGGGTATCCCCAAGCTTAGGCGCTTGAGACTTCCTTGAATATTACCTTGGGGTGCCTTGGGCATCCCCAAGATTAGGGTCTTTCCACTCCTTAATCTCCTCGTATCGATATCTCACCCAAAACTTGAAAACTTCAATCATACAAAACTTAACAGAACTTCGTGAGATGGGTCCTTATGATAAAGAGTAAGTCATTCACATTAGTACTATCAAAGACAAGATTCATAATTGTTCTCACACAATGCCTACTATACCATAACATTTCTACAATTTATATTGAGCAATATAAGCCATACAAACTGGAAAATAAGCAACTGTGTGTGATGCAATAATATACTGCTGGTCATGCTACGATCATATGAAATAATGTGAAAATAAGCCATACAAACTGGACACTACGATCATATGAAAATAAGCAACTGTCTGTACATGATAATCATATAAGCCATACTACTGCAGGATGCTGCTAACGCGACACTACGATCAGAGACCCTTCGACGGAACTGTGTGTGATGCAATAATTGCAAATTGTCGTGGAATTGTCATGACAGATGTCCTAGAAAAAGGACTTAGTCGTAGGGCCATCGCAACTAGGAAGCTTAAAGGGGTTAATTGGGACAAAGGACACGAGAGGTTTTATACTAGTTCGGCCCCTTACGATGAAGGTAAAAGCCTACATCTAGTTGTGTTGGAATTGCTGGGGTTTCGATCACCAAGAGGCTAATCTGCCAGCTTGGTTATTGATCTCTTGTTTCTTGCCCTAAGCCGCCACCGGGTCGTCCCCTTATATACACAAGTTGACGCCTGGCGGCCTATAGAGTCTCGGCCGGTTCATAAAACGTGTCCAGCTTGGTGACTTCTTTGTATGTCTTTCTTTACAAGTCTTCCTTTACATACAGAGGTTTACAATATTGGGCCTTAAGCTGCCTCTAGGCTTAAGCCTTCTACAAGTCTTAATAAACTGTATCCTTGAATACTATTGGGCTTCTTTTGTAACCCGTCATTGGGGTTGACCCGGCCCCTCCTGGGCGGGTCTTACCAGGTAGCTACATTCAAAACAATAGGCCCCAGGTTGACTTTGAACTTTGTTCCTTGTCAATCTTCAATACTTAGATGAAATCCATCTTCCTATCTCTGTAAAAATTATGTAACCCGTCGTGACGTCATCTTCTAAAAACTTAAAAAAAACTGTTATGACGTCATCCTCAACGGATCTTTATCTTTTAATGTCTTCCGAGAATCGAGGCGTCCGTTTAGTTGGATAGTCATTATTTGGGTCTTCCTCGATTTCCGCGCCCGCCTGTTTGCTTATCCCCTTATAAATAGGCATGCCCTGGTCCTTCTCATTCTTCTCTCTTCTTCGTCTTCTTCCTCTCGTAACCCTCCCACTGCTCGAGCTCCGCCGCCATCGCGCTTCACCTCTGTCTCCGTCGACCTTGGCCGCTGCATCAACCTGAATCAGTCCAGAGAACGGCGGCGACCTCCACAGAAGATCCGTGGTTGTAAGTGCTCACCTTCCTGCTCCTCAAATCCGCATTTGGGTTTCTAGGTGTCGGTGTCAAAACCGGCGGATCTCGGGTAGGGGGTCCCGCACTATGGGTCTAGGCCGGATGGTAACAGGAGGCAGGGGACATGAAGTTTTACCCAGGTTCGGGCCCTCTTGATGGAGGTAAAACCCTATGTCGTGCTTGATTAATATTGATGATATGGTTAGTACAAGAGTAGGTCTACCATGAGATCAGAGAGGCTAAACCCTAGAAGCTAGCCTATGGTATGATTGTTGTTGTCCTACGGACTAAAACCCTTCGGTTTATATAGACACCTGAGAGGGTTAGGGTTACACAAGGTCGGTTACAAAGGAGGAGATATCCATATATGTATTTCCTAGCTTTCCTTCCACGCCAAGTAGAGTCCCATCCGGACACAAGACAAAGTCTTCAATCTTGTATCTTCATAGTCTAACAGTCCGGCCAATGGAAATAGTCCGGCTGTCCAGAGACCCCCTAATCCAGGACTCCCTCAGTAGCCCCTGAACCAAGCTTCAATGACGATGATTCCGGCGTGCAGTATTGTCTTCGGCATTGCAAGGCGGGTTCCTTCTCCGAATACATCACAAAAGAATTTGAATACGAGGATAGTGTCTGACCCTGCAAAATAAGTTCCACATTCCACCGTAGAGAGAATAATATTTTCGCAGATCTAATTTGCTGGCTTGTTTTGGCAGCGTGATGTTATGTCATGGCCCGGTGATTATTCGAACCGTTTCTTTTAACCAGCCCCACACATAACGCAAGGCAGTTTTTTGACATGTCTTGTCAAAGCAGAGATCGTGCCCCTTATTACGGGATTCTCATCAATAAGGGCGTGGGTAACCCAACCGTGTCGAGGACTCCTAGATTATAAGCAAGTCCTAAACGGCTAGGGAGAGGACGCTTGATATTCACCCTCTTTATAAAGGGACAAGGTTTTCGCTTTTATCCTCTCATGCTCAATCGAACCCTTCCCCCGCCTCGAGTTCTAACACCCAAAGCCCATGTTTAGGTGCTCCGGATCTTCAATCATGTCCGGATCCAGCCTTCAAGGCCGATGGACGCCCTCCTCCGTTATGGAAGAGGACATTAAGAAGTTGAGGGAGGCCAGATACCTGACCGTCGAGGTTTCGCATCGACTGCCTGCTCGAGGGCAGATCGCCCCTACTCCCGAACCCAACGAGAACGTCGTGTTCGTCTCCCACTTCCTCCGAGGTCTAGGCCTCACTCTGGATCCCTTCGTCAGGGGTTTGATGTTCTATTATGGGCTAGATTTCCATGCTCTAGCTCTGGACTCCTTTCTCCACATCTCGACATTTATTGTCGTGTGCGAGGCCTTCCTCCGCATCACCCCTCACTTCGGCTTCTGGCTCAAGACCTTTGAAGTGAAGCCCAAGATGATCGAGGGGCAACATGCAGCGTGCGGAGGTGCATCAATAGGCAAGATGGCAGGAGCTCCATGGCCGAAAGGTTCCTTCCCAGAGGTGTCCGAATTATGGCAGCGGAAGTGGTTTTATGTCACAGCTCCCAGAAGTGCCAAGTGGGCGGCTGCACCTGCTTTTTGCTCGGCCCCCCACCACAACTGATGTCATGGATTAGCAGAGGTCTGAGTTGGGGTCCAGCCAAGGACGTGCCTATACTGCAAAGCCGCATCCGAGATCTCTTCGAGGGAGATTTTAATTTGGTTGCGGTGATACAAGTTATGCTGGTTCGTCAAGTCCAGCCTTGCAAACGCCGGCCCCTTCGCTTATGGGAGTTCAACCCAGAGGGACCACGTGCCATTCAAAGTTTCCTCGTCCTGATGCACGAGGAGATGTACAAGTCATTCTTCGGACCTCAAGTAGAGTGTCCGAATATTACCGAGAATGTGGGCCTAAGCAGTAACCGCGCCGCCGAACAAGTAAGAAATCCTCTGGCCGAACACACTGTCTTTTATTCGTTACAAAGTTATTTCTTGAGAGTTCGCCTTTGGACCAGGACTGGCTAACAAAGGCGAAGATGATTCGGTGTTTGGCCCCCTCCCTGAGGGTTTGGAAAATCTGGTTTTGAAAAAGATGCTCGAGGTTGCACCTTGCCCAGAGCCCTTGAAGGAAGATACCGGGGGTGAGATAATACGGGCGGACGCGGGCCCCCACTGCTGTGCGTTCCAACCGAGGGAATGAGCGTCTCCATGAAGGAGGACAACCGGGGGAGGACAAGGACTGCTTCCGAGGATCCGGAAGCCGAAGCCTCGAAACGGGAGAAGAAGTCTCCCAGAGAGGGTCCTGCCTCAGGGGGTGCTTTTGCCGCACAAAGTCCGGGGGGGGGGGTCAACCCTCCAATGAGTCGTAAGTGATCCAAAATACTTTAATAGTAAAGGTATGCTATCTTTTTCTGAGAAAATAACCACCGCATATATCTTGTAGTTCGGGCCTTAGCCACTCTCAGATGAGCTCGTCTTCGGGGGATCTTCTTCCATAGATGATGGAGAGCGAAACGCCTCCCCTGGACTCCTCCGCTCAAGAAGCGGGCGACCCTGAAGTGTCGTCACGGAGGGCCTCTCCAGATCCGGTGAGGCCAGAAGATAATCCCATAAACCCCCGAAGTCCCCAGCGTCTGGCTCCCGAAGAGAGCAGACAAAAGAGTCCGTCACCGTCTGGTGTGCGGTCGGACGTTCTGAGGGAGTTGGTGGGGCGAGCGGCCATCTCAGAAGAACACCGTATGCTGATGCGTACGGTGATGGAGAGAATCTCGTCCGCCGAAAGCGGATTACATGAAGCTTTTATGAGTCTACTGACAAGCTTTGAGGTACGTGAGATAATATGTGATAGTACTGCAAATGTTAGGTGTGCCCTGTGTAGATAGTAGCCCCTGAGACTCTGGTTGTCGATGAGAAGGGCGGCGAACAGAGGATCACAGTCCCAGGCAATAACCAGACTGCCCCTATGTGCAGGTGGTGGAAGCTTCGGTGGGTAGCCGGACTAGTGAGTTTGCCAAATTAAAACGGCAACTGGATGCGGCAGACGCCGACATCGAGCTTGTTAACAAGAGGCTTGATGAGGCACAGGGTAAGTGTTATTATCTGGTGAACGCCACATAGTAAGAGCAGCATGATGCTAGTATCTTTAATATGTTGTGACTGCAGATGGAGCTGCCACCGTGGAAACCTTGCCGGTAGAACTTGCCCGAGCCAAGGAACAAGCGAGGATTAGTAATGCGGCTGCTTTGAAGGCGGCTTAAGAGTTGAAAGCCGAGAAGGCCGCACATGGCGAGAGCAAAGAGAAGATGGCCAAGATGGCCGTAGAATTAAAAGACACTGCCGACCATTGCTGGCTTCTTGAAAAAGAAAACCGAGCAAAGGCAACGGACCTTGAGAAGGCCACGATGGCGGACAAAGACACCCGCTCTTCTATGAGAGCGAAGAAGGAGGAGCTGCGGGAAGCTGGGGATATTACGGCTGGGAAGCCCTTCATGCTACGGAGGAAGTTCAGAGATCCACGGTATGCCCCTCTGGATCGGCTGTGGAGTTCGGCAGATGCATATATGGACTTGGCGGCGAGCGCTGCCGATGCGGCCAAATACTTCCAAGGTCAAGCAGATCGTGGGGTGGACAAGCTGTTCTGGTCGCAATTCAACGTTCCAGAGCGTCCGCTTCCTTTGACTGATCAGCTAGCCGAATGGGCCGAACTAAATAGGTTGTCCGGACTCGCCATGAGATCTGTCGTGGATCAGCTATGGCCGGAAAGGCCAAAGCCGAATAGCTATTTTAGCTTAGTGCAGCAGGTCCTTGGTGCGGTGCCGTGCATTGAGGCGATGAAGAGGTCGGCGTGCATAGAAGGATCGCGAATGGCCCTTGCCTGTGTTAAAGCATACTGGCGGGAGATGGACGCTACCACTGTTACGGCGCAGGGTTCGGCCATAGGCCGAGTGGCTACCGAGCACTATTTCGAGGAGGTTCTCGAGGGTGCTCGTTTGATAGAGGCCCAATGCTCGAAGAATATTATGTTTGAGTGACATGTATTCCCATTGTAAACACAATGTTTTTATGAAATTTTATAAGGCTGTGTTTATACTTTTGTCCGAAAGTAATATGATGCCTCCTGTGCGGCCGTTTATGTATACATGTGTATAACCTGAAAGATTGCAGTCGTCAGCTTCAGCCCCCACGCATATAATGTGGAGGTGCTCGCAAAAAACGCGTGTTCACACTTAACCCAACGTCTTGGTCCTATTAAGGAGGTGATAGCACAGCGAACGAGGCAACCGGACTATAATGCTTTAACACTTTCACTTGGCCATAGGAGTTTGACAGTGGGGCTACTAGATAGCCCCTGGTGGCTCCGCACTCTCCCGATCTCGGGGTGCGTACATGCCTGGCCGGGAAACGGCCCTTCGTTAAGGCGGAGGAATTCTAACATCCCTATAGGTCATTGACTGGTTGACCAGTCTCACGCTATATCATGATAGTCAGTTTTCGGCTTTCTCTACTAAGGTGCTCGTCCGGATGAACCAGGGCACAATCGCAGTAGTTCTCCTGGTGTTGCCTTAGCTGGTAAAGCGGAACGTAAGGCACCAAAACACAGGAGCCGGGAAAACCCAACATTTGACCAAAGACAATGATTCGGAGCAGATGCATATAAGGCCAAACTCGCGACGCCGAACACTCCCTAAGGTATTCGGTCTTTATGGTATAAACCGGGCCTAAATAGTGCCCTTTGTAGGAAGCCCCTTGTGTCCAGGTACGTGCATTATTCTGGCGTGGCCACATGCCAAGACGTCAGCATCCTTCTCAACTGTGCTGAGAATTCAGAGGATATGTATCAACAAGAGACAACAAAAAAGGTTTATGCAGGGTCTTAATCTAAAAAGAATCCTTGGAGCGGGTCCCTGCTGCACGTCTGCGCCTCTGTCTCTGTTGTGCCGTATCCTGGACGGGTGTAGCCCGATGATCATCTGTAAAAGAGAGGAACTTAGGTGAAAAAGTTGTCGTGCAAAAAGATAGTTTTTAAAAAAAAACCATGTATAATTCAAGATGAGTAAAAATTGCCAGTTGTCTGCGCGCGTTGTGCCCCTTGTATTTGTAATAGGGGTATGACCATCAATCCAATATGAATTACATATGGCTGCGCCGGACTTGTCTAACCGTGTCCGAGGTCTTGACGACCTATTAAATGCTTTAGTTGGTGAGGCCGTTTTTAGTGTGTGGCTGCCAAGGCCGCCGCACTCTCTTTGGCGAGCAAAGATCGCTCAATATTTCCATTCACTGTAATGATGCCACGTGTACCGGGCATCTTGAGCGTGAGGGAAGCGTAATGCGGTATTGTATTAAAGCGAGTGAAAGCTTCGCGTCCAAGTAGTGCTTGATAGCCACTTTGGAACGGAGCGATGTGGAAGGTTAAATGTTCGCTACGGAAGTTAGCCGAATATAACCTTTAGTATTATGGAGCCCATACAATGAGCCCCTGGGCCTGGCGTTACTCCTTTAAAGGTGGTATTGCTATGGCGGATTTTTGTTGGGTCTATCCCCATTTCGCGGATTGTGTCCTGGTATATCAGGTTTAGACTGCTGCCACTGTCCATCAGGACTCGTGTGAAGTGGTATCCGTCAATTATTGGGTCTAATACCAGGGCAGCCCATCCTGCACGCCGGATACTTGCTGAGTAATTACGATGATCAAAAATGATCAGTTGAGACGACCAGTGGCAGGACTTCGCGGTGATAGGCCCTTGGGCATATTTTTCTGGGAGTGCCATTTTGTTTCTTCCTTTGATCACGTGTAACACGTTTACTGTTTTGACCTCTGGTGGGAATTTCTTTTGTTCCCCAGTGTCTTGCTTGAGAGGCTCATCCTCGTCTTCGCTTGGTGTATCCTCCCCCTTGTGTACGGCGTTGAGTTTGCCGGACTGCTTGAAGACCCAACATTCTCTGTGGGTATGATTAGCGGGTTTACCAGGGGTGCTATGGATCTGACATATTTGGTCCAGAATTTTGTTTAGGCTGGACAGTTCGTCTCTGGCGCCTTTAGAGGGCGGCTTTTGCTGACCTGGCCAAGAGCTTTTGAATCCGGCGTTTACGGCCGTGCTCTTCGTGCTGTCTTCTTTATTCTGGCGTTTGTTATTGTTGTTACGCCATGATTTCCCGTTTCCATCTCTAACTTCAGATGTACTGGGGTCGTTGGTGCTGCATCTGGCTAGCCAGCTGTCCTCACCCGCGCAAAAGCGGGTCATGAGGCTTGTTAATGCTGCCATTGTTCTCGGCTTTTCTTGGCCGAGGTGTCTGGCAAGCCATTCGTCACGGACGCTATGCTTAGAAGCCGCCAAGGCTTCGGCGTTCGGACAATCGACAATTTGGTTCTGTTTAGTAAGAAACCTGTTCCAAAGTTTTTGGGATGACTCTCCGGGCTGTTGAGTTATATGACTCAAATCGTCCGCGTCCGGAGGTCGGACATAAGTCCCTTGAAAATTTGCCCGAAAAGCGTCTTCGAGCTCTTCCTAGCTTCCAATGGAGTTTTCGGGGAGGCTTTTGAGCCAATGCCGAGCTGGCCCTTTGAGTTTGAGGGGTAAATACTTGATGGCGTGGAGATCATCTCCTCAAGCAATGTGGATATGGAGGATATAGTCCTCAATCCAGACCCCAGGGTTTGTTGTTCCGTCGTATGCCTCTATGTTTACGGGTTTGAATCCCTTTGGAAATTCATGGTCCAGCACCTCATCGGTGAAACATAGGGGGTGTGCGGCACCCCTATATCTGGGTGTACCGCGTTGTTCGGGTGTTTGTTGTGTTGCATCGTATGCTGGAGCATGCTTGCGTGGTCCATAAATGGATCTGGTTTCGCCGTCCTTTTGATGCGATCCCTCGCGTAGACCGCGTATTGGCTTATGTGTGGCATTGCTTGCCGCTTTATGTTGGCCGTGAGGTCGTCTATTCGGCCAGATGGTTGTTTAAATTTTTGGTTGTGGGGGGTCTAAGGCCTCCTCATCGAATTCAGGTAGCAGCTTCCGCTTTGGGTAGCTCTTGGTGGGGCGATTGCCACCGTACTTCGCTGCTGTGTTGAGTACTTTGCTCCATCTGATTTGGAGTGTGTCCTGCGCAGCCTTGAGCCTTTGCTTCTGCTTTTTCAGGCTCCTCACGGTGGCAACAAGCCTTTGACGGGCGTTCTGCTGCTCCAGGTGCCTGTCCGGCATTATGTCATCCGGACTATTATCTTTGATAGAATTGGTTTGTTCGGTTTGATTCTCCGTTATGCCGTGGTCAGGCAGTGTTTTGCCCTGCTCCAACGCCGGGTCTGTATGATTGTTGTTTCTACCGAGGCGGGGTTTGGGGTGGCGCTTGCGCCGCCGCTTTGACTGCTTCTCGAGGGAACAAGCCTTCGGTGCGTCCTTTCGTTCCTCGTTGTCGTCTTCTTTTGGTGTGTCCACCATGTATATGCCATATGATGAAGTGGACATCCAGTGCCTAGTGGGCGGTGGTTCCCCTTCGCCTCCTACATCGTCGTCCATACCGTCGATGTCTTCGGAGTCGAAGTCGAGCATGTCGGTTGAGTCATCGACAGTGGCTATTAAGTGGGTGGTGGGTGGGTGTTGAATTTCTTTGTTGTCCGTATCCCAATCCTGTTGGCCATAATCCGACGAGGGCTCTCCTGACAAAGAGAGAGACTTTAGTGAATTCAGAATGTCGCCAAAGGGCGAGTGCTGAAAGATATCCGCGGTGATGAATTCCATGATCGGCGCCCAATCGGATTCGATTGGCAGTGGCACGGATGGTTCAGAGTCTGGCACCTTGGAGTCACGGGCTGCGCAGAGGGTTAGGCAGGTGTTCGGCTCGATCTTCGTTGAGACTGCGGCCCCTAAGGTGGTGTCTAACCACCTGTCCTCGATTGGCGCAGTTGGCTCCGAACTAAGGGTCGAAGCTGATGCGGGCGCGGCCTCTGGGGTACTGTTTGGCGGCAGAGCTAGGTCATACCCATCACGACAGTGCGACGCGCCCCGCTGTGGCTCGAACCCGTCGAAGATCAAGTCTCCGCGGATGTCGGTGGTGTAGTTCAAACTTCCAAATCTGACCTGATGGCCAGGGGCGTAGCTTTCAATCTGCTCTAGATGGCCAAGCGAATTAGCCCGCAGTGCAAAGCTGCCGAATACGAAGATCTGTTCGGGGAGAAAAGTCTCACCCTGGACCGCATCGCCATCGATGATAGTAGGAGCCATCAGGCCTAATGGAGACGACATAGAGGAACTCTCAATGAAAGCACCAATGTCGGTGTCAAAACCGGCGGATCTCGGGTAGGGGGTCCCGAACTGTGCGTCTAGGCCGAATGGTAACAAGAGGCAGGGGACACGAAGTTTTACCCAGGTTCGGGCCCTCTTGATGGAGGTAAAACCCTAAGTCCTGCTTGATTAATATTGATGATATGGGTAGTAGAAGAGTAGATCTACCACGAGATCAGAGAGTCTAAACCCTAGAAGCTAGCCTATGGTATGATTGTTGTTGTCCCACGGACTAAAACCCTTCGGTTTATATAGACACCGGAGAGGGTTAGGGTTACACAAGGTCGGTTACAAAGGAGGAGATATCCATATACGTATTGCCTAGCTTGCCTTCCACGCCAAGTAGAGTTCCATCCGGACACGAGACGAAGTCTTCAATCTTGTATGTTCATAGTCTAACAGTCCGGCGAATGGAGATAGTCAGACTGTCCGGAGACCCCCTAATCCAGGACCCCCTCACTAGGTTTCTGCGTGTTCTTCGTAGTTCATCACGGTTTCCTTGTATTTCTTCCACTATGGCTTCTTCTTGATCCAAAGAAAACATGTGTTCGTGCGGTAGATGTTTTGTGCCCATTCTCAATACCAACAGATCCCTTTCTCTCGTTCAAAGGCCTCATTAGAACTCATGAACTCATCTGTGCTTGATTTCTAGGTCTAGAATATTTTCCTTTTTGAACGAACCTTTGATCCAGAATAATATCAAGAAATTAGGAAACTTGTTTGCTTCAACACTTAGCCAACTCTTTCTCTGGTTTCCTTCAAATGTCTTTAGTCATGGCG
Source organism: Triticum monococcum (assembly GCA_034509565.1). NCBI lineage: Eukaryota > Viridiplantae > Streptophyta > Magnoliopsida > Poales > Poaceae > Triticum > Triticum monococcum. The sequence continues at coordinate 414,265,310 of CM067844.1, forward strand.
GCTTATGACGCCGACTTACTTTTCCCTTATATGACATTAGCCCTTACTTAAGCCGCCATTACTTATTTGTGCCATCATCATTTCACTCTTAATTTCACCATTGAATTTGATCCGGCATGTTACTTTCTTTTCAGTTTGTATTTTGATCATCATGCCATCAAAAGCACCGACCGTCTGCAACTGGGTCCCTTCCACAGTAATTGAGGACAATTTGAAGGAATTCTTCACCATAGGGTTTTTGCCAGGGAAGAATGTTATGTCTTACCATGCACCTAACCAGGACGAGGAACGGCCCAATCCCAAAGATGGTGAAGTCATTGTCTTTTCTGACCACATGATCGAGGCTTTTCACCACCCGGCTCAAAGTTCTTCATAGATGTTCTCCATTTTTTCAAACTCCACCCTTAAGATCTCGGGCCCAATTCCATATCCAATATCTACAATTTCCAAGTTCTTTGTGAGGTGTACCTTCAAGAAGAACCGACGGTGGAACTCTTTAGAGAGTATTTTTATCTGAACCGCCAGAACGAGTGTACCAATGGCCTTAGCTTGGAACTTGGAAGCATCTCAATTCAGCGCCGACAGAGTGCCGTCTTCCCCCTAATAGTCTTGCCGAGTCATCCCAAAGACTGGAATCAGACTTGGTTCTACTGTCAAGACACTTCACCAGCCAATGAGAAATGACTGCCGAGTTATCGCGCAGATCACCTAGATTCCAAGTTTGCGCTCCCTGACAAGCTTATTGCCGCCGAAGACAAAAGCTTATTCCATCAATTAAAAGGATTAACGCCTTACTGGGGAACGGCTTAACCGGAGTTGATTTTACTCGTTGCTGGGTCGCGTGGCAGGTCATCCCTCTAAGCCGCCGATCCAAATTGATGTATGAATATAGTGGAAGCCCAAATGACTCTCTTCGTCACAGCTCCGTTCAACTAACTAAAGAAGATATTGTTTCAATGTCGACCCTTCTGGTGAACGACAAATATGAAGACTGCAGTAAAGTTGGGTTAAACCCCTTCTACAAACTTAACCCGGCGCCAGAGGTAAAAAACTCCTGACCTCTTTCTCTTTGTATTTTTCTCAGCAGTTTTAAATGCTTGCGTGACCTTCCATCTTGTCTTACTTGTTTACAGGCCAAATCTGACTTCTGGAAAGCCAAGTATGATCGTGAAGCCGCCAAGAAGGCCAGAGCCGCCACCATAGCCGCCAAGAAGACGACCCAGAGGTCCAAGAAGAAAAAGAGCACTGCTGAGGACCTGTTGAAACTTGACGATGATTCTGAGTCGGAGGTAGCCCTTAACTACCTTGGCCAGTTTTTTAATAACCTTATTAACACTGGGCCAGTCAGGCCGTAGAAGAAGAGGTAACTATTTCCTCCGACTCAGCCCATTTGCCAAGACAGAAAGTTCGACTGGTAACCCGGAAAGTAAGGTTTTCGCATCCTTTAGCTTATTTGGACCCTAATTTTCTTTTGAAAAAACAGCAACATGAGAGTTGTCGTCAGTCCCGGAACGACGATGAACCGCCTTCCATTGTACAACAAACTCCTCAAAAACGTCAGAATGAGGTCTCTTTTATCTTTATCCTCTGCTTTTATTAATGAGTCTATTCTCTTGCATTACTAACCTTATTTTACCTTTGCAGGAGGTTTCTCGCTCATTTGGCGACTCATCTCAGACTCAATTTCTTGCCTTCAAGACTGCTCGTGGGTAAGGAAAAATTCATCTTTCCTCCGTGTCTTTCCAACTGCATCTTTGTACTAACTGTCTCATAACCTCTTTCTTAGTGGTCAAGCCAAGTCCAAGAAGGCCAAGGTGACTGAACCGGCAGAAGACCCGTCAGTCCTTGCACCTGAACCGACCATGCCAACTTCTCCCCCTCGAACTGAAGCAGCAGAAGACCCGGCTGCCAATGCTCAATTGGATCCTCCTGAGCCGTCAGCTCATGATACTGTTGTTAACCCCTCTACTGCTAGACCATCCAGTTCAGCCAACCCACCATCATCTTCTGATCATGACATTCTGGTCACTGGTAGCCGTTATGTTGAACCGGGGACTCCTACCGTGTTAGCCCGGCACACTGCTAAACAAGAAGCCCTGGAGAGACAGAATGTGGGTTTTGATATCTCTCACTACAGTCATATGAATGCTAATGACATATTGTCCGGCTATCTCAACCATCACTACACCACAACACTTGATTGGGGGCAGTTAACTGCCGGGAGAAAAACCTGCCTAAGGGCAATCTGTCTGCCGGGACAGTTGTTACTACCGCTAGAAGCGTCTTAGGGCGGTCTAGCTACCGGGAGATCTACAACAACAACGGCATGTGCACTGCCGGTATACTTTACGGCCCATAATCTGTCGAAAGAACTAAATCACAGCCCATTGTCTGTCGGCCCATGCCGAAGGCCATCATGGCACGAAATGGGAAAACGGCCTAGTTAGTGCGCGCCAGCGAGGAAAAAAAGTGCGCGACTTGACGAAAATTTTGGCCCATTGTGAAATAGACGCGCCGGCCCTCCCGCGACCTAGAGAGACCCGCAACGCTTCCCCCAAATCGATCCCCAATCCTGCGCCTCCACCAGATCGACCGCGCGCCGCCGCCGCCCCCAAAACCTAGCTCACCGCCGATGCGCGGCCGCCTTCTACTCAGACCTCCTCTAGTGTAGCCCCCCATCCCCGCCGCCGGCGTAACCCCTCCCCACCACAGCTCCTCCACCCCTCACCACCGCAAGCCGCTTCCGACCCCAACCATCGATCCATCACCGGCGCCGGCGCTCCCAACCAACCACTGCCGCCGCCCCCAACCAACCATCGCCACCGCCGCCGCCACCAACCATCCATCGCCCTCCACTAGACCAAACTCTGTTTCCTCCCCGAGCTCTTTTTCCGCCCACCACCAAGCCGTTGTCAGCCACTATCGTCGTCGCCGCACTCCAGATCGAGCTCTGTTTCCTCCCCGAGTAGGCTTCACTGAGCAAGCGAGCACCAAGTCGCGGGTCCGCTCCTCCACTAGCCGCTAAAGCAGCAGACCGCATGTTGGCCCTCCTCTCCAGCGAGTAGGCACCTCCTCGACAAGCCCCTGAAGCAGCAGTCCGCGGGTTGGCCCTCCTCTCCAGCGAGCAGCTCTGCCTATTGAACATCGACATTGCTGCCTACTTTACTTCATTTGACAGCTGGTAAGGTTTCATAACAATTTTTGTGCCTTCTTTTGTTTTGAATGTGCAGCTATGGATCTTGAGATCAATGCCCCTAAGACTACATTGCTAGTTTGACCCGATGAATTCATTTGTTCTTCCTTGCTGATGGGTAGAACACCTCCTGCCCTTTGAAGCTTGTGCTCAAAATAATGTTGAAAAGAAGCAACACTGAACTATTCCATCAGTTAGAACAAAGCATCAAGTTTTAATTGCTTTGATCTAATAACAACAAAAAAACCATGAGCCAAAAACGTTTGAAGGTTATTTGCTTGTCTAAAAATGAACACTGCTACTGTTAGTAGCCCTTCAGATCAAAGAACAGGGACCATTGCTGACTAACAAGTGCACACCTTAATTAGATTTTTTGACACCTGAGTAAAGTTTTTAGTTGGGCTTTGGAGTTCACTTTAATTTGAGATGAAAGAAAGCTAGTTATTTAAGTTCTTTGTTTGTTTAGTTAATGCCCCAAGGTAGTACCATCTTTGTTTGTGTTTTGCGAAATACGAGATGTGTACAGAACATGTGCTATGCTTTTATGATATAGATTATGGCATTCTTACTGCTATTTTGGCATTTGTATTTTCTGAAATGACATGTTTCAATTAATTATATTCTGTTGTGTGATGGCATTTCTTCTTCATATTGTATTTCTTGTTGCCTGTACTAGATATTGATGATATGCATTTTGTTACTAGATTTTTTCCTTAATAGAAGTGTACTTTCTCGCATGTTAGGAAATTTTAGTGAAACTGGTCAAGAATGGACAAGCGTTGGATGGATAAAGCTAGAAATACACAAGCATATATAGACGGGGTAGAGAAATTCATAGATTTTGCTTTTACTCATTCAGCAAGAGGGAACACTATACTATGTCCTTGTAGAATTTTCTTGAACTGTTGTTGGTTTGAAGCTAATGTTGTCTATGAGCACTTGTTATGTGATGGGTTTATTAATGGGTACAAAAGATGGATATATCATGGGGAGGCATCATCATCTCTTGCATCCGAGAGTGACCATGATGAGGTTCAACCTAATGATTTTCAAGAGGAGATTGACCTAGATGACTATGATGAGATGCTTGAAATGATTCAAGATATAGCACATCAAAATGGGGATTTTAGTGATGGTACTGGTGGGGAGGGTCCAAGTCACCAGGATGGAGAGCCTGAGGGTGTCGACCCTCTTCTAAAGAAGAAAAAGAAGAAGGATGAAGATGCTTTCCGACAATTCATAGCTGATGATAGGGAGGAGCTTTATCCAGGGTGCACAACCTTCTCAAAGCTACATTTTGTTGTTAGGTTACTCCACACAAAATCTCTTGGAGGTTGGAGTGATAAAAGTTTCAACATACTGCTAGAGTTGCTAAAAGAGGCCTTTCCAACAGCAAAGCTACCCAAAAACTTTTATGAAGCTAAGGAGATGATAAAATGCCTTGAGCTAGGTTATATAAAAATTCATGCATGTGAGAATGATTGCATTTTGTTCTGGAAGGAACATGCAAATAAGGATATTTGTCCTACATGCAAAACTTCTCGGTGGAAATCTGAAAAGAATAATCTTGATGGGAAACATGTACACAAGGTCCCAAGGAAGGTTCTTCGTTATTTTCCAATAAAGAAGAGGCTACAACGCCTTTTTGTGTCCCCAAAGAGTGCACCGGACTGCAGATGGCATGCTGAAGAACGTACAAGAGATGGACTAATAAGGCATCCAGCGGATGCACCAGCTTGGAAGGACTTTGATGGCAAATATCCAGATTTTGCTAAAGATAGTAGCAACATGAGGCTGCTTGTGGTATCTGATGGTTTTAATCCCTTTAGGACAATGAAGTTATCCTATAGTATCTGGCCTATTGTAGTTATTCCGTTGAATCTTCCTCCTTGGTTGTGCATGAAGCAACATAATTTCATCCTCTCTTTGCTAATTCCTGGTCCAAGGTCACTTGGGAGAGATATAGATGTCTTTCTTGAACCACTTATTGATGATTTGAACTCGCTTTTTGAGGAGGGTGTTAGAACCTATGATGCCTTGACCGGTAAACCCTTCAACCTGCATGCTGCTGTATTGTCAACTACATCAGACCTCCCAGGCTTATGCACTCAATCCGAGATTACCTCTGGTGAATTTGGTTGTCCATTGTGTGGCTCACATACTTGCTCTCTTCGGTTGAAGGAAGGCAAGAAATTTTGCTATATGGGTCATCGAAGGTTTCTTGATCCTAACCATGAATATATATTTGATGAAGAATCCTTTGACGATGTGGAATTAGGGACAGCACCTGTACCACTTACTAGAGAGGAAGTTTTGGCCCTCACTGAAAATATGAGGACTGTTTTTGGAAAGGACCCTTCCGGGAAAACAACCACGAAGAAGCGCAAGGTTGGCGAACCACCAATGGTTCGGAAAAGAAAATCCATGTGGTTTAGGTTGAGATATTGGAAAGACTTGCTGCAGCCTCATAATCTTGATGCAATGCACATTGAAAAGAATGTATGTGAAAATATAATTAACACACTTCTATGCATGGATCGAAAATCAAAAGATAATTACAGCTCTGGTAGAGATCTAGAGCATCTCGGAATAAGAAAAGCTCTCCAACCTGTCCTGGTAGGTGAACAATTTGATTTGCCTGCTGCACCCTACGCAATGGACAATGAAAAGAAGAAACTGTTTTGTGAAATTCTTAAGGAAGCTAGGTTCCCTGATGGTTGTGCATCTGATATACGCCGGAATGTCCTTGTGAAGCAGAAAAAGATTGTTGGGCTGAAGAGCCATGACAATCACATTCTTTTGCAGCAATTGCTTCCACTAGCTGTTCGGAACACATTGCCAAAGGAAGTCGGTGTTGCCTTGGTTCGTGTTAGCAGATTCTTCAAGCAAATATATTCTCCTGTCATTAGCATAAGTGACATGGAGAAGCTAGAGGGAGAGCTGAGACCTTGAGCATTCTTGAGGCCATATTTCTGCCATCATTTTTTGATCTTATGGTTCACTTGATGGTTCATCTTCCAACCCAAGTGAGGCCAGGGGGGCCAATAAAGTACAGCAGCATGTACCCAGTAGAAAGGTCATCCCTATAAACCTATTTTCTTGGTATCATATGGTTTCTTGCTTTTCCCCCTAAATAATTTGATATATCTTACATATATACTACATAGGTATAATATGAAGCTAAAGGGGTTCAAGTCGATGATCTTGGTGTCACACGTGTGAACTTCAAGCATTTACTGAAGTCTGATGAACCTTTTATTTTGGCATCTCAAGCAACCCAAGTGTACTATGTGCAAGATAAGCTTGATAAAGATTGGTATTCTGTTAGAAGCTTTCCTCATCCACGAGACCTATATAATATGTTTGGAGTGGGAGATGAAGATTTTGAACACCATGATGCACCTACTATGTCAATTGCTAATCTGGATGCCAATGTAGATCTTAGTGTTGATGTTAGAAATATACCTCGTAGTAGGACAGATATAGATGGAACACTTGTTCCTACAGTTCAGCAACCAAAGTATGTGCCTTTTTCTTTCATTTTTCAGTTACATGCTTATATACTTGATATACAATGTGTCAATTCTAATGTGCTATAAATTTTCTTTTTAGGAAAAAAATGGAAAAAAGAAGAGACGAAGACAATGCTGAAGCACGAGAGGAAGATAGGCTAGCGAATCTTAAAGCAAGAAACGACGAGGATTTTGCACGATTTGGGTCTTTTAGATTTGCAGATGCTAACGAAATTTCTGGAGGCAAAGCCAGTCAGCGACAAACTAAAATAAAGGTGACATAACATGCTTCTATTTGGTTATTGCATCTATTACTTAAGCTTTAAATAACTTGTTTCGTTATGTGTAGAGCACCGCAGAAAAGCCTATTATTGAAGTAACTCGAGTCCTTAGGTCCCAAACGACTAGAGATGTTGATGACATGCCAAGCGATAACATTGAAGAGCATGATGGTATGTAGCACTTAAATCAATGTATATAGATTGTTAGTTTATGACGACCTACTAACAATTTTCCATGTTTAGACCATGAGTTGGATGAAGAAACGAAGGGGAAGAAGGGGAAAAATGCACTAGAATGCACAATGTGTATGATAGATTGGGGACAGTCCCACCAATTCGTGTGGAGTATAATGGTGATGGACAACCAATTGGGGACGATGCCTCGGAGTTTTCAAACTTCCTCTCCACACTTGTGAAAAGTAAAATATCTCTTGGGCATAATGATTGGAGAAAGGTTGATGTTGAGCAGAAAAATCATTTGTGGAAAAACCTTGAAGGTATACTCTATGGTTTTTGGTATAACTTGCCCCTTTATCTCTATATGACTTGTAGTATAACTTGCCCCTTTATCTAATACATCACCCTTACACTCTCCATTTACACTTGCTTGAAAGCAGATGTACTATGTTGTGGATGACAAACTGAAGGATTGGGTAATGGGAAGCGCTGCGAAGAAATGGAGGGATTTCAAATCTGAGTTGAAGACTTTGTATTTTGATGAGAAGATGACCGATGAGGAACTTCAAGTTGTACCAGATAACAGAGTTATCCCAACTGATTGGAAAGAGCTTGTTGCTTTTTGGAAAACTGAAGCAGGGAAGGTACATTGCAAGAAAATGTATGTGCACTTTCCTGCAGCTTTGGTCTAATTTACAATTCATTGAATCAATATTTGTAGCAACATAGTGAGCAAGGAAGAAAAAATCGAATGGAGATGGAATTATTGCATACATCAGGCAGCAAAAGTCATGCTCGTGTTTCTCATGAGATGGTATATAATGATCTTTATAACTCTATTTTGCACAATTTCTTGATTGTTATGAACTAACTATAAGAAAATAAATGTAGCATAAGAAGAATGGATATCCCCCTCAAAGACATGAACTGTTTATAGAAACACACACGTGCAAGAAGACTGGTGACCCTTCAAGTGTGGCTGCAGCAACTATGTTTGTAAGTATTTTGAGTTGCAACAATTTTTAGGTTTTGTACTTGTTAGTTTTTTCTCTAGAACATTGGAGTTATAGTCTTTAGTAGACACTATGTTGCTGATGTGTTCATGGATCATATGTTATGTCTTGTAGAAAATGATAGAAGAGAAGTCAAATGAGCGTCCAGAACTTTTAGAAAAAAGCATCAAGCAAGGTGACCTCTTCTCGCATGTTGTAGGAAAGGAGAGGAATGGGTATGTGAGGTGTATAGGTCTAGGACCAAGTGCTGCAGGTTTGGGCATGCCAAGTACTAGAAAGCTGAAATCCACGAAGCTTCAAATGGCCGAGGAAGAAGCAAAGGAAGCTCGCCAATCAAATGCAATTGTTGTTCCGCGTGTAGATCAAATGGAGCATAATTTCCAAACAATAGTTACAACTCTGAAGGATGAACTTCAACACATGAGGAGACTGTTACAATCAAATGTGCAGCAAAATATTCAGTTCAATCCAGAGTATGACTTATCTCACTTTGGATATGGATATGGAGGTGGCCATGGAGGTGGCTATCAATATGAAGGTGGCCATGGAGGTGGATATCGACATGAAGATGGATATGAAGGTGGCCATGGAGGTGGATATCGACATAAAGATGGAGATGAAGGTGGCCATGGAGGTGGATATCGACATAAAGATGGATATGAAGGTGGCCATGGAGGTGGATATCGACATAAAGATGGATATGGAGGTGGATATCGACATAAAGATGGATATGGTGGATATGGATATGAAGGGGGGTATGAAAATGAAGGGGAGTATGAGCATGAAGAGAGTGCAGAATCTGCCACCCGCAGCCATGAGGTGCGGCAAGAGAAAGAAGCAACCATTTTGCATAAGAAGGCTGAAGAAGCACTCTTGCAAAAGAAGTTAACAACACCCACTCAGAAAAACTTTGTACTTTCTAGTACCGCTCAACATGAGGTGCTGCAAGAGAAGGAAGCAACCATTTTGCAAAAGAAGAAGGCAACAAGGCTCACATAACAAAGTAAGGATGTGGCACTTCATCGCCACAAGATGGAAACAAGCAAGGAAGTTGCAATCACAAAAAAAATCAGCAGGTCAGATTGTACTTTGTTTATATTTTGTTGCTCTTTATTGTTTAGTATGACAAAGACACATTCTCTTATCTGAGTTCTTTTTCATGCTTACTCAGAAAGGAAAGGATGTGATCATGTATAATGTTTATCCAGATCATAGTATCCCAGTGGCAAAATCAACCATTCTATCAATTGATCGGAGAAAGGTGGTAGGTGGTCAGGAGCTTGGCTCTGAATATTGTGAGGTTGCCGTGAACTATGTAATAAAAATGGATGCTATACTGCCTCGTGGTGTTGGGAACATGACCACCATGGGGCAAGCTCAAGGGCGATTTATCGCATGGCCATACAAGCATGTGAGATTTTGTTCTTATTTTCTTATGATTAAACTTACCAATGACTGTGATGGTTGATTGCTGAAAAAGCTTTGCTTCTATGTATTTAGTTGGAAGTGGACAAGTCCATGGAAAAAGCAGGAACACGACCACAAGCAAGCTAAGGAGGTAATATACATGTTTCTCTTGGCTGCTATGTGTGTGATGTTAAGTTGTTGCATGGTTAATTGCTTGATCTATGTGACTGGACCGATGGAGACTTTTATTGTATGTTGCTCTTGCATGTCCTGTGTATGCATGTTCTTGCATATGACTAGTGGAAGATTTTACATGTCCATTCTTGCATAACATCTTCCACTATTGTCTCTATATACATGTTGTCCTATTCGTCTAGTCAGTTACGGATCTGTCATTGAATTTTTTCTTGTTTCAAGTACACTAAAATATTTATCCCATTTTATACTGCAGCCAAAGTCTAATTGTTCGTTTCCAGCATGACTTGAACTTTTATATGATGCAGATTGCAAGGAGTTTGGTACCTTCACAAATAGGAATGTGTATTCTAGCAACAGGACCATATTTAGTCCCTAATCGCACATGGCCTCTTTTTTAGATGCATGCCAAGTAGTATATACTTCTACCTTATTTCTAAACTGATCAGTCTCTGTTAAAGTTTCACAACTTAAGGTTGAAAAATCTTCATTTTGGTTTAATAATATAATAGATAGATTCTGCCAATTCTTGATAAGTTGTCACTTTAGTCGATAACTTGGTATACATGTTTACCTCTACCTCTGGAGTGAGGTTTATATTTACCCTTTCCAACAATTGCATGTGAACTTGGTATACGTGTTACTTATGCCCTATTCTGGAATGGCATCGAGCCCATTACTTGCAGAATCATCAGCCTTCCCTTTATCAAGCCCAATACTTGCAGAATCATCAGCCTTTTCTTTCTTATTTTTCCTGGCAGTTGACATAGTTGATGCTTTCTTAGGGGTAGCTTTCCAGCCTCCTGCTGTTCTTTGGTTGGTTTAGCTAATCAAGATCTTCAGTGTGTACAGCATGTTAGATGCATCCAATTTTTGAAACCTGTGAATAGTTTATCATCCAAAGATGATGTTATTAGTATCTCTGACGTGATTGTTCTATTGTATTATTGTCATGTACTGCTGTGACGATGTGACTATATCAGATATTGTTGGTAATTTGCTACTAAAATATTGATTCCTTCATGCTTTGTTCGATAATACTTGGCTGCACGTGAGCAATATTAGTGTTCCTGTATACTAGACGAGGCATAGGCGCATAGTTTGGTTTGTCAAAAAATTGCCACTTTGTACTATGGTGTATTCTTTTGTACATGTGTCATATTATTCCTTGAGATGCAAAGAATGACTACTCTCCAGGTCTTTATAAATGTTCCTTGAGTTTAACCGTAGCATGTCAACTTCAATGTTAATTTAAATTCTCAAACGAGAGCTCCCTATTGAGAATCCTATCTGTTGCAGGTTTCCCAAAGGTACACAAGTCAAATGAAGGTTTGGAAGATTTTCAAGCTCTTGAAGATTTGTAAGACATACAATAGTTGGTGGAGTGTTTATGTAATATGCTTGTTTACTTTGTGAAACCTGGACACACTTGCTCAGCTCATTTTGCTGGTTGTTAAGCCATTCTGCTCATTTTGGTTGTGTGGCACACCCAGAAACATGTACTTCTCCATTTGTCGCACTATTTACTTTTGTTGGTTGTGTGGCACATTTTGAAACATATCTGCACTGTAACTTTTGTGGCACAACCTCCTTATATGTATATTATGGTTATGTTTATCCAATGACGTTTTAAGGTTCTGGATGAGGCCTGATATTATTTTGATTGAAGTGTGTGGATGAGACATATACGACTTCGATTGAAGTATATAAATTGTATGTGTGATATGTCCTGATTGACTGAACATACTAAATGGATATTACATAGGGGATGCCCAGAACAATTAGGTAGTGAAATATACATACTGGCAAAATAACTACCGGGTCAACACTCTTCTGCCGGCAGCTTGACAGCCAATAACTGATATTCCATGTGTCTTGGCTAATCTGCCGGGAGAAACGAAACTGCTGGCAAATAAATACACTAGGGCAGTGGGACTGCCGGGAATATTTTATCTGTCGGGACAAGTAATCCACGTCAGCCGTTCTCGTGGCGGTTCTATCTGCCGGGAGAAATACTGTCCCGGCAGATAGTGTGCCGCCTAAAGTGCTTTCTCACGGCAGTTTACATGCCATTGCATCAGTGTTGTGGTGTAGTGCATGTTCATTCCAGCCGTGAATCAGAGATTGAGATGGTCAAGCAACTTCAGCTGAAATATGAGGCATGTTCTCCAGTTTACTTATACTCTGCCAGCCCCCAAGTCTTCAGATGATGATCCTGAATGATTTGGAGACTTTATGATATAGATGGATATTTTCTCTCTAAGTTTTTCAAAAGTCCAATAAAATAGTGTAAACTTCACCTGTAGTCCCCAAGTACCGGCTCAATTTACCATAAATGAACCAGTACTTTAACTTCATAGCTGTCTTTTGCCGAACCCAACAAATATTGTAATCCAGCTTAATCGACTTTCTGAATATCATGCATTAGCCCCCAAGTGCCAAGTGTTTTTACTTTGTAAGGTACTTGGGACTTGAAATATATTAGAGTCATAAGAAATTTTTTTGGCAGACATTAGCCCCCAAGTGTCAAGTGGTATTGCAGTGCAAAGTACTTGAGACTTGAATCTTGAACTTTAGTTTAAGCCTTGACGCACTTGTGTATGTTTTGTAGAACTCCCTATTTGAATTGGGTTCCCAATTAACTGATGCAAAGACCCGGCTGGCGGATCAAGAGGCAGAAATCAAGTCTGCTGATTCTAAACTTCAATTGAGTCTTGCTGAGACAAAAAAATTGAAAACCAGCTTGATTGCCAAAAAGAAATCTTGGGCTGAAGAAAAGACGCTGCTGACACAACGCGCCGAAAAAGCTGAAGCGGCTCTTGAGGAGGTTACCACGGAGCTGACCGGCTTAAAGAACCGAGTGTCTCAAATGGTTTCCGCCATCTTTGGTAAGCCATCTGTACTGATCTTTTATACCTTCTTTTGACCCAAAATATAAGCCGCCGCTGAGCCTTAGTTTAATACTCGCAGGTCCACGCAACAAAAATCTGAGCCAAGACAGTGTGACCAAACTGAAGGCGGTTTATACCTTGGTGGAACTGTTGTACACTAGCACCCAATGAGCACTTGCTGCTATCTCTCCTGCCAACCAAGGACCCAATCGGCTCAGCGATGTCTTGAAAAAATTGACAATCTTACCCGCCAGGTTTCAAGAAGTCAAATGATCATGTGCCAGAGCCGGAGCCTTGACTGCCCTGAGCCACTCCAAAGCCTGGGTGCCAGATCTAGACCCAGCAGACGTAGCCAGGGGGTACCCTACCGTGAAGGAAGACGGGTCTCTATTTGAGCAGGATGAATTTGTTGCTTGCGTGAGGGGAGCTCAACCTCATGCTACCATTCTTGGAGATGAGACAAACATTGACAAATATCAGCCGAGTTTTGATTTGGAGAATAAGAAGATGGCGACTCCCTCTTACAAGGTGACACATCTTATCCCGTCAGTTCGTCAACATATGTTTGCTCCAGAAGTTTATCCAGATTGCCTGATTGATGATGAAGCAGAGTTCATTGCTGTGAACAGATTTGACTGGTCCAATCCCAGCTTTCAATTAACAAAAGGAGGTGAACCAGCGAGGGAAGAGTGAGAACCATCTTTGTGGGCTCTTTAAAGCCTTGTAATAGATTTAGCTTGAAACAACTACATATTTTGCCTATGTCATCGTGCATAAGATGCCGTGTGTGACTCTATGCTTCCTGATGTCAATATATGCATCACATTTGTGGTTATCTCTGTAATATTTCAGCTCTGTTCCTGTAGAAAAGGAAGAAACTAGCTTGGCGGTTTAGCACCGAACGGGTCAGAATACCCGGTACATGACCAATAGTTTTATCATAGTAGAAAAAACAGAACCAGATGTGAAAATAAACAAGGTTGAAACAACCTTTGATTAACACAGAAAGAACTGTTCAGTCATACCTATATCTTTTGCATCTGGACCACCGGTTTATATGACCCAGTCCTTTTTTGAGAAGTCAATGCTTCTTCATGCCCGATGATCATCATGCCTTGGCAGCTTATTGTCAAATAGTCAAGCCGGTGAAAAGACTGTGTTGATCGTTTAAAATTGAGACAATAAAAGACCAGTAAGGCAAATAGCATTTTGGAAATAATATAAATTAACTTTGTAACTAAAAGTTGGGGGTTTCTGATTCAAATACGACCAGTAAACCGGACCAAAGGGGTTAAGCTAAGATTCGAATACGATCATATAGCCCCCAGTGGCTTTGGCGTTGCGCCGATCAAGAGGGTACCGACAGCTATGTTCTCTTTGGTTCGAATACGACCTATGTTTGAACAGGAAGCCACCAAATGACCTTGAGAGGTTTTTAACGACCCTGATTCGAATACAATCCAAGTCGGACCCAAGAGGGGTTAAGCTATGATTCGGATATGATCAAGAAGCCCCCTAGTGAGTTTTGGCTTTGAGCCGATCAAGAGGGTTACGAAAGCTATGTTCTCTTTGGTTCGAATACGACCTATGTTTGAACAGGAAGCCCCCAAGTGATCATGAGGTTTACAGCTAGATTCGAATACGATCATAAGCCAGACCAAAAAGGATAAACTTGATTCAGATATGATCAGCTCCCTGATAGTCATTTAAATAGTGAAAAAGAGTAGAGGTATATAATCTTTGAAAAGGAGAAGGACAGAGGTCCTGCTTTATTACTTATCATAGTATATACAACGTCAAAGTATGTAGATTACGAGAACCGGTGGCTCAGCTGTAGTATGGCCGAAGTTGAGAAATGTTCCACGGCCGACGGTTCTCCTCCTCTGACTTACGTGAGCCTTTGTGCTCTCGAACATCAGTGAGGTAATATGACCCGTTGCTTAAGTTCTTGCTGACCACAAAGGGTCCTTCCCAAGGCGGGGATAGCTTGTGTGCATCTGACAGATCCTGGATGAGCCGGAGCACCAGGTCACCTTCTTGAAAAGTCCTGGACTTAACTCGGCGGCTGTGATAACGGTGCAGGTCCTGTTGATAAATTGCTGATCAAGCCGCTGCTAAGTCTCTCTCCTCATCTAACAAGTCAAGTGCATCATGTTTGGCTTGTTCGTTTTTAGCTTCAACATAAGCCGCCACACGAGGCGAGTCATGACGGATGTCACTAGGCAGCACCGCTTCTCCTCCATAAACCATGAAGAAGGGTGTATAACCTATGGACCTGTTACGAGTGGTGTGGATACTCCATAGCACCGACGGTAACTCCTCTACCCAGCAACCCGGCGTCCATTGTAAGGGAACCATGAGCCGGGGCTTGAGACCTTTCAAAATTTCCTGATTTGCTCTCTCAGCCTGCCCATTAGATTGAGGGTGAGCTACAGAAGAAACATCCAGCCGGATGTGCTCTCTTTGACAAAACTCCTCCGTAGCCCCTTGGGAGAAATTAGTGCCATTGTCAGTGATAATGTTGTGTGGAAAACCGAAGCGAAAAATCACCTTTTCCATGAACTGAACCGCCGTGGCTGCATCACACTTACTCACTGGCTCTGCCTCAACCCACTTTGTGAATTTGTCAACTGCCACTAAAAGATGTGTCTTTTTATCCTTGGACCTTTTGAAAGATCCAACCATGTCAAGCCCCCAGACTGCAAATGGCCAAGTGATTGGAATCATCCGCAATTCCTGAGCCGGCACATGCGCTCGTCGTGCAAATTTTTGACATCCATCACATCTACTGACTAGATCCTCTGCATCAGCGTGAGCCGTCAACCAGTAAAAACCATGACGAGAAGCTTTTGCCACAAGAGATTTTGACCCGGCGTGATGACCACAATCCCCTTCATGGATCTCACAAAGTATTTCTTGGCCTTCTTCAGGAGAAACACACCGCTGAAACGCTCCAGTGACGCCGCGATGGTATAACTCTCCGTCAGAAATCGTTATTGACTTGGACCGCCGGGTTATCTGTTGGGCCAGGGTCTCATCCTCTGGCAACTCGCCCCGGGTCATGTAAGCCAAGAACGGTACTGTCCAATCTGGGATGACATGAAGAGCCGCCACCAACTGTGCCTCCGGGTCAGGAACGGCCAAATCTTCCTCTGTAGGTAACTTAACAGACGGGTTATACAAAACATCCAAAAAGGTGTTAGGTGGCATTGGCTTACACTGAGATCCCAACTGGCTTAAGGCATCGGCCACTTCATTCTTTCTATGGTCAATGTGTTCCACTTGATAACCTTTAAAATGTCCTGCAACAATGTTGACTTCACGGCTATAAGCCACCATGAGAGGATCTTTGGAATCCCACTTGCTTGACACCTGTTGAGCCACCAAATCTGAATCGCCAAGGCACCGGACCCGCCTTAGACTCATTTCTTTGGCCATTCGGAGACCATGGAGCAAGGCTTCATATTCTGCTGCGTTGTTAGTACAAGGAAACATCAATCGCAATACATAACAAAACTAGTCACCTCGAGGGGAATTTAACACAACTCCAGCCCCCAAGCCTTCCAACTGTATGGATCCATTAAAGTGAATCGTCCAATATGTGTTGTCTGGTTTCTCCTCTGGCATCTGCATCTCTGTCCAGTCATTAATAAAGTCAACCAGCGCTTGAGATTTGATCGCAGTACGTGGCACATACTTCAACCCATGAGACCCAAGTTCAATGGCCCACTTGGCGACTCGTCTAGTAGCTTCTCTATTTTGAATGATGTCTCCCAAAGGAGTAGAGCTAACCACAGTGATTGGGTGACCCTGAAAGTAATGTTTGAGGTTTCGGCTTGCCATGAACACCCCATACACGAGCTTCGGCCAATGTGGACATCTTTGTTTAGATTCAATAAACACCTCACTGACATAGTAAACCGGCCGTTGGACCGGATGCTCCTTGCCGGCCTCCTTGCATTCCACCACAATGGCCACACTACCAACTCGTGAGTTAGCAGCTACATATAACAATAACGGCTCTTTCTCAATCAGAGCAGCAAGAACCGGTGGCTCAACAAGCTATTTCTTCAGATCCTCAAAGGTGGAATTTGCAGCTTCACTCCAAACAAAGTCATCCGACTTTTTCATCATCTGATACAAAGGCATCGCCTTCTCCCCTAACCGGCTTATGAACCGGCTCAGAGCAGCAACACGACCTGCCAGCCGTTGAACGTCATTGATGCAAGCTGGTTTAGCCAGGGATGTGATTGCCTTAATTTTCTCCAGGTTACCTTCAATACCTCTGTTGGATACAAAAAACCCAAGAGTTTGCCAGCTGGGACTCCAAAAACACACTTGGCCGGGTTAAGCATCATCTTGTAGACCCGGAGATTATCCAAGGTCTCCTTAAGATCTGTTACCAAGGTTTCCTCTTTTCTGGACTTCACCACTATATCATCCACATAAGCATGAACATTACGCCCAATCTGATTGTGAAGGCAATTCTGCACACACCGTTGATAAGTCGCTTGGGCACTCTTAAGCCCAAAAGGCATAGACACATAGCAGAAGGCTCCAAACAGAGTGATGAAAGCTGTCTTCTCCTGGTCCTTGACTACCATCTTGATCTGATGATAACCTGAATAAGCATCCAGAAAACTCAAACGCTCACAACCCGCCATAGCATCAATGATCTGATCAATACGAGGGAGAGCAAAAGGGTCAGCTGGACAAGTTTTGTTTAAATCGGTGTAATCCACACACATACGCCAGGTGCCGTTCTTCTTGAGTACAAGCACCGGGTTAGCTAACCACTCTGGGTGAAAAACTTCCACAATGAACCCGACCGCCAAGAGCCGGGCCACCTCTTCTCCTATGGCCTTGCATCATTCCTCGTTAAACCGCCGAAGGAACTGCCTGACCGTCTTAAACTTCGGATCAATGTTAAGAGTGTGCTCAGCGAGTTCTCTTGGGACACCCGGCATGTCAGAAGGCTTCCATGCGAAGATGTCCCGATTCTCACGGATGAACTCGATAAGTGCGCTTTCCTATTTTGGATCCAAGTTGGCACTGATGATGAACTGTTTGGATGAATCGCCTCGCACAAAATCAACCATTTTGGTGTCATCAGCCAACTTGAATTTTAGTACCGGTTCATGCTCCGTAGTTGGCTTCTTCAAAGATGTCATGTCCGCCGGGTCAACATTATCTTTATAAAACTTCAACTCCTCTGTCGCGCAAACAGACTCAGCATAAGCGGCATCACCTTCTTCACATTCCAGGGCTATTTTCCAGCTTCCATGTACTGTAATGGTGCCTTTATAACCCGGCATCTTGAGCTGTAGATATACATAACACGGCCAAGCCATGAATTTGGCATAAGCTGGCCGTCCAAACAGAGCATGATATGGGCTTTTAATCTTAACCACCTCAAAAGTTAAGTTCTCAGCCCTGGAATCATATTCATCCCCAAAGGCTACTTCTAGTTCAATCTTACCAACTGGGTATACCAACTTTCCAGGCACAACACTGTGAAAAACAATGTTGGATTGCTTAAGACTCTTATCAGTCAACCCCATCCGACAGAACGTCTCATAGTAGAGGATGTTTATGCTACTGCCTCCAACCATGAGCACTTTAGTGAATTTATATCCACCGATCCGAGGTGCCACTACCAAGGCTAAGTGACCCGGCTTATCAACCCAAGGAGGATGATCTTCTTTGCTCCACACAATAGGCTGTTCTGACCACCTCAAATAACGTGGAATCGTCGGCTCAACGGCATTGATAGCCCTCTTATGAAGCTTTTGATCCCTCTTGCATAAACTAGTGGTAAATACATGGTACTGCCCACTATTCAACTATTTTGGGTTGCTTTGATATCTGGACTGTTCCTGCTGATTACCTTGGCCGAGTTGTGGGTTATAACCCCCCTGGTTACCCGGATGGCCATGACTGTGAAAACCGCCTCCGCTTGAACCGGCGCCCGGGCCATGAAAGCTGCCTCCGCCTGAACCGCCGCCAGGCCCGTGACTTCCATCAAATGTGCTAGAATTTTTAAATGCCTTCATGATTGTATAGTCCTTCCACAGATGGGTGGCTGGCTTCTCCTAGGTGTCGTGTCTTGGACAAGGTTCATTCAATAGTTGCTCGAGGGTGGGACCTGACCTGCCTGACCGAGGAGGTTGCCTACCCTTGCGCCGTTGGCTACTGCCATGTGCATTGGTGTTAGCCGAAAATTTGTCAGCCTTACGTTTATTACCTCCTTGATTTGTTGGGTTATGCTGGTGACCCTTGCCGTTGCCGTTCTTCTTTCCCTTCCCTATTTTTTCTTCATGAGACACGGGATCCTTGGTACTGTCAGAATAAGCATACTTGACCAGAGCCGCCATCAACTGGCCCATGTCATTGCAGTCACGCTTGAGCTGCCCCAGCTTCTGCTTCAGAGGTTCAAAACGGCAATTTTTCTCCAACATTAAGACTGTCGAGCCTGCATCCATCTTATCAGATGAATGTATTATCTCCTTGACCCGGTGCACCCAATGGGTCATGGACTCACCTTCCTCTTGCTTACAATTAGTCAGGTCCACAATTGACATAGGTTGCTTGCATGTGACCTTGAAGTTCTGAATGAACTGGGCCTTTAACTCCGCCCATGAACCAATGGAATTGGGGGGCAATCCTTTCAACCAAGTGCGAGCCGTTCCATCCAGCATCATAGTGAAATAATTAGCCATTGTTGCGTCGCTGACTTCCAACAGCTCCATAGCCATCTCATAACTTTCAATCCAGGCCCCAGGCTGCAAGTCGGCCATGTAATTAGGCACCTTACGAGGCCCCTTGAAGTCTTTTGGCAAGCGCTCATTGCGGATAGCCGACACCAAGCAAGGGACACCTCCCATTCTTGTGGCTACTCCTGCCTCAACAGAGGTTGCCGGAAAAGCCTGATGAGCTGCCTGCTCAGTTGCCAGTTGAACCGCCCATTCAGCCTCTTAACGGATCCTCTCCTGGTCCGCTAAGTTAAGGGCTCTACCCTGTGCCGGCTCGTGCCTGCGCGCTTGATTATGGCGTTGAGCCTTGCTCGACATTTCGGCTGAGTCCATATGCCTGCTATAGCTTGGGCTCCGGCTTGGGCGAGGGGTTGAGTGGATTCTGTCTCGACTGTAAGAGTACGCATCCTGCTGTGCCAGAGCCGTCTGAAGAAGTTCTCGCACCCTTCGTGTTTTGATTGCTGTCGGAGAGTCGCCTTCCATCAGGAGAGCCGCCAAACGAGTCGACACAGCATTGAGATTCTCCAAAGGATTGGAAAAGTGACCCGGTGGTATTGGTGTATTATGAGTCGGGGCGGTGTTCATACGAGGCGGCCCCATGGCCCGCGGCTGAACCGACGCTCCGGGTGTCGTGATCCGATTTGCCTCCGACGCGTTACTTGGACCAGCCACGGGTGTGTGGAAAAGGTTCCTAGGATCGAGCGTCAGAGGTAGACGTGACTGAGTTTTCTGATGCCTTCTCCTCATGACCTCGTTTGACGCGTTCAGATCCACCGAGAGCCGGAAAGTCTCCGCTTGAAGCTACTGAGTACGAGCGTCCAAAGCCGCCCATTCCGCGGCCATCCTGACCTCTTCTGCTGCTAAGTTTTCCTTGGGGCCCGTGCCATATCTTCGCGTACCCGTGCCACCTCCGCGTCATGCTGAGCTTTATCCGCCGACTCTACCACGGCAGTCAATAGAGCCATCAGCTTATCCATGAGGTCCATTAGCATCTGAGCCGGGGGGCGCGCGGGGTCTCCTGACCCAGCCACTGCCGACCCGGTGGTTGTTGCTGCTGCAGCCGTGGAGTTCTTCCCGGGCTGAGTGCCTGCCATGAAGACTCCGGCTCGAGTCGGCGGCTCAAAGGGGTCCGAAATACTGCTGCCATCAGAACAGCCCCCAAGCATGCCATCCTGCAGCTGATACAAAGAATCGGTCTCGCCTGTTGATGACGTAGCGTCAGAACAGATGGCCGTCTCACCGCCATCCACTGATCCTTCTGAGTATTCACCTCCATGGAGGCAACCCACAAAGGCACGCTTTACGGCGGGTTGGGCCCGGGCGGGTCTCGCGCGTTGAGCCATCTCAATGATGTTGGTCCAGACGTCCGGCTCAGGGCCCGATTCGCCGATCCGGCCGATGAAGACATGAATCCCGCCGAAGGGGGCCTGGTACCCATACTCAATTGAGCCGGCCTCGGGGCCCCAGCCTTCATCGTCGATGTAGAGCTTGCCGCGACGACTCTTGGTCATCCGGCCCACAACGTATCCCTTGAGCCCTTCGATGTTGCCCTTCAAGAACTCAAATCCACCGTGCGCTGGCCCCACGGTGGGCGCCAACTGTCGTGGAATTGTCACGAAAGATGTCCTAGAAAAAGGACATGGTCGTAGGTCCATCACAACTAGGAAGCGTAAAGGGGTTAATTGGGACAAAGGACACGAGAGGTTTTATACTAGTTCGGCCCCTTACGATGAAGGTAAAAGCCTATGTCTAGTTGTGTTGGTTACTGGGGTTTCGATCACCAAGAGGCTAATCCGTCGACTTGGTTATCGATCTCTTGTTTCTTGCCCTAAGCCGCCACCGGGTTGTCCCCTTATATACACAGGTTGACGCTTGGCGGCCTACAGAGTCCCGGCCAGGTCATAAAACGTGTCCGGCTCGGTGACTTCTTTGTATGCCTTTCTTTACATACGGCGGTTTACAATATTGGGCCTTAAGCCGCCTCTGGGCTTAAGCCTTCTACAAGTCATAATAAACTATAGCCTTGAATACTATTGGGCTTCTTTTGTAACCCGTCGTTGCGGTTGACCCGGCCCCTCCTGGGCTTGTCTTACCTGGTAGCTATATTCCCAACACAAATGGTGGTGTAAAAAAACTGTCAAAAAAGGTGCAAAACGTTTGCGATGGAGGATGCATCATACATGGTTCAGATTTCAGTTGCATGTGCGATACAGGGCATACCATTCAGTTCAATTAAAAGTTTTCGATGAGGAGGAACAAAAGAAATGGGCAGCCAGATGAAGGTGTGTGTGATGTACATCATATGGTTCACTCGGATGAACTGTTTGTGATTAGGCAACACAAAATAATTGGTCAGCCAGATCAAGGTGTGTGCGATGTACAACATATGGTTCACTTGGATGAATTGTTTGTGATTAGGCAACGCAAAAGAAACCGTCATCTAGATCAAGGTGTGTGCGATGTACCACATACAGTTCACTCGGATGAACTGTTTGTGATTAGGCAACACAAAAGAAATGGTCAGCCAGATCAAGGTGTGTGCGATATATGACATGTGGTTCACTCGGATGAACTGTTTTCCTTGAGACAAGAGAACAGAAACGGTTCAATATAACAAATACCATAAATATTGCAAGGTTCAAATTCAAAGATTACAACGCCCAAATTCAAACATTGCAAACTGCGTCATTTCTGAAAAGGGATCAACCACTGAAAATTCATGTATGGGTTTGACACAATGACTTACAATTGCTTTTCCATATGCTCTTCCATATGAAGTTTGGCATTTTTGGAGGCTCTTCCATTCCGCAGTACCTGCCGGCTCTAATAATCATACCATTCATCTTTCCTAAATAAATGCGTGTTCAACCTTAGTACCCTCAGCACCTTTGCTCTGGCAAGAAAGAACCTGGCGAGTCTAATCTTCGGTAAGGCCCCTCGGTAGGAGTTCAAAGTAATATTTGAGAGATGCAAATCCAGCCATTCAATGTGATTGTCGTTATAAACATTATCCACCTCCGGGCCTATTATTATCTGCAAAAGAAGAGAACGTGTTAGTGCCTACATGCAGTTTTGAACACTGCTACACGCCCATTTGGTTTGCAGGATTTGTAAAATGCCCCAATGTGCCATCTTCGATCTGGCATGATTAACATGGGCATTTGATTACAATCTAGAAACATGTAGCCTTCTTCACAAGAGGTTGGATTGGATGAAAAATTCCCTAAGAAAACTAGTACAGATGAATCCAAAGGAGAAATTCTTATGGACGATTGTAACCATATGAATGAAGCAACCAATATGGGGTGGGGGTGTATGTCCTAAAATCCGCCAAAATTCCATCAGAAATCATAGTACATTGTCATTGCAAACTTGGGAAAAGGTGAAAAAAATTGAAATCCCTTATGGCTAATATTTAACAGGAAAAGAACATCACCTTGATATACAGCTTCTTCAGGCATGGAAAGCATCTCAGGCAACTGACAACTTGGTCCAGGTTGGGGCCCATAGATTCTAGTGCCAAGACCTTCACTGTACCTAGAGTTTGGGTGATGCTTCGCTGGATGATAGACGAACATACATCTTCAAAACTAGAAATATCATTGATATAATTTTAGTTGCAAAAAATAGATAGTGCTATTGATTTTTAGCTACATATTTTGACAAATCGCAGTATCTCTTGGCTTAGCGCCGAAGTCTGGCTTTAATTTGCATACCATAATTTGAACCGTTTGCATTGAAGAGATGCACAGATCCTGCATTGAATAGCTTGTACGCTTCCCGGTGAGCCTGCGCACCGAATTGCGCTCGCACGCCTCTCGTTCAGTCAAGAAGTTGTCCACACGGCACCTCCTATAGCCATTAAAACCAAGACACATGGCAGCACATGAATGGTTAACAGAACGCACACGGTTCGAATTATACAACCGTTTGAGATATTAAAGTGGCAGCTATTTTTTCAAAATGCCTTTGTTGGCTATCATTATTCGAGTGCGCCTTCTATCAAAATGGACACGAAAAATACCACAGCATGTCGGGTGCCATTCCATGATAGCAAGCCAAGTTTCGTGAATTTCATACGAGTTTTAGATTTACTAGAATTTAAAAACAAAGTATCTCAATGTTTTACCGGCAATCAACGGTGCCCTGGTTTTTGAAATTCATTCCCAGTTCTTGCATGGGACCTAAGCATGCACCCAAGGACACAGAATTCATTTTTAAACCAATTTATATGCACTGGAGCATGTGGTTGTAGTTCAAATTTGAATTATGCACATAAAATTCCTAGAAAACCCAATTAATGTATAAAACATGCAAAACAAACCCCGAAAAATTCCAAGATTAAACACAACACTCCTGTTGTTCTATGTTCGCACTAGAATTTTTTTGAATGCAATAAGAGGCAACGTATATCGTTTCGTCCCCAAAGGTGGCACGTTCCCTACCGAAACCATCACGCTTATTGTGAGAAGCTTATACCCAAACCTGCCACAAATGGGACAGTTTTTTTACAACGGCATGTTGATGCCGCTCCATGATAGCATGGCAAGTTTCATGAATTTCAGATGAGTTTTGGATTAACTAGAATTTAAAAACCATGCATCTCAACATTTTGCCGACAATCAATAGGCCCTAGTGTTTGAATTTCATTCCCATCTCTTGCATGGGACCTAGAAATTCACCCAAGGACATACATGTGATTTTTCAACCAACTTTGGTGCACTGGAGCATGTGCTTGTAGTTCAAATTTGACTTATGCACATAAAATGCCTAGAACAACCAGTTAATGTATAAAAAAGGCCAAACGAACCCCAAACAATTCCAAGATTAAACACAACACTCATGTTGTTCTAAGTTCACACTAGAAATTTTTTTTAAAGCAATAAGAGGCAACGGATATCGTTCCGTACCCAAAGGTGGCAAGTTCCCTACCAAAACCATCACGCTTGTTGTGAGAAGCTCTGGTTTGTGAGAAGCTTATACCCAAACCTGCCCCAAATGGGACAAATTTTTTATCAGGCATGTTGATGCCGCTCCATGGTAGCATGCCAAGTTTCATGAATTTCAGACAAGTTTTGGATTTACTAGAATTTAAAAACCAGGCATCTCAACATTTTGCCGGCAATCAATAGTGCCCTACTGTTTGAATTTGATTCCCATCTCTTGCATGGGACCTAGAAATTCACCCAAGGACACACATGTGATTTTTCAACCATCTTTGGTGCACTGGAGCATGTGCTTGTATTTCAAATTTGAATTATGCACATAAAATGCCTAGAAAACCCAGTTAACGTATAAAAAAGGCCAAACGAACCAAAAGTTCCAAGATTAAACACAACACTCCTGTTGTTCTATGTTGGCACTATAAAATTTTTGAAAGCAATAAGAGGCAACGGATATTGTTCCGCCCCCAAAGGTGTCACGTTCCCTACTGAAACCATCACGCTTGTTGTGAGAAGCTCTGGTTTGTGAGAAGCTTATACCCAAACCTACCCCAAATGGGACAAAAATTTTACCACAGCATGTTGATGCCGCTCCATGATAGCATGCCAAGGTTCATGAATTTCAGACGAGTTTTGGATTTACTAGAATTTAAAAACCAGGCATTTCAATGTTTTGTCGGCAATCAACAGTGCCCTGGTGTTTGAATTTCATTCCCATCTCTTGATGGGACCTAGAAATTCACCCAAGGACACACATGTGATTTTTCAACCAACTTTTGTGCACTGGAGCATGTCCTTGTAGTTCAAATTTGAATTATGCACATAGAATGCCTAGAAAACCCAGTTAACGTATAAAAATGGCCAAACGAACCCCAAAAAGTTCCAAGATTAAACACAACACTCATGTTGTTCTATGTTGCCACTAGAATTTTTTTTAAAGCAATAAGAGGCAACGGATATTGTTCCGTCCCCAAAGGTGGCACTTTCCCTACCAAAACCATCACGCTTGTTGTGAGAAGCTTTGGTTTGTGAGAAGCTTATACCCAAACCTGCCCCAAATGGGACATTTTTTTTACCATGGCATGTTGATGACGCTCCATGGTAGCATGCCAAGTTTCATGAATTTCGGACGAGTTTTAGATTTACTAGAATTTAAAAAGCAGGCATCTCAATGTTTTGCTGGCAATCAATAGTGCCCTGGTGTTTGAATTTCATTCCCATCTCTTGCATGGGACCTAGAAATTCACCCGAGGACACACATGTGATTTTTCAACCAATTTTGGTGCACTGGAGCATGTGCTTGTAGTTCAAATTTGAATTATGCACATAAAATGCCTAGAAAACTCAGTTAACATATAAAAAAGGCCAAATGAACCCCGAAAAGTTCCAAGATTAAACACAACACTCATGTTGTTCTATGGTGGCACTAGATTTTTTTAAAGCAATAAGAGGCAACGGATATCGTTCTGTCCCCAAAGGTGGCACGTTCCCTACTGAAACCATCACGCTTGTTGTGAGAAGCTCTGGTTTGTGAGAAGCTTATACCCAAACCTGCCCCAAATGGGACAAATTTTTTACCACGACATGTTGATACCGCTCCATGATAACATGCCAAGTTTCATGAATTTCAAAAGAGTTTTGGATTTACTAGAATTTAAAAACCAGGCATCTCAACATTTTGCCGGCAATCAACAGTGCCCTGGTGTTTGAATTTCATTCCCATCTCTTGCATGGGACCTAGAAATTCACCCAAGGACACACATGTGATTTTTCAGCCAACTTTGGTGCACTGGAGCATGTGCTTGTAGTTCAAATTTGAATTATGCACATTAAATGCCTAGAAAACCCAGTTAACCTGTTTGAATGTTTATGCAAAACTATCTATGTTTATGTTTGAATGCATGCTACTTTCGGTTGAACCTACTTTGAACTTGATCAAATTGAAGTTTACAACCATAGGCCCTGTTTGGATCACCGTTTCTCTTTTGAATACACTTGTAAAAAATACACACCTGCGCCATCGTTTCAATTATGGCTAGAATTTGTACAACGGCTAGTAACTTATAGGTGTAAGTTATACACCTCTGTATTTAAATACAACCATTCCAAGCACGGCCTTAAGTTTAGGGGATCGACTAGAAAAGGCCAAAAATTGCTGGAGTATATATATATGTCCACTAAGGGATTTTGTCCTTTAAGTTTTCAAGTATTTCCTAGAGATGTCCTTATGACTTGTTTATTTTAGTTCTTCACAATGTGATGCTCTATATATGCAACTATTTGCCATGCAATTCAATTTCATCAATAACAATTTCAACAATACCACTATGAATTACGATATGTGGTTGTTGTTAAGGATATTCTAGTTAACATGCCTTTTCGTATTTTAATAATAATTAGTGTACTATAGACCTGCACAATACCAGTTTGAATGACTATTTGCTTGTTTTTATATGTTATGCCTGATGCAGTTAACACACATTTCCACTTCTTGTTTTGCTTAACTAGCATGCTTAAGCCTGCACACTGAAGCTATCATTTGTAGATTATGTTGTCTACCATGGATATATTTGGTTGGTGTTTAGCCTCTTGTGCTTCACATGCCTTTATATGTACTCATGCAGGACAATATTGAGAACAGTGTTGTATTCAATCGAGGTTAGTTTCATCGCATTGCTTATATGTACTCACTGTTCAGGATATCAGTAGATGGTACCATATAGCCTGGGGCTGATAAGGGATTAATCGTCGAATCGGACATTTCACTGAATATATGTGTAATCCATTTATCAGTAGGTTAACTAGGTCCATATTTAATATATCCGAGGCTACATAGCAACATGCACTATACTGAATGACTAAATATGCAATCCTAGGCTACATAGAAACAAGGAAGAGTGTTACCTTAATGTTCTAATGATGTCAACCTCGTTCTGCCGGAGCCAGGGGTGGTGAGCTCGGCTATGGCGCGGGAGGACCGTGAGGCGTGGGAGCATCTCGAGGCCGAGGCCGCCGATGAGGCCTACATGCAAGAGCTCCGCCGGCAGCACCCGGAGCTCGTGGAGGCAGAGCGGGTGATCTTTGCCAATGCGGAGGGCGGCGAGGTTAGCGTGCTCTCTCCGATGATGAGGTCAAAGGCGGCGAGGATGGCGGCATGGAGGGTGGCGAGGTTATCGCGCTCTCCTCTGATGACGATGTCGAAGGCGGCGACGACAATGGCACGGCGGGCATCGAGGTGGCCCTCGAGGACGAGGAGATCGACATCGATTAGTGGAGGAGTGCCTTCCCCAACGACCCCGACGACGGTAACGTCCCGGACCTGGCTCACGTCACAACGTACATGACGAGGAAGGATTGGCTCGACCTCTACTTCGACCAAAAGTAGTTTAGCTTAGTTTAAATTTATGTTTTATGTTCGGTTATTAAAACTATCTATGTTTATGTTTGAATGCATGCTACTTTCAGTTGAACATGCTTTGAACTTGATCAAATTGAAGTTTACAACCTTAGGCCCTGTTCGAATCACCATTTCTCTTTTGAATACACTTGTAAAAAATGGAAAAAGTCCATTTTAAACCCTGAATTCGTAGAGGTTCGGCGAAACAAAC
Organism: Triticum monococcum; assembly: GCA_034509565.1. Classification (NCBI taxonomy): domain Eukaryota; kingdom Viridiplantae; phylum Streptophyta; class Magnoliopsida; order Poales; family Poaceae; genus Triticum; species Triticum monococcum. Next base: position 414,293,282 of record CM067844.1, read on the forward strand.
CCTCAAGTCGAAATCCCGGTTGATTGCACCCTGAATTATGTAATCCCGGTCTAAACTGAACCCTGGAGTCGTTTGGCAAACCAGGATCAATGACGTGTCACAGGATGGCCAGGATTGGTGCCATTTCGCTGCACTGTTCCCCATTGGGCCGGCCCGCTTCAGTTTTCCTTTTCCTTCGTTTAAAACGCGCAGTTTTTTTATTCTTTAAAACTGCAAATAAAAAGAGCACGTATGGTGACTAGAACCCGCGACCTGCTGCTGTTAGTCGACGGAAGTAACCACCTGGACAGCACATCATTGTTCACATTATCCATGTTTCTTCTTTTTCTTCTTTCTTTTTCTGTTCTTTTTATTTATATTTTTCGTTTTTAATTTTTTATTAAATTCGTGGACATCTTAGTAGGGAATACCAAATGAAAAAAAAACCTCGTGAACCAATTTTTCAAAAGGAAAAAAGGCCGCAATTTTTTTATAAAAATTTCACGGATTTAGAAAAAATTCAAATGTTTTCAAAAGAAGTTCACAAATTTTCAAAAGAGAAGTTCTCAGAATTTTGAAAGAAGTTGTAAAAATGAAAAGAGTTCGTGGATTTGAAAAGAGTCAACGGATTCAAAAAAAAGTCCACGAGTTCTGTAAAAAGTTTCACGCATTAGATAAAAACAAAAAAAGCTAAGAAATTGGAATAAATTATTCACAAGAGGTGAGGTGGCGTGGTTGGTAAGGACAGTTTTTGCACCAAAAAGGGGAGGTTGCAAGTTCAAAACACCTTATGTGCACACCTTTTTTAGCAGTGTAACAGAAAAAAGACATTTTAACAGGCAAAAAAAATACAAATTCATTGAAAAGTTAGTCAACTTGAAAAGTTCATCAAATGTAGAAAATTTTCATTATTTTTTAAAACAAGTTCATTGAATTTGAAAAAGTTCATGCATTCAAAAGATTCGAAAAAAAGTTCACAGAAACGAAAAAAATTCATAAACTCGAGAAAAGTTCTCGAAATTGAAAAAAGAAGAAAAACGGCACAAAAAAGCAAACAAGCTGGAATCTAGCACAAAAAATGATCGTTATTAAAAATAGAATGAAAAAAATAAACTATCACGAGGCGGATGTTGTCCCGGATGGTTAGCGCGCTCGTACTGTGCCTGTGAGGTGCTGGGTTTGAAACGTCATGGCGCGCGTTTTTTGAAACGTTTTGCGGAAAAACGTAAAGAAAAAAGAGTATGATGGGCCGGCCCAGTGCGAGCTGTGGTCAACATCGCTGCTGCTTGGCCCGTGAGCCAGACAAATCCCTGCCACATCAGCGTTTTTATGTGTCAAACCATGTCAAGGTTCGATTTAGACCGGGATTGCATAGTTTAGGGTGCAATCGACCGGGATTTCGACTTGAGGGTTCATTTCACCAAACCTGTACGAATTTAAGGTTTAAAATGGACTTTTTCCGTAAAAAATACACAGCTGCGCCTGTCGTTTCAATTTCGGCTGGAATTTGCACAGCGGCCACTAACTTACAGGTGTAAGTTATACACCTCCGTATTGAAATACAACCATTCCAAGCACGGACTTAAGTTTTGGGGATCGACTAGAAAAGGCCAAAAATTGCCAGAGTATATATATATATATATATATATATATATATATATCCACTAAGGGTTTTAGTCCTTTAAATTTTAAAGGATCGCCTAGAGGTGTCCTTATGACTTTTTTATTTCAGTTCTTCACAATGTGATGCTCTATATGTGCAACTATTTGTCGTGCAGTTCAATTTCATCAATAACAGTTTCAACAATATCACTATGAATTACGATATTTGGTTGTTGTTAAGGATATTGAAGTTAACATGCCTTTTCGTTTTTTAACAATAACTAGTGTACTGTAGACCTGCACAATACCAGTTTGAATGACTATTTGCTTGTTTTTATATGTTATGCCTAATGCAGTTAACACACATTTCCACTTCTTGTTTTGCTTAACTTGCGTTCTTAAGCCTGCACACTGAAGCTATCATTTGTAGATTATGTTGTCTACCATGGATATATTTGGTTAATGTTTAGCCTATTGTGCTTAACATGCCTTTATATGTACTCATGCAGGACAATATTGAGAACAGTGTTGTTTTCCATCAAGGTTAGTTTCATCGTATTGCTTATATGTACTCACTGTTCAGGATATCGGTAGCTGGAACCATATAGCCTTGGACTGATAAGGGATTAATCGTCGAATCGGACATTTCACTGAATATATCTGTAACCCATTTATCAGTAGGTTAACTAGGACCATATTAAATATATCTGAGGCTACATAGCAACATGCACTCTAGTGAATGACTAAATACGCAATCCGAGTGTAACATCCCAAATTTTCAATTTGGATGTTATACATAGGTCATCATATGCATATCATATTTTATTTGCATTTTGCTTGTGATCCTAGAAATGTTAAGCAACTCAAGGACCCACGGAGAGAGTTGGAGATTTCATTTATTTTCATATTTGAATCTTCTCAAATTTGAAAAGAGGATCATTTTGATTTTAATAATTTTTCTCTCCAAAATATTTCCAATATTAAAATAAGCGAGTGGAGATAAAATGACTTCTCCAAAATAAGAGGGGAATATTGGAGGAAAAGTGTTAAAATAAAATAAATATTTTATTTGGAATTTTATTGCTATTTTATTTAAATTCGAAAAATATGCAGTTTTAGGCCAGAAAATTTTTCACCTTGTTCTAAATATTTTATTTAGACGTCGGAAATTGTTTTTGGCATTTTTAAATTTTTTTACATTTTATTAGGATTTTCTTCCCCGCGCGCAGCCGCACCGCCGCCGGACTCCCACCCCGAGCCGGACTCCGCCTCCCCGCCGCCTTTGCCCCTCCTCCAAGCAGCCCCCTCCTCTTTATATACCACGCGCCGCTGCTGCCGTTGCTCGCCGCTGCAGCCCTGCAGCCGTACCTCCGCCCGCAAAGCCCCGCCGTATCGTCGTTGCCCGCAGCACCGTCGGACTCGCCGGATCTTGCCGCCGCCGGTTTTCTTTGTTGGATCGGTAAAATCGATAAAACCGTCCCCGTTTTTTTCATTAGATCGGTTCGGTTGGTTTGTTTTTTTCGGTTTCACTATTTAGCAAACGTTCACTCGAAAGTCTCTGTTCGCGAACGTTCTTCATTCGTTTGTCTCTGGTAACTAACGTTCGTTCATTAGTCTCTTTCTTTTTTATTTTATTTTTGGCCAGGGACCTATCCGTGATTACTTTTATCACAGATTAGCCCCTGATCTTCAAACCCTCGCAACTTTTTAACCGTTCGTCCAAATCCAGTGAAACCGACGCCAAAATCTTCATCTTGAATCCCTCTTTCCAGCTAATCAACTTGAAAATGCTTTTGAAAATTTAAAATTTGGTTTCAAGCAGATTTAAATTTGAACTTATTTTGATAGTAGTTTGAGTTTCGTAGCTCCGATTTGATTGATTCTTTTTGCAAATCAAAGCTCTTCAGTTGAACTTTCAGATTTGACCTTTTCTTTTGAATTTTACCATTTCATCTATGCTTGAGTGCTTATGTATGCTATTGTTTGTTTGTGATAGAATTTCCGGAGTGCGAAGTGTGCTACTACGAGTCACTAGGGTTTGCAGATCGTCAGCAAGGCAAGTAACACTATGATCATACCTCATTATTACCCAATTTTTATGCATTAGTTATTCCCCTCAAATATTGCATGATTAGGATCTATTACCATGTGGGTATTGGGAAGTAGATGATGAGGTAGAACCTATTGTCCTTTATTTCAAACCCTGGGAGTTACATCTACATTATGCTTATACTGCTATGCTATGCTCGTAGACATGGTTTGGTTTGAGTGATTCATGACAGTTGTGAGTATTATTATGAACTAAGGGTTTATTTAAGGTGGCTATTTTAAAACAGATCAGGGTGGATTGTTTGTGGGCACCTGGGGAATCCAGTGTTGTCCAAGGAGATCCCGGGGAATCCGTGTGATCATCCTATGGTTCGCCACCCAGGCTCAAAGGGATCATAAGATTATTCATGCTGGAAACTTCCGTGTGCAGCCACAAGCCATTATGAGCTCTGGTATAGTTGAGTAAGTTGTGGGAAACCTTTCCATAATGGGCTAGCAGATGTATGGGATTGTAGGTGTACCGGCCTATCTATCGGTTAAGGGGATCTCTTCGGAAAGACTGTGTCTTGGTCATCCGTTTCTCAAACATCATGCAGTGCGAGAAATACAACAGAGGATATCAAGTCTTGTGGGGAAAAGTGCGCAAACATCTGTAGAGTGTACAATCTAATCATGGTTAGCCGTGTCCCCGGTTATGGACATCTTGAGTATCTAGTTCTTGAATTATTGATTTGATCTCATCACTCTTAATTAATTTTCTTGGGTTGTTAATTGCTGTTTAATTGGGATTGAGATGGGGTTTCCATTCTCAATGTTTATCAACCAACATTTTAGTTAAATAAACTATATTCCTTTGCAGTAGGGAAAAACTAGTTTTTCGCAAAAACATGATAACCATAGAGCCTCCACCAGCCATATATGCATGTAGTGTTAGCATTTACCTTGTTCATTGCTGTACAGTGTTATTTTACCGGCACATTCCATGTTCTGACCCATTTCGGGCTACAACGTGTTATGTCGTAGACTTTTCAAATGAAGAGTAAGGCGCGCTAGGTCGTTGTCGTGCACTCAGCTATGCCGTTGGAGTTGATGGACTCATTTACCTTTGAAGCTTCCGCTGCTATCTTATTTAGATGGCCTTAAGCCATATTATTGTAATAAGCTCTCTTTTTGAGACATTTCGATGTAATAAGTGTGTGATTGCACTCTGTTATAAATCCTTCAAGTACTGTGTGTGTCAGCATTACCGATCCAGGGATGACACTTATGCACAGAGGTTTGACCGTCTGACGTCAGATCGCTACACCCAGGCTACATAGCAACAAGGAAGAGTGTTACCTTAATGTTCTGATGATGTCTAGATATACATGTAATAAAATCTTATACAATGGGATGGAGGGAGTGTTGTACTACATCATTTTTCAATTGTTGTTTAGCTTCTAATATTAACTTGGTGCTTTTAGGTACATATATCATTGCCAAAGATCCACACTTTGACCCTTTTTGCGTATGGGGCAATGAGATATTCATGAACCAGCATCAAGTGAGGTAACTGATAAAGATTGGTATTAAAATGGGTCAAAATATGTCAATCAAACTATTTGTTTACACTTTATGCAAGACAACAGTGAACTGGAGGATGGTAAGTAAGAACCCTGTAGCCTTCTTTTTACTGCCCGTATTGAGTTGTGTTAGATGACAACATCTGAATCTTTTTTCTTTTATAGTGGATCCTGAAGCAGTTTACTCGAGATTACCTCTCAAACTACATGATTGGCGGCCGACCATCACAAGGGGTTGGACTAGAGTCCTGCATGCCTTCTGCATCCAGGAGAGCACAATAGGGCCATTCCACTTCACCTTGTTCAGAAACCGAAATGTCTGTCGCCTTTTTCTTTACCATCTGTAATAGTACAAGTATACAACCCTAGTTCATTATCCTTTATTTGGTGCTTATGTAATTCTTAAACATATGTACCTATGAATCGAATAATGCAAATGTTGTTTGAACCTGATGGATATGAATAAAGCATAGCCTACTTTCAAGTTTAAATTAGGTACCATTTTAAATAGTGGCAATTAAATTAGGGCGAAATTACGTTGTGCAGGTCATTACGGCACACACGGTTGGTAAAACACAAACGTTTGTGATATACACCATAATCCAAGACGGTTGTGCAAGCATGCACACAGTTGCCGTTTGCAAAGCATGTGTGATGTCAGACACTATCACATACGGTGCGGGAAAACTAAATGTGTGTGATTGTCTACCTATCGTAGACAGTTTATGATCGTGAACTGTCTGTGATGTGCAAGGCATCGTAAAGCTCCCATGCCTGGAATCTGCCTGGTTTTAGGTAAACCACAAAACTCCGACTGTGATGGCAATGCGAGCACAAACGAGTAGCAAGGATGAAGCGTTTGGGATATTCGAGATGTCGGAAATGGTTATATAAGGACAACTGTATGCATCAAGGCTCCCTATCCCCGACAGTTTCTGGGTCGTGTGGGAAGGACCTCTATTGCCCACACTTACTTGGCGATGGTTCCAAATGTTGTCGTGGAAAGGGGTTAAAAACCGTTTGTATAGCACTGGCGCGTACCCGTGTGAAATCAGAATCTACCAGAAACAGAACAGTCTGTAATGATCTAAACAACAACTATACTTCTGCTACTCCAAATATTATGAAACATTAGGACAACCTAGGCAATTTTTATATTAATCTTGTGCAAAAAGAATTAGTATTTTATCACACTTCTATTAAAAATGAAAATTGTTTTACTGGGCGCAAAAGTTTCTGTTTTCTAGCAGGATCAAATCAACTATCACCGTAAGCCATCCCAAAGGTCTTACTTGGCACTTTAGTGAAAAAAAATCTATAAAACATGATTACTACAGTGGCTTAATCATGGGAACACACAAAAATAGTAAGGATAAATATTGGGTTGTCTCCCAACAAGTGCTTTTCTTTGATGCCTTTTTAGCTAGGCATGATATATAATGATACTCTTCCAATGATAGTCTTATTCATACTCCAAAATATATAAGTGAAGTTCATGGGGCATTCTACAATTAATATAGATTTAACAACATCCAAGCTCAAAATATATACATGAAGCACATGAAGCATTCTATAAAGCCAAGCTCAAAAGATTTAAGTGAAGCACAAAGAGCATTCTATAAAGCCATACTCAAAAGATTTAAGTGAAGCACATGAAGCATTCTATAAATAAATGAAGGACTATCTCATACTAGCATGGTGCATAAAGGAAAAGAAATGAAAAATAAACTCAAAAGACATATATCATGTGAACAAAACAAAAACCGAGCTATACCGATAATCGTTGAAGAAAAAAAGATGGGATGCCAACTGGGGCATCCCCAAGCTTAGATGCTTGAGTATCCTTGAAATATTTACTTTGGGTGCCTTGGTCATCCTCAAGCTTGAACTCTTGCCTCTCCTTATTCTTCTCATATCTATAACTCCTCGATCTTTGAACACATCGTCCACACAAAACTTAACAAAAAACCTTATAAGATCTGTTAGTATAATAAAGAAAATCACTACCTTTAGGTACTGCTATACTCATTCCAATTTCATATTAGCATTATATATATTGTATTCCAACTTCACCTTGGTTCATACCCCCCGATACAACCCATAGATTCATCAAAATAAGCGAACAACACATAGAAAACAGAATCTGTCAAAAACAGGATAGTCTGTAGCAATTTAGAACTTTTGTATACTTCTGTAACTTCAAAATTTCTAAAATATTAGGAAAATATAAACAATTTGCTGGGAAGTTCTTTGTAAAAATTTCAAGATTTTATCATGCTCCAGTAAAAAATGAAAATTCAAATACTACAGCAAAAGTTTCTGTCTTTTCTGCTGCACACACCAAACAAGCAATTTAAACATCCTAAAGCCAAACCATGACACATTAATTTTATACTGCAAAGAATATATACAAGGGGGTCGTTATTTTTGAGAAACTGAAAGTGCAACTATCCCTGGGTGGTTTTGGTAATTCCTAACAACATATAGCTCATTGAGCTAATGCTATTTTAAGATAAATATTTTAGGAAAGCTCAATGATTGGCATGGCATGGATTAGAAAATGGACCCCTCAAAATGCTAAGGGCAAAAGATAGGCTCAAGATCAAAGCACAAGACTCTACATTTTACTTTTAGTGATCCAAGATCACATTGAGTCCATAGGAAAAGCCAATACTATTAAAGGGGGTGAGGTGTTGCTTAATGAGTTACTTGCTCAAAATGCTTATTGATATGCTCCAAAAACCCTCAACTACTTTCTCATATCCACATATGTCACAAATCAAAAGTCAAACTCGGCCCCACGAAATCTTCTATCCAGCACCACCGAGTTCACTTGACATAGCCACTGCGACAAACCCTAGTCACTTCGGTCTCACCGATAGGGATCTTGGTCTCACCGAGATGGGATTGCAAACTCTCTGTTTCCCTTCATAACGTTTCGGTCCAACCGAGATGAGCGATCGGTGCCACCGAGATTGCAATGCAAATTCGAAAGCACAAGTGATCCCGGGTGATTTTGGTAATTAATGTCAACATATCTCTTGTTGGACTATATTTTCATCTAGCATATTTTAGATAAGTCCAACAGTGGAGTAGCGTGGACCAGAGGATGTGGGACCCCTTCAAGATGATGAAGACAAATGATTGGCCCAAGCTCGAAGCTCAAGACTCTACATTTTTCATTTTAGTGATCCAAGATCACATTGAGTCCATAGGAAAGCCAATACTATTAAGAGGGGATGAAGTGTTGCTTAATGGCTTGTTTGCTCAAAGTTCTTAGTGATATGCTCCAAAGCCCTCAACCACTTTCTCATATCCACATTTGTCCCAAACCAAAAGTCAAACTTGGCCCCACTGAAACTTTCTATCCGGCACCACCAAGTTGTCATGACATAGCCACTGCCAGAAACCCTAATCAATTCGGTCTCACAGATGGGATCTTGGTCTCACCGAGATGGGCTTGCAAACTCTTTGTTGCCTATTGCATTAATTTCGGTCTCACCAAAACATGACATCGGTTCCACCGAGTTTGCTTGGCCAACTCTTTGTTTAGCTTACTACCAAAATTGGCCCACCGAGTTTGTGTAATCGATCCAACCGAGATGAGGCTTTACCATAACCCTAGCACATCGGTCCCACCGAGTTGATCATGTCGGTCCCACCGAAAACCCTAACGGTCACATTATGAACTAAATTGGTCTGACCGAGTTGTATGATTCGGTCCCACCAAGTTTTGTGATTTGTGTGTAACGGTTAGATTTGTGTGGAGGCTATATATACCCCTCCACCCACTTTTCATTCGTGGAGAGAGCCATCAGAACATGCCTACACTTCCAACATACATTTTCTGAGAGAGAACCACCTACACTTGTGTTGAGGTCAAGATACTTCATTCCAACCACATAAATCTTGATCTCTAGCCTTCCCCAAGTTGCTTCCCACTCAAATCATCTTTCCACCAAATCCTATCCTGTGAAAGAGAGTTGAGTGTTGGGGAGACTATCATTTGAAGCACAAGAGCAAGGAGTTCATCATCAACACACCATTTTTTACCTCTTGGAGAGTGGTGTCTCCTAGATTGGTTAGGTGTCACTTGGGAGCCTCCGTCAAGATTGTGGAGTTGAACCAAGGAGTTTGTATGGGCAAGGAGATCGCCTACTTCGTGAAGATCTACCCTAGTGAGGCAAGTCCTTCATGGGCGATGCCCATGGTGGGATAGACAAGGTTGCTTCTTCGTGGACCCTTTGTGGGTGGAGCCCTCCGTGGACTCGCGCAACCGTTACCCTTCATGGGTTGAAGTTTTCATCAACGTGGATGTATGATAGCACCACCAATCAGAACCATGCCAAACATCTCCGTGTCTCCAATTGCGTTTGCACACTCCAATCCCATCCCTTTATATTCTTGCAACTTACATGATTTACTTTCCGCTGCTCATATACTCTTCTCATGCTTGCTTGATATGTATTGTGAATGTTCACACTTGTGCCAAAACTCCACTTCAACTTAAACAAATTAAAAACTGTAACTTTTCTTGCTAAGAGTCTATCCCCCCCCCTCTAGACACCTCTTCTCGATCCTACAATTGGTATCACAGCATTGGTTTCCATTGCTTTGGTTTAAACACCTTTGGAGGCAGATGGATGAGTCTACATTGGGGAGTCTTAGACGTAGAGTGCCTATTCTTGATGGAGAGTATTTTGATGAGTGGAAAAATGAGATGCTTGAGATCTTCAGTGAATATCATTTGACCAAGTACATTACTACTCCTTGTGCTCGCATTGTTGACCCTTTGCATCCCACACCCAATGAGGACCTTGACATGATTCACAATCTTAGAACTATCAATCTTATCATTAGAGGATTGCCCAAAAATTTGATTGCTAGCTTACCTACTCTTGATTGCGCCTACACTATATGGAGATTTCTTGAGGAACGATTCCCAAATTATTCCTTGAAAATTCTAGATAAGATTCTTCATAAGTCTATTGCCTTGAGTAAGATGAGTTCCAATGATCCAAAGTTTGGTGATTGCTTATTTGAGCTTACTAATCTTACGAGTGCAAAAGGAGATGTTGGAATTACTAGCAATATGATTTCCGAAGTCATTAGAATCCATAGAGATGAACATTGTTACGGTCATACTTCTAATGAATTACCCTCTCTAGGAGTTGATCCATCGCATGACGATGTTGAACATGGATACTATGATGAGGATGATGATAGTGACAATGATCTTGATGATGCGATGAGATACTTTGGTCTTATGGCTAATCTTCGCGGCTACATGGCTGGAGGAAAGGAATGGGTCCTTGATAGTGGATGTACTAATCATATGACCAGGGACAAAGATATGTTTCGTGAGCTTGCTGAAAACAACGGCCCTCGAAAGTATGTCACTTTCGGTGATAACTCAAAGGGTAAGGTGGCTGGCCTTGGTAAGGTGGCCATCTCACATGATATCTCTATAAAAAATGTTATGATCGTTAAATCTCTTGGCTACAATTTACTTTACGTATCTAGACTTGCTGACTTTGGTTTCAATGTCATGTTTACTGAAGTAGATTGCCAAGTTTTTCATAGAGATAACCATAAAATGGTCTGTACCGGTATACGTAGAGGTGATCTTTACATTGTTGGTTTCACTAAAAAGGCTCAACCTAGAACTTGCTTAATTGCTTAATATTCTAAAGGCTGGTTGTGGCATAGAAGGCTAGGTCATGTGGGCATGCAAAATCTTGATAAGCTTATTAAAGGTGATCATATCCTTGGAGTAAAAGATGTTATATTTGACAAGGATAGACTTTGTAGTGCTTGTCAAGCAGGAAAACAAGCTGGAGGAAGTCACCCTGTGAAGAACATTATGACCACGAGAAGACCGCTCGAGCTACTTCATATGGATCTTTTTGGACCCAATTCCTGTAAAAGTCTCGGTGGTAACTCATTCGGTCTGGTCATAGTTAATGTTTTTTCAAAATTTACGTGGGTGTTCTTTCTTGATGATAAATCGCAGGTCCAAAAGATCTTCAAGAACTTTTCTAGGAAGGCCCAAAATCAATTTGAAGTGAAAATCAAGAGGGTTCGCAGCGACAACGGAACGGAGTTCAAGAACGCAAATGTGGATACCTTTCTTGATGAAGAAGGGATCTCACATGAGTTCTCGGCTACGTACACGCCTCAACAAAATGGAGTTGTTGAGAGGAAGGACTGAAATCTTATTGAGATGGCAAGAACGATGCTTGATGAGTACAAGACTCCAAAAGACTTTTGGGCAGAAGCAGTTGAGACAGCTTATCATGCAACAAATCGCTTGTATCTTCACAAGCTACTCGACAAGACGACATATGAGCTCCTCACCGGTAACAAAACCCAAGTTGGATACTTTCGAGTATTTGGATCAAAGTGCTACATTCTTGATAAGCATCGTCGTTGTAAATTTGCTCCTAAATCTCATGAAGGTTCCCTACTTGGTTATGGCTCAAACTCTCACACTTGCCGGGTCTACAAAAATTTCACCTAAAAGGTTGAAGAGACGGTAGATGTGATATTTGATGAATCTAATGGCTCGCAAATAGAGAAATTGTGATAACCCACAAGTATAGGGGATCACAACAGTTTTCGAGGGTAGAGTATTCAACCCAAATTTATTGATTCGACACAAGGGGAGCCAAAGAATATTCTCAAGTATTAGCAGCTGAGTTGTCAATTCAACCACACCTGGAAACTTAATATCTGCATCAAGGTATTTAGTAGCAAAGTAATATGATAGTAGTGGTAACGTGGCAAAAGGTAACGGTAGCAAAAGTAATATTTTTGGGTTTTGTAGTGATTGTAACAGTAGCAGCGGAAAAGTAAATAAGCAAAGAACAATATATGAAAAGCTCGTAGGCATTGGATCGGTGATGGAGAATTATGTCGGATGCGATCGATCAGGTAACAGTCATAACCTAGGTTGACATAGAACTAGCTCCAGTTCATCAATGTAATCTAGGCATGTATTCCGAATATAGTCATACGTGCTTATGGAAAAGTACTTGCATGACATCTTTTGTCCTACCCTCCCGTGGTAGCGGGATCCTATTGGAAACTAACGGATATTAACACCTCCTTTTAATAGAATACCGGACCAAAGCATTAACACATAGTGAATACATGAACTCCTCAAACTACGGTCATCACCGGGAGTGGTCCCGATTATTGTCACCTCAGGATTGCCGGATCATAACACATAGTAGGTGACTATAGACTTGCAAGATAGGATCAAGAACTCTCATATATTGATGAAAACATAATAGGTTCAGATCTGAAATCATGGCACTCGGGCCCTAGTGACAAGCATTAAGCATAGCAAAGTCATAGCAACATCAATCTCAGAACATAGTGGATACTAGGGATCAAACCCTAACAAAACTAACTCGATTACATGATAAATCTCATCCAACCCATCACCGTCCAGCAAGCCTACGATGGAATTACTCATGCATGGCGGTGAGCATCATGAAATTGGTGATGGAGGAAGGTTGATGATGACGATGGCGACGGATTCCCTTCTCCGGAGCCCCGAACGGACTCCAGATCACCCTCCCGAGAGAGTTTAGGGCCTGGTGGCAGCTCCGTATTGTAAAACACGATGAATCCTTCTCTCTGAGTTTTCCTCCCCGAAAGTGAATATATGGAGTCAGGGTTGAGGTCGGTGGAGCATCAGGGGGCCCACGAGGCTGGGGGGCGTGACTAGGGGGGTAGGGCGCTCCCCCATCCTCGTGGACAGGTGGTGCCCCCCTGACGTAGATCTTTCTTCCAGTATTTTTTATATATTCCAAAATAATTCTCCGTTGATTTTCTGGTCATCCAGAGAACTTTTATTTCTACACAAAAATAACACCATGGCAATTCTGCTGAAAATAGCGTCAGTCTGGGTTAGTTCCATTCAAATCAGGCAAGTTAGAGTCCAAAACAAGGGCAAAAGTGTATGGAAAAGTAGGTATGTCGGAGATGTATCAAATTGCCAATTGATGTAGGAGACAAAGACCCTTCGGAAGCAATTCAAGACTTGTCTATCAGCAAGATTCATCCAACGGAGGTGAAGGAGAGTACCTCGTCCGTCCAAGTGGAAGCTTCCACCTCACGACAAGGTGAACCAAGAGTTGACTTGGAGGCATCCATGAGTGGGACACACCAAGACGAAGAAAACGAGGACGTGCACCAAGATGAACCTCATCAACCTCCTTATCCACCATGAAAACAGAACGGCAACGTCAACAATGAAGAAGGCCAAGAAGAAGAAGTCCAAGAAGAAGAAGAACAGGATGAAGAAGATGTTCCACCCCGACCCAAGCAAAAGCATCCACGAGTTCGAGCAAGAGTCGCCAAAGACCATCCCGTCGAGCAAATCTACAATGATATCAAACCGGGAGAATCACTCTCTCTAAAACTCGTTTGGCTAACTTTTGTGAACATTATTCATTCATCTCTAGCATTGAACCTATGAAGGTAGAAGAAGCATTGGAAGATCCGGATTGGATAAATGCCATGCATGAAGAGCTACATAACTTTGAGAGAAATCAAGTGTGGACATTGGTCGAGAAGCCCAACAACAACTACAACATCATCGGTACCAAATGGGTGTTTCGCAGCAAGCAAGATGAAGATGGTTAAGTCGTCCGCAACAAAGCTCGTCTAGTCGCCCAAGGCTACACTCAAGTCGAAGGTATGGACTATGGTGAGACATATTCCCCCGTTGCTATACTTGTGTCCCTCCACATCTTACTTGCCTATGCTAATCACCATGATATCACTTTATACCAAATGGACATTAAAAGTGCTTTTCTAAACGGTGAAATTGAGGAGGAAGTTTATGTTAAACAACCTCCTGGCTTTGTCAATCCTAAGAACCCCGATCATGTTTAAAAACTTCACAAAGCCCTTTATGGTCTTAAACAAGCTCCTAGAGCATGGTATAAATGCTTGACGAAGTTCCTTATTGAAAAAGGCTTTGAAATTGGAAAAATAGATTCTACTCTTTTTACTAAAAGGGTTAATGGTGAGTTATTTGTATGCCAAATTTATGTTGATGATGTCATATTTGGCTCAACTAACCCTCATTCTAGTGAGAAGTTTGGAAAGCTAATGTTGGAGAAGTTTGAGATGTCTATGATGAGTGAACTCAAGTTCTTTCTTGGTTTGCAAATCAAGCAAACTAAGGAAGTGTGTGCATGTGTGGATGATATCAAGCGGCCCCCAAAGAATGTCATCTTAAGGCTATGAAAAGGATAGTGAGATACTTAATACATACACCAAATTTTGGCATTTGGTGTCCTAAGAGGTCGTCTTTTGATCTTGTTGGCTATTCCAACTCGGACTATGACGGAGACAAGGTTGATAGAAAGTCCACTTCGGGTACTTGTCAATTTCTTGGTAGATCTCTTGTGTCTTGGTCTTCCAAGAAACAAAACTTGGTGTCCTTATCCACCGCCGAAGCAGAATACATTGCCGTTGGTTCATGTTGAGCTCAATTACTTTGGATGACCCAAACTCTTAAAGATTATGGGATCAATGTGAAACATGTTGCATTGCTTTGTGACAATGAGAGTGCTATCAAGATTTCTAACAATCCCGTGCATCATTCTCGAATTAAGCATATTGAAGTTCATCATCATTTCAACCGAGATCATGTTGCTAAAGGTGACATTGATCTTAAGCATGTTTGTACCGATAAGCAATTGGCGGATATATTCACCAAACCGCTTGATGAGAAAGTCTTTTGCCGCTTGAGAGGTGAATTGAACATCATTGATGCTTCAAACTTGGAGTAGAAACTCCATTTGGATACATGCAAGGCATGAATCAATGACAAATCCTTGATATTTCTCTTATGATGATATTCATATGTCTTGGATATATTTGCACCCTTGCATGTTATCTAACCCTTGTAGGTACTTGGATGAATCTAAATCTTTGAGATAGCAACCCACTCACATCTTGAGCGATCTCTACATCACCAAGTCTCTACAATACGGTGGATTAATGACAAGGAAGCACGAAACCCTTCAACATATCCTTTGACAGATTATATGTATCAAATTTCATGTTTGTCATTTTGGATACACAAGTACTCTTCCTTGCAAAACTAACCCATGTAGGTAGATGAACTCAACTCCAAGTAGTTCTCCCAACCATTCTTGTGCTACATCAACCCTGAGCACCCCACACAAGTTCAACTACATGATCAAGATCAACACCGCCACCCAAGGTATGCCATTCCATCTTAGAGTAACTTTACTCCAAGTCATGAGTCAAAGCAACTCGACAAGATGTGAATACATCAAGATACTTAAACGAAAAATGGTAACCCCATTTTGAGCTTAAAGGATGAGTACGACCTATGATTAAGTGATCTCACTTGACTCCTAAGTCAATGTACTCTAACATAGGTGACTTTGTCACCGCCGAACTCTAGATGAAGTTCTCTTGTGTTCTTTTCTATGCTCTTGCATTTGTCTCATGTGTATTTGTTTCCCCTTTCAAAAAAAAACTTCATCTAGATATTTTAGTTTCTCTTCTTTGCTCTTTGTTATGCATCTTCTGCATCTAATTCATTGCAAATCTTTGTGAGATCTTATTTGTCTAGTGAGCTGAGGTGACAAGTGTTTTTCTCTGTGATGAACTCGGTTCCACCGGTTTCATGTCTCCGGTCTAGCTTAAGATTTTTGGAGAAACCGAAGCATACAACTCGGTGACACCGATTTCACTACAGGAAAAACATTTTGTCATTTATTCCTGTTTATTCTTGATCCAGCTCCACTCAATGAATCTTGTCCTCTGCAAGCATCACATTTACCTTAATGCTTTGTACTATGATTCAAGACATAGGTCAAAGCAACTCAACAAGATGTGAATACATCAAATGCTTAAACGAAAAATGGTAACCCCATTTTGAGCTTAAACGATGAGTATGAGTTACGATCAAGTGTTCTTACTTGACTCCTCAGTCAATATACTCTAACATAGGTGACTTTGTCACCGCCCAATTCTAGATGAAGTTCTCTAATGTTTCCTTGAGTTTTTGCAAACTTCATCTAGATTTTCCCTTTCTTTGCTTTGTTCTGCATTCCCTGCATCCAATTCATTGCAAATCCTTGTGAGATCTTTCTTGTCTAGTGAGCTGAGGTGACAAGTGTTTTCTCTGTGATAAACTCGGTCACAATGGTTTGTTGTTTTCGGTCCAACCAAACTCTTTCGATGCAACTAGAACACACCACTCGGTGCAACCGATTTCACTACAGGAAAGACTACTTGCCACTTGTTCCTGCATTATTTTTGCTCCAGCTCCACTCAATGATTCTTATCCTCTACCAGCATCACATTCGACTTGCTGCTTTGCTTTGTGACTCAAGGACCGAACCCATTTATAACAAACATCCAGAAGAGCCCTTCTTGGAAATTGATGTCAAAGGGGGAGAGAGATCACATCAAAGTTTAATCATTTATATAGGGGGAGAGAGAATACTCAGGGGGAGAAAGTTCTTCAATGAGAAAGAAGTATCATATCAAAGACCCCGGATGCTTGGTGTTCAAGAGGAGAGAAGTTACATGTCTTTAAGAGGGGAAAGACACGTTCATATTTGATTGTTTGCATTTCCTCATTTTTCTTTCGTTGCTCTGATTTTCTGTTCCCTATCTTCTCCCAGTATCCCAAGCAAGATTCAGGGGGAGCAAGACATCTAAGGGAAGGAAATCCTTGAATTCATTGCATATCTTTACCTATGGGGACATGTCTATATCCAATAGAGTACTCAGTACTCACTCTCTACATGTCATCCGAGTCTTGGTACTCTTGTGGTTTCTTTGTTTACTCTGGCTAGTAGATGTATCTGTGTTATCTAACCTTGTTTACTCAGGTTCACTCCTCCTAAGCCAACTCAAGACCACAAGGTAAGTATATGCATCACACTCATGTGCATGAGGACTTCTTTGTGATCTACATATTGTTTGCAAGAAAGACTCATGAGCATGTAGGTACATTTACTATATTTACATCTTTTGCTCTGATGCATATAGCCAAGATACATGTAACACATTCTTACTCTATCATGCTATGCATTCACATGTTCTTATATTCCATATTTACATGATTGCATACATATAGGGGGAGCCTATGCATGTTACATGTCCTTCCAAAGCTTTACTTGTTATTCTCTATATTTTTATCTAAAGCTTTGATGTATGTTGTCATCAATTACCAAAAAGGGGGAGATTCAAAGCACAAGTGCTCCCCGGTGATTTTGGCAATTAATGTCAACATATCTCTTGTTGGACTAATATTTTCATCTAGCATATTTCAGATAAGTCCAACAGTGGAGTGGCATGGACTAGAGGATGTGGGACCCCTTCAAGATGATGAAGACAAATAATTGGCTCAAGCTCAAAGCTCAGGACCCTACATTTTTCATTTTAGTGATCCAAGATCACATTGAGTCCATAGGAAAGCCAATACTATTAAGAGGGGATGAAGTGTTGCTTAATGGCTTGCTTACTCAAAGTGCTTAGTGATATGCTCCAAAGCCCTCAACCACTTTCTCATATCCACATTTGTCCCAAACCAAAAGTTAAACTCGGCCCGACCGAAACTTTCTATACGGCGCCACCGAGTTCTCTTGAGATAGCCACTGCCAGAAACCCTAATCAATTTGGTCTCACCGATGGGATCTCGGTCTCACCGAGATGGGTTTGCAAACTCTCTGTTGCCTATTGCATTAATTTCAGTCTCACCAAAACATGACATCGGTCCCAATGAGTTTGCTTGGCCAACTCTCTGTTTAGCTTATTACCAAAAACGGTCCCACCGAGTTTGTGTAATCGGTCCAACCAAGATGAGGCTTTACCCTAACCCTAGCACATCGGTCTGACCGAGTTGATCATGTCGGTCCCACCAAAAACCCTAACGGTCACATTATGAACTAAATCGGTCTGACCGAATTGTATGATTCGGTCCCACCGAGTTTGGTGATTTGTGTGTAACGGTTAGATTTTGTGTGGAGGCCATATATACCCCTCCACCCACTCTTCATTCATGGAGAGAGCCATCAGAACATGCCTACACTTCCAACGTACATTTTCTGAGAGAGAACCACCTACACTTGTGTTGAGGTCAAGATACTTCATTCCAACCACATAATTCTTGATCTCTAGCCTTCCCCAAGTTGAATTCCACTCAAATCATGTTTCCACCAAATCCTATCCTATGAAAGAGAGTTGAGTGTTGGGCCGACTATCATTTGAAGCACAAGAGCAAGGAGTTCATCATCCGCACACCATTTATTGCCTCTTGGAGAGTGGTGTCTCATAGATTGGTTATGTGTCACTTGGGAGCCTCTGTCAAGATTGTGGAGTTGAACCAAGGAGTTTGTATGGGAAAGGAGATCGCCTACTTCGTGAAGATCTACCCTAGTGAGTCAAGTCCTTCGTGGGCGATGGCCATGGTGGGATAGACAAGGTTGCTTCTTCGTGGACCCTTCGCGGGTGGAGCCCTCCGTGGACTCGCGCAACCGTTACCCTTCGTGGGTTGAAGTCTCCACCAACGTGGATGTACGATAGCACCACCTATCGGAACCACGCCAAAAATCTCCGTGTCTCCAATTGCGTTTGCACACTCCAATCCCATCCCTAGTCACTTCGGTCTCACCGATAGGGATCTCGGTCTCACCGAGATGGGATTGCAAACTCCCTATTTCCCTTCGTAACGTTTCGGTCCAACCGAGATGAGCGATCGGTGCCACCGAGATTGCAATGCAAATTCGAAAGCACAAGTGCTCCCCGGGTGATTTTGGTAATTAATGTCAACATATCTCTTGTTGGACTATATTTTCATCTAGCATATTTTAGATAAGTCCAATAGTGGAGTGGCGTGGACTAGAGGATGTGGGACCCCTTCAAGATGATGAAGAAAAATGATTGGCTCAAGATCAAAGCTCAAGACTCTACATTTTTCATTTTAGTGATCCAAGATCACATTGAGTCCATAGGAAAGCCAATACTATTAAGAGGGGATGAAGTGTTGCTTAATGGCTTGTTTGCTCAGAGTTCTTAGTGATATGCTCCAAAGCCCTCAACCACTTTCTCATATCCACATTTGTCCCAAACCAAAAGTCAAACTTGGCCCCACCGAAACTTTCTATCCGGCACCACCGAGTTGTCATGACATAGCCACTGCCAGAAACCCTAATCAATTCGGTCTCATAGATGGGATCTCGGTCTCACCGAGATGGGCTTGCAAACTCTCTGTTGCCTATTGCATTAATTTCGGTCTCATCGAAACATGACATCGGTTCCACCGAGTTTGCTTGGCCAACTCTCTGTTTAGCTTATTACCAAAATCGGCCCACCAAGTTTGTGTAATCGGTCCAACCGAGATGAGGCTTTACCATAACCCTAGCACATCGGTCCCACCGAGTTGATCATGTTGGTCCCACCGAAAACCCTAACGGTCACATTATGAACTAAATTGGTCTGACCGAGTTGTATGATTCGGTCCCACCAAGTTTTGTGATTTGTGTGTAACGGTTAGATTTTGTGTGGAGGCTATATATACCCCTCCACCCACTTTTCATTCGTGGAGAGAGCCATCAGAACATGCATACACTTCCAACATACATTTTCTGAGAGAGAACCACCTACACTTGTGTTGAGGTCAAGATATTCCATTCCAACCACATAAATCTTGATCTCTAGCCTTCCGCAAGTTGCTTTCCACTCAAATCATCTTTCTACCAAATCCTATGCTATGAGAGAGAGAGTTGAGTGTTGGGGAGACTATCATCTATATCTGTAGAGAACTAAAACTAAATTTTTAAGTCATCTGTTTTGCAAAAACTCTGCACTTTGTGATGCTCATCCACTCTACCTCATCTATATCTATTCACAGGGTCTACTGTCAGTAAGTTTGCAGAGATTTCTGACCAGAGTGACAGCCAGAACAGGTCTGAAGAACAAGTGCAATTGAGTGAGGGCACTAGTCCCTCTAGCACTTCTGATGATGGCAGCAGGAGCACACCAAGTAACTTGCTCAAAGCAGCCACCATGTCAAGGAGGACGAAAATCTCAGATTCTGAAGATGAGGACTATGTGGCTATTGAGGAGGAAGTCAGCTCCAAGAAGAAGGTTGAGGGAGTCCTGGATTAGGGGGTCTCCGGACAGCCAGACTATATCCTTTGGCCGGACTGTTGGACTGTGAAGATACAAGATTGAAGACTTCATCCCATGTCCGGATGGGACTTTCCTTGGTGTGGAAGGCAAGCTTGGCAATATGGATATGTAGATCTCCTCCCTTGTAACCGACTCTGTGTAACACTAGCCCCCTCCGGTGTCTATATAAACCAGAGGGTTTAGTCCGTAGGACAACGGACAATCATACCATAGGCTAGCTTCTAGGGTTTAGCCTCTATGATCTCGTGGTAGATCAACTCTTGTAATACTCATATCATCAAGATCAATCAAGCAGGCCGTAGGGCATTACCTCGATCAAGAGGGCCCGAACTTGGGTAAACATCGTGTCCCCTGCCTCCTGTTACCATCCGCCTTAGATGCACAGTTCGGGACCCCCTACCCGAGATCCGCTGGTTTTGACACCGACATTGGTGCTTTTATTGAGAGTTCCACTGTGCTGTCACCATAAGGCTTGATGGCTCCTTCAATCATCGGTAACAATGCGGTCCAGGGTGATGTTTTCCTCCCCGGACTGATCTTCGTATTCGGCGGCCTCGCACTGCGGGCCAACTCCCTTGGCCATCTGGAGCAGATCGAGAGTTACGCCGCTGGCCATCAGGTTAGGTTCAGAAACTTAAACTACACTGCCGACACCCGCGGAGACTCGATCTTCAACGGATTTGAGCCCATGTCAGGTGCGTCGCACGACCACGACGAGCATGACGTAACTCTGCCGTCGGACAGTGTTCGGAAGATCGCATCTGCAACTACTCCGACCCTCAATCCGGAGCAAATTGCACCATCCGAGGACGGGTGGATAGACCCCGCCATGGAGGCCGCACTCTCAATGGTGATAGAGCCGAATACTGACTTCACCGCTTGTGAGAGCCATGTTGCCGAACAATTGGATTCGTCCCCGGCCATAGGCTCCGAACCGCCTGCGTATGTGCCTGTCGAATCCGATTAGGCACCGATCATGGAGTCTACTTCCACGGATATCTTTCAGCACTCGCCTTTCGGCGATGTGCTAAATTCATTAAGGTCTCTCTCCTTGTCAGGAGAACCTTGGCCGAACTATGTCCGGCTAGAATGGGATGCGGACGACGAAGAAATTCGCTCCCCGCCCACCACCCACTTAGTAGCCACTGTCGACGATTTAACCGACATGCTCGACTTCGACCCCGAAGACATTGACGGTATGGACGACGATGCAGGAGATGAACAAGAACCACCGCCCACAGGGCGCTGGACGGCCACCTCATCATATGACATATACATGGTGGACACCCCCAAAGAAGGAAATGGCGACAAGACAGTGGAGGATGACCCCTCCAAGAAGCAACCCAAGCGCTGGCGTTAGCAGCGCTGTTCTAAGTCCCGCCATAGCAAAAGTAGTGATACCAGCACAAGAGACAATAACACTCCGGATAGTGCCGAAGACGACAACAATCCCCTACGGCACGATTTAGAACGGGAGGGTGAATAAGCTAGCCGTCCAGAGCGGGCAACAGATGGAGAATCGGAGGATGACAATTACATGCCTCCCTTCGAAGACGAGGTGAGCCTCGGCGACGAAGAATTTATCGTGCCTGAGGATCCCGCCGAGCAGCAGCGCTTCAATCACCGGCTTATAGCCACAACAAATAGCTTGAAGAAAAAGCAACAACAGCTTCGAGCTGATCAAGATTTGCTAGCAGACAGAGAGGCATTTCAGCCCAAAGTCCAGCCCGCACCCCGCCGCCAATCAAACAAAAATACCAAGGCCCGGGGCAACACGCGGGACCTGTGAGACGTATTGGAAAACAAGGCAAAACATGCAATATCGATCTATGGATCACGGGGGCGTGCACCAACACGCGACGATGATCGTCACACTGGATACACTAAAAGCAAATCCGGCTGAGCCAAACACATCAGACAAGACTCGTACGAACCGTGTCGTGATAAAGCCCGGCACAGAGGCGCCGCACACCCCTTATGCTTCGCTGATGAAGTAATGGATCACGAATTCCCAGAAGGGTTTAAACCTGTAAACATCGAATCATACGATGGTACTACAGACCCCGCGGTATGGATAGAAGACTTCTTCTTCCACATTCACATGTCCCGCAGGGACGACCTACATGCCATCAAGTATCTTCCGCTAAAACTCAAAGGGCCGGCTCGGCATTGGCTCAATAGCTTGCCGGCAAACTCCATCGAAAGTTGGGAGAACCTGGCAGAGGCAATTTCCATGGCACTTATGTGCGACCGCTGGACGCTGACGATTTAAGTCATATAACTCAGCAGCCAGGGGAATCGGCCGGGAAATTCTGGACCCCGTTCCTAACTAAGAAGAATCAAATTGTCGATTGTCCGGATGCAGAGGCCTTAGCGGCATTTAAGCATAATATCCGTGACGAATGGCTCGCCCAGCACCTCGGCCAAGAGAGGCCAAAATCCATGGCAGCCCTCACGACACTTATGACCCGCTTTTGTGCGGGCGAAGACAGCTGGTTGGCTCGTAGTACCAATACAGCAAGCAAACCTAGCATATCAGAAGCCAGTGATAGCAACGGCAAACCATGACGCAACAAACACAAGCGCCGTAAATGTGGTAAAAACGCCGAAAATACGGCAGTTAATTCCGGGTTCAGGGGCTCAAAGTCCGGTCAGCGGAAAGGGCCGCCCAAAAATAAAAATTCGGGTCCATCCAGTCTGGACCGCATACTCGATCGCCAATTCCAAATTCATGGCACCCCAGAAATGCCTGCCACCCATACCAATAGAGAATGCTGGGTCTTAAAACAAGACGGCCAGGAAGGCGCCAAAGACGAAGAGGGGTCTCAAAGCGACGACGACGACGAAGAGCCCAGATCACCGAATACAGGAGGGCGAAAGAAATTTCCCCCCATATTCAATCGCTGAATGTGGTAAATACCACCCAAATTGCCAACTCGGACCAGATATGCACCCTTAGGGATGGCGACTCAACGGAACTAGCCGTCCCACAATATAAATTAGGGCCGTTCACCTTCAACCGCACAGATCGTCCAGTTAACGCCAATCAGGGCAATCCAGCCGCACTAATCCTCGACCCAATAGTAGACGGGTTCCAGCTCACTCGAGTCCTTATGAACAAAGGCATCAGTTTAAATCTTATTTACTAGGACACAGTGCGCAAGATGGACATCGATCGTTCGGCAACCAAACCCACTAAAGCCACTTTTAGAGGCATCATGCCAGTGATTATCAAGCACTGCTAGGGCAAACCGCATTCGCTCGATTCAACACCGTGCCACATTGTGCCTACCATAAGATCAAGATGCCCAGTCCACGCGGTGTCATCATGGTTCATGGCAAGGCCGAACCTCCCTTCGGCACAAACAAATACACCACTGCCTTAGCAGCAAAAACAACGAGCAGCACCTTGCAGCCGAACCTCGAGTCGACTTCCAGGCTCCCGGACACCGTCAAGGGGCTCCGAACTATACCGCGGAAGGATACCCCGGCTCATCTAGAGCCCAACTAAACACTCCGGCGAAGGCCATGACAGGCCGAACTCAGCGGTTCAACCGCCCTCTGGCACGTAAACATTTCTTATATTTCCTTTGCAGGTTCGCCTTTGCATCGACTAGGACGGACTACACGGAGGCAGCTTGAACGCGTTAGGGAATCTCTCAGACATTCCCCGCAGTGAACGTCCGGCTATAATACGGATCCGTACTCAACCTCTTCCCCCTGGTCACAGCAGGTTCTGCTATCACAACTCCTTTTTTATCACATTACTTGTACCCATACGCATAGACGTATTATTGAAATACAACATGGGGATTTATATGACGTTTAACTACTGATTATTTCTTATCGAAGTCATTTCGTCAAGTGGCATCCGTAGACAGCGATATGCCTTAAATATGCCAGGGGCTTCGTTTTTCCCGTAACACGACAATAAAAGTCCGAACACCTTCATAGAAGTTCGTCACCCCGAACCTATAGCATTATATACATCAGCTCCGAATCATGTCTTGGGTCAATAGTTGGGTTTTCCTGGCTCCCATGTTTTGGTACCTTACGTTCCGCTATATCGGCTAAGGTAGCACTAGGAGAACTACTGTGATTGTGTCCCGGTTCTTCCGGATGAGCACCTCAGTAGAGAAAGCTGAAAACTGACTGTCTTGATACGGCGAGAGCTGGTCAGCTGTTCGAGCGGTCCCAAAATCTTTCAAGATTTCTCCCGCATAATGCCATAACCAATGCGGCGTGCGATGGATCGGTCTTTTCTCTAATCAGGTACTTATAGAGCCCCTAGTACGGTCTTCCGAACACAAGGGGCTGCGCCGACCATACTAAAGCTCATATGGCTAAGTGAGAGTGATAAAGCCCTATAGTCCGATTGCCTGGTTCGTTGTGCTGAGCACCTCCTTTGGAGGACCCAAAACTGGGATAAAGAGTGCTTAGGTTTATCCCGAACACCCCCGTACTTCTTACGTGGGGGCAAAAGCCGACGACTGGCCAACTCTCGGTTTTAACATAAAACGGCCGCACAGGAGGGTAAACTTGTATATAACAGGCGACATATAAACGACCTTGTTCAAACATTACAAAGGAAAACATGATTGGCATTCATGGAAATATAATTTCCTTGGTGCATAGCTCCGCTGCAAGGTAGGATCCTTTCAGGACACTCTTATAATATAATTCGGGCTTGCGGTGCTCCTTCCCCTGTAGCGGTCCCTCGGTCACTAGCTTTTCGGCATCCAACTTCCCCCAGTGCACCTTTGCGAGGGCGAAGGCCATTTGCGCTCCTTATATACAAACCGACCGCTTGATGACGTCAAGTCAAGGGCAAGCGCTTACAAGCCGCCTCACGAGCCCCAAGTAGCTGCTTGGAATCGGCCCGGCAGGCCATAGCCGGATAACCGTATCTTTCATGGCTAGTTCCACCGCCTTATGCAGTTCGATCAGCTGTTTTAGTTGATTGGTGAAAGGCACCGGATAATTCGGCGCCAAATACTGTGACCAAAGGAGCTTATCGGTGGTGTTCCTTCCTTCGGCTTGGTAGAATTGGGCAGCATCTGATATGCTGTGAGGTAGCTCAGCAAATACACCTGAGAAGTCCGGATTCACAATCAGAAACATAGTTTTCCCTTCAAATACTTGCTTTACATGGGAAAAGACTTGCCCGCCGTGATCTTCCTCGCCTCTTGGATCCCCTGCAGGGCGCTTTGGGTTTCCCCCCGGGCATCGCTCGTGTCTTGACGCGCCTTGGTGAGTTTGGACTCTTTCTTCGTTAAACTCTGCTCCAAGGTCTCGCATTTACTTACGACCTCTTTGCAGCTCCTGCTCAGCTTTAATAACTCTGGCCTCGTGTTTCTCACGAAGAGTCTGCTCCGTGGACGCCTTTTCCTCGGCCTCGGCGACGACCCTTTTGAGGGCCTTGACTTCGGTCATAACCCCTAGCACAAATTATGCGGCTTATTTCATACTCAACATTTATTACACAATAAATGCACGCAACGCTTGTGCATACCTTATTTATCCCTCAACTGCATCTTTAGTTGGCCAATTTCTTCTATGGCCCGCTCCAGACTTTGATTCAGTCCGGAGATCTCCGCAGTACGAGAGGTAGCAGCCGCTACAGGTATCTGCTTGAAACAGAAGAGAAATTAATATCATTCAATGAGTCTTCCTGTGATCATGAATGCGATCCCCTGTCCGGTTCTTTCTTTCATCGAACAGTGTATCAGGGGCTACTATCTATACTATTACACTCTTCGACAACTTATAAAACATACCTCAAAGCCTCTTATAAGGCTGATATAGGCTTCGTTCAGTCCACTCTCAGTTGACTGAATCTTCCCAATCACTGCACCCATAAGGTCACGGTGTTCGTCAACGATGGAGGCGTCTCGTAACGCCACCAACAAAGCATCCAACACCTCTGGATGGACAGAGGTCGCCGGCGGAACAGGCACGCCCCCTCCAGCCGAAGGAGGCTTCCTTCTTGATTCTAGAGCCGTATAGGCATCTGGAATCGCATCTGGTAGGGAGCCAAACTCAGGATCGCCCCCGCCCTTAGACCCCATGGGAATCTTTTTTCCCACGTGTCTGGCCCCTGCGGTTTGACCTCCAGGTGCCGCCTTCACGGTTTCTTCCTTTCCTCCTTGGCCGGGGTCCTTCTGGGACGAAGCTTCGGTGTTATGCACCTGTTTGGAGGAAGGGGCCTTTGGGGGCGTCCCGGTCTCCATAGCATTTGAGCTCAGCAGGTCCTATGATGAGGATTGTTTGGTACGAGACCTCACCGAACTACCAAAAAATATGGCTTAAGATTAAAATACTAAGCCACGATGAGTCCGGACGCTTAAACGTACTCGGATTTTATATACTTACGAGTTCACTAGGGGCTGGGCACTGGGATCCCATGTCGGGCCGTTGTCGGCGGCGGTAGTGGACTCCTCCGGAAGAGAAGCCCTTCCCCTTTTGGGAAGTTCGGCCCGCAAGGGTGCAGAGGCCGTCCTCTTCCTTCTTCCCCCTGCAGGGGACTCATCTTCCTCCTCCTTTTCATCCTCTTCGGAGGCGAAACGGGCATCAGAGCCTTCGGGTATTGTGTCCGAAGTGCCGCGACGACGTAGGCCGCCCTGGGTCTTTTTGGCCTCCTTCTCGGTCGTCTTCCTCGGCACCTTGTAAGGCGCCAGGACCAGCATCTTCGTCAGAAGTGGGATGGCCGGGTCTTTGGGTAGCGGGGCCAGACAATGGATCCGCTCGGCCTTCTTCATCCAGCTCTGGGAGAGTTGAATAAACACACGTTAAGCGCTTCCTTTTGGTCATGCGGATAGAAAAGTTTGATAAACTCACCGAATTTGCAGGGAGGGACAATTGGTACCAACAGTCATCGGCGGAGTCCGGCCATGATTTGCTGGACTTGAAAAGCACCTGCCAAATGTCCTTGTGCGAGGAGCTAAAGAACCCTCGCAAGGTTTGGTGCCTTGCCGGATCGAATTCCCATAGATTGCAAGTCCGGTGTTGAGAAGGCAGTATACGGCGGACTAACATCACCTGGACTACGTTGACAAGTTCAATTTCTTATCTCCCATATCTTTAACGTGCGTTTGGAGCACCGACAGTTCGTCGGACGAGGACCACTCCAGGCCTTTCTTGACCCAGGATGTAAGCCGCGGAGGGGCACCGGATCGAAACTCGGGAGAGGCGGCCCATTCCTTGCCGCACGGCTCAGTGATGTAAAACACTATTGATGTCACTCCTTGAC
Organism: Triticum monococcum; assembly: GCA_034509565.1. Taxonomy (NCBI): domain Eukaryota; kingdom Viridiplantae; phylum Streptophyta; class Magnoliopsida; order Poales; family Poaceae; genus Triticum; species Triticum monococcum. The sequence goes on from CM067844.1 coordinate 414,320,924, forward strand.
AGAATCATTAAAGGTTCCCGTTGGCCATATGACGTTGGGCATCTTGCTCAGCATAGCGCCCCCGCACTCGGCGTGCTCGCCGCCCACCACCTAGGGCTTCACATTAAAAACCTTCAGCGATAAACCGAAGTGCGACGAAATGCGGAGAAAAGCCTCGCACATGACAATGAATGTCGATATGTTGAGGAAGGAATTAGGGGACAGATCGTGAAGATCTGTCGGATTTCGGGTTCCGGCAGACCCTTGAGGTTCGAACACTGGGGTGCGCGCGGAGATTTCGCCTTCTACCTACCTGCGCCCCTCCGCCTCGCTAAGATCTAAGCTATGGAAAGAACAACACAAGAGACACAGGGTTTATACTGGTTCCGGCCACCATTGTGGTGTAATACCCTACTCCAGTGTGTGGTGTGGTGGATTTCCTCTTGGGCTGATGATGATGAGCAATACAAGGAAGAACAGCCTCGCGAGGGTCTGTTCTTGGCTGAGGGGATGAACTGCTAGGAGGAGTTCTGTCACCCTTCTCTCTCTCTCTTCCTGATTCTCTCTCCGATTCCGATTTCGATCCCGATCTCGATCTCCCCTGTGGGTGGCTAGTCCTATTTATAGGCAAAGGCCCTGGGCCTCTTCCTAAATGTTGAGCGGGAAGGGCGCCAACAATTGGCCATTTTGAAGGGGAACATCTGGTACACTTATCCTGACTAAAGTTGGTCCTCGCCTGCCAAAGGCTCTGGTGGTGACGCTGGCTTGGGCTCCACAATGACTTCCTCCCTGCCGTTGGACTAGTCTTGGTCTCGTTGCACCGAAACGGGTGCCTTTTCTTGATGCTCTCGCCTGCGCTTGCTCCCTTTGCACCAAAGAGGAAAGGAGGACACTGCGCGGGCTGGCGCCCGCCTGGCACCCTTGGTCGTCATGGCTTGCGTCACGGGCACCTCGTGAGGTACCCCGCCTTGATCTCTCTGCCTCCTCGCGAGCCAGCCTAATGAGGCCATGCCTGAGGAAGCTCCGTGTCATACGCCCCGCAAGGCTTGGCCCCTCGCGAGGGTCTTGGGTCTGTGTTGATGAAGATGGGCCGCGCTGAGCCCCCTTTTGAGCCACGCCACAGGCCGTAAGCAGGCAAGTCTGGGGACCCCCATTCCCAGAACGCCGACAAGATCCATCCCATAATATTACATGATGCCATGAATGAACGGGTGGAGGGGAAACCGGAGCCCTCGGACAAAGTGAGGGAGGAATACTATCCTCTCGCGGGGTTCCAGAGTAGGGACGACCTGTCCCACCATCGGGAGACGGTGGCTGATTTTCTTGACGAGATACCCAGCCTCCCGAAGCTTTTTGATATCCTTCTCTCGGACGGTAGAGGCCATCCATTTTCCTCCTGCTCCGGATCTGGACATCTTTGGAAGACCTTTTGTGGGTAGAGAAGGTGAACGCTCGGGCGCTGGAGCCTGAGCAGAATGGAATGAATCGGGAAGAAGGCGTGGGTGAAAACAGTGAATCCTTGTCCCTTTGTAAGGGCGGAAGAGGCGATGTGCCTCCCCACTCACCTGGTAAAACCTCTTATTCCCCAAGCACCGTAATTGATGGCGCTGTTGGGTTACCCGCATCTATATTGATGAGAATCCTGTGATAAGGGCACACGATCTCTGCTTCAACAAGACGTGCCAAGGAAACCACCTCGTGATATGTGCAGTAGCTGGTTGAGAAAACGGTTCGAATAATGACCGGGCCATGGCATGATGTCATGCTGTCAAACGTGTCAGCATATTAGATTTATGGAAATATTATTCTCTCTACGGTGGTATGTGGAACTTGTTTTGCAGAGTCGGACACTATCCTTGTGTTCAAAATCTTCTATGGAGTATTCGGAGGAGGAACCCGCCTTTCAATGCCGAAGACAAATCTGCGTGCTGGACTCATCGTCATTGAAGCCTGGTTCAGGGGCTACTGAGGGAGTCCTGGATTAGGGGGTCTCCGGATAGCCGGACTATGTCCTTTGGCCGGACTGTTGGACTGTGAAGATACAAGATTGAAGACTTCGTCTCGTGTTCGGATGGGACTTTCCTTGGCGTGGAAGGAAAGTTTGGCAATACGGATATGTAGATCTCCTCCCTTGTAACCGACTCTGTGTAACCCTAGCCCCCTCCGGTGTCTATATAAACCAGAGGGTTTAGTCCGTAGGACAACGGACAATCATACCATAGGCTAGCTTCTAGGGTTTAGCCTCTACGATCTCGTGGTAGATCAGCTCTTGTAATACTCATATCATCAAGATCAATCAAGCATGACGTAGGGTATTACCTCCATCAAGAGGGCCCGAACCTGGGTAAACATCATGTCCCCTGCCTGCTGTTACCATCCATCTTAGACGCACAGTTCAGGACCCCCTACCCGAGATCCGCCAGTTTTGACACCGACAAAGATGCTGAAGAAAGAATATGGGTCAGCTGCTATAACTAAGCCTGGCTTGCACATGGAGGCCCCTTCCAAGAGGGTTCCAACCTTAAAGGTTAGAGCCTCAACTGCTAAAACCTCCAAGCCAACTGGAGAAGCTACTGGAGAAGGAAAGAAGAGAAAAGAAAGGGTCAAGAAGACCACTGCCAGAGTGCTTGGTAGATCCTCCATTATGAGAGATCCAGAAGAAGAGGAGGAGGAAGAGGATGCTGCTCTAGCTCCCAAGTCTCAGAAGCTCATGGGAGATGCTATCAAATCAAGGGCTACTCCATCTAAGCCCAAATCTGCTCCCAAGGCTGCTGCTCAGAAGCCTTCTGCACCCAAGAGGAATACCAGAAATATACCTGTTGAGGAGAAGAACAAGGCCCCAGTGCCTGAAGCTGAAGAATAGGAAGATGATTCACTTGTTTTAAGGAAGTTGAAACCCAAAATTCCTGACCATAATGATGCTCATCCAGTCGCTGAGGACATGCACATCAGAAAGGATGCTGGACTAAGATTGTGGAGACAGTCTGATCCTTATGCTGTTAGGAGGAGGACTGCCGTTGACTACAGGTTTCATACAAAGGAACAACAGGACTTCTATGAGACAATTTTGCTTGACAAGAAGCCCATTGTTTGTGACATGAAATGGGTTGATTGGGAATACATCCAGGAGAATGAAGATCACTTCCCAGGAGTTTATGACAACTTCAAGGCATGTGGAGTAGATGAATTTGTTGGACAGAAGCTCACCAAATGAAATGATGAGCTGATCATGCAGTTTTACTCCACTGCCCACTTCTATCCAGATGGAAGGATAGTATGGATGTCTGAAGGTACAAGGTACCAGTCCACTGTTGAGGAATGGGCAAAACTAATCAATGCCCCCGAAGAACATGAAGATGACTTGGATGTGTATGCCACCAAGAAGAAAGACCATAATTCCATGGCAAACATGTACAAAGAGATCCCTGATAAAGCTTTGGAGACACACAAGCTTGGATCTGTACATTTCTTGTTGTCTGGTCTGCCTACTATCAACTGGATCTTAAGGCACACATTGCTACCCAAGTCAGGAGATCACAAGATGATCATAGGACATTCCATCAACCTACTACAAATCTTTGATGTCCCTCAGAAGTTCAAGGTTATGAGTTTGATTGTAGAAACAATCAAGAGGACAACTACTGATCAAAAGAGAAGTTGTGGGTATGCTCCACATATTTAGGAGCTCATCAATTCTAAGATGGGCACATGAATTTATTTGCTGGACAAGGAGCATCTACCCTTACGTCCTGAATTTGAAGACAACACTGTTGTGATGAATGAGGAGGAACCATCATCAGTTCAAGTTCAAGAGAAGAGAGCCGAAGCAAAGGCTGAGAAAGTTGCAAGGATGCCAAGTGCAGAAGAGGCATCTTAAGTTTTCCTGATGAGCAAGCAAGATCAATTAGGCTATCTGATTCAAGCTACACTGAGGATTGAGAAGGGCTTGGCCACCCTGACTCGAAATCAGGAGAGCCTGGACAGGATTGTTGAGACAAAATTTTATGATCTTGATCTCAAGGTAACTGAGATTCAGACTGCAATTGAGCAGCTTCAGGAAGAAGCAGAAGAGAGGAGAGGCAAGGCAAGCATTGATGCTTTTCAGCGTGTGCCACGAGGTCCGAGGTCTGCTGCAGTGCCAATTTCAGATGCTAGAGCTACATTGTCAGCACCAGCAGATATAGCTCCAGTGCCACCTCCACCACCCACTCCACCAGCTCCAACTACATGGACAGATGCCTTCGTCCTTGGAGTTCTCTCTACACCACCTCCCGAAGACCAAGCATGAGAGACGCATAGCACTCTGCATTTTCGAACTTTTTGGTAACTTGTGGCCAAAGGGGAACACATATGTATAGATCATAGGCTTCGAGAGAGAGAGAGAGTGTGTGTTTTGCTTTTATCTCTCTTGCTTTTGGTTGAACTTCTTATTGTGTGAGATACTTTATGTCCTTGTGAGATACTTGTGTGATCATGTGATTGCTCATTTGCTACCTTATGGCTTGTTTGGATGATACTATCTTCTATATCTCATATATGATCATTCACTTGCTTGGTGATGAGTGCATGCTTTTAATTTCTATCATTTTGAGCGCTCCACCAAGATGTATGTGACATGGAAGAGTAACCCATGATCCTAATCGATTGTGCATTTGCATTCAAAAGCAAATCTCAAATAATGCAAAAAATTAGGGAGAGCTCTTTCTTATCACATACTTCTCAAAGCGACAATGTTTTTCAATCTTATGATCATTTCTCGAAGATTTGATCTATATGTTGTCATCAATTACCAAAAAGAGGGAGATTGAAAGTGAAACTATCCCTGGGTGATTTTGGTAATTCCTAACAACATATAGCTCATTGAGCTAATGCTATTTTAAGATAAATATTTCAGGAAATCTCAACGATTGGCATGGCATGGATTAGAATGTGGACCCCTCAAAATGCTAAGGACAAAAGATTGGCTAAAGATCCAAGCACAAGACTCTACATTTTACTTTTAGTGATCCAAGATCACATTGAGTCCATAGGAAAATCCAATACTATTAAAAGGGGGTGAGGTGTTGATTAATGAGTTACTTGCTCAAAATGCTTAGTGATATGCTCCAAAAACCCTCAACTACTTTCTCATATCCACATATGTCCCCAACCAAAAGTCAAACTGGGCCCCACCGAAATCTTCTATCCAACGCCACCGAGTTCACTTGACATAGCCACTGCCACAAACCCTAGTCACTTCGGTCTCACCGATAGGGATCTCGATCTCACCGAGATGGGATTACAAACTCTTTGTTTCCCTTCAAAATGTTTCGGTCCAACCGAGATGAGCGATCGGTCCCACCGAGATTGCAATGCAAACTCTCTGTTTCCCCTTCGTAACATTTCGGTCCAACTAAGATGAGCAAATCGGTCCCACCAAGTTTGCCTAACCAACTCTCTGTTTGTCTATTACCAAAATCGGTCCCACTGAGTTTGCCTAACCAACTCTCTGTTTCTCTATTACCAAAATTGGTCCCACTAAGTTTGTGTAATTGGTCTCACCGAGATTACGTTATGCCCTAACCCTAATGGAATCGGTCCCACTGAGTGGACATGTCGGTCCCACCGAAAATACAAACGTTCACATTTTGAACTAGATCAGTCTGACCGAGTTTTATAATTCGGTCCCACCGAGTTTGGAGATTTGTGTGTAATGGTTAGATTTTGTCTGGAGGCTATATATACCCCTCCACCCACTCTTCATTCCTAGAGAAACCTATCAGAACATGCCTACACTTCCAACATACATTTTTTGAGAGAGAACCACCTACACTCGTGTTGAGCTCAAGATATTCCATTCCAACCACGTAAATCTTGATCTCTAGCCTTCCCCAAGTTGCTTTCCACTCAAATCATATTTCTAACAAATCCAATCCTATGAGAGAGTTAAGTGTTGGGGAGACTATCATTTGAAGCACAAGAGCAATGAATTCATCATCAACACACCATCTATTATGTTTTGGAGAGTGGTGTCTCCTAGATTGGTTAGGTGTCACTTGGGAGCCTCCGTCAAGATTGTGGAGTTCAACCAAGGAGTTTGTACGTGCAAGGAGATCGCCTACTTTGTGAAGATCTACCCTAGTGAGGCAAGTCCTTCATGGGCGATGGCCATGGTGGGATAGACAAGGTTGCTTCTTCGTGGACCCTTCGTGGGTGGAGCCCTCCGTGGACTCGCGCAACTGTTACCCTTCGTGGGTTGAAGTCTCCATTAACGTGGATGTACGAGAGAACCACCTATCAGAACCACGCCAAAAATCTCCTTGTCTACATTGCGTTTTCTCCCTCCAAACTCCTCCCTTTACCTTCATATGCAATTGTTTTACATTCCGTTGCTATGCTCTTAGAATTGCATGTGTAGGTTGATTACTTGAATTGTGCTAAGTTGCTAAAGTCTGCCAAGACATAAAATTGGAAAAGGCTAGATTTTTATTTGGTCAAGTAGTCTAATCACCCCCTCTAGACATACTTTCGATCCTACAGAAACTTCCATGAAAAGTTCTACATTGTTTCCATGAGCATGAACACAAGTGTTCAAGGTCGACCCTCACTTCTCCAATGGATAACCTTCCAATCACTTCTCTTTTTGAAAAAGTTTTTATGCAAAAGATGCAAGTAATTTTTCTTTTGTATTTTCATTATTTTATTTTTTTTGTTTGTTTCACCCACAACTAAAGAAAAACAAAAGGGAAAACAAAACCTACTTAGTGAAGAAAGCAAACAAGTACACATGAGAATATCAACCCACACTATTGCTGCCCGACAACGGCGCCAGAAAATAGCTTGATAATCCCCAAGTGCAAGGAATCGTCATAGCAATTTCGAAAGGTGGAAGTGATAAGTATGGAGTGTCGAACCCACAAGGAGCTAAAGGTAAGATCAATATTCTCTCAAGTCCTATCTACCACTGATACGACTCTACGTACACTGAACGTTTGCTTCAATCTAGAAAAAAGAAATAAAACTATGTTGTGAGTATGAAGAGGATAGCTTTGCATGATATCAGACAACTAAAACATAAAAGTAGCTGTTGTTAACATAAATTTAGATTATATTACTATATATTATAAATAGCAAGTGTGGAAGAATGATGGGTCGGTGTGTGATACGTCTCCGTCGTATCTATAATTTTTGATTGTTCCATGCCAATATTCTACAACTTTCATATACTTTTGGAAACTTTTTATACTATTTTTGGGACTAACATATTGATCCAGTGCCCGTGGCCAGTTCCTATTTGTTGCATGTTTTTTGTTTTGCAGTAAATCCATATCAAACGGAGTCCAAACGGGGTAAAAACTGACGGAGATTTCTTTTGGAATATATGTGATTTTTGGGAAGAAAACCCAACGCGAGACGATGCCCGAGGGGGCCATGGGGCAGGGGGGCAGGCGCGCTATGGGCCCTCATGGCCACCTCGTAAGGACGTTGATGCCCATCTTCCGGCGCAAGAAAGCTAATATCCGGATAGAGATCGTGTCAAAATTTTAGCCCAATCGGAGTTACGGATCTCCGGGAATATAAGAAACGGTGAAAGGGAAGAGTTTGAGAACCTAGAAACAGAGAGAGACAGAGAGACAGATCCAATCTCGGAGGGGCTCTCTCCCCTCCCATGCCATGGAAACCAAGGACCAAAGGGGAAACCCTTCTCCCATCTAGTGAGGAGGTCAAGGAAGAATAAGAAGGAGGGGGGCTCTCTCCCCCTCGCTTCCGTGGATCGATCTTGTTTGTCTTGCCTTATCCTCCAGTACGTCTCGCAGGTCTGGCGCATTTTCCCGTGCCTTAGTTGAGCGGCGTCGGGACATGGCTTGGGTGGAGGGCCGAGAGGCCTCTCTGTCGTGGCCGCGAGGTGGCCGGTCTGTCATGTCGTGCGCTGGTGATGTAGGTGCTTCCTCCTCTGATCGGGGTAGCGGCCTGCGCTTTGGGTAAGTCTTGGAGGGGCGTTCGAGTTCATATTCTTCGGCCTCAAGGACTTCAGACCATCTGTCAGCTAGCAAATCTTGGTCAGCTCTAAGCTGTTGCTGCTTTTTCTTGAGGCTGCTTGCCGTGGCTAAAAGCCTGCGTTTGAAACGCTCTTGTTTGGCGGGGTCTGATGGTACGACGAATTCGTCGTCATCAAGGCTTGCCTCGTCTTCGGAGGGAGGCATATAGTTATCATCCTCGACCTCTCGGTCGGCCGCTCTCTCATGAGGGCTGGCTTCTCCATCTTCCTGTGCCGAATCTTGCTGGGGTGGGTGTTCTTCGGTGCTATCCGGGGTAGTATTATCTCCCGTGCCGGAATCACCGTTTTTGCTTTGGCGGGATTTAGAGCGGCGCCGCTGACGCCGGCGCTTTGGCTGTTTCTTGGAGGTGTCATCCCCCACTGTTCCATCGCCATCTCCATCTTTTGGAGTATCCACCATATATATGTCATATGATGAGGTGGCCTTCCAGCACCCTACAGGTGCTGGTTCCTGTTCGTCTCCTACATCGTCGTCCATATCGTCGATGTCTTCGGAGCCGAAGTCAAGCATGTCGGTTAAATCGTCGATAGTGGCTATAAAGTGGGTGGTGGGTGGGCTTTGAACTTCTTCATCGTCCGTATCCCATCCTCGCTGACCGTAATCCGGCCAAGGCTCTCCTGATAAAGAGAGAGACTTGAGAGAATTCAGGATGTCGCCAAAAGGCGAGTGCTGAAAGATGTCCGCGGCGGTGAACTCCACTATCGGCGCCCAGTCGGATTCGATTGGCAGGGGCGCGGGGGGTTCGGAGTCCGGGGAGGAGTCCGGATCCTCGGAGTCATGGGTCATGCAGAGTGCGGGGCTGGCGTTCGGCTCGATCGCCTTTGAGATTGCAGCCCCCGAGGTGACGTCCAACCGCTCATCCTCGATTGGCGCAATAGGCTCCGAGTTACGGGTCGGAACCGGTGCGTGTGTGGCCTCCAGGACACTGCCCGGAGGCAGAGCTAGATCATTCCCCTTGAGATAGTGCGGCGCGCTTGTCCGTGGCTCGAACCCGTCGAAGATCAAGTCTCCGCGGATGTCAGCCATGTAGTTTAAGCTTCCAAACCTGACTTGATGGCCAGGGGCGTAGCTTTCGATCTGCTCCAGGTGGCCAAGCGAATTGGCCCGCAGTGCGAAGCCGCCGAAGACGAAGATCTGTTTGGGGAGAAAAGTCTCACCCTAGACCTCATCGTTGTTGATGATCAAGGGAGCCATCGGGCCTAAAGGCAATGACACAGAGGAACTCTCAATGAAAGCACCAATGTCGGTGTCAAAACCGGCGGATCTCGGGTAGGGGGTCCCGAACTGTGCGTCAAGGCCGGATGGTAATAGGAGACAAGGGACACGATGTTTTTACCCAGGTTCGGGCCCTCTCGATGGAGGTAATACCCTACTCCTACTTGATTAATATTGATGATATGGGTAGTACAAGAGTAGATCTACCACGAGATCAAGGAGGCTAAACCCTAGAAGCTAGCCTATGGTATGATTGTTGTATATGGAGTTGATGTCCTACGGACTACAACCCTCCGGTTTATATAGACACCAGATAGGGTTAGGGTTACACAGAGTCGGTTACAATGGTAGGAGATCTGGAATATCCGCATCGCCAAGCTTGCCTTCCACGCCAAGGAAAGTCCCATCCGGACACGGGACAAAGTCTTCAATCTTGTATCTTCATAGTCCTGGAGCCCGGCTGAAGGTATAGTCCGGCTACCCGAACACCCCCTAATCCAAGACTCCCTCAGAGCGTCTTTTGCATTTAGTTTTCATTTATGCACCATGTTTGTATGAGATAGTCCTTGGTTGATTTATAGAATGCTCTTTGCACTTCACTTATATCTTTTGAGTATGGCTTTATAGAATGCTTCATGTGCTTCACTTATATCATTTGAAGTTTGGATTGCCTGTTTCTCTTCACATAGAAAACTGCCATTTGTAGAATGCTCTTTTGCTTCACTTATATTTGTTAGAGCTTGGGCATATCTTTTGTAGAAAGAATTAGAATCTCTTGCTTTACTTATATCTATTTAGAGAGATGACAGGAACTGGTCATTCTCATGGTTAGTCATAAAATCCTACATAAAACTTGTAGATCACGGAATATGATATGTTTGATTCCTTGCAATAGTTTTGTGATATAAAGATGATGATATTAGAGTCATGCTAGTGGGTAGTTGTGGATTGTAGAAATACTTGTGTTGAGGTTTGTGATTCCTGTAGCATGCACGTATGGTGAACCGTTATGTGATGAAGTCGGAGCATGATTTATTTATTGATTGTCTTCCTTATGAGTTGCGGTCGGGGACGAGCAATGGTCTGTTCCTACCAATCTATCCCCCTAGGAGCATGCGCGTAGTACTTTGTTTCGATGACTAATAGATTTTTGTAATAAGTATGTGAGTTCTTTATGACTAATGTTGAGTCCATCGATTATACACACTCTCACCCTTCCACCATTGCTAGCCTCTCTAGTACCGCGCAACTTTCGCCGGTATAATTAACCCACCATATACCTTCCTCAAAACAGCCACCATACCTACCTATCATGGCATTTCCATAGCCATTCTGAGATATATTGCCATGAAACTTCCATCATCATCATATACATGACTTGAGCATTCATTGTCATATTGCTTTGCATGATCGTAAGATAGCTAGCATGATGTTTTCATGGCTTGCCCGTTTTTTGATGTCATTGCTACGCTAGATCATTGCACATCCCGGTATACCGCCGGAGGCATTCATATAGAGTAATATATTTGTTCTAGATATTGAGTTGTAAGTAAATAAAAGTGTGATGATCATCATTATTAGAGCATTGCCCCAGTGAGGAAAGGACGATGGAGACTATGATTCCCCCACAAGTCGGGATGAGACTCCAGACTTTAAAAATAAATAAAGAGGCCAAAGAAGCCCAAATAAAAAAGAGAGGCCAAAGAAGCCCACCAAAAAAAAGAGAAAAAGAGAGAAGGGGCAATGTTACTATCCTTTTACCACACTTGTGATTCAGAATAGCACCATGTTCTTCATATAGAGAGTCTCTTGAGTTATCACTTTCATATACCAGTGGGAATTTTCATTATAGAACTTGGCTTGTATATTCCGATGATGGGCTTCCTCAAACGCCTGAGGTCTTCATGAGCAAGCAAGCTGGATGCACACCCACTTAGTTTTTAGTATGAGCTTTCATACACTTATAGCTCTTACTGCATCCGTTGCATGGCAATCCCTACTCACTCACATTGATATCTATTGATGGGCATCTCCATAGCCCATTGATACACCTAGTTGATGTGAGACTATCTTCTCCTTTTTGTCTTCTCCACAACCACCATTCTATTCCACCTATAGTCTTATGTCCATGGCTCACGCTCATGTATTGCGTGAAAGTTGAAAAGGTTTGAGAACGTCAAAAGTATGAAACAATTGCTTGGCTAGTCATCGGGGTTGTGCATGATTTGAATATTTTGTGTGGTGAAGATGTAGCATAGCCAGACCATATGATTTTGTAGGGATAACTTTCTTTGGCCATGTTATTTTGAAAGACATGATTTCTTTATTAGTAGGCTTGAAGTATTATTGTTTTTATGTCAAATGATAGACTATTGCTTTGAATCACTCGTGTCTTAATATTCATGCCATGATTAGATATGTGATCAAGATTATGTTAGGTAGCATTCCACGTCAAAAATTATCTTTTTTATCATTTACCTACTCGAGGACGAGCAGGAATTAAGCTTGGGGATGCTATGTCTCCATCATATCTATAATTTTTTATTGTTCCATGCCAATATTCTACAACTTTCATATACTTTTGGCAACTTTTTATACTATTTTTGGGACTAACATATTGATCTAGTGCCCAATGCCTGTTCCTGTTTGTTGCATGTTTTTTGTTTCGTAGTAAATCCATATCAAACGGAGTCCAAACAAGATAAAAACTGACGGAGTTTTTTTGGAATATATGTGATTTTTGGGAAGAAAAACCAACACGAGACGATGCCCGAGGGGGGCACGAGGCAGGGGGCGCGCCCCAGGGGGGTAGGCGCGCCCTAGGCCCTCGTGGCCACCCCGTAAGGAGGTTGATTCCCTTCTTTCGCCACAAGAAAGCTAAAGTCCGGATAGAGATCGTGTCAAAATTTCAGCCCAATCGGAGTTACGGATCTCCGGGAATATAAGAAACGGTGAAAGGGAAGAATCCGAGAACGCAGAAACAGAGAGAGACAGAGAGACAGATCCAATCTCGGAGGGGCTCTCGCCCCTCCCATGCCATGGAGACCAAGGACCAGAGGGGAAACCCTTCTCCCATCTAGGGAGAAGGTCAAGGAAGAAGAAGAAGGAGGGGCTCTCTCCCCCTCGCTTCCGGTGGCACCGGAGTGCCATCGGGGGCCATCATCATCACCACAATCTTCACCAACAACTTCACCACCATCATCACCAACTCTTCACCCCTCTATGCAGCGGTGTAACCCCTCTTTTACTCGCTGTAATCTCTACTTAAATATGGTGCTCAATGCTATATATTATTTCCCAATGATGTATGGCTATCCTATGATGTTTGAGTAGATCTGTTTTGTCCTATGGGTTAATTGATGATCGTGATTGGTTTGAGTTGCATGTTTTATTATTGGTGCTGTCCTATGGTACTCTCCGTGTCGCGCAAGCGTGAGGGATTCCCGCTGTATGGTTTGCAATATGTTCATGATTTGCTTATAGTGGGTGGCGTGAGTGACAGAAGCACAGACCCGAGTAAGTAGGTTGTTTGCGTATGGGATAAAGAGGACTTGATGCTTTATTGCTATGGTTGGGTTTTACCTTAATGAACTTTAGTAGTTGCGGATGCTTGCTAGAGTTCCAATCATAAGTGCATATGATCCAAGTAGAGAAAGTATGTTAACTTATGCCTCCCCCTCAAATAAAATTGCAATAATGATTACCGGTCTAGTTATCGATTGCCTAGGGACAAATAACTTTCTCTTAACAACAAGCTCTTTACTAAAACCAACTTAGTAATTCCTTTATATAAACAGCCCCTACTTTTTATTTACGTAATCTTTATTATCTTACAAACCTATCCAACAACACCTACAAAGTACTTCTAGTTTCATACTTGTTCTAGGTAAAGCGAACATCAAGCGTGCATAGAGTTGTATCGGTGGTCGATAGAACTTGAGGGAATATTTGTTCTGCCTTTAGCTCCTCATTGGGTTCGACACTCTTACTTATCGAAAACTGTTGCGATCCCCTATACTTATGGGTTATCAAGACCTTTTTCTGGCGCCGCCGTTGCCGGGGAGTCATAGCGTGGGGTGAATATTCTCATGTGTGCTTGTTTGCTTTATCACTAAGTAATTTTTATTTGCTGTTCTTAGTTGTTTTCTATCTTTAGTTATGGCTAGGAAACACAAAATACCAAAAAAATTAGTTGTACCCACTGAACCAATGGTTGAAGAACCACTCAAAATCTATCACACTCCTGAAGCTTATTACTTGGATCATCTTCGATCCCTATGTGCTCGTGCTGAAACCCCAACTAGCTTAGTTGAGGGAAAATCCTTAGATGAGTATGCTTGTTATGTGTGACACCGTATATTTGAAAAAGGGAAACGTTTACTGGATCAAATTCATCGTTTTCAATGCTATGCTTGGTATTTATGCGAAATATATGATATTACTTGTTGTTCTGAAGACCCTAAGAAACACCTTCCCTACCAATGTTTGTTTAGTGATAATCAAATCATATCTTCTTATGCTAAGGGTGTTTATAATTACTATGATGTTCAACAAATTGAAGAATTTGTTGCTTTTAAGGGTGCTTATGAAATTGCTTCTTTGATTGAAAAGTATGAAGCTACTCTTTACAAATCTGAAAATTTTGCCATACATGAATATTGTTATGAGAATTATGTTTCCAATGCCTATGTTAAACCATATATCGAGGTCTCCTCCGCTGTCCAAGAAGAGACTAATATTTTGCAGGAGTCTATGGACAAAGAAATTGATGAAACTGTCAGCTCCTTGGATGAAAAAGATGATGAGGAGAGTGAAGAACAAAAGGAGGAAGAGCGGATTAGCTACCCGTGCCCACCTTCTAATGAGAGTAACTCTTCAACTCATACATTGTTTAATTTCCCTTCATGCTTACCGAAGGATGATTGCTATGATGATTGTTATGATCCCGTTGATTCTCTTGAAATACCCCTTTTTGATGATGCTTGCTATACTTGTGGCCAAGATGCCAATATGAATTATTCTTATGGATATGAACTTGCTATAGTTCCTTATGTTAAACATGAAATTGTTGCTATTGCACCCACGCATGATAGTCCTATTATCCTTTTGAATTCTCCCGACTACACTATATCAGAGAAGTTTGCACTTATTAAGGATTATATTGATGGGTTGCGTTTTACTATTACACATGATGATTTCGATGAATATAATATGCATGTGCTTGCTGATCCTACTTGCAATTATTATGAGAGAGGAACTATATCTCCACCTCTTTATGTTTCCAACATGGTAAAATTGCAAGAAACTGTTTATACTATGCATTGGCCTTTACTATGTGTGCATGAATTGTTCTTTTATGACATGCCGATGCATAGGAAGAGAGTTAGACTTCGTCGTTACTTGATATATGTTACTTTGTGCTCACTACTAAATTACAAATCATTGTTAATTAAAATTGGCTTTGATATACCTTGGGATCCAGGTGGATCCATTACTTGAGCACTATATGCCTAGCTTAATGGTTTTAAAGAAAGCGCTGCCAGGGATACAACCCGGAAGTTTTAGAGAGTCATTTATTTCTGTTTTGTGCTTTCATATTGTTTAAAAACAAAGAAAAGAGGGGAACCCAAAACTTTTCAAAAAGAAAAGTGAAAGTGAGATAGACGAGCATTGTGAAAGTGGGGGACGTCCTTGAACTTTGTTCATGCCCATGGAAACTTTGTGAATCTTAATTACAGAAAATTTTCAACAAAAATAATTATCCCCTTGTACAATTCCATTGTATTATAAAAATAATGTTCCAAGGTTTGCCTTTAGGATTTTTACTTTGCTTGTTTGTTTGTACGGTGCAGGACAGAAACTTTGGCTGTAGTGAGCGATTTTAAATTTTCTACTGGAATGTCAAATGGTTATGATTCTTTTTGAAATGTCTTTCTATACAAATTGTTTATTTTTCCTAATTTTGGTAGAATATTTGGAGTACCATAGGTATGGTGAATGTTCAGATTCTTACAGACTGTTCTGTTTTAGACAGATTCTGTTTTTGATGCATAGTTTGCTTGTTCTGATGAAACTATCGATTTATATCAGTGAATTAAGCCATGTAAAAGTTATATTACAGTAGATACATTGCAAAAAGAAAATATTAATTGGTTTTAAACAGTACTTAGAGTAGTGATTTGCTTTATTGTACTAACGGACCTTACCGAGTTTTCTCTTGAAGTTTTGTGTGGATGAAGAGTTCGATGATCGAGAAGGTCTCGATGTGAGAAGAAGGAAGAGAAGCAAGAGCTGAAGCTTGGGGATGCCCAAGGCACCCCAAGTAAATATTCAAGGAGACTCAAGCGTCTAAGCTTGGGGATGCCCCGGAAGGCATCTCCTCTTTCTTCAACAAGTATCGGTATGTTTTCGGATTCGTTTCGTTCATGCGATATGTGCAATCTTGGAGCATCTTTTGCATTTAGTTTTCATTTATGCACCATGCTGGTATGAGATAGTCCTTGGTTGATTTATAGAATGCTCTTTGCACTTCACTTATATCTTTTGAGTATGGCTTTATAGAATGCTTCTGTGCTTCACTTATATCATTTGAAGTTTGGATTGCCTGTTTCTCTTCACATAGAAAACCGCCATTTGTAGAATGCTCTTTTGCTTCACTTATGTGTGTTAGAGAGTGGGCATATCTTTTGTAGAAAGAATTAAACTCTCTTGCTTCACTTATATCTATTTAGAGAGATGACAGGAACTGGTCATTCGCATGGTTAGTCATAAAATCCTACATAAAACTTTTAGATCACTGAATATGATATGTTTGATTCCTTGCAATAGTTTTGCGATATGAAGATGATGATATTAGAGTCATGCTAGTGGGTAGTTGTGGATTGTAGAAATACTTGTGTTGAGGTTTGTGATTCCCGTAGCATGCACGTATGGTGAACCGTTATGTGATGAAGTCGGAGCATGATTTATTTATTGATTGTATTCCTTGTGAGTGGCGGTCGGGGACGAGCGATGGTCTTTTCCTACCAATCTATCCACCTAGGAGCATGCACATAGTACTTTGTTTCGATGACTAATAGATTTTTGCAATAAGTAAGTGAGTTCTTTATGAGTAATGTTGAGTCCATGGATTTTACGCACTCTCACCCTTCCACCATCGCTAGCCTCTCTAGTACCGTGCAACTTTCGCCGATACAATAAACCCACCATATACCTTCCTCAAAAAAGCTACCATACCTACCATATACCATACCTACCTATCAAATTGATATTTCCTATAAAACACACCAGATATTTCATATCCGTATAACAGCAACCATGATTTCATAATCAAATTGCATCATATAGTTTCGGCACACAGTTACGCCATTACACAACAGCACCAAGTTTCACATGCAACATCAAAAACCTTTGGAAAGTAGCATCATACACGGTAAATAGATAGATGAATCTCATCCGGGAAACTACAGAAGCGGAAGGCAAATATTGAGCCTTCAGTGATGTTGAATGTCCTTGCAACTTTAGGCAAGTGGCTATGGATAATTGCATGCCCAACCTTCATCCTCTTCAGCAAGACTTCAATATTGTGCCGTGGGTGTTGAATGAATACCTTCCTCGCCTCTTGACCATGCAGGTGGTTTGAGAGGTAATCATCGGTGAACTGCTTTGAAAAGTATTGAAAACAAAGATATGCATAAATTGCTGTTATAAATTTTGAAATGCCGCAAGGGGTAAAAACAAGGTAAAAGAGTTACTACCATCCTATAGTTGACATATGTCTTCTTCATTGTGCAAACAAAGATTTTGCTGTTATTCATCGCAAGTTTCTTCATCCTAACAATCTTTCTGCGTTTCTTGACTTGACTGATATTCATGGACATCTCATTTCCCCATATGCAAAATGGGCCGAATAGTGCGTCTAAGCCTCTAACAGCAGGACCTACATGTGCAAGACGAAATTGTAAGAAACCTAAATATTAGAATGATTCCTGCAACTGCACAATAATGTGCTATTAGACAAAGCACCATGCTTGAACAAACCTCGATGGTAAACCGCAGTTTCTCCCTTTGTTTCCCTACAACACACATAAGGAAGATCTTGATCAGGTTAACTGAGAGTTGCCATAATATCAGTAGAATATGTATTGAGTACAGCCAAATTCGATTGGTGTCACATGCATAACAATACAAAATTGTACCCACAACAAATGAAAATCAAATTACAGAAATGAACCAAACAGTTAAATGGACAACAGACCAAATGAACCAAAATAGTTAACCGAGCACGACATTGCAGAACAGAACATGTACTACAAGATAAGACAGTTAACAAAATAAAGAATGCTTGAGAACAGTACTACGAAATGTAGCAATTGTTGGACCAAAGTGTTGACTGAACATTACATTTCAGAGGACCAAACTGTTAACTGAACATCAGATTTCATATTAACATTACAGAGGACAAATCACTAGAAGGCACTGGCGGTGGCCTCGAGAAAACAACACAAACTATATTTTAAATTAGACAACCGCATGGCGGTGTCAACGATGGCCTCAAATACGAGGTGCTCCTCCAAGATCTGGCGGTCGGCACGCATGGCAGCCATAGCGACCTTGTGCCTAAGCTCTGAGGCCCTTGAGGCGACTGGCGAGGAGTCGGGGGAGTCCTTCCCTCGGCTCAGGTCTCGGGCCCTCCGCTCCCTGCCGGATGACGACGACACCAGCGCCGGGTGAGGAGGGGAGGACTCTCCCTTGGTCACAAGGAAGGGCAGGTCGGGGCTGGTTCCCCCAGGGTCCGCTCCGATCCCTGGGCGATCTGAAGCCGGCCCCAGCCCTCCCGACATGGCTTCTGCTTCCGGGCCTCCCAAGGCTGAACCAAGCTACAGGCTTGCGGGCTTCAAGTTCGGCCGGAGGTTGCTTGGGTCCACGGGCGACGACCAGTAAGTGCTTGGTTCCCGCATTGCTTGGTTTCTGCCGCCGTGGCTTGACGTCCATATTCTCCTGTCAGGCTGGCGCCTGCAGCGAAGAGGTTGAGAGGGGCTTCTGCGGCCCTACTTGGGGTGAGTCCATCTGCCGGGGCGGTGCCTTCGTCCTCGCGAGGCCGACTGGGACGCCTTGGCGAGGAGTCAGCCCCTGTGGCCTCGCTGACCCTGGAGTCGATTGCGCTCGATGCTGCAGCCGGGGCGTCCAAGGCCCAGGGGGTTCCTTCCTGCCAAACCGTGATCACGCTGCCGCCTTCTTTGCCCGCTCCATCGGTTCCCGCTTCTTCTGATTCCTCTGCCGCCGTCCTGGACCAGGTCGCCAGTGAACTGAGGCAGCTGTTGAAGGAAATATGCCCTAGAGGCAATAATAAAGTTATTATTTATTTCCTTATATCATGATAAATGTTTATTATTCATGCTAGAATTGTATTAACCGGAAACATAATACATGTGTGAATACATAGACCAACAGAGTGTCACTAGTATGCCTCTACTTGACTAGCTCGTTAATCAAAGATGGTTATGTTTCCTAACCATGAACAAGGAGTTGTTATTTGATTAACGAGGTCACATCATTAGTAGAATGATCTGATTGACATGACCCATTCCATTAGCTTAGCACCCGATCGTTTAGTATGTTGCTATTGCTTTCTTCATGACTTATACATGTTCCTATAACTATGAGATTATGCAACTCCCGTTTACCAGAGGAACACTTTGGGTACTACCAAACGTCACAACGTAACTGGGTGATTATACAGGAGTACTACAGGTGTCTCCAATGGTAGATGTTGGGTTGGCGTATTTCGAGATTAGGGTTTGTCACTCCGATTGTTGGAGAGGTATCTCTGGGCCCTCTCGGTAATGCACATCACATAAGCCTTGCAAGCACTGCAACTAATAAGTTAGTTGTGAGATGATGTATTACGGAACGAGTAAAGAGACTTGCCGGTAATGAGATTGAACTAGGTATTGGATACCGACGATCGAATCTCGGGCAAGTAACATACCGATGACAAAGGGAACAACGTATGTTGTTATGCGGTCTGACCGATAAAGATCTTCGTAGAATATGTAGGAGCCAATATGGGCATCCAGGTCCCGCTATTGGTTATTGACCGGAGACGTGTCTCGGTCATGTCTACATTGTTCTCGAACCGTAGGGTCCGCACGCTTAACGTTACAATGATAGTTATTATGAGTTTATGCATTTTGATGTACCGAAGGTTGTTCGGAGTCCCGGATGAGATCATGGACATGACGAGGAGTCTCGAAATGGTCGAGACGTAAAGATTGATATATTGGAAGCCTATGTTTGGACATCGGAAGTGTTCCGGGTGAAACCAGGATTTTACCGGAATACCGGGAGGGTTACCGGAACCCCCCGGGAGACTAATGGGCCTATTGGGCCTTAGTGGAAAAGAGAAAAGGGAAGCCCACTAGCTGGCCGGCGCCCCCCAAGTCCTATTAGGAATAGGATAAGGGGCCGGCCCCCCTTCTCTCTCTTTTCCCCCCGGGAGTCCTAATTGGATTAGGATTGGGGGGAGGAGTCCTACTCCCGGTGGGAGTAGGACTCCCCTGCGCCTCCCCTCCCTTGGCCGGCCGGCCCCCCTCCTCCAACCTTGATATACGGGGGCAGGGGGCACCCCAAGAC
The DNA here is from genome assembly GCA_034509565.1 of Triticum monococcum. Lineage (NCBI taxonomy): Eukaryota > Viridiplantae > Streptophyta > Magnoliopsida > Poales > Poaceae > Triticum > Triticum monococcum. Next base: position 414,340,792 of record CM067844.1, read on the forward strand.
ACACAACTTGATCCTTGAGATCGCTCCTTAGCCGTGTGCGGTGCCCCCTGCCACCAAATTCCACCTCGATCGTACCGTTGCAGTGCTTAGGCGAAGCCCTGCGTCGGTAGTACATCAAGATCGTCATCACGCCGTCGTGCTGACGGAACTCTTCCTCGACGCTTTGCTGGATCGGAGCCCGGGGATCGTCATCGAGCTGAACGTGTGCTAAGAACTCGGAGGTGCCGGAGTAACGGTGCTTGGATCGGTCGGATCGGGAAGAAGACGTACGACTACTTCCTCTACGTTGTGTGATCGCTTCCGCAGTCGGTCTGCGTTGGTACGTAGACAACACTCTCCCCTCTCGTTGCTGTGCATCACCATGATCTTGCGTGTGCGTAGGAAAATTTTTGAAATTACTGCGTTCCCCAACAGTGGCATCCGAGCCTAGGTTTTATGGTTTGATGTTATATGCACGAGTAGAACACAAGTGAGTTGTGGGCGATACAAGTCATACTGCCTACCAGCATGTCATACTTTGGTTCGGCGGTATTGTTGGTTGAGACGATCCGGACCAACCTTACGCGTACTCTTACGCGAGACCGGTTCCCTCGACGTGCTTTGCACATAGATGGCTTGCGGAAGACTGTCTCTCCAACTTTAGTTGAACCAAGTGTGACTACGCCCGGTCCTTGAGAAGGTTAAAACGGAGTCTATTTGACGAACTATCGTTGTGGTTTTGATGCGTAGGTGAGATGAGTTCTTACTTAAGCCCGTAGCAGCCACGTAAAACTTGCAACAACAAAGTAGAGGATGTCTAACTTGTTTTTGCAGGGTATGTTGTGATGTGATATGGTCAAGGCATGATGCTGATTGTATGAGATGATCATGTTTTGTAACTAAGTTATCGGCAACTGGCAGGAGCCATATGGTTGTCGCTTTATTGTATGCAATGCAATCGCGATGTAATGCTTTACTAGATTACTAAACGGTAGTAATAGTCGTGGAAGCATAAGATTGGCGAGACGACAACGATGCTACGATAGAGATCAAGGTGTCACGCCGGTGACGATGGTGATCATGACGGTGCTTCGGAGATGGAGATCACAAGCACAAGATGATGATGGCCATATCATATCACTTATATTGATTGCATGTGATGTTTATCCTTTTATGCATCTTATCTTGCTTTGATTGACGGTAGCATTATAAGATGATCTCTCACTAAATTATCAAGAAGTGTTCTCCCTGAGTATGCACCATTGCCAAAGTTCGTCGTGCCCAGACACCACGTGATGATCGGGTGTGATAAGCTCTACGTCCATCTACAACGGGTGCAAGCCAGTTTTGCACACGCAGAATACTCAGGTTAAACTTGACGAGCCTAGCATATGCAGATATGGCCTCGGAACACAGAGACCGAAAGGTCGAGCGTGAATCATATAGTAGATATGATCAACATGACGATGTTCACCATTGAAAACTACTCCATCTCACGTGATGATCGGTTATGGTTTAGTTGATTTGGATCACGTGATCACTTAGAGGATTAGAGGGATGTCTATCTAAGTGGGAGTTCTTAAGTAATATGATTAAATTGAACTTAAATTTATCATGAACTTAGTCCTGGTAGTATTTTGCAAATTATGTTGTAGATCAATAGCTCGCGTTGTTGCTTCCCGGTGTTTATTTTGATATGTTCCTAGAGAAAATTGTGTTGAAAGATGTTAGTAGCAATGATGCGGATTGGATCCGTGATCTGAGGTTTATCCTCATTGCTGCACAGAAGAATTATGTCCTTGATGCACCGTTAGGTGATAGACCTATTGCAGGAGCAGATGCAGACGTTATGAACGTTTGGCTAGCTCAATATGATGACTACTTGATAGTTTAGTGCACCATGCTTAATGGCTTAGAATCGGGATTTCAAAGACGTTTTGAACGTCATGGACCATATGAGATGTTCCAGGAGTTGAAGTTAATATTTCAAGCAAATACCCGAGTTGAGAGATATGAAGTCTCCAACAAGTTCTATAGCTAAAAGATGGAGGAGAATCGCTCAACTAGTGAGCATGTGCTCAGATTGTCTGGGTACTACAATCGCTTGAATCAAGTGGGAGTTAATCTTCCAGATAAGATAGTGATTGACAGAATTCTCTAGTCACCATCACCAAGTTAGTAGAACTTCGTGATGAACTATAATATGCAAGGGATGACAAAAGTAATTCCTAAGCTCTTCGTGATGCTGAAATCAACGAAGGTAGAAATCAAGAAAAACATCAAGTGTTGATGGTTGACAAGACCACTAGTTTCAAGAAAAGGGCAAAGGGAAGAAGGGGAACTTCAAGAAGAACGGCAAGCAAGTTGCTGCTCAAGTGAAGAAGCCCAAGTTTGATCCTAAGCCTGAGACTAAGTGCTTCTACTGCAAAGGGACTGGTCACTAGAAGCGGAACTACCCCAAGTGATTGGCGGATAAGAAGGATGGCAAAGTAAACATAAGTATATTTGATATACATGTTATTGATGTGTACTTTACTAGTGTTTATAGCAAACCCTCAGTATTTGATACTAGTTCAGTTGCTAAGATTAGTAACTCGAAACGGGAGTTGCAGAATAAACAGAGACTAGTTAAGGGTGAAGTGACGATGTGTGTTGGAAGTGGTTCCAAGATTGATACGATCATCATCGCGTACTCCCCTATACTTTCGGGATTAGTGTTGAACTTAAATAAGTGTTATTTGGTTTTTGCGTTGAGCATGAATATGATTTGATCATGTTTATTGCAAAACGGTTATTCATTAAAGTAAGAGAATAAATTGTTGTTCTGTTTACATGAATAAAACCTTATAAGGTTCCACACCCAATGAAAATAGTTTGTTGGATCTCGATCATGGTGATACACATAATCATAATATTGAAACCAAAAGATGCAAAGTTAATAATGATAGTGCAACTTATTTGTAGCACTGCCGTTTAGGTCATAGTGGTGTAAAGCGCATGAAGAAACTCCATGCTGATGGGATTTTGGAATCACTTGATTATGAATCACTTGATGCTTGCGAACCGAGCCTTTTGGGCAAGATGACTAAAACGCCGTTCTTCGGAACAATGGAGCGAGCAACAGATTTGTTGGAAATCATACATACTGATGTATGTGGTCCGATGAATATTGAGGCTCGCGACAGATATCATTATTTTCTGATCTTCACAGATGATTTGAGCAGATATGAGTATATCTACTTGATGAAACATAAGTCTGAAACATTTGAAAAGTTCAAAGAATTTCAGAGTGAAGTGGAAAATCATCGTGACAAGAAAATAAAAGTTTCTACGATATGATCGCAGAGGTAAAATATTTGAGTTACGAGTTTGGTCTTCAATTGAAACAATGTGGAATAGTTTCACAAAATCATGCCATATGGAACACCACAGCATAATGGTGTGTCCTAACGTCATAACCGTACTTTATTGGATATAGTGCAATCTATGATGTATCTTACCGATCTACCACTATCGTTTTGGGGTTATGCATTAGAGACAGCTGCATTCACGTTAAATAGGGCACCATCTAAATCCGTTGAGACGACACCGTGTGAACGATGGTTTGGCAAGAAACCTAAGCTGTCGTTTCTTAAAGTTTGGGGTTGTGATGCTTATATGAAAAGGTTTCATCCTAGTAAGCTCAAACCCAAATCGGAGAAATATGTCTTCATAGGATACCCAAAGGAAACTGTTGGGTATACCTTCTATCACAGATCCAAAGGCAAGACATTCGTTGCTAAGAATGGATCATTTCTAGAGAAGGAGTTTCTCTCGAAAGAAGTGAGTGGGAGGAAAGTAGAACTTGACGAGGTAACTGTACCTGCTCCCTTATTCGAAAGTAGTACATCACAGAAAAATGTTTCTGTGACACCTACACCAGTTAGTGAGGAAGCTAATGATGATGATCATGAAACTTCAGAACAAGACACTACTGAACCTCGTAGATCAACCAGAGTAAGATCCGCGCCAGAGTGGTACGGTAATCCTGTTCTGGAAGTCATGCCACTAGATCATGATGATCCTACGAACTATGAAGAAGCGATGGTGAGCCCAGATTCCGCAAAGTGGCTTGAAGCCATGAAATATGAGATATGATCCATGTATGAGAACAAAGTATGGACTTTAGTTGACTTGCCCGATGATCGGCAAGCCATAGAAAATAAATGGATCTTCAAGAGGAAGACAGACGCTGATAGTAGTGTTACTATCTACAAAGCTAGAATTGTCGCAAAAGGTTTTCGACAAGTTCAAGGTGTTGACTACGATGAGATTTTCTCACTCGTATCTATGCTTAAGTCTGTCCGAATCATGTTAGCAATTGCCGCATTTTATGAAATCTGGCAAATGGATAAACAAAACTGCATTCCTTAATGGATTTGCTAAAGAAGAGTTGTATACGATGCAACTAGAAGGTTTTGTCGATCCTAAAGGTGTTAACTAAATATGCAAGCTCCAGCGATCTATCTGTGGACTGGTGCAAACATCTCGGAGTTGGAATATACGCTTTGATGAGTTGATCAAAGCATATAGTTTTATACAGACTTGCGGTGAAGCCTGTATTTACGAGAAAGTGAGTGGGAGCACTACAGCATTTCTGATAAGTATATGTGAATGACATATTGTTGATCGGAAATAATGTAGAATTATTCTGTAAAGCATAAAAGGAGTGTTTGAAAGGAGTTTTTCAAAGAAAGACTTCGGTAAAGCTGCTTACATATTGAGCTTCAAGATCTATAGAGATAGATCAAGACGCTTGATAAGTTTTTCAATAAGTACATACCTTGACAAGATTTTGAAGTAGTTCAAAATGGAACAGTCAAAGAAAAAGTTTCTTGCCTGTGTTACCAGGTGTGAAGTTGAGTAAAGACTCAAAGCCCGACCACGGCAGAAGATAGAAAGAGAATGAAAGTCATTCCCTATGCCTTGGCCATAGGTTCTATAAAGTATGTCATGCTGTATACCAGATCTATTGTATACCCTGCACTGATTTGGCAAGGGAGTACAATAGTGATCTAGGAGTAGATCACTGGACAGCGGTCAGAATTATCCTTAGTGAAATAAGGATATGTTTCTCGATTATGGACGTGACAAAAAGGTTCGTCGTAAAGGGTTACGTCGATGCAAGTTTTTGACACTGATCCAGATGAATCTAAAAGTCTCAATCTGGATACATATTGAAAGTGGGAGCAATTAGCTAGAGTAGCTCCGTGCAGAGCATTATAGACAAAGAATTTTGCAAAATACTTACGGATCTGAATGTGACAGACCCGTTGACTAAAATTATCTCACAAGCAAAACATGATCACACCTTAGTACTCTTTGGGTGTTAATCACATAGATATGTGAACTAGATTACTGACTCTAGTAAACCCTTTGAGTGTTGGTCACATGACAATGTGAACTATGGGTGTTAGTCACATGGTGATGTGAACCATTGCTGCTGAATCACATGGCGATGTGAACTAGATTATTGACTCTAGTGCAAGTGGGAGACTGAAGGAAATATGCCCTAGAGGCAATAATAAAGTTATTATTTATTTCCTTATATCATGATAAATGTTTATTATTCATGCTAGAATTGTATTAACCGGAAACATAATACATGTGTGAATACATAGACCAACAGAGTGTCACTAGTATGCCTCTACTTGACTAGCTCGTTAATCAAAGATGGTTATGTTTCCTAACCATGAACAAGGAGTTGTTATTTGATTAACGAGGTCACATCATTAGTAGAATGATCTGATTGACATGACCCATTCCATTAGCTTAGCACCCGATCGTTTAGTATGTTGCTATTGCTTTCTTCATGACTTATACATGTTCCTATAACTATGAGATTATGCAACTCCCGTTTACCAGAGGAACACTTTGGGTACTACCAAACGTCACAACGTAACTGGGTGATTATAAAGGAGTACTACAGGTGTCTCCAATGGTAGATGTTGGGTTGGCGTATTTCGAGATTAGGGTTTGTCACTCCGATTGTCGGAGAGGTATCTCTGGGCCCTCTCGGTAATGCACATCACATAAGCCTTGCAAGCACTGCAACTAATAAGTTAGTTGTGAGATGATGTATTACGGAACGAGTAAAGAGACTTGCCGGTAACGAGATTGAACTAGGTATTGGATACCGACGATCGAATCTCGGGCAAGTAACATACCGATGACAAAGGGAACAACGTATGTTGTTATGCGGTCTGACCGATAAAGATCTTCGTAGAATATGTAGGAGCCAATATGGGCATCCAGGTCCCGCTATTGGTTATTGACCGGAGACGTGTCTCGGTCATGTCTACATTGTTCTCGAACCGTAGGGTCCGCACGCTTAACGTTACAATGACAGTTATTATGAGTTTATGCATTTTGATGTACCGAAGGTTGTTCAGAGTCTCGGATGAGATCACGGACATGACGAGGAGTCTCGAAATGGTCGAGACGTAAAGATTGATATATTGGAATCCTATGTTTGGACATCGGAAGTGTTCCGGGTGAAATCGGGATTTTACCGGAATACCGGGAGGGTTACCGGAACCCCCCGGGAGACTAATGGGCCTATTGGGCCTTAGTGGAAAAGAGAAAAGGGAAGCCCACTAGCTGGCCGGCGCCCCCCCAAGTCCTATTAGGAATAGGATAAGGGGCCGGCCCCCCTTCTCTCTCTTTTCCCCCCAGGAGTCCTAATTGGATTAGGATTGGGGGGAGGAGTCCTACTCCCGGTGGGAGTAGGACTCCCCTGCGCCTCCCCTCCCTTGGCCGGCCGGCCCCCCTCCTCCAACCTTGATATACGGGGGCAGGGGGCACCCCAAGACACACAACTTGATCCTTGAGATCGCTCCTTAGCCGTGTGCGGTGCCCCCTGCCACCAAATTCCACCACGATCGTACCGTTGCAGTGCTTAGGCGAAGCCCTGCGTCGGTAGTACATCAAGATCGTCATCACGCCGTCGTGCTGACGGAACTCTTCCTCGACGCTTTGCTGGATCGGAGCCCGGGGATCGTCATCGAGCTGAACGTGTGCTAAGAACTCGGAGGTGCCGGAGTAACGGTGCTTGGATCGGTCGGATCGGGAAGAAGACGTACGACTACTTCCTCTACGTTGTGTGATCGCTTCCGCAGTCGGTCCGCGTTGGTACGTAGACAACACTCTCCCCTCTCGTTGCTGTGCATCACCATGATCTTGCGTGTGCGTAGGAAATTTTTTGAAATTACTGCGTTCCCCAACAGCTGTGGGAGGATCTTCTGAGCGCGGACCCTCGCCTAGTGGCCGGGCGCCTGGAGCTAGCTTCTGGCTGGGCCCGTTCTGCTGCTTCTGTCCGAGCAGCGCTAAGCCAAGCCATGGCGGCCTCCGATGGGGAGAAGCAGGCCGCCAACCAAGCCAAGGCCGCCCGCGATGCTACCCTAGGCGACGCTGCGGCTACCAAGGCTCGCTGCAAGGAGCTGGAGGTCGAGCTGCAAGGCCTGCGCGACGAGCTCGCCAAGGAGGTCCACGGCCGCCAGGAGAAAGAGAAGGAGATGAAGGCTCGGGAGGCTGCCGTCAAGGACCGGGACACCAAGCTCGATGACCGCCACGGTGTACTGGAGACACTGGAGCGGTTGCTGTAGGCGGAGAGGGCCGAGCTGGATGCCAAGGCGAAGGTCCTGGCGGAGGATTGGGTGGCCTTCGCGGAGATGGAAAAGAGGGCTCGTGCCGCGCTGAAGACGCTTTATGAGAGCGGCTTGGAGGAGCCGTTGCCGGCGCCTAGGACGGCCCCGCCAAGCTGCTTCCCTTCCTGGTCCGTGCACTTGAAGATGTCGTAGACGGCCTTGGCCCCACGGCCGAGGCCGAGGCGCATGCCCTGTCTTCTGCGGCGCTGACGCGTGTCCTCAGCCACGTCTACCTGCGCGACCCCAACATCGACCTCAACAGCCTGTTGGAGCCCGTGAGCGGCGACCTTGCCGCCGCTGCCGCTGAGGCCGTGAAAGGCCGAGCGGAAGCTTTGCTGGGGAGGTTCCACGCCTTCAGCATCTTGCCCGGGCGCGGTGCCGCCAGCTCCGCAGCCGCAGGAGGCGGCGCCACTGGAGAGTGATCCTTTCGTGACTTCCGTCCTGCTTTTATTCCTGCAACATGCACCATGCCTCGCGGAGGCGTTTAAACTTGTGCTTGTGTTTGGCGTCGTGAAACAATATATGGCTTGTAATATTTGCTTTGAATTTCCTGGAATTTGCATTTTTCTCCCCTACTTGCTCGCTCTCTACGTCGGCAAGGCCCGGCCCCGCGCATACCTCACCCAGCATTAGCCCCGTCCGGAAACCAGGACGGGACTAAGGAGTGAGGGGCTACATGGCAAGTTAGACTCCTGATTCGCGATGCTCAGGAGTCCCCCTTGATGCACGAGCAAGAAGTAGGAAAGGGGGGAACGAGGAGTGGATTGATCGTTCTGCGTCGGCAGGGCCTGGCCCCACGCGTAGCTCACCCAGCGTTAGCCCCGACCGGAAACCAGGACGGGGCTAAGGTGTGAGGGGCTACAGGGCAAGTTAGGCTCCAGAGTCGCGATGCTCAGGAGTCCCCCTTGATGTTCAAACGGGTTTCCATACCTTGGCTCCGCTCGGGGAGGGGCGCGTGATGATCCGGTCCAAGGGACCTGGCTGGGTGGCATGCGCTCGGGCGAGGCCCGAGCGTAGCCCCTGTGTCCAGCCCCCTCGCACGGCGCTCCTGAGGGAAGGCGTTGCGATGGTGCCGGACAGTGAGCTCTGGGCTCCCTAAGGTTGGTACGGCCGGAGGCCGCCCTCAGTTGTTTATCACCAGCGCGGAGCATAGCGCTTCCACATGTGTACGGGCATAGCCGCTCCTCGGCAGTGTCATCAGCCAGCGCGGAGCATGGTGCTTCCACTAGTATGTGGGAGGGGGATCCCCTCTGGGAGGAGCCCCCGGGGCGTGTACAGCCCCGCCCTGACGCATGGCCGACACAGTAGGGCTAGGAGAGGTGTATCTGGGCACTCGTGAGCCAGCGCGGGACTCACGAGGCCCTACCTCGAGGCGGGGTGCGCCTGGCTCTGGGCCTTTATCAATGGTGTGTTCCTGCAGGGTGGTTAGAATGCAATTGCTCTACATCCTCAGGTCCCGGCCCTCGAGCGAGCTCAGCCGCCGCTGGTATGACAGGTCGCGATGCAGTGGGTCAAGGCCAGGGGGTGAGGGCTAGAGAGCCAGTAGGAGTCCATGAGTCGCGATGCTCAGGTACCCCCTTTTAACGTGCAAGCACTTTGCATGAAAGCGGAGAAGTCCTCGATAAGCAGCAGGTGATAATTGAGCGCGAAAGAGCAAATTCATTTTAAGTAGACGCGGGAAAAGCAAACGCCGCAGGGCCAGGCCCGAGCAGCTCGGGGATGATGCAGCCCGAGGGGCGCCCCCGACAAGGTAAGTAAAGAGCATAAGAAAAACGGATACATGCCGCAGGGACGGACCCACGCGGCCTATGAATGATGCGGCCCTATGGGCGCTCCCAGCTAAAAACAGAACTTAGAAAGATGTCACCTAGTGCCGTTGAAGATGATGTGATGCTGAAGAAGCGGGCGATGCATGATGAAGACGTCGACCCTCACGAGCCCCCAGGCCCAGGAGCCTCGGGAGGCTTCGGGGGCACAGGTGGGTCTTCGAGAGCCATCTCCATCTTCGCCAGGACTGCATGATGCCTGACCTTCTGAGCCTCCAGAATGCTCCTCAGCAGGCGCTGATGAGCGGTGATCGTGTTCGGTGGGCCGAAAGGCATGCGAACGTAGCTGTGAGGCGGACCCTCACAACGCCCCGCGCGCGAAGGCCGGAGGCGCTCCTGAGACGCGGCTCAGTTGAGCCCTGGTACGTCGATGCAGACGCGCAGTCCACCATCCTCACCAGGATGTGGGGTCATGGCGGGCAAGCGGTGGCTGCCGCGCATAACTCTCGACTCCTGTAGCTCCTGAGTGTTGCTTGCGATGAACTCCTGAGGGTTTGGTCTTCCTTGCCTTGTACCTTCCTGAGGGAAATGTCCCTGGAAGCACCCCTCCAAGTGGTGCCCGAGCGCCTCCCTCGCGACCTTGGCAAAGTCGGTGGCTCTCCAAGAAAGAGCCCCCGAGCGCTGCCTGAGGAGGGCGCCGGGCGCGCCTTCCTATGCGAGAGAGGGTGGCGCTCCCTGATTGGGCGTAGATCCTGACCCAACACCTCCGGAGGCGCCTGCCTCCTTATGGCTTGGGCCAGGCGAAGCCTTCTTCTTCTTGGGGGTTGCCTCGGGAAGTCTTCTGTTTCTACGGTCCGGGTCTTCGATTGCTGCAGCTTGGAACGCGCGCTCAAGTGAACACACCGCGTCCCTTTCTTCACAAGGTATGGTGATGACTCCACCGCTTCCTGGCATCTTGAGGACATTGTATCCATGGTGAGTCACTGCCATGAACTTGCCCAGGGCTGGGTACCCGAGGATGGCGTTGTATGGCAGACGGATGTGGGCGACGTCGAAGTCGATGAGCTCAGTGCGGTAGTTGTTGCGCTGCCCGAAGGTGACTGGAAGGCGAACCTGCCCTATCGAAACTATGGAACCATCGGTGACTCCTGAGAAGGGCTTGGTTGGATGAAGCTGATCGTACGACACTTGGAGATTGACGAACGTCTCGACGGACAGGACGTTGAGTCCTGCTCCACCGTCAAAGAGGGTCCTAGTGACCTGCACGTTGCCGATGACTCGGGAGCAAAGTATCGGGAGGACTCCGGCCGTTGCCGCGCACTTCAGCTGATCCGCTGAGCTGAACGTGATAGCGCACGCGAACCACCTGAGAGGGCGCGTGGCCTCAAGCTTGGGTAGGACTGCATTCACCTCGCGAGCAAACTTCTTGAAGATGCGCTGTGAGGCTGGGGCCTGCGCGCCACCCAAGATGCAAGCCATTGCGCGCGGCTCCTGGAAGCTCCCAGCCCCCTCGTCCTGATGTTGGTATTCGTTCCTCCTTGGTGGTGGCGGCAGAGGAGGAAGGCCTGCGTTGCCACGCGGGCAACCCTCATGAGGCTGATATCTCCAGCCTCCCTCGCGAGGCTGGTCCTGCCAGTGATCCTCGCGAGGTAGGTCTCGCCATCCTTGGCGAGGGCCACGGTCTTCCCATCGTCCGCCACCTCTTCCTCCTCCTTGGCCATAGCCCATGTCGTTGCGCTTGCGGCGTCGGCCGACACGTCCATCTCTCACGGCCCTGAGCTTTTGACATTCGTTGGTGTTGTGGGTGTGGAGGTCGTGGTACACGCAATACCGGCTACCCTTGGATGACTCAGGCTGATCCCTGCCTCGCTTGGTGTCTGGCTCCGCTGCAAGCACGGCAACCCCCTTGCGCTTCACGTCCTTGGCCTTGGGATTCTTCTCTTCTAGTTCGGCAGCCGGGGGTTCGAGGAGGGAAAGGCGCCCTTCCTCAGCCCTGGCGCACTTGGTCGCCAAGTTGAACAGCTCCAGGGATGTGCACAGGACTTCATGGATTGCTAGCTCCTCCTTCATCTTGACATCGCGTACGCCATCGGAAAAGGCCGAGATGATGGCTTCTTCAGTCACCTTGGGGATCTTGAGGCGAGCATTGTTGAAGCACTGGATGTATTTCTGCAGGGTTTCCCCTTGCTGTTGCTTGATGCGGCGCAGATCGCTCACGGCCGGTGGCCGGTCTTGAGTGCCCTGGAAGTTGGCGATGAAGCGAGTGCGCATCTCGTCCCAGGAGGAGATTGTGCCAGGACCCAGATGCGGGCCCCATCCTTGAGCGCCATGGGAAACCAGTTCGCTATGACCCTTTTGTCTCCGTTGGCGGCTTCGACGCATAGCTCGCAGAGTTGCAGGAACTCCGCAGGGTCCACCGTGCCATCGTAGCGAGGGGGCAGGTCAGGCTTGAACTTGCCTGGCCATGCAATGCCGCGTAGGTCCCCGTACAAGCAGGGATGACGTCCTTCAATGGCGGGGTTCAAGCGGAGAACTTCCCCAATCTGTCCAGGGGGAACGAGTATGCTTCGTCCCCTTCTTGTTAAGAGGTGTCGGATTTCCAATCCATCCCTTCCTCCGAGGTCTACTGGAGTATTATGGCCTCCAACTGCACAGTCTCACTCCCGCCTCCATCCTGCATATTGCGGGTTATGTCGCTCTATGCGAGCTATTCCTGGGCTGCAAGCCCCATTTCGATTTATGGAGAAGACTATTCTGCCTCGTCCCTCGTAATCAAGGAGGGTCAATATTCAAAGCGGGGGGAGCCGAAGTGTGGCGTATCGCCGGAACCGGATACCTGTCCGGTACGCCGAAGAAGGCTTCCGAAGAGTGGCCTTCCGAATGGTTCTATATCAATGACATTGCTCTTCCCGACCCAGTCCGAATGGGCCTCCCCAAAATTTCAAGTGCTGTGTTGAAGAAACGCCATAGCTGGCGTCCTCGGAGCCTCGAGGAAGAGGATAGCGCAAAGGTCAGTCAACTGTTGGGCAAGATTAAGACCCTCACCCAGTCCAGATTGTCAATAGTCAAGGTAATGGCAATCTCCATAGCGCGGGGGGTCCAACTACTCCAATACAGAGGGCTACCCATGTGGCACTACAATGGGGAAGACGACGCCTCGCGCTGTAGTCGGAAGGGCCCAAAGACCCCCGCCGCTCTGGCCAAAATATTGGCCGAACTATATAAAGGGGAGAAGGAGGAGTTTACCCGTCCCCAATATCAAGACGGAATTTCCATGTCTAATCCTCCTAGCTGGGTAAGCTCCAACTCCACTATTTTACTCCTCTCCCTGAATTATTTTTGATGGGCAGTATCCTATCCACTCATAACAAGAATGTCGAAAGGATGTTGAGGGGATCCATGACCCTGCCCCTCAGCCGGAGGGTCACAATTGGGATCTTGACCCCGGATATGAAGAAGATCCGGACATATTTGTTGAGCTCGAGGATGGGATATTCTATCAGACGAGCTATGATGGTACAAATGTACCTATCATCTCTGATTACCCCGGCCTCCTTCCTGCTTCTCATGTGAGTAATTAAAAAGGCATTTTCTTCGAAAGAGTTCCCTTACTATGCCTCACCCATCACACTATTCTGTGTTCCAAAGGGGAGGCGTTCGGCACCGCAATATGCACCAGAAGCATCTCCAAGGAGAGCAGCGCCCGCGTCCTAGCACATCTTCGAAGAGGAAGGCAAATGATAACACGGCAGAACCCTCATCAAAGAGGTAAGCCCTTTCTTTTCAAGAATACCCTTTCTGATCGCCACATCAAATTGTGATGCCATTCGCCGCATTCTATCAGGAAAAGTACCCGCCGGACTGTATCCGGGGATCCGGCCGGATGCGCCTCCACTAGTCAAGTTCCGGACCCAACCCAAAGGACAGGGCTGACACGGGAGTGGTGCCGAACTGTCCTTCCACAAATGCTTCGGACTACATGTCCGTCATGAACTCTGAAGTGGACAGCGCTATGAATCATCGTCGTCGGAGGGCCGTTCTTCGTGACCCCGATTTTTCAAAAGAGGCATTTGATGCCTTCAACTCGACCGTTGCGTACATCCGAGCTGCTCAGGATGGGCTTGTCAAAGCCACAAATCAGCATCTGAAAGATATGCGGGTAAGCGTAGATTTAATAATCATACACCAGTAGCCCCCGAGACTTAAAGTAGTTGATACAACTGATTTAAGAATCAATGTATAACCAGGTGCTTACGGAGAAGAACAACCTGTTATCTCAGGAACTAGAAAAGTGTCGGACCCAGCTAACTGTTGCCAATGTCGAACTGGAGAAATCCAAGAAGGCATCTCCTGGTAATGTTTCCCTCTATCGAGAAAACATAATGGTATACCAATAATGCTAACATAGTTGCTTACCTCCTAATAGGGTCATTAGGTCAACTGCAAGAACAATTGGAAGCCGTTCAAAGCGGAGAACAATGAGCCAAAAAACTGCTAGCCGTGGGCAAGCGTGTGCTAACAAAAGTCATTGTGGAGAAAAACAAGCTCCGGGATTCAAATACCCAACTGGGCGAGGAACTAGAAGATGTACGGGCCCAGCTGGCGGACAACATAAAGGAGAATAAAAGGCTGCGATGTGGCGTATTCAGTATGTGGTCGAACTTACCTTCGAATAATTCGGAGGTAGAAGGGGCTGATAGAGTTATGTCTGCAGGTATGCTGACCGATCGTCCCGACGAGGAGATGTCCGGATCTTCGAGTGATCTGCTACAAGAGCTGTCGCAGGTGCACGAGCAATCTCGGTAGGCGGTGCGAAGTGTTGCCAAGGCCCTATGGCCATCCGCCTCCCCTCCGGGAAAGATGGAGGAGCTTATACAGCTATTCAAGGGAGCACGGCTCCGCTTTCGACTGTGGAAGATATCGGCCTGTCGGGGAGGTGCACGGGAAGCCTGGGCCATGGTGAAAACGTGGTATACCAAGCTTGATCCGAATCATACGGCTCGGGTCGGACCTCTAGGGTTAGACGGAAAAGAAGTTCCCGTTAATTTGGTATATGACCAAGTAGAAGTAGTGGCCAAGTATTCCCAGTAGGATTGTAAGTTAGACCGCCTGCTCGACGACATAGATGAGGAAATTTTTGAGTCCTAGTGACTATGTACTTTCCTTGACATATGTGACTCTAGCTGAATTTTAAAAATGATTCTCATGGCAGACCTTTTCGCTTCGACCTCTAGACCCGAAGGTGCGGAGTGTTTCCGAATACCTTAGTGGTATAATACACCGGGGTATGCATGGGAACCAGGCATAGGGGTCATAGTTGCTTGAACAGACAATGTGTATCCGGCTAGTTATGTTATATTAGATTATGATTGCAAGAAACATCTTCGAGAGAGAATAGTTCCATTAGAGGTTCCTTTCCCTGGGTGTGCATGCATTTAAAATGCATGTCCGAACTGTGATTGATAACATTACAGTACAGGTAATCATCTGGGGGTTCATAATGGAAGGAATATAAAGCATCTTTAGTCCGCCGATCAAGTATTCTCTTAAGAACACTAGCTTTCGGCTTCACCCAGTCCGAGGTACACATTCGGATGACCCGACAGTAACAATCATAGAGGTGCTCCCTTTATGCCCTAGCCGAACTAACGGGAACGTAGGGCATAAGCACAGGAGCCAGGCAACCCAGCTTGGCCAAAACTTAAGTCATGTCGATGCATACAATGGCGAAGAAAAGGTACATATGGGAAAAACTCATATGTGATGAGCTTGATGCTCGGAAAATAAAAATAAGCTTATGTCCGGGAAGCCCCCAGATATAGTGGACGTACATGCTCAAGGATGTGTACATCACAGGTGCATGGTTTAGCCGTGCGAAAGATTTGAAGTTTTAGGAAAAGGAAAAACGAAAAGACAGGAAAAAATAACGGAAACAATAGGGAGAAGGAGACAAACACATAGTTCGGCGCTAGGCATAGAATCTTCAGAGTCTGGCCGTGTTCCAGGGGTTCGGCTCTAGGCGATTGTCTGATGCAGCACGCAGGCGGTACCCTCCTCCCGTGAGAACCTCGTCAATTATGAAGGGACCCTCCCACTTGGGCTTGAGTTTGTCCTTTTTCTTCTTTGGCAAGCGTAGGATGAGTTCGCCAACATTATAAGTCTTGGCCCATACATCTCTGCTTTGGTATCTGCGGGCTTGCTATTCATAAAATGCGGAACAGGCTTTTGTAATATCGCGCTCCTCCAGGGCATCTAGGCTATCCTGCCGATCAAGCTCGGCCTCTTTCTCTTCGTACATGCGCACTCGGGGTGAGCCATGGATAATATCGTAGGGCAACACAGCCTCCGTGCCGTACACCATGAAGAAAGGTGTATATCCAGTAGTGCGGTTGGGCGTGGTCCGCAGCCCCCAGAGTACAGAGTCAAGCTCCTCAACCTAGTGCTTGTCTGATTCTTTCAAAGACCGCACTAGTCTAGGTTTGATGCCGCTCATAATAAGACCATTGGCCCGTTCGACTTGATTGTTTGTTCGCGGGTGATAGACAGAGGCATAATCGAGCTTAATGCCCATATTAGCACACCAAGTTTTCACATCATCGGCTGTGAAATTGGAGCCGTTATCGGTGATGATGCTGTGTGAAACACCATAACGGTGCACCACGTCGGATATGAATTATATTACTGGGCCCACCTCGGCCGTTTTGACTGGTTTGGCCTCTATCCACTTAGTGAATTTATCCACCATGACCAGCAGATACTTTCTCTTATGGCTTCCTCCTTCAAGGGGTCCGACCATACCAAGCCCCCAGACCGCGAAAGCCAAGTGATGGGGATCGTTTGTAGAGAGGTGGGGGCATATGGCTTTGGTTGGCGAATAGCTGGCATCCGATGCAACGTTGGACAAGGTCCTGTGCATCTGCTCGGGCCGTCGGCCAGTAAAAACCTGTACGGAAGGCCTTGCTAACAAGGGCCCGAGCTGCAGCATGGTGACCGCCGAGTCCAGCGTGAATTTCAGCCAAGAGCTGCCGCCCCTCTTCCTCGGAGATACATCTTTGAAGAACCCCGGTAGCGCTTTTCTTGTAGAGCTCTCCTTCGTGAACCTTGTAGGCCTTCGAGCATCGAACAATGCAGCGAGCCTCATTCTGATCCTCCGAGAGTTCTCTCCTATTAAGGTAGGACAAGAAGGGTTCGGTCCATGGTGCAATGACTGCCATGATTAGATGGGCCGATGGTGTTATTTCGGTGGCTAAGTCCCCAATGATATCATCATGTTCGGAGGCTAGGGTTGTGTTCAGATCCGTACTGGTGTTACCGCTCTCCCCTTGCCACACCACGGACGGCTTAAAGAGCCTTTCTAGAAAGATATTAGGTAGGACGGGGTCGCGCTTGGCGCCATTGCGAGCAAGGGCGTCCGCCGCTCGATTACTTTCTCGAGCCACGTGATGAAATTCAAGCCCCTCGAATCGAGCTAACATTTTTAGGACAGCATTGTGACAAGCCTCCATCTTCGAATCTTTGGCATCAAAATCTCCGTTTATTTGAGATATAGCGAGGTTTGAGTCCCCGCGCACTTCTAGGCGTTGTATGCCCATAGAGATAGCCATACATAGACCATGTAATAAGGCCTCATATTCGGCTGCCTTATTGGAGTCTGTGTATAATATTTGGAGTACGTACTATACTACGTCACCAGTGGGGGACGTTAAAATGACGCCCGCTCCTAATCCTACCAGCATTTTGGAACCATCGAAATACATAACCCAGTTCAAATATGTGCCGTAATCTTTAGGGAGTTCGGCCTCTATCCATTCCGCGACGAAGTCCGCCAGTACTTGGGATTTGATGGCTCGATGCGGGTTGTATGTTATGTCGAATGGAAGGAGCTCAATGGCCCATTTGGCTATCCGGCCCATAGCATCGCGGTTGTTTATTATATCATTGAGTGGTACTTCGAAAGCCACCATGATAGAACATTCTTGGAAGTAGTGTTGTAGCTTCCGGGATGCCATGAAGACCGCGCATGCTATCTTTTGATAATGAGGGTGCCGGGATTTGGATGGTGTGAGGATGGTGGATACTTAATATACCGGCTTCTGAAGTGGGAATTTGTGTCCGTCCTACTTTCGTTCCACGAGGAGCACAACGCTCACCACCTGGTGGGTTGCCGATATGTATAATAACATGGGTTCACCGACGTTCGGTGCGGCCAGGATTGGGTTGCTCGCCAGAAGGGTTTTTATTTCTTCTAGTCCGGCTGTTGCCGCATCCATCCACTCGAAGTGATAGGTGCACCGGAGGAGGCGATACAATGGCAATGCATTTTCCCCCAATCTAGAGATAAAGCGGCTTAAAGCTGCCATGCACCCTGTGAGTTTTTGGACCTATTTAAGGTCTATTGGCATGGCCAATTGTGACAAGGATCAGATTTTGGCTGGATTTGCTTCAATTCCTCTATTGGAAATGATGAAGCCTAGCAGCTTTCCAGCAGGAATGCCGAAAACACACTTTTCCGGATTGAGCTTGATGTCATATGCACAGAGGTTGTCGAATGTGAGACGTAAATCGTCTATTAGTGAGTCAACGTGCCTAGTTTTAATGACGACGTATGCTTCAACTGTCTTGTCGATCTGTTTCTCCAAGCATGTTTGAATCATGCGTTGGTAGGTGGCCCCAGCATTTTTGAGCCCGAAGGGCAAGTGTTGAAGCAGAATGGCCCGTATGGGGTAATGAATGCCGTTGCGGCTTGATCGGACTCCTTCATTCTAATTTGATGGTATCCGGAATATGCATCGAGGAAGCATAGTGAATCGTGTCCTGCGGTGGCATCGATAATCTGGTCGATGTGGGGAGGGGGAAGGGATCCTTAGGGCAGGCCTTATTGAGGTCATTGAAATCGACGCACAGGCGCCAGGATTTATCCTTCTTTGGCACCATCACCAAGTTTGTTAGCCAGTCCGGGTGTTCTATTTCTCTAATGAATCTAGCCTCAATTAGCTTGGCTAGCTCCTCCCCCATCGCTTGACATTTGTGTTCGGAAAAACACCGCACTGTTTGTTTGACCGATTTATATCCCTTCAATATGTTGAGTCTGTGTTCGCCAATTTGCGTGGGATTCCTGGCATATCAGAAAGGTGCCAGGCAAATATATCCCAGTTTTCGCGCAGAAATTCTCACAGCGCGGTGTCGACCGTTGGGTCTAGTTGTGCCTCGATAGATGTTGTCTTCTTAGGGTCCGTTGGATGGACTTGGAATTTGACTATTTCTTCTGCTGGTTTGAAGGAGGTGGGTTTGGGTCATTTGTCCAAGATTACGTCGTCCCTATCCACCGTGGAGCTTCATACGGTTAATCCTTCGGCCGCGAGGGCTTCAGATAATGCCTCAAGGGCCAGCGATGCGGTTTTGTTTTCGGCGTAGAGTGCTATGTCCGGATCACTAGAGAGAGTGATTATGCCATTGGGCCCCGGCATCTTGAGCTTCATATACCCATAGTGAGTTATAGCCTGGAAGTGTTTAAATGCATCTCTCCCCAATAGGGCATGATATCCGTTGTTGAAAGGGGCCACTTGGAAGGTTAGTTCTTCGGTCCGATAGTTCTCCGGTGTGCCGAATACCATGTCGAGTGTGATTTTTCCCGTGCATCGCACCTCCTGACTAGGAATAATTCCTCGGAAGGTCGTGCTATTTTGCTTGATGCGGCTCCTGTCTATTTCCATTTTACTGAGTGTATCCTCGTAGATGAGGTTTAGTCCGCTGCCACCGTCCATGAGAATCTTGGTGAGCCAAAAGCCGTCCATGATCGGACTGAGGACCAAGGCGGCTGGTGCCCGAATTGTCCTGAATTTTGGTTTGTCATCGGCATGGAAAGTTATGGCCGTGTCGTTCCAAGGGTTTGTTGCTGCAATTTGGCAGACTTTGGCAAGGTCGCGGAGTGCCCTTTTACGCTTATTGTTTGAAGCGAAAGTCTCGAAGACCGTTAGTACTCTGGGGTCGTCGTCTTCTGGAGGATATTGCTCTAGGTTATTTTTGGTGAGGATATCCTCGCCGCTCTTGACCACCTGCCGGAGTATCCAACATGCTCTAAGGCTGTGAGTTGATATAGTATCCGGTGTTGTGTGTAGCTTGCATGGTCCATCGAGCCATCCCTCCAGAATGGTTCCACATCCCGTAATGGGCTTATATTTCTTTGTTATTGGGCCGGGCGTACCACTAGGGTGCGTCCTTTTCACTTGAACGAGGGATTGAGTGGAAACCAGCGGTTCCTAGCAGGCTGCCTGGGTTTTCCAGGCGCTTTCCATTGCGCAGTACTTGTATACTATGGTTGCCGAGTCTGCGAAGCATGATATGCGACGACGGTTGATGGTGTTGAGGATTCCTTCATCCGTGGAATTGTTGTGGAACACTGTGATTGCGTCTTCGTCGTGGCAATCTTCAATCTTATCTTTGACAAGGAGGAATCTGGCCGAGAAGTGGTGGGCCGTTTCCTGATAATGCTTTTCTTATGCCCCTGAGAGTGCTTATGTCTGGGTGGGTGGGTGGATTGAAGTCTGAACCCTGACCCAAGTTAGGATCCGGAGTTTGAACAATCTCCGGATTTAGTAGTTCGGGCTCCGGGATGTTAGCTGATTTTTTGGGCTTGCCATCCGATTCTATGTTCGGAGGACCGGACATGTATTTCTGCAGGTAGGTGTCCAGCTCTTCAAGTTCAGAGATCCGAACATAGTTCGTCCTTAATATATAGGAAGAGTTGTTGTCTTGCTCCTCTACTACCGCTATTTGATGGGTGATCGGCGGAGTTTTAATTTCTCTCTGCTCGGGTTTAAGCCCAATCCGATCATAGTCTGTGGAGACCCCCAAAGCGGCGATGCAATCTAGGAGCTCGTTTAAAGACGACAGCTCCGCCGGATCCATCTGCTTGGAGTACTTGGACTCAACATGAAGGGGATTTTGATGAGCCAAGAAGTCATCGTGGGCTTAACGGTCGAACGGGCGGTCATAATGAAGCCGCCCAGCCGACAGGTTTGGCCTGGGGCCAGTGTTCCTCCGGAGGTGACGTTATCCTTGAGAACAAGGCGAGCCATCGATCCTATCTTTCGATGGCACAGTGGAACTCTCAATGAAAGCACCGATGTCGGTATCAGAACCGGCGGATCTCGGGTAGGGGGTCCCTAACTGTGCGTCTAGGATCGATGGTAACAGGAGACGGGGGACACAATGTTTACCTAGGTTCGGGCCCTCTCTATGGAGGTAATACCCCACTTCCTGCTTGATTGATCTTGATGAATATGAGTATTACAAGAGTTGATCTACCACGAGATCGTAATGACTAAAACCCTAAAAGTCTAGCCTGACTATGATTATGAGGATATATGTCTATGGACCTAGCCCTCCGGTTTATATAAACACCGGGGGGATCTAGGGTTACATAAGGTCGGTTACAGAGAAAGGAATCTACATATTTGGTCGCCAAGCTTGCCTTCCACGCTAGGAAGAGTCCCATCTGGACACGGGTAGAGTCTTCGGTCTTTGTATCTTGACGGCCCATTAGTCCGGCCCATATCCAATAGCTCGGACGCCCGAGGACCCCTTAGTCCAGGACTCCCTCACCAGGGTTGCCGGATCACTCGACGGCAAGCATGCTCTTGCCCTTACGCTTCCTGTTACGATGCCAACCCTTCTTTGCTGGGGCGACGGTGTCTTCGTCTGTGGAGTCGGTTTCCGCGCCGGCATCTTCGCCGGGGTACTTCCTTCCTTCTTCAGCCCGATCGCACCTATCAGCCAGAACATACAGCTCTGCTACATCCTTAACCTTGTTCATTGCCAGCTCCATGAGCATCTTGCGGTTGCGCACATTCTGATGGAATGCACTGATGACAGCAGCGGGATGAACATCTGGGATGTTGTATTGCACAGGGCTGAACCTTTGTATGTACTTGCGCAGGGAGTCATCGTCCTTCTAGGGGATGACATGCAAATCACTCGCCTGGCCAGGATCTTGGTAGCATCCGGTAAAGGCGCCAACAAACTCGTGGCACAGATCCGACAAAGAAGAGATGGAATCCACTGGAAGGTGCATCAACCATGACATGACGTTGGGCTTAAGTGCCAACGGGAAATAATTGGCAAGCACCTTAGTCGCTAGCCCCGGCAGCTTGCATCACGATGGTGTAGATGCTGAGGAACTTCGACGGGTGAGTCTTGCCGTTGTTTTTTTCTCCGACCTTAGGCTTGAACGTGTGGTGGGTGGGCCATTGGAACTGTCATAGCTCACGGGTAAAGGCTGGACAACCCACCTCGTAAGGTTGGTCATTGCCACCCCCCCGGCGATGGGCGGTCCATAGTGGGTCTCGCGTGTCTATCTGACTGATGGCGCGCGTCCCGCTACTGCTCGATAGTGGTCCGAGCATCTTCCTGAGCTCGCTCCCGATGGACTTGACGTTGGTCGCTGCGGGCTCGCGGGTCGGACAATGCCATAGAAACGTTGCCGCGGGCGTCGGCCCGGTGAGCCGGTGGTTGCTGTCGCGGCTGTGGGGGAGGAGAGTGCACCATGGTCGCAGCGTCCCCGGTCCTCCCACCGCCGGCATGCACCGACTTGACAGAACGGAGGCATGAGGGTTCCGCTGGGTGCGGCTCATCTTTGTTGGCGAATTTGATGAGGCTTCAAATGTTGGCCCTCCAGTCGTCGAGCTTCTCCGCTGCTGGAGGGAAGTCGAGGAGTAGTTGCACGCGTGCCAACACTTCCACTGGCATGGGTGGCAGCGACAGCAGCGGGACCGTGATGCGCTCCGACTTCTAACCACATTAGAAGGAGCTCTATCATGGTCTCGCTGTTGTGCGATGTTTCCGCCGGCGTCTGGGCGCGCATGCCGGCCCGGTTCGTCTTGAGAGTGACACAAAGGGCTCTTCCTGCGGCGGTGTCCGGAGGCACCGACGTCACGGCGTTTCTCGTCATGCGCCGCCTGGGAAGGTCACGACGCGGGCGCCGTTTGGGGCGTCCAGGAGGTCGCCGCGTCACCCGTGCGCAGCACAGCCCCGCCCCGGGGCTTAGCGTTGCGCGGCTCATCGTCTCGGGCACGCACGACGCCGCTCGCCTGGCTCCGATTGCCACAATGTCGTGGATGCTTGTGGGCCACGTCTCCTCTACCATCCGCGACCGCTCCATCGCTCACCTACGCTGGGACTGGTGGCTCGGCCCCAGATGAGCCAATCGCCGTTATCGCCTTCTTCTTGGGAGCCATTCCGACGAAGGAGTCGATGAGTTGACTTCAAAACCGGATTTTCACAACCTCAGCGCCCCTACCCGGCGCGCCAAGGATGTCGGGGTTCAGGAACGACACCTATGGGATCCCTCGGGGAGTCCCTTCTACGGTTGGCGAGGCGTGGGGCTGCACAAAGAGCGGGTCTAGAAGATCAACCCGAGGGGATTTTTACCCAGGTTCGGGCCGCAAACGATGCGTAAAACCCTAGTCCTGCTTTTTGCGTATTTAGTGTTCTTGAGCTCTTGAGCTAGCTGCATTCCATGCCTAGTACAAAAAGTCTGAATCCTTCCTTAGTACGCCTCGGGCCCCCTTTTATATGTCAAAGGGGTTGCCACAGTGGCACACAGTAGGTGGAAAGTATGTACAGTGTACAAGTCTATCTCCTGACATCCTAGGACAAACACATTTAATGAGCTGCCTATGTGTCCTCTTGCTTTATCGGGGATGGTAAAGGAGCTCGTCCCATCCATCTCCACCTTGCCTTGCTTCGACGCACGTCCAAGGTGACGAGGCATGCATCGCCTTGCTGGCTGGCTGGCTGCTGAGATGGTGTGGTGGCAGGGTCTTCTCGAAGATCCGCATGCCACCACGCAGTTGCTTGGCTGGTTGGCCTAGAAGCTACATGCTGTGACGCAGGCGCGTGCCTAGTTGGTAGGCTGGTTGCCACGTCGGAACGGGCATGGGGTAGCGAAGCTTTGGCAAGTGCGGGCCTGGCCTCAGCCCCGCAGACGCCCGTGGCAAGGGCCTTGCAGGGATCTCATGGGCGTCCCCGGCAAGGGTCTTGCCGGGGGCTTGCGAGCATCCCCGACAAGGGTCTTGCCGAGGGTCTTTGGTTGTCCCCGGCAAGATCTTGCCGGGGGTCTTCATCTTCTGGTTCTCATCTAGGCTTGTAGGCCTTTGGTTTTCACAAAGATCTACATGCCACCATGCAGGAGCTCCTGAGCTTTGGTCTTGACGTTGTCGATGGCGTCATAACTCCTAGGCTCAAGGGTGGCGGTCTTGCTGGTGTTGGGCAAGTCGCCCCCGGCAAGGCTCTTGTCGGGGCCATGTAGGTCGTCCTGGCAAGGCTCTTGCCGAGGGAAGCTCATCTTGTCCCTTTGATCTTTATGCTTTCTGGCTTGGGTGCTGCCTCGACAGCCTTGTATCTTTCCTTCTTCTGCCCCGCCAAGCCCGGCTGCAAGTGTGGCTACGACTGCCCGTGCACAAGTAAAGGGGTACAGAAAGGCACCTACTTTTGTACACTGACAATACGTAAACAGGACCTGCACACAAACAACAAAACATTGCAACCCAACGCGTAAGAGGGGTTGTCAATCCCTCCCCGGTATTGAGATAGATTAAATTGTATGGGATTTGATAACTAGATCTAGCAAAAACACAAAATAGAATAAGTAAAGAGAAAGTGCAGAAAGGTATTTTTGGATTTTTGGAATAAGAGATCTAAAAATAATATGGTAGGAAATAGACCCAGGGGTCGTAGATTTCACTAGAGGCTTCTCTTAGGAAAATGGCATACGGTGGATAAACAAATTACTGTTGGGCAATTGACAGAAAATCAAATAATTATGATGATATCCAAGGCAATGATCACGCATGTAGGCATCACATCCAAGATTAGTAGACCGACTCCTACCTACATCTACTACTATTACTCCACACATCGACCGCTATCAGCACGCATCTAGTGTATTAACTTCATGAAGAAACGGAGTAATGCAATAAGAATGATGACATGATGTAGACAAGATCTATGCATGTAGGAATAGACCCCATATTTTTATCCTTAATAGCAATGATACATGTGTGTCATGTCTCCTTCTGTCACTGAGATTGAGCACCGCAAGATCAAACCCATCACAAAGCACCTCTTCCCATTGCAAAAAAATAAATCAATCTAGTTGGCCAAACCGAATCAATGTTTTGGAAAACAAACACGAGGCTATAAAGATCATGCATAAAAGAGTTCAACAAAGACTCAAATAATATTCATGGATAGATCTAATCATAAAATCACAATTCGTCGGATCCCAACAAACTCAGCACAAAAAGTCATTACATTAAATAGATCTCCAAAAACATCGACAAGAACATTGTATTGAAGATCAAAAGGAGAGAAGAAGGCATGTAGCTACTACCTATGGACCCGTAGGTCTGTGGTAAACTACTCACGCATGATTAGAGGGGTGTCGGTGTCAAAACCGGCGGATCTCGGGTAGGGGGTCCCGAACTGTGCGTCTAGGCGGGATGGTAACAGGAGGCAAGGGACACGATGTTTACCGAGGTTCGGGCCCTCTTGATGGAGGTAAAACCCTATGTCCTACTTGATTAATATTGATGATATGGGTAGTACAAGAGTAGATCTACCACGAGATCAGAGAGGCTAAACCTTAGAAGCTAGCCTATGGTATGATTTTTGTTCCTTCTACGGACTAAAACTCTCCAGTTTATATAGACACCGTAGATGGCTAGGGTTACACAGAGTCGGTTACAATGGTAGGAGATCTACATATCCGTATCGCCAAGCTTGCCTTCCACGCCAAGGAAAGTCCCTTCCGGACACGGGACGAAGTCTTGAATCTTGTATCTTCATAGTCCAGGAGTCCGGTCGAAGGTATAGTCCGGCCATCCGGACACCCCCTAATCCAGGACTCCCTCAGTAGCCCCTGAACCAGGCTTCAATGACGACGAGTCCAGCGCGCAGATTGTCTTCGGCATTGCAAGGCGGGTTCCTCCTCCAAGTACTTCATAGAAGATTTTGAACACAAAGGTAGTGTCCGGCTCTGCAAAATAAGTTTCCACATATTGCCATAGAGAGAATTACATTTACACAAATCTAATCTGTTGACGTATTCCGTAGCGTGACATCACACCACGGCCAAGTCTTTATTCAAATCGTTTTACTGTCCCACCTCAGCGCGTTTAGCGAGGTGGTTTCCTTGGCACGTCTTATTAAAGCAGAGATCGTGTCCCCTTATTCCGGGATTCTCATCAATACGGGTGTGGGTAACCCAACCGCGCCATTGACTGCGGCGCTTGGGAGATAAGCGAGTTTTACCAGGCTGGTGGGGGCGCATAGTCGTGTCCGCCCATATAAGGAGATAAGGATCCACCTTTTCATCCACGCCTTCTTCGTCTTTTGCCTATCCAATTCCGCGCACTCGAGCTCTAGCGCCCAAGTCCTCACACCCCACCTCAACCTTCTCCAGCCATGTCCGGAGCGGGAGGCAAGTGGATGGTCTCCTCCGTCACGGAGGGACACATCAAAAGACTGAGGAAGGCCGGATACTTGTCTAACGACATTGCGCACCGGCTTCCCGAAGAGGGCAGCTCATCCCCACCCCTAGGCCCCATGAGAGGGTGGTGTTCCGCCCCCATTTCCTCCAAGGACTGGGCTTCCCTCTCCACCCATTTGTTCGGGGGCTCATGTTCTACTATGGCCTGGATTTCCACGATCTGGCCCCAAATTTTGTCCTCAATATCTCAGCGTTTATCGTCATGTGCGAGGCTTTCTTCTGCATCCGCCCCCATTTCGGCCTATGGCTCAAGACTTTCAATGTCAAGCCGAAGGTGGTGCGCGGCACTCAGGCGGAGTGCGGAGGCGCCATGGTGGGCAAGATTCCCAACGTCCTATGGCCCGAGGGCTCCTTCGTGGAGTCCCTAAAGGGGTGGGAATCGGGGTGGTTTTATGTCACCGAGTCGCGCGACCCTGAATGGGTCGCAGCCCTCGATTTCCGATCTGGACCCCCTACGTGGCTCACCTCCTGGAAAGAGACGGGCCTATCGTGGGGTAAAGAAGGAGAGATAACCGGACTCCAAACATGCGTCCAAACCCTCGTGGACAAGAAGCTCAAAATTGTCAATGTAGACCAGGTTATGCTCATCCGCCGGATCCTCCCGTGTCAACAACGGGCTTTCAACCTGTGGGAGTTCGACCCGACGCAGCACCGAACTCTAAGCAGGCTCTTCGACACAACGTACGAAGATGCGTGGAAGGTGCTTTTCAAGGGCGCCGAGGCCCCCGCATCCGCTACCGAGGATCGCGCATTCAGCACGCAGCGTCACGCTCGTGCGATAAGTTTTAGTTACCTTTTACAGGGTATTAGTTTTTCATAGTTTGACTCCATGCGGGATCTTAAGCTCCCTTACCTTTGACAGGTTTGGCAGGAGACGTCCGGACAGATCAACTATCCGGCTCCTTTGCCCGAAGGCCCAGCGGACGCTCGCTTGGCGAAGCTGCTGGTTCCGGCACCCTCTGTGGTGCCGGAGAAGAAGGCCAAGAAGAAAGCCACGGGGACTCAGAAGAGTGCCCGATGCCCGGGGGTGTCGGATTCATCATCCGACGAATCCAAGACGCACTCCTCCCATGAAGACGAGGAGGAGGAAGGAGAGACCTCTCCCCCTCCAGCGGGGGACAGAAGAAAAGGAAGGCCGCCCCAACTGGGGAGGCCAAAGGGTCCAAGAAGGGGAAAACCCTTCCTCCAAACGGCTCCACCAACGCCGACGACGGCGAAGAGGAGTGGCCGCACAGGGCCAAGCCCCTGGCGAGATCGTAAGTGTCCGGATACCAGAGTGATTCATAGTATTCTTCCATTGCACAGCTTTTCCTTATGTCGAACATGTTTATGCAGTCCACCCAAAGACCGGCTCGACGTGTCGTCGAGCGGTTCCCTGGATTCATCCGATGTGAATTCGCTTCCGACGGCTACCTCCCCCCACCCTACGGACGACACCGAGGTGTTGTCCCAACAGGTTCCAAGCCAGGAGGAGGTGGTCCTGGAGGCGCCACAAGGCGACCTCCCGGACTCCAGGCGCGAAGGGGATAAAACCCCCAAGGGCTCCGAGTCCGGCCTTGAGCCGGACACCGCGCCGGAACCTTCAATGGTTCCGGACTCCAGTAAGTGGCCTCCTTCCATGAGGGGCGAGCCTACCGAGCCGGTGACCTCCGTCCAACCGGAGGCACCGGACAATTTGCTGGAGACGCTTAACGGCGCCTCCATCGACGAGGAGCACCGTACTATTATGAGTGCGGTGATCTAGAAGGTTCAGTCTGCCAAGAGCGGACTGACTGGAGCATGTGCCAGCCTTCTAACAGGCTTTGAGGTAGGTAAAGAATATGTAAAAATATTACCGCATAGACAGTAGCCCCTGATGCTCTGTTCAGTGTTCCGAAAGAAAAGCCGAATAGAGGATCTAATAATCGCAGGA
Source organism: Triticum monococcum (assembly GCA_034509565.1). Taxonomy (NCBI): domain Eukaryota; kingdom Viridiplantae; phylum Streptophyta; class Magnoliopsida; order Poales; family Poaceae; genus Triticum; species Triticum monococcum. The sequence goes on from CM067844.1 coordinate 414,368,683, forward strand.
GTCTAACATAATCAAGTCAATATGCGTATGCAGGCTTCGCTTCTGGCCTCCGCCGCACTGACTGCGGAGGTGGATACGCTGAAGCAGAACCTCGTGCGGTCCGAGAACGAGCTCGGCCATGCCAAGAGGAAACTCGAGGAGAAGGAAGGTAAGTAATACCTTGCGCAATTATATAGAGAAGATGTGGTTGCAAAAAATGACAGGATCAACGTGCTATTATAGGGGCCACGACCGAGGTGGCAACCCTTAAGCAAGCGCTGTGCAAGGCCAAAAACAAGGCGGCCGCGGAGCGCATGGAGAGAGAGAAGCAGGAGGCGCGGGTGGAGGAGGTGCAGAAAGAGCTCCAGGCTCTCGTGAAAAAACACGAGAGTTTGGAGGTTGACTCAAAGACGCAAGCATCCGAGCTTGCGGCAGCCCTCAAAAGCGCGAAGTCTGCCAAGACCGAAGCCCAGAAAGCCCTCAAAGAAATTGACGCGATGAAGAAGATAGCGGCGGGTAAGGCATTCATTATGCAAAGCAAGCACGTGAAAGTGAATTATTTGTTACTTACCCAAGTCCGGAGCTCTCCAGGAGCATTCGCAGATTTGCCCTGCAGTGCGTTTGATGCCGCCGCCTACTACTGAGCCGAGGAGGGGAGCTCGACGGAGAAGGTGTTCTGGTCTCAGTATGTTGAGGCCGGACAACTGGTGCCTTTGAGCGACCAGCTGAAGCAGATGGTCGAGCTCCACAAGGTTGCCGAACATGCCATAAAGGGCCTCCTAATTCGGCTGTGGCCTGGAGAGGCTCTGCCTGGGAGCTACTTCGGGCTGGTGAGGCAGCTGGTGGATGCCTATCGACGGCTTGAAGTAATCAAGCACTCCTTCTGCATCGAAGGTGCCCGTAGGGCGCTTGCCCGTGCTAAAGTGCACTAGGGCAAGATGGATGCGGAGAAGCTGGTGAAGGACGAGCCGCCGCGGGACAAGGAGCATCGTGTCCCAGAAGCGTAATATGAGGGCGTCCTGAAGGGTGCCCGCCTTATAGCAGATGAATGCTCTAAAGATGTATTTTTTAAGTAAACTCGCATTTGTGATCCTGTACGCTGAAAACTTATTCATATGCGCTAAGCAACGCTTTTGAATTTAAAATATACGTTCTGTGCGGCCGTTTATCAAATTTGAGAGATGGCGAGTCGTCGGCTTCTGCCCCCATGCCACGAGTGCTGGGGTGTTCGGGATAAACATGAGCGCTCCTTTTCCCATTCTTGGGTCCTTCGAGGGAGGCGCTCAACATAACGAACAAGGCAATCAGACTATAATGCTTGAACACTCTCACTTAGCCATAGAATTCTATAATTTTAAATTTCGGCGAAGCCCCTAGTGTTCGGAAGACCGAGTTCGGGGCGCTATCCACGCCTAGGCCGGACAAAGCCGACTCCTCCCTCTAAGCGGCATAAGTCTTTAGGGACTCGAAAACCTCTCGAACAGCGACCATCTCTCACCTTATCATGACGGTCAGTTTTTGCTTTCTCTAGTGAGGTGCTTAGCCTAGCTCAACTGGGGCACAATCGCAGTAGTTCTCCTCGTGCTACCTTAGTCGATATGACCGAACATAAGGTACCAAAACATAGGAGCCAGGCAAACCCAACTATTGACCCAAGACATGATTCAAAGCCGATGCATATAATGCTATAAGTTTGGGGTGCCGCACTTGGGAAAGTGTTCGGACTTCTCACACCATGTTGTGGGGTACTTAAGCCCCTCGCATATTGGCTGTACCAAAGTGTACGGGTGCAACATGTCATTAATGAACATATATTCGTAAAAAAGAGGCAATGCAATAATAGACGGAAGCTATGCATTGTTTATTTAAAAAAAGCTGCGATTAAAGCAGAACGATACAAATAGTGCGATAAGCAAAAGATGGGACTATCAAATATGTCCTTTCCAGGGCGAGCTGCGGAATGTTATGCGAAACAGGTATACTGCTCCTTATAGAGACCACCTTAGAGTTCCGTAGTGCGACGTAGCTTTCTGCTTTCCTGGTTGTATCGTTTGTGCGGCAATTGTACTACCGGACAAGCCTTCCGAAGAATGGAGTCCTGAAAATAACAGAAAATTAAGAAATCAGCAGCCCCTAGTACGGTTTAAGCCACGTTTCAGGCGTGCCGTGATGGTGCCCCTCCCCCTGTGCCCATGGTATTTCCAGAGCGTAGTTATGTATGCGCAGCACTGGTTTCGCAAGTTCAAGAGGGCTGGGGTTGGGGCCGCATTTCTATGCTTTCTCTAAACGTGCCGGGCGGTCTTGGTGTAGGTTACTCTGGGCGCGCTTGATGGTGTCCGGACGTTTAATGGCCGGACTATAGAATTGCCTTGAGAGGCTGCTTTGTACTTCCGCTGCGATAGCCGCCCTATGCTCCTTTGTTCGGAGAGAGCGTTCGGTGTTTCCATTGACCATGATGAATCCTCGAGGGCTTGGCATTTTGAGCTTGAGGTATGCGTGGTGCGGCACCACATTGAATTTGGCAAATGCGGTTCGCCCGAGCAGTGCATGATAGCCACTACAGAACGGGACTATGTCGAAGATTAACTCCTCGCTTCGGAAGTTATCCGGAGATCCGACGACCACTTCAAGTGTAACTAAGCCTGTACAGTTGGCTTCTACACATGGTATGACGCTTTTAAAGGTCATTCTGGCGGGTTTAATCCTCGAGGGATCGATGCCCATTTTCTGCACTGTATTCTGATAAAGCAGGTTCAGGCTGTTGTCGCCGTCCATAAGGACTCTAGTGAGGTGAAATCCGTCAATAATTGGGTCTAGAACCAATGCGACGAATCCGCCATGACGGATGCTAGTGGGGTGGTCCCTTCGATCAAAAGTGATCGGGCAGGAAGACCATGGGTTGAACTTTGGGGCGACTGGCTCCATCGCGTATACGTCCCTTAGCACACGCTTCCGCTCCCTCTTGGGGACGTGGGTTGCGTATATCATGTTCACCGTCCGCACTTGTGGGGGAAAACCTTTCTGTCCACTATTGTTCGGCGGACGGGGCTCCTCCTCGTCATCGCTATGCAGCCCCTTGTCTCTGCTTTCGGGATTTAACTTGCCTGCCTGCTTGAACACCCAACAATCCCTGTTGGTGTGATTGGCTGGTTTTTCGGGGGTGCCATGTATCTGGCATGAGCGGTCGAGTATTCGGTCCAAACTGGACGGGCCCAGAGTATTTCTTTCGAATGGCTTTTTTTGCTGACCGGGTTTAGAGCCTCTGAATCCGGCATTAACTGCCGTATCCTCAGCATTGTCGCTGTTAATGCGGCGCTTTTGCTTGTTGCGACGTGACCTGCCACTGCTGTCCTTGGTATTTGAATTACCAGGGTTGTTGGTCATGTTATTGCTACGAGCTAGCCAACTGTCTTCTCCCGCGCAAAAGCGGGTCATAAGTGTCGTGAGGGCTGCCATAGATTTCGGCTTTTCCTGTCCTAGGTGCCGTGCAAGCCACTCGTCATGGATGTTATGCTTGAAGGCTGCTAAGGCCTCTGCGTCCGTATAGTTGACAATTTGATTTTTCTTGGTTAGGAACCGTGTCCAGAATTGTCTGGCCGAATCCTCTAGCTGCTGAATTATGTGGCTTAGGTCATCGGCGTCTGGTGGTCGCACATAAGTGCCCTGGAAATTGTCGAGGAATGCGGCTTCCAGGTCCTCCCAACAACCAATTGATTCTGTTGGCAAGCTGTTAAGCCAATGCCGAGCTGGTCCTTTAAGCTTGAGTGGGAGGTATTTGATGGCGTGTAAGTCATCACCGCGGGCCATGTGGATATGAAGGAGATAGTCCTCGATCCATACCGCAGGATCTGTTGTGCCATCATATGATTCGATGTTCACGGGTTTGAAACCCTCGAGGATTTGATGCTCCATTACTTCATCTGTGAAGCATAGTGGGTGTGCGGTGCCTCTATACTGGGCTATATCACGACGCAGCTCAAACGAGCTTTGTCCACTGTGTTAGGCCCGACCGGTTTTACTATATCCGGCGTGACGAGTACCATCTCGTGCCGTGGGGCGCCCACGTGATCCATAGATCGATCTTGTTTGCCTTGCCTTGTCCTCCGATATGTCTCGCAGGTCTGGCGCATTTTCCCATGCCTTAGTAGTTTTTGAGCGGCGCCGGGGTGCGACTTGAGTGGAGGGCCGACAGGCCTCTCTGTCGCGGCCACGGGGTGGCCGATCGGCCGCATCATGCGCTGGTGATGTAGGTTTAAGTGCTTCCTCCTCTAATTGGGGTAGCAACCTACGCTTTGGGTAGCTCTTGGAGGGGCGTTCGAGTTCATACTCTTCGGCCGCAAGGACTTGAGTCCATCTGTCGGCTAGCAAATCCTGATCAGCTCTAAGCTATTGCTGTTTTTTCATGAGGATGTTCGCCGTGGCCATAAGCCTGCGTTTGAAACGCTCTTGTTCGACGGGATCCTCCGCCCCGACAAATTCATCGTCGTCGAGGCTTGCCTCGTCTTTGGAGGGAGGCATATAATTATCGTCCTCAACCTCTCTGTCTGCCGCTCTCTCATGAGGGCTGGCTTCTCTATCCTCCTGTGCTGAATCTTGCTGGAGGTGGTTGTCTTCGGCACTGTCCGGGGGTGTTATTATCCCCCATGCCGGAATCACCATTTTTGTTTTGGCGGGATTTAGAGCGGCGCCGCTGACGCCGGCGCTTAGGCTGCTTCTTGGAGGGGTCATCCTCCACTGTTCCATCGCCATTGCCTTCTTTTGGGGTGTCCACCATGTATGTATCATACGACGAGGTGGCTTTCCAGTGCCCTATAGGCGCTGGATCTTGATCGTCTCCTGCATCGGCATCCATACCATCGATGTCGTTGGAGTTGAAGTCGAGCATGTCGGTTAAATCATCGACAGTGGCTACGAAGTGGGTGGTGGGTGGGCTTTGAATTTCTTCATCATCCGCATCCCAACCTTGCCGACTATAGTCCGGCTAGGGATCTCCTGACAAAGAGAGAGACTTTAGTGAATTCAGAATATCGCCAAAGGGCGAGTGCTGAAAGATGTCCGCAGCGGTGAACTCCATGATTGTCGCCCAATCAGGTTCGATCGGTCGGGGCGCAGAGGGCTCGGAGTCCGGAGAGGAGTCCAGCTCCTTGGAGTCACGGGCTTCGCAGAGAATAGGGCTGGTGTTCGGCTCGATCGCCGTAGAGATTGCAGCCCCTGAGGCGGTGTCTAACCACCCATCCTCGGTTGGTGTGATCAGCTTCGAGCTAGGGGTCGGAGCGGACACAGGTGCGGCCTCCAGGGCACTGTTCGGCGGCAGAGCTAAATCATGCCTATCATGATAGTGCGGCGCGCTCGGCTGTGGCTCGAATCCGTGGAAGATCAAGTCTCTGCGGATGTCATCCGTGTAGTTCAAACTTCCAAATCTGACCTGATGGCCAGGGGTGTAGCTTTCGATCTGCTCCAGATGACCAAGCGAATTGGCCCGCAGTGCAAAGCCGCCGAATACGAAGATCTGTCCGGGGAGAAAAGTCTTACGCTGGATCGCATCGCTGTTGATGATCGGAGAAGCCATCGGGCCTAAAAGTGACGACACAGAGGAGCTCTCAATGAAAGCACCAATGTTGGTGTTAAAACCGGCGGATCTCGGGTAGGGGGTCCCGAACTGTGCGTCTAGGTTGGATGGTAACAAGAGGCAGGGGACACGATGTTTACCCAGGTTCGGGCCCTCTTGATGGAGGTAAAACCCTACCCTACGTCCTGCTTGATTAATATTGATGATATGGGTAGTACAAGAGTAGATCTACCACGAGATTAGAGAGGCTAAACCCTAGAAGCTAGCCTATGGTATGATTGTTGTTCCTTCTACGGACTAAAACTCTCCGGTTTATATAGACACCAGAGAGGGCTAGGGTTACACAGAGTCGGTTAAAATGGTAGGAGATCTACATATCCGTATCGCCAAGCTTACCTTCCATGCCAAGGAAAGTCCTTCCGGACACGGGACGAAGTCTTCAATCTTGTATCTTCATAGTCCAGCAGTCCGGTCGAAGGTATAGTCCGGCCATTCCGGACACCCCCTAATCCAGGACTCCCTCAAGGGTCAATTATGTTTCATCGACTCCCCTTGGGTTTTGGGATTTTAGAGTATTTATAGAGGCAGAGGTCGGTGGAGGGGGTACCTATCGGCCCCACTACCCACCAGGGCACGCCCTGGCGCCTATTGGGCCCCACATGCCCCCTCTGGTGCACTTCTTGAGCCTCCTAGGTGTCTTCTAGGCAGAAAAAAATTCTCCAAAAGGTTTCGTTGCATTTGGACTCCCTTTGGTATTCATATTCTGTGAAGTCAAAAACAAGCAAAAAATAGCAACTAGCACTAGGCACTATGTCAATAAGTTAGTCCCAAAAATGATATAAAGTTGCTAGTAAATGAGTATAAAACATCCAACAATGATACTTTAATATCATGGAACAATCAAAATATATATTTACTTAGAGAGGTATCAGTTGCCCACCCCGAACCCCTCTGGTTCGATAGCTTTTGATCTCATCGCCACTTATCTCCTCTGGCTCGTTGTCAACAATTTGCCATCCTTCATCACCATGGAGCCCCTTTTGTTATTAATGAATGACACGTTCTGCTACTCTGGCTTGGGATCCTCAGCTGCCAAGTCAGACCTCATCGACGGTGACCATGAGGAGGAGCCCATCTATGACAAGTGAGGACACCAATAATTTGTTTTGCCATGCCTCTTCACAGGGGGTATCCCATGATTTGTTTTGTCGAACCCCCTTTGTAGTGAGAATATGTCTAATTTTTATTGCTATATTTGGTTGTTTGCATTATGCCTTGTTTATTTCAACGTTTTTTGGTTGTTCAGTTGTTTTTAGTTAGCATATCCAATTTCAATTGCTATCTTTGATTGTTTGTAGTATGCCTTGTTTATTTTAGTTATTCACAATGTGATATTTTATATGTGCAAGTATGAATTGTGCGGTTCAATTTCATCACTACTAGTTTCAACAGTACCTCTATGAATGACTATATTTGGTTGCTGTTAAGCATGTTGTAGTTAACACGCCTTTCCAGTTTGATTCAGGAATAACTAGTGTACTTACACCTGCACAATACTAATATAAATGACTATGGTTGCTTGTTTTTAAATGTTAGGCCAGTTGCAGTTAACACACCTTGCCACTTCTTGTTTTGCTTAACTAGGATGCTTAAACCTACACACTGAAGCTATCATTTGGAGATTATGTTGTCTACCATGGATATATTTGGTTGATGTTTGGCATTCTGCTTAACATGCCTTTAGATATACTTACATAGGACAATATTGGGAACAACTGCTATTTACCATTGAGGTTAGTTTCATCCCATGGCTTATATATACTCATTTTTCAGGATGTCGGTAGCTGGTACCATATAGGACGGGGACTGATAAGGGATTAATCGTCGAATCAGACATTTAACTGAATATATCTCTAACCCATTTATCGGTAGGTTAACTAGGGCCATATCTAATATATCTAAGGCTACATAGCAACATGCAATTTACTAAATGACTAAATATGCAATCCTAGGTTACATAGCAACACGGAAGAGTATTACCTTAATGTTCTGATGATGTCTAGATATACATATAAGAGCAACATTGGGCGGTCGGCCATCACAAGGGGTTGGACTAGAGTCGTGTGTGCCTTCTACATTGAGGAGCGCATAATACGAGCATTCCGCTTAACCTTGTTCAGCAACCAGAATGTCTTTCGCCTATTTCATTACCGTCTTTAGTAGTACAAATATACAAGCCTGGTTCATCATTCTTTATTTGATGCTTATGTAATTCTTGAACTTATGTACCTGTGAACCAAATAATGCATTGGTTGTTGAACCTGATGGATATGAATAAAGTTATAGCCTACGTGCAAATTCAAATTCGGTACAATTTTAAATAGTGGCGATTAAATTAGGTGAAAATACGCCCTGTAGGTCGTTATGGCACACATGGTCTATAAAGCACAAACGGGTGTGATATACATCATAATCCGACATGGTTCACAGAGAGGAAATGTGTCAGACCATGCACACAGTTGCCATTTATGAAGCATGTGTGATATCATACAATATCACAAGTGGTGTCAGCAAACCAAATATTTGTGATAGTCGCCTTATCGTACACGGTTTACAATCACGAACTGTTACTGATGTCGTACGCATCATAAATGTTGCACCACATAATAGCGTGTGCGATAGTTATCCTATATGACACTGGTACGATAGTCCGACATTTTGTAATCCTATCCGACACTCGTACGTTGATTAGCTAATATTCTTAATTACATATCGCATACTGTTTGGGAGAAGTCAATGTGTGTGATAGTCTCCTTATCATACACGCTTTACAATCTGATACATGCGGGGTGTGTCGATCTTTTGATGAAATGATAACTATCGATTGGGTGGGGATGACTTTGACGATCCGACTACAAATGTGCATGACGTTGTGCCTTAGCAATCGCTAAACCAATCTCCCAAGGTTACTGACGATGCTGGAAGCACGATCAACCTGATCATGAAGCTCTATTCCTGCACGCAATCGAAGGACAAGCAAGAATATGATAATGCAGTCTGAATATTATGAATATAGATGAAGTATTGATAAAGGTGGGGATCTGAAAGCGGTCTTGGTCTGGTCGTTGGACACAAATGAATTACACGAAGTTGCAATGGCTAACTTTTAACTAGACAAATCCCAAGGAAAAGGCTACTAGATGGATCTAGTTATATAGGAGCAAGGGGTGGCGGCCAAGGAGGTGGGAGGAAGTCCCAAGGCAACCTAAAACTAACCCTAGGTCGTACAAGGCCAATGGGCCCAAGTAGAGGTCCCGTAACACCTTTGGACTTGTAGTTTGACTCGGATTCTGCTGTAGCATCAGATTGTTTCGTCCATAACTCAATGCTCTGGACGAATTTGAAGGTGAATCCAATTGGGTTGCAAAGTGCATGAAACCTATTTTCCAACAAGAAAGAATCACCCAATTCAAAGTCCGGATGAAAAAGTTATTGATGTTTTGAGTCAGGTATGTCTGTGCAGCCCGAATCTGAGTCTAGAACATGAGAGACTTGGACTCTAACTTCTCTTGTGCCAAAAGTGACATGAGGGAACTTTTTGAACAGCAAGTAAACATATCTTTCTCCCTTATCTTCATATGTGGATTGTACAAATGTCCCATACACCTGCAATTAGACATGGCACAAAAGTTTGTGAAGTATTTTTGTCCTGGATGACATAAATAAATTATTGCATAGTTTGCATTAGAAATCACCTCACAAATATACATGTATGCAATATTTTTGGTTGTATCGAAGGTAGTCATTTCCTCATCATCCTCCCCTTCTTGAAAACAAAGTCGTCCTCGGCGTTGCTTAATCTGTAATGTGGCTAACAAAAGAGACAAGGTGTGCATGTTTTATATGTATATTTCATGCATTTTTACTTCCCTTAATTTTTGCACGCATGACACATGTATACACGAGTAACTTTCATAGTTCATAAAATGTAAAGCCAAAATATTATCACAAGTATTAGAAGGAATAAAATTATTGCAACTCAATTTGCACATATAAGTGAAGCTCTTATTCATATCAAAGGATTGACAATGTTCATCATTAAACCATCCCAACATTGGTGAATAAACCTTACTTGCATCAAATTTACATGCTACAACATGCTTAAATAAGCAAACATGCAATAAGTCATTTGACACAGAATCATCACCAAGATTAGAGGTCATATTAAAATGATTAAACATTGGTTCTTTTGCATCAACAGTTAGTTCAATGGGTGCACTCAAAATTGTTGGTATTTCAGCTGTTTGATCACATGACGCATTCATGATAGTAACACGATTCTCTAAAATAGCTGGTGTGCTCAAATCAATAGGTAAATCAACACATGATGTATTCAAGTTAACTAGGCATGCATTATTCTCATGTGAAAGTGGAAATTTTGTACCTTTGTCATTACCTCTTATGATCAACTGAGACGATGTAGGTACTCTTGGTGGTGATGTATCACATGGTGGAGATGATGTAGTCCTCGCAACAATGGATGTGGTTTTCATAGTACGCCTAGTAGCGGAAGAAACATTTGTATCAACTCTTGGAATGTGCACCGCGCGCTTGTTCTCCTCATGGGCAACACGTCGTTTTATTTCCTATTCAGCTTTGCAAGCAACATGAAACAAATGGTCCACAGGATAACACTCTTCATGAATTAGTATCTCTTGAATATCACGGTTTAATCCTCTCGAAAATCTATCCATAAAATCTTCTTCACTTTCTTATAAAAATAAGTGCAACCATGTAGTTTGTAAATCATCATAATATTTTGTTGCTATGTCAGTGCCTTGTTTTAAATGTTGTAATTTTTTAATCATGCCACGAGTATAACAAACATCATCGAATCTATCTCTCATGACAAGTCTTAAATCATCCCAAGTAGTAGGTATAAAATTAGGGTTTAACCGACAATATTCACTGCACCAAACTGAAGCAAAGCTACTGCAAGTACTAACCGCAGCTTGAAATTTTCCACGCTCATCAAAATTATGGGAAGCAAATATATCATTTATTTCGTACTCCCATTCAATATATAAATCAGGCATAAAATGACCAGTAAATGGTGCCATGGAAACATTAACTTTATTATGTGCATTCTGATGTTGTTGCTCCTCTTGTGACGGTTGTTGTATTTTCTTAGGTGATGGCAAATTTCCCATGATCGATGAAGCCCAAGAACTAACAACTCTGGAACCTAACATAGTTAGTAGAAAGCAAGAAAAAATCCAAGAATAATGTTCCTATGAACTACTAGGATGTGGTGGAAAACACTCATAGTACAACAAATATCAATATCTTACAAGTTCTTACCATGCAGCAGGTCATGACAGGCAACCAGCTGTGTCAAATAACTCTGAATATTGAGTAGAGACTGCCAAGGGAACGTACATATACCCAGTGTAGAAATATCTAGAGCTTGGAAAGCTTAAATATTTGGTAGAAAAAGATTAGAAATAATAAATTTAGAGATGCAATGTTGAATAAATGCTCAACGACGGTACTATGCTGGTCCTCGGCTAGACCGAACTAGAGACGCGAGCCTAGAAAACTAATGAGGTCACGGCATAGCACAACTAGCATCAATAAATGATATGGAGTAGCTCTGGACAGCAAGATATAAGTGAAGATCACAATAGTAGTAAAGATAATGATGTGAAACAACTGCCAAGCAGGATATACCAACCACTTTCTTTGAAACTTTCCTCTCGAAAAGTTTGGGCCAATTTTCTAATAATTTTTCTCAAGAATGGCACTAGTTCAAGCTTTCAAACGCAAAGAGAATCACTCAATTCCGAGTTGATATGAGGAGTCAAAAAATTCTAAAACTGGCCTGAAAAACTAGAATAAGTTTTGTTCGCGAACTTCGGAGGGCAAAAAGACCTATTTAGAAGCCGATTTTGAAGTGCCAAATATTGAAAAAGCTACTGCAACTATTTAGATGCGGCTCATCTCTAGCTTTCATTTGAGTACTCATGGAGGCAAAATGGACTTTGTATGAGGAAGTTATGCCTATTTTACTAAACAGTGCACAAAATAGATTCCAATCTGAATTCAACTACGAGATTGAGTCTAGATAGGTCCGAATTTGTTTTTTTTCTTTTCTCTTTTTTTCCTCACACTTTTTTCTTTTTCTTTCTCTCATTTTTTCTCTAGCTTTCTTTTTACCTTTTTTCTCTTTTTCTGCCTTTTTCTCTCTCCCTCTTTCCAAAACAAACTAGATAAGATGCTGATTGGATCAAGCGAAGATGTGAATGATCTCAACTATGATTATGACAATGAACAGTGGGTAGCACGTGCTAGAAATTGATGGATGGGTCATGGACATCTGAAGGGATAATGATGCATCGGCGGCGTGACTAATGTGAATAGAACTCGAAACTCTAAATGAACTAGACACTAAGACCAGCAACTCGACACGACGATGCAACCGATAATTCAACTATGCAAGCAATGAAAAGAAATAGCAAAGCCTCAGACTGGCTTGGACAAAGGATGAATAGATATAACTTTTTTGTGGCTTTTTCTTGGAAAATAGGTAAGAAAATAAATCTAATCTAGGAAAAACTGGAAATTCTCACCGAGCAACCTGAAAACTGATACCACTTGATAGAGGTGGGGTCTCCCGATCTCTCCATGAGATGATAACTATCGATTGGGTGGAGATGACTTTGACGATACGACTACAAACGTGCATGACGTTGCGCCTTAGCAATCGCTAAACCAATCTCCCGAGGTTACTGACGATGCTGGAAGCATGATCAACCTGACCACGAAGGTCTATTCCTGCACACAATCGAAGAACAAGCAGGAATATGATAATGCAATCTGAATATTGTGAATATAGATGAAGTATTGATAAAGGTGCAGATCCGAAAGCAGTCTTGGTATGGTCGTTGCACACAAACGAAGTACACGAAGTTGCAATGGCTAACTTTTAACTAAACAAATCCCAAGGAAGAAGCTATTGGATGGATCTACTTATATAGGAGCAAGGGGTGGCGGCTAAGGAGATGGGAGGACGTCCTAAGGAAGCCTAAAACTAACACTAGGTCGTACAAGGGTAATGGGCCCAAGTGAAGGTGACGTAACACCTTTGAACTTGTAGTTTGACTCGGATTCTGCTGCGGCATCAGATTGTGTCATCCATAACTCAATGCTGCGGACGAATTTGAAGGTGAATCCAATTGTCTTGGAAAATGCACGAAATATATTTTCTAACAAAAAAGAATCACCCAATTTGGAGTCCGGATGAAAAAGTTACTGGCGTTTTAAGTCAGGTATGTTTGTGGAGTCCGAATTTGAGTCTAGAATGTGAGAGACTTGGACTCTATCTTATCTTGGGCCAAAAGTGATGTGAGAGATATTTTTGAACAGCATGTAAACATCTCTTTCTCCCTTATCTTCATATGTGGATTGTACAAATGTCCCATACACCTACAATTAGACATGGCACAAAAGTGTGTGAAGTATTTTTGTCCTAGATGACATAAATAAATTATTGCATAGTTTGCATTAGAAATCAGCTCACAAATATACATTTATGCAATATTTTTGGTCGTATCGAAGGTAGTCATGTCCTCACCACAATCGAAATATATATGCACACAAAACTGTTGTCACGACATAAAGCCGACACTTGCATCAAACGGTGGAGCAGTGCTTTAGCGATGCATGGGACAGCGCGATCTTTAGTGTCGTCTGCAAATCATATGTGTAGCGTCGTGTGTATAGCAGGGTTGCTTTACAATCATGAATTGTTTGTGATGGGGTGCGCATCGTAAACGTTGCACCACAGAATAGTGTGTGCAATGGTAATGCTAGCACACACGAGTAGCAAGGATGGAGCTTCTAGGGTATTCCATATAGCACAAACAGCTGTGTGACGAATCACATTTGGGATAGATGTAGGCATCACATACGCTTTGTTCTGGAAAACGTATGTATTCCTACTCCCTATCCCTAGCAATTTCTAGGTCGTGAGTGAAGGCCCCCCCCTACACTACAAAAAAATACACATCCGTGACATTTTGGGCCGAACGAAAAAAATTCTGTCATACTTATGACACTTCTATGATGATAATTGTGACAAAACCTGGTATCATAATAGATGTGGTGGGCTCCTACTTTTATGACAAAAAATCATGACAGAAAATGGGCTTTTCGTCCTGGGCGGGCCGGAGACACAGCTACATGACATTCTTTGGGCCGTCCATGACGAAAAAAACCGTGGTGGAAGTGAGTGCGAGGAAAATATCGGGGTATTCCCGATTACGGTGGGTGGTCGGGGCCGAGTGATGCATGGAGGTTTGTGCGTTTCTCTCGTACACGCACGCGCGTGGGTGCGAGGCGTTGGGCTCTAACTGAACCCGAGCGAGGCGTTCGCCTACTGAACCCGAGTGATTTCACTCTAGGCTACACGTTACTGAACCCGAGTGATCGATCGATGGATGTTAACTGAACCTGATCGAGCGATTCCTTCGCTACTGCTGCTAACTAAAGCCGATCGATGTTGCCTCTTGATAAACAGTGAGCGTTGCTGGGGGGTTTGGATGAACAGTTCCCAGTGGGGGTGGATGAACAGGACCCCGTGGTGTTGCCTCTGGATGAACAGGACCCCGATCGATCGAGCCGGTTGGGGCTGGATGAATAGGACCCCGTGGAGGGCTGGATGAACAGGACGACCTCATGGAAGGCTGGATGAACAGTAGACGATGGAGGGCTGGATGAACAGTAGCCCGTGGAGGGGTGGTTGAACAGGAGCCCGTGGAGAAGGCTGGTTGAACAGTAGCCGGTGGAGTAGCGCGCGGTGGAGGCTGTATGAACAGGGGCCCGTGGATGAACAGTCGTAGGTGGAGGCTGGAGGAGGTCGGCGGTGGATGAACAGTAGCCCGTGGAGGCTGGAGGGGGTCAACGGTGGAGATGAACAGTATCCCGTGGAGTCCCGTTTTGCGGTACGCCACACCGCTCCCGATGAACAGGACCCCCGTCTCGATTGTAGCGCTCCAACACAAGTCTGTTTCCTTCGTTTTGCGGTACGCCACACCCCTCCCGATCAACAGGACCCCGTTTCGACCGTAGGAGGTCCGTTTCCTCCATTTTGCGGTATGCCAGACCCCTCCCGGTGAACAGGATCCCATTTTGAACATGGCCGGTCGAACACAAGGTCGTTTCCTCCGTTGTGTGGTACGCCAGGCCTCGTTTCCATCGGTTGTTCCGTCCAAGCCGGTTGGCTCCCACGCGTTCCGTTGCCTCCCGATGAAGATGGCACATTTCGTTGCCTCCCCATAAAAACAATGACGATGCAGTTTCTCCGTTCTGACCCAGCCATGTACACGAGCCCTGGCCGTATGTATGCGCGAGTAGGCGTTCAAGACACCGGCCGTATGTACATACGTGGCCGTATTTTCTTTCTTGCACCCTGGCCGATGTACATATGTGTACATGCTATGCGCACGCCACTACTACGACACGTGCGCGTCTACATCGACCAGTATGGACGTACACATTCGCGACCAGAATGACAACGCTACATACGCTTCAACCAAGTGGGTCCGGACTGTCAGGCACTTCCTTGCATGCGAAGATGTAGTTGGTGGGTCCCAGCAGTCAGGGGGCGAATCGTTTTTTTGCCCGGACGCACTTCCTTGCGTGCGAAGATGTAGCTAGAGGGTCCTACCAGTCAGAGGGGAAAACGTTTTTTTCATGAAATATGATGGCCTGTCTGGTGGGTCCCTGCTGTCAGGTGGAGGAATAATTATTTTGCGCGTAATAAGGAGGCACTTCCTTGCGGCCACCATGGACCCAGCTGTCAGCCTCTCCACATACAGTACTCTTCCGATGGAAGTCGTTCCTTGACCACGTTGACCACACCACGCCGAGAGCCCCAGGGCGGTGGACGATGGCGAGGCCTACGAAGGGGACGATGCGGAGCCAGGGAAGACGTGACAGTTGATGCCCACGCGGAGAGGAGTATGAGGGTTCACTGGTTCGGGTGCGGTGTGAGGCTTCCATCACCGCAGAATAACAGGGGGTGTGGGTGAGTAGAGGGATGCCCTGGCCAGTGGTGGGAGTAGTAGGGGGCGGTGAGGCCTGCACGGCAGCATAGCCGGCCACGGCAGGCGGGAGTAGGCGGTCCCGCCGGCGCTGGATTTGGCGGCTGGATTAAGAAGATTAGAGATTGAAGAAACACAACGGCCGTTGGATTGACATCCAACGGTTACGTCTGCTAGAATCGCTTGTTAATGTATATAATAACTAAAAAATCTTGCATACGTGTCAATTTAATAGGCCCACAAATCAGAACATTCCCTCTTTTTTTAATAATTTATATATAGCTCATTGCGACTTCTTATGCAATTTATTGCAGTCCGTTTCTTGGTTGGACAGGGCCAATTTCGCATATTTCTGTGGGTTCCAAACTATTTTTGATACCGAAATGTCGAGCCAGATTTAAAGTACTTTGAAGATATATTTAAATTAGGTTAATGCCTAGTGAAATAGGAATCTGAAAATGTGAAAAAAATTCAAAAACTATAAAGTAATTGCCAATTTGTCATCTGTTTTTATATTTACAACCCATTTCATATTACTTTCAAGATTTGCAGGCGTCTTGAAAGAGTTGGAGCCCATCAGGGCGTAGAAAAATAAGTAGGCCTGGATTGGGTATTCTTCAAAAAAAATAAACTGGGCTCATTTTCACAAGGAAAAAATAGCTGGGCTGGACACATGGTGAACATAAAATATAAGCCTGGGGTAGACGGGCCACAGCCCAGTTCAAACCCTGCTCCGTCTCAACAATAACAAAAAAATACTGCTCGAGCAGCTACGTCCCAGGTGTCAGCCGATCTTGTGTTGTTCTCTTGTCTATTGACTATATACGCTCACAATGTTGTGGGTCCCAGATGTGAGGAAAACACCAAGAGGAAGCATTTTATTTTTCCATACGCTCACATGGTGGGCCCCTACTGTTGTCCTCTCCACGTACTTCTGCTGATTCCTGTTGTTTGTTGATCATGTTGACAACGCGAGAGGGCGGCGCCGCGGCGAGCGCACCCAAGCGCGCGGAGGACGACGGCGAGGCCTCGGACGTCGACATTAACAATTTAGGAGACAGTGGGGCAGCGATGCGTGCGCTGAGGCGCAGCCAGCCGTGGGAGGCGAAAGCAGGCGACTGATGTCTACCACACAACCTTCTTCTTGTAGACGTTGTTGGGCCTCCTAGTGCAGAGGTTTGTAGGACAGCAGCAAATTTCTCTCAAGTGGATGACCTAATGTTTATCAATCCGTGGGAGGCGTAGGATAAAGATGGTCTCTCTCAAGCAACCCTAAAACCAAATAAGAAAGAGTCTCTTGTGTCCCCAAGACACCCAATACAATGGTAAATTGTATAGGTGCACTAATTCGGCGAAGAAATGGTGATACAAGTGCAATGTGGATGGTAGGTATAGGTTTTTGTAATCTCAAAATATTAAAACAGCAAGGTAGCAAGTGGTAAAAGTGAGCACAAACAGTATTGCAATGCTAGGAAACAAGGCCTAGGGTTCATACTTTCACTAGTGCAAATTCTCTCAACAATAATAACATAATTGGATCATATAACTATCCCTCAACATGCAACAAAGAGTAACTCCAAAGTCACTAATGGCAGAGAACAAACGAAGAGATTATGGTAGGGTACAAAACCACCTCAAAGTTATTCTTTCTGATCGATCTATTCAAGAGTTCATACTAGAATAACACCTTAAGACACAAATCAACCAAAACCCTAATGTCACCTAGATACTCCAATGTCACCTCAAGTATCCATGGGTATGATTATATGATATGCATCACACAATCTCAGATTCATCTATTCAGCCAACACAAAGAACTTCAAAGAGTGCCCCAAATTTTCTACCGGAGAGTCAAGACGAAAACGTGTGCCAACCCCTATGAATAAGTTCACGAGGTCACGGAAATCGCAAGTTGATCACCAAAACATACATCAAGTGGATCACGTGATATCCCATTGTCACCACAGATAAGCACATACAAGACATACATCAAGTGTTCTCAAATCCTTAAAGACTCAATCCGATAAGATAACTTCAAAGGGAAAACTCAATTCATCACAAGAGAGTAGAGGGGGAGAAACATCATAAGATCCAACTATAATAACAAAGCTCGCGACACATCAAGATCGTGCTGACTCAAGAACACGAGAGAGAGAGAGATCAAACTCATAGCTACTGGTACATACTGAGGGAGTCCTGGACTAAGGGGTCCTCGGACTGATGGGTCGTGAAATATACGAAGAGCGAAGACTACACCTGTGTCCGGACTGGACTCTCATTGGCGTGGAAGGCAAGCTGTCGGCGTTCTGGGAACGGGGGTCAGCAGACTTGCCTGCCTGTAGCCTACGGCGTGGCTCAAAGGGGGGCGCATCATGGCCATCTTCACCAACACAAACCCAAGACCCTCGCGAGGGGCCAAGCCTCGCGGGGCGGACGACGTGGAGCTTCCTCAAGCACGGCCTCATCAGGCTGGCTCGCGAGTAGGCGGAGAGATCAAGCGGGGTACCTCACGAGGTGCCCGTGACGCAAGCCATGACGACCAAGGGCGCCAGGCGGGTGCCAGCCCGCGTAGTGCCCTCCTTTCCTCTTTGGTGCAAAGGGGGTAAGTGCAGCCGCGGGGTACCGAGGCATCAGGCAAAGGTTGCCATTTCGGTGCAACAAGACCAAGACCAGGAGGACTACAAGACGGAGGTCATCGTGGATCCCAGGATGGTGTCACCACCAGAGCTTTGTGCAGGCGAAGACTACTTTTGTCAGGATAGCTGGTACTAGCTGTCCCCTTTCAAATTAGCCCGCCATTGTTGGCTCCCTTCCCGCTCGATATTTGGGAAGAGGGCCAGGGCCTCTATAAATAGGACTAGCCACCATAGTAGGAGGGGGGATCGAAATCCGAGAGAGAAAGAGAGAAGGGTGACTGGACTCCTCCCAGCAGTTCATCGCCCAGCCAAGAACAGACCCTCGCGAGGCTGTTCTTCCTTGTATTGTTCATCATCATCAGCCCGAGAGGCAATCCACCACACACTGGAGTAGGGTGTTACACCACCACGGTGGCCCGAACAAGTATAAACATTGTGTCTCTTGTGTTGTTCTTTCCATAGCTTAGATCTTAGCGAGGCGGAGGGGTGCAGGTAGGTAGGAGGCAAAATCTCCGCGCGCACCCCAGTGTTCAAACCTCAAGGGTCTGCCGGAACCCGAAATATGACATTTGGCGCACAAGGTAGGGGTGCGCCGGAATTCGTCTTCCACCACCCCGTTCTCCTCCGACCATTGCGCCCATGTCTGATGCTCGTCAGGCCCGCGCCGAGCGCCGGGCCGCTCTCGCTTCCCACGTCGCCCAGACGGCCCCTAACGGCGGGCGTCCTCGCCGTTCCCCGTCACCAGCTGTCAACACCGCCACCGGCCCGGTGGGGGACGAGCAGCAAGCATCATCTCAGCATCCGTCCATGCGGCAAGACGGCCGCACCGCGACTCCCTCGCTCACCCCGGCTGGTTCTTCATCCCACGCGCTCCGCGCACCCATGGAGGCTCGAGCTGCGCTCATCACGGCAAATGCGCTCCTGCGCTACCGTCCCGTCGACGACGTCTACGATGAATGGCTCGACCGCGTCGCCGAGCTCGTCCGCGCCGCAGGGGGCTCTCCTGCTCCGTCGGCTCCGCTGCACCGCACCCCGCCTCGCACGGGCGATGAAGCTCCGGCGTCGCCCCAGCCGCCTCCTCCTCAGGAAGGCGCCATGGCTCCAAGGCGCGTGGTCCCTGGGCGGAACCCGCTCCGTCAAGTGCCAGCGCGGCAAGAACAGAGCTGCCAAGAAGTCCCTCGCCCGCAAGAAGCTGCTCGGGCACTCCCTGCTCCAGCACGTCGCGACCATGCTCCTGCTCCCGCACGTCAAGACCCCGTGCTGCTCCCAGTTGCAGCGCGTGGGGACATGCAAGACCAAGCTCTCCGTCACCCAAGGCCTCCTGTGGCAATAGCAGGCTGCCGCGCCTTCACCACCGAGCTACGCAGCGTCGCGTGGCCCGGCAAGTTCAAGCCAGACCTACCTCCTCGTTACGATGGCATGGCTGACCCTGCGGAGTTCCTCCAGCTCTACGAGCTGGGCATCGAAGATGCCAACGGAGACGAGAAGGTCATGGCGAACGGGTTTCCCATGGCGCTCAAGGACGGGGCCCGCACCTGGCTCCTGAACCTGGCTCCAGGCACGATCTCCTCCTGGGACGAGATGCACACCCGCTTCATCGCCAACTTCCAAGGTACTCACGACCGGCCACCCGTCGTGAGCGACATGCGCCGCATCAAGCAACAACCCGGGGAGACCCTGCAAAAGTACATCCAGCGCTTCAACAACGCACGCCTCAAGATTCCCAAGGTGACTGAGGAGGCCATCATCTCAGCCTTCTCCGACGGCGTGCGCGATGTCAAGATGAAGGAGGAGCTAGCGATGCATGAAGACCTGTGCACTTCCTTGGAGCTGTTCAACTTGGCAACCAAGTGCCCCAGGGCCGAGGAAGGGCGTCTCTCCCTCCTTGAGCTGCCTGCCACAGACCCAGAAGAGAAGAAGCCCAAGGCCAAGGATGTGAAGCGCAAGGGGGCTGCCGTGCTCGCGGCAGAACCAGACACCAAGCGGGGCAGAGATTAGCCCGAACCTTCCAAGGGTAGCCGGTATTGTGTGTACCACGACCTCCACACCCACAACACCAACAAATGTCAAGAAATCCGAGCCGTGCGAGAAGGAAGGATCGGCTGTCGCCCCGACCGCGGTGACCGGGGCTACGGTCGAGGAGGAGGAAGGAACGCAGGACTCTGGGAAGACCGTGGCCCACGCCAAGGGTGGCGCGATCAACCTCGCGAGGATCGCTGGCAAGACCCGCCTCGCGAGGGAGACTGGAGGGATAAGCCTCGCGAGTATCGCCCGCAAGGCAACGTAGGCCTCCCTCCGCTACCGCCGCAGCCAAGGAGAAACGAGGACCGCCACCAGGACGAGGGGCTGGGGGCTTCCAGGAGCCACGCGCGATCGCCTGCATCTTGGGCGGGGCTCAAGCCCCAGCCTCTCAGCGCATCTTCAGGCAGTTCGCCCGTGAAGTGAATGCAGTCCTCCCCAGGCTCGAAGCCACGCGTCCTCTCAGGTGGTCGTCATGCGCCATCACGTTCAGCTCAGCAGATCAGCTCAAGTGTGCGGCTACAGCCTTAGTCCTCCCGATGCTTTGTTCCCCAATCATCAGCAACGTGGTGGTCACCAAGACCCTCATCGATGGCGAGGCAGGGCTCAACGTCCTGTCCGTGGAAACATTCAACAATCTCCAAGTGCCCTACAGCCAACTTCAGCCAAACAAGCCTTTCTCTGGAATCACCGACAGCTCCACGGTCCCGATTGGGCAGGTCCGCCTCCCTGTCACCTTCGGGGCACGCGACAACTACCGCACCGAGCTCATCGACTTCGACATAGCCCCCATCAGCCTCCCCTACAACGCCATCCTCGGCTACCCAGCGCTGGCCCAGTTCATGGCCGCGACGCACCCGGCGTACAACCTCATGAAGATGCCCGGGAGCAGCGGTGTCCTCACCGTACACGGGGACACTGGAGATGCGCTTCGGGTGCTCAAGCTCGCCTTCAAGACGGCGGTGTCGGCACACCCCGCCGACTTGGAGACCCCCGAGCCCAAGGGGGCTGCATCCGCCAAGAAGAAACAGTTGTTCACCCAAGACAAGGCAGAAACCAAGCAGATACCCGTCGATGAGGACGGGTCCACCAATGCCACTTTCACCATAGGCGCCAACCTCGAACCCAAGCAGGAGGAGGCCCTGGTCGGGTTCCTGCGCGCAAACAAGAAGGTATTCGCTTGGGAGCTTGACCAGTTGGCAGGGATCCCTAGAAGTGTAATCGAGCATCACCTCAACGTGTGCCCCAACGTGCGCCCTGTGAGGAAGAAGGCCAGGCGGCAGTCCACAGAAAAGCAGGCCTTCATCGTCCAAGAGACCCACAAATTAGAAGCCGTCGGGGTCATTCGTGAGGTCCGATACCCGGATTGGTTGGCCAACCCTGTCATTGTGCCAAAGAAGGGAGGGAAGGAGCGCATGTGTGTCGACTTCACCAACCTCAACAAAGCATGCCCGCAAGATCTGTTCCCGCTCCCCCGCATCGACCAGATCGTCGATTCCACCGCGGAATGCGACCTGCTATGCTTCTTGGATGCTTTCTGTGGGTATCACCAGATCAAGATAGCGGTAGAAGACGTCAAAAAGACAGCTTTCCTAACCCCGTGTGGGGTGTACTACTACACATGCATGCCATTCGGGCTGCGTAACGCAGGGGCGACCTTTCAGCGGCTGATGCACATCACCTTGGGCCCGCAGCTCGGGAAGAATGTTGAAGCTTACGTCGATGACATTGTGGTAAAGTCTCAGGAGGCCAGGACCCTGATACCAGACCTGGAGGAAACCTTCGCGAGCCTCAACGTAGTGAACCTACGGCTCAACCCAGAGAAGTGTGTGTTCGAAGTCCCCTCGGGCAAGCTCTTGGGTTTCCTCGTGTCCCAGCGAGGCATTGAGGCTAACCCGGAAAAGGTCAAGGCGGTGGAAGACATGAGCCTGCCAAAGACCCTCAGAGAGATGCAGAAGCTCACTGGGCGCGTCACCGCGCTGGGACGCTTGATCTCCAAGTTGGGGGAACGAGCGCTGCCCTTCTTCCAGCTAATGAAGAAAAAGGGGCCCTTTGAGTGGACTGTAAAGGCCGACAAGGCGTTCCAGGATCTCAAGAGATACCTGACTAGCCCACCAGTCATGGTGGCTCCCCGCCCTCAAGAGCCCTTGGTGCTTTACCTCGCCGCCACTCCCTGCTCCGCCTTGCAGCCCTGGTGGCGGTTAGAGAAGAGCGTCGAATCAAAACTGCGGCAGCAGCCCGGGACCAGGCAGAACAGGAACAAGGAAGGCCCATAGAAACCGCCACCGCGGCTGAGGAGGATCAGCCGCTGCAGAGGAGTGCATTGAAGGCAGAAGAGGCCCCTCTCCCAGATGGCCAGCCCCAGGGGGCCTCATCGCCCCAAGAGGCGCCAGGGTCTCTGAAGGGAGCCGCCAGCACTGACGCACCCAACCTTGTTGAGCACCTAGTGTACTTCGTCAGCACGGTGTTGCGGGATGCGAGGGCACGGTACCCCATGCCTCAGAAAGTCCTCCTCATGCTACTGGTGGCCTCGCGCAAGCTACGGCACTATTTTCAGGGTCACCCCATCAAGGTCGTCTCGTCATACCCCCTGGAGAGAGTGCTCAGGAGCCCTAACTCAGCTAGAAGGGTCGCTGAGTGGAACATAGAACTGCAAGCGTTTCAGCTCGAATTCAGCACGACCAGGGTCATCAAGGGAGCAGCGTTGGCAGATTTTGTGGCAGAATGGACGGAGGCACCAGGCCTCAAGGCCAACGAGGATCGGTCCCTCTCCCGGGGAAGTGAGGCGCCAGAAGGCTGGGTCATGTAATTCGATGGGGCGTTCTCCAGGCATGGCGCTGGGGCTGGGGCGGTGCTTCACAGGCATTCACCTTCTTCATAGGCTCTGGGCCTTTTCCAAAACATGATAGCTTCACAGGCATTCGCCTTCTTCACAGGCTTTGGGCCTTTTCCCAAACGCGATAGCTTCATAGGCATTCGCCTTCTTCACAGGCTCTGGGCCTTTTCCAAAACGCGATAGCTTCACAGGCATTCACCTTCTTCACAGGCTCTGGGCCTTTTTAGGGGTAGAACCTCCGGGGGGCTGGATGTTCCATGCGTTCTAGACCGACACCCCCTCCTGAGTCTCCAAGCACGCGGAGCCGGGCCTGGAAACATGAACAACCTTGAACGGGCCCTCCCACATGGGAGAGAGCTTGTGCAACCCCTCCCTGGAGAGAACCCGCCTGAGCTCGAGGTCTCCTACCTCGAGAGTCCTGGGGCGGATGTTGCGACAGTGATATCGCCGCAGCGCCTACTGATACCTCGCCGCTCGCAGCGCGGCCTCCCGGCGACGTTCCTCCCCCAGCACGAGGTCCATCCCCCGCATGGCGTCCTGCTGCGCCTCGTCGAACGCCAGGACCCGCGTGGAGTGACGTCTGACCTCGTGAGGGAGGACTGCTTCTGCTCCGTAGACCAGGAAGAATGGGGTCTCCCCAGTCGGTTTGGTCGCTATGGTGCGGATGGACCATAGCACGGACTGCAGCTCGTCGTACCATCCTCTGCCGCAGGCCT
Organism: Triticum monococcum; assembly: GCA_034509565.1. Taxonomy (NCBI): domain Eukaryota; kingdom Viridiplantae; phylum Streptophyta; class Magnoliopsida; order Poales; family Poaceae; genus Triticum; species Triticum monococcum. The sequence continues at coordinate 414,392,541 of CM067844.1, forward strand.
CTAGCTTCTTTTTGAATGTCCTAGTCTTGAGGCCCCTCAGGACCTCTGCGTTGGCTCGCTCAGCCTGGCCGTTGCTTTGAGGGTGCGCCACTGAAGCGTAGCATATCTGCGTTCCAAGGTTAGCACAGTATGTTTTGAAGAGGTTACTGGTGAACTGCGAACCGTTGTCTGTGATGATGCGGTTCGGCACCCCGAACCGGCTCACGATGCCCCTGATGAACTTGACCGCAGAGCCCGCGGGGATGGTGCGAACGGCCTCCACTTCAGCCCACTTGGTGAACTTGTCAACGGCGACGTAGAGGTAGCGGTAGCCCCCTGGCGCCCGAGGAAACGGGCCCAGGATGTCCAGCCCCCAGACTGCGAATGGCCACAAAAGGGGTATAGTCTGCAGGCCTCCCGCCGGTTGATGAATTTGCTTGGCGTGGAACTGGCAGGCCTCACAAGCTTTCACCAGTTCGACGGCGTCATTGAGTGCGGTGGGCCAATAAAACCCACTGCAGAACGCCTTGCCGACGAGGGTCCATGACGATAAATGATGTCCACAATCTCCGCCGTGTATGTCTTCCAGCAGTTCCTTTCCTTGCTCCCTGGAGATGCAGTGCAGGGATACATCATTTGGTCACTTCTGGTAGAGCTCTCCATCCTTGATGCAGTACGCCGTGGCCTGCCGTGCCACACGCTCCGCTTCCTCCTCCTTCTCCGGCAAGGTCCCTTGTGTTAGGTAGCTCCGGAGCTCCGTGATCCAGCACCCCTCCTGAGGTTCCATCGCCAGGAGCAGGCGTGCTCCTGAGGCCGGGCCACAGACCGGGGCTCCTGAGGAAGGTGGCTGGGGGAGCTCCTCCCGAGGCTGAGCCGTGTTTGACAACGACGGCAAGGCTGAGGGCTTGAAGAGCCGCTCCTCGAAGACACCAGGCTCCTGAAGTAACCTCCTGGACGCCCGTTTGGCGATGTCATCGGCCTCCTGATTGGTGCCACGGGGCACAAGCTGCAACTCCAACCCCCAGAACTGCTTCTCCATCCGGCGGACCTCCGCAAGGTAGGCTTCCATGTGCTCATCTTTCGGCTCGTATACCTTGCTGGAGAAATTAACAAGGAGCTGCAAATCGCCCTTAATGGTGAGGCGTTTCACTCCCAGGGCTGCCGCGGCCCTCAAGCCCGCTATCAAACCTTCATACACCGCTATGTTGTTGGAGACCTTTTCGCCTTGCTGGAAACAGAGCTGTACGGCATAGTAGAGCTTGTCCTGAGTGGGCGATATAAGCACCGCCCCGGCCCCAGCACCATGTCTGGAGAACGCCCCGTCGAAGTGCATGACCCAGCCTTCTGGCGCCTCGCTCCCCGGGGAGAGGGACCGATCCTCGTCGGCCTTGAGGCCCGGTGCCTCTGTCCATTCTGCCACAAAATCTGCCAACGCTGCTCCTTTGATGACCCTGGTTGTGCTGAACTCGAGCTGAAACACCTGCAGCTCTATGTTCCACTCAGCGACCCTTCCGCTGAGTTAGGGCTCTTGAGCACTCTCTCCAGGGGGTATGACGAGACGACTTTGATGGGATGAGCCTGGAAGTAGTGACGCAGCTTGCGCGAGGCTACCATTAGCGCGAGGAGGAGCTTCTGAGGCATTGGGTACTGGGCCCTCGCGTCCCGTAGCACCGTGCTAACAAAGTAAACTGGGTGCTCGACAAGGCTGGGAGCATCTGGGGTTGCTGCGCCCGCGGGAGGTAAGGGCGCCTCACGGGGCGTCGTGGCCTCGGGAGGTGGACCATCTGGTCGGGCGGCCTCTCCTGCCCCCGGTGCATTCCTCGGCAGCTGACCCTCCTCAGCTGCGGTTGCGGCTTCTGCAAGCTTTCCTTGTTCTCATTTTGTCCTGCCTCGGGCTGCCGCTGCGGCCTTGACTTGGCGCTCCTCCCTAACCACCACCAGGGCTGCGCTGGCGGAGTAGGGTGTGGCGGCGAGGTACAGCAGCAGGGGCTCCTGAGGGCGCGGAGCCACCATGACTGGGGGACTGGTCAGGTATCTCTTGAGATCTTGAAATGCCTTATCGGCCTCTTCAATCCATTCAAAGGGCCCCTTTCTCTTCATCAGCTGGAAGAAAGGCAGCGCTCGCTCCCCCAGTTTGGAGATGAAGCGCCCTAGCGCGGTCACGCGCCCAGTGAGCTTCTGCATTTCTCTAAGGGTCTTTGGTGGACTCATGTCCTCGACCGCCTTGACCTTCTCGGGGTTGGCCTCGATGCCGCGATGGGACATGAGGAATCCCAAGAGCTTGCCCAAGGGGACGCCAAACACACATTTCTCCGGGTTGAGCCGCAGGTTTACTGCGTCGAGGCTCGCGAAGGTCTCCTCCAGGTCTTGTATCAGGGTCTTGGCCTCCCGAGATTTTACTACAATGTCATCAACGTAGGCTTCGACATTCTTTCCGAGCTGCTGGCCCAAGGTGATGTGCATCAGTCGCTGAAAGGTTGCCGCTGTGTTACGCAGCCCGAACGGCATGCATGTATAGCAGTATACCCCGCATGGGGTCAAGAAGGCGGTCTTCTCAACGTCTTCCACTGCCATCTTGATCTGGTGATACCCGGAGAAGGCGTCCAGGAAGCACAGTAGGTCGCACTCCGCAGTGGAATCGACAATCTGGTCGATGCGGGGGAGCGGGAACGGATCTTGCGGGCATGCCTTCTTGAGGTTGGTGAAGTCAACACACATGCGTTCTTTCCCCCCTTTCTTGGGCACAACGACAGGGTTGGCCAACCAATCCGGGTATCGGACCTCGCGAATGACCCCGGCGGCCTCCAGTTTGCGGGTCTCTTGGGCGATGAAAGTCTACTTCTCCGTGGACTGCCGCCTGGCCTTCTGCTTCACGGGGCGCACATTTGGGCACACGTTGAGGTGATGCTCGATGACGCTCCTCGGGATCCCCGCCAGCTGATCGGGCTCCCAAGCAAATACCTTCTTATTCACGCGCAAGAACTTGACCAAGGCCTCCTCCTGCTTAGGCTCAAGGTTGGCGCCTATGCTGAAAGTGGCACTGGAGGAGCCGTCCTCGTCGACGGGTATCTGCTTGGTCTCTCCCTTGTCCTGGGTGAACAACTGCTTCTTCTTGGCGGGAGCAGCCCCCTTGGGCTCAGGGGCCTCCGCGTTGGCGGGCCGTGCCGACGCCACTGTCTTGAAGGCGAGCTCAAGTACTCGCAGGGCGTCCCCGGTGTCCCCGCGCATAGTGAGGGTACCATTGCTCCCGGGCATCTTCATGAGGTTGTACGCCGGGTGCGTGGCGGCCATGAACGGGGCCAGTGCCGGGTAGCCGAGGATGGCGTTGTAAGGAAGGCCGATGGGGGCGATGTCAAAGTCGACCGTCTCCGTGTGGAAGTTGTCGTAGGTGCCGAAGGTCACCGGGAGACGGATCTGCCCCAGGGTGTCGGATGATCCGCCCCCGACGCCCGAGAAGGATCGGCTGGGTCGCAGTCGCTCCCGGGGTATGCGGAAGAGGTCGAAAGTCTCGACCGAAGGCAAGCTGAGGCCCACGCCGCCATCGACGAGGGTCCGGGTGACGGCCACCTGGCAGATGGTGGGGGTGCACAACAAGGGGAGCGCGCCTGAGCTGACCGGGTTGGTGGGGTGGTCCTCCGAGCTGAAGGTCAGATCGACCTTGCTCGCCGCCCGGTCCGGGGGAGCCCCCTGCCGCGCGGCAGCGGTGCTAACCCGGCGGGCAAAAGGCTTGACATGGCGACTTGTGGGCGGCTCCTGCGAACCGCCTAGGAGGGCCACAACGACTGGAGGCGTCGGTGCCGCGGTGCAGTTGCTCTGTCGCGTAGGCGGATGCTGGGGTGGTGCTTGCAGCTCGTTTCCCGCCGAGCCGGTGGCGGTGTTGACGGCGGGCGGCGGGGGACGACGAGAGCGCCCACCGGCGAGGGCCGCCGGGGCGGCGCGAGCCCGGCTGGCGCCGCGCATGGTTGCGGCGGCCGCAGGAGGGCGGAGCGGTGGAAGATGGATCCCGGCGCACCCCTACCTGGCGCGCCAAATGTCGGATTTCGGGTTCCGCCAGACCCTTAAGGTTCGAACACTGGGGTGCGCGCGGAAATCTCGCCTTCAACCTCTCCGCCTCGATGGGATCTAAACTACTAAAGGAATCACACAAGAGACACAAGATTTATACTGGTTCGGGCCACCATTGTGGTGTAATACCCTACTCCAGTGTGTGGTGGATGGATTGCCTCCTGGGGCTGGTGATGAAGAACAACACAAGGAAGAACAGCCTCGCGAGGGTCTGTTCTTGGCTGGGGTGAGGAACTGCTGGGAGGAGTTCGGTCACCTCTCTCTCTCTCTCTCTCTCTCTCTCTCTCTCTCTCTCTCTCTCTCTCTCTCTCTCTCTCTTTCTCTACTCCGTGTGCCTTCTCATCAAAACCAGACCCTTTTCTACGTGGGTGGCCGGTCCCTATTTATAGAGGCCCTGGTCCTCTTCCCAAATATCGAGTGGGAAGGGAGCCAACAATGGCAGGCTAATTTAAAGGGGGACAGCAAGTACATCTATCCTGACTAAAGGTGGTCTTCGCCTGCGAAAGACTCTGCGGTGACGCCGTGCTGGGCTCCATGGTGACCTCCGTCTCGTAGTCCGCTTGGTCCTGGCCTTGTTGCACCGAAATGGCAACCTTTGCCTGATGCCTCGGTACTCCGCAGCTGCGCGTGCCCCCTTTGCACCAAAGAGGAAAGAAGGACGCTGCACGCACTGGCGCCTGCCTGGCGCCCTCAATCGTCACGGCTTGCGTCACTGGCACCTCACGAGGCACCCCGCCTCGATACCCCCGTCTCCTCGCGAGCTAGCCTGAGGAGGCTACGCCTGAGGATGCGCCGTGTCGTCCACCTCGCGAGGCTTGGCCCCTCGCGAGGGCCTTGAGCCTTGTGCTTGATGAAGATGGGCCATGTTGGGCCCCACTCGAGCCACGCCGCGGGCCACAGGCAGGCAAGTCTGGGGACCCCCGTTCCTAGAACGCCGACAAAGCTGTCGCGTTTTGGAAAAGGCCCAGAGCTCGTGAAGAAGGCGAATGCCTGTGAAGCTGTCGCGTTTTGGAAAAGGCCCGGAGCCTGTGAAGAAGGCGAATGCCTGTGAAGCTGTCGCATTTTGGAAAAGGCCCGGAGACTGTGAAGAAGGCCAACGCCTGTGAAGCTCGCCGCCCGTGACACTCTCACGTAATAATGAGTTGGGGCTGTACACGCCCCGGAGTCTCAGGAGCGCCAGCCTCAGGCCCTGGGGCGCCCTCCCACGCCCAGTGGCAGCACTTAGCTCCGCACTGGTGAGAGGACATCGAAGACTAGATTAGGTGCCGGATGCAGCTTTTCATTTGCTTTCCGCGGTTGGCTTGTTCCTTCTCATTCGAAGTTTTATTGAAGATGTTGCCGTCTTTGGCTTGTGGTTCTTTGGCTTTTTGCTCTCCTGCCTCGATTTCTCTTATGCAAGGCCTCTTGAGGGAGGGGGCAGCCGAGCACCCTCGCGAGTGTTCCTGTCCTAGTCGTTCAAAGGTTTCGCGACCTGGGTCCATAACAGGAGCACCCCTCTAGTTCATGCCCCACGGGCACCGTGACACGAACACAGGGCCTGGGTCGGTTGCCCCCCCCCCACGGCTGGGGCCGGGAACTATCCACGCGCGGGCACGTAGCCGAAAGGCACGGTAACGGAAGCAAAACGATGATTAACAGCAATAACCCAAACACGCCTTCACGGGGCTCCACACTACTGTCTTTTTGCGCAGGAAAAAGGAAAAGAAAGAACAAATCAGGCGCAGCTCGCCTCACACCGGCCTGCAGGGAAGACTCAAGCTGCCTCCGGGGCTCAGGCAGACTCCCTCTCGCGCTGGAGCGCAACGGCGGGCGGACACGCTACCACCTCCCAAGCAGATACGACGGCGTGGAGGCTGACCGCGGCCACCGCTAGAGTTGTCGCCGCCTGAAGAAGAACCGGAGAAGCTTGGGGAACCGTGAGCGCCGCCAGTCGCTGTCCTCTCCATCATCACTGGAGCTGGGTTCCTGTCCGCGGTCATCGTCCTCGGGGCAGCACCCTGCGCGGCGACCATCTTCCCCAAACACCCTCACATAGAGGGTGGCATCGCCATCAAACTTGAAGTGCAGGGTGCACCGACGGCCCAGGCCACACGCACGGGCAAACGTCTGCCAACCGCAGGCCAGGGCCAGGCTCCCGACTGCGGAGACCTCCAGCGAAGCCCATGAGGCCCAGCTACAGCAGCTGTCGGCCTGAAGCCAGAGGCCGCGCGGGGCGCCGACCGGGAGCTCGCCGAGGAGGAAGCGAGGAAGTGGAAGCCGGGTGCTAATCGGCTCCGCCGACTACACGACGAACTCCGGCAGCACCTCTACAGCGCGAAAGCATGGCCTAGGGGGACGCGCGACCGGAGCGCGCCCCCCGGACGCAGCAATCCGCCCGTCACCATGCTGGAAAGCGTCTCCGCGGCCACGGGGAGCTGCCATGGTGGCCACAGGATGTTTGCGAGGGCGCCCTCGGCCGCGCTTGGGCGGGGAAGAGGCATGCTCAACCTGGCGAGCCTTCCCCTTCTCCGCGGCCGAGAACCTCCTCGATGGGGCCATGAAGAAGAAGGAGAAGCAAGGGGAGATGAACTGGAAGGGCGCGCGCCGATCAGTACTTATAACTGGCGAGGGCCAACCGACGGCCCCATGATCGCAGGTAATCATGACCCGCTTTGCATGCAGGGACTTATCCAATCCGTGCAGTTGCCGAGGCGCCATGGGGAAGTGGAGATGCCCACGTCCAATCAACCGCCACGCGGCGCCCAAGGCCGTAGGCTGTTAGGGTCCGCGGCGCTTCGCTCTTGCGCTTTCGCCTCCCTGCACGGCCAAGCCCGGGCGCGCCTTGGGCCCGGGGGCTACTATCAGCGTTCTGGGAACGGGGGTCCCCAGACTTGCCTGCCTGCGGCGTGGCTCAAAGGGGGGCCCAGCACGGCCCATCTTCACCAACACAAACCCAAGACCCTCGCGAGGGGCCAGGCCTCGCGGGGCGGACGACGCGGAGCTTCCTCAGGCACGGCCTCATCAGGCTGGCTCGCGAGGAGGCGGAGAGATCAAGGCGGGGTACCTCACGAGGTGCCCCTGATGCAAGCCATGACGACCAAGGGCGCCGGGCAGGTGCCGGCCCGCGCAGTGCCCTCCTTTCCTCTTTGGTGCAAAGGGGGCAAGCGCAGCCGCGGGGTACCGAGGCATTAGGCAAAGGTTGCCAGTTCGGTGCAACAAGACCAAGACCAGGAGGACTGCAAGATGGAGGTCATCGTGGAGCCCAAGATGGTGTCACCGCCAGAGCTTTGTGTAGGCGAAGACTACTTTTGTCAGGATAGCTGGTACTAGCTGTCCCCTTTCAAATTAGCCCGCCATTGTTGGCTCCCTTCCAGCTCGATATTTGGGAAGAGGACCAGGGCCTCTATAAATAGGACTAGCCACCATAGTAGGAGGGGGGATTGAAATTCAAGAGAGAAAGAGAGAAGGGTGACTGGACTCCTCCCAACAGTTCATCGCCCAGCCAAGAACAGACCCTCACGAGGCTGTTCTTCCTTGTATTGTTCATCATCATCAGCCTGAGAGGCAATCCACCACACACTGGAGTAGGGTGTTACACCACAACGGTGGCTCGAACCAGTATAAACCCTGTGTCTCTTGTGTTGTTCTTTCCGTAGCTTAGATCTTAACGAGGCGGAGGGGTGCAGGTAGGTAGGAGGCGAAATCTCCGCGTGCACCCGAGTGTTCGAACCTCAAGGGTCTGCCGGAACACGAAATCCGACACAAGCTTGGCGACGGAATATGTAAATTCCATTCTTTGTAACCGACCTTGTGTAACCCTAGATCCTCCCGGTGTCTATATAGACCGGAGGACTTAGTCCGGATAGGATACTCAATACCTTAGTCATACAGGATAGTCTTCTAGGGTTTAGCCATTATGATCTCGTGGTAGATCAACTCTTGTAATACTCATATTCATCAATATCAATCAAGCAGGACGTAGGCTATTACCTCCATCAAGAGGGCCCGAACCTGGGTAAAACTTCGTGTCCCCTGTCTCCTATTACCATCAACCTTAGATGCACAGTTCGGGACCCCCTACCCGACATCCGCCGGTTTTGACACCGACATTGGTGCTTTCATTGGGAGTTCCTCTGTGTTGTCGCTGTCTGCGGAGAAACTTTCCTCCCCGGGCAGATCTTCGTGTTCGGCGGCTTCACACTGCGGGCCAACTCATTTGGCCATCTGGAGTAGATCGAAAGCTATGCCCCTGGCCATCAGATCAGATTTGGGAGCTTGAACTATGTCACGGACATCCGTGGAGACTTGATCCTCGACGGATTCGATACCGCGGTGGCCACTCTCCACCATCCCGATGATCATGACCTAAATCTGTCATCGGGCCGCACCCAGGAGATCGCTCATGTAACCGCTCTGGCCCTAGAGCCGGAGAAGGCCGCGCCATCCAAAGACGGGAGGATGAACCCCAACTCGGAGGCCGCAGATTCCATGGCATTAGAGCCGCACATGGACCTGGTCTCACATGATGCCTATGCCACTAGAACGCCGGACTCGTCTCCGGCCGTAGGTTCCGAACTGCGTGAGCCCGTGGATGCCGAGCTTGATCGTTTATCGATCTTCAAATTCAGCGCCACAGACATCTTCCAGCACTCGCCTTTGGGCTATGTGCTAAACTCATTAAAAACCTGTCCTTGGCGGAGGACTCTTAGACGAACTATATCCGACTCGAACTAGGGGCTAACGGCGGAGAACTTTTCTTCCCACCCGCCAACCACTTTATAGCCACGATCGAGGATTTGACTGACGAACTTGATTACGACTGCGAGGACATCAACGGTATGGACGACGATGCCGGAGAAGAAGAGGCCCAGAACTCGCCATTCACCGGATGCTGGACGGCCACTTCCTCGTATGACGTATACATGGTGGATGCACCAAAGGAGAACAACAACAACGATAAGGAAGACCAAGTTGAGGATAAACCTTCCGAAATAGAGTCCAAGCACCGGCGTCAGCGGCGCCGCTCTAAGTCACGCCGCAGTAAAAACAGCAACACCGGCACAGGAGAAGGTGACACCCCGGAAGGTGCTGAGGACAATGAAGATCACGTCAATAAAACAAACAAACAAGATGAACGGGAAGCTGGGCAGGTTAGCCTTGTTAAAAAGGCCACGCACCAAGATTCGGAGGATGATAATTACCTCCCGCTCTCCGAAGATGAGGTGATCCTCGGCACCGAAGACTTCATCGTGCCCGAGGAACCTCTTGAGCAGGAGCGCTTCAAGCGCCAGCTAATAGCCACGGCAAGGAGCCTGAAAAAGAAGCAGCAGCAGCTTCAAGCTGACCAAGATCGGCTCAATGATAGATGGACTGATGTCTAGCAGCCGAGGAGTACGGTCTTAAGCGCCCAACCAAAAGCTACCCAAAACGCAAATTTCTACCTTAGTTTGACGAGGAGGCGTCGGAGTACATACCGCCATCGCACAATACGGCCAACCGACCACCACGTGGTCGGGACAAAACGATAACTCATGCCGAACACCAGCCCGCCCCGCCTCATCACTCAGGCAGAGGAAAATTAGCCCACAGCCATACATATGACCTCCGGCAGAACCTGAACAATAAGGCAGGACATACAAGATCAATTTATGGATCGCGAGGGCGCACCTTGACACGTGACCACGACCACCTATTCGGACGTGACAAACCCAGACATGCAGGGGCCGAACACCGCTGACGGACTCTATCAGAGTTGTGTCACGATACGACCCGATATAGAGGCCCCGCACACCCTCATTGCATCACCGATGAGGTCCTGGATCACGAATTCCTCGAAGGATTCAAGCCCGTTAACATCGAATCATACGATGGAACCACGAAGCCCGCGGTGTGGATCGAGACTTCATTCTCCACATCCATATGGCCTGCGGAGATGACCTCCACACCATAAAATACCTCCCTCTAAAACTCAAAGGGCCAGCTCGGCATTGGCTAAATAGTCTGCCTAAAAATTCCATTGGCAGCTGGGAGGACTTGGAAGAGGCCTTCCTTGATAACTTCCAAGGTACATATGTTCGACCTCCGGACGCTGAAAACTTAAGCCATATAGTTCAACTTCCCAAAGAGTCCGCTAGGAAATTCCGGATAAGGTTCTTAACTAAAAAGAACCAAATTGTCGACTGTTCGGATGCCGAAGCTCTAGTAGCTTTTAAGCATAGCATCCGCGGAGAATGCCTCGCTCGCCACCTCAGCCAGGAAAAGCCAAAATTCATGGCAGCCCTCACGACACTCATGACCCGCTTTTGTGCGGGCGAGGACAGTGGGTTGGCTCATAGTAAAAACAATGCAAGCGACGCCAGCACCCCTAAAGTTAAAAGCAACAAAGACAAGTCTCGACGCAACAGATACAAGCGCCGAAACAACAGTGACAACACCGAGGATACGGCAGTCAATGCCGGATTCAGTGGCCCTAAGTCCGGTCAGCGGAAGAAGCCGTTCCAAAAGAACAATTCAGGCCCATCCAGCTTGGACCGCATACTTGATCGTCCGTGCCAGATTCACGGCACCACCGACAAGCCTCCTAATCATACAAATAGAGCTGGGTTTTCAAACAGGCCGCCAATTAAACACCGAGAAGAGGGAAAGGGGATCACAAAGCAAGGACTTTGACGAAGAGCCATGACAACCGAACACAGGGGGATAGAAGAAGTTTCCCCCTCAGGTCAAAACGGTGAACATGATATATGCTAGCCACATCCCCAAGAGGGAACGCAAGCGTGCGCTCAGGGACGTCTACGCGATAGAGCCAGTCTCCCCAAAATTCAATCCATGGTCATCATGCCCGATCACCTTTGATCGCCGGGATCACCCGACCAGCATCCGTCATGGAGGCTCAGCCGTACTGGTCTTAGACCTAATAATTGATGGGTTCCACCTAACTCGTGTCCTTATGGACGGCGGTAGCAGCCTCAATCTGCCCTATCAGGATACAGTGCAAAAAATGGGCATTAACTCATCAAGGATCAAGCCTACAAGGACCACCTTTAAACAAGTCATCCTAGGCGTAGAGGCCCGTTGTACGGGCTCAATCACACTAGAGGTTGTCTTCGGATCTCCGGACAACTTCCGAAGTGAGGAGTTAGTCTTCAATATTGTCCCATTCCGTAGTGGCTATCATGCACTGCTCGAACGAACTGTGTTTGCTCGATTCAACACAGTGCCACACTATGCTTATGTCAAGATCACGATGCCCGGCCCACACGGTGTCATAACAGTCAATGGAAATATGCTATGCTCTCTTCGTACAGAAGAGCACATAGCTGCCCTAGCGGCAGAAGTACAAAGTGGTCTTCTCAAGTAGAACCTTCATTCGGCTGCCGAGCCCTCGGACACCCTTAAGAGGGTCCGGACTACTCTGTTGCAGGAGAGCTGGGCCCGTCAGGAGCTCGACTAGCAATCCGGCCTCCATCTCAGTCCCGATCAAGCGGCGGCCTGCGTGTCGCACATACATAACTACGCAGTCAAAATTCCGTGGGCATCAACGGAGGCATAACTAGCTTGATCCACGACATGGCTCAACCGACATCTGATACACATATACTTTTGCTTTTGCTTGTTTTATTTCAGGTTCTAATCCCACAGACCCCATCTGGTGGTCTCGTTATCGGTCCTCTTGAAGGACAAACACACCAAGATGGCGAGGAGCGCAGACATACGGGGACTTTTTAGGTGATTCCATTAACGATAACTCTACCTGTCTTCCAGGACCCACATGCAGCTCTTCCCTGGTTTCGGCATGTTGAAAAGCATGTGGCTTATTGCACTACCTGTATCAATGCGCCTTGATGTACTAATTACATTACAGTGAAAACAGTTTGTAGCTGGAGCTGTAGGACTCCAGCTTTTTTGTAACAGCCTGGATTTTGGACCTTTCTTTTTCTTTTGATTTATTTGGTTTTTGCTCTGTTTTTATTTTTTTGGAGTGGTTCTGTGGCCTTGTCACCTGGGAAATCATCTTCATCTCCTCTCCCAAGTGACCTAGGACCCTCAAAACCTTGCCAAGATCATGTCACTCCATTGCTTGACCAAACCCTAAAATCTTTTTCTAGGACATATTCCTTTTCCTATTAAAGAATTAAACCCTATCTGCCCCAGGTTGTGAAGCAACATATATTTTTGCCCATCCAAAAATCCCCAAATAATTCTTATATATTTTTTAGGTCATATCTTCCTCAAATATGGCAAAATATTTCAATGGCCATATTTCCCATCATGCTCAATAAATTCATTCCCTATTCTGTCCTAAATGGCACATTGTGAAGAAAGTTCTATTTATCCTTTCCCATTTGCCCCCAAACTTTTTGGGAATTATATATCATCCAAATAATTGACCTGTACCAAAATTCAACTTTATTTGCCTAGCCAAACTTCCTCAGTGATTTTTCAAAGTTCATGTTCGAGGGAAGCCCTTGTGAAGGAAGTGCTAGTTAGGATTATCCAAATGAGTTGAAATTTTGCACACTCCTTGTGCTCATATTATCTCACTCCTACAAGTTTAAGACCCATCCAATAATCTATGTGAGCATAGGACCAAATATTTTCTTCTGGTAAAATTTCCAGGTTGTGAAGCAAGTGCATTTTATATTGCTTCAAAAATCATCATAAATTATCAGACTATTCTCCTACCCAAATAACTTCTCTCCACTAAATTTGGCATCAATTCTTAAAGCCAATATTTCCCTAGAATTTTTGCAAGTTTCTGGACAGAGGGAATAGCTGTGAAGGAAGTACCATTTTGGTAAAACCAATTGATATGAAATTTTTACATCTTCTTACTATAACCAAATCATAATGACTTGCCAAATTTGAGCTCAAGTTGATGGACCATGTGAGTGCATCACCCAAATCTCATTTCTGGACCAGATTTGGCAGTTGCAAAGCAACTATATTAAATCTTGGTCTTAATCTTCTCAAAGTTTCTAGGGTGAGAGTCTTTCTTACCCTAAACCTCGTAGACAACTCCATTTGACCCAATCAGATCTCTGTTGATCAGCAGTGCTCGGTCAAGTTTACTGCAGTAAACTTCACGCGGTGATTTCCATTTAACCATACCACTTTTCACTGATATACCACCTCAGTTGTAACCTCCCCTGGAAGAACTTACCTGTAGACAACAATTTCCAGCCCCTCTCCGATTCTACATGCTAGTGCACGCGGTGACCGCGTTAATGGCATCACTGTGCACGCGCTCTGTGTGTAGTGGCCATTTGTGCTTCGGCAGCTCCTCCTCTCTTCAGCTTCGCGTGCGTGAGCGTGTCCAACAGTTTTACCGCGTCGTCGCCGTCCTCCTGGACCTCTCCCCCTCTCCGTAAAACCTCTCGTCGATGCTCGCCCACGGGTCCACCATGCTCCATTTGGCTCCAAGCTCATTTTGGCCTCTTCCTCTGCTCTCCGGTGTCGCCTACCCCTCCGTGAGCTCTGAATCAATAGCTCGTCGTGTTCCCGCGCCCTCCCGTGCTCGTTGGCCATCGCCAGAGCCTCGGTCGGACGTGCCCGGCGGCACCCGAGCCCATCCCTCTTGCCCGCCTATATATATATGCCTCCCCCGAGCCGTTCGAGCACACCAGCATCCTCGCCTCACTCTCTCAGTCCTCCCCGACCCCTCCCTTGAGCTCCAAGAGCTCCCGAGCTCCCCCATGGCCGCCATGGCCACCGTCTCTGTCCTCCACGATTTCGGCAAGGGCGAGCCGCTCCCTCTCCCGTCCCACCACGAGAGCCATCCACCACCACCCAGAACCTTCCATGTCCTCCTCCTTGCCCTCCCATGGCCTCTCGCAGTGCTTCCCATCTCAGACCGAAGCAGCCATCCGCCGCGGTCGAGTTCCTGCCCATCTCTGTCGTCTCTGGCACCCGTGATTCAGCCCACCCGCTGCACCTTGGTTCCCCGAGCATGCTGGTGTGCCGAGCGCCACGGGAGGTGGCATGTGTCGCTGACAAAGCTCGTCGGGGCCGGTGCTGCCCCTCTGTCCACGCCGGATCGCTGGAGGAGGAAGAAGGAGCCAGCTGGGCGGGCCCCACCAGCGCACGGGACCCCCTCGTTAGCCACCCGACATTGACCCCGCCCTGCCCACGTGGATAAGTGGCTGGCCCCACCTGTAATCCTCACATCTCCAACCAGACCTAGGCCCGCGTCTTTTAAGCGTCGAAAAGAGGTGAATCCAACGCCCACTTCTTCATCTCGTCGATCCCATTCTGTTGGTATCATTTTCATTATGTTTCAACAATCCAAAAATGACCATTTTGCCCTTGCACTTAATCAACCCCTCCGAGAGAGAACGTTTTCTGGCGATTCTTTCTGCCAGCTTCTCGCACTTTCTCCCGGTGATTTCTTCCACCCCAGGCAAGTCACACCCTCCATTTGCATGATTGCACTGAAGTGACATGGTTTATTTATTTAAACTTGTTTAAAATATTGCATTAGCTATGTATGATTTGTTCATGGCATTTCTCGGAGTATGGTTTGATCTAGATGTTGCCATGATATTGAATAGAGTTCTAGGACTTATGTTTTGATGATTATGTGGATTACATGTGCCTTTGGATTCTTAGTGGCTATTATGATTATTTTCATGATGGTATCTGGTACTATTTTGGAGTATTACTTTGGATATCATGTTGCCTTTGGATTATTAGTGGCTAGTGTTATTTCCATCATGATGCTAGAGGATATTATGTTTTGGATTATGATGTTGGAGATGATGCTTGCATGTGGATCATAGTTGTATAGTTAGTTATTGATATTTGAGTAGTAGTCTTATCGTTCTTGGATTCATCATGATAGTAGTGTTATGCTATCCTCGGAGTATTTTGGTATGACGATATTAAGCTTTGGATTATTTTTTGGATATTGCTATGACTTGGATTATAGTTTGATAGTTGATGTCGGGGTATCAGTTATCACTGTTCTATTTTGGGGATAAATTCCGTTATTAAGTTGGTCAGGTGCCACCGAACCGGGCTTTTCCAGTGCAACCATGCTTACCTTTATGGGAAGGTCCTAACTGGGTCTATTGTCGTGCCTCTCGCCGGTGCCTCCAACCAGGGAAGGTTATGGGCGCGCGCTACCCTGATCAGGTAGGCGGACATAAGCCTTGTGTGCCCGTTGTTGTTATTGTACCCGGGTTGTCCCTGTTTTGGACGGTTTATGTTTGGCCACGATGGTGGTCGTTGGTGCCTTTGTTAGGCACGGGGCCACCCACGACTTAGCCCAAAGGGGAGTTGGTTGGAGTGGCCGGGAGAGTGTCATGGTAGTAGATCGGTTTTGTCGGAACACCGTTGGTCCACCCGAATGGGAGTGCGAGGCCATGGGTTCCGTGGTGTGGGTAAAGTGCGCTACCTCTGCATAGTGTGTGTGTTTAATCTATCGATAGCCGCGTCCTCGGTCATGGGCATGGGTTCGTACTAGATCACACCGTCCGATCAACACTCACATGACGGAATGACTTCTAGGTGATTTATATGTTGATATTTTGAGCAGTACAGATTGGCAGGATGTTGATGATGATGTTGGAGACCAAGTGTTGGTCATGGTAGTGATCGCCAGAAAGATCACCGTTTGAGACCAAATGGTGGTCATGGTAGTGATCGTCGGAAAGATCACCATTTGAGACCAAGTGTTGGTCATGGTTGTGACCGCCGGAATGATCACCGTTTGGTTTTGATCACGAGGTGATCGAGATGGTATATTGCTTGGCCGGTTAGCCAAGAGAGATATGGTTATGGAGATATGAGATGGTGATTTATTAGTATTGTATTAGTTTCATACCATGCTTAGTAGTTGTTTCATCATGGTAGTTGTTAATTAATTAACCTATTAATGCTATGTTATTGTCTTGCCTTGATCTTTATGGTTTTTGTGAGCTTGCAAGTACATTCAATGTTCTGACCTGGCGTGTCATGCCAGATTGCAGGTGATGCCATGATTGATTGATTGCTTGTCAAGGTTTCCATGCGTGCGAGCTAGATCGTGTCCCAGCCAGAGTCCCTGCGGAGTGGAGTTCACCACCTTCGTCGTCGTTCCGCTGCTAGAAGTATTCTGCTGCTACGAGTTGTTTTGCTTCTAGCATCGAGCAAGTGTAGTATCGCAGGTGTAGTGTCACCGTGCTGATGTGCTTCTTTCTAACATCACACCCTTGTATTTTTATTATTGTAATAAGAGATTATTTGCGCTATGTCAAGCAGTGTCGTATTCCAGAGACTTTTCCTCGATCTCTTGGCTGGAATATGGGGCTTTCCGGTTTCTCTGAGCCGGGGTGCCACATTTTTACCTATACATATTTTCTGTTTTCTTTCTCTCTCTTCTTTATTTTTTCAGTTTCCCTGTGGATAACCCCATCACGTAGCACCCGTACACTTTGGTATGTTTTGATGTTTGCCTGGGGCTTTATAGCACCAACATTACGGCAACAAAAGTCTGAACACTTCTTGTAAGTATAGTTCAACACCCCGAATTTAGCATTATATGCATGGGCTCCGAATCATGTCTTTGGTCAATAGTTGGGTTGCCCGGCTCCTGTGCTTGCTATCCAATGTTCTGCTACATCGGCTAGGGTAGTAAAGGGAGAATTACTGCGATTGTGCCCTGGTCTAAACCGGATGAGCACTTCGGTAGAGAAAGCCGAAAACTGACTGTCATGATGCGGCGAGAGCCGGTCAGCTGTTCGGAGGTCTCAAATCATTGGAGGTTTTTCCGCATTTCACGAATGATCGGTACTTCCCGATCAGACGCTGACAGCACCCTGGTTCGTATACCAGGGGCTGCGCCTATGTTTTATTATAAAACTCCTATGGCTAAGTGAGGGTGTTCAAGCCGTATAGTCTGGTTGCCTGGTTCGTTGCGCTAAACAACTCCTTTAAGGACCATATAATTGGATCAAGATTGTTTAGATACCATCCCGAACACCTCCGTACTACCTATGTGAGGGCAGAAGCCAACGACTGGCCAACCCTTAGATTTCATACAACACGGCCGCACAGGAGGATGCAATTAAAACATAATGAGAATTATATTACAAAGCGGATTTGTTTTCATAATACAAGGCAAAATACGAGTGTATTCACTCGAAAATAACGTCCTGCCCGCACTACGCGGCTACAATACGAGACCCCTCTAGGACATCCGCAATGTAGCACTCGGGCGTACGGTGCTCCTTGCCCTTCGGCGCCCCCTTGGTCAGCTCGACGGCATCCATCTTCGCCCACCACATTTTGCAACGAGCAAAGGCCATCCGGGCACCTTCACTACAGACCGACCGCCTTACGACCTCAAGCCACAGGCAGGCACTAACAAGCCGATTCACAAGCCCGGAGTAGCTGCTGGGCACCGGCGCAGAAGGCCATAGCCGGACTATCAGGTCCCTCATGGCCAGCTCGGCCGCCTTGTGCAGCTCGACCAAATTTTTCAGCTCGTTGCTGAAGGATACCAGATGTTCTGGCCCAAGATATTGAGACCACAATAGCTTATCCGTCGAACTCCCTTCCTTGGCTTGATCGAATTCAGCAGCATCGGATACGCTGCATGGCAAATCCGTGAACACCCCTGTAGAGCACCGAATTCGGGTAAGTAAAAGGAGCGTCTCTTTCATAGACTTGCCTTGCATAATGAAAGCCTTACCCGCCGCAATCTTCTTAGCCGCCTGGAGTTCCTGAAGGGCACTCTAGGCCTCGGCTCGAGCCTCTTGCCTCTTGTGCACTCTGGCAGGCCTTCGCAAGTTTAGATGCCTACGTCTTCGAATCACGCTTCAGGGACTCATACTTCTTGACGGCATCCTGAAGCTCTTGCTGAACCTCGCTGACCCGGGCCTCATGATTTTAGCGTACAACGTGTTCCTTGCTAGCTTTACCCTCGGCCTCGGGTAATTCCTTCTTGAGGGCCGCCACCTCGGTCGTGGCCCCTAGCATAGTCCATGACACTTTAGTCAGCATGAAGTATTCATCCATCCTAACATACACGCACAAGTTACTGCATACGTTAGCTGCCCTCCAGCTGCTTCTTCATAAGGCTGAGCTCTTTCTCGGCCCGCTCCAGTCTCCGCTTCAATTTGGAGACATCCGTAGTATGAGCGGCAGCAGCCAGCAATGATGCCTGCTTATTTTTATAGACATCATATATTAGACTCCTGCGAAAATTGTTTTGATCCTCTGTTCGGCTTTTCTTTCCGAACACCGAACAGAGCATCAGGGGCTACTGTCTATGCTGTGATATTCTTTCTACAATTATTATTACCTCAAAGCCTGTTAAAAGGCTAGTGCAGGCTTCGGTCAGCCCATTTTTGGCAGACTGAACCTTTTTGATCACCGTACCCATGAGGACACGGTGTTCATCTACAATAGAAGCACCTCGTAGTGCTTCCAGCAGATCATCTGGCACCTCTGGTTGGACAGAGGTCACCAGCGGAACAGGCACACCCCCTCCTTTCAGGGAAGGCCGTTCGCCGGACTCCGAAACCGCACAGGTCTCTAGAACGATATCCGGTTGGGGGCAGAATGGAACTCGGCCCCCACCATCAGTCCCCATGGGGGCTTCTTCCCCCATGTGTCCGGCGGCCATGGAGTCATCCTTGGACGCCGCCCTGATGATTTCCGGAGCCTCCTCTTGGTCGGGAAAGGCCCTTTGGGACACCACCTAATCGTTGCCTTTGGGCGAGGTAGAGCGAGCAGGTGGTGGCGACATGCTAGCCATCTCCTTTGAGTCTAGCGAGCCCTCTCTCGAGGGTTGCGAAGAATTGTCGCGGGCTGGACTACAATAGCATAAATTAAACATATTAATATGGCAAAGGGGAAGGGCCATACATTTGTATGAGCATAAGGTCTTTGGTACTTACTAAGTGGCCCGAGGCTTGGTCCGGGGCATTCGTTCCGGACTGCTATCGACATCCCACGTGGAGTTCTCCGCAAGGGAGCCTTTCCCCCTGTTGGGTGCCTTCACCTCTAGGTTCGTGGAGGCCACCCTTTTCTTCCTTCCCCCCTCAGGGGGGAGTTGTTTTCTTCCTCCTCCTCGTCATCGTCTTCGGCAACCAGAGGGTCAGTTTCGTCTTCGGACAACAGGTCTGAAGTATCCTTTCGACAAAGGCCACTCCTGGTCCCCTTGGCTGCCATCTTGGTCTTCTTCTCTTGCACTTCATAAGGCGCCGGGAACAACATCTTCGTCGGGAGTGGGGTATCTTTGTCTTCGGGTAGCGGGGCTGCACAGTTAATCCAACTCGCTATGTCGGTCCAGGCCTAAGAAAATATTGACATGAGAGCTTAGACTTCTTTCTCACAATAGGCTAGTAAATATTATGCCTTGAGAGCGTGAGAGAGCTTACCGAATTGGCTTGGCGTGTAACGCCCTCAATGCGGCTATATCTCCCACGTGTCGAAGCACGACTTAGAGGCATAACCGCATTGAAAGCAATGTCGCAAGTGAGGTAATCTTCACACAACCCATGTAATACATAAGGGAAAAAGATACATAGTTGGCTTACAATCGCCACTTCACACAATTACATGAATAAAGCATTACATCATCCAAATAAAATCAAGGTCCGACTACGGAACCAAAATAAAAGAAGAACCCCAAATGCGACACAGTCCCCGATCGACCCCAACTGGGCTCCACTACTGATCAACTAGAATGAAACAACACAAAGGACAAGATCTTCATCGAGCTCCTCCTGAGCTTGGTTGCATCCTCTGCACGGACGCAACGGCACCTGCAAACTGGTTTTGGAAGTAATCTGTGAGCCACGGGGACTCAGCAATCTCGCACCCTCACGATCAAGACTATTTAAGCTTATGGGTAAGGTAAAAGGTATGAGGTGGAGCTGCAGCAAGCGACTAGCATATATGGTGGCTAACCTGTTCGCAAAAGAGAGCGAGAAGAGAAGGCAAAGCACGAACGAAGAACTATGATCAAGAAGTGATCCTATAGCAACCTACGTCAAGCATAACTCCAACACCGTGTTCACTTCCCGGACTCCGCCGGAAAGAGACCATCATAGTTACACACATGGTTGATGTATTTGAATTAAGGTCAACTTCAGGTTTTCTACAACTGGACATTAACAAATTCCCATCTGCCCATAACCACAGGCATGGCTTTCGAAAGTTCAAATCCCTGCAGGGGTGTCCCAACTTAGCCCATCACAAGCTCTCACGGTCAACGAAGGAATGGACCATCTAGCGGGAAGACCCGATCAGACTCGGAATCCCGGTTACAAGACATTTTGACAAGGTAAAACTAAACCAGCAACACCGCCCGAATGTGCCGACAAATCCCGATAGGAGCTGCACATATCTCTTTCTCAGGGCACACTCAGATTGTCTTAGGTATGGGTAGGCCAGGCCAGAGTTGCCCCTGGTGGCCACCGGCAGCTGACAGGTTGGACCGACACTCAAAGGAGCACTGGCCCGGGGGGTTAAAATAATGATGACCCTTGAGTCTGCAGAACCCAAGGGAAAGAAAAGGCTAGGTGGCAAATGTTAAAACCAAGGTTGGGCATTGCTGGAGGAGTTTTATTCAAGGAGAACTGTCAAGGGGTTCCCATTATTACCCAACCGCGTAAGGAACGCAAAATCCGGAAACATAACACCGATATGACGGAAACTAGGGCGGCAAGAGTGGAACGAAACACCAGGCATAAGGCCGAGCCTTCCAACCTTTACCAAGTATATAGATGCATTAATTAAATAAGATATATTGTGATATCCCAACAAGTAAACATGTTCCAACAAGGAATAACATCTCCATGTTCCAACAAGGAACAAACTTCAATCTTCACCTGCAACTAACAACGCTATAAGAGGGGCTGAGCAAAGCGGTAACATAGCCAAACAACGGGTTGCTAGGACAAGGTGGGTTAGAGGCTTGGTTCAACAATATGGGAGGCATGATAAGCAAGTCGTAGGTATCGCAGCATAGGCATAGCAAAAGAGCGGGCAACTAGCAAGCAAAGATAGAAGTGATTTCGAGGGTATGATCATCTTGCCTGAAATCCCACAAGGAAGAAGAACGAGTCCATGAAGAAGACAAACGGACGTAGTCGAACGGGTCCTCCCAAACGCGATGTTACCAGAACCAACCCGAAGAAGCAATCACCGGAAAGAAGCACACAACATAGTAAACAACCAACACATGAACATGGTATGATAAGCGGGATGCAGTATGCAATGCATATGCATGATTTGACAAGGAATGAATGAACCTGGGCTCAACTTGGAAATCCAAGTGTGCCACTAGAAAGAGGATATGATTTCGGTTGAAATCGATATAAAGATCACCGGAATCGGATGCACGGTTTGGAAATGGCAAGCAATTCAAATATGGCACCGGTCTGCAATTTACAGCAAGTAGCCATCTAAATGCAACAAGTTAAACATGCTACAGCACTCAAACTAGGCAACAAAATACATGGCAGGGATCCACTCATGATGCTTGATAAAACATGAACACCGAGCTACGGCCAATTCATCCATTAGCAGGTTCAAACAAGCATGGCAAAAGTGCAATTGGTAAACAGGTTTCAGACTTAGTGAAATTAACACAAGCATGGAATTTCAGATCAGGAACTTAACATGGCAAAGAAAGGCATGTCATGGAGCTACTCAAAGAGCTTAACAAAAGTCCCTTAGTGACGTTGAGCCAAAAGGGATCAGAAAATACAATTGCAAGCATGTGAACATGGAAAAAACATAATCAGATCACAGGCTTAGTGAAAACTGGAGCATGCTGAAACAGATATCAAGTAGGCATGTTTACGAGCTCGATGCACTCACTACAGAGAAAGGCATGACAATCTAAGCATATACCCATCAAGAATACACATAATACAAGCTATACATGGCAAGAACAATAACATAGCATGCACGGATCAACTACAACATCCTCGGCAACATCCTCACGAAATAGCCAAAGTAGAGCTCGATTGACTCAAGCTAGGGTGCTCCATAATTGCAAACAAAGACATGGATGGATAGAGCACTACAATATTAACAAAACATCCTTACTGATCATCCTTAAAAGAGGCATAGATCACTAGGAAACAACATGAACATATGGCATAATGAGATAAACAGTTCAAGGACTTAGTGGAAATGCTAAGTCCCTGAAATCAGCATTAACGAATGCACCACTTTGCAAGCTTGTGCAAGTCACCACACACATCACAAAAATACATCGGTTGCACCTCTGGATAGATATCAAAACATATAACAAAACTCATGTAGAGCTCATGGGCATATCATGCACACAATAATCATGGCAAAAATGACAAATAGCTATTTGGAGCAGCAGATCTGACAACTAACTCAAATAGCACTCTTCTAACAGCATTTCAGGCATCAAGACGAACTCAAATGATAATGATGCAATGAGATGAAACGATGTACTCTCTGAGACAAACATTTTGATATGCTAAACGCGCAAAATGGAGCTACGGGTGATGAGTTATGGCATGATGAACATGGGCATATGAAACATGGAAAACTCGGGGACTTAGTGAAAATCGCAAAGTCTAGAACTGGGCGTAAGATAATATGTCGCGCATGGGGCAGGGAATAGTGGTGGCTCACCCATGGGCTTCAGCCCAACACGAAGAGGAAGGAGGCGGGCAAGCTGGGCCGGACTCGGGCGCGGCTTGCGAGGCCCACGCGGAGGATCGACCGGGTCGTCGTCGTCTTCAACGACGCGGTCTACGGTGGCAGCGGTGGAGCTTGCTGCGGCGATGATGGACGGCGAGACGGCGAAGCAGGAGCGGAGGAGGTTCGGGAGGTGCTGGAAGGATGGATCCAGGCGGCGGCTCCCCAGATCCGGCACGGGAACGGTGCGGTGGCGCGCAGGCGGAGCTCGGGCCGGGCGGCGCGGACCACGGTGACCTCCGGCGAGGTGCAGGGACGGCGGGGAGGCGGTTGAGGAGGCGAGGCGCGGTGGCCGGCGACGGCGAGAGAGGCGTCTCCGGTGAGAGGCGCGGAGGAGCGAGGCGGTCGGGCGACCGCGGCGGCTCCGGGCTCGCGCGGGCCCGTGATGGGCTCCGCAGGCCGGCGCGGTGGGAGGCGGTGCGCTGGATAGGTGGCGGGCTCCGGTTGGGCGCGGGGGCGGTAGCGATGACGTGGCGGCCTGGTATAGGCCGGAGCGACGTGGCGGCGGCGGCAGACACGTCCAGCGGTGGGGCGGACATGTCCGGCAGCATGCGGGAGTTGGATCTAGGGTTTGGACTGCGGGATCTTCGGAGGGAGACACATATTTATAGGTAGAGGGAGCTAGGAGAGTACAAATGACGTGCGGTTTTCGGCCACGCGATCGTGATCGAACGACCGAGATGACGGAGTAGGTTTAGGTGGGTTTTTGGGCCAACTTGGAGGGATGTTGGGCTGCAACACACATGAGGCCTGTTTGGTCCCTCGGTTAACCGTTGGAGTATCAAACGAAGTCCAAATGGTACGAAACTTGACAGGCCGTCTACCAGTGGTAAACCAAGGCCACTTGGCAAGTCTCGGTCCAATCCGGAAATGTTTAATCACCATACATGAAAGAAAGGTAGAATTGACCACCGGAGGAGAACGAAGCGCCGGAATGCAAAACGGACAATGGGGAAAAAGCTCGGATGCATGAGACGAACATGTATGCAAAAGAAAAGCACATGATGACATGATATGCAATGCATGACACACAAGCAATGACAAGGCAACAACAACGAATAACTGGAGGACACCTGGCACATCGGTCACGGGGCGTTACATGGCGCTTTGAGCTAAGCCCACGACCTCGGTTGTAGGTGGTGGCGTCTCGCCGGCCTTGAAGAGCACTTTCCAGATATCCTCGTGCGTTGTACCTAAGAGCTCTAGCAGCATATGGTGCTTGGCCGGATCGAATTCCCATAAATAGCAGGTCTAGCGTTGGCACGGGAGGATCCGGTGGATGAGCATGACCTGGATCACATTGACAAGCTTGATGTTGTTAGATATCATGTTCTGGACACACGTCTGGAGCCCTGTCAGATCGTCCGAAGTACCCCAGGATAGGCCCTTCTCTTGCCAGGAGGTGAGCCGCATCGGAGCTCCGGATTGGAATTCGGGGGCCGCCATCTAGTTGGCGTCGCATGGCTCGGTGATGTAGAACCACCCTGATTACCACCCCTTCACCGTTTCCACGAAAGAACCTTCGAGCTAGGTGACGTTGGGCATCCTACCCAACATAGCTCCTCCGCACTCTGCCTGTTGACTGCTCACCACCTTCGGCTTCATGTTAAAAGTCTTCAGCCATAGGCCGAAATGAGGTGGGATGCGGAGAAAGGCCTCGCACACGACTATAAATGCTGAGATGTTGAGAATAAAGTTGGGGGCTAGATCATGGAAATCTAGCCCATGATAAAACATTAGTCCGCGGACAAACGGGTGGAGAGGGAATCCAAGCCCGCAGACAAAATGTGTGAGGAACACCACTCTCTCATGAGGCTCGGGGGTGGGGACGATCTGTCCCACGGCCGGAAGTCAGTAAACGATTTCCTTGGCCAGGGGGTGGGGACGATCTGTCCCTCGGCCAGAAGTCGGTAAACGATTTCCTTGGCCAGGTATCCGGCCTCACGGATCTCCTCTATATTTTTTCTCTTAACGGAGGAGGCCATAAATTTGCCGCCAGCTCCGGATTCGGACATGATTGGGTGTTTGTTTGAATGGGAGCGAATGAGGACTTGGGCGTTAGAGCTCAAGAACGGAGAGGGGGGAAGAAAGCGTGGGAGAAGAAAGGGGAATCTTATCTCCTTATAAGGACAGTGAATATCGAACGCCCCCCCCCATTCGCCTTAAAATTCGCATGCTCCCAAGGGCTATGTAAACGGAGCGGTTGGGTTACCCACGCCCGTACTGATGAGAATCCCGTAATAAGGGGACACGATCTCTTCTTTAACAAGACGTGCCAATGACAACCGCGTCTCAAAACGTGGGGCGAAAAACGGTTCAAAATTATGACCGGACAGCAGTGACGTTGCATTATTAAAGTTGTCAGCAAATTGGACTTGTGTGTCATTATATTCTCTCTGCGGTTGTGTGTGGTGTGTGTTACAGGTTCGGACACGATCAATTCGTCTGGAGACTATTCGGGAGTTCAGAAGGAGGAATCCGCCTTGCAATGCCGAAGACAGTACTACGCGTCGGATACCTTGTCATTGAAGCTAGGTTCAGGGGCTACTGAGGGAGTCCTAGACTAAGGGGTCCTCGGGCGTCCGGCCTGTTATCTATGGGCCGGACTGATGGGCTGTGAAGATACGAAGACTGAAGAATACACCCGTGTCCGGACGGGACTCTCCTTGGCGTGGAAGGCAAGCTTGGCGACGTAATATGTAAATTCCCTTCTTTTGTAACCGACCTTGTGTAACCCTAGATCCTCCGGGTTTCTATATAAACCGGAGGACATAGTCCGGATAGGATAATCAATACCTTAGTCATACATGCTAGACTTCTAGGATTTAGCCATTACGATCTCGTGGTAGATCAACTCTTGTAATACTCGTATTCATCAATATCAATCAAGCAGGACGTAGGGTATTACCTCCATCAAGAGGACCCGAACCTGGGTAAAACTTCGTGTCCCCTGTCTCCTGTTACCATCAACCTTAGACGCACGGTTCGGGACCCCCTACCTGAGATCCGCCGGTTTTGACACCGACACATACCCTCAGCCCCGAGGGTGAACTACTCCCTCCTCGTCATGGAGAGCGCCGGGATGATGAAGATGGCCACCGGAGATGGATTCCCCCCTCCGGCAGGGTGCCAGAACGGCTCTAGATTGGTTTTCGGTGGCTACGGAGGCTTCTGGCGGCGGTACTCCCGATCTATTCGGTTCCTCGATGTTTTTAGGGTATATTGACATATATAGGCAAAAGAAGTCGGTCAGGGGAGCCATGAGGGGCCCACGAGGATGGGGGGATCGCCCAGGGGGGTAGGGCGTGCCTCCCTACCCCGTCGCTTCCTCGAAGCTTCCCTGACGTCTACTCCAAGTCTCCTGGATTGCGTCCGTTCCAAAAATAACTCTCCTGAAGGTTTCATTCCGTTTGGACTCCGTTTGATATTCCTTTTCTTCGAAACATTGAAATAGGCAAGAAAATAGCAATTTGGGTTGGGCCTCCGGTTAATAGGTTAGTCCCAAAAATAATATAAAAGTGTATAATAAATCCCATAAACATCCAAAACAGATAACATAATAGCATGGAACAATCAAAAATTATAGATACGTTGGAGACGTATCAAGCATCCCCAAGATTAATTCATGCTCGTCCTCGAGTAGGTAAATGATAAAATTAGAATTTTTTATGTGGAATGCTTTCTAGAATATTCTTCAATGTATTTTTCTCTATCATGGCATGAATGTTCAAATCCGAAAGATTCATCATAAAAGTTTACTGTTGACATAAAAATAGAAATACTCCAAGTATGCCAATCAAGCAATTGTGTCTTATGAAAATACCATAGCCAAAGAAAACTTATCCCCACAAAGTCATATAGTTTGGCCATGCTTCATTTTCGTCACACAAAATGCTCTCATCATGCACAACCCCAATGACAAGCCAAGAAATTATTTCATACTTAGCCTTTTCAAACTCTTTCAACTTTTACGCAATACATGAGCGCGAGCCATGGAGATAGCACTATGGGTGGAATAGAATATGATGATTGAGGTTGTGTGAGAAGACAAAAAGGGAGAAAGTCTCACATTGACACGGCTAATCAATGGGCTATGGAGATGCCCACCGATTGATGTCAATGCAAGGAGTAGGGATTGCCATGCAACGGATGCACTAGAGCTATAAATATATGAAAGCTCATCAAAGAAACTAAGTGGGTGTGCATCCAACTCGCTTGCTCACGAAGACCTAGGGCATGTGAGGAAGCCCATCATTGGAATATACAGGCCAATTTCTATAATGAAAAATTCCCACTAGTATATTAAAGTGACAAAATAAGAGACTCTCTATCATGAAGATCATGGTTCTACTTTGAAGCACAAGTGTGAAAAAAGGATAGTAACATTGTCCCTTTTCTCTTTTTCTCTCATTCTCCTTTTTTTATTTGGGCCTTCTTTCTTTTTCTTTTTTGGGCCTCTTTTCTTTTCTTTTCTTTTTTCTTTTTTTCGTCTGGAGTCTCATCCCGACTTGTGGGGGAATTATAGTCTCCATCTTCCTTTCCTCGATAATGCTCTAATGATGATCATCACACTTTTATTTTCTTACAACTCAAGAATTACAACTCGATACTTAGAACAAAATATGACTCTATGTGAATGCCTCCGGTGGTGTACCGGGATTACGATGAATCAAGAGTGACATGTATGAAAAATTAAGCATGGTGGCCTTGCCACAAATACGATGTCAACTATATGATCATGCAAAGCAATATGACAATGATGATGCGTGTCATAATAAATGGAACGATGGAAAATTGCATGGCAATATATCTCGAAATGGCTATGGAAATGCCATAAGAGGTAGGTATGATGGCTGTTTTGAGGAAGATATAAAGTGGCTTATGCGTGATAGAGTGTATCATATCACGGGGTTTGGATGCACCGGCGAAGTTTGCACCAACTCTCAAGGTGAGAAAGGGTAATGCACGGTACCGAAGAGGCTACTAATGATGGAAGGGTCAGAGTGCGTATAATCCATAGACTCAACATTAGTCATAAAGAACTCACATACTTATTGCAAAAATCTACAAGTCATCAAAACCAAGCACTACGTGCATGCTCCTAGTGGGATAGATTGGTAGGAAAAGACCATCGCTCGTCCCCAACCGCCATCCATAAGGAAAGCAATCAAAGAACACCCCATGCTTCAAATTTATCATATAACGTTTACCATATGTGCATGTTACGGGACTTGCCAACTTCAACACAAGTATTCATCAATTTCACAATTACTCAACTAGCACACCTCTAATATTACCACCTTTATATCTCAAAACAATCTATCAAGCATCCAACTTCTCTTAGCATTTAAAATTTATAACCAAAGTCAATTACCATGCTGTTCTAAAGGACTCTCAAAATGATATAAGTGAAGCATGAGAGATCAATTATTTCTATGAAACAGAACCACCGCCGTGCTCTAAAAGATATAAGCTAAGCACTAGAGCAAAAATTATCCAACTCAAAAGATATAATTGAAGCACATAGAGTGTTCTAATAAATTCTAATTCATGTGTTTCTCTCCCAAAAGGTGTGTACAGCATGGATGATTGTGGTAATCTAAAAAGCAAAGAATCAAATCATACAAGATGCTCCAAGCAAAACACATATGACGTGGCGAATAAAAATATAGCTTCAAGTAAAGTTACCGATGGACGAAGATGAAAGAGGGGATGCCTTCCGGGGAATCCCCAAGCTTAGGCTTTTGGTTGTCCTTGGATTTTACCTTGGGGTGCCTTGGGCATCCCCAAGCTTAGGCTCTTGCCACTCCTTGTTCCATAATCCATTAACTCTTTACCCAAAACATGAAAACTTCACAACACAAAACTTAAAAGAAAATATTCGTGAGCTCCGTTAGTAAAAGAAAACAAACCACCATTTCAAGGTACTGTAATGAACTCATTATTTATTTATATTGGTGTTAAACCTACTGTATTACAACTTTTCTATGGTTCATAAACTCCGTAGATTCATCAAAATAAGCAAACAACACCCGAAAAACAGAATCTGTCAAAAACAGAACAGTCTGTAGTAATCTGTAGGTTTCGAATACTTCTGAACCCCAAAAATTCTAAAATAAATTGATGTACGTGAGAAATTTCTCTATTAATTATCTGCAAAAATAATTAACTAAATATCACTGTCCATTAAAAAATGGCAGCAATTCTCGTGAGCGCTAAAGTTTATGTTTTTTTACAGCAAGATCAAAAAGACTCTCCCCAAGTCTTCCCAAAGGTTCTACTTGGCACAAACACTAATTAAAACATAAAACAACATCTAACCAGAGGCTAGGTAGATTATTTATTACTAAACAGGAATAAAACGCAAGGAACAAAAATAAAATTGGGTTGCCTCCCAACAAGCGCTAACATTTAACGCCCCTAGCTAGGCATGATGATTTCAATGATGCTCACACAAAAGATAAGAATTGAAACATAAAGAGAGCATCATGAATAATATGACTAGCACATTTAAGTCTAACTCAATTCCTACGCATAGGGATTTTGTGAGCAAACAACTTATGGGAACAATAATCACATAGCATAGGAAGGCAAAACAAGCATAACTTTAAAACTTTAAGTACATAGAGAGGAAACGTGATATTATTGCAATTCCTACAAGCATATATTCCTCCCTCATAATAATTTTCAGTAGCATCATGAATGAATTCAACAATATAACCATCACATAAAGCATTCTTTTCATGATCTACAAGCATAAAAAATTTATTACTCTCCACATAAGCAAAATCCTCCTCTTTCAGAATAGTGGGAGTATCATAAAAGACTCCAATACTATAAATTGTTTCCACATTAAAAGAGTAATGTCCAGAAAAAGGATACTCATAATCATGAAAAGTTTTATAAATATAATCATCACTACTTTTTATAGCATAAGCGTCATCACAATAATCATCATAAGTAGCAACTTTGTTCTCATCATAATCAATTGAAACCTCTTCCAAGATAGTGGAATCATTACTAAAAAGTCATGACCTCTCCAAATCCACTTTCATAACTATCACAATAAGAATCAACACCCTCCAAAATAGTGGGATCATTACTTCCTAAAGTTGACACTCTTCCAAACCCACTTTCATCAATAGAATCATCATAAGTAGGGGGCATGCTATCATCATAACAAATTCGCATATCAAAACTTGGGAGGCTGAAAATATCATCGTCATTAAACATAGCATCCCCAAGCTTGGGGCAAACATTAATTGCAGCAAATATATTATCAAACATGTCATTCTCATCAAACATAGCATCCCCAAGCTTGGGCCTTTTCATATCATAAGCATAATCACTCTCATCATTAATAGTATGGATAGCGCCAATAGTATAGCAATTATCATCATCACAATGAGTAATAGGAGCAACATCATTTGGGCGGATTACCTTATTACCTTTACTTCTTTGTCTTTTCTTTTTCTTCTTCACATTATGTGTGGGTTCAATCCTCTTTTTGGAGCTCCTTATTAATGAGATTGGTTGAATAGAAGGCTCCTCCTCGTTACCTAATTCATCATAAGAAATAATAGGAGGATATTGGGAAGCTTGTCGGATTTTGGGTTCCGGCAGACCCTTGAGGTTCGAACACTGGGGTGTGCGCGGAGATCTCTCCCCCACCGATCTACGCCCAACCTCCTCGCGTGATCTAAGCTGGAGACAACGAACAACACAAGGGACACGAGGTATATATTGGTTCGGGCCACTGTTGTGGTGTAATACCCTACTCCAGTGTGTGGTGTGGTGGATTGCCTCAGGGGCTGCTGATGAACAGTACAAGGGAAGAACAGCCTCGCGAGAGGTGTTCTTGAGCTGGTGCGATGAACTGCTAGGGTGAGTTCAGTCGTCTCTCTCTCTCTCTCACTGCTAGGGCTCTACCAGATTTCAAGATGTCCCTCTGCTCGGTGTGGCTAGTTCTACTTATAGAGGCCCTGGGCCTCTCCCCAAATAATGAGCGGGAAGGGCGCCAACAATTGGCCATTTTGAAAGGGAACATCTAGTACAAGTTATCCTGACCAAAGGTGGTCTTCGGCTGCCAAAAGTACTGGTGATGACGTAGTCATAGGCTCCACGGTGACCTCCGTCCTGCCGCTCTGCTCGTCTTGGTCTCGTTGCACCGGAATGGTAACCTTTGCCCGATGCCTTGGCCTATGCTTGCCCCCTTTGCACCAAAGGGGAAACAAGGACACTGCGCAGGCCGGCGCCCGCCTGGCGCCTGCCTGGTCTCGATCGTCATGGCTTGCGTCACGGGCTCCTCGCGAGGTAACCCTGCCTTGATCTCTCCGCCTCCTCGCGAGCCCCCCTGATGAGGCTGCCTCTAAGGAAGCTTCATGTCGTACGCCCCGCGAGGCATGGCCCCTCGTGAGGGTCTTGAGCTTGAGCTGATGAAGATGGGCCGCGCTGTGCCCCCACTTGAGCCACGCCGCAGGCCGCAGGCAGGCAAGTATGGGGACCCCCATTCCTAGAACACCGACAGTAGCCCCCGGGCCCAAGGCGCGCCCGGGCTTGGCCTAGCAGGAAAGCGAAGGGGCAAGCGCGAAGCGCCGCGGGCCCTAACAGCCTACGGCCTTGGGTGCCACATGGCGTTTGATTGGACGTGGGCGACTACGCTTCGCCACGACGCCTCGGCGACCGCACTACTTGATAAGTCCCTACATGCAGAGAAACCGATCATGATTACCTGCGATCGTGGTGCTTGGTGGTTGGCCTCCTGCGGCTATAAGGATGGGGCTGCGCGAGCCCCTTCAGCCCGTCCCTTCTTGCTGCTCCTTTTCTTCTTCTTGGCTACTCTCCGTCCCCATGGCCCCAAAGAGGTTCTCGGCCGCGGAGAAAGGAAAGGCCCCCCAGGCAGGGCCTGACTCCCCCCCGACCAAGTGCGGCCGAGGCCGCCCTCGTAAGTATACCATGGTCCCCGTGGTGGCCTCCCGTGGCCATGGAGGCGGTTCCCTGCGCGGTGGTGAGCGCCTGGTTGCCGGAGGGGGCACGCCGTGGGTGTGCGCCCCCCTAGGCCACGTTTTCGGTCTATGGAGGTGCTGTCAGAGTTTGTCATGT
Organism: Triticum monococcum; assembly: GCA_034509565.1. Lineage (NCBI taxonomy): Eukaryota > Viridiplantae > Streptophyta > Magnoliopsida > Poales > Poaceae > Triticum > Triticum monococcum. The sequence goes on from CM067844.1 coordinate 414,424,341, forward strand.
GGTCGGCGGACCCATCCAGCACCAGGCTCCAGCTCCCCCGTTTCTTCGTAGATGAACTGCCGGCCAGCGCTCGGTGCGGCTTCTGGCTCTAGGCAGACGGCTGCTGCAGCAGGGCCTCCCGGGCTTCGCTGGAGGTCTCCGTTTCTGGGAATGGGGCTCTGACGCCCGGATGGCAAACATTTGCCCGTGCGCGCGGCGTGGGCCGGTGGTGCACCCTGTACTTCAAGTTTGATGGCGACGCCACCCTCTACGTGAGGGTGTTCGGGGAAAATGGTCGCCATGCGGGGTGTTGCCCTGAAGACGACGACCGCGGCCGCCTGCCCAGCCCCGGCACTGACCAGGATGAAGATGGCGGCTGGCGTACAAGTGGAGGTGCTCGGGGTTCGCTGAGCTTCGGCGACGCTCTCTCAGGCAGCAGCTCCTCCAGTGGTGGCCGCGACCAGCCCCCACCCCGTCGCGCCCGCCTGGGTGAAGGTAGCGGGTCAGCCCGCCGTCGCGCCACGGTGAAGCGAGAGGAGGGATCCGCCTGAGCCCCAGGAGCAGCTGGAGCCTTTGTTGTGGGCTGGCGCAGGACGAATTGCGCCCGTTTTGTTTTCTTTCTTACCCTGCGCAAAAACAGAAAGTAATGTAGGGCCCCGCGGGGGCGTGTTAGAACTGCTGCTGTTTAACCATCGTGTTGTTTCCGCTATTTCTGCGCTGTGTTTCCGCACCGCGCACCCATGTGTGGGAACTATTTTAGCTCGGTGGGGCTTGGCGCGGTCCTTGCCTCCCAAGGCCGTGGCCTCCTCGTGCGCTTCGTGCCCTGCAAGGATCAGTAGGAGGGGTAACTTACGGTCTTGGTTGTGGGGGCGACCGGCCCAGGTCCTGCGCTCGTGTCGCGATGACCATGGGGCACGGACTGGGAGGGGTGCTCCCGCAGAGGACTCGGATAGGAAAGCTCCAAACGATCGGGGCAGAAAACACTCGCGAGGGCGCCCGCGAACCTCCCTCGCGAGACTTGTGCGAGAGAAAACGAGGCAAGCGAGCGAGAAAGACAAAGAGTCACAAGCCAGGAACGTCAGCAACTCCAATAAAACTTCAAATGAGAATAAACAAGCCAACTGCAGAAAGCAAATGGGAAAGCCGCTTCCGGCACCTATTCTAGTCTTCGACGTCTTCTCACCAGGGCAGAGCTAAGTGCTGCCACTGGGCGTGGGCGGGAGCCCCCGAGGCCCAACGGCGGCACTCCGGAGACTCCAGGGCATGTACAGCCCCACTCATTACTACGTGAGAGTGTCACGGGCGGCGAGCTTCACAGGTACCGGGCCTTTCCCAAAAGGCATCAGCTTCACAGGCATTCGCCTTCTTCACAGGCACCGGGTCTTTCCCAAAACACAGCAGCTTCACAGGCATTCGCCTTCTTCACAGGCACTGGGCCTTTCTCAAAACGCAGCAGCTTCACAGGCATTCACCTTCTTCACAGGCACCGGGCCTTTCCCAAAACGCAGCAGCTTCACAGGCATTCGCCTTCTTCACAGGCACCGGGCCTTTCCCAAAATGCAGCAGCTTCGCAGGCATTCACCTTCTTCACAGGCACCGGGCCTTTCCCAAAACGCAGCAGCTTCACAGGCATTCGCCTTCTTCACAGGCACCGGGCCTTTCCCAAAATGCAGCAGCTTCACAGGCATTCGCCTTCTTCACAGGCACCGGGCCTTTCCTAGGCGCTAGGCCTCGCTCAGGGATAGAACCTCTGGAGATGTTGAATGTTCCACGCGTTCTGGATGGGTACCCCCTCCGTGGTCTCCAAGCGTGCGGACCCAGGCCTAGAGACATGAACAACCTTGAATGGGCCCTCCCACATGGGAGAGAGCATGTGCAGCCCCTCCCTGCAGAGAACCCGTCTGAGCACGAGATCCCCTACCTCAAGAGTTCTGGGGCGGATGTTGCGGCAGTGGTATCGTCACAGCGCCTGTTGATACCTTGCCGCTTGCAGCGCGACTTCTCGACGGTGTTCCTCCCCCAGCATAAGATCCGTCCCCCGCATGGCGTCCTGCTGCGTCTCGTGGAACGCCAGGACCCGTGCGGAGCGACGCCTGACCTCGTGAGGGAGAACAGCCTCTGCTCCGTAGACGAGGAAGAACAGGGTCTCACCAGTCGGCTTGGTCGCAGTTGTGCGGATTGACCACAGCACGGACTGGAGCTCGTCGTACCAGCCCCTGCCGCAAGCCTCCAGCTTCTTCTTGAAAGTCCTGGCTTTGAGGCCCCTCACGACCTCCGCGTTGGCCCGCTCGGCCTGGCCGTTACTCCGGGGGTGTGCTACCGAAGCGTAGCATATCTGCGTTCCAAGGTTAGCATAGTACGTTTTGAAGAGATTACTGGTGAATTGTGAACCATTGTCAGTGATGATGCGGTTGGGCACCCCAAATCGGCTCACGAGGCCCTTGATGAATTTGACCACAGAGCCTGCCGGATTGTGCGGACGGCTTCCACCTTAGCCCACTTGGTGAATTTGTCCACGGCGACGTAGAGGTAGCGATAGCCCCCTGGCGCTCGAGGAAACGGGCCCAGAATGTCCAGCCCCCAAACTGCGAACGGCCATGAGAGGGGTATAGTCTGTAGACCCCCCGCAGGCTGATGGATCTGCTTAGCGTGAAACTGGCAGGCCTTGCAAGCCTTCACAAGCTCAACGGCGTCGTTGAGCGTCGTGGGCCAGTAGAATCCACTACGAAACGCCTTGCCAACGAGGGTGCGTGATGACGAGTGGTGCCCGCAGTCTCCGCCGTGTTTGTCCGCCAGTAGCTCCTCCCCTTGCTCTCGGGAGATGCAACGTAGGGACACATCATTTGGTCGCTTCCTGTAGAGCTCTCCATCCCTGATGCAATAAGCCGTGGCCTGCCGCGCCACATGCTCCGCTTCCTCCTCATTCTCGGGCAGAGTCCCTTGCATCAGGTAGTTCTTGAGCTCCGGGATCCAACACCCTTCCTGAGGCTCTAACGCCAGGAGCAGGCGCGCCCCTGAGGCTGGGGCGTAGACCGGGGCTCCTGAGGTAGGCGGCTGAGGGAGCTCCTCCCTTGGTTGCGCCGTGCTCGACATTGGCGGCACCACCGAGGGTTTGAAGAGCCGCTCCTCGAAGACGCCAGGCTCCTGAGGCAGCCGCCTGGACGCCCTCTTGGCAATGTCATCGGCCTCCTGATTGCTACCATGAGGCACATGCTGCAACTCCAGCCACCAGAACTGTTTCTCCATCTTGCGAACCTCAGCGAGGTAGGATTCCATGTGCTCGTCCTTTGGCTCGTATATCTTGTTGGAGAAGTTGACGAGGAGCTGTGAATCGCCCTTGATGACGAGGCGCTTTACCCCTAAGGCAATTGCGGCCTTCAAGCCTACTATTAGGCCCTCGTACTCCGCTATGTTGTTGGAGACCTTTTCTCCATGCTGGAAGCAGAGTTGTACAGCGTAATAGAGTTTGTCCTGGGTAGGGGACACAAGCACTGCGCCAGCTCCCGCACCGTGTCGGGAGAACGCCCCATCGAAGTACATGACCCAGCCGTCCGGTGCTTCACTTCCCAGGGAAAGTGATCGGTCTTTGCCTGCCTCGAGACCCGGCGCTTCTACCCATTCTGCCATGAAATCTGCAAGTGCGGCTCCCTTGATGACTCAGGTTGTACTGAATTCTAGCTGAAATGCCTATAGCTCAATGTTCCACTCGGCGACCCTCCCAGCTGAGTTGGGGCTCCTGAGTACACTTTCCAAGGGGTATGCTGAGACGACTTTGATGGGATGGCCTTGGAAGTAGTGGAGCAGCTTGCATGAGGCCACTAGTAGCACCAGGAGGAGTTTCTGAGGCATGGGGTAGCGTGCCCTTGTGTCCCGTAGCACCGTGCTGATGAAGTACATGGGATGCTCGACGAGGTTGAGGGCGCTGGCGCAGCTTGCGTCCTCCAGTGGTCGAGGCATCTCTTGAGATGACGGAGCCCCCAACACTAGGTCGCCTGAAGAGGCCTCTCCTGCTCCGGGCGCGTTCTCCTGCTGTGGCTGTTCCTTTCCTGCTGCGGTTGCGGCCTTTGCGAGCCCTCCTGGCTCTGCTTTGCCTCAGTTCGGACAGTTGATGCGGCCTTGGCACAGCGCTCCTCACTGACTGCCACCAGGGCCGGGCTAGCGGAGTAGGAGGTGGCCGCGAGGTAGAGCACCAGGGACTCCCGAGGACGCGGAGCTACCATCACTGGTGGGCTGGTAAGGTACCTCTTGAGGTCTTGGAATGCCTTGTCGGCCTCTTCAGTCCATTAGAAGGGGCCCTTTTTCTTCATTAGCTTGAAGAAGGGCAGCGCTTGTTCCCCCAGCATGAGGATGAAGCGCCCCAGTGCAGTTATACGCCCGGTGAGCTTCTGCATTTCTTTGAGGGTCCTTGGCGGGCTCATGTCTTCGACTGCCTTGACCTTCTCCTGGTTGACCTCGATGGCCCTATGGGACATGAGGAAACCCAGGAGCTTGCCTGAGGGGACTCCAAACACGCACTTCTTTGGGTTGAGCCATAGGTCCACTTCGTTGAGGCTTGCAAAGGTTTCTTCCAGGTCCTATATCAGGGTTCTTGCCTCACGATACTTGACCACAATGTCATCGATGTAAGATTCAGCGTTCCTCCCGAGCTGCCGGCCTAAGGCAATGTGCATCAGCCGCTGAAAGGTCGCTCCTGCGTTGCGCAACCCAAACGGCATGCACGTATAGCAGTACACTCCACACAGGGTCAGGAAAGCCGTCTTCTCCATGTCTTCTACCGCCATCTTGATCTGGTGATAGCCCGAGAAGGCATCCAGGAAGCACAATAGGTCACACTCTGCGGTGGAGTCGACTATCTGGTCAATGCGGGGGAGAGGAAATGGATCCTGCGGGCAGGCCTTGTTGAGGTTGGTGAAGTCGACACACATGCGCTCATTTCCTCCCTTTTTAGGCACAATGGCCGGATTAGCCAGCCAATCAGGGTAGCAGACCTCGCGGATAACTCCTGCCGCTTCTAGCTTCCAGGTCTCTTGAATGATGAAAGCCTGCTTCTCAGTAGACTGCCGCCTTGCCCTCTGCTTCACGGGGCACACATTGGGGCACACGTTGAGGTGATGCTCAATTACTTCCCTTAGGACCCCTGCTAACTGATCAGGTTCCCCTGCGAACACCTTCTTGTTCGCACGCAGGAACCTGATCAGGGCCTTCTCCTGCTCGGGCTTGAGGTTGGCCCCTATGGTGAAGGTGGCGCTAGTGGACCCGTCCTCGTCGACTGGTACCTCCTTGGTTTGCGCCTTGTCTTGGGTGAACAACTGCTTCTTTTTAGCTGGCGCAGCCCCCTTGGGCTCAAGGGCGTCTGTGCTAGTGGGCTGTGCCACCGCGGCCGCCCTGAAAACAAGATGGAGCACCTGCAGCGCATCCGTTGTGTCTCCTGACAGGGTGAGGACGCCGCTGCTCCCAGGCATCTTCATGAGCTTGTATGTCGGGTGAGTTGCTGCCATGAACCAAGCCAAGGCCAGATAGCCGAGGATGGTTTTGTAGGGAAGGTCAACGGGGGTGATGTCGAAGTCGATTAGCTCCGTGCGGAAGTTTTCGCAGGTGCCGAAGGTCACTAGGAGGCAGATCTGTCCCAAGGAGGCTATGGAACCGGCTCCGACGCCTGAGAAAGGCCTGCTGGGTTGGAGCCGCTCCAGCGGCATGTGGAGCAGGCTGAAGGCCTCCACCGAGAGCACGTCGAGGCTGGCACCACCGTCGATGAGGGTCCTGGTGATGGCCAATTGGCAGATGGTGGGGGTGCACAGCATCGGGAGCACGCCCGAACCAATGGGGTTGAAGTGGTGGTCCTCCGAGTCGAAGGTTAGATCGGCCTCGAGCGCCACCCAGCCCGGGGGGCTTCTCGGCGCTTGGAGGCGGTGCTGATCCGGCAGGTGAACGGCTTGACATGATGGCTCGAGGTTGGTGCCTGGGAGCCACCCAGGAGAGCTGCGACGACGGGCGGCGCTGGTGCGGCGAAACGGGCGAGGAAGAGGTCCGCAGCTCCTCCGAGGAGGTGACAGAGGCTGTCGGCAGGTGGAGGAGCCACGCGCGCGGGACGCTGGTGAGGGCCACGAGTAACCAGTTGGCCATCACCCGGTCGTCGCCCCCGGCTCTGAGGGTGGCCTCCTTGTACGCCAGTAGGAAAATCATCGGGTCTGTCGCGCAATCGTAGCGCGGCGGCATCTCGGGCCTAAACTTGCGCGGCCACTTCACCTGTCGCAAGGCGGGGGCCAAGGCCCGGAGCCCCTGGCCCCAGTGTCGGCATCCGTTCCTGGAGTGGGCGGCGTGTTGTCTGCCATGAGGGTGGGATGCGATGTCGGGGAGAGCGGGTCGTTAGGAGGGAGGACTCCGACGCACCCCTACCTGGTGCGCCAAATGTCGGATTTCGGGTTCCGGCAGACCCTTGAGGTTCGAACACTGGGGTGCGCATGGAGATCTCTCCCCCACCGATCTACGCCCAATCTCCTCGCGTGATCTAAGATGGAAACAACGAACAACACAAGGGACACGAGGTTTATACTAGTTCGGGCCACCGTTGTGGTGTATTACCCTACTCCAGTGTGTGGTGTGGTGGATTGCCTCAGCGGCTGCTGATGAACAGTACAAGGGAAGAACAGCCTCGCGAGAGGTGTTCTTGAGCTGGTGCGATGAATTGCTAGGGTGAGTTCAGTCGCCTCTCTCTCTCTCTCTGTGTGCTAGGGCTCTACCAGATTTCAAGATATCCCTCTGCTCTGTGTGGCTAGTTCTACTTATAGAGGCCCTGGGCCTCTCCCCAAATAATGAGCGGGAAGGGCGCCAACAATTGGCCATTTTGAAGGGGAACATCTAGTACAAGTTATCCTGACCAAAGGTGGTCTTCGGCTGCCAAAAGTACTGGTGATGACGCCATATTGGGCTCCACGGTGACCTCCGTCCTGCCAATCTGCTGGTCTTGGTCTCGTTGCACCGGAATGGTAACCTTTGCCCAATGCCTTGGCCTGTGCTTGCCCCCTTTGCACCAAAGGGGAAATAAGGACACTGCATAGGCCGATGCCTGCCTGGCGCCCGCCTGGTCTCGATCGTCATGGCTTGCGTCACAAGCTCCTCGCGAGGAACCCTGACTTGATTTCTCCGCCTCCTCGCGATCCTGCTTGATGAGGTTGCCTCTGAGGAAGCTTCCTATCGTGCGCCCCGTGAGGCTTGGCCCCTCGTGAGGCGGAGTAGGGGGTGGCCGCGAGGTAGAGCACCAGGGGCTCCCGAGGACGCGGAGCTACCATCACTGGTGGGCTGGTAAGGTACCTCTTGAGGTCTTGGAATGCCTTGTCGGCGTCTTCAGTCCATTCGAAGGGGCCCTTTTTGTTCATTAGCTTGAAGAAGGGCATCGCTCGTTCCCCCAGCATGGAGATGAAGCGCCCCAGTGCAGTTATATGCCCGGTGAGCTTCTGCATTTCTTTGAGGGTCCTTGGCGGGCTCATGTCTTCGACAGCCTTGACCTTCTCCGGGTTGGCTCGATGGCCCTGTGGGACATGAGGAAACCCAGGAGCTTGCATGAGGGGACTCCAAACACGCACTTCTTCGGGTTGAGCCATAGGTCCACTTCGTTGAGGCTCGCAAAGGTTTCTTCCAGGTCCTGTATCAGGGTTCTTGCCTCACGAGACTTGACCACAATATCATCGACGTAAGCTTCAGCGTTCCTCCCGAGCTGCCGGCCTAAGGCGATGTGCATCAACGGCTGAAAGGTCGCTCCTGCGTTGCGCAACCCAAACGTCATGCACGTATAGCAGTACACTCCACACAGGGTCAGGAAAGCCGTCTTCTCCACGTCTTCTACCACCATCTTGATCTAGTGATAGCCCAAGAAGGCATCCAGGAAGCACAATAGGTCACACTCTGCGGTGGAGTCGACTATTTGTTGAATGCGGTGGAGAGGAAATGGATCCTGCGGGCAGGCCTTGTTGAAGTTTGTGAAGTCGACACACATGCGCTCCTTTCCTCCCTTTTTAGGCACAACGACCGGATTAGCCAGCTAATCAGGGTAGCAGACCTCGCGGATAACTCCTGCCGCTTCTAGCTTCCGGGTCTCTTGAATGATGAAAGCCTGCTTCTGAGTAGACTGCCGCCTAGCCGTCTGCTTCACGGGGCGCAAATGGGGCACACGTTGAGGTGATGCTCAATTACTTCCCTTGGGACCCCTGCTAACTGGTCAGGTTCCCATGCGAAAACCTTCTTGTTCGCACATAGGAACCTGATCAGGGCCTTCTCCTGCTTGGGCTCGAGGTTGGCCCCTATGGTGAAGGTGGCGCTAGTGGACCCGTCCTTGTCGACTGGTACCTGCTTGGTTTGCGCCTTGTCTTGGTTGAACAACTGCTTCTTTTTAGCTGGCACAGCCCCCTTGGGCTCAAGGGCGTCGGTGCTAGTGGGTTGTGCCACCGCGGCCACCCTGAAAACAAGCTGGAGCACCTGCAGCGCATCCTTTGTGTCTCCTGACACGGTGAGGACGCCGCTGCTCCCAGCCATCTTCATGAGGTTGTACGTCGGGTGAGTTGCTGCCATGAACCGAGCCAAGGCCGGATAGCCAAGGATGGCGTTGTAGGGAAGGTCAACGGGGGTGATGTCGAAGTCGATCAGCTCCGTGCGGAAGTTTTCGCAGGTGCCGAAGGTCACTAGGAGGCGGATCTGTCCCAAGGAGGCGGTGGAACCGGCTCCGACGCCTGAGAAAGGCCTGCTGGGTTGGAGCCGCTCCAGCGGCACGTGGAGCAGGCTGAAGGCCTCCACCGAGAGCATGTCGAGGCTGGCACCACCGTCGATGAGGGTCCTGGTGACGACCAATTGGCAGATGGTGGGGGTGCACAGCATCGGGAGCACGCCCGAACCAATGGGGTTGAAGGGGTGGTCCTCCGAGTCGAAGGTTAGATCGGCCTCAGGCGCCACCTAGCCCGGGGGGCTTCTCGGCACTTGGAGGCGGTGCTGATCCGGCAGGTGAATGGCTTGACGTGATGGCTCGAGGGTGGTGCCTGGGAGCCACCCAGGAGAGCTGCGACGATGGGCGGAGCTGGTGCGGTGAAATGGGCGAGGAAGAGGTCGCGCAGCTCCTCCCAGGAGGTGACAGAGGCCGTCGGCAGGTGGAGGAGCCACGCGCGCGGGACGCCGGTGAGGGCCACGAGTAACCAGTTGGCCTTCACCCGGTCATCGCCACCGGCTCTGAGGACGGCCTCCTTGTACGCCAGCAGGAAAATCATCGGGTTCGTCGCGCCGTCGTAGCGCGGCGGCATCTCGGGCCTGAACTTGCGCGGCCACTGCACCTGTCGCAAGGCGGGGGCCAAGGCCCGGAGCCCCCTGGCCCCACTATCGGCATCCGTTGCTGGAGCAGGCGGCGTGTTGTCTGCCATGAGGGCGGGATGCGATGTTGGGGGAGAGCGGGTCGTCAGGAGGGAGGACTCCGACGCACCCCTACCTGGCGCGCCAAATGTCGGATTTCGGGTTCCGGCAGACCCTTGAGGTTCGAACACTAGGGTGCGCACGGAGATCTATCCCCCACCGATCTACGCCGAATCTCCTCGCATGATCTAAGATGGAAACAACGAACAACACAAGGGACACGAGGTTTATACTGGTTCGTGCCACCGTTGTGGTGTAATACCCTACTCGAGTGTGTGGTGTGGGGAATTGCCTCAGGGGCTGCTGATGAATAGTACAAGGGAAGAACAACCTCGCGAGAGGTGTTCTTGAGCTGGTGCGATGAATTTCTAGGGTGAGTTCAGTCGCCTCTCTCTCTCTCTGTCTCTGCTAGGGCTCTACCAAATTTCAAGATATCCCTCTGCTTTGTGTGGCTAGTTCTACTTATAGAGGCCCTGGGCCTCTCCCCAAATAATGAGCGGGAAGGGCGCCAACAATTGGCCATTTTGAAGGGGAACATCTAGTACAAGTTATCCTGACCAAAGGTGGTCTTCGGCTGCCAAAAGTACTGGTGATGACGCCGTATTGGGCTCCACGGTGACCTCCGTCCTGCCGCTCTGCTGGTCTTGGTCTCGTTGCACCGGAATGGTAACCTTTGCCCAATGCCTTGGCCTGTGCTTGCCCCCTTTGCACCAAAGGGGAAACAAGGACACTGCGTAGGCCGATGCCCGCCTGGTCTTGATCTCTCCGCCTCCTCGCGGTCCTGCCTGATGAGGCTGCCTCTGAGGAAGCTTCCTGTTGTCCGCCCCGCGAGGCTTGGCCCCTTGCGAGGGTCTTGAGCTTGAGCTGATGAATATGGGCCGCGCTGGGCCCCCACTTGAGCCACGCTGCAGGCAGGCAAGTCGAGGGACCCCCGTTCCCAGAATGCTGACAAAGCCTCTTCCCTTTAATTAGTATTCTCTTCATCCTCTATTTGTGTTCTTTCTTTATGTAATTGGCAATATAAGGATTTTCAATGCAATTCACCGCATACATAAAAATTTCTTCTAGATCAATATCGAGGAATTTCTCAAGGTTTTATTCTGGAATATGCTTAGTTATACGTTTCATTTCTTCATAACCCAAAAGCAAACTAAGTTCATTATGATGTTCAAGGGAAATCAAATCATCACAATATTTGGACATGATATGATCATGAAACAATTTGCATTGGAGATTTAAATGACCATGTTCATTGCAAAATTCACAAGTATGGCGAAGAAATTTTAAATTTTCAGCACAAACATCTAGCCTCTCTTGCAACCATTTAGTTTCTAAATACTTATGCCTCTTGCAAAATATATCTTCCCTATTTGGTGTGTACTTGCAAAATCTATGCACTCCACAAAAGTTGACATGCTTATAAGAGACATTTTCATCATGAATGGTGCAATCATCATTAGTACTATGGATATTCAAGGAGTTCATACTAACAACATTGCAATCATGCTCATCATTCAAAGATTTAGTGCCAAACATTCTAATGCATTCTTCCTCTAGCAATTGAGCACAACTATCAGAATCCTTATTCTCATGAAAGATATTAAAAAGATGAAGCATATGAGGTAGCCTCAATTCCATTTTTTTGTAGTTTTCTTTTATAAACTAAACTAGTGATAAAACAAGAAACAAAAAAGATTCGATTGCAAGATCTAAAGATATACCTTCAAGCTCTAACCTCCCCAGCAAAGGCGCCAGAAAAAAGCTTGATGTCTACTACACAACCTTCTTCTTGTAGACGTTGTTGGGCCTCCAAGTGCAGAGGTTTGTAGGACAGTAGAAAATTTCCCTCAAGTGGATGACCTAAGGTTTATCAATCTGTGGGCGGCGTAGGATGAATATGGTCTCTCTCAAGCAACCCTGCAACCAAATAAAAAAGAGTCTCTTGTGTCCCCAACACACTCAATACCATGGTAAATTGTATAGGTGCACTAGTTCGGCGAAGAGAAGGTGATACAAATGCAATATGGATGGTAGATATAGCTTTTTGTAATCTGAAAAATCCAAAAACAGCAAGGTAGAAAGTGGTAAAAGTGAGCACAAAGTATTGCAATGCTAGGAAACAAGGCCTAGGGTTCATTCTTTAACTAGTGCAAGTTCTCTAAACAATAATAACATAATTGGATCATATAACTATCCCTCAACATGCGACAAAGAGTCACTCCAAAGTCACTAATAGCGGAGACAAAGGAAGAGATTACGGTAGGGGTACGAAACCACCTCAAATTATTCTTTCTGATCGATCTATTCAAGAGTCCATACTAGAATAACACCTTAAGACACAAATCAACCAAAACCCTAATGTCACCTAGATACTCCAATGTCAACTCAAGTATCCATGGGTATGATTATACGATATGCATCACACAATCTCAGATTCATCTATTCAACCAACACAAAGAACTTCAAAGAGTGCCCCAAAGTTTCTAACGGAGAGTCAAGACGAAAATGTGTGCCAACCCATATGCATAAGTTCACAAGGTCACGGAACTCGCAAGTTGATCACCAAAACATACATCAAGTGGATCGCGTGATATTCAGTTGTCACCAAAGATAAGCACATGCCAGAAATACATCAAGTGTTCTCAAATCCTTAAAGACTCAATCCGATAAAATAACTTCAAAGGGAAAACTCAATTCATCACAAGAGAGCAGAGGGGGAGAAACATCATAAGATCCAACTATAATAGAAAAGCTCGCGATACATCAAGATCGTGCCGACTCAAGAACACGAGAGAGAGAGAGAGAGAGAGAGATCAAACACATAGCTACAGGTACATACCCTCAGCCGTGAGGGTGAACTACTCCCTCCTCGTCATGGAGAGCACCTGGATGATGAAGATGACCACCAGAGAGGGATTCTCCCCTCCAGCAGGGTGCCGGAACGGGTCTAGATTGGTTTTGGGTGGCTACAGAGGCTTCTCACGGCGGAACTCCCTATCTATTCTGTTCCGCGATGTTTTTAGGGTATATGGACATATATATAGGCAAAAGAAGTCGATCAGGGGAGCCATGAGGGGCCCATGAGGATGGGGTCGCGCCCAGGGGGTAGGACGCGCCTCCCTACCTCGTGGATTCCTCGAAGCTTCCCTGACGTCTACTCCAAGTCTCCTGGATTGCTTCCATTCCAAAAATAACTCTCCCGAAGGTTTCATTCCGTTTGGACTCCATTTGATATTCCTTTTCTTCGAAACACTGAAATAGGCAAGAAAACAACAATTTGGGCTGGGCCTCCGGCTAATAGGTTAGTCCCAAAAATAATACAAAAGTGTATAATAAAGCCCATAAACATCCAAAACAGATAATATAATAGCATGCAACAGTCAAAAATTATAGATACGTTGGAGACGTATCAGCGGCCCCGCCGGTGCTGGTTTGGTTTTGGCGGTTGGAGGAAGATAGGACTGAAGAAACACGACAAACTATAAAAGCAGCAGGAGTACTTAACAACCTTTACTGAAACCAGCAGGGGCAGTTAACAACCATAGCTGAAAGAAGTATGAGTACTTATATAGGTTCAACCATACAAAGCACGCCTCAAACAGTGCTACTTGCCTACAGTTAACCAAGGGTGAAGCCGCCAAGCCCCAGGACAAGGCCCAGGCGCCACCCTGCACATCCACAACATTCTGAAAGCAGCTTCATCTCGCAATGTGGTCAATAAACAGGATATTCGCTTCAGAGCCATGGAAAAGCAGGAACATCATCTTCTGTCCTATTCTCCAAGATGGACGGGCCTTCATTATTTGAGACCACCTGTTGGTGTCAAAACCGGCGGATCTAAGGTAGGGGGTCCCGAACTGTGCGTCAAAGGTGGATGGTAACATGAGGCAGGGGACACGATGTTTACCCAGGTTCAGGCCCTCTTGATGGAGGTAATACCCTACGTCCTGCTTGATTGTTCTTGATGATATGAGTATTACAAGAGTTGATCTACCATGAGATCGTAGAGGCTAAACCCTAGAAGCTAGCCTATGGTATGATTGTCTGTTGTCCTATGGACTAAACCCTCCGGTTTATATAGATACCGGAGGGGACTAGGGTTACACAAGGTCGGTTACAAGGGAGGAGATATACATATGTATTGCCTAGCTTGCCTTCCACGCCAAGGAGAGTCCCATCCGGACACGAGACGAACTCTTCAATCTTGTATCTTCATAGTCCAACAGTCCGGCTGTCCGAAGACCCCCTAATCCAGGACTCCCTCAGTAGCCCCTGAACTAGGCTTCAATGACGATGAGTCTGGCGTGTAGTATTGTCTTCGGCATTGCAAGGCAGGTTCCTCCTCCGAATACTCCATGGAAGAGTTTGAACACAAGGATAGTGTCCGGCCCTGAAAAAATAAGTTCCACATACCACCGTAGAGAGAATAATATTTCCACAAATCTAATTTGCTAACACGTTTTGACAGCATGACATCATGCCACGGCCCGGTCATTATTCGAACCATTTTTCTCAACCCGCACGGCACATATCGCGAGGCGTTTTTCTTGACACGTCTTGTCAAAGTAGAGATCGCGTTCCCCTTATCACGGGATTCTCATCAATACAGACGTGGGTAACTCAACCGTGCCTATTGGTATGACGCCTAGATCTTAGGCAAGTCCAAAATGGCCACGAGGAGGACACTTGATATTCACCCCCTTTATAACAAGGACAAGGCCTTTTCTTTTTCCCTCTTGTGCTCAATTGAATCCTTCCCCCGCCTCGAGTTCTAACACCCAAAGCTCAAGTCAGGCACTTCGGACCGTCAACTATGTCCGGATCCAACATTCAAGGTCGCTGTATGCCCTCCTCTATAACAGAGGAGGACATCAAGAAGCTGAGAGAGGCCAGTTATCTGACCGCCGAAATTTCACATAGGCTGCCTACCCGAGGGCAGTTCGTCCCTACTCCCGAACCCACCGAGAGCATCGTGTTCATCTCCCACTTCCTCCGAGGACTAGGCCTCGCTCTGGATCCCTTTGTCAGGGGTCTTATGTTCTAGTATGGGCTGGATTTCCATGATCTGGCCCCGGACTCTCTTCTTCACATCTCGCCATTTATTGTCGTATGTGAGGCCTTCCTCCGCATTACCCCTCACTTCGGCCTGTGGCTACCTTCGATGTGAAGCCCAAGACGATCGAGGGGTGGCACGCAGAGTGCGGAGGTGCTTTAATAAGCAAAATCGCTGATGCTCCATGGCCAGAGGGCTCCTTCCCAGAGGTGTCCGGATTGTGGCAACGAGAGTGGTTTTACATCACAGCTCCCCGAAGTGCCAAGTGGGTAGCCGCCCCCACCTTTCGCTCGCCCCCCCCCCACCGCAACTGATGTCATGGATCAGCAGGGGGCTGAGCTGGGGTCCAGCAAAGGACATGCCAATACTGCATAGCCGTATTCGAAATCTCTTTGAGAGAGATTTTAGTCTGGCTATGGTAATGCAAGTTATGCAAGTTCGTCGAGTCCAGCCTTGCAAACGCCGGCCCCTCCGTATGTGGGAATTCAACCCGGAAGGACCGCGAGCTATTTCCGCATTTCCTCGGCATGACGCTCGAAGAGATGTATAAATCGTTCTTCGGACCCAAATAAAGTGTCCGGACACCTCCGAGAATGTTGGTTTAAGCTGCAACTGCCCTTCTACCCAAGTAAGTAATCCCATGACCAAACCCGGCATCCTTTTATTTATCATGGCGTCATTCTAAAGAGTCGCTCTTTGACCAAGACTGGATAACAAAGGCGAAGATGATCAGGTGTTCGGCCCCCCTTCCTGAGGGTTTGGACAATCCGGTACTAGACAAGATGCTCGAGCCAGTGCCTTATCTAGTGCCCTCAAAGGAAGATGAAGGGGGATTAAAGAGGGCGAAAGCGGGTGAGGGAGTCCTGGATTAGCGGGCGTTCGGATAGCCGGACTATTCCTTCAGCCGAACTCCTGGACTATAAAGATACAAGATTGAAGACTCCGTCCCGTGTCCGGAAGGGACTTTCCTTGGCGTGGAAGGCAAGCTTGGTGATACGGATATGAAGATCTCCTACCATTATAACCGACTTTGTGTAACCCTAACCCTCTCCGGTGTCTATATAAACCAGAGGGTTTTAGTCCATAGGACAACATATAGATCAACAATCATACCATAGGCTAGCTTCTAGGGTTTAGCCTCTTTGATCTTGTGGTAGATCTACTCTTGTACTACCCATATCATCAATATTAATCAAGCAGGACGTAGGGTTTTACCTCCATCGAGAGGGCCCAAACCTGGGTAAAACTTCGTGTCCCTTGTCTCCTGTTACCATCCGGCCTAGACGCACAGTTCGGGACCCCCTACCCGAGATCAGCCGGTTTTGACACCGACATTGGTGCTTTCATTGAGAGTTCCTCTGTGTCGTCGCCGTCAGGCTCGATGGCTCCTACGATCATCAATAGTGATGCAGTCCAGGGTGAGACCTTCCTCCCTGGACAGATCTTCATCATTGGCGGCTTCGCACTGCGGGCCAATTCGCTTGGCCGTCAAGAGCAGATCGAAAGCTACGCCCTTGGCCATTAGGTCAGATTTGGAAGTTTAAACTACACGGCGGACATCCGCGGGGACTTGATCTTCGACGGATTCGAGCCACTACCGAGCGCGCCGCACTGTCACGACGAGCATGATCCAGCTCTGCCGCCGAACAGTGCCCTGGAGGCCGCACCCGCATCGGCTCCGACCCTTAATTCGGAGCCAACTGCGCCGATCGAGGATGGGCGGTTGGACGCCACCTTGGGGGCTGTGACCCCAATGGCGATTGAGCCGAACACCAGCCCCGTACTCCGCGAGACTCGTGACTCCAAGGAACCGAACTCCTCTCCGGACCCCGAACCCTCCGCGCCCCTGCCGATCGAATCCGATTGGGCGCCGGTCATGGAGTTCACTGCCGTGGATATCTTTCAGCACTCGCCTCTCGGCGATATCCTGAAGTCACTGAAGTCTCTCTCTTTATCAGGAGAGCCCTAGCCGGATTACGGTCAGCAAGGTTGGGGTACGGACGATGAAGAAATTCAAAGCCCACCCACCACCCACTTTGTAGCCCCCGTCGACGACTTAACCGACATGCTCGACCTCGACTCCGAAGACATCGACGGTATGGATGCCGATGAAGGAGATGATGAAGAACCAGCGCCTATTGGGCCCTGGAACGCCACCTCGTCACATGACGTATACATGGTGGACGCACCAAAAGATGACGATAAGGAGCGGAAGGACGCACCGAAGGCTTGTTCCCTCGAAAAGTAGTCAAAGCAGCGATGCAAGCGCCGCCCCAAATCCCGCCCCGACAGAAATAGCGATCACACAGACCCAGCGCTGGAGCAGGGCGAACCGCTGCCGGACAACGGCAATCCGGATAATCAAACCGAACAAACAAATCCTATCAAGGATCATGGTCCGGACGACATAATGTCGGACAGGCACCCGGAGCAGCAGACTGCCCGTAAAAGGCTTGTTGCCACCGCGAGGAGTCTGAGAAAGCAGAAGCAAAGGCTCAAGGCCGCGCAAGACACACTCCAAATCAGATGGAGTAAAATACTTAACACAGCAGCAAGGTACGGCGATAATCGCCCCTACAAGAGCTACCCAAAGCGGAAGCTGCTACCCGAATTCGATGAGGAGGCCTCAGACCCCCCACAACCAAATATCAAAGCAGCCACCTGGTCGGATGGACGACCACTCTACCAATATAGAGCGGCATATAATGCCGCTCACCATACAACACGCAACCAATGCGAGGGCTCGCACCCAAAGAACAGTGCAACAAGATCCATCTATGGACCACGCAAGCGCGCCCCAGCATACAATACAACACAACAAACATCCGAACAACGCGGCACACCCAGCTACAGAGGTGCCGCACACCCCCTATGTTTCACCGATGAGGTGCTGGACCACGAATTTCCAGAGGGATTCAAGCCCGTAAACATAGAGGCATACGACGGAACAACAAACCCTGGGGTCTGGATTGAGGACTACATCCTTCATATCCATATGGCTCGAGGAGATGATCTCCATGCCATCAAGTACCTACCCCTCAAGCTCAAAGGGCCAGCTCGTCACTGGCTCAAAGGCCTCCCCGAAAGCTCCATTGGAAGTTGGGAAGAGCTCGAAGACGCCTTTCGGGCAAATTTTCAAGGGACTTATGTCCGACCTCCGGATGCGGACGATTTGAGTCATATAACTCAACAGCCCGGAGAGTCAGCCCGAAAGCTTTGGAACATGTTTCTTACTAAAAAGAACCAGATTGTCGACTGTCCGGACACCGAAGCCTTAGCGGCTTTCAAGCATAGCGTCCGTGACGAATGGCTCGCCAGACACCTCGGCCAAAATAAGCCGAAAACGATGGCCGCATTAACAAACCTCATGGCCCGCTTTTGCACGGGAGAGGATAGCTGGTCAGCCAGATGCAGTACCAGCAATCCCTGTACATCCGAAGTTAGAGATGGAAATGGGAAATCACGGCGTAACAGCAATAACAAACGCCGGAATAAAGAAGACATCACGAAGGGCACGGCAGTAAATGCCAGATTCAAAAGCTCTCGGCCAGGACAAAAGCCGCCCCCTAAAGGCACTAGTGATGAATTGTCCGGCCTCAACAAAGTTCTGGACCAAGTATGTCAGATTCATAGTACCCCAGGTAAACCTGCTAATCATACCCACAGAGAATGTTGGGTCTTCAAGCAGTCCGGCAAGCTCAACGCCGTACATAAGGGGGAGGATACATCAAGTGAAGACGAGGACGAGCCCCCCAAGCAAGACACGGGGGAGCAAAAGCAATTTCCACCAGAAGTCAAAACAGTAAACGTGTTACACGTAATCAAGGGAAAAACAAGGCAGCACTCCCAGGAAAGTATACCCAAGTGCCTATCACCACGAAGTCCTGCCACTGGTCATCTCAACCGATCACTTTCGACCATCGCGATTACTCAGCAAGTATCTGACACGCAAGATGGGCTGCCCTGATATTAGACCCAGTAATTGGCGGATATCACTTCACAAGGGTCTTGATGGACGGCGGCAGTAGCCTAAACCTAATATATCAAGATACAATCCGCGGGATGGGGTTAGACCCAACACAAATTCGCCATAGCAATACTACCTTTAAAGGAGTCATGCCAGGCCCAGGGGCTCGTTGTACGGGCTCCCTCCTACTACAAGTTACATTCGGCTCCTCCGATAACTTTCGTCGCGAGCATTTAACTTTCCACATCGCTCCGTTTCAAAGTGGCTATCAAGCACTGCTCGGACGTGAAGCTTTTGCTCGCTTTAACGCAATACCACACTACGCCTCCCTTACAATCAAGATGTCCAGTCCATGTGGCATCATCACAGTGCACAGAAATATCAAGCGATCTCTACGCGGCGAAGAGAGTGAGGCTGCCTTGGCTGCCGCACACTAAAGGCGCCCGGACAAGCGAAAGCATCCAATAGGTCGTCAAGACCTCAAATACAACTAATGAAGTCCAGCGCCGCTATTTATACGGAAATAACTGGTCACACCCCTATTTGTCAATAGAAGGTGCTCAACGCGCGCAGACAAGTGGCAATTTCTTATCATCTTGAATTATACATGGTTTCTTTGTAAACTATCCTTTTGCACGACAACTTTTTCACTTAACTTCCTCTCTTTTACAGACGATCATCGTGCTACACCCGTCCTGGATACGGCACAACGGAGACATAGGCGCAGACGTGCAGCAAGGACCCGCTCCAAGGATTCATTTTAGATTAAGAGCCTGCGTAAACCTTTTTTACTATCTCTTGTTGATACATATCCACCGTTGAGAAGGATGCTGACATCTTGGCATGTGGCCATGCCAGAACAATTCACGTACCTGGACACACGGGGCTTCTTACAAAGGCCACTATTTAGGTCCGGTTTATACCACAAAGACCGAATACCTTAGGGAGTGTTCGGCGTCGCGAGTTTGGCCCTATATGCATCAGCTCTGAATCATCGTCTTTGGTCAAATGTTGGGTTTGCCTGGCTCCTGTGTTTTGGTGCCTTACGTTCCGCCTTGCCAGCTAAGGTAGCACCAGGAAACTACTGCGATTGTGCCCTGGTTCATCAAGACGAGTACCTTAGTAGAGAAAGCCGAAAACTGACTGTCATGATATAACGTGAGACTGGTCAACCACTCGATGACCTATGGGAATGTTAGAATTCCTCCGCTTTAATGAAGGGCCATTTCCTGGCCAGGCATGTACGCACCCCGAGATCGGGAGAGTGCGGAGCCACCAGGGGCTATCTAGTAGCCCCACTGTCAAACTCCTATGGCTAAGTGAAAGTGCTAAAGCATCATAGTCCGGTTGCCTCGCTCGCTCCGCTATCACCTCCTTAATAGGACCAAGACGTTGGGTTAAGTGTGAATGCGTGTTTTTGCGAGCACCTCTGCATTATATACGTGAGGATTGAAGCCTGTCGGATTTCGGGTTCCGGCAGACCCTTGAGGTTCGAACACTGGGGTGCGCGCGGAGATTTCGCCTCCTACCTACCTGCACCCCTTCGCCTCGCTAAGATCTAAGCTATGGAAAGAACAACACAAGAGACACAGGGTTTATACTGGTTCGGGCCACCGTTGTGGTGTAACACCCTACTCCAGTGTTGTGGTGTGGTGGATTGCCTCTCGGCCAGATGATGATGAACAATACAAGGAAGAACAGCCTCGCGAGGGTCTGTTCTTGGCTGGGGCGATGAACTGCTGGGAGGAGTCCAGTCACCCTTCTCTCTCTCTCTGTCTTGGATTTCGATCTCCCCTCCTACAATGGTGGCTAGTCCTATTAATAGAGGCCCTGGTCCTCTTCCCAAATATCGAGCGGGAAGGGAGCCAACAATGGCGGGCTAATTTGAAAGGGGGCAGCTAGTACCAGTTATCCTTACAAAAGTAGTCTTCGCCTGCACAAAGCTCTGGTGGTGACGCCGTCTTGGGCTCCACGATGACCTCCGTCTTGCAGTCCTCCTGGTCTTGGTCTTGTTGCACCGAAATGGCAACCTTTGCCTGATGCCTCGGTACTCCGCGGCTGCGCTTGCCCCCTTTGCACCAAAGAGGAAAGGAGGACACTACGCAGGCTGGCACCCGCCTGGCGCCCTTGGTCGTCATGGCTTGCATCGCGGGCACCTCGTGAGGTGCCCCGCCTTGATCTCTCCGCCTCCTTGCGAGCTAGCCTGATGAGGCCGTGCCAGAGGAAGCTCCACATCGTCCGCCCCGCGAGGCTTGGCCCCTCGCAAGGGTCTTGGGTTTGTGTTGGTGAACATGGGCCGTGCTGGGCCCCCCTTTGAGCCACGCTGCAGGCCGCAGGCAGGCAAGTCTGTGGACCCCCGTTCCCAGAACACCGACAGTAGCCCCAGGGCCCAAGGCGCGCCCGGACTTGGCCGTGCAGGGAGGCGGAAGGGCAAGAGCAAAGCGCCGCGGGCCCTAACAGCCTGCGGCCTTGGGCTTCGCGTGGCGGTTGATTGGACATGGGCGCCTCCACTTCCCCATGGCGCCTCAGCAACTGTGCAGACTGGACAAGTCCCTGCATGCAAAGTGGGTCATGATTACCTGTGATCGTGGAGGTCTGCGGTTGGCCTTCGCCAGCCATAAGTACGGAACAGCGCGCGCCCTTCCAGTCCATCCCTCCTTGCTTCTCCTTCTTCCCGGTCCTTGCTCCGTCTTGCTGCGATGGCTCCGATCCGCCGGTCCTCGACGGCAGAGAAGGGGAAGGCTCCCCGAGAGGAACTAGACCCGCTCCTGCCGAAGAAACAGCTCGTCCTCCATGGCCCGGACGAGGGGGCCTATCAGGTGGTGTTGAGGCCTTGGTGCGAGCGAGCACCGCCGGGGTTCCCTCTTCCCTTGTACGCCCACATCGAGGGCCCTGAAGGAGCTGATGCTGATCACCATGGGCTGCGCCGCCGTCGGCGTCGACGAGTCATGAAAGTGTGGGTCGTCCCTGTCACATCCCTAGTTCTGGTATGACCTAGGCTAGCCCTTCATGCTTGCATCATGTTTAAACTCCATTTAAATTTGAAATGGGGATTTGTGAAACCCTCAGGAATCATTTCTGGGAATGACCCAGATAAAAATTGCTTCAATTTGGCCCAAGAAAATGCTCCTAATTTTCTCTAAAAATATTGGCCAGTGGTGAAATTCCAACCAATATTTTTGGGAGCTCGGAAGTATTTATTTTTGGCCATTTGAATTAATCCAGTAATTATTTGCTTTGGATATATATTTGTTATATATATAATATATGTCCAAAAATTATGTTAGTTGTTGAGGAGCTCTGGAATAATACCACTAGCTCCTGCAAAAATTGGCATAAGTAAATAAAATGATTTAGTATTTTATTAATTCAAAACAAATGTCAGAAAATAGAAAACAGAAAAGGGAGAGAGACCTACCTGGGCTTACCTGGCGCCTCTGGCCGGCCCAGTACTGTTGGAGGCCCAGCACTGTTGGCCCAGGCCAGGTCATCGCCTACCTCCTGCCATGAGGACGGTGCGCGGGTGCTCGCCGCGTGCGAGCACGCACCGGCCACCTCCTGCTTCCTCGCTCGTCGCTGGAGACACCCAACGACGCCACGCACCCCCCTCGGCCCTCTCTCACTCCCCTCAGCTCTCTCCTCTCCTCTCCCTCGCTTTCACGCTCATGCCCGAGCGCTGCCGTCGCCACCGCACGCTGTAGCCGTAGCCACCGTGCTCCCCTCGCATCGTTGTTGTGTCCAGGAGCTCCGCCTCCTCCCTCTGAAGCTCTCCGCCGAGCCACAAGACGCCGGACGACCTGTGGAACCGCCGTCGCCATCATCCCCCTTTATCGGAGCCGCGGATCGCCGCTGCTAAATTCGTCGCCGTCCGGCTGTCCCCGAGCTCGCTGTCGACGCCATCGACCTCCCCGTGAGCCTCTGCTTCGAACCCCTCTCCTCCTCCTCGCATTTGCGCCGTCTAGGCCTCAGTTCCGCCATGGCCGAAGCTCGCCTCCGCTCGAGCTTGTCGCCGGCGTTGCTCCGGCGACCCTTTGGCCACGCCAGTGCACCTAGCACTCTCGCCGCACCTCGTAGTGCCCCGCTAGCGCTTTAGTTGGCGCGTTTGCACGCTAAAGCCGCGCCCCCAAACACAGCCGAACTCTGGCGGCCGCCAACGTGGTCGCTGATGTCGTTCTCGGCCACCCCAGCTCCGGCCGAGGGCACTGCTCGACGCGCCGTATCGCCAGCTCTTCGAAGAGCCTAATCACGCCTCGAACGGAGCCCTGTGGACGATTTCCGCGGCGCTCCGCCGTCTCGGGCCTCGCCGGCGGCTTAATGCTGGTGGGGTTTGACCCTTTGACCTCTCCGGCCGTCAGGTGAGCCCCGTGGGTCAGGTGATCAGCTTAAGGCTAATCACCATCTAACTAACCCTGACACTGACAGTGGGCCCCGGCGCCCCCTAATTAGTAATTAGGATTAATTAACCCTCCTGTTAACTAACTGTGACACTGACGTGTGGCCCCCACACGTCAGGTTTGACCCTGGTCAGCGTTGTTGAATTGCTGACGCAAGCATGACGCAATGCTGACGCACTTATCCTTTTCTGGAATTATAATAAATCAGGAAATTCCAGAATATATTCAAAACTTCAAAAATTCATAGAAATTCAACCGTAGCTCAGATTGAAATAATTTATATATGAAAAATTATCAGAAAAATTCAATCTATCCATTTGTACCATTTTCATGCATGACAAACCAACCTATACATGCTGTATATGTGAAAACACACTTATGGCATATTTAAGAGCTTATTTTGGAGTTACATTTGAAACTTTAGTTCAAATGGACTTTAACCAAATGAATGCTAGTTGCATTAGCTCCAATAATATCACATATTCATGCCATGTTCATGCATCATAATGTTGCATATGCTTGTGTTTGATTGCCGACACCGTTCCTTCTCGATAGGTCCTGCTCCGGAGACCATTCCAGAGTACCTGTCTGAGGAGCAGTGCCCCTCCTTGTTCATTCCGATACAATCCCACTCTCTCGCTCCTGCTCTCTTTTATTGCATTAGGACAACAACGATTCAACTGCTACTTTATGCTGCGGTAGTTGAACCCATTCCTCTGCATGACCTGTCATTGCCACAGTAAATAGTTGAAACCCAGTAGCATGTGTAGGGGTTTATTGAGCCATGTTGTGTTCTTGCCATGCCATGCCTGCTATTGCTTAGAGTTGTGTCAGGTCTGATTCATCGGGAATGAATTGGAGTGTTATGATATGTTCTGGTGCTGAGAGTTAAACGTGTGAACACAATTTGGTAAAGGTAGCGGTGAGAGGCCACGTAGGAGTACATGGTGGGTTGTCTCATTGGGACCGTCCTTAAGAACTGAGTTCTGTGTAAGTTGTCCAATGACTAGCTACTACCACACATTGGGCTCCGGGCGCTCCAAGCTCTCTCAACTTATTAACCGCCTTGAGCTCTGTCCAGGAGTTGCAAATAGTTTCTGGTGTTTGTAGGTAGTGCTATTTTTCTACCGAGTGGCACCCGGCAGGGTGGACTTGGGACAGACTAGGCACACGTGGCCCGGTGTACGGAGTGGCACCCGGATGGTGGGCTCGGGAACCCTATACACATCGTTTGGGGCCGTGAGCGAAACCTCGGCTGGATCTCCTTGCTGATGGAACCCAAATAGGCGATAAACCTGGACTAGAGTCTTGCGTGGTTAGTCAGGTCGTGGCCGACACCCTCGCCAGGCTTCCGCTTGAAGGTTGCCGAGATACATGACGTGTACATGGCGGTAAGTGGCGAGAGCGTGTGTGAAGAAGTACACCCCTGCAGGGTTATCATGATCTATTCGAATAGCCGTGTCCTCGGTTATGGACTTCTTGGATGCTTACGTGGTACATAGACAACTTAAAGTGGATACTATAAAATGCTCAAGACAAGTGTGAGTGCTATGGATGGCCTTCTCGTAGGGAGACGAGGATGAATCCTTAGTGGTGTATTGATGTGGTGATTAGTGGACTCGTGTGCGCTGCCTCATCTCAAAGAAGTTTCTCGTTGTCGTAGAACAGGATAGCCACTGAGTCAAAGCTGGCTTGCTGCAATTAAACCCCACATTACCTTCTTGATACTAATGCCTATATGATAGGATCTGATGTAAGTCTTGCTGAGTACCTTTGTACTCACGTTTGCTTTATTTATGTTTTGCAGACGAGACATCTGTCTTACTAGTAGTTCCGCTTGGACTTCGATGGGTAGCTTGTTACCTCAGCTACGATCTTGTACCCTTGGGAGGGTCTAGTAGATAGTCAGGCTTTCCAGCTCTTTTCTTTTGTAGTTGTCTGTACTCAGACATGTAATGCTTCCGTTGCTTGTATGCTCTGAATGCTGGGTCATGTGACCCCTGCTTGTATTATGCTATGTGGCTCTTCTGAGCTGTTATCTGTATGAGTTTGCGTTATGTTGTGATGCCATGTTGTACAGCACATACTTGCATGTTATGCGTACGTGTAGCGTGTATTGCTATGTGTGGGATCCGACAATCTGGTTGTTTATCCTTGGCAGCCTATCATATGGGGAAATGTAGTCTAGTGTTTTCTGAGCGATAGTAGTCCGCTACAGCCCGGTCCACCGGAGTCCTACTAGCCCAGCACTACTGCTCGGAACACCTGACTGGCCGGCATGTGTTTCACTTTGTTCCTGTGTCTGTCCCTTCGGGGAAATGTCACGCGGTGACGACCGGAGTCCTGCCTAGCCTGCTACAGCCCGGGTTCCCCGGAGTCCTGTTAGCCCGGTGCTACAGCCCGGATTCACACGCTGCTGATCGACACGCTCAATGTGAATCATGTATGCCTGTTCCCATAGGTTAGGGCCGCTTTGGGTTCACGACTAGCCATGTCGGCCCGGGTTCTCTATCATATGGATGCTAGCGACACAATCATATACGCGAGCCAAAAGACGCAAACGGTCCCGGGACATGGTAAGGCGACACCCGTGGGGATACCGTGCGTGAGGCCGCAAAGTGATATGAGGTGTTACATGCTAGATTGGTGTGACTTAGAATCAGGGTCCCGACAGTCCCCCCTGGGGTCCACACCAACGGCTCCTCCCGAGAGTTCGTGCTCCACGTCGCCATGCCTCCTCAGTCTTGGATCCACCTTCCTCCCTTCTTCGCCTCCATCATCTCGCAGAGAGAACTCCTGGAGCTTCGGGTGCAGCACGCCGGCTGCTGCACCCTCGCGACCGAGGCAGAGGTCGCGGTCGTTGCCCCGGGCGAGGTCTTCATGACTCGGGGCTGGGGCGAAATCGCCCGGGTTTGTAGGACAAGAGGCGCCCTCGCAATCCACTTGGAGTACGATGGTGCTTCGGTGATGTTCTTCAAGGTCTTCGATGCGAACGGGCGCCGGCTGGAGTGCTGCCCCGGGAGGGGTGGCCAGGACCCTGCCGTGGTAAGGACTGGGCCGCCAACTGCTCCCTTGGCGGCTCCTTAGGCGGTGGAGGCGTCGAAGGTTCCAGCGACTCCGGCGAGCTCTTCGCGACTCCGGAGACGAGTGACGATAGCTACGAGCCCCCGAGCCGGCGCCGCTCCTGGAGAAGGGCAGGCTCGTCAGGCCACCGTCGACCCTGATCCGGATGGGGTTGGCGCCGGTGCTTGACGGCCCACTATTGATGATGGCGTCTTTTGCAAGGGCGCGCGCAGTTAGTGTTCCTTTGGGATCTGTTCCCTGCGAGGAATCAAAGACGCGTCCCGTGGGGGCTTGTAAGGTGCCTGTGATCCTGTTTTGTTAATATAACCCTTGTCGTAGAATTGTGCGAGTTGCTCATTCTGTCTTAGCTCAGCCCTCCCTTTCGAACCTCACGAGGGCTTGGTGCTCTGCGCCGACGGGTCCCAGTCCCAAGGCGGCTTCAGCCGTCGCTGGTATGCCAGGTCGCGATGCGGTGGTCAAGGCCAGGAGTTGAGCGACCCGGAGTCCGGTAAGAGCCCCTGAGTCGCTATGCTCAGGAGGTCCCCTTTGGCGCTCAAGCAGCCATCATTCGGTGAGAAAGGCGAGCGGCGTCGCTAACATGGGATTGCATTTGGTGCGGGGATGATGCCATGGTAGCTGGCGCTTCCGGGTGGTGACTTATCTCGAGAATCAGGGGCCGCTCTCTGGTGTGTCGCCGGGTCCGTGCATCGGCAGGCATGAGGTTGCTCGGCGGGGTCCTCGCGTGTCCCTCCCCTCTCGCCTTTGCTCCCCTTTCTGCTCTACGTCCTCGGGTCCCGGCCCTCGAGTGAGTCTCAGCCGTCGCTGGTATGCCGGGTCACGATGCCGTGGACAAGGCTAGAGGGTGAGGGCTGGAGAGCCAGTAGGAGCCCTGAGTCGCGATGCTCAAGCACCCCCCCCTTTAACGTGCAAGCAGTTCGCGCAGACGAGAGTGAGGGAGACACCGCAAGGGCCTCGCCTGACGCAGCTCCTTCAGGAGACCCTGTAGACCCATCATAGAAAAAGAAACAAGGGGGTTGCCATGACAATTGACAGTCAGCCGTTGGTTGCTTCCGAGGGGTAATGAGGCACTGAAGGCTTGACGAGGTGGAGCCATGCGGGGCTGCCGCGGCCAGAGCTCAGCCATTCAGGTTTGTCGGCGTTGCAGGGACGGACCCATGCACAAGCGTCATGCCGTTTGGAAGCAGTTCCGTCAGTTGAGTGGGCAACTAGGTCAAGCACATTAGCCGTGAAGGAGTGGATTCATTTAAATAGATGCTGGGAAGGCGGACATCACTGGGTCAGGCCCGAGCGACTTGGGGATCATGCAGCCCGAGGGGCGCCCCCAACAAGGTAAGCTAACAACATGAAATAAAAGGGATACACGCCGCAGGGACAGACCCACGTGGCCTGGGAATAATGTAGCCCTGGGGGGCGCTCCCAGCTGGAAGTGAAACTTGAAAGATGTCACCTGATGATGTTGAGGACGAAGGAGTGTTGGTGTAGCAGACTCGGTGGGCAGTGAAAGCCGATCCTCATGAGCCCCCAGGCCCAGGGGCCTCGGGAGGCTCCGGAGGCGCTGGCGGCTCCTCGCGATCATCTCCATCTCCACCAGGGCTGCGGAACGCCTGGCCTCTTGTGCCTCCGTGGCGCCCCTCATGAGGTGTTGGTACGTGGCAGCCGCGTTCGGCGAGCCGTAAGGCATGCGAACGTAGTTGTGGGGTGGACCTCCGCAGCGCCCCACTCGTGAGGGCCAGAGGCACTCCAGAGAGGCGACTCGGTTGAGCCCTGGTATGTCGATGCTGACGCGCAGCCCACCATCCTCGCCTAGATGGGGAGCCAGTGCTGGTAGGCGGCGGCCGCCTTTCATGACTCTTGACTCCTGTAGCTCCTGAATGGCCTTGCTGACGAACTCCTGAGGGTCTGGCTTTCCTTGCCTTGCTCCTTCTTGAGGGAAACGTGCTTCGAAACACGCCTCCATGTGGTGCCCAAGCGCCTCCCTCG
The DNA here is from genome assembly GCA_034509565.1 of Triticum monococcum. Classification (NCBI taxonomy): domain Eukaryota; kingdom Viridiplantae; phylum Streptophyta; class Magnoliopsida; order Poales; family Poaceae; genus Triticum; species Triticum monococcum. The sequence goes on from CM067844.1 coordinate 414,452,188, forward strand.
TGACCCTAGCCAGGTCGGTGGCCCTCCAGGGGAGAGCCCCGGAGCCCTGCCTGAGGAGGGCGTCGAGTGCGCTTTCCTATGCGATGGAAGGAGGTTCCCCATGGGCAGGCACGGGCCCAGAGGGGCCTGCCTCCTGAGGGGCCGGGCTGGACGATGTCTTCTTCTTCTTGGGGGCGGTCTCGGGAAGCCTCCTGCTTCCGCGATCCGGATCTTCCAGTGACATGGCCTAAAAGGCTCGTTCCAGGGAACACACTGCGCCCTTCTCTTCACAGGGCACCGTGATGACTCCGCTACTTCCTGGCATCTTGAGGACGTTGTAGCCATGGTGAGTTACGGCCATGAACTTGGCCAGCGCTGGGTACCCAAGGATGGCATTGTACGGCAGGCGAATGTGAGCGACGTCGAAGTCGATGAGCTCGGTGTGGTAGTTGTCGCGTGCCCCGAAGGTGACAGGGAGGCGGACCTGCCCAATCGGGACCGTGGAGCCGTCAGTGATTCCGGAGAAAGTCTTGGTTGGCTGAAGTTGGCTGTAGGGCACTTGGAGATTGTTGAATCTTTCCACGGACAGGACGTTGAGCCCTGCCCCGCCATCGATGAGGGTCTTGGTGACCACCATGTTGCTGATGATTGGGGAACAAAGCATCGGGAGGACTCCGGCTGTAGCCGCACACTTGAGCTGATCTGCTGACCTGAACGTGATGGCGCACGCCGACCACCTGAGAGGGCGCGTGGCTTCGAGCCTGGGGAGGACTCCATTCACTTCGCGGGCGAACTGTTTGAAGATGCGTTGAGAGGCTGGGGCTTGAGCCCCGCCCAGGATGCAGGCAATCGCGCGTGGCTCCTGGAAGCCCCTAGCCCCCTCGTCCTGGTGGTGGTCCTTGTTTCTCCTTGGCTGCGGCGGTAGCGGAGGGAGGCCTGCGTTGCCTTGCGGGCGATCCTCGCGAGGTTGATCCCTCCAGTCTCCCTCGCGAGGCGGGTCTTGCCAGCGATCCTCGTGAGGTTGATCGTGCCACCCTTGCAGCAGGCCACGGTCTTCCCAGCGTCCTGAGTTCCTTCCTCCTTCTCGACCGTAGCCCCGGTCGCCGCGGTCGGGGCGACGGCCGATCCTTCCTTCTCGCATGGCTCGGAGTTCTTGACATTCGTTGGTGTTGTGGGTGTGGAGGTCGTGCTACACACATACCGGCTGCCCTTGGAAGGTTCAGGCTGACAGGTTGGTGGAGGAGAGGAGCCGCGCCCTGCTCGGGCGAGCCTTTTCTCGTGTCTTTAGCCATCTCCGGAACATGGACCCCCACTTCGATTTTGACGCCGCCATCGCCCCAGTCCCCCAGGCCGTCCAAGGCGATCTGGCGCACTGGGTGGAAGACAATGTCGATGCTCTCATCAGGGCCTTCGCTTCGGACAACGACGGCGTGATCGTGGCTGCCGACGAGGGCAGCGTGGTCAACGGCCCTGACGCCGCTGGCGGCGACGCGGACAGCGATGGCGAGTTCAGCGACGCCGGCAACGGCTCGGGTGGTGCTCCCGAGGACGCATTGGGGGATTCATCCGACTGATTGTGCATCGTTCCTGCTTCCTTACCCTACATGAATAGAACTCAGGTTTTGTCCTGATGGCTGTGAGAGCATTTTGGAGGGGGAGCCCCTCATGGAAAACTTGTGTTCATCGTATCAGTAGATGCTACATTGCCCATGCGCCCGGGCCAAGTGGTTGGCTTAAGCGACGCGCTGGTCGGCTAGTTTACCTTGGTCCCGTGCTGGCCCCGTGGTAGCCCGTGGGAGGCCGTGGTGTCCTGAGTGTCCTCTGATTGAATCCGTAGGATCTGTAGTAAAACACCCTCCTGAGAGGACGCGGCGGCGGCAGTCTGGGCTACGCGCAAGCTAGGCCTGACCCGGCTCGCGAGGGGCTCACGAGGGGAGGCAGCTGAGGCGAAGTGGTAACCAAAACGCGAGAAATTGCTCGAACAAGACTAAGCACCCCTTCCCCGAACACACGCAAATCTCAAATATGAATCCAACTTGAATCCAGCGGGGGAAAGCAATAATCAAGGGGAAAAGCAATGAAAGCAGACAAAAGGCCTCGTCCGGCACCTAATCTAGTCTTGGACGTCTTCTCACTAGCGCGGAGCTAAGTGCTGCCACTGGGCGTGGGAGGGAGCCCCAGGGCCTGAGGCCGGCACCCCTGAGACTCCGGGGCGTGTACAGCCCCACTCATTATTACGTGAGAGTGTCACGGGGCGGCGAGCTTCACAGACACTTCGCCTTCTTCACAGGTACCTGCCTTGCTTCATATCGCCAGATGAGGGCCCCGCCTTGCGCCACACTCTAGTGCCATCAACGACGACCGGAAACCAGGACGCCGCCGATGGGGTAGAGCGGTCGCCCGCGGTTCCCCCGACAACCACGGGTCCTCCGCCGGGGGCAGGCCCTGAGGCACCTCCCCAGCGGAGGGCCTACCTCCTGAGGACACCTTGTTCCGAACGCCGCGGTGGTGATGTCGGATCCCGGCCCCTCTCCTGCAGCCCCCTGCGCCCTCCTCCCGAGAGGTAGGAGACTGTGGGAGCGGGGCAGTTGCTCGCTGCGGCGACCTGCACCTCCTGCGATCCATGGTTAGTGTATGCCTACTCCTGAAGATTAGCGGTACCCGATAATCGTTGCCTCCCGCGTGGCTAGTGGGACCATCCCGAGGCTCCTGGAATGGCTCAGCTTCTGGTGCCTCGTCCCCCCAGCTTGGGCTGTGGAGCGAGCCTTGTTCGCTCTCGTGTGGGTGTCTTTGGTCCATCATGAGGGGCACGTATTCCTCTGGCGCCATCATCCCGAAGGCCACGCCGTAGTGCTCCGCATGCCACGCGGTCCTGCCCGACGCGCCCACCGTGGGGTGGCAGCGCGGCTTTCCACTGGGGCCGTGGGTCGCGTCGAGTCCTTCTTCTTCACGGACCGGGAGCGGGGGCAGCGCCGCCGCCGGTCCGGTGCTGACAGCTTCGCTGGCGTTGGAGTAGCCTTGGAGCCCGCGGGCGCGCGCGGAGCCGCCGCGCGGGACGCCCTAGGCTTGAGATGGGAGCTGGGTGCAGAAGGGGTGAGCCCCCGAGGCGGCGAAGCCCAGGAGCTCTGTCACCCGCTACAGCAGTACGTCGCGGCCGCCCTCCAGCAGTCTGCACTGCAGCAGCTCCCGGGCCACCATGAGCGCGGCCCTCGAGTTCGCCTGCTCCCGGCAGGTGTACGGTGTCGTGGTCGTGGCGTGATTGGAGGCCCTTGCTGCCGACCGCGCCTGCCGCGGTGTGAGAGCCGTCGAAGCCTATCCGCGTTGCCCGCGGCCCGCAGCACCCTGCAGACCGCGAGCTGCCTGGGGCACGGGGTCGCCCGAGGCGAGCGGCTCTGCATGGGCAGGCCACGCCGCCCATGGATCTAGGTTGCCCGCCTGGTCGCCGGACGTGGTGATGATGACGCGACGGGGCACGAAGCGGTAGAAGGTGGATCCCGGCGCACCCCTACCTGGCGCGCAAAATGTCGGATTTCGGGTTCCGGCAGACCCTTGAGGTTCGAACACTGGGGTGCGCGCGGAGATTTCACCTCCTACCTACCTGCACCCCTTCGCCTGGCTAAGATCTATGCTATGGAAAGAACAACACAAGAGACACAGGGTTTACACTCGTTCGGGCCACCGTTGTGGTGTAACACCCTACTCCAGTGTGTGGTGTGGTGGATTGCCTCTCGGGCTGATGATGATGAACAATACAAGGAAGAACAGCCTCGTGAGGGTCTGTTCTTGGCTGGGGCAATGAACTGCTGGGAGGAGTCCAGTCACCCTTCTCTCTCTCTCTCGGATTTCGATCCCCCCTCCTACTATGGTGGCTAGTCCTATTTATAGAGGCCTTGGTCCTCTTCCCAAATATCGAGCGGGAAGGGAGCCAACAATGGCAGGCCAATTTGAAAGGGGACAGCTAGTACCAGTTATCCTTACAAAAGTAGTCTTCGCCTGCACAAAGTTGTGGTGGTGACGCCGTCTTGGGCTCCACGATGACCTCCGTCTTGCAGACCTCCTGGTCTTGGTCTTGTTGCACCGAAATGGCAACCTTTGCCTGATGCCTCGGTACTCCACGGCTGCGCTTGCCCCCTTTGCACCAAAGAGGAAAGGAGGACCCTGCGCGGGCTGGCACCCGCCTGGCGCCCTTGGTCGTCATGGCTTGCGTCACGGGCACCTCGTGAGGTACCCCGCCTTGACCTCTCCGCCTCCTCGCGAGCTAGCCTGATGAGGCCGTGCCTGAGGAAGCTCCGCGTCGTCCGCCCCGTGAGGCTTGGCCCCTCGTGAGGGTCTTGGGTCTGTGTTGGTGAAGATGGGCCGAGCTGGGCCCCCCTTTGAGCCACGCCGCAGGCTGCAGGCAGGCAAGTCTGGGGACCCCCGTTCCCAGAACGCCGACAAAGCCGACGGCTGCAATCTTTCAGGTTATACGCATGTATACATAAACGGCCGCCCAGGAGGCATCATATTACTTTCATGCAAAAGTATAAAAATAGCCTTATAAAAATTTATAGAAGCATTTCGCTTACAATGAGCTTACATATCACTCAAACATAATATTTTTTGAGCACTGGGTCTCTATCAAACGGGCACCCTCAAGAACTTCTTCAAAGTAGTGCTCGGCAGCCTTTTAACCTATAGCCGAATCCCGCGCTGCAACATTGGTAGCATCCATCTCCGCCCAATATGCCTTAACATGGGCAAAGGCCATCCGTGCGCCCTCTATGCACGCCGACCTCCTCATCGCATCAATACAGGGCACCACGTCAAGGACCTGCTACACCAAGCTGAAATAGCTGTGTCGGCGTTCTTGGAACGGGTCTCAAGTGGGGCCTCCTGCACCCAGACTTGCCTGCCTGCGGCGTGGCTCAAGTGGGGGCCCAGCATGGCCCATCTTCATCAAGCACAAGACTCAAGACCCTCGTGAGGGGCCAAGCCTCGCGAGGCGGACGACGCGGCGCATCCTCAGGCTTAGCCTCGTCAGGCTGGCTCGCGAGGAGGCGGAGAGTTCAAGGCGGGGTACCTTGCGAGGTGCCCCTGATGCAAGCCATGACGACTCAGGGCACCAGGCGGGTGCCAGCGCGTGCAGCGTCCTTCTTTCCTCTTTGGTGCAAAGGGGCAAGCGCAGCTGCGGAGTACCGAGGCATCAGGCAAAGGTTGCCATTTCGGTGCAACGAGACCAGGACCAAGCGGACCACGAGACGGAGGTCACCATGGAGCCCAGCACGGCGTCACCGCAGAGTCTTTCGCAGGCGAAGACCACCTTTACTCAGGATAAGAGTACTTGTTGTCCCCCTTCGAATTAGCCCGCCATTGTTGGCTTCCTTCCCGCTCGATATTTGGGAAGAGGACCAGGGCCTCTATAAATAGGGACCGGCCACTCGCATAGCTGGGGGGTTGGTTGGTCCGGCTAGCAAGTAGAGAGAGAGAGAGGGAGAGAAGGTGACCGAACTCCTCCTAGTAGTTCGTCGCCCCAGCCTAGAACAGACCCTCGCGAGGCTGTTCTTCCTTGTATTGTTCATCATCACTAGCCCCATGAGGCAATCCATCCACCACACACTGGAGTAGGGTATTACACCACAATGGTGGCCCGAACCAGTATAAATCTTGTGTCTCTTGTGTGATCCTTTTAGTAGTTTAGATCTCTGCGAGACGGGGAGGTTGAGGACATGATTTCCGCGCGCACCCCAGTGTTCGAACCATAAGGGTCTGCCGGAACCCGAAATCCGACATTTGGCGCGCCAGGGTGGGGTGCGCCGGAATCCGTCTTCCACCGCTCTGCCCTCCTCCGGCCGCCGCACCCATGTGCGGCACTAGTCGGGTTCGTGCCGCCCCGGCGGCCCTCGCCGGTCGGCGATCTCGTCATCCCCCGCCGCCCGCCGTCAACACCGCCACCGGCTCGGCGGGAAACGAGCTCCAAACACCACCCCAGCATCCGCCTACGCGACAGAGCAGCTGCACCGCGGCATCGACGCCTCTGGTCATTGCGGCCCTCCTGGGCGGCTCACAGGCGCCGCCCACAAGTCGCCACGTCAAGCCTTTTGCCCGCCGGGTTAGCACCGCTTCCGCACAGCAGGTGAAAGTGCAACTATCCCTAGGTGGTTTTGGTAATTCATAACAACATATAGCTCATTGAGCTAATGCTATTTCAAGATGATTATTTCAGGAAAGCTCAATGATTGGCATGGCTGGATGTGAAAGTGGAACCCTCAAAATGCTAATGACAAAGAATTGGCTCAAGCTCAAAAGTTCAAGACTCTTCATTTTATATTTTAGTGATCCAAGATCACATTGAGTCTTTAGGAAAAGCCAATACTATCAAGGAGGGATGAGGTGTTGCTTAATGAGCCTCTTGCTCTATGTGCTTAATGATATGCTCCAAAATCCTCAGCTACTTTCCCATATCCACAAATGACCTAAACGCTAAGCCAAACTCGGTCATACCGATTCTTTCAATCCGGCGCCACCGAGTTTCACTTGTCATTTGCCACTGCCAAAAGCTAGCAATTCGGTCCTACCGATAAGGATCTCGATCTCACCGAGATGGGCTTGCAAACTCTCTGTTTCCCTTTCGTAACTTTTCGGTCTCACCGAAAGAGCGAATCGGTCCCACCGAGAATGCAAGGTAAACTCTATGTTTCCTTCTTGTAATTTTTCGGTCTCACCGAAAGAGCGAGTCGGTCCCACCGAGTTTGCCTGACCAACTCTCTGGTTAGCTTATTGCCAAACTCGGTCTCACCGAGTTTGTGCAATCGGTCTCACCGAGATTACGTTATGCCCAAACCCTAACCGAATCGGTCCTACCAAGTTGCATGTCAGTCCCACCGAAATTCCTAACGGTCACTAGGTTTACTATTTTGGTCCGACCGAGTTTTCTGATTCGGTCCCACCAAGATTGATAAATTGTGTGTAACGGTTGGATTTTGTGTGGAGGCTATAAATACCCCTCCACCTCCTCTTCACTTGTGGAGAGAGCCATCAGAACACATACACCATTCCAACTCATATGTTCTGAGAGAGAACCACCTACTCATGTGTTGAGACCAAGATATTCCATTAAAACCATATGAATCTTGATCTCTAGCCTTCCGGAAGTTGCTTTCCACTCAAATCTTCTTTCCATCAGATCCAAACCCTATGAGAGAGAGTTGAGTGTTCGGGAGACTATCATTTGAAGCACAAGAGCAAGGAGTTCATCATCAACACACCCTTTGTTACTTCTTGGAGAGTGGTGTCTCCTAGATTGGCTAGGTGTCACTTGGGAGCCTCCGACAAGATTGTGGAGTTGAACGAAGGAGTTTGTAAGGGCAAGGAGATCGCCTACTTCGTGAAGATCTACCACTAGTGAGGCAAGTCCTTCGTGGGCGATGGCCATGGTGGGATAGACAAGGTTGCTTCTTCGTGGACCCTTCGTGGGTGGAGCCCTCCGTGGACTCGTGCAACCGTTACCCTTCGTGGGTTGAAGTCTCCATCAACGTGGATGTAGGATAGCACCACCTATCCGAACCATGGGAAAAACATTCGTGTCTCCAATAGCGTTTGAATTCTCCAAACCCTTCCCTTTATATTCTTGCAAGTTGCATGCTTTACTTTCCGCTGCTAATATACTCTTTGCATGCTTGCTTGAATTGTGTAATGATTGCTTGACTTGTCCTAAGATAGCTAAAAACTGCCAAGAACTAAAATGGGGAAAAGGTTAAGTTTTTATTTGGGCAAGTAGTCTAATCACCCCCCTCTAGACATACTTCCGATCCTACAAGTGGTATCAGAGCCTTAGTCTCCATTTGCCTTGATCTCCATAGCTTTGGTGGTCATAGCCTTGGTTTCACAACCTAGGAGAGTATGGCGTCTAGCGAGGGAAATTATCACCGTAGAGGTCCTTACTTTGATGGTACTAATTTTGCTAGTTGGAAGCATAAAATGAAAATGCATATTCTTGGACATAACCCCGCCGTATGGGCTATTGTTTGTGTTGGCTTGCAAGGTGAGTTCTTTGATGGGAGGGAACCAAACCGTGAAGCTACCGCGGATGAGTTGAAGATGTTGCAATACAATGCTCAAGCTTGTGATATTCTCTTCAACGGATTGTGCCCCGAAGAATTTAACAAAATCAGCCGCCTTGAGAATGCAAAGGAAATTTGGGACACTTTGATTGATATGCACGAAGGTACCGACTCCGTCAAGGAATCCAAGTTGGATGTGCTTCAAAGTCAACTTGACAAGTTCAAGATGAAGGATGGTGAAGGTGTCGCCGAGATGTACTCTAGGCTTGCTCTCATCACAAATGAGATTGCCGGCTTAGGGAGTGAAGAGATGACCGATAGATTCATCATCAAGAAGATCCTAAGAGCCTTGGATGGGAAATATGATACCGTGTGCACATTGATTCAAATGATGCCCAATTACAAAGATCTCAAGCCAACGGAAGTGATTGGAAGGATTGTTGCTCATGAGACGTCACTCAAGGATAAAGAGGAACTTCACAACAAATCAAGTGGTGCCTGCAAAGCCTCATGTGAAGTCCCCACATCATCAAGTGAGAAACAAACCTTCAATGAAGAATTAAGCTTAATGGTGAAGAACTTCAACAAGTTCTACAAGTGTAGAAGCAAAGATAGAAGCTTCAAGTCAAGGTCATACAATGACAAAAGATCTTCTAGTCGAGAGCGAAACTGCTATAATTGTGGAAGACACGGACACTATTCCAATGAGTGTACGGCTCCCTACAAAAGAAGAGAAGATTCTCCAAAAAGAAGAAGCAAAGAATCACCACCAAGAGAGAGAAGGAGTAGAGATGATCGTTATGAACGGAGATACTCACGGAGAAGCAAGTATTCGGAAAGGAAGGAAAAATCATCAAGGAGCTACACAAAACGAAGAAATCAAGCTCATGTTGGTGAATGGGTATCCGGCTCCGACTCCGACAGCCACTCCGAGAGAAGTTATCACTCCGACTCCGAAGATACTCAAGATGAAGGTGTTGCTGGTCTAGCACTTGTGTCAACCAACTCCTACGACATATTTGACTCACCAAATGAAGGAATTGGAAGATGCTTCATGGCCAAAGGTCCTAAGGTAACACACCCTGAGTATGTTGATTTTAATAGTGATGAAGATGACTTGTTAGGTGATGATGACTTGCTTTTTGACAACTCTAGTGATGAGTACTATGATGAAACATCTATTAATCATGCTAAAACGAATGACAATGATAAGGAGAAGATTGAGGCTCTAACTAAAGAACTAAACACTCTTAAGTTAGCTCATGAGAAATTACGCTTTGAAAAGCTCAATCTTGAGCAAGAGCATGAGTTCTTAAAGGCAATCAATGATGATCTCTGCAAGAAAAGTTTTCTTACATTGCCAAGCATTTACTATTATCCACTCACATGCCTCAAGTCAAGTCTAGTAACAAGAACAAGAAAGATTCTTCCTCTAGTAGTAACAATGATCATGCTAAATCCAATATTGTTGCTTCTAGTAGTTCTCTTGATTCCACTAATGATTCTCTTAGCCAAGTTAAACTTGAGAAAGAAAATAGCTTATTGAAGGGGATCATAGAGAAAGGAGTATACAAAAGCCTTGCCGAAAGTAAGGAATTCGAGGAAATTGTGCGCAAGCAAGGAATGCACCGGAAGAATCAAGGTGTTGGTTTTGAACGAAAGTTCAATGCCAATGGAGTTGAATGGGAAGAAGATCAATACCCCAAGACAAAGTTTGTTCCTCAACAAGAGAAGTATGACACTTCTTTCAAGGGGATACAAGCTCAAGATGATCTTCCACCACAAGACTACAAGCAAAAAAGCAAGGACAAGCTTCAAGAGGAGATTGATGCATTTGAAGAAGCTCCTAAGACCTTAGTCAAGTGGATTCCCAAGACCACGTCAAGTTCCACTTCATCAAGTACGACTACAACTCCAAGGATTCCCATCAAGATGGTGCGGTTCCAAAAGAAGAAGAACTAGAGAGTTCTTGAGGGTGACTCCGCCAACATATTTCATTCTCATCATTTTGGCAAGAACAAGTGCAATCAACTTCCACATCATGCACTAGTTCAAGGAGTCACAAACACTCTTGTTGGTAAGACAAGGGACAAGGTAACCTAAAGTTTTCATGGACATCATCTTGTGTATGCATCACTCTATGTCTATGGATATCCTTGTTTGTTCCTTGTGGGACTAACCCATGTAGGTATTGAAAGTGCAATTCACTCAGATGGATATCTCCAAGTGATCTACATCAACATTGAGCATCCACATCTTCAGCATCTACATGAAGTCATCATCGACAAAACCCAAGGTTAGTTCATCCCTCTTAGGGGGGATATCACATCTAGGGGGAGCTTTACTCTAAGACTTGAGCTAAAGCAACTCTAAAGATGTGAATACAACAATGCTTTATGTAAAGTGGTAACCCCACTTGAGCTTAAACGATGAGTATGACCTACGATCAAGTGTTCTCACTTGACTCCTAAGTCAATATACTCATATATAGATGACCTAGTCATCGCAATTGCTTGATAGATGCTAGAATTGTTTGTGCATGCTTTGCCACATATTTCATTTGCCATCTTATTGTGTGAGCATGTTGGTTGCATATTTTACTCATTCGAGGACATCCACTTGTTGTTTTGATTGTTTGGCTTTATCTTCTTTTGCCAAGTGGATGGACAAGAATGCCTAAGAACCTCCTCTAGCTATCTATGATTTTCTCGTCTCAAACTCTATTCATGCTGCATCACAAAACTTGATCAAGTCAGATTCGAACCACTCTGTGCGAGGAGCGCTCGGAGTCCCCGATTCGTCATAGACTTAAACTTCCAAAACCTCTTTGTGATTCTCGGTCTGACCGATACCATACTTTCGGTCCTACCGAGATCATTAAGTTGATCTAGGTTTTCGATCTCGGTGCAACCGATTTGAACCACTCGGTCACACCGACAGGGTCGGGCTATATATAGTGACGGGCAGAATTTTGGAAATTTCTCCGAAACCTCTTCGCCCGCGCATAGCTCGCTCTGCCTCTTGGGTCTCCGGATCGTCCTCCTCGCCGCCAGCAGCCTCCAGTCGCTGGTCTCCACCGCCGTCAATGGATTTCTGCCTCGCCGTTGCCGCCGCAGAGAGTCTGCGCCGAACTAGGGTATGGACTCGATCTTTGTGCTATTCTCCAATCCGATTCCTAGCACATTGTGATCATCATGATTCTTGCCACGTTTGATAAACTCCTATCTAGTCAATGAACTCGTAGATTAGGTTTAATTTGAAAATTTTAGGGTTAGGTTTCCGCCGAAACCATCTCGGACCCACCGAGTTGAAAAACTCGGTCCCACCGATTTGGCTTATGCCATTGCACAAATAAAACTCGGTCTGACCGAGAATTACTTATCGGTGTGACCGATTTTGGAACTCTGTGAAACCCTAGCAGTCTCGGTGCCACCGAACTGTGACTCGGTCTGACCGAGTTCACTAGTTCTGGTGCCAAAATTGCTTCGGTGTCACCGAGTTTGAAAATCGGTAGATCCGAGATGATCTCAGTGGGAAACTAAAACTAAGTTTTTGAATTATTCTTTTGCAAAATCTCTGCATTTTGTGATGCTCATCCACTCTATCTCATCTATAATCTATTCACAGGGTCAGCAGTCAGTTTGCATCTTGTCAGACCAGAGTGACAGCCAGAACTTGTCAGAGCAGCAAGTGCAGTTGAGTGAGGGCACTAGCCCCTCAAGTTCCTCAGATGATGGCAGCAGGAGCACACCCAACAACCTGCCTAAAGCTGCCACACGTCAGAGAAAGAAGAGAACTTCTGATTCTGAAGATGAAGACTCTGTGGCAGAGGAAGAGGCCACATCAAAGAGAGTTGAGCCAGCTCAAGGAACAAAGCCAGGCCTGAAAATCAAAAGGCCAGCAGGCAGGCAGGCAGCCCATGTCAAAGGCTAGAGCTTCAACTGTGAAGCCTGCTCCCATTGAGCCCGTTGCTGCTGAGGGCAAAAAGAGGAAAGAAAGAGTGAAGAAGACTGTAGCCAGAGTCCTTGGGAAGGCCTCCATCATGGTAGATGAGGAGGAAGAAGAAGAAGAGGTTGCTGCACCAGCACCCAAGGCAGCCAAACTTATGGGAGATGCCATAAGGTCAGGGACAACTGCATCCAAGCCCAAGGAAGCACCCAAGGCTGCATCTAAGCCTAAGAGTGCACCAAAGAGAAACAACAGAAGCATCCCAGCCACTGAGAAGAACAAGGCCCAGTGCCTGAAGTTGCAGAGGAAGAAGAAGAAGAACATGTCCTTAGGAAGCTCAAGCCCAAGATCCCAGACCACAACGATGCTCATCCTGTGGCTCAGGATATGAAGCTCAGGAGAGATTCAGGGCTGAGGAAGTGGAGAGAAGCAGATCCGTATGCTTCTAGGAGAAGGACTGCAGTGGACTACAGGTTTCATACCAATGAGCAGCAGGATTTCTATGAGACAGTTTTGCTTGACAAGAAGCCAATTGTATGTGACATGAGATGGGTCGACTGGACCTACATGAAGGAGAATGAGGAACACTACCCTGGAGTATATGACAGCTTTAGTGCATGTGGAGTGGCATACTTTGTTGGGCAGAAGCTCACAAAGTGGAACGAGGAGCTAATCATGCAATTCTACTCCACAGCACACTTCTATTCGGATGGCAGGATCACTTGGATGTCAGAGGGTAAAAGGTACCAATCCACTGTTGAGGAATGGGCGAAGTTGATCAATGCCCCAGAGGAGCAAGCAGATGACTTGGACATTTATGCCAAGCAGAAGATGGACCACAACACTATGTCCAACATGTACAAGGAGATTCCAGATGAAGCACTTGACATGTTCAAGTTTGGCTCAGTGCACTATCTTCTGTCAGGATTGCCTACGATCAACTGGATCCTTAGGCACACTCTTTTGCCCAAGTCTGGAGATCACAAGATGATCAGAGGTCACGCGGTCAATTTGCTTCATGTCTTTGACGTGCCTCAAAAATTTAAAGTCATGAGTCTCATAGTGGAAACAATCAAGAGGACAGCAGCAGACTAGAAGAGGAGCTGTGGATATGCCCCACAGATTCAGGAGCTCATCAACTCCAAGATGGGCATGGGAATATACCTCTTGGATAAGGAACACCTGCCCATCCGTCCAGACTTCGAGGATAACCAAGTGGTCATGACTGAGAATGAGCCATCATCTGTCCATGCACAAGCTCAGAAGGAGAAGGCGAAGAAGGAGAAAGCTGCCAGGATGCCTACTCAAGCGGAGGCATCTGATTACTTCCTGAAAACCAAACAAGAGCAGTTTGGTTACCTGATTGCGTCCACCCTGCGGACTGAGCAAGGACTTGCCACCCTCACTCAGAACCAGGCCAGCTTAGAGGGGATCATGGAACATAGGTTCTATGACTTGGACATCAAGGTGACAGAGATACAGACTGCCGTGGAGCAGCTCCAGGAGGACATGAATGAGAGGAGAGGCGGGACCACGACTGATGCTTTTGCCAGGGTGCCACGAGGTCCGAGGTCGTCTACACTGCCAGTTGCTGACACCAGAGCTACAACGTCTGCGCCAGCCACAGCCTCAGTTCCACCAGCTCCAGCATCCACTTCAGCCTCGACTCCGACCACGTCTACCGAAGGCTTCGTCCTTGGAGTGCTCCGGACTCCACCACCACCTGAAGATCAAGCCTGAGCGTCGACTTAGCACTATGCATTTTCTAGGAACTTTTTGGTAACTTGTTGCCAAAGGGGGAGAAAATGTATAGATCATAGGCTTCGAGAGAGAGTGTTGCTTTTATTCTCTCTTGTTTTATTTTGTGGTTTTTCGAACTTTGTTTGCATGTGTGTGAGATACTACGTCCTTATGTTTGTGAGACATCGATGATCATGTGTTTGATCATAAGCTACACTTAATGTTTGCTTAATGCTTGCTTAAATATTATCATTCTATCTATCTTTTGTGATCACTCACTATTCTTGGTGATGAGTGCATGTATTTCAATCTTATCATTTTTGAGCGCTCCACCAAGATGTATGTGACATGGAAGAGTAACCCATGACTCTAACTCCTTGTGCATTTGCAGTCCAAAGCAAATTTTAAATATGCACAAATTTAGGGGGAGCTCTTATTTATCACATACTTCTCAAAGTGACGATATATTTTATGCTTATTATCTTTTGTCGAAGCTTTGATCTATATGTTGTCATCAATTACCAAAAAGGGGGAGATTGGAAGTGCAACTATCCCTAGGTGGTTTTGGTAATTCATAACAACATATAGCTCATTGAGCTAATGCTATTTCAAGATGATTATTTCAGGAAAGCTCAATGATTGGCATGGCATGGATGTGAAAGTGGAACCCTCAAAATGCTAAGGACAAAGAATTGGCTCAAGCTCAAAAGTTCAAGACTCTTCATTTTATATTTTAGTGATCAAAGATCACATTGAGTCTTTAGGAAAAGCCAATACTATCAAGTAGGGATGAGGTGTTGCTTAATGAGCCTCTTTCTCTATGTGCTTAATGATATGCTCCAAAATCCTCAGCTACTTTCCCATATCCACAAATGACCTAAACCCTAAGCCAAACTTGGTCATACCGATTCTTTCAATCCGGCGCCACCGAGTTTCACTTGTCATTTGCCACTGCCAAACCCTAGCAATTCGGTCCTACCGATAAGGATCTCGGTCTCACCGAGATGGGCTTGCAAACTCTCTGTTTCCCTTTCGTAACTTTTCGGTCTCACCGAAAGAGCGAATCGGTCCCACCGAGAATGCAAGGTAAACTCTATGTTTCCTTCTTGTAACTTTTCGGTCTCACCGAAAGAGTGAGTCGGTCCCACCGAGTTTGCCTGACCAACTCTCTGGTTAGCTTATTGCCAAACTCGGTCTCACCGAGTTTGTGCAATCGGTCTCACCGAGATTACATTATGTCTGAACCCTAACCGAATCGGTCCTATCGAGTTGCATGTCAGTCCCACCGAAATTCCTAATGGTCACTAGGTTTACTATTTCGGTCCGACCAAGTTTTCTGATTCGGTCCCACCGAGATTGATAAATTGTGTGTAACGGTTGGATTTTGTGTGGAGGCTATAAATACCCCTCCACCTCCTCTTCACTTGTGGAGAGAGCAATCAGAACACATACACCATTCCAACTCATATGTTCTGAGAGAGAACCACCTACTCATGTGTTGAGACCAAGATATTCCATTCAAACCATATGAATCTTGATCTCTAGCCTTCCCCAAGTTGCTTTCCACTCAAATCTTCTTTCCATCAGATCCAAACCCTATGAGAGAGAGTTGAGTGTTGGGGAGACTATCATTTGAAGCACAAGAGCAAGGAGTTCATCATCAACACACCATTTGTTACTTCTTGGAGAGTGGTGTCTCCTAGATTGGGTAGGTGTCACTTGGGAGCCTCCGACAAGATTGTGGAGTTGAACCAAGGAGTTTGTAAGGGCAAGGAGATCGCCTACATCGTGAAGATCTACCGCTAGTGAGGCAAGTCCTTTGTGGGCGATGGCCATGGTGGGATAGACAAGGTTGCTTCTTCGTGGACCCTTCGTGGGTGGAGCCCTCCGTGGACTCGCGCAACCGTTACCCTTCGTGGGTTGAAGCCTCCATCAACGTGGATTGTAGGATAGCACCACCTATCCAAACCACGGGAAAAACATCCATGTCTCCAATAGTGTTTGAATTCTCCAAACCCTTCCCTTTATATTCTTGCAAGTTGCATGCTTTACTTTCCGCTGCTAATATACACTTTGCATGCTTGCTTGAATTGTGTAATGATTGCTTGACTTGTCCTAAGATAGCTAAAAACTGCCAAGAACTAAAATTGGGAAAAGATTAAGTTTTTATTTGGTCAAGTAGTCTAATCACCCCGCCCCCTCTAGACATACTTCTGATCCTACAGCAGGGGGCTCCCCCAGACCAAGCGGCGCGCGAGGTCGATCTGACCTTCAGCTCGGTGGACCACCCCACCAACCTGGTCTGCTCGGGCGCTTCCCCTGCTGTGCACCCCCACCATTTGCTAGGTGGCCGTCACCAGGACCCTCATCGATGGCGGCGCGGGCCTCAGCATGCTTTCGGTCGAGACTTTCAACCTCTTCTGGATACCCCGGGAGCGACTGCGGCCCAGCCGATCTTTCTCGAGCGTCGGAGGCGGATCGTCCGACTCCCTGTGACAGATCCGGCTCCTGGTAACCTTCGGCAGCTACGACAACTTCCGCACGGAGATGGTCGACTTTGACATCGCCCCCGTCGGCCTCCCTTACAACGCCATCCTCGCCTACCCGGCATTGGCCCAGTTCATGGCTGCCACGCACCCGGCGTACAACCTCATGAAGATGCCCAGGAGCAACGGTACCCTCACCGTGCGCGGGGACACCGGGGACGCCCTGCGAGTATTCGAGCTCGCCTTAAAGACAGCGGCGTCGGCACGGCCTGTTAACGCGGAGACCCCTGAGCCCAAGGGGGCTGCGCCCGACAAGAAGAAGCAGTTGTTCACCCAGGACAAGGCAGAGACCAAGCAGATACCCGTCGACGAGGACGGGTCCTCTAGTGCCACTTTCACCATAGGCGCCAACCTTGAGCCTGAGCAGGAGGAGGCCTTGGTCAAGTTCTTGCACGCGAATAAGAAGGTATTTGCCTGGGAGCCCGATCAGCTGGCGGGGAGCCCCAGGAGCGTCATCGAGCATCACCTCAACGTGTGCCCAAATGTGCGCCCCGTGAAGCAGAAGGCCAGGCGGCAGTTCGTGGAAAAGCAGGCCTTCATCGTTCAAGAGACCCACAAACTAGAAGCCGCTGGGGTCATTCGCGAGGTCCGATACCAGGATTGGTTGGCCAACCCTGTCGTTGTGCCCAAGAAAGGGGGAAAGAACGCATGTGTGTCGACTTCACCAACCTCAACAAGGCATGCCCGCAAGATCCATTGCCGCTCCCCCGCATCGACCAGATCGTCGATTCCACTTCGGAGTGCGACCTGCTGTGCTTCCTGGACGCCTTTTCCGGGTATCACCAGATCAAGATGGCAGTGGAAGACGTTGAGAAGACCGCCTTCTTGACCCCGTGCGGGGTGTACTGCCATACGTGCATGCCGTTTGGACTGTGTAATGCAGGGGCAACCTTTCAGCGGCTGATGCACATCACCTTGGGCCCGCAACTCGGGAATAATGTCGAAGCTTACGTTGATGACATCATAGTAAAATCTCGGGAGGCCAATACCCTGATACAAGACCTAGAGGAGACCTTCGCGAGCCTCGATGCAGTAAACCTGTGGCTCAACCCGGAGAAATGTGTGTTCGGCGTCCCCTCGGGCAAGCTTTTGGGATTCCTCGTGTCCCATCGTGGCATTGAGGCCAACCCCGAGAAGGTCAAGGCGGTCGAGGACATGAGCCCGCCAAAGACCCTTAGAGAAATGCAAAAGCTCACTGGGCGCGTGACCGCGCTAGGGCGCTTCATCTCCAAACTGGGGGAGCGAGCGCTGCCTTTTTTCTAGCTGATGAAGAAAAAAGGACTCTTTGAATGGACTGAAGAGGCAGATAAGGCGTTTCAAGATCTCAAGAGGTACCTGACCAGTCCCCCAGTCATGGTCGCACCGCGCCCTCAGGAGCCCCTGCTATTGTACCTCGCCGCCACACCCTACTCCGCCAGCGCGGGCCTGGTGGCGGTTAGGGAGGAGCGCCAAGTCAAGGCCGCAGCAGCAGCCCGGGGCAGGGCAAAACGGGAACATGGAAAGCCTGCAGAAGCCACAAACGCAGCTGAGGAGGGTCCGCTGCCGAGGAATGCACCGGGGGCAGGAGAGGCCGCCCGACCAGATGGTCCACCTCCCGAGGCCACGTCGCCCCGTGAGGCGCCCTTACCTCCCGAGGGCGCAGCAACCCCAGATGCTCCCAGCCTTGTCGAGCACCCAGTTTACTTTGTTAGCACAGTGCTACGGGACGCGAGGGCACGATACCCAACGCCTCAGAAGCTCCTCCTCGCGCTACTGGTAGCCTCGCGCAAGCTGCGTCACTACTTCCAGGCTCATCCCATCAAAGTCATCTCGTCGTACCCCCTGGAGAGAGTGCTCAGGAGCCCTAACTCAACCGGAAGGGTCGCTGAGTGGAACATAGAGCTGCAGGCATTTCAGCTCGAGTTCAGCACAACCAGGGTCATCAAAGGAGCAGCGTTGGTGGATTTTGTGGCAGAATGGACGGAGGCACCAGGCCTCAAGGCCGACGAGGATCGGTCCCTCTCCCCGGGGAGCGAGGCGCCAGAAGGCTGGGTCATGCACTTCGACGGGGCGTTCTCCAGACATGGTGCTGGGGCCGGGGTGGTGCTTATATCGCCCACTCAGGATAAGCTCTACTATGCCGTGCAGCTCTGTTTCCAGCAAGGTGAGAAGGTTTCCAACAATATTGCAGAATATGAGGGACTAATAGCCGGGTTGAAGGCCGCAGTAGCCCTGGGGGTGAAACGCCTCACCGTCAAGGGCGACTCGCAGCTCCTAGTCAACTTCTCCAACAAGGTGTACGAGCCGAAGGACGAGCATATGGAGGCCTACCTAGCGGAGGTCCCCAGGATGGAAAAGCAGTTCTGGGGGCTGGAACTGCAGCATGTGCCTTGCGGCACCAATCAGAGGCCGACGATATCGCCAAGCGCGCGTCCAGGCGGTTACCCCAGGAGCCTGGCGTTTTCGAGGAGCGGCTCTTCAAACCCTCAGCTCTGCCGTCGCTGTCAAACACAGCTCAGCCCTTGGAGGAGCTCCCCCAGCCACCTACCTTGGGAGCTCTGACCTGTGGCCCAGCCTTAGGGGCGCACCTGCTCCTAGCGTTGGAACCTCAGGAGGGTTGTTGGATCACAGAGCTCTGGAGCTACCTGACGCAAGGAACCTTGCCGGAGAGCGAGGAGGAAGCAGAGCGAGTGGCGCGGCAGGCGACGGCATACTACATCAGAGATGGAGAACTCTACCGGAAGCGGCCAAACGATGTACTTCTGCGTTGCATCTCCAGGGAACAAGGAAAGGAACTACTAGAGGACATACACGGCGGGGACTGCGGGCACCACTCATCATCATGGACCCTCGTCGGCAAGGCCTTCCGTAGTGGTTTCTATTGGCCCACCGCGCTCAATGACGCAATCGAATTAGTAAAGGCTTGCGAAGCCTGCCAGTTCCACGCCAAGCAGATCCATCAGCCAGCAGGAAGCTTGCAGACTATCCCCCTTTCGTGGCCATTCGCAGTCTGGGGGTTCGACATCCTGGGCCCATTTCCTCAGGCGCCAGGGGGCTACCGCTACCTCTACGTCACCGTGGACAAGTTCACTAAGTGGGCTGAAGTGGAGGCCGTCCGCACCATCCCCGCGGGCTCCGCGGTCAAGTTCATCAGGGGCATCGTGAGCCGGTTCGGGGTGCCAAACCGCATCATCACATACAACGGTTCGCAGTTCACCAGTAACCTCTTCAAAACATACTGTGCTAACCTTGGAACGCAGATATGCTACGCTTCAGTGGCGCACCCCCGAAGCAACGGCCAGGCCGAGCGAGCCAACGCAGAGGTCCTGAGGGGCCTCAAGACCAGGACGTTCAAGAAGAAGCTGGAGGCCTATGGCCGAGGTTGGCACGACGAGCTTCAGTCCGTGCTGTGGTCCATCCGCACCACCGCGACCAAGCCGACTGGGGAAACCCCATTCTTCCTGGTCTACGGAGCGGAGGCAGTCCTCCCTCACGAGGCCAGACGTCGCTCCGCGTGGGTCCTGGCGTTCGACGAGGCGCAGCAGGACGCCATGCGGGGGACGGACCTCGTGTTGGGGGAGGAACATCGCCGGGAGGCCGCGCTGCGAGCGGCGAGGTATCAGCAAGCGCTACGGCGGTACCACTGCCGCAACATCCGCCCCAGGACCCTTGAGGTAGGAGACCTCGTGCTTAGGCGGGTCCTCTCTAGGGAGGGATTGCACAAGCTCTCTCCCATGTGGGAGGGCCCGTTCAAGGTTGTTCATGTTTCCAGGCCCGGCTCCGCGCGCTTGGAGACTCAGGAGGGAGTGCCGGTCCAGAACGCGTGGAACATCCAGCACCTCCGGAGGTTCTACCCCTAAAAAGGCCCGGAGCCTATGAAGCAAGGCGAGTGCCTGTGAAGATCATCTCTTTTTGAAAAGGCCCAGAGCCTGTGAAGCAAGGCGAGCGCCTGTGAAGCTATCGCTTGGAAAAAGGCCCGGAGCCTGTGAAGCAAGGCGAGTGCCTGTGAAGATCATCTCTTTTTGAAAAGGCCCAGAGCCTGTGAAGCAAGGCGAGCACCTGTGAAGCTATCACTTGGAAAAAGGCCCGGAGCCTGTGAAGCAAGGCGAGTGCCTGTGAAGGTCATCTCTTTTTCAAAAGGCCCGGAGCCTGTGAAGCAAGGCCAATGCCTGTGAAGCTCGCCGCCCCGTGACACTCTCATGTAATAATGAGTGGGGCTGTACACGCCCCGGAGTCTCAGGAGCGCCGGCCTCAGGCCCTGGGGCTCCCTCCCACGCCCAGTGGCAGCACTTAGCTCCGCGCTGGTGAGAAGACGTCGAAGACTAGATTAGGTGCCAGACGCGGCTTTTTCATTTGCTTTCCGCAGTTGACGTGTTTGTTTGCATTTGGAGTCTTATTGAAGTTGTCGCTGTTGCTGATTTGTGGTTCGTCGATTTTCGCCCCTCGCTTTGGTTTCTCTCGTAAACAACCTCGCGAGGGATGGTGCTCAGACGTCCTCACGAGGGTTTCTGCCCTAGCCGTAGGAAGGTTTTTACGACCCTGGCACATTACAGGAGCACTCCTTCTAGTCTATGCCCCTCGGGCACCGCGACGTGCACACAGGGCCTGGGTCGGTCGCCCCACCCCCCGGCAGGGGTCGAAAACTATCTACGCACAGGCGAGAAATCAAGAGGTGCAAAAAAATGAGATCAAGGTAATAGCCAAAACGGCAATGTTTCCCAACGCGCCCCAAGGGGGCTCCATGCAGTTGTTCTGTCTTACACAGGTAACAAAAGAGAAAGGAAAAAGACGAGCCCTGCGCAGCCCCCCCCCCCTCACATTGGCCTGCGGAGGCGACACGGGCTGCCTCAGGGCCTCAGGCGGACTCCCTCTCGCGCTTCACCGGGGCACGACGGCGGGCGGATGAACCGCCACCTCCCAAGCAAGCTCGACGGCGCGGGGGAGGACTGCTGCGACCGCTGGAGGAGTCGCTTGAGGAAGAGCTGACGAATCTTGGGGAGTCGCGGACGCCGCCATCCGCGCGGGCGCTATCTCCTCCATCGCCATCGGAGCGGGGCCCACGGACGCGGTCGTCGTCCTCAGGGCAGCACCCCGCGCGGCGACCATCTTCCCCATACACCCTCACATAGAGGGTGGCATCACCGTCTAACCTGAAGTGCAGAGTGCACCAACGCTCCAGGCCACGAGCGCGGGCGAACGCCTGCCAGCCACGAGTGAAGGCCAAGCCCCTGCTGGCGGAGACCTCCAGCGCGACCCATGAGGACCTGCTGCAGCAGCCCTCCGCCTGGAGCCAGAGGCCGCCAGGAGCGCCGGCCGGGAGTTCACCAAGGAGGAAGCGAGGAAGCGGAAGCCGGGCGCGAGTCGGCTCCGCCGACCAGACGACGAACTCCGGCAGCGCCTGCACAGCGCGGAAGCGCGGCCTGGGGGAACACGCGACCTAGGCCCGTCCTTCGGCTACGGCGGCTCGCCCGCCGCCGCGCTGGGAGCCGCCTCCATGGCCACCGAACGCGGCCAGGGCGGCCACCGGATGCTTCCGAGGGCGCCCACGACCGCGCTTGGGCGGGGGAGAGGCAGTACCAACCTGGAGGGCCTTCCCCTTCTCTGTAGCCGAGTACCTCCTCGATGGAGCCATCACACCAAGACGGAGCGAGAACCGAGGCGAATGGGAGAGCAAAAAGAGATGGATTGGAAGGGCACGCGCTGTGCCGTACTTATAGCCGGCGAAGGCCAATCGTCGGCCCCCACGATCGCAGGTAATCATAACATGATCCGCATGCAGGGACTTGTCCAACTCGCTAATCACCAAGGCGTCATGGGGAAGTGGAGACGCCCACGTCCAATCAACCGCCACGCGGCGCCCAAGGCCGCGGGCTGTTAGAGCCCGCGGCGCTTCGCCCTTGCCCTTTTGCCTCTCGGCACGGCCAAGTCCGTGCGCGCCTTGGGCCCGGGGGCTACTGTCGGCGTTCTGGGAACGGGGGTCCCCAGACTTGCCTGCCTTCAGCCTGCGGCGTGGCTCAAATGGGGGCCCAGCATGGCCCATCTTCATCAAGCACAAGACTCAAGACCCTCGCGAGGGGCCAAGCCTCGCGAGGCGGACGACGCGGCGCATCCTCAGGCATAGCCTCGTCAGGCTGGCTCGCGAGGAGGTGGAGAGTTCAAGGCGGGGTACCTCGCGAGGTGCCCCTGACGCAAGCCATGACGACTCAGGGCACCAGGCGGGTGCCAGCGCGCGCAGCGTCCTTCTTTCCTCTTTGGTGCAAAGGGGGCAAGCGCAGCCGCGGAGTACCGAGGCATCAGGCAAAGGTTGCCATTTCGGTGCAACGAGACCAGGACCAAGCGGACCACGAGACGGAGGTCACCATGGAGCCCAGCACGGTGTCACCGCAGAGTCTTTCGCAGGCGAAGACCACCTTTAGTCAGGATAAGAGTACTTGCTGTCCCCCTTCGAATTAGCCCGCCATTGTTGGCTTCCTTCCCACTCGATATTTGGGAAGAGGACCAGGGCCTCTATAAATAGGGACCGGCCACTCGCATAGCTGGGGGGTTGGTTGGTCCGGCTAGCAAGTAGAGAGAGAGAAAGGGAGAGAAGGTGACCGAACTCCTCCCAGTAGTTCGTCGCCCCAGCCTAGAACAGACCCTCGCGAGGCTGTTCTTCCTTGTATTGTTCATCATCACCAGCCCTAGGCGGCAATCCATCCACCACACACTGGAGTAGGGTATTACACCACAATGGTGGTCCGAACCAGTATAAATCTTGTGTCTCTTGTGTGATCCTTTTAGTAGTTTAGATCTTTGCGAGACGGGGAGGTTGACGACGTGATTTCCGCGCGCACCCCAATGTTCGAACCTTAAGGGTCTGCCGGAACCCGAAATCCGACAAGCTATTCGTTTTTGGCCTTCCCGGCCATAGCTGATCCACAAAAGACCTCATAGAGAGTCCGGACAACCTATTTAGTTCGGCCCACTCGGCTAATTGGTCAGTCAATGAAAGTGGACACTCGGGAGAATGGAATTGCCTCCAAAATAGTTGGTCTACTCCATGGTCTGTCTGACCCTGGAAGTATTTGGCCGCATCGGCAGCGCTCGCCACCAAATCCATATAGGCATCCTCCAAACTCCACAGCCGATCCAGAGGGGCATACCATGGATCTCCGAATTTCCTCCGCAACATAAAGGATTTCCCAGCTACAATATCCCCACCTTCCCGCAGCTCCTCCTTCTTTGCCCTCATAGCAGAGCGCAGATCCTTTTTCGTCGCAGCGGCCTTCTCAAGGTCCGATGCCTTCGCTTGGTTTTCCTTTTGAAGAACCCGGCAACGGTCGGCAGCGGCTTTTAATTCTATAGACATCTTGGCCATCTTGTCTCGGGTCTCTCTGTGCGCGGCCCTCTCGACTTGCAACTCTTCGGCCGCCTTCATAGCAGCCGCATTACCTAACCTTGCTTATTCCTTGGCTCGGGCAAGTTCTGCCCGCAAGGCTTCAACAGTGGCAGCCCCATCTACAGTCACAACATATTTAAGATACTGGCATCATGCTGCTCTTCCTATGTGGTGTTTACCAGATATTGACACTTACCCTGTGCCTCCTCAAGCCTTTTGTTAACAAGCTCGATGTCGGTGTCAGCGCATCCAACTGCCGTTCTAAATGGGCCAACTCGCTAGTCCGGCTAGCCACCGGAGCTTCCATCACCTGCACATAAAGGCAGTATGGTTATTTCCTGGGAATATGATCCTCTGTTCGTTGTCGTCTCCGACAACAACCAGAGTCTCAGGGGCTACTACCTACACAGGGCACACCTAGTGTGTGCAGGATTATCATACATTCTTTTACGTACCTCAAAGCCTGTCAGTAGACTCATAAAAGCTTCATGCAATCCGCTTTCGGCGGACGATATTCTCTCCATCACCATATTCATCACCACACGGTGTTCATCTGCGATGGCCGCTCGCCCCACCAACTCCCTCAGAACATCCGATCGCACACTAGACGGGGCCGGACTCTTTTGTCTGATCCCTTCGGGAGCCAGACACTGGGAGCTTCGGGGGTCAATGGGATTATCTTTTGGCCTCACCGGACTCGGAGAGGCCCTCCGCGACGACACTTCAGGGCCGCCCGCTTCTGGAGCGGAGGAGTCCGGAGGAGGCGTTTCGCCCTCCATCATCTCTGGAAGAAGATCCCCTCAAGATGAGCTCATTTGAGAGGGGCTAAGGCCCGAACTGCAAAATATATGCAGTGATTATTTTCTCAGAAGAAAAAAATGGCATCTCTGCACTATTAAAGATATTTCGGGTCACTTACGACTCGTGGGAGAATTGATCCCCCCGCGGACTTTGTGCGGCAACATCGCCCCCCAAGGTGGGACCCACTATGGGAGACTTCTTCTCCCGTTTGGAAGCTTCGGCTTCCGAATCCCCGGGCGCAGTCCTTTTCCTCTTCTGGTCGCATTTCTTCATGGAGACGCTCGCTCCCTCGGCTAGAATGGGCAGCGTTGGGGGCCCGCGTCCGCCCGCATTATCCTCCACAGTATCTTCCTTCAAGGACTCCGGGCAAGGTGCGGCCTGGAGCATCTTTTCCAATACCGGATTTTCCAAATCCTCAGGGAGGGGGGCCGAACACCGAATCAACTTCGCCTTTGTTAGCCAGTCCTGGTCAAAAAGTGAACTCTCAGAAATAACTTCATAACAAAGTAGAGAAAGTATGTTCGGCCGGAAGATGCTTTACCTGTTCGGCGGTGCGGTTGCTACTCGGGCCCACATCCTCGGTGATTTCCGGACACTCCGTCTGAGGTTCGAAGAACGACATGTACATCTCCTCGTGCGTCAGGCCGATAAAATTTTGAACGGCACGCGGTCCCTCGGGATTGGACTCCCATAGGCGAAGAGGCTGGCGTTTGCAAGGCTGGACTTGACGAACCAGCATAACCTGTATCACCGCAACCAAACTGAAATCTCCATTGAAGAGATCTCGAACGCGGCCTTGCAGTATAGGCACGTCCTTGACTGGACCCCAGCTCAGACCTCTGTTGATCCATGACATCAGCTGTGGTGGGGGCCCGAGCAGAAAACAGGGGGGGCGCCCACTTGGCACTTCTAGGAGCCGTGATGTAGAACCACTCATGTTGCCACAATTCAGACACCTCTGGGATGGAACCTTTGGGCCACGGAACTCCCGTCATCTTGCGTATTGCGGCACCTCCGCACGCTGCATGTTGCCCCTCGACCAGCTTCGGCTTCACTTCAAAGGTCTTGAGACATAGGCCAAAGTGAGGGGTAACCTGGAGGAAGGCCTCGCACACGATAATAAATGTCGTGATATGAAGAAAGGAGTCCGGAGCTAGATCATGAAAATCTAGCCCGTAGTAAAACATCAAACCCCTGACGAAAGGATACAGGGCAAGGCCTAGGCCTCGGAGGAAGTGGGAAACGAACACGACGTTCTCGTTAGATTCGGGGGGGGGGGGGCACAGCCTTCCCTCGGGGAGGCAGCCGATGCAAAATCTCGGCGGTCAGATATCTGGCCTCCCTCAACTTCTTAATGTCTTCTTCCGTAACGGTGGAAGGCATCCATCGGCCTTGAAGGCTATATCCGGACATGACTGAAGGTTCGAGGCGCCTGACCAGAACTTCGGGCGTTTGAGCTTGAGGTGGGGGAAGGATTCGATTGAGCACGGGAGGGAAAAATAAAAGCCTTGTCCCCTTTATAAAGAGGGTGAATATCAAGCGTCCTCTCTGTGTCCGTTTGGACTTGCCTATAATCTAGGAGTCCTAGAAGCGGTTGGGTTACCCATGCCCGTATTGATGAGAATCCCGGGATAAGGGGACACGATCTCTGCTTTAACAAGACGTGCCAAGGAAACCGCCTCACAAGACGCGCTGAGGTGGGACAATGAAATGACCCGGATAAAGGCTTGGCCATGGTGTGACATGCTACGGAATACGTCAGCAGATTAGATTGGTGTAAATATTATTCTCTCTATGGAAATATGTGGAAACTTATTTTGCAGAGCCGGACACTATCTTCGTGTTCAAAATCTTCTATGAAGTACTTGGAGGAGGAACCCGCCTTGCAATGTCGAAGACAATCTGCGCGCCGAACTCGTTGTCATTGAAGCCTGGTTCAGGGGCTACTGAGGGAGTCCTGTATTAGGGGGTGTTCGGATAGCCGGACTATACCTTCAGCCAGACTCCTGGACTATAAAGATACAAGATTGAAGACTCCGTCCCGTCTCCGGAAGGGACTTTCCTTTGCGTGGAAGGCAAGCTTGGCGATACCGATATGAAGATCTCCTACCATTATAACCGACCTTGTGTAACCCTAACCCTCTGCGGTGTCTATATAAACCGGAGGGTTTTAGTCCGTAGGACAACATATACATCAACAATCATACCATAGGCTAGCTTCTAGGGTTTAGCCTCTTCGATCTCGTGGTAGATCTACTCTTTTACTACCCATATCATCAATATTAATCAAGCAGGACGTAGGGTTTTACCTCCATCGAGAGGGCCTGAACCTGGGTAAAACTTCGTGTCCCTTGTCTCCTGTTACCATCCGGCCTAGACGCACAGTTCGGGACCCCCTACCCGAGATCTGCCGGTTTTGACACCGACAGCGGGCCTCATCGGCCACTCATTCCAACCGGGGGAATGAGCACCTTCGTGAGGGAGGATAACCGGGGGGAAGAATCTGACATTCTCTCTCCCCGGGGAAGGAAGAGGACTACCTCTGAAGATCCGGAAACCAAGGTTTCCAAAAGGGAGAAGAAATCTTTGCCAGAGGGTCCTGTCTCGAAGGGTATTCTCACCGCACCGTGTCCACGCGGGGATCAGCCCTCTACCGAGCTGTAAGTGATCGAAAAGTACTTAATAGTGAAAATATCCTACCTTACTTCCGTAGACAATAACCGGTGCTCATAAATTGTAGTCCAGATCGTAGGCCTTCTCGACAGAGTTCGTCTTCGGGGGATCTCCTTCCGGATATCATGGAGAGCGAAATGCCTCCCCCTGACACCCCGCCTCCAGAGGCGGGCGACCCTGAAGTGTCATTGCGGAGGATATCTCTGGATCCGCCAAAGCCAGAGGATAACCCTTTGACTACCTGGAATCCCCAGTATCCGGCTTCTAAGGAGAGCGGCAGCAAGGGTCCGGAACCGTACAGTGTGCGGTCGGACATGCTAAAGGATCTTCTGGGGAAAGCGGCCATCTCGGAAGCGCATCGTATGCTAATGGGTACGGTAATTGAAAAGATTTCATCCGCTGAAAGCGGTTTACATGAAGCCTTTATGAGTCTGCTGAAGGGCTTTGAGGTATGTGAAATAGTGTATGTTTTTTATAGTACCGCACACATTAGGTGTGCCCTATGCAGATAGTAGCCCCTGAGACTCTGGTTGTCATCGAGAACGGCGGCAACCAGAGGATCATATTCCTAGGTAATAACTCGACTGCCTTTATGTGCAGGTGACTAAGGATACGGTGGCTAGCCGAACTGATGGGTTTACCAAGCTAAAGCGGCAACTTGATGCGGCCGATGCCGATATCGTGCTTGTCAACCAGCGGCTTCACGAAGCACAGGGTGAGTGATTTCTCAGGTGATCATCACATAATGAGAGGAGCATGATGCCAGTATCTTGAATATGTTGTGACTACAGATGGAGCTGCCACCGTGGAGACCCTTCGGGTGGAGCTTGCCCGAGCCAAGGAGCAAGCAAGGAGTAGCAATGCAGCCGCTCTAAAGGCGGCCGAAGAGTTAAGGGCCGAACAGGCCGCGCATTGTGAGAGCAAGGAAAGAATAGCCAAAATGGTTGTAGAATTAAAAGATGCCGCTGACCATTACCAGCCTCTTAAAGAAGAAAGCTGAGCGAGGGCGATGGGCCTGGAGAAGGCCCTGCTAGCTGCCAAGGAAGCCCGCTCCAAAATTAGAGCGGCGAAGGAGGAGCTGCATCAAGCTGCAGGTATCGTGTCTGGGAAGTCCTTCTTGTTGCGGACTAAATTCAGAGATCCGAAGTATGCTCCTCTTGACCGACTATGGAGTTCTGCGGACGCCTACGTGGATTTGGCTGCAAGTGCTGCCGATGCGGCCCAGTACTTCAAGGATTAGAAAGATCACGAAGTGGAGAAGCTGTCCTGGTCACAGTTTCATGCTCCGGTCCATCCGCTGCTGTTGAATGAGCGAATGGCCGAGTGGGCCGAGCTCCATAGGTTGTCCGGACTTGCCATGAGGTCCGTTGTGGATCATCTGTGGCCGGGAGGGCCAAGGCCAAATAGCTACTTTAGTTTAGTGCAACAATTCCTTGGTGTTGTGCCACGCATCAATGCTGTAAAGAGATCGGCGTGCATAGAGGGTGTGCGGATGGCCTTTGCCTGTGTTAAGACATACTGGGCAGAGATGGAGGCCTACACTGTTGCGACACAGGGTTCGGCCGTAGACCAAGTGGCTGCCGAGCACTACTTTGAAGAAGTTCTTGAAGGCGCTCGTTCGATAGAGGCTCAGTGCTCGAAGAATATTATGTTCTAGTGAGATGTATTCCCGTTGTAATAACAATGTTTACTCAATTTATTAAGGTTGTATTTGTACTTTTGCCCAAAAGTACTGTGATGCCTCCTGTGCGTCCGTTTATGTATATATATATATATATAACCTGAAAGTTTGCAGTCGTCGGCTTCCGCCCCCACGCATATAATGCGGGGGTGTTTGCAGAAAAAGCATATCCACACTTGATCCAACGTCTTGGTCCGTTAAGGAGGTGGCAGTGCAGCGAACGAGGCAATCAGACTATATTGCTTTAACACTTTCACTTAGCCATAGAAGTTTGACGGTGGGGCTACTATATAGCCCCTGGTACTTCTGCGCTCATCCGAATATGGGGCGCGTACGTACATGACCGGGAAACGGCCCTTCATTAATGCGGAGGAATCCCGAAGATTCCACTGAGTCATCGAGTGGTTGGCCAGTCTCTCGCTATATCATGACAATCAGTTTTCGGCTTTCTCTACTGAGGTGCTCATCCGGATGAACCAGGGCACAATCGCAGTTGTTCTCCCAGTGCTACCTAAGCCGATATAACGGAACGTAAGGTACCAAAACGTGGGAGCCGGGCAAACCCAACATTTGACCGAAGACATGATTCGGAGCTGATGCATATAGGGCCAAACTCGCGATGCCGAACACTCCCTAAGGTGTTCGGTCTTTATAATATATACCGGGCTAAACAATGCCCTCAATAATAGACCCCATGTGTCCAGGTACGTGCAATATCCTGACGTGGCCACATGCCAATAACGTCAGCATCCCTCTCAGTTGTGTGGAGTATCTAGAGGATGAGAGCAACAAGAGACAGTAAAAAAGGTTTACGCAGGGTCTTAATCTAAAAATAAACCTTTGGGCGGGTCCCTGCTACATGTCTACGCCTGTGTCTCCGTTGTGCCATGTCCTGGACGGGTGTAGCACGATTGTCATCTGTAAAAGGAAAGAACTTAGGTGAAAGTTGTTGTGCCGAAAAAAAAGAATTGATTATTATCAATGAACTATCAAAATTCAAGAGAAGTCAAGTTGAGCCGGGCTGGCCCTGATTACATGCGGGAAGCCCCTGGTATTGTCTTTGAGGGTTTGATCATCAAACTAATCTCGTGTATATGTGATGGAACACCGGACTCGTCTAACCGTGTCCGTGGTCTTGACGGCCTGCCATTTTTTCTGGTTAGTGAGGCCGTCTAGTACGCGGCTGTTAGAGCCGCCGCACCCTCTTCCATACGTGAAAAACGTTCGGTATTTCCGCTAACTATGATGCCACGTGGACCGGGCATTTTAAGCTTCAAAAAAGCATAATGCGGTATTGCGTTAAAACGAGCGAAAGCCGTTCTTCCGAGTAGTGCTTGTTCCGAAGTGGCGTGGAAAGTTAACCTTTCGCTTCGGAAGTTATCGGGAGAACCGAATACCACCTCTAGCAGTAGAGAGCCCGTACAGCGGGCCTCTTGGTCTGGTATTACTCCCTTGAAGGTAGTAATACTGTGGCTTATTTGTGTTGGGTCTATCCCCATTTTGCGGACTGTGTCCTGATATATCAGATTTAGATCACTGCCGCTGTCCATGAGGACTCGTGTGAAATGGTACCCGTTTATTATTGGGTCGAACACCAAGGCCGCCAATCCCTCGTGCCGGATATTTGTCGCGTCATCCCTACGATCAAAAGTGATCGGGCAAGCCAACCAGGGGTTGAACCTAGGGGTGACGGGCTCTATGGCGCGTGTGTCTCGGAGTGCATGCTGGCTTCTCCTCTTCGTCACATGGATCACGTTTACCATTTTAACCTCTGGTGGGAACTTTTTCTGTCCTCCGGTGCTTTGCTAGCGAGGTTCATCCTCGTCTTCGCTTGGTGTCTCTTCCCCTTTGTGTTTGGCGTTTAGCTTACCAGCTTGCTTGAAGACCCAACATTCTCTATGGGTATGATTTGCAGGTTTGTCGGGGGAGTCGTGAATCTGACAGAGCTTGTCAAGAATTTTGTTTAGGCCAGTTTGTCCTTCTCTGCTGCCTTTGAAAGGCTTTTTCCGCTGACCTGGTCGAGAGCCCCTGAATCCAGCGTTTACCGCCATGTTATCTGGGCTGCCTTCTTTATTTTGATGCTTGTTTTTGTTGCGTCGTGGTTTTCCATTGCCATCCCTGACTTCAGATGTGCTTGGGTCGCTGGTGCTGCTACGGGCCAGCCAGCTGTCCTCGCCTGCACAAAAGCGGGTCATGAGGCTTGTTAGGGCTACCATTGTTCTCGGTTTTTCTTGGCCGAGGTGTCTGGCGAGCCATTCGTCTCGTACGCTGTGTTTAAAAGCTGCTAAGGCTTTGGCATCCTGACATTTGATGATTTTGTTCTTCTTGGTGAGGAACTTGTTCCAAAGCTTTCGGGCGGACTCTCCGGACTGTTGGATTATGTGACTTAAATCGTGTGCATCCGGAGGTCGGACATAAGTCCCTTGAAAATTAGCCCGAAAAGCGTCCTCGAGCTCCTCCCAACTTCCAATTGAGTTTTTGGGGAGGCTTTTTAGCCAGTGCCGAGCTGGCCCTTTAAGCTTAAGGGGCAACTATTTGATCACATGGAGATCGTCTCCGCGAGCCATATGAATATGGAGGATAAAGTCCTCGATCCAGACTCCAGGGTCTGTCGTCCCGTCATACGCCTCTATGTTCACCGGTTTGAATTCTTCTGGGAATTCGTGGTCCAGCACCTCATCAGTGAAACATAAAGGGGTGTGCGGCACCCCTGTATTGGGATGTGCCATGGTGTTTGGATGGTTGTAGTATTCGGTTTTGGTTTTATACCGGAGCGCGCTTCCTAGATACATAGATGGATCTGGTCGCTCCGGATTTTTGGCGCAAGTTCTCACATAGATCGTGTGTTGACTTACGCGCGACTTTGTTAGCCGCTCTATCGCATTCACAAGGTGGTGGATCCGGCCGGTTGGCCATATCATTCTTCGACTGTGTGGGCTCTAAGGCCTCGTCGTCGAATTCCGGTAATAGCTTGCCCCTTGGATAGGTTTTTGTGTGGTAATTCCACCATACTTTGTTTCCTTGTCGAGCACTTTGTTCCACCTATTATTGAGTGTATCTTGTGCGGCCTTAAACCTTTTCTTATGTTTCTTCAGGCTCCTCGCTGTGGCAATAAGCCTTCTGCGAAGGTTCTCCTGTTCCAAGTGCGTTTTCGGGATGATGTGTGCATCTTCGTCCAGACTGTTTTCCTCCCCAGATGGGGTTTGATGAGGTTTATCCTTGGCGTCGCCGTGTTCGGACGCCGGGTCCGTACTATGTTCGCCGTTTGCATCTTGATTGTGCTCTGCCACCGGGGCGGTGCAGTCGTCGTTTCTTCTAGAGTCGACTGGACTGTTATTTCCTCTTGCGCTGTTATCACTGTTTTTGCTATGGCGGGACTTGGAGCGGCGCCGCTGACATCGTCGCTAGGGTTGCTTGGAGGGGGCATCCTCTGCTGTCGCTTCGCCATTGCCCTCCGTGGGTGTATCCACCATGTATATGTCATGTGATGAAGTGGTGGTCAGGCGCCCTGTGGGCGGTGGTTCCTGTTCGTCACCTGCATCGTCGTCCATACCGTCGATGTCTTCGGAGTCGAAGTCGAGCATGTCGGTTAAGTTGTTGACAGTGGCTACTAAGTGGGTGGTGGGTGGGCAACGAATTTCTTCGTCGTCTGCATCCCATTCTCGCCAGACATAGTTCGGCGTAGGTTCTCCTGACAGGGAGAGAGACCTTAATGAATTTAGCATATCGCCGAAGGGCGAATGCTGAAAGATATCCGCGGAGGTGAACTCCATGATCGGCGCCCCGTCGGATTCGATGGGTGCGGATGCAGGCGGCACGGAGCCCGTGGCCGGAGAAGAATCCAGTGGTTCAGCGACGCGGCTCTCGTAAGGGGTAAAGTCAGTATCCGGCTCTATCGCCACTGAGAGTGCAGCCTCCATGGCAGGGTCTATCCCTCCGCTCTCGGATGGCGCAATTTGCTCTGGATTGATGGCCGGAGTAGTTACAGATGCGATCTCCCAAACATTGTCCGACAGCAGAGTTATGTCATGCTTGTCGCGACTAAGCGGCACACCTGGCATGGGCTCGAATCCATCGAAGATCAAGTCCCCGTGGATGTCGGCCGTGTAATTCAAGTTTCCAAATCTGACCTGATAGACATGGGCGTAGCTCTCGATCTGCTCCAGATGGCCAAGCGAATTGGCCCGCAGTGTGAAGCCGCCGAATACGAATATCTGTCTGGGAAGGGAAACCTCACCCTGGACCGCATCGTTACCAATGATCGAAGGAGCCGTCAAGCCTTACGGCGACAACACAGTGGAACTCTGAATGAAAGCACCAATGTCGGTGTCAAAACCGGCGGATCTCGGGTAGGGGGTCCCAAACTGTGCGTCTAAGGCAGATGGTAATAGGAGGCAGGGGACATGGTGTTTACCCAGGTTCAGGCCCTCTTGATGGAGGTAATACCCTACGTCCTACTTGATTGTTCTTGATGATATGAGTATTACAAGAGTTGATCTACCACGAGGTCATAGAGCCTAAACCCTAGAAGCTAGCCTATGGTATGATTGTCTGTTGTCCTATGGACTAAACCCTCCGGTTTATATCGATACCGGAGGGGGCTAGGGTTACACAAGGTCGGTTACAAGGGAGGAGATATACATATCCGTATTTCCTAGCTTGCCTTCCACGCCAAGCAGAGTCCCATCCGGACACGAGACGAAGTCTTCAATCTTGTATCTTCATAGTCCAACAGGCCGGCCAAAGGATATAGTCCGGCTGTCCGGAGACCCTCTAATCCAGGACTCCCTCACCACCCATGAATAAGTATATTTTCACCTCCAAGGGGAATGGAGTAGGTCGACATAAACATCATGTTGTGACCAAGAACAATAGAACTGGGCAGTTTCTGTTTCAAGAAGATCACAGCTGTAAAACTGTGTATAAGAAATAGTTTATGAACAACATATATCACAGAAAACAGCTCATACCATAAGTTTCTCGACATAGTTGGACCTGT
Source organism: Triticum monococcum (assembly GCA_034509565.1). NCBI lineage: Eukaryota > Viridiplantae > Streptophyta > Magnoliopsida > Poales > Poaceae > Triticum > Triticum monococcum. The sequence goes on from CM067844.1 coordinate 414,485,951, forward strand.
TCAACGAGTGCAGAAGTGGCACACATGTCCCACGTGGCCTTCCACCATTGAAACGCCCCACAAGGACCTCAAGACGATCAATAAAGTCTAGGAACTTGTGGATGTCATCCTAGTCAACTTCAGTGCCATTAGTAACAGTCGAGTTGTTACAGAATAACAAACGAGCAGCCTACTTAACTCTGAAAAAACCTACACGTGCCACCAATTATAAGAAAATATTAGTTAGAAGTAGCATATTCATGAGAGATTCGTTGCTACTTCTAAAGTTAAATTGTGATTAGTTAGACAGAATAGGTGGATTAAGAAGTAATTGAGGCAATAAGAAAGAACCAGATACAACACTAACATGGATGAACAATTGGAACGACGTCGGGGTGGAAGATCGCAGTGAAGATGAGACCATGTTCTGCTATTTCCGTCAACATTTGTGCGCCAACTTTCAGTCTGTAACACTTGAGAAAGTTTATCCAAGTTCGGCCATAAAAAAGCAGCGATCTTGTTGGTTCATGAACCCAACTCCGAACTTATATCCATGGCTTGTCTTCACTGTGACCATTAAACTGGTGTACTCAGTTATGGCAAGGCTGAGCATCTTGAGAACATGTGTTTTGGTAGAGCAAATAATGCACTGCAGGAAAAATAATATGAGAACACAATGTATTCCCTATCCAAATCTAGAAATAACTTCCTCCTTCACATCAGTGTTGACCATCATACTGGTAGTATCTTTTATCCAAATATAGCAATCCAAATTTCCAAATTAGTCGCCAACATGTTCAAAAAAACCCCACCCTCCCGGATGGAAAAGTGGATTCTAGGAAAATACTGTGCGTGTTTTAAAATCTTGTGTTAGGATGAGAAAGAACAAGTGTGGCGTCTCGCCGAGGGCGCAGAAACCTGTAGGGTCCTCGCACTTTGGGCACTACAAATGAAACACACTAGATTCAGTAGGAAGAAAAATGCATCAACGCGGCGGCTGCCATCCTAGGATTACCCGCGACCAAGGGACTTGGATTTATCGGGGATGGATGAAGAATTCATACCTGGTTCTCCATGAGAAAACCCTATGTAATCGCCGTGAGGGGGTTTTCTCTGAACAAGCAGACGAGGGAGGGGATTCGGGCCCAGTGAAATATTGCCGCTTCGCCCGTCCAGCTTACTGCTAAAGCTGGAAAGGCGGGTTCCAATTTGACGGCTCATTGGGCATTACTGCGGCGCTACGACCGAGGTGTGTCTGCCATGCAGTTGTGCACTCTAATTTGTGCATATGGCACGTGGACCCCGTTGCCGGATGCCCCACATATCAGCGAAAGGAAGTAGAAAGAAAGGAGTAACTAGTTACACATAAATATTTTTAGAGAGATACTCCCTCTGTAAATAAATACACAAATCTTTTATATCACACCTTTATACATAAGAAAAATCAAGGGGAATATATATAACATATATAATTATAAAAAACAGAGTTGTTTTTAACATAGTATAGACGAGTTGGTGATGATGGTGTGCCTGCCATCCTGCAATATAGGCCGTCCGATTTATATCTGACGGATAGGAAGGAACTATCATAATTTTGCAAAAAGGTACCCACACACCTCTCCACATTTGCAAATAAGGCCTTCCCTCGTTCATACTTTTCTCTCACAAGATAAAATACTCATACAAATGCATCTTGATGTTACGTGCAACGCATGGGCATTATTGGGGGTTCAGCTGAGAATATAATACTCAGACAGGCTCATGGTTCTGGACTTTGGGCCGTAGGCCCACCCTGCATGTTTGGGGGCCCATGTATTCTACCTCAGCGCTTTTCATATTGCAAGTGATCAGTATGGTGCTGGTTTTAGATGTTGTCGCAAGGCGAATACACAAATTTGAATAAAGCACGGCAACTATTGGAATGAAATCGAATGACAATTCCTAACTAGCAGTGAGAGTTGCAATTCTATCAACGATATACCATGTGATAAATAATACTATCGTATTACTTATACACACAGGACACCTGTTTTACCATGCTAGATTATTACATCAAAATCTCTCGGAGGATAGATTAGTTCGGCAGTTGCGTGCTGCTACTGAAGAATTTCAAAGTTGATTTGGACCAGCTCTCCTTGCCAAGAAAGTTCAATTTTGAGATCATCCCCTACCCTCAAGATATGATTTAGATTTGAACCTGTAACGCCCCGGGACCGATGTGCCAGGTGTCCGTCAGTTATTCGCTGTCGTTGTCATGTCTTTTGCTTGCGTGTTGCATCTTATCATGTCATCATGTGCATTGCATCATCATGTTTTCAAAACTTGCATTCGTCCGGGTTCCCCCAGTTCTCTCCGTAGTCCGTTCTAAGCCCAACCACACTTGCACTGCGCCCGCGGCATGTCCGAAATAGTATTTTATAAGTGGCAGGAAAATGTTCTCGGAATGGGATGAGAGTTGACGTGTGCTCTTATTATAGTGTAGATAGACCGCCTGTCAAGTTTCATCGCGTTCGGAGTCCGTTTCATGCCCCGATGGATAAATATAGTGGCAATAGTTGTCGGTCTAACGTCGGACGTTTTCGGTCTCCGAAAACAGTCGCCGGGCCTCCCTCTCTTCTCTTCTCTCAGTGCGAGACCGTCTACACAGCCCACTACCTACCGCCAGGTCCAACCTAACCTCTCTCGTCAGCCCGCAGCCCCCCCCCTCGCGCGCGTCCGAAAGTTGTCCCGAACCCGACCCGGACTGTCGCCACCATTGTGTCCGGATCATCCCCAAACATCTACAAAACATCACCGTTTTCTCATTTGGATTTGCTAACCCATTTATTCTCCACCGTCGGATTTCAATCAGATGATCCAAACTCCCCTCTTTCCCTATATATATAGACTCCCTAGTCTAATTTAGGACCTAACCCTAAATTTTAGGCCTCTTGTCCCATCGCCGCCGCCGCCACTACACCAAATCCCCATCGGGATCTTACCCGCTCCAATCCAACCAGCAGCCGCCACCCTCCTTGGAATCCCCCGATCACTTCCATCTAGCCAGCCGCAGCAGTGCCTCCCCTCGATTGCTTGATCCCCAGCAAGCCGCAACAGAGTCCTGCAACCCTCGCTTCAGCGTGCCCGTGCCCGAGAACCTCCCTGCTCGCTCGCTCGATCTGGGATCAATAGGAGGATCCCCTATTTGCTCCTCCCTCCATGGTGCCATCGCCGCCGGCGAACCCAGCCCCCTTGGACTGGGCCCCGTCTTCCTCGTCAACCAGGAGTAACGCCATGGGTGACAACGCGCTCGAACTCCTTGAGCCCCGGCTGGAGCAGCCAAGCCGCGGGAGCTCCATTCCCTCCGCGTCCACTCCATCCCCTGCCTCGCATGACTCCTCTCTGCACCCCCTCGTCGAGCTATGTCATCCTTCGCGTGGAGACCGACGCCATCGCAAGCACCATGGCGCTCGGCCTCATGCAGATTCTCCAGTCAGCACCGCTGCCTCCCCTACGCTGCCTCTCGTGCCCGACGCTGTCCTGCACCGTCGTCGTGGACCAACAGATGAGCCTCACACCCATCTCTTCTCTTGTCCCTCCTTCTGTTCTTCTCTGCGCCCTCTCTCACCGGCCCTCTCTCTGTTCGTGCAACAGGGAGCCCCGAGGAGTTTGCGCCGGCCATCCTCGCCTCCCACGCTTGGAAGTCGTCGTCCTCGAGCTCCTTGAACCTTTCCCGCCTACCTCGTCGCCGGTGAGTTGCCGCCGTTCAGCAAGGTCCCCTCGTCACATCCCCGTTCCCTTCCCCGATTCACTTCTCTCTCTGAAACTCCCTCTGTTTCTCTCTGGGCAGCAGCAACGTCAGAGCTCCTTCGTCTTCACTGCCTCGAGTCCCTGCCTCGGCTCCTCGTGCGTGGATCCGTTCGTCCTCGCTGCTTTCCCGCGGGATCTGGCGTGATCCGGCGGAAGGAGCCCCGCCGCGGCGACCTCCTGCTTCCTGCCGCCATGGATGCCATTGTTTCTGTTCTTCAGAAACGAGCAGTTTCGCCCGCCCCTTCGCCCGTGACTGATTCAGCTGCTCATGTGGGCTGCAACCGCGGGTCAGCCTCCTCTAGCGAGGCCCAGCGCCCCCTTCCGACCAGGCCAGGCCCATGGGTGAGGCCACCCCAGCGCCCCACCTTTTTTTACCCCTCCTATTGGGCTAGGCTGCCAGATTCGGCCTGTATAGTTTTTTTAGGCTCTGTGAATTTCTGTAATTATCCGGAGAGTAGCAGTTTTGCAGGAAACCCCCTAGGCTACATGCATATAATGACTCACAATTGGTGCATCGGTTTAAAATTAATTATATATGTATAATGCTTAGAATTATGTGTAGGTTAATTATATGCCACTTTCATCCATGTTTAAAATGTCTAAAATGATGTTTGTTTAAATTTGCTCCTATGCCATGTTAAAATGCTTTAACTCATAACTAAATAACCGTAGCTCTGATTTAAATAATCTTTATATGTAAATGGGGTAGAAAAATGCCTAGTTTAACATGGTGGTTTTATTTTGCATGTTTAATAAGTCTAAAATTATGTTTAGGGCAGAACAGTACCAAATCTAATTTATGCACATGAGGAGTTTCCGGATTTGTTGTTCGTTGCTTCCAGCCTCATTTAACCTTGACTAGGTAGGTAGTTTTACTTTGCTTCACCCTCTTGCCATGTTTAAAAACATTTAATATTGTTGGGTACATAAACGAGATCGAACTAAATAACTTGTCGTGGTGTTTCGCCAATATGCAACTCGTTGCATATTGAGCTCCACTTAATTTGTAGGATTGCTTGTGCACTTTGCCATGCCATGCCCTCTTTAAACCGGACATGCACCATTCTTGTTTGCGCGTCATGCCATGTCTATGTGGTGGTTGTTTACTAGGTTGTTTCCTCTTTTCTGGTGTTGCTTCTTTGGGTTGGTTCCGGTAACGTCGTGATTGTCAGGACCCGTTCGACTACGTCCATTTGTCTTCTTCATGGACTCGTTCTTCTTCCTTGCGGGATTTCAGGCAAGATGACCATACCCTTGAAATCACTTCTATCTTTGCTTGCTAGTTGCTCGCTCTTTTGCTATGCCTATGCTGCGATACCTACCACTTGCTTATCATGCCTCCCATATTGTTGAACCAAGCCTCTAACCCACCTTGTCCTAGCAAACCGTTGTTTGGCTATGTTACCGCTTTGCTCAGCCCCTGTTATAGTGTTGTTAGTTGCAGGTGAAGATTGAAGTTTGTTCCTTGTTGGAACATGGAGATGTTGTTCCTTGTTGGAACATGTTTACTTGTTGGGATATCAAAATATATCTTATTTAATTAATGCATCTATATACTTGGTAAAGGGTGGAAGGCTCGGCCTTATGCCTAGTGTTTTGTTCCACTCTTGCCGCCCTAGTTTCCGTCATATCGGTGTTATGTTCCCGGATTTTGCGTTCCTTACGTGGTTGGGCTATAATGGGAACCCCTTGACAGTTCGCCTTGAATAAAACTCCTCCAGCAATGCCCAACATTGGTTTTACCATTCGCCACCTAGCCTCTTTTTCCCTTGGGTTCTGCGGACTCAAGGGTCATCTTTATTTAAACCCCCCTGGGCCAGTGCTCCTCTGAGTGTTGGTCCGACCGAGCAGACTGCGGGGCCACCTCGGGGCAACTTGAGGTTTGGTTTTACTCGTAGGATGTCTCATCTGAGTGTGCCCTGAGAACGAGATATGTGCATCTCCTATCGGGATTTGTCGGCACATTCGGCCGGTGTTGATGGATTTGTTTTACCTTGTCGAAATGTCTTGTAACCGGGATTCCGAGTCTGTTCGGGTCTTCCCGCTAGAAGGAATATCCTTCGTTGACCATGAGAGCTTGTGATGGGCTAAGTTGGGACACCCCTGCAGGGTTATGAACTTTCAAAAGCCGTGCCCGCGGTTATGGGAAGATGGGAATTTGTTAATGTCCAGTTGTAGAAAACCTGAAGTTCATCTTAATTAAAATACATCAACCACGTGTGTAACCGTGATGGTCTCTTCTCGACGGAGTCCGGAAAGTGAACACGATGTTGGAGTTATGCTTGACGTAGGTTGTTCTGGGATCACTTCTTGATCATAGTTGTTCGATCATGCTTTGCCTTCTCTTCTCGCTCTCATTTGCGTATGTTAGCCACCATATATGCTAGTCGCTTGTTGCAGATCCACCTCATACCTTTACCTTACCCATAAGCTTAAATAGTCTTGATTGCGAGGGTGTGAGATTTCTGAGTCCCCGTGGCTCACAGTTACTTCCAAAACCAGCTTGCAGCTGCCGTTGAATCGAGCAGGTGACGCAACCAAGCTCAGGAGGAGCTCGATGAAGATCTTGTCCTTTGTGTTATTCTGTTCTAGTTGATCAGTAGTGGAGCCCAGTTGGGGTCGATCGGGGATCTGTGTAGCATTTGGGGTAGTCTTCTTTTATTTTGGTTCCGTAGTCGGACCTTGATTGTATCTGGATGATGTAATGCTTTATTCATGTATTTGTGTGAAGTGGCGATTGTAAACCAACTATGTATCTTTTCCCTTATGTATTACATGGGTTGCGTGAAGATTACCTCACTTGCGACATTGCTTTCAATGCGGTTATGCCTCTAAGTCGTGCTTCGACACGTGGGAGATATAGCCGCATCGAGGGCGTTACAGAACCTTGACCATCCTTTAGCATCAATCCTCATGCGACCATCCTTTGTACTTATGGTATATTGTGCATCGTAAGAGAAACTTGGCTACTGTCGCCCAGATTGTTGAACGACTCCCTCGTTGCTCTAGGAATTCTCTATTTGCAAACAAGAAGACATACCCAAACAGTTAGATCAACATAGTGAATCATGCGAAACAACACGGAAAGAAAAAAGAATGAAGCACTTGGGCAGCCAATGCTTACCAAGAAGGTGGACATGTCGGTTTTTGTAAGGACTTTGGTATATGATGTGCGAACTGCAGCCCAGTCTGTTGCCGGTGCAACTGCTCGTTCGGTTGCCGCTGCACGGGCCGGAGCAGATGCAAGTGCAAGTGTTGGTGCAGGTGCCGAAGCCGCTGCTACTGCCGGAGATGGTGCTCCTTGTAGAGCTGGTGCCAGTTGAAAGTGCAACTATCCCTGGGTGGTTTTGGTAATTCCTAAAAACATATAGCTCATTGAGCTAATGCTACTTGAAGATAAATATTTCAGGAAAAGCTCAATGATTGACATGGCATGGATTAGAAAGTGGACCCGTCAAAATGCGAAGGACAAAATTATTGGCTCAAGCTCAAAGCACAAGACTCTACATTTCATTTCTAGTGATCCAAGATCACACTGAGTCCATAGGAAAAGCCAATACTATTAGGAAGGGGTGAGGTGTCGCTTAATGAGGTTCTTGCTCAAAGTGCATAGTGATATGCTCCACAACCCTCAACCACTTTATCATATCCAAATATATCCCATACCGAAAGTCAAACTCGGCCCCACCGATTTGATCTATCCGACGCCACCGAGTTCACTTGACATAGCCACTACCACATACCCTAGTCTTTTCGGTCCCACTGATAGGGATCTCGGTCTCACCGAGATGGGATTGTAATCTCATTGTTTCCCTTCATAACATTTCGGTCCAACCGAGATGAGCGACTGGTCCCACCGAGATTGCAATGCAAACTCTTTGTTTCCCTTTCGTAACGTTTCGGTCCAACCGAAAGAGCGAGTCGGTCCCATCGAGATTGCCTGACCAACTCTCTGGTTAGTCTATTACCAAAATCGGTCTCATCGAGTTTGTGTAATCGGTCTCACCGAGATTACGTTATGCCCCAACCCTAATGATATCAGTCCCACCGAAAACCCAAATGGTCACATTATGAACTAAATTGGTCTGACCGAGTTGTATGATTCAGTCCCACCGAGTTTGGTGATTTGTGTCTAACGGTTAGATTTTGTGTGGAGGCTATATATACCCCTCCACCCACTGTTCATTCGTGGAGAGAGCCATCAGAACATTCCTACACTTCCAACATACATTTTCTGAGAGAGAACCACATACACTTGTGTTGAAGTCAAGATACTTCATTCCAACCACATAAATCTTGATCTCTAGCCTTCCCCAAGTTGCTTTCCACTCAAATCATCTTTCCACCAAATCCTATCCTATGAGAGAGAGTTGAGTGTTGGGGAGACTATCATTTGAAGCACAAGAGCAAGGAGTTCATCATCAACACACTATTTGTTACCTCTTTGAGAGTGGTGTCTCCTTGATTGGTTAGGTGTCACTTGGGAGCCTCCATCAAGATTGTGGAGTTGAACCAAGGAGTTTTTACGCGCAAGGAGATCGCCTACTTCGTGAAGATCTCCCCTAGTGAGGCAAGTCCTTCGTGGGCGATGACCACGGTGGGATGGACAAGGTTGCTTCTTCGTGGACCCTTCGTGGGTGGAGCCCTCCGTGGACTCGCGCAACCATTACCCTTCGTGGGTTGAATTCTCCATCAACGTGGATGTATGATAGCACCACCTATCGGAACCACGCCAAAAATCTCCATGTCTACATTGTGTTTGCTCCCTCCAAACTCCTCCCTTTACCTTCATATGCAATTGTTTTACATTCTGCTGCTATACTCTTAGAATTGCATGTGTAGGTAGTTTGCTTGACTTGTGCTAAGTTGCTAAAATATGCCAAGAATTAAAATTAGGAAAAGGCTAGATTTTTATTTGGTCAAGTAGTCTAATCACCCCCCCCCCTCTAGACATACTTTCAATCCTACAAGTGGTATTCAGAGCTTTGGTCTCCTTTTGCCTTACTTTCCATAGCTTTGGTGATCATATCCTTGGTTTCACATCCTAGGAGAGTATGGCGTCTAGTGAGGGAAATTACCACCGTAGAGGTCCTTAATTTGATGGTACTAATTTTGCTAGTTGGAAGCATAAGATGAAAATGCATATTCTTGGACATAACCCCGCTGTTTGGGCTATTATGTGTATTGGCTTGCAAGGTGAATTCTTTGATGGGAGGCAGCCGAACCGTGAGGCTAGCACGGAAGAGTTGAAGATGCTACAATACAATGCTCAAGGTTGTGATATTCTCTTGAACGGATTGTGCCCCAAAGAATTCAACAAAATCAACCGTCTTGAGAATGCAAAGAAAATTTAGGATACTTCGATTGATATGCACGAAGGTACTAACTCCGTCAAGGAATCCAAATTGGATGTGCTTCAAAGTCAACTTGACAAGTTCAAAATGAAGAATGGTGAAGGTGTCGCTAAAATGTACTCTAGGCTTCCTCTCATCACAAATGAGATTGCCGGCTTAGGAAGTGAAGAAATCACCGTTAGATTCATCATCAAGAAGATCCTAAGAGTCATGGATCAAAAATATGATACTGTGTGCACATTAATCCAAATGATGACCAATTACAAAGATCTCAAGCCAACGAAAGTCACTGGAAGAATTGTTGCTCATGAGATGTACCTCAAGAATAAGGAAGAGCTTCACAACAAGTCAAGTGGTGCTTACAAAGCCTCATATGATGCTCCCACATCATCAAGCGAGAAACAAAACTTCAATCAAGAATTGAGCCTAATGGTGAAGAACTTCAACAAGTTCTATAAGAGTAGAAGCAAGGAAAGAAGTTCCAAGTCAAGGTCCTACAATGACAATAGATCTTCAAGTCGTGAACGTAATTGCTACAATTGTGGAAGACCCGGACACTACTCCAATGAGTGTACGGCTCCCTACAAAAGAACAGAAGGTTCTCCCAAAAGAAGGAGTAGGAGAGAAGAATCACCACCAAGAGAGAGAAGGAGTAGAGATGACCGTTATGAACGAAGAACATCACAGAGAAGCAAGGATTCGGAAAGGAAGGACAAATCATCAAGGCGCTACACAAAATGAAGACATCAAGCTCACGTTGCTGAATGGGTATCCGGATCCAACTCCGACGATCACTCCGACTCTGAATATACTCAACATGAAGGTGTTGTCAGTCTAGCACTTGTGTCAACCAAGTCCTACGACATATTTGAGTCACCAAATGAAGGAATTGGAAGATGCTTCATGGCTAAAGGCCCAAAGGTATCACACCTCGAGTATGTTGATTTCAATAGGGACGAAGGTGGCTTGCTAGGTGATGATGATTTACTTGTTGACAGTTCTAGTGATGAAAACTATGATGAACTTGCTATTAATCATGCTAATCAAGACAAAATGAATGACGATGATAAGAAGGAGATTGAGCATCTAAATAAAGAGCTAAACACTCTTAAGTGAGCTCATGAAACTATCTTGGAAAATCATCGAGAGCTTCTAAAGACTCATGAGAAGTTACACTTCGAAAAGCTCAACCTTGAGGAAGAGCATGGGTTCTTAAAGGCGATCAATGATGATCTTTGCAAGAAAAGTTCTTCTTACATTGCCAAGCGTTTACTCTTGTCTACTTACATGCCACAAGTTGAATCTAGCAACAAGAACAAGAAAGATTCTTCTTCAAGTAGTAACAATAATCATGCCAAACCCAATGATGTTGCTTCTAGTAATTCTCTTGATTCCACTAATGATTCTCTTAGCCAAGTTACACTTGAGCAAGAAAATAGCTTATTGAAGGGAATTATAGAGAAAGGTGTTTACAAGAGCCTTGCCGAAAGTAAGCAATTTGAGGAAATTGTATGCAAGCAAGGAAGACACCGGAAGAATCAAGGTGTTGGTTTTGAACTAAAGTTCAATGCCAATGGAGTTGAGTGGAAAGAAGATCAATACCACAAGATGAACTTTGTTCCTCAATAAGAGAAGTATGATCCTACTTCTTTCCAAGGAACACAAGCTCAAGATGATCTTCCACCACAAGACCAGAAGCAAAAAGGCAAGGACAAGCTTCAAGAGGAGATTGATGCATTTGAAGAAGCTCCCAAAGCCTTGGTCAAGTTGGTCCCCAAGACTACATCAAGTTCTACTTCATCAAGTATGACTATAACTCCAAGGATTCGCATCAAGATGGTGTGGATCCCAAAGAAGAAGAACTAGAGGGTTCTTTAGGGTGACTTCGCCAGCACACTTCACTCATATCATTTTGGCGAGGACAAGTGCAAACAACTTCCATATCTTGCACTAGTTCAAGGAGTCACAAACCATCTTGTTGGTCAGACAAGGGACAAGGTAACCTAATTCATTTATGGATATCATCTCATGTGAACATCACTCTATGTCTATGGATAGCCTTGTTTGTTCCTTATGGGACTAACCCGTGTAGGTATTGAAAGTGCAACTCACTCCAAAGGATTGCTCCAAAGGATCTACATCAACATTGAGCATCTACATCTTCAACACCTACATGAAGTCATCATCAACAAAACTCAAGGTTAGTTCATCCCTCTTAGGGGGATATTACATCTAGGGGGAGCTTTATTCTAATCAATTGAGCTAAAGCAACTCTAATGGTGTGACACAACAATGCTGTATGTAAAAGTGGCAACCCCACTTGTTCTTAAACGATGAGTATGGCCTATGATCAAATGTTCTCATTTGACTCCTAAGTCAATATACTCATATGTAGATGACCTAGTCATCGCCAAATTGCTTGATAGATGCTAGAGTGTTTGTGCATGCTTTGTCACAAATTTCATTTGTCATCTTATTGTGTGAGCATGTTGGTTGCATATTTTGCTCATTCGAGGACATCCATTTGTTGCTTTGATTGTTTGGCTTTTTTCTCTTTTGCCAAATGGATGGACAAGGAATGCCTAAGAAATCCCTCTAGCTATCTATGATTTCCTCGTCTCAAACTCTATTCATGCTACATCACAAAGTTTGATCAAGTCAGATTCGAACCACGCTGTGTGAGGAGCACTCGGAGTCACCGATTTGTCATAGACATAAACTTCCAAAACCTCTTCGTGCATTTCGGTATGACCGAGTCATCCATTTCGGTCACACCGAGATCACTAAGTTGATCTAGGTTTTGAATCTCGGTGCAACCGATTGATACTTTTTGGTCACACCGAGTTGCAATAACTTCTTGCAGTTCTGCATCTCGGTGCCACCGAGTTGTTCCACTCGGTCACACCAACAGGGTCAGGTTATATATACTAACGGGTCAAATTTTGGAATTTTTTTCCAAAACCTTTCACCCGCGCGTGACCTGCTCTACCTCATCGGGTCTCCGGATCGTCCTCTCGCCGCCAGCGACCTACCACCGCTGGTCTCCGCTGCCGTCAACGGCAATCTGCCCCGCCGTTGCGTTTGTGCTATTCCTTAACTCCAATTCATAGCACATTGCTTTGCCATGATTCTTGCCACGTATGAACTTATCCTGTCCAGCGAAAGCATCCCGTAGATTAGATTTGATTTGAAAATTTAGGGTTAGGTCTCCGTCGAACTCATCTCGGACCGACCGAGTTGTAGAAATCGGTCTCACAAATTTGGCTTAGGCCATTGCACATGTGTTTTTGGTCTGACTGAGAATTGCAAATCGGTGTGACCGAGTTCGATTCTCTGTGAAACCCTAGTAGTCTCGGTGCCACCAAACTGTGACTCGGTCTGACCGAGTTCACTAGTTTAGGTTCCAAAAGCTGCTTCAGTATCACCGAGTTTACAAGTCGGTAGATCCGAAATGCTTTCTATGCAGAACCAAAACTAAGTTTTTAAGTCATCAGTTTTGCAAAAATTCTACACTTTGTGATGCTCATCTACTCTACCTGGTCTACAGCCTATTCACAAGGTCTGTTGATAGTTTGCCTGCAAGATGTCTGATCAAAGTGATAGCTAGAACAAGTCTGAGGAGCAGGTTCATATGAGTGAGGGCACTAGTCCCTCTAGCACTTCTGATGTGGGCAGCAGGAGCACACCAAGCAACTTGCCCAAGGCAGCCACCAGAACAAGGAAGAAGAAGACCTCAGATTCTAAGGATGAGGATTATGTGGCTGTTGAGGAAGAAGTCAGCTCCAAGAAAAAGCTGCTGAAGAAAGAGTTTGGCTCAGCTTCTACAACAAAGCCAGGGATGCATAAGAAGGCTCCAGCAAAGAGGATTCCCATGTCTAAGGCCAGAGCCTCAACTGCTGAAATCTCCAAGCCAACTGAAGAGGCAGTTGGCGAAGGAAAGAAAAGGAACGAAAGGGTCAAGAAAACCACTACTAGAGTACTTGGCAGATCCTCCATTATGAGAGATTCAGAAGAAGGGGAGGAGGAAGAGGATGTTGCACCAGCTCCTAAGGCTCAGAAGCTTATGGGAGATGAAATCAAGTCAGGGGCTGCTCCATCTAAGCCCAAGTCTTCTCCCAAGGCTGCTGCTCAGAAACCCCCGAAGCCCAAGAGGAACACCAGGAGTATACCTACTGAGGAGAAGAACAAATCCCAATGCCTGAAGCTGAAGAAGAAGATGGTGATTCTCTTGTTTTGAGGAAGTTGAAGCCCGAAATTCTTGACCACAGTGATGCTCATCCAGTCGCTGAGGACATGCACATCAGGAAAGATGCAGGACTGAGGTTGTGGAGACAGTCTGATCCCTATGCTGTTAGGAGGAGGAGTGTAGTTGACTACATGTTCCATACAAAGGAACAACAATATTTCTATGAGACTATTTTGCTTAACAAGAAGCCCATAGTGTGTGACATGAAATGGGTGGACTGGGAGTTCATCCAGGAGAAAATCACTTCCCAGGAGTGTATGACAGCTTTAAAGCATGTGGAGTTAATGAATTCGTTGGACAAAAGCTCACCAAATGGAATGATGAGTTGATCATGCAGTTCTACTCCACTGCCCACTTCTATCCAGATGGGAGGATAGTTTGGATGTCTGAGGGTACGAGGTACCAGTCCATAGTTAATGAATGGGCCAAGCTAATCAATGACCTAGAGGAACATGAAGATGACTTGGATGTGTATGCCAAGAAGAAAGACCACAACTCAATGGCAAACATGTACAAGGAGATCCCTGATAAGGCTTTAGAAACTCACAAGCTTGGATCTGTGCATTTCTTGTTGGCTGGTCTGCCTACCATTAACTGGATCTTAAGGCACACATTGCTACCCAAGTTACGAGATCACAAGATGATCAGAGGACACTCCATCAACATGCTGCAAATTTTTTATTTTCCCCAAAAAATCAAAGTTATGATCTCGATTGTAGAAATGATCAAAAGGACTGCTGCTGATCAAAAGAGGAGTTGTAGATATGCTCCACATATTCAGGAGCTCATAAACTCTAAGATGGGCACAGGGACTTACTTGCTGGACAAGGAGAATCTACCTCTATATCCTGAGTTTGAAGACAACACTATTGTGATGAATGAGGAAGAACCATCATTAGCTCAAGTCCAGGAAAAGAGAGCCAAGGAAAAGGCTGAGAAAGCTGCCCAGATGCCATGTGTTGAAGAGGCATCTCATGTCTTCCTAAAGAGCAAGCAAGATCAGTTAGGCTATCTGATTTAAGCTACACTGAGGATTGAGAAGGGCTTATCCACCCTGACTCAGAATCAGGAGAGCCTGGAGAGGATTGTGGAAACAAAATTCTCTGATATTGATCTGAAGGTGACTGAGATTCGGATTGCACTTGAGCAGCTTCAGGAGGAAGCAGAGGAGAGGAGAGGAAAATCAACCACTGATGCTTTTAAACATGTGCCACGAGGTCCAAGGTCTACTGCAGTGCCAGTCTCAGATACTAGAGCTTCAGTGTCAGCACCAGCAGCTACAGCTCCAATGCCACCTCCAGCACCCACTCCATCAGCTCCAACTACTTCATCGGAAGCCTTCGTCCTTGGAGTTCTATCTACACCACCTCCCGAAGACCAAGCCTGAGAGACGTATAGCACTATGCATTTTCAAAATTTTTGGTAACTTGTTGCCAAAGGGGGAGAAATATGTATAGATCATAGGTTTTGAGAGAGAGTGTCTTGCTTTTTGTCTCTCTTGCTATTTTGGTTGAACTACTTTATTGCGTGCTTGTGTGAGATACTTTATGTCCTTGTGAGATACTCATATGATCATGTGGTTGATCATACGCTACCTTAATGTTTGGTTGAATGATGCTATCCTTCATATTCCATATATGATCATTCACTTTCTTGGTGATGAGTGCATGCTTTTAATTTCTATCATTTTGAGCGCTCCACCAATATGTATGTGATATGGAAGAGTAACCCATGATCCTAGTCGATTGTACATTTGCATTCAAAAGCAAAATTTAAATAATGCACAAATTTAGGGGGAGCTCTTGCTTATCACATACTTCTCAAAGCGACGATGTTTTTCAATCTTATAATCATTTGTCGAAGCTTTCATCTATATTTTGTCATCAATTACAAAAGGGGGAGATTTAAAGTGTAACTATCCCTGGGTGGTTTTGGTAATTCCTAACAACATATAGCTCATTGCGCTAATGCTACTTGAAGATAAATATTTTAGGAAAATCTCAATGATTGGCATGGCATGGATTAGAAAGTGGACCCCTCAAAATGCTAAGCACAAAAGGATTGGCTCAAGCTCAAAGAACAAGACTCTACATTTCATTTCTAGTGATCCAAGATCCCATTGAGTCCATAGAAAAATCCAATACTATTAAGAGGGGGTGAGGTGTTGCTTAATGAGGTTCTTGCTCAAAGTGCTTAGAGATATGCTCCACAACCCTCGACCACTTTCTCATATCCAAATATATACCAAACCAAAAGTCAAACTCGGCCTCGCCTATTTGATCTATCCGGCGCCACTGACTTCACTTGACATAGCCACTACCACAAACCCTATTCTTTTTGTCCGACCGATAGGGATCTCGGTCTCACCGAGATGGGATTGTAATCTCTCTGTTTTCCTCCGTAATGTTTCGGTCCAACCGAGATGAGCGACCGGTCCCACCTAGATTGCAATGCAAACTCTCTGTTTCCCTTTCGTAATGTTTCGGTCCTACCGAAAGAGAGAATCGGTCCCACCGAGATTGCTTGACCAACTCTCTGGTTAGTCTATTACCAAAATCAGTCTCACCGAGTTTGTGTAATCGGTCTCACCGAGATTACTTTATGCCCTAACCCTAATGATATTGGTCCCACCGAGTTGACATGTCGGTCGCACCGAAAACCCTAATGGTCACATTATGAACTAAATCGGTCTGACCGAGTTGTATTATTCGGTCCCACCGAGTATGGTGATTTGTGTGTAACGGTTAGATTTTGTGTGGAGGCTATATATACCCCTCCACCCACTCTTCATTCATGGAGAGAGCCATCAGAACATGCCAACACTTCCAACATACATTTTCTGAGAGAGAACCACCTACACTTGTGTGGAGGTCAAGATACTTCATTCCAACCACATAAATCTTGATCTCTAGCCTTCCCCAAGTTGATTTTCACTCAAATCATCTTTCCACCAAATCCTATCCTATGAGAAAGAGCTGAGTGTTGGGAGACTATCATTTTAAGCACAAGAGCAAGGAGTTCATCATCAACACACCATTTGTTACCTCTTGGAGAGTGGTGTCTCCTAGATTGGTTAGGTGTCACTTGGGAGCCTCCGTCAAGATTGTGGAGTTGAACCAAGTAGTTTGTATGGGCAAGGAGATCGCCTACTTCGTGAAGATCTACCCTAGTGAGGCAAGTCCTTCGTGGGCGATGGCCATGGTGGGATAGACAAGGTTGCTTCTTCGTGGACCCTTCGTGGGTGGAGCCCTCCGTGGACTCGCGCAACTGTTACCCTTCATCAGTTGAAGTCTCCATCAACATGGATGTACGATAGCACCACCTATCGGAACCTCGCCAAAAATCTCCGTGTCAACATTGCGTTTGCTCCCTCCAAACTCCTCCCTTTACCTTCATATGCAATTGTTTTACATTCTGCTGCTATACTCTTAGAATTGCATGTGTAGGTAGTTTGCTTGACTTGTGCTTAGTTCCTAAAATCTGCCAAGAATTAAAATTGGGAAAAGGCTAGATTTTTATTTGGTCAAGTAGTCTAATCACCCCCCTCTAGACATACTTTCGATCCTACATCGGTGTCAGAGCAGGTGCCGGTGTCGATGCCCGATCTTCCGGTAGATCAGCCTGATCCGCTGTCGTGGTCGGTGCCCAATCCTTAGCTGGATTAGACTGAGTTGTTGCCGCTGTCAGTGCTAGAGCAACTACCGGTGCTCGATCCGTTGTGAAGGTGGTACCGATGTGCGAGACAGCGGCGATCGTGTCTGGTCTGCTATGATCAGCTTTCTAACTTGACTAGGCTCCTTGACCGTGATCCGATTTTTTTCTTCATTTGTTTTAAACGTGAGAAGGACTAATTGTGGCATTTTTGTTAAACCAAACTGCAGTTCATCATCGGGATTCAGCTTGTACTCAGACAATAGACTGATCCAATTTTTTTCGAGTAATATAAGTGATGGAGAGTGCCTTCGTTACTGACACGACATAAGAAGTGAAACCTGCAAAAATAGCCATCATAGAGCAAACCAAACGGTTTATTCTGTGATGAATGTCACATGGCAAAACCTGCATCGTAAAATTGCAGGAAAAGAAAGAAAACATGACATTAAATCAATAAGATTTAGAGAGTAAATCAAGAAGATTGACTTGATGTGACACGAGTGAATCCTTACCAGGAAATCACTATGTTGAAGTACTAAACAGAAGATTGATGATCCAACTACGGGTGGCATGCAGGGGCCCCACCTACTCCCACAAGTAGGACAGTCCAAAGGTCGTGACAAATCGTATGGACCGAACATCCATGGGACTGGAAATCCTGGTGGGTGTGATAAACCCTGCAATGCATACAAATATTGGAGTGTAACCATAATTGATAAACCATCCTCACAAAAAAGATGATCTGGATACTTCAAAATATACAAACTGAATTGAGTGGAAGACATTAACATAGACCGTTCTCAGGACTGACCACACACCAAAAGCAGCAGTACTAATAAACAATACATGGTTCACAAAGACAAATCAAGTACTGAACAATAGTACTTACTACAGACAAGCAAAGTTGCACTAATTAAACTCTGTAGACTATTTCTTGCCACCAACCTACAGGATGAACCCCGCATAACTGACTAGGACATGGACTTCGTGAGAGATGTCTACATGCACCATCTCCATCTCGTCAACCTTGGAGAACCTAACAGAGTGGTCTTTCCACTCATAAACATGATGATGAAGATAGGCCGCATCAATTTGTTGGGAAGCTTTACAAGAACCACACCCTTCGTAATCGACGGCACAGCCAGGAAATTGTTGTGGTCAAGTTCAGCCTCGAGAACACGCTTGGCAACAATGCTACAGGAAAACACTAGTTCAGGACAGGTGGTGACAAGGACACAATAGCTGGATAGTTTAGCAGTAGAACTCATCCTCAGGTCTTCCAGTTCACACGGCATGACTTTGAGAACTTCATCTCCACCGTGGACCTTGTTCTAATTCAAACAGAAACCATATTTTATTACTACCTCCGTTCAGAAATATAAGATGATTTTCGATATTATACTCCATATATGACTACATATACACATAGAAATGAGTGAACAAAGACACTAGAACATGTCTTCAAAAGCATGAGAGTAGAGGGATTACTTGCAATATCCATAACACAAGTTACTGAGGCAAATATACCCTCTTCAAAGGTAGCATTGATGTTGATAAAGTACTCCCTCCGTCCCAAAATTCTTGTCTTAGATTTGTCCAGATACGGATGTATCAAGTCACATTTTAGTATTAGATACATCCGTATCTAGAAAAATCTAAGACAAGAAATTTGGGACAGAGGGAGTAGTTGAAAGTAATAAGAAATCAGTGTCAACCTATCACATGTTTTGGTCAAAAGAGGAATTTAGAACCATCATTTGGCACACAGAAATCACATGCAAGATCACCCAGAAAGTTGTACTACTAGTACTAGTACCGCGTGTTAGATGAAAAAACACGATCAAGATCGAGAAAAAGATCGTCAAGAAGAGATATTACCTGGACTTGCTTAATGAGGGATCCCGGAGAGGGGGACTTGGACGGGGCGATGGCTTTGAGCTTGTCTGCGGTAGTCTCGGCAGGGTGCTTGTGCTTCTTCGTACCATGAGCCTCGACGGTTTTGGCCAAAGCCATGTACATCACTTCGGCCGGTGCTCCAGCGTCCATCAAGGAACTGTCAAATAGAAATTAAAGAAAAGAAACCATAATCGCAATCCCAAAAGAAGAACAAAGACGGAGTTATAGGATCAGTCTCGGGGTTGTAAGACCGGGCATTGGCCAGAATCAACACCATTGATGTGCTCACCTTTCCTTCTTTAGGCGAGAAGAACAATGGCAGAAGCAGGTCGGGGTTTTCTTGAAGAAATGAGGAACAAGATGAGGGAGAAGCGAGTTGGGTAGAGAGGAAGCTGAGAGAGAAGAGTGAAATGATGGTTGCTTCGTCCGTCCAACTTACTGCTGGAAAGGAGGGGGTTTGTGATTCGACGGCTCATTGGGCATTACTGCAGCGCTTCGATCGGGGTAGTCTACCGTCACTCTACTATGGAGTAATTTAGTGCATGGAAGGTGGACCCCGATGCTGGTTGTCCCACACGTCGGTGAAAGTGAGTAATTTAGTGCATGGCTGGAGGAGGATCCACACGGTAGAGCGTGTCCACTATTTTTATGAAGAAAAAATGATTACAGCAAGCGTTTCCACTCTTACGACGAAGGAGTGTGAAACACGGCAGCCACTTGAACATACACGGTGCTCCTACTACTAGGCATGTGTAGTGGTTCATACGTCAGTACTACATAATCTTCTTGCTAGTGTAGTAAGATATGACGACAACAAATGATGTTGTGCGCATGTCAATTATATGAACAGTAATGTAGTAACATAGTACCGCTTTTTCGACTGTCTGGTTGAGAATGAACGGCGAGATCAATGTTAATAGAACTAGGTCTATAGCGCACGGAGAGTACGGTGCTACAGTACTCCACAAAACATGAACCATATGAAGCACGAATAGTGTTAAGCAGGGTGTATGAAGGGTGCATGGGATGGGAGCAAAAGTTCCCTTCTCGACCCACTTTTGGGTGTTTGGTAGAGTGCATGAAGGGTGCATCAGTCCACACTAGTACGTTAACACAAATACACGAAGAGGAAACAACTATATTGAGATGTCAATGCAACCAAACACACCCACACACTTTGTGCTACAGTGACTGATCTGCACCGTCTGAGTTTGATCCAACGGTCATGTTGCGCCGAGACATGGACATTACCATGCAGAGGGTGCCTAAACACCACCGAAGTCCCTCTGCTTCTCAAGGCGCACGACGTTGGTGATGCAGGGGTGAAACGGCTGAAAGGAAATGCAATCTATGGGAAGGCGGAGGGAGCCAACCGAGGAGCGGGGAATCTTTTGGTTTTCACCATGGTAAAACACCAGTCGACGACTTCTCACATCAGGGAGCAGTGGGTTTTACAAGCAGAGTCATCATGACTAATTGCTGCCGCGCCTGCTCCCGTCAATCAAAAAATTAAAAAGCCTTCCGCGCCTGCTCCCGTCAATCAAAAAATTAAAAATCCTGCCGCACCCAAACACCAGAGCAACACCGCGGTGGATATTTAAATTTACCTGCCGGCAGGTAGATAAAAAAAGGGGTGAAAAAACAAATGTGGCGGCCTAGCTAATTGGTCGAACTAGCCCAACTAGCTAGCCACCGTGCTTCACTGATGTACTCGGCCGGAAAGGTGGTCTTTCGTGATCTGACGACTCATTTACTTGCTTCGGCGAAAACGCGCGGTAGGGCATCCCACGTTAGGAAGAGTGTATGCGTGCACCACCCGGGAGGACTCCGAAACCGCGCGGTAGGGTGTGCCATGTCTCGGGACGGAGGAAAAATGTGCGTGTAAAAATATACTGTGTCAGACGTAGTACCTATGGTTCAACCGAAAACACCCCACTAACCACACAGCTCCATCATGCTAACGTGGCACAGAGGATAGGTGTGGTTAGCTCTGTCACGACCAGCCACAACGTCTCTTGTTCTAGGTGATTCTTCTATTTTCCAAGCTTTTTTTAGTTGTAATAACACCACGGCAAGCTAGCGCCGCTCTTCATGTGTGCCCGTGCAAAGGTTAGATGATGGAGAGAAGAGAGACATCGCAAACCTAGGACCCACCAGTAAGTGAGTCAACGGTCATGCACGTGTTGACGAGGCACTCCCTCTACTCTACTCAAAGTAATACTGTATAAAATCAAGTTATGGGACAAAGCCAACAACCGTTGTTGTTTCAGGCTATCGACTTACGCTTTGTAGTCCAGGTTGCCAGTTCGAATCTCGTGTTTCAGATTTGTTAGTTTTAGGTCCAAATTTGATTAATGACAAGTGGGACCCCGATGTGTTGTTCTGATATTTCAGTGTAGGATGGTTTTTTTGAACAAACACTTTGCGCGGTTAGACAAGTAACAGCACGAGTTACACATATTTTGCAAGTTTACAAACAAAAATGACAGCGGCATAGAATATCACATCCACCCCGCAGCTTAGATGCTATGGTGATACGAGTTTTTACACCGTTGGAAGTGAGATCCAATGGCTTGTGTCGTGGTATTTCTCACGGGGGGGCTTGCGAGTCGACAGATGCCTCAAGGGCTTAGTGTGTGGGTAGGACTGCTGCTGATAGGCCCGGGAGCGGGTATGCGAGTAGCACGCGGTGGTTTACCCAGGTTCGGGGCTCTCCAGAGAGATAATACCCCTACTCCTGCATGTCTGAGTATATGTCTGAGGTGTACATCGGGCAGTACAAAGTGCTCCTAGAGCTGTATCTGGGATCAGTGCCATAGGCATCTGATCTGGTAAATGCCTATACGAGGCATGCTAGTGGCCGGCCATGCTCATGGCCGTGAGCATATGTGCTCAGGTGAATGGATGGATCGATGGATAGCTAGCTTGCTTGCTAGCTTATGTGCATGCGTGAGTGTCCATCCATCCTGGATGGATGGATGTGTAGTGTATATATAGTGTGAGGTAGCTTGGTGCGTAAGCTATGTGGGTAGCTTAGTGTGTAAGCTAGCTAGTGGCTTTGGATGTAAGCTACCTTGGGTAGCTTACATGCCAAGCCAGGTAGGCATGGCTAGTGGCATGGCACATGTCATGCTTGTCCCCTGGGATACTTTATAAATCAGTACCCAGGGGACACGGTACACTGTAGATGTTGGCACCGCAGTACGGTTGTCTCGTCGATGTCGGGTCGGGCTACAGTCGACAGCCGGCTGGTTGGCGTAGTCGGCGGCCGGCAGTCGGTAGCCGGCCGGGTAGTGCAGTCGGACGGGGAGCCGGCAGGAGCGGCCGGGCAGTCGGACTGAGGGGCTTTGCTAGCCCCGATGTCTTGAAATATCATCTTGCCGTCTTCGGGGTATCCGTGTCCCATTACACTGACAGTAGCCCCCAAGCCTCCGGGCAACTTGGCAAAGTTGGGCGGAGGTTTTTTGGCAAATGTTCATGAAAATGATCATAAAAAAGGACAAAGTTAGTCCATGCAGATATATCGAATGTTTGCTTTTAGCATCGCAAGTTTTATGCGGAGGGTGCCGACTCGGTTTCGTCCGAGCCCCCTTCAATCTTTTTCATGTTCCCTCCACTCTTTGGCCCGTGCTCTTGCTTGCCGGACAGCCGCTCCGCGGTTTGTGGCTGAGAGTGGGCCGCGAAGTGGAGTGTACAGTACTCAGAGTCTGGGAGCAGATTCAACCGAGTAGATACTTGTAAAGGAAAACGGTCGGGTCGCCCGAACGTTTTTGTTCCCAAACGTTTTTCGCGTGGGTGGCCTCCAGCGTTCACTCTTGCTAGTCGGCAGCCGCTCTGCGGTTTGTGACTAAGAGTGGGCCTTTGGTACCGCGCACGGTACTAAGCCGTCTGCGGGAACTAACGTCTCAGGCCAAGCGGCCAGCCCCCGGGCCAACTCTGGCTGGCGCCGTGGCAAACAGTGATGCTACTGTAATAAGATGCGGAGGCAGCCCCCGAGCAACGCTCGGGGTTATCTGTGCTTGCGTAGTGCAAAAATATGCGGGTGAGGAGCTCACATTGATTTTTGTCT
Organism: Triticum monococcum; assembly: GCA_034509565.1. NCBI lineage: Eukaryota > Viridiplantae > Streptophyta > Magnoliopsida > Poales > Poaceae > Triticum > Triticum monococcum. The sequence continues at coordinate 414,508,938 of CM067844.1, forward strand.
AGTCGCGGTCGTCGAAGATAGCAGGCGCGACTCGGCGCTCGCGGAGTGCCCCGGCGCACCCGCTGGGTGTAGGGCCGACTGCTGAGCAGTCGGGCCGGATCTTCCGGCAGCTATTTTGTCTTCTTTCTCACGGGGGCGCGTCAGCGCACCCGCTGGGTGTAGCCCCCGAGATTCGGGCCGACTGCTGAGCAGTCGGGCCAGATCTTCCGGCAGCTATTTTGTCTTCTTTCTCGCGGGGGCGCGTCAGCGCACCCGCTGGGTGTAGCCCCCGAGATTCGGGCCGACTGCTGAGCAGTCGGGCCGGATCTTCCGGCAACTACTTTGTCTTCTCTCTCGCGGGGGCGCGTCAGCGCACCCGCTGGGTGTAGCCCCCGAGATTCGGGCCGACTGCTGAGCAGTCGGGCCGGATCTTCCGGCAACTACTTTGTCTTCTCTCTCGCGGGGGTGCGTCAGCGCACCCACTGGGTGTAGCCCCCGAGATTCGGGCCGACTGCTGAGCAGTCGGGCTGGATCTTCCGGCAACTACTTTGTCTTCTTCTCTCGCGGGGGCGCGTCAGCGCACCCGCTGGGTGTAGCCCTCGAGATTCGGGCCGACTGCTGAGCAGTCGGGCCGGATCTTCCGGCAACTACTTTGTCTTCTTCTCTCGCGGGGGCGCGTCAGCGCACCCGCTGGGTGTAGCCGCCGAGATTCGGGCCGACTGCTGAGCAGTCGGGCCGGATCTTCCGGCAACTACTTTGTCTACTTGGTTGAATCTGCTCCCAGACTCTGAGTACTGTACACTCCACTTCGCGGCCCACTCTCAGCCGCAGACCGCGAAGCGGCTGTCCGACAAGCAAGAGCACGGGCCAAAGAGTGGAGGGAACACGAAAAAGATTGAAGGGGGCTCGGACGAAACCGAGTCGGCACCCTCCGCATAAAACTTGCGATGCTAAAAGCAAACATTCGATATATCTGCATTGACTAACTTTGTCCTTTTTTATGATCATTTTCATGAACATTTGCCAAAAAACCTCCGCCCAACTTTGCCAAGTTACCCGGAGGCTTGGGGGCTACTGTCGGTGTAATGGGGCACGAATACCCCGAAGACGGCAAGATGATATTTCAAGACATCGGGGCTAGCAAAGCCCCTCAGTCCGACTGCCCGGCCGCTCCTGCCGGCTCCCCGTCCGACTGCACTACCCAGCCGGCTACCGACTGCCGGCCGCCGACTACGCCAACCAGCCGGCTGTCGACTGCAGCCCGACCCGACATCGACGAGACAACCATACCGCGGTGCCAACATCTACAGTGTACCGTGTCCCCTAGGTACTGATTTATAAAGTATCCCAGGGGACAAGCATGACATGTGCCATGCCACTAGCCATGCCTACCTGGCTTGGCATGTAAGCTACCCAAGGTAGCTTACATCCAAAGCCACTAGCTAGCTTACACACTAAGCTACCCACATAGCTTACACACCAAGCTACCTCACACTATATATACACTACACATCCATCCATCCAGGATGGATGGACACTCACGCATGCACATAAGCTAGCAAGCAAGCTAGCTATCCATCGATCCATCCATTCACCTGAGCACATATGCTCACGGCCATGAGCATGGCCGGCCACTAGCATGCCTCGTATAGGCATTTACCAGATCAGATGCCTATGGCACTGATCCCAGATACAGCTCCAGGAGCACTTTGTACTGCCCGATGTACACCTCAGACATATACTCAGACATGCAGGAGTAGGGGTATTATCTCTCCGGAGAGCCCCGAACCTGGGTAAACCACCGCGTGCTACTCGCATACCCGCTCCCGGGCCTATCAGCAGCAGTCCTACCCACACACTAAGCCCTTGAGGCATCTGTCGACTCGCAAGCCCCCCCGTGAGAAATACCACGACAGCTTGGGAGTAGTCTTTGTAATTATGCGCAATTTCCAAACTTTCCAAAGGTTTTTTTGCAAATGAAACATTCAGGCATCGTGTGTGCCACTGCATCTTGGATCCAACGGCTCCTCGTTGCTCATATTTGGTGCTCCCCTTAGATTAATTACCCTCTACGGTGATATGAGCATCTAGGTCATATGATTAGTGATCAGATGGCACATGCGTAGTACTTGTACTTTCTGCGCAATTCCCAAACTCTCTCAGCCGTATATTGCAAAAACATTAAAACCTCCTACTGTGGGCCGTTAGATCTCCGTGAACTCATATCACCATAGAATCTACGGTGCGGGAGCACCTCATATTCTCCCGTGCGAGAAAACATTAGGTGCTCTCGCAGCTTGGATGCTACGGTGATACGAGCTTCGAGGTCGTTTGATCTGAGATCCAATGGCATCTGAGCAGTCTTTGTGCTTGTAAGCAGTGGCCGAACTCTTTGGGGGCTTTTCTGCAAAAAAAATCATTCGAACCACCGAGGAGGTGTTGGGTCACAAATCCAACGGCTCCGAAGAGCTTGTATCACCAAAGCATCTAAGGTGTGGTAGCACATGATATTCTTACATACAGGAGAATATGATGTCCTCCTTCATCTTAGATGCTACGGTGATACGAGCTTCGAGGTCGTTGGATATGGGATCCAAGGGCATCTGAGTAGTTTTTGTACAAATTGTGTGCAATTCACAAACTCATCAAGGTTTCCTGTAAAAATATTAAGACATCATGTGAGCTGCTATATCTCAGATCTACATGCTCCAAGCAACTCGTATCGGCATATAGCATCTAAGGTATGGGGCACATGATATTCTCCCAGGGAGGAGGGGTGGGGGTGCACAACCAATCGGTGGTTGGGAGGGTGGGGACAAATATAATCTAAACAACCCTAAACAGAGCTTCACAATTTTATCTAAGGTCGAGGGGCTGACCCCCGACAATCATAGATCCGCCTAATTGAACAAAACATTTGCATGTATTGTGGTACTAGACTTAATATTCATGTTTCAGTTTCATGTTCATTTTAAATATTGAATTGAGGACCATACATGTCTTATATTTTACTCCCTTCATTCCTAAATATTAGTCTTTTTAGAGATTTCAAATGGACTGGCACATACGGATGTATATAGACATATTTTAGAGTGTAGATTCACTCATTTTGCTCCATATGTAGTCACTTGTTGAAATCTCTAAAAGACTAATATTTAGGAACAGAAGGAGTATTTTTGAATTCGTGTCATACATGCATGGTTTGGAAAAATAGATGCACTATACATATTGGATTGTTGTTGTGTTCGTGTGTGTGTGCGGTCATATGCTTGATACATACAAAGTTTTCTCACCTCCATATTGTTCATCATTTAAATTTGAATTTGCATTGAAAAAATTACTAGGGATACCATGAAATATGAAATCCATGTTGAGATCACTATATGACAAATTCATTCTAATTCAACAACTCGTCATAAATCAATTACCACGTTGAGATTAGTATTTGGAAGGAAAATACGGGCATTGTAATACACATAGATTCATTCGGCAATTTAAAAGGTTCCTTTCGTATTCTCGAATGGTAGGACCCAACGGCGTACCGGCCAGACCTTGGCTCGTGTTGATCCTGAAAAAATAATAAATAATAAAATATCAGGATCGTGTCCTTCTGGTGGCGTGCGTGGTACGCACATTAGGCAACCCCAACCAGTCGAGCCTCCGCATTTCGAGTCGAAATATCTGGCGGCTAGAATTCCAGACCTAGGAAATTCCCCTCATGTCCCCGGTCCATAATGACTACCGATGAACAACGGAGGGATGCTTTAGTAACTAGACAATGTTACCTACCGTGCCGAGCACGGTTCAATTCCCTCGGTCGCCGCTCACCAAGGTCACCCGTCAACTGCATTGCCTAGTACTACTACTACTACACCAGGATGAGCATAGAATTGAGCCCGTTTGTTCGTGCCTAGTACTTGAATTAATATATCAGGCAATGCACTGGTATGGAGGGATTATCCTTTTACTCTGCATATATAACTTGTCTGAAGTCTAACTAAGCAAAATGTTTGACCAAATCCTTTCTTAAGAAATACAACAGGACAAATGTATGGCTTGAAAATTTATTGCATGACGCAGGTTATGATATTGTTTCGAATCCTGGATCTTAAATTTTATAAAATCCAAAAGTGACCATAAATTCTTGAAACTGAGCTTGGTCATGTGATATGGCACAAATATTACTTCATAATTTTTTCTTCAATTTGAGACAAGTTGCACAAATGAAGAGCCAAGGTATTTTGGAACAAAGACCTGTCACGTTAAGGCGAACGCTTTCACTATTGAAACCGTGGGCGTTTCCGTGCCGCCACAAGTCCTGCTTCTCATCGGCAGGTGCCGTCCGAGCAAGCGTGTGAGTCGATGGGAGGCATGTGAGCAGACCGCTGCACCAGCTGACAGGGAGGCGTGCAAGCAGACCGGTGTGCAGGCTCACTGGGAGGCGAGCCCTTTGACCAAGCTCCGCCGCCCACCTTCGTCCCAACTGCTCCCACTTTTAATGTCGTCGGCGCTGCAGTTTAAAATCAACCCCGCACTACCCGATATCGCTACAATCTTCTCTCTTCCTCTCCGATTCTCCTATCGTCTACCTCCAACCAGCCAGACCTAAATGTACGCCATGCCGCATCACGATGGTCTGCCCTTAGTCTTCCAGTTTCCTGAGGAAGACACCCAGCCGGAGTCTCAAGAACATAAGGCGCTTTGGGACGAGCTTGAACTGGCCTTGAGGGAAGACGCCGTGCCTATCCCCGCTCCCATTCCGGCTTCGTCGCCCCGACTGCGCCAGCGCCCATCCCCGTGGCATTGATGGGCTGGGAGCCACACATTGTCGCCGAGCTTGATGCCACGGGGTTCCACGAGGTCCCTTCCGACTTTCACGTGCCCATGCACCTGCCAGTGCATGCGCCTGCGCGTGCACTGACGCACACGCCCGTGCCGGTGTCCGTGCCCCTGGCAGCGCATGCGCCTACGCGTGCACGGACATGCGCGCCCGTGCTGGTGCCCGTGCACACGAATGTCTTCGCTGCGCCGTTGACATCGCATGTCTTGCGCGGGTGCCAGTGCCCCCCTCAATGACATGGATGGCCTCCGTCGAACGCTTCCTTGCACCAACACCAGTCGCCTCCTCCCGCTAGTTGACTCGCTCTAAAGTCCAGAACATTTTGACCTTCCTTGAAGCTTGGCCAACGTCCAGGAGTATGCCAACAACGGCGCAAGGCGTCGCCGTCGCCGTCAGTTAGTGGCCCGACGACACATAGCGCACGGCAGAGGAGCCGCTTCCCACCGCAAGACGCCCCCGCTGCCGCCGCGTAATCTAAATTTCCCATGAAAAACGTTCGGATTGCCATGCTTAAAATCCGAACGTTTATCGTTTCCGTTTATTTTAGATCGATCCTCGTATAATTTACAGTCAGAGTCAGACTGAATGAAATCTATGATTTGATCGATTGAATGTTCTACTAGAGTCGTATCAAATTAAATATGAAACGTCATCAAGCCACATGTATTCCTTGTCATCCAACGACCTAGACTGCTTCAATGTCGAGCGCTCAACACGTTTAGCGTGCAGTTAATTTCATGCCAAAAATAGTGTTAATCACATAATAACACGCAAATAATATCCTACTTAATATCCGCATGCACTTAATATACTTCCAAATTAACGTGCATTGCACTTACACACTGACTAGTGTTGCTAGTACGTGAAACTGGTGCCGTAACTTGTGAACGTGTCCAGATATGGTCAACGGCAACATCGCCCGCGAGTTCTTCATGTTTTCCCGTGCGTCTAAACGCAGAAGGGGAGGAGAGAGAGAGCACACATGGAACCCACCATTAAGTGAAGGCGGATAGTACTAAAAATAGTATTACATGTTATCCATTAAATAGGCTATGGTAATATAAATACATTATGTGAACAAAGCGAGGTACAACAAACATTGTTGTTCTACGTATGTTTCCTATTATGTGAACAAAGGCCCTGGTCGCATGTTCGATCCTCGTCCTTTATTTTTTAATTTGTATATGGGTCCAAATTTGTTTCATGACACGTGGGCCCCTCGGTGTGTAGTTTGTAGCACTTTAATTTGTGGGTCGAAATTTATTCCATTCCAAGTGGACTATCAGTGTGTAGTTTTGTAGCTTATTTATATCAATTAAACAGAACAACAGAGTTTTTTGCAATAATACCATGGTGCGACGTTGAAGGCGAGAAAGTACGTGTGAAAGAGCGATGACCGAGTCAGAGGGAAATCAACTAGGGGAGTTGCGGGGGTTGCAACGGTGTTTGGAGTAGTTGTGGGCCGAATGCTATGAAAATATAATCTAAACTGACCGGAATAAATGCCTACACAAATTAATCCAATGTTGGAGTGTCCCTCGCAATGTAAATAGCTCCGGCTTTGCGAGGGCTGGAGAGGTAGCTTCAATGTGTGGAAGATACGGCGTGAGAAAGCGAGGTCAATCGAGAGACATATAGATAGAGAGACAAAGTGAGTGTGGTCCGACATCCATTGAACATATATATATATATATATATATATATATATATATATATATGCTCTGGAGAGATATTGTCTGATTGAGCTTTTGGCAAGGGTGAGGGCTGTAAGATAGAGCTTGAGAGATGATCCAGTCATAGGCGTGTAGATATATTTTGTGCGTGGGAGGAAGCAAGGTCAATCGATCACATAGGGTCGTCGTGCGATCGAAAGAGTGAGACGGGTTGGAGAGACTAACGTAGATAGACAATGTGCGTGAGAGAGTATACAATGTGAATAGGTCGAATTGGGCTCAAACGTCCCCTAATTATCTTCGGTTTCTCTTTTGGACTCCATAATCCATTTATTCCGGACCGCCCGATCGTAATCGGAGGATCCAAATCATCCCCCTTTCGTATATATATAGACCCTAGTCCATTTTTAGACCCAAATCCCTAATTTCTAGGGATCCTCCTAGCTACCGCCGCCACTCCTCTTGTCTCCACCCACCTCGGGATCAATCCCCATCCAATCCGTGTGCGCATCCCCGATCCAAAATCCTCTCGATCACTCCCCACCAACCATCGGCCTCCTCTGCTTCACTTCGAAACCCCAACAGCCGAGCCCCTTGCGCGGCACCCTGCTAGGGAACTCGACCTGTTGCCTCGACCACCACCGGCGACCAGGGCCAGGCCGTCCCCGCGCTGCACCCTACCTCTCCTTCTCTTTTCCTTCTTCCCCTGTTTCTTCTCTCTCCCTCAACCCGTGGTCTCTCTCTCTCTCTTTCTTCAGGGAGAACAGAAGCATGCCCATCATGGCCGCCTCGTCCCGGAGCAAGCTCGTCGGCATCCTTCGTCTTCCTGCGCCGAGCGGCGCCACGGATCCGTAGAATGCCCTCTGCCTCGCCAAGTCCCGTGCCAAGCCTCCGCATCGCCGGATCCCTGTGCAGCAGCGCCGCTGCCTGTCTGCACCTCCCCTGCTTTGTGCAGCCGCCGCCGTGCCCCGCGACCCCGCCTGCAAGCTGTCGCCATCACTGCTCTACTTTAGATTGAGCAGAAGAGGACGCTCGCGCCTCTGCTCGAGCGCCTCCAGGACCTTGTCTGCCCCACTGCGTCGCCGCGTCCAGCCGTCAGGAGCCTCCAGCGCCGCCCTCGTTGTCGCGTCGCTCCTCTACTTCCATCGTCGCCCACGCGCCAAGTTCTGCCACGCCTCGTTCATCGATGCAGGAGCACGAGCTTCCTCCTCCTCGTTGCACGCATCGCCCGCCGGAGTCGCCCCGGTAGCCACCTCGTCAAGCTCGTCGTCGGTCTCCCTGCCTGCAAGCGTCGCTGTTCGTGAGTTGTGACCCTGTTGAGCGCTGCCTCCTCTCCCGTCCAAGCCCGTTCCCGGCCAGAGCCGTCGTCCGGGAGACCCGCGCCCCTACCGGACCTGCCTCGCCGGAGCCTCGCCGGTCTTCGCGCCATCGTCGGCCTCCACTGCTCCTGCATCGAGCAGGAGAAGAGCGCACGTAGTCAGCACCTCCGCTCGCCTGCGTTGACCCGAGCCGCTGCGTTGGCCTGCCTCCCATCCAGCGCTGAGGCCCGGCAGCGCCCCGACCTGCTTCCCCTCGAAGTCATGGGCCAAGCCCATGGTGAGCCACCGCTGCGCCTCCCCCTTCCACTGTTGGGCTAGTCAGAATCGGCCCATAGGGTTTTTTTCCTGCTGCTGCAATTTTGTCCAATTTCCAGAGAGTGCAGTTTCACATAAAACCCCTCCAACTTCATGCATATCATAACTCACCAACCATGCATCTTTTGTAAATAACTTATATATGAAAAATGCTTGGAATCTTGTCTAGTTTAATTATATCCAACTTTCATGCATGTTTAAAATGTTTAAAATGTTGTTTGGTTAAATTTGCTCCTATGCCATGTTAAAATGCTTTATTTCATAACTTAATAACCGTAGCTCCAAATTTAATAAAATTTATATGTAAATGGGGTAGAAAAATGCCTAATTTAACATGGTTTACTTACTTTGCATGTTTAATAACTCTAAAATTGTGTTTAGGGCAGAACAGTACCAAACCCAAAATATGCACATGAGGATTTTCCGGACTTGTTGCTTGTTGTTCCGGCCTCATTTAAATTTTCCTAGATAGGTAGTTTTATTATGCTTCCACTCTTGCCATGTTTAATAACATTTAACATTGTTGGGTACTAAACGAGAGAGAACTAAATAATTGACATGGTGTTTTGTCAATATGCAACGGAGTTGCATATTGAGCTCCACTTAATTTGTAGGATTGTTTGTGCATTTTACTTTGCCATGCCTCTTTAAACCGGACATGCATCATACTTGGCTGTGCATCATGCCATGTTTATGTGATGGTTGTTTACTATGTTGCTTGCTTCTTTTCGGGTTTCTTCCCTTGTTAGCTTCGGTTTCGTTCCGAAGTTGTGAGGATTCGCTCAACTACGTCCGTTTGTCTTCTTCATGGACTCGTTCTTCTTCCTTGCGGGATCTTAGGCAAGATGACCATACCCTCGAAATCACTTCTATCTTTGCTTGCTAGTTGTTTGCTCTATCGCTATGTCACGCTACCTACCACTTGTTTATGATGCCTCCCATATTGCCATGTCAAGCCTCTAACCCGCCTTCCTAGCAAACCCTTGTTTGGCTATGTTCCCGCTTTGCCCAGCCCCTCTTATAGTGTTGTTAGTTGCAGGTGAAGCTGAAGTTTGTTCCATGTTGGAACATGGATATTGTTGGGATATCATAATATCTCTTATTTAATTAATGCATCTATATACTTGGTAAAGGGTGGAAGCTCGGCCTTATGCCTGGTGTTTTGTTCCACTCTTGCCGCCCTAGTTTCCGTCATACCGGTGTTATGTTCCTTGATGTTGCGTTCCTTACGATGTTGGGTGTTATGGGAACCTCTTGACAGTTCACTTTGAATAAAACTCCTCCAGCAAGGACCAACCTTGGTTTGACATTTGCCTAACAACCTATTAGCCTTCCCTTGGGTCGGCCAACCCAAGGGTCATCTTTATTTTAACCCCCGGGACCAGTGCTTCTCTAAGTGTTGGTCCGAACCGAGCTGCCTACGGGGCCACCTCGGGGAAAATTGAGGTTTGGTTTTACTCGTAGCTAGTCTCATCCGGTGTTGCCCTGAGAACGAGATACGTGTGACTCCTATCAGGATTGTCGGCACATCGAGTGGCTTTGCTGGTCTTGTTTTACCATTGTCGAAATGTCTTGTAGCTGGGATTCTGAGACTGATCAGGTCTTCTCAGGAGAAGGAACATCCTTCATTGACCATGAGAGCTTGTGATGGGCTAAGTTGGGACACCCCTGCAGGGTTGGAACTTTCGAAAGCCATGCATGCGGTTATGTGGCAGATGGGTATTTGTTAATGTCCAGTTGTAGAGAACTTGAAACTTAACTTAATTAAAATGCATCAACCGCGTGTGTAGCCATGATGGTCTCTTTGCGGCGGAGTCCGGGAAGTGAACACGGTTTTGGGGTTATGGTTGTGTGTAAGTAGTTTCAGGATCACTTCTTGATCACTTCTAGTTTACGACCGTTGCGTTGCTTCTCTTCTCGCTCCCATTTGCGTAAGTTAGCCACCATATATGCTTAGTGCTTTGCTGCAGCTCCACCTCACTACCCTTTCCTACCCTTAAGATTAAATAGTCTTGATCTCGCGGGTGTGAGATTGCTGAGTCCCCGTGGCTCACAGATACTTCCAAACAGTTCCAGGTGCCGATGATACCAGCGCAGGTGACGCAACCCAGCTCAAGTGGGAGCTCGATGAAGATCTTGTTCGTTGTGTTGTTTCGTTTCCATTCGATCAGTAGTGGTGCCCAGTTGGGGTGATCGGAGATCTATGCATTTGGGGTTTGTCTTCTTTTATTTTGGTTCCGTAGTCGGACCTTGATTGTATTTTGGATGATGTATGTTTAACTTGTATTTTTGTGAAGTGGCGATTGTAAGCCAACTCTTTATCCCTTTCTTATTCAGTACATGGGATGTGTAAAGATTACCCCTCTTGCGACATGCCTACCATGCGGCTATGCCTCTAAGTCGTTTCCCGACACGTGGGAGATATAGTCGCATTGTGCATGTTACAGGTTGGTAATCAGAGCCATCCCCGACTTAGGAGCCCCCTGCTTGATCGAATCGCTGACGTTGTTGGGTCTAGAACAAAATGTTTTGAGTCTTAGGATTATATATATCGGAGAGTAGGATTCTTTTTACTCCTCAGTCCCTTCGTCGCTCTGGTGAGGCCTCCTGACGTAGAGTTTTGACTCTTCTCTTCTCAAATTTCATGAAAAATTTTTAGGATCACGCGGGTATCTTGGAATCGTTCCGATGGTTTTGTGACGAGAACATTATTCTTGGTGCCTCCTGACATTTAGGGGTTGTGGCAGTGTCCCGGGGAGTTGAGCTACGAGGTGTTGTCGTCACAATTTTATCGTTGAAGTTCTGGAATACCTGAGTTTCGCCGACATCGAAAATCTCTTTTATGCAGTTGTTGGTGAGATAACCTCGATGCCACCCAGTACTGGGGCGGGAGTTCAGGAGTATTTCCATAACTCGTATACCGGATGCTTTTCGAAGGTTGAGGTAAACGATTTCCGAAGGTTTCTTGGTTATGTGTTGAAGGATGGATACAGTAGGATGTAGGATTTGCTAGTTTTGGGTGAGATATTATGCTTCCCCTGTATTCCCAACACCTGATTGCATAACCAGAAAGTTTTGGGAGTTTATAAGTGGGAATTCAAGTAGCTCCTAGAATATCTTTCCAACAGACACATGATACGATATGGGATCTATCATATGCTTGTTTCCGGTTTATTCTGCAAGTCAATCCTTTGTTTTGTTTTCAGTTGTGGTATTCGAGTTGCTTCGAAGTCAAGTGTTGAATCCATATATTTTTTCCTAAGCGGTGTTCTCATATTTCTATGTGAATACCAATCCTTCATGATAATCGAGATTGTCATGTAAATCCTTTTCAACCGGTGTGTTTCTCTTCAAGTGGATCCGATCATTTTCAACATCCGCAAGATCAACTCAAAGTCTTCTTAACGTTATTTGTTTCATCCGTCCCCAAGTTGCCTTTGTTTTTCCCACCCTCCCACCCTTTTTCTTCAAGGACTCAGATTTCTTAATCAAGTATCAATCTCATTCATGTGAAGACTCTTCATCCTTTTCCTTCAATGTCCTTACCTGGTGATTCTCATGAAGATACTAAGAAAGCCTCAAGTTCATCATTCTTCATTCTTTTTCTTCCCCGGTGGATTCAATCCAAGATTTCGGTGTTAATATTATCCCTTTCCACATTTCACAATGTTGTCTTATGCCGGTGCACCTCTTAATCATTCACCTCTCGTTTTCTATTTGTTCCGTTGTGCCAAAGATATCTCAGAAGATTGGTGCTTCTATTCTTAATCAATCCAAGCTAGTTTTCGAGGTTGTTTCCTCATTCAAGCCATTTTATTCAACCGGTGCAATCTCTATTCAAAATCATTTCAACGATGTATCTTTTGTGTAGGCCCTAACCCACAGGTCTTTTCCCAGGATCCTACCTGACTCTTCAAATTTTCTCGGAGCTTCTCAAATTCTTTTCCATGTTTGACGTAAGAATGAATTATCATTAGTCATATGTCTTCCTCCATGATCTTTCTAATTATTTTCACCTTTGGCTCAACCTTTCCTCTTTTAATCATTCCGGAGTGGTCTCAACAATTCTTGATGGTGTTTATCATTGTCATTCTTGGATTTTAAAGACCGAAGAAGAGTTTCTCTTCAATCTTACCCGTTCTCTCAAGACTCGTGGTTCTAGCTTCATGCCGTCCTCTTATAATTGTTTGCGATTGTGAGAATTCTTTTCATCCATCCGGAGCAATTCGGGAGTCTTTTTAGTTTGATTCTCCGGAGCCCATCATCTCAGAATTATTCATTCCAGTTTTCAGCTCTCGTTCTCCAAATCATACTGGTGCATTATTCAAGTATTATCTAATAAACTCGGGATCTCTTCGTTCACTTGCATCTAAATTCTCTCAAGTATCTTTGTTCATTTTCTAATTCCTCCCGGTATTTCGCTATCTTTTATTTGTCCGTTTTCAATTCTTAAGGTGGTTCATTCAAGATTTCTCTGCCATGGTTATCATATTAACACATTCGTTCTTTCCAAGCCTATTGGTGGATCATTGAAGACCTTCCTCAAGTTAGCGTTGTATCTCTCCTTAATCCTTTCCAATGAGAATAAGTAGTATGCCAAATCCGTTGCTTGTAATCAATTTATATTGGTGAACGATAAGCACAACATAATTCTTATTCTTGTTTCACCCAAATGATTAATTCCTTATTCCGTGGTTCATCAAAATTGTTGATTTCAATTGTTCATCTTTCTTTTCCAAAGTTCCAAGTTTTTCTGCATTATCTCGTCGCGAAGTTCCAACTAATCATTTCAAGGCTTCAATCTTACTCTTGTCATCCTTCACTTCCTTTTGATCATTCTTTATTATCGGAGTTCTTGATGGAGGCTCTACATGGTGGTTCATCAAGGATTTAATTCCTTCTCGAAGTATTCATCGACATTCTTTTCAAAGGAGCTCAAGTATTCATCATCTTGCATTCCGTAGTGCAATTCTGTCTATCTTATCTTTTCAGATTGTCGGAGTAATGGGCCACGGGTAGCCTAACCCGAACCCCCGAGCCTTTGAAGACAACGGGGCCGGCTGTGACCCTCAAAGATGTCAAGATAAAGACTCCGCCTTCTGGCGGCCAGTTGGCCAAGCGGCCGACTGGTCGAAGGCGGCCGAATTTCGAAGGGCGGCATCCCGATGGGCTGACTCCTAGAGAGCGGCCTCCAGAGAGGCCGGCTCCTAGCAGTCGGCCCGTGGCGCCCTCAAAGTCTGCACCCTCATCAAAGAGACAAGACGGGGTACGGCTACAGTGCAAGTCTTCCCCCCGAATCCAGGGACGGGCGTGGCCACAATGCCCCGTACAGGTAGAGATCTCCGCATGACGCGGCATTGTTGCCTCTGCCCCCATACATCACACCTGATAGGTGGAGTCCTGTTCCCACGACAACCTATCAGGTATGGTTTGCAGACAGTGGGCCCTACCTGGCAGCCAAAGCCCTGAAGACGGAGGAGGCTCGGGCAGCCGGACCTCGAAGGAGCCGGCTACCAGCAGGCGGCCAATCCCTCCCTCGGGCCCCATACACCATCAACCAGACGAGACACGGAGTGGCAACAGTGATCGCCCACCATGCGGCGGGACTATAGCCAGGCTTCCCTGACCAAGCCTGCATCATTAGCGTTACGGCTACAGTGATCAGCAGTCGGCAAGACCCGCAAGCGGCGAGAGCGGCTTGCCGGCTCCGTACTAGACCAGACTGCGGGGCCCACCAGGCGGCGGGCCCCAGCTGTCGACAAAGAGGCCGACGACCAGAGAGAATGACGACCGGGACCTACACCCGGCCAGATTACCATTGTACCCTAGGGGGTAGGCCTATATAAACCCCCAGGGCACCCATGCAAAGGGTTCGGCCCTGTTAGGACTAGACTCATACCTACAGGAGGAGATAGCGTGCTTGCCTTCTTCCACCTCTAGCAAACAGCTCGAGGAGCACCATTGTACCACTTACATGTTAGTAATTATGTGGAGACCCCGCAGAGCAGGACTAGGGGTGTTATCTCCTAGCAGAGCCCCGAACCTGGGTAAAGTACGCCGGCGTTCGTGTCTACGCCTCATCCCGCTTCCAGGCACCGGCGACGTTCTACTCGCCTCCCACCATGATAAGCCATCCTTTGGCATATGTCGCACCCAACCCCGACATTTGGCGCCCACCATGGGGCGAGGTGTACCGTCTCCCGGAGACTTGTTCTGGATGGGAACCCTGTTCCTTCCTAGCGAGTAAAGCCAGCCCGGCACGCCGGACGGCGTCTGCACCGAGGCGCTGCACGGTGCGGAGATTGCCTACGCAGCGAGCTGCCTCATCAATCTTGTTGGCGAGATTCGCCTTTCCGACGAGCCCGCATCCGACGTGGGAACCAATGGCCCTGAAGGCCGCCTTGTGGGCCTCCTCGATCAGCTCCATGTCGCCAGCGAGCCTACTGCTGACTTGGAGTCGGGTGGCTCCACCGACCCAATGTTGGTCGACTCTGACATGGCTTCGCTCGACACGTTCCCCTCCAATGTGGTGGTCAACGATGAGCCGCTTCCTTGCACGGACAGCGGAGGCAACACCGTCATGGAGGTGCTCATGATCAGCCACGGTGAGCACTCTGGCAGGGGCGGTGTCGGTGTCAAAACCGGCGGATCTCAGGTAGGGGGTCCCGAACTGTGCGTCTAGGCCGGATGGTAACAGGAGGCAGGGGACACGAAGTTTTACCCACGTTCAGGCCCTCTTGATGGAGGTAAAACCCTACGTCCTGCTTGATTAATATTGATGATATGGGTTTCGGCGTTCTGGGAATGGGGGTCCCTAGACTTGCCTGCCTGCGGCCTGCGGTGTGGCTCAAATGGGGGCCCAGCGCGGCCCATCTTCATCAACACGAGGCTCAAGACCCTCGCAAGGGGCGAAGCCTCGCGAGGCAGACGACACGGCGCATCCTCAGGCACAGCCTCGTCAGGCTGGCTCGCGAGGAGGCGGAGAGTTCAAGGCGGGGTACCTCACGAGGTGCCCATGACGCAAGCCATGACGACACGGGGCACCAGGCGGGTGCCAGCGCGCGCAGCGTCCCTCTTTCCTCTTTGGTGCAAAGGGGGCAAGCGTATCCGCGGAGTACCGAGGCATCAAGCAAAGGTTGCCACTTCGGTGCAACGAGACCAAGACCAGGAGGACTATGAGACGGAGGTCACCATGGAGCCCAGCGCGGCGTCATCACCAGAGCCTTTGGCAGGCGAAGACTTCTTTTATCAGGATAGATGTACTCGCTGTCCCCCTTCAAATTAGCCCGCCATTGTTGGATCCCTTCCCGCTCAATATTTGGGAAGAGGACCAGGGCCTCTATAAATAGGACTAGCCACCCACATGGCAAGGGGTTCGGTTCGATTCCTGGTTGTTCAGCCCGGGATCTGAGAGAGAAAGAGAGAGAAAGGTGACTGAACTATTCATAGCAGTTCATCACCACAGCCAAGAACAGACCCTCGCCAGGCTGTTCTTCCTTGTATTGTTCATCCACACCAGCCCCAGGAGGCAATCCATCCACCACACACTGGAGTAGGGTATTACACCACATCGGTGGCCCGAACCAGTATAAATCTTGTGTCTTTTGTGCAGCCCTTTTAGTAGTTTAGATCCCATCGAGACGGAGAGGTTGAAGGCGAGACTTCCGCGCGCACCCCAGTGTTCAAACCTTAAGGGTCTGCCGGAACCCGAAATCCGACAATGGGTAGTGCAAGAGTAGATCTACCACGAGATCAAAGAGGCCAAACCCTAGAAGCTAGCCTATGGTATGATTGTTGTTGTCCTACGGACTGAAACCCTTCGGTTTATATAGACACCGGAGAGGTTTAGGGTTACACAAGGTCGGTTACAAAGGAGGAGATATCCATATACGTATTGCCTAGCTTGCCTTCCACGCCAAGTAGAGTCCCATCCGGACACGAGACGAAGTCTTCAATCTTGTATCTTCATAGTCTAACAGTCCGGCCAATGGAGATAGTCCGGCTGTCCGGAGACCCCCTAATCCAGGACTCCCTCAGTAGCCCCTGAACCAGGCTTCAATGACAATGAGTCCGGCCCGCAGTATTGTCTTCGACATTGCAAGGCGGGTTCCTTCTCCGAATACATCACAGAAGAATTTGAATACGAGGATAGTGTCCGACCCTGCAAAATAAGTTCCACATTCCATCGTAGAGAGAATAATATTTTCGCAGATCTAATTTGCTGGCTTGTTTTGGCAGCGTGACGTTATGTCATGGCCTAGTGATTATTCGAACCGTTTCTTTTAACCAGCCCCTCACATAACGTGAGGCAGTTTTTTGACACGTCTTGTCAAAGCAGAGATCGTGCCCCCTTATTACGGGATTCTCATTAATACGGGCGTGGGTAACCCAACCATGTCTAGCACTCCTAGATTATAGGCAAGTCTTAAACGGCTACGGAGAGGACGCTTGATATTCACCCTCTTTATAAAGGGACAAGGGTTTCGCTTTTTTCCCTCTCGTGCTCAATCGAACCCTTCCCCCGCCTCGAGTTCTAACAACCAAAGCCCAGGTTTAGGTGCTCCAGAACTTCAATCATGTCGAGATCCAGCCTTCAAGGCCGATGGACGCCCTCCTCCGTTACGGAAGAGTACATTAAGAAGTTGAGGGAGGCCAGATACCTGACCGCCGAGGTTTCGCATCGGCTGCCTGCTTGAGGGCAGATCGTCCCTACTCCCGAACCCAACGAGAACGTCGTGTTCGTCTCCCACTTCCTCCGAGGTCTGGATCCCTTCGTTAGGCGTTTGATGTTCTATTACGGGCTAGATTTCCATGATCTAGCTCCGGAATCCTTTCTTCACATCTCGACATTTATTGTCATGTGCGAGGCCTTCCTCCGCATCACCCCTCACTTCGGCTTGTGGCTCAAGACCTTTGAAGTGAAGCCGAAGATGATCGAGGGGCAACATGCAGCGTGCGGAGGTGCATCAATAGGCAAGATGGCAGGAGCTCCATGGCCGAAAGGTACCTTCCCAGAGGTGTCCGAATTATGGAAGCAGGAGTGGTTTTATGTCACAGCTCCCAGAAGTGCCAAGTGGGCGGCCGCCCCTGGTTTCCGCTCGGGCCCCCCACCACAACCGATGTCATGGATTAGCAGAGGTCTGAGTTAGGGTCCAGCCAAGGATGTGCCTATACTGCAAAGCTGCATCCGAGATCTCTTCGAGGGAGATTTTAGTTTGGTTGCGGTGATACAAGTTATGCTGGTTCGTCAAGTCCAGCCTTGCAAACGCCGGCCCCTTCGCTTGTGGGAGTTCAACCCAGAGGGACCACGTGCCATTCAAAGTTTCCTCGGCCTGACGCACGAGGAGATGTACAAGTCATTCTTCGTACCTCAAGTAGAGTGTCCGGATATTACCGAGGACGTGCGCCTGAGCAGTAACCGCACCACCGAACAAGTAAGAAATCCTCTGGTCGAACACACTGTCTTTTATTTGTTACGAAGTTATTTCTAAGAGTTCGCCTTTTGACCAGGACTGGCTAACAAAGGCGAAGATGATTCGGTGTTTGGCCCCATCCCTGAGGGTTTGGAAAATACGGTACTGGAAAAGATGCTCAAGGTCGCACCTTGCCCGGAGCCCTTGAAGGAAGATACCGGGGGGATAATACGGGCGGACACGGGCCCCCATCTCTACCCATTCCAACCAAGGGAATGAGCATCTCCACGAAGGAGGACAACCGAGGGAGGAAAAGGACTGCTTCCGAGGATCCGGAAGCCCAAGCCTCCAAACGGGAGAAGAAGTCTCCCACAGAGGGCCTGCCTCAGGGGGTGCTTTTGCCGCACAAAGTCCGCGGGGGATATCTGCCCTTCAACGAGTCGTAAGTGATCCAAAATACTTTAATAGTAAAGGTATGCTATCTTTTTTCTAAGAAAATAACCACCGCATATATCTTGTAGTTCGGGCTTTAGCCCCTCTCAGATGAGCTCGTCTACGGGGGATCTTCTTCCAGATATGATGGAGAGCAAAATGCCTCCCTCGGACTCCTCTGCTCAAGAAGCAGCCGACCCCGAAGTGTCGTCACGGAGGGCCTCTCCGGATCCGGTGAGGCCAGAAGATAATCCCATAGACCCCCGAAGTCCCCAGCGTCCGGCTCCCGAAGAGAGCAGACAAAAGAATCCGGCACCGTCTGGTGTGCGGTCGGACGTTCTGAGGGAGTTGGTGGGGCGAGCGGCCATCTTAGAAGAACATTGTATGCTAATGCGTACGGTGATGGAGAGAATCCCGTCCGCCGAAAGCGGATTACATGAAGCTTTTATGAGTCTACTGACAGGCTTTGAGGTACGTGAGATAATATGTGATAGTACTGCACATGTTAGGTGTGCCCTGTGTAGATAGTAGCCCCTGAGACTATGGTTGTCGACGAGAACGGCGGCGAACAGAGGATCACAGTCCCAGGCAATAACCAGACTGCCCCTATGTGCAGGCAGTGGAAGCTCCGATGGCTAGCCGGACTAGTGAGTTTGCCAAATTAAAACGGCAACTGGATGCGGCAGACGCCGACATCGAGCTTGTTAACAAGAGGCTTAACGAGGCACAGGGTAAGTGTTATTATCTGGTGAATGCCACATAGTAAGACCAGCATGATGCCAATATCTTTAATATGTTGTGACTGCAGATGGAGCTGTCGCTGTGGAAACCTTGCGAGCAGAACTTGCCCGAGCCAAGGAACAAGCGAGGATTAGTAATGCGGCTGCTTTGAAGGCGGCCAAAGAGTTGAAAGCCGAGAAGGCCGCACATGGCGAGAGCAAAGAGAAGATGGCCAAGATGGTCGTAGAATTAAAGGACACTGCCGACCGTTGCCGGCTTCTTGAAAAAGAAAACCGAGCGAAGGCAACGGACCTTGAGAAGGCCATGATGGCGGACAAAGACACCCGCTCTGCTAAGGATGGCAATGGGTCAGGTTTGGATCGGGTTGAACAATATCAAATCCATATCCATATCCATGGAGGCAGTCCTTGCCCATCCATAAAAAATCCATGGGCGAAAAATTGTGACCATGTCCAAATACAATGGATATCCGTACCCATTGGATATCCATCGGGTCCTCTCAAGACCTATACATAAGACATAACTCACTACACAATGTGCACTCCGCATTGGCGTGCTTACTCCCCGTCGTGCAATCATAGCCCTTGCGTTGTCCCACTGCTGCGGCCATGCATCAATGCATGTGTGGAAAAGCAAAGACGGAGGGGTCAAGGAGATATGGAGTTGGGTTGTCGCAGGCCAGTAGTGGATGCTGCAGCGATCCACCTTACGTGGGGGTAGCGGCTGGCAACGACGACCACCTCTAGGTCTATGAGAGGAGTAACTCAAGGAGATGGCACCGATTCTCAATGACAAGTCATTTAATTAGTGTAGATAATAGGATGAGAAGATGCGTTGGAGTATGTTACGGTGGGGATTGCTCGTTAAGTCAGACTATCGGGTCGGGTTTGGATATATCCATGGGTACAAGATTATGTCCATGCCCTATCCACGAGTAACCAAGTCGGGTTTGGGCGCTGCCCATGGGCGCAAAAGCATATCCAAACCCTATCCACTCGGGTTGGATATCCATGGGTATCCATGTCCATGGATAAAATTGCCATCCTTATGCTCTGCTATGAGAGCGAAGAAGGAGGAGCTGCGGGAAGGCGGGGATATTGCGGCTGGGAAGCCCTTCATGCTACGAAGGAAGTTCGGAGATCCACGGTATGCCCCTCTAGATTGGCTGTGGACTTCGGCAGATGCATGTATAGACTTGGCGGCGAGCGCTGCCGATGCGGCCAAATACTTCCAAGGTCAAGCAGATTGTGGGGTGGACAAGCTGTTCCGGTCGCAATTCAACGTTCTAGAGCGTCCGCTTCCTTTGACTGATCAGCTAGCCGAATGGGCCGAACTAAATAGGTTGTCCGGACTCGCCATGAGGTCTGTCGTGGATCAACTATGGCCGGAAAGGCCAAAGTGTCGGATTTCGGGTTCCGGAAGACCCTTGAGGTTCGAACACTGGGGTGCGCGCGGAGATTTCGCCTCCTACCTACCTGCACCCCTCCGTCATGCTAGGATCAAAACTTTGGAAAGAACAACACAAGAGACGCGGGGTTTATACTGGTTCAGGCCACCGTTGTGGTGTAATACCCTACTCTAGTTTGTGCTGGGTGGATTGCCTCTTGGGCTGATGATGATGAATAGTACATGTAAGAACAGCCTCGCGAGGGTCTGTTCTTGGCTGGGGCAATGAACTGCTGGGAGGAGTTCAGCCACCTTTCTCTCTCTCTCTCTCTCTCTCTCTCTCTCTCTCTGCTTCTAACCTCTCTAATGAGCCTCTTCCTTCCTAATTCCCAACCCCCTCGCTCTGTGGGTGGCTGGTCCTATTTATAGAGGCCCTGGTCCTCTTCCCAAATATCAAGCAGGAAGGGAGCCAACAATGGCGGGCTAATTTGAAAGGGGACAGCAAGTATCAGCTATCCTGACAAAAGTAGTCTTCGCCTGCGCAAAGCTCTGGGGATGACGCCGTCTTGGGCTCCACGGTGACCTCCATCTCGTAGTCCTCTTGGTCTTGGTCTCTTTGCACTAAATGGCAACCTTTGCCTGATGCCTCGGTACTCCGTGGCTACGCTTGCCCCCTTTGCGCCAAAGAGGAAAGGAGGACGCTCCGCGGGCTGGCACCCGCCTGGCGCCCTGAGTCGTCATGGCTTGCGTCACAGGCACCTCGTGAGGTACCCCGCCTTGATCTCTCTGCCTCCTCGCGAGCTATCCTGACGAGGCCGTGCCTAAGGAGGCTTCGCGTCGTCCGCCCCGCGAGGCTCGGCCCCTCGCGAGGGTCTCGAGTTTGTGTTGGTGAAGATGGGCCGTGCTGGGCCCCCCTTTTGAGCCACGCCGCAGGCCGCAGGCAGGCAAGTCTGGGGACCCCCATTCCCAGAACACCGACAGTATCCCCCGGGCCCAAGGCGCGCCCGGACTTGGCCGTGTAGGGAGGCAGAACGGCAAGAGCGAAGCGCCGTGGGCCCTAATAGCCTGCGGCCTTCGGCGCCGCGTGGCGGTTGATTGGACGTGGGCGTCTCCACTTCCCCATGACGCCTCGGCAACTGCACGGATTGGACAAGTCCCTGCATGCAAAGCGGGTCATAATTACCTGCGATCATGGGGGCCATTGGTTGGCCATCGCCAGCCATAAGTATGGACCGGCGCGCGCCCTTCCAGTTCATCCCCCCTTGCTTCTCCTCTTTCTTCATGGCCTCGTCGAGGAGGTTCTCGGCCGCCGAGAAGGGGAAGGCTTGCCGAGTTGAGCCCGCCTCAAACCCACCAAAGCGCGGCCGAGGGCACCCTCGCAAGCATCCTGTGGCCACCACGGTGGCTCCCCGCGGCCGTGGAGGTGATCCCCAGCACAGTGACGGGCGGATTGCTACAGCCGGGGGCAGGCTCCAGCTGTGCGCCCCCCAGGCCGCGCATTCGTGCTGCTGAAGTGCTGGTGGAGTTCGTCGTGTGGTTGGCAGAGCCGGCTAGCACCCGGCTTCCGCTTCCTCGCTTCCTCCTCGGCGAGCTCTCGGCCGGCACCCCGGGCGGTCTCTGGTTCCAGGCCGATGGCTGCTGCAGCCGGGCCTCATGGGTCTCGCTGGAGGTCTCCGCGACCGGGAGCCTGTTCCTGGCCCGCGGTTGGCAGATGTTTGCCCGCGCGCGTGGCCTGAGCCGTCGGTGCACCCTACACTTCAAGTTCGACGGCGGCGCCACCCTCTACGTGAGGGTGTTTGGGGAAGATGGTCGCCGCGCAGGGTGTTGCCCTGAGGGTGACAACCGCGGCTGGGAAACCAACTCCGGCGACGATGGAGAGAGCAGCGCTCGCGTGGCTGGCGGCGTTCGGTGTTCCTCAAGCTTCTCCGGTTCTTCTTTAGGCGGTGACTCCTCTAGCGGTGGCCGCGGTCAGCCTCCACGCCGTCGTATCTGCTTGGGGGGTGGCAACGTGTCCGCCCGCCGTCGTGCCCTGGTGAAGCGCGAGAGGGAATCCGCCTGAGCTCCGGAGGCAGCTCGGGCCTTCCCTGCGGGCCGGCGTGAGGCGAGCTGCGCCGGATTTGTTCTTCCTTTTCCCTTTTTCCTGCGTAACAAAGACAATAGTGCAGAGCCCCGCGGGGGCGTGTTTTGGGTTATTGGTGTTAATCATCATTTTGCTTTCGTTACCGTACCTTATGACTATGTGCCCGAGCATGGATAGCTCCCGGCCCCTTCCATGGGGGGGCGACTGACCCTGGCCCTGTGTTTGTCTTGCGGTGCCCGAGGGGCACGGACTGGAGGGGTGCTCCTGCAAGGGGCCCAGTTTGTGGACCCTTTGAATGACTAGGATAGGGACACTCGCGAGGGCGCTCGGCTCCCCCCCTCGCGAGGCCTTGCGCAAGAGAAATCGAGGCAAGAGAGCGAAAAACCGAAGAACCGCAAGCCAAAGACGGCAATAACTTCAATAAAACTTCAAATGAGAAGGAACAAGCCAACTGCGGAAAGAAAATGAAAATCCGCGTCCGGCACCTAATCTAGTCTTCAACGTCTTCTCACCAGCGCGAAGCTAAGTGCTGCCACTGGGCGTGGGAGGGAGCTCCAGGGCCTGAGGCCGGCGCTCCTGAGACTCCGGGATGTGTAGATCCCCAACTCATTATTACGTGAGAGTGTCACGGGCGGCGAGCTTCACAGGCGTTGGCCTTCTTCACAGGCTCCGGGCCTTTTCCAAAACGCGATAGCTTCACAGGCACTCACCTTGCTTCACAGGCTCTGGGCCTTTTCCAAAACGCGATAGCTTCACAGGCACTCGCCTTGCTTCACAGGCTCTGGGCCTTATCCAAAACGCAATAGCTTCACAGGCACTCGCCTTGCTTCACAGGCTCTGGGCCTTTTCCAAAACGCGATAGCCTCACAGGCACTCGCCTTGCTTCATAGGCTCTGGGCCTTTTCCAAAACGCGATAGCTTCACAGGCACTCGCCTTGCTTCATAGGCTCTGGGCCTTTTCAGGGGTAGAACCTCCGAAGGTGCTGGATGTTCCATGCATTCTGGACCGGCACTCCCTCCTGAGTCTCCAAGCGCGCGGAGCCAGGCCTGGAATCATGAACAACCTTGAACGGGCCCTCCCACATGGGAGAGAGCGTGTGCAATCCCTCCCTGGAGAGAACCCGCCTGAGCACGAGGTCTCCTACCTCAAGAGTCCTGGGGCGGATGTTGCGGCAGTGATATTGCCGCAGTGCTTGTTGGTACCTCGCCGCTCATAGCGCGGCTTCCCGGCGACGCTCCTCCCCCAGCACGAGGTCCGTCCCCCGCATGGCATCCTGCTGCGCCTCGTCAAACGCCAGGACCCGCGTGGAGCGACGTCTGACCTCGTGAGGGAGGACTGCTTCTGCTCCGTACACCAGGAAGAACGGGGTCTCTCCAGTCGGCTTGGTCGTGGTGGTGCGGATGGACCACAGCACGGACTGCAGCTCGTCGTACCAACCTCCGCCGCAAGCCTCCAGCTTCTTCTTGAACGACCTAGTCTTGAGGCCCCTCAGGACCTCCGCGTTGGCTCGCTCGGCCTGGCCGTTGCTTCGGGGGTGCGCCACTGAAGCGTCGCATATCTGTGTTCCAAGGTTAGCACAGTATGTTTTGAAGAGGTTACTGGTGAAGTGCGAACCATTGTCCGTGATGATGCGATTCGGCACCCCGAACCGGCTCATGATGCCCTTGATGAACTTGCCTGCGGAACCCGCAGGAATGGTGCGGACAGCCTCCACTTTAGCCCACTTGGTGAACTTGTCCACGGCAACGTAAAGGTAGCGGTAGCCCCCAGGCGCCCGAGGAAACGGACCCAAGATGTCGAGCCCCCAGACTGCGAATGGCCAAGAAAGGGGGATAGTCTGCAAGCCCCCTGCCGGCTGATGGATCTGCTTGGCGTGAAACTGGCAGGCCTCACAAGCTTTCACTAGTTCAACGGCGTCATTGAGCGTGGTGGGCCAATAAAACCCTCTGCGGAACGCCTTGCCAACGAGGGTCCGTGATGACGAATGATGTCTGCAGTCTCCACCGTGTATATCTTCTAGTATTTCCTTCCCTTGGTCCCTGGAGATGCAGCGCAGGGATACATCGTTTGGTCGCTTCTTGTAGAGCTCTCCATCTTGGATGCAGTATGTCGTGGCCTGGCGCGCCACTCGCTCTGCTTCCTCCTCCTTCTCCGGCAGGGTCCCTTGCGTTAAGTAGCTCCGGAGCTCCGTGATCCAACATCCCTCCCGAGGTTCCATCGTTAGGAGCAGGCGTGCTCCCGAGGCCGGACCACATGCCGGAGCTCCTGAGGCAGGTGGCTGAGGGAGCTCCTCCCTGGGCTGAGCTGTGTTTGATAATGACGGTAAGGCCGAAGGCTTGAAGAGCCGCTCCTCGAAAATGCCAGGCTCCTGAGGTAACCGCCTGGACGCGCGTTTGGCGATGTCATCGGCTTCCTGATTGGTGCCACGGGGCACATGCTGCAACTCCAACCCCCAGAACTGCTTCTCCATCCTACGGACCTCTGCAAGGTAGGCCTCCATGTGCTCATCCTTCGGCTCGTACACCTTGTTGGAGAAATTGACAAGGAGCGGTGAATCGCCCTTGATGGTGAGGCGTTTCACCCCCAGGGCAGCTGCAGCCTTCAGGCCCACTATCGAACCTTCATACTCCGCTATGTTGTTGGAGACCTTTTCACCTTGCTGGAAACAGAGCTGTACGACGTAATAGAGCTTGTCCTGGGTGGGTGATATAAGCGCCGCCCCAGCCCCAGTGCCGTGTTTGGAGAACGCCCTATCAAAGTACATGACCCAGCCTTCTGGCGCCTCGCTTCCCGGGGACAGGGACTGGTCCTCGCCGGCCTTGAGGCCTGGCGCCTCCGTCCATTCTGCCACAAAATCCGCCAACGCTGCTCCCTTGATGACTCTGGTCATGCTGAATTCGAGTTGAAACGCTTGCAGCTCCATGTTCCACTCAGCGACCCTCCCAGCTGAATTGGGGCTCCTGAGCACCCTCTCCAGGGGGTATGACGAGACGAACTTGATGGGGTGACCCTGAAAGTAGTGCCGCAGCTTGCGTGAGGCCACCAGTAGCGCGAGGAGTTTCTGAGGCATAGGCTACCGCGCCCTTGCATCCCGCAACACTGTGCTGACAAAGTACACTGGGTGCTCAACGAGGTGGAGTGCGTCAGTGCTGGTGGCTCCCTTTGGAGACCATGGCGCCTCTTGAGACAATGGGGCCTCCTGAGACTGGCCATCTGGGAGAGGGGCCTCTTCCGCCTCTGGTGCACCCATCTACGGCGGCTGATCCTCCTCATCTGCTGTGGCGGTTTCTGTGGGCCTTCCTCGTACTAGTTCCGCCTTGTGCCGGGCTGCTGCTGTGGTTTTGATTCGACACTCCTCTCTGCCTGCCACCAGGGCTGCGCTGGCGGAGTAGGGAGTGGCGGCGAGGTAAAGCACCAGGGGCTCTTGAGGGCGCGGAGCCACCATGACCGGTGGACTGGTCAGGTATTTCTTGAGATCCTGGAACGCCTTGTCGGCCTCTTCAGTCCACTCGAAGGGCCCCTTTTTCTTCATTAGCTGGAAGAAGGGCAGGGCTCGTTCCCCCAACTTGGAGATGAAGCGGCCTAGCGCGGTAACGTGCCCCGTGAGCTTCTGCATTTCTCTGAGGGTCTTTGGCGGGCTCATGTCTTCCACCGCCTTAACCTTCTCCGGGTTAGCCTCGATGCCTCGGTGAGACACGAGGAAACCCAAGAGCTTGCCCGAGGGGACCCCGAACACACACTTCTCCGGGTTGAGCCGTAGGTTCACTGCGTTGAGGCTCGCGAAGGTTTCCTCCAGGTCTTGTATCAGGGTCCTGGCCTCCCGAGATTTTACCATGATGTCATCGACGTAGGCTTCAACATTCTCCCGAGCTGCGGGCCCAAGGTGATATGCATCAGCCGCTGAAAGGTCGCCCTGCGTTACGCAGCCCGAATGGCATGCAGGTATAGCAGTACACCCCACACGGGGTTAGGAAGGCTGTATTCTCGACGTCTTCTACCGCCATCTTGATCTAGTGATACCCAGAGAAGGCATCCAGGAAGCATAGCAGGTCGCATTCTGAAGTGGAATCGACGATCTGGTCGATGCGGGGGAGCAGGAACGGATCCTGCGGGCACGCTTTGTTGAGGTTGGTGAATTCGACACACATGCGTTCCTTCCCTCCCTTCTTCGGCACAACGACAGGGTTAGCCAACCAATCTGGGTATCGGACCTTGCGAATGACCCCAGCGGCCTCTAATTTGCGGGTCTCTTGGACGATGAAGGCCTGCTTTTCTGTGGACTGCCGCCTGGCCTTCTGCTTCACATGGCGCACGTTGGGACACACGTTGAGGTGATGCTCGATTACACTCCTGGGGATCCCTGCCAACTGGTCCGGCTCCCAAGCGAATAACTTCTTGTTTACAGGCAGGAACCCGACCAGGGCCTCCTCCTGCTCGGGTTTGAGGTGAGCAGCTATGGTTAAAGTGCCGTTGGTGGACCCATCCTCATCGACGGGTATCTGCTTGGTTTCTGCCTTGTCTTGGGTGATCAACTGCTTCTTCTTGGCGGGCGCAGCCCCCTTGGGCTCGGGGGCCTCCAAGTCGGCGGGCTGTGCCGATGCTACTGCCTTGTAGACAAGCTTGAGCACCCGCAGGGCGTCACCGGTATCCCCATGCACGGTGGGGACACCGCTGCTCCCGGGCATCTTCATGAGGTTGTACGCTAGGTGCGTCGCGGCCATGAACTGGGCCAGCGCTGGGTAGCCGAGGATGGCGTTGTAAGGGAGGCCGATGGGGGCGATGTCGAAGTCGACCAGCTCCGTGCGGAAGTTGTCGTAGGTGTCGAAGGTCACTGGGAGCCGGATCTGTCCCAAGGAGCTGGACGACCCGCCCCCAACGCCTGAGAAGGGCCGGCTGGGCTGCAGCCATCCCAGGGGTATGCAGAGGAGGTTGAAGGCCTCGACTGAGAGCACGCTGAGGCCCGCCCCGCCATCGATGAGAGTTCTGGTGACGGCCACCTGGCAGATGGTGGGGGTGCATAGCATGGGGAGCGCACCCGAGCAGGCCGAGTTGGAGGGGTGGTCCTCCGGGCTGAAGCTCGGGCAAATCTCGGGTGCCGCCCGATCCAGGGGAGCCCCCTGCCGCGTGGAAGCAGCGCTGACCCGGCGGATGAACGGCTTGACGTGGCAACTTGTAAGCGGCGCCTGCGAGCCGCCCAAGAGGGCCGCGACGATTGGGGGTGTCGGTGCAGCGCGACAGGCGGGGGAGAGGTTGCGGGGCTCCATGGGCGCGCGGAGCGCGCGGGACGAAGAACCAGCTGGGGTGGCGAGGGAGTTGCGGTGCGGCCGTCTTGCCGCACGGACAGATGCCGGGATGATGCCTGCTGCTCGTCCCCCGCCGGGCCGGTGGCGGCGCGGTGGCAGGTGACGGGGAACGGCGGGGACGCCCGCCGGCAGGGGCCATCTGGGCGACGCGGGAAGCAGAGGCGGCCCGGCGCTCTGCGCGGGCCCGACGAGCGTCAGACATGGGCGCGATGGTCCGAGGAGAGCGGAGCGGTGGAAGACAATTTCCGGTGCACCCCTACCTAGCGCGCCAAATGTTGGATTTTGGGTTCCGGCAGACCCTTGAGGTTCGAACACTGGGGTGCGCGCGGAGATTTCACCTCCTACCTACCTGCACCCCTCCACCACGCTAGGATCAAAACTATGGAAAGAACAACACAAGAGACGCGGGGTTTATACTGGTTCAGGCCACCGTTGTGGTGTAATACCCTACTCCAGTTTGTGGTGGGTGGATTGCCTCTTGGGCTAATTTGAAAGGGGACATCAAGTATCAGCTATCCTGACAAAAGTAGTCTTCGCCTGCGCAAAGCTCTGGTGATGACGCCGTCTTGGGCTCCACGGTGACCTCCGTCTCGTAGTCCTCCTGGTCTTGGTCTCGTTGCACCGAAATGGCAACCTTTGCCTCATGCCTCGGTACTCCGCGGCTGCACTTGCCCCTTTTGCACCAAAGAGGAAAGGAGGACGTTGCGCGGGCTGGCACCCGCCTTGCGCCCTGAGTCGTCATGGCTTGCGTCACGGGCACCTCGTGAGGTACCCCGCCTTGATCTCTCCACCTCCTCACGAGCCAGCCTGACGAGGCCGTGCCTGAGGAGGCTTCGCGTCGTCCGCCCCGCGAGGCTCGGCCCCTCGCGAGGGTCTTGAGTTTGTGTTGGTGAAGATGGGCCGTGCTGGGCCCCCCTTTTGAGCCACGCCGCAGGCCACAGGCAGGCAAGTCTGGGGACCCCCGTTCCCAGAATGCCGACACAAAGCCGAATAGCTATTTTAGCTTAGTGCAGCAGGTCCTTGGTGCGGTGCCACGCATTGATGCGATGAAGAGGTCGGCGTGCATAGAAGCCTCGCGGATGGCCCTTGCCTATGTTAAAGCATACTGGGCGGAGATGGACGCTACCACTGTTGCGGCGCAGGGTTCGGCCATAGGCCAAGTGGCTGCCGAGCACTATTTCGAGGAGGTTATCGAGGGTGCTCGTTTGATAGAGGCCCAGTGCTCGAAGAATATTATGTTTGAGTGACATGTATTCCCATTGTAAACACAATGTTTTATGAAATTTTATAAGGCTGTGTTTATAGCTTCGCCCAAAAGTAATATGATGCCTCCTGTGCGGCTGTTTATGTATACATGTGTATAACCTGAAAGATTGCAGTCGTCAGCTTCACCCCCCACGCATATAATGCGGAGGTGCTCACAAAAAACATGTGTTCACACTTAACCCAACATCTTGGTCCTATTAAGGAGGTGATAGCGCAGCGAACAAGGCAACCGGACTATAATGCTTTAACACTTTCACTTGGCCATAGGAGTTTGACAGTGGGGCTACTAGATAGCCCCTGGTGGCTCCGCACTCTCCCGATCTCGGGGTGCGTACATGCCTGGCCGGGAAACGGCCCTTCATTAAGGCGGAGGAATTCTAACATCCCTATAGGTCATCGAGTGGTTGACCAGTCTCACGCTATATCATGACAGTCAGTTTTCGGCTTTCTCTATTGAGGTGCTCGTCCGGATGAACCAGGGCACAATCGCAGTAGTTCTCCTGGTGCTGCCTTAGCCGGTAAAGCAGAATGTAAGGCACCAAAACGCAGGAGCCGGGCAAACCCAACATTTGACCAAAGACAATTATTCGGAGCTGATGCATATAACGCCAAACTCGCGACGCCGAACACTCCCTAAGGTATTCGGTCTTTATGGTATAAACCAGGCCTAAATAGTAGCCTTTGTAGGAAGCCCCTTATGTCCAGGTATGTGCAGTATTCTGGCATGGCCACATGCCAAGACGTCAGCATCCTTCTCAACTGTGCTGAGAATTCCGTGGATATGTATCAACAGAAGACAGTAAAAAAGGTTTACGCAGGGTCTTAATCTAAAAAGAATTCTTGGAGCGGGTCCCTGCTGCACGTCTGCGCCTGTGTCTCCATTGTGCCGTATCCTGGACGGGTGTAGCACGATGATCATCCGTAAAAGAGAGGAACTTAGGTGAAAAAGTTGTCGTGCAAAAGATAGTTTTTTTTTAAAAAACCATGTATAATTCAAGATGAGTAAAAATTGCCAGTTGTCTGCGCGCGTTGAGCCCCTTGTTTTTGTAATAGGGGTGTGACCATCGATCCGGTATGAATTACATATG
Source organism: Triticum monococcum (assembly GCA_034509565.1). Taxonomy (NCBI): domain Eukaryota; kingdom Viridiplantae; phylum Streptophyta; class Magnoliopsida; order Poales; family Poaceae; genus Triticum; species Triticum monococcum. The sequence goes on from CM067844.1 coordinate 414,538,774, forward strand.
GCTGTGCCGGACTCGTCTAACCGTGTCCGAGGTCTTGATGACCTGTTAAATGCTTTAGTTGGTGTGAGCCTATTTTTAGTGTGCGGCTGCCAAGGCCGCCGCACTCTCTTCGGCGCGCAAAGTTCGCTCAATATTTCCATTCACTGTAATGATGTCACATGGACCAGGCATCTTGAGCGTGAGGGAAGCGTAATGCAGTATTGCATTAAAGCGAGTGAAAGCTTCGCGTCCAAGTGGTGCTTCATAGCCACTTTGGAACGAAGCGATGTGGAAGGTTAAATGTTCGCTACGGAAGTTATCGGGGATGCTGAATATAACCTTTAGTAGCAGGGAGCCCGTACAATGAGCCCCTGGGCCTGGCGTTACTCCTTTAAAGGTAGTATTGCTATGGCGAATTTTTGTTGGGTCTATCCCCATTTCGCAGATTGTGTCCTGGTATATCAGGTTTAGACTGCTGCCACCGTCCATCAGGACTCGTGTGAAGTGGTATCCATCAATTATTGGGTCTAATACCAAGGCAGCCCATCCTGCACACCGGATACTTGCTGAGTAATCACGATGATCGAAAATGATCGGTTGAGACGACTAGTGGCAGGACTTCGCGGTGATAGGCCCTTGGGCATATTTTTCTGGGAGTGCCGTTTTGTTTCTTCCTTTGATCATGTGTAACACGTTGACTTTTTTGATTTCTGGTGGGAATTTCTTTTCTTCCCCAGTGTCTTGCTTGAGAGGCTCATCCTCATCTTCGCTTGGTGTATCCTCCCCCTTGTGTACGACGTTGAGTTTGCCGGACTGCTTGAAGACCCAACATTCTCTGTGGGTATGATTAGTGGGTTTACCAGGCACTACAAGAAATTTGTTCATTGTTGACCCTCCATTTTGGTCACCGAATCGTCATTATTCATGTTTTATGACCTAGTTTTGACCAAATTCAAAAGGTCAACAGTTGGCCGTCAAGAACGAACAAACATGACCTTTCTAAAATTTTGGTCCCAGATCTCTATTGACCAACATTTTGGTTTGGTCATTACCCATTTCTCTGAGCCACGTAGGATCTGATGTGGCCAAGCTAACGTGGCATTGCTAGTGACCAAATGGAATCATCATAAATTTCACAGCCCGGTCCACCAATCTAGCCAACATGGGCCTGGCCCAATACATATTTTATTATAAGAAATGTCTGATTTGTATGGGCTGATGCATTATTTTGTCAGAAGCATGCATATATCAAGATAGGCCCATTAAAAAACAAGTACAACAAAATACAATATTGCAGATAAACTATATATTTCATTTCAGTAACAAATCACATGAAATACAATACATCATCCAATGACTCCTCGATACACCAAGGTTTAAGGCCCAACAAGTGCACCGCAAAATGATTCTAAAAGTGCATAGAAATATAGTTATATATGTGCAAGTGCACAACAAAAGGATCCAACAAGTGCACAAGCGCACAGCAACATAGTTCTACAAATATTGGATGAGAAGCACAAGTTTTAAGTTATCACACATAACATCAATGAGAAACGAAGCTTCTTGTGCCCTCCTTCTACTCTCCACTTCTTCTGAGTGACTTAGATCATCCTGGTAATAGGAATAAGCAAACATAAGAAAGCATACAAAATATGAGCAAAAGAAAGACAAATGGTGGTTTTACATTCAAAAGTGAGACTTAAAAGTTCACATCAATGAACAGAAACACAAGACATTAAGACATACTCCCATAGAAATTTCAGGACTTGCAAGATTATTCGTGTGTTAGCTCTGAACACTTTGTGCAAAAAAAGCTCACATCAATAACTTCCAAGATCAAGATACGTGAATAGTGTGTCTTTAACACAGTATAATAAACATCACAACCATGAGAAGTACAACACAACACAGCTCATAAACAACCAAACCAAACTGATTGCAAACTACTCCCTCTGTCCCATAATATAAAAGCATTTTTTACACTACACTAGTGTCAAAAACACTCTTATATTATGGGACGGAGGGAGTATAAGTTAACCTTAATGCAAACAACACATGCACACAAAGTATACATGGCAGAAACACAACCTCATGTGTAGAACTTAACATAATTCATCAGTTTAAATCTAAGGAGTACCAATCAGAACCATTTCTTGCAGTGATCTCAACCTTTATTATTGCACGAGAAAATAGTTACAGAAATAAACTAATGAAATAATCTTCTCAGAAGAGTCCCAAGAATTTGCATTAACTATTAACATAGTTGCAAAACTTCAGAAGTAAAGAGGGTACCATGTTTCTTTTGTCTTTACTTGACTGGAATTACAACATGAAGCACATGAACAAATCATAGGAACAAGCAACCCCATAAACGCTCTTGAATCTTGTATATACTTTTCTTGTAGAACAACATGTGGGGGAAGAGCATTACCTTGATGGGATCTCAATCATTAATGATCTCAATCGAAGCATACAACCTGGACAATGTAGACTAAATTTGGAGAAAAAATATTACTTGTCCACAAGGGTGAGATTGACCTACACATTGCCAAACAACCCTTTGCAGTCACTTAGTTCAGATCTTCCCTACAAGGTGATGAGCATTCCGCTGCAGCAAACAAATATAATTAAATTCAAAATATAACCACTTTTATGGAGACTACTAAAAGGCAAGTTTAGCTAATATGACTTCTATAGCATGCAAGATGTTTCTTAGATCAACAAAAACAAGAACAAGAGCTATGACAGCGAACCCCTGAGCAACATATAATGAGCAGGGTATTCAAAGAAGGTCGTATCTTCCACACAAGGCTGATCAGAACAAGAAATATTCAAGTCTACTAATTTATTACTGAATCACATAGCATCATAGGAGAAAACAATGATTCAAGTTTAAATAAGACATACATATATGCTAAGGAAAAGTAAGTCACAACCAAAAGCATTTTGACTTCCATTTATTTGCACACGCAAAATCATCAGGTGCTCACAGTTCAGATCAGGTAAGGTAATTTTGTAGCTCCCCACTGTTGCTGGCTTAACAAGACTCGTCCTCCAGCATAACAACATATTTGAAATCTCCATTATAGTAAATAAATGAGAGGACAATGCATAAGTCACATCATATTATACAAGCAAGCTAAATCTAGAATTTGTGGTCGGTCGTGTATATACATGCACATAGAGGAGGCTGGAGTTGTGGAAGTCAAACATACTTGCCACCACGGTAGAGTGAGGTGCCATGGTGCAGGTAGTGGAAGGTCGCCGCCACCCAGAAACCACTCACGCCCAAGCCTTCTTTCTTCTCATCCTCTTCCTCTGCCCAATACGGCACTCCTGCCATTGCCGTGTACAAGAAAAAAATGATGGTAAGGCTCAAAAAGAAGACCAAGGAAACTAACATGATAGAGAATCCAATACTAATGCATAGATAAGCCTCTATGCAACAAGCCACATATAATAAAAAAAAGGGCAGCCGACAATAACCGACTATAGGTTGATGCACATGTACCACAAAAAATCTCCTTATATTATTTATCTCAAGAATTCCATGTAGATGTTAGACATGCTTGAAAAGAAACCTAGCTTCAAGATAAAAATAAATCTACAATCTTAGGATAATCGGAACATTCTTCGTATAACAAGAATCTGGCAACGAGCAACAAATCAGGCGACATACAGATAAAAGAATTAACTATTGTAATTTCAGCTAATAACCAGTTCTAAAAATTATACTTAAGCAGATGCTGCTAACAATGGAATCTGTAGCAAGTAAGTTTACCCATAGAGGCAAAAGGGAGGGACAAGGCCGGTGTAGAGCTTGTCATGGTCCTGGAAGTCCCTCTAGAAGTGAATGGTGATGGTTTGGAGCTGCACACCGAGCCAATAGGGAAAGTGGAGCATGCGTGAAGGTGGGGAAATCAAGATCTGAGGCAGGGAGGCGCGGTATTGAGGTCCTTGGATGAGGCGGACTTGCCGACATGGCCAGAATCTTGGGTGGATTATTCATTTGGTGAACAGGGAGGCTATGTTCACAATCACTAGTAATTGAATTTGTGTCATGTTGGGGATTCAGAATGTACACAACATATTTATGTCAGAGAAGTTATACTAGGTGCAGGTCACCAAAAACTAAATTTCTTGCAACCAAACCATACCAACAGGAAGGAGATGGTTGCATAGATACAAATCCATGAGCTGGCAGCCAAATTGACCAATCTGGACCTCATCTTCTCTCTCTATTGGGCACTAACTAACTAAATAAAAAAACTGGACTTGTTAAGACAAATCCCTCTTGAATTCCTTAAGGCAACCGGGATTTGCATCTATATTCCTTAACTTAGCATCATTAGTGAGCAGAGGTAGAGGGGGAGGGATATGCTACCTGCCGTAGTGGGTCGTCGTGGCTGTGCTTGAGCTCGGCAAGATCTCTTGGTTGCCCTAGTAGCAGACCCCTCCTGCCCCTCCTCCTTGAGCAGAGCATGGCCGGTGGCTAGGTGCGCCCCTCCTCCTCCTCGAGCAGGGAAAGGTCGGCGCCCTCCTGCCATCGTCGCCGCCTCCACGTCATGGTGACCTGCAGCAAAGGGGCGGGTAGGAGGAGAAGGTGAGATGAGGAGGAGAGGTTGGATCCGAGCAAGGAAGGATGGGAAGGGCCTACCTGGGCAATGCTGGTGACAGATCTCGCGAGCTTCGGCCTTGCCATCGCCAGTTGTGCCGGGTTCCGACGAAGGAACCCTAGCCGAGGGCGAGGTTGCGGGCCTTAAGGCGCGGATCTGAACAGAGGGGAGGGAGGGGCGGATCTTGGGGAGCTCAGGGTCGAGCTGCGAGTGGCCTGAGCTCGCCGGAACCGGTCGGCATGGTTGGTGGCGGCGGCGAGGAGATCGTAGGTTGGGAAGGAAAGGTTCGCACGGGAGATAGGGAGAGATTGGTGTGGTGGGCTTCTCCTTTTTTCTCCTTTTCTTTAGAATGGATGGATGGATGAATGGATGGATGGATGGGTGGACGGTGGGAGTGCTAGGAATGAATGGCAGGATGTTTGCCATGTCATCAATCCATGGCACAAATGATTCCACCAATGAGAAGTAAGCATATGCAAATTGTGTGTTTTTCCTTTCGCTTCTCTTATATTTTTTATCCTCCAATTCCGGGTGAAGACTCAACATATTACCCTCTTACAGTTTGTTCAAATGACCCAATATTTTTCAAATGGCCTCTTATTTCGGGTAAACAATGTTACCGAATAGAGTTTTTATTTTCATTGCACAATTTTTTTCTAATTCCGAAGTGCCAAAGATGGGCTTTTTTAAGAACTTACCAAATATTTGTCGAAAAATTGTACCAAAACAATTTTAAAAAATATTAGACCACATTTTATGTATAGATAACCAAATGGTTGCATGTGAAAAGCTTTCGATACACCTCTTATCAAAAAGACATATTATCGCCATTTAAGGAGGAACTAAGGTCAAATTTGAACTACAAGTGCTTTATAGTTTGATCTTTTTTCGCAAAAATCATTTCTAGACAGGAAAGTAGTTACTTCATTAGAGATTCACCAGGAGTTTTGCATTATTAAGCCCCTACCTACTAACTGTCATGCCCGTGGTTTTGACCCCATTTTGAAAATATGAAATTCAAAAAAATCGAAAAAAAAATGGAAACCTTCGCATTGTGTCATTATTTGTGACCTAATTTCTAGGAAAAATAAAAAACTTGCAATACGACAAATATCTCAAAAACGTGTTCTCATAAAAGAGCTATCATGTATGAAGATTCATGACTTTTAAGCCAAATAACCAATGTTATGTCTACATTCATGGCATAGTTTGTTGATGATCTCATATTGTGCACAAGGGTGCATACTGGAATGGCAAACAATGTTGTCAAAGTGAGTTTTCATTTTTTTTGGCACGCAAAATTCATTTTTCATTTTCCGGGTGCCCAAAATGTTTTTTCTAAGAACCAACCGTATATTTGTTTTAAAATGGCACCACTTCATTTTCAAAAAATATTAAACCGCATTTTACATACAATTGATCAAATGGTTGCATGCCAAATGATTTCGATCCACCTCTCGTCATTGGTGAGGTGTTCGATCAGTCATTTTGAAGCATTGTGAATTAGTAGTCATGACCATTTAAATTGCTCGTAATCGGCTTGGTGGGTACCACATGTCAGGTTTGAGGCAATGTTGAGGTGGTTTGACACGTGAACATGCCACATCCACAAAACTAGTGACGTGTCTGACCAGTCATTTTGAAGCATTGTGAATCAGTAGTCATGACCATTTAAATTGGTCAAGATAGACTAAAATGAAAGGTGTAGATCAGTGTTGTCTATGTTATGACCATTTTAGATAATACAATTACGACCTTCTTGACAAAAATGGTCATGATGATTTAGAGTTTGGACCCCCCAAACGGCTTACGACCATCTGTCGCACAATGATCATAGATTTATGACCAATTCACCCGCGGTCACTACGAGATGGTCACAATTAAGCATATTTCTTGTAGTGAGGGGTGCTATGGATCTGACATATTTGGTCCAGAATTTTGTTTAGGCTGGACAGTTCATCTCTCGCGCCTTTAGAGCGCGGCTTTTGCTAACCTGGCCGAGAGCTTTTGAATACGGCGTTTACTACCGTGCTCTTCGTGTTTGTCGGCGTTCTGGGAACGGGGTTCCCTAGACTTGCCTGCCTGCGGCCTACGGCGTGGCTCAAAGGGGGGCCCAGCATGGCCCATCTTCGCCAACACAAACCCAAGACCCTCGCGAGGCGCCAAGCCTCACGGGGCGGACGACGTGGATCTTCCTCAGGCATGGCCTCGTCAGGCAGGCTCATGAGGAGGCGGAGAGATCAAGGCGGGGTACCTCACGAGGTGCCCGTGACGCAAGTCATGACGACTCAGTGCGCCAGGCGAGTGCCAGCCCGCGCAGCGTCCTCCTTTCCTCTTTGGTGCAAAGGGGGCAAGCGCAGCCGCGGAGTACCGAGGCATCGGGCAAAGGTTGCCATTTCGGTGCAACGAGACCAAGACCAGGAGGACTACGAGACGGAGGTCACCGTGGAGCCCAGGACGGCGTCATCACCAGAGCTTTGCGCAGACGAAGACTACTTTTGTCAGGATAGCTGATACTCGCTGTCCCCTTTCAAATTAGCCCGCCATTGTTGGCTCCCTTCCCGCTCAATATTTGGGAAGAGGACCAGGGCCTCTATAAATAGGACCAGCCACCCACATAGCTGGGGGGTTGAAGGGTCTCTGGGGGTAGAGAGGTTGGAAGCAGAGAGAGAGAGAGGTGACTGAACTCCTCCCAGCAGTTCATCGCCTCAGCCAAGAACAGACCCTCTCGAGGCTGTTCTTCCTTGTATTGTTCGTCATCATCAGCCCAAGAGGCAATCCACCACACCACACAGTGGAGTAGGGTATTAGGCCACAACGGTGGCCCGAACCAGTATAAACCGTGTGTCTCTTGTGCTGTTCTTCCCATAGTTTAGATCCTAGCGTGGCGGAGGGGTGCGGGTAGGTAGGAGGTGAAATCTCCGTGCGCACCCCAGTGTTCGAACCTCAAGGGTCTGTCGGAACCCGAAATCCGACATTTGGCACACCAGGTAGGGGTGCGCCGGAATTCGTCTTCCATCACCCCGTTCTCCTCCGACCATCGCGCCCATGTCTGACGCTCGTCGGGCCCGCACGGAGCGCCGGGCCGCCCTCGCTTCCCGCATCGCCCAGACGGCCCCTGTCGGCGGGCGTCCTCGCCGTTCCCCGTCACCTGCCGTCAACGCCGCCACCGGCCCGGCGGGGGACGAACAGCAAGCATCGTCTCAGCATCCATCCGTGCGCAAAGACGGCCGCACCGCAACTCCCTCGCTCGCCCACGCTGGATCTTCGTCCCGCGCGCTCCGCGCGCCCATGGAGGCTCGAGCTGCGCTCATCGCGGCAAACGAGCTCCTGCGCTACCATCTCGTCGATAGCGTCTATGAAGAATGGCTTGACCTTATCGCCGAGCTCGTCTGCACCGCAGGGGGCTCTTCCGCGCCGTCCGTTCCGCTGCACTACACCCCGCCCCGCGCGGGCGACGAGGCCCCGGCAGCGCCCTGGCCGCCTCCTCCCCAAGAAGACGACATGGCTCCAAGGCGCATGGCCCCTGGGCGGAACCCGCTCCGTCAGGTGCCAGCGCAGCAAAAACAGAGCTGCCAAGAAGTCCCTCGCCCGCAAGAAGCCACCCAGGCGCTCCCCGCACCATCACGTCGCGACCATCCTCCTGCTCCCACGTGTCGGGACACGCAAGACCAGGCTCTCCGTCACCCAAGGCCTCCCGCGGCCACAGCAGGCTGCCGCGCCTACACCACCGAACTACGCAGCGTCGCGTGGCCCGGCAAGTTCAAGCTAGACCTGCCTCCTCGCTACGACGGCACGGCCGACCCTACAGAGTTCCTCCAGCTCTACGAGCTGGGCATCGAAGCTGCCAACGGAGATGAGAAGGTCATGGCGAACTGGTTTCCCATGGCGCTCAAGGACGGGGCCCGCACCTGGCTCCTGAACCTGGCTCCAGGCACAATCTCCTCCTAGGAAGAGATGCACACCCGCTTCATCGCCAACTTCCAAGGCACTCGCGATCGGCCACCTGCCATGAGCGACATGCGCCGCATCAAGCAACAGCCCGAGGAGACCCTGCAGAAGTACATCCAGTGCTTCAACAACGCACGCCTCAAGATTCCCAAGGTGACTGAAGAGGCCATCATCTCGGCCTTCTCCGACGGCGTGCGCGACATCAAGATGAAGGAGGAGCTGGCGATGCATGAAGACCTGTGCACTTCCTTGGAGTTGTTCAACTTGGGGAACAAGTGTGCTAGGGCTGAGGAAGGGCGTCTCTCCCTCGTCGAGCTTCCTGCCGCAGACCCAGAAGAGAAGAAGCTCAAGGACAAGGATGTGAAGCGCAAGGGGGCTGCCGTGCTTGCGGCAGAACCAGACACCAAGCGGGGTAGAGATCAGCCCGAACCTTCCAAGGGCAGCCGGTACTGTGTGTACCACGACCTCCACACCCACAACGCCAACGAATGTCAAGAACTCCGAGCCGTGCGTGAAGGACGGATCGGTCGTCGCCCTGACCGCGGTGACCGGGGCTACGGCCGAGGAGGAAGAAGGAACGCAGGACGCTGGTGTCGGTGTTCTGGGAACGGGGGTCCCCACACTTGCGTGCCTGCGGCCTGCGGCGTGGCTTGAAGGAGGCCCAGCATGGCCCATCTTCATCAAACACAAGACTCAAGACCCTCGCGAGGGGACAAGCCTCGCAAGGCGGACGACACGGGGCTTCCTCAGGCATGGCCTCGTCAGGCTGGCTCGCGAGGAGGCGGAGAGATCAAGGCAGGGTACCCCGCGAGGTGTCCGTGACGCAAGCTGTGACGACTCAGGGCGCCAGGCGGGTGCCAGCGCCCGCAGCGTCCTTCTTTCCTCTTTGGTGCAAAGGGGGCAAGCGCAGCCGCGGAGTACCAAGGCATCAGGCAAAGGTTGCCATTTCGGTGCAACGAGACCAAGACCAGGAGGACTAGGAGGCGGAGGTCACCGTGGAGCCCAAGACGGCGTCATGACCAGAGCTTTGCGCAGGCGAAGACTGCTTTTGTCAGATTAGTTGATACTTGATGTCCCCCCTTCAAATTAGCCCGCCATTGTTGGCTCCCTTCGCGCTCAATATTTGGGAAGAGGATCAGGGCCTCTATAAATAGGGCCAGCTGCCCACGTAGCAAGGGGTTCGGTTCGTTCGTTCGGTTGGCTAGTAAGAGTAAGAGAAAGAGAGAGAGAAAGAGAAGGGTGGCTGAACTCCACCTAGCAGTTCATCACCCCAGCCAAGAATAGACCCTCGCGAGGCTGTTCTTCCTTGTATTGTTCATCATCATCAGCCCCAAGAGGCAATCCACCAACCACACACTGGAGTAGGGTATTACACCACAATGGTGGCCCGAACGAGTATAAATCTTGTGTCCCTTGTGCAGTTCATTGAGTAGTTTAGATCTTTGCGAGGAGGGAGGTAGAAGGCGTAATCTCCGTGCGCACCCCAGTGTTCGAACCTTAAGGGTCTGCCGGAACCCGAAATCTGACATTTGGCGTGCCAGGTAGGGGTGCGCCAGAATTCGTCGTCCACCGCTCCGTTCTCCTCCGACCATCGCATCCATGTCCGATGCTTGTCGGGCCCGCACCGAGCGCCGGGCCTCCATCGCTTCTCGCGTCGCCCAGACGGCGCCTGTCGGCGGGCGTCCTCGCCGTTCCCCGTCGCCCGCCGTCAACACCGCCACCGGCCTGGCAGGGGGCGAGCAGCAAGCGTCGTCCCAGCATCCATCCGTGCGGCAAGACGGCCGCACCACTACTCCATCACTCGCACAAGCTGGTTCTTCGTCCCGCGCGCTCCGCGCACCCATGGAGGCTCGAGCTGCGCTCCTCGCGGCAAACGAGCTCCTGCGCTACCGTCCCGTTGACGACGTCTACGAGGAGTGGCTCGACCGCGTCGCCGAGCTTGTCCGCGCCGCAGGGGGCTCTCCCTCGCCGTCCGTTCCTCTGCGCCACACCCCGCCCCGCGCGGGCAACGAAGCTCCGGAGGCGTACTAGCCGCCTCCTCTCCAAGAAGACGCTATGGCTCCAAGGCGCGTGGCCCCTGGGCGGAACCCGCTCCGTCAGGTGCCAGCGCAGCAAGAACGGAGCTGCCAAGAGATCCCACGCCCGCAAGGGGCTGCCCGGGCGCTCCCTTCTCCGGCATGCCGCGACCCTGCTCCAGCTCCAGCACGCCAAGACCCCGCGCTGATCCTGGCTGCAGCGCGTGGGGACCCTCAAGACCAAGCTCTCCACCAGCTGAGGCCTTTCGTGGCCACCGCAGGCTGCCGTGCCTACACCACCAAGCTGCGTAGCGTCGCGTGGCCCGGCAAGTTCAAGCCAGACCTGCCTCCTCGTTACGATGGCACGACTGACCCTGCAGAATTCCTCCAGCTCTATGAGCTGGGCATCGAGGCTGCCAGCGGGGATGAAAAGGTCATGGCGAACTGGTTCCCCATGGCGCTCAAGGAAGGAGCTCGCACCTGGCTCTTGAATCTGGCCCCAGGCACGATCTCTTCCTGGGACCAGATGCGCACCCGCTTCACCACCAACTTCCAAGGTACTCGCGACCGGCCACCCGCCGTGAGCGACATGCGCCGCATCAAGCAACAACCCGGAGAGACCCTACAAAAGTACATCCAGCGCTTCAACAGCGCGCGCCTCAAGATCCCCAAGGTGTCCGAGGAGGCCATCATCTCGGCCTTCTCCGATGGTGTGCGCGACATCAAGATGAAGGAGGAGCTGGTGATGCATGAAGACTTGTGCACCTCCCTGGAGCTGTTCAACTTGGCGACCAAGTGCGCCAGGGATGAGGAGGGACGCCTCTCCCTCCTCGAGCTGCCTGCCGCAGAACCAGAGGAGAAGAAGCCCAAGGCCAAGGACGTGAAGCGCAAGGGGGCTTTCGTGCTCGCAGCAGAACCAGACACCAAGCGGGGCAAAGATCTGCCTGAGTCCTCCTGGGGCAGCCGGTACTGTGTGTACCATGACCTCCACACCCACAACACCAACGAATGCCAAGAACTCTGCGCCGTGCGAGAAGGAAGGATCGGCCGTCGTCCCGACCGCGCCGACCGGGGCTACGGCTGAGGAGGAGGAAGGAACGCGGGACACTAGGAAGACCGTGGCCCGCGCCAAGGGTGGCGCGATCAGCCTCGCGAGGATCGCTGGCGAGACCTGCCTCGCAAGGGGGACTGGATGGATCAGCCTCGTGAGGATCGCCCACAAGGCAATGCAGGCCTCCCTCCACTGCCGCCTCAGCCAAGGAGGAACAAGGACCGCCATCAAGACGAGGGGGCTGGGGGCTTCCAGGAGCCATGCGCAATCGCCTGCATCCTGGGTGGAGCTCAAGCCCCAGCCTCCCAATGCATCTTCAAGCAGTTTGCCCGCGAGGTGAACGCGGCCCTCCCAGGCTCGAAGCAACGCGCCCTCTCAGGTGGTCGGCGTGCGCCATCACATTCAGCTCAGCGGATCAACTCAAGTGCGCAGCCACAGCTGGCGTCCTCCCGATGCTCTACTCCCCAGTCATCAGCAATGTACTCGTCCCCAAGACCCTCATCGATGGTGGGGCAGGGCTCAACGTCCTATCCGTGGAAACATTCAACAATCTCCAAGTGCCCTACGACCAGCTTCAGCCAACCAAGCCCTTCTGCGGAATCACCGACGGCTCCATGGTCCCGATTGGGCAGGTCCGCCTCCCTGTCACCTTCGGGGCACGCGACAACTACCGCACCGAGCTCATCGACTTCGACGTCGCCCACATCCGCCTGCCGTACAACGCCATCCTCGGGTACCCGGCGCTGGCCAAGTTCATGGTCGTGACTCACCATGGCTACAACGTCCTCAAGATGCCAGGGAGTGGCGGAGTCATCACAGTGCCCTATGAAGAGAGGGATGCAGTGTGTTCCCTGGAGCGAGCCTTTCAGGCCGCGTCGCTGGAAGACCTGGATCGCGGAAGCAGGAGGCTTCCCGAGACCACCCCCAAGAAGAAGAAGACATCGTCCGGACCGGCCCCTCGGGGGGCAGGCCCCTCAGGGCCCGCGTCTGCCTAGGGGGGGGCTCCTTCCATCGCATAGGAAAGCGCGCCCGGCGACCTGGCCAGGGTCACGAGGGAGGCGCTTGGGCACCACGTGGAGGCGTGTTTCGAAGCATGTTTCCCACAAGGAGGAGAAAGGCAAGGAAGGTCAGACCCGTAGGAGTTCGTCGACAAGGCCATTCAAGAACTACAGGAATCAAGGATCATGAGAGGTTGTCGCCGTCTACCAGCTGTGGCTCCCCATCAAGGCGAGGATGGTGGGCTGCGCGTCTGTGTCAACGTACCAGGGCTCAACCAAGTCGCTATCATGGAGCGCCTCTGGCCCTCGCGAGTGGGGCGTTGCGGAGGTCCGCCCCACAGTTATGTTCGCATGCCTTACGGCCTGCCAAGCGCGGTTGCTACGCGCCAACGCCTCATGAGGGGCATCATGGAGGCTCAGGAAGACAGGCGTTCCACAGCCCTGGCGGAGATGGAGGTGATTCGCAAAGAGCTACCAGTGCCTCCGGAGCCTCCCGAGGCCCCGGGCCTGGGGGCTCGTGAGGATAGGCTTCCGCAGCCTGCCGAGCCTGCTACACCAACACCCCTTCGCCCTCGACACTCTCAGGTGACATCTTACAAGTTTCATTTCCAGCTGGGAGTGCCCTCCCAGGGCCGCATCGTTCCCAGGCCGCGTGGGTCCGTGCCTGCGGTATGTATCCCTTTTGTTTTCATGTCATTAGCTTGCTTTGTTGGGGGCGCCCCTCGGGCTGCATTATCCCCAAGTCGCTCGGGCCCGACCCAGCGACGTCTACCTTCCTAGCATCTGTTTGAATGAATCCCCTCCTTCGTGGCTAACGTGTTTGATCTAGTTTCCCGCTCAACTGATGCCAACTGACGGAATTGCTCCCGCAACGTTACAACGCTTGCGCATGGGTCCGTCCCTACAACGCCGACAAACCTGAATGGCTGAGCTCTGGCCGCGGCAGCCCCGCATGGCACCACCTCATCAAGCCTCCAGTGCCTCACCTCCCCTCGGAAGCAACTAACGGCAGACTGATAGTTGTCATGGCAACCTTTTTTTCCTTCTATGATGAGTTTACAGGATCCCCCAAGGGAGTTGCGCCAGGCAAGGCCCTCGCGGCGTCCCTTTCACTCTCGCCTGTGCGAACTGGTTGCACGTTAAAGGGGGGGTACCTGAGCATCGCGACTCAGGGCTCTTACTGGCTCTCTAGCCCTCACCCTCTGGCCTTGACCACGGCATCGCGACCTGGCATACCAGCGACGGCTGAGACAAGCTCTAGGGCCGGGACCCGAGGACATAGAGCAGAAGGGGGAGCAAAGGCGGGGGAGAAGGGGCACGCGAGGACCTCGCCGAGCAATTCCGCTCCTGCCGACGCGCGGACCCGATGACACACCAGGAATGATCCCCGACTCTCGAGATAAGTCACCGCCCGAAAGCACCAGCTATCGCAGCACTACCCACGCACCTAATGCAATTCTGTGTCAGCGACGCCGCTCTCCTTTCTCGCTGAACGACGGCTGCTTGGGCGCCGAAGGGGACCTCCTGAGCATCGTGACTCAGGGGCTCTTACCGGACCCCGGGTCGCTCACCTCCTGGCCTTGACCATGGCATCGCGACCTGGCATACCAGCGACGGCTGACGCCGCCTTGGGACTGGGACCTGTCGGCGCAGAGCACCAAGCCCTCGCGAGGTTCGAAAGGGAAAACTGAGCTAAGACAGAATCAGCAACTCGCACAGCTCTGCAGCAAAGGTTATGTATTAACAAACGGGACTACAGGCACCTTACAAGCCCCCATGGGGCGCATTTTGGTTCCTCGCAGGGAATGGATCCTAAGGGATGCTAACTACACGCGCTCCTGCAAAAGACGCCATCATCAACAGTGGGCCATCAAGCGCCAGCGCCAACCCCATCCAGATCAGGGTCGGCGACGGCCAGACAAGCCCGCCCTGCTCCGGGAGCGGCGCCGGCTCGGGGGCTCGTAGCTGTCGTCGCTCGTCTTCGGGGTCACGAAGACCTCACCGGAGTCGCTGGATCCTCCGGCGCCTCCGTCGCCTGCAGAGCCGCCAAGGGAGCGGTCGACGGGCCTAGCCCTCACCAGGGCAAGGTCCTGGCCACCTCTCCCGGGGAAACACTCCAGCCGGCGCCCGTTCGCGTCGAAGACCTTGAAGAACATCGCCGAAGCCCCATCGTACTCCAAGTGGACCATGAAGACGCCCCTTTCCCTGCAAAACCGGGGGATCTCTCTCCAGCCACGAGACATGTAGACCTCGCCCGGGGCAGCGACCACGACCTCTGCCTCGGTCATGAGGGTACTGCGGCCGGCGTGCTGCAGCCAGAGTTCCAGGGGCTCCCTCGGCGGGATGACGGAGGTGAAGAAGGGAGGCAGACGGATCCAAGACTGGAGAGGAATGGCGACGCGGAGCACGAACTCTTGGGAGGAGCCCTCGGCGTCAACCCCAGGAGAAACAACCCACGCCTTCGTGACCCGACGGAGCCGACGACGGTGCTGACCGCGGCGATCGGCATCGACACCTTCGAAGCACTCGACGTGGGCATACAAGGGAAGTGGGAACCCCGGTGGATCCCGCACGCACCAGGGCCTCGGTGCCGCCTGATGGTCCTCCTCGTTCCGGCTGCAAAGGGCGAGCCGCTTCTTCGGCGGGAGCGGGTCTGGTCCCTCTCGAGGGGCCTTCCCCTTCTCCGCTGCAGAGAACCGGCGGATCGGAGCCATCGCTGCAAGACAAAGCAAGGATCGGGGAGAAGGAGAAGCAAGGAGAAATGGACTGGAAGGGCACGCGCAGTTCCATACTTATAGACGGCAAAGGCCAACTGCCGGCCTCCATGATCACAGGTAATCATGACACGATTTGCATGCAGGGACTTGTCCAACTCACGCGATCACCGAGGCGTCGTGGGGAAGTGGAGACGCCCACATCCAATCAACCGCCATGCGGCGCCCAAGGCCGCAGGCTATTAGGGCCCGCGGCGCTTCGCCCTTGCCCTTTCGCCTCTCGGCACGGCCAAGTCCGGGTGCGCCTTGGGCCTAGGGGCTACTGTCGGCGTTCTACGAACGGGGGTCCCCAGACTTGCCTACCTGCGGCCTGCGGCGTGGCTCAAAGGAGGCCCAGCACGGCCCATCTTCATCAAACACAAGACTCAAGACCCTCGCGAGGGGCCAAGCCTCGCGAGGCGGACGACACGAGGCTTCCTCAGACACGGCCTCGTGAGGCTGGCTCGCGAGGAGGCAGAGAGATCAAGGCGGGGTACCTCGCGAGGTGCCCGTGATGCAAGCCGTGATGACTCAGGGCGCCAGGCGGGTGCCAGCGTGCAGCGTCCTTCTTTCCTCTTTGGTGCAAAGGGGGCAAGCGCAGCCGCGGAGTACCGAGGCATCAGGCAAAGGTTTCGATTTCGGTGCAACGGGACCAAGACCAGGAGGACTACGAGGCGGAGGTCACCGTGGAGCCCAAGACGGCGTCATCACCAGAGCTTTGCGCAGGCGAAGATTGCTTTTGTCAGATTAGTTGATACTTGTTGTCCCCCTTCAAATTAGCCCGCCATTGTTGGCTCCCTTCCCGCTCAATATTTGGGAAGAGGACCAGGGCCTCTATAAATAGGGCCAGCCGCCCACGTAGCAAGGGGTTCGGTTCGTTCGTTCGGTTGGCTAGTAAGAGTAAGAGAAAGAGAGAGAGAAAGGGAAGGGTGGCTGAACTCCTCCTAGCAATTCATCACCCCAGCCAAGAACAGACCCTCGCAAGGCTGTTCTTCCTTGTATTGTTCATCATCATCAGCCCCAAGAGGCAATCCACCAACCACACACTGGAGTAGGTTATTACACCACAACAGTGGCCCGAACCAGTATAAATCTTGTGTCCCTTGTGCAGTTCATTGAGTAGTTTAGATCTTTGCGAGGCGGGGAGGTAGAAGGCATAATCTCTGCGCGCACCCAGTGTTCGAACCTTAAGGGTCTGCCGGAACCCGAAATCTGATAGCTGGGAAGACCGTGGCCCGCGCCAGGGGTGGCGCGATCAACCTCACGAGGATCGCTGGCAGGACCCGCCTCTCGAGGGAGGCTGGAGGGATCAGCCTCGCGAGGATCACCCGCAAGGCAACGCAGGCCTCCCACCGCTGCCGCCACAGCCAAGGAGAAACGAGGACCGTCACCAGGACGAGGAGGCTGGGGGCTTCCAGGAGCCGCGCGCGATCGCCTGCATCCTGGGCGGAGCTCAAGCCCCAGCCTCTCAACGCATCTTCAAGCAGTTCGCCTGCGAAGTGAACGCAGCCCTCCCCAGGCTCGAAGCCACGCGCCCTCTCAGGTGGTCGGCATGCGCCATCACGTTCAGCTCAGCAGATCAGCTCAAGTGTGCGGCTACAGCCGGAGTCCTCCCGATCCTTTGTTCCCCAATTATCAGCAATGTGGTGGTCACCAAGACCCTCATCGATGGCGGGGCAGGGCTCAACGTCCTGTCCGTGGAGACATTCAACAACCTCCAAGTGCGCTACAGCCAGCTCCAGCCAACCAAGCCTTTCTCCGGTATCACCGACGGCTCCACGGTCCCGATTGGGCAGGTTCGCCTCCCTATCACCTTCGGGGCACGCGACAACTACCGCACCGAGCTCATCGACTTCGACGTCGCTCACATTCGCCTGCCATACAACGCCATCCTTGGGTACCCAGCGCTGGCCAAGTTCATGGCCGCAACTCACCACGGCTACAACATCCTCAAGATGCCAGGAAGCGGCGGAGTCATCACGGTGCCCTGTGAAGAGAAGGACGCGGTGTGTTCCCCAGAGCGAGCCTTTCAGGCCGCATCACTGGAAGACCCGGATCGTGGAAGCAGGAGGCCTCCCGAGACCGCCCCTAAGAAGAAGAAGACATTGTCCGGCCTGGCCCCTCAGGAGGCAGGCCCTTCTGGGCCCGTGCCTGCCCAGGGGGAACCTCCTTCCATCGCATAGGAAAGCGCACCCAATGCCCTCCTCAGCAGGGCTCGGGGGCTCTCCCCTGGAGGGCCGCCGACCTAGCTAGGGTCACGAGGGAGGCGCTTGGGCACCACCTGGAGGCGTGTTACGAAGCATGTTTCCCTCAAGAAGGAGCAAGGCAAGGAGATCCAGACCCACAGGAGTTCGTCAGCAAGGCCATTCAGGAGCTACAGGAGTCAAGAGTCATGAGAGGCGGCCGCCGCCTACCAGCAGTGGCTCCCCATCCAGGCGAGGATGGCGGGATGCGCGTCTGCATCGACGTACCAGGGCTCAACCGAGTCGCCTCCCTGGAGCGCCTCTAGCCCTCGCGAGTGAGGCGCTGCGGAGGTCCACCCCACAGCTACGTTCGCATGCCTTATGGCTTGCCGAGCGCGGCTGACACGTACCAGCACCTCATGAGGGGCACCACGGAGGCACAAGAGGCCAGGCGCTTCGCAGCCCTGGCGGAGATGGAGCGAGGAACCGCTAGCGCCTCCGGAGCCTCCCGAGGCCCCTGGGCCTGGGGATCATCAGCATCGGCTTCCGCAGCCCACTGAGCTGGCTACACCAACACCCCTTCGTCTTCAGCGTCATCAGGTGACATCTTTCAAGTTTCAGTTCTAGCTGGGAGCGCCGCCAGGGCTGCATTATTCCCAGGCCGCGTGGGTCCGTCCCTGCGGCGTGTATCCCTTTTATTTCGCGTCGATTAGCTTACCTTGTTGGGGGCGCCCTCGGGCTGCATGATCCCCAAGCCGCTCGGGCCAGGCCCAGCGGCATGTATCCCATTTGCGTTCATTTCCGGTTATGTGTTAGAACCACCATGCTTGATTATTTGAAGCCGGTCCACGGCACCTCTTCTTCTCCATGCTGACCACTTGCACGTTAATGGGGGGGTACCTGAGCATCGCGACTCAGGGCTCTTACTGGCTCTCCAGCCCTCACCCTCTAGCCTTGACCACGGCATCGCAACCTGGCATACCAGCGACGGCTGAGACCAGCTCGAGGGCCGGGACCCGAGGACGTAGAGTGCAGGCATCTAACCAAATTTGCAGGGACACATCGCAAGATAAGGCCCAGTGCCAGGCGCAACCCGCCTAGAGGTAGGGCCCCGTGAGTCCCGCGCTGGCTCACGGGTGCCGAGATACACCTCGCCAGGCCCTACCGTGCCAGCCACGTGTCAGGGCGGGGCTGTACACGCCCCGGGGGCTCCTCCCGGAGGGCCCCCCCCTCCCACGTACCAGTGGAAGCACCATGCTCCGCGCTGGCTGACAACACTGTCGAGGAGCGGCTATGCCTGTACACATACGGAAGCGCTATCCTCTGTGCTGGTGATAAACAACTGAGGGTGGCCCCCGGGCCGCATCAACCTCAGGGAGCCCAGAGGTCAGTGTCTAGCCTCATCGTAACGCCTCCCCTTGGGAGTGCCGCGCGAGGGGCCTGGGCATGGGGGCTGCGCCCGGGTCACGCCCAGACGCACGCCGCCTAGTCAGGCCCGCCGGGCTGGTTCGTCGTGCGCCTCTCCCCGAGCGGAGCCAAGGTATGAAGGCCGTTTGGGCGTCAAGGGGGACTCCTGAGCATCATGACTCAGGAGCCTAACTGGTCACGTAGCCCCTCACTCCGTGGCCCCGTCCTGGTTTCCGGTCGGGACCATCGCTGGGTGAGGCACGCGCGTGGCCGGGCTCTGCAGACGTAGAACGATAGATCCACCTACATCATGCCTCCCTACTTGCTGTTCGTGCGCCAAGGGGGACTCCTGAGCATCGCGACTCAGGAGCCTAACTTGTCACGTAGCCCCTCACTCCTTGGTCCCGTCCTGGTTTCCGGTCGGGACTATTGCTAGGTGAGGTACGCGCGGGGCCGGGCTCTGCCGGCGTAGAACATAAGCAAGTAGGAAGGAAAAGCGCAAATTTCAGGGAATCCGAAAGCAAATATTACAGTCCACATTGTTATCTCAATGCCAAACGCAAGTTTAAACGCCTCCCCGAGGCATGATACATGTGCAGGAATTAAAAGCAGGACAGGAGCCACAACGGAGTCACTTGGCGGCAGGGGAGCAGTGCGGAGTGGGTTCGCCTCACGGAGCAGCGGGGTCGGCAGCGCCTTGCTCCGGCTTGCTGCTGAAGGCCCGGAACTTCCCCAGCAGAGCCTCCGCGTGACCCTTCACAGCCTCGGCAGCAGCAGCGGCACGCTCGCCCCTTGCTGGCTCCAGCAGGCTGTCTAGGTCGACGCCGGGATCGCGAAGGTAGATGTGGGTGAGGACCCGCGTCAGCGCTGCAGAAGACAGGACATGCGCCTCAGCCTCAGCCGTGGGGCCAAGGCCAAGGGCGACATCTTCAAGAGAATGAACCAGGAAGGGAAGCAGCTTGGCGAGGCCGTCCTCGGCGCCAGCCAGCGGGCTCTCCAGGCCGTTGTCGTAAAGCGTCCTCGGCGAGGAGAACGGGGCTCGCCGGAGTCGCTGGAACCTCCGACGTCTCCACCGCCTGAGGAGCCTCCAAGGGAGCGGTTGGCAAGCCCAGTCCTCATCGCAGCAGGGCCCTGGCCGCCTTCCCTGGGGCAGCACTCCAGCCGGCGCCCGCTCGCATCGAAGACCTTGAAGAGCATCACCGAAGCACCGTCGTAGTCCAGGTGGATCGCGAAGACGCCCCTTGTCCTGCAAACCCAGGCGATCTCTCTCCAGCCCCGAGTCATGTAGACCTTGCCCGGGGCGACGACCGCGACCTCTGCCTCGGTCACGAGGGTGCTGCAGCCAGAGCTCCAGGGGCTCCCCCAGCGGGATGAGGGAGGCGCAGAAGGGAGCAAGGCGGATCCAAGACTGAAGAGGAATGGCGACGTGGAGCACGAACTCTTGGGAGGAGCCCTCAGTGTGGACCCCAGGAGGGACAACCCACACCTTCGTGACCCGTCGGCGCCGACGGCGGCGCCGCCCGTGGCGGTCAGCATCAGCTCCTTCGGGGCCCTCGACATGGGCGTACAATGGAAGCGGGAACCCCGGCGGCGCCCGCTCGCCCCAAGGCCTCGACACCACCTGGCGGGCCCCCTCGTCCGAGCCACGGTGGACGGGCCATTTATTTGGTGGGAGTGGGTCTGGTCCCTCTCAAGGAGCCTTCCCCTTCTCTGCCGTCAAGAACCGGTGGATCAGAGCCATCGCGGCAAGACGGAGCAAGAATCGGGAAGAAGGAGAAGCAAGGAGGGATGGACTAGAAGGGCGTGCGCCGTTCCGTACTTATAGCCAGCGAAGGCCAACCGCCAACCTCCACGATCGCAGATAATCATGACTCGTTTTGCATGCAGGGACTTGTCCAATCCGTGCAGTTGCCGAGGAGCCATGGGGAAATGGAGACGCCCACGTCCAATCAACTACTACGTGGCGCCCAAGGCCACAGGCTGTTAGGGCCCGCGGCGCTTCGCTCTTGCCCTTCCGCCTCCCAGCACGGCCAAGTCCGGGCGCGCCTTGGGCCCGGGGGCTACTATCGGCGTTCTGGGAACGGGGGTCCCCAAACTTTCCTGCATGCTACCTGCGGCTTGGCTCAAAGGGGGGCCCAGCACGGCCCATCTTCGCCAACACAAACCCAAGACCCTCATGAGGGGCCAAGCCTCGTGGGGCGGACGATGCGGAGATTCCTCAGGCACAGCCTCGTCAGGCAGGCTCACGAGGAGGCGGAGAGATCAAGGTGGGGTACCTCGTGAGGTGCCCATGACGCAAGCCATGACGACTCAGGGCGCCAGGCGGGTGCCAACTCACGTAGCGTCCTCCTTTCCTCTTTGGTGCAAAGGGGGCAAGCGCAGCCACGGAGTACCGAGGCATCGGGCAAAGGTTGCCATTTCGATGCAACGAGACCAAGACCAGGAGGACTACGAAACAGAGGTCACCGTGGAGCCCAGGACGGCGTCATCACCAGAGCTTTGCGCAGACGAAGACTACTTTTGTTAGGATAGCTGATACTCGCTTTCCCCTTTCAAATTAGCCCGCCATTGTTGGCTCCCTTCCTGCTCGATATTTGGGAAGAGGACCAGGGCCTCTATAAATAGGACCAGCCACCCACATAGCTGGGGGTCGAAGGGTCTCTGGGGGTAGAGAGGTCGGAAGCAGAGAGAGAGAGAGAGAGAGAGAGAAAGGTGACTGAACTCCTCCTAGCAGTTCATCGCCTCAGCCAAGAACAGACCCTCGCGAGGCTGTTCTTCCTTGTATTGTTCGTCATCATCAGCCCAAGAGGCAATCCACCACATCACACAGCTGCCAGGAAGCCATTGTCCATGGCCTCTGAGCCTGTAGCTCCGATAGCAGGGGGCTGGGCACCCCTGCGTCCACATACAGCCACCGCTCGCGGAACCCAACCGCGAGCAAGGGGAGCTTGAAGTGAATCCCAGAGGCCGCAGTCTCAGACGCGGCAACGAAGCTCACGCATGCCCAGCATTGAGTAGGGTCGACAAGATGCAGCGAGAAGAAGTGGCGCAGCAAGGCAACCGAAGGAGGGATGCCCACCATAGCTTCGCAAACAAAGGCGAAGACCGAAAGGAGGGTGATGGATTCAGGACTCAGATGCATCATGTGGATCTGATAGTGGGAAAGCACAGCGTTGAAGAAATCAGAAAAGGGAGGAACCATACCCACCCACAGGGCGTCGGCAAAATATGGGACTTCGGTCACTATCCTCTCGATGGAGAAGTGGGACGCGGGCCAGGCCGTCATCCTCCTGCATTCATTGAAGATGGTGGCCATAGCCAAGCTGACCTTGCCCAAGTCCTCGGCAGTGGCCGCCGTTGCCAAGGTATTAAGGCTGTTTGGGCGTCAAGGGGGACTCCTGAGCATCGCGACTCAGGAGCCTAACTGGTCACGTAGCCCCTCACTCCGTAGCCCCGTCCTGGTTTCCGGTCGGGACCATCGGTGGGTGAGGCACGCGCGCGGCCGGGCTCTGCAGGCGTAGAACGATAGATCCACCTACATCATGCCTCCCTACTTGTTGTTCGTGCGCCAAGGGGGAATCCTGAGCATCGCGACTCAGGAGCCTGACTTGTCACGTAGCCCCTCACTCCTTGGTCCTGTCCTGGTTTCCGGTCGGGACTATTGCTGGGTGAGGTACGCGCGGGGCCGGGCTCTGCCGGCGTAGAACATATGCAAGTAGGATGGAAAAGCGCAAATTTCAAGGAATTCGAAAGCAAATATTACAGTCCACATTGTTATCTCAATGCCAAACGCAAGTTTAAACGCCTCCCCGAGGCATGATACATGTGCAGGAATTAAAAGAAGGACAGGAGCCACGACGGAGTCACTTGGCGACGGGGGAGCAGCGCGGAGTGGGTTCGCCTCACGGAGCAGCGGGGTCGGTAGCGCCTTGCTCCGGCTTGGTGTTGAAGGCCCGGAACTTCCCCAACAGAGCCTCCGCGTGACCCTTCACGGCCTCAGCAGCAGCAGCGGCACGCTCACCGCTTGCTGGCTCCAGCAGGCTCTCGAGGTCGACGCCGGGATCGCGAAGGTAGATGTGGGTGAGGACCCGCGTCAGCGCTGCAGAAGACAGGACACGCGCCTCAGCCTCGGCCGTGAGGCCAAGGGCGACATCTTCAAGAGCATGAACCAGGAAGGGAAGCAGCTTGGCGGGGCCGTCCTCGGCGCCAGCCAACGGGCTCTCCAGGCCGCTGTCGTAAAGCGTCCTTAGCGAGGAGAACGGGGCTCGCCGGAGTCGCTAGAACCTCCGACGTCTCCACCGCCCGAGGAGCCTCCAAGGGAGTGGTTGGCGAGCCCAGTCCTCGTCGTAGCAGGGCCCTGGCCGCCTTCCCTAGGGCAGCACTCCAGCCGGCGCCCGCTCGCATCGAAGACCTTGACTAGCATCGCCGAAGCACCGTCGTAGTCCAAGTGGATCGCGAAGACACCCCTTGTCCTGCAAACCCGGGCGATCTCTCTCCAGCCCTGAGTCATGTAGACCTCGCCCGGGGAGACGACCGGGACCTCTGCCTCGGTCGCGAGGGTGCTGCAGCCGGCGTGCTGCAGCCAGAGCTCCAGGGGCTCCCCCAGCGGTATGAGGGAGGCGAAGAAGGGAGGAAGGCGGATCCAAGACTGAAGAGGAATGGCGACGTGGCGCACGAACTCTTGGGAGGAGCCCTTGGTGTGGACCCCAGGAGGGACGACCCACATGTTCATGACCCGTCGGCGCCGATGGCGGTGCCGCCCGTGGCGGTCAGCATCAGCTCCTTCGGGGCCCTCGACATGCGCGTATAATGGAAGCGGGAACCCCGGCGGCGCCCGCTCGCCCCAAGGCCTCGACACCACCTGAAGGGCCCCCTCGTCCGGGCCACGGTGGACGGGCCATTTCTTCGGCGGGAGTGGGTCTGGTCCCTCTCGAGGAGCCTTCCCCTTCTCTGCCATCGAGAACCGGCGGATCGGAGCCATCATGGCAAGACAGAGCAAGAATCGGGAAGAAGGAGAAGCAAGGAGGGATGGACTGGAAGGGCACGCGCCGTTTCGTACTTATAGCCGGCGAAGGCCAACCGCCGACCTCCACGATCACAGGTAATCATGACCCGTTTTGCATGCAGGGACTTGTCCAATCCGTGCAGTTGCCGAGGTGCCATGGGAAAGTGGAGACGCCCACATCCAATCAACTGCCATGCGGCACCCAAGGCCGCAGGCTGTTAGGGCCCGCGGCGCTTCGCTCTTGCCCTTCAGCCTCCCAGCACGGCCAAGTCCGGGCGCGCCTTGGGCCCGGGGGCTACTGTCGGTGTTCTGGGAATGGGGGTCTCCAGGCTTTCCTGCCTGCGGCCTGCGGCGTGGCTCAAAGGGGGGCCCAGCACGGCCCATCTTTGCCAACACAAACCCAAGACCCTCGCGAGGGGCCAAGCCTCGCGGGGCGGACGACGCGAAGCTTCCTCAAGCACGGCCTCGTCAGGCAGGCTCACGAGGAGGCAGAGAGATCAAGGCGGGGTACCTCACGAGGTGCCCGTGACGCAAGCCATGATGACTCAGGGTGCCAGGTGGGTGCCAGCCCGCGTAGCGTCCTCCTTTCCTCTTTGGTGCAAAGGGGGCAAGCGCAGCCGCGGAGTACCGAGGCATCGGGCAAAGGTTGCCATTTCGGTGCAACGACACCAAGACCAGGAGGACTACGAGACGGAGGTCACTCTGGAGCCCAGGACGGCGTCATCACCAGAGCTTTGCGCAGACGAAGACTACTTTTGTCAGGATAGCTTATACTCGCTGTCCCCTTTCAAGTTAGCCCGCCATTGTTGGCTCCCTTCCCGCTCGATATTTGGGAAGAGGACTAGGGGTAGAGAGGTTGGAAGCAGAGAGAGAGAGAGAGAGAGAGAGAGAAAGGTGACTGAACTCCTCCCAGCAGTTCATCGCCTCAGCCAAGAACAGACCCTCGCGAGGCTGTTCTTCCTTGTATTGTTCGTCATCATCAGCCCAAGAGGCAATCCACCACACCACACACTGGAGTAGGGTATTACGCCACAACGGTGGCCCGAACCAGTATAAACCCTGTGTCTCTTGTGCTGGTCTTCCCATAGTTTAGATCCTAGCATGGTGGAGGGGTGCAGGTAGTTAGGAGGCGAAATCTCAGCGCGCACCCCAGTGTTCGAACCTCAAGGGTCTGCCGGAACCCGAAATCCGACAGCGTTGTCTTCTTTATTCTGGCGTTTGTTATTGTTGTTGCGCCGTGATTTCCCGTTTCCATCTTTAACTTCAGATGTGCTGGGGTCGCTGGTGCTGCATCTGGCTAGCCAGCTGTCCTCACCCGCGCAAAAGCGGATCATGAGGCTTGTTAATGCTTCCATTGTTCTCGACTTTTCTTGGCCGAGGTGTCTGGCAAGCCATTCATCACGGACGTTATGCTTAAAAGCTGCCAAGGCTTCGGTGTCCGGATAGTTGACAATTTGGTTCTTTTTAGTAAGAAACCTGTTCCAAAGTTTTTGGCTGACTCTCCGGGCTGTTGAGTTATATGACTTAAATCGTCCGCGTCCGGAGGTCGGACGTAAGTCCCTTGAAAATTTGCCCAAAAAGCGTCTTCGAGCTCTTCCCAGCTTCCAATGGAGTTTTTGGGGAGGCTTTTAAGCCAGTGCCAAGATGACCCTTTGAGTTTGAGGGGTAAATACTTGATGGCGTGGAGATCATCTCCTCGAGCCATGTGGATATGGAGGATATAGTCCTCAATCCAGACCCCAGGGTATGTTGTTCTGTCGTATGCCTCTATGTATACGGGTTTGAATCCCTCTGGAAATTCATGGTCCAGCACCTCATCGGTGAAACATAGGGGGTGTGCGGCACCCCTATATCTGGGTGTACCGCGTTGTTCGGGTGTTTGTTGTGTTGCATCATATGCTGGAGCATGCTTGCGTGGTCCATAGATGGATCTGGTTTCGCCGTCCTTTTGATGTGATCCCTCGCGTAGACCGCGTATTGGCTTATGTGCGGCATTGCTTGCCGCTTTATGTTGGCCGTGAGGTTGTCTATCCGGCCAGATGGTTGTTTTAATTTTTGGTTGTGGGGGGTCTAAGGCCTCCTCATCGAATTCAGGTAGCAGCTTCCGCTTTGGGTAGCTCTTGGTGGGGCGATTGCCGCCGTACTTCACTGATGTGTTGAGTACTTTGCTCCATATGATTTGGAGTGTGTTCTGTGTAGCCTTGAGCCTTTGCTTCTGCTTTTTCAGGCTCCTCGCGGTGGCAACAAGCCTTTGACTGGTGTTCTGCTGCTCTGGGTGCATGTTCGGCGTTATGTCATTCAGACTATTATCTTTGATAGAATTGGTTTGTTCGGTTTGATTCACCGTATTGCCGTGGTCCGGCAGTGTTTCGCCGTGCTCCAACGTTGGGTCTGTATGATCGTTGTTTTTGCTGAGGCGGGGTTTGGGGCGGCGCTTGCGCTGCCGCTTTGACTGCTTCTCGAGGGAACAAGCCTTCGGTGCGTCCTTCCGTTCCTCGTCGCCGTCTTCTTTTGGTGTGTCCACCATGTATACGCCATATGATGAGGTGGACGTCCAGCGCCCTGTGGGCAGTGGTTCCTCTTCGCCTCCCGCATCGTCGTCCATACCGTCAATGTCTTCGGAGTCGAAGGCAAGCATGCCGGTTGAGTCATCGACAGTGGCTATTAAGTGGGCGGTGGGTGGGCGTCGAATTTCTTCGTCGTCCGTATCCCAATCCTGTTGGCCATAATCCGGCCAGGGCTCTCCTGACAAAGAGAGAGACTTTAGTGAATTCAGAATGTCGCCGAAGGGCGAGTGCTGAAAGATATCCGCGGCAGTGAATTCCATGATCGGCGCCCAATCGGATTCGATTGGCAGGGGTGCAGATGGTTCGGAGTCCGGAAAAGAGTCCGGCACCTTGGAGTCACGGACTGCGCAGAGGGTTAGGCAGGTGTTCGGCTCGATTGCCATTGAGACTGCAGCTGCTGAGGCTGTGTGTAACCACCTGTCCTCGATTGGCGCAGTTGGCTCCGAACTAAGGGTCGGAGCTGATGCGGGCACGGCCTCTGGGGTACTGTTCGGCAGCAGAGCTAGGTCATACCCATCGCGACAGTACGGAGCGCCCGACTGTGTGGCTCGAATCCGTCGAAGATCAAGACTCCGCGGATGTCGGCCGTGTAGTTCAAACTTCCAAATCTGACCTGATGGCCAGGGCGTAGCTTTCAATCTGCTCCAGATGGCCAAGCGAATTAGCCCGGAGTGCAAAGCCGCCGAATACGAAGATCTGTCCGGGGAGAAAAGTCACACCCTGGACCGCATCGCCATCGATGATAGTAGGAGCCATCAAGCCTAACGGGGACGACATAGAGGAACTCTCAATGAAAGCACCAATGTTGGTGTCAAAACCGGCAAATCTCGGGTAGGGGGTCCCGAACTGTGCGTCTAGGCCGGATGGTAACAGGAGGCAGGGGACATGAAGTTTTACCCAGGTTTGGGCCCTCTTGACGGAGGTAAAACCCTACGTCCTGCTTGATTAATATTGATGATATGGGTAGTATTAGAGTAGATCTACCACGAGATCAGAGAGGCCAAACCCTAGAAGCTAGCCTATGGTATGATTGTTGTTGTCCTACGGACTGAAACCCTTCGGTTTATATAGACACCGGAGAGGGTTAGGGTTACACAAGGTTGGTTACAAAGGAGGAGATATCCATATACGTATTGCCTAGCTTGCCTTCCATGCCAAGTAGAGTCCCATCCAGACACGAGACGAAGTCTTCAATCTTGTATCTTCATAGTCTAACAGTCCGGCCAATGGAGATAGTTCGGCTGTCCGGAGACCCCCTAATCCAGGACTCCCTCAGGCGGTCAGGACCCGTTGAAGACGGCAATGCAAGACTTGGCTGCGCCAAGCCCGGAAGATGCCGACGCCGAGATGCTGGAAGCACGCCACGTCCAGCTCGTCGAGAGCGCCAGCCGGCTGGCCAGCATGAGATGCCTTTCGGAGGCCTACCAGCGAGAGATGGATCGTGCTGTAGGCGGCACTCCGGCTCCTGGTGGGCCTAGGCGCGTTGGCTTGATCAGGCAGCATGGCGCGGCCATCGCCAGCATGTTCAGGACAGACCGTCCCGTCTATGCCACGCCTACAGAGAACATACGAGATTCCCTGGCGGCAGCAGACGAGCTAGACAAGCTCGAGGGCGACGAGCGTCGCCACATGACGGAGCGAGTTCAGAAGCTCCTTGACGCGGCTGCTAAGCAGCAAGATGTCGGGTGCCGCATTGAAGCGCCCAACCAGCGAAATGACGACCCACCACCTCACCGAGACCAAGGCTTTACATCCCGGATGCCGGCTGGTGGCGTCCATGATATAAGAGACAAGGAGACGGCTGCCAGCCGTAGCCGGACTCACATCACCATCGAGCGCGACCAAGACGGCCGCCCAAGAGCAGTGTGATGGCGAGACGACTGCCCGCCGCCTCCTCCCCGCGGGGAGAGGCGCATCTCGCCGCCTCCTGTTGACCACCCATCACTCGGCGACCGCCTTGGCTGCCGAGAAGGAATCAGAGAAAAGGATGCCCGCCACCGGATCGACCGCCTTAATCGGTCCCTAGCACTAGAAGAGGAAGACGAGCTGGGTCTGCCTTGTTTTGGCCCCCGCATCCGAGATGAGCCCTTTCCCAAAGGGTTCACTCTCCCAAGAGATACCCCCAAGTACACCGGCTCCGTGAAGCCAGAGGACTGGTTGGTCGACTACTCCACAGCCGTCAGCATCGCCAATGGCAACAAGCGCGTTGCCGTGAAGTACGCCCCCTCATGCTCTAGGGCACGGCCCGGACATGGCTGAACAGCCTGAAGCCCTGCAGCGTCAATAGCTGGGTTGACTTTACTGAAGCCTTCATCCACAACTTCACCAGCACGTACAAGCGGCCGCCCAAGCCTCGCCAGCTCTCCTTGTGCATCCAAGGCCCCAATGAGTCGACTCACGACTATCTCACACGCTGGGCCGAGCTGCGCAACTCCTGCGAGGGCGTGCATGAGGTGCAGGCCATCAAGTACTTCATTGTCGGGTGCAAGAGGGCACCCTCCTCAAGCACCGGCTCCTCTGCGACGAGCCAGCGACCCTTGACGAGCTGCTAATCATAGAAGACAAGTACGCCACAGCCGACTCCTCCATGAAGGCAGAAATTCAAGTCAACGCGTCGGGCAAAGTGGCTCCCCAAGCCACTCGGACCCCGGCTGGCGACGCTAGTCGGCGGCAGCAGCCGAGCGACAACAAGCGCAAGGCCGCACAGCCGGCTTCCACAAGTCGGCAGGTGGCGGCAGTTGAAGATCGACAACCAGAAGGGCAGCCTCATCCCAAGTGTCAGAAGGGCGGCAAACCTAACTGGCCGCCCGCCTTCTTGTACGAGCAGACTCTTGATGCCCCTTGCAAGTTCCACAGCGGTGCAAAGCCATTCAATCACACCACTCGAAAGTGCCATTGGCTCACCAGGATTAGCAAGGGTGACGGACTCCAGCCCGCTCCCCTTGTCGGCCCGCCGCCTCCTCCCCCGCAGCAGCCGGCGGCTCGGCCAGTCGGCGCCGTGCAAGATGATTATCTGGAGGAGCATGGGGCCTATGTCATGTTCACCAGCGTGGCCGACGATAGGCACGGCAGGCGGCCGCAGCGGCTAGAAGTGAATGCAGTAGCATCGGAGACCCTCGAGTTCATGCATTGGTTAGACAAACCCGTTAGCTGGAGCAGAGCTGACCACCCGGAAGTGATGCCAAGCCCCGGCTCCTATGCCTTGGTGTTGGACGCCACGTTTGCCACAGAGAAGCGGGTTGCCTGTTTTTCCTGAGTCCTGATAGATGGCGGTAGAAGCATCAACATTCTGTACAAGGATACCATGGAGAAGTTGGGAATCAAGCAGAGACACCTTCAGCCCAGTCAGACTATTTTCCATGGCATAGTTCCTAGCCTTTCCTGCTCACCAATCGGCAAGACTCAGATAGATGTCCTCTTCGGGGAAAAAACTCATTTCCGCCGAGAGCCAGTCTGGTTTGAGGTGGTGGACCTTGAGAGCCCTTATCACGCGCTGCTTGGCCGGCCTGCCTTGGCCAAGTTCATGGAGGTCCCCCACTATGCTTACCTAAAGATGAAGATGCCATGCTCTAAGGGAATCCTGACCGTAGCAGGAGACTACAAGAAGTCGTCCGCCTGCGCGGCGGAGAGCAGCTGGTTAGCCAAGTCCCTCGTGATCGCAGCAGAGAAACGGCTCCTTGACCGGGTTGTCGAAATGGCAGGCAAGCAGCCGTAAATGTCACCCGACCCCAAGGAGTCGGAAGCCGAGGGCTCGTTCAAGCCAGCCAAAGAAACAAAGAATATACCTTTCGACCCGGAGCACCCGGAGAAGTATGCTGTCATTGGCGCAAACCTTGACAGTAAATAGGAAGGCGAGCTCGTCGATTTCCTCCGTGAGAATTGGGACATCTTCGCATGGTCCCCCAAAGACATGCCAGGTGTACCGACGGATTTCGTCGAGCAAAAGTTACACGTCCGGTCTGATACCAAGCCAGTCCGGCAGCCCTTGCGCCGCCTATCAGAAGAGAAAAGAAGAGTTGTTGGAGAAGATATAGCCCAGCTCCTGGCAGCCGGCTTCATCATGGAGGTGTTCTTTCCAGAATGGTTAGCCAATCCAGTCCTAGTGCTGAAGAAGAACAAGCAGTGGTGCATGTGCATTGATTATACCAGCCTCAACAAAGCATGCCCCAAAGATCCATTTGCTCTGCCCAGAATCGACCAAGTGATCGTCTCTACAGCCGGATGCGAGCTGTTGAGTTTTTTGGATGCATACTCCGGGTATCACCAGATCAAGCTGGACCCGGCCGACAGGATGAAGACCGCCTTCATCACGCCATTTGGAGCCTTTTGCTACCTGACCATGACGTTCGGCTTGAGAAATGCCGGCGCCACCTTTCAGCGTTGCATGCAAAGTGCCTCCTCAAACAACTCGGCAAAAATGCTCATGTCTATGTGGACGATGTGGTGGTGAAGACAGAGAAGCATGGGACGCTACTGGAGGATCTCATGGAGACTTTTGAGAACTTGCGTCGATTTCAGATCAAGCTCAATCCGGAGAAGTGTGTCTTTGGGGTACCAGCTGGCCAGCTTCTTGGCTTTATGGTCTCAGAGCGCAGCATAGAGTGCAACCCCGTGAAGATCAAGGCCATCGAAAGGATGGAAGTACCCACCTGACTGCTGGATGTGCAAAAATTTACCAGCTGCTTGGCATCTATTAGTCGTTTCATCAGTCGACTGGGCGGGAAGGCTCTTCCCCTATACCAGCTCATGAAGAAGATGACCTTTTTCGAGTGGAATGACAAGGTGGACGAAGCTTTTCTCGAGCTCAAGAAGATGTTGACCACCCCAACTATCTTGGTGGCCCTGACTCCTAAGGAACCAATGCTCCTCTACATTGCTGCTACCAGTCGAGTCATTAGCACAGTCATAGTGGTCGAACGGAAAGAAGAAGGCAAAGCCCTACCAATCCAGAGGCCGCTATATTACCTAAGAGAAGTAATGTCCGCCTCCAAGCAGAACTACCCCCACTATCAGAAGATGTGTTATGGCGTGCACTTTGCTGCCGAGATACTGAAGCCATACTTCCAAGAGCACCCAATCACTGTGGTCTGCATAGCTCCGCTTGCTGAGATTATTGGAAGTCGAGATGCCTCGGGCCGAGTGGCCAAGTGGGACATAGATTTGGCCCCCTACACCATCTACTACCAGCCTCGCACCGCCATCAAGTCGCAAGCACTGGCCGACTTCCTCGTCGACTGGGCCGAGACCCAGTACTTGCCGCCGGCGCCAGATTCCACCCATTGGCGGATGCATTTTGATGGTTCAAAATGCGCACCGGTTTCAGAGTCGGTGTCGTTCTCACCTCCCCCAAGGGCGACAAGCTCAGATATGTGCTGCAAATTCACTTTGCCGCCTCTAACAATGTTGCTGAATACGAAGCACTCATTCACGGGCTCCGGCTTGCCAAGGAACTCGGCATTCGCCGGATCCTGTGTTACGGAGACTCCTATTTGGTGGTCCAGCAGTCATCAGGCAACTGGGACGCCAAGGATGCAAATATGCCCAGTTATCGCTTTCTCGTACAGCAACTCAGTGGATACTTAGAAGGGTGCGAGTTCCTTCATGTGCCAAGAAATGACAATGAGCACGCCGATGCCTTGGCACGAATCGGCTCCACTCAGCAAGCAATACCAACCGGCGTTGCCTTGCAACGACTCCTCAAGCCATCCGTCAAGCCATCACCAGAGTGAGATTCCATATTTGTGTCGGCTCCTCCTGAAGCAGCCGGATCCGACTTGAGAGCCCCACCAACCGTCACGGGAACTTCGGCGAACAACCGGGGGACTGCAGCAGTCGGCCCGGGGACTTCATCAACTCAGCAAGCGGCGGCCGACTCCAACCCACCGCCTCCTAGCCCAGCCGCACTCGTACAAGTGGCAGTCCTGGCAGTCAAAGAAATTGCAGCACCTTCATGGGCCCAGCCCATCCTCAACTTTTTGGTGAAAAAAGAGCTGCCAACCGACGAGATCTCGGCCCAGCAAGTGCAACGCCAGGCGGCAGCATACACCATAGTCAACAGAGAGCTTGTGAGGCGCGGTATCACTGGTGTGTACCAGCGCTGCGTTGAGCCAGAGCAAGGCCAGGCAACCCTCAAAGATAACCATTAGGGCGAGTGTGGTCACCACGCGGCCTCAAGGGCTCTGGTGACCAAGGCTTTCCGGCATGGTTTTTTCTGGCCGACTGCCCTAGAAGACACCAAGGACTTGGTCCAAAAATGCAAAGGGTGCCAGAAGTTTCGTTCAAAGCCTCACCAGCCAGCTTCTACACTCAAGACTATTCCCATCACCTGGCCCTTTGCCGTCTGGGGCCTGGATATGGTGGGACCATTCAAGACAGCAAGAGGTGGCTTGACTCATCTGCTTGTCGCGGTGGACAAGTTCACCAAGTGGATAGAAGCAAAACCAATCAAGAAGTTGAATGGTCCGACTGCGGTGACTTTCATCTCCGACATCACCATTCGGTATGGCATACCACACAACATCATCACCGACAATGGCACGAACTTCA
Organism: Triticum monococcum; assembly: GCA_034509565.1. Taxonomy (NCBI): domain Eukaryota; kingdom Viridiplantae; phylum Streptophyta; class Magnoliopsida; order Poales; family Poaceae; genus Triticum; species Triticum monococcum. Next base: position 414,571,845 of record CM067844.1, read on the forward strand.
CCAAAGGTGCCTTCGCCCGTTTCTGCGCGACTCAGGGCATCCGACAGGACCTAGCGTCTGTTGCCCATCTGCAGTCAAACGGCCAGGTGGAGCGAGCAAACGGCCTCATTTTATTCGGCATCAAGCCCCGACTAGTCGAGCCTCTGGAGCGGTCGGCCGGCTGTTGGCTCGACGAGCTTCCGGTCGTCCTCTGGAGCCTGCGCTCAACTCCGAACAAGTCAACCAGCTTTATGCCTTTCTTTCTCGTCTACGGTGTCGAAGTCGTCATCCCGACGGACGTAGAATTTGACTCCCCTCGAGTCACCATGTACACCGAAGAGGAGGCAGAAGAAGCACGACAAGACGGCGTCGATCTGCTGGAAGAGGGCCGGCTGTTGGCACTCAGCCGGTCCACCATCTACCAGCAGAGCTTGAGCCTATATTACAACCGAAAGGCCAAGCCAAGATCCTTCCAAGCAGGAGACCTTGTGCTCTGGCTGATCCAGCGAACAGCCGGCCAGAACAAGCTCTCGGCACCTTGGGAAGGCCCCTTCATCATCAGCAAGGTGTTGGTCAATGACTCCTACTACCTCATCGACGCTCAGAAACCTCGAGCACGCAAAAGAGATGACTCCGGCAAGGAGATGGAGCGACCATGGAATGCGAACCTCCTTCAAAGGTTTTATAGTTAAAAAGCAGTATGTATCATGCCGACTTTTGTATTAAGTACAAAGACTCCGGGTTCCCCGAGTAGAGCTCGGAGACTGCCCTTCTTTATCTAAAAAACAAGTACTACGGCTACCATTTATGTCATTTCATTAATCTGTCTGGCACCGGGTTCAACCAGTTGACCCGGGGACTTGCCGCCTTGTACTATGAAATGCTTCCTGCAGCCGGACAAGTAGTGTGTTGGCACCCTAGCTTTCTCCTGCCAGAGGCCGCAGCCTGCAGAGCAGCTGTTCGGTCGGCAGGAGTCAAGGCAAAAAGGGGTGCCTGCATGAAAAATGGATAAGGACTTAAGGCATTTACATAGTCCAAGCCGGCTTCTCGCCTCACCAACCGGTTGCTGAGCAACCGGCCGACCGGCTTCTACTTAACTTGCCAATAAAACTGTAGCCAGCCAAGTACTTGCCTTCCCAAAAGTGGCTAAGTACTTGACCCAGCCACAGTCCGCAGAGCAACTGCTCGGCTGGCAAGACGACAACCAAGGGAAGGCGGCAAAGGAAAAAGCCAAAAGAGTACAAGGCAAGGAAAGGTAGAACTCGGATAAAATATTTACACATCAAAGGCCCTTGGCCGACATCCAACATAAGTTCCAAATACACCCCGCGGGTGGAATTGTGCAAAGCTAACAAAGTTCGTTGAGACTAATAAACAGGGCGAAATAAAAAGTAAAGTGGCACCTAGGGATCGACGGACAGGTTCAGCGGAGTGGTGGAGTCGGTGGCGCCGGTTGGTCGAGCGGCCGGCTGGTCGGTCCCCGCTTGGTCCCCTCTTGTGGCAGCCGGCTCATTCAGGTCTGATTCGTTGCTGGAGGCGCGGTCGAGTTGGGGCTGGCCGTCCGCTCCAACCTCTAACGCCTCCTCTTCGCCTTCCTCCTCCTCGTCTTCTCCCTCGTCACTGGAGTCGATCACCTCAGCTGAGTCCTCGCCCTCCTTCGGGTTCAGCCCAAACCACTTGGGTGGTGCCTCGGTGCCATCCTCAGCCGGCTCCGGGATGAAGACTCTGGTGTCAGTGTACTCGGCAATGGTCGCCGCCCGCTTGACGAGTTCGCCCTCAACTGGGCTAGATCTAGCCCAGGGTACCACGCCTTGACGAACTTCAAGGCCCGGCGTGCTCCAGCCCGGGCCGAGGAGCCCTTCCACGCCTCAAGGTGGCCAGCCGCCACCTCCAGCCAGTCAGCAGTCCGGCTGGTGGTGCGCGGGGCTGGCCTGTCGGGCCACAAGGCGGTGATCGCCTGGGCGCCAACACGCAGAATGCAGCGCAGCATCCGATGAGTCGGCCGAAGACGGACATGGATGCTGAGAAGCTGCTCGCGAAGAGTGCGAGGGACATTGGCAGCGATCCTCTCGCCTTCCGCCCTTCATTCTTCACGGTCGGCCTCGATAGCCTGGTTGGCGGCACCAGAGTGGCCTGGAAAGAAGTCCGCCAGGACTAAGTAAAAGAGTCAGAACAAAAAGAGAAAGAGGCCGGCTTGGCTAGAGGCTGGTGACTTAAAAGAAAAGTAAAGAAGGACGCCTACTGTCGGTGTCAAAACCGGTGCATCTCGGGTAGGGGGTCCCGAACTGTGCGTCTAAGGCGGATGGAAACAGGAGACAGGGGACATGATGTTTACCCAGGTTCGGGCCCTCTTAATGAAGGTAATACCCTACGCCCTGCTCGATTGTTCTTGATGATATGAGTATTACAAGAGTTGATCTACCACGAGATCGTAGAGGCTAAACCCTAGAAGCTAGCCTATGGTATGATTGTATCTTGTCCAACGGACTAAACCCTCTGGTTTATATAGACACCGGAGAGGGATAGGGTTACACAAGGTCAGATACAAGGGAGGATATCTACATATCTGTATTGCCTAGCTTGCCTTCCACGCCAAGGAGAGTCCCATCCAGACACGGGACGAAGTCTTTAATCTCGTATCTTCATAGTCCAACAGTCCGACCAAAGGATATAGTCCGGCTGTCCGGAGACCCCCTAATCCAGGACTCCCTCAGTAGCCCCTGAACCAGGCTTCAATGACGATGAGTCCGGCGCGCAGTATTGTCTTCGGCATTGCAAGGCAGGTTCTTCTCCAAATCCTGAATACCTGCTAAGTAGTGTCCGGCTCCCATAAATGTTAGACTTCTTGGCTTCTGCGCCCAATAAGGGCTATCTTCCATGCGTCGAGCGAATGCGAGGAGCCAGGGCATTTTTACATTCGCCCCCCTAGCCAGGTAAATAAATCGTCTATTAAAGGGATGGGGATTCTTAGATCCAATCCACACCATCCTCCCATGGTGAGAATCCATCGGAGCGCGCTCGGAAAAATCCATTCCATCATGGCCGGCCACTGCAGCTCCTCCTCTTGCACCCGTAGCCCTAAGCCCGGTGATTGGGAGAAGTGTTCTGTCCCGCACAGCCGACTAGTAGAGTTGAAGACCCAGGGATTTCTCCCTCTAGTGTATATGGTCCCCGTCCGAGCCGGGCTCGCCACCTATAATGGCGGGGAGCAAGCGGAGAGCTTCCCAGTCACTCTAAGGGGAGCGGGTATGCCTTGTCCCTTACTTACTAAGGGGACTCGGATTTCCAATTCATCCGTTCCTCCGTGGGCTCCTGGAGTTTTACGGCCTCCAGCTGCATAATTTCACCCCTGCTTCCATATTACACATCGCTGGTTATGTTGCCCTTTGTGAGCTGTTTCTGGGCTGCGAGGCTCATTTCAAGCTATGAAAAAGCTATTCTGCCTTGTGCCCCGCACACAGAAGGGGCCACTTTATCAAGTGGGTGGAGCCGAAATATGGCGCATCACTGAGACCGGATACCTGTCCAGTACTCTGAAGAAGACGTCCGAAGACTGGCCTTCGGAGTGGTTTTACATGGAGGACGTCCCCCTTCCATACCCTGTTCGGTAGGGTCTTCCTAAGTTCAACAATGCTCCTCTAAAGAAACGCCGAAGCTGGAGCCCACGGAGCCCCTAGGAGGAAGACAACGGAGAAGTCCTTTACCTGATGAACCGGATTAAAGCGCTGGCTCAATCAGGATTGACAATAATCAAGGTTATGTCAATATGCATAATGCGGGGGGTGCAGCCACTTCAATATCGAGGGCACCCCCTGTGGTGTTTTAACGGGGAAGATGATGCCACCCATTGCGGGCACAAGGGACCGGACTCCGCTGCTTCTTTAGCAAAAATTCTGTCCGAGTTGTTCAAGGGAGAGGAAGAGGAGTTCATCCTTATTAAGCCACGGGATGGATTCTCCGTGTAGAACCCTCCAAGCTGGGTGAGTTGTACCTCTTTACTCCCAATCTTCCCGCATTCTTCGTCGTAGGTACTCACCCTGCCACTTCACGGTAGGAACTGCGAAAAGCTGTACGGGAGGTCAATAGCCCACTTCCACAACCGAAGGACCCTGACCGGGCCCTCGATCCCGGACTCGAAGAGGATCCGAACATATTTGTGGAGCTGATAGACAGGCAATTCTATCAATTGAGCTGCGATGATGCCATGGTGGCCATAACGGCCAACTATCCTGGACTACTCCCTGCGTCGCATGTAAGAAAAACCAAAGTTCCAACTCCCTTTTATGCACTTCACCTACCGTACACATATGGTGTTTTAGAGGGAAGGCCTTCGGGACGCCATGCCGAACCCGCAGCAACTCGCCAACAAGAGGCACCGAAGCTGGGTAGGCCAAAAAGGAAGGCTGTCAGGATGGAGACGCTGGCACAGAGGTATGACACAAAACCTCACTCCATGGTTCTTGTATTTCTTAAAATATAATGACGTCTGTGTTTCCTAGCAGAAAAAACGCTCGCCGGACTATATCCGGAGAGGTTGCTGATCACGCCTCGACCAGTCGGGCTCCAGAGCCGGACATAGAGGCGGAAGCTAACGCGGGACAAACGCCGGGCGTTCCTCCTACACAGGATGCAGATAGACTATCCGCTACAAATTCCAAAGTGGAGAGCGCCATGAATCACAGGCGTCACCGGGTCGTACTCCGTGACGCTTGTTTCTCGCCAGAGGCATTTGATACCTTCAATTCCGGAGACGCGTACATCCGTGCCGCTCAAAATGGTCTAGCCAGAACCACGGACCAGTATGTAAGGGATATACGGGTAAGCAAATCTAACGATTATATGTATCAGTTGTCGTGGTTCTAAGTCTGACAGTGAGGTAGGGGGTGTGTATGGAGAGGCTAGACCTTAGCTATTGGGAAGCTGTAAGCATGCAAGGTTTACGAGTTCAGGCCCTTCTCTGAGGAAGTAACAGCCCTACGTCTCGGTGCCCGGAGGCGGTCGATTGGATTATGCGTGTGTAAAATGATAGGGGTGCGAACCCTTGATACTGAGGAGGGGGTGGCTTATATAGAGTTCGCCAGCCCTCTCCTGCCCTCAGTAATGCAGGGTTTAAGGTACATTTAAGGTGGGCGTTACTGATAACGTCCCTAATAAAGTGTCATAATAATCATAAAGACTACTTAATAGCCGACCGTTTGCCTGCGAAGTGACTTGAGGTCTTCTGGCAGTCGAGTGGTTGGCTTCTTGGTCGAGTGACAGCTTCTTGGTCGAGTGTCTTCAACCCGTCGAGTGGGATATCTTCAAGTTGTTTGAAAGGCGACTTCCTCTAAGGATGGCCTATGGTAGGGCTCTTTAGGACGGGTCCGTGTCCCTACCGTAGGTACATGACTTCATCATTAGCCCCCGAACGGATCGAGGCTGGAGTGAGAAAAGGGGTTAGGGACCTTTCCACCCGACCCTTCGGGTTATTATGGGTGCTTCGTTCTGGGTCGACTGTCACGGATGACGTCATTAACCTCTTTCAGTCGCCTTGATCCGTTCCAGGTCTTTCATCGAATGGATTTCTTTACCTGTGAGGCATCGAGTGCCGGCGTGCGCGGGATTCGGATTTTTTGGGAAGCGCCAGAACAGGGGCGGCCGCAGTAATCGGGAGCGACAGTGCGAAGGCTCCTCGATCCCCGCGCCGCCTTTTTCGCCACGTACAGCGCGCGCGCCTGCCACGGGATTTGACTGGATAGCTCGGGCCTACCTGCCAGCCACTCGGGAGCGGCCCCTTATAAGTAGTTGGCCCGGGGCCTTTCATCAGTACGCGTGCTCATCTCTTCCTCTTCCTTCTCTGTTTCTCCGTCGCCTCCTCCGCTTCCTCCGCTCTCGCCCCGCCACCACAAAACCAGCTCGAGACCTCGCCGGCGACGATGGTGAAGGGTAAGACGACCGCTCTGGAGCGCGCGAAGAAGGCGGCGGCGGCGGGGAAGGGAAAGAAGTCTGCGCGCGGGGGTTCTTCCTCTCGGACGGCCCTGCCCAAGGGGTGGATCCAGGGCGACTGGATGCCCTCGGTGCTCCGTCAAGAGGACCTCGACGACCTGGTCGAGGGAGGAGCCATTCCCCACAACGCGGCGTGTCTTCCAGGGGGAGAAATCGAGCCCCAGCCACGCGACAGTGAGTGCGTCCTCCTGGCGACTCATATTGACCGTGGGTTCTCTCTGCTGCCCCACTCTTTCTTCCGCAACTTCCTGAACTTCTTCGGTGCGCAGCTCCATCACTTTACTCCGAACTCCATAGTCTATCTTGCCGCCTTTATTTCTATGTGTGAGGCATTCCTGGGGTGCCGCCCACACTGGGGACTTTTCAAGCACATCTTCACCATTCGCTCTCAGTCGGTTAAGAAGGCCAAGTCGAGTGACGAGAAGACACAGGTGATCCAGCTGTGCGTGGTTTTGGCGATCCAGACGAGGGGGAAAAGCTGTTTTCCCTCCATTACCTTCCCGGAGTCAGTTCGAGGATGGCAGGCGACTTGGTTCTACTGCCAGGATCAGGTGACCCCAGGGCAGTCGACTGGACTTCCACCCTTCACCCTCGACCGAGCCGAAAAGCCGGCTTCTCTAAAGGTGATGCCCGAAGAAAAGGCCCAGGTCAAGATACTGGCGGGTCGAGTGGTCGAACTTGTCTGTGAGGGCGTGACGGGGATGGATCTGCTTGAAGTCTTCCTCAAGAGGCGAATCCAACCACTCCAGGCTCGGGACCACCCGATGTGGCTGTACTCCGGCCTCGAGGACACCACTAGGATCCACCCGAAGGAGGTCACCGACAAGATGTTGGAGGGGTGGCTGTCAAGCATCACGGGGAACAAGGACAACCCCCGAGGAGCTAGGAGGGTCATTCCACTCGACCGCTCGTATGAGGTCGACCAGGTGCGTCTTTATGTTTCCGACTGAAATCTTTGTTTTCTGCATTGGTCTTCTTTTGAGCGGGTCGACTGACTTTCCATTTTGCCTGCTGTCTTTCAGGCGACCACTGAGATGTATTCGACACCCAACGGGGCACAGGGGTCGACTGAGGAAGGAGAAGGGAGCGGAGGTGAGAGTGGGGACGACCAGGGCGAGTGGGAGTCAGACGGCGAAGGAGAGGGAGGCGATGACGTCTTCTCCAGCAAGGAGGAGGAGGAGGAGGCCGAACCTCCCCGCCCGGAAAGGCGATCCAAGCTCGCACACGACCCCGCCCAGGGACGTAGCCAGGCGACTGCCTCCGTCGGGCCATCGTCGAAACGCCCTCGGACTTCTTCTCCAACACCGACTGGGAAGGTCCCCAAGCAACCACGCACGACGCAATCCAAGCCGCCCAAGACTCTGCCAAAGATGAAGATAGCTGTCCCTGTTATTTCCGGGTAACAAGTCTTGTCTTCTTTCGTCGATTGGAGGACGGATCCTCGGTCGACTCATTATGCTTAATTGGCTGATTCTTCGAAATTTGCAGTGCTGCTACCTCCGAGGTCTCTGCCAAAGACGACGACCAAGAGATGGGGGACGCTGCTACCTCCAACCCTGGTACAATCATTGACGTTCTGTTTTTTTGAGTTGGCTTGGTCGTTTCTTGCAATTCTGGTCGATTGAAAGTTCTTCCTACAGCTCCTCCTCATGTTATCGACCTCCCGGACGACGATGACAACGAGCCGCTGAGGATAGGGAGGACCAAGAGGCCGTCGACTGACAGGGCTCCCCAGCCTGCTCCGGCGCCTGAGGCCGCGACTCGGGACGGCGGCGATGCCCCTCGGGCTTCTGTGTCCTTCGCCAATCCCCTGTCGAGTGCGCAGCCCTCGGCGTCGACTGCCAATCTGACTTCGCTCTTTGTCGCGTACTCTGTCCCTGAAGACGAAGTGGCCGCTGCGAAGGAGGCCATACACCAGGCAGGGGTCATGATGGAGCAGGTGAAGAAGGCTCGAGAGGCCAGCCAGGCGGCTTACGACGCGAGTTCGGCGCTTCAGAGTAACGTCCAGGTCAGTCTACTTGATACTTGTTTGTTTGAAGAGTCTTTCTCCCTCTTTCTTTTTCTTTTTGAAGATCTTTGTATCTGTATCTGTACACCCAGTGGGTGTGTTTTCTCTTTCTTGGGCTAGTGGGGGCACGCTGAGTGCACCCACTGGGTGTAGTCCCTGAGACTACGGTGGACTGCTGGCAGTCGACTGTAGTCTGTATATTGCGTTTGTGAATCTGTACTTCTTCACTCGGTTTGGTCTGGCCAGGTCGAGTGGGGCCGTGTCCTGTCGACTGTGGGCAGTCGTTTTTTTTTGTCGAACCAGTGGGGGCACGCTGAGTGCACCCACTGGGTGTAGTCCCCAAGACTACTGTCGAATGTTTTTGATTCGGCTGTGGTCTTTGAAACGTCACCATTGTTCCTCAGTTACTTGGAAGCAACTTATCTCGACCGTCTGTCGGCTGGTTTTTCTTTTTGCAGAGATCCTGCGAACTTGCTGCTCGCTATGCTGAATTGGAGAAACAGAAGATTCAACTAGACCTTGATCTAGAGCTGGCCAGGACGGAGTTGCAGAAGGTCAGGGAGGGCGCCGCAGGTAAAGCGACTTTGTCGACTGATTTTGTTTTCAGGCTTGAGCATTTCTTTGCTGTTTCTGATTCAATCGCCATTTCTTTGTAGGAGAATTGGAAAAAGCTTTGGCGAGGAAGGACTAGGACCTGGCTGTTGCCCGCAAGGAGGCTGACGACAAGACGGCTCTGGCCGAACAGAAGCTGGCTTCGGTCGACTAGTTGGAAAAAGAGAACACCAGGTTGCAGGCCGCTCTGACTGATGCCAACAGGCTGACTGCCAGTTGGAAGAAGAAGAACCTCCTCTTGGGCGAGGAGATGGAAGGCATCGCCCGTAGGAGGGACGACCTGGAGAGCTACCTAAGGAGCCTCGCCAAGAGGCTGTACATCAAACTTGAAGGTGCACATCTAATTTTGACTGTTTTGTACTTTTGTGTCGACTCAATCTTGCAATCGTTGGCTTATCTTTAGGTCTTGTGTGCAGAATTCTGTTAGAACTTCGAAGAGGAGACCGGGCGGATCGAAACGGGTCTGGACCCAATCAATTCTCCGGTGAAAGATGATACTGCTATGAACCTGCTCCGACTGGAATCTCGAATCGACGGCGCCGTGGATTACTTGGCTCGACTGAAGGTCGCCATGTCGCGGATCGACTCGACGCTCTGGCCAGAGTCCACGCTCCAGAACGATCTCGAGTCTCTTATGGCTCGACTTGACAAAATCCCCGATCGAGTGCAGGAGTGGAAGAAGTCTTCTGCCCGGTGCGGCGCTGATGTGGCTCTATCCTTAGTCCGCGTCCACTGCAAGGAGGCGCGAGAAGAAAAGCTGGCCGCCATCCAAGTCGCCAATACCAAGAAGCACAGCTTCCAAGACTTCATGGAGACCTTCATTGCTGCAGCCACTCGCATTGCGGACGGAACCGACATGGATGAGTTCGTCGCTCCTGCCAGTCCTCCTCTTGAGGAGTGAGAAAACTTTTATGCCTTCCCTTAAATTAGCCTCGGAATGCCGAGTGGACTTGTAATCGTTTAAATTCTGCCGAGCTGAGGGCTCGAGTACTTTGATTCGGGGCCCAGGGCCTTTTAAGCTGTATCCGAACTTAATTTTTGCTGAATGTCTTCGTGCTCTAGAACTGTCGTGTGGGGCTTGATGGCCGACCCTCACCCTGTTGTTGTACATTGTATTTGTGGCGGAGCTCTCAGAAAAAGGTGGCAGTCGACCCACACCCTGTTGTTGCACATTGTATTTGTGGCGGAGCTCTCGGGAAAAGGTGGCAGTCGACCCACGCCTTGTTACTGTAGAGTGGGACGAAGCTCACATTGTATTTGTGGCGGAGCTCTTCAGGAGAAGGTGGGTTTCAAACTTAGGCGAGTATCTGACTACAGCTAAGTCTCTTCGTGCAGAGCTTAGGCGAGTGCTGAACTGCAGCTAAGCCCCCGAGTGGGAGGTTTGCTCTCCACTCGGTAGGATTTTTCAAACTTAGGCGAATGTCTGACCGTAGCTAAGTCTCTTCATGGAGAACTTAGGCGGGCACTGAACTGCAGCTAAGCCCCCCGAGTGGGAGGTTTGCTCTCCACTCGGTAGGATTTTTCAAACTTAGGCGAGTGTCTGACCGCAACTAAGTCTCTTCATGGAGAACTTAAGCGAGTGCCGAACTGCAGCTAAGCCCCCGAGTGGGAGGTTTGCTCTCCACTCGGTAGGATTTTTCAAACTTAGGCGAGTGTCTGACTGCAGCTAAGTCTCTTCGTGGAGAACTTAGGCGAGTGCTGAACTGCAGCTAAGCCCCCGAGTGGGAGGTTTGCTCTCCACTCGGTAGGATTTTTCAAACTTAGGCGAGTGGCTAACTGCGGCTAAGTCTCTTCGTGAAGAACTTAGGCGAGTGCTGAACTGCAGCTAAGCCCCCGAGTGGGAGGTTGCTCTCCACTCGGTAGGATTTTTCAAACTTAGGCGAGTGTCTGACTGCAGCTATGTCTCTTCGTGGAGAACTTAGGCGAGTGTTGAACTGCAGCTAAGCCCCCGAGTGGGAGGTTTGCTCTCCACTCGGTAGGATTTTTCAAACTTAGGCGAGTGTCTGACTGCAGCTAAGTCTCTTCGTGGAGAACTTAGGCGAGTGCTGAACTGCAGCTAAGCCCCCGAGTGGGAGGTTTGCTCTCCACTCGGTAGGATTTTTCAAACTTAGGTGAGTGTCTGACTGCAGCTAAGTCTCTTTGTGGAGAACTTAGGCGAGTGCTGAACTGCGGCTAAGCCCCCGAGTGGGAGGTTTGCTCTCCACTCGGTAGGATTTTTCAAACTTAGGCGAGTGTCTGACTGCAGCTAAGTCTCTTCGTGGAGAACTTAGGCGAGTGCTGAACTGCAGCTAAGCCCGCGAGTGGGAGGTTTGCTCTCCACTCGGTAGGATTTTTCAAACTTACGCGAGTGTCTGACTGTAGCTAAGTCTCTTCGTGGAGAACTTAGGCGAGTGCTGAACTGCAGCTAAGCCCTCGAGTGGGAGGTTCGCTCTCCACTCGGTAGGATTTTTCAAACTTAGGCGAATCGGATTCGCAGCTAAGTCACCCACTGGGGGATTTCGGATACATACAACAGTGACAGCAATTATTGGAACGCTCTTATTTCTGATAAAAATGAACTTCAGGAGTTTTTCTTATTACATCTGGTTTGAGAGCGGACTTAAGTGTAAAAGGGGCAGAGAAGCTCCGCGTTCCAAGCTCGGGGTTCGTCGATTTGTCGATCAACATTGTAAAGGTGATATGCTCCGTTGTGGAGGACTCTGGTGACGATGAAGGGGCCTTCCCAAGTGGGAGCGAGCTTGTGAGGTTTCTGTTGATCCACTCGGAGGACCAAATCTCCTTCTTGAAAGGCTCGACTCTTCACATTCCGGGCGTGGAATCGACGCAAGTCCTGCTGGTAAATGGTCGATCTGATCATTGCGATCTCCCTCTCTTCCTCCAAGAGGTCGACTGCGTCTTGCCGGGCCTACTCCGCTTCATCATCGGTGTAAAGTTCGACTCGGGGCGCATTATGAAGGAGATCGCTTGGCAGGACAGCTTCGGCTCCATAAACCAGAAAGAATGGGGTCCTTCCAGTCGACCGGTTAGGGGTGGTCCTTAATCCCCACAGCACTGACGGAAGCTCGTCGACCCAAGCGCCTGCCGCGTGCTTGAGATCGCGCATCAGCCGAGGTTTTAGCCCTTTGAGAATCAGACCATTTGCTCTCTCAGCCTGTCCATTCGACTGGGGGTGACCGACTGAGGCGTAGTCAACTCGTGTGCCTTGAGAGGCGCAAAATGCTCTGAACTCGTCCGAATCAAAGTTTGACCCGTTATCAGTGATGATGCTGTGCGGGACTCCATATCTGAATGTCAATCCTCTGATGAAACTGATAGCGGTGCCAGCGTCGAGGCTCTTTATGGGCTTAGCTTCGATCCATTTGGTAAACTTGTCGACTGCCACAAGCACATGAGTGAATCCACTCCTGCCCATTCTTAGGGGGCCAACCATGTCCAATCCCCAGACGACAAAGGGCCAGACGAGCGGAATGGTTTTCAGGGCTGACACGGGCTTGTGTGACATGTTGGAGTAGAACTGGCAGCCCTCGCACCTGTCGACTATCTCTTTCGCCATCTCATTTGCCCTTGGCCAATAAAATCCAGCTCGGTATGCCTTAGCCACAATGGTCCGAGAGGACGCATGGTGACCGCAGGTTCCCGAGTGGATATCGTTGAGGATTATTTGACCCTCTTCTGGCGTTATGCATTTCTGGCTGACTCCGATCGCACTTTCTCTGTACAGCTGTCCCCTTATGACTGTGAAGGCCTTAGATGGGCGGACGATCTGTCGAGCCTCCTCCTCGTCCTCCGGGAGTTCTTTCCTTAGGATATATGCAATGTACGGTATTGTCCAGTCAGGGGTGACTGCCAAGACTTCCATGATTAGGTCGACCACTGCAGGCACTTCAACTTCAGTCGTATCCGTGGCACTTTTCGGCTGCGGGGCTTCTTCTATGAAAGGATCTTCTTGGACTGACGGCGAGTGAACGTGTTCCAAGAACACGTTGCTTGGAATGGCTTCTCTCTTGGAGCCTATCTTTGCCAAGTCGTCAGCTGCCTGGTTTTTCAGTTGGGGGATGTGGTGGAGTTCCAACCCCTCGAACTTCTTCTCTAGCTTCCGTACTGCATTGCAGTACCCAGTCATTGCTGGACTCCTGACGTCCCACTCCTTCATCACTTGATTAACCACCAGATCTGAGTCACCATAGACCATGAGGCGACGGACGCCGAGCGAAATGGCCATGCGCAACCCATACAAAAGTGCTTCATACTCTGCTTCGTTATTGGAGGAATCGAAGTGAATCTGGAGGACCTATCTGAGCTTATCTCCTCGGGGGGAGACCAAAACTACCCCCGCGCCCGAACCATTCAGCATCTTGGATCCATCGAAGAACATAGTCCAGTGTTCCGAGTGAACTTGAGTCGGAAGTTGCTGTTCAATCCACTCGGCGATGAAATCCGCGATTGCTTGGGACTTGATGGCTTTCTTTGCTTCAAACTTGATGTCTAAAGGAAGGAGTTCAATCGCCCACTTGGCCACTCGACCAGTTGTGTCAGGACCCCGATTCTAAGCCACATCGATCTAGCCGGTAACACCTCATATCACTTTGCGGCCTCACGCACGGTATCCCACGGGTGTCGCCTTACCATGGCCCGGGACCGTTTGCGCCTTTTGGCTCGCGTATATGACAATGTCGCTAGCATCCATATGACCGAGAACCCGGGCCGACATGGCTAGTCGTGAACCCAAAGCGGCACAGACCTATGGAGACAGGCATACATGAATCACAACGAACATGTCGGTCATCAACGAGTGATTCCGGGCTGTAGCACTGGGCTAACAGGACTTCGGGGGATCCCGGGCTGTAGCAGGCTAGACAGGACTCCGGAGATCACCGCGTGACATTTCCCCGAAGGGACAGACATAGGGACGAAGAGAAACACATGCCGGCCAGTCAAGTGTCCTGAACAGTAGTGCTGGGCTAGCAGGACTCCGGTGAACCGGGCTATAGCGGACTACTATGGCTCGAGGAGCACTAGACTACATTTCCCCATAAGAAAGGTTGCGAAGGACAAACAACTAGATTGTCGGATCCCACTCATACCAAGCATTTCAATCATACATACAATATGCTCGATATGAGTACATACAACATGGCATCACAACAAAACTCTACAACTCAGGTACTTTATTTAAAGGCTCCAGGGAGCCATACATAACATATCCATACAGGTAGGGGTCACATGACCCGACACTCAAGTCATACAGTCATACAAGCACATGCGGAAGCAACTAGTCTGAGTACAGACTCTAGAAAGAAAGAAGGCTTCTCGAAGCCTGTCTATCTACATAGGGCCCTCCATGGCCTGGATCACCACCTGGGTGGCTAGTCACTCATCGACGTCAAGGTCTACGTAAAACCCATCGGAGGGGGCAGTGTTGTCGTCTGAAAACAATAAATAAGAAAACATGAGTACAAAGGTACTCAGCAAGTCTTACATCAAAACCTACTGTACATGCTCATTCTCAAGAAGGTGGTGGGGTTTATGCAGCAAGCCAGCTTTGACTCTTGGCTAAGCTATCCTACGGAATCTTTTAGCAAAATAGTTTTCGCACACGAGTCCACTACTCACCATCACAATACTCAACCGTGGATCCTTCCTCATATCCTGCGAGGGAGCCATCCTCGGTACTCACACTTATCTTGAGTCTTTTAGTAGTATCCATTTACTTGTCTATGAACTGTATATGCAATCAAGTAGTCCTTTACCGCGGACACGGCTATTCGAATAGTTTTATACCCTGCAGGGGTGTACTTCGTCACACATGTTTCCACCACTTAGCGTCTGCACACGAAATGTGCTCGGCAGACTTCAAGCGAAAACCGACGTGGGTGTAGACCACGACCTGACTAACCTCACAAGTCTCTAGTCCAGGGTCATCGCCTATTCAGGTTCCATCCGCAAGGAAATCCGGCCGGGGTGTCCTCAACGGCCCCGAACGATGTGAACAGGGTTCCCGAGACACCAAACGGGTGACTTAGTACACCGTGCCACGGTGTATCTACCGCAACATAGCCCACCCCTAGGGTCAGCGCTACGCACGGCCGCCAACATATATCCTACAAACACCAGAAACTAGTTGCAACTCCTGGACTGAGGCGAGAGGGGTCGGTAAGTCGAGCGGGGTCATATTTCAGGGCCCAATGTGTGGTAGTAGCTGAATCTTAATTCACGCATACAGAACTCAGTTCTTAGGGACGGCTTCAATGAAACAACCCACCATGTACTCCTACATGGCCTCTCATCGATACCTTTACCAAAACATGTTCAACACATCCCACATATTACTGGCACAAGCATTTCACTCTAGCCCATCCCCCAGATGAACCAGACCTGACACAACTCTAAGCATAGCAGGCATAGCAAGGTAGGAATCACAAAACATGGCTCAATCAACTCTTACACATGCTAGTGGGTTTCATCTAGTTACTGTGGCAATGACAGGTCATGCAGAGGATAAGGGTTCAACTACCGTAGCACACAGCAGTTTGAATCGTGTTGTCTTAATGCAGTAAACAAGAGCAGGAGCGAGAACATGGGTTGTATCGGAATGATCAATGGTTGCTTGCCTCATGGAGTGGTAACGGGATACTGCCCTTCAGTTGGATACTCGTGAATATCCTCGGAGGCAGAACCTACCACGAAGAACACAACCGAGCACAATCAACACATGACGATATGCAACAATATGATGCGTGCTATGACATGGCAATATGGATGTGTCTTGAGCTTATGCAACTAGCTATGATTTAAATGGAGTTGGTTTGAGTACAAGATTCAAATTCCAACCCCATATATGATTATTTAAATGCCCTTTATTTGTTTTGTCCAAAACAGAGGATAAACATTGTTCAAACATGCATGAAAATGGTACAGATGGATTCCTTGAATTTTTCTGATAATTTTTCATATATAATTTGTCTCATTTGGAGTTATGGTTGAATTTCTATGAATTTTTGAAGTTTAGGCAATTTTCTGGAATTTTCTATATAAAATTAAATCCAGAAAAGGAGTTATTGCGTCAGCATGACCTCACCCTGATGTCAGCAGGTCAACTGGCGCCTCCAGGTCAAACCTGACCAGTGGGGTCCACTGGTCAGTGACACAATCAACTAACTAAGTTAGTTAACCCTAACTAACTTGGTTAGCCGGGCGGGGCCCGCATGTCAGTGGCTCACTAATTAGCAAATTTTTATTAACTCTAATTAACTAACAGTAATTAAGCAGGCGCCTGGGCCCACACGTCAGTGAGTCAGGGGGGGTCAACCCAGCCGACCCGGGGTCAAAACACGCCGGAGTTGACCCCGGCTCGTCGCCGGCAAGGCCAGAGACGGCGGAGGGGCTCGGAAATCCTCCTCCCGCGACCAAATGGCCAGCGGAGGGCATCTACGCGGAGCTGGGACTCGCCCGCATCTATCTGTGCACACGGCAGCAGCCCTAGTGGCCTAAAATGACGGCGGCGGCAACTTGCGCGGCGGTCGGAGTTCGGGAGTTGAGCGGATCGGCGTTGTGGTGCACGGGAGGGGATGCTGATGGGTTCCACGTGCTCCTGGTGAGGTGTGGAGCACGTTGCCATGCTCGGGAGTGAGCTTGCACGGCTGTGGTCACGGTGGCGGCATGGCCGGCGGCGAAGAGCTCTCGGTTCCGACGGGCATCGGTGTTAGAGGAAGAAATCGAGCCAGGGGAGAGGGGGAAACGACACAGGAGCTCACAGCAGTTGCAGCGGTGGCCTCGGCAAGCTCGGGGAGGCACTGGAGCAAGCGAATCGACGGCGGCGATCGTCGGTGCCGAAGCTTGAAGAAGAGCTTGAATTCGACGACGCAGGGCTTCCGGCGGGGCGTGGTTCGGTGAGAAGGAAGACGGGGTCGAGGCGGAGCCTCTAAGCTGGTCAGGGAAGCGAGGGGGAGGCGGTGGCCGTGGTGGTCATCGTCGGCGCTCTCGGTCTCATGGCGGTTGCGCGGGAGAGAGAGCAGAGGAGGGGATGAGCACGGGGAGGGGGAATGAGAGGGCCAGGGGGGTGCGTGGCGTCCATAGCGACGTCGGGGAGGCGGCCGAAGCAGGAGGTGGCCGTCGGTGGCCGCGCGCGTGCTGGCGCACCGCGGGCACACGCCCTTCGTCCTCCTGGCAGGAGCTAGGGGACGACTGGCATCGGCCTGGTGGGCTGGGCCGCTGGTGGCCTGGCGCTGGGCCAGGTAAGTGGCCCACTGGCCTACTCTCTCTCTCTTTTCAAATTTTATTCTGTTTTTCTATTTTTGTTATTCTGTTTTGATTTAGTTTAAATACTAAATCATTTTATAAAATCCTGAAAATATTTATGGACACTTTCTGAAATATTTCAGTGGCCCAAAAATAGTTCCAACATTATTTGAGCATTTGAATTATTTAATAGTATTTAAATGCCCAAATTCAAATATTTATGAATTAAGTCAATGCCCCTTTTGTTGACCTAAAATTATATGCACCATTTTTCCCAAGGGTTCTAACCCAAGGCAAAGAGGGTGAACATATTTGAAGGGCATTTCAGGTTCATTGAATTTATTTTTAGTAAACCCTAGTTGATTTCAGGGGGGGGGATGCTGGGGGTTCTGCTTTCCCCATTTCAATTTCTGATGGAGGTAAACATGATGCACACTCTAATGCATCAGCTAGCTAGGGTGTGACAAGTTACATCTCTGTTATGCAGGATCTCCGATAATGGGGCGTCGCTGACGACTGTAATGGAGTGGTCAGAGAAATAATGTGCAACTTTCTTCGTGGTCATGTAAATCCCATATACAAGCTTCTGGTAGTGGGGGTATCTTTGTTTTGAAGGGGTCAAAACTTCAGACACATAATAAACAGGGCGTTGAACTTTGAAGGCCTTCCCTTCCTCTTCCCGCTCGACCGTAAGTACTGTACTGACAACTTGTCCCATGGCTGCAATGTAAAGCAGCAGAGGCTCTTTGCTGATTGGGGCAGCTAGCACCGGCTGGGTGGAGAGCAGAGCTTTGAGCTCTGCAAACGCTGCATCAGCTTCTGGAGTCCACTCGAACTTGTCAGTCTTTTTCATCAGTCGGTAAAGAGGCAACGCTTTTTCACCGAGTCGAGAAATGAATCAACTTAAGGCGGCCAAGCAGCCCGTAAGTTTTTGGACAGCATGCACACGTACAGGACGCTTCATCCGGAGTATGGTGCCAATTTTTTCAGGATTGGCGTTGATTCCCCGTTCGGAAACAAGGAAACCGAGTAGCTTGCCACCTGGAACTCCGAAAGTGCACTTTGACGGATTGAGCTTGATATCATACCTCCTGAGGTTGGCGAAGGTTTCAGCAAGGTCAGCCCGCAGGTCGGAACCTTTCTGGGACTTGACTACGATATCGTCCATGTACGCCTCCACATTCCGACTGATTTGAGTGAGTAAACACTTCTGGATCATTCTCATGAATGTAGCTCCGGCGTTCTTGAGGCCGAATGGCATGGTGACGTAACAGAAGCATCCGAATGGAGTGATGAAAGCTGTTTTGATTTCGTCGGGCCCATACAGACGGATCTGATGGTACCCGGAGTAGGCATCTAGAAAAGACAATCTCTCGCATCCCGCAGTTGAGTCGACAATTTGGTCGATGCGAGGGAGAGGAAAATGATCTTTCGGGCAGGCCCGATTGATATGCTTGAAATCAATGCACATGCGGAGTGACTTGTCCTTCTTGGGGACCATGACAACAATGGCGAGCCACTCGGAGTGGTAGATCTCTCGGATGAACTCAGCTGCTAAGAGCCGAGCAACTTCCTCGCCAATGGCTTGTTTTTTCTGGACGGCGGACCGCCGCAGATGTTCCTTCACGGGTTTGAACTTTGAGTCGACTCGCAGGCGGTGCTCAGCCAGCCCCCTGGGAACTCCAGGCATGTCAGAGGGTTTCCATGTGAAGATGTCCTAGTCCTCACGGAGGAGCTGGATGAGCGCTTCTTCCTATTTGGAGTCGAGCATCGTCGAGATGTGAGTCGGAGCTGCGTCGGGATCAGTCGGGTGAATGTGGACTGTCTTCGTTTCGCCAGCCGACTGAAAAGCTGACTCGGAGGCAGGCTTCTTAGCCCGCAGCAATTCACTCGGGTCGGCAGTCTTTTGGTACTCTTTCAGCTCGACTACTGCCATTTGAGCGTCGGCGATCTTTGATCCCTTCTGGAAACATTCTTCTACTTTCTTTCGGTTGCCCGTAACAGTGATCACACCTTTGGGGCCAAGCATCTTTAATTTAAGATACATGTAGCATGGTCGAGCCATGAAGCGTGCGTAAGCTGGCCTGCCCAAGATGGCGTGATAAGCACTCTGGAAGTCCACAACTTCAAACGTTAACTTTTCCTTGCGGTAATTCTTTGAATCACCGAAAACCACATCAAGAGCAATCTGGCCGAGTGACTCGGCTTTCTTCCCAGGAATGACTCCGTGGAAGCTCATGTTACTGGTGCTGAGTCTGGACATCGGAATGCCCATTCCTTTCAAGGTTTCAGCGTACAGTATGTTCAGGCCACTGCCGCCGTCCATCAGGACTTTGGTCAGTCGAGTGCCTTCGACAACTGGGTCGACCACCAAAGCTTGCCTCCCAGGGGTGGAAATGTGCGTCGGGTGATCGGACTGGTCGAACGTGATGGCAGTCTGAGACCACTTCAGGTAACTGGGAGTCGCCGGGGCAACCATGTTGACCTCACGGTTAATGATTTTCAATCGACTTTTGCTTTCGAGATCAGCAAAAATCATCAAGGTGGAATTGACTTGGGGGTATCCATCGTCACTATCTTCCTTGTCTTCAACTCTGTCTGGCTCTTTTTCCTTATCCTTGGGCTGCTTGCCCTGGAACTGCTGAATCAGAAGCCGACACTGTTGAGTGGTATGCTTCGGGAAAATAAAATTTCCTTCTTCATCTTTCTTGGTATGGATGTGACATGGCAGGTCCAGAACATCATTCCCATCCTGATCTTTAACCTTCTTGGGCTTCCAAGTGCCCTTGGGCTTTCCCTTGAAATTTCCCTGGGCCACAGCCAGGGCCTCCCCCGGGGCGGCTGGCTCGGCCTTCCGCTTCTGCTTCCGACTGGAGTTTCCTCCGGTTTCTTGGGCGACTGACTTAAGTTTGCCACTTTGGAGTCGGTCTTCGTCTTCTCCATTAGCGTACTTGGTGGCAATCTCCATCATCCGATTAAGGGACATCTCTCCGGTCCGGCCAAACTTCAGATTCAACTCCCTGTACTTGACACCTTCCTTGAAAGCGCAAACTGCTTGATGGTCTGGCACGTTCTCGACCGAGTGGTGCAGTGTGATCCACCTCTGAATATATTCTCTCAGAGTTTCGTTCGGCTTCTGTACGCAAGACTGCAGCTCTATAAGGCCTGCAGGGTGCTTGCATGTCCCTTCGAAGGTTGTGATAAACACTCGGGAGAGATCCTCCCAAGTGTAAATGCTGCTGGGCGCCAACTGATTCAGCCACGCCCTAGCTGAGCCTTCCAACATGAGGGGCAAATGCTTCATGGCCACCTCATCGTTGCCGCCGCCAATCTGCACAGCCACTCGGTAATCCTCAATCCATGTGTCAGGCTTGGACTCACCGGTGAACTTGCTAATTCCAGTCGCTAGCCGGAAGTTGGGAGGGATCACCGCAGCTCTGATGGCCCGACTGAAACATTCAGGCCCCGAGGCGTGTGTCCTGGTGCCGGTGGGCGTATCTCTGTTGTGGCCCTCTCGATGAGCCCTGTTCCTATCCACCAGACCTTGAACGAGGATGGATCTCGCGTCAAAGCCTGGGTCTCTGGGGTCGACTGGGATCCTCTACCCAGTGTTATGGGGGCGCCTGTCGTCTCGATGTCGAGGTGCATATGATCCACTCCTCGGGGGAGGGGACGGCACCCGACGCCCATCATCACGGTCGGGTCGGTGATCATATTGTTCGTTCCTCCTATACTGATCGTGCCGGTCTCCACGCCCCTCATGCCTCGGGGGCGATCTCGGGCTGTGAGCCGACTGGACGGTCTCCGTTGCGACAGATCGACTGTGGATCCTGTCCCGCGACTGAGAGACGGCGGAATTCTGATTTCCCGCCGCTCGGAGCAATGCTCTGATCTGCAGCAATCCTCTGCCGGCCTCCGACTAGGAGGGATGGATTGACTCCGCTATGCAGGCCGCGGCAGCTAGGTTCTGAACCGGAGTTCGGTACACCTGCGGTGGCGGGAAGAGCTGACGTCGACTGGGTTCGGGAGCTTGATGGCGTCGACTGGACTCGGGAGCCTGTTGGCGTCGACTGGACTCGGGAGCCCGCTGACGCGCCCGCTCGTCGAGAGCTCGCTGTAGATTCTCCAGTCGAGTGCGCTCGGCTAGATTAGCCAAGCGCGCGTCCTCCAAGGCCCGGGCCTCGGGGGTTTCTCCAACAATAGGTGTGTAGAGCGCGTCCATGTTCCGGCGATGAAGCTCCTCCCGTTGCAATGACGTAAGAGGCTCGGGGAGGTATTCGTCGTGAGGGTGCGACGGATCGCCCCTATCGGCACCATCATCAGCGCGATGGAATCCAGGGGGACTGCGTGTCCCCTCGACTGCCAGAACCTCCGCCAAAGGGTCGCTGCTGTCACACTCGGAAGTGGTCTCCGTGGAGCTAGTCGACAGATCGAACAGGCCGCAGAGGGATTCGTCAGGCTCAATTGCAGCAACTTGCGGGGTCGCCGACTGGCGAGCCGCGGCGTGCTTCATCCACCGCTGGAGCCTCGACCGACCCGAGCGCTTGCGCTGGCGGGAGACAGGACGGGGAGATGGCACGGGAGTCGACCGATATGGGGTCGATGGCTGCCTCAGGAGGACGCCACGGACGCACGCACGGAAGTGCGTCGCACCGCGGACGGGGAGCATGCCGACGTCAAGCGGCGCCTCCTGGAGCCAGGCGGAGTCGTCGGCGATGAAAGTGAGTCCGTCGAGACGGATCTCGCGGCCCTCCGCCAAAGCTCCGCAGGAAAACATGATCAAGTGGATCGGAAAGATCGCAACTTCTCCAATTAGGCGCTAAGACTAACGCCCCACGGTGGGCGCCAACTGTCGTGGTTCTAAGTCTGACAGTGAGGTAGGGGGTGTGTATGGAGAGGCTAGACCTTAGCTATTGGGAAGCTGTAAGCACGCAAGGTTTACGAGTTCAGGCCCTTCTCTGAGGAAGTAACAGCCCTACGTCTCGGTGCCCGGAGGCGGTCGATTGGATTATGCGTGTGTAAAATGACAGGGGTGCGAACCCTTGATACTGAGGAGGGGGTGGCTTATATAGAGTTCGCCAGCCCTCTCCTGCCCTCAGTAATGCAGGGTTTAAGGTACATTTAAGGTGGGCGTTACTGATAACGTCCCTAATAAAGTGTCATAATAATCATAAAGACTACTTAATAGCCGACCGTTTGCCTGCGAAGTGACTTGAGGTCTTCTGGCAGTCGAGTGGTTGGCTTCTTGGTCGAGTGACAGCTTCTTGGTCGAGTGTCTTCAACCCGTCGAGTGGGATATCTTCAAGTTGTTTGAAAGGCGACTTCCTCTAAGGATGTCCTACGGTAGGGCTCTTTAGGACGGGTCCGTGTCCCTACCGTAGGTACATGACTTCATCATCAGTAGCCCTTGAGACTTGAAACAGTTGACGTAACTAATTTAAGGATCATTATTTGTGCAGGTTCTTACAGAGAAGAATTCTCAATTGTCTCATGAGCTCGACGAGTGCAAGGCCCAGCTAGGGGCCGTTGTTGCCGCGTTGAAGGAGTCTGAGGAGGGTCCCTCTGGTAACACTTGTTTCCATTGCAAAGAATACGGGTACCGGGTAGTATGCGGCATTTATGCAAATCTAACAATAGATGTTACAGGTGGCCCCAGAGTGAATCCGGAGGCCATGGCGGTGGATGCGGCACATGATGATCGACGGTGAAATTCTGGCGAGCGCGTGCTTACGCGAGTCAGGCAGGAGAAAAATGATCTCCAAGACGCCAATATCCAGCTGGGCGTGGAACTGAAAGATGTCCGAGCCCAGCTTGCGGACTCCGTGAAGGAGAATAAACGGCTTCGACGTGGCATTTTTAGTAAGTGCTTGAACAAACTTTTAAAGGAGTTCGGCGAAGAAGCCGGCTAACAGAGTTATGTCTGCAGGTATGCTGACGGGTAGTCCCGCGGAGGAGATGCCCGGGTCTTTGGGTGATCTTCTACCAGAGCTCTCACAACTGCACGAACAAGTTCAGCAGGTGATGCAGGGTATTACCCAAGCCTTGTGGCCATCCGCGTCCCCGCCCGGAGGCATAGGGGAGCTTATAGAGAAGCTCAAGGGAGCGTGGCGGCGCTTTCGACTATGGAAGATATCCGCCTGCCGACAAGGTGCAAGGGAAGCCTGGGCTATGGTGAAGATGCGCTATGCCAAAGCGGACCCGAACCACATGGCCGAGGTCGGACCTGTGGGGCCTGATGGGAAAGAGATCCCCGTCAGTTTAGTGTATGATCAAGTAGAATTAGCCACAAAGTATTCCCAACAGTATTGTAGGCTAGACAGCCTGTTGGATGGTATAGAAGAAGAATTGAATCAGTCTTAGCGACTGTGTAATTCAAGTGACATATGTAATGTCCCTAGCTGGATTGTAAATCATTTGTCATGGCGGACCTTCTCGCTTCGACCTCTGGACCTGATAGTCCGGAGTGTATCCGAATACCGGCTCGGTTATGTAAAAACCAGGGTATGCATGGAGACAAGGTGTAGGGGTCATAAGTGCTTGAACAGACAAGTACCCAACTAGTTATGTTATATTACATGGGTAGTAAGAAACATCTTCTAGGGAGAATAGTTATGTTAAGGGTTCCTTTCCCTGGGTACGCATGCCCTAATGTGCATATTCAAACTGCGAAAAGAGATGCAAGATATAAACATCTGGGGGCATGTTTCAAATTAGATAAAACTCATCTTCTATTCACCAACTGAATATTCCCTTAAGAACGCTAGCTTTCGGCTTCACCCAGTCTGAGGTACACATCCGGCTGACCCAGCAGTAATAATCGAAGAGGTGCTCCCCTTATGCCCTAGCTGAATTAATGGAAACCTAGGGCATAAATACAAGATCCAGGCAACCCAGCTTGGCCAAAACTTAATTCATATCGATGCATATAATGGCGAAAAAAGGTACATGCAGAAGGATAACACATGTATGGGACGTAAAGCCCAGGAAAATAGTTAGGTTAAGCTTCTGCATAAGAAGCCCCCAGGTATAATGAGCGCAGTTAGTGCCTCAAGATTGTGTAACCAAGACACAAGTATAGCCTTTAAGGGCCTTGAAGAGAGTAAAAATGGAGAAAGAGAGAAAAGACATATATGCAAAAAAATGACAGAGGTGAGGAGACGAACATAGAGTCCGGCGCTAGGCGTAGAATCGACGCTAGGCGTAGAATCTTCGGAGTCTGGCTGCATTCCATGGGTTTGGCTCGAGTCGATTATCCGATGCATCCCACAGACAGTACGCTCCACCAGTCAGAATCTGGTCAATAATGAAGGGACCCTCCCATTTGGGCTTGAGCTTGTTCTTTTTCTTCTCCGGCAGGCGTAGAACTAGTTCGCCAATGTTATAAGTTTTGGCCCGTACTTCTCTGCTTTGATACCTTCGAGCCTGTTGCTGATAGAATGCGGAACGGGCCTTTGCCACATCGTGTTCCTCCTCCAGGGCATCCAAACTGTCATGCCGATCCAGCTCGGCCTCTTTTTCTTCGTACATGCGCACTCGAGGTGAGTCATGAATTATGTCGCAAGGCAGAACCGCCTCTGCGCCGTACACCATAAAGAACGGTGTGTATCCGGTAGTGCGATTCGGCGTGGTCCGCAGCCCCCATACTACGGAGTCGAGCTCCTCTACCCAGTGCGTGTTTGACTCCTTTAAGGACCGCACTAATCTGGGTTAAATGTCGCTCATGATAAGACCATTCGCTCGTTTGACTTGACCGTTAGTTTGCGGGTGATAGACAGAAGCATAATCGAGCTTGATGCCCATGTTGCTGCACCAAAGTTTCACCTCGTCGGCTGTAAAGTTCGTGCCGTTGTCAGTGATGATGCGGTGGGGGACGCCATGACAATGTACGACCCCAGATATGAAGTCTATCACCGGTCCGGATTCAGCCGTTTTGACAGGTTTGGCTTCTATCCATTTGGTGAATTTATCCACCATGACCAGTAAGTACTTTTTTCTTATGAGTTCCCCCTTTAAGGGGTCCGACCATATCAAGCCCCCAGACCGCAAAGGGCCAAGTAATGGGGATTGTTTGGAGAGCGGTAGGAGGCATATGGCTCAGGTTTGCAAATAGCTGGCAACCGACGCAATGCTGGACCAGATGCTGCGCATCTGCCCGGGCCGTCGGCCAATAGAAACCTGTATGGAAGGAGTTTCTTACAAGGGCCCGGGCTGCGGCGTGATGGCTGCCGAGTCCGGCATGGATTTTTGCCAAAAGCTTCCGCCCTTCCTCTTCGGAGATGCACCTTTGAAGGACTGCGGTAGTGCTTTTCTTATAAAGCTCTCCCTCGTGGACCTTGTAGGCTTTAGATCCCCGCACTATGCAGCGTGCCTCATTTTGCTCCTCGGGTAGTTCCTGCCTGGTTAGGTAGGCCAGGAATGGTTCTGTCCATGGGGCGATGACGGCCATTATTACGTGGGTTGAAGGTGTTATTTTGATGGCAGAGCCTCCGATTGTGTCAGAGTGTTCGGTATCTGGGGTTGTGGCCGGGTCCGAACTATTGTTGCCGGTGTCCCCTTCCCATACCACAGATGGTCTAAATAGTTTTTCCAGGAAGATGTTCGGTGGGACAGGGTCGCGTTTAGTGCCGATACGGGCGAGGATGTCCGCCGCCTAGTTGTTTTCCTGAGCCACATGGTGGAATTCAAGCCCCTCAAACCGAGCTGGCATTTTGAGGACGGCGTTACGATATGCCGCCATTTTCGGATCCTTGCAATCAAAGTCTCCATTTATTTGGGATATTGCAAGGTTCGAATCCCCACGCACCTCCTGGCATTGAATGCCCATGGAGACTGCCATCCGGAGATCGTGTAATAGGGCCTCGTATTCGGCTGCGTTATTGGAGTCTGTAGATAGTATTTGGAGTCCGTATTGCACTGTATCTCCGGTGGGGGGCGTCAGGACGACGCCAGCCCCCAGAACAGCCAGCATTTTAGATCCGTCGAAGTGCATGATCCAATTGGAGTATGCGACATACTCTTTAGGGAGTTCGACTTCTGTCCATTCGGCTACGAAATCGGCCAGTACTTGCGTCTTAATGGCTCGCTGTGGTTTATATGTTATGTCGAATGGGAGGAGCTCGATAGCCCATTTGGCAATCCGTCCCATGGCATCGCGCTTGTTTAGTACGTCGTTGAGTGGTACTTTGGAGACCACCGTAATTGAACACTCTTGAAAGTAGTGTCGTAATTTCTGGGATGCCATGAATACCGCGTATGCTATCTTTTGATAATGTGGGTACCGTGATTTGCATGGAGTGAGGACGGTGGATACATAATATACCGACTTTTGAAGTGGGAATTTATGTGCGTCCATCTCTCGTTCGACGACGAGCACTGCGCTTACAACTTGGTGAGTTGCCGCTATAAATAATAGCATTGGTTCGCCAACATCTGGCGCGGCCAAGATTGGGTTGGTGGCCAGGATGGCTTTTATTTCTTCTAGTTCGGCCGTGGCTGCATCCGTCCACTCGAAGTGTTCGGTGCGCCGAAGAAGGCGATAAAGTGGTTGCGGAGTGCTCGCTTACGCCTATTATTTAAGGCAAAGGTCTCGAAGACTGTTAATATTGTATTGTTATCCACGGGAGGGTGTTTTGGATGAGGAGATCCTCACCGCTCTTGGCCACCTGCCGGAGTACCCAACATGCTCTAAGGCCATGTGTTGATATGGTATCCGTTGTACTATGAATTTTGCAGGGCCCGTTAAGCCATCCCTCCAATACGGTTCCATGCCCTGTAGTGGGTTTTTTCTTCTTTGTAATTGAGTCGGGCGACTTATGAGAGTGCACCCTTTTACATCGGACTGGGGGTTTTGTCAGAGCAGGATTGTCCCAAAATTGTGTTTGGGTTTTCCAGGCGCTTTCCATCACACAATATTTCTGTACTATGGCCGCCAAGCCAGCGAAGTGTGCTATGTCATGGTGACTTATGGCGTTGAGGATTCCCTTGTCCGTGCAATTGTTGCAAAAGAACGAAATTGCATCTTCCTCGCAACAGTCCTTGACCTTGTTCATTACAAGGAGGAATCTGGACCAATAGTGATGTATTGTCTCTTGGGGCGCTTGCCAAATGTGGGAAAGATCGTTTGTACCTGGGTGGGTGGGTGGATTTAAGTCCAGACCTCGACCCAATCTGAGATCCCGGGGTAGTGGAGTTTCCAATCTTGGAAGTCCGGGCTCCGAGATGTTGCTCCGTGGGTTCGGTATGCGACCTAATTCTAGGTTCAGGGTTAGGGCGATGTCCTCCCGTGAGTGGGTATCCGACTCGGAGAGCTCGGGAATCCGGACATAGTTCGTCCTCAGGATAGAGGGAGAACCGCCGCATTGCTCCTCCACCACCGCTATTTGATGGGTGACCGGCGAAGAGTTAATCTCCCTTTGGTCGGGTTTAAGCCCGATCCGATCATAGTTCGTGGCGACTCCCAGAGCGGCGATGCGATCCAAGAGCTCGTTCAAAGAGGAGAGCTCCATTGGACCCATCTGCTCGGCGAATTTTGAGCCGATGTGGACGCTATTTTCGATGACCCAAGAAGTCATCGTCGACGCAGCGGCTGAGTGGGCGGTCATGACGAAGTTGCCTAGTCGGAGAGTTTGGCCTACAGCTAGGGCTCCCCCAGAAGTGATGTTGTCCTTGAAAATGAGACGAGCCATCCCCCCTTATGATGATGACACGGTGGAACTCTCAATGAAAGCACCAATGTCAGTGTCAAAACCGACGGATCTCGGGTAGGGGGTCCCGAACTGTGCGTCTAAGGCGGATGGTAACAGGAGACAGGGGACATGATGTTTACCCAGGTTTGGGCCCTCTTAATGGAGGTAATACCCTACATCCTGCTCGATTGTTCTTGATGATATGAGTATTACAAGAGTTGATCTACCACGAGATCGTAGAGGCTAGACCCTAGAAGCTAGCCTATGGTATGATTGTATCTTGTCCTACGGACTAAACCCTCCGGTTTATATAGACACCGGAGGGGGCTAGGGTTACACAAGGTCGGTTACAAGGGAGGAGATCTACATATCCGTATTGCCTAGCTTGCCTTCCACTCCAAGGAGAGTCCCATCTGGACACGGGACGAAGTCTTCAATCTCGTATCTTCATAGTCCAACAGTCCAGCCAAAGGATATAGTCCGGCTGTCCGAAGACCCCCTAATCCAGGACTCCCTCACCTACCGTCAACCATATCCTCGATTTCGCCAAAGCCGGCCGTCAGCATCACCTCCTTGTCGGTCCAGGCGGAACGTCCAATCTCGAACTCGGCGAGAAGACCCGCCTCCTTGTCCTCCGCCTCCTTCTGGGGCTTCTGGAGATGCTCTGCCTGCAACGCCAGCTGTGTGGCCAACCGGTCACGTTCTTCAGCCAGCTTGCTGCAGTCCACCTCTTTGGCATGCAGCGCAGAGTTGGCTTTGCCCAGTTGCCGTTGAAGGATGGCGTTGGCCTCTACAAAATCAGAAAAAGAAGGAAACGACAACAATCAGCAAAGAAAGATGTAGTGCCAGGAAGATCCGGCCCGACTGCTCAGCAGTCGGCCCGGATCTCAGGGACTACAGCCCCGGGTGCGCCAGCGCGCCCCCGCAGAAAGAAGAGGACTTACTCCGGCTCTCCGACAAGTCGGCGGCGTGTTGATCCAACTCCTGGACTCTGGAGTTGAAGGCGGCCGCGCGGAGGTTATGATAGTCCTGCAGCAAATATATTAGTACTCGGAGCTTGCTAGTTAGAGTTCCGGGCCGCCTGCTCAGCAGCCGGCCCCGAACTCGGGGACTACACCCAGTGTGTGCGCTGGCGCGCCCCCACGAAGCAATACAAAAATTGAAAATAAAGGAGCAAGAGGTATACCCGGATGGCCTCTCGCGACTCCAGGAACGCCTTGTTGCAATGCTTGAGAGCATTGGCCTTGGCGCGGAGTTTGGCTTGGACCTCCAGGACTGCCTTGTTCAGGTGGGTCGTCCCGCCTCCCTGCGCCCATCCAGCAGGCGCGGCGCTGGTCGCCTCGCTGTCCAGGATGGAGGAGCTCGCGGTGCCGACCTCCAGTGGGCGTGGCGCCGAGGCCGCCTTTGCAGGCCGGTGGCGCAAGGGTGTGCGGGCCCCGGGAGTCGTGCCCCTCACCATCTCATTTCCGGCCGGCGGCACCGGTGGGTCAGCCGGCTGCTTATCTCGCGCCTCCTCGGAAGGTGGTCGCGGGGGCACAATTACATTTGGAATGGCGGCGTCGCCGCCCTCCCTCTCCATGGTAGCCTCCCTCTCCATGGTAGGGTGCTCGCCGCCGGTTTCCCCAGTCTGCGCCACAAACTCCAGTGGTGGTGGCGCAGAGTTCAGGGGCACGACGAACATCGCCGACTGATGGCGCGCAGCTTCCTTAGCCTCCTTCTTCGCCGCATCAGCTTCCTCGGCCTCCGCCAGCTTCCTCAGGGTGGCGGCCTCCGCCCTGTCCGCCTCCGCCTTCTCCAGGCGGGTGGCATCCTCGCGCGCCTCCCGCGCGTTCTGCTCCGTCGCCTCCCGGAGGTCGGATGCCGGATCGATCCGCCGGGTGGTAGTGGAAGTCTCCACCGACCCCACGATGGAGGCACCGGTCGACTTCTCAAGAGTGAGCGGGGCCCTAAATCAAGGGGAACGAAGTAGAGAAGACTCAGATGAGATCGTCAAGAAAGGAGAAGGTACGAAGGAAGTCAGAACTTACGCAGAAACCAGCGGCCGCGTCTTCACCACCTTGCGAAAGCGGTCGGCTTTCGCGGCCGCTTCGTCCCGCTTGGTCGCCGCAGCCGAGCCCCTAGGTTTCTTCGGCCAGCTGCCAAACAGGCTCGGCGTGGCTCTGCGCTTATGCGCGCCGCCTCGGGCTGCCGGCGCGCCAGACGAGCTCACGCCCTACTGGTCGGAGCCCGGCTGGCGGCATGGGACGACTTCCCCCGTGTCGTCATCTGGCCAGTCCTCGAGGCTGGCTCCGAGCCCTGAGCCACCTGCAGCGCCGGCTCCTCCCTCGGCGTCGTCCTCCAAGGCCGCCGCCCCCAAGTCGGGGTCATCTACGTCGCTCTCCGCTCGGTGAGGGAGAAATCGATGCTCCAGCCCTGTGGCGCTGGCTGCCGACTGGAGGAGGGTGCTCTGTCCAAAGAGCCAGCTGGTCAGATTAGAGAAATGGAACCCGACAAAGAGGAAGAAAAATAGAAGGAAGGGGAAATTACCATAGGCGGAGGGGTGGCACGGGAATACGTATCCTTGCCAAACTGCCACTCCTCCGTGAGCTTGCAGTTCGCAAGGTAGTTCACCATGTGAGCTACCTCTGCGTGAGGCATCTCTTTGGTGCACAGCCGGCTTGGATCATGATGACCGCTCATCTGACTTATCATGTGAGGGTGGCCCTGGAGCGGGAGCACCCAACGCGCCACGAAGGCAAACAGCAAGTCAGACCTGGTCAGGCCCTCCGACTGTACCAGCACGCGGAGCCGTGTGATGGCGGCGGCTCCAGAAGGCGACAGCGTCTTGGCCCGGTACGACCAGCTAGGCCGCTTCCTAATCGGCAGGCCGGCAATGTAAGCTGGTAGGTTGACCCAGTCACCCTCCGTGAAGATGCTCTTCACGTAAAAGTACGACTGCTGCCACAACTTCACCGACTGGATCAGCGGGATGGAAGGAAATGGATTGTCAGCCCCCGGCCTCCGCACCATGATGAAGGCGCCGCATTGAGCCGGCACCCCCGCGACGACGGTGCCAAGCTTGGAGTAGAAGAACTCCCCCCAGAGCTCGATGGTGGGGAGGATGCCGAGGAAGCTTTCACACAATGTGATGAAGGCGGATAGCAGCACCACCGTGTTCGGGGTGAGGTGGTGCGGCTGGAGATTGTAGAATTCGAGGAAGGCTCGGAGAAAGCCGCTGTCCGGCAGGCTGAGGCCGTGCAGGCAGTGCGAGCGGAAGATGACCCGCTCGCCCTCCTCCGGCACTGGCAATATCTCCCCCTTCGACACGAGATGAACCCCCACGTAATCCGTGTGGGGCAGCCGCCGCGTCTGGCGGAGGAAGTCGAGGTGGTCCTCGTGAACTATGGAGCCGTCCCAGGCTCCGGCACACGCCATGAGGACGAGGGGCTGGTGGACGAGCTCGATCGAGACAAGCTGCGGCAGCGCTTCGACAAGGCTCGGGCGCTGCGGCAGGGAGAAGGAGTGGAAGAAAGAGTGGGCGGAGGGGCGCGCGTGCGTTCCCACTTCCCCTCCTCCCCCTACTTATAGCTTGCGGGCTATAACGCCAAGGGGTGGGTGTGGGAACGTGGGATTAACTGTGCCCACGACCCCACGCCCCCACCTTTACCGCGCGAATATTGCGTGCACTAACTCCACGGAGAAGCCCAACCGCCTACCTCGGCCGCCGTGGATCCGCTCGCAGCCCGAGGCCCGGTGGTGGCGGGCCCGACCTGTGGTCGTGTCCCGTCATGCGCGTGGGCTGGCAGGACGACCCGGCCAGCCAGCGCCACATGGCATGCCCACAGTAGACGAACGACAGAGAAGCTTATCAAGCACGCCGCCTGATTCCCACCAACGCATTCAAAATCCCAGAAGGATCCAACTCGACGCAACCGATTCCCGTCGGCCGGCTCCTCATGAGTCGGACGAAGCTTCCTTTAGGGCACCCAGAAGACGAAACTATTGAGGCTCCCCGGCTCCTCAACTGTGGCCCGTCACCAGCTTCGGGGACTACTGTCGAAGTAATGGGCCACGGGTAGCCTAACCCGAGCCCCCGAGCCATTTAAGACAACGGGGCTGGCTGCGCCCCTCAAAGACGTCAAGATAAAGACTCCGCCTTCTGGCGGCCGGTTGGCCAAGCGGCCGACTGGTCGAAGGCGGCCGAATTCCCGAGGACGGCATCCCGATGGGCTGACTCCTAGAGAGCGGCCTCCAAAGAGGCCGGCTCCTAGCAGCCGGCCCGTGGCGCCCTCAAAGTCTGTGCCCTCATCAAAGAGACAAGACGGGGTACGGCTACAGTGCAAGCCTTCCCCCCGAATCCAGGGACGGGCGTGGCCACGGTGCCCCGTACATGTAGAGATCTCCGCACGACGCGGCACTGTTGCCTCTTCCCCCATACGTCACACCTGACAAACGGAGTCATGTTCCCACGAAGGCCTTTCAGGTATGGCTTGCAGACGGCGGGCCCTACCTGGCAGCCAGAGCCCTGGAGACGGAGGAGGCTTGGGCAGCCGGACCTCGGAGGAGCCGGCTACCAGCAGGCGGCCAATCCCTCCCTCGGGCCCCATACGCCATCAACCAGACGAGACACGGACTGGCAACAGTGATCGCCCACCAGGCGGCGAGACTGTAGCCACGCTTCCCCGACCAAGCCTGTGTCATTAGCGTTACGGCTACAGTGGTTAGTAGCCAGCAAGACCCGCAAGCGGCGGAAGCGGCTTGTCGGCTCCGTACCAGACCAGACTGTGAGGCCCACCAGGCGGCGGGCCCCAGCTATCGGCAAAGAGGCCGGCGACTAGAGAGAATGACGACCGGGCCCTACACCCGGCCAGATTACCGTTGTGCCCCTGGGGGGTAGGCCTATATAAACCCCCAGGGCACCCATGCAAAGGGTTCGGCCCTGTTAGGACTAGACTCATACCTAGAGGAGGAGAGAGCGTGCTTGCCTTCCTCCACCTCTTGCAAACAGCTCGAGGAGCACCATTGTACCACTTACACATTAGTGATCATGCGGAGACCCCACAGAGTAGGACTAGGGGTGTTATCTCCTAGGAGAGCCCCGAACCTGGGTAAAGTACGTCGGCATTCATGTCTATGACTCATCCCTCTTCCAGGCACCGGCGACGTTCTACTCGCTCCCACCATGATAAGCCATCCTTTGGCATATGTCGCACCCAACCCCCGACAGAGATGATGTTATGTCATTGTTGATAATTTCCCTTCGTGTTTCATGATTCACAATTTGTCAAGAATGAGGTATTTTAAATCCATCATTTTCTCTTGTCTTAAGACATCTTTTCAACCAATCAATCTCTTCATTGGAGTTCTCTTGGGTTATATTTCAGCTAAAGCTTTTCCTAAGGATTGTTGCTATTTATGGTGCTTATAAATGACCCAAGTTCTTCACTTATCCTCCCGGTGAAATAAGCTTCTCGTCTCCTTGTTGATATAAATCCAATCTACTGTTTCCGCTAGTGGCAAATTTTCACCTCAAATTTTGAGATGTTTTCCATAAGCCCACAACAAGCTTATTCATTTCGTTGTTGGTTTTCCAACAACTCCGTTATAATTTTCTTGGAAGGGTGTTTTCCAAACTCATTTGTGGTAGAAGTTGGCATTTTCTTCTCCATTCTTTCATTCCAATGATCGATCCTATATTCTTTCTCCCGGAGGCTTTGTGATGTTGCTCTTTTCACTCATCATCTCGAATTGTGAGGATCGTGTTCTTTTCGGGCTTATCCAATTAACCTGAGTGTTGTGTCATCTCTTCAAGTTCTTTTCATCTTATCAAGTCTCGCATCTCTTTTCAACCGGGGTGCTATTCGAATTTGTTCTTCCTTGTTCCTTGTTTATCTTGTTTCAACCAGAGTGGTTTCAATTCCTTCTTCTCCATTGTGCTCGGCATTCATAGTTTTGCAACCTACAAGGTTCTAGTAATGTTCCTTGTTCCTTTTTTCTAACGGAGAGTTTTCAACTTTGTTCATCTTCGTTGTATTCTGCCTTTCTATTTGTTCAACCTCTCAAGGTTCCTTGGTTTCACTCGTTTGTCAAAGAAGAAACTTTGTTTTAACTCTTCATCTTTCGTTTTTCCCTCTGGTGCCACCCTAGATCTCGGGACGATATCCTCTTGTAGTGGTGGAGTGTTGTAACGCCCCGAGACTGTTGCGCCAGCTGTCTTCCAATTATTCGTTGTCTTTGCCATGTCATTTTCTTGCGTGTTGCATCTTGTCATGTCATCATTTGCATTGCATCATCATGTTTTCAAAACTTGCATTTGTCCGGGTTCCCCCAGTTCCGTTTGTTGTCTGTTCTAAGCCCAGACACACTTGCACATGCCCGCGGCACGTCCGAAATATTATTTTGTAAGTGGCTGGAAAATGTTCTCATAATGGGCTGAAAGTTGGCATGTCGTGTTGTTATGTTGTCAGTAGACCGCCTGCCAAGTATCATCGCATTCGGAGTCCGTTTGACGCCCCAATAGTTGGTCAAATCGTCGGACGTTTTTGGTCTCCGCAAACAGTCGTCGGGCCTCTCTCTCTTCTTTCTCTCAGCCCAAGGCTTTCTGCACAGTCCACTACCTACCGCCAGGTCCAATCTAACCTCTCTCGTCAGCCCGTGGCCCTCCTCGTGCGCGCGTCCGAAAGTTGTCCCGAACCCGACCCGAGCAGTCCTGACCGATGGATCCGGATCATCCCCAAATATCCCCTAATTATCTTCGGTTTCTCTTTTGGACTACATAATCCATTTATTCCGGACCGCCCGATCGCAATCGGAGGATCCAAATCATCCCCCTTTCATATATATATATAGACCCTAGTCAATTTTTAGACCCAAATCCCTAATTTCTAGGGATCCTCCTAGCTGCTGCCACCACTCCTCTTGACTCCTCCAACCTCGGGATCAATCCCCATCCAATCCGTGTGTGCATCCCCGATCCAAAATCCTCTTGATCTCTCCCCACCAACCACCGGCCTCCTCTGCTTCACTTCGAGACCCCAACAGCCGAGCCCCTTGTGCGCCACCCTGCTCGAGGAGGAGCTCGACCTGTTGCCGCGACCACCACCGGCGACCAGGACCAGGACGTCCCCGCGCCGCACCCTGCCTCTCCTTCTCTTTTCCTTCTTCCCCTTTTTTTTCTCTCTCCCTCACCCCGCGGTATCTCTCTCTCTCTCTCTTTCTTCAGGGAGAACAGAAGCATGCCCCGCCATGGCCGCCTCGTCCCGGAGCAAGCTCGTTGACATCCTTCATCTTCCTGCGCCGAGCGCTGCCACGGATCCAAAGAACGCCCTCTACCTCGCCAAGTCCCGTGCCAAGCCTCCGCGTCGCCGGAGCCCTGTGCAGCTGCACCGCTGCCTGTCTGCACCTCCCCTACTTTGTGCAGCCGCCGCCGTGCCCCGCGACCCCGCCTGCAAGCTGTCACAGTCGCTGCTCTACTTCAGATCGAGCAGAAGAGGATGCTCGCGCCTCTACCCGAGCACCTCCAGGACCTTGTCTGCCCCGCCGTGTCCGGCCGCCAGCAGCCTCCAGCTCCGCCCTCGTTGTCGTGTCGCTCTTCTGCTTCCATCGTCGCCCGCGCGCCAAGTTCTGCTGCGCCTCGTTCATGGATGAAGGAGCACGAGCTCCCTCCTCCTCGTTGCACTCACCGCCCGCCGGAGTTGCCCCGGTCGCCGCCTCGTCAAGCTCGTCGATAGTCGCCCTGCCTGCAAGCGTCCCCGGTCGTGAGTTGTGACCCTGTTAAGCGCTGCCTCCTCTGCCGTCCAAGCACGTTCCCGGTCAGAGCCGTCGTCCGGGAGACCCGCGCCCCTGCCGAACCTGCCTCGCCGGAGCCTCGCCGGTTTTCTCGCCATCACCGGCCTCCCCTGCTCCTGCATCGAGCAGGAGAAGAGCGCACGAGGTCAGCGCCTCCACTCGCCCGCGTTGACCCGAGCCGCTGCGTCGGCCTGCCTCCCATCCAGCGCTGAGGCCCGGCAGCGACCCGGCCTGCTTCCCCTCCAACTCATGGGCCAAGCCCATGGTGAGCCACTGCTGCGCCTCCCCTTCCACTATTGGGCTAGTTAGAATCGGCCCATAGGGTTTTTCCCTACTGCTGCGATTTTGTCCAATTTCCAGAGAGTGCAGTTTTACAGAAAACCCCTCCAACTTCATGCATATGATAACTCACCAACCATTCATCTTTTGTAAATAACTTATATATGAAAAATGCTTAGAATCCTGTCTAGTTTCATTATATCCAACTTTCATGCATGTTTAAAATGTTTAAAATATTGTTTGGTTAAATTTTCTCATTTGCCATGTTAAAATGCTTTATTTCATAACTTAATAACCGTAGCACCAAATTTAATAAAATTTATATGTAAATGGGGTAAAAAATGCCTGGTTTAACATGGTGTACTTACTTTGCATGTTTAATAAATCTAAAATTGTGTTTAGGGCAGAATAGTACCAAACCCAAAATATGCACATGAGGATTTTTCTGGACTTGTTGCTTGTTGTTTCGACCTCATTTAAATTTGCCTAGATAGGTAGTTTTATTATGCTTCCACTCTTGCCATGTTTAATAACATTTAACATTGCAGGGTACATAAATGAGAGAGAACTAAATAATTGACGTGGTGTTTCGTCAATATGAAACGGAGTTGCATATTGAGCTCCACTTAATTTGTAGGATTGTTTGTGCATTTTGCTTTGCCATGCCTCTTTAAACCGGACATGCATCATACTTCGATGTGCATCATGCCATGTTTATGTGATGGTTGTTTACTATGTTGCTTGCTTCTTTCCGGGTTGCTTCCCTTGTTAGGTTCGGTTCCGTTCCGGAGTTGTGAGGATTCGTTCAACTACGTCCGATTGTCTTCTCCATGGACTCGTTCTTCTTCCTTGCGGGATCTCAGCAAAGATGACCATACCCTCGAAATCACTTCTATCTTTGCTTGCTACTTGTTCGCCCTATCGCTATGTCGCGCTACCTACCACTTGTTTATGATGCCTCCCATATTGCCATGTCAAGCCTCTAACCCACCTTCCTAGCAAACCGTTGTTTGGCTATGTTACCACTTTGCTCAGCCCCTTTTAAAGCATTGTTAGTTGCAGGTGAAGCTAAAGTTTGTTCCATGTTGGAACATGGATATTGTTGGGATACACAATATCTCTTATTTAATTAATGCATCTATATACTTGGTAAAGGGTGGAAGGCTCAGCCTTATGCCTGGTGTTTTGTTCCACTCTTGCCGCCCTAGTTTCCATCATACCGGTGTTATGTTCCTTGATTTTGCGTTCCTTACATGGTTGGGTGTTATGGGAACCCCTTGACAGTTTGCTTTTAATAAAACTCCTATAGCAAGGCCCAACCTTGGTTTTACATTTGCCTAACAACCTATTACCCTTCCCTTGGGTCGGCCAACCCAAGGGTCATCTTTATTTTAACCCCACCCCCCCCCTAGCCAGTGCTTGTCTAAGTGTTGGTCCGAACCAAGCTGCCTATGGGGCCACCTCTGGGAAACTTGAGGTTTGGTTTTACTCATAGCTAGTCTCATGTAACATCCCAAATTTTCAATTTGGAATGTTATACATTAGATCAT
Organism: Triticum monococcum; assembly: GCA_034509565.1. Lineage (NCBI taxonomy): Eukaryota > Viridiplantae > Streptophyta > Magnoliopsida > Poales > Poaceae > Triticum > Triticum monococcum. The sequence goes on from CM067844.1 coordinate 414,608,948, forward strand.
CATTGCATATCATATTTTATTTTGCATTTTGGTTGATCCTAGAAAATTCTACGCAACTCAAGGACCCACGGGGAGAGTTGGGGATTTCGTTATTTTCATATTTGAGTTTTTCTCAAATTTTGATAATAGGATCATTTGATTTTATTTATTTTATCATCAATTATTTCTATTACAAAAATATGAGAGAGGGAATAAAATGACTTTCCCAAAATAGAGAAATATTGAGGATTTAATAATAAAATCAAATAAGATTTTATTTCAGAGTTTTTCGGTGTTTTATTTGAATTTAGAATAAATGTGCGTTTTCCAAAATTGCATTTAGGGCCCAAATAAATGTTCACTTTGTCGGGCTTGATTTTAGAAGCCCGGGAAAATTTATTTCGGGATTTTTGGAGTCCGTTTAGTATTTCTTTTTATTTTTCTTCCGAGCGTAATTATTAAAAAAAAGGAACCGACCTACGGGTCGTGTCCGACTAGGACTCCCGGCCCGTAGGGGCATTATAAGCCGGCCCACCCCGGGGGGGGGGGGGGACCCTAGCCAGCGCCCCGCCGCGCCACCCCGCCAGCCGGAGCCGCCGCCCCGCCGCACGCCCGCCAAGGTTCGCCGCCGCCTCGTAGTCCCCGCCGCCTGTTTTTTTTAGAAAACCGAACGGTTTTCCGTCGGGTTTTTTTTATTTTTTTTGTTTTCGTTTTTTTCTAGATCGGTTTTTTTCCGGTTTAGGTTAAATAGTGAGCGTTCGCTCGTTTGTTCGTTTAAACGAACATGTTCATCGTTTAGATCTGGATAACGAACGTTCGTTCGTTAATCCGTTCGTCGTTTTCTTTTCTCGGATTAAATCCGCGATTTTTCTGATCGCGATTCCTGATCCGATTTTCGTTTTAGTATAACTTTTCGCTCGTTTATCGGAATCAGGCGATTCAAGCGCCTAGAGTTTCGTCTCGAAACCCTCTATCTGTTTAACCAACTTAAACAAGATTTTGCTACTGTAAAACTTGCCCTAGATCCAGATTACTAGAACGAAGTTGTTTTCTTTCGCCGTTTGACTTTCGTTGCTTCGTTCGATTTGATTCTTTTTGCCAACCGGAGTTCTTAAGTTGAACCTTCTGGTTAGATCTCTTATTTGAGTTTTACCTATGCATTAGATGAGTAATTATTGTATGCTTGTTTGTTTGTTTGCGATAGAGTACCCGGAGTGCGCCGCCTGTTACTTCGAATTGTTAGGTTTCCCGGATCATCAGCAAGGCAAGTAACACTTTGATCATACTTTTCTACTACCCAGTTTTATTGCATTAGATCAATCCTCACACATTGCATGGTTAGGATCTAATTAAATTGTGGGATGGGAAGTAGATGAGGTAGTACCTATTACCTGTTTACTATCAAACCTTTGGGAGTTACTTCTACGTTTGCTTATTATGCCATGCTATGCTAGTAGACGCGGACTGGGTGAGTGATATCCATGACAGATGTGAGATTGTTAATTAATGGTTTATCTAAGGTGGCAACATAAACACACATCTGGGTGGATTGAGGCACCTGGGTATTCCAGGACTTGCCTGTTTTCTTTTGGACCGCCACCCAGGCTCAAAGGGATCATGGGATTATTCATGCTAGAAACTTCCGTGTGCAGCCACAAGCTATTATGGGCTCTAGCATAGTTGACTAAGTTGTGCGAACTCTTACAGCGGTAGACTAGCAGATGTAGGGGATGTGGGTGGTACGGTCTACCCAATCGTAAGGTGCTAGCGCTTCTGAAAGACTATGTCTCGGTCATCCGTCTTCTCAAACACCATGTAGTGCGAGAAAACAAACGGAGGCGATCGAGTCTTGTGGGGAAAAGTGCGCAAACCTCTGCAAAGTGTAACAAACTAATCATGGTTAGCCGTGTCCCCGGTTATGAACATATTGAGTATCTAGTACCTGGATTTTCATGTGAATCTCAACATGTTACTCTAAATTAATTTTGTTGGGTTATGTTTAATGATGATGCTTAATTGGGATTGAGAATGCTGTCAACCATTCTCAATGTTTAACAACTACCACGATAGTAATTAAATTCTATTCCTTTGAAGTAGGGAAAATTGGCTTTACGCAAAACTGTAACCATAGAGCTTTCCACCAGCCAAATATGCATATAGTATAGCTGTTCATTCCATTACTCTCTATGTGTTACATTGTCAGCATCTTCCATGTGCTGACCCGTTTTTGGGCTGCAACGTTAATGTTGCAGACTTTTCAAACGATGATTAAGGAGTTTTAGGTCGTGGTTCTATACTCAGTGATGCCGTTGGAGTTGATGGACTCACTTATCTTCCAAGCCTTCCGTTGTTATCGTTATTAGATGGCCTTAAGCCATATTTATTGTATTAAGTTCTCTTTTGAGACACTCGATGTAATAAGTGTGTGATTGCTACTCTGCTATAAATCCTCTGAGTACTGTGTGGTGTCAGCATTACTGATCCAGGGATGACACCGGAGCACAGAGATCAGACTATTTGAGGTCTGGTCGCTACAGAGATGGTATCAGAGCACACGCTGACTATAGGACACGACCACTAAGTTACATACCTAGATCACTCTCTTCTCTTTGGACTTCTCATCTTTTCTACTCTTTAGGATGGCGGATGCAAGGAACAAGTTCACACAACCGGATGAAGATACACCCGTTGGACGCCACTTGAAGGAAGTCACTAGATACCTGAACATAGGAGTACCAAGCTTCACGGGAACCTACAACGCCACTTTACCTGAAGAAGAGCGTTGGATGATTCAAGTTCAAGTTCCAGGAAGGGCGTTCATGCCAGTCACTGAGCCCATAGAGTTTTCTTTTGATGCACCAACTTGGAGTCTAGGAAAGAGCATGGCAGCTCACATCGCCATGGGACGCATTGGAGAAGTCTACCGCAAGGATCTCAAGGATACTATCTACCAGATTTGTGGGCGCCGAGATGAACACTGGGAGATGATCAACACCAGGAAGGATAATTAATTGCAGCTTTTATCCAAGAGTTAAACCAGCACATTCGACGACAGGAGAACCAGATGTGCGCCGACATGATAGATCTGAAGAAGGCTAAGACTAGAATCAAGGAACTGGAGGAAGAACTCAAGGCTACACGTGAAGATTATGAAGAGGAAATTGAAGTATTGGTGGAGAAGAATGACGACCTGTTCAAGAAGATTGGAATATTTATGGGAGGCCCGACACCAGTAGATGAAGACGAAGAACCCAAGGAGATTAGCCCGGAAGACTACATCATCATCGACGGCACCAACTCGGAAGCAGATAGTAGCGATGATGACTATGTTGATGAAGCAGGAGTAGATATTACGGAGTCAACAACCGTAGAATATTTCTAGCAGACCACCTCATTAGTAGTAGTAGTCCACCATGTAAATATAGTAGTCCGAGTACTTTTGCGATAGTTAGATCGATTGTATGCCTTTGTTTTGATTGAATGAAGTGAATTGTTTGCTTTTGCCTCATGTGCATATGGGTAGTGTTTTCTCTTTAGACCCTCTCTATTCTTATATCTCATCTTTTCTAAACCCTCAGATGCCTCCGAGACGTGACCCCGGTTTTGCTTTCCCACCGGAGCTCACCCAGCTGATCCAGCAGCAGAACACATTGATGCAGTTGCTAGTCCAGAATCAGAATCAGGGGAACAACAACAACAACAACAACAACAACAACCCACCACCACCACCACCTGTTGACAACTTAGCCCGTTTTCTTAGGCTGAATCCGCTGGTGTTTTCCAGTAGCACCGAGCCGATAGTAGCAGATGATTGGCTCCGCAAGACAGCTAGGGAGTTGACCACAGCAGGATGCACAGATGCGGAGAAGGTGAAGTTTTCCGCACATCAGTTAGAAGGACCCGCAGCATCATGGTGGGAGAATTTCACAGCCACTTTCCCTGTAGACACTGTCACATGGGACCAGTTTCAGCAGGCTTTCCATACTGCCCATGTTTCAGCAGGAGCTATGGCCATGAAGAAGCATGAGTTTCGCAACTTGCGCCAAGGAGGAAGGACAGTTGGCCAGTATGTGGAGGAATTTAGTAAGTTAGCACGTTATGCCCCAGATGACGTCGCTACGGATGCAGCTAAGCAAGAGAAGTTTCTGGAAGGACTGAATGATGAGTTGAGCATGCAGTTGATGGTAGCCACTTTCAATAACTACCAGGAGTTGGTAGATCGTGCTCTTATGATTGAAGGGAAGCAGCAGCAAATTGAGAATCGCAAAAGGATGTATGGACAAGGAAAGTACAATTCAGGAGCTCAGCAGAAGCCACGTTTTACCCCTAGACCGGGAGGACATTTTCAGCATACCCATGGAGGAGGTAGCTCGCACAATCACAATCCCACCAAGAATGGTAATGGCAATGGAGGAAGCAACGGCCAGAACCGCACCAACCCCTCAACCCCAGCCAAGAAGGACTTGAGCCAAGTCACTTGCTATAAGTGTTCGAAGCCAGGACATTATGCCAATGAATGTCCTGAAGGCCAAAATGGCAATGGAAGTTCTGGGAAGAAGCCGAACCCTTTCAACAGGGGACAGGTGAACCACGTTAGCATGGAGGAGGTTGAAGCTCAGCCCGATGCAGTAATAGGTAAGTTTTTGGTTAAGTCATTTACTACACTCGTTCTTTTTGATACTGGTGCATCGCATTCATACATCTCAAGGGGATTTGTGGATAAGTATAACCTACCAACCCAAGCCCTTAGGTCACCCATGTTAGTAACCTCGCCTGGAGCAGAGTATGTGTCTATTCTATGGTGTGATCGGTTACCATTAAGGATTGGTAACTATGTTTTCCCTCAGACCTAATAGTATTGGAATCTCAAGGATTGGATGTGATATTAGGCATGGATTGGTTATCAAAGTATGAAGGGAATATTGAGTGCGCTAGTAAGACAATTTTGCTTACCACACCAGAAGGGAGAAGGATCAAGTATGTATCCCGGCATGTGCCAAAGAGGACTCAAGTAAATAGCCTAACAGGAGTTGTGCAGGAGGAAGTACCAGTGGTAAGGGATTTCCCTGATGTATTTCCAGAAGAGTTGCCAGGCATGCCACCGGATAGATATATTGAGATTTTGATTGAGCTATTGCCAGGCACTGGGCCAATATCAAAGAGACCCTATAGGATGCCAGCAAAGGATCTGGTGGAAATTAAGAAGCAGATTAAGGAGTTACTGGATAAGGGATATATTCGCCCAAGTTCTTCACCTTGGGGATCGCCAGTACTTCTAGTGGAGAAGAAGGATGGATCGTTAAGGATCGTTGTTGATTATCGAGGATTGAACGAAGTAACGATCAAGAACAAGTACCCACTACCAATGATGAATGATCTGTTTGATCGATTGCAAGGAGCTAAGGTATTTTCCAAGATCGATTTGCGATCAGGATACCACCAGTTGAAGATTCGAGAACAGGATATTCCGAAGACAACTTTTACCACCAGGTATGGGTTGTATGAGTATACCGTTATGTCATTTGGTCTGACTAACGCACCTGCCTATTTTATGAACATGATGAACAAAGTGTTTATGGAGTTTTTGGATAAGTTCATCATAGTGTTCATTGATGATATCCTGGTTTAATCGAAGAATGAAGAGGAGCATAAGGAGCATTTGCGTTTGGTACTTGGAAAGCTCAGAGAACACCAATTATATGCCAAGTTCGGCAAATGTGAGTTTTGGTTGAAAGAAGTAGGATTCCTCGGGCACGTTATATCCAGAGAAGGTATAGCAGTAGATCCCGCTAAAGTTGAAACCATGACCAAGTGGGAAGCCCCAACAACAGTTGGAGAGATCCGGAGTTTTCTTGGACTCGCAGGATACTACCGGAGATTTATTGAGAATTTCTCAAAGATTGCGAAGCCTATGACTGAGTTGTTAAAGAAAGATACCAAGTTCATATGGACAGAGGAGTGTGAGGCTAGTTTTCAGGAGTTGAAGAAACGCTTGGTTACCTCACCAGTGTTGATTTTGCCAGACCAGACCAAAGATTATGAGGTGTATTGCGACGCTTCACGTCGAGGACTTGGAGCAGTGCTTATGCAGGAAGGGAGAGTTGTTTCATATGCCTCAAAGCAACTGAATCCCCATGAGTTGAATTATGCTACACATGATTTGGAGTTAGCAGCCGTAGTGCATGCTTTGAAAACATGGAGACATTTCCTCATTGGAAATCATTGTGAGGTGTACACGGATCATAAGAGTTTGAAGTACATTTTCACACCGAAGGAGTTGAATCTCAGACAAAGGAGATGGTTGGAGCTTATCAAGGATTATGATATGAAATTGCATTATCACCCCAGAAAGGCTAATGTAGTAGCTGACGCATTAAGCCCTAAGAGCCATGTCAATACGTTAATGACGGGAGAAATACCCAAGGAGTTAGCAGAAAATCTTTGTGAACTATGTTTGGAAATAGTTCCGAGAGGCTATGTAGCAGCATTGGAGATTCAGTCAACTTTGATGGATAGAATCTGGGAAGCTCAGAAGACTGACAAAGAGATTGTCGCTATAAAGGAGAAACTGAGCAAAGGAAAAGCTAAAGGATTTCGTGAGGATGAGCACGACACCCTATGGTTTGAAGACCGTGTTTATGTGCCCAATAACCCGGAGATCAGGAAGTTGATTTTGCAAGAGGCACACGATTCACCATATTCAATTCACCCAGGAAATACCAAGATGTATTTGGAGTTGAAGGATATTTTCTGGTGGACCAGAATGAAGAAGGATATTGCGGAGTATGTAGCAGTTTGTGATGTATATCAGAGAGTAAAGGCAGAGCATCAGAAGCCAGCAGGATTGTTACAACCATTGCCGATACCCGAATGGAAGTGGGATAAGCTAGGCATGGATTTTATCACGAGTTTGCCCAGGACTCGTTCAGGCTATGACTCAATTTGGGTTGTAGTTGATCAATTGACGAAAGTAGCTCATTTCATCCCAGTAAAGACCACTTACACCAGTGCTAAGTTGGCAAAGATATACATGACCAGGATCGTATGTCTGCATGGAGTTCCAAGGAGTATTGTATCGGATAGAGGAACCAGTTTACCTCAAAGCTCTGGAAGCAGTTGCACAAAACTTTGGGAACCAGGCTAGAATTCAATACAGCTTTTCATCCACAAACAGATGGACAGACCGAGAGAGTAAATCAGATTTTGGAGGATATGCTGAGAGCTTGTGCGCTAGATTATGGATCTAGTTGGGACGATAATTTTCCATATGCAGAGTTCTATTACAACAACAGTTACCAAACCAGTTTGAAGATGACCCCTTTCGAAGCTTTGTACGGAAGGAGGTGTAGGACACTGCTGTCGTGGGACGAAGTTGGAGACCGCCAGTTGTTTGGACCTAACTTGATTAAAGAGTCTGAACAGAAGGTGAAATTGATTCGCGATAGGCTCAAGGTAGCCTAGTCCAGACAGAAAAGTTATGCAGATTCTAAACGCAAGGAGACAGTTTACGAAGTCGGAGATAGAGCTTATCTTCGAGTATCTCCACTTCGGGGAACAAAGCGTTTTGGAGTTAAAGGGAAGTTAGCGCCACGGTTTGTAGGACCATACCGAGTTTTGGAGCGTATGGGAGAAGTGGCCTACAAGTTGGAATTGCCTGAAGGATTGTCAGGAGTTCATGATGTGTTCCACGTTTCTCAGTTGAAGAAGTATCACGCGGAGATGGCTGACATACCATTGAGAGACACAGTGCCTTTGGAAACTATTCAGTTGGATAACGATTTGACCTACGAGGAGAAACCAGTTAAGATCCTCGAGTTAGCCAGCCGAGTTACCCACAACAAAGTTATCAAGTTTTGCAAAGTTCAGTGGAGCCACCACACGGAGGATGAAGCCACCTGGGAGCGAGAGGAAGATTTGCTCAAAGACCACCCTCACCTATTTTCTAGCCAACCCGAATCTCGAGGGCGAGATTCATCTTAAGGGGGGTAGGTCTGTAACATCCCAAATTTTCAATTTGGAATGTTATACATTAGATCATCATTGCATATCATATTTTATTTTGCATTTTGGTTGATCCTAGAAAATTCTACGCAACTCAAGGACCCACGGAGAGAGTTGGGGATTTCGTTATTTTCATATTTGAGTTTTCTCAAATTTTGAGAATAGGATCATTTGATTTTATTTATTTTATCATCAATTATTTCTATTGCAAAAATATGAGAGAGGGAATAAAATGACTTTCCCAAAATAGAGAAATATTGAGGATTTAATAATAAAATCAAATAAGATTTTATTTCGGGGTTTTTCGGTGTTTTATTTGAATTTAGGAAAAATGTGCGTTTTTCAAAATTGCATTTAGGGCCCAAATAAATGTTCACTTTGTCGAGCTTGATTTTAGAAGCCCGGGAAAATTTATTTCGGGATTTTTGGAGTCCGTTTAGTATTTCCTTTTATTTTTCTTCCGGGCGTAATTATTAAAAAAAAAGGGAACCGACCAACGAGCCGTGTCCGACTAGGCCTCCCGGCCTGTAGGGGCTTTGTAAGCCGGCCCACCCAGGGGGGGGGGACCCTAGCCAGCGCCTCACCGCCGCCGCCGCGCCGCCCGCCGGAGTCGCCGCCCCGCCGCACGCCCGCCGAGGTTCGCCGCCGCCTCGTAGTCCGCGCCACCTGTTTTTTTTAGAAAACCGAATGGTTTTCCGTTGGTTTTTTTGGTTCTTTTTTGTTTTCGTTTTTCTATATGGTTTTTTTCGATTTAGGTTAAATAGCGAGCGTTCGCTCGTTTGTTCATTTAAACGAACACGTTCATCATTTAGATCTGGATAACGAACGTTCGTTCGTTAATCCGTTCGTCGTTTTCTTTTCTCGGATTAAAGCCGCGATTTTTCTGATCGTGATTCCTGATCCGATTTTCGTTTTAGTATAACTTTTCGCTCGTTTATCGGAATCAGGCGATTCAAGCGCCTAGAGTTTTGTCTCGAAACCCTCTATCCGTTTAACCAACTTAAACAAGATTTTGCTACTGTAAAACTTGCCCTAGATCCAGATTACTAGAACGAAGTTGTTTTCTTTCGCCGTTTGACTTTCGTTGCTTCGTTCGATTTGATTCTTTTTGCCAACCGGAGTTATTAAGTTGAACCTTTTGGTTAGATATCTTATTTGAGTTTTACCTGTGCATTAGATGAGTACTTATTGTATGCTTGTTTTTTTGTTTGCGATAGAGTACCCGGAGTGCGCCGCCTGTTACTTTGAATCATTAGGTTTCCCGGATCATCAGCAAGGCAAGTAACACTTTGATCATACTTTTCTACTACCCAGTTTTATTGCATTAGATCAATCCTCACACATTGCATGGTTAGGATCTAATTAAATTGTGGGATGGGAAGTAGATGAGGTAGTACCTATTACCTGTTTACTATCAAACCTTTGGGAGTTACTTCTATGTTTGCTTATTATGCCATGCTATGCTAGTAGACATGGATTGGGTGAGTGATATCCATGACAGATGTGAGATTGTTAATTAATGGTTTATCTAAGGTGGCAACTTAAACACACATCTGGCTGGATTGAGGCACCTAGGTATTCTAGGACTTGCCTGATTTCTTTTGGACCGCCACCCAAGCTCAAAGGGATCATGGGATTATTCATGCTAGAAACTTCCGTGTGCAGCCACAAGCTATTATGGGCTCTAGCATAGTTGACTAAGTTGTGCGAACTCTTACAGTGGTAGACTAGCAAATGTAGGGGATGTAGGTCGTACGGTCTACCCGATCGTAAGGTGATAGCGCTTCTGAAAGACTATGTCTCGGTCATCCGTCTTCTCAAACACCATGTAGTGCGAGAAAACAAACGGAGGCGATCGAGTCTTGTGGGGAAAAGTGCGCAAACCTCTGCAGAGTGTAACAAACTAATCATGGTTAGCCGCGTCCCCGGTTATGGACATCTTGAGTATCTAGTACCTGGATTTTCATGTGAATCTCAACATGTTACTCTAAATTAATTTTGTTGGGTTATGTTTAATGATGATGCTTAATTGGGATTGAGAATGCTATCAACCATTCTCAATGTTTAACAACTACCATGATAGTAATTAAATTCTATTCCTTTGAAGTAGGGAAAAATTGGCTTTATGCAAAACTGTAACCATAGAGCTTTCCACCAGCCAAATATGCATATAGTATAGCTGTTCATTCTATTACTCTCTATGTGTTACATTGTCAGCATATTCCATGTGCTGACCCGTTTTCGGGCTGCAACGTTAATGTTGCAGACTTTTCAGACGATGATTAACGAGTTTTAGGTCGTGGTTCTATACTCAGTGATGCCGTTGGAGTTGATGGACTCACTTATCTTCCAAGCCTTCCGCTGTTATCGTTATTAGATGGCCTTAAGCCATATTTATTGTATTAAGTTCTCTTTTGAGACACTCGATGTAATAAGTGTGTGATTGCTACTCTGCTATAAATCCTCCGAGTACTGTGTGGTGTCAGCATTACTGATCCAGGGATGACACCGGAGCACAGAGATCAGACTGTTTGAGGTCTGGTCACTACATCTCATCCGGTGTTTCCCTGAGAACAAGATACGCGCGTCTCCTATTAGGATTGTCGGCACATCGGGTGGCTTTGCTGGTCTTATTTTACCATTGTCGAAATGTCTTGTAACCGGGATTCTGAGACTGATGGGGTCTTCTCGGGAGAAGGAATATCCTTCGTTGACCGTGAGAGCTTGTGATGGGCTAAGTTGGGACACCCCTCCAGGGTTGGAACTTTCGAAAGCCGTGCCCACGACTATGTGGCAGATGGGAATTTATTAATGTCCGGTTGTAGAGAACTTGAAACTTAACTGAAATAAAATGCATCAACCGCGTGTGTAGCCGTGATGGTCTCTTTCCGGCGGAGTCCCGGAAGTGAACACGGTTTTGGGGTTATGGTTGTGTGTAAGTAGTTTCAGGATCACTTCTTGATCACTTCTATTTTACGACCTTTGTGTTGCTTCTCTTCTCGCTCTCATTTGCGTAAGTTAGCCACCATATACGCTTAGTGCTTTGCTGCAGCTCCACCTCACTACCCTTTCCTACCCTTAAGCTTAAATAGTCTTGATCTCGCGAGTATGAGATTGCTGAGTCCCCGTGGCTCATAGATACTTCCAAACAGTTGCAGGTGCCGATGATACCAGCGCAGGTGACGCAACCCAGCTCAAGTAGGAGCTCGATGAAGATCTTGCTTGTTGTGTTGTTTCGTTTTCGGTTGATCAGTAGTGGAGCCCAGTTGGGGCGATCGGAGATCTATGCTTTTGGGGTTTGTCTTCTTTTATTTTGGTTCCATAGTCGGACCTTGATTGTATTTTGGATGATGTATGTTTATCTTGTATTTGTGTGAAGTGGCGATTGTAAGCCAACTCTTTATCCCTTTCTTATTCTGTACATGGGATGTGTAAAGATTACCCCTCTTGCGACATGCATACCATGCGGCTATGCCTCTAAGTCGTGCCCTGACACGTGGGAGATATAGTCACATTGTGCGTGTTACAAGTTGGTAATCAGAGCCATCCCCGACTTAGGAGCCCCCTGCTTGATCGAATCGCTGACGTTGTTGAGTCTAGAACAAAATGTTTTGAGTCTTAGGATTATATATATATATATATATATATATATCGGAGAGTAGGATTCTTTTTACTCCTCGGTCCCTTCGCCGCTCTGGTGAGGCCTCCTGCGTAGAGTTTTGACTCTTCTCTTCTCAAATTTCATGAAAAAAAATTAGGATCACGCAGGTATCTTCGAATCATTCCGATGGTTTTTGTGACGAGAACATTATTCTTGGTGCCTCCTGACATTTAGGGGTTGTGGCAGTGTCCCGGGGAGTTGAGCTCCGAGGTGTTGTTGTCACAATTTTATAGTTGCAGTTCTGGAATACCTGAGTTTCGCCGACATCGAAAAGAAAGTACCCCATATGTGTTGTCGTCATAATCTTATTCAATACATGGGATGTGTAAAGATTACCCCTCTTGTGACATGCCTACCATGCGGCTATGCCTCTAAGTCGTGCCCCGACACGTGGGAGATATAGCCGCATTGTGGGTGTTACAGGGTGAGAGGGAGAGGGAGAGAGAGAGAGCTTGGCATGGGGTGCAATGTCGGGTGTGTGAAGTAAATACATTTGGTAATAGAGTGGACAAAGGGGGTTGTGTAGTTGAGAGAGTTAGAGATTGAAACATGGAGAGAAAGAATGAATGTGTGTTGGAAACCGATAGCTTCCTAAGGTGGTTAGGAGAGGAAGATTGACCGATACAGGAAGTATGTAGCGTGTGTGCGCGGGGGGGGGGGGCTAAAAACAACATTTGAATGTAGATAGTACGAGACTTAATATCGATGTTTCAATTCGGTGTACATTGTAAGATTTGAACTGAGGACCACGCATATGGGTAATTATTTCGAATTCGTGCCATACTAGGTTTCGAGAAGTTGACATTGACTCGATTTGTGGTGCTATTTTGTAGGTCATATGTTTGAATCCATCCAAAAGTTTTCTCACTACCATGGTGTTCATCATATACATATGAATTTGTATTAAAAGGTAGCGTGGATACAGTGAAATGCAAAATGCACGTTAGAATTGGAGATCGCTACGTGACACACACTCTAATTCAAATAACTAATTATGTGACACACGCTCTAATCAACGTTAGCGTGGATACCGTGGATACCATTTCTTTTTTTCGAATAACTCCTCATTAATTAATTTATAGTATCTCGTTTCGAATGACTAATTATTTGCAAGGAAAACACAAGCATGGTAATACATACAGATTCATTTGCAAATGAAAGAAGATTCGTTTGCATTCTCAAATCTCCTCTCAAATGTAGGCGCACCAGGCACACCAGGGTCGTGTCGTGGTGGCCGCGTGTGTAGTACGGTGGCTTAGCACCCAGCCACCCACCCGGACGATGCTTCGGTGCCTTAAGGCACCTACCTTTGTGTCTATGACATGTGGGCCCAACAGGTGGCTAGCCCACATGTCAGTGACCCAAAGGCAGGTGCCTTTAAGGCACCGAAGCTGCGTCCCACCCACCCCCCTCCCCCCCAAAAAGGAGGACGACAAAATAAGTTCATGCTTCCACATTTTGGATTGAAATATCTGGCGTCCCCAATTCCAGCCCTGCAAAATCTCCCTTCTCCACTGTCCCCTTCCGCGCCCAGATTGCTCAAAACCCAAATTCACCACCAACCCAAGCAAAGTTCGAATCGCCCCTCGTCTCGTCTCTTTCCCCACCTCTGTGCCGGACGACGACAACGAAGACAACGACCGCGCTTCACCACCGCACCGGAGCTACCTCTTCTACTCCCTCATCCACCGTACCGGGTGGTCCACCGACAACGTCGGCCGCCGCAACCGACGTGGCTCATAGACACCGACTTCCACCGCATCAGGTGCGCTTCACCGACGCTGTCTCCCAACTCACTGGGGCTACTTCACCGAGCACATCATCGCACCTCCGCCCCCTGAGGCCGCTGGGCTTCACCAACGGTCTCGTCCACCGCATCATAGCGCTCCGCCGCCACTCAAGATCTGCATCCGTGCGCGGCCAGCCAATGCCAGCGTATCACCCTTAACGGCTCTAAAGTGACCCGCACTCTAGCTAGGCGAGCATGCCCAAACGTCGGCCCGAACTAGGTGTCAACACATCACTCCCTTGTGCACTGTTCCGACGATGTTTGGATATCCTTTCAACGCTCTCTTAGCTTACATGCCTATGCAACTCTGACTTTAACTCTTATTTCTTCTGGAGATATCATCTGAAACAAGCAAATCCATTTTTTAGCGAAGCATGACGGCGCTACGGGATCTGGTACACATCTTGCACACCCGTATAACCTTGTAAGTATATGTCCTCTGGTACAATAGCAAGGTCAATTCCTCTTATTTGATCAACCATTCGCCATGTCAAAAATGCAGAGGGGGATGCAAGGAGTACAAGGCCTGCACATCCAAGCAAGTGGTAACATGGACTTGTACATGGAACATCCCAAGCGCAAGCAGAGCTGCAGTGAGCATGTACAACGAGCTAGCATAAGTCCCTGCATTTCATTTAATTCATACTAGCATTCATGTATGATTTGTGTGCAGGGCAGATCCACGAATTCAAGTTACCAGGGGCGAACATTTAACTTAAAAAATACAAAGGCACTTGCACTCCGGAAATCAACATAACTTGAGAAATGTGAAGCTACATGCACTTTGAAAACCAGCTAATGATCCAAAGTAGTTCAGATTATAAACACTAAATGATGCAAGCACCAAAAACACGAAATGCAACATGGTGTACAAGGACTACAAACATGGTCTATACCTGCTTGAATTATTCATTCTCTGGCTGAAAATATCGAAGTGTAATTGCACCTATAACCAGTGCACAAACTGCATATCAATATATCTATCATGCACAAGTATGCCAATAGTTTCAAACAACAGATTAGAAAAGTATTTATGCTACGTTGTCATGATGCGGGGACTTTCTGGTAGATGGCCTCGACATTTCCTCAAGCCATGAAAATGCACTATAATTTGCTTGTCATCAATGCCTGCAAATCTCTATGTCTCTCTCAACATAGTAGATCATCATTAGAAACTAAATCCTTCAATGGGAGCTTGCAAAATGCTTGCATTAGATCCCTCATTAGACACTATATGTTCATCACCAGGAGCATGTAAAAGTTTGCATCAAATCCTTCATTAGAAGTCTGTTCATTAGACACTTCAGGCTCAAGAACAACATGAGTTTGATTGTTTGCACCGGAAACTTGATTAGATACATCAGATTCATTCAGTTCAGTATTGATTGGGGGAGTTATAAAATAAGTAGAAATTGGTTTCATTTTCTCATAGATTCCCTACATACAAACAGTTTTACAACACCGTCAGGTTTAACTATTGGCCATAAATTGAAGAGTTGAATTAGATATAATTAGGGATGTGATGTACCTGCTCGTTGCGCATGCTACTCTTGCAAGCTGCGACTGTCCGTTTGTGCAAGCTCGATGCCATGCCCGTGCTGTCGCCGCTTCCTCCCACGCAGGCTACAGCCAAGGTTGGATCTTCATCTTCTTGTCCTTCCGTTCACTTGAAGCCCGGCGACCGCCCTCCAACGAGGGCGCGAGGAAGTGCTGTGTCGGTCTGTCTAGCGGTGGCTAGGTTAGGAGCGAACCAGACTAGAGGCTGGAGCGAATGAATTGGGATTTTTCCTGCTGTCGATCGATATGGGAGGCGCCCGTTTGGGCCGCGAGCCTGCTATAGGGCCTGCCTTACACTTATGTTATTGGCCCATCCAAATTGAAACATTTTTCTTCATTTTTTACATTGCCTGCTCGTGCGTTGGGACGAACAAAACTAGCCTGGGCCAACCTGGATGACTCAAACTAGGTGCACACTTTCCAGCCACCCGAGGCGGCCGCCCATACCAGCCCTTATGGTGGTGGCGCCCCTTTTTGCGTGTATGATTGGGGTAGTGAAAAATATTCCAGTGGCATTTTTGATTTACCCACAGAATGGTTGAATTGCTTGTTTCTATGAACTGAGTTCGCCAATAATGTGAAGGATGCTAGTATTTTCATCCTATTGTAGATTGCTTAGATCTCGATATGCCAAAAGTAATCACATGAAATATATAGTAAAAGCCAGTGTGATGTGTGTGCCTTAACTAGTCTGACTACACGTCCTCATATAACATATCAAGGATGCACCATCTTACCAGATTGACCATTCGACTTACCAATGCAATGTGGGAAGAAAGAAGTATTGGGACTGCATATCCAAGCAATTGATGCCATGGACTCCTTCGTACAACCTTGTAAGCGAAAAAGAAGTTGCGGTGTGCCTGTACAAAGAACTAGCATAAGTTCAATTACCTGCTTCTCGGGATTTTAGTTAGCCACTTATTGCAAAACTGTTCAATTACGTTGCTTGGCTTAATTTAGTTTGCTACTGATTACATAATGCCACAACCTGTTAATCCTATTATAGACTGCGCCTATCTATGTGTTTGATACTTACCGTTAAGAATTACCTGTTTGCCTGAACTTAAATAGCTACTCGTTTGTTTAACTGCTTTGTTGCTGCAACAACGGGTTACAATGATGTTAATAACTACTTTTTAGCATCCAATTGAAACTCTTCAATTCCTTGTTTGTTTAACTGGTCTGCTATTATAACTCCCAGTTGAGATGTTTTGCTAACTTCAACTTTTCGTAATCCAATCAGAACTTTAATGGCAAAACAGGTTAGCTCAAGATCAAAGACCGAGGTCCCCATGGACGTTGTATCATCCCACAGCAGTGGCACCGGCCCAATCGTGCATTATGAATTACCAACTGCTGATGCTCTAGAGGCTAAACTAGTGGCAGAAAGAGATTCTGCTTCTGCACTTAGAGATGAAATTGACATGTTGAGGAAGCAAACAACACAATCACAAGCAGTACTCAAGACAACCATTAAATATTTGGTGGATTTCAAAACGAAGCAAGCTAAGACTGACCACATTGTTAAGGTCCTGAAGGAAAAAAGGAAATTAAATTCCCACTTGGTAAATCATAGTTGAAATGTTCTTTCCATCGTTGAATAACCTTTGTGTTGTTTGTTCATGTAATCAATCAAACCATTTGTTTTAGAGATCATGTAATAATTGTTTTTTGTTTTTTGGTTTGTAATTTTATTTGAGCACAAGTCTTTATTAATTGATAACAGTCAGAGATATTTCATTTTGATTGTTGTGCCAGACCTACAAATATGCCAATCGGGCTGAATATGCATTCAACAATAATAGTAGTATAGATGGACCATAAGTGGCACGCATCGGAAAGGGCCAAGATGCTGTAGTAGCTTGGCTAAAAAAGGATGATGTTGTGGCAAAAAAAAGTACAGCGGCCTGGCTTATGTATGTTAGTTGATATTATTGATCCATATACTCTATAAGTGTTTATATGTCTATTAGGTCTGTACACTATTGGTTGATTGACTCGGTATTTGAATCTTGATACATCGCTTGTGTACATATCTAAATGGGAGTACACATTATGCTGCGTGTGACATTTGAGTTGGACATGAAGTGTTCCAAATATTCGAATTCACCTTAAATTGGATTCTAGCTTCTGAATTTGAGTATCGGCATTTGTAAACCATATTCATATATGACAGTGGAATACATCTTTGTTGTCCTTTTGAAGATATATAAAAACACATAGAATGATTTATAAAGATTCGTATAGGAATACAAAATGGATTCGAATTTAGTTGCCAGGGTAAACGTGGATGCTTATTGTCCCAAAATTCGAAAGAAGCGGCAAAATGTCCACTCCCCCGTCAGCTGCCCGAAGCCAAGTGTTTGGGAGATAGAAATTACTATCTACCCATTACATGGACAATCCATCGGCCCGATTTTGACTGCTCCAAATAGGGGTAGGTTAGTAACTTCAATTAGATGTGACACGACCGCCTCTGAGCCCATTCCGACACGGTGGGTGTCGTGGTTTTGTCACGGCAGATGTCCTAGTGAGAGGACTTAGTCATGAAGCCATCTAGACGGGTTAGCTTAAAGGGGTTAAAGAGGAACAAGGGACGCGAGGAATTATACTGGTTCGGCCCCTTACGATGAAGGTAAAAGCCTACTCCAGTTCTGATGGAATTGCTAGGGTTTTGATGACTAGGGAGCGAATCCGCTTTGCCTGGATCTCGAGTTATTGTTTGTTGTCCCTAAACCGTCGTCGGGTCGTCCCTTTATATACACATGTTGACACCCGGCGGTTTACAGAATCCCGAGGCCGGCTCATAAATGTGCCCAGCTCAGTTTCTACCTTTCCTTGTCTTACAACATAATTTACATATCATATGGCGGCTTATGTCTACGGGCCCTAATCCTCCTTTGGACCATGGGCCTTCATATTAGATCTCCTCCGTAAAGCACCATACTTCTTGTCTTCATGGGATTTAACCATGACTAACTCATTGTGGGCATAATCCAGCCCCTCATGGCTGGTTTATACTTAGTAGTAATATCCCCAACATTAGGCCCCAGATTGATTTGAACCTGTTCATGTCAATCTTCAACACTTAGAAAATTCCTCCTTCAGCACCTTCGCATAAATCTTGTAAACCGCCGTGACGTCATCCTTCAAGATTGTAATAAATCGCCATGATGTCACCTGTTATTAAAAATTGTATGTCTCATCTACATTAACGAGCCTCCGACAATCGAGGCGACAGCTCTATCACAGATCCATTTTTTGGGCTCCTCGATCTTCGCACCTATCACTTATCCCTTCGCCCTATAAATACAGCTGGGGGTCCTTTTCATCGCCCCCCCCCCCCCCCCCGTGCCTCCTCGCTTCCTCTTCTTCCTTGCGCCGACCTGACCTTCGCGTGCGGCCACCGTCATCAAGCTCTGCCCTCGACCTCATCTCCGGCCGCTGCATCAACCTGAACGTACCAGAAAAACGCGGCACACCTTCGCTGCTTCATCGGCAACAGTAAGTTTCCCTTTCCCTTGCTCTAGATCCGCCATTAGGGTTTCGGTTGTTCATTAAAGCTTGAAGTTGTTCTTCCCTATTCATCTCCATAATGTAAGAAGCAAACTCAGATCCGACCTTTTCTTGCTCAGTCGTAGTTGTAATCCCCCTTTTCATCCTTAGAATATATTCTCCGTACAGAAAAAACTCATCTGGACCTGACAAACCACTTAAACACCTGTATTTTGAGTCTGAATATGTTTTGATTTACTGATACGCTGCAGATCTGAAATTACCATATCGATCTGTGAAACTTGTTTATCCCTTACTTAGATATTTTAGATCCGTACCTTCCATACCAATGTAGGTGGTTTAACTTTTTTAGCAAATGATAATCCAGCAGGTACCATTAGTCCCCTCTTAAACCGCCGATTCGTTTACCTTCATAACCCCTCCAATGTGGGGCTCCGGTTTAACAATGTGCATCTGCCTCTGTCTTCTCCTTCTGATCTTATGTCGCTTTATGCTTGTCTGTCATAAACCTTAAACCGGCATTAATCTTTTTCTAGCTCTCCACTTGAAATGTCAAAACAATTTTATGCTTCTAACTAGGCCTCTTCACGGGTTACTGAAGAGCAACTAGATGGATGCGTCAGAACTGGCGCTTTACCCAAACGAGTTCACTGGCGAGTTCCCGGTCCAGAAAATCCTCATACCCCCAAGGATGGCGAGGTAGTGGTATTTTTTGATCATATGAGTCGTGGTTTTAAACCGCCCGGATCCAAGTTTTTTCGTGATGTGCTTGCCAGCTTCCAGATCCACCCTCAAGATATTGGACCTAACTCTGTGTCCAATATCTGGAACTTTCAAGTGTTTTGTGAGACCTATCTGCAAGAAGAGCCGACCGTTGAATTGTTCAGGGATTTTTTTTCTACTTGAGCCGTCGTGCTGAATTTGTAGATGGGCCCAACACTGAACTTGGCGGCGTTTCCATTCAGAAAAGGAAGGACGCCAGCTTCCCTCACGCCAAACTTCATAGTCATCCTAAGGATTGGAACTGGATTTGGTTCTACTGTAAGGATAATTCCCCTAATGATGAGAACCCTCTGCCGGGTTATCGTGCTAACCGGCTTACCAACACACATCCATTTCTGCAACAGCTGACTGCCAAGGAACGGGCCACAGATGAACCATAACTCGCCAAGCTTAGAGCTTTTATGGCTAATGGTTTGACAGGAGTTGACTTTGTTCATTGCTGGATATCTTGGAGTATTTTACCGTTAAGCCATCG
This sequence comes from Triticum monococcum, assembly GCA_034509565.1. Classification (NCBI taxonomy): domain Eukaryota; kingdom Viridiplantae; phylum Streptophyta; class Magnoliopsida; order Poales; family Poaceae; genus Triticum; species Triticum monococcum. Next base: position 414,628,712 of record CM067844.1, read on the forward strand.
CCCCGGTTTAATGTGTGAGTACACAGGGGACTCAAAAGATCCTCAATGACATATTGATATTCAGCTAACAGAGGCTGAAGTTACTGAGTCTGTTAAGAAAATACTGAATGAATCGGAGGCTGTCTGCAGCAAGACCGGGTTAAGTCCCTTCTATACTTTGAATAAACCGCCAGCTATAAGAATGGCCTCGGTCCTGCTTGTACTTGATATTCTTAATTGTGTACCCTTTTTTATAACCTCTGTCAATCTTTTAACAGGGTGGCGATTCATTTTGGAAGAAGAAACCTCAAGATAAACCGGCCAAGACCCCTCGACCCAAGACGAAGGTTGTTAAGAAACCTGCCAAGAAGAAGGCAACTGTTCCACCGGGTTGAACCTCGATGAGGACCTTGATAATCCAGACTCAGAGGTAGAACTTGACTCTCTTGGTTCGTTTTTCATACACCTCATTGACAATGATTATTATCAAGATGACGCTGAAGGCAGCCAAGCTGATGACGTAGAGGTAATTATCCTTTCCTCCGGTTCAGACCCTCTGCCAACACAAAAAATCTGTCAAGCAATCCGGAAAGTAAGATTTTCTCACCCCCTGGCTCACTTGGACCCACACTTTCTTTTGAAGAAGCAGCAACACGAAGCTCGCCGCACAACCCGGCATAGCGGCCAAGTAGTCACTTTAGCCGGTTTACCGAACATTCCAGTTCGGAAACGTCAATCTGAGGTCTCACACACTTCCGATCCTTCTTCTCCCAAGGCAGGTTATTTCCGACAACCTCTTAATCCGTCTGATTCAAATTATCAGGGAATGCCTCATTCATCATGTGGCGAATCAACGGCCACACAACTCCCTCCACTTAAGACTGTTCCTGGGTAAACACTTTAAACTTCATCTTTTGACGCTTTATACTTGCGTTTTATACTAAACTTTATATCTTTTCCTTTCAGAGCCAAGGCCAGACCTAGCAAGAAAGCTCGGGTAAATAAACCGTCTGATGACAATGTGGTTATTGAACCGGAGAGAACTCCAGAACCGGAAGGAACAAATGCTGACGCCATGCTTGATGATCCGCCACCTCAAGATCATGACTTTGTTGTTGAACAAGTAGAAGTTGATGAAACATGCCATGCTGATAAACCGACAAGCCTAGTCCGCACTGATGATAAACCGTCAAGTCCGGCTAAGGCTACTGATAAATTGTCAACTCCAGTGCAGGCTGCTGATGACAAGGAAGATGACATTACGATTATCGGCTTTGGCCATGCCACTCTTGGCAATTCTGTTGCTCTATCAAAACATAGTGCCAAGGAAGAGCTTTCTGCTATGGGCAAAGGCATGTGGAACGAGGACTTGTCAAGCTCCGCCCACCTCAACGCCCAAGAACTTCATTCTGGTTTTTTAAACCGTCTGTACACAAGCCGCGACTACGAAGCCGGTTTAGTGAATCTGATGAAGGAGCGATATGAGGTAAATACATAACTGTTTCTCTCTTATGTCCAATTTCAAGTACCAACTCCAATAGCCACCAAGCGCCGATTTATGATGTCAATCTAAACCGGGACTTTGTAGTATCTCAACTTTGCATGCTTAGTCCCCAAGGGCCGATTGATCTTTTTAAGATGAACCGGTACTTTAGAATTGTAATCTTTTAACTTTCGCCTATGTAGTCCCCAAGGGCCGGTTTATCTTTCCAAGCTAAACTGGGACTTTGACCAATGTTACTTTGAGCAAATGTACATTAGCCCCCAAGTGCCAAGAATAATACTTGTATTGCGCTTTGGGACTTGTAAAAAATTTCTGATAATCAAGCAAATAGGCATTAGCCCCCAAGTGCCGAGTGTATAACTTGTTATGTACTTGGTACTTCAAAGATGTACTGCCAACTCATGACATGTTTGTCTCGTATAGGCTGAGTGGAGAAAAAAGGAGGCCCAAACCGCTGATCTCCAAGAAACTATTAAATCCTAGCAAGCAGAAACCTCCAAAGCCAAAGAGGAACTGACCAGCGCCTTAGAAGCCATGGAGAAGCTGAAAGAAACGTTTAAGAAGGAGCGGACGGATTGGGGCATAGAGAAGACCGCATTGCAAAAGAGAGATGAGGATGCAGAAGCAGCCCTTAAACCGGTGGCCGAAGAACTGACCAGTTTAAAGCGGCAGATAAATGCCATGACCGCTGCTGCGTTTGGTAAGTATCCTCACCTGAAGTTTTCAACATACATTATCTCATCAATTACCGGTTTACTGATGCTTGCAATGACACAGGAACTCACATTACCCATCTAGGCTCTGACATGCGGATGAAGCTGAAGGCTGCCTATACTCTTATAGAGCAGTTATATTCCGGAGCCCAACGGGCAATTTGCACTGCTGCTCATAACAAACCGCCTCCAACTTTGATAAAGGAAACCCTTGAGAAGCTGTCAATGCTGCCTGTCCGGTTGGACGAGTTAAAAAATCAGCTGCAAGGTCAGGTGCGCTGACTGCGCTAACCGGGCTAAGGCATGGGTACCAGATCTTGACTCGTCGGACATAGGCAGCGGTTATCCTGGCATAAAGGAGGATGGCTCAGAGTTTAAAAATGATGATCTTCGAAGGTTGACAAAGGAAATGCGCCCCTTAGCGAGAAAATTGGCTGAAGAAACAGATCTCTCTCACTAGCCGGTTTATGATTCTGATCATAAAAGACTTCCTACGCCAACACATGATGTAGAAGCTCTTATTCCACCAATCGGTAAGCACACCTATGCCCCTGATGTTAACCACTCCAACCTTATAAGCGATGAAGATATGTTCCAAGCCTTAACTGGAATCGATTGGGCAACCATTGAATTCCAGCCACTTGGTAGAGAGGAGGAGGATGCACCAGCTCAAGACGATCCACAGCCTTCAAGTCAGCCTGGTGACGAGTCATGATCCGGAGGCCAGTTTAGCCTTCTGCGTACTACCACACTTGCTGAAAAACAATTATTCTTTTTGGGCATAAAAGCACCTTGTAATAGGCTAGTTCAAAATACTTGGTCTGCTATGCCATCGCACATATTTATGTTGCCTGATATTGTTAATCCATCATGCTTTAGGATATATTATGTTCATATAATCCGTAGCGGTGTTATTTAAACTGTTCCTGCATACAAGAAGTTGAAAGTGTCCTGGCGGTTTACCGCAGGACGGTCATGATGCCCAAATATATAGTCGGGGTTTATAACCAAGGCTGTACTTTGAAAATAATCAAAGATGAGAGAAATGATACCTGTGATATTGAATCACACTGTTGGTTGACCAACTTTTTGTATATTAGTGGTGATAACACAAATCTTGAGTATTGATAACTCCTTCCATGTTTTGCCGGTTTATGATAAAACCGTACCGGGTTATAATAAACACCGGTTTACATATAATGTTGGTGACTTGTAGTCGAAACCAGACCGGGTCAATAAACGCCGGATTATAATTGATCATGTACTGACAACTTATCGTTGAAAGCCAACCCGGGTCAATAAACGCTGGTTTATCATATTAAAAATCTCACTAAAGGAGAAAAAACTTGGCAAATAAAAATACAAAAAGAACATGCAGGGCTTTTCATGGGCTGCCAGGCCCAAAATCGAGGCTTTTCATGGGCTGCCAGGCCATTGAGTTAAACCATTTTTCGAAGCCTTTTAAGATGGACCTCACATTAACCAATCGTCATTTTAACTTTGACAAGTTCAGGGTCTACGAGATTGACTTGTCAAACGTTCAGCAGGTCATACCAGGATTACCTGGATGGAATGGCTTACTTAAAAAGGCAGGATAACCCAGGGTTTTAGGTGAATACACCTGGCTTCCAAGCCTGGCTTGATAGCCTATTACAAGGGTGTAGACTATTTGTTCTTTGAGAAGCAAAGAGCCCCCGAGCAATATTTTAAGCTGTGCTCAGTGGGAGCCTATGTTTGAGTTGTGCTTTTGCAGCACTCTCTTTGGCCCCATGTGATTTCCTTTTGGCCTTAAGCCGATCAAGACGTGTAGCTATGGTTCAAATACAACCAAGCCCCCAAGTGATTTCCCTGGTGGCCTTATGCCGATCAAGAGGTGTAGCTATGGTTCGAATACGACCAAGCCCCCAAGTGACTTTTTATATATATGGCTTTATAAGCCGGACCAATGGGTAAGTAGAACTCAACTTTATAAACAGAAGCCCCCCTGTAGCCACACATGATGTAAGAAAAACAACAGAGACCCTGCTTTAGTTGAGGCTCCGGTTTATTGTATTGATCATAATATATACATTGTCATAACTATGTACACAAGAAGAGCCTGTGGCTCAAGTATAGTAAGGCCAAAGAAGAGCTATATTCCACGGCCATTCAGTCTCCTCCTCCGATTTACGTGAGTCTTTGTGCTCTTGAACATCTATAAGGTAGTATGATCCGTTATGCAGATTCTTGCTGACCACAAAGGGTCCTTCCCAAGGTGGGGACAACTTGTGCATATCAATCTGATCCTGGATGAGCCGGAGCACTAGATCACCTTCTTCAAAAGTTCTGGTTTTAACTCGGCGGCTATGATAACGACGCAGGTCTTGCTGGTAAATCACCGAATGAGCCGCTACAATATCACACTCCTCATCTAACAGGTCAAGTGAATCCTGACGTGCTTTCTCATTATCAGCTTCAACATAAGCCGCCATACGGGGCGAGTCATGACGGATGTCACTAGGGAGAACCGCCTCTGCTCCGTAAACCATGAAGAAAGGTGTGTAACCTGTAGATCTGTTCAGTGTGGTATTGATACTCCATAACACAGAAGGTAACTCCTCCATCCAACAACCTGGCGTCCGCTTTAAAGGAACCATAAGCCGGGGCTTGATGCCTCTCAAAATCTCTTGATTGGCTCTCTTTGCTTGACCATTAGATTGGGGGTGAGCCACTAATGACACATCAAGCCGGATGTGCTCACGTTGACAAAATTCTTCCATAGCACCCTTGGACAGATTAGTACCATTATCAGTTATGATGCTGTGTGGAAAACCAAAATGGAAGATCACCTTTTTGATGAATTGAACCGCCGTAGCTGCATCACACTTACTGACTGGTTCTGCCTCCACCCACTTGGTGAACTTATCAACCACCACAAGAAGATGGGTCTTCTTGTCCTTGGACCTCTTAAAGGGCCCAACCATATCCAGCCCCCAAGTAGAGAATGGCCAAGTGATTGGAATCATCCTTAATTCTTGAGCCGGAACATGAGCGTGGCGTGCAAACTTCTGACAACCATCACACCTCTTTACCAAATCCTCAGCATCAGCATGAGCCGTCAACCAATAGTATTCGTGACAAAAAGCCTTAGCTACCAAGGATTTTGAACCGGTGTGGTGACCACAATCTCCTTCATGGATCTCACGCAAAATCTCACAGCCTTCTTGAGGAGACACACAACACTAAAACGCCCATGTTACACTGCAATGATGCAGCTCCCCATTGATAATGGTCATTGACTTGGATCGCCGGATTATCTGTCTGGCCAAAGTTTCGTCCTCTGGTAACTCGCCCTGGTTCATATACGCCAAGCATGGGACCATCCAATCCAGGATAACATGAAGAACTGCCACTAACTGAGCCTTCGGGTCAGGAACAGCCAAATCCTCCTCCGTAGGTAACCTGACCGACGGGTTATGCAAAACATCCAGAAAAACATTGGGTGGAACCGGTTTACGTTGGGAACCCAAACGGCTTAAAGTGTCCGCCGCTTCATTCTTTCGCCGGTCCACATGGTCGACTTGATAGCCCTTGAAATGACCTGCAACAATATCTACTTGTCGACAATATGCTACCATGAGTGGATCCTTGGAATCCCAAGTGCCAGACACTTGTTGAGCTACTAGGTCTGAGTCACCAAAGCACTTAACCCGGCTTAAATTCATCTCCTTAGCCATCCAAAGACCATGGAGCAAGGCCTCATATTCAGCTGCATTGTTAGTGCAAGGGAACATTAAATGGAGAACATAACAAAACTTATCACCTCGTGGGGAATTTAATACAACTCCAACCCCCGAGCCCTCCAATTGTCTGGACCCATCAAAATGAATAGTCGAATAAGTGTTATCTGGCTTTTCCTCCGGTGCCTGCAACTCTGTCCAGTCATTGATCAAATCCACAAGTGCTTGGGACTTGATTGTTGTGCGAGGCATATATTTTAACCCGTGAGGTCCAAGCTCAATGGCCCATTTGGCAACCCGGTCGGTTGCTTCCCTGTTTTGGATGATATCCCCCAAGGGGGCAGAACTGACCACAGTGATAGGATGACCCTGAAAATACTGCTTGAGCTTCCGGCTTGCCATAAAAACTCCATATACCAGCTTCTGCCAATGTGGGCACCTCTGCTTGGACTCAATAAGTACCTCGCTGACATAATAACCGACCGTTGAACCGGATATTCCTTTCCAGCCTGCTTGCGCTCCACCACAAAAGCCACACTAACAGCGCGGGCATTAGCAGCCACATATAACAACAAGGGCTCTTTATCAACCGGAGCAGCAAGGATAGGCGGCTCGGCTAGCTGCCGCTTTAGATCCTCAAATGCTTCATTGGCAGCATCACTCCAGATGAAGTCATCTGTCTTTTTCAACATCTGATATAAAGGGATGGCCTTCTCCCCAAGGCGATTGATAAACCCGCTTAAGGTTCTAATCCGGCCTGCCAACCATTGAACATCATTGACACACTTTGGCTTGGCTAACGAAGTAATAGCTTTGATCTTCTCCAGATTAGCTTCAATGCCCCTGTTAGACACCAGAAAACCCAAGAGCTTGCCTGGCGGAACACCAAAAACACACTTGGACGGATTAAGCATCATCTTATAGACCCGGAGATTATTAAAGATTTCCTTCAAGTCATCTATTAATGTCCCCTCCTTTCTGGACTTTACTACAATATCATCCACATAAGCATGAACATTGCGCCCAATCTGATTATGAAGACAATGCTGCACACAGCGCTGATAAGTCGCCTGGGCACTCTTGAGCCCAAAAGGCATAGACACATAGCAGAAGGCTCCAAAGGGAGTTGTGAAAGTTGTCTTCTCCTAATCCTTAACTGCCATTTTGATCCGATGATAACTAGAATAAGCGTCCAGAAAACTCAAACGGTCACAACCCGCCGTAGCACCAATGATCTGATCAATACGAGGGAGAGCAAAGGGATCAGCTGGACAAGCCTTGTTCAGATCTGTGTAGTCCACACACAGACGCCAAGTGTCGTTCTTCTTAGGTACCAGCACCGGATTAGCTAGCCACTCAGGGTGAAAGACCTTCACAATAAACCATGCTGCCAAAAGCTGGGCTACCTCCTCACCAATAGCCTTGCGCCTTTCTTCATTGAAGCAGCGGAGAAACTGCCTGACCGGTTTAAACTTAGGATCTATATTAAGAGTGTTCTCAGCGAGTTCCCTCGGTACACCTGGCATATCAGAAGGTTTCCATGCAAAGATGTCCCGGTTCTCATGGATGAACTCGATGAGCGCGCTTTCCTATTTCGGATCAGGTTAGCGATGATGCTGAACTGCTTGGATGAATCGCCAGGAATAAAGTCAACCAGCTTAGTCTCCTCAGCCGATTTAAACTTCAAAGCCGGATCATGCTCTATAGTTGGCTTTTTCAGAGAAGTCATATCTGTGGGATCAAAATTGTCTTTGTAGAACTTCAACTCCTCTGTTGCACAGACCGACTCAGCATAGGCCGCATCACCTTCTTCATATTCCGAAGCAATCTTTCGGCTCCCATGCACTGTGATGGTCCCCTTATGACCCGGCATCTTAAGCTGCAGATAAACATAACAGGGCCTTGCCATGAACTTAGCATAAGCCGGCCGTCCAAACAGGGCATGATATGTGCTCTTGATTTTCACCACTTCAAAAGTTAATGTTTCTGACCTTGAATCATGATCATCTCCAAAAGCAACCTCTAGAGCTATCTTACCAACTGGGTACGCCGATTTACCAGGCACCACACCATGCAAAACGGTGTTCAACGGTTTAAGATTTTTATCTGTCAACCCCATGCGACGGAAGGTTTCATAATAAAGGATATTGATACTGCTCCCTCCATCCATGAGTACCTTGGTGAACTTGTACCCCCCCCCCCAACCTGAGGTGCCACCACTAATGCCAGGTGATCCAGATTATCAACCCGGGGTGGATGATCCTCTCGACTCCACAAAATGGGTTGTTCAGACCAGCACAGATTATGGGGCACTGTCGGTTCAACAGAGTTTACTGCCCTTTTATGAAGCTTCTGATCGCGCTTACACAAACTAGTGGTGAAGACATGGTACTGCCCACTATTCAACTGCTTCGGATTACTCTGATAACTTGATTGTTGCTGCTGCTGACTCCCCTGGTGATTATAGCCGCCCTGGTTACCCTGACTACCTTGATTGCCATCTCCAGTTTGGTTGCCTTGAAATCTTAAACCGGAGCTGCCACCACCATAACCCGGCCCATGAGAACTGCCTCCTAAACCGCCGGGCGGTCCATGGTCATATTGGAAAAGATTTGAATTTTTAAATTCCTGCATAATAAAGCAATCTTTCCAAAGGTGTGTGGCTGGCCTTTCTTTCGACCCGTGCTTTGGGCAAGGCTGGTTTAACAGGCGCTCAAGATTGGGACCTGATCCTCCACCCCGCTGGGGCGGTTTACCCTTACGGCGCTGACCATTATCCTGGGTTTTGGTGTTAGCCACAAAGTCCAAGCTATTATCCACCTTGCGCTTACCGTTGTTCCCATGACCCGCCGGGTTATGCTGCTGCCCCTTGGCACTGCCGTTCTTCCTTCCCTTCCCTGGCTTTTCATCCTTAGACTCAGGGTACTTGGTACTATCCAAGTCGGCATACTTAACTAGAGCTGCCATAAGCGTTGCCATGTCATTGCAATGACGCTTGAGCCTTCCCAACTTCAGTTTCAAAGGCGTAAACCAGCAATTGCCTTCCAATGTTAATACTGGCGTATCAGCATTGATGCGGTCTGATGAATGCAGAATAGTTGAGACTCGCTTTACCCAATGGGTTGTAGACTGCCCTTCCTCTTGAACACAGGTGGCTAGGTCCACAATTGACATGGGCTGCTTACACGTATCTTTGAAATTCTGGACAAACCGGCTTTTTAACTTAGCCCATGATCCAGTGGAGTTAGCTGGTAAACTTTTCAGCCAGGTGCGAGCTGTTCCTTCCACCATCATGGTGAAGTACTTGGCACATGCCGCATCATCCACATCCAGCATCTCCATCGCCATCTCATAGCTCTCGACCCATGATTCAGGGGGTAAATCGGCAGTGTAATTGGGCACCTTACGAGGACCCTTGAAATCCTTGGGCAGCCACATGTTGCGTAAGGCTGTGGTGAGACATGGCACCCCCAAAGAATAAAAACCACACCTAGTTCCACCGAAGTGGTTGGACAAACTGGAGTAAGCTGACGGACTGCGTATTGCGCTGCTAACTCGGCTTCTCGACATGCTCTACCGTGATCCCCCACATCCTGGGATTTAGCATCGCTGCCTACCGGGTTATGCCCTCGCGGTGGGTTACGGTTTCACGCACTGCTTGACATAGTCGGTTCATCAATATGCCTTGATGTAGCTCCGACTTGGGCGGGGGGTGGAGTGAATCCTCTCGCGACTGTACGAATAAGCCTGCTGTTGGGTCAAAGCTGTCTGAAGGAGCTCTCTAGCCCGTCGTGTTTCAACTGCTACTGGAGACTCGCCTTCGATCAGGACAGCTGTCAATTGTGAAGCGGCGGCAACGATGTTATCCAACGGGTTAGAGTATTGACCCGGAGGCGTTGAGACGTGATGTGCCAGGACATTGTTCTGACGAGGCGGATCCATCGCGCGTGGCTGAACCAGCGCCCTTCCAGGTGCGTCCACCCGGTTTACCACTGGCTGGTTACAGGTTCCTGCCCCTGGAGTATTAAAGAGATTCCTTCCCTCGTAAACCGGAGGCAGGTGAGACCGGTACCTTCTTCTCATGACATTGTTTGATGCACACTGATCTAGCATAAGCCGATAAGCTTGTGCCTCCAACTCGGCCCGCTTTGCGGCCATCTTGGTGTTCTCTGCTGCCAGATCTACCTTAGCTCGAGCTATCTGGTCCTTCACCTTTGCAATTTCTGCGTCATGCTGATCCTGATCTGTCAGATTAACCTTAGCTGGCAGCAATGTTGCCAAAGTGTCGAATAAATCAGACAAAGCCTGAACCGGCGCTGGCGCGGGGCCTCCTACCCCAGCGGGTGTTGCAGCTATTGAACCAGAAATCATTGCCGCTATGGTAGAAGAATGCTGCACCAACTGCGTACCAGCCATGAAAATCGCAACCCAGCTCAGCGGATCAGAGTGGTCGGGAATACTGTCGCCGTCGGAACCGCCACTAATCCGGCCATCATGCAGCTCATACACCGACTCGGTCTCTCTAATTGAAGACTCGTCATCAGAGTAAATGACGGTTTCGCCACCAAATACCGATCTATCCTCAGATTCCGCTCCGTGGATAACTCCCACGAAGGAATGCTTTACAGCAGGCTGAACTCAGGCAGATCTTGCATGCTGAGCCGTCTCAACGATGTCGGTGCAGATGTCCGGCTCAGGGCCTAGTTCGCCGATCTTGCCAATTAAGACGTGTATTCCACCAAAGGGGACCCGGTACCCATACTCGATCGAGCCGGCCTCGGGGCCCCAGCTTGCGTCGTTGATGTAGAGCTTGCCGCGATAACTCTTGGTCATCCGGCCCACAGCGTTACTCACCTTTTAGCACACCTCAATGAGAGCGGCTGAAAACACTCAGACAGACCGATCTATTCAAAAGGTTTAAACTTTGGATATTTCCGTGACTCCGGATGAAACTGCTCTATGGCTCTGAGTTGTGTTGACCTAATCACTTTCCACACTTTGGCATCACCGACTAAAGCTGTTCAGAAATTCTGAATGAATTCCAGTAGGCAACAAAAGGTTGGCAAGTGCTCTTCGGTGAGACCGAAGGGTCAACTCGCTGAGACCAAAAGTCTAGGGTTTATGACAATGACTATATCAGTGTGACTCGATGACTCTGATGGGTTTGGTTCAGTGAGTCCGAGTTAAAATTTTGGTTTGCGATATAGAGGAATCATGTGAGGCTTTTGGAGTTTGATCTTTAAGCACTTTGAGCGATGAACTCATCATCTCAACCTCATCCACTTTTTACAGCATTGGCATACCTATGGACTTAATGTGATCTTGGATCACTTAAATATAAAATGGAGTGTTGAGGCATTGACCAACACTTGTCTTTAGCATTTTGATGGGTCCATTTTCACATCCCATTGTTGTACCTAAATTGAACTTTCCTGAAATATTCTTTTGAATAGGCATTAGTTCAATGATGTATATATTCTTATGAATTACCAAAACCATTCGGGGATTAGATGCACTTCCATTTAATGCACGAAGGTGGTTTTGGGAGCATGTGTGACACACGAACATACAAACACGAAAGATGGCATCACGTTGTAGACTACCCTTTAATAGTCACAATTTACTTAACCATGTAAGTTGTAATCTGTTAGGACTACAGACGCGCTATACGGATGACAACATTTCGAAAGACAACAGGTTCTCCCTCTTGTTTGCAAAACCTTGCATCGAAGTTGTTTGAAAGGAGAACAAATCAGTTGTCATGAGTTGAATATATATTATTTTTCTAAAGTACTGATTGGATAGATTATAAATATTGAATTTGTCCTTTAGTCCTCCCGCTTACCGGTGTGATCATAGAAATAATTGGTATCCCACACATGGTCTAAAGAAACGTAGTTAAGGGTTTAGGGTTAGTGTTAGGACTTAGGGGTTATGGTTTCTTGGGATATAATTCTTGTAGGGCAAGTTTGAATGGCCTGATTATGTTTATGAGGCAAGTTTTGGACATGAAATCTAAAGAGGTAAACAGGAAATATGGTAGAAAGGGAACGAAAGGAAAAATTGGTAGAAAGTAAGTTAGGAAAAGAAGATGTAAAAGGTGATTGATGTGGTATATTGGTTGATCATGTTCACCTAAATATGCTTTCGGTGTTGTGGTGCGCTGTGACAATGCAGTAGTAGTTTCTTTCATGTCATATATGGTTCCTATAGAGTTATGACACCTAGGCCCTTCTCGTAAGGCAACTTCAAAATACAAAAACTAGTAATGATGCTTTATGTCTGGCAAGGTTGGCAGCATGGAAATTAAGAGTTAAAGGGGAATCTTATAGAAAAAGAAACAAATGGCAAGTTTCACAAAACTTAACTTAAGAAAACAAGATCTAATAGGTTAGCAATAACGAAAAGAACAAATGGAAGAAGAACAGCTGTGAGTGGAACAATGAGATTGTCATGTATATATAACTAATCAAATCACAATAGACGAAGATTTATGTGTGGGATGACATAAACTGGCGTACCGCAGTAAGGACAAGGGAAAAAGAGTCGATCAATTTCAGAACGAAGAACCATGGGAATCTGACACAACAAGAAGAGGATGTGCAACTAGAGTGTACAAATTATTCATTAGAAAAATGATGGCATGAAGTTGCAAAGGGACAAAACTAAAGGAAGTCATGAGTTCATGTGAAGTAAAGGAAAGTAATCGTACATAACAAAAAGGGAATAGAGAAAGAAGACGATGAAAAATTGGTGGAACCTGAGAGTGAAAGAAGACTGGTCCCAAGGAAGATAGAGGTGAACAGGGGTGAAAAACAAACAAGATGATGACGAACTAGTGCAACATGGTTGAAAAAGAAAGAAGTATGTAGAAGAACGGGAATGCAGCATACAAACAGGTAGAAAGCCGTAGAAGAACAGTCTGCTTAAGTATCTGTACATAATAAACATGTGTACCGTCTCGTATTGAGTCAGTTAAGAATCTGCATCAAATTTTCATGCAACTTCTTTCGGAACATTTCTTCCAATCACGGTGTCGATGAACGGTAGCAAAAGGATCCACAGGTGTGTCCCCCCCCCCACCTGCGTGCCCTTAAGATTTCCGGGTGTGAGCATATTAGGAACTACTGAATCGTAAGACAAGGAGGGTTTGGGTATTAAAGAACAAGTGCCTACTTAGTAAATGACTATATCATCTTTCGGTGCAGGAGCATGGGGTGTGGATACAATTATTGCATAACAAATATCTGCATTCCAAAACTCTTGCACAAGTTACGGCGCAGCTAGATGATTCTACTCTTTGGAAGGGGTTGATGAAGTCAAATGTCACTTTCTCTAACATAAGTAAATTTATTGTTGGTAATGGTCATACTCCTAGATCCTAGGAGGATACTTAGCTGGGGGAGACGAATTTAGCCTTGTAGTATCCAACACTTTATAAATTGTACAATGTAAAGATGACTTTGTGAGTATAATATTAGGATATGTTCCCTTAAACATTCAGTTCAGGCGGGCGCCAGTGGGGGAACGATGGGATACATGGATACATTTAGTGCGTAGGTTGATAGAGGTCAACCTTTCTAATGTGCCAGATACATTCCGTCGAAAACTTTTGGTTTTGGGCGTATTCGTAGTTAACTCTATATATGTCATTGACTTGATTAATATTGGACCAATCCCAAGGTCACTCCATATTTGGAAAATAAGGTGCCTTTAAAAATCAATATTTTATGTGGTTTGTGCACAAGGGGATGAATTTTACTAAAAGACAACTTGTTGAAATGTAGGTGGGAGGATAGTAAATGATGTTACTTGTGTGATCAGGAGTAAACAATTCAAGATATGTCTATCAAATGCCCACTAGCCAAGTTATTGTGGCAAACAATACATCTGCCCTTTAATGTTTTTCACCTAGTAGCATCTCCAATATCTTCAGCAACAGATTAACTCGGGACGAGTCTAGTACAGTGGCACAAATTTGCTTGGGAGTTATGCATTACATTGGGTTATTTTAAACTGTCGGAATGTCATTATTTTAATCAAACTAATATCACAAATGTTTTGCACGTTATCTTTTGGGCATCTGCGCGAATCCGTACATGATCTTTACTCAGCCATGTGTAATGGCTAAGTAACCCTAGGAGACGATAGCATGGATTCGTACAACTGGTTTGGATGGGGGTCCAATATATATATATATATATATATATATATATATTGAAAATGGGAATATATTAATATCAAGTAGATACTAATTATACCCAGTCTTTGCACTAACAAGGTGCCTAATAACATCCAGGATGCACACAACTAAAAAACAAAATAAAAAGAGGAAGAAAAGAGAAAATAGACCCTCTCATGGTGATCAATCACCCGTAGTAGTAGCACTCTAACCACCACCATAGACAACACCCGGACTAGAAAGAAGGTTCCCCCAAAGCAACGCCTCCAGGAAGGAAACAGTGCACAAGTTTTGTCGTTACCCAATCAAAGAACTTAGGTTTTTACCCTGGAGAAAGATTGTGTTCCCAAAACAATGTCTTCAAATAGGCCACTGCTAGGCACAACCAATAAAGGCTATAGACCCTGGGTTTTTACACCAGAAATCATGACTCGTTACTCAAAGGAGCACCACCAACAAAGAAGTCCTCTAATGTTGCCGCCCCCATTTGCGGAGGCTACTACTACAAGTCACATACCACCAGGCTCGTAGCAACTCGTGCTCGGTCTAGATAGGAACATATCCTGCAAGCCATGATTGGACAACTACATGTGAAGCAAAGTCTTCATTGCATCCAAGACCCCGCCTTCGCCACTTGCAGGTCCTCTAATCACGCCATGGCATTCTCCGCATGTGTTGTTCTCTTGGAAATCTTGGTGCAGACATGTACCAAGGTGTCAACAAAAACAAAGCTTCGCAAAACCCTGGTGAAGCTGGTTATCTTGATGTTGCGGGTGCACACAAGCGGCCCTATCCAATCAAGGTGTCCAAAGAGCACCATGTACGCCAATCCTTGTTTTCCTTCAAAGGAGAAGTACGAAACTCGACGATGGCCAGATCAAAGAGTACTGATCACAGGTAGAACGATGACTTCGCGCAAAGACCACTAGGGCCACCGACTGGCTGATTATTTTGGGTGACATGAGATCCCATGATCAACCATATCTAGATGCACATCTCTGGCGGGAGGAGTTGTCCGCCGCCGCCATGTCTGGGGCCGCTGCCCTGTTGGAAATATGCCCTAGATTCAATAATAAAATGGTTATTATCATATTTCCCTTTCATGATAAATGTTTATTATTCATGCTAGAATTGACCGGAAACTTAAAAAGATGTGTGAATACATAAACAACACTATGTCCCTAGGGAGCCTCTACTAGACTAGCTCGTTGATCAAATATGGTTAAGGTTTCCTAACCATAGACATGAGTTGTCATTTGATAATGAGATCACATCATTAGGAGAATGATGTGATGGAAAGACCCAACCATAAGCTTAGCATCAGATCATATCACTTAGTTATTTGCTATAGCTTTCATAATGTCAAGTATCTATTTCTTAGACCATGAGATCATGCCACTCCCGGATACAGGAGGAATACTTTATGTGCTATCAAACGTCACTTCATAACCGGGTGATCATAAAGGTGCTCTATAGGTATCTCCGAAGGTGTTTTGTTGGGTTACATGGATCGAGATTGCTATTTGTCGCTCTGTGTGATGGAGAGATATCCCTAGGCCCTCTCGGTAATACAACATCATAAGAAGCTTGCAAGCAAGTGACTAATGAGTTTAGTCACGGGATCTTGTATTACGGAGCGAGTAAAGAGACTTGCCGGTTAATAATCCCCAAGTGTAGGGAATCATCATAGCAATTCCCAATGGTGGAAGTGATAAGTATGGAGTGTCGAACCCACAATGAGCTAAGTTAAGATCAATATTCTCTCAAGCCCTATCTGCCACTGATACGACTCTACGTACACCGAACGTTTGCTTCCAACTAGAAACGAGAAATAAAACTATGTTGTGGGTATGAAGAGAGATAAAATATAAAGTAGGTGCTATTATCATAAAGTTAGAATATATTACTAAATATTATAAATAGCGAGTGTGGAATAATGGTGGATCGGTGTGCAGAATTGTCTTAGGCAATTCTTAACAAGACCGGTAGTCGTCATTGCAATTTCATATGAGGGAGAGGCATAAGCTAACATACTTTCTCTTCTTGGATCATATGCACTTATGATTGGAACTCTAGCAAGCATCCGCAACTACTAAAGATCATTAAGGTAAAACCCAACCATAGCATTAAAGCATCAAGTCCCCTTTATCCCATACGCAACAACCCTTACTCGGGTTTATGCTTCTGTCACTCAAGCAACCCACTATAAGTGAATCATGAATGCATTGCAACACCCTACAGTGGGAATGCCTCATGCTTGCGCGACACAGAGGGCACAATAGGACAGCACCAAAATAAAACATACAACTCGTACCAATCTAGATCATCAATCAACCCAAAGACAAAGGATATCTACTCAAAACATCATAGGATGGCAACACATCATTGGATCATAATATGTGGCATAAAGCACCATGTTCAAGTAGGGATTACAGCAGGGTGCGGGAGAGTGGACCGCGTAAAAGAGATGAGGATTGAGGGAGTCCCGGATTAGGGGTATCCGGACAGCCGGATTATATCCTTTGGCCTGACTGTTGGACTATGAAGATAGAAGATTGAAGTCTTCATCCCGTGTACGAATGGGACTCTCCTTGGCGCGGAAGGCAAGCTTGGCAGTATGGATATGTAGATCTCCTTCCTTCTAACCGACTCTGTGTAACCCTAGCCCCCTTTGGTGTCTATATAAACCGGAGGGTTTTAGTCCATAGGACAACAGACAATCATATCGTAGGCTAGCTTCTAGGGTTTAGCCTCTCTGATCTCGTGGTAGATCAAATCTTGTACTACTCATATTATCAAGAATAATCAAGCAGGACGTAGGGTTTTACCTCCATCAAGAGGGCCCGAACCTGGGTAAAACATCGTGTCCCCTGCCTCCTGTTACCATCCGCCTTAGACGCACAGTTCGGGACCCCCTACCCGAGATCTGTCGGTTTTGACACCGACATTGGTGCTTTCATTGAGAGTTCCTCTGTGTCGTCATCATTAGGCTTGATGGCTCCTTCGGTCATCGATAGCGATGCAGTATAGGGTGAGACTTTTCTCCCTGGACAGATCTTTGTATTCGACGGCTCCGCACTACGGGCCAACTCTCTTGGCCATCTGGAGCAGATCGAGAGCTACGCCCCTGGCTATCAGGTCAGATTTGGAAACTTGAACTACACAGCCGACATCCACGGAGACTTGATCTTCGACGGATTTGTGCCCTTGCCGAGTGCGCCACACGGTCACGATGAGCATGACTTAGCTCCACCATCGGACAGTGTTTGGGAGATCGCACCGGCGACCGCTCCGACCCTCAAATTGGAGCCAATTGCGCCATCAAGTGAAGGGTGGATAGACCCTGCCGCGGAGGCCGCACTCTCATCGGCGATCGAGCCGAGTATCGACCTTACCCTTCAGGAGAGCCGTGACGCCAAACTGCCAGATTCTTCCCCGGCCACGGACTCCGAACCGCCTGCGCCCGTGCCCATCGAATCCGACTGGGCGCCGATCATGGAGTTCACCTCCGCGGATATCTTTCACTACTCACCTTTCGGCGACATACTGAACTCATTAAGGTCTCTCTCTCTCTTTGTTAGGAGAGCCCTGGCCAAACTATGACCGGCAGAATTGCGATGCGGATGATGAAGAAATTCACCACCCACCCACCACCCACTTAGTAGCCACTATCGACGATTTGACCGACATGCTCGACTTCAAATCCTAAGGCATCAGCGGTATGGACGACGATGCAGGAGACGAACAGGAACCACTGCCCACAGGGCATTGGACGCCCACTTCATCATATGATGTATACATGGTGGACACACCCAAAGAAAACGACGACGAAGAACAGAAGGACGCAGCGAAGGGTTGTTCCCTCGAGAAGCAGTCAAAGCGGCGGCGTAAGCGGCGCTCCAAATCCCGCCTCGGCAGAAGCAGCGATCATATAAACCCAGCGATAGAGCAAGGCAAGCCAGCGGATGACAAACACGGCATTGAACCATCATCCGACCACGGCAACACGGAGAATCAAACCGAACAACCTGACTCCGTTGAAGATAACAGTCGGGATGACATCACACCGGACAGGCACCCGGAGCAACAGAATACCCATCAAAGGCTTGTTGCACTGCGAGGAGACTGGAAAAGCAGAAGCAAAGGCTCAGGGCTGCACAAGACACACTCAGAATCAGATGGAGTGAAGTACTCAACACTGCAGCGAAGTATGGCGGTAATCGCCAAACCAAGAGCTACCCGAAGCGAAAGTTGCTACCTGAATTCGATGAGGAGGCCTTAGATCCCCCGCAATCAAAAAACAAAACGGCCATCCGGTCGGATAGACGACCTTGTGGCCAACATAGAGCGGCAAACGACGCCGCACATAAGCCAGTACGCGATCCACGTGAGGGCTCGCATCAAAAGGACGACGCAACCAGATCCATCTACGGGCCATGCAAGCGCGCTCCAGCATGCAATGCAACACAACAAAAATCCCAACACCACGATACACCCAAATACAGGGGTGCCGCACACCCCCTATGTTTCACCGATGAGGTGTTGGACCATGAATTTCCAGAGGGATTCAAACCCGTAAACATAGAGACGTACGACGGAACGACAGAACCTGGGGTCTGGATTGAGGACTACATCCTCCATATCCATATGGCTCGAGGAGACGATCTCCACGCCATCAAGTACTTACCCCTCAAGCTCAAAGGGCCAGCTCGGCACTAGCTTAAAAGCCTCCCCGAAAACTCCATTGGAAGCTGGGAAGAGCTCGAAGACGCTTTTCGGGCAAATTTTCAAGGGACCTATGTCCGACCACCGGATGCAGACGATTTGAGTCATATAACTCAACAGCCCGGAGAGTCAGCCCGAAAGCTTTGGAACATGTTTCTCACTAAAAAGAACCAAATAGTCGACTGCCTGGACGCCAAAGCCTTAGCAGCTTTTAAGCACAGCGTTCGAGACGAATGGCTTGCCAGACACCTCGGCCAAGAAAAGCCAAGAACAATGGCAGCATTAACAAGCCTCATGACCCGCTTTTGCGCGGGCGAGGACAGCTGGTTAGCCCGATGCAGCACCAGCGACCCAAGTACATCCAAAGTCAGGGACGGAAACGGGAAACCACGACGCAGCACAAACAAGCGCCGGAATAAAGAAGACAGCCCGAAGAGCACGGCGGTAAACGCCGGATTTAGAACCTCTCAGCCAGGTCAACAAAAGCTGCCCTCCAAAGGCAACAGAGACGAACTGTCCAGCCTAAACAAGATTCTGGATAAAATATGTCAGATCCACAGCAACCCCGATAAACCTGCAAATCATACCCATAGAGAATGTTGGGTCTTCAAGCAGTCTGGCAAGCTCAATGCCGAACATAAGGGGCAGGATACACCAAGCGAAGATGAGGACGAGCCTCGCAAGCAAAGCACTGGGGAACAGAAGAAATTCCCACCATAAGTCAAAATAGTAAACGTGTTGCACGTGACAAAGGGGAGAAACAAAGCGGCACTCCTAGAGACACATGCCCCAGGGCCTATCACTGCGGAGTTCTACCACTGGTCGTCCCAACCGATCACCTTTGACCATCGGGATTACTCAGCAAGTATCCGGCGTGCAGGATGGGCTGCCTTCGTACTAGACCCAATAATTGACGGATACCACTTCACACGAGTCATGATGGACGGCGGCAGCAGTTTAAACCTGATATATCAGGACACAGTCCGCAAAATGGGGATAGACCCAACAAAAATTAGCTGCAGCAATACTACCTTTAAAGGAGTAATGCCAGACCCAGAGGCCCATTGCACGGGCTCCCTGCTACTAGAGGTTATATTCGGCTTTCCCGATAACTTCCGTAGCGAAAATTTAACATTCTACATCGCTCCGTTCCAAAGTGGTTATCAAGCACTGCTCGGACGCGAAGCTTTTGCTCGCTTTAACGCAATACCGCATTAAGCTTCTCTCATGCTTAAGATGCCCGGTCCACGTGGCATCATTACAGTAAATGGAAATATTGAGCGCTCCTTGCGCGTGGAAGACCGTGCGGCTGCCTTGGCAGCCGCACACTAAACGGCCTCACCAACTAAAGCATCTGACAGGTCGTTAAGACCACGGACGCGGTTGGGCGAGTCTGGTGCAGCTATATGTAATTGATACAGGTTTGATGGCTATACCCCTATTACAATACAAGGGGCTCAACGCGCGCAAACAAGTGGCAATTAGGCTCAACTTTACTCATTTTGAACTGTACATGGTTTATTTAGTATAGCCTACCTTTTGCACGACAACTTTTCAATTAAGTTCCTTTCTTTTTCAGATGACCATCGTGCTACACCCGTCCGAAATACGACACAACGGAGACACAGGCGCAGACGTGCAGCAGGGACCCGTTCCGAGGATTCTTTTTAGATTAAGACCCTGCGTAAACCTTTTTTATTGTCTCTTGTTGATACACATCCCTCGGATTCTCAGTACAATCGAGAAGGATGCTGACGTATTGGCATGTGGCCACGTCGGAATATTGCACGTACCTGGACACCAGGGGCTCATTACAAAGGGCACTATTTCAACCCGGTTTACATCATAAAGACCGAATACCCTAGGGAGAGTTCGGCGTCGCGAGTTTGGCCTTATATGCATCAGCTCCGAATCATGTCTTTGGTCAAATGTTGGGTTTGCCCGGCTCCTGTGTTTTGCTGCCTTATGTTCCGCTACATCAGCTAAGGCGGCACCATGAGAACTACTGCGATTGTGCCCTGGTTCATCCGGACAAGCACCTCAGTAGAGAAAGCCAAAAACTGACTTTCATGATATAGCGTGAGACTGGTCAACCACTCGATGACCTAGCGGAATCTCCGGGGTTCCTCCGCCTTAACGAAGGGCCGTTTCCCGGCCAGGCATGTACACGCCCCGAATCCGGATGAGCGTGGAGCCACCAGGGGCTATATAGTAGCCCCACTATCAAACTCCTCTGGCTAAGTAAGAGTGTTAAAGCATTATAGTCTGATTGCCTAGTTCGCTACGCTTTCACCTCCTTAATGGACCAAGACGTTGGATCAAGTGTGAACATGCGTCTTCTGCGAACACCCCCGCATTATATGCGTGGGGGCTGAAGCCGACGACTGCCATCTTTCAGGTTATATACATATATACATAAACAGCCGCATAGGAGGCATCATAGCACTTTCGGGCAAAAGTATAAATACAGCCTTGATAAATTCAATAAAACATTGTTCTTACAATGGGAATACATGTCACTTAAACATAATATTCTTCAAGCACTGAGCCTCTCAAACGAGCACCTTCAAGAACTTCTTCAAAGTAGTGCTCGGCAGCCACTTGGCCTATGGCCGAACCCTGTGTCGCAACAGTGCTAGCATCCTTCTCCGCCCAGTATGTTTTGACATGGGCAAGGGCCATCCGCGAGCCCTCTATGCACGCCAACCTCTTTACAGCATTGATGCGTGGCACAGCACCAAGGAATTGTTGCACCAAGCTAAAGTAGCTATTCGGCCTTGGCCCTCCTGGCCACAGATGATCCACTACGGACCTCATGGCAAGTCCGGATAATCTATGGAGCTCGGCCCAACTGGTCAATCGCTCATTCAGCAACAGCGGACGGACTGGAGCGTGAAACTGTGACCAGAACAGCTTCTCCACTTCAGGGCCCTTCTGATCCTTGAAGTACTCGGCCGCATCAGTAGCGCTTGCAGCCAAACCCATGTACTCGTCTGCGGAACTCCATAGCCGGTCTAGAGGAGCATATTTTGGATCTCCGAACTTAGTCCGTAACAAGAAGGGCTTCCCAGAAACGATATCCGCAGCTTGATTCAGCTCCTCCTTCGTCGCTCTAATTTTGGAGCGGGCTTCCTTGGCAGCCACCCGGGCCTTCTCCAGGTATGTCGCCTTCGCCCGGTTTTCTTCTTCAAGAAGCCGGTAACGGTCAGCAGCATCTTTTAACTCCACGGCCATCTTGGCAATTTTTTCTTTGCTCTCGCAATGTGCGGCCTATTCGGCCCTTAAACCCTCGGCCGCCTTTAAAGCGACCGCATTGCTGCTCCTTGCGTGCTCCTTGGCTCGGGCAAGCTCCGCCCGAAGGGTCTCCACGATGGCAGCTCCATCTACAGTCACAACACATTAAAGATACTGGCATCATGTTGCTCTTACTATGTGACGATCACCAGAAAAATCATTGACCCTGTGCCTCGTCAAGCCGCTTGTTGACAAGCACGATGTCGGCATCTGTCGCATCCAGCTGCCGCTTCAGTTCGGCAAACCCATCAATCTGGCTAGCCACCGGAGCTTCCACCACCTGCACATAAAGGCAGTCTGGTTATTACCTGGGACTATGATCCTCTGTTTGCCGCCATTTTCGACGACAACCAGAGTCTCAGGGGCTACTATCTACACAGGGCACATCTAAAAATGCGTGGTACTGTCAAAAATGTACATCGTTTCACGTACCTCAAAACCTGTCAGTAGACTCATAAAGGCTTCATGCAATCCACTTTCGGCGGACGAAATCCTTTCAATCACCGTACCCATCAACGTGTGGTGCTCTTCTGAGATAGTCGCTTGCTCTAGCAGATCCCTCAGTACGACCGACCGCACACCAGATGGTGCCGGACTCTTTTGATTGCTCTCTTCGAGAGCCGGATGCTGAGGACTTCGGGTGGCCATGGAATTACCTCCTGGCCTTGCTGGATCTGGAGAAACCCTCCGCGACGACACCTCGGGGTCGCCCGCTTCGTGAGGCGGTGTGGCAGGGGGAGGCCTTTTCGCTCTCCATCATCTCTGGAAGAAGATCCCATGAAGACGAGCTCTGCTGAGAAGGGCTAAGATCCGAACTGCGAGATGAATGCTTCGATTATTTTCCTCAGAAGTAAAGCAAGATATTTTCGTTATTAAGTACATTTTTACTTACAGCTCGGTGGAGGGCTGGTACCCTTGAGGGCATAGTACGACCAGGGTATCCCCCAGGGCAGGACCCTCCGGTGGAGATTTCTTCCCCCTTTTGGAGGCCATTGTCTCCGGTTCCTCAGAGGCGGTTCTCTTCCTTCCCTGGGGAGAGGAAGTTTCAGTTCCTCCTCCCTGGCTAATCTCCTTCGTGGAGGCGCTAGCCTCCTTGTTCCCCCCTTTATCCTCTCCTGAGGGCGCTTGATAAGGCGCGATCTCCAGCATCCTGGTTAGCACGGGATTTGGTGAGGTCTCAGGGAGGGGGGCCGGACACCTGATCAACTTTGCCTTCGCTATCCAATCCTGGACCAAGAGCGGTTTTTCTTTTTTTAGGGCAATGTTGCTATAAATAAAATGGATAGTGTGTTCGGATGCGGGGCTACTTACTTGGGTATCCGGGTGATTGCAGCTCAGACCTGCATCCTCGGTGATGTCCGAACACATTATTTGTGGTCCAAAGAACAATTTGTACATCTCTTCGTGCGTCATGCTGAGGAAATGTTGGATAGCTCGCGGTCCTTCTGGGTTGAATTCCCACATGCGGAGGGCCCGGCGTTTGCAGGGCTGGACTTGATGGACTAGCATAACTTGCACCACCATAACCAGACTGATATCTCTCTCGAAGAGATCTCGGATACGGCTTTGCAGCACTGGCACGTCCTTGGCTGGACCCCAGCTTAGCCCCCTGCTGATCCACGACATCAGTTGTGATGGAGGGCCTGAGCGGAAGGCGGGGGCAGCTACCCACTTGGCACTTCGGGGAGCTGTGATGTAGAACCACTCCCGTTTCCACAATCCGGACACCTCTGGGAAGTAACCCTCAGGCCATGGAGCGTCAGCAATTTTGCTTATTGAAGCGCCTCCACACGCCGCGTGCTGCCCCTCGATCATCTTTGGCTTCACATCGAAGGTCTTGAGCCACATGCCGAAGTGAGGGGTAATGTGGAGGAAGGCCTCCCATACGACAATAAATGTCAAGATGTGAAGAAGGGCATCCGGGGCCAGATCGTGAAAATCTAGCCCGTAATAGAACATGAGACCCCTAACAAAGGGATCCAGAGCGAGGCCTAGTCCTCAGAGGAAGTGGGAGACGAACATGACGCTCTCGTTGGGTTTGGGAGTAGGGACGACCTGCCCGCGGGCAGGCAGCCGATGCGAAATTTCGGCGGTCAGGTATCTGGCCTCTCTCAACTTCTGGATGTCTTCCTCCGTAAAGGAGGAAGGCATCCACCGACCTTGAAGGTTGGATCCGGACATAGTTGAAGGTCCGAGGTGCCTAAACCTGAGATTTGGGTGTTGGAACTCGATGCGAGAGGCGGATTTGATTAAAGAGGAAAAGGCCTTGTCCCCTTTATAAAGAGGGTGAATATCAAGCGTCCTCCTCATGGCCGTTTGGGACTTGCCTAAGACTTTGGAGTACTACTAATAGGCACGGTTGGGTTACCCACGTACGTATTAATGGGAATCCTGTAATAAGGGGACACGATCTCTGCTTCGACAAGACGTGCTAAGGAAACCACCTCGTGAAACACGCTGAGATAGGTTAGGAAAAATGATTCGAATAAAGACCTGGCTGTGGTGTGATGTCACAGTACGGGGTACGTCAGCAGATTAGATTTGTGTAAATATTATTCCCTCTACGGTGGTATGTGGAACTTATTTTGCAGAGTCGGACACGATCCTCGTGTTCAAAATCTTCTATGAATTATTCGGAGGAGGAAAACCCGCCTTGCAATGCCGAAGAGAATCTGCGCGCCGGACTCATCGTCATTGAAGCCTGGTTCAGGGTCTACTGAGGGAGTCCTGGATTAGGGGGTATCCGGACAGCCAGATTATATCCTTTGGCCGGACTGATGGACTATGAAGATACAAGATTGAAGACTTCGTCCCGTGTCCGGATGGGACTCTCCTTGGCGTGGAAGGCAAGCTTGGCATTACGGATATGTAGATCTCCTTCCTTGTAACCGACTCAGTGTAACCCTAGCCCCTTCCGGTGTCTATATAAACCGGAGGATTTTAGTCCGTAGGACAATAGACAATCATACCATAGGCTAGCTTCTAGGGTTTAGCCTCTCTGATCTCGTGGTAGATCAAATCTTGTACTACTCATATTATCAAGAATAATCAAGAAGAACGTAGGGTTTTACCTCCATCAAGAGGGCCCGAACCTGGGTAAAACATCGTGTCCCCTACCTCCTGTTACCATCCGCCTTAGACGCACAGTTCAGGACCCCCTACCCGAGATCCGCCGGTTTTGACACTGACAAGGATGGTGATGTTGATGAAGACGCTCACTGCGGCGATGATTCCCCTACCGATGGCACCCCGGTGCCACCGGGAGAGAGGAGGAGATGTTCTCCCCTTGTGCTCCCTCCACCATGGCCTCCCCCTGGATGGGGAGAGGTTCCCCCTCTCGTCCTTGGCCGTCATGGTGATGATGGCCCCTCCGGGATCCTCCTCCATGCCCTCCGATGATGATGGCCCCCTCCGGTAGGGTGCCAGAGAGGGCCTAGATTGATTTCTCGTGGCTACAGAGGCTTGCAGCGGCGGAACTTCCAATCTAGGTTATTTTCTGGAGGTTTGGGCATTTATAGGAGAGGTTGGTGTCGAGAACAAGTTAGGGGGGGGGCATGGGAACTCCACGAGGCATAGGGGCGCGCCCAGGAGGGTGGGCGCACCCCCACCCTCGTGGGGCCCATGGGACTCCCCTTCGGTAGATTTTTGTTCCAGTATTTTTTATATTTTCCAAAAAAATTCTTCGTTGATTTTCATCACATTCTGAGAACTTTTATTTCTGTACAAAAACAACACCACGGTAGTTCTGCTGAAAACAGCGTTAGTCCCGGTTAGTTCTAATCAAATCATACCAAAATCATATGAAACTATTGTAAACTTGGCATGAATACTTCATAAATTATAGATATGTTGGAGACGTATCGGCATCCCCAAGCTTAATTTCTGCTTGTCCTCGAGTAGGTAAATTATAAAATAAATAATTTATGAAGTGTGAATGCTAAGAAGTGCATAAGTTCGATCAATGATAGTTCCAATCACTTTTCTAGCATCATTATATATCATAACAGTAGCTCAACTCATAAAACTTCTCATGATCAAGAAACAAGCTATTCACATGTTAAAGTATAGATCATAAACTTTCTTGAGAACTAACAAACCGTGCTCTTAGTCATCAAACAATTGCAATTCATCTTATTTTCGGGAAGAGTCTATGTAAGGGCTTTGATTCAGCAAACTCCACATACTCAACTATCATTTAATCTTTCACAATTGCTAATACTCATGTGATATTAATGGGTTCAAAGTTTTAATCGGACACAGAGAAAGATAGGGGCTTATAGTTTTGCCTCCCAACATTTTACCTCAAGGGTAATGTCAACAATAATAATTTATGAAAACCCACATCCAAGTGGATATATATATCCGGATCGCTCCAACACAAAGTGTTTTCCAAAGGAAAAAGTGTAAAAAGGAAAGGTGATGATCACCGTGACTCTTGTATAAGGGTAGAAGGTAAAAGTAAAAGATAGGCCCTTCGCAGAGGGAAGCAGAGGTTGTCATGCGCTTTTATGGTTGAATGCACAAAATCTTAATGCAAAAGAACATCACTTTATATTGCCTCTTGTGATAAAGACCTTTATTATGCAGTCTGTCGCTTTCATTTCTTCCCTATCACAATTTCGTATAAAGCTTGTTTTCTTCGCACTAATAGATCATACATATTTAGAGAGCAATTTTTATTGCATGCACCGATGACAACTTACTTGAAGGATATTACTCAATCCATAGGTAGGTATGGTGGACTCTCTTGGCAAAACTGGTTTAAGGAATGTTTGGAAGCACAAGTAGCATCTCTACATGGTGCAAAGAATTTGGCTAGCATGAGAGGGAAGGCAAGCTCAACATGTTGGATGATCCAAGACAATATAACGTTTTGGATATAAGAAAACATAACCCATTAAGTTGTCTTCCTTGTCCAATATCAACCTTTTAGCATGTCATGTTTTAATGAGTGCTCACAATTGCAAAAGATGTCCAAGATAGTATATTTATATGTGAAACCTCTCTTCCTTCAATATTCTTTCATGAATTGTTCAAGTGACCAATTCCGCGTTTGCTAACTTCCAATAAGTTTACTACCTATACTTATTATGTGTGAAGTCATTACTCCCCATGTTGTAAGCATATGAAACGTATATAAATTCAGACTTATGATATTCAATTCATTCAACCATTTACTCATAGGATATATATGTGAAGCACGTGAATAAATGACAAACTACTCCAAAAAGATATGAGTGAATAATACTGAGTAGTCAAATAATTAAATAGTACGATCAAAATCAGGGACTCACGGGAAGATATCACAACACAAATCTACAAGTAAAATAAGTCATACAAGCATCATATTAAAAGCCAGGAGCCTCGAGGGTCCGAATACAAGAGCTCGATCATAGACGAGTCAGCGGAAGCAACAATATCTGAGTACAGACATAAGTTAAACAAGTTTGCCTTAAGAAGGCTAGCACAAACTGGGATACAGATCGAAAGAGGCGCAGGCCTCCTGCCTGGGATCCTCCTATACTACTCATGGTCGTCGTCAGCGGGCTGCACGTAGTAGTAGGCACCTCCAGCGTAGTAGGAGTCGTCGTCGACGGTGGCGTCTGGCTCCTGGGCTCCATCGTCTAGTCGCAGCAATCGGGTATAGAAAGGGGAAAAGGGGGGAGCAAAGCAACTGTGAGTACTCATCCAAAGTACTCGCAAGCAAGGAGCTACACTACATATGTATGCATTGGTATCAAATGGAAAAGGGGTCTCATATGTGGACTGAACTACAGAATGCCGGAATAAGAGGGGGATAGCTAGTCATGTCAAACACTACGCTTCTGGTAACCTCCATCTTGTAGCAGAAGAAGAGAGTAGATGGTAAGTTCACCAGGTAACATCGCATAGCATAATCCTAACCGATGATCCTCCCCTCGTCGCCCAGTAAGAGAGCGATCACCGGTTGTATCTGGCACTTGGAAGGGTGTGTTTTAATAAGTATCCGGTTCTAGTTGTCATAAGGTCAAGGTACAACTCCAAGCCGTCCTATTACCGAAGATCACGGCTATTCGAATAGATTAACTTCCCTGCTGGGGGCACCACATTTCACAACACGCTCAATCCCCTTTGTCCGGACACACTTTCCTGGTTCATGCCCGGCCTCGGAAGATCAACACGTCGCAGCCCTGCCTAGGCACAACAGAGAGGTCAGCACGCCGGTCTAAATCCTATGCGTGCACAGGTCTGGGCCCATCGCCCATTGCACACCTGCACGTTGCGTACGCGGTCAGTGAGCAGACCTAGCCTCCCTTATACAAGAGCAGGCATTCCAGTCCAACCCGGTGCACGCTGCTCAGTCGCTGATGTCATGAAGGCTTCGGCTGATACCACGACGTCGAGTGCCCATAACTGTTCCTGCGTTGTTGGTTAGTGCATATAGGCCAGTAGCCAGACTCACATCAAATACCCAGATCTCGTTAAGCATGTTAATTGAAGTATCCGTGAACGCCGACCAGGGCCAGACCCACCTCTCTCCTAGGTGGTCTCAACCTGCCCTGTCGCTCCGCCTCAAAGTACAGTCGGGGGCCGTCGGGAACTCAGTACCACCACTACCTGGATGGAGCCACCTGCCCCTTCAGCCCCCACAACAGAATCACTTGCGGGTACTCAATGAGCCGACCCGACTTTAGTCACCACCTGTATAGTATGTATATATGTATGTATTTACCCGTGATCAACACCCGACGTGATCACGGCCCGATAGTATAGCATGGCAGACTTACCAGAATGTAGGGACACTAATGATAATCTAGCATCCTATACTAAGTATTCCGGATTGCAGGTAAGGTATCAACAGTTGTAGCAACAATGACAGGCTATGCATCAGAATAGGATTAAGGGAAAGCAGTAACATGCTACACTACTCTAATGCAAGGAGTAGAGAGAAGAGTAGGCGATATCTGGTGATCAAGGGGGGGCTTGCCTGGTTGCTCTGGCAAGAGAGAGGGGTCGTCAACACTGTAGTCGTACTGGGTAGCAGCGGTGTCGGTCTCGGTGTCTAGCGAGAGAAGAGGGGGAAGAAACAATAAATATTAAGCAAACAAATGTATAGCGATGCATGGCATGACAAGTATCAGTGCTAGGGGTGCCCTAACGCGGTATGAGCTGGTACCGGTGAAGGGGGAAAACATCCAGGAAAATCTCCCTGGGGTTTCGCGTTTTCGGACAGATGAATTGGAGGGGAAGGTTGCGTCTTCGCTATGTTAGGGATGCGTGGCGGACGAACGGGCTGCGTATCCAGATTCGTCTCATTGTTCTGAGCAACTTTCATGTACAAAGTTTTTCCATCCGAGCTACGGTTTATTTTTTATTAATTTTAAAAGATTTAAATCATTTTTAGGATTTATTTAATTATTTAAATCAGCATTATCTAGAATAGTATTTGCTGACATCAGCATGATGTCAGCGGTCAACAGGGTTGACCGGTCAACCTTACGTGTGGGTCCCACCGGTCAGTGACACATTTTAATTAACCATATTAATTAACCTAACCAAGATTAATTAGGGGGTGGGCCCCACTGTCATTGACTAAGGCTAAACATGATTAATTAGTTTAATTAGTTATTTAGCTTAATTAATCAAAATTAATTAAGTTAATTAATTCTTTAATTATTATTATTATTGTTATTTTCTTATTATTTTTTTAATTCTAAATCTTTTTTAAAACGTTCTCAGGGGGTGGGCCCCTCATGTCATGGGCCCAGAGGCCAAACGAGCACAGGCAAACGGGTACTAGCCCGCGAGCACAGTGGGTCGAGGCTGGCGGGGCTCTGCCCGAGCATGCACACGCCCAGGGGCGCGCGACGCGCCGGAGCAGGGGGAGGCCGGTGGCCTGGGGCCGACGGTGAGGGGCTGGGCGCGGCCGCAGCAGGACGGGGAGGCAGCGGGCAGAGGAAGCCCGAGCGGCGCTGGGGCAGCAGTCGGCAGCGCCTATCGCAGCAGAGAAGAAGCAGTGGCGGCGACGATGGTTGTGGCGACGGGGGAGCGCCAAGGCGAGGTGCGTGGCACACAGGCAAGCAGCAGAGGGCCGCGGCAGGTCCAGCGGTGGAGGTGGGGGATTGGCAGCAGCGGAGCGGGATCCGTGGTGGGGCAAGCGGTTGGGCGCAGCTAGGCGCGGTCGTAGGCGGCGGCAGCGCAGGCGATCGGCGACGCTAGGCGCGGCACAGGCGGGCGGCTGCGCGGGCGGCGCTGGCGGAGCGGAGCAGAGCCGCGGCTGCAGCAGGACGGACGCGATGCGCGGGGAGGAGGGCCTGGGCGGGTGCGGTCGTGGGGGCGCGCGGTCAGCGGCTGGCGGGCACGGTCAGGCGACCGCGCGCTGGGCGGGCGATGAGCGTGTGCGACAACGGTGCGGCACGGGAGCAGAGAGGGAGGAGGGGAGGCGGCGGCTCACAGGGTCCCAATCGAGGAGGGCAGCGAGCTCGAGGTGGTCCGGCGTGGCAGACCGACGACAGGGGCGAGGTGGCGGCGCCGGGGTCGACGATGGGTTGGTCGAGGCGGAGGCGCTCCGGGTGGCGGCGGCGAGGCGTGGTGAGGACCCACACGGAGGGGGTTCGGTGTGGACGTCGAGGACGGGGCGGCGAGGTCCATCTACAGGGGGGGCGCTGGTGCGGTGGCGACATAGGGCGGCGAGGCAATGGCGTCGGGGTCGCCGGGGTCGGGGTTTGGCCCTATCCAGTTCTGGATTGGGGAGAGATGGGGAGCGAGAGGGAGAGTGGGGGTTTCGTGGGGGAGTGGGGGTGCGCGAGTGGGGCTAGGGTTTCAGGCTCCCACGGGGGTTAGTAGTAGAGGGCGCGGCTGGGCCGGTTGGGCCGGCCGGCTGGGCTGTTTTGGCCCAGTTGGCCGGGGGTTTTCTTTTCTCTTTCTTTTTATTTTCTCTTTTTTCTATTTTGTATTTTCTTTTCTTTTTTATTTATTTACTTTTCCGTTTTAAATCATTTTAATTTATTTAGGCATTTTATAAAACGGTGCCTTCTACACCATAATTATCTATGTAATATTTAGTACAAACCGAACATTTTTATTTTAATGTTTGAAAACTTTTGTTGTTTGCCTTGATTTTGAATTTGAATTTTGAATCGATTTTCGAACTAACCCAAGATTAACTACAGGACAGAGGTGACGTGGCATCGTTAACGGGGGATTACTATAGCCTAATTATCCGGGCGTCACAATTCTCCTCCACTACAAGAAATCTCGTCTCGAGATTTAGGAGCGGGAGTAAGGGGGAAGAGATTAGGTTACAAGATTCTAACGAATCTTCTCGGTTGTGGTTGCTCTTCTCGAAGAAGTTGACCGCTTCCATTGATGTCATCATTCCTTAGCTTCGGGTTATCAGGATAAGTCATCAGCCTTTCTTGGTGAACTCCATCGTACTTACCAATAAGAAAGGGGCGGCCCGACAGCGATAGAATGCTATCAGGCAAACTCATCTGGGGTTTATCCCATGAATGATCACATGAGTAACTCTCGAATTGGTCAAATGGAACACATCGAGAGCCGAGCAAGAAGGTACGGTAAGAAGTTTCAAGTGGCTAGCCAATCGTTCGTTGCCTAAAACAGAGTGTGAAAGGGTTTTAGAGCAACAGGAATAAGTATTATGTCTGATACCAGAATTGATGATTTATTGGAAGGTGGCTCGTGAATTACATACGATGTCAAGCATGAGGAATAGCTTTTAGGAGCTGGGGGGTACAGGAGAGTCAGGTTTCGATCCTGAGACCTGTGGGTTATGGGCCCACCATGTGGGTTGAAAGTAGGAGGAGCGGTGACATTTTGCATGGTCATGATAGCAAGGCATGTCAGAGGGTAGCCTGCCAGTTATGTCAGCAACAACGTCGGTACTAAGGGCGAGGGACGAATAGAACCATCTTCCTGCTCGTTGAACGAGGCGGACCAATAGGCAAAGTTCTCGTCCATCGGTGGTTACCGGAATGTCAACAACAATAGTAACAGGGTCTTACTGACAGAGTTGTACACTGAGGTGCTTATAAAAGCAGTGACGTATTACTGCTTAGATCATATAAACCTCAAGAAGGTTAAATGGAATAATGGAAAGGAAAATGTGATTATCAGATTAAACAGAACAATGGAAAGGAAAATGTGTTTAAACACATATTTTTCAGGGGTATATCCTTCCCAAGAACAAGCAGAGTATGATATCCAAGACCAGATAGAAGGTAGAAAACCACTTAGGTAACGGGAGAGGAATTTCATGACGTTACCCATACAGTGGTGTTTGGGTAATTGAGCAGGAAACATTTAGCATTGGGCTTCAAATGTTCTTGTTGAAAATCGGAGTACCACAGACAAGCTTCGAGATATCATTGACATGGTCACTGGGTAAAGATCAGACCTTGGATACACAAGGGATCCATCGGGAAAAACTCATAGAATAAGTTTTACAAATTACTCATGGAAGAATGACTAACCTTGCTAGAAAGGAAACTATAACAATAGGCCCTCCGGGCAGGTGTGTTAGGATGACATCACCTTATCGGGTTAAAGAGCAATGTTATATCTCTTGGAAATATGTTCCAACCATCATACCTGACCGAGATTCAGGTCTGATTGGTGTCAGGATACTGTAGACTCAAGATGCCTGAGAAAGAAAAGGTGCAACGCAATTGACGAGACGACATTGTAAGATTTTCGGGGAATGAACTATGGAAGCAAGCTCCGAATCATGAGTTCATCATTAACCCAAGGAGATGGTGAGGGGGTGGCTGATGAACTCAGCGACAATGAATCGAGATTTCCAAAGATGAATTCCCACCAGTATTCAAACAAGGAGATAAAATTTCTCACATCAAAGATATAATGAGGTATGCTCGAGGAAAACATACACAGTTAGTCATTGATTGAAAGGGGCACCAGAAATATGGGCTTAGGTAGCATGATCCATGTTATAATGGTGATTCGATAACCAATGGTCTAAGAACATTATCGACCATTAACTTCAAAGCAATAGGGTTTCTAGAAGTTTTGAAGTCGGACATCCTAGTTCAATTGTCGGTTTTCTCGGTTAGAAACAACAAGGGGACCAAGAAATGAACAAACATGGCGGGAAGTATTTCATGTCAAGAATTCTCAAGAGGTGGGACAATTCTCACAACATTTTTTATGTATAAGATGGTAATACTCCAAGGTAAAGAACAAATGTTGGATAGCAAGGATCTCAAGGTATAACACGAAACACGAGCAAGTTTTGTTGAATGGAAGGCAATAAAGTGGTTGATGATAACACAAATCATCAAGGGCAAGGATGGTATTTCTCATCATGAATTCAATTGATATCCTGGAAGAGCTCAAAATGCTGATGACGATCATGACAATTTCTTCTTTTTTTGAGAGGGTCCACGAAGATGTAACCGATCGACGATGACATCAAGGCAACGGAATGATGAAGCGAAAAGTTATTGAAACCATAGTTACGACACAAACTTGAAATCCAGCTTGTTGTTCAAGGTCAATTGATATGACGAGGAAGATCGACGTAAGAATAGCTCACCATCGAAATTTTTGCTTCGGGAAGAAGGACCAGGTAGCACAGTTAAAATCGGCAAGACAAGGATATAGCCAAGCAGGCTAGGAATGATGCGATCGAGTTCAAACTCATAATTAATGAAGGTTACCAAGAGATGATTAATCACGATGCGGACTTGAGTCAGTTATTGGTGTCTTTGAGTGTTTAATAACTCAGAGCCTGTGAAAAATTGGAATCAATGATAATGTAGCACTTGATGAAGAACTCATAAGAAGTTATGCGGTTCCATGATAATCTCGAGATACCAGGGGGTAATACTCGACGATAGATCAAAGTAGAGGTTGGACTAGGGTAATGCTCTGCAGATGACAAGTGCTCAAACTTGCACGAGAAATGGAATCAAGGAGAAACATGGTCGGAACCACGTCCACAGATACAAGATGAACTTATAACAAGAGGATAATTATTGTTACAAGAAGCTTCCATGATAGGATATACATCGTGTCCATGGGCATGAACACAAAGTTCAAGGTCGACTCCCACTTCTTTAATGTATAACCTTCCATTCACCTCTCGTATTTCGAAAATGATATTAGTTTTTGAAAGTTTTACCTCGTGCAATACTAGATGATTATGACCCGTGGAATCTTTCGGGTTTACAAAGAGTAAGGAAGGCATAGGTTTAATCCATCGGGGCATCTTATGAACACATACCCCCAACTTCAGGAGCGAATAACTCAAGCTCGAGAGCAGAGCATGGTTGACAAAAGCAGGGGATACAATTTACCAAAGGCATTATGTATCCGATGAAAGGCTCACAAGTTTAATGAATATGAAGGACGGTGTTGGACAAAATCCAACAAAGGATCTAGTGGTCCATAAGGGATCTGATGTGAGTATCGGTACTCAACCAGAGGAAGAAAGAATGCAAGGAGATCAGATTATAGAAACAACTGACTAACTCAAAGCTCAAATGCAAAGGAATTATGATTTCCAAGACAAGGGATCAGAAGCAATGCTCTGATTAGGGATGGATAAGTTGAATAGCCTTAGAGGTACAATCGATGGCAATTTGATTGGTCGAGATCCAGCTCATGTTTAAAATGACGTCTGAGCCAGAAGGACGAAACAAAGGACCTGATTAAGGAATGCGAGCATTCGCAACATAATGATTCAACAGACTCAAACTGATAATGACTAAGGATGCCAATAAGATTACCGGACTTATGACGTTAATCATAATGCAAGCAAGCAAGAATTTCAAGAGCAATAGGCTGTTGAGGATTTTCGGGGATCGAATGGTATTTCGAAGACTTTTGTGAAATACATGAATCAACTGGGGATGAGCGGATACTCGATAAGTGCGAGAAATTATCCGTAAGGGTATGTCTGCGGCAAAGAGATGCAAAGCGGTGGGCACAAAGGATTCTCGAATTATCGAAGAAATTTTCAGGGTATCAAGTGATAACAGGGGCAACTAGGAACAAAGGTAAGAACGACAAGTGTAAGCAGTTATCCATATGGATTTATCGGTGGTCGGGAATAACAAAAGTGGTGGGCACAAGGTCTCGAAAGAATAACGAAGAGTATCTTCGGAATCTTCTGGTGAAGCACGCCATCATCTGGATTGAAGGGGCTCTTCGGAAAAATGTACTTACGAGAACCTAGAGTTAGAGTTAGCAAAATCATTTAACCCGGATAGAAGAGAGATCAGAGTCCCAGAGTATAGGTCAAGGAATAAAAGATCCTAATACCACCCAATCGCGACATGGCCCGTAAGACACATAGCCATGTTAGTAAACAGTTTTGCAATGTTTAGACTCAACTTCGACCAAAGAGTGTGGAAGGGGGATTCCTACAGGCTGTTGGCTCTGATACCAACTTGTGACGCCCCCGATTTGACCGTACACTAATCATACACGCAAACATGTACGATCAAAATCAGGGACTCGCGGGAAGATATCACAACACAACTCTACAAGTAAAATAAGTCATACAAGCATCATATTACAAGCCAGGGCCTTGAGGGCTCGAATACAAGAGCTCGATCATAGACGAGTCAGCGGAAGCAACAATATCTGAGTATAGACATAAGTTAAACAAGTTTGCCTTAAGAAGGCTAGCACAAACTGGGATATAGATCAAAAGAGGCGCAGGCCTCCTGCCTGGGATCCTCCTAAACTACTCATGGCCGTCGTCAGTGGGCTGCACGTAGTAGTAGGCACCTCCAGCGTAGTAGGAGTCGTCGTCGACGGTGGCGTCTGGCTCCTGGGCTCCATCATCTGGTCGCAGCAATCGCGTATAGAAAGGGGAAAAAGGGGGAGCAAAGCAACCATGAGTACTCATCCAAAGTATCTCGCAAGCAAGGAGCTACACTACATATGTATGCATTGGTATCAAATGAAAAAGGGGTATCATATGTGGGCTGAACTGCATAATGCCGGAATAAGAGGGGGATAGCTAGTCATGTCAAAGACTACGCTTCTGGTAACCTCCATCTTGCAGCAGAAGAAGAGAGTAGATGGTAAGTTCACCAGGTGACATCGCATAGCATAATCCTAACTGATGATCCTCCCCTCGTCGCCCTGTGAGAGAGCGATCACCGGTTGTATCTGGCACTTGGAAGGGTGTGTTTTAATAAGTATCTGGTTCTAGTTGTCATAAGGTCAAGGTACAACTCCAAGTCGTCCTGTTACCGAAAATCACGGCTATTCGAATAGATTAACTTCCCTGCAGGGGTGCACCACATTTCCCAACACGCTCGATCCCCTTTGTCCGGACACACTTTCTTGTGTCATGCCCGGCCTCGGAAGATCAACACGCAGCCCTA
The DNA here is from genome assembly GCA_034509565.1 of Triticum monococcum. NCBI lineage: Eukaryota > Viridiplantae > Streptophyta > Magnoliopsida > Poales > Poaceae > Triticum > Triticum monococcum. The sequence continues at coordinate 414,665,185 of CM067844.1, forward strand.
CCTAGGCACAACAGAGAGGTCAGCATGCCAGTCTAAATCCTATGTGCGCAGGGGTATGGGCCCATCGCCCATTGCACAACTGCACGTTGCGTACGCGGCCGGTGAGCATACCTAGCCTCCCTTATACAAGAGCAGGCCTTCCAGTCCAACCCGGCGCGCGCCGCTCATTCGCTGACATCACGAAGGCTTCGGCTGATACCACGACGTCGAGTGCCCATAACTGTTCCCGCGTAGTTGGTTAGTGCGTATAGGCCAGTAGCCAGACTCAGATCAAATACCCAGATCTCGTTAAGCGTGTTAATTGAAGTATCCACGAATGCCGACCAGGGCCAGGCCCAGCTCTCTCCTAGGTGGTCTCAACCTGCCCTGTCGCTCCGCCTCAAAGTAACAGTTGGGGGCCGTCAGGAACTCAGGCCCACCACTACCTGGATGGAGCCACCTACCCCTTCAGCCCCCACAACAGAATCACTTGCGGGTACTCAACGAGCCGACCCGAATTTAGTCACCACCTGTATAGTATGTATATATGTATGTATTTACCCATGATCAACACCTGACGTGATCACGGCCCGATAGTATAGCATGGCAGACTAACAAGAATGTAGGGCCACTGATGATAATCTAGCATCCTATACTAAGTATTTAGGATTGCTGGTAAGGTATCAACAGTTGTAGCAACAATGATAGGCTATGCATCAGAATGGGATTAAGGGAAAGCAGTAACATGCTACACTACTCTAATGCAAGCAGTAGAGAGAAGAGTAGGCGATATCTGGTGATCAAGGGGGGGCTTGTCTGGTTGCTCTGGCAAGAGAGAGGGGTCGTCAACACTGTAGTCGTACTGGGTAGTAGCAGTGTCGGTCTCGGTGTCTAGCGAGAGAAGAGGGGGAAGAAACAATAAATATTAAGCAAACAGATGCATAGCGATGCATGACATGACAAGTATCGGTGCTAGGGGTGCCCTAAGGCGGTTTGAGGTGGTACCGGTGAAGGGAGGAAAACATCCGGGAAAATCTCCCCGGGGTTTCGCGTTTTCGGACAAATGAATTGGAGGGGGAAAGTTGCGTGTTCGCTATGTTAGGGATGCGTGGCGGACGGGCTGCGCATCCGGATTCGTCTCATCGTTCTGAGCAACTTTCAGGTACAAAGTTTTTCCATCCGAGCTATGGTTTATTTTATATTAATTTTAAAAGATTTAAATCATTTTTAGGATTTATTTAATTATTTAAATGAACATTATCCAGAATAGTGTTTGCTGACATCAGTATGACGTCAGCAGTCAACAGGGTTGATTGGTCAACCTGACGTGTGGGTCCTACCAGTCAGTGACACATTTTAATTAACCATATTAATTAACCTAACCAGTCTTAATTAGGAGGGTGGGCCCCACTGTCATTGACTAAGGCTAAACATGATTAATTAGTTTAATTAGTTATTTAGCTTAATTAATCAAATTAATTAAGTTAATTAATTCTTTAATTAATATTATTATTATTTTAATTCTAAATCTTTTTTTAAAACGTTCTCAAGGGGTGGGCCCCTCATGTCATGGGCCAGAGGCCAAACAAGCACAGGCAAACGGGTACTAGCCCGCGAGCACAGCGAGGCGAGGCTAGCGGGGCTCTGCCCGAGCAGGCACATGCCCAGGGGCGCGCGGCACGCCGGAACAGGGGGGAGGCCGGTGGCCTGGGGCCGGCGGTGAGGGGTTGGGCGCGGCCGCAGCAGGACGAGGAGGCAGTGGGCAGAGGAAGCCCAAGCGGCGCTGGGGCAGTAGTCGGCAGCGCCTATCGCGGCAGAGAAGAAGCAGCGGCAGCGACGATGGCTGTGGCGGTGGGGGAGCGCCAAGGCGAGGTGCGTGGCACACAGGCCAGCAGCGGAGGGCCGCGGCAGGTCCAGCGATGGAGGTGGGGGTACATCAGCAGCGGAGCGGAAGTCGTGGCGAGGCAAGCGGTTGGGCGCAGTCGGGCGCGGTCGTAGGCGGCAGCAGCGCAGGCGATCGGCGGCGCTAGGCGCGGCGCAGGCGGGCGGCTGCACGGACGGCGGCGGCGCTGGCGGAGCGGAGCAGAGCCGCGGTAGCAGAGCAGCACGGCTGCAGCGAGACGGACGCGATGCGCGGGGAGGAGGGCACGGGCGGGTGCGGTCATGGGGGCGCGCGGTCAGCGGCTGGCGGGCACGGTCGGGCGACCGCGCGCTGGGCGGCGACGAGCGCGTGCGACAATGGTGTGGCGTGGGAGCAGAGAGGGAGGAGGGGAGGTGGCGGCTCACAGGGGCCCGGTCGAGGAGGGCAGCGGGCTCAGGGTGGTCCGGCGTGGCAGACCGACGACGAGGGCGAGGTGGCGACGCCGGGGTTGACGACGGGTTGGTCGAGGCGGAGGCGCTCCGGGCGGCGGCGGCGAGGCGTGGTGAGGACCCACACGGAGGGGGTTCGGTGAGGATGGCGAGGATGAGGCGGCGAGATCCAGCTAAGGGGGGCGGTGCTGGTGCGGTGGCGACATAGGGCGGTGAGGTGATGGCGTTGGGGTCGCCGGGGTCGGCGTTTGGCCCGATCCAGTTCTGGATCGGGGAGAAATGGGGAGCGAGAGGGAGAGTGGGGGGTGCGCGAGTGGGGCTAGGGTTTCGGGCGCCCAGGGGGGTTAGTAGTAGAGGGAGCGGCTGGGCCGGCCGGCTGGGCTGTTTTGGCCCAGTTGGCCGGGGTTTTCTTTTCTCTTTCTTTTCGTTTTCTTTTTTTCTATTTTGTATTTTCTTTCCTTTTTTATTTATTTACTTTTCTATTTTAAATTATTTTAATTTATTTAGGCATTTTATAAAATTGTGCCTTCTACACCATAATTATCTATGTAATGTTTAGTACAAATCAAACATTTTTTATTTTAATGTTTGAAAACTTTTGTTGTTTGACTTGATTTTGAATTTGAATTTTGAATCGGTTTTTGAACTAACCTGAGATTAACTACAGTGACAGAAGTGACGTGGCATCATTAACGGGGGATTACTGTAGCCTAATTATCCGGGCGTCACAGGGAGGATTCTTTTTCATTCAAGATTTCAGATCCAATGGTTTTATTCAAACAGCAAGTAAAATTGAAAATACACTCCAAGCAAAACACATATCATGTGATAAATAAAAATATAGCTTCGAGTAAGGTATACCAATAGTTTTGAAGACGAAAGAGGGGATGCCTTCCGGGGCATCCCCAAGATTAGGCGCTTGAGTCTTCCTTGAATATTACCTTGGGATGCCTTGGGAATCCCCAAGCTTAGGGTCTTTCCACTCCTTATTCTCCTCATATCGATATCTCACCCAAAGCTTGAAAACTTCGATCACACAAAAACATAACGGAACTTCATGAGATAGGTTTGTATGATAAAGAGTAAACCATTCACTTTGGTACTGTCAAAGACAAGTTTCATAATTGTTCTCACACAATTCCTACTGTACCATATCATTTCTACAATTTATATTGAGAATTATAAGCCATAGAAACTAGAAAACAAGCAAACTATGCAATGAAAACAGGATCTGTCAGAAATAGAACACTCTGTAATGATCTGAACACCAACCATGCTTCTGCTACTCCAAAAATTCTGAAATAAATTGGTGGACGTGAGGAATTTTTCAATTAATTTTCTGAAAAAATAATCAACTCAATCGCATTCTTATGTAAAAAAAATGGCAGCTAATCTCGTGAGCGCAAAGTTTCTGCTTTTACAGCAAGATCACATTAACTTTCACCCAAGTCTTCCCAAAGGTCTTACTTGGCATTTTATTGAAACAAAAGCTATAATACATGATTAATACAGTAGCTTAATCATGCGAACACATAAAAACAGTAAGGGTAAATATTGGATTGTCTCCCAACAAGCGATTTTCTTTAATGACTTTTAGCTAGGCATAATGATTTCAATGATGCTCACATAAAAGATAAGAATTGAAACATAAAGAGGGCATCATGAAGAATATGACTAGCATATTTAAATCTAACCCACTTCCTATGCCTAGGGATTTTTTAGCACATAATTTATAGGAACAAGAATCAACTAGTATAGGAAGGAAAAACAAGTGTCACTTCAAAACTTTAAGCATATAGAGAGGAAACTTGATATTATTGCAACTCCTACAAACATGTAGTCTTCCCTCATAATAATTTTCAGTGGCATCATGAATGAGTTCAACAATATAACCATCACATAAAGCATTCTTTTCATGATCTACGAGTATAGAAATTTTATTACTCTTCACATAAGCAAAATTCTTCTCATTCGGAATAATGGGAGCAAACTTCTTCTAAATACACTTTAGATGATATTATTATTCATACTCCAAAAGATATAAGTGAAGTTCATGGAGCATTCTACAATTAATATAGACTAACTAATATCCAAGCTCAAAATATATATGTGAAGCACACGAAGCATTCTATAAAACCATACTCGAAAGATTTAAGTGAAGCACAAAGAGCAATTCTATAAGATCATACTTAAAAGATATAAGAGCACATGAAGTATTCTATAAATCAATAAAGGGCTATCTCATAGTATCATGGTTCTTAAAGGAAAAACAAAAACACAAAGGACACAAATTATGTGAACAAAACAAAAACCGAGGTATACCGATAATTGTTGAAGAAGAAGGATGGGATGCCAACCGGGGCATCCCCAAGTTTAGATGCTTGAGTATCCTTGAAATATTTACTTGGGGTGCTTTGGCATCCCCAATATTGAGCTCTTGCCTCTCTTTATTCTTCTCATATTGATAGCTCCTCGATCTTCGAACACTTCATCCACACAAAACTTTAACAAAAACTTTGTGGGATCCGTTAGTGTAATAAAGCAAATCACTACCTTTAGGTATTGTTGCAAACTTATTCCAATTTCATATTAGAACTATATCTACTGTATTCCAATTTCACCATGGTTCATACCCCCCAATACTACTCATAGATTCATCAAAATAAGCGAACAACTCATAGAAAACAGAATCTGTCAAAAACAGGACAGTCTGTAGTAATCTGCAAATTTAGTATACTTCTGTAACTCCAAAAAATTCTAAAAATATATGAAAATTTAAACAATTTTTACAGAAATAATTTTCAAAAAAATTCAGACCCCTTTGACTTTCCGGTAAAAAATGTAAAATCATGCGCTACAGCCAAAGTTTCTATTTTTGTACTGCACATAGTAAACAACCAATCTAATCATCCTAAAACCGAAGCTTGGCACATTATTTTTATAATCCAATGGATATATACAAGGGGATAATTATTTTCATATAAGCTTCCATGAAAAAATTTACATTGTTTCCATGAGCATGAACACAAGTGCTCAAGGTCAACCCTCATTTCTTCAATGCATAATCTTCCAATCACTTCTCTTATTGAAAACAAATTTAGGCATGAGAGGCAAGTAAATTCTTTTTGTATTTTCATTCTTTAAAAAAATTGTATGTTTTCCCCACAACTAAACAGAAACAAAAAGGAAAAATAAAATCTACTTAGTGAAGAAAGCAAACAAGCACACACGAGAATATCAACCCCACGCTATTGCTCCCTGGCAACGGCGCTAGAAAAGAGCTTGATAATCCCCAAGTGCAGGGAATCATCGTAGCAATTCCCAATGGTGGAAGTGACAAGTATGGAGTGTCAAACCCACGAGGAGCTAAAGGTAAGATCAATATTCTCTCAAGCCCTATCTGCCACTGATACGACTCTAGGTACACCGAACGTTTGCTTCCAACTAGAAATAAGAAATAAAACTACGTTGTGTGTATGAAAAGGATAACTTTGCATGGTATCGGAGAGATAAAATATAAAAGTAGATGTTGTTATCATAAAGTTAGAATATATTACTAAATATTATAAATTGCGAGTGTGGAATAATGGTGGATCGGTGTGCGGAATTGTCTTAGGCAATTGTTAACAAGACCGGTAGTCATCATTGCAATTTCATATGAGGGAGAGGCATAAGCTAACATACTTTATCTTCTTGGATCATATGCACTTATGATTAGAACTCTAGCAAGCATCCGCAACTACTAAAGATCATTAAGGTAAAATCCAGTCATAGCATTAAAGCATCAAGTCCCATTTATCCCATAGCAACAACCCCCTTACTCGGGTTTATGCTTCTGTCACTCAAGCAACCCACTATAAGCGAATCATGAATGTATTGCAACACTCTACAGCGGGAATCCCTCATGCTTGCGCGACACGGAGGGCACAATAGGACAACACCAAAATAAAATATACAACTCGTACCAATCTAGATCATCAATCAACCCAAAGACAAAGGATATCTACTCAAAACATCATAGGATGGCAACACATTATTGGATCATAATATGTGGCATAAAGCACCATGTTCAAGTAGGGATTACAACGGAATGCGGGAGAGTGGACCGCGTAAAAGAGATGAGGATGGTGATGATGATGATGGTGATGTTGATGAAGACGATCACCGCGGCGATGGCACTGCGGTGCCACCGGGAGAGAGGTGGAGATTTTCTCCCCCTTGTGCTTCCTCCTCCATGGCCTCCCCCTGGATGGGAAGAGGTTCCCCCTCTGGTCCTTGGCCTTCATGGTGATGATGGCCCCTCCGGGATCCTCCTCCATGCCCTTCGGTGATGATGGCCCCCTCCGGCAGGGTGCCAGAGAGGGCCTACATTGATTTCTCATGGCTATAGAGGCTTGCGGTGGCGGAACTTCCGATCTAGGTTATTTTCCGGAGGTTTGGGCATTTATAGGAGAGATTGGTGTCGAGAACAAGTCAGGGGGCCCCACGGGAAGTCCACGAGGCACAGGGGTGTGCCCAGGGGGTGGGAGCGCCCCCCCCCCCCCCCCCCACCCTCATGGCGCCCATGGGACTCCCCTCCGGTAGATTTTTGTTCTAGTATTTTTTTAATTTTCCTGAAAAATTCTCCGTTGATTTTCATCGCATTTCGAGAACTTTTATTTCTGCACAAAAACAACACCATGATAGTTGTGCTGAAAACAGCGTCAGTCCGGGCTAGTTCTAATCAAATCATATCAAAATCATATAAAACTATTGTAAACTTGGCATGAATACTTCATAAATTATAGATACATTGGAGACGTATCACCGGTAATGAGATTAAACTAGGTATGGAGATACCTACGATCGAACCTCGGGCAAGTGACATATCACCGGACAAAGGGAATTGCATACAGGGTAGCTAAATTCTTGACATTGTGGTTCAACCGATAAAGATCTTCGTGAAATATGTAGGAACCAATATGGGCATCCACGCCCGCTATTGGTTATTGAGAGGAGTCTCGGTCATGTCTAGATGATTCCCGAACCCGTAGGGTCGCACGCTTAACATTTGGTAGTGCTAGGGTAGTATTGAGATATTCAAATGGTGAAGTCCGAAAGTAGTTCAGAGTCCCGGATGGGATCCGGGACATCACGAGGAGCTCCGGAATGGTCCGGAGGTTAAGATTTATATATGGGAAGTCATATTCAGGGTTCCGAAAAATGTTTGGGATTTTTCGGTATTATACCAGGAAGGCTCTAGAAGGTTTCGAAGTGGGGCCCACCTGCATGGGGGCCACATGAACGTGGGTAGTGGGTCAAGGCCCCACACCCCTAGTCTAGGCACACCAAGACCCCCCTTTACAAGGAATAGGATCATATCCCGAAGGGATAAGATCAAGATCCCTAAAAAAGGGGATAGCGATCGGTGGGGAAAGGAAAGGAGGGATTTCCTTCCCCTCCCCCCCCCACTGGTCGACGAACCTAGGGGCTTGGAGGGCAAGCCACCAGCCCCCTCCACCCATGTATATAGTGGGGAGGTGCATGGGGAGCTGGACCCTTCCACCCTTGCCCCGTCTCACTCCCGTTACTCCTCGTCCACGTTCCGTCAGCGCTTGGTGAACCCCTGTCGGCGTTCTGCTGCCACCAGCACCACCACGCCGTTGTGTTGGTTCAGATCTCATCTACCTCCTCTCCCTCGCTTAATGGGTCAAGAAGGATAGGACGCTGTTGAGCCGTACGTGTGCTAAACTCAGAGGTGCCGTTCGTTCGGCGCTAGATCGTATTGAATCGCGATGAGTACGACTACATCAACTGCGTTACATACGCTAAGCTTGCGGTCTACGGGAGTACGTAAAAACACTCCCCTCTCGTTGCGTTGCAGCTTCTAGATTAGATCTTGTGTGTTTTTTTAATTATTTTCATGCTTTGTTCCCTATCACGCCCCGGCGCCCAAGTGACGCGGGCAGAGTCGCAGGCCGTCGATGCCACACACAGGAAGCAACAGGGGTGCCTGCCAGGCCCATGCAGGACTAGATCGAGCCTGCCTCGCCGCCGCTGCCATTCGCCTGTCACCGTTGCGCCTCTGGCCGCCGCCACGCACCACCGCAGCAGAAGGAGTGGGAACGGGCGTCGCCACCGCCACTCCCAGCCATGACCAGCAGGAGCCCTGTCGCCGCCACAACACGCGGGCTTTGCCCGGCGGCTGTGGAGGGAGGGGAGAGGGCCTCGAGCGCCGACAGGGGAAGCCCTGGTGCGGCGGGGCACCGCTGCACGGGGGGTCAGAGAAGGATTAGGTTGGGGCTGATCTAGATATAGGCCCAGTTCTTTTGGCTGATTCTCCCAGAATCTTGGACCCTCCATCCAGCTTTTCCCAGAATCTTGTATCCATAATTTTTTTACAATCCTAGATGTTCACATCCTAACTAGCTAGGATTGTAAAAAAAATACGAGTTCAAGATTCTGGGAGAAGCTGGGTGGAGGGTCGATTCTCAAGATTCTGAGAGAATCGGCCAAAAGAACTGGGCCATAATATGATACGTGTTTAGGCATTGTTTTCTATTTTTGTGGGTTGTGGCACTTTGTTTTATAGTTTGCTTTTGCTTTTGCATCTGAGTTAAGTTTCATACTTTATTGCTGCATTACTTAATAAAATGTATGTGTGCATCGTTTGATGCAGAGGTCGAGGCTAATGCTTCTTTTCAAAAAAAAAATCATATCAAGATCGTCGTTTTGTTTCCAATGGTGTCACCAAGCTAGGTATATACGATCTTTAGCCCACCTACCACGTTCGGAAACTAGATGCCGACTAGATATATATTCAGTGAATCATTTTACATGGGTACCGGTGGACAAAGTTGGCAAAATGATTGGCCCTAATGCAAGAGGGTCCCTGTGATGGTGAATGTTTGATTTCTCCCCACTCTCGTGTAATTTTCCACCATTTATCTTTTCGCCTTTCACGAGATCGTAGAGAAGATCGAATCTAGCTTGCTGGCTGGCAGTATTTATCTCTGTGGGCCGCACATCTCATCTCTTTGACTAACGTCCATACATTTCCGATGCGCTCAAACAAGAAAAACATGGGCTCCTCCTTTCTGCACTCATTGCATAGGAGAACAGTGATTGTTTTGCACACCCAACTAGAACGGCCATTGTTTTTCCTTGTGCGTTCAAAGTAGACACGGACACCATTCTACCGATGTAGGTGATAAATTCTGAATTTCACAAACTTTGTTGTTGAGGCACATTTGCGTCATAAATGCAGGGCGAAAAATCAGCATTTAAGCTTTGCTAAGAGCATCTACAGTCGGGCTTATCAAATCTGACTCCCTAAACGCGATGCGCTCGGTCAATGTCCGGACATGTCCGTTTTAAGCCCTATTTGTTCGCCCATGCATCTATACTTCTAATTTTCTTCCTTATATGTCTGGTCACTTACACGTGATTGGTGGAGATGAAAAAAAAAAGAAAAAGGAATAAACAAAGAAAAAAGGTGGTCTGAGGTGGGCCGCGTCCTACGTGACGGACTGACCGGGCGCGTCCGCGAGCCATCTTATTCTCCCTACATTTGTCCTTACTATGAGGGTTCGTGGACGGTCCGAACGTATAGAGATGATATGAGGGGTCCAATTAAGTCATTTTTTCTCCTTCTCTCTCCTGTCCAGTCACTAACAGATCGTGTCCGCGAACATTTGAGGAGGATTTGAAAATGCCGGCGGTAGATGTTCTAAGGACAACGCCAACACACCGCCGCAAATGGATGCGACTTTTGTTCATTTTTATCCATTTGGGTCGGTCCAGCAGACGGGCATGTCCGCTTCTTCGTTCAGGTCAGTCGTGCGCACAACGGTGGCCGAGCATTGTCTGCGTGGACTTAATTTTTTTTAAACATGCGTATAAACTAAACATAATTACACATTAAAATGGTCAGTCAACCGTCGTCCAAAGTCCACTTCAACATAATTAAACATAAATATTAAAACTAAAAAAAGAAATTGCGACTCCCACCCGCTCAACACGTCGTCCTAGGCGTAGCCATCGTCCGGGCTGGTGAGGTTGAGAAAGTTCGGCGGCGGCCTCGCCCACGGGAAGGCCTGCTGTGACGCCGCCTCCTCCGACTTGTGTTGCACCGATGGATCTGGTGTGCGGCACACACGCTCCTCCTCCACACACTCCCGACGTTCCTCCTCCTCCTAGTGTGCCCAGCGCTGCCGGCGCTCCTCCTCGCGGTCCATTTGCATGCACAACGCTCGCTGTTTTCCCACTCCTCCACCAGTGCGCGGGCCTTCCATTGCTGGAGGTACATCACCTCCTACTCCGGCATCGCGCCCAGCCACAGGGTCGCGCGTCCACCCACTCGCGAACATACCCCGGCCAGTGGTACTGCTCGTCGAGGGTGGTGGTGGTGGTGGCGTTGACGTGGGCATGGGCTCGAGGAGAGGTGGTGGTGGCTGGGGGTAGACGCAGTCCCCCTCCATGCCGGACCAGCACGTGTCCTCCTCGCGCTAGGACTCCTCGAGGGCGCGCTGGAGCACCTCCTTGAGGGCGGCCTAGTATGTCACCTTCGCCTCCTGGTCCTCCAGCGCCACCGCCGGGGACGGTGGAGGGATGTTGTCATCGATCTGGACGAGCTCCGCGTCGAAAAGCGAAGCGAGCCACGCTAGAGCGCTATTCTTCCTTTATGAGTGAGTTTATCCAAAACTACTGATCTAAGGACTCCGCGAGCGAACTGAACGAGCAGCGCCGTTGTAGGCAGTGACGTGCTTGGTGGCGAACCAGACTTCCTAGTTGAGGGAGTCTGGCGCGAACGCCGGATTACGGGGCTGCTCCGGCGTCAGGAAGGCGCGCCGCTTGCGCACCTCCTCCGAGTGCGCGCGAGCTGACAGCGGCATCGCCAACACCGGGATGTGATGGGTGTTGAGGTGCCAGCCGTGGGGGAGGTTCATGTCCAGCCATGGCAGCGGGATGCGGTACTCCCAGTGGTACCGCCCGCGGTGCATCAGGATGTACAAGCGGTCCCGCAGCCAACGCGCCCTCCCGCCGCTGGCACCAGCGCCCACCTCGCCACCAGTGGGCATGAGGAGGAGCCCTCCTCCACCTTGGCCTTGCTCTTCCCTTTGCCGCCGAAGAAGCCCATGGCTCGGGCTAGGGTTTCCTATCGTCGACATGGAGGCGGGTGTGACTAGATTTGCTAGATGTGGAGATGTGGACGGGGAAGTGGATCACCCCCCCCCCCCCCTCCCCCGGACCGACACACACCCACACACACTTGCTATTTTAAAAAGAAGTGGACTTCCCGCCGCTATGGTTGGGCAGCTGACACGCGAGCCCAAGACAGACACCGAACAAACGTGCGGCGCGTCCGTCTCGTGTCCATGTGGACACAAATAAGACTCAAATTTAAGCCAAAAATTTGTCTAGACGAACAACAAGCGAACGGTTTTAGGTTTGCGTCGGTGCATTAGACCGTCGTGCAGACCAAATGCGTCGCCATGTTGGAGTTGCCCTAACGAGGAAAGGGGTGTGCCGTGCAGCAACAAGACCATTCCACCGAGAGGAGAGGAGAGGTGGGTGGAGTCACGCATCAGAATTATTTTTTGCCGACTTTGGTGGATAAGATTGAACGAGACGGCGAGATTTGAGAGCTGCTGTCTCCTAGCTAGCTCAGGTGGTAGCTCAGACTGTTTCATGAAATGAGGCCGCATGCATGCCTGAACAGTGAGTACGAACCTTTTGATTCGTCGCCGCAGATCAAAAGAGATACTGGATCGCCTTCCCTTCCCGCACCAAAAAGAAAGAAGGGGAATATATTATATAAGTACTGGTACTAGTACTGTAATAAAAAGAAAAGAAAAGAGAACGCTCGATAGATAGACAGGCAGTACACACTTTGGATATTACCCCAGGGCCCGGCCCACACTCTCACTGCTGGTGATGGATTTCTTTTCGGGGGAGCCATTCTATGCCAAACTTGGCGTTTGGACTCTACCACCTTTCCCCACTTGTTTCCCGTCCCCCGTATAACACAGTACCACCTCTCCACCTAGCTAGCTAACTTCTTCACCCCCACACGCTCTGACACTCCTCACATAGAGAGAAGTGCATACAGAGATCAAGCAGTTTAGGGAGAGAGAGAGAGAGAGAGAGAGAGAGAGAGAGATGATGGAGGTGGGCATGGCGATGAAGGTGGTGCTAAGCCTATGCTGCGTGGGGGCGTGCTCCCTCGCGCTCTACCTCTACTACACCGTCTGGGTGGTGCCGCAGAGGCTTCTTGCTGGGTTCAGGAGGCAGGGCATCGGCGGCCCGCGCCCGTCTTTCCCTTACGGCAACATCGCCGACATGAGGGAGGCCGTCGCCGCCGCAAAGTCGGCCCCCCGAGCCGGCGGCCGCATCGTCCACGACTACCGCCCAGCCGTGCTGCCCTTCTACGAGAAATGGAGGAAAGAGCATGGTATATTTGTGTCTCCGGCCATCACCTTATATATTTGCTTTATTCATCCTTTGAAGCATCTTCTTCCTGTTGCATACATACATATTTGGCTTACTAATTTCTCAGTCAACTTCTTTTCCCTGAAAAACAAAGTCATCTTCGTATTTCTCACCCCTCATGCCCCTCGTTTGGCATCGGTCGGGCACCAAACAGTTTGCAGCGTCGCTCCCAAAGAAGAGAGGGAGCTTAATTATCTAAAAGTTTTTTGTTGTTGTTGTTGAGGGAAGGAGCTTAGTACTAAGCACTAACAGAGCCCAAAGATGCCTGATTGTTTATATTAGCACATACATATTTAGCCGAATGATTGATTCATTCTGGTGTTGGACACTAAGCTGGTGTACTCCATATAGTAGCAACAAACATAGGTTGGCCATTTTAAAAATCTGGCATCATCAAGTGCAATCTCTCTCAGGACCCGGCAATGATGAGGTCCCAGCTGAGCGGTAGGAGTATTAAACAAATGGTTTCCTTAAATAAATCAACCTGTCAATCCGTATTTGTGATGTGTTTCTTAAGTTAACTCTAGAAGTTGCAACGTTAACAGGTCGACTAAACTTGTGGTGGTCTCGTGCTGCAGAATTTCAGAATTTGGCCTTTCCTGTTGCTGCATGACACTGTTGGATAGCAAAGATGCATACCATATATTAGGTGAGCTGGGCGCCATCAGCTTGCACGATTTAACTGTTCTCTCGAACCCACCCCTACTAAAACTGAATGATGTTGCAGGAGAGGACATGCATGCCCACAAAGAACAACAAACCCAACCACCCCCCCCCCCCCCCCCCCCCCCCTATATGATAGTACTTTTATTTTGTTTATAAAAGGAAAGAAACAAAGCACGTAACTGTAGAGAGCTGAAATGGGTCAAGGTGATGAACTCCCTGTAGATCCTATCCTATAGTTTTGGCGTGATGCAAACGGCATAGCCGTGAGCTAGCCACGTACAGCATGTGCATCATCCGAGCTCCCTCGAAATGAATCTTGTTCGTCCTTGATGCATGCATGTATAGATAGCGGCTAGTAGCTTGCAAGTAACAATATATATAATTTGATGCACTAAGCAGAAAGACACAATCAAGTCACATGGAAATGGATCGGATTAGAAGGATATATTTCAGATTATCCATGATGATACATACGAGGCAGCCCCGGCATATCACGTCAGGTGGGTGGGCACGCAACGCAACATATAGTACTCCCTCCGTTCCTAAATATAAGTCTTTATAAAGATTCCACTATGAACCACATACGGATGTATATAGATGCATTTTAGAGTTTGATTTACTTATTTTGCTCCGTATGTGGTCTATAGTGGAATCTCTCCAAAAACTTATATTTAGGAACGGAGGGAGTACGTACTACGAGACCACCTCTGGCTTCCCAACGCCAGCAACAGCAACGCCATCCATTCCATTCCTCCACCGGTGCGGTGCGGTGTCCGCGCCGGGGTGGATCATGTCATGTGTGGACCGCCAGAGACGATTGGACCGCCGGCACGTCCATGTCGGACTTGGGATTGGGAGCCGGAGCTGGAGCTATCGCCCCCGTGTGCGCCTGCATGCATGCGCGTGGGCTCGCGGCTCATTCGGCCGCCGCCAGCCAGAGCGCGCGAGCTCCCGTCCACCGCTTTGCGGAGGGGCGCGTGATGAGGCGATCGGCGATGGAGACGCCGCTCCCTCAACTTGGCCGCCGGTTGTGTCGTCTGTCCCATTCCGCACGCCTGCGCTTTCACCTTTTCTTATCTTGAGCGCCGGGAGGAGCCGGACTCCTGTTGGATGCCTACCGTCGTGTCGGTTTACGGTCGTTCCGCCGAGGTAATCCAACAGAGCCGTCGATGGTGACCGGCAACCCAATGGCAATGCCAATGCCAAGAACGATTCCTACTCTTTTTTTTAATCTTTGATTTGATTGATTGATGAAACGGAATACAACTCATTATTTTCCCAACAATACAGTACATCTTTGATTCTAGCTACTACGTGTGATGAACATGTATTATCTACAGTACAGTAATTATTACGTGTGGGAACCGGGCAGGGTTCATTTCATATTCATTCATTAACATGTAGTATGAGTGCATGCAGGTCCAGTGTTCACTTACTCCATGGGGAACGTGGTGTTCCTTCACGTGAGCCGGGCAGACGTGGTCCGGGACATCAACCTCTGCGTCTCGCTGGACCTCGGCAAGAGCTCCTACCTAAAGGCCACGCACGAGCCACTGTTCGGCAGAGGCATCCTCAAGTCCAACGGCGAGGCTTGGGCCCACCAGAGGAAGATCATTGCGCCCGAGTTCTTTCTCGACAAGGTCAAGGTACTCCTACATAATTCTCAGCTCCAGCTAGATAATGCGTCGCGAGTGTTCTCATTTGGACCATGCATGCCCAGCAGCAACACAACATTCTGATCCAGCTAGGTAGTGTCTGATAAGATTCGGAGTAATTAGGACCACTTACAGTATGTAATCCTGCATTATTCTGCGCTGCTGTGGTACAGTACTCTATTTAAGAGCAGCATATATACAGCTAGACTCATTTTGTATCTTCATCTATATATAACCAAACCAAACCAGGGAATGGTGGATCTGATGGTAGATTCTGCGCAAACACTGCTCGAGTCATGGGAAGCGAGGGTCGACAAGAGTGGCGGCACCGTAGACATCAAGATTGACGACGACATAAGAGCCTACTCCGCAGATGTCATCTCCAGGACATGCTTCGGAAGCAGCTACGTCAAAGGAAAGAAGATCTTCCTCAAGCTCAGAGAGCTGCAGAAGGCCGTGTCCAAGCCAAATGTGCTAGCTGAAATGACCGGCCTAAGGTTAAAAAAATGTTCATCAAAATGTAGAAACTTTCACAATTCACCATTTTCGTCGGTGAAGGAACATAGACTAAGATCCTCATTCTGCAGGTTCTTTCCTACCAAGAAGAACAGGCAGGCGTGGGGGCTTCACAATCAGGTGCACAGGCTGATACTGGAGATCGTCAAGGAAAGCGGAGAGGACAAGAATTTACTGCGCGCGATCCTTCACAGCGCAAGCAGCAGCAAGGTGGGGCTCCGCGAGGCAGAGAACTTTATAGTGGACAACTGCAAGAGCATATATTTTGCAGGATACGAGAGCACAGCTGTAACAGCTGCCTGGTGCCTAATGCTCCTTGGCCTGCACCCAGAATGGCAGGACCGGGTCCGCCAAGAGGTCCTGGACGTCTGCGGGGGGCGTCCACTAGACTCCCAATCACTCCAGAAAATGAAGAATGTATGTACACATGAATGTATCCCCAATCTTCACAAAGTGATCATATTATGATGATAGCTAGCTGACTTGAACTCCGATAAAATTGGAAATGCAGCTGACGATGGTGATTCAGGAAACCCTGAGGCTGTACCCAGCAGGCGCCTTTGTGTCAAGGATGACACTTCAGGAACTAAAGCTGGGGGGCGTGCACATCCCAAAAGGCGTCAACATCTACATCCCTGTCTCCACAATGCACCTTGACCCCAAGCTGTGGGGTCCTGATGCCAAGGAGTTCAACCCGGCACGCTTCTCCGACGCTCGACCCCAGCTGCACTCCTACTTGCCGTTTGGCGCCGGCGCTCGGACCTGCCTCGGCCAAGGGTTCGCCACGGCAGAGCTCAAGATACTCATATCTCTCATCATCTCCAAGTTTGCGCTCAAGCTCTCGCCGCTCTATCACCATTCTCCAGCGCTGAAACTCATAGTGGAGCCCGAGTTCGGCGTCGACCTCACCTTAACCAAAGTGCAGACTGCTTCTACTACTACTACATACTAAGAGAGGCAATGTGGCCTGGATATAATAATGTTAGCATCCGTCCTGGCTCATGCAAAGAAATTTGTACGTACGTAGTTTAATCAATGAATGCAGCTTGCTTGCTTGAGAGAATGTACAGATACACACGTTCGAATTTGTTCAGATATGATCGTTCTCGTGGGTATGTTAGGGTGTGTTTGCTTCCTGTCACCAACCGGAATGTCATGGGTTGGACCCGCTCCTGGGCCTCGTTCCAGCGTTTAGTTCGTAACTAGGATGGAACCCACTCGTTCCCTGCGGCCGAATATTCGGCAGAGATCCGGAACCGAGCGATACCTCCAAATCGAAGGAATTACAAGGAACTGCTCGTTCTCTCCCTTTCCTCTCCCGTAACCCGGCCATATCCCCTCCCTCTCTATGTGCCGCTGCTCTCTCGTCTCGCCCCTCCCTTTCAGGTGCGCCGCCGCTCTCTCGTCTCGCCCCTCCCTCTCCGGTGCGCCGCTATTCCCTCGTCGCCCCTTCCTCTCCGGTGCGCTGCCTGTCCCTCATCTCTATTCCTCCCATAGATCTGCACCACCACTCGATCTGCGCTGCTATCGACTCACCATCTCTCTCTGTCGATCTGCAGCACAAAAAGGGAAGAAAATTGGGGTGCTAGGAAGAAGAGGAGCACGTGCGGACGGCGAGCAGCTGCGTGGCTGCTGTTGCAGCTGGGTTACAACACCGGTAGAGGCTACAGCAGCGGCTGCAATCTTCCTCCTTGAATATGCTTAGCTCTACAGATTTTACTGCATGTAGCTACGAGAGAGATGGGGAGGATATTGAGATGACACTCGTGGTTGCTTTTTGATTAAAGTTTGGTGTTCTATGCTGTTCAAACTAGTACCATATCCTTTGCAAGGATTGTTAGTTTCTCTGAAGTAAAATAGGCACACTCAAATTGCTATTGTCTGCTACTCCTACATCTTTGTAATAATTAGTGGAGCCATTGTTTTTTAAAAGGATGTTGTTTTCCTTGCAAATATAAACAAGATGCTGCTGAAATTTTGTATTTTTGATATTCCGTTCTTCATTCCGTGCTTCCGAACCGAACACATGAACGGAACCATTCCATTCTACTTTTTGCTCGTACCAAACATAGGGCTGGAACCAACCTGTTCCTCTGGAATGGAACCATTCCATTCCGTGACAGTTGGTTCCTGAACCAAACACATTCTTAAGGTTCAGCTTGACTAGAGGAAGGTGCCAGATGAGTAAATGTCCTAATTTTCCATTCAAGAAAACAGTCGCAGCTGTTATGATGCGAATACCCAGATCAAAATACAACACTAATTACAAGACTAGAGAAGTGTAATAAGCATGTGAATAAAGGAACACAAAATCCTGTGTGCAGCAGCATACTTCTGTCTGACAAACAAAACGCAAACCACTATCCAACTTGCAACACAAAATCTGTGAATGGGTCAATCATCCTTCTCCCATAGCTTGATCATCATCTAAAGTTGAGAAGCTCAGGAAGAGTTCAAATATAAAAGCAGTGCCAGCACAATGTATACAGTACTAAACCAAAAAAAACCTTCACAGAAACAACCGAAAACAAGAGACTAGGCTCAAAATGATTCCCAAGGAAAAGGATATACTACAATCAACAATTAAGACGGCAAATAAGGCAAAACTAGAGAAAACGTTGGTTCTGCCACCAGATAATGTCTTTAACTGAACGCAGTACCGATGCTTAAATTAGACTGAGGCCTTCTTTGGTTCATAGGATAGGAATTTTATAGAAATAGGAAAATCATAAGAAGTGAGATGACATGCATGTCAATTCCTATAGAGAAAGAGATGTCATTTGGTGCATAGGATAGGACTTTTTCCATTGAGTCTAGGCTAATGTTTTTTTTCCTTCAAAACATGAAGGATTGATTCCTATCCTACATAGGAATAAGAATCCATTCCTACAAACCAAAGGACTTCAAAGGAATTTTTCCTTTGCAAATCCTATCCTATAGAATTCCTACAAAAATCCTACAAACAAAAGGAGGCCTGAACATTTACATGGTGATCATGGTAGCGTAAGTGCATACTCCCACACCAATAGCAACAGATGCATGCATGATTCAGAAGTCATACAGGAGGAAAGATTACCCTCAGAGCAGAGGGATTTACAGCAACAAAGCCAACAGGCCACATTCAAGTCAGCGTGAACATCTTGCAGCAACTTTTGAACATGATTAGCTTTTACATAATGCTGGTACTGAAATCAGTTCAACCGAACAGCAGAGAGCCTCAGCCTGACACCATTTTCACAACAATGATAAGAACATTAAGCGCTATCAAGGGCATCCGCAAAAACTGTGTGGCGTAGATGAGCCCCACGATCTGCCCCTTCAACGACTTTGTTTGCCCATTTCCTGAAACTTCAGACATGCTCCATCCCCTGGGACCAAGAAAGCGGTCTTCATTCAGGATCGCCAAAGAATTTGCAAGAAGCAAAAAACCCTCCAGCAGCATCCACAAGCCCATCTCTGTACATGAATACCACAACTCTGTTAGTTGAAAACTTTGGTACTTATGTGCCACCAGTCACCAGACCATCATAACTGAACCAATAGACAATTCTGTCCACATGGATTCAACATAGCAAAGTAACATCATCTTCTGAAACATAAACATAACTGGACAAGAAAATACACTAACACATACATTATGACTTCCATCAGGCCCAGATGTGGCACTAGAATGTTAATGATATGCCATAAGTTTGTAAAGTAAATTTCAAGGTTCACTGGGAAAGATCCCTCCGTCGCAGGAATGCCCATATGAGCAAACCATCACTAGGAAATAAGGTGAGCAAAACTGAGAAATTCACACTGGGGGTATATGAACAACTAGGGAATTTCTGAAAATCACGCTAATTAACTGGGAACAATCCAGGGACTGCAAACCAGGGTTCCGTACCAGAGGGGCAGGCCTAACATGAAGCACAGGGCCCATTTTTTTCAAAAATAAACTGCTATTTGTAGTATCACTTCAAGGTAACTGAGATTGGTAACAATGAAGAAATATATGGTAGGACTCAATTGTTCACAGCAGACAAAAAGGCTAGAGCAGACCGAATTACAATCCAGGCAAACTAGGGGTTCGCTTACCGGCAAAAGGAATCAAAATCAGATGGATGTTTGACTGGTGGTGGGGGTTTGAAGTTCCAAAAACAGGCTTATGGATTACGATGGGAATAAACTAAGGTAGCGAGAAGCCCTGACAAACTGTTTATTTTTTTCTGTTCGTTTCGGCTTATCGAATTCAAACTTACTATCAGTCTTGAGTGTGCAAAGTGGTTAATACCCTAGACTTTGATGGTTGTTTTTTATTTATATCGTGGCCATATAGGCACACAAAAGAGCAACCAAACCAGCAGCTTGCACTATCAGCGTATCTCGGGTCTTGCGTTGTCATTCATCTATATAAACTCAGCACAGATTTATAAATTAATAAAGGCATGAGCACTGATAATATTGACATCATTTGCATCATCAAAACAAAATAAAATATATGCACACATTATTCAGGAGGTTAACATATTGAATTGTTGTGATTGCATAACAATTTTTACTACCTACTGATTTCTTCTAATTTCCACAAGTTAGCAAACTCTTGGGACAGATCACACAGATCCATGGCAATCAAAACAATTACTAGCCCAATTGTTCACATAGATGCATGCTAATCACACAGATCCATACGAGGAGAAGGAGATTCGGGACAGAGCATGTGCATCGCGGCTGTGGGCATGCGTGTGCGTGCGGGACAGGGGTGAACGCGCGTGCTCGCGCATGGGTGCGTGTGGGTGCTCGCGCCTGTACAGGAGCGAGGGGAGCATCTCCCATGGCCACGGCGGCCATGGCAGGTAGCTCGGCTCCGAGCAAAACGCGCGCAGGAACGGCAGCACCCCGCCTAGCCGCCTGCTCACATCCGCATCGGCAGAAGCAGCAGCGCAAGGGGCAGAGAGAGATGAGGGATCCGAGAGGGATGGGGACAGATGGAAGAGGGATGGGAGGAGGAGAGTTCAACCTCTGCGCGGTGAGGATGCGCACCGGCGACGTGCTTGGGAGGCGACGGGGCGGCGAGATCCGTCCGCAGGAGAGAGGAGAGGAGTGAGGAGAGCGACGCGAATGCGGGTGTGAATCGACAGGGGGAGAAACCCTAGTCCTCTTGCTCGCGTGGCTGCAGGGACGAGGATCCTCTACCGTGCCCACTCTGCCGTGCCTTCTTACCCAGCGTACACATTGGTATTGGGCCTATGGGTCAGAAATTAGAACTAACCAGCCCAGCCGTTCATTTATGCACAGATTAACTAGAGCAATTACCTACTTATTATTGTATAAAAAGTTAACTTTTAATTAGCAATACACATGAGCAACATTCTTTAATGAAAATGAACTCTTATTAGAAAAATGGTTTTGCTAAATCTCAGTCATATTCTACGCGGAGCGATTTTTAATATTTACGCCCTTATGAGCACCTATGAGAGACACATGAACACATTTACGCCCGCCCGACTGACGTGCAACTGTAATTACGTGCGATCCATGGACACGTAAATGCGGCCGCATGAATCCCCAGATATGGACTTTGGTCAACAGGATATTCGACGGATATGGTAGCGGATACGATATCGATAATATCCGACGGATATGGATTATCCGGGCTTTTGCGAATTATCCGAAGTTATCAAATAGGATTATCCGATAGATTTAGCCCAAACAACAAGTAGTGGTCTATTTTTTGGTAGGCCACTCCTCAAGTAAGGAGCGTCGCGAGGAGAAACAAAAAGGCACAAAAAATAAAAATAAAAGGACCGATCCAACTAATAAAACAATAATAAGTAATAAAAATTAGGAAAAGGAAAATATAAAATACAAATTTCGCTCCGCATAATATATGACTGAGATACAAAATTCGTGTTTTTAGATAATAATATTTTTTGGGGAATATAATAATAGTTGATTACTTTTTTCAAAAAAGTAATAGTTAATTAGTTAATGTGCAGGGGTGTGATGCATCCATTTTTTTTTGAGCGGTGTGTGATGTATCAGGTTTGCTAGGCTGGTTGGATTCTGGCTTATATCTTCTTTTTTTCGGGATATTCTGGCTCATACCAGTGCGTACCCCTGGGTAGGAAGAAGGCACGGCAGAGTACCGTGCCGCTGGGCACGGTAGAGGAGCCGGATCCTGGCTGCCGGCGTTTTTTTACACAACCTTACAAACTTTATTATCGTCACAAGTTTACAGGACGAAGAGAAGATTTTCCGTTGGCCTAACTAAAACATGACGAACAACTCCTAATATAAAGTCGTGTTTTATGAGATTGTGAGTCTCTATGTTCGAGATTTTAAATTCATGACTAAAGATGCTGAAAGCAAAATCTAATTATGTAACTTTGTTTTGTATGATAACAGCTTCATACGTCACTGAGCTCATGTTCTTAATTTCCTCCATAATCAACTTGCAGTCCGAAGAAACGAAGATATGATGGACATAAAGGTCATGTGCAAGAGCTAATGCTTCCCTGATGGCTAGAACCTCAAGTATAGAAGGATCAACCATGTGTGGAAAGATCTCACAATAAAAAAATGTGTGAAAAGAACAACATAGACGCGCCCATGAACGTTCCCCCTGGTCTCGGCATATTGCATCGACCGCGCCGAAAACTCCATGTCTTGATATCGCTGCATCAACATTAATTTTCACATGATTTGCCGCTGGCTCGGACTTGGTACTCGAGCTCACCGTGTGCTTATGTGGAAATTCAATATTTGACAAGAAAGACATAACAAAACCGTGGGTAGTTAACGGGCTTTGAAATATGTCCTCATGAATCCTTCATTCGGGAGCTCCATATCGCCCATAATGCGAAGATCAATTGTGTAAACTACTCCTTCAACAATGTGTCATTTCTAGCAAATAGCCACTCCTTTGCATTGGGTTTGGTGTTTTTGGCACATATGTTCGACCATTTGCTCATCTGAGAGGGCCCGAACACTTCTCGACATGCTACACTCAAGTAAAATGTGCCTCGAGCTATCCACTTCTCCACACAACGCACATACACGTGAAGTAGCCATGTTGCAATGATCAAGCAAGTCGTCGGCCGGGAGAGACTGTCGGGCCAATCTCCAAGAAAATACTTCTAGTTTAGAAGGAACACATGTCCTCCAAATTGGCACCCAGTCGCTCGAGTTTTCCTACCTGTTGGAGATGCCATGATGTGCCTCCAGCATTGTTCACATAGTTTTTGTAAGTGCATCTAGTGCCCCTTAGCGATTTTGGTGTATTGAAAACTTATAAGTTAAAGGACTAATGCGTTTATGAGTATACACAGGTCTATAAGTCTATGAGGAGTTTGATATTTACGATGAAAGTCGATCCCTAAAAATGAATGTCTTCAGCTGAAGACTTTGGTTTTCTTGAAGACTTTGAAAGTGAAGAAATTGATGTGACTGTGAAGACTTGATATTCACGCGAGGATTATGAAGCATGAAGCCTTTTGTTTTCGTAGTTTTATTTTCTCTTTCTTGAGTCATAGGAAATACCGTACTGTTAAAGGGGGTCGAGGTAAAACTAAGAAAAAGTTTCCAAGTGATGCTCATTTCAAAATCCTACACCTACTCAATCCTTTCGAGTGAAGCCATTAGAAATCTCATACAGTTCAGTCAATTTCTTCAGTGACAAAGACGAAGATCTTCTGTTCTCTGAGGAATTTGTTCTGACCGAGGAGTTAGGAATTCGCCAATGCGGATTGCCTACAAGTGAGGAACATGATAGCCCTGAGGAATTCGATACTCAAATATCCGACCGTTGCTGTGCTATGCGCCAGCTGTCCCAAAATATCTACCCACCTAACGGTCATATCATTGAAGGGCATTTATGTCTTATCATGTCGGGCTGCTCCCTAGGCTATAAATAGCTGCCCCCCTACAACCACTAGCTAGTTGGCTGCTCCGCGAGAAACTGACACTTGTCATTGAGAGCATCCCATCCTTTGAGGACTTTGAGCGAAAATCATCAAGTGAGGAAAAACCCAAACCCAAACACCTACAAACTCAAAGTGATTGAGCATCACTGAAGAGATTGTTCCTGTGTGGAACCGACACTTGTTACTTTTGAGGACTGTGCATCCTCCAGACGGTTAGGCGTAATGGTCTAGACCATCCAAGAGAAAATTGTGGATCGTCGAGTGACCGAGTTTGTGAAGGTTTGGAAGTCACCTGAAGACTTACCACGAGTGATTGGGCGAGGTTTGTGTGACCTTAGCTCAAGGGGAATACGGTGAGGACTGTGTGTCCGGGACTATGTGTCTTCAGGTTTAAATACCTAGCTGCTCCAACCAGACGTATGTAACACCCACGATGCGGCTATATGTCCCACGTGTCGAAGCACGACTTAGAGGCATAACCGCATAGTAGGCATGTCACAAGAGGGGTAATCTTTACACATCCCATGTACTGAATAAGAAAGAGATAAAGAGTTGGCTTACAATCGCCACTTCACACAATACATAAATATAGCATTACATCATCCAGAATACAATCAAGGTCCGACTACGAAACCAAAATAAAGACAACCCCAAATGCAAAAGATCCCCGATCGCCCCAACTGGGCTCCACTACTGATCGTCTAGAAAGGAAACATGGTGACGTCCTGAATCCTCGTCGAACTCCCACTTGAGTTCGGTCGCATTCCCTGCACTGGCATCGTCGGCACCTGCATCTGGTTTTGGAAGTAATCTGTGAGTCACGGGGACTCAACAATCTCACACCCTCGCGATCAAGACTATTTAAGCTTATGGGTAGGAAAGGCAGTGAGGTGGAGCTGCATCAAGCACTAGCATATATGGAGGCTAACTTACGCAAAAGAGAGCGAGAAGAGAAGCAAGGCACGATCATGAAACTATAATGACCAAGAAGTGATCCTGAAACTACTTACGTTCAAGCATAACACAAGACCGTGTTCTATTCCCGGACTCCGCTGAAAAGAGACCATCACGGCTACACACGCTGTTGATTCATTTTAATTAAGTAAAGTGTCAGGTTTTCTACAACCGGATATTAACAAATTCTCATCTGCCCATATTCCGCGGGCACGGCTTTCGAAAGTTCAAATCCCTGCAGGGGTGTCCCAACTTAGCCCATCAGAAGCTCTCACGGTCAACGGAGGATATTCCTTCTCCCAGGAAGACCTGATCAGACTCAGAATCCCGACTAAAAGACATCCAACTTGAACCTCATCTGTTGAAAATTATGGGAGTCTCATTATCAGCAACCTAGAAAGTATTGGACAGAGCAAGGCAATATTACTAGTTTTCATACATAACCATACTTACAGATAAATGATCGAGGAAGATGTTGAACTGGGTTTCGTCTTTGTCATTCCTGTACTGAATCCATGTTGGGAGGATACGTACATGACACCTAACAGCAACCGCTGCCTCTAATACTAACTTGGCTGACTCTGTAGCATCATGTGGCCTTTTTAAACCTGCCTTAAAACGGATCTCCATTCTTCCTCCTCTAGATTTAGTTAACCTATCGAGCATTATCCCTGATGTTTGTTTCCTCTTGCGCCTAGGTGCTAGTCCAACAACAAACATAGGAAGTGTTAGCGTACATCAAACTGTGATACTACATATAAAGAAGCATGCAACTGTAACTTGACTCCAGCAACTACCTTCTTGCTGTAGAAGCTCACAAGGTTCATCTGATATTGCCAACTCGTCTTGTGTCAAGAGTGCTTGGGAAGTAGTGTCAGGTGGCAAGGGAGCTTGGGAACGTGCTGCTAACTCAGTTGACGCACGAGTACGTCGTGCAGCTGGTAGTACTGTGGTAGGTGTTGCAAGAACTAGGGCTGTCTCTGCTTGTTTGGTGGCAGCTATTTGTTTCTGTTTGTCTTTTTTTTGCAACTCGTGTAGCATGGGATGCCGTGTTTGTAGAATTTTCTGCTAGACTTTGACATTCTATTGCACCATCAGTACCAGCAGAATCTGCAGGATTCATCCGCTTCTCATTCCCTGCCATTCTGTGTTTCTTTCTCTTTCTCTATGCCATGTTAAGTCAAGCCACCAAGAAAAACGAATAACAATTTAGTTCTTCAGAACAAATTGACGCGTGATGCAGACGAACTGAACTTTGATGTTAGACAAACACATGATAGGAGGATGTAATATGTATGAAAAACAGGACGGAAGAGATAACCAGAACTATGATGTGTAAACTAAGAAGAAGACATTTCACCAAATTAGAAGCAATGCAATGGAAGGTAGACACCATATGAAAGATGCTACAAATATCGCTTTGCCAAGTTAACAGTGTCTTATCATAAATGGCGTTTAAACAAATGTGAAGCAGTACAAGAAATAAATCATATGCAAGATGCCAACAACATCACACTACCATGTTAGAGGTCTCTCGTCATTAGTGCCATTGCATATTCACAGTATTGCATATTCACAGCTTATGATGTGTAAACTAAGGAGAAGGCATTTCAACAAATTAGAAGCAATGAAATCTAGACACCATATGAAAGATGCAACGAATATCACTCTACCAAGTTAAAACTGTCTCGTCATAAGTGCCATTTCAACAAATTAGTAATACAAGCTAGAAAAGAATGTGAGATGTAACCTATATCACACTCCGAAGTCGAATGTGTCTTATGATAAGTGATTGTTGCAGGTTACACAACAATAGTAATTTGATGTAAGAACATGGTGTGATAGACAGATATTGTATGTTCTAGAAACAGGAACACGTGTCTTATTCAAGTATAATGTGTAAAGTAAGCAGATGGAATTCAACAAAATTAGAAGCAATACAAGCTAGACATCACACATAAAATGCAACCACATATAACAGTGCCAAGTTAGAGGAAGCACTGGTGATGCTGCACTAGGGGAGACGTGCTCATCATAAACACAGCTTTGTTGAGTGTCTATGCATGTGTTGTCTTGGAAATCATCTTGGGGGTGTGGAGGAGTAGAAACTGTAGAGGCCCTCCGTTCGGAAGGAGCACCTTTATCCGCTGCCTTGCTAACTTCCTTCCGCTTTATTGATTTTGAATTGTCAAGTAAAACCGACAAGAAAAGGCAATAAAGTTCTCTCTTCAGAACTCATTCATGCATGATACCGACAATCACTACTTTGATGTAAGGCAAACACATGATACTAGGATGGAATATGTATGAAAAACAGGACGGCATGGCATGTTCACAACTGTTTGTGTAAACTAAGCAGAAACCATTCCAGCAAATAAGAAGCAATGCAAACTAGACACCACATGAAAGATGCAACCAATATGGCTCTGCCAAGTTAAAAGCGTCCCATCATAAATGGAATTTCAACAAGTTAGAAGCAGTGCATGCTATAAATCATATGAAAGATGCAACTAATATCGCACTGCATATACTAAAGGTGTCTCATCATGTTGATTGATGCGGGATACAAAAAAACAATAGTTTTACGTAAGGACATGCTTAATAGACATATGTACTATGTACTAAATACAGGAAGGCATGTCACATTAACAGGTATAATGTATAAGCTAAGCAGACTAGCACATGCAGTTTAACCAGATTGGAAGAATTACAATCTAGACACCATATGCAACATGCAACCACATATCACGCTGCCAAGTTAGAGCAAGCACCTGCAATGCTAGTGTAGGGGAAATGCTGTAATCAACTACAGAGCTACGTTCACTATCTTCATCTAGCATTTCTATTTCTTGAGAATCATGTCGGGAGGCTGACGCTGCATTCTTTAAATGAGGAGTAGTCCCCTTGCCTGCCTGCCTCGTCATAAGTGATTGATGAGGGATACACAAGAACATTAGTTTGATGTAAGAACATGGTTAATACACAGATGTACTAGTATGTATCAAAAACAGAAAGGCATGGCATATTCAAAGGTATAATGTGTAAGCCAAGCGGATGCAATTTAACCAAATTGGAAGCAATACAAGCTAGACATCCGGCTGGAGTGGTGAGCATGATCATCTAGGACCTGAGAGCCTGGTGGGAGGCAGGCTGCTTCGCCACCAACGTAGCTTTTTAGTTGGCTTCCAGGTGATGCCTATCTTTGCTGGTCTTGTCACTGGCTCGGCCGGTGCCCTGACTAGCTATTTGTCTTCTGGTGCTCACGGGATGGTGGTTCATGTAAAAAAATATCTTTCCTTATCTTACCGACTTCGGCCTTCGAATACAAGCTAGACACCATATGGAACATGCAACCACATATGACACCGCGAAGTTAAAGCAAGCACCTGGGATGGTGGTTCATTGCGAGCGAGGTCATCAATTCCAGAGCTATGTTCCCCGTCTCTATCTGCTGACACTACACCCTTTAAAGCGTTGAAACGTGTCTTGCCTAGCCGCACACCAAACTGGAGCGACTTCTCTCTTTTCTTTTTGGCTTCTCTCATGGCAGCAGAGTCTGAAATACCCTTGCATAAAAACACAATAGTGAGAGTAAGGGTGAAGTGTGTGCAGAACTAGTGCACTGTAAAAGTAGCAGATAGCAGGTGGCTGAAAAATAAATGACAGGAGAAATATGATAGCTCTACAACATTGCATGGCAAACAAAATTAGATTCTACTCTGTATGATTTTGTAATATATGAGCATAGGAAATGCAGGTACTCCTCCAACACACCACCACATGTGGTCATATCTAAGATAACAGTCGACTGAAAATAAATAGGTCAGTCGATTTTTTTAATGAACTGTCCGATCTATAAGGAACGGGCAGATGGCCTTCGTCTACCTCCCGCCAGTCACTGTTGACGATCTTTCTCAAACAGTCAGCGACCACCGGCCCAGACCCCTGCCTCCGCCGCCCCGCCCTCCCATCGACCTCACACCGTCGCCGTGCTTGGCAGCGCCCCCAGGCCATCCCTTTAATCCCGCCGACCTCCAGATCGGGCGCCAGTAGCTCTAGGCCACACACACCCCTAAGATAAACACCAAGGCGCTGCTTCCCCGGCGTAATAGGCGTACTAGCGCCTGTTACGCCGGGGAATGCTTCCGTTAATTGGGAATCAAGTGGCCAGAAATTGAAATTCAGGGGGGCGACGAACCTCTAGCTAAGGTGAAATAGTATATGAGGAGAAACCTTGTGCATCGCGAGTTACTAGGAACATCTAGTATCAAGAAGAAGCGGTCAACTAGTGTCTTCTGTGGGATGAATACCGTGCAAGCAGAGACGTAAGATTTGCACGAATAAGGGAAGAGGAGTACCTTTTTTGGTTGCCGGTGTGGTCACCTCCACAAGTCGCGCCGATTTTCTTCTTTTTACCGGGGAAATCGATGTTCTGGAGGGTGCAGGCTTGGACGAACCCATGGACAAATTGTTGACTGTGTTGCCATGGCCGTATGTCGGCGGAGGGGAAGCAGATCCAAGGCGGTGAAGGACGGCGTAGCAGGAACAGCTCCGGTGCGGTGGAGGGTGGCGAAGTTGGAGTGGCAGCGGTGAGGCACAGGACGGCATGGTTGAACTGGCTCGGGCACGGATGGCTCGGCCTCGGCTTCAACTACTAGCCATGGAGGGCGTTGCGGTTGAGGTTGCGGTGGACGACGACGTCGGGGTATCGGCTCCGGCGTGATGGAGGAGGGCAGCGGTTGATGGGTGGGATGGGGTGGCGGACGGAGGACGTCGGGGTTTCGCGGTTGGTGGAGAGGTAGTTTTGGTGCCCACGGAGTACGAATGGGGAATCGAATGGGTGGGGGGGGGGAACCATGTTTCGGTCTGGGACGCGCTTGTTTTTGGCTTTTTTGAACAGAAATGGGACGCGCTTGTTTGAAATTTGGGGATAGTATAAACTTTGCCCCCCTCTTAAATTTCGGACCTACTGCGGGTCGGGGGTAGGATGGTAATCCCAGGTGTCCCAAATAGTGGGCGGGAGCGATTTCGGCCGCGCGCATGTGTGCTTAGGTGGCCATTGTGTATGAATGTTTTTCGGATGCGGTTGCGTGGCATCTAGATGAAGCTACTAACCTACCCCGGTTTAGACCTTTGGACGTCGGGCCGGTAGGTTTCACGGGTCGGAGTTATTAGAAAAGTAATTTCCTTGTACTACCAAACATTGGTCTCACGCGGTTTCGCGCGAGTAGAGGCTCTTTTGACGCTTCGTTCGAAATTTTGAAACACAAGCATTCACGTTTAGAGTACTCTTGAACTATGAGGATTGACCTAAATATACAACGTTATATTTGACCTTGTATGTTTGAAAACCTCATTAAATTATCCACTTCTTTTTGAAATTTTGACACTTGAAAATCCTATAACTATGATTATTTTGGAATGAAGGAGCTAAATTTGAATCTATTTTGTACACGACTACATATGCTATCATGTACAAAATCAGAGCAAAGATTGGTGCCCCCATAATTTAGGTATGGTTTACAAATGCCATGATATCAAATTCAAATAATTGAATGGACTTCATGTTGAATTCAATTTTTTTAAACCACCTTAAGTTGAATTCAAATGTATGCTAGTTCATAGGTAGTAGCTATTTATAATGTCCATTATGTAACTTTCGTATGTATAATGTGTTTTACACACACAACATGAACTATACTCACGTTTATATTCGATTGCTAAAGCAATGCATTGTCTGGAGTTCAAAATACTAACTATGTGGATCAATTGTGTCAAATAATAACATAGACATGCTCAAATTCGATAGAATCTAGATGTCTGATGGATCAATGACCGCTCCTTACGCGAATTGCAAATATCATGATCCCATCCTAATATTTGGATACAATTTATATCTTTAATCAATGTGTAGAGCAGTCTTTTACATGTAGTTTCACTCTCCATCGGTGGTCTCTCACACATGCTCACACACTCTCTCCCGAGGTGTCTTTCTCGCACACATGCTCTAGATATAACCCTCCCTCCCTCTCGTAACCATTTACAACTGTTTTCACTAACCTTTATCACAAGCACTCTTCCTCTCGCAAACATACACACGCACAATCCTCATCGACCCTTTCTATATACATGGACCTGCCTACGTGTCTCATGTATGCACATTATCTTTACGCCTGTCTCTCACGCATTGTCTCACACCTCTCTTCCTAATCGACGAGTATGATTCTAGCAGAGCATTGTGTAGGATGCCCCTTAAAGTTAGGTTGGATGAATAGTAGTATCAGAGATAAAGGGGTTACCTTAGTCCGAGAACCTAGGATTACAAATCCTAGCCGGCTTTGTCAGTGGACACAGAGTCCTTCACAATTCTGCTATCTTTGTCTTGTACGACTAGTCATCCATGGGTCTTCCTAAATGCATCACGGGCCGACCAATGTGGCGCAGGACGGAACATAACGAAGGGCCTCACCTCGACCCACTGGACCTCACGCGGTGACACACCCTCTGCCCCCACGTCTCATTATCTTCTCACACCCACACATACCAACACAAACACCACACACACAGAAAATTTCTCCTGGTGCCTCTATTCCCTCCCCCCTTGCATATACACACTCAAGGGAATGGAATCTCTTGTCGTGACGTCATATTCGTCTCTCTCTCTAGACCACTCTCATTTCTCGTGCCATCTCTCCCACGCCCCCCGTCGTCCCCTCTATCCATGCCTCTCTCGAATACGTAATACACACACATACCTCTCTAGGCCCCGCCAAATGCTTCACCTACACATTCACACATGTTACATCACGTACCCCATTGATCTAAAAAGCCCTCTCTTCACGTTTATTTCGCATACAACATTCCTTTTGAATAAAGTGTGGCCAAAAAATTATTTTAGAGTTTCTACATATATACAACATTACAAAGTTATATGGAGGAGTACGAACGCTAATTTGCATTGCATGGTGCCCACAATGATATTTATTCCGCACCGTGAATTTGTATATTTTTATACTATATACAAAGTTAGTCATAATAAAGAGAAACGAAGAGCATCTCTCTCCATCGCATACCCCCCTGTACGCCCCTTTCACGTATGCACACAAAACTATCTCCAGGTCCTCTAAAAGTAAGCCCCCAGAAAATTCACGCATGTTTCATCTTTCTCTCGCGATATATGCAATGACGATCATTGTATTTGAAGCGAAAGCACGATACGTACATTGGAATTCAGAATCCACTCATTACGGTCACCATTTACATTTAGTGGTTATTATGCAGTCACGGACTCACCGTACAACTCTGTATTTGCTCATGACATGACTAGTTGACCAGTTAAACGCTCCACGTGGCACCTCTAGTGTTGCATCACATTATCTCACTACCATCGTGCCCACCTGTCGACTTGTATCTACTCTACATCTACACTCTTATAAAATACATAAAATACACTCTTATAAAAAATAGAGTTGGTGATGATGGTGTGCCTGCCATCCTGGAATATAGGTCGTCCGATTTATATCTGACGGATAGGAAAAAAACTATGGCAATTTTGCAAAAAGGTACCCACACACCTCTCCACATTTGCAAATAAGGCCTTCCCTCATTCATCCTTTTCTCTCACAAGATAAACAAGTCATACAAATGCATCTTGATGTTACATGCAACGCACGGGCATCTTGCTAGTAAGAATGAAAACAAACGACAAAAAAATATTTGGACGGTGGTTCGAAGTCATGACCGCGGGCACAACGGACAAGGTGGCCTTGTATTGGTATGCTGAGCCGTCTGTTTTAACACACAGGAGCTGGTGTGGTGATTATACACACACGCACGCATGCACACGAACTGCATCCATGCAACACCCACACAAACACATGCACCCACGCACGCACGCAACACTCACACGTACACACGCAGCCACGCACGCACGCAACACTCACACGCACGCACGCATGCATGCACACACCAGTACACCACACGACCAACACACACTCTCACGCTCAAGTGCTCAACCTACACGTGCATGCGCACACATCAGGCCCTGACAGACACATACACAACCAGGTGATTCCCGCGCACGGGTTTGAGCCTTGTCGCGCCTGCGTAAATTTGTGTTTATCTGACCTTTTGCCTATGCGAACTGACAGGTGGGACCCACAACGAACATGGTCAATTTAACTAGTCAACACGGCGCCATGCAGACTATTTGGCCGGTCAACAGAGTGCAATCCGATGTTGAGTTGTGAGCAAGTGACCGTATAATCACCGCAAAACGTATATAGTGACCGTAATCAGCTTATTCTGAAGTTCGGTGACCGTGTTACGCTTTTCTCTCTATAGGCCCTCCAAAACTACATCTCTACACGTTCTCGCATGTTACATCTAACAACTATGCAATACAGCACTACTACTACACTCTAACACAATAAATCATATGTCTTTTTAGTTTTACTAGATATCATATTGTTACTTATAATTATTCAGTTTGCATACATTAAAATTGCCTTTGAAATGTATGGCTAGTATCATCTACCGCGCGGGAAAAATCCCGCCCTTTCCTGTTTAATCGGGTTTGTATTGATGGATCATGCGAAACAACAAAACTATAGTACTATACAGTACAAGTGACAGCTCAGTAGGCCGTCATGTCGTCTACTCCTCCGTCGTAAGAGTGGAGTGCTCGCTTTCATAAATCTTCTAGTCCCTTTCGCCGACATGTGGGACATCAAGCTACCGGGTCCACGTGCCATACTGGAATACAGTGCAGATCAGCCGGGGTGAAGCACCCCAGTCATGGCGCCGGCGTAGTAATGAGCAATGAGGCGTCAAATCACAAAGTTGCACCTTTCCCGCAGTTAAGTTGGAGGGACGAAGCAACCATCATTTCACTCGTTGCTGAATCCGCTTCTCCCTCATCTTCTTCAACTTAACCATGTGTTGCTTCTGCCGTTGTTCTGCCTCATGTGGGACGCGGATCGGCTTGGTAAAGCATTGACACGTGGGACCGCATGTTAGCAAACCGCCAGGACAACGTCCTCCGAAAATAAGAAGCCTAATCCTAAACTTACAAAGAGCTACGTAGCTGCTACGTATACTTTCCATCTAATCTATATATGCCCCCCCCTGATTTTCAGGTGGGGTGGGCCTAATCCTCTCCTTTAATCCAATCAAATAGTCCCACATCACATCAGTTTGTAACTTTACGTAAACCATTACGTGGATGTGGCATTGCTCAAATAAGAAACCTCCCCCGCCATCCGCGCGGCAAAATCACCTCCTTTTTACTAATCTCGATTCTATAATTTTTTAGATCAATATAATTGAGATTTGTATAGATAGCACACAGGAGCAAAACGAAGTGGTACGGTTAAGGGCATCCACAATGTGTAGCCAAATGTGAAAATAGCTTTTGGCATCGTGGGAACCATTGTGGACGGTGTTGCCAAAGCCAAAAAGATGGAACCGAAGCTCCCTGATTGATTGATTGAAGGAATAGAAAAATGCAATGTCTCTCCTCTTTCTCCCATGCTTGGATGCATGTAGTACAGTATAGAGCATAGAGTCTACTCCCCTATCCCTTCTATCACAAATCACAAAGTAGTGAGGCGTCAAATCACAAAAGCACGGACGAAGCAACCATCATTTCACTCTTCGCTGACTCCGCTTCTCCATCGTCTTCTTCGAGAAGCCATCTCACCACATTAGTCATAGTAGTACTAGTAAAGGACTTCCTGGATGCAAATAAGGCGGTTCTCTCGGCTTGCAGGCGGCACTTGCGAATGACTTACCGTGGTCTCCCTCAATGGTGTTCTTCGTCGAACGCACTTTGCCAAACCACCAAAAAAAATATCGTCGACGTCACCGCAATGGGGAAGGAAGTCAAATATAGTTACTACCTCCATTTTTTGTACACAGGGCCAGTATATCAAAATTACAATTTGCAAAGGGCCACTAACACTAATCGAGGCAAAATTGATGGGGTTAGCAACCAAGGACATTAATATCCCCTACATGCATGCGAAAGTGAGAAGGTTGGTTTGCATGGCGCTGCATTAATCAAGTGATGAGGAGTGAGATGGTTAGCTCTTTGGTCTTTGGAGAAAAATATA
This sequence comes from Triticum monococcum, assembly GCA_034509565.1. NCBI lineage: Eukaryota > Viridiplantae > Streptophyta > Magnoliopsida > Poales > Poaceae > Triticum > Triticum monococcum. The sequence goes on from CM067844.1 coordinate 414,699,754, forward strand.
TGCATTAATTGACACATGAAACGAGGATTTGTATCGATTAAATCCCGCGAAGGAAAACCCAGCCTTTCTTTTTTAACACTAGTAGTCCTAGTACGTACGTACTTATCCTGTTTGGGTCTAGGCCTTGCATTGCCAAACTTCGCCACACATTTTTGCCAAGCTTGCCTAAAGTTTTCAAAATGATAAGGAGGTACACTTGCGCACGGCTATCGCGGTCGCACCGCACCCTCACATGGTCGCTCCTGCACGCCGCGGTCGCACCGCACCCTCACACGGTCGCTCCTGCACGCCGCAAACCCAACCAAGGGAATGCACCCTCACTGACACGTGCTGTCGCATGTGAACACACCAAACTCAGCCATCCTATCACTGACACATAATTTTCGTTCATAGAGTATGTTTATCCAACCGCATGTTGGGGAGTATCCGTACGGCCCGTGCGGTGGTCTGTTGGGGAAGAAGAAGAGGTGAGGAAGAAGGAAAGAAGGGTTAGGAGACGTAGGATATTCATCCAACCGCCTGAAATGGTAGACTGACCCAAGTCAGGTGACTTGCATAACAAATATATGTTTTTACACAGTAAAAGATCCATAAAAACAACAACATAAAGAAAAACTATCACTGCTCGCGGAAAGAGACGACCTTGTCGTCTTTGGCTGCCGGCGCGAACCAGCCGTCGCTGCCGACGTGTGTCTCCACACCGTGGTTGTCCTCGGCCTCCAGCTACTCGTTCAAGCGGAGCGTGCGGGCGCTCTGCACGGATGAGAGCACAACCCGGTTCAAGTCAAGGACGTCCGGTTCCACCTGCAGGAGGGCCTCGATGGTAGCGGCATCCGCGCGCTCCGCGTCGAGTCGAGTCTCCGCCGCCCGGTTCAAGTCCAGGACGTCCGGTTCCGCCTGCAGGAGGGCGTCGATGAGAGCGGCATCCGCGTGCTCTGCGTCGAGTCGAGCCTCTGCCGCCCGGTTCAAGTCCAGGACGTCCAGTTCCGCCTGCAGGAGGGCCTCGATGGCAGCGGCATCCGCGCGCTCTGCCTCAAGTTGAGCCTCCGCCGCCCGGTTCACATCCACGACATCCGGTTCCTCTTGCAGGATAGCCTCGATGGCAGCGGCATGCGCGCGCTCCGCTCGAGTAGAGCCTCTGCCTCCCGGTCCTCCTTTAGTATCGCCATGTCAAACCGCTGGTCCGCCTGCACCACGGGGGACTCAGACACCGGCACGAAGTTGACGTCCATCGTCTCATACCCATCGGGGGCCTTCTGCGCCGCGACCTCCGCCATGAACATTGGATCGGCTTCCTCCTCCTCGTAGCTTGGCTCCAGAGAACTCGGGGATTGGCCCGCCGCAAAGCGAGCTTGGGAACGGAGGTCTGTGGTGCCGACCGCCGCCGTGATTTCTGCGCGGCACTCCGGTGTCAGCATCTTGTAGTAAGTGATCTTGCGGTGCACCATGGCTTTCCGGTGAACTAGGGGACGCTTGATGCGGGCTAGGGGATCGAAAGGTGGGGGAATGGGCTGGAGATTTGGTGTGGTTTTAGGGCAGTGGCTGGCGTAGGCCGAGAAGCGAAGGTTCTGGTGTGAATAGTGGTTCTGGTGACGATCGGTCAATCGGTTTTGACTGTACATCACTCTTGTCGCGTTAGCGTTGCAGCCCGGCACGCTGGACCCTCCACATCGCTCACCGAATGGAACGCGCTTCGTCTTGCGTTTTCGCTCGCTTGTGGGACCGCAGTTGAGAGCAAACCAACGTCCCTCCCCCTCCCCTGCCCATGTCATTTATTATACCACCACTTCCTCTGTTTTATGTGGAGTAAATAAAAATAGAGGGAGTATACTACGGATGAGGATCCCCTGATGTGGCCGAACCCATTGAGTAACTGACATGCGGGGCCTAGCAAGCATGGGGTCCGCCAGTAAGTGATCGAAAGGGATGGTAAGGCAGGGATACCTACGTCAGAGGATCCACTTCCACTATACTACTTTGACCAAATGTTAGAGTAATAATATATGACATGCAACTTACACAAATGTTAGAGTAATAATATATGACATGCAACTTACACAAAGCATACAGGGTCTAATGCGTTTTTCGAGGCTAACTTTGACCAAATGTTAGAGTAATAATATATGACATGCAACTTACACAAAGCATATGGTCAAATTCATATGTGAAAGGAGTTTCCAATGATATAATTTTCATATTATACATCTCATGTACTATTAATCTTGTCAATAGTCAAATTGGAAACCATCTCGAGTACAAATCTAGGAGTACGTACGAATCTAACAATATTGATTGGGAGTTGTTGAATGTTGATACCTTTTTGATCAAAGTAGATATACTTTGACTACACATAAAACTTATATGTAAACTAGAAAGGATAGGAGGGAGTATATTGTACGTTCAAAAATGAAACGAACATTGAATACCCTTTATATATGATTTGCGGATGCTATGATCACCGGTTCAAAATTTCGAATCCGCCTTAGGTATCACGTGCCCCCACTCATTCCCTCTCGATTTCATCTCGGGGTCCGGAGATCTATTGAAAGAGGACTAGGGTGGGTACATGCGAATGATACTCGACGGAATGTTCAAATGAGGCATGCGGGAGGATGGACTCGACTGGAGGGCGACATGATCGATGGAGAAGAGGGTTGGAGAGGAATGAGAAATAAGCAAATGCCACATGATTATACTTGAACGGCTCAAATAAACAATAAGTTGTCTCGCTTGGCCTACATAGTGAAAGGCCTAATGTGCAACGCGGAGCACTGACGCTCGAATATGGCCGGGAAAACAGGGAAACAGACATGTGGGGCACACCCGTCGGGACGACGTAGCGCATACCAGTCCAATGGAGGAGCTGGCCCACGACCTCCTCGCCACCGACAACTGTTCGTGTGGGTCGTTGGGGCCAACAACGGGGTGCAGCTCCAGCACCGCCTCTGGACACGGCGACCGCGGTGAGCGACACGCTCATATCATCGCTAGACACGGCCGGTTTTAGTTTGCCGAGGGTGGCGTTAGTGCTATGGCACGACCAACGGTATGTTTGGTTTGTGCCCAAGGTTGCCCCATCAAAGCATCGGGTAGCCAAAATTTTGGTTGAGGTATTGGTTGCCCATGATTTGGCCGACATTGGCAAGAAAAATGAACTTGAGTTGGCTAGAGTTCATTGGCATGCCAAAGAAATGGCAACCATCCAAACAAAGACCAATCTTTGGGTCATGACGAAAATTTTGGTTGAGGTATTGGTTGCCCATGATTTGGCCGACATTGGCAAGAAAAATGAACTAGAGTTGGCTAGAGTTCATTGGCATGCCAAAAAAATGGCAACCATCCAAACAAAGACCAATCTTTTGGTCATGACCAAAATTTTGGCAAGGTGCACTTTGGCCACAATCCAAACACACCCCAACACCCGGCTCGTCGAGGATGCACGGGGCGCCACGACGCGTCCGCGGAGTGGTGTAGCGCGGCCAACTGCATCCTCTGGACCTGAGACCATGCCGGGTCGTCTTGCTTTTTCAATGACATGCGGGGATCGCATGTGAGCAAAGGGCATCTCCAACGTTGCCACGACGGCAGCTGACTACCCTGGCACACCAAAACCCTCGCCCCTCGCGCCGTTGCGTGGTGCGTTCCCAGCCGGCACCAGCTGCCCGCATTCATGCCGTCCGTTCGTATGTCGTCATTAAGAGGCTCGGTGCCCGCGGAACCAACTCCGGCGATTTAATGACGCACCCAGACGCTTGGCCTCATCGGAATGCGCTACTTAAAGCAGCAACACCCAGCTAACCTCCACACCATAGCACATCGTCCTCCTACCTAGAACCACATCCGCCATGACCGCAAGCGCGAACGCTCTGCGGGAGAGCTTGTCTTTGGGGATGGAGCTCGAGGTCGCCGCCCTCGCTCAAGTCGTCGCACAAGCGGTGGTCACGCTGGCGGCCGACGACGGGAGCACCGTCAGCCACGCGTCCTACTTGCCGCCGTCCAACGTCCGACATTGCCGAGGTCGGGGACTCCTCCGAGGATGAGTAGGGCATGGGAGGCGGCAGGGCATGGTGTGCCAACTAGCCGGTCCGTCTCCCGTGTTCTACTTTTCTTCATCGGAGACCGCACCTTCACTTCACGAGTCTTGACCCCCGCCCCCGTACATGGAGATCACAGATGGAGGACGTCGGTCGCCACCGTAGAATAGGTTTAGGGTCGGGTTTCTTTTATTTTTTTGTCCTATAAAAGTTCGAAATATAATGAAAATCTGCCGTGTTTGCATTAATCTCAGCCGGTGTATATGAACTTTCACAATAATATACATATTGTAGGAGTACTAGCAAGATGCCCGTGCGTTGCTCGGAAGATCAAGATCTTGTGGGAGAAAAGGATGAACGAGGGAAAGCCTTATCTGCAAATGTGGAGAGGAGTGCGGGTAAATTGTCATAGTTTCCTTCCTATCCGTTAGATATAGATCGGATGGCCTATATTGCAGGATCGGACACATCTTTCTACATCTACGGGAACCTACGAAAGGGTTAACGTAAATTGCCTCTCTCTCTCTCCTCCCCTGATTTTCATGGTGGTGGGCCCCTCCCTCCCCCAATCTACAATCAACAGCTCACACGTTTCACATTACGTTAATTACGTAACTGGGATTACGTAGGTGTAGCATTACTCATCCTAAAAAACCCAACTAAGCCAACCTCCCAGCATATCGCGCGGGAAAAGACCCGGTCGCGCCGTTTTAGTCGGGATTACCAGATTACTAGTAGTAGTATCGATGGATCACGCGAAGCAACAAATTTTTTTTGAGGGGCCGAAGCACCTAGTTTAAAAGGAAAAAATGCAGTACACTCACATCACTCCTGTCGCGGTCGCATTGCACCCCACACACGTTCGGTCATGCACACGGCTCACGCAAACGGAACACGCTTCGGCTTGCCTCTTCACTGACACATGGGACTGCACTTGGAGAAACCGACCATGCGCCAAATGCCCCCCGCCCACCACGCGAAAATCCTTCCCTCTCCACACCCAAAAATTCCCCCCAAATCTGATTCAACCGCCCTTCGGCCAACTAGCCAATAATATTCCCCAAACCCCCTTCCCCCTGTCCCCCTCCACTCCATTCGCTCCGCCAAATCCGCCCTACCCGCCGCGCCGATACGTCGGCGCCGCGGTTCGGTGATCCTCTCGCTCCCATAGTACGCTCTCGTAGACTGCCGTCCTCTAGCCGCGCCGCCACCACTGGCTACGTTCTTATGGAGGCGCGCGACGGTTAGCGCCGCCACCGCTGGCGACGTTCGTGTGGAGATGCACGGCGGTCGGCTTCTCCCACGGTACGCGCGTTCTAGACTGAGGCCCCGTTCATGTCGGTGTAGCGCTGAATGTTAGTTGATATACGCTGTTAATCTCACTGTTTGCCGAAGTAGTTTACTATCAATATGCTCTGCTTAAGAAGCTTCCTTGCCCTATTCTACACTCAATCTGCTTAGCTGAGATGGCATGCCAAGGACGATTAGTTGCTAAAATATCCTGCCATATATTTATTGTGACGTAGATTGCCATGGTCTAGTAGCCAATCTGTTAGCTGAAATAGCTCTACACCATTTTATACTCTATCTTTGTTGTTGCGATGGCCTTCGATAGTTCGATGGCTGTGTGCTCGGCCTCATTGACTGCTGAAACAGCCTGCCATAATTTGGCACTCCAATCTGTTTGCTGAATTAGCTTTACATATATTTCGTTACTTAGATCTGCTCGTCCAAATATCTTGCCATAGCTTTAGACATCGACCTAGGTATTTTTTTCTGGACTTCATAAAAAAGCATATATGTTTTTCCTGTAATATCTAGTAGAAGAACTAATTTGTATGTTTAACAGATGGACATGACTTGGATAACTTCTGCTCGAAGATTCTCCGCTGCATATGTCGAGGGGGTTGAAAACTTCATGAACTTTATCAGAGCCGAGTACGGTGGTCCAAAATTAGATGTGCTCTGCCCGTGTGGCAGTTGTATGCATTCAATTACAAGACCCCAGTCAACTGTGCAAAATCATCTACACTTGTATGGGATGTCGATCACATATACTAGGTGGGTTCATCATGGTGAAGCGGTGAACGCCAATGTCACTGACTACGTGGAAGCAACAGATCACCATCTTGATCTGCCTGATGCTCAGGTGGAAGAGGAGGAGGAGGTGGTGGTGGCGGAGCCAGTGAGTTTGACCAACATTGAAACAATGCTACGAAATGCTCGTGCATTTCGTGAACTTTCACCTGCAGAAGAAAAATGGTGGGCCCGCATGTTGGAACAATGCAACGTTGCTGTTACCCCAGGAAACAAGCTGCCAGTATTCTCAGCTATGGTCACCTTTCTTCAGGTGAAGACATCTGAGCGGATGACCAACAAATCATTCGATGCGATGTTGGCTGCTTTCCGCGAATCTTTCCCAGATGCGTCTGAGCTGCCACACACCTACAGTAAAATGAAGAATTTCCTTCGTGCAGTTGGAATTGGATATGATATGATCCATGTTTGTAAGAATAATTGTGTTCTGTTCCGGAAGGATTATGCCAACTTAAGTGAATGCCCGAAATGCAAATCATCAAGATGGAAAGATGGCGATGCTGTGAAGAGGATTCCTCATAATGTTCTGAGACATTTTCCAATTACACCAAGATTGCAGAGGTTGTTTCATGATGCTGAAACAAGAGAGGATGTACTGTGGCATTCTAGGAACTAGGAGTACAGAGATCAGAATGTAATGAGCCATCCATCTCATGGTAGTGAGTGGAAAAGCTTCAATGATAAAAATAAAGAGTTTGCTACTGACCCGAAACATTAGACTTGGCTTAGCTTCAGATGGATTTAACCCATTTGGCCACCAGAGCGCCACATATAGCATGTGGCGAGTGCTTGTTATCCCTTACAACATGCCTCCAAATGTCTGCACCAAAGAATCAAACTACATGATGGCCTTGCTCATCCCAGGTCCAAAAAGTCCTGAAATGGATTTTGATTTGTTCATGGAGCCTCTTGCGGAGGAACTTCAACAACTATGGAAGGGTGTTTTCACTCGAGACCTATATAGCAGCCCACCAGCTAATTTCTTTCTGCGTGCTGTTATAATTTGGTGCATCCATGATTATCCAGCTTTGGGCACTATGTCAGGGTGAACGACACATGGTTACAATGCATGTGTTCGCTGTGACAGGAATCCGCTGTCATACGCAATACTTAGCAAGATCTGTTACATTGGACACCGCCGTTTCCTTGCCAAGGACAAGCCGCATCCTAGAAAATACCGAAGACATGTGTTCAGTGCAAAGCATGAAAACCATGATGCGCCAAAGAGGCTCACCGCCGATGAGTTGCAAGTGGAATTAGAGAAGGTCAGGCATATTACACTAGGAAACCATCCTGGTAATGGTAGCGGGAAAAGGAAGCATGGCAGGGTAGAAGAGAGATTATTGTTTACCCACATGTCCACTTTGTGGGACTTGGAGTATTGGAAAGATTTGGATCTGAGGCATAATCTTGTTGTGATGCACATCAAGAAAAATATATGTGACAACATTATCGGCACACTTCTTAATATTGAAGGCAAGACGAAAGATACCTTAAAATCTAGGATTGATTTGACACACCTGGATATCAGAAAGGATTTGCAGGTGCAAGATGAAGGTAAACCACGGGATATGGCACTAGCTGTGTACGTCTTGGACAAGGTAAAAAGAAAAGAATTCTGCGAGGTCCTGTCATGTGTGAGATTCCCACATGGATTTGCTTCGAACCCTAAAAGGAGAGTCAGTGCAGATGGAAACAAGGTACAAGGGTTGAAAACTCATGACTGCCACGTCCTACTTTAAATGGTTTTACCTGTTATCCTTAGAGGATTGGGCCGCCCTGACTTATATAGAGCAGTTGCAGAGTTGGGACAATTCTTCAGGGAACTCTGCAGTAGGAATATCAGGATAGATGCTTTGGAGCATCTTAGAGACAAGATACCAACTATCCTATGTGACCTTGAGAAGATATATCCTCCAGCCTTCTTTGATGTGATGGTGCATTTGGCTGTTCATCTACCTGATGAGGCACTACTTAGAGGTCCAGTACAGTATGGCTGGATGTACCCTATTGAAAGGCGGCTAGGCACTTTCAAGGGCTATGTTAGGAACAGATCTAGACCCGAGGGTTCCATTGCAGAGGCCTACATTGCTACAGAAGCATTGGCATTCTGCTCAAAATACATTGAAACAGCTGATCAGCTTAGCAAAGAGGTGGGTGAAGACAATCCCGGGCTCAATGTTTTCAATTATTCTGTTCGAGTTACAGGGAAGAGTCGACAAGAGGACAAACCTAAAGATTTGGACAAAATGGTTTGGTATGTGTTGAATAACTGTCCTGAGATACTACCTTATATCAAGTAAGTGCAGTACTGCAGCTTATACATCATAATCTACTAAACTTGCAGCACATTCTTATATATTTAGATGTTTGACGCGATCACTATGTTGTGCAGCATCTACAAAGAGGAGTTACCGCCGCAAAATCCAAGAAACATTGACAAACTGGTTATGGCAGGATTTTCGAAATGGTTCAAGAACCATGTAAGCTTTTGAAGTGCACTGTCAGTTTTTTTTAATATATTGAGTACATAAGATGATCAGCTTGTCTATTTTCTAACCATAGATTAAGAAGATGCGGGAGGATGGGTAGGCAGTTGATGATGCCCTTTACTCACTAGCAATGGGTCCTGATACTCGGGTAAGACATTATGAATCTTGTGTTGTTGGAGATGTGCGCTACAACACCCTTGCACGTGACGAAGGCAGGAAGACACAAAACAGTGCCATCATGAGCACGGATACGTATGACAAAGAGACAACTGAAATGTATGCTAACATAACAGACATTATTCAGTTGCAGTATATCTCCAGTTTCGAGGATCATTGGTGTGTGGTTCTGTTGTGCTGTCGTTGGTATAACCTGTTTTTCCGGATCGCAAAACCCAGAGCTGATGATTATTTCAAATCCATCAATGTCAAGGCGGCGTACCAGACCAACGAGCCTTTTATTTTGGCAAATCAAGCAACACGGATATTTTTCTTGGAAGACACATTTGCACGTAGCGATGACTGGAGAGTATTGCAAAGGTTTGAGCAGAGGAATTCGTTTAATGAAGTTGCACAACAAGATGATGCTTACACTGCTCCTAATGTACAAGATAACACAAATGTTCCTAATATCTTTGAGAACCATCACATCAATGATGCCGATGAAAAGATTGTCTGTCGTGCTGTGGACATACAAGAGTCGATCAAGAAGAAGCCAACATTCAAGGATGTTGAGGATGAAGAAGAAGATGACACCGTGGGGAATTACGATTCAGACTGATACACATGGCGAAGATGTTGACGCTACTGCTGCGGATGATGATTACATTGCTTTTGTCGTATTTGCCTGTCAGAAGACGTTTTTTCATCTACTATGTGAAATTGTGTTTGCTATGACAACTGAAACCTGATGAACATGTTGTTTAGTATTTTGCTGTGAGAACATCACTTGTTATGTATGCTGATTTGTGTTTGGTGATTGTATGACAACTAAAACATGATGACATTGTTGTTTAGTTGTACTCATATTTGGCTGTGAAACTTGAATTTGATGACATAGTTTGCTGTTGGACTGCAATTTGCTCGACGTCTTCGAATGAGAACAAAGCTGACCTGACAGGGCCTCTGCTATTTATTTATATGAGCAAAAGGGGATACCCCCTGATTTTCGTTAATAGAAATCATTAGATGTTCACAACACTACGCCAAGCCTGCTACACAGGTTTCATTCATTACTAGTTTCAGCAAAGTGCTCATGTCGTAGCCACTGAATACATCACGAGTGCTACATACACTGCAAATAAAGAGACAATCATCCTACAGAGCACATCAATTTTGCCCATTATCTTCACAAGCTCTTTCATCTCCTCATTGCCGTCAAGGCCGTTCAGCAGCTGTTGCTTGGCCATGATCAGAGGAACTGCATCTTTAAGCTTCTGCTCTGCATCTTCCTCTTCTGCCGTTCCTTCAGTTACTTGTCCAACACCCCAACCTGCTGGTATTAGGATTCCTCAGCTAACCAAATAATCAGCATAGTTGCATTCCCCCACATCAGCAACTTCCCAGAAATACAAATCACACGAATCTTCCCTTTTCTACATGAATCAAATTGGTAGATCATCAACCAAACTATTAAAAAAATCAGCAACTGAAAGCAGCAGAACAACACTTAAACATATTATTACCCCATGATTCGGGCATTTGTAGAAGACTCGGCTAGGGTTGCAGATTGTGGTTGAGACGCGACGAATGACTCTGCGTGATTTGCAGCAGTGGCACCACACCAACGACAGCGGGTTGCGATGAGCAATCGGCTGCGGTGCGCGTGCCGGCGAGGGTGTGATGAGACCCACAGGCGATGGTACGGGTTGCAACTTGGCGCATATCTGGTTGTTGCCTACTGAAGAGCAGGTGGACGAGCAGCCAACGAACATGGTTGCTGTGGCCAGAGCTTCTGATGCTAGGCAGAGTAAGTAGAGAAGAGGAGAAGCGAATGTTGGATATGTCAGTTTCATTACTTGCAGAGTAGCATAGCACCATATATAGTCAAAGTCTAGGTTTGGATTCGAACCAGCTACAGGAGCATGTCTTTCTTTTTTCTAAAACTTGGCAACGTCTCATTACTGGTACACTAGCTTGTTCTGTACGCCTTCCCAAGTCTTTGATTTTCTTTCCTTTTTTTGCGAGGAAGGAAGGAGGACAAAATTGAGAGTTCCTGGGACTCGAACCCAAGACCTCTCGGTTGAAAACCAAGGGTGCTAGTCACTTATGTGGCGAACGTTCCCTGTGAGGAGGACGGCAGACGAACGCATTTTCCTTGCAGTTTTCTTCCCATATATAAAAAGTATGCTACTTGGTGTCCGCTTAGTCAACAAAACGATTGTGCCAACCTTGACCGTTGGATTGACATTCAACGTCTGTCGCATTTCTTCAGTCTGTTCTTCCTCGAGCCGCCAAAGCCAAACCAGCGCCAGCGGGACCGCCTGCTCCCGCCTCCCACGGCAGGCTGTGATCTGCCCCGGCTCCTGTTCATTCCTGTCCGAGGCCTCACCATCGTCCTCTGCCTTGGTTCGCTCGCCGCGGCGCCGCCCTCCGGTGTTGTCAACATGGTCAACATCCGAGAGGAATAAGGAGATGACTGTACATGGTGAGGATGACAGTAGGGACCCAGCAGCGCGCGCAATAATTTTGTTTTCTCGAGATGGAGAAGGGTATCAACTGGGTTGTGCGGGACCCGTGGCCCGTCTAGCCCAGGCTTTTATTTCATATGTTTAGCACATGACCAGCCTACTTTGTTTTTTTCCTTTCGAAAAATTGCTAGCCAGCTATTTTGTGTTTTGCAGAATAACCAACGTAGGCCTACTTGCTTTTCTACGCCCTGCTGGGCCGGAAATCTTTCAAGACGAGGAGGGATGCATTTTCCCAGAAAATGGGCTATAAGTAATAAGAAATGGGCTATAAGTAATAATAATTGGGCTGTAAAATGAAAAAATACAGCAAACAGACAATTAGTTCCAAAATACTGTTTTCTTTCGGATTTTGATATTTTAAATTTCATTGTTTTTGTGCAGGTAAAATTTATTTGAATTTAAATTAAGGTATATTTAGATTTAAAATTAATTTGAATCTGGCTAGAAATTTCGGGCTGTATGCTGTTTGGGACAGATTTGGAGGCTGACTTGTGGGTCTACTAGGTTGACGTGTACTTTGGCTTTGTCAACTTAGTCCACAAACGATTCTAGCAGCAGTGACCGTTGGATGTTAATCCAACGGCTGTGCTGCTTCTTCAATATCTGATCTTCTTGCTCCAGCTGCCCAAACCAGCTCTGGTGGGACTGCCTGCTCCCGCCTCCCGTGGCCGGCTGTGCTGCCGCACAGGCCGCACCGCCCCACCCCACTTCACTGCTTGCCAGGCCATTCCTCTACCCACCCACACCTCCTGTTATTTTCCGGCGACGGCAGCCGGACCAGTAAACCCTCGTACTCCCCACCGCATGGGCAACCATTGCCGAGTCTTCCCCGGCTCCGTGTCGTTCCCTTCCTAGGCCTCGCTGTCGTCCACCGCCATGGTGCTCTCGGCGCGGCCTGGTCAACTTGGTCAACGAACGACATCCATCGGCCATGGACTGTACACGCAAAATAATGATTCCTCCACCTGACAGCTGGGACCCACCGGAAGGGCCTCTGTATTTCGCGAAAAAAATGTTCCCCCCGCTGACATGTCGGACCCACCAGCTATATCTTCGCACGCAAGGAACTGCCTCCTTATTACGCACAAAAAAATGAATACCCCTCTGCTAGCTGGGACCCACCATAGTGGGAGGATGACTTGTGGACCAACAAAGTTGACGGGGACAGAGGGCATTGTCAACTTAGTCAATATGAACGATTCTAGCTCCAGTGACCGTACGATGTCCATCCAATGGCCGTAGTGCTTCTTCAACCTCTGGTCTTCTTGCTCCAGCCGCCCAAAGCAGCGCCGGTCGTGCCGCATGCTCCTGTCTCCCGTGGCCGGTTGTGCTGCCGCGGAGGCCTCACCGCCCCCTACTATTCCCACCGCTGGCCAGGCCCTGCGGCGACGGCAGCCTCACACGGCAGCCGAACCAGCGAACCCTCGTACTCCTCTCCGCGCGGGCTTCCACTGCCTTGTCTTCCCCGGTTCCGCGTCATCCCCTTCTGAGGCCTCGCCGTCATCCACCGCCATGGTGCTCTCCACGCTGCGTGGTCAACGTGGTCAAGGAACGACTTCCATCGGAAGAGTACTGTATGTGGAGAGGCTGACAGCTGGGTCCATGGCCACAGTCCAGTTTTTTTGTGATTTGCCAAGTAAGTCGCTTTGTCAGGCCTGTTGGGCTGCAAATCTTTCAAGACGAGGAGAGCTTTCATTGGGCTGGCCGACAAAATGGCCCATCAGTAATGAGAAATGGGTCGTACATTTTAAAAACACATCAAACCGGCAATTAGTTTCAAATATCTTTTTTTCATTTCAAGATTTTAAATTACATTAATTTTTATGCGTGGAGAATTTGTTGGATTTTATATTGATATACATTTATTTTTAAAATCAATTTGAATGTGAGTCGAAATTTCGGGATTAAAAATAGTTCGGACCGCACTGAAATATGCAAAATTTCATATAAATTTTTAACCGTGGCCACAATTTGGGCTGTAATGCTAACAAAAAGAATATGGGCTCCAAAAAAACCTTAAGAATTAGAAAATGGGCTGAAAATTATTAGAAATAATGGCAGATGGGTTGTATGCTGTTTTCCACAGATTTGAGGCTTTCCTAAAAAAAGGTTGACGCACAAGCAGTGACTGTTGGATGTCCATCCAACGGCCGTCGTGCTTCTTCAATCTCTGCTCTTCCTGCTCCAGCCGCTCAAACAAGCGCCGGTGGGACTGCCTGCTCCCTCCTCCTCACGGCCGTTTGTGCTGCCGCACAGGCTTCACCACCCCATCGTACTCCCATCACTGGCCTAGCCATCCCTCTACTCACCCACACCTACTGTTATTCTCCGGCGACGGCAGACGAACCAGTAAACCCTCGTACCCCTCCGCGTTGGAAACAACTACCGAGTCTTCACTGCCTCTGTGTCTTTCCCTTCCTAGGCCTCGCCGTCGTCCACCGCCCTAGTGCTCTCGGCGTGGCCTGGTCAACGTGGTCAACGACCGACATGCATCTGAAGTGGACTGTACGTGGAGAGGCCGACAGCTGGGTCCACGGTCGCACGCAAGGAAATGCCTCCTTATTACGTGCAAAGTAATGATTCCTCCACCTGACATCAGGGTCCCACCAAAAGGGCCTCTGTATTTCGCGAAAAAAACGTTACCGCCGCTGACAGCTCGGACCCACCAGCTATATCTTCACACGCAAGGAAGTGCCTCCTTATTACGCACACAAAAAATGAATACTCCCCCTGTTAGCTGGGACCTAGTATAGTGGCAGGCTGACTTGTGGGCCTACTAAGTTGACGGGGGTGGAGGGCTTTGTCAACTTAGTCAATATGCACGATTCTAGCTCCAGTGACCGTACGATGTCCATCCAACGGCCGTAGTGCTTCTTCAACCTCTGGTCTTCTTGCTCCGGCCGCCCAAACCAGCGCCGGTCGTGCCTCGTGCTCCTGCCTCCCGTGGCCGGCTGCGATGCGGCGGAGGCCTCACCGCCCCCTACTACTCTCACCGTTGGCCAGGCCATCCCTCTACTCACCCACACCCCCTGTTATTCTGTGGCGACGGCAGCCTCACACCGCAGCAAACCAGTGAACCCTTGTACTCCTCTATGTGTGGGCATCCACTGCCGCGTCTTCCCCGGCTCCGCGTCGTCCCCTTCCTAGGCCTCGCCGTCGTCCACCGCCCTAGTGCTCTCGACGCGGCGTGGTCAACATGGTCAAGGAACGGCTTCCATCGGACGTGGACTGTACATGGAGAGGCTGATAGCTGGGTCCACGGCCGCAGCAAGGAAGTGCCTCCTTATTACATGCAAAATAATTATTCCTCCACCTGACAGCAGGGACCCACTGGACGGGCCACCATATTTCGCCCCCCTGACTGCTGGTACCCACCAGCTACATCTTCGCACGCAAGGAAGTGCCTGACAGTCGGGACCCACCTGGTCGAAGCGTACGTAGTGTTGTCATTCTGGTCGCGAACGTGTACGTACATATATACTGGTCGATGTAGAGGCGCACACGTGTCGTAGTAGAGCGGCCAGGGTGCAAGAAAGAAAATACGGCCACGTATGTGTACATACGGGCGGGGTCTCGAATGCCTACTCGCGCATATGTACGACGAGGGCTCGTTGACATGGCTGGGTTGGAACGGAGAAACAACGTCATCTTCGTGTTCATGGGGAGGCAACGGAATGCGTCGTGTTCATGGGGAGGCAACGGAATGCGTTGTGTTCATGGGGAGGCAACGGAATGCGTCGTGTTCATCGGGAGGCAACGGAATGCGTGGGAGCCAACCGGCTAGGACGGAACGGAATGCGTGGTCGTGTTCATTGGGAGGGCTTGGATGGAACATGCGATGGAAACGAGGCCTTGCGTACAGCACAACGGAGCGGACCTCCTATGTTCGGAACAGGGTCCTGTTGATTGGGAGGGGTCTGGTGTACCGCAAAACGGAGGAAACGGACCTCCTACGGTCGAAACAGGGGTCCTGTTGATCGGGAGGGGTGTGGCGTACCGCAAAACGGACGAAACGGACCTCCTACGGTCGAAATGGGGGTCCTGTTCATCGGGAGGGGTGTGGCGTACCGCAAAATGGCACTCCACGGGATACTGTTCATCTCCACCGTCGACGTCCTCCAGCCTCCACGAGCTACTGTTCATCCACCGTCGACCTCCTCCATCCTCCACCTGCGACTGTTCATCCACGGGCTCCTGTTCATCCAGCCTCCACTGCGCGCTACTCCACCGGCTACTGTTCAACCAGCCCTCTCCACGGGCTCCTGTTCAACCACCCCTCCACGGGCTACTGTTCATCCTGCCCTCCACCGTCTACTGTTCATCCTGCCCTCCACAGGGTCCTGTTCATCCAGCCCCAACCGGCTCGATCAATCGGGGTCCTGTTCATCCAGAGGCAACACCACGGGGTCCTGCTCATCCACCCCCACCGGGAACTGTTCATCCACCCCCCCGCAACGCTCACTGTTCATCCAGAGGTAGCATCGATCGGCTTCAGTTAGCAGCAGTAGCGAAGGAATCGCTCGACCGGGTTCAGTTAATAGCCATCGATCGATCGCTCGGGTTCAGTAACGCGTAGCCTGTAGTGCAATCGCTCGGGTTCAGTTAGAGCCCAACGCCTCGCTCGGGTTCAGTTAGAGCCAACGCCTCGCACACACGTGCGTACATGTACGAGAGAAACGCGCATCGCTCGGCCCCCGGCCTCCCACCGTAACCAGGAACTCCCCGAAATTTTCCTCGCCCTCGCTTCTACCACGGTTTTTTCCGTCATGGACGGCCCAAAGAATGTCATGCAGCTGCTTCTCCGGCCCGCCCAGGACGAAAAGCCCATTTTCTGTCATGATTTTTTGTCATAGAAGTAGGATCCCACCACATCTATGATGATACCGGGTTTTGTGTCTAGTGACGAAGATCTTGGTGATGACACACTTGAGCAACTGATCAAGAGCAAGGAAGAGGCCGAGATCTTCAACGATCTGCCCCTCTTTGATGTTGATATACTAAACAACTTCATTGATGAGTGGTTCGACAACCAGAGCATCAACATTGATGATCTTCAGGTGCCAGTGGACATCAGCATCACTTTCCATGGAGCCATTGCCAATGAACTGGTCGTGGCTCAGAAAATCGTCGAGCTGATGAACAAGATTGATTATGAGAAGGCACACTTCAAGAAGAACATGGCCAAGCTCATCGTGGCATATGTTCAAATCTTCAAAGAGATGCTGCATAATCTCAAGGAAGAGTTCCACAAGAAGAGGGAAGAAGCCAAAGGATCACGAGAGCGCATGAAGTATTTCACAGAGAAATGCGTTCAAGCCCACAATGAAGCAGAAAAGTGCAAAGCTCTTGGGCGTCCTGGCATTCACCCCAGAATGGCTACCAAGCCAATGAAGAAGTCTGCTGTGGCCCGAACTGAAGCATCAAGGTAGGAAGAACCTCGCATTGTCTTCCCTGCCAGCATGACAGGCTCGAAGCCTAAGGTCCCCTCCGCAGCTTCTAAACTGAAGAAGACAAGGGCAGCTGAAGCTGATGCCAGGAAGCGCAAGCACAAGAATTCTTATGATGAGACCCCATCCAAGAAGAAGTTGAAGACAAAGTCTTCAAAGAAAGAGCGTGCTACTGCCTCTGAGCCCCTCAATGTTGAAACCATCTCTGTTGCTCTTCCAGCCTTACGAAATCAAGAGTGTCGTCTGGTAATCCATGAGCCTACTTCCACAAAGGCTCCTGAAGATGAAGAAGTTCCAGTTGTTGACCCCACCATAGCTAAAGATATTGGTCATGATGACAATGTTGAAGATGATGAAGTCCTTCCTCAATTTGAGCACCAATTGGTATCATCGCCTGTTCTTACGAACAACGAACTCATCAGCATTGGTCATCCCTTGACGCCAATTTCTCAGGATGATTCATGGGTTGAGCGCCCTCAGCAAGACACCCCCGTCCATGAAGAGACACCCAGAACTCCACCACCTCAAGTCACTCCGGTGCTTGACGACAACAACTACATGGTACAGACCACTCCATCACCCCAGGCTTCGCAAAGGCCCCAGGCCATAGGTCACTATGTCGAGCATTCCGGAAGGGGAAGTGCAACAAAGCTCAGTAGCGCGTCAAGTGTTTCCTAAAGCCACCCCTACTATGAATGTCTCTGAGTCTGAAGCCAATGCTGCTGAAGACATTCCGGCTGCATCAGCCGATGAAGATCAGAAGAAAGAGAAGAATAACAAGTTGCCACACCCCCAGCTGTTGATCCAGTCATTCTCAAGGAGAATGTGACAGTGCCCGACCCTCCTGTTGTTGAACAAATGGAGGTTGAAACCATTGAGGCTGCCACAATCACCGCAACTGAAGCCAATGACACTGTAACAGCCGAAGACAATGTGGAGCCTGAATCTCATGTGCAACCTGAAGCCAATATAAATGCTGAAGCCACTGTTCCACTTCCTAGGCCTCACACCATTGAACAGGCCTTTGGTCGTCGACAGCTGGTCATCGTGAAATGGCCTATCCTAGTTCCACCCAATGTTCCAGGACCATAGTATGACTACCATGTGGAGCAGAGGCCTCCGGTTCAGAAGCCAAAGGCAAGGCTGCCAAGGCTTCCAGGTGCTGCAACTTCGCTAGGATCTTTCAGCGTGAACAACTTCCGAGCTCACAACACCTTCTTTGACAGCGCCAAGAATCCATATTCGAAGCCAAAGATCTCTTCCGATCAATTTTGGAGCTATCAGCAGTGCGGCTATTACTCCTGCATTCTATACAATCAAGAGTGAATCTTTCCACACATGCGTCTTGATTGTGAAGCTATTGCTGGGTTGCCCTGTCTGGAAGAAGCTCTTGACTGCTTTAGGGAGGTTGGCCTTCTGCTATTCATTACGGACAAAGAGCATTGGAATGAAGAGCTTCTGTTGGAGTTCTATGCAACACTTCATATTCGCGGATACAACAGGGATCCAAAGACATGTATCCTTGAGTGGATGTCAGGAGATGTGCATCATGAAGCCAAAGCTCAAGACATCATCGAGCTTACTTCCCTGCCCACTCCAGGCGAGTTCTACGAGTTTGGTTGTTAGTGCCATCATGATTAAACTGCAGAGTATCTTCCAGAGGCCAGAGCCAAATATGAGTGAGATGCTTAGCATGATGAAGCCAGTGCCCCAAGATGCTGAATACCCCAAAGAGTTCTTCGTCAAAGACCTCGAGTACCTGCCTCGCACTGTTTATCATATTCTAAGGCGTACTCTATGGCCCATCAATGGACACTCAGCTGAAGCCAAACTTGAAGGAGCCATGAAGACTTTGGTGTTTTATATCATCAATGACATTGGATTCAATACCCGGGATTTCTTCATCAGACAACTAGCTGCATTCGAGATTGATCTGTTTGGCTTGAAGTTTTATGCTCCATGGGTGATGCGCCTGATCAAGCTCCATTCAACTATTGACTATCAGCCCTCAGTGCGCAACCATCTTGTTTTCCTACCTGAGGTTGATCTGTCCATTGAAGCCATCTACCCAGAGCCTGCCAAGCAACCTCTATATCTTCATAATGCTGATCATCAAAGCTTCTCACAACCAATGGAGGGAATTCTTGTCCTCAATCCTGCAACTCTACTTATCCTCTTGCTGGCAAGATGCGTATGCCCCATCATGCAAACAACGATGCCACTAACAGTACAATTGCTCAAAGGCCTCGAAAGTGTTTTCATGCACTCAATGACTGAGAGCTTCTTGTGTCCTTACATCAGAAACATGATAAGCATCATGACTGGCTCAAGCGTCAGATGTAGAGTATCTTGGTGGATGTCAATCACATTCGAAACTTGGCCACCAAGAACTCATTCATTGCCCATGAAGCCTGTCGGCGGTCTTGGAAGAGTCTCACACTACTATGCTCTGAAGACGATCTTCGTGAAGATGGCTTCACTGAGGGCTTCAAGTTTGATTCTAGGCCTCCACAAAATGCAAGCTCGCGTCGCACCCCCTCAATTGAAGATTCTGAGCGTTCATCTTCGGCTGCAACTGTTGTTGCAAGAGTCGTCGATGAAGAAGATGATGCCACTTCACTAACCATAGCTTCACTTCATCTCGACACTGCACCAGGCCCATCTGCACCGCCAAACTCCAACATCGACCCTGCTCCTTCATCTACTCCTGATGGGAACGAGTAGATACTCTATGTCTTCAAACCTTTTTGGTCCTTACTGACAAAAGGGGGAGAAGCTTATGAGTTGATAGTCTTCAAGCGGGTCCTTATGGGTGGTTGCATTATTTTTGCTAAGTCTTTACAACTCTCGTCTTTTGAAACATTTGGTTCTCTGAGTTGTAACACTTAAACTCTATGGTCGTCTGCTACTTTTTCTGCCACTTTGTGATGCGATGATAAACCCCGCATGAAGCCATTTCGCAGACGTCCATTTTTCATTATGCATGTCATTATCTTCGTTCTCTTTTTATATGCATGATGAATCGTATTCATAAGTTGAAGAGAATCTCTGTAAAGTAAGACCTGCCATGTGCATTTGCATTCAAAAGCAAACTACTTATATGCACATCTTTAGGGGGAGCCTTTTGCTACTTATGAAGACAATACCTCAATCCTTAAACTTTCACATACTTTTATCCCCATTGAAAAATTCAACTAGTTTGTCATCAATCACCCAAAAGGGGGAGATTGTAAGTGCATCTAGTGCCACCCCTAGTTGGTTTTGGAGTATTGACGACAAACTTGGTTGAGGGACTAATGTGTTTGTGAGAATTGTGGGATAACACAGGTAGTAGTCCCTTATTGATTCGGTTTACCTACCAGAGATGACCCCTAAAAGTGCGTGAAGACACTGAAGACAATGGTGGTTGGTGAAGAGATTCACACTGAAGACTATGACGAGAGAAGACATCGGGTGAAAACTATGGAGTGCGAAGACATAGTTGTTTCGTAGTTTTCTTTTCTTCTTTGTTGAGTCATAGGAACCACCGTACTATTAAGTGGGGTCCAAGTGAACAAAGTCAGAGTGACTGATGTAATGCCCAACCAAATCCTATGTCTTCGAGCGAAGACAATGAGAGCAAATCTTATCTAGAGCTGGATGAGTCAGCTTTACTTGTAGCCCAAGTCAAGTTGTCGCGTGTGTTTGGAATCTGGCTGTTGGACACGTGTCAGTTCCTTAGTGACCTAGGGTCATTTTGGACAAATCAGGTCGGGTTGCCTCCTGGCTATAAATAGCCCACCCCCTACACCATAAATTGGTGGCTGCTCAGAGTTAGTGCACGACATTTGTCATTTGAGACCAACCCACCTCCGAAGCATTTGAGAGAGAGAGAGATCCTTGTGAGGACAAATCCCTATACACCCAGAGCCAAAGAGTGTTAGGCATCATTGAAGTCTTTCTATCCGCGTGATATGAAGACTTGTTACACTTAAGGACTGTGAATCCTCCAGACGGTTAGGCGTCGCGCTGAGCATCCAAGAGTCATTATGGATCGCCGGTGAACAAAGTCTGTGAAGGTTTGGAAGTCTACCCTGAAGACTTACCAGAGTGATTGGGCGAGGACTGTGTGTCCTTATCTCAAGGGGAATAAGGTGAAGACGCGGTCTTTTGATTTAAATCTCAGCCTCCCTAGCCAGATGTACAGTTGTCACAGCAACTGGAACTGGTCTACCAAATCCTTGTCTTCACCAAGCTACTAGTTTTATCCTTCACTTCCCTTTACTTTACAATTTGTCTTCATGAAGTCATTGCTTGCTTGTATGATCTGATTGACTTCACTGAGTGAAGACTGTTTACTGTTTGGCTTCATACTATCTTCCATCCTGATCCATACTACCTAGTTGCTGATAGTCTTCGTGCTTTCACTTCATTGCTTACTTGACTATGGCTTTCCTAGTGTAGTATACCTTCCGCTGCATATCAATAGGATCATTTCTACTGTTTGTCTTCAAAGCCCCCGTGTTTTGAAGACTTTCATAAAAATCGCCTATTCACCCCCCTCTAGTTGATAACTAGCACTTTCAGTACTCAAATACCCTTCCTCTGAATCAAGTGAGGATGAATCTGATGAAAAAACCTCAAGCCCAGCTATTCTAAACTTGCCAAGATTGCTGTAAAGCAACCAAAGGCTTTTGAAAAGGTTCAAAATATGCTAGACAAAAGCGATGACCTATTGGGTGAACAAATGGATCAAACTCTGACTAATAATCTTCGGAGACTTCAGTCTAAGTTTGATAATCTTCAGAGTCATCATAACACTCTCTTAGCCAATCATGAGAAGCTTTCTTATGAATTTCTTCAGAGAAAGCAAAATCTTGAGAAGCTAAGGGTGAGTTACGAAGATCTTCAGAAGGAACATGATTCATTGCTTGCTCAACAGATTAGTTCCGCTCAAGTTGAATTCATTCTACCATGTTTGAAATGCATTGAACGTGAATCTGCTAGTTCTTCACCTGAAAGTTCAAATGCTTCTATTGCTGCAAATTCTTCAACTGTCTTTGTTATCACAAATTGGTCATCTAAGGATACCACTAGTATCACTAACAATGCAGAGTTGAAGGAATTGTATGTGACAGGCATGTACAAAAGCCTCAAAGGGCATCAGGATCTTTATGATGTGCTAAAAAAGCAGATCCTCAAAAGGAACCCTAGGAAAGAGGGTATTGACTTTGAGAGGAAACTCAATGCTGATAGGACCTACTGGAAACCTGAGCAGTATCCCAAAACCTCATGGGTTGCTACAAAAGGACCTGTAGTAGATCCATCCGCTTTATCTGGCTTTACATGTGAATCTTATATTCTTCTGATGAGTCATTTGACTCCAACTATAAACTGTTCAAAAATCAGAATGGTGAAGTATTTGCTAGATATGTTGGAACTAACTGCAGGAACGCCCCCTATGAAGAAAATCTGGGTTCCCAAAAGGTGCCTTGAAAGTCTTCATGAAAGTGCAACTATCCCTAGGTGGTTTTGGTAATTCATAACAACATATAGCTCATTGAGCTAATGCTATTACAAGATGATTATTTCAGGAAAGCTCAATGATTGGCATGGCTTGGATGTGAAAGTGGAACCCTCAAAATGCTAAGGACAAAGAATTGGCTCAAGCTCAAAAGTTCAAGGCTCTTCATTTTATGTTTTAGTGATCCAAGATCACATTGAGTCTTTAGGAAAAGCCAATACATCAAGGAGGGATGAGGTGTTGCTTAATGAGCCTCTTGCTTTATGTGCTTAATGATATGCTCCAAAATCCTCAGCTACTTTCCCATATCCACAAATGACCTAAACCCTAAGCCAAACTCGGTTATACCGATTCCTTCATTCCGGCGCCACCGAGTTTCACTTGTCATTTGCCACTGCCAAACCCTAGCAATTCGGTCCTACCGATAAGGATCTCGGTCTCACCGAGATGGGCTTGCAAACTCTCTGTTTCCCTTTCGTAACTTTTCGGTCTCACCGAAAGAGCGAATCGGTCCCACCGAGAATGCAAGGTAAACTCTATGTTTCCTTCTTGTAACTTTTCGGTCTCACCGAAAGAGCAAGTCGGTCCCATTGAGTTTGCCTGACCAACTCTTTGGTTAGCTTATTGCCAAACTCGGTCTCATCGAGTTTGTGCAATCAATCTCACCGAGATTATGTTATGCCCAAACCCTAACCGAATCGGTCCTACCGAGTTGCATGTGAGTCCCACCGAAATTCCTAACGGTCACTAGGTTTACCATTTCGGTCCAACCGAGTTTTCTGATTCGGTCCCACCGAGATTGGTAAATTGTGTGTAACGGTTGGATTTTGTGTGGAGGCTATAAATACCCCTCCACCTCCTCTTCACTTAAAGAGAGAGCCATCAGAACACATACATCATTCCAACTCATATGTTCTGAGAGAGAACCACCTACTCATGTGTTGAGACCAAGACATTCCATTCAAACCATATGAATCTTGATCTCTAGCCTTCCCCCAGTTGCTTTCCACTCAAATCTTCTTTCCACCAGATCCAAATCATATGAAAGAGAGTTGAGTGTTGGGGAGACTATCATTTGAAGCACAAGAGCAAGGAGTTCATCATCAACACACCATTTGTTACTTCTTGGAGAGTGGTGTCTCCTAGATTGGATAGGTGTCACTTGGGAGCCTCCGACAAGATTGTGGAGTTGAACCAAGGAGTTTGTAAGGGCAAGGAGATCGCCTACTTCGTGAAGATCTACCGCTAGTGAGGCAAGTCCTTCGTGGGCAATGGCCATGGTGGGATAGACAAGGTTGCTACTTTGTGGACCCTTCGTGGGTGGAGCCCTCCGTGGACTCGCGCAACCATTACCCTTCGTGGGTTGAAGTCTCCATCAACGTGGATGTAGGATAGCACCACCTATCCGAACCACGGGAAAAACATCCGTGTCTCCAATTGCGTTTGAATTCTCCAAACCCTTCCCTTTACATTCTTGCAAGTTGTATGCTTCACTTTCCGCTGCTAATATACTCTTTGCATGCTTGCTTGAATTGTGTGATGATTGCTTGACTTGTCCTAAAATAGCTAAAAACTGCCAAGAACTAAAATTGGGAAAAGGTTAAGTTTTTATTTGGTCAAGTATTCTAATCACCCCCCCTCTAGACATACTTTCGATCCTACACTTCACGTGAATGTCATCATGACCCCACCCGTGAAGAATAGGAACCCCAGATCAAATTCTTCATATGGACCAAAGTCTTCATATGGATCCAAGTCCTCATATGGACCACATTCCTCACATGGATCAAATTCCTCATATGGATCAAAGTCCTCATATGAACATCTTCATGCTAACACTTCTGTTTCGCAGGGAAAGCCTAAGGGCTATGAATATGTGCATTATTCTTCAAATCATTATGTTCATAAGTCCTCGAAGAATTTCTCTGCTTATTCACATGCTTACTCTGACCCGTCTTCTGTGAAACGAAGTGGGCTGGCTTCTATGCCACCTTTTTCTTATGGAGCTCGCAGAATGATGAACTCTTTGCCACCCCTCCAGATGTGGGTGGTGAAGAAAAAGAACTAATCTCTTATGCAGGGTCAGGTCTCCAGATGAACTTGAACGTCTGATGAATTTGCTGGAGACCTGAATATGCTTGAAAGGACGCAAGCTAATCATGAAGAAATGAATTTTCATTTCTCATGTCCTCATACTGCTATATCTGTTGTATTGTTTGATGAAATTGATCTGATGAATTTGATGTCATATTCTTCACTAATGAAGTATGTGAGTTCGTGAGATGCATTAATTCATCTGCTGGATGATCAACCCAAAGCCACTGAGTGGGTCCTTGACAGTGGATGTACAAATCACATGACCAGTGACAAGAACCAATTGATGGACACTACTTTATCTCCATCGCATCTGAAGCATATCACCTACGCTGACAAAGGCAAAAGGAAGGTAATGGGTCTAGGTAGGGTTGCGATCTCAAAGGATCGACGCATGGACAAAGTTATGCTTGTCAAGTCCTTAGGATACAACCTCTTGCCTATCTCAATGCTTTGTGATCTTGATATGATTGCTGTATTTGGCAAGTATCATTGTGTTGTGATCATGGAAGCTGACAATTCCAAAGTCTTCAAAGGCTTTAGGAGAGGAGACTTGTATATTGTTGATTTCTCTACAGGACCACAACCTGCGACATGTCTACTTGCAAATGCTTCAGAATGTTGGCTATGGCATCGACGACTAGGTCATGCTGGCATGAGGAACTTGCACACACTCGCGAAGAAGAAGCACGTCATTGGCATCGAGGGTGTCAAATTCCTCAAGGACCATAGGTGTGGAGCTTGTGAAGCTGGAAAAATGACCAAGTCCAAGCATCCCTCAAAGACCATCATGACTACCACTTGTCCATTTGAATTGCTTCACATGGATCTCTCCGGCCCTACTCATTATGCCACATTCACTAATGCCGCATCCTTATACGGCTTTGTTATTGTTGATGACTATTCTCGTTACACATGGGTGCATATCATCACTTACAAAACTGAAGTGCAGGAAGTCTTCAAACAATTTTCCTCGAGGGCTTCAACAAACTTCGGTGTGAAGATCAAGAACATTAGAAGTGACCATGGGACCGAGTTTAAGAATACTGGTCTTGATGACTATCTTGATGAACTTGGTATTACTCATGAGTTATCTGCCCCTTATACTCCTTAGCAGAATGGCATCATGGAGCGCAAGAACAGGACTCTTGTTGAGATGGCTCGCACTATGCTTGATGAATACAAGACGCCTCCTCACTTCTGGCCTGAGGCAATTGATACTGCGTGCCACATCATCAACAGGATATATCTTCACAAATTCTTCAAAAAGACCTCATATGAACTCCTCACTGACAAGAAACCCAATGTGAGTTATTTCAAAGTCTTCGGTGCTAAATGTTGGATTAGAGATCCTCATCACAATTCTGAATTTGCACCTAAAGCACATGAAGGTTTTATGCTTGGTTACATAAAGGACTCACACACTTATAGAGTCTTCAACACCTTTCACCACAAGGTTGTTGAAACTGTAGATGTGAGGTTCGATGAAACTAACGGCTCGCAAAGAGAGTGCCTACCTCCTGTGCTAGTTGAAATGTCACTTGAGGAATCCATTAAGTTCAAGGCTACTGAGGATGTCATTCCTACCGAACAATCTGCTGAAGAAGTCATTCCAGAACGTGAAGAACATCATGCTGGTGCACGTGAGGAAAATGGCTCTGAAGAAAATGCTGAGCCCACTCAACATTGTTAACCCGCTCATCCTCGTGTCGCAAATGCAGTGCAGATTGAGAAAACCATCGACAACATCAAAGCACCAGGTCCTCTCACATGCTGAAGGGCTTCTTATTTGTCTAACTTTTGTGGGCACTTTGCTTTTGTATCTAAGTCCACCGAAGTAGATGAGGCATTTCTGGAGCCTGAGTGGATTCAAGCGATGCAAGAGGAAATTGCATCAATTCGAGCTCAACAATGTCTGGGAACTTGTCAAGCATCCAGACCCACGCAAGCACAATATCATCGGTACCAAATGGATCTATCGCAACAAGCAACATGAAAATGGCCTCGTGGTGAGGAATAAGGCTTGTCTTGTAGCTCAAGGCTACACACATGTTGAAGGAATTGATTTTGATGAAACTGTTGCACCTGTTTCTAGACTTGAGGCTATTCGCATATTGCTTGCTTATGCTAACCATCATAATACCATCTTATATCAAATGGATGTGAAAAGTGCATTCCTTAATGGTAAGCTTGAGGAAGAAGTATATGTTGCTCAACCCCCAGGTTTTGAAGATCCTAAGCATCCTGACAAAGTCTTCAGACTCAATACGGCCCTCTACGGCCTCAAGCAGGCCCCTCGAGCGTGGTATGATACTTTGAAGGAATTCCTCATGAAGAAAGGCTTCAAACCCGGTTCACTGGACGCAACTTTTTTCACCAAAACATATGATGATGAATTATTCGCGTGCCAAATATATGTTGATGATATTATCTTTGGCTGTACTAACCAACGTTACAGTGACGAATTTTCCTATATGATGAGTGAGGAATATCAAATGTCTATGATGGGAGAATTGAAATTCTTCTTAGGTATTCAAATTCGCCAACAGTGCAACAGCATCTTCATATCTCAAGAGAAATACCTCAAGGATGTGATGAGGAAATTCGGCATGCAAGATTGCGAAGGCGTCAAAATCCCTATGCCCACAAATGGCCATCTATGCACTGATAAAAATAGTATTAACTTTGATCAAAAGGTATACCGCTCCATGATTGGCTCTTTATTGTATCTATGTGCATCTAGGCCAGATATTATGCTTAGTGTTTGCATGTGTGCCCGTTTTCAAGCTACACCGAAGGAATCACACCATAAGGCTGTGAAGCATATTCTTCGATATCTAGCTCACACTCCAACACTTGGATTATGGTATCCCAAGGGCTCGGCTTTTGATCTCAATGGATATTCTGACTTTGACTATGCTGGTGATCGTGTGGACCGCAAGTCAACATCAGGAACATGCAATTTCCTCGGACGATCCTTGGTATGTTGGTCCTCGAAGAAGCAGGACTGTGTATCACTCTCTACTGTTGAAGCTGAGTACATTGCTGCTGGTTCGTTCTGTGCTCAATTGCTATGGATGAAGCAAACCCTCAAGGACTACGACATCAATGTGAAGAATGTGCCACTCTTCTGTGACGATGAGAGTGCCATTAGGATTGCTCATAACCCAGTTCAGCATTCAAAGACAAAGCACATCCAAATTCGTCATCATTTCCTTCGAGATCATGTGTTGAAGGGCGATATCTCTATTGAGCATGTGAAGACTGAATAACAGCTAGCCGATATCTTCACAAAGACCTTGGATGAGAAGAGATTTAGAAAGTTGTGGTGTGAGCTAAATATATTAGAATCTTCGAATGTTCTTTGAAAAGGACACACATCCTAACACTTATGCAAAATTGACGACTTAGATGTGCAACAGACGAAGTAATGTTTTTCTCCAATCAATGAAGACTAACCCTCTAAGTGTGAAGAAACTAACGAAGAATTTGATTCTTGGAGCCCTACGACAATTGTACGCGGCGTCTGAAATCATCATTCTTATACGGTGGGTCACGCCACCAACAAAAGTTGAAAATCTTTAGTGTGAGTTTGTCTTCATTTTTGAAATTCCTCAGTTGCTCAAATTCTTCAAATTTGCAAAGTCTTCACTCTTTCCGAATGTGTTCTTCATTATATATAGGGTCGTTCTATTCGTCACCCTGGGTGAGGAATAGTTATTCTTCACCCCCCTCTATTTTACCATCAATGCACCGTAATTTTACGTTCCGTAAGTTTTGTCTTATTTTCGACGCAAAAAGAGACCGTAAAATATATAATCACCGTAAAAAATATTTTATATTATGTAAAATTACAAACGTAAAAACATAGTCTAAAATACACATAAACTACAAATTTTCTTATCTTATGACCTATATTTTTATTTTCTTATGTCAAATTTTACGTAGTGAATCAATAGGAATGTAACTATTTGAATTCCAAATGTAATTTAATTATAAAATAATCGTAAGATTACCTCGGGTGAAGAATAACTTATTCTGCACCCTGGGTGATGAATAGTAACACACTATATATATATATATGAGTTTTCAAGTCCTCTACAACATTCACTTATTGCTAATTCTTCAAGTTGACTTTTCTGCTAAGTGAATGTGATCGGACCCTTCCCCCTCTATGCTAAACCCAACCTAGTCCGTTCACAAATTCTTCATGTACGTTCTATTTGAAACCCGTTCAAAATCTTCACTGTGTCCTTGTCAGCTGAAGAATTTGCGAACGAAACTTTAACATATTCTTATCTCAATTTTTGGCTTTTGGCGCTCAAACCGTTCTGCATCCCACGATGAGATTATTCTATTCACCCATGATCTAACACGATCACCACTTCTTAGTACATGGGTGACACATGTCGCTAGGATGAGAAGGGTTAGGGGCACGCTCGTCCATTTTCCTCGGACGAACGGTTTTTCACCTCGGCTATAAATACCCCTCACCCTCCTCTGACCTCATTTACCTCGCTCGACATCATTCCTCTCGCTCGAGCTCTCTGACCTAGCGCTGCCGCTACTTCCATCGTCACCGTTGAGTAAGAGCTTCACTGCCTTGACCTCATCGCCGTTGTACTCGTTCCCGCCGCGGAAATCTTCACTCCGCCGCCGTCGTAGCAGTCTTCCGCCGCCAAGTTAGGGTGTGGAAGATCTGAATGGACGAACTTCTCCACTTCAACTCTCAGTTCGTCGTGTTCTTTGTCAAGGGTAAATAAAATCTATTTTTACTGCCCTTCTTGATTCTGACAATTTCCACAAAATCTTCAAAAGGTGTTTATTCTTCAACTTCCACACTCTTAAACACCATAGATGCATCTGTTCTTGATCTGTTTCTCTAGGCAACGTTTTTCCTCAAGATTCCTCAATTGTGTGGATTTTAAATCTATACAACTCTGGAACCTAAGTCAAAGACCGCTTAGTGAAATTCCTCAAGACATCCCTGGTCAAATTCCTCAAACTTGATTCTTTTGAAAAACTTCTGAGAACGCATATGACCTCTCCAAATTCTTCGCACCTATACTCTATTCATAGGTACACATGTCCCCTGCTGAATCTCTAGGTTCTCATCAACTTAACTTATTTGCAGCGTTCCTTGAAGACAAATTGCATACCTCGTCAGAGAACTCAATTGTTCAAAATCCTTAGTTCAAGAAAATGGCTGATGGCAAAAGACCTCAGAAGGGAGGCAAGAGACTGGAAGTGAATACTACTTTCGAGATCCCTGATGACATCTATGCAGGGTATTGCACTCCCGATGAAGCAATTCATGGCAAGGAGACAAAGAAGGAGCGCAAAGTGTGCATTCACAGGATAGAGAGGAGATGGGCCAGAGAATGGAGGGAGTACAGATATGTGACTCGAAAGTACATGAAGAAATTCGCCGTACACCCTCCATGCCCAAGACCTCCATTGGCACTAGGCCAAGAAGCTAATCCCACTCGCATCAAGCGTGGTGAGGACTTTCCGAAAGAATGGTCCAAGCGGCAAGAAAAGTTGGACAAAATGGCTAAAGAAGCAGTGAAGAAATTCAATGAAGACTCTGCTTCTGCCGTTGCTGAGGCCTCTGCTAGCAAGCCCAACAAGGCCATGCCAAAGAAGCCTGCTCACAAGACAGGTTCCTCAGCTGCTATGCCCTCATGGACAAGCTCTTCTATGCCCTCACAACCTGTTCCTCAAGCTACTGCCTCAAAAGCAACTCCATTCCCCACTGCAAAATCCTCAGCAACTACTGCAAAGTCCTCGACACCTGCACATCTTGCCTCTTCCCAAAGGACCACTGGGATATCAATTGCTTCAGGAGCATCTGCAAGTTCTTCAGATCCTCCTTAGTCCTCAACTAGCCCAACATTGCTGAAGAAAAAGGCCACTACTGGACGAGGCACAAGGCCAAGTCCTCCCAAGAAGCAGGTCACCTTTCGAGTACCGTCTAGTGAAGACGAAGCTGATGATGAAGAAGAATTGGCTGGAATCATTAGAGATAGACAACAAAGGGTCGTTAGAGCCAAAGGCAGTGATGTGCCACTTCTGCTGGATCCAAAGTTGATCCTTGACTTCATAGATCTCTGGCACAAGGACCCTAACACTCCTATGCCTGATTTCAATCTCACACCTGGCCAAAGTCATATGTTGACGACCTTTATTAGTGAAGAAAAAATGGAAATTCGAGAAGGCCAGGCAACTGAAGAAAGCTCAGTATAAGAAGGAGCATTTTCTGAAAAAGAATGTTTTTAAAATGACTCCTAGTGAACCTGTGACAATGCAAACTAAGATCAAAGCACCCAGTGATGAAGTTGACGCATATCGTGCAGATTGGCTAGGAGCCAAAGTCAGATTCGTCAAAATGGTGATGGGAGTTACATCAAATGTTGCAGCTTCATTGCAACATGAAATTCCTCAGGCTGAAGCATCTATTCAGCCTACTGAAGAACATGCAAGCACAGCTGATGACAATTAGGATGTTGATGATTCTGAGAGTACCAGGGCTGTTGAAGAAATTCCAGCCACTAAAGAAACTGCCAGGGCAACCTCAAATGTTGCGCCTGAAGGTCAAGCCAGGCCAATTCAAGCTTCTACTACTGTGCCTGAGGAAACTGAACATGCCAGGGCAACTGCATTAGTTGCGCTTGAAGAAATTGAACCTATCTCATCTGCTCCTCCTGCCAAGTCACCTCAGTTGACCAGTACCAACCTTCCTTCTGCATCAGAAGCGAAGAAGACCAAGGCTGCAGAGAAGGCAACCGTGAAGAAAAGGAAAACATCTGCATCCTCAGAGTCTTCAGCTCCGAAGAAAATGAAGACTTTGACAAGCTCTTATGCAAACCCTATAGATGTTGTTCCAATATCAAGCATGCCATCAAAGGAGATTGTTCCCTTTGGTGAGGAATATGTGATTCCTAGTGAATTAGATGAAGAAAATCCTTCTGCTGCTACATCAAAGCAGTTGGATGAAGAAATTGAAGTGGATAACATCCCTTCAACTCCTTTGGTATCATCGCCCATGCCTCAGTTCACAGCTGAAGAGGCTGGCATAGGAGAAATTGATGAAGAAGATGAGGATGTGGATATTGGGTCTACAACTCCAATTATGAATGATGACTCTTGGGAAAGTCATCACCCCAATTCACCACTTTTCACCCCTGTACAACAGATTCCTAAGTCCCCTGTCCAAACTGAAGAAATTCATACGCGTTCTGATGGACGCCAAGCTTCACTTCCTTCCGTTCCAGAAGAAGTACCAGCTGCTAGTGCTGAAGAAATGGAGGCTAAGCCTGCTGCAGATGACACTGCTCCTGCAATTCCTCAGCCTGTGGCTCCAGATGCCATGCTTCAAGAAGTCGTGAAGACATCAAGTGCAAATCTTCAGCCCAAGCCACAAAATCCTCACAACAACAAGCAGAAGTTCAAGGCTGATGACTTATTTATTGAGCATATTTTCTTCACTGACTACAATCCTTATGACTCTGCTCGACTTCGTCGCAAGCGTTGTTGGACTACTAGCTGGATGGACTTCTATTCCTCGCTGTTGTTGGACAAGGACAAGATCTTTGACCATGAGAAAATTCCTCATGTGGATATGGAGTCTCTACCGTGCTTCACCCCAGTCCACAGTGTTCTTGATGAAGCTGGACTGCTCAACTTCTACACCAACATCCGTGATTTGAATGAAGAACTCATTCTTCAATTCTTCACGACGCTGCACATCATAGGAAATGTTGAAGATGTGAATTCATGGGTATTGGACTGGATGACTAGAAACACTCACTACAAAGCTCCGGCCTCCGAATTGCTTCACACCGTCCCAGTCAGTCCTCCCATTGAAGGTGCAAGGCACATTTATGATGAACCCGAACTTTCAAATCATCTGATGCAAGTGCTAATGAAGCCTTTGAAGCCAGTCCAAGCTCCAAGGACTACGTTCCTAGTGAAGGAATTGCTCTATGTGCCAAGGACGATCTACAGAATATTGACCAAAACCCTCAGTCCAATCAAGGGCCACAACTCTGATGACGAAGAAGTTGTTGGCATCCTGAAGAATCTGCTATTCAATATCATCCATGGTATTCCTATCAACTACCATGATTTGTTCATGAGGACTTTGGCCAATGTAGCTCTATCACCATTTGAATTGAAGCCTTACGTTCCCTGGATGATGAGATTCATCAGATCAAGGTCTTCAATCAACTATAAGGCTGATTGTCAAAATCATCTCAGCTACTTGTCGCCAATTGAAGTCCTCAAAAGGACTATTTCCTTAACTGATGAGAAGGGCAAGGTGATGTCCACTACACAACCTTCTTCTTGTATACGTTGTTGGGCCTCCAAGTGCAGAGGTTTGTAGGACAGTAGCAAATTTCCCTCAAGTGGATGACCTAAGGTTTATCAATCTGTGGGAGGTGTAGGATGAAGATGGTCTCTCTCAAACAACCCTACAACCAAATAACAAAGAATCTTTTGTGTCTCCAACACACCCAATACAATGGTAAATTGTATAGCTGCACTAGTTCGGCGAAGAGATGGTGATACAAGTGAAATATGGATGGTAGCTATAGGTTTTTGTAATCTGAAAATATAAAAACAGCAAGGTAGCAAGCGATAAAAGTGAGCGTAAATGGTATTGCAATGCTAGGAAACAAGGCCTAGGGTTCATATTTTCACTAGTGCAAGTTCTCTCAACAATAATAACATAATTGGATCATATAACTATCCCTCAACATGCAACAAAAGAGTCACTCCAAAGTCACTACTAGCGGAAAACAAACGAAGAGATTATTGTAGGGTACGAAACCACCTCAAAGTTACTCTTTTTGATCGATCTATTCAAGAGTCTGTAGTAGAATAACACAAAGCTGTTCTTTCCGTTCAATCTATCCTAGAGTTCATAATAGAATAACACCTTAAGACACAACTCAAACAAAACCCTAATGTCACCTCAAGTATTCGTGGGTATGATTATACGATAAGCATCACACAATCTCAGAGTCATCTATTCAACCAACACAAAGAACTTCAAAGAGTGCCCCAAACTTTCTACTGGGGAGTCAAGACAAAAACATGTGCCAACCCCTATGCATAAGTTCACGAGGTCACGAAACTCGCAAGTTGATCACCAAAACATACATCAAGTGGATCACGTGAATATCCCATTGTCACCACAGATAAGCACATGCAAGACATACATCAAGTGTTCTCAAATCCTTAAAGACTCAATCCGATAAGATAACTCCATAGGGAAAACTCAATCCATTACAAGAGAGTAGAGGGGGAGAAACATTATAAGATCCAACTATAATAGCAAAGCTCGCGATACATCAAGATCGTGCGAATCAAGAACACGTGTGAGAGAGAGATTAAACACATAGCTACTGATACATACCCTCAACCCCGAACTACTCCCTCCTCATCATGGAGAGCGCCGGGATGATGAAGATGGCCACTGGAGAGGGATTCCCCCCTCTGGTAGGGTGCCAGAATGGGTCTATATTGGTTTTCGGTGGCTACAGAGGCTTGCGGCAGCGGAACTCCCGATCTTGGTTTATTTCTAGGGGTTTCGGTATTTATAGGAATTTTTGGCATAGGTCTCACGTCAGGGGGGGGGGTCTCTGGATTGTCCACGAGATAGGGGCCCATGCCCAGGGGGGTAGGGCGCGCCCCCACCCTCGTGGACAGCCCGAGACTCTACTGGCCCAACTCTTTTACTCCGGGGGCTTCTTTTGGTCCATAAAAAATCATCAAAAATTGGCACATCAATTGGACTCCGTTTGGTATTCCTTTTTTGTGATACTCAAGAACAAGGAAAAAACAGAAACTGGCACTGGGCTCTAGGTTAATAGGTTAGTCCCAAAAATCATATAAAATAGCATATAAATGCATATAAAGCATCCAAGGTTGATAATATAATAGCATGGAACAATCAAAAATTATAGATACGTTGGAGACGTATCAAGCATCCCCAATTTTAATTCCTGCTCGTCCTCGAGTAGGTAAATGATAAAAACAACATTTTTGATGTGGAATGCTACATAACATATTTATCCATGTAATTCTTTATTGTGGCAAGAATATTCAGATCCAAAAGATTCAAGACAAAAGTTTAATGTTGACATAAAAATAATAATACTTCAAGCATACTAACAAAGTAATCATGTCTTCTCAAAATAACATGGCCAAAGAAAGCCATCCCTACCAAATCATATAGTCTAGCTATGCTCTATCTTCATCACACAAAAAATTTAAATCATGCACAACCCCGATGACGAGCCAAGCAATTGTTTCATACTTTTGATGTTCTCAAACTTTTTCAATCTTCATGCAATACATGAGCGTGAGCCATGGACATAGCACTATAGGTCGAATAGAATGGTGGTTGTGGAGAAGACAAAATGGAGAAGATAGTCTCACATCAACTAGGCGTATCAACAGGTTATGGAGATGACCATCAATAGATATCAATGTGAGTGAGTAAGGATTGCGATGCAACGGATGCACTAGAGCTATAAATGTATGAAAGCTCAACAAAAGAAACTAAGTGGGTGTGCATCCAACTCGCTTGCTCACGAAGACCTAGGGCATTTTGAGGAAGCCCATCATTGGAATATACAAACCAAGATGATGTAGGGTGGAACCCTAATCGACCGATCTTTCACGAAAGGACCAGATCCCAACTAAGAACACGAAGAACACGAGGTGGAAAGCAAGGGAAAACACAGGGGAAATACAAGGAAAACACTAAACCAACAAGAAATAGTCACACATGTGCTAGATCCTCGAGTACATAGGAAATCACACGATCCACGGATAACTAAGGATGATACAAAGGTAGACGGTCTTCTCCGTGAGGAGGTCCTGAATCCACAAGG
Organism: Triticum monococcum; assembly: GCA_034509565.1. NCBI lineage: Eukaryota > Viridiplantae > Streptophyta > Magnoliopsida > Poales > Poaceae > Triticum > Triticum monococcum. The sequence continues at coordinate 414,735,012 of CM067844.1, forward strand.
GGATCTTCCCGTAGCAGGGTCTTGAAGCCAAAGGGATCTTCTCCGAAGAGGGGCCGCAGTCTCTCTCGTGGAGTAGATCCGTTGTGAATGAGCAATGCTCTATCTCTAAATATGAGCTAACCTGCGAACCCTAGAAAGATGGAAGAGGAGGAGTATATATAGTCTAGGGGGTGGAAGGGGTACACGGGCCTCGGCCCTTCACTGTGCGCAGACAGGGGAGGCCGGACGTCTGGGCATCGGGCCGGATGTCCGGACTTGCACGAGGGGACGGATGTCCGGGCTGGGTGGCCGGATGTTCGGGCTGGAGGTGCTGGCCTTGCTGCTCTCTGGTTCGGTGGTGTCCAAATATCCGGGCTTGAGGCCGAATTTCCGGGTAGGGCCGGATGTCCGGGCCCTGTAGACTTGGCCGCTGGCTCCTTGCTGCCGTAGACACTTCTAGGGGTCGGATGTCCGGGGCCATGGCCGGATGCCCGGGGCCTAGGAGTTGATCTTGACTCCTTCCGTCAGTTCTCTTCATCCGTGAACTTGGGGACTTGTACATCTTCACGTGCATCTTCGGGAGGGTCCTCTTGGTACCTAATCATGCACAACATCTCGGACTTAGGTAGTAGCCATGTCTCATGCATAGAAAGTGGAAGTTCGAAGAGGAGTGAGTTCACCTTATCTTCGATAGCCTTGGCTCGGGCTCTTGTCATTGGTCCAAGTGGTGTCGTTGGAGGTGTAGGTGCGTCCATGGGGATGATCGTGGGATAAGAATTGAAACATAAAGAGAGCATCATGAAGAATATGACTAGCACATTTAAGTCTAACCCACTTCCTATGCATAGGGATTTTGTGAGCAAACAATTTATGGGAACAATAATCAACTAGCATAGGAAAGCAAAACAAGCATAACTTCAAGATTTTAAGCGCATAGAGAGGAAACTTGATATTATTGCAATTCCTACAAGCATATATTCCTCCCTTATAATAATTTTCAGTAGCATCATGAATGAATTCAACAATATAGCTATCACATAAAGCATTATTTTCATGATGCATAAGCATAGAAATTTTATTACTCTCCACATAAGCAAATTTATTATCATGGATAATAGTGGGAGCAAACTCAACAAAATAACTATCATGTGAGGCATAATCCAATTGAAAGTTAAAATCATGATGACAAGTTTCATGGTTATCATTATTCTTAACATCATACAAGTCATCACATAATCATCATAGATAGAAACTTAGATCTCATAATCAATTGGAACCTCTTCCAAAATAGTGGAATCATTACTAAATAGAGTCATGACCTCTCCAAATCCACTTTTATAATTATCACAATAAGATTCAAGATCCTCCAAAATAGTGGGATCATCACTTCCTAAAGTTGACACTCTTCCAAACCCACTTTCATCAATATAATCATCATAAATAGAAGGCATGCTATCATCATAATAAATTTGCTCATCAAAACTTGGGAGACAAAAAATATCATCTTCATCAAACATAGCTTCCCCAAGCTTGTGGCGTTGCATATCAATAGCATCATGGGTATTCAAAGAATTCATACTAACAACATTGCAATCATGCTCATCATCCAAAGATTTAGTGACAAACATTTTAATACATTCTTCTTCTAGCATTTTGGCACAATTATCGGAATCCTTATTTTCATGAAAGATATTAAAAAGATGAAGCATATGAGGTACCCTCAATTCCATTTTTTGTAGTTTTCTTTTATAGACTAAACTAGTGATAAAACAAGAAACAAAAATATTCGATTGCAAGATCTAAAGATACGCTAACCTCCCCTGCAACGGCGCCAGAAAGGAGCTTCGTTGATAGGGTGTTAGTGCTGCTTTCCTCGCCTCCCCGGCAACAACATCAGAAAAGAGCTTGATGTCTACTACACAACCTTGTTCTTGGAGACGTTGTTGGGCCTCCAAGTGAAGAGGTTTGTAGGACAGTAGCAAATTTCCCTCAAGTGGATGACCTAAGGTTTATCAATCCGTGGGAGGCATATGATGAAGATGGTCTCTCTCAAACAACCCTGCAACCAAATAAGAAAGAGTCTCTTGTGTCCCCAACACACCCAATACAATGGTAAATTGTATAGGTGCACTAGTTTGGCAAAGAGATGGTGATACAAGTGCAATATGGATGGTAGATATAGGTTTTTGTAATATGAAAATATAAAAACAGTAAGGTAGCAAGCGATAAAAGTGAGCGTAAACGGTATTGCAATGCTAGGAAACAAGGCCTAGGCTTCATACTTTCACTAGTGCAAGTTCTCTCAACAATAATAACATAATTAGATCATATAACTATCCCTCAACATGCAACAAAGAGTCACTCCAAAGTCACTAATAGCGGAGAACAAACGAAGAGATTATTGTAGGGTACAAGACCACCTCAAAGTTATTCTTTCTGATCAATCTATTCAAGAGTCCGTAGTAAAATAACACGAAGCTGTTCTTTCCGTTCAATCTATCCTAGAGTTCGTACTAGAATAACACCTTAATACACAAATCAACCAAAACCCTAATGCCACCTAGATACTCCAGTGTTACCTCAAGTATCCGTGGGTATGATTATACGATATGCACCACACAATCTCCGATTCATCTATTCAACCAACACAAAGAACTTCAAAGAGTGCCCCAAAGTTTCTACTGGAGAGTCAAGACGAAAACATGTGCCAACCCCTATGCATAAGTTCACGAGGTCACGGAACTCGCAAGTTGATCACCAAAACATACATCAAGTGGATCACGTGAATATCCCATTGTCACCACAGATAAGCACATGCAAGACATACATCAAGTGTTCACAAATCCTTAAAGACTCAATCCGATAAGATAACTTCAAAGGGAAAACTCAATCCATTACAAGAGAGTAGAGGGGGAGAAACACCATAAGATCCAACTATAATAGCAAAGCTTGCGATACATCAAGATCGTGCGAATCAAGAACACGAGAGAGAGAGAGAGATAAAACACATAGCTACTGGTGCATACTCTCATCCCCGAGGGTGAACTACTCCCTCCTCGTCATGGAGAGCGCCGGGATGATGAAGATGGCCACCGGAGAGGGATTCCCCCCTCCGGCAGGGTGCCGGAACGGGTCTAGATTGGTTTTCGGTGGCTACGGAGGCCTGGGGCGGGGGAACTCCTGATCTAGGTTTATTTATGGGGGTTTCTGTATTTATAGGAATTTTTTGGCGTAGGTCTCACATCAGGGGGGGTCTCTGGATCGTCCATGAGATAGGGGCACACGCCCAGGGGGTAGGGCATGCCACCACCCTCGTGGACAACATATAAAACATCCAAGGTTGATAATATAATAGCATGGAACAATAAAAAATTATAGATACATTAGAGACGTATCACAAGGCTGTTGTAATTGATGAATGTCGGATTTCGGGTTCCGGCAAACCATTAAGGTTCGAACACTGGGGTGCGTGCGGAAATCTCACCTTCAACCTCTCCGTCTCAATGGGATCTAAACTACTAAAAGAACTGCACGAAAGACACAAGATTTATACTGGTTCGGGCCACCGATGTGGTGTAATACCCTACTCCAGTGTGTGGTGGATGGATTGCCTCCTGGGGGTGGTGAGGATGAACAATACAAGGAAGAACAGCCACGCGAGGGTCTGTTCTAGGCTGTGGTGATGAACTATTGTGCAGAGTTCAGTCATCCTCTTTCTCTCTCTCTCTACTTGTGAACCAAACGAACCAACTGAGCCCCTCCTTTGCTATGTGGGTGGCTAGTCCTATTTATAGAGGCCCTGGTCCTCTCCCCAAATATTGAGCGGGAAGGGATCAAACAATGGCGGGCTAATTTGAAGGGGGACAACGAGTACATCTATCCTGACAAAAGCAGTCTTCGCCTGCCAAAGGCTTTGGGTGATGACGCCACGCTGGGCTCCATGGTGACCTCCGTCTCGTAGTCCTCCTGGCCTTGGTCTTGTTGCACTGAAGTGGCAACCTTTGCCTGATGCCTCGGTACTCCGCTGATACGCTTTCCCCCTTTGCACCAAAGAGGAAAGAGGGACGCTGCGCGCGCTGGCACCCGCCTGGTGCCCCGCGTCGTCATGGCTTGCGTCATGGGCACCTCGCAAGGTACCCCGCCTTGAACTCTCCGCCTCCTCGTGAGCTAGCCTGACGAGGCTGTGCCTGAGGATGCGCCGTGTCGTCCGCCTCGCGAGGCTTGGCCCCTCGCGAGGGTCTTGAGCCTCGTGTTGATGAAGATGGGCCGTGCTGGGCCCCCACTTGAGCCACGCCGCAGGCCGCAGGCAGGCAAGTCTGGGGACCCCCGTTCCCAGAACACCGACAGTAGCCCCCGGGCCCAAGGGTCGCATGGACTTGGCCGTGCCGAGAGGCGAAAGGGCAAGGGTGAAGCGCCGCGGGCCCTAACAGCCCGCGACCTTGGACGCCGCGTGGCGGTTGATTGGACGTGGCGCCCTAGCAACCACGCGGGTCGACAGGGGAGAGGCATCTTCCCAGACTTCGCCTTGCTTTCTCTGGTTGCTGCTCAGATCCCCTTTCTTGCGCCTCCTCTTTCTTCCTCCAAACTTCTAGATCTACTCCGTTTACGCAACCTAGGAAGCCATGGCGCCTCGCAAGCCTCCGGCCGAAGCTTGGTATTCCCCTGCGCTGGACCCGCCGACCGTGTCCAAGGCCACCTTTACCCGGCTGTGCCGGATGGCGGCGGCGCAGGGCATCGTCGGGATGGAGGTGTTCAAGGTCGGCCCCGCCTCCCCTAAAGGTCGAGGGAGCACCTACTACCCTTTCTTTGTGGGCACCATCGCAGCGGGCTTGGTGCCCCCCTTCTCCGAGTTCTTCTTCTCTGTCCTCCGCCACTATAACTTGCTGGCTCTGCATCTCCACCCCAACTCTGTCCTTCTCCTGGCGATCTTCGCTTACTACTGCAAGGCCCACGTGGGGGTGCAGCCCTCGGTGGCCTTGCTGCGCCACTACTTCTACCTCCGGATTTCTGGCAGCTCTCCTTCCGCGTGCGCGAGCTTCGTCGCGCATGGCAGCACCATTACCATCTCGAATCCTGGGAAGAGGGTTGATGGCTTCCGGAGCAAGTGGGTCTTGGTTGACACCGGGCGCGTCCACCCTCGGCTGATCCTGCCCAAGGAGCAGGCCGTGAGCGCCAGTGACTGGTGCCGGGAGGAGCTCGCGGATCCCCGCGTGAAGCCGATGTTGGAGAAGATGGATGCGGACTCGAGGCCAGCCAACATGGCGACGGCGAAGTTGACTGGCGCGTCACTGTTGAGGGGGTTCTTGGAGCAGTAGCTGGCTCCACTCCGGCAGTACTCTTCTCCGATGTGGAGGCCTCATCCGAGCCCCGTGCCTGTGGACGAAGAGGACGTGGACGCGGTTCTTCAATCTCTGGTCGGGAGCACGGCGGCAAGGTTGGAGGGCGCTCTCGAGCCCTTGTTTCTTCACAGCGACTGGGAGCAGGTGGTGAAGTCCATGCCCGTTTTCAACGGGGTCGGGCTCGTGCCCGTGGCGCCTTCTGAAGGACTGGTGGACGTGTCCTCCAGCGACTCCAGTGAGGAGGAGGGCGAAGAGGAGCAGGGAGAGGGGCCCGACTCCGGGGCGACTGACGGAGAGTCGAGGGCTCCCTTCCCTCGGCGCTCGCCCCATACTCTCCGCCTATCATTGAGCGATGATGACGATGATGACGACGATGATGTGCTGGGTAGCGGGAGCTCGCCTCCGATCCTGAAAAAGGACAGGACCGGGCTGGTCCCCCGCGGGCCTGCCCCTACCCCGGGGCAGTCCGCTGCCGCGCCTTCCGCTCCCAAGGTCGACCCTTCCAGCCGGCTGTTTGGCTTGAAGTTGAGCCGCAAGCTGCCCGAGCTCACCGGCGATGACCCATAAGCGCTTGATCCTTGTTCTCTTGTTTCCCATTCTGCCAATGAGGCCTGATGATTGCTTCTCTTGAGTAGGTGGGCGCCTTCGGCGAAGAAACTGAAACGGGCTCCTGAGGCTCTGAAGGACCTTGAAGTGGGTGTGTCTAGAGGGGGGTGAATAGACACTTCATGCCAAAGTTGCAATTTTTAAGCCTTTTCGGTTTGAGTGGAGTTTAAGCATAATTTCAACGCTCACAATACATATCAAGCAAGTATGCAAAGTGTATATAGGCAGCGGAAAGTAAAGCATGCAACTTGCAAGAATGTAAAGGGAAGGGTTTGGAGAATTCAAACGCAATCGGAGACACGGATGTTTTTCCCGTGGTTCGGATAGGTGATGCTATCCTACATCCACGTTGATGGAGACTTCAACCCACGAAGGGTAACGGTTGCGCGTGTCCACGGAGGGCTCCACCCATGAAGGGTCCACGAAGAAGCAACCTTGTCTATCCCACCATGGCTATCGCCCACGAAGGACTTGCCTCACTAGCGGTAGATCTTCACAAAGTAGGCGATCTCCTTGCCCTTACAAACTCCTTGGTTCAACTCCACAATCTTGTCGGAGGCTCCCAAGTGACACCTAGCCAATCTAGGAGACACCACTCTCCAAGAAGTAAAAAATGGTGTGTTGATGATAAACTCCTTGCTCTTGTGCTTCAAATGATAGTCTCCCCAACACTCAACTCTCTCTCATAGGATTTGGATCTGGTGGAAAGAAGATTTGAGTGGAAAGCAACTTGGGGAAGGCTAGAGATCAAGATTCATATGGTAGGAATGGAATATCTTGGCTTCAACACATGAGTAGGTAGTTCTCTCTCAGAAATAGGATGCTGGAAGTGTAGGCTTAGTCTGATGGCTCTCTCTACGAGTGAAGAGGAGGTGGAGGGGTATTTATAGCCTCCACACAAAATCCAACCGTTACACACAATTTGCCAATCTCGGTGGGACCGAATCAAAAAACTCGGTCGGACCAAGATAGTAAACCTAGTGACCGTTAGGAATTTCAGTGGGACCGATTGGAACAACTCGGTGGGACCGATGTGCTAGGGTTAGGGAAAATCCAAAACTCAGTTTGACCGATTACTCAAACTCGGTGGGACCGATTTGGGTAATAAGCGAAACAGGGAGTTGGCCAAGCAAACTCGGTGGGACCGATTGCGTATCTTGGTTGGACCGAAGATATTGCAACAGGTAACTGAGAGTTTGCAAGCCCATCTCGGTGATACCGAGCTCCCATCGGTGAGACCGAATTGCTAGGGTTTGGCAGTGGCAAATGACAAGTGAAACTCGGTGGCGCCGGATAGATAGAATCGGTATGACCGAGTTTGGCTTAGGGTTTAGGTCATTTGTGGATATGGGAAAGTAACTGAGGATTTTGGAGCATATCATTAAGCACTTGAGCAAGAGGCTCATTAAGCAACACCTCATCCCTCCTTGATAGTATTGGCTTTTCCTATGGACTCAATGTGATCTTGGATCACTAAAATGTAAAATGAAGAGTCTTGAACTTCAAGCTTTAGCCAATCCTTTGTCCTTAGTGTCTTGGAGACCTTCCCACACCCTTTAGTCCATGCCACTCCATTGTTGAACTTATCTGAAACATACTAGATGAAAACGTTAGTCCAACAAGAGATATGTTGTCATCAATTATCAAAACCACCTAGGGAGCACTTGTGCTTTCAATCTCCCCCTTTTTGGTAATTGATGGCAACATACATCAAAGCTTTAGATAAAGATACAAAGAATAGTAAGTAAAGCTTTGGAAGGACATGTAACAAACATGGGCTCCCCCTACATGTATGCAATCATGTGAATATAAAATATAGAAGCATGTGAGAGCATAATCATGACAGAGTAGGCAATGTGTTACATGTATCTTGGCCATATGCATCAGAGCAAAAGATTATTAAGGAAAATACCTTCATGCTCATGAGTCCTTCTTGCAAACAGTATGTACATAGGCAAGAATTCCTCATACTCATGATTTTGATGCATACACTTACCTTGTAGTCTTAAGTTGGCTTAGGATGGAATGAACCTGCACAAACAAGGTTAGATAACACAGGTACATCCACTAGCCAGAGCAAACAAAAGAAACCACAAGAATACCAAGACTGGGATGACATGTAGAGAGTAAGTACTAGGTGCTACATTGAATTCAACATGTCCCCAAGAATAATGATATGCAATGAATTTGACTGATTTCTTTCCCATGGGTGTCTTACTCCCCCTGAATCTTTCATGGGATATTGGGAGAAGATAGGGAACAGAAAATCAGAGCTGAAAGATACAAATGAATATGTCTTTCCCCCTAAAAAGACATGTGACATCTCTCCTCTTGAACATCAAGCATCTGGGATCCTTGAGTATTGTCTCTCCCCCTGGAGATCTCTTTCTCCCCCTTAATACATTATCTGGGACGTCTGGGATCCTTGAGACTTTCTCTCCCCCTTTAGTGCTTTGATGTGATCTCTCTCTCCCCGAAGATAGGCTTTGATGTGATCTCTCTCTCCCCCTTTGACATCAATTTCCAAGAAGGTTTTTCTAGAATCCGTCGAATAGGGTTGGTCCTTGAGACTCAGCATAAAGCAAAGAATAAAATTGAGACAAGATTCATTGAGTGAAGCTGGACCAGAAGAAATATAGATCAAGTGGCAAACTGTTTTTCTGATTGCAAAGTCGGTGGCACCGAGTGGCATATTTCGGTGGTACCGAAAAGATTCGGTTGGACCGAAAATTGCAAGTCGGTGAAACCGAGTTTACACAAAAAAACACTTGTCACCTCAGCTCACTAGACATGTAGGAGCTCACAAAGATTTGCAATGAATTACCTGAAGGATTTGCAAGGAATTAAATACAGAAAATGCAGAACAAAAGCAAAGAGAAAAAAAAGGAGAAACCAAAAAAAACTTCATCTAGAGTTGGGCGGTGACATAGTCACCTATGTTAGAGTATATTGACTTAGGAGTCTAGTGAAAACACTTGATCATAGGTCATACTCATCTTTTAAGCTCAAAATGGGGTTACCATTTTTCGTTTAAGCATCTTGATGTATTCACATCTTGTTGAGTTGCTTTGACTTCATGTCTTGGAGTAAAGCTTCTCTAAGATGGAATAACATACCTTGGGTGGTGGTGTGGTTCTTACTCATGTAGTTGAACTTGTGTGGGTGCTCAAGGTTGATGTAGCTCATCAAGAGTTGGGAGCACCACTTGGAGTGTGAGTTCACCTACCTACATGGATTAGTTCTTGCAAGGAAGAGCACTTGTGTATCCAAAAGTGACAATCATGAAGCTCAACATAGAATTTGTCAAAGGATATGTTTGAATGGTTCTGTGCTTCCTTGTCTTCAACCATCATTGTGTAGAGTCTTGGTGATGTAAAGATTGCTCAAGATGTGAGTGAGTCGCAATCTCATGAAATTTGATTCAACCAAGCACCTACATGGGTTAGACAACATGCAAGGTACAAATATATCCAAGACATAAGATAGTCATCATAAGAGATATATCATGGATTAGTCATAAGCTCATGTATTGCATGTATCCAATGGAGTTCCTACTCCAAGTTCGAAGCATGAATGATGTTCAATTCTCCTCTCAACCTGCAAAACACTTTCTCATCAAGTGGTTTAGTGAATATATCCGCTAATTGCTTATCAGTGCGAACATGCTTAAGATTTATGTCACCCTTAGCAACATGATCTCGAATGAAATGATGACGAACTTCAATATGCTTAGTTCGAGAATGTGGTACAGGATTATGACCAATTTTGATAGCACTTTCATTGTCACAAAGCAGGGGAACATGTTTCACATAGATCCCATAATCTTTAAGAGTTTGGGTCATCCAAAGTAGTTGAGCACAACATGAACCAGTGGCAATGTATTCCGCTTCGGCGGTGGATAAGGATACTGAGTTTTGTTTCTTGGAAGACCAAGACACAAGGGATCTACCAAGAAATTGACAAGTACCCGAAGTTGACTTTCTATCAACCTTGTCTCCGGCATAATCCGAGTCGGAATAGCCAACAAGATCAAAAGAAGACCTCTTAGGGTACCAAATGCCAAAATTTGGTGTATGAATTAAGTATCTAACTATCCTTTTCACAGCCTTAAGATGACATTCTTTAGGGGCAGCTTGATATCTTGCACACATGCACACACTTAGCATAATATCGGGACGTGAAGCACATAGGTATAACAATGAACCAATCATAGAGCGATAAACCTTTTGATCAACTGGTTCACCATCTTTGGTCAAATCATTATGTCCACTAGTAGGCATGGGTGTAGACATACCTTTGCATTCTTGCATATTGAACTTCTTGAATAAGTCCTTGGTGTACTTTGTTTGAGAGACAAATGTACCTTCCTTAGTTTGCTTGATTTGCAAACCGAGAAAGAATTTGAGTTCACTCATCATAGACATCTCAAACTTTTCTGACATTAGCTTTCCAAACTTTTCACTAAAGAGAGGGTTAGTTGAACCAAATATGATATCATCAACATAAATTTGGCATACAAATAGTTCTCCATTAACCCTTTTAGTAAAAAGAGTAGAATCAATTTTACCAATTTCAAAACCACTTGCAATAAGGAACTTGGTCAAGCATTTATACCATGCTCTAGGAGCTTGTTTAAGATCATAAAGAGCTTTGTGAAGTTTGTAAACATGATTAGGTTTCTTAGGATTTACAAAGCCGGGAGGTTGTTTGACATAAACTTCCTCCTCTATTTCACCATTTAGAAAAGCACTTTTAATGTCCATTTGGTACAAGGTGATGTTATGGTGATTAGCATAGGCAAGTAAGATGCGAATGGACTCAAGTCTAGCAACGGGAGCATATGTCTCACCATAGTCCATACCTTCGACTTGTGTGTACCCTTGGGTGACGAGACGTGCTTTGTTGCGAACCACTTGTCCATCTTCATCTTGCTTGTTGCGAAACACCCATTTGGTACTAATGATGTTGTGGTTGTCGTCGGGCTTCTCAACCAATGTCCAAACTTGGTTTCTCTCAAAGTTGTGTAGCTCTTCATGCATGGCGTTTATCCAATCCGGATCTTCCAATGCTTCTTCAACCTTCATAGGTTCAATGCTAGAGATGAACGAATAGTTTTCACAAAAGTTAGCTAAACGAGTTTTTGAGCGAGTGATTCTCCCGGTTTGTATATTATTGAAGATTTGCTCGACGGGATGATCTTTGGCAATTCTTGCTCGAACTCGTGAGAGCTTTTGCCTGGGTCTTTATTGAACATTTTATTCATCTTGTTCTTCTTCTTGGCCTTCTTCATTGTTGACGTTGTCATTGTCTTGTCGTGGTGGAGAAGGAGGTTGTTGATGTTCGTCTTGATGCATTTCCTTGTCTTCTTCATCTTGGTGTGTCCCACTTGTGGATGCTTCCGTACCAATTCCTGGTTCACCTTGTTGTGAAGTAGAAGCCTCCACTTGGACGGATGAAGTACTCTCCTTCACCTTTGTTGGACGAACTTTGCCTATGGGCAAGTCTTGGATTGCTTCTGAAGGGTCTTTGTCTCCTACATCAATTGGCAATTGCTCTACTTGCGAGCCATTAGATTCATCAAACTTCACATCTACCGTCTCTTCAACCTTTCGGGTGAAATTGTTGTAGACACGGTAAGTGTGAGAGTTTGAGCCATAACCAAGTAGGAAACCTTCATGAGATTTAGGAGCAAACTTTGAACGACGATGCTTATCAAGAATGTAGCACTTTGAGCCGAATACTCGAAAGTATCCAACTTGGGGTTTGTTACCGGTGAGGAGCTCGTATGCCGTCTTGCCGAGTAGCTTGTGAAGATACAAGCGATTTGTTGCGTGACAAGCTGTCTGAACCGCTTCTGCCCAAAAGTGCTTCGGCATCTTGTATTCATCAAGCATTGTTCTTGCCATTTCAATGAGCCTCTGGTTCTTCCTCTCAACAACTCCATTTTGTTGAGGTGTGTACGTAGCCGAGAACTCGTGTGAAATCCCTTCTTCATCAAGAAAGGTGTCCATATTTACGTTCTTGAAATCCGTTCCGTTGTCACTCCGAACCTTCTTGATCTTCATGTCAAACTGATTTTGGGCCTTCCTAGCGAAGTTTTTGAAGATCTTCTGGACCTGCGACTTGTCATTAAGAAAGAACACCCACGTAAATCTTGAAAAATCATCAACTATAACTAGACCAAAAGAATTTCCACCGAGACTCTTGTAGGCGTTGGGACCAAAAAGATCCATATGAAGTAGCTCGAGTGGCCTCCTTGTGGTCATGATGTTCTTCACGGGATGTCTTCCTCCAACCTGTTTACCTGCTTGACAGGCACTGCAAAGTCTATCCTTATCAAATATGACATTGTTAACTCCAAGGATATGATTTCCTTTAATAAGCTTGTCAAGATTTCTCATGCCAACGTGACCTAGTCGTCTATGCCACAACCAGCCTTTTGAGGATTTAGCAATAAAGCAAGTTTTAGGTTGTGCCTTTTTAGAGAAGTCGACAATGTAAAGGTCACCTCTACGCATACCGGTAAAGACCATTTTATGATTGTCTCGATGAAACACTTGGCAATCTACCTCAGTAAATAGGACATTTAAACCGAAATCAACAAGTCTAGATACTGAAAGTAAGTTGTAGCCGAGAGATTCAACGAGCATAACATTTTGAATGGAACTATCATGTGAGATGGCCACCTTACTAAGGCCAACTACTTTACCCTTTGAATTATCACCAAAGGTGACATATTTTCGAGGGCCGTCATTATCAGCAAGCTCACGGAACATCTCTTCATCTCTGGTCATATGATCAGTACATCCACTATCAAGAACCCATTCCTTTCCTCCTGATTCATATCCCCGAAGATTTGCCGTAAGACCAAAGTGTCTCATTGCATCATCAAGATTGAAGTCACTATCATCATCATCATCATCATCATCATAGTATCCATGTTCACCATGATCTTGTGACTCATCATTTCCTAGAGAGGGTAATTCATTAGATAAATGATCATCAAAATGGTCACTTTTATGGATTCTTATAGCTTCGAATATAATATCAGTAATGATTCCAACATCTCCCTTAGCTCGCTTGAGATTGGCAAGCTCAAGTAGACAATCACCAAAGTTAGGATCACTAGAGTTCATCTTACTCAAGGCACTAGATTTATGGAGAATTTTATCCAAATTTTTTAAGGAATGGTCGGGAAATCATTCCTCAAGAAATTTCCATATAGTATAAGCACAATTTAGAGTAGGCAAACTAGCAATCAAGTTTTTGGGTAATCCTCTAATGATGAGCTCAATAGTTCTAAGATTGCGAATCATGTCAATATCTTCATCTAGGGTAGGATGCAAAGGATCAATGTGAGGTGCACAAGGGCTAGCAATATACTTGTTCAAATGATATTGGTTGAAGATTACAAGCATCTCATTTTTCCACTCATGAAAATATTCTCCATCAAGAATAGGCACTCTATGTCTAAGACTCCCTAAAGTAGACACATCCATGTTCCTCCAATGGTGATTAAACCAAGGCAATGGAGACCAAAGCTCTAATACCACTTGTAGGACCTTGAAGTGGGTGTGTCTAGAGGGGGGTGAATAGACACTTCATGCCAAAGTTGCAATTTTTAAGCTTTTTCGGTTTGAGTGGAGTTTAAGCATAATTTCAACACTCACAATACATATCAAGCAAGTATGCAAAGTGTATATAGGCAGCGGAAAGTAAAGCATGCAACTTGCAAGAATGTAAAGGGAAGGGTTTGGAGAATTCAAACGCAATCGGAGACACGGATGTTTTTCCCGTGGTTCGGATAGGTGATGCTATCCTACATCCACGTTGATGGAGACTTCAACCCACGAAGGGTAACGGTTGTGCGAGTCCACGGAGGGCTCCACCCACGAAGGGTCCACGAAGAAGCAACCTTGTCTATCCCACCATGGCCATCGCCCACGAAGGACTTGCCTCACTAGCGGTAGATCTTCACGAAGTAGGCGATCTCCTTGCCCTTACAAACTCCTTGGTTCAACTCCACAATCTTGTCGGAGGCTCCCAAGTGACACCTAGCCAATCTAGGAGACACCACTCTCCAAGAAGTAACAAATGGTGTGTTGATGATAAACTCCTTGCTCTTGGGCTTCAAATGATAGTCTCCCCAACACTCAACTCTCTCTCATAGGATTTTGATCTGGTGGAAAGAAGATTTGAGTGGAAAGCAACTTGGGGAAGGCTAGAGATCAAGATTCATATGGTAGGAATGGAATATCTTGGCCTCAACACATGAGTAGGTAGTTCTCTCTCAGAAATAGGATGCTGGAAGTGTAGGCTTAGTCTGATGGCTCTCTCTATGAGTGAAGAGGAGGTGGAGGGGTATTTATAGCCTCCACACAAAATCCAACCGTTACACACAATTTGCCAATCTCGGTGGGACCGAATCAGAAAACTCGGTCGGACCGAGATAGTAAACCTAGTGACCGTTAGGAATTTCGGTGGGACCGATTGGAACAACTCGGTGGGACCGATGTGCTAGGGTTAGGGAAAATCCAAAACTCGGTTTGACCGATTACTCAAACTCGGTGGGACCGATTTGGGTAATAAGCGAAACAGAGAGTTGGCCAAGCAAACTCGGTGGGACCGATTGCGTATCTCGGTTGGACCGAAGATATTGCAACAGGTAACTGAGAGTTTGCAAGCCCATCTCGGTGATACGGAGCTCCCATCGGTGAGACTGAATTGCTAGGGTTTGGCAGTGGCAAATGATAAGTGAAACTCGGTGGCGCCGGATAGATAGAATCGGTATGACCGAGTTTGGCTTAGGGTTTAGGTCATTTGTGGATATGGGAAAGTAACTGAGGATTTTGGAGCATATCATTAAGCACTTGAGCAAGAGGCTCATTAAGCAACACCTCATCCCTCCTTGATAGTATTGGCTTTTCCTATGGACTCAATGTGATCTTGGATCACTAAAATGTAAAATGAAGAGTCTTGAACTTCAAGCTTTAGCCAATCCTTTGTCCTTAGTGTCTTGGAGACCTTCCCACACCCTTTAGTCCATGCCACTCCATTGTTGAACTTATCTGAAACATACTAGATGAAAACGTTAGTCCAACAAGAGATATGTTGTCATCAATTATCAAAACCACCTAGGGAGCACTTGTGCTTTCAGGCTCCATCCGCGGCAGCGCCCCCGCCTGTGAAAGGGGGCGATCGCAGTGCTCGGGATTCTACTGGTCGGTCGCCCTCACGGGGTCTGGCCATTCTGGCAGGGGCGAGCTCAGCCCCCATGGCCCAGGTGACTCCTGAGGTGTCCTCGTCTGGCGCCACTGCCACGGCTGGGGACCGCAGCGAGCGCTGGCTCGGGATTCGGCAGCCTTGCCGCCACCACCTTCTCCTCCCGTTTTGCTGGCCACTGCTCCCTCAGCTCCTCCTGTCGTCCTGGAGCCCGCCGAGGCTCCTCCGTCTTCTTCCTTCGTCTTGGAGCATGCTGCTGCTGAACTGGACCGGCTGCGCCAGGACCTTCTCAGCGCCGACCCTCGCCTGGTGGCCGGGCGTCTGGAACTGGCTTCGGGGTGGATTCGCTCTGATGCTTCGATCCGGGCGGTGCTGGTTCAGACTGCGACGGCCTGCGACGAGGAGAAGCGGGCCGTCCTTGAGGCGAAGATTGCTCGTGACGTGGCCCTGGGGGAAGCGGTCAAGGCCCGCGACCGCTGCAAGGCGCTGGAGGACGAGCTGCAAGGCCTGCGGGGCCAACTTGCAGAGGAGGTTCGCCTTCACCAAGAGCAGGAGAGGGGGGCGAAGGCGCGTGAGGCGGCGCTCGCGGACTCAGAGGCCAAGCTCAAGAAGCGCCGCGAATGTCTAGGCATGTGGAAGCAGGAGCTGGAGGCGACGAAGGCCGAGCTGGACGCCAAGGCTCAGGTCCTCGCCGAAGACCGCATGGCCTTCGCGGACATGGAGAAGGACGCTTGCGCTTCGTTGAAGATGCTCTACGAGAGCGGCTTGGACAGCCCGCTTGTTGGTGACGATGATGGCCCCGCCAAGCTGCTTCCCTTCCTGGTCAAGGCTCTAGAGGACGTCGTCCTTGGCATCGGCCCCGCGGCCGAGGCCGAGGCGCTCGTCCTATCTTCTGCCGCGCTGACACTGGTCTTCGCCCACGTCTACCTCCGCGATCCCAACACTGACCTCGACGCCCTGCTGGAGCCGGTGAGCGGCGAGGGTGCTGCTGCCGCTGTCGAAGCCGTGAAGGGGCGCGCGGAGGCGCTGCTGGAGAAGTTCCGGGCCTTCAGCACCAGGCCGAAGCAAGGCGCTGCCGATCCCGCTGTTCCACAAGGCGGAACCAGCGCCGACGAGTGACTCTGTCCCATCCCTGCTCTTCTTTAGGTTCCTGCACATGCATCACGCCTCGGAGAGGCATTTAAACTTGCGTTTGGTATTGAGATTGACAGTATGGACTGTAATATTTGCTTTTAAGTTCCTTGGATTTTATGCTTTTCTTCCCTACTTGCTTGTGTTCTACGCCGGCAGGGCCCGGCCCCGCGCATGCCTCACCCAGCATCAGCCCCGACCGGAAACCAGGACGGGACCGAAGGAGTGAGGGGCCACGTGACAAGTTAGGCTCCTGAGTCGCGATGCTCAGGAGTCCCCTTTGGCGCTCGAACAACAAGTAGGGAAGCGTGATGTAGGCGTGTTTTCCGTTCTACGTCTGCAGAGCCCGACCCCGCACGTACCTCACCCAGCATAGCCTTTCGGAACTAAGGAGTGAGGGGCTACGGAGCCAGTTAGGCTCCTAAGTCGCGAGGCTCAGGAGTCCCCCTTGACGCGTGAACAGTGGGTGATGAGGCGAGATGTAAGCGTGGCTACCGTTCTACGTCTGCAGAGCCCGGCCCCGCGCGTACCTCACCCAGCATAGCCATTCGGAACTAAGGAGTGAGGGGCTACGGGACCAGTTAGGCCCCTGGGTCGCGATGCCCAGGGGTCCCCCTTGACGCGCAAACGGCCTTCGTACCTTGGCTCCGCTCGGGGAGAGACGCGCGGCGAACCAGGCCCGAGGGGCCTGGCTGGGCGGCGTACGTCTGGGCGTGACCCAGCCGTAGCCCCCGTGCCCAGCCCCCTCGCGCGGTGCTCCCGAGAGGAGGCGTTGCAATGAGGCCAGCTACTGAGCTCCGGGCTCCCTGAGGTTAACGCGGCTCGGAGGCCACCCTTAGTTGTTTATCACCAGCGCGGAGCATAGCGCTTCCGTATGTGTACGGGCATAGCCGCTCCTCGGCAGTGTCGTCAGCCAGCGCGGAGCATGGTGCTTCCACTGGTACGTGGGAGGGGGCTCCCCTCCGGGAGGAGCCCCCGGGGCGTATACAGCCCCGCCCTGACACGTGACCGGCACGGTAGAGCTAGGTGAGGTGTATCTGGGCACCCGTGAGCCAGCGCGGGACTCACGAGGCCCTACCTCTGGGCGGGTTGCGCCCGGCACTGGGCCATATCTTGAGATGTGTCCCTGCAAAATTTGGTTAGATGCCGGTACTCTACATCCTCGGGTCCCGGCCCTCGAGCTTGTCTCAGCCGTCGCTGGTATGCCAGGTCGCGATGCCATGGACAAGGCCAGAGGGTGAGGGCTGGAGAGCCAGTAAGAGCGCTGAGTCGCGATGCTCAGGCACCCCCCCTTTAACGTGCAAGTAGCCGACATGGGAAGAGAAGATGTAGCGGACAGGCTCCTTGCAGCTAAGCATGATAGGCAATGCATAGTTGGAAATAAACACTAGGTGGATACATGCCGCTGGGTCTGGCTCGAACGGCTTGGGGATGATGCAGCCCGAGGGGCGCCCCCAACAAGGCAAACTAACGATGGAAAGGTAAATGCAGATACATGCCGCGGGGACGGACCCACGCGGCCTGGGAGTGATGCAACCCTGGGAGGGTGCTCCCAGCTGAGAACAGAACTTGAAAGATGTCACCTGAGGATGTCGCCGGCGTAGTGGCGTTGGTGCAGCAGACTTGACGGGCTGCAGAAGCCGATCCTCACGAGCCCCCAGGCCCCGGGGCCTCGGGAGGCTCCGGAGGCACTGGTGACTCCTCGCGAGCTGTCTTCACCTCCGCGAGAGCCGCGGAACGCTTGTCATCCTGAGCCTCCACGATGCCCCTCATGAGGCGCTGGTACGCCGCAGCCATGCTCGGCAGGCCGTAAGGCATGCAAACATAGCTGTGGGGTGGACCTCCGCAGCGCCCCACTTGCGAGTGCCAGAGGCGCTCTGTTGTGGCGATTTGATTGAGCCCTGGTACGTCGACGCAGACGCGCAGCCAACCATCCTCGCTTGGATGTGGGGCCACGGCTGGCAAGCCGCGGCAACCTCTCATGATCCTTGTCTCCTGTAGCTCTCGAATGGCCTCGTCAACGAACTCTTGCTGGTCTGATCTTCCTCGCCTGGCTCCCTCTCAAAGGAAACATGCTGCGAAGCATGCCTCCACATGGTGCCCAAGCGCCTCCCTTCTGACCCTGGCTAGGTCGGTGGTCCTCCAGGTGAGAGCCCCCGAGCCCTGCCTGAGGAGGGCGCCAGGCGCGCCTTCCTATGCGATGGATGGAGGGCCCTCCTGAGGGGGCACTGGCCCTGAGGGGCCTGCCTCCTGAGGGGCTGAGCCTGACGACGTCTTCTTCTTCTTGGGGGTGGTCTCAGGAAGCCTCCTGCTTCCGCGATCTGGGTCTTCTAGCGATGCGGCCTGAAAGGCTCGCTCCAGGGAACACACTGCATCTCTCTCTTCACAGGGCACCGTGATGACGCCGCCACTTCCTGGCATGTTGAGGACGTTGTAGCCGTGGTGGGTCACGGCCATGAACTTGGCCAGTGCTGGGTACCCGAGGATGGCGTTGTACGGCAGGCGGATGTGGGCGACGTCGAAGTCGATGAGCTTGGTGCGGTAGTTGCGCGGGCCCCAAAGGTGACAGGGAGGCGGACCTGCCCGATCGGGACTGTGGAACCGTCGGTGATCCTGGAGAAAGGCCGGGTTGGCTGAAGCTGGTCATAGGGCATTTGGAGGTTGTTGAATGTTTCCACGGACAGGACGCTGAGCCCTGCCCCACCATCGATGAGGGTCTTGGTGACCTGCATGTTGCTGATGACCGGGGAGCAGAGCATCGGGAGGACTCCTGCAGTGGCCGCGCACTTGAGCTGGTCTGCCGAGCTGAACGTGATGGGGCACGCCGACCACCTAAGGGGGCGCGTTGCTTCGAGCTTGGGGAGAACTGCATTCACTTCGCGGGCAAACAGCTTGAAGATACGTTGGGAGGCAGGGGCTTGAGCTCCGCCCAGGATGCAGGCGATCGCGCGCGGCTCCTGAAAGCCCCCAGCCCCCTCGTCTTGATGGCGGTCTTCGTTCCTTCTTGGTGGAGGTGGCAGCGGAGGTAGGCCTGCGTTGCCATGAGGGTGGTCCTCACGAGGCTGGTCGCGCCATCCCTGGCGCGGGCCGCGGTCTTCCCAGCGCCCTGGGTTTCTTCCTCCTCCTCGGCCATAGCCCCGGTCAGCACGGTCAGGGCGACGGCCGATCCTTCCTTCTCGCACGGCGCGGAGCTCTTGACATTCATTGGTGTTGTGGGTGTGGAGGTCATGGTACACACAGTACCGGCTGCCTCTAGAGGGTTCGGGCAGATCCTTGCCCCGCTTGGTGTCCGGTTCGGCTGCGAGCACGACAGCCCCCTTGCGCTTCACGTCCTTGGCCTTGGGCTTCTTCTCTTCTGGGTCCGCAACAGGCAGCTCGAGGAGGGAGAGACGTCCTTCCTCAGCCCTGGCGCACTTGTTCGCCAAGTTGAACAGCTCCAGGGAGGTGCAGAGGTCTTCGTGCATTGCCAGCTCCTCCTTCATGTTGATGTCACACACGCCATCAGAGAAGGCGGAGATGATGGCCTGCTCCGACACCCTGGGGATCTTGAGGCGCGCGCTGTTGAAGCGCTGGATGTACTTTTGCAGGGTCACTCCGGGTTGTTGCTTGATGCGGCGCATGTCGCTCGCGGCGGGCGGCCGGTCGCGAGTACCTTGGAAGTTGGTGATGAAGCGGGCGCGCATCTGGTCCCAGGAGGAGATCATGCCTGGAGCCAGATTCAGGAGCCAGGTTCGCGCCCCTTCCTTCAGCGCCATGGGGAACCAGTTCGCCATGACCTTTTCATCCCCGCCGGCAGCCTCGATGCCTAGCTCATAGAGCTGGAGGAATTCTGCAGGGTCAGTTGTGCCGTCGTCGCGAGGAGGCAGGTCGGGCTTGAACTTGCCGGGCCACGCGACGCTGCGCAGCTCAGTGGTGTAGGCATGACAGCCCGCGGTGGCCACAAAAGGCCTCGGTTGGTGGAGAGCTTGGTCTTGAGGGTCTCCGCGCGCTGCAGCTAGGAGCAGGGCGGGGTCTTGACGTGCCGGAGCTGGAGCAGGGCCGCGGCGTGCTGGAGCAGGGAGCGCCCGGGCAGCCCCCTGCGGGCAAGGGACTTCTTGGCAGCTTCGCTCTTGTTGAGATGGCGCCTGGCGGAGCGGGTTCCGCCCAGGGGCCAGTCGCCTTGGAGCCACGGCATCTTCTTGGAGAGGAGGTGGCTGGTGCGTCTCCGGAGCTTCGTTGCCCGCGCGGGGCAGAGTGCGGCGCAGAGGGACGGACGGCGCGGAAGAGCCCCCTGCGGCGCGGACAAGCTCGGCGACGCGGTCGAGCCATTCTTCATAGACGTCGTCGACGGGACGGTAACGCAGGAGCTCGTTTGCCGCGAGGAGCGCAGCTCGAGCCTCCAAGGGTGCGCGGAGCGCGCGGGATGAAGAGCCAGCTGGTGCGAGTGACGGAGTGGCGGTACGGCCGTCTTGCCGCACGGACGGGTGCTGAGACGATGCCTGCTACTCGCCCCCCGCCGGGCCGGTGGCGGCATTGACGGCGGGCGATGGGGAACGATGAGGATGCCCACCGACGGGGGCCGTCTGGGCGACACGAGAAGCCATGGTGGCCCGGCGCTCGGCGCGGGCTCGACGGGCGTCAGACATGGACGCGACTGTCGGAGGAGAGCGGAGCGGCGGAGGACGAATTCCGGCGCACCCCTACCTGGCGCGCCAAATGTCGGATTTCGGGTTCCGGCAGACCCTTAAGGTTCGAACACTGGGGTGCGCGCGGAAATCTCACCTTCAACCTCTCCGTCTCAATGGGATCTAAACTACTAAAAGAACTGCATGAAAGACACAAGATTTATACTGGTTCGGGCCACCGATGTGGTGTAATACCCTACTCTAGTGTGTGGTGGATGGATTGCCTCCTGGGGGTGGTGAGGATGAACAATACAAGGAAGAACATCCTCGGGAGGGTCTGTTCTAGGCTGTGGTGATGAACTGTTGTGAAGAGTACAGTCACCCTCTTTCTCTCTCTCTCTCTCTACTTGTGAACCAAATGAACCAACTGACCCCCCCCTTTGCTATGTGGGTGTCTAGTCCTATTTATAGAGGCCCTGGTCCTCTCCCCAAATATTGAGTGGGAAGGGATCCAGCAATGGCGGGCTAATTTGAAGGGGGACAACTAGTACATCTATCCTGACAAAAGCAGTCTTCACCTGCCAAAGGCTCTGGGTGATGACGCCGCGCTGGGCTCCATGGTGACCTCCGTCTCGTAGTCCTCCTGGCCTTGGTCTCGTTGCACCGAAGTGGCAACCTTTGCTTGATGCCTCGGTACTCCGCTGATACGCTTGCCCCCTTTGCACCAAAGAGGAAAGAGGGACGCTGCGCGTGCTGGCACCCGCCTGGTGCCCCGCGTCGTCATGGCTTGCGTCATGGGCACCTCGCGAGGTACCCCGGCTTGAACTCTCCGCCTCCTCGCGAGCCTCCCTAACGAGGCTGTGCCTGAGGATGCGCCGTGTCGTCCGCCTCGCGAGGCTTGGCCCCTCGCGAGGGTCTTGAGCCTCGTGTTGATGAAGATGGGCCGTGCTGGGCCCCCACTTGAGCCACGCCGCAGGCTGGCAAGTCTGGGGACCCCCGTTCCCAGAACGCCGACAATGAAGGCACTCGTCCATTGGATGGACAGTTTCTCAAAGCTGCATCTTATTCCACCAATGATGACTCTGCAACGCATGATACTGCCGCAAATGCTTAAAAGCAATATCCTCAAGCCACTGCTCCGCGTGTGATGACTGATCGTGAGCTTCTCCTCAGTCTTCATGAGAATGTCGATCGCAACCACAAGTGGGTCAAGCCTTAGTTTGGTTTAATTCTTCAGAATATGACAATCACGCAAAACACTGTGAAGAAGAACCACTACTACTTGCATGAAGTTTTTGATCACACCTGGGCTGTATTATCTCACCTCTATGGTGATGAAGATCTCAAGCAGATGGTCTTCCAACAGGACTTTGACTGGTCTCAGCCACCTTCAAAGAAATTCAAGAAGGTTAAAGTTCCTCACCTGGTCGCCGGCTCATATTCTTCATCGTGCGAGACGGATGAAGCTGAAGATTTGAATGACACCGCAGTAGGCCCTACTCCAATGGACGAACCCAACAACGCCGGCGCTCCTCCATCAACATCATGATGATATTCTTCAGGGGCGCTAGTCCTCATTTTTCGTCCCTTTTGGTCATTCGATGACAAAGGGGGAGAAATTTGAGTTAGTATTCAAGCGGGTCTCTATATATGGGCTTTTTTGTTAAGTTACAACTCTCGCACTTCTGAAGTATTTGTTGATCGAGTTGTAAACTTAAGTCCTATGGTGGTCTGATACTTTTGCTCTATTTTCTGCCTACTATTTCCTCAAGTTCGTTAATGCATGCATGCTGAATTTCATCAGACACCATATTTCATCATGCATTTCAAATTCTTCATATCATATGTTAAATGCGTGTATGAATTACAAGATATAGGGGGAGATCTCCATGATTCTACTCTACAATGTGCATTTGCTATTCGAAGCAAATTCCTTAGATATGCACATCTTCAGGGGGAGTTCTTCTATATCTTGTAATCAAATTCCTCAATATCAGTATTTACACTTCATATGTTTATCCCCATTGAAAACTTAACCTATATTGTCATCAATCACCAAAAAGGGGGGAGATTGTAAGTGCATCTAGTGCCCCTTAGTGATTTTGGTGTATTGAAGACTTATAGGTTAAGGGACTAATGCGTTTGTGAGTGTACACATGTCTATGAGGAGTTTGATATTTACGATGAAAGTTGACCCCTAAAAATGAATGTCTTCAGCTGAAGACTTTGGTTTTCTTGAAGACTTTGAAAGTGAAGAAATTGGTGTGACCGTGAAGACTTGATATTCATGCAAGGATTTGGAAGCGTGCAGACTTTTGTTTTCGTAGTTTCATTTTCTCTTTCTTGAGTCATAGGAAACACCGCACTGTTAAAGGGGGTCAAGGTAAATCTAAGGAAAAGTTTTCCAAGTGATGCTCATCTCAAAATCCAACACCTACCCAATCCTTTTGAGTGAAGCCATTGGAAATCTCATACAGTTCAATCAATTTCTTCAGTGATAGAGACGAAGATCTTCTGTTCTTTGAGTAATTTGTTCTGACTAAGGAGTTAGGAATTCGCCAGTGCGGATTGCCTACAAGTGAGGAACATGATAGCCCTGAGGAATTTGATACTCAAATATCCGACTGTTGCTGTGCTATGCGCCAGCTGTCCCAAAATATCTACCCACGTAACGGTCATATCATTGAAGGGCATTTATGTCTTATCATGTTAGGCTTCTCCCTATGCTATAAATAGCCGCCCCCCTACAACCACTAGCTGGTTGGATGCGCTGCAAGAAACTGGCACTTGCCATTGAGAGCATCCCATCCTCCGAGGACTTTGAGCAAAAATCATCAAGTGAGGAAAAACCCAAACCCAAATACCTACAAACCCAAAGTGATTGAGCATCACTAAAGAGATTGTTCCTGTGTGGAATCGACGCTTGTTACCTTTGAGGACTGTGCATCCTCTAGACGGTTAGGCATCATGGTCTAGAGCATCCAAGAGGAAATTGTGGATCGCCGAGTGACTGAATCTGTGAAGGTTTGGAAGTCACCTGAAGACTTATCACGAGTGATTGGGCGAGGTCTGTGTGACCTTAGGGAGAATACGATGAGGACTGTGTGTCCGGGATTGTGTGTCCTCAGGTTTGAATACCTAGGCGCCCCAACCAGACGTACGACTGTCACAACAGTTGGAACTGGTCTACCAAATCATCGTCTTCACCAAGCTATTGGTTCTATTTCCTCAATCCTTTCATTTCCTCATTCTTGTGTAGAATTACTTGATCGCTACTGTTTGAGGACTTTGACTAAAGACTTTCTCAATTTCCTCAATCCTATTTCTTCAGTCAGTTTGTCTTCAGCCTGCTTATCCTATGTTTACACTACTTGCACTCTGTGCTTGTTTTCATTTCATCATGATGACTGTGCTACTGCTGTGTTACGCTTGCATCTGAGTACTTATTCCACTGCAAGTCGTTCCCGACTTAGGAAATTCCTCACCTTGAATTTCCTCAGTGACAAATTTGTAAAAGTCGCATATTCACCCCCCTCTAGTCGATATAACGCACTTTCAGGTTTTTTGTATTAAGGACCATGGTGTATGCTGGTCATACGAAAAATCATCCCTTTTGACCCGCTGCCCAAGCCCATAAGTCAGAAACTCGTCGGGTGCAAATGGGTATTCTCAAGATCACTTTTGCATCGTAGGGTACAGAAGTTTTGTGCACAAGTTCCCCCCTCCAGAACCATCCACCCTCTAATCCTTTCCCAAACTCTGTCCCTTAGATATCTGAAAGTCCCATTGATGGATTAAGCTACATCCATGGGCATCCTGAGGTTTCTTTCACTAAGTGACTCACCATGAACATTGAGTGAATCTTTTACCTCTCGTCCTAGATTTTTAGGGCATCCCTTGCTGGAAAGTATCGATGATTTCTCATAATTCACCCTTTCGCTAGACGCTGCACAATATGAGTCAAGCAGGTTTGACATTGCATTCACACCCTGCATACTTGATTTGAAAAGCAACAGGTTGTCATCGGCAAATAACATGTCACTACTAGGGAAAAGCCTAGTAGTAGCACGGGTGCCCACGCTACTACTATGGTGTTACAGCGAACTTGTAGTAGTAGCGCGGGTGCACCTGCACTACTACTACGTTTGTTGGTAGTAGCGTGGGTGCTACCCACGCTACTACTATTAAATTCAAAAACAAAAAAAATTCTTGATCCCGTGCATGTTGTTAATGGCAGCAATGATTAGATCCAGCACCGACAGGGGTCGCTGGAGATGCGGATGGGTAGTGGCAGACCAGATCCAGTGCTACAGAGGGCCCAGATCCATGGTCGAGCAAGGCGGGGGCATGTGGCTCCTCTTCGTAGCCAAGGCAGCGAGGTCCTGGTCGTCCATGGCGACGACCTGCACGGGCAAGGACATGGGAGGGTGAGTCAAACCAGAGGGAGAGAGAGAAAAAGAAAAATGAGGGAGAGAGGAAGGAGATGGAGGTAGCAGCGGGGTTGGTCGCCTGTGGTGAGGTGCTCTGTCGTGGTGGCATAGAGGCGAGGGGGAAGACATGCGAGCTCTTGGACGCCAGCGACGTGAGGAGGTGAACTCGTTGGGTGCCATGGAGGAGGAGGTGTGCTTGGGCAGGAGCACCATGGGAGAACCTATGGAGAGAGGGGGGAGTGAGGGAGAGAGGAGGGATTCAGCCGATGATATGGGGACTTCACCTACCTTGTACTTAGTAGTAGCGAGGGGTATAAACCCACGCTACTACTATCAACTTAGTAGTAGCGTGGGTTTATACCCCTCACTATTACTATGGCATGTCCCGAGGCACGGTAGGTACCACTTAGTAGTAGCGAGGGTTATAAACCCGCGCTACTACTATCAACTTAGTAGTAGCAGGGGGTATAAACCCGCGCTACTAGTAAGTAGGAGTAGCGAGGGGTATAACCCCGCGCTACTAGTAAGCGTCTACCTATTAGCTTTTACTTAGTAGTGGGGTGAGACTAACCTATGCGAGGTGAGCTTACACAATATGTCTTCTACTATCAATCATTTGTCATCGTCTCTGAGCGATTTGCAAAGGAACATCGTAGATCCCTTCTTGTATGCAGCAACGCTACTAGAAGACAAGATTTCTAAGAAGAGAAGCAGAGTGTGCTTGAAGGAGGAATAAAGAAGAACATAATAATCACATTTGTGACAAGTATAACCTTTTAGTACAGACTTGTAACATGAACCGTTCACCCAAATATTTGTACCTTTAGTAACAGTCCGACAGAAACAACTACAATACTTTAGCTTTATGGTGTGAATACAAATATATAGATACTGATATACGAAAGTGAATAAAAAAATACATAGAGAGATGGGTGAATCTCGGCGCAGATCGACGGTCCATAATCTGTGTGCCCCTGCACCTGCGTGCCACAAATCCCCTCCGTCACACAACCATCTTGTTACAATTTCATTGCTTCTTCTGCAATGTTAAACCTTAGTTCCCAAGCAGGAGGCAGCGGATGGGGCCTGATAACCCACAAGTATAGGGGATCAATTGTAGCTCTTTTAGATAAGTAAGAGTGTCGAACCCAATGAGGAGCAAAAGGAAATGACAAGTGGTTTTCAATAAGGTAATGTCTGCAATTGCTGAAATTGTAAGTAGCAGAGTAGTTTGATAGCAACATAATTTGTAATGAGTAAGTAACGATAGTAGTAACAAAAGTGCAGCAAGGTAGACCAATCCTTTTGAGGCAAAGGACAGGACAAAACGGTCTCTTATGATAAGCAAAGCTGTCTTGAGGGTACATGGGAATTTCATCCAGTCACTTTCACCATGTTGGTTCGATTTGTGTTCGCTACTTTGATAATTTGATATGTGGGTGGACCGGTGCTTAGGTGTTGTTCTTACTTGAACAAACCTCCTACTTATGATTAACCCTCCCGCAAGCATCCGCAACTACGAGAAAAGTATAAAGAATAAATTCTAACATTAGCATTAAACTTTTGGATCCAATCGGTCCCTTACGAAATAGCGCATAAACATGGGTTTAACCTTCTGTCACTCTCGCAACCCATCATATAATTGCTACTCCACAATGCATTCCCTTAGGCCCAAATATGGTGAAGTGTCATGTAGTCGACATTCACATGACACCACTAAGGGAATCACAACATACATACTATCAAAATATCTAACACATATCAATTTCACATGATTACTTGCAACATGATTTCTCCCGTGACCTCAAGAACAAAAGTAACTACTCACAAATGATAAACATACTCATGATCAGAGGGGTATTAAATAGCATAATGGATATGAACATATAAACTTCCACCAAATAAACCATATAGTAATCAACTACAAGATGTAATCAACACTACTAGTCACCCACAAGCACCAATCTGTAGTTCCAGTAACAAGATTGAACACAAGAGATGAACTAGGGTTTGAGATGAGATGGTGCTATTGAAGATGTTGATGGAGATTGCTCTCCCCAAGATGGGAGAGTTGTTGGTGATGATGAGGACGATGATTTCCCCCTCCGGGAGGGAAGTTTCCCCGGCGGAATCGCTCCGCCGGAGGGCAAAAGTGCTCCTGCCCAAGTTCCGCCTCGAGATGGTGGCGCTCCGTCCTGAAAGTCCTCTCCTTATTTTTACTAGGTCAAAATTACTTATATACCAGAGGATGGGCACCGGAGGTGGGCCTGGGTGAGCACAACCCACCAGGGCGCGCCTGGGCTCCCTGGCGCGCCCAGGTGGGTTGTGCCCACCTTGGTGGGCCCCCTCTGGTAGTTATTTGCTCCAATATTCCTCGTATATTTGATAAAAATCTCCGTGAAGTTTCAGCTTGTTAGGAGTTGTGAAGAATAGGTGGCATGACGTAGCTTTTCCAGGTCCAGATTTCCAGCTGCCCGAATTCTCCCTCTTTGTGTATACCTTGCATATTATGAGAGAAAAGGCATTAGAATTACTCCAAAAAGCATTATTATGGATAAAACATCATAAATAATAGTAAGAAAACATGATGCAAAATGGATGTATCAACTCCCCCAAGCTTAGACCTCGCTTGTCCTCAAGAGAAAAGCCAAATCCAAAAACATGTCCACATGCTTAGAGAGAGAGGTGTCAATAAAAACAAAATATGAACATAGAAGCATAATGTAGATTATCATAACAGCAACAAAATTAAACATAAGACTTCAATCATAGAACTTCTATCATATACTTCTCATGAATAAGTAACAGTTCATCACACAATCGAAGTATAAAGAAAAAAACTCTATTAGAAACAAACAAACTATGTTCTCCGTCAACTTTTTAACTACAATTCTGTCGGCGTTCTGGGAACGGGGGTCCCCAGACTTGCCTGCCTGCGGCTTGCGGCGTGGCTCAAGTGGGGGCCCAGCACGGCCCATCTTCATCAACACGAGGCTCAAGACCCTCGCGAGGGGCCAAGCCTCGCGAGGCGGACGACACGGCGCATCCTCAGGCACAGCCTCGTCAGGCTGGCTCGCGAGGAGGCGGAGAGTTCAAGGCGGGGTACCTCGCGAGGTGCCCATGACGAAAGCCATGACGACACGGGGCACCAGGCGGGTGCCAGCGCGCGCAGCGTCCCTCTTTCCTCTTTGGTGCAAAGGGCGCAAGCGTATCAGCGGAGTACCGAGGCATCAGGCAAAGGTTGCCACTTCGGTGCAACGAGACCAAGGCCAGGAGGACTACGAGACGGAGGTCACCATGGAGCCCAGCGCGGCGTCATCACCTAGAGCCTTTGGCAGGCGAAGACTGCTTTTGTCAGGATAGATGTACTTGTTGTCCCCCTTCGAATTAGCCCGCCATTGTTGGATCCCTTCCCGCTCAATATTTGGGGAGAGGACCAGGGCCTCTATAAATAGGACTAGCCACCCACATAGCAAGGGGGGGGTCAGTTGGTTCGTGGGGGGGGGTCAGTTGGTTCGTTTGGTTCACAAGTAGAGAGAGAGAGAGAGAAAGAGGGTGACTGAACTCTTCACAACAGTTCAGCACCTCAGCCAGGAACAGACCCTCGCAAGGCTGTTCTTCCTTGTATTGTTCATCCTCACCAGCCCCAGGAGGCAATCCATCCACCACACACTAGAGTAGGGTATTACACCACATCGGTGGCCCGAACCAGTATAAATCTTGTGTCTTTCGTGCAGTTCTTTTAGTAGTTTAGATCCCATTGAGATGGAGAGGTTGAAGGTGAGATTTCCGCGCGCACCCCAGTGTTCGAACCTTAAGGGTCTGCCGGAACCCGAAATCCGACATTTGGCGCGCCAGGTAGGGGTGCGCCGGAATTCGTCCTCCACCGCTCCGCTCTCCTCCGACCGTCGCGTCCATGTCTGACGCCCGTCGAGCCCGCGCCGAGCGCCGGGCTGCCATCGCTTCTCGTGTCGCCCAAACGGCCCCCGTCGGTGGGCGTCCTCGTTGTTCCCCGTCGCCCACCGTCAACGCCGCCACCGGCCCGGCGGGGGGCGAGCAGCAGGCATCATCTCAGCACCCGTCCGTGCGGCAAGACGGCCGTACCGCCACTCCGTCACTCGCACTAGCTGGCTCTTCATCCCGCGCGCTCCGCGCACCCTTGGAGGCTCGAGCTGCGCTCCTCGTGGCAAACGAGCTCCCGCGTTACCGTCCCGTCGATGACGTCTACGAAGAATGGCTCGACCGTGTCGCCAAGCTTGTCCGCACCGCAGGGGGCTCTTCCGCGCCGTCCGTCCCTCTGCGCCGCACTCCGCCCCGCGCGGGCAACGAAGCTCCGGAGGCGCACCAGCCACCTCCTCTCCAAGAAGATGCCGTGGCTCCAAGGCGACTGGCCCCTGGGCGGAACCCGCTCCGCCAGGCGCCATCGCAACAAGAGCGAAGCTGCCAAGAAGTCCCTTGCCCGCAGGGGGCTGCCCAGGCGCTCCCTGCTCCGGCACGCCGCGACCCTGCTCCAGCTCTGGCACGTCAAGACCCCGCCCTGCTCCTAGCTGCAGCGCGCGGGGACCCTCAAGACCAAGCTCTCCACCAACCGAGGCCTTTCGTGGACATCGCGGGCTGCCACGCCTACACCACTGATCTGCGCAGCGTCGCGTGGCCCGGCAAGTTCAAGCCCGACCTGCCTCCTCGCTACGACGGCACAGCTGACCCCGCGGAATTCCTCCAGCTCTATGAGCTGGGCATCGAGGCTACCGGCGGGGATGAAAAGGTCATGGCGAACTGGTTCCCCATGGCGCTGAAGGAAGGGGCGCGAACCTGGCTCCTGAATCTGGCTCCAGGCACGATCTCCTCCTGGGACCAGATGCACGCCCGCTTCATCGCCAACTTCCAAGGTACTCGCGACGGGCCGCCCGCCATGAGCGACATGCGCCGCAACAAGCAACAACCCGGAGAGACCCTGCAAAAGTACATCCAGCGCTTCAACAGCGCGCGCCTCAAGATCCCCAGGGTGTCGGAGGAGGCCATCATCTCCGCCTTCTCTGATGGCGTGTGTGACGTCAAGATGAAGGAGGAACTGGCGATGCACGAAGACCTCTGCACCTCCCTGGAGCTGTTCAACTTGGCGAACAAGTGCGCCAGGGCTGAGGAAGGACGTCTCTCCCTCCTTGAGCTGCCTGCCGCGGACCCAGAAGAGAAGAAGCCCAGGGCCAAGGACGTGAAGCGCAAGGGGGCTGCAGTGCTCGCAGCCGAACCGGACACCAAGCGGGGCAAGGATCTGCCCGAACCCTCCAGAGGCAGCCGGTACTGTGTGTACCATGACCTCCACACCCACAACACCAATGAATGTCAAGATCTCCGCGCCGTGCGAGAAGGAAGGATCGGTCGTCGCCCTGACCGTGCTGACCGGGGCTATGGCCGAGGAGGAGGAAGAAACCCAGGGCGCTGGGAAGACCGCGGCCCGCGCCAGGGATGGCGCGACCAGCCTCGCGAGGACCGCTGGCGGGACCTGCCTCGTGAGGGGGACTGGAGAGACCAGCCTCGTGAGGACCGCCCTCATGGCAATGCAGGTCTACCTCCGCTACCGCCTCCACCAAGAAGGAACGAAGACCGCCATCAAGACGAGGGGGCTGGGGGCTTCCAGGAGCCGCGCGCGATCGCCTGCATCCTGGGCGGAGCTCAAGCCCCAGCCTCCCAACGTATCTTCAAGCAGTTTGCCCGCGAAGTGAATGCAGTTCTCCCCAAACTCGAAGCAACGCGCCCCCTCAGGTGGTCGGCGTGCCCCATAACGTTCAGCTCGGAAGACCAGCTCAAGTGCGCGGCCACTGCAGGAGTCCTCCCGATGCTCTACTCCCCGGTCATCAGCAACGTGCAGGTCACCAAGACCCTCATCGATGGTGGGGCAGGGCTCAGCGTCCTGTCCGTGGAAACATTCAACAACCTCCAAGTGCCCTATGACCAGCTTCAGCCAACCTGGCCTTTCTCTGGGATCACCGACGGTTCCACAGTCCCGATCGGGCAGGTCCGCCTCCCTGTCACCTTCGGGGCCCGCAGAAACTACCGCACCGAGCTCATCGACTTCGACGTCGCCCACATCCGCCTGCCGTACAACGCCATCCTCGGGTACCCAGCGCTGGCCAAGTTCATGGCTGTGACCCACCACGGCTACAATGTCCTCAAGATGCCAGGAAGTGGCGGCGTCATCACGGTGCCCTGTGAAGAGAGAGATGCAGTGTGTTCCCTAGAGCGAGCCTTTCAGGCCGCGTCGCTAGAAGACCCAGATCGCGGAAGCAGGAGGCTTCCTGAGACCACCCCCAAGAAGAAGAAGACGTCGTCAGGCTCAGCCCCTCAGGAGGCGGGCCCCTCAGGGCCAGTGCCCCCTCAGGAGGGCCCTCCATCCATTGCATAGGAAGGCGCGCCCGGCGCCCTCCTCAGGCAGGGCTCGGGCGCTCTCACCTTGAGGGCCACCGACCTAGCCAGGGTCACAAGGGAGGCGCTTGGGCACCATGTCGAGGCGTGCTTCGCAGCATGTTTCCTTCAAGAGGGAGCCAGGCGAGGAAGATCAGACCAGCAAGAGTTCGTTGACGAGGCCATTCGAGAGCTACAGGAGAGAAGGATCATGAGAGGTTGCCGCTGTTTGCCAGCCGTGGCCCCACATCCAGGCGAGGATGGTGGGCTGCGCGTCTGCGTCGATGTACCGGGGCTCAATCAAATCGCCACAACAGAGAGCCTCTGGCCCTCGCAAGTGGGGCGCTGCAGAGGTCCACCCCACAGCTATGTTTGCATGCCTTACGGCCTGCCGAGCATGGCTGCGGCATACCAGCGCCTCATGAGGGGCATCGTGCAGGCTCAGGAAGACAGGCGTTTCGCGGCTCTGGCGGAGGTGGAGACAGCTCGCGAGGAGTCACCAGTGCCTCCGGAGCCTCCCGAGGCCCCGGGGCCTGGGGGCTCGTGAGGATTGGCTTCTGTAGCCCGTCAAGTCTGCTGCACCGATGCCACTACGCCGACGACATCGTCAGGTGACATCTTCCAAGTTCCGTTCTCAGCTGGGAGCACCCTCCCAGGGTTGCATCACTCCCAGGCCGCGTGGGTCCGTCCCCGCGGCATGTATCTGCATTTACCTTTCCGTCGTTAGTTTGCCTTGTTGGGGGCGCCCCCCGGGCCGCATCATCCCCAAGCCGTTCGGGCTAGACCCAGTGGCATGTATCCCCCTAGTGTTTATTTCCAACTATGCATTGCCTATCACGCTTAGCTGCATGGAGCCTATCCGCTGCATCTTCTCTTCCCATGTCGGCTACTTGCATGTTAAAGGGGGGGGGGTGCCTGAGCATCGCGACTCAGGGCTCTTACTGGCTCTCCAGCCCTCACCCTCTGGCCTTGTCCATGGCATCGCGACCTGGCATACCAGCGACGGCTGAGACAAGCGCGAGGGCCGGGACCCGAGGACGTAGAGTACCGGCATCTAAACAAATTTTGCAGGGACACATCTCAAGATATGGCCCAGTGCCGGGCGCAACCCGTCCAGAGGTAGGGCCTCGTGAGTCCCGCGCTGGCTCACGGGTGCCCAGATACACCTCACCTAGCTCTACCGTGCCGGTCACGTGTCAGGGCGGGGCTGTATACGCCCCGGGGGCTCCTCCCGGAGGGGAGCCCCCTCCCACGTACCAGTGGAAGCACCATGCTCCGTGCTGGCTGACGACACTGCCGAGGAGCGGCTATGCCCGTACACATACGGAAGCGCTATGCTCCGCGCTGGTGATAAACAACTGAGGGTGGCCTCCGAGCCGCGTTAACCTTAGGGAGCCCAGAGCTCAGTGGCTGGCCTCATCGCAACGCCTCCTCTCGGGAGCACCGCGCGAGGGGGCTGGGCACGGGGGCTACGGCTGGGTCACGCCCAGATGTACGCCGCCTAACCAGGCCCCTCGGGCCTGGTTCGCCGCGCGTCTCTCCCCGAGCGGAGCCAAGGTACGAAGGCCGTTTGTGCGTCAAGGGGGACCCCTGGGCATAGCGACCCAGGGGCCTAACTGGTCCCATAGACCCTCACTCCTTAGTTCCGAAAGGCCATGCTGGGTGAGGTACGCGCGGGGCCGGGCTCTGCAGACATAGAATGGTAGCCACGCTTACATCTCGCCTCATCACCCGCTGTTCGCGCGTCAAGGGGGACTCCTGAGCATCGCGACTCAGGAGCCTAACTGGCTCCGTAGCCCCTCACTCCTTAGTTCCGAGAGGCTATGCTGGGTGAGGTACGCGCGGGGCCGGGCTCTGCAGACGTAGAACGGTAGCCACGCTTACATCTCGCCTCATCACCCGCTGTTCGCGTGTCAAGGGGGACTCCTGAGCATCGCGACTCAGGAGCCTAACTGGCTCCGTAGCCCCTCACTCCTTAGTTCCAAAAGGCTATGCTGGGTGAGGTACGCGCGGGGTCGGGCTCTGCAGACGTAGAACGGAAAACACGCCTACATCACGCTTCCCTACTTGTTGTTCGAGCGCCAAAGGGGACTCCTGAGCATCGTGACTCAAGAGCCTAACTTGTCACGTGGCCCCTCACTCCTTCGGTCCCATACTGGTTTCCGGTCGGGGCTGATGCTGGGTGATGCATGTGCGGGGCCGGGCCCTGCCGGCATAGAACACAAGCAAGTAGGGAAGAAAAGCATAAAATCCAAGGAACTTAAAAGCAAATATTATAGTCCATACTGTCAATCTCAATACCAAACGCAAGTTTAAATGCCTCCCCGAGGCATGATGCATGTGCAGGAACCTAAAGAAGAGCAGGGATGGGACGGAGTCACTCGTCGGCGCTGGTTCCACCTTGTGGAACAGCGGGGTCGACAACGCCTTGCTTCGGCCTGGTGCTGAAGGCCCGGAACTTCTCCAGCAGCGCCTCCACGCGCCCCTTCACGGCTTCGACATCGGCAACAGCACCCTCGCCGCTCACCGGCTCTAGCAGGGCGTCGAGGTCAGTGTTGGGATCGCGGAGGTAGACGTGGGCGAAGACCCGTGTCAGCGCGGCAGAAGACAGGACGTGCGCCTCGGCCTCGGCCGCGGGGCCGATGCCGAGGACGACGTCCTTTAGAGCCTTGACCAGGAAGGGAAGCAGCTTGGCGGGGCCATCCTCGTCACCAACAAGCGGGCTGTCCAAGCCGCTCTCGTAGAGCATCTTCAGCGAAGCGCGAGCGTCCTTCTCCATGTCCGCGAAGGCCACGCGGTCTTCGGCAAGGACCTGAGCCTTGGCGTCCAGCTCGGCCTTCGTCGCCTCCAGCTCCTGCTTCCACACGCCTAGACGTTCGCGACGCTTCTTGAGCTTGGCCTCCGAGTCCGCGAGCGCCGCCTCACGCGCCTTCGCCCCCCTCTCCTGCTCTTGGCGAAGGCGAACCTCCTCTGCAAGTTGGCCCCGCAGGCCTTGCAGCTCGTCCTCCAGCGCCTTGTAGCGGTCGCGGGCCTTGACCGCTTCCCCCAGGGCCGCGTCACGAGCAATCTTCGCCTCAAGGATGGCCTGCTTCTCCTTGTCGCAGGCCGTCGAAGCCTGAACCAGCGCCGCCCGGATCGAAGCATCAGAGCGAATCCACCCCGAAGCCAGTTCCAGACGCCCGGCCACCAGGCGAGGGTCGGCGCTGAGAAGGTCCTGGCGCAGCCGGTCCAGTTCAGCAGCAGCATGCTCCAAGATGGAGGAGGAAGACGGAGAGCCTCGGCACGCTCCAGGACGACAGGAGGAGCTGAGTTTGCAGTGGCCAGCAAAACGGGAGGAGAAGGTGGCGGCGGCAAGGCTGCCGAATCCTGAGCCAGCGCTCGCTGCATCTCCCCAGCCGTGGCAGTGGCGCCAGACGAGGACACCTCAGGAGTCACCTGGGCCATGGGGGCTGAGCTCGCCCCCGCCAGAATGGCCAGACCCCCCGAGGGCAACCGACCAGGAGAAGCCCGCGCACTGCGATCGCCCCCTTTCACAGGCGGGGGCGCTGCCGCGGATGGAGCCTAAGGAGCCCGTTTCAGTTTCTTCGCCGAAGGCGTCCGCCTACTCAAGAGAAGCAATCATCAGGCCTCATTGGCAGAATGAGAAACTAGAGAACATGGATCAAGCGCTTACGGGTCATCGCCGGTGAGCTCGGGCAGCTTGTGGCTCAACTTCAAGCCAAACAGCCGGCTGGAAGGGTCGACCTTGGGAGCGGAAGGCGCGGCAGCGGACTGCCCCGGGGTAGGGGCAGGCCCGCGGGGGACCAGCCCGGTCCTGTCCTTTTTCGGGATCGGAGGCGAGCTCCCGCTACCCAGCACATCGTCGTCATCATAATCATCATCATCATCGCTCAGTGATAGGCAGAGAGTACGGGGCGAGCGCCGAGGGAAGGGAGCCCTCGACTCTCCGTCAGTCGCCCTGGAGTCGGGCCCCTCTCCCCGCTCCTCTTCGCCCTCCTCCTCGCTGGAGTCGCTGGAGGGCACGTCCACCAGTCCTTCAGAAGGCGCCACGGGCACGAGCCCGACCCCGTTGAAAACGGGCATGGACTTCACCACCTGCTCCCAGTCGCTCTGAAGAAACAAGGGCTTGGGAGCGCCCTCCAACCTTGCCGCCGTGCTCCCGACCAGAGATTGAAGAACCGCGTCCACGTCCTCTTCGTCCACAGGCACGGGGCTCGGATGAGGCCTCCACATCGGAGAAGAGTACTGCCGGAGTGGAGCCAGCTGCTGCTCCAAGAACTCCCTCAACAGTGACGCGCCAGTCAACTTCGCCGTCGCCATGTTGGCTGGCCTCAAGTCCGCATCCATCTTCTCCAACACCGGCTTCGCGCGGGGATCCGCGAGCTCCTCCCGGCACCAGTCACTCGCGCTCACGGCCTGCTCCTTGGGCAGGATCAACCGAGGGTGGATGCGCCCGGCGTCAACCAAGACCCACTTGCTCCGGAAGCCATCAACCCTCTTCCCAGGATTCGAGATGGTAATGTTGCTGCCATGCGCGACGAAGCTCGCGCACGCGGAAGGAGAGCTGCCAGAAATCCGGAGGTAGAAGTAGTGGCGCAGCAAGGCCACCGAGGGCTGCACCCCCACGTGGGCCTCGCAGTAGTAAGCGAAGATCGCCAGGAGAAGGACAGAGTTGGGGTGGAGATGCAGAGCCAGCAAGTTATAGTGGCGGAAGACAGAGAAGAAGAACTCGGAGAAGGGGGGCACCAAGCCCGCTGCGATGGCGCCCACAAAGAAAGGGTAGTAGGTGCTCCCTCGACCTTCAGGGGAGGCGGGGCCGACCTTGAACACCTCCGTCCCGACGACGCCCTGCGCCGCCGCCATCCGGCATAGCCGGGTAAAGGTGGCCTTGGACACGGTCGGCGGGTCCAGCGCAGGGGAATACCAAGCTTCGGCCAGAGGCTTGCGAGGCGCCATGGCTTCCTAGGTCGCCTAACCGGAGTAGATCTGGAAGTTTGGAGGAAGAAAGGGGAGGCGCAAGAAAGAGGATCTGAGCAGCAACCGAAGAAAGCAAGGCGAAGTCTGGGAAGATGCCTCTCCCCTGTCAACCCGCGTGGTTGCTAGGGCGCCACATCCAATCAACCGCCACGCGACGTCCAAGGCCGCAGGCTGTTAGGGCCCGCGGCGCTTCGCCCTTGCCCTTTCACCTCTCGGCACGGCCAAGTCCATGCGCGCCTTGGGCCCGGGGACTACTGTCGGCGTTCTGGGAACGGGGGTCCCCAGACTTGCCTGCCTGCGGCCTGCGGCGTGGCTCAAGTGGGGGCCCAGCACGGCCCATCTTCGTCAACACGAGGCTCAAGACCCTCGCGAGGGGCCAAGCCTCGCGAGGCGGACGACATGGCACATCCTCAGGCACAGCCTCGTCAGGCTGGCTTGCGAGGAGGCGGAGAGTTCAAGGCGGGGTACCTCGCGAGATGCCCATGACGCAAGCCATGACGACACGGGGCACCAGGCGGGTGCCAGCGTGCAGCGTCCCTCTTTCCTCTTTGGTGCAAAGGGGCAAGCGTATCAGCGGAGTACCGAGGCATCAGGCAAAGGTTGCCACTTCGGTGCAACGAGACCAAGGCCAGGAGGACTACGAGACGGAGGTCACCATGGAGCCCAGCGCGGCGTCATCACCCAGAGCCTTTGGCAGGCGAAGACTGCTTTTGTCAGGATAGATGTACTCGTTGTCCCCCTTCGAATTAGCCCGCCATTGTTGGATCCCTTCCTGCTCAATATTTGGGGAGAGGACCAGGGCCTCTATAAATAGGACTAGCCACGCACATAGCAAGGGGGGTCAGTTGGTTCGTGGGGGGGGGGGTCAGTTGGTTCGTTTGGTTCACAAGTAGAGAGAGAGAGAAAGAGGGTTACTGAACTCTTCACAACAGTTAATCACCTCAGCCAGGAACAGACCCTCGCAAGGCTATTCTTCCTTGTATTGTTCATCCTCACCAGCCCCAGGAGGCAATCCATCCACCACACACTGGAGTAGGGTATTACACCACATCTGTGGCCCGAACCAGTATAAATCTTGTGTCTTTCATGCAGTTCTTTTAGTAGTTTAGATCCCATTGAGACGGAGAGGTTGAAGGTGAGATTTCCGCGCGCACCCCAGTGTTCGAACCTTAAGGGTCTGCCGGAACCCAAAATCCGACAAATTCATCATCTTTTCAAGATGGGTCATATATCGGAGCCTTTAGGAAAGTCCACATACTCAACCATCATATAGTCTTCTATGATTGCTAACACTCACTTCATACACATGAGCAAAACGCTTCAACCGGACACGTAAGAAGTTAGGGGCTTATAGTTTCGTCTCCCAACGTTTTCACCTCAAGGGTGATGTCAACAATAATAACTCATGCTACCCATATTAAACTGGACATATGTGCCTAGATCTTTCCTCACAGCATGATGCTAGCCACAGGAAAAAATAAAAAGGAACAGAGAGAAAACTTTTGAATCTTTGCATAAAAGTAAAAGATAGGCCATTCGTAGAGGGAAGCATAGGTTCCCATGCGCTTATTTGTTTGTATGCTCAACCCCTTAGTGCAAAAGAGCGTCATGTTGCATTTCCCCTTGTGATAGCGACCTTTATTATGCAATTTGTCGCTTTTATTTTTCACCATCACAAGTTCGTGCGACGCACAATTTTCTCTTACACTAAATGATCTCACACATTTAGAAGCAATTTTTATTGCCTTTTTGCACTGATGACAACTTACTTGAGGGATCTTTCTCAATCCCTAGGTAGGTATGGTGGACTCTTGAAAATAAGATTTGGGTTTTAAGGTTTTTTGGATGCACAAGTAGTATCTCTACTTAGTGCGGAATTTTTGGCTAGCAAAGTTAGGGGGCAAGCACCACATTTTAAATGATCTATGACAATATGACTTCTACGTGAATATGAACAAACATAAATCATTATGTTGTCTTCCTTGTCCAACGTCAACAATTTTGGCATATAATATTTGAAAAAAGTCCATTTTACTACCTTGAATAAAGTGGGTGGTTCACTTTACCCCCTGATCTATTTTTCTGCTTCTTTGACCCCCCAAACAAACCCAAACTGGGCAAAACACCCCTGGCTCTATTTTCTCCACCCATTGCTGACATGACACTAGTCAACGGCGGTTTTGACCTAGGTGGGGCCCCCATGTCAGGTCTCTCTCTCTCTCTCTCCAGCCGATTTTTCTCTCTACACCCGCCGATGAGCAGAGTAGGGCCAGGCGGGCTCGACAAGCGGCGGTGGCCTGTGGGGTCGAGGCGGTGGTGGCAACCACCAACGGTGCATACTCGGGGAGGGCTCACACGACGGCGGGATGGCATGGCTGGAGGGGTCGGAGAGACGACGACAACGTGGGATGGGGCTCCTCTGGCAGGACGCCGGCATGATGGTGGGGAGAGGGCGGCGTCTCCTGGGCGACGCGGTGATGGAGGTGGCACGTGGGTGGCTTGGGCGCGGCGGCGGGATGGCGCGGCCGGCGGAGTCGGCGAGGCGGCGGTGCCACGGGGGCTGGTCGATCCTCGGCGGCGCGGGACGGGGCTTCTCTGGCAGGACGCTGGCCTTGGGCGATGCGGTGTGGGAGGTGGGGCGCGGGTGGCGCAGGCTTGGGGCAAGCTCCTTCGGGCAGCGACAGATCCGACCTAGAGAGAGAGAGAGGTGAGAGAAACCTAACAAGGGGGACCCACCCAAGTCGAAACCACCATTGACTAGTGTCACATCAGCAACGGGTGGAGAAAAACCAACCAGGGGGTGTTTTGTCCGGTTTGGGTTTGTTTGGGGGGTAAAAGAAGCAGAAAAATAGATCAAGGGGTAAAGTGAACCACCCACTTTATTCAGGGTAGTAAAATGGACTTTTTCATAATATTTTGACGGGGGCTCACAATCACAAAATATTTCTAGGATAGTATATATATGTGAATCTTCTCTTTCCTTATTAATTCTTTCATGAGTTGCATCATTAACTAATGCTATGTTTGTCAATCTCTAATAAAAGTTTCTACTTATAATTCTCCTTATATGGTTCCATCACCTACCATAAGATTAGTATATGATCTTCTTGATTTATTTACTTTCTTTTTATTTGTTACATAAAAATAAAGAAAGCAAAAACTCAAACTAAACTTTTATTATATATCTTGCACACGATTACAAGGATAGATCACTAGGCAATCTCTCAAAAAGAAAGGATCGAACTAAACTTGTATTCATCTAAAGCAAAAGATCTGTAACGCCCTCGATGTGGCTATATCTCCCACGTGTTGAAGCACGACTTAGAGGCATAACCGCATTGAAAGCAATGTCGCAAGTGAGGTAATCTTCACACAACCCATGTAGTACAATAGGGGAAAAAGATACATAGTTGGCTTACAATCGCCACTTCACACAAATACATGAATAAAGCATTACATCATCCCAATACAATCAGGGTTCGACTACGGAACCAAAATAAAAGAAGAACCCCAAATGCGACAAAGTCCCCAATCGACCCCAACTGGGCTCCACTACTGATCAACTAGAACAAAAACAACACAAAGGACAAGATCTTCAACGAGCTCCTCCTGAGCTTGGTTGCGTCATCTGCACAGACTCATCGGCACCTGCAAGCTGGTTTTGGAAGTATCTATGAGTCACGGGGACTCAGCAATCTCACACCCTCGCGATCAAGACTATTTAAGCTTATAGGTAAGGCAAGGTAAATATGTGGAGCTGCAGCAAGCGACTAGCATATATGGTGGCTAACCTGTTCGCAAAAGAGAGTGAGAAGAGAAGGCAAAAGCACGGTCGAACAACTATGATCAAGAAGTGATCCTAAAACAACCTACGTCAAGCATAACTCCAACAACCGTGTTCACTTCCCGGACTCCGCCGGTGTCACAGCCCTAGATTTGCTTGTAGCTATTTACCTGAGTGAGCAACATGCATCATGTCTAAATTTTTGAAAGTTGAATTGGGGAAAGCTGAAAGCCCCAGAAATCAATTAAAAAAATGATCAACATTAAAATCTTTCAAAGAAGTCCAAGAAAATGTTCCTCTTAGTCTCTGAAAATATTGGCAAGAGGTAAAACTTAAAACAATATTTTTGGAATCTCAGAGATATTTATTTTGGGCCTTTGATTTAATCCAATAAATATTTGAATTGGATCTATATTTATTATATAATAAATATATGTTCAGTAATTCTGATAAATTGTTGAGGGGCTTTGGAATAATCCATTTAGTCCCTGCAAAAATTATCAGAAGTAAAAAAAATAGTTTGGTTCAAAAACCAAATTAAAACCCATTTGCATAAATAGAAAACAGAAAACAAACAGGAAATTAGGAAAAGAACAGAGGCTCACCTGGACCTTACCTGGCCCACCTGTAGCCCACCCACCTGGCCCAGCGCCAGGCCACCAGCGGCCCAGCCCACCAGCACCTCGCCCGTCGTCTTCCTCCCCTCGCCCCGAAGCAGCTGCGTGCCAGCAGCAGCGCACACCGGAGGTCTCCACCTCCTGCTTCGCGGTGGCAGCCCCCCTGGCCTCCTAGCCGCGCCACGGAGACGCCCGCTGCCCCCTCGACCCTCTCTGGCTCTCCCTGGACCTCTCTCCCTCCTCTGCTCTCTCCCTACGACGCCACCGAACGCGCCCGTCGCCACCGACGCCGTTCACCGCGGCCACGGCCACCGCCTCGCCTCCCCGACGCCTCCCAAAGCTCCGCCTCGACCCACCCTTCCTCCTCACCGCTCCAAGCGATGCCGGGAGCCCTGCAGTGACGCAATTGCCGTCGTCTTCACCGACGGGCACCAAAGATCGCCGGCCCCGATTCTCCGTCTCCAGGTCGTCCCCGAGCCCACTGAGTCCTCCCTCGAGATCGCTGTGAGCTCCTGCGCCTTCCCCCTTGCTCGCCCCCTCCGTTCTCGTCCGTTAGCCGCCGCCCCACGAAACCGAGCTCCGGCCGCCGCCATGGCCGACGAGCTCCATGCTCGTGTGCTCTTCCGCCCGCCCTAGCATCACCAACATGCTCAACGCGTCCCCAGGAAGCGAACGCGCCACGCTGTTGCTCTAATGCTCGCGCTGAAACCCCGCGCCCGTGTGTCCCGAGCTGCGGCCGCCGCCTCGCTCGCCGCAGTTGCCGCTACCGGCCACCACAGCCACGGCCACAGCCACCGCTGGACGCGCCGCGTCACGGGCGTTCCAACGATCCAAACCGCGCGCGAAACCGCCCCCTGTAGCGCCTTCCCGCAGCACCTCCGCCGTCTCGGGCTTCGCCGGCGTCAAGCCGTGGACCAACTCCGGCGGATTTGAACCCGTTGACCAGGGATTTGACCTCCCCTGGTTGACTGACGTGTGGGCCAGGCCCCTTGTTAATTAGTGTTAGTTTTAGTTAGTCCTAATTAACTTAGTTACGTTAAATAGACACTGACATGCGGGCCCAGGCTCTAATTAACCTAAGTTAGTCAATTAGTCACTGACCAGTGGGTCCCACTGGTCAGGTTTGACCCGGACGCACCCTGTTGACTTGCTGATGTCACACTAACGTCAAGCTGACGCAGTAATCCTTTTCTGGGATTTTAAATAAATCAGAAATGATTTATTTATTTCAAAAAATACCCAATACTTCTAAAAATCATAGAAATTCAACCGTAACTCCAAATAAGATAAATTATATATGTAAAATTATCAGAAAAATTCAAGGAATCCATCTGTACCATTTTCATGCATGTTTGAACAATGTTTGTCCTCTGTTTTGGACAAAACAAATAAAGGGCATTTAAATAATCATATATGGAGTTTGAATTTGAATCTTGTATTCAAACCAACTTCATTTAAATCATAGCTAGTTGCATTAGCTCAAACCACAGCATATTGACATGTCATGATCATGCATCATACTGTGCATTGCATTGATTGTATTTCTTTCTCTGTTGCCGGTATTTGTCCCCTCTCGATAGACGTTGTACCGACGATGTGATCGTTGACACTGATGAAGACCCAATGATATCTTCAGAAGTGCCAGGCAAGCACAACCCCCTTGTTCATTCCGATACAAGCCCACTCTCTCGCTCCTGCTCTCTTTTACTGCATTAGGACAACAACGATTCATCTGTTACCTGTTGCGGTAGTTGAACCCCTTATCCTCTGCATGACCTGTCATTGCCACAGTAAATAGATGAAACCCACTAGCATGAGTAGGAGTTGTTTGAGCCCTGATGTGCCTACTCATTCATGCTTGTTTGTCATGCCTGCTACTGCTTAGAGTTGAGTCAGGTCCGATTCATCGGGGATGGATCGGAGGTGTGTAAACATGTCCTACTGCTGAGAGCTAAGTGTGTGAACACGATTTGGTAAAGGTAGCGGTGAGAGGCCATGTAGGAGTACATGGTGGGTTGTCTCATTGAAACCGTCCTCAGGAACTGAGTTCTGTGTTTGTGATCCATGAACAACTACTACCACACGTTGGGCCCTGAAATATGACCCCGCTCGACTTACTGACCCCTCTCGTCCTCTGTCCAGGAGTTGCAATTAGTTTCTGGTGTTTATAGGATATGTGTTGGCGGCCGTGCGTAGCGCTGACCCTAGGGGTGGGCTATGATGCAGTAGATACACTGTGGCACGGTGTACTGGGCGCCCGTTTGGTGTCTCGGGAACCCTGCACACATCGTTTGGGGCTGTGAGCGAAACTCCGGCCGGATCTCCTCGCGGATGGAACCTGAATAGGCGATAAACCTGGACTAGAGACTTGTGTGGTTAGTCAGGTCGTGGTCTACACCCACGTCGGCTTTCGCTTGAAGTTTGCCGAGCACATGTCGTGTGCAGACGCTAAGTGGTGGAAACAT
Source organism: Triticum monococcum (assembly GCA_034509565.1). NCBI lineage: Eukaryota > Viridiplantae > Streptophyta > Magnoliopsida > Poales > Poaceae > Triticum > Triticum monococcum. The sequence continues at coordinate 414,778,568 of CM067844.1, forward strand.
GTGTGACGAAGTACACCCCTGCAGGGTTATAAATGATCTATTCGAATAGCCGTGTCCGCGGTAAAGGACTTCTGGGTTGCCTATAACAGTTCATAGACAAGTGAAAGTGGATACCCTAAAACTTGCAAGATAAGCGTGAGTGCTATAGATGGCCTTCTCGTAGGGAGACGGGAGCGGATCCATAGTGGTGTATTGAATGGTGAATATGTGGACTCGTGTGCGCCACCTCAAAAGAGTTGCTTGCCATCGTAGTTCAGGTTAGCCACTGAGTCAAAGCTGGCCTGCTGCAGTTAAACTCCACCACCCCCTTTTGTTGATACCGATGCATATGTAGTTTAGTTCTGATGTAAGTCTTGCTGAGTACCTTTGTACTCACGTTTGCTTAATTTATGTTTTGCAGAGAGACTTCAGTCTCGCTAGTAGTTCCGCGTGGACTTCGACGTTTAGCTTGATACCTCAGCTACGATCTTGTGCCCTCGGCAGGATCTGGTAGATAGTCAGGCTTCTTAGCCTTTTTCATTTATAGATGTCTATACTCAGACATGTTAAGCTTCCGCATGTGCTTGTTGCTTGTATGCTCTGTATGTTGGGTCATGAGACCCATGTTTGTCATATCTCGCTCTTCGGAGCCTAATGAATTAATACTTGAGTTGTAGAGTTATGTTGTGATGCCATGTTGTATTCACACATATCGAGCATATTGTGTGTATGATTGAAATGCTTGGTAGGTGTGGGATCCGACTATCTAGTTGTTTATCCTTGGCAGCCTATCATATGGGGAAATGTAGTCTAGTGCTTCTGAGCGATAGTAGTCCGCTACAGCCTGGATCACCGGAGTCCTGCTAGCCCAGCACTACTGCTCAGGACACTTGACTGGCCGGCATGTGTTTCACTTCGTTCCTATGTCTGTCCCTTCGGGGAAATGTCACGCGGTGACATCCGGAGTCCTGCCTAGCCTGCTACAGCCGGGGTTACCGGAGTCCTGTTAGCCCAGTGCTACAGCCCGGATTCACACGCTGTTGACCGACATGCTCGAGGTTGATTCATGTATGCCTGTCCCCATGGGGTAGTGCCGCTTTGGGTTCACGACTAGCCATGTCGGCCCGGGTTCTTTGTCATATGGATGCTAACGACACTATCATATACGTGAGCCAAAAGGCGCAAACGGTCCCGGGCCAGGTAAGGTGGCACCCGTGGAAATACCGTGCGTGAGGCCACAAAGTGATATGATGTGTTACATGCTAGATCGGTGTGACCTAGGATCGGGGTCCCGACAGCGTTGGTATCAGAGCCTGACCGCCTGTAGGATTACCAAGCCAAACTGGTCGAAGTTGAGTCTAGAAATGCTTTAGTTATGTAAGGGAATTGATTGTGGAAGGGAACGTAAGGCTCTTTTTACTCCTTTACCCTATGCCCTTCTGATCTGAGTCAACCTCTTCTTTCTACGGGGATTAAGAATTAGGCCTTCTCATCTATCTATCAGGATGACGTGTTACTAAACCGTAGTTGCCTAAGATTGTTGGATTTAAGCCCAGTTCAGTTTCTATTACTTCTGTGTGTCCATAGTTGGTCTCGAACCTTGATATTGTGCTTCTGAGTGGTTATGCCACCATTTTGCAGGATGTCTCAAATCATTTTGAGCATTTATAGCCGTTATGCTGTCCGAGTCATCCTAGGTTTCTAAATAGTCTTATGCCTTTGCAAATCCCTTCCTTCTGTTCCTGATGTCCATTTGGGCCAGATCAATCACACTAATCGGTGAGTTGAGGTACTTTGTTGCCTCGACATATATGTTGGAACTATTACTATGACCCTAGGTGTTTTAGGGAGTCATCTAGTGATCGAGCCATGTTTTGTATTCCCAGTGTGTGATTCTGGCCATTATTCTCAAAAGCATCCCGTGATGCCATTTAGTTGGTAGGCATTCTATTCCTAGGTTTTGAACCCAAGACTCACCCTACCTGCTTCATGTTGATAGTGTTTGCTAGTTCCGTAGGACATTAGTAAACCTTGTGATAGACCTCGAGGTCCGTGGTATTTCCCTCTTCCAAATACTATGAACCACTTATGGTAGAAGTTCTTGAACCAAAGGATCACAACCTGAGTGCTCTTGATGAGTTCTCCATTCTATATTGTGGCTCTGCCAGTTCTACCTTTCTGCATGGGTTATCTGGAAGAAATATGTTGAGCTTTGCTCGACATACTAATCTATGCATCCACAACTCAAAAGTTATATGTTCCTTGAGTTGTCCCTCTTTAGTTGTTTTCTGACCTTCGTCTATCAATTGATAGTCAGGAATAGTTGTGCATTTGTGTTCATCGGTGCCTTTTATTCTTGTGGTCCGTCGAGCCGTTCTATTTTAGAATGACTAGGAGAAACAAACTCCAGTACCTCATCCATTTCTGGGATCGGGTCAAAGTGGTTGTATTCCGCAGATCAAAATGCCAATCCAGCTTTTGATTCTGTTCTACCCTGAGGTATTACCCACTTTATGTCAAGAGCGTCGTGAGAATTGCACATCTCTCATGAATTCTTGACGCAGTGATACTTCTTACCATCATTCTTCATTCCTCGGTTCCGTGTTGTCGCAACCGGAAAGCCGACAAGTGAGTCGTGATGTGTGAAATCAATACTCCTAGCAACTGTGTTGCTTGGTAGTTAATGGACACTATCCTCATTCTTAGCGTGTTGGTTATCAAATTATCATTCTAAGATAGATTGTGCTACCTAATCCTTATTTTCTGGTGCACACTTCGATCAATGGATTAGGATTGTGCCAATCCCTCACTCTTTGATCATATCGTCTTGCCCTGAAAAGCAAGATTGTTCTCGAGCTTAATAACATACCGGTGGTTCGTGATTTTCCGAATATCTTCTCGGAAGTGTTACCAGGTTGTCACCTGACCGTTATGTTGAGTTCGTGATCAAGAGGGTTTTTCAATAAACCACTTTTCCCCAAGAATCTGTGTTGGATACCCCTGAGCTAGTTGGCTAAGCTTAACAACAACTTGGAGAGTTGGAAGATGAAAACTTATCCGACTTAGCTCATCCCTAAGGGATATCCTTGTGTGTGTGTGTGTTGAAGAAAGATGATATCCTCACCAATTGGTCCCCGTGATCAGTTGTTGTATCTATTGTCTTGTCCAAACCTTGGTTTGAGTGTGGGCTATCGTCAAATCAAATCAGAACCAACGATGTTCGTAATGTTGTCTTACTTACGGTTGTCCCTCGAGCATACACCATTATATCTTTGGTCTGACCAATACTATCACATTGTTCACATAGTGGTGGAAGTCCAGTGATATGGAAATTACGATGAGTTGCTGTTGAGCCCATCAGCGGCATTTTGTCTCCTCCATGATTGTGTTGAACATCCAGCTAGTGTTGGAAACTTTATAAGCATTGCCCTCATGTCCCGATCATGAAGCATATGTCCGGTTGAAAGATGCGACTTCCTCTAATTCATGTGCATCTGATGTAAGTTGCCGTCGTGAATTCGAGAAAGTTTGTTTTTGCTTCCTCTGGAATCATCCCAAGTCAGTCATGCATGTGCGAAGTATTCTATGGTCTGATAGACTGATCATCTACATTCTATACGTATCCCTAGCACACCAAGCCACTGATTGATTTGTTCAAGGAGAAGAAGTTTCTTCTTAAGGGTTAGACCTACGCAAGGACTTCGATATCCTCGTTGATGGTTCCCCCTGAACTCGGTAGTGTTTCATTTTAAGACTACCAGGTGACCATGCTTGTCTAGGACAATGTGTTCACATGCTTGTAGCAGAACCGGCTCATGTTTTGGAGCTTACTACCGTAGTTCATTCCCCTGAGGATCTCGCATTGTCATCTCGTCGATTGTGTTGCAAACCTTCATTTTCCTTTCTAGACTCGATGAGTCTGGAATATCCTGACACCAACCAAATCTGAATCTCAGGCAGATATGATGGTTGGAGCATTTTCCAAGAACTATAATATTGGTCTCTCGATAACCGGTAAAGTGGATGTCGTGGCCAACACATCCAGCCGGAAGACCTATTATTGTAGTATCTCGATTGAAGAAAGTTGGCCACCTTCCCATGAGGATTTCGTAGGATTTACTCCAGAAGTTGTTCCTTATGGATCTATTGTATTCCGAAGTCCGACCACTACTTGGTGGCTATGCCGATGCTTAAAGCATGACCGTGGTAACCAGTACATCAAGGAGAACATTAGGAGCGGAGTGCTAAATGTCTCTCGGTCGATCATCCAGATTTTGTTTCCTTGGCTTCGCTAAGGTGAAATCTGAGAAAGTGTTATCTTCCTTTGCATCTGCATTATCCATCACCATTCATCATGGTGGTATGTTGAGTTGCCAGGATCCTTGACATGGATGTTGGTAAGACCTTGATGAGTATGGAAGTGCTCAAGTTCTTGAGAGCACGCTCAGGCACTAGGTTCTGATGTTGTCGTTAACTGGGATGTGCCTCCGTTCTCTCAGTTGTTCGATAGCCATCCGATTGGTGGAATCACCTTGCCGGTGAACCTTCTCCCCAGTTACTAGAATCATTCCCAACATTTGCATTTTGTTCCCAGCTCGCACCTCAGTAGTTGTTGTTCATGATCATCTTCAAAAGTGGACTTACCATGGGTCTCATCCATTTCTGATGATAAGCAAAAATCATCCATTGCGTTGTCTTCAACAAGGTAGTCCACATCATCCATTCTAGTCCGAGTATACCATTTCTTCAAGCTCCTTCACGCGATCGTTTGTGATTGCCTTAGGCTGGTATAAAGAGTTTCTATGATCTCCGAATCAAAAGTAATTCTTTTTGCCACTTAAGGGAATAATTCTGCAAGTCACCTTCCTTAAGATGTCTCGTTATGGTATCATGGCAATTATCTCCTCGCTACTTTGAAACCATGCATCATCCTACTCCAGCGTGGGTTTGTTGCGTACCAAATTGAACCTTGTCATCTGCTTCTTCTCATTGATTCTAATATGTGCCTTGTGTCTCAACTCAAGAGGTGTTTTTACGTCTCATTCCGTGGAGTTGATCTTGTATCCACCCCTGTGAGGTTGTCTTGCTCTCTTGTCGCCGTGTTGGATGAAGCTCTCGAAGCAAAGATGTCAAGATCGACATGATGCAATGAATCAACATCTTCGAGAAGGGCAATCGGATCGTGAAGATTCTTTATTGGTGTTCCCTCTATCTTCTTACCTCATGTCTTGAATCTCGGGACGAGATTCTTGTTTAGTGGGGATGAGTTGTCACAGCCCTAGATTTGCTTGTAGCTACTTACCTGAGTGAGCAACATGCATCATGTCTAAATTTTTGAAAGTTGAATTGGGGAAAGCTGAAAGCCCCAGAAATCAATTAAAAAAATGATCAACATTAAAATCTTTCAAAGAAGTCCAAGAAAATGTTCCTCTTAGTCTCTGAAAATATTGGCAAGAGGTAAAACTTAAAACAATATTTTTGGAATCTCAGAGATATTTATTTTGGGCCTTTGATTTAATCCAATAAATATTTGAATTGGATCTATATTTATTATATAATAAATATATGTTCAATAATTCTGATAAATTGTTGAGGGGCTTTGGAATAATCCATTTAGTCCCTGCAAAAATTATCAGAAGTAAAAAAAATAGTTTGGTTCAAAAACCAAATTAAAACCCATTTGCATAAATAGAAAACAGAAAACAAACAGGAAATTAGGAAAAGAACAGAGGCTCACCTGGACCTTACCTGGCCCACCTGTAGCCCACCCACCTGGCCCAGCGCCAGGCCACCAGCGGCCCAGCCCACCAGCACCTCGCCCGTCGTCTTCCTCCCCTCGCCCCGAAGCAGCTGCGTGCCAGCAGCAGCGCACACCGGAGGTCTCCACCTCCTGCTTCGCGGTGGCAGCCCCCTGGCGTCCTAGCCGCGCCACGGAGACGCCCGCGGCCCCCTCGACCCTCTCTGGCTCTCCCTGGACCTCTCTCCCTCCTCTGCTCTCTCCCTACGACGCCACCGAACGCGCCCGTCGCCACCGACGCCGTTCACCGCGGCCACGGCCACCGCCTCGCCTCCCTGACGCCTCCCAAAGCTCTGCCTCGACCCACCCTTCCTCCTCACCGCACCAAGCGACGCCGGGAGCCCTGCAGTGACGCAATTGCCGTCGTCTTCACCGACGGGCACCAAAGATCGCCGGCCCCGATTCTCCGTCTCCAGGTCGTCCCCGAGCCCGCTGAGTCCTCCCTCGAGATCGCTGTGAGCTCCTGCGCCTTCCCCCTTGCTCGCCCCCTCCGTTCTCGTCCGTTAGCCGCCGCCCCACGAAACCGAGCTCCGGCCGCCGCCATGGCCGACGAGCTCCATGCTCGTGTGCTCTTCCGCCCGCCCTAGCATCACCAACATGCTCAACGCGTCCCCAGGAAGCGAACGCGCCACGCTGTTGCTCTAATGCTCGCGCTGAAACCCCGCGCCCGTGTGTCCCGATCTCCGGCCGCCGCCTCGCTCGCCGCAGTTGCCGCTACCGGCCACCACAGCCACGGCCACAGCCACCGCTGGACGCGCCGCGTCGCGGGCGTTCCAACGAGCCAAACCGCGCGCGAAACCGCCCCCTGTATCGCCTTCCCGCAGCACCTCCGCCGTCTCAGGCTTCGCCGGCGTCGAGCCCTGGACCAACTCCGGCGGATTTGAACCCGTTGACCAGGGATTTGACCTCCCCTGGTTGACTGACGTGTGGGCCAGGCCCCTTGTTAATTAGTGTTAGTTTTAGTTAGTCCTAATTAACTTAGTTACGTTAAATAGACACTGACATGCGGGCCCAGGCTCTAATTAACCTAAGTTAGTCAATTAGTCACTGACCAGTGGGTCCCACTGGTCAGGTTTGACCCGGACGCACCCTGTTGACTTGCTGACATCACACTGACGTCAAGCTGATGCAGTAATCCTTTTCTGGGATTTTAAATAAATCAGAAATGATTTATTTATTTCAAAAAATACCCAAAACTTCTAAAAATCATAGAAATTCAACCGTAACTCCAAATAAGATAAATTATATATGTAAAATTATCAGAAAAATTCAAGGAATCCATCTGTACCATTTTCATGCATGTTTGATCAATGTTTGTCCTCTGTTTTGGACAAAACAAATAAAGGGCATTTAAATAATCATATATGGAGTTTGAATTTGAATCTTGTATTCAAACCAACTTCATTTAAATCATAGCTATGCATTAGCTCAAACCACAGCATATTGACATGTCATGATCATGCATCATACTGTGCATTGCATTGATTGTATTTCTTTCTCTATTGCCGGTATTTGTCCCCTCTCGATAGACGTTGTACCGACGATGTGATCGTTGACACTGATGAAGACCCAATGATATCTTCAGAAGTGCCAGGCAAGCACAACCCCCTTGTTCATTCCGATACAAGCCCACTCTCTCGCTCCTGCTCTCTTTTACTGCATTAGGACAACAACGATTCATCTGTTACCTGTTGCGGTAGTTGAACCGCTTATCCTCTGCATGACCTGTCATTGCCACAGTAAATAGATGAAACCCACTAGCATGAGTAGGAGTTGTTTGAGCCCTGATGTGCCTACTCATTCATGCTTGTTTGTCATGCCTGCTACTGCTTAGAGTTGAGTCAGGTCTGATTCATCGGGGATGGATCGGAGGTGTGTAAACATGTCCTACTGTTGAGAGCTAAGTGTGTGAACACGATTTGGTAAAGGTAGCGGTGAGAGGCCATGTAGGAGTACATGGTGGGTTGTCTCATTGAAACCGTCCTCAGGAACTGAGTTCTGTGTTTGTGATCCATGAACAGCTACTACCACACGTTGGGCCCTGAAATATGACCCCGCTCGACTTACTGACCCCTCTCGTCCTCTGTCCAGGAGTTGCAATTAGTTTCTGGTGTTTATAGGATATGTGTTGGCGGCCGTGCGTAGCGCTGACCCTAGGGGTGGGCTATGATGCGGTAGACACACTGTGGCACGGTGTACTGGGCGCCCGTTTGGTGTCTCGGGAACCCTGCACACATCGTTTGGGGCTGTGAGCGAAACTCCGGCCGGATCTCCTCGCGGATGGAACCTGAATAGGCGATAAACCTGGACTAGAGACTTGTGTGGTTAGTCAGGTCGTGGTCTACACCCACGTCGGCTTTCGCTTGAAGTCTGCCGAGCACATGTCGTGTGCAGACGCTAAGTGGTGGAAACATGTGTGACGAAGTACACCCCTGCAGGGTTATAAATGATCTATTCGAATAGCCGTGTCCGCGGTAAAGGACTTCTGGGTTGCCTATAACAGTTCATAGACAAGTGAAAGTGGATACCCTAAAACTCGCAAGATAAGCGTGAGTGCTATGGATGGCCTTCTCGTAGGGAGACGGGAGCGGATCCATAGTGGTGTATTGAATGGTGAATATGTGGACTCGTGTGCGCCACCTCAAAAGAGTTGCTTGCCATCGTAGTTCAGGTTAGCCACTGAGTCAAAGCTGGCCTGCTACAGTTAAACTCCACCACCCCCTTTTGTTGATACCGATGCATATGTAGTTTAGTTCTGATGTAAGTCTTGCTGAGTACCTTTGTACTCACGTTTGCTTAATTTATGTTTTGCAGAGAGACTTCAGTCTCGCTAGTAGTTCCGCGTGGACTTCGACGTTTAGCTTGATACCTCAGCTACGATCTTGTGCCCTCGGCAGGATCTGGTAGATAGTCAGGCTTCTTAGCCTTTTCATTTATAGATGTCTGTACTCAGACATGTTAAGCTTCCGCATGTGCTTGTTGCTTGTATGCTCTGTATGTTGGGTCATGAGACCCATGTTTGTCATATCTCGCTCTTCGGAGCCTAATGAATTAATACTTGAGTTGTAGAGTTATGTTGTGATGCCATGTTGTATTCACACATATCGAGCATATTGTGTGTATGATTGAAATGCTTGGTAGGTGTGGGATCCGACTATCTAGTTGTTTATCCTTGGCAGCCTATCATATGGGGAAATGTAGTCTAGTGCTTCTGAGCGATAGTAGTCCGCTACAGCCCGGATCACCGGAGTCCTGCTAGCCCAGCACTACTGCTCAGGACACTTGACTGGCCGGCATGTGTTTCACTTCGTTCCTATGTCTGTCCCTTCGGGGAAATGTCACGCGGTGACATCCAGAGTCCTGCCTAGCCTGCTACAGCCCGGGTTACCGGAGTCCTGTTAGCCCAGTGCTACAGCCCGGATTCACACGCTGTTGACCGACATGCTCGAGGTTGATTCATGTATGCCTGTCCCCATGGGGTAGTGCCGCTTTGGGTTCACGACTAGCCATGTCGGCCCGGGTTCTTTGTCATATGGATGCTAGCGACACTATCATATACGTGAGCCAAAAGGCACAAACGGTCCCGGGCCAGGTAAGGTGGCACCCGTGGAAATACCGTGCGTGAGGCCACAAAGTGATATGATGTGTTACATGCTAGATCGGTGTGACCTAGGATCGGGGTCCCGACAGCCGGAAAGAGACCATCACGGTTACACACGCGGTTGATGTATTTGAATTAAGTTAATGTTTAAGTTATCTACAACCGGACATTAACAAATTCCCATCTACCCATAACGGCGGGCACGACTTTCGAAAGTTCAAATCCCTGCAGGGGAGTCCCAACTTAGCCCATCACAAGCTCTCACGGTCAACGAAGGAATAGACCTCCACCCGAGACGTTCCGATCAGACTCGGTATCCCGGTACAACAAGACAATTCGACCGGGTAAAACTAAACCAGCAACACCGCCCGAATGTGCTGACAAATCCCGATAGGAGCTGCACATATCTCTTTCTCAGGGCACAATCAGATGAGACATCCTACGAGTAAAACCAACCCTCAAGTTGCCCCGAGGTGGCCCCGCAGTCTACTCGGTCGGACCAACACTCAGAGGAGCACTGGCCCGGGGGGGGGGGGGGGTTAAAATAAAGATGACCCTTGAGTCTGCAGAACCCAAGGGAAAGAAAAGGCTAGGTGGCGAATGGTAAAACCAATGTTGGGAATTGCTGGAAGAGCTTTACTTAAGGCGAACTGTCAAGGGGTTCCCATTATAGCCCAACCGCATAAGGGACGTGAAATCCGGGAACATAACACCGATATGACGGAAACTAGAGCGGCAAGAGTGGAACAAAACACCAGGCATAAGGCCGAGCCTTCCACCCTTTACCAAATATATAGATGCATTAATTAAATAAGATATATTGTGATATCCCAACAAGTAAACATGTTCCAACAAGGAACAACATCTCCATGTTCTAACAAGGAACAAACTTCAATCTTCACCTGCAACTAACAACGCTATAAGAGGGGTTGAGCAAAGCGGTAGCATAGCCAAACAACGGTTTGCTAGGACAAGGTGGGTTAGAGGCTTGGTTCAACAACATGGGAGGCATGATAAGCAAGTGGTAGGTATCGCAGCATAGGCATAGCAAAAGAGCGAGCATCTATCAAAGCAAAGATAGAAGTGATTTCGAGGGTATGATCATCTTGCCTGAAATCCCGCAAGGAAGAAGAACGAGTCCATGAAGAAGACAAACGGACATAGACGAACGGGTCCTCACTAACACGACGTAACCGGATCCAACCCGAAGAAGCAAACACCGGAAAAGAAAGCACACACATAGTAAACAACCAACACATAAACATGGTATGATATGCAGGATGCGGTATGCGATGCATATGCATGATTGGACAAGGAATGCATGAACCTGGCCTCAACTTGGAAAACCGAGTGTGCCACTGGAAAGATGAGGTGATTTCGGTTGAAATCGATATAAAGATCACCGGAATCGGAGTTACGGTTTGGAAATGGCGAGCCATTCAAATATGGACACGGTCTGCGATTTACATGCTACAGCATCTAAATGCAATGAGATGAACATGCTATAGCATGCAAACATGGCATCAAAATACATGGCAGGAATCCATTCAAGATGCTTAAAAAAAATCTAGCACTGAGCTACGGCCAATTCATCCATTAACAGGTTCAAACAAGCATGGCAAAAACGCAAATGGTAAAACAGATCTCAGACTTAGTGAAATTAACACTTGTCTGAAATTTCAGACCAGGTAGCCCTCTTCGGAGCAACGAAACAACATGCTATAGGACCTGAACATGACAAAGTAAAACATGGCATGGAGCTACTCAAAGAGGTTAACAAAAGTCCCTTAGTGACCTTGAGCCAAAAGGGATCACAAATTATACTAACAAGCACATGAACATAGCAAAAACATAATCAGTTTTCAGACTTAGTGAAAACTGGGACATGCTGAAATCATAACTCAAGTAGGCATGTTTACGAGCTCGATGCACTCACTACGGAGCAAGTCATGGCAAGACAAGCATACATCTGTCAAGAAGGCATAAAATGCAAGCTCAACATGGCAAGAACAATGGCATGGCATGCACCGATCAACTACAATAACATCGGCAAAATCGCAAACAAGTTGACGATCTGCCCAGATTCACAACGAAGCAAAAGTAGAGCTCGATTGACTCAAGCTAGGGTGCTCCATATATGCAAACAAAGACATGGATGGATAGAGCACTACAATATTAACAAAACTCCTTTACTGATCATCCTCAAAAGAGGCACGGGTCACTAGGAAACAACACGAACATATGGCATCATGAGATAAACAATCCCAGGACTTAGTGAAATTACTAAGTCCCTGAAAACAGAATTATCGAGTGCCTCACTTTGCAAGCTTGCACGAGTCACCACACACATCACAAAAATACATGGGTTGCACCTCTGGAAAGATGACAAAACCCTTAACAAAACATAGGTAGAGCTCATGGGCATATCATGCAGACAACAATCATGGCAAAAATGACAAATGTCTAAGATGAAGTAGCAGATCTGACAATTACTCAAGTAGCCTCCTTCTAACAGCATTTCGGGCATCAAGATGAACTCAAATGAAAATGATGCAATGGAATGAAATGATGTACTCTCTGAAATGAACATTTTGATATGCTATATGTCAAAAACGGAGTTACGGATGCGAAGATATAGCAAGACGAACATGAGCACTTGGATCTGGGATTTCAGGGGCTTAGTAGAAATATCACCTCCATGAAAGTCAACGCGGGACGGAGGGATCCGGGATGGAGTGGTGCAGATCTGTGACGGGTGTTTCGTTCGGGGTGCGGTGGATCTCGTCCCGATCCACCGGAGAGGACGACGATGGCCGGAGGGAGGACGCGGTCGCCGGAGTGTGGCGCCGGTCATCGGAGACGGGCGCGCCAGCGAAGAGCTCGGCGCCGGCGAGGTGGGGCACGACGGCACACGCACGGAAGCCGAGGTCGGCGGCGCGGCGAGGCGCAACGGCGAAGGCGGCGGTGGAGAAGGCGGCGGTGGCGGAGCAAGGCAAAGGCGGCGGCCGGGGCTTGCGGTGGCGGCGGCGGGCGGCTGCGCCGGCGATGGAGGCGGCGGCGAACAGAGGCGCGTGAGCCACGCGCTTGCCGAGGCGGCGGCGCGCAGATCCGGGCCCGGGCGGGCCTACCTCGGGTCCGGCGGGCCACGGGAGGAGGTGCGGTGAGGTGGGGCGCGGCACGGGCGACGTGGCACCGCGGGATTGGAGGAGGGAGCCGGCGGAGCTGACATGGCGGCTCCCCATTGGACGGGGTGAGGTGGCCGGCTGGGTGGACGCGTCCGGCCGCCGGGCGAACATGTCTGGCGGCGCGGAGAGAGGTAAGATCTAGGGTTCATCCGCGAATTTCGGGAGGGGAGCACCTATTTATAGATAGAGGGAGCTAGGTGAGTCCAAATGAGGTGCGGTTTTTGGCCACGCGATCGTGATCGAACGTTCTAGATGATGGAGCAGGGTTAGGTGGGTTTTGGGCCAAATTGGAGGGGTGTTGGGCTGCAACACACACGAGGCATTTTTGGTCCCTCGGTTAACCGTTGGAGTATCAAACGAAGTCCAAATGATACAAAACTTGACAGGCGGTCTACCGGTAGTAACCCAAGGCCGTTTGGCAAGTCTCTGTCCAATCCGGAAATGTTTAATCCCCACACACGAAAGAAAGCTAGAATTGACCACCGGAGGAGAACGAAGCGCCGGAATGCAAAACGGACAACGGGGAAAATGCTCGGATGCATGAGACGAACACGTATGCAAATGAAATGCACATGATGACATGATATGGAATGCATGACACGCAAGCAATGACAAGGCAACAACAGAGAATAACTGGATGACACCTGGCACGTTGGTCTCGGGGCGTTACAAGATCAAACTAAAATAACTAAAGGAAAAAGATAGTGGGGATGATACGATACCGGGGCAACTCCCCCAGGCTTGGCGGAAGCCAAGGGGAGTGCCCATACCCGATACTCAATTTTCTTTTTGTGATGAAGAAGAAGATAGTGGTGATGGTAATTGTGCCTTCAACTTTTTCATATTGTAGTTGAGGAGGGAAATTTCCTCCTTTAAATCGTCGACTTCCAGCTCCAGCTTTAAGATCTTATCACATAAATCCCCTTTCCTTTTCTGCTGAAAACGAAAAGGAATAGATTGGTTTTTAGACCGGTTAGTTCTCTTAGGGAGACTTGACTTCTTGAACTCCACGTGCATATCCCCAGGTTGAGGTACAGGGACATCCTCCACCTCCGAGCTTGAATCATCGATCCTCATCAAGTGAGCGTCCTCCTCGTCATCTGTAGTTCGACCATAGGGAGATAGGTCCCCATAGGTCTTTGGGTCAGCAACGGGATGTGAGACAAAGCTCTCTCCGCCGGAGTCTTGGGACGACATATTTTCAGAACTGTGCAGAAAACATCAAGAAAGAAGAACAAAAGATTTCTCCGTGATACAATGGTCAACAGGTTCAGGGGTATATAAAGATTTTTTCTCTTGGGAAACAAGCAAGTTTTAGAAAAATGGAGTCAGGAAGGTACCCCAGGTGGGCACAACCCACCTGGGCGCGCCTGGCTGCTAGGCGCGCCCTGGTGTCTTGTGCCCACCAGGGTACGCTTCCTGGAAGTTTCTTATTTTCCTAATTTTCTAAATATTCCAAAACTGACAAAAAATATTTTTGCGGATTTTTCGGAGTCCGTTTACTTACCGTATCACATACCTTCTTATTTTCATGATTCTGGAGTGTTTCGAAAGGACTCTTTTATGTGTTCTTGCAGTGTCATAATTTGGATAACATTACTTTCAACATTAATGGGCGTACCTTAGATATAATGTTTTATTCGTTGCCCGTTAACAACCTTCGGGTTAGTACCTTCGGCATTATTTATTTTGATAGCTCCAGAACGATAAACCTCCTCGATGACATATGGGCCTTCCCGTTTTGAGAGGAGTTTTCCTGCAAAGAATCTGAAACGAGAGTTGTACAAAAGAACATATTCTCTGACTTTAAACTCACGCTTTTGGATTCTTTTGTCATGCCATCTTTTAACTTTTTCTTTCAATAATTTTGCATTTTCATAAGTTTGGATTCTCCATTCATCTAATGAGCTAATATCAAATAACCTCTTTTCACCGACAAGTTGGAAATCATAATTGAGTTCTTTGATTGCCCAATAAGCTTTATGTTCTAACTCAAGAGGCAAATGCCAAGCTTTTCGATAAACCATTTTATAAGGAGACATACCCATAGGATTTTTATATGTTGTTCTATAAGCCCAAAGTGCATCATCTAATTTCTTAGACCAATTCTTCCGGGACCTATTGACAGTCTTTTGCAAGATTAATTTTATTTCTCTATTTCTAAGTTCAACTTGACCACTAGATTGAGGATGATAAGGTGATGCAATTCTATGGTTAACATCATACTTGGCAAGCCTTTTACGGAAAGAACCATGAATATAGTGTGAACCACCATCAGTCATTAAATATCTAGGGACTCCCAACCTTGAGAAAATAACTTCCTTAAGCATTTTAATAGAGGTGCTGTGATCAACACTATTGGTTGGAATGGCTTCTACCCATTTAGTAATATAATCAACAGCCACCAAAATATGTGTATACCCGTTAGAGGAAGGAAAAGGTCCCATGTAATCAAATCCCCAAACATCAAATGGTTTAATATCAAGTGAATAATGCACATGCATTTCTTGACGCTTACCAATATTACCTATTCTTTGACATTCATCACAAGCCAAGTCGAACTTACGGGCATCCTTGAAGAGAGCAGGCCAATAAAATCCAGATTGCAATACCTTGTGAGCAGTTCTATCTCCAGCATGATGTCCTCCATAGGCTTCGGAGTGACATTTCTGTAGGATTTGTCCTTGTTCATGCTCAGGTACACAACGTCTAATAATACAATCTACTCCTTCTTTATAAAGATGCGGGTCATCGCAAAAGTAATGTCTTAAATCATAAAAGAATTTTTTTCTTTTGTTGATATGTAAAACTAGGTGGTAAATATTTAGCAAGAATGTAATTAGAATAGTTAGCATACCAAGGAGTGTTGTGAGCAACATTTATTGCAGCTAACTACTCATCAGGAAAACTATCATCAATAGGTAGTGGGTCATCGCGCACATTTTCAAGCCTAGACAAATTATCAGCTATGGGGTTCTCGGCTGCCTTTCTATCAGTGATATGTAAATCAAATTCTTGTAGCAAGAGAACCCATCGAATAAGTCTAGGTTTAGCATCTTTCTTTTCCATAAGATATTTAATAACATCATGGTCTGTGTGCACAACTACTTTTGAATCAACAATGTAAGATCTTAATTTATCACAAGCAAACACCACCGCTAAGAATTCTTTTTAGTAGTAGCATAAATTCGTTGAGCACTGTCTAGAGTTTTACTAGCATAATGAATAACATTTAGTTTCTTATCAACTCTTTGTCCTAGAACAACACCAACAACATAATCACTAGCATCACACATAATTTGAAAAGGCAAGTTCCAATTAGGTGGTTGAACAATAGGTGCAGAAATTAAGGATTTCTTGAGTGTTTCAAAGGCTTCTAAACAATCATCATAAAAAACAATGTCCTTTTGCAAAAGATTCGTAAGAGGCCTAGAAATTTTAGAAAAGTCTTTGATAAATCTCCTATGGAAACCAACATGACCTAGGAAACTACGAACACCTTTGATATCTTTAGGACATGGCATTTTCTCAATTGCATCAACCTTAGCTTTGTCCACATCAATACCTCTTTCAGAAATTTTATGACCCAAGACAATACCTTCATTAACCATAAAGTGGCACTTCTCCCAATTCAAGACAAGATTTGTTTATTCACATCTCTGCAAAACTCGATCAAGATTGCTTAAAGAATCATCAAAAGACTTCCCATAAATAGAGAAGTCATCCATGAAAACCTCAACAATCTTTTCACAAAAGTCAGAGAATATAGTAGTCATACATCTTTGAAAGGTAGCAGGTGCATTACATAAACCAAAAGGCATATGTCTGTAAGCATAAGTTCCAAAGGGACGAGTGAAAGTGGTCTTTTCTTGATCAGGTTGAGAAACAGGTATTTGCGAAAAACCAGAATATCCATCAAGGAAGAAAAAATGTGTGTGCTTAGATAATCTTTCTAGCATTTGATCAAGAAAAGGCAGAGGGTAATGATCTTTTTTGGTTGCTTTGTTTAATTTTCTAAAATCAATTACCATTCTATAACCTATAACAATTCTTTGTGGAATAAGTTCATTCTTATCATTAGGAACAACAGTAATACCTCCCTTTTTGGGGACACAATGAATATGACTTACCCATCTACTATCAGCTATGGGATAGATTATACCAGCTTCCAGAAGTTTTAACATTTTCGTTCTTACCACTTCCTTCATCTTCGGATTTAACCGACGTTGGTGATCAACAACGGGTTTAGCATCAGGTTCCACATTAATTTTGCGCTGACTTAGAGTGGAACTAATGCCCTTTAAATCATCAAGTGTATATCCAATAGCAGCCTGGTGCTTCCTTAGAACTTTCAATAATATTTATTCTTCATGTTCTGAAAGGTAGCACTAATAATAACAGGATATATCTTCTTTTCATAAAGATAAGAATATTTCAAAGTGTCTGGCAATTGTTTTAATTCAAACAGAGGAACACCTTTAGGTGGAGGAGGACCTCCTAGAGTTTGAATAGGCAAATTGTGTTTAAGAAGAGGACGTTGTTCAAAGAAAATCTTATCTATTTCATTTCTTTCATGCATATGTAAATCATTTTCATGGTCTAGCAAATATTGTTCTAAAGGATCAGTAGGTGGTACAGCAATAGAAGCAAGACCAATTATTTCATCCTCGTTAGGCAATTCTTTTTCATGAAGCTTTCTACTAAACTTGGAAGAATTAAAATCATGAGACTCATCACCAAAACTAACACCAACAGTTTGTTTCTCATAGTCTATCTTAGCATTAACGGTGTTCAAGAAAGTCCTACCAAAGATAATGGGGCAAAAGTCATCTTGGGGAACCAAGAACAAGAAAATCAGTAGGGTATTTTATTTTCCCACACATTCAACATATCTAACAATCCCAATTGGTGATATGGTGTCTCTATTAGCAAGTATAATAGTAACATCTATTTCTTCTATCTCTGCGGGTGCGATGTCATTCATAATTTCTTGATATAAGGTGTAAGGAATAGCATTCATGCTAGCACCTATGTCACATAAACCATGATAACAATGATCTCCTATTTTAACTGAGACAACGGGCATGCCAACACTAGGTCTATGTTTATCCTTTTTACCAGGGTTGGCAATTCTAGCAGCTTCTTCGCAGAAGTAAATAACATGCCCATCTATATTTTCTTCCAAGAGATCCTTAACCATAGCAATACTAGGTTCTACTTTAATTTGTTCATCAGGTTTAGGTGTTCTAATGTAGCTTTTGTTGACCACAGTTGAAACTTTAGCATGTTCCTTTATCCTAACAGGGAAAGGTGGTTTCTCAATATAAGTAGTAGGAACAACTGGGTCTACATTGTAAAGTATAGTTTCTTCTTTAACTGGTATTGGTTCTTTAATTTCTGCTTTAATAGGTGGGTGATATTTAAACCACTTCTCTTTAGGGAGATCAACATGAGTAGCAAATGATTCACAAAAGGAGGCTACTATCTCAGAGTCAAGTCCATATTTAATGCTAAACATTTGAAAAGCATCGGTATCCATAAAAGATTTAACACAATCATACTTAAGTTTAATACCTGAGTCTTTACCTTCATCGAGTTCCCAATCTTCAGTTTTTCGTTTAATTCTTTCCACAAGATCCCACCAGAATTCAATAGTCTTCTTCATAAAGGAACCAGCACAAGAAGTATCAAGCATGGTTTAATCATTACGAGAAAGCCGGGCATAAAAATCTGGATAATAATTTCTCTTCAGAGCTCATGATTGGGGCATGAATGTAACATTGACTTAAGCCTCCCCCAAGCTAGAGCGGTACTTTCTCCTTCATGAGGCCAATAATTATATATATAATTCCGATCACGATGCACTAGTGTCAAGGGTGTCGTGCGACATATGCCAAAGGATGGCTTATCATGGTGGTGGACAGTAAGACGTTGCCGGTGCCAAGAAACGGGATGAGGCATAGACACGTACGCCGGTGATCTTTACCCAGGTTTGGGGCTCTCCTAGGAGATAACACCCCTAGTCCTGCTCTGTGGGGTCTTCGCATGATCACTCAAGGAACAATGGTGGCTACAAGCTTGCTCCTTGAGCTGTTTCTACAGAGGGGGAAGAAGAACAAGGCTAGCCCAAGCGATCCTCTCTTTGTGGGTGTGTATGTGTGGACTAAAATCTGAACCCCTTGCATGGGTGCCCTGGGGGGTTTATATAGGCCTACCCCCCAGGGGTACAACAGTAATCTGGCTGGGTGCAGGACCTGGCTGCCAGTGTCTATGGTCGCCGGCTTCTCCGCTGGCCGCTGATAACCCACAAGTATAGGGGATCGCAACAGTTTTCGAGGGTAAAGTATTCAACCCAAATTTATTGATTCGACACAAGGGGAGCCAAAGAATATTCTCAAGTATTAGCAGCTGAGTTGTCAATTCAACCACACCTAGAAACTTAGTATCTGCAACAAAGTGTTTAGTAGCAAAGTAATATGATAGTAGTGGTAACGGTAGCAAAAGGTAACAGTAGTAAAAGTAATGTTTTTGGTATTTTGTAGTGATGATAGCAATAGCAACGGGAAAGTAAATAAGTGAAGAACAATATATGGAAAGCTCGTAGGCAATGGATCGGTGCTGGAGAATTATGCCGGATGCGGTTCATCATGTAACAGTCATAACCTAGGGTGACACAGAACTAGCTGCAGTTCATCAATGTAATGTAGGCATGTATTCCGAATATAGTCATACGTTCTTATGGAAAAGAACTTGCATGCCATCTTTTGTCCTACCCTCCCGTGGCAGCGAGGTCCTTACGGAAACTAAGGGATATTAAGGCCTCCTTTTAATAGAGAACTGGAACAAAGCATTAACACATAGTGAATACATGAACTCCTCAAACTACGGTCATCACCGGTAAGTATCCCGATTATTGTCACTTCGGGGTTAATGGATCATAACACATAATAGGTGACTATAGACTTGCAAGATAGGATCAAGAACTCTCATATATTGATGAAAACATAATAGGTTCAGATCTGAAATCATGGCACTCGGGCCCTAGTGACAAGCGTTAAGCATAGCAAAGTCATAGCAACATCAATCTCAGAACATAGTGGATACTAGGGATCAAACCCTAAAAAAACTAACTCGATTACATGATATATCTCATCCAACCCATCACCGTCCAGCAAGCCTACGATGGAATTACTCATGCACAACGGTGAGCATCATGAAATTGGTGATGGAGGAAGGTTGATGATGATGGCGACGGATTCCCCTCTCCGGAGCCCCGAACGGACTCCAGATCAGCCCTCCCGAGAGGTTTTAGGGCTTGGTGGCAGCTCCGTATCATAAAACGCGATGAATTCTTCTCTCTGATTTTTCTCTCCCCAAAACACAATATATAGAGTTGGAGTTGGAGTCGGAGGAGCTCCAGGGGACAGGTGGTGGCCCCCCTGGCCTTCATCTTTTGCAGGTATTTTTTATATTTTACGAAAGGTTGCTCCGTGAAGTTTCCGGTCATTCCGAGAACGTTTGTTTCTGCACATAAATAACACCATGGTAATTCTGCTAAAAACAGCGTCAGTCCGGGTTAGTTCCATTCAAATCATGCAAGTTAGAGTCCAAAACAAGGGCAAAAGTGTTTGGAAAAGTAGATACGATGGAGACGTATCAACTCCCCCAAGCTTAAACCTTTGCTTGCCTCTGACAAACTGAAAGTGATAAAGAAAAACTTTTACAAACTCTGTTTGCTCTTATTGTTGTAAATATGTAAAGCCAACATTCAAGTTTTCAGCAAAGATTATAACTAACCACATTCGCAATAATGCTTAGGTCTCAAGTTTACTCATATCAATAGCATAATCAACTAGCGAGCAATAATAATAAATCTCGGATGACAACACTTTCTCAAAACAATCATAATATGATATAACAAGATGGTATCTCGCTAGCCCTTTCTGAGACCGCAAAACATAAATGCATAGCCCCTTTAAAGACCAAGGAATGACTAGACATTGTAATTCATGGTAAAAGAGATCTAGTCAAGTCATACTCAATGTAAACTAACAATAATGAATGCAAATGACAACGGTGCTCTCCAACTGGTGCTTTTTAATAAGAGGATGATGACTCAGCGTAAATAGATAGGCCCTTCGCGGAGGGAAGCAGGGATTTGTAGAGGTGCCAGAGCTCGGTTTTGAAGTAGAGGTGAATAATATTTTGAGCGGTATACTTTCATTGTCAACATAACAACCAAGAGATGGCGATATCTTCCATGCTACACACATTATAGGTGGTTCCCAAACACAATGGTAAAGTTTATACTCCCCTTCCACCAACAAGCATCAATCCATGGCTTGCTCGAAACAACGAGTGCCTCCAACTAACAAGAGTCCCAGGGGGAGTTTTGTTTGCAATTATTTTGATTTAGTTTGCATAAAGCATGGGACTGGGCATCCCGGTGACCAGCCACTTTCTCGTGAGTGAGGAGCGGAGTCCACTCCTCTTGAGAATAGCTCGCCTAACATGGAAGATACATACATCCCTAGTTGATACATGAGCTATTCGAGCATACAAAATAGGATATTTATTTGAAGGTTTAGAGTTTGGCACATAAAAATTTACTTCGAACGGTAGGTAGATACCGTATATAGGTAGGTATGGTGGACTCATATGGAATAACTTTGGGGTTTATGGAGTTGGATGCACAAGCAGTATTCCCGCTTAGTACAGGTGAAGGCTAGCAAAAGACTGGGAAGCGACCAGCTAGAGAGCGGCAACAGTCATGAACATGCATTAAAATTAATCAACACCGAATGCAAGCATGAGTAGGATATAATCCACCATGAACATAAATATCGTGAAGGCTATGTTGATTTTGTTTCAACTACATGCGTGAACATGCGCCAAGTCAAGTCACTTAAATCATTCAGAGGAGGATACCACCCTATCATACCACATCACAACCATTTTACTAGCATGTCGGCACGCAAGGTAAACCATTATAACTCATAGCTAATCAAGCATGGCACAAGAAACTATGATATCTAGTTGTCATTGCAAACATGTCTATTCATAATAGGCTGAATCAGGAACGATGAACTAATCATATTTACAAAAACAAAAGAGGTCGAGTTCATACCAGCTTTTCTCATCTCAGTCAGTCCATCATATATCGTCATAATTATCTTTCACTTGCACGACCGAACGATGTGAATAATAATAATTGTGCATGTGCATTGGACTAAGCTGGAATCTGCAAGCATTCAATAAACAGGAGAAGACAAGGCAATATGGACTATTTTGTCAGATCAACAATAATGCATATAAGAGCCACTTCAACAATTTAATCATGGTCTTCTCCTATCGACCCCCAAAGAAAAGAAAAGAAATAAAACTATTTACACGGGAGAGCTCCCAACAAGTAAAAGAAGAACATGAAATCTTTTTGGGTTTTCTTTTTAATTACTACTACAAGCATTGGAAGTAAACTAATTAGAAGCTACAACTATTTTTTTTTGGTTTTTCTTAAGGTTTATTAAACACACAAAAAGAAAGCATAAAAAGAAAATAAACTAGCATGGATGATACAATGAAAAAGTATGAGCACTGACATCTAGCAACGAGTGTGTGAGCATAAATGTAATGTCGGTGGGAAATACGTACTCCCCCAAGCTTAGGCTTTTGGCCTAAGTTGGTCTATGGCCACGACTGGCCTGGCGGATATCCATAATAATAGTTGGGGTCGTACTGCGAAGAAGAAGACGACTCCGATTGCCACTGGTTGGCAATCATCTCCGGATCCCACTGGTAATTAGACTGTCGTGAAGGATCAACTAGTGGTTCTGGCTCTGGCTCCATAGCTGGTGCAGGGTTCCGGTAGGCGTGTGTAGCCTTTAACGGAACAAGGTACTGGCCTGCAGATAAATCAAACAAAGAAGGAGCAGGTAGGGTAATAGTCTCAGATGATGTTTATCAAAGAACAATTTGTATTTAAGCTCTCCTTCCCTGTTCTTAACAATAAAATCATGTGCCACCATACTTTTATAATCTAAATAAACACGAGGCAACACTTTTTCTTCCTTCTCATAATGCCTAATAGGCATGTTAAAATGTGCAGCAAGGCGTGAAGCATAGATGCCTCCAAAGATGGGCCCCTTTGTACAATTCAGACTTAACCGTTTAGCAATAATGCCGCCCATACTAACAGAGTTATCATCGTATAAACCGTGGAGCAAAATAATAATATCAGGGACACTAAGGTTTCCACAGTTTCCGCGACCAATTAAACAACGACTAGCAAATAATGCAAAATAGCGTAAAACAGGAAAATGTATGCTAGTGATTCGTGCATCGGAAACATTCCTTGTTTCCCCTATAGTGATAGTGTCAATAAACCCATCCACATCCTCACGATGTGGTTCCTCTGTCTTTCCCTCGAAAGGGACTAAACAAACCCGACAAAAATCATAAAGTGACATCTCCTTATGCTCATCATATAAATGAAACTCCACCGTAGGTGGTGAGCTCCTAGAATGGAAATGAAAGTTTTGCACAAAGATATTTGTGAGTAAGAGATACTGATCGCATTGGTCGTGGAGGAAAGCGGTGAGGCCTGCATTCTTAGCCAATTCATAAAAATCTTCATAAATCCCGGCCGCTCTCAAGAAATCATCGGAAGGCCATTCACATGACCGAACCTCCGCGGTGCGAGGCAGATTATACTTAGGCTTCGGTGCCTTTTCCTTCGAGCTTCGGCTCGATGAGCACCTCAAAAGTCTCTTCATCATTTTTTGAAGAATTCTGAAATTTTTAGTAACTTCAAAATAAAAGTAAACCAAACTCAATAATATTGATAGCAACTACTCCTACAAGTGCTTAGGGCCTATATCATGCATCAAAACTACTTTTGACCATATAAATTTGACAGGAAAGCTCAAGAACAGGGTCACCTAAGCAGCAAAAATTTGCAATGAATAAAGCACTAGAACAAAAACTAATTGGACCAATGGAGGAGTCACATACCAAGGAACAACCCCCCCCCAAGCAGTTTTGTGATACGTGCTTTGAGCAAGGAGATCGAAAATGGCAGCAAAATGAGCTTGGACTCGGGTTTGAGCTAGATATTCGTGTTTGGGGGAGGAAGAAGGAGTGTGTGGGTGAAAGGATAAGTGGAGGACGGCCACCGTGGGCCTACGAGGCAGGGGGCGTGCCCAGGGGGGTAGGGCGCGCCCTCCACCCTCATGGGCAGGTGGTTGGCCCCCCTGCTGTGTTCTCAGTGCCAAATATTCTCAAATATTCCAGAAAAAAATCATATTTAAATTTCAGGACATTTGGAGAACTTTTATTTTAGGGGTATTTTTATATTGCACGGATAATCAGATAATAGACAAAAAGTACTTATTTTTATTTTATTTAATATAAATAACAGAAAGTAAAAGGAGGGTACATAAGGTTGTGCCTTCTAGTTTCATCCATCTCATGCTCATCAAAAGGAATCCACTAACAAGGTTGATCAAGTCTTGTTAACGAACTCATTCCGAATAACATGGAACCAGAGAAATTTCGAATAACACCATGTTACCTCAATGGGGATATGCACATCCCCAATAATAAGAATATCATATTTCTTCTTGACAGTAGGGAGAGGAAATTCAAAACCTCCAAATATAATCGATGGAATTTTTCCAATAGAGTTGATACTATGAACTTGAGATTGTTTCCTCGGAAAGTGTACCGTATGCTCATTACCATTAACATGAAAAGTGACATTGCCTTTAGTGCAATCAATAACAGCCCCTGCAGTATTCAAAAAGGGTCTTCTAAGAATAATAGACATACTATCGTCCTCAGGAATATCAAGAATAACAAAGTTCGTTAAAATAATAACGTTTGCAACTACAACAGGCACATCCTCACAAATACCGACAGGTATAGCAGTTGATTTATCAGCCATTTGCAAAGATATTTCAGTAGGTGTCAACTTATTCAAATCAAGTCTACGATATAAAGAGAGAGGCATAACACTAACACCGGCTCCAAGATCACATGAAGCAGTTTTAACATAGTTTCTTTTAATGGAGCATGGTATAGTGGGTACTCCTGGATCTCCAAGTTTCTTTGGTATTCCACCCTTAAAAGTATAATTAGCAAGCATGGTGGAAATTTCAGCTTTCGGTAACTTTCTTTTATTTGTAACAATATCTTTCATATACTTAGCATAAGGATTCATTTTGAGCATATCAGTTAATCACATACGCAAAAATATATGTCTAATCATTTCAGCAAAGCGCTCAAAATACTCATCATCCTTTTTCTTGGACGGTTTGGGAGGAAAAGGCATAGGTTTCTGAACCCAAGGTTCTCTTTCTTTACCATGTTTCCTAGCAACAAAGTCTTTCTTATCATGACGTTGATTCTTTGATTGTGGGTTATCAAGATCAACATCAGGTTCAATTTCTATATCATTATCATTATTAGGTTGAGCATCATCATGAACATTATCATTAACATTATTACTAGTTGTAGGTTCATTACCAAATTGAGTTTCAGCATCAGAAATAGTAATATCATTTGGATTTTCAGGTGTTTCAATAACAGGTTCACTAGAAGCATGCAAAGTCCTATCATTTTTCTTTTTCTTCCTTTTAGAAGGACTAGGTGCATCTATATTATTTCTCTGAGAATCTCGCTCAATTCTCTTAGGGTGGCCTTCAGGATACAAAGGTTCCTGAGTCATTCTACCACCTCTAGTCATAACTCTAACATCATTATCATTATCCTTACTATTCAATTCATTGTGCAAATCATTTTGAGCTTTAAGTACTTGTTCTACTTGAGTGGTAACCATAGAAGCATGTTTACTAATAAGTTTAAGTTCACCTTTGACATTAGCCATATAATCACCCAAGTGTTCAAGCATATTTGAATTGTATTTCAATTGTCTAGCAAAATAAGCATTAAAATCTTCTTGCTTAACCATAAATTTATCAAACTCATCTAAGCATGGGCTAGCAAACTTAGTAGATGGGATTTTAGCTTTATCATATCTATAGAGAGAATTTACCTTTACTACCTGTGTTGGGTTATCAAGATCATATGTTTCTTCAACATGCGGTAAATTAAGACCATGTATTTCTTCAATAGGAGGTAAATTCTTAACATCTTCAGCTCTAATACCTTTTTCTTACATAGATTTCTTTGCCTCTTGCATATCTTCAGGACTAAGAAATAGAATACCCCTCTTCTTCGGAGTTGGTTTAGGAATAGGCTCAGGAATTGGCTCCGAAGGTGTCCAATTATTTTCATTTGCCAACATATTATTCAATAGAATTTTAGCTTCATCCGGTGTCCTTTCCCTGAAAACAGAACACTACTAGGAAAAGGGCTATAGATAGGATTGATACTAATGGCGCACCAGGGAAGTAGTGCGTCACTACTATATACTAATGGCGCACCTATTGGTGATGCGCCATTAGTGTGGAAGACACTAATGGCGCACCAGAAACAGGGTGCGCCACTAGTATTAATTTTTTTTTCCATTTTTCCATACATACTAATGGCGCATCAGGTCGATAATGCGCCATTACTAGTTCCAACTAGTAATGGCGCACCAGGCAGAGAGTGCGCCATTACTGTAAAAAAAATTATTCTTTTTTTTGCAAAACTACTAATGGCGCATCGTTTCATTTTTTTAAATTTCATGGGCACTTTTTGAATTCATGAGGACACTTGATCTCGATCCCCCTCCATCTCGATCTCGATTCCCCTCCATCTCGATCTTGATCCCTCCCCCGCTCCACCGCCGCCAATCGACGAGCACCCCCCGCACCCGCCCCCGCTCCACCGCCGCCGACGAGCACCCCCGCACCCGCCCCCGCTCCACCGCCGGCTGCCGACGAGCACCCCCCGCATGCACCCTCCCTCGCTCCACCGCCGCCGACGAGCAGCCCCCGCACCCTCCCCTGCTCCACCGCCGCCGCCGATGATATTTTCAAATAAAAAATTTGATGATATTTTTTAAAAAATTATTACTGTTTTTATAAAAAATATTACTATTTCATATTCATATTCATTTTTAAAATAATAATAATAATAAAGTGTAGACTACAATTGTTGTTAAACAACAATTATTACTGTTTGTATAAAAAATATTACTGTTTCATATTCATATTCATATTCATTTTTTAAAATAAAAAATCTTACTTATGGCGCACGGGTGGCTGGTGCGCCATTGCTATCTAAAAAAACATTCTAATGGCGCACCGCCTGGGGGTGTGCCATTAGTAATCTTCCCCCATCCATACACTTCGTCCCTCCCTCGTCCCTCTCCCTCTTGCCAGATCGACACTTCCTTCCTCTCCCTCCACCGCGTCGCTCCCTCCCTCCACCGCGCCACCGCCGCTGCTCCGACCCACGGCGCCGCAGCTGCCCCCGCGCCCCCGCTGCCTCCCTCTCCCCTTCCTCCCCCTCGAGCGCCGCCTCCCCCTCGAGCCCCACCTCCCCCGCGAGCGTCGCCTCCCTCGCCTCCCTCGAAACCCTAGAAACCCGCCGGAGATTTGGAGCCTCGGAGCCGCCGGAGACTTGGAGCCTCAGAGCCGCCCCAAGTCCACCACAAGAGGAGGCCCCACGTCCACCAGGAGAGGAGGCCCGCGACCTCCCCACCGTTTATCCCCGCCTCCCCCAAGCTCGCTGTCTCTGCCCTCCGTCGTCGCCGCTCCGGCCACCACCTCATCATGGTCAGGTAACCCTCCTCCCTCTGCCTCTCTTCTCCTCTCTTCCTCGTCTCCTCCCTCCCGGCCATGCCCTCTTCTTCTCTCTTTTGCTAGGGACTGTTCCAAGCGCCACACTATCACTGGATCCCCTAAATCTACTTACTCTGATCGCTAACAATGTAGTGTCTGTTTGAAGAGACTAAAGTTCAGTATTGCCATGGTTACCTTGTTAATTTCAGTGTCAGTGTTCATATTAGATGTATATAGTTGTATACTGTAATTATAGGAAGGGTCCCCTGTTAGCATGATTTTCTTTCTGCACTTTTTTGTGTGGAGTTGAGTAGTGTGATGGTGGGTTTCTTATTATTGCGCTGTATGTAGAGTATCGTGTTGATTTTGGTGCCAGCGTTCGTGTAGTACTCTGCATTAATAAATCTATGAGCTGAGATACATATCTCTAACAATGTAGTGTCTATATGAAGAGACTAAAGTTTAGTATTGAAACTGACAGCATAGCATGGATGGAATTCACTGCTAAAAATCACCTCTCAAATTTAGTGTGGTATTTGTCCATGGTATTGAAACTGATAGCATAGCATGTATTTGTCCATGGTTTGTATCATGCATACTGGATTGTGAAAACCATTAATTTAATACTAGTATTTTTTGATGCAAAGGGTTCTCATCAGTGACACAATTTTGGTCAATCATTGTCTTGAGGTTGCCAGTGGGAAGTTGTTTCTTCCCAGCGAACCTTGATGGACTGGTCGTGAGTAGCTGCTGTTGAAGAGTGAATGTTGGCCTGTCGAATCTTTTGACCTCGGGTTGGGCTTGATTGGTAGAGTATTAGAACTGAGAAAAATGTACAAATGTTAGGTGTGATTAAGGCTAGTAAAGATGGAGTATGGCTGCTGGGTAATCTGTGTTTGGCTGTATAGTCCTTTTTCAATGTGTTTTGTTCTCCTTTGCTCCTGTTTTTTCGGTTATGAGCTCTCAATACTTGTGTAATATGATTGCTTTTGGGCTGTTTGAAGACATGTTGAATCAGGTTTATGTGTTATTTAGGATGAACTTCTTGCACTGCTATTAAAGCCTAAATATATTGCTGCTGTTACTTTTATGTATACATATTGTTGGTCCATTTCATCCATGATGTCTTTTGGGCTGTTTGAAGACTCACGCGCCGAGCTCCAGGCAGCAACACAGCGGAACATGCAGGAGGCGCGTGAGGAGAGGGAAGAGGCAGAGCGGCAGAAGGCGGCGGCGGCCAAGGCGGCGCAGGAAGAGGCCGACGCGGCCGCCAAGGCCCAGGCCGATGCCACGGCTAAGGAACGAGCGAACGCGGTCGCCAAGGCGCGGGCGGAGAAGGCCACATCCATCCAGGTGCCACAACTAGTCATCCCCCTATGCGCCGCCCCGCCAGCGTCAGGGACCAAGGTGCCGGCTGGAGGAGCCGAGGATGAACAACCGGTTGCGGAAGGTGAAGGAGGCGACGACCTCGTCTTGGGGGCGGAGGAGCCCCTGCAAGCGCCGATTGCAGATGCTCAAAGCAGTCGGCCTGAGGCACCACCGGTGCCACCAGCTGGCAATGAGTTGGTGGTGGGTTCGACCCCGGTGGTCCGTACTCCGGGGCATCGTCGCCCGGAGAAGGCGGCATCGGCGCCGCTGCCGCTGGAGCTTGGGGCCGCGAGCACTTCGGCCCCTGACGCTGAGGCCAGCAGCGCCACCCCACCGGAATGGACACCTGGAAGCGGGATGGGCATGCTGAACCGCGCCGCGAGTGACATGCATGCCCATCTTCAGGCCCACGATGCTGCCCTCCAACAATACACGAAGGAGATTCTGGCGACTCGTGCCGCCATCTGGTAATGTCTCTTGATCATTGTTTTCTAATCCTTGTATTTTTCTTGGAATCTTCCGTGGGGGCGCGCCAACGCACCCACTGTGTGTAGCCCCCGAGTTCTGGGCCGGCTGCTTAGCAGGCGGTTCGAAACTTAAGGTAAGTTCTGAGTGCTAACCTCCTTTTCTTTCTTCTCTTGTCTTGGTTGCAGGACTATCACAACATCCGTGCGGCCACCTTCAACTCTCACGTCCGGGAGTTGGCCAAGCGGACTGCTGAATTGACCGACAAATGGAGTAAGTGCTTCATCCTTATTCACGCGGGGGTGCGCCAGGGCACCCGCGGCGTGTAGCCCCCGAGATTCGGGCTGACTGCTGAGCAGTCGGGCCGGATCTTCCAGCAACTACTCCTTTTCTTTTGCTATCTTGCTGACTGTCCTTTCTTTTTGTCTTCCACAGGACCCAATGCCGACTTGTAGCAGCGGTTGGGTGAAGCGCAAACCGCGCTGCACGCCAAGGAGGAGGAGCGCAGCCGAATGGAGCAGGAGTGCGACCGCCTGGCCAAGAAATTGGCCGACCAGGCGGACCAGCACCAGGCGGCGCTGTAGAAGCTCAAGGATGTGAAAGAGGCGCTTGAAGCCGAGTTTGAGACCCAATGCCGACTTGTAGCAGCGGTTGGGTGAAGCGCAAACCGCGCTGCACGCCAAGGAGGAGGAGCGCAGCCGAATGGAGCAGGAGTGCGACCGCCTGGCCAAGAAATTGGCCGACCAGGCGGACCAGCACCAGGCGGCGCTGTAGAAGCTCAAGGATGTGAAAGAGGCGCTTGAAGCCGAGTTTGAGACTCAACGCTCGAGCTGGGTTGACAGGGAGAAGGCTCTGACCGACAGCCACGGTGAGATCGAGGACATGCTCGACGGTAAGCCATTCTTCCCTTTCTTCCGTCTGCCGACTTCTCATTCAAGCCGACATCCAACTTCATACTTCTTTTTTGTTCTTGTGCAGAGTATTTTCCTGGTCATGCCGTCGTTGCCATCCAAGCCATTGAGGCCAGCCGTGATGAGCGAAGGCTGGCTGGTGCAGAAATTGCACCCAACGCCCCTCGGACCCTCGCCGAGCAGCTGCTTGCCATCCAGGCTCGTCTCTAACTGACCCACCGAGTGCTCTGCCGCCTGCAGCGCGCCGGAGCTCAAGTGGACTCAGCCCTCTGGCCAGGTACTCCGATTTTGTGCACCCCCAGTCGGACCTCCGACTGTTTAGAGGTGGGCATAGGCCGCTTCGAGGCGTGGAAGGGCTCCGCAGCCCAGGCAGGCGCGCGGCGGGCCTTGGAGTTTGTCAAGGGGTGGTACCCTGAGCTGAGCCTAGCCCAGTTGGCCACTCTCCGTGCTGAAGCCAGCGAGGAGTTGGCGGTGGTGGCGCCCAAGCTCTACCATCGCGCCGCGGCGATAGCCGAGTACACGGACACCGGTGTCTTCCTCCCCGAGCTTAATGATGAGGGTGCCGAGGCACCGCCCAACTGGTTCGGGCTGAACCCAGAAGGCGGCGAGTACTCGGTGGAGGAGATCGCCTCTAGTGATGAAGGTGAAGAGGAGGAGGACGAGGACGGCGAAGACGATGTGCCGGATGATGGAGGCGACAGCCAGCCTCATCCCGACCAAGTCTTGACCAACGGGCGGCATGCCGGCGAGCCGGCTGCCGCTGGTGCTGACCAGGACAAGACCAACTAGGCGACCGCTCCACCACCGGTGCTTTGACCCCTCCGATCCGGCTGCTGCTCCTCTGGTCTAGGCGGCCAAGTTATCTTTTCTTCATGTTTTGTAATTTCTTTTGAACAAACTTGTTAGATTTGCGCAATTCCACCCGCTGGGGGTGTATTCAAACTCTGTTGAATGCTGGCCAAGGGCCTTTTGCAATGTAAATTATCTTTGCCGATTTCCAAATTGCCTTGCTCCTATGCTCTTTTGACTTGTTTCCTTTGCCACCTTCCCTTAGCTGCCGTCTTGCCAACCGGACAGCCGCTCTACGGTCTGTGGCTGGGTCAGGTACTTGGCCGTTTTAGGAAGGCAAGTACTTAGCCTTTGTAGAGCATAGCAAGTTAAGTTGTAAAAGCCGGCCGGCCGGCTGCTTAACAGCCGGTTGACGAGGCGGAGAGTCGGCTTGGCCTATGAGAATGCTTTTGTCCTTAGCCATTTTTCGCGTGGGCACCATTTCTTGCCTTTAACTCTTGCCAGCCGGACAGTCGCTCTGCGAGCTGCGGCTGATGGCAAGAGATGGCTTAGGTGCTGGCACACTACTTGTCCGATTGCAGGTAGCATTGGTATAGTACAAGGCGGCAAGCCCCCGAGCCGACTAGTCAAACCCGGTGCCAGGCAAAATAACGAAATAACACATTCATGGGCATGGAACTTGTTATATAGATAAAGAGGGTAGCCCCCGAGTGCTCCTTGAAGGTCCTGATGCCTTAGCACTTAATACAAAAGAAAGCATGGTACATACTGCATTTAACTGTCAAATCTTCGGAGGAGATTTGCATTCCACAGGCGCTCCGATTCTTTGCCGGAGTCGTCTCTCTTGCGTGCTCTGGGCTTCTGTGCGTCGATGAGGTAGTAGGAGTCATTGACCAAAGCTTTGCTGATGATGAATGGGCCCTCCCAAGGGGCCGAGAGGTTGTGCTGGCCGGATGTTCGCTGGATCAGCCGGAGCACAAGGTCTCCCTCTTGGAACGATCTTGGCTTGACCTTCCGACTGTGGTAGCGGCTGATAACCCACAAGTATAGGGGATCGCAACAGTTTTCGATAAGTAAAAGTGTCGAACCCAACAAGGAGCTGAAGGCAGAACAAATATTCCCTCAAGTTCTATCGACCACCGATACAACTCTACGCACGCTTGATGTTCGCTTTACCTAGAACAAGTATGAAACTAGAAGTACTTGGTAGGTGTTGTTGGATAAGTTTGCAAGATAATCAAGATCAAGTAAATAAAAAGTAGGGGCTGTTGTAAGTAAAGAAGCAATAAAGTAAATATAGAGAGTGTGGAAAAGTGGTGGTAGGAGTTGTGAAATTCCCCCTTAAGCAATTGACTACTTTACTAGACCAATAGCAAGTATTATGTGGGTGAGGCCACTACTAACATGTCATCTCTGACTTGGAATTCTATGCACTTATGATTGGAACTATTAGCAAGCATCCGCAACTACTAACGTTCATTAAGGTAAAACCCAACCATAGCATTAAGATATATTGGTCCCCCTTCAATCCCGTATGCATCAATTTCTATGCTAGGTTGAAGCTTCTGTCACTCTCGCCCTCCAATACATAGTCCTATCAACATACAACTAACCCTAGGGTGTGATCCACACGCGCAATCATATGATGGGCACAAAAGGACAGCAACATAGCCACAAGCAAATTAAATCAATCATAGCAATTCATCAACCATAGATAGGACAACAAAAATCTACTCAGACATCATAGGATGGCAACACATCATTGGATAATAATATGAAGCATAAAGCACCATGTTCAAGTAGAGGGTACAGCGGGTTGCGGGAGAGTGGACCGCTGTAGATAGAGGGGGGAAGGTGATGGATATGTTGGTGAAGATGGCAGAGGCGTTGGAGTAGATCGCGGTGATGATGATGATGGCCATGGCAGCATTCCGGCGCCACCGGAAGAGAAGGGGAGAGGGGGCCCCTTCGTCTTCTTCTTCCTTGACCTCCTCCCTAGATGGGAGAAGGGTTTCCCCTCTGGTCCTTGGCCTCCATGGCATGGGAGGGGCGAGAGCCCCTCCGAGATTGGATCTGTCTCTCTGTCTCTCTCTGTTTCTGCATTCTGTTCTGCTGCCCTTTCACCGTTTAGTATATATATGGAGATCCGTAACTCCGATTGGATCGAAACCTTCACCATGATTTTTTTACCAAAAATAGATTGCTTGCGGCCGAAGAAGGGCATCAACCGCCTTACAGGTGGATCATGAGGGTCAGGGGCGCACCCAGGGGGTGGGGAGCGCCCCCCTACCTCATGCCCACCTCAGACACCGTTTCGCGTTGATCTTTCTCCCAGATTTTCCAAATATTCCAAAAATAAGCTCCATCCGTTTTTATCCCATTTGGATTCCGTTTGATATGAATATTCCGCAAAACATAAAACATGGAACAGACAGGAACTGGTACCGGGCACTGGATCAATATGTTAGTCCCAAAAATAATATAAAAAGTTGCCAAAAGTATATGAAAGTTGTAGAATGTTGGCATGGAACAATCAAAAATTATAGATACGACAGAGACGTATCAGCATCCCCAAGCTTAATTCCTGCTCGTCCTCGAGTAGGTAAATGATGAAAAAGATAATTTTTGATGTGGAATGCTACCTAGCATAATCTTGATCACATATCTAATCATCGCATGAATATTAAGACACGAGTGATTCAAAGCAATAGTCTATCATTTGACATAAAAACAATAATACTTCAAGCCCAATAATAAAGCAATCATGTCCTTTCAAAATAACAAGGCCAAAGAAAGCTATCCCTACAAAATCATATAGTCTGGCTATGCTCCATCTTGACCACACAAAATATTCACATCATGCGCAACCCCGATGACAAGCCGAGCAATTGGTTCATACTTTTTAACGCGCTTCAGCATTTTCAACCCTCACGTAATACATGAGCGTGAGCCATGGATATAGCACTATAGGTGGAATAGAATGGTGGTTGTGGAGAAGACAAAAAAGAGAAGATAGTTTCACATCAACTAGGCGTATCAACGGGCTATGGAGATGCCATCAATAGATATCAATGTGAGTGAGTAGGGATTGCCATGCAACGGATGCATTAGAGCTATAAGTATATGAAATCTCAAACTGAAACTAAGTGGGGTGTGCATCCAACTTGCTTGCTCATGAAGACCTAGGGCATTTGAGGAAGCCCATCGTTGGAATATACAAGCCAAGTTCTATAATGAAAATTCCCACTAGTATATGAAAGTGATAACTCAAGAGACTCTCTATATGAAGAACATAATGCTACATTGAAGCACAAGTGTGGTAAAAGGATAGTAAATTGCCCCCCTTTTTTGGATGGGCTTCTTTGGCGCCCTTTTTTATTTAGGATTCTTTGGCCTCTTTTTTTTCTTGGGCAATGCTCTAATAATGATGATCATCACACTTTTATTAACTTATAACTCAATATTACAACTCGATATCTAGAACAAAGATATGACTCTATATGAATGCTTCTAGGGTGTACCGGGATGTGCAATGATCTAGCATAGCAATGACATCAAAAAACGGACAAGCCATTAAAACATCATGCTAGCTATCTTACGATCATGGAAAGCAATATGACAATGAATGCTCAAGTCATGTATATGATGATGATGAAATTTGCATGGCAATATATCTCGGAATGGCTATGGAAATGCCTTGATAGGTAGGTATGGTGGCTGTTTTGAGGAAGGTATATGGTGGGTTTATGGTACCGGCGAAAGTTGCGCGATACTAGAGAGGCTAGCAATGATGGAAGGGTGAGAGTGCGTATAATCCATGGACTCAACATTAGTCATAAAGAACTCACATACTTATTGCAAAAGTTTATTAGCCCTCGAAGCAAAGTACTACCACGCATGCCCCTAGGGAGATAGATTGGTAGGAAAAGACCATCGCTCGTCCCCGACCGCCACTCATAAGGAAGACAATCAATAAATACCTCATGCTCCGACTTCGTTACATAACGGTTCACCATACATGCATGCTACGGGAATCACAAACCTCAACACAAGTATCTCTACTAATCCACAACTACCCACTAGCATGACTCTAATATCACCATCTTTATATCGCAAAACTATTGCAAGGAATCGAACATATCATATTCAGTGATCTACAAGTTTTATGTAGGATTTTATGATTAACCATGTGAATGACCAATTCCTGTCATCTCTCTAAATGGATATAAGTGAAGCAAGAGAGTTCAATTCTTTCTTCAAAAGATATGCCCACGCTCTAAACAAATATAAGTGAAGCAAAAGAGCATTCTATAAATGGCGGTTGTCTAAGTGAAGAGAAACAGGCAATCCAAACTTCAAATGATATAAGTGAAGCACATGAAGCATTCTATAAAGACATACTCAAAAGAAATAAGTGAACTGCATAGAGCATTCTATAAATCAACCAAGGAATATCTCATACCAGCATGGTTCATAAAAGAAAGATGAAAACTAAATGCAAAAAACGCTCCAAGATTGCACATATCACATCAACGAAACGAATCCGAAAACATACCGATACTTGTTGAAGAAAGAGGGGATGCCTTCCAGGGCATCCCCAAGCTTAGACACTTGAGTCTCCTTGAATATTTACTTGGGGTGCCTCGGTCATCCCCAAGCTTGATCTCTTGCCTCTCTTCCTTCTTCTCACATCGAGACCTTCTCGATCATCGAACACTTCATCCACACAAAACTTCAACAGAAAACTCGGTAAGATCCGTTAGTAGAATAAAGCAAATCACTACTCTAAGTACTGTTTCAAACCAATTCATATTTTGTTTTTGCATTGTGTCTACTGTAATATAACTTTTTAATGGCTTAATCCACTAATATAAATTGATAGTTTCATCAAAACAAGCAAACTATGCATCAAAAACAGAATCTGTCTAAAACAGAACAGTCTGTAACAATCTGAACATTCACCATACTTCTGATGCTTGAACAATTCTGCACAAATTATAAAAAATAAAAAATTTGTATATAAAAACAGTGCAAAAAGAATAAGAACCATTTGACGTTCCAGCTAAAAATGTAAAATCGCGCACTACAGCCAAAGTTCCAGTCCTGCACCGTACAGACCATCAAGCAAATGTAAATATCCTAAAGGCAAACCTTGGCACATTATTTTTATAATACAATGGAATTGTACAAGGGGATAATTATTTTTGTTGAAAAGATTCTGTAATCAAGATTCACAAAGTTGCTGTGAGCATGAACAAACTTCAAGGAGCTCTCTCACTTCAACAATGCTTGTCTTTCTCACTTTCACTTTCCTTTTTGAAAAAGTTTTGGGTTCTCCTTTTTATTTTTGTTGTTTTTGAACTATGTGAAAACACTCAACAGAAATAAATGACTCTCTAAAACTTCCGGGTTTTCTCCCTGACAGCGCTTTCTTTAAAGCCATTAAGCTAGGCATATAGTGCTCAAGTAATGAATCCACCCGGATCCCAAGGTATATCAAAGCCAATTTTAATTAACAATGATTTATAATTTAGTACTGAGCACAAAGTAATATATATCATGCAACAACGAGGTCTAACTCTCTTCCTATGCATCGGCATGTCATAAAAGAACAATTCATGCTCACAAAGTAAAGGCCAATGCAAAACATAAGCAGTTTCTTGCAATTTTATCATCTTGGAAACATAGAGACGTGGAGATATAGTTCCTCTCTCATAATAATTGCAAGTAGGAGCAGCAAGCACATGCATATTATATTCATCAAAATCATCATGTGCAATGGTAAAAGGCAACCCATCAATATAATCCTTAATAAGGGCAAACTTCTCCGATATAGTGTAGTCGGGAGAATTCAAAAAGATAATAGGACTATCATGTGTGGGTGCAATAGCAACAATTTCGTGTTTAACATAAGGAACTATATCAAGTTCATCTCCATAAGCATAATTCATATTGGCATCTTGGCCACAAGCATAGCAAGCATCATCAAAAAGGGATATTTCAAGAGAATCAACGGGATCATAACAATCATCATAGCAATCATCCTTCGGCAAGCATGAAGGGAAATTAAACAATGTATGAGTTGAAGAGTTACTCTCATTAGAAGGTGGGCACGGGTAGCTAATCCGCTCTTCCTCCTTTTGTTCCTCGCTCTCCTCCTCATCCTTTTCATCCAATGAGCTCACAGTTTCATCAAATTCTTCTTCCATGGACTCCTGCAAAATATTAGTCTCTTCTTGGACAGCGGGGTAGTCCTCAACATAGGCACTAGAAGCATAATTATCATAGCAATATTTAAGCATGTCAAAATTTTCAGATTTGTAAAGAGTAGCATCATACGTTTCAATCAAAGAAGCAATTTCATAAGCACCCTTAAAAGCAACAAATTCTTCAATTTGTTGAACATCATAGTAACTATAAACACCCTTGGCATACGAAGATACGATTCCATTATCACTAAACTCACATTGATTGGGAAGATGTTTCTTAGGGATTTCAGAACAACAAGTAATATCATATATTTCGCATAAATTCCAAGCATAGCATTGCAAATGATGAATTTGACCCAGTAAAATTTTCCCTTTTTCAGATATTCGGTGTCGCACATAACAAACATGCTCATCTAAAGATTTGCCCTCAACTAAGCTAGTTGGGGGCTTTAGCACGAGCACATAGAGATCAAAGATGATCCAAGTAATAAGCTTCAGCAGTGCGATAGATTTTGAGTGGTTCTTCAACCATTGGTTTAGTAGGTACAACTAATTGTTTTGGTATTTTGCGTTTCCTACCCATAACTAAAGATAGAAAACAACTAAGAACAACAAATAAAAAATACTTAGTGATAAAGCAAACAAGCACACACGAGAATATTCACCCCACGCTATTGCTCCCCGGCAACGGCGCCAGAAAAGGGTCTTGATAACCCACAAGTATAGGGGATCACAACAGTTTTCGATAAGTAAGAGTGTCGAACCCAAGGAGGAGCTAAAGGCAGAACAAATATTCCCTCAAGTTCTATCAACCACCGATACAACTCTACGCACGCTTGATGTTCGCTTTACCTAGAACAAGTATGAAACTAGAAGTACTTTGTAGGTGTTGTTTGATAGGTTTGCAAGATAATAAAGATCGAGTAAATAAAAAGTAGGGCCTGTTGTAAGTAAAGAAGCAATAAAGTAAATATAGCAAGTGCGGAAAAGTGGTGGTAGGAGTTGCGAAATTGCCCCTTAAGCAATTGACTACTCTACTAGACCGATAGCAAGTATTATGTGGGAGAGGCCACTGCTAACATGTCATCCTTGACTTGGCATTCTATGCACTTATGATTGGAACTATTAGCAAGCATCCACAACTACTAATGTTCATTAAGGTAAAACCCAACCATAGCATTAAGATATATTGGTCCCCCTTCAATCCCGTATGCATCAATTTCTATGCTAGGTTGAAGCTTCTGTCACTATTGCCCTCCAATACATAGTCCTATCAACATACAACTAACCCTAGGGTGTGATCCACGCGCGCAATCATACGATGGGAACCAAAGGACAGCAGCATAGCCACAAGCAAATTAAATCAATCATAGCAATTCATCAACCACCGATAGGACAACGAAAATCTACTCAGACATCATAGGATGGCAACACATCATTGGATAATAATACAAAGCATAAAGCACCATGTTCAAGTAGAGGGTACAGCAGGTTGCGGGAGAGTGGACCGCTGTAGATAGAGGGGGGAAGGTGATGGATATGTTGGTGAAGATGGCGGAGGTGTTGGAGTAGATCGCGGTGATGATGATGATGGCCA
Source organism: Triticum monococcum (assembly GCA_034509565.1). Classification (NCBI taxonomy): domain Eukaryota; kingdom Viridiplantae; phylum Streptophyta; class Magnoliopsida; order Poales; family Poaceae; genus Triticum; species Triticum monococcum. The sequence continues at coordinate 414,817,198 of CM067844.1, forward strand.
CGGCAGCGTTCCGGTGCCACCGGATGAGAAGGGGAGAGGGGGCCCTTCGTCTTCTTCTTCCTTAACCTCCACCCTAGATGGGAGAAGGGTTTCCCCTCTAGTCCTTGGCCTCAATGGCATGGGAGGGGCGAGAGCCCCTCCAAGATTGGATCTGTCTCCCTGTCTCTCTCTGTTTCTGCGTTCTGTTCTGCTGCCCTTTCACCGTTTCGTATATATATGGAGATCCGTAACTCCGATTGGACCGAAACCTTCGCCGTGATTTTTTTTACCAAAAATTAGCTTTCTCGTGGCCGAAGAACGGTATCAACCGCCTTATGGGTGGACCACGAGGGTCAGGGACGCGCCCAGGGGGTGGGGCGTGCCCCCTACCTCGTGCCCACCTCGGACACCGTTTCGTGTTGATCTTTCTCCCAGATTTTCCAAATATTCCAAAAATAAGCTCCGTCTATTTTTACCCCGTTTGGATTCCGTTTGATATGGATCTTGTGCGAAACATAAAACATGCAACAGACAGGAACTGTCACTAGGCACTGGATCAATATGTTAGTCCCAAAAATAATATAAAAAAGTTGCCAAAAGTATATGAAAGTTGTAGAATATTGGCATGGAACAATCAAAAATTATAGATAGGACGGAGACTTATCAGCGGCGCAGACTCTGCTGGTAGATAGAGGACCGACTGAGTGCTAACTACCGGCCCTCTTCCAGCAAATCAACGTCGTCTTCTCTTGCTTCTTTTGCCTCTGCCTCCGTGTAGATGGTGACACGAGGTGAGTCGAACTCGATGTCAGTTGGGATGATGGCCTCGACCCTGTATACAAGGAAGAATGGAGTGAAGCTGATTGATTTGTTTGGAGTGGTGCGGAGGCTCCAAAGGACGGCTGGGAGCTCATCGATCCAACAGCCGGCCGAGCGCTCTAGTGGCTCGACCAGTCAGGGCTTGATGCCGGAGAGGATGATGCCGTTTGCTCGCTCGACTTGGCCATTTGATTGCGGATGGGCAACGGATGCTAAAACCAGTCGGATGCCCTGTGTCGCCCAGAACGGGCCAAGGCTCCCTTGGTAAAGTTCGTGCCATTGTTGGTGATGATGTTGTGCGGCACACCGTATCGGACGGTGATATCGGCAATGAAGGTCATAGCAGTCAGACCATTTAGTTTCTTGATTGGTTTTGCTTCAATCCATTTGGTGAATTTGTCCAGGGCAACAAGTGAATGGGTCATGCCGCCGCATGCTGTCTTGAATGGTCTCACCATGTCCAGCCCCCACATGGCAAAAGGCCAGGTAAGGAGGATGGTCTTGAGTGCAGAAGCCGGTAGATGTTGCTTGGAGCTGAACTTCTGGCACCCTTTGTAATGCTTGACCAACTCCTTGGCGTCTTCCAAAGCAGTCGGCCAGAAGAAACCATGGCGGAAAGCTTTGGTGACAAGGGATCTGGAGGCCGCGTGGTGGCCGCACTCGCCTTGATGGATGTCTTTGAGGATTGCTTGACCCTTCTCTGCTTCTACGCAGCGTTGGAAGACTCCGATCACGCTGCGCCTAACGAGCTCTCTGTTTACTATTGTGTAGGCTCCTGCTCGTCGTTGCACTTGCCGGGCTGAGATCTTGTCGGCTGGCAGTTCTCTTGTTACGAGAAACTTGAGGATGGGTTGTGCCCATGATGGTGCTTGAATTTCTTCTACTGCCACTACGGCCACTTGCACTAGAGCGGTTGGGTTGGGAGGTGGTGGGTTGGGGCCGGCCGCCGCTTTCTGTGTTGTTGAAGTCTCCGGGCCGACTGCCACAGCCCCCAGGCCGAGCTGTGAAGTCCCCGGGCCGGGTACGGCTGCTGCAATTTCTGAGCCGTTTGGTGAAGTCCTCGAGCCAATTGCGGCAGCCCCTACGACGGGTTGTGAAGTCCCCAGGGTGGGTGCGACTACCGCAGTCCCCGTGCCGCCTGCCGAAGTCCTAGGGCTGGCTATCGAAGCTCTTGAGTCGGATCGGACTGCTTCGGGAGTAGCCGACATGAAGATAGACCCAGATTCTGGAGAAGGCTTGATCGACGGCTTGCGGAGGCACTGAAGGGAGACGTCGGCTAGTATTGCTTGATGGGTGGAGCCGATTCGTGCCAGGGCATCAGCTGGCTCGTTTTCGTTCCATGCACGTGAAGGAACTCACATCCTTCAAAATATCCGCTGAGCTACTGAACGAGGAAGCGGTAACTTGCCATATTTGCATCCTTGGCGTCCCAGTCCCCAGATGACTGTTGGATCGCCAAGTCGGAGTCGCCGTAGCACAAGATCCGGCGGATGTTGATCTCTTTGGCCAGTCGGAGGCCATGTACTAGCGCCTCATACTCGGCCACGTTGTTGGAGGCGGCAAAGTGAATTTGCAATGTGTATCTGAGCTTGTGACCTTTGGGAGAGGTGAGGACAACGCCGACCCCCAAGCCGGTGCGCATCTTCGAGCGATCAAAGTGCATTCGCCAATGGGTGGAGTCTGGAGCTGGCGGCAGGTACTGGGTCTCGGCCCAGTCAACGAGGAAGTCGGCCAGTGCTTGGGACTTGATGGAGGTGCGTGGCTGGTAGAAGATGGTGTAGGGGGGCCAACTCGATGGCCCATTTGGCCACTCGGCCAGACGCATCCCTGTTGCCTATGATCTCGGCAAGTGGAGTTGTGTAGAAAACCGTGATGGGGTGCTCTTGAAAATAGGGCTTCAGCTTCTTGGCGGAAAAGTGCACGCCATAGCACATCTTCTGGTAGTGGGGGTAGTTCTATTTTGAGGTGGACAGCACCACGCTCAAGTAATACACAGGCCTCTGGACCGGCTGTGCCCTGCCGGCCTCTGGGCACTCCACTACTATGACAGTGCTGACCACCCGGCTGGTGGCGGCGATGTAGAGGTACATGGGCTCTTTAGCAGCCGGGGCCACCAGGACAGGCAGGGTAGTCAGCATCTTCTTCAGCTGGAGAAAGGCCTCGTCCACCTTATCTCTCCACTCAAAGTGAGTGGTTTTCTTCATGAGCTGGTACAGGGGAAGAGTCTTCTCACCCAGCCGATGGATGACGCGGCTGATGGATGCCAAGCAGCTGGTGAACTTCTGGACGTCTCGCAGTCGGGTGGGCTTCTCCATCATTTCAATGGCTTCGATTTTCACAGGGTTCCACTCAATGCCGCGTTCTGAGACCAGGAAGCCAAGAAGTGGGTCGGCTGGTACCCCGAAGACACATTTATCCGGGTTGAGCTTGATCTGAAACCGGCGCAGATTTTCGAAAGTTTCCTTGAGATCTTCCAAGAGAGTATTGTGCATCTCTGTCTTCACCACAATATCGTCTAGATAGACATGGGCATTTCTCCCGAGTTGCTTGAGGAGGCACTTCTGCATGCAACGCTGAAAAGTGGTGTCGGCATCCTGGGAACTGGGGTCCCCAGACTTGCCTGCCTACGGCCCACGACATGGCTCCACCAGCGGGCCTGTGCGCCCCATCTTCACCAGCAAACACTCAAGACCCTCGCGAGGGGCCAAGCCTCGCGAGGCGGATGAAGCAAGACCTCCTCGGGGGCGGCCTCACTAGGCTGGCTCGCGAGGGGCAGAGAGATCAAGGCGAGGGGCACCTCGCGAGGTTCCTGTGACGCAAGCCATGACGACCAAGGCCAGGCGGGCACCAGGCGGGTGCCAGCACACGTAGTGTCCTCGTTTCCTCTTTGGTGCTAAAGGGGCAGGTGCAGACGAGGAGTCCCGAGGCATCAGGCAAAGGTTTCCATATCGGTGCAACAAGACGAAGACCAGCAAGACAGCAGGACGGAGGTCGCCGTGGAGCCCAGGATGGCGTCACCACCAGAGCCTTGGGCAGGCGAAGACCACCATTTGTCAGGATAACTTGTACTAGTTGTCTCCCTTCAAATTTGGCCGTTGTTGAATCCCTTCCCACCTACATTTGGGAAGAGGACCAGGGCCTCTATAAACAGGACTAGCCACCACAGTAGGAGGCAACTGATCTTGGAACTGTTCTGGGATCGGATCCATTCCATCCTCACACACACAAGCTCACCGAGCCCAAGAACACGTCTCCTCAGGAGGCTGTTCTTCCCTTGTACTTGTTCATCCTCATCCCAAGAGGCAATCCACCACACCACACTACAGTAGGGTATTACACCACATCGTTGGCCTGAACCAGTATAAACCATGTGTCCTTTGTTCTTCGGGTTCGGAGAGTTAGGTTCTGAGATTGTTGCGAGAGCGTGAGCTGGGGGAAAGATCTCCGTGCTCACCCCATTGTTCGAACCTCACGGGTTACGCTGGAACCCAAAATCTGACATTTGGCGTGCCAGGTAGGGGTGCGATCAAGGTTTCTCTTCATCATTCCACGTTCCGTGACTCCACCACGTCCATGTCAGACGCTCGCCGAGCTCGCGCCAAGCACCGAGCCGCCCTGGCCGCTCGCGTCGCCCAGACGACGCTCATTGGCGGACCTCCCAGCCGTTCTCCATCACCTGTTGCCAACGCCTCTACCGGCCCTGCAGCAAACAAGCAGCAAGCATCATCACCGCACCCCTCCGTGCGGTGGGACGGCCGCACCGCCACCCCGTCGCTGACTCCGGCCGGCTCATCATCCCACGCTCGCCGCGCGCCCACGGATGCACAGGCCGTGTTGCTCATGGCGTGCGAGCTCCTGCGTTACCGCCCGGTCGACGACCTCTACGAGGACTGGCTGGACCGCATCGCCGAGCTCGTCAGCGCCACTGGGGGCTCTCCTGCACCATCCCTCTTGCTGCCTCGCCCGCATCCGGCCGCGGGAGACGTAGCTCACGGGGCACCTCTGCCGCCCCTGCATCAATACGGCGCCCTCACATCGAGAAGCGCGCCACATGGAGCACCCCTGCCTCGTCCGCACCAAGAAGGCATCCTCACCCCGAGACGCGCGGTCCTGCAGCGCGATCCGCCACGCCGTGTGCCCGTGCACGAAGAAAGAAGCTGCCAAGAAGTTCCCCACCATAGGAAAACGCTCCTGCACTCCCCGCACCACCACGTCAAGACCGCGCGCCACCTGCAGTGGCAATGTGTGGGTACCAAGACCAAGCTCCTCAACCACGACGGGCTCCGGTGACCACAACAGGCTGCCGAGCCTTCACTCCCGAGCTGTGCACCGTCGTTTGGCTAGGCAAGTTCAAGCCGGATCTGCCTTCGCGCTACGACGGCAGCCCCGACCTCGCGGAGTTCCTGCAGCTCTACGAGCTGAGCATCGAGGCGGCCAACGGCGACGAAAAAGTCATGGCGAACTGGTTTCCCATGGCTCTCAAGGCTGGCGCTCGCTCATGGCTCCTGAACCTGCCCGCGGGATCAATCTCCTCCTGGGGTGAGATGCACGACCGCTTCATCGCCGACTTCCACGACACTCGCGACCGCCCTCCGGCCGCGGGTGACCTACGCCGCATCAAGCAACAGTTGGGAGAGACCCTGCAGAAGTACATCCAGCGCTTCAACAGCGTTCGCCTCAAGATCCCCAAGATAATGGACGAGGCCATCATCTCAGCGTTTTTCGATGGCGTCCGCGACATCAAGATGAAGGAGGAGCTCGCCATCCACGAGGAGCTGTGCACAGCTCTGGAGATGTTCAACATGGCGACCTAGTGCGCAAGAGCTGAGGAAGGGCGCCTCTCCCTCCTCGAGCTCCCTACTGCCGACCCAAAAGAGAAGAAAGCCAAGGTCAAGGACGTGAAGCGCAAGGGACTAGCCGTGCTCGCGGCGGAGCCGGCCGCGAAGTGCGGCCGGGACCACCCCGAGTCGTCCAAAAGCAGCAGTTGATTTTGCGCCTTCCGCAACGTACACAACCACATCACCAATGGTTGTCAAGAGCTTAGGGCCATCCGAGATGGATGCTTCGGTCGACGCCCCGAGCGCAACAACCGGGGCAATGACCGAGGAGAAGGACGAAGTGGAGGACGCTGGGACGACCGTGGCCCCCGCCAGGAGTGGCGCGACCGGCCTCATGAGGACCACCGGCAGGAGCAGCCTCATGAGGGCGCCTGGCACAACTAGCCTCGTGAGGATTGTCCTCAGGACAATCCTGGCCTCCCTCCGCTGCCGCCACCACCAAAAAGGAACTACGACCATCATCAGGACGAGGGGGCTGGGGGCTTCCAGGAGCCGTTCACTATCGCCTGCATCTTGGGCGGTGCTCAGGCCCTGGCTTCCCAGCGCATCTTCAAGCGGTTTTCTCATGAGGTGAATACGGCCCTCCCCAGGCTTGAGGCCACACTCTCGCTCAGGTGGTCCAAGTATGCCATCACCTTCAGCTTGGTGGACCAGCTCAAATGCACGGCAACCGCCAGTGTCCTCCCGATGCTCTGTTCACCCATCATCAGCAATGTCCAAGTCACCGAGACCCTCATCAACGGCGGCGCGGGGCTCATTGTCCTGTCCTTCGAGACGTTCGACAACCTTCAAGTGCCCTACGATCAGCTACATCCTACCAATCCTTTCTCAGGAGTAACCGACGGCTCCACCACCCCGATAGGGCAGGTCCGCCTCCCTGTCACCTTCGACCAACGCGACAACTACCGCACCGAGCTCATCGACTTCGACGTCGCCCACATCTGTCTGTCATACAACGCCATCCTTGGGTACCCAGCATTAGCCAAGTTCATGCCAGTGACCCACCATGGCTATAACGTCCTCAAGATGCCAGGAAGCGGTGGAATCATCATAGTCCCCTGCGAAGAAAGAGATGTTGTGTGCTCCCTGGAGCGCGCCTTCCAAGCCACAGCAATCGAAGACCCCGACAGCGAGGGCTTCCGGTACCCACTTGAGGCCGTCCCCAAGAAGAAGAAGAAGCAACTACTCCGCATAGGGCCTCAAGAGAGCGGCGTTTTCAGCGCTGCCGCCTCAGGATCGGCGCCCACACCTGGGGCACCTCCCTCACTCGCATAGGAAGGCACGCCCGGTGCCCTCCTCGGACGAGGCTCGGGGGCTCTCTTCTAGAGGGCCTCAGACCTAGCCAACATCATGAGGGAGGCGCTCGGGCACCACGTGGAGGCTTGCTTCGCTGCACGCTTCCCTCAAGAGGGCGCTGGGCGAGGAGCGCCCGATGCTCGGGAGTTCATCATCAAGACCACCCAGGAGCTTCAAGAAGCAAGGACCATGCGCGGCGGCCGCCGCCCACCACCTGGCGCAGCTCCCCATCCCTGCGAGGACGATGGGCTGCACGTCTGCATCGACATTCCAGAGCTCAACGGGGCCGCATCTCAGGAGCGCTTCTGGCCTTCGCACGTTGGACGGTGCGAGGGTCCACCTCATAGCTATGTTCGCATGCCGTTTGGCTTGCCGAATGTGGCTATTGCCTACCAGCATCATCTCCAAAGCATCCTGGCGGCTCAGGAGGCCAGGCATCACGCAGTCTGGGCGGATATGGTGATTGTCCTCAAGGAACCACCCGAGCCCCAGAGCCTCCCGAGGCTTCTGGCGGCTCATGAGGAGCGACCGTCCAGCGTGCATCATCATCTACTCCAACACTCCTTCGATAACGGAACCAGGTGACATTTTCCGGTTTACTCAGCTGGGAGCGCCCCTCGGGCTGCATCATTCCCATGATCGCATGGGCTTGCCCCTATGAAAGTGCGTTATATCGGCTAGGGGGGGGGTGAATAGGCGATTTTTATGAAAGTCTTCAAAACGTGGAAGTTATGAAGACAAACAGAGTGAACAAGCCTATTACTATGCAGCGGAAGTTAGATTACACAACGCAAGCCATGGTCAAGTATACAATATAGTGAAAGCACAGTGACAAATAGCTTCAGTGTAATGAGGATCAGGTTGGAAGAAGTTATGAAGCCAAACAGATCATACAGTCAAGTTGTGAAGACAGAAGATAAAGCAAGCATGCAATAGCTTCACAATGTGTACTGGTAAGTAAAGGGAGGCGAAGATGAAACCAGTGACACGTTGAAGACAATGATATGTTGGACCAGTTGCTGTGACAACTGTACGTCTGGTTGGAGCGGCTAGGTATTTAAACCAAAGGACACACAGTCCCGGACACCCAGTCCTGAACACGCGGCCTAGGACACCCAGTCCTCACTGTTTTCTCCTTGAGCTAAGGTCACACAAACCCCGCCCAATCACTCTGGTAAGTCTTCAAGGTAGACTCCCAAACCTTCACAGACTTCGTTCACCGGCAATCCACAATTCCTCTTGGATGCTCAGAACGCGACGCCTAACCGTCTGGAGGATGCACAGTCCTCAAGTGTAATAAGTATTCAGATCACTTAGACAAGAAGACTTAAGTGATGCCCAATTACTCTGGCTCTGGGTGGTTAGGGCTTTTCTCCTCACTAAGGATTTTCTCTCAAAGGCTTCGAGGTGGGTTGCTCTCAAATGACAAAAGCCGTGCACTGAAATCTGAGCAGCCAACCGTTTATGGTTGTAGGGGTGGACTATTTATAGCCGCTAGGCAACCCTGACCTGATTTGTCCGAAATGACCCTAGGTCACTAAGGAACTGACACGTGTACCAACGGTCGGATTTCGAACTCACACGGCAACTTTACTTGGGCTGCAAGTAAAGCTGACTTGTCTGACTCTGGACAAGATTTTCTCTCATTGTCTTCACTCGAAGACATAGGATTTGAATTAGGCATCACTTCAGTCATCCTGACTGGTTCTCTTGGACCCCACTTAACAGTACGGTGGTTCCTATGACACAACATGAATAAAGTAAAACTACGAAGGATCTAAGTCTTCGAGTTCCAAAGGCTTTATGGGGAGTCTTCATATGTCATTGTCTTCGACATGAATGTCTTCATGAACCACCATTGTCTTCAATGTCTTCGTACATTTTTAGGGGTCATCTCTGGTAACTAAACCGAATCAATGAGGGACTTCTACCTGTGTTATCCTGCAATTCTCACAAACACATTAGTCCCTCAACTAGGTTTGTCGTCAATACTCCAAAACCAACTAGGGGTGGCACTAGACGCACTTACAATCTCCTCCTTTTTGGTGATTGATGACAAACTAGTTGAAGTTTTCAACGGGGAATATAATTTGTGAAATTGTAAAGGAATTGTCTTCATAAGCTGCAAGGGCTCCCCCTGAGGATGTGCATATAAGTGATTTGCTTCTGGAACGTGAATGCACATAGCAGGTTGTATTTGTGGGAATTCACTTCAACTTATGATGACAATCCATCATGCATGTAAAGATATAAGAAGATAATGATATGCATAATGAAAAATGGACGTCTGCGAAATGATATAAGTGCGGAAATTATCGTCGTACAAGCGGAATTTATCTTCGCAAAAACACAGTGGCAAACATAGTAGCAGACGACCATCAAGTTTAAGTGTTACAACTCAAAGAACCAAATGTAGCAAAACGAGAGTTGTAAGCACGAAGCAAAATATAATAAAGCACCCGCCCTTATTATTGACCCGCTTGAAGACTATAAACATCATATGCTTCTCCCCTTTTGTCAGTGATGACCAAAAAGGTTTGAAGACTTAGAGTTTTCTACGCGTTCCCAGGCGCAGCAGGGTCGATGGAGGCGTTTGGTGGAGCTGGCGAGCTTGGTGCAGTGATGACGCGCCCTGAAGAAGGTGGTGGTGATGTAGCGTCATCTTCTTCCTCAATGATTTTTCCAGTCACTGTGGCAGCAGAGGAAGAGAACTCTGATTCTTCAAGCGACGGAGTTCCACGCAACACAGCTCTTCTGGGGGTGTGGAGTCAAACTTGAATCTCTCTTTGAAGCCATCCTCTTGCAGTTCAGCTTCAGTGCACATCATTGTGAGGCCTTTCCAAGTGCGGCGACATGTTTCATGTGCGACAAAGGCATTCTTGGTGGCCAGATTCCTGATGCGATTGACGTCTTGCATGATACTGCGCATCTGCCTTTTGAGCCAGTCGTGATGCCTATCTTGCTTTTGGTGCAGAGCCACAAGAAGTTCACGTTCAGTGAGTGTACGAGCGCGTTTCTTGGGTCTCTGTGCAGCTGTGCTGTCAGTGGCTTCAGTTGATGCAGGGGCACGTGTGGTGCCAGCCATTGGATAGACTCTGGAAATGGCTTCAACACCTTCATCATGCTGAGTGAAGCTCTGGTGTTCTGCATTCCGAAGACTTAATGGCTGCTTGGCAGGCTCAGGATAAATCGCTTCAGCAGAGGTCTCCACATCAGGTAAGAAGATTCTGTGGTTGCGGGCAGAGGGTTGATAGGATATGGCAGAGTGGAGCTTGATGAGCCTCATAACCCATGGAGCATAAATCTTCAGACCAAAGAGATCTGAGCCAGACACTGCAAGTTGACGTATAAAGAGATCCTGGGCATTGAAGCATTTGCCATGCAGGATGCAGAAGATGAGAGTCTTCATGGCACCTTCAACCTTGGCATATCGAGAGTGCCCCTTAATGGGCCATAGAGTCCGCCTGATGATGTGATAGATAGTTCTAGGCAGGTACTCTAAATCTTCAACAAAGAACTCGGTTGGGTAAGGTGCGTCAGGAGGCAATGGCTTCATCATTGAGAGCATCTGACTCATATTTGGCTCAGGTCGCTGAAATATGCTCTCAACTGCTTCAGCATGGAGTTGGCAGCCTTCTTCGAAGAGTTCGCCTGGAGTGGGTAGGCTGGTGAGCTCAATGATATCAAATGCATTGGCTTCATGATGGACGTTGACGGTCATCCACTCCAGGACCCAAGTCTTCGGATCTCTGTTGTAGCCTTTGATGTGCAATGTGGCATAGAACTGGAGCAGAAGCTCTTCATTCCAGTGCTCTTCATCCGTGACAAACGGTAGCAGGCCAAATTGCTTGAAGCAGTCCAGTGCTTCTTCCAGACCAGGCAGACCAGCAATAGCTTCAACCTCAAGGCACTGGTGTGGAAAGATACGGCCTTGGTTGTAGAGGACGCAGGAGTAGTAGCTGCGCTGTGGGTAGCTCCAGAACCTATCTAACACAATCCGTTCCCTTGAGTAAGGGTTCTTGGAGCGGTTGAAGAAGGTGTTATCTGCCCTGAAGCTATTGACATTAAAGGAGCCAGGAGCGGTGGCAGGACCTGGGAACCTTGGCAGTCGTGGGATTGGCTTCTGTACCTGGGGCCTGTGCACAACATGATAGTTGAACTGTGGACCAGCAGCAGACTCAGGCACAGAAGGGTCAGAGGCAGTAGCTTCAGTATCTCTTGAAGCTGTTGGTTGGTCGGGCTCCACAAATGCTTCAGTATTGGGTGTGGCAGCCGCAGTGGTGTCAGCCTCATCACGTGTAGTGAGAGGGATGGATTCAGGTACGTTCTCCTTGAGAACTTCTTCTTGTTGGTGTGGCGGAGATGGAGCTTGAGGTTCTTCGTGCTCTTCTTCATGTTCTTCGGCTGATGCAGCCGGAATGTCGTCAGCAGTCTGAGCCCTTGGCCCTTTGCGAAGCCTACGGAATGCAGGCGACGCCGGTGGAGTTGCAGTGGGCTGCGGCTCATCCTCTTCCTCCTGCGGGCGATCTGCCCACGATGCATCTTGGGTGATTGGCGTCAAGGGACGACCAATGCTGATCATTTCACTCGTTTCGAGTTGAGGAAGGACTGCATCACCTTGCACATTGTCTTGGAGACCAATGTCTTCAGCAGCGTTGGGGTCGGCTGCTGGAATGTCTTCAGCATGCGGAGCCTCTGTGAGAGCAGGCTCATGCACGGTCAGCTGACGATCTTCATGAGGAAAGCGAACGGAGAGGGGTTCGACTATCAAGGGCTCTGTGGGAGCAGCCCGAGACTTCTTGGTCTTGCGCTTCTTGATGGTGGGGTCTGAAGGAGAGGCTTCAGGGTGTTTCCTCTTCCTTGCTTCAGCTTCGGCTGTCCTTGTCTTCTTAAGCTCTGAAGCGGTTGAGCGGTGCTTTGGCTTCGAGCCAGGCTTGGCAGTGGGGAAGACAATCGGAAAAGCTTCTTGTCGTGGGGCCTCTTGTTCAGCCACAGTGGGCTTCTTCTTTTTCTTAGCGGCCATCCTGGGGTCGATGCCGGGACGCCCAAGTGCCTTTCGCTTCTCGGCCTCATTGTAGGCCTGCACACAGAGATCAGCCAAATTCTTCATGCGCTCACGTGAACCCTGAGCCTCTGCACGTTTCTGCATAAAGTTTTCCTTCAACTCGTGCAGCATGACTTTGAAGTCTTTGACTTCTTGGACGCTGAGCGTGGCCATGTTCTGCTTGAACTGAGCCTTTTCAAAATCTATCTTCTGCTTCAGTTCCACTATGCGCTGGGCAATTGCGAGTTCTAAAGCAATAGCTCCTTGGAAGGCTACGCTGACGCCAATGGGCAGCTGCAGATCATCGAAGCTGATGTTGGGTGTATCAAACCACTCATCAATGAAGTTGTGGATGATTGCTGCATCGAACAGAGGCAGATTGTTGAAGATTTCAGCCTCCTCCTTGCTCTTGATTAGCTGCTCAAGAGCGTCATCGGCAAGATCGTCGTCACTTGACAGATCAATGGCCTCGCAGCACAGAACGGCAGCGGCAGTGAGCTCATTGCCAGTATGTGGCTGATGCTTCTTGGCTTCTTGGGGCTTGGAGACTCGTGATAAGTCTTCAGACTGCACACTTGTTTCAGGAGGTGCAGTGGCCAATGGCTTCGCTCTGGAGATCTTGGGAGAAGCGGCTGGCTTGGAAGCTTTTGGCTTCTTCTTCATCTGCTTCGGCTCTGGGGCAGCAGGAGCGTCATCAGACTCAGTGTCTGCTGGAGGGTCGTTCACGGCAGTCCCTTGGACTAGAATGCGAGTGATGAGGCCTTCGAGATTGGCATACGACCCGATGACATTGGGATTTGCGTCGCGTGTGCCATCCGCCCTTGGCTTAGAGGGACCAGGGTTGAAGTCCAGTCCAAACTCCTTCTTGTTTTGCTTCGCAGAGTTCTGAGCAAATTGGAAGTTGCGCTTGAAGAGATTGTCATCGCGACACCAGAGAAGTGATGACAGATGTGCTTCAGCTGGCTGTGGTCCTCTGACCATGCATGGATAGAAGCCTTGAGCAATGGCTTCGTCTCTGGACCAGGGTACGAGATTTTTGTACAAGACATCTCCCCATGGCCTCTAGATGGCGCACTTCTCTGCATATTCCTTGGTGACGAAGCGGTATTGGAACCACTGCTCTGCCCAATATCTTCGAATCCATTGGATTCGTGTCTTGCGCTGACCATAGCTCTCTTCAGGATCAGTTTGGTACATTTCTGCCAAATCTTCAGGCAGATCTTTAGACGTTTCACCACGTCTCTGTCTGCCTCCCTTCCTTGCTGGTTTTTCTGTTGCCATGAAGCTTAACTTGGAAGGCTTCAAGAGATTCAAAGTCTTCAAAGGCTTCCTTTTGCTTGACCAACAGGAACTTGCTTCGGGTGAATTGATGTGACGTTGTAGGAACTCTGCAAATGAATGCAGACTATGAGAACCAAAAGATTCTCCCACGGACATGTACCTGTGACAGCATTAAGGTGCGAGGGAAGGGGAAGAGGTCATATGCATTCTCAGAAGATTTTGAAGATAAATCAGTTTAGAAGATATTGACCTCATCATGCGAAGACATTCACTTTATAGAAAAGAAGTTGGTTCCAGATTTGTACGAACCCATAGATCAGTACAAGTGAGGAATCTAACTACTTCATGAAGAACAAGTGAATATACTAGGCAAGTTATGAGATACAGATGAGAGGGATGAAACTTGTGTGAATGGAAACCTCTTTTGGCAGAAAGTGATGGAGCTATAGGATCAAAAGAGGCTGTAAAAAGACTTGTTATTTACCAGACTTGGAACTGCTAGACGAGGTGAGAGTTGAGGCCGGGCAGTTCGATCCTCCGTGCCCTAACTTGGCGACGGAAGACACCTAGGGCGACGGCGGAGAGACTGATGTCCGCTGTCGGCGTGAGAACGGCGTCGGGGAGGTTGCGGCAGTGAAGCACTTCGTCTCCGGCGTCGTTGAAAGTTAGCGGTGGCGCTAGGGTTTGTGCGAGGGTGGAAGAAGAGATAATGACCGCAGTGAAATATGTATTTATAGGGATATGGGCGGCACTGCGCTATTACTCAGGTGCCCCTGGCGATTCGCATCTGATCAGTACGTGGCCAGCATGCGGAATTGTGGGGGCAGTTTCACCCCACGCACGCCTGGTTTGTCGGGAGCCGTTCCTACTTCTCCGGATTTCTTGTTGATGGAAAAACATTGAAAGCTGTTTTAAAGTTTGTCTCTGTGTCTTCTTCTGACAAGGATGCAGTGAAGACATTCGACAGTTTCAATAGAATGCATATGACTTGGAGAGATAGAGTTTGAGGTAGGAAGCATGGAGAGGTTAGGGTCCGATCACATTCACTTAGTTCAAAAGATTCAAACAAGAAGACATAGCTATAAGTGAATGCTATAGAGGACAGAACACCAGTACATATATAATCAACATAGTGAAGATAATCATGAAGACATGTTGAGATTGAAGCCAAACCAAATGTGAAGACATAGCAAATGTAATGCCATGAGTGAAACACTTCAAGCAGAAAAATTTGGTGGTGGCGCTACCCACCGTATAGGAAGTATTGGACCCAGACACGGCGCACAATTATCGTGGCGCTCCGAGGTCAAATTCCACGTTAATGTATTCACACTTAGAATGTATGTCTTCATTGATTGAAGATATACGTTACTTCGTGTGTTGCACATCTAAGTCATCATCTTGCGTAAGTGTTAGGATGTGTGCCTGATCACAGGACATTTGAGGATTCCAAGATATTTAGCTCACACCGTAACTTGCAAAATCTCTTCTCATCCAAGGGCTTGGTGAAGATATCTGCCAATTGCTCTTCAGTGTTGACGTGTATGATATCAATGTCTTCCTTTGCAACATGATCTCTGAGAAAATGATGACGAATTTCAATGTGCTTTGTCTTCGAGTGCTGAACTGGGTTGTTGGCGATCTTGATGGCGCTTTCGTTGTCGCAGTAAAGTGGCACTTGCTTCAGATGAATGCCATAATCCTTGAGGGTTCGCTTCATCCATAGAAGCTGAGCGCAGCAGGATCCAGCAGCAATGTATTCAGATTCAGCAGTGGAGAGAGATACACAGTTCTGCTTCTTTGAAGACCAATAGACAAGTGATCGGCCCAGAAAGTGACATGTGCCTGATGTGGACTTCCGATCAACCTTGTCACCAGCGTAATCAGCCTCCAAAAATCCAACCAGATCAAACTCTGAGCCCTTTGGATACCATAACCCTAGAGTTGGGGTGTGAGCCAAATATCGAAGAATTCGCTTCACAGCTAAGTGATGCGACTCCTTTGGTGCCGCTTGAAACCGAGCACACATGCAAACACTAAGCATAATATCTGGCCTAGATGCACATAAATAAAGCAAAGAACCAATCATTGAGCGGTATACCTTTTGATCGAACT
This sequence comes from Triticum monococcum, assembly GCA_034509565.1. NCBI lineage: Eukaryota > Viridiplantae > Streptophyta > Magnoliopsida > Poales > Poaceae > Triticum > Triticum monococcum. Next base: position 414,832,570 of record CM067844.1, read on the forward strand.
CTTTACCATTGTCGTCAGGACCCAGATGATGTTTGGCTGGCATTGGTGTTGTGAAGCCTTTGCAGTCTTGCATACCGAACTTCTTCAGGCAGTCTTTGAGATATTTCTCTTGAGATATGAAGATGCCATTGCGTTGTTGCCGTGTCTGAAGACCGAGGAAGAATTTCAGCTCCCCCATCATAGACATCTGATATTGCTCTTGCATCATATATCCGAACTCCTCACTGTACTTCTGATTGGTGCAGCCGAAGATAATGTCATCCACGTATATTTGCCACACAAACAGTTCACCATCATATGTCTTTGTGAAGAGAGTGGGATCCAGGGAACCAGGTATGAAGCCTTTGCTCTTCAGGAAGTATTTGAGTGTATCATACCAGGCCCGAGGGGCTTGTTTGAGGCCATATAGTGCCTTTTTGAGCTTGTACACCATGTCAGGATGTTTTGGATCTTCAAACCCAGGTGGTTGTGCAACATACACTTCTTCTTCAATTTTGCCATTGAGGAAGGCACTTTTTACATCCATTTGATACAGGATTATGTTGTGATGATTTGCATAGGCCAGCAGTATACGGATGGCTTCAAGTCTGGCAACAGGAGCAAATGTTTCATCGAAGTCAATGCCTTCCACTTGAGTATATCCTTGAGCAACGAGACGAGCCTTGTTTCTGACGACTTGGCCATGCTCATCTTGCTTGTTGCGGTATATCCATTTGGTGCCTATTATGTTATGCTTACGTGGATCAGGACGCTTAACCAACTCCCATACATTGTTCAGCTCAAATTGTTGAAGCTCTTCTTGCATAGCTTGAATCCATTCAGGTTCCATAAAGGCTTCATCAATTTTCTTGGGTTCTATGATTGAAATGAATGCGAAGTGTCCGCAGAAGTTTGCCAGTTGAGTTGCCCTTGAACAAGTCAGTGGACCAGGTGCATTGATGCTATCAATTATTCTGTCAATCTGCACTTCATTGGCAACACGAGGATGTAGGGGTTGAAGACTTTACTCTTGCTGATCTACGTTGTCATGGGGAGGAATGTCTTCAGGCTGAGCATTGTCTTCATGTGGATCAGGTGCTGAGATGATAAGTTCTTCTTCAGGACGAGCTTCAGAAGGTATAATTTCTCCAGTTCCCATTAGCTTGATTGATTCACTGGCTGGAACTTCATCTAGCACATCTGGTAGTTACTCTCTTTGTGACCCATTGGTCTCATCGAACCGCACATCCACTGTTTCAACCACTTTGTAGTGAAAGAGATTGAAGACTCTGTAGGAGTGCGAATCCTTTCCATATCCAAGCATGAAGCCCTCAGGTGCTTTTGGAGCAAATTTTGAGGTGTGGTGAGGGTCCTTGATCCAGCATCTTGATCCAAATACTCTGAAGTAACTTACATTTGGCTTCTTGCCAGTCAGAAGTTCATAAGATGTCTTGTTCAGCAGCTTGTGAAGATATACACGGTTGATAGTATGGCATGCAGTGTCAATGGCTTCAGTCCAGAATTTTCTTGGTGTCTTGTACTCATCTAACATTGTTCTGGCGATCTCAATGAGTGTTCTGTTCTTGCGTTCGACGATGCCATTCTGTTGTGGCGTGTATGGAGCTGAGAATTCATGAGTGATGCCCAATGTATCAAGACATGTGTCAAGGCCGGTGTTCTTGAATTCTGTGCCATTGTCACTTCTGATGTTCTTTATCTTGGCGCCATAATTGTTCATTGCCCGATTTGCGAAGCGTGTGAAGACATCCTGCACTTCAGTCTTGTAAAGGATTATGTGCACCCAAGTATATCTAGAGTAATCATCAACAATGACGAAGCCATAGAGGCAAGCAGTAGTGGAGAAAGTTGAGTAGTGAGTGGGACCGAAGAGATCCATGTGAAGCACTTCGAAGGGTTGAGTAGTGGTCATGATTGTCTTCGAAGGATGTTTTGCCCTTGTCATCTTCCCAGCTTCATAGGCACCGCATAAGTGATCTTTCTTGAACTTGACGCCCTCGATGCCTATGACATGCTTCTTCTTCGCAAGGGTGTGGAGGTTCCTCATGCCAGCATGCCCAAGTCTTCGATGCCAAAGCCAGCATTCTGAAGCCTTTGCGAGAAGACAAACTGCAAGCTGTGGCCCTGCTGAGAAATCTACCACGTACAAATCATCTTTTCGATACCCTTCAAACACTAGAGACTTGTCAGATTCCATTAGTACCAGACAACGATATTTTCCAAAGATTACAATCATGTTTAAATCGCAAAGCATTGAGACAGACATGAAGTTGAAGCCAAGGGATTCAACAAACATGACTTTATCCATGTGTTGATCCTTTGAGATTGCAACTCTACCTAGACCCAGTACCTTACTTTTACCAGTGTCAGCGAATGTGATGTGGCTCTTGTCAGATGGACGTAAGGTTGAGTCCATAAAGAGACTTCTTTTGCCAGTCATGTGATTTGTACACCCACTGTCAATAATCCATTCTAAAGACTCTGAAGTCACTGGTGTCGTACCCTACAGTCCAGTTAGGGGGATAGGCTTCATGAAGAGTGTTGTGAAGCAAAAACATTTGACGAACCAGTGGATTATGAAAACTTAGATCCAGGTTAGCACAAGTAGGGAGAGTAGCTTGCGATTCAGGTATGAAATACATAGTGATGCCATTCGGGCATTTGATCTTGCGCCCCACAAGATTTTTAAGGTCCCCAGCAATAGCATCAGAAGATTTTGGTTTTGTGCTGGAGACCTTTCCCTGCAAAAGAGAGTTAAGCTTTCTTAACCACCCACATCTTCAAGGGTGGCTTAGAAGCAATAAGTCTAAGTGCAGCATCTGAAAATTTTGGCTTTGGAGCCCTAGCAAACAGTCTAGCAGGTGGGCAATAGTACTCATAAGAATAGGCAGAATAGTTTTTTGGTCATATGAGAATGACGGTTTGAAGAACCACTCTCATATGCCTGAGCATGGTTTCCCTGCAAAACATTTGTGTTAGTGCGACTCAAATGAGTCCTCTGCCTGTATGAAGCCTTTGGACCATATGAAGCCTTTGGTCTGAGGTTTGTCTTCTTCATGTGAGGTGTCATGAGGACATTCACAGGAAGATTCTCAAGACACGTTTTTGGAACCCAGATCTTCTTCATAGGCGGTCCATTCCTGCAGTTAGTACCAATGTACCTGGCAAATACTTCACCATTCTGATTCCTAAACAGTTTATAGTTTGCATCAAAGGATTCATCAATGATAATTGGATTAGCACAAGTGAAGCCAGATAGATAGGATGGATCTGCTGAGGATTCCTTTGCAGCAACCCATGTGGTTTTGGGGTACTGCTCAGGTTTCCAGTAAGAGCCATCTGCATTAATTTTCCTCACGAACCCAACACCCTCTTTCCTAGGGTTTCGGTTCAGAATCTGCTTCTTGAGGACATCACATAATGTCTGATGACCTTTGAGACTTTTGTACATCCCTGTTTCAAGCAATGTCTTCAACCTAGCATTTTCATCAGCAATAGCAGTGGTATCCTCAGCAGAGGGGTTAGTTACCACTTCAACAGTTGAAGATATTGCAACAGCAGTAGCAGTGGAACATTCAGCAACAGAAATAGCATTATCACGCTCAATGCATTTAAGGCATGGTGGTTCAAATCCTTCCTGAGCAGAACTGATCTGTTCGGCTCGAAGTGACTCGTTTTCCTTTTGAAGATCTTCATGATCCGCTCTCAACTTCTCAAGATCTTGCTTCTTTTGAAGATAATCATAGGAAAGCTTTTCATGAGTAGTTGAGAGAGTCTCAAGACGATCTTCGAGTTCCTGATACTTAACATGAAGATTTTTTATGTCTTTAATTAAGGATTCAGAACGAGTCATTTCAGCACCCAACAGATCATCGCTTCTGTCTAACAGTTTTTGATTATGTTCCATGGCCTTTTGTTGTTCAGTTGCAATTTTAGCAATTGTTTTGTAACTGGGTTTTGAATCACAATCAGAGTCATCGTCACTAGATGTTTGATAGTGAGTAGTGCGTGTGTTTACCTTGGCACCACGTGCCATGAAGCAGTAGGTAGGAGTAGAGTCGTCCTTGTCATTTGCATCGGTGATGGTGATGGAGTCATTGTCTTCAGTGCTGAAGATGGACTTGGCGACGTAGGCTGTAGCCAGACTCGCAATGCCTGAATCAGACTCCTCCTCAGACTCCACCTCTGCCTCCTCAGAAGCGGACTCCTCCTCTGAATCCATTTCCTTGCCAACAAACGCACGAGCCTTGCCAGATGAACTCTTCTTGTGTGATGAAGACTTTGAGGAAGACTTTGAGTATTTCTTCGTCTTCTTATCGTCAGAGTCATATTCCTTGCTCTTCTTCTTCTTTCTGTTCTCATTGTCCCACTGTGGACACTCAGAGATGAAGTGTCCAGTTTTCTTGCACTTGTGACATGTTTTCTTCTTGTAGTCATGCGCAGAAGCTTCATCATTCCTTGAGCTTGATCGTGAAGACTTTCTGAAGCCTTTCTTCTTGGTGAATTTCTGGAACTTCTTCACTAGCATTGCAAGTTCCCTTCCAATGTCTTCAGGATCATCAGAACTGCTGTCAGATTCTTCTTCAGATGAGGACACAACTTTTGCCTTCAAGGCACGAGTTCGCCCATAGTTTGGACCGTAGATATCTCTTTTCTCAGAAAGCTGAAACTCATGTGTGTTGAGCCTCTCAAGTATGTCAGACGGATCGAGTGTCTTGAAGTCTGGACGTTCTTGAATCATCAGGGCTAGGATGTCAAATGAGCTGTCAAGTGATCTTAGCAGCGTCTTGATGATTTCATGTTTGGTGATCTCAGTGGCGCCGAGGGCTTGAAGCTCATTTGTGATGTCAGTGAGCCGGTCAAATGTGTGCTGGACATTCTCATTGTCATTTCGCTTGAAGCGGTTGAAGAGATTGCGAAGAACACTGATTCTCTGATCTCTCTGGGTTGAGATGCCTTCATTGACCTTGGAGAGCCAGTCCCAAACCAGCTTGGATGTCTTCAAGGCACTCACACGGCCGTACTGTCCCTTGGTCAGATGACCACAGATAATATTCTTGGCAGTGGAGTCCAGTTGAGTGCACTTCTTGACATCAGCCGCAGTGACACCTTCTCCAGCCTTGGGAACGCCGTTTTCGACGACATACCATAGGTCGACGTCAATGGCTTCAAGATGCATGGGCATCTTATTCTTCCAGTAGGGATATTCAGTTCCATCGAAGACGGGGCACGCAGCGGAGACTTTAATTATCTCTGCAGTCGACATAGCTAAAACTCTAGGTGGTTAAACCGAATCACACAAAACAAGGGAGCACCTTGCTCTGATACCAATTGAAAGTGCGTTATATCGGCTACGGGGGGGGGGGGGTGAATAGGCGATTTTTGTGAAAGTCTTCAAAACGTGGAAGTTATGAAGACAAACAGAGTGAACAAGCCTATTACTATGCAGCGGAAGTTAGATTACACAACGCAAGCCATGGTCAAGTATACAATATAGTGAAAGAACAGTGACAAATAGCTTCAGTGTAATGAGGATCAGGTTGGAAGAAGTTATGAAGCCAAACAGATCATACAGTCAAGTTGTGAAGACAGAAGATAAAGCAAGCATGCAATAGCTTCACAATGTGTACTGGTAAGTAAAGGGAGGCGAAGATGAAACCAGTGACACGTTGAAGACAATGATATGTTGGACCAGTTCCAGTTGCTGTGAAAACTGTACGTCTGGTTGGAGCGGCTAGGTATTTAAACCAAAGGACACACAGTCCCGGACACCCAGTCCCGAACACGCAGCTCAGGACACCCAGTCCTCACCGTTTTCTCCTTGAGCTAAGGTCACACAGACCCCGCCCAATCACTATGGTAAGTCTTCAAGGTAGACTCCCAAACCTTCACAGACTTCGTTCACCGGCAATCCACAATTCCTCTTGGATGCTCAGAACGCGACGCCTAACCGTCTGGAGGATGCACAGTCCTCAAGTGTAATAAGTCTTCAGATCACTCAGACAAGAAGACTTAAGTGATGCCCAATTACTCTGGCTCTGGGTGGTTAGGGATTTTCTCCTCACTAAGGATTTTCTCTCAAAGGCTTCGAGGTGGGTTGCTCTCAAATGACAAAAGCCGTGCACTGAAATCTGAGCAGCCAACCGTTTATGGTTGTAGGGGTGGACTATTTATAGCCGCTTGGCAACCCTGACCTGATTTGTCCGAAATGACCCTGGGTCACTAAGGAACTGACACGTGTACCAACGGTCAGATTTCGAACTCACACGGCAACTTTACTTGGGCTGCAAGTAAAGCTGACTTGTCTGACTCTGGACAAGATTTTCTCTCATTGTCTTCACTCGAAGACATAGGATTTGAATTAGGCATCACTTCAGTCATCCTGACTGGTTCTCTTGGACCCCACTTAATAGTACGGTGGTTCCTATGACACAACATGAATAAAGTAAAACTACGAAGGATCTAAGTCTTCGAGTTCCAAAGGCTTCATGGGGAGTCTTCATATGTCATTGTCTTCGACATGAATGTCTTCATGAACCACCATTGTCTTCAATGTCTTCGTACATTTTTAGGGGTCATCTCTGGTAACTAAACCGAATCAATGAGGGACTTCTACCTGTGTTATCCTGCAATTCTCACAAACACATTAGTCCCTCAACTAGGTTTGTCGTCAATACTCCAAAACCAACTAGGGGTGGCACTAGATGCACTTACACCCTGCGACATGTATCTTTCTGCATCTTTATTTACTATACAGGGGGCGCCCCTTGGGCTGCATCATCCCCAGGCCGGTCGGGTCTGTCCCAGTGGCATGTGTTGTTCTCGCGTCTATCTAAGCTAGCTAGTTCCCATGCATGAGTTATTTATAGTCATCACTTGCTTGATTGTCACTTGCCATGGCCGCCCGCATCGCCGATCGGCCCCTTTCTCATCCCGCAACAGGGGCTACTCATGCTGGCACGACGCTTGTGCTCGGGTCCATCCCTGCAACGCTGAGAAATTTGAGCGGCCGAGCTCTAGCTCGCGGCATGCCCGCGCACATCACCTCACAAAGCCCTCAGTGCCTTCATCTTCTCGTGGATCGACCAGTGGTAGGCCGGCAAGCATGGTTGCAATTTGTACCCCTCTTCGCGCTAACCTGCAGGAACCTCTCAAGGGCGACAGCAGGCAGTACCGTGGGCTCCCTCTTTTCCCATGCGATTCGCTTGCACGTTAAAGGGGGGTTCCTAAGCATCGCGACTCAGGAGCTTTTACTGGCTCTCCAGCCCTCAACCCTGGCCTTGACCATGACATCGCGACCTGGCATACCAGCGGCGACTGAGCTTGCTCGAGGGCCAGGACCCGAGGACGTAGAGCACACAGAAGATCGTGGGAAAGAGGGGGAGACTCGCACGGGCCTAACCTGGCTATACTACGGCAGCCGACGCACAAGGAGTCTGGCGCATCACAAGGAATCGACTATGGACCACTAAGATAAGTTTTGCACTCGGGTTGGGCAAGCGCTACGTCATAGGATTCCCACCTGTTGCAGCCTTGTTACGGTGACGTCGCCTCCCTTTCCTACCTTTAGGTAGCTGCTTGCACGCTAAAGGGGACCTCTTGAGCATCACGCCTCGGGAGCTCTTACTGGACCTCGGGCCGCTCATCTCGTGGCCTTGACCACGGCATCGTGACCTGGCATACCAGCGACGGCTGCAACCTGCCTGGGGACCGGGACGCTTCCGTGGATCAGGACGCTTAACCAACTCCCATACATTGTTCAGCTCAAATTGTTGAAGCTCTTCTTGCATAGCTTGAATCCATTCAGGTTCCATAAAGGCTTCATCAATTTTCTTGGGTTCTGTGATTGAAATGAATGCGAAGTGTCCGCAGAAGTTTGCCAGTTGAGTTGCCCTTGAACAAGTCAGTGGACCAGGTGCATTGATGCTATCAATTATTCTGTCAATCTGCACTTCATTGGCAACACGAGGATGTAGGGGTTGAAGACTTTACTCTTGCTGATCTACGTTGTCATGGGGAGGAATGTCTTCAGGCTGAGCATTGTCTTCATGTGGATCAGGTGCTGAGATGATAAGTTCTTCTTCAGGACGAGCTTCAGAAGGTATAATTTCTCCAGTTCCCATTAGCTTGATTGATTCACTGGCTGGAACTTCATCTAGCACATCTGGTAGTTACTCTCTTTGTGACCCATTGGTCTCATCGAACCGCACATCCACTGTTTCAACCACTTTGTAGTGAAAGAGATTAAAGACTCTGTAGGAGTGCGAATCCTTTCCATATCCAAGCATGAAGCCCTCATGTGCTTTTGGAGCAAATTTTGAGGTGTGGTGAGGGTCCTTGATCCAGCATCTTGATCCAAATACTCTGAAGTAACTTACATTTGGCTTCTTGCCAGTCAGAAGTTCATAAGATGTCTTGTTCAGCAGCTTGTGAAGATATACACGGTTGATAGTATGGCATGCAGTGTCAATGGCTTCAGTCCAGAATTTTCTTGGTGTCTTGTACTCATCTAACATTGTTCTGGCGATCTCAATGAGTGTTCTGTTCTTGCGTTCGACGATGCCATTCTATTGTGGCGTGTATGGAGCTGGGAATTCATGAGTGATGCCCAATGTATCAAGACATGTGTCAAGGCCGGTGTTCTTGAATTCTGTGCCATTGTCACTTCTGATGTTCTTTATCTTGGCGCCATAATTGTTCATTGCCCGATTTGCGAAGCGTGTGAAGACATCCTGCACTTCAGTCTTGTAAAGGATTATGTGCACCCAAGTATATCTAGAGTAATCATCAACAATGACAAAGCCATAGAGGCAAGCAGTAGTGGAGAAAGTTGAGTAGTGAGTGGGACCGAAGAGATCCATGTGAAGCAGTTCGAAGGGTTGAGTAGTGGTCATGATTGTCTTCGAAGGATGTTTTGCCCTTGTCATCTTCCCAGCTTCACAGGCACCGCATAAGTGATCTTTCTTGAACTTGACGCCCTCGATGCCTATGACATGCTTCTTCTTCGCAAGGGTGTGGAGGTTCCTCATGCCAGCATGCCCAAGTCTTTGATGCCAAAGCCAGCATTCTGAAGCCTTTGCGAGAAGACAAACTGCAAGCTGTGGCCCTGCTGAGAAATCTACCACGTACAAATCATCTTTTCGATACCCTTCAAACACTAGAGACTTGTCAGATTCCATTAGTACCAGACAACGATATTTTCCAAAGATTACAATCATGTTTAAATCGCAAAGCATTGAGACAGACATGAAGTTGAAGCCAAGGGATTCAACAAACATGACTTTATCCATGTGTTGATCCTTTGAGATTGCAACTCTACCTAGACCTAGTACCTTACTTTTACCAGTGTCAGCGAATGTGATGTGGCTCTTGTCAGATGGACGTAAGGTTGAGTCCATAAAGAGACTTCTTTTGCCAGTCATGTGATTTGTACACCCACTGTCAATAATCCATTCTAAAGACTCTGAAGTCACTGGTGTCGTACCCTACAGTGCAGTTAGGGGGATAGGCTTCACGAAGAGTGTTGTGAAGCAAAAACATTTGACGAACCAGTGGATTATGAAAACTTAGATCCAGGTTAGCACAAGTAGGGAGAGTAGCATGCGATTCAGGTATGAAATACATAGTGATGCCATTCGGGCATTTGATCTTGCGCCCCACAAGATTATTAAGGTCCCCAGCAATAGCATCAGAAGATTTTGGTTTTGTGCTGGAGACCTTTCCCTGCAAAAGAGAGTTAAGCTTTCTTAACCACCCACATCTTCAAGGGTGGCTTAGAAGCAATAAGTCTAAGTGTAGCATCTGAAAATTTTGGCTTTGGAGCCCTAGCAAACAGTCTAGCAGGTGGGCAATAGTACTCATAAGAATAGGCAGAATAGTTTTTTGGTCATATGAGAATGACGGTTTGAAGAACCGCTCTCATATGCCTGAGCATGGTTTCCCTGCAAAACATTTGTGTTAGTGCGACTCAAATGAGTCCTCTGCCTGTATGAAGCCTTTGGACCATATGAAGCCTTTGGTCTGAGGTTTGTCTTCTTCATGTGAGGTGTCATGAGGACATTCACAGGAAGATTCTCAAGACACATTTTTGGAACCCAGATCTTCTTCATAGGCGGTCCATTCCTGCAGTTAGTACCAATGTACCTGGCAAATACTTCACCATTCTGATTCCTAAACAGTTTATAGTTTGCATCAAAGGATTCATCAATGATAATTGGATTAGCACAAGTGAAGCCAGATAGATTGGATGGATCTGCTGAGGATTCCTTTGCAGCAACCCATGTGGTTTTGGGGTACTGCTCAGGTTTCCAGTAAGAGCCATTTGCATTAATTTTCCTCACGAACCCAACACCCTCTTTCCTAGGGTTTCAGTTCAGAATCTGCTTCTTGAGGACATCACATAATGTCTGATGTCCTTTGAGACTTTTGTACATCCCTGTTTCAAGCAATGTCTTCAACCTAGCATTTTCATCAGCAATAGCAGTGGTATCCTTAGCAGAGGGGTTAGTTACCACTTCAACAGTTGAAGATATTGCAACAGCAGTAGCACTGGAACATTCAGCAACAGAAATAGCATTATCACGCTCAATGCATTTAAGGCATGGTGGTTCAAATCCTTCCTGAGCAGAACTGATCTGTTCGGCTCGAAGTGACTCGTTTTCCTTTTGAAGATCTTCATGATCCGCTCTCAACTTCTCAAGATCTTGCTTCTTTTGAAGATAATCATAGGAAAGCTTTTCATGAGTAGTTGAGAGAGTCTCAAGACGATCTTCGAGTTCCTGATACTTAACATGAAGATTTTTTATGTCTTTAATTAAGGATTCAGAACGAGTCATTTCAGCACCCAACAGATCATCGCTTCTGTCTAACAGTTTTTGAATATGTTCCATGGCCTTTTGTTGTTCAGTTGCAATTTTAGCAAGTGTTTTGTAACTGGGTTTTGAATCACAATCAGAGTCATCGTCACTAGATGTTTGATAGTGAGTAGTGCGTGTGTTTACCTTGGCACCACGTGCCATGAAGCAGTAGGTAGGAGTAGAGTCGTCCTTGTCATTTGCATCGGTGATGGTGATGGAGTCATTGTCTTCAGTGCTGAAGATGGACTTGGCGACGTAGGCTATAGCCAGACTCGCAATGCCTGAATCAGACTCCTCCTCAGACTCCACCTCTGCCTCCTCAGAAGTGGACTCCTCCTCTGAATCCATTTCCTTGCCAACAAACGCACGAGCCTTGCCAGATGAACTCTTCTTGTGTGATGAAGACTTTGAGGAAGACTTTGAGTATTTCTTCGCCTTCTTATCATCAGAGTCATATTCCTTGCTCTTCTTCTTCTTTCTGTTCTCATTGTCCCACTGTGGACACTCAGAGATGAAGTGTCCAGTTTGCTTGCACTTGTGACATGTTTTCTTCTTGTAGTCATGCGTAGAAGCTTCATCATTCCTTGAGCTTGATCGTGAAGACTTTTTGAAGCCTTTCTTCTTGGTGAATTTCTGGAACTTCTTCACTAGCATTGCAAGTTCCCTTCCAATGTCTTCAGGATCATCAGAACTGCTGTCAGATTCTTCTTCAGATGAGGACACAACTTTTGCCTTCAAGGCACGAGTTCGCCCATAGTTTGGACCGTAGATATCTCTTTTCTCAGAAAGCTGAAACTCATGTGTGTTGAGCCTCTCAAGTATGTCAGACGGATCGAGTGTCTTGAAGTCTGGACGTTCTTGAATCATCAGGGCTAGGATGTCAAATGAACTGTCAAGTGATCTTAGCAGCGTCTTGACGATTTCATGTTTGGTGATCTCAGTGGCGCCGAGGGCTTGAAGCTCATTTGTGATGTCAGTGAGCCGGTCAAATGTGTGCTGGACATTCTCATTGTCATTTCGCTTGAAGCGGTTGAAGAGATTGCGAAGAACACCGATTCTCTGATCTCTCTGGGTTGAGATGCCTTCATTGACCTTGGAGAGCCAGTCCCAAACCAGCTTGGATGTCTTCAAGGCACTCACACGGCCGTACTGTCCCTTGGTCAGATGACCACAGATAATATTCTTGGCAGTGGAGTCCAGTTGAGTGGACTTCTTGACATCAGCCGCAGTGACACCTTCTCCAGCCTTGGGAACGCCGTTTTCGACGACATACCATAGGTCGACGTCAATGGCTTCAAGATGCATGGGCATCTTATTCTTCCAGTAGGGATATTCAGTTCCATCGAAGACGGGGCACGCAGCGGAGACTTTAATTATCTCTGCAGTCGACATAGCTAAAACTCTAGGTGGTTAAACCGAATCACACAAAACAAGGGAGCACCTTGCTCTAATACCAATTGAAAGTGCGTTATATCGGCTAGGGGGGGGGGTGAATAGGCGATTTTTGTGAAAGTCTTCAAAACGTGGAAGTTATGAAGACAAACAGAGTGAACAAGCCTATTACTATGCAGCGGAAGTTAGATTACACAACGCAAGCCATGGTCAAGTATACAATATAGTGAAAGAACAGTGACAAATAGCTTCAGTGTAATGAGGATCAGGTTGGAAGAAGTTATGAAGCCAAACAGATCATACAGTCAAGTTGTGAAGACAGAAGATAAAGCAAGCATGCAATAGCTTCACAATGTGTACTGGTAAGTAAAGGGAGGCGAAGATGAAACCAGTGACACGTTGAAGACAATGATATGTTGGACCAGTTCCAGTTGCTGTGACAACTGTACGTATGGTTGGAGCGGCTAGGTATTTAAACCAAAGGACACACAGTCCCGGACACCTAGTCCCGAACACGCAGCTCAGGACACCCAGTCCTCACCGTTTTCTCCTTGAGCTAAGGTCACACAGACCCCGCCCAATCACTATGGTAAGTCTTCAAGGTAGACTCCCAAACCTTCACAGACTTCGTTCACCGGCAATCCACAATTCCTCTTGGATGCTCAGAACGCGACGCCTAACCGTCTGGAGGATGCACAGTCCTCAAGTGTAATAAGTCTTCAGATCACTCAGACAAGAAGACTTAAGTGATGCCCAATTACTCTGGCTCTGGGTGGTTAGGGCTTTTCTCCTCACTAAGGATTTTCTCTCAAAGGCTTCGAGGTGGGTTGCTCTCAAACGACAAAAGCCGTGCACTGAAATCTGAGCAGCCAACCGTTTATGGTTGTAGGGGTGGACTATTTATAGCCGCTTGGCAACCCTGACCTGATTTGTCCGAAATGACCCTAGGTCACTAAGGAACTGACACGTGTACCAACGGTCAGATTTCGAACTCACACGGCAACTTTACTTGGGCTGCAAGTAAAGCTGACTTGTCTGACTCTGGACAAGATTTTCTCTCATTGTCTTCACTCGAAGACATAGGATTTGAATTAGGCATCACTTCAGTCATCCTGACTGGTTCTCTTGGACCCCACTTAATAGTACGGTGGTTCCTATGACACAACATGAATAAAGTAAAACTACGAAGGATCTAAGTCTTCGAGTTCCAAAGGCTTCATGGGGAGTCTTCATATGTCATTGTCTTCGACATGAATGTCTTCATGAACCACCATTGTCTTCAATGTCTTCGTACATTTTTAGGGGTCATCTCTGGTAACTAAACCGAATCAATGAGGGACTTCTACCTGTGTTATCCTGCAATTCTCACAAACACATTAGTCCCTCAACTAGGTTTGTCGTCAATACTCCAAAACCAACTAGGGGTGGCACTAGATGCACTTACACCCTGCGACATGTATCTTTCTGCATCTTTATTTACTATACAGGGGGCGCCCCTTGGGCTGCATCATCCCCAGGCCGCTCGGGTCTGTCCCAGTGGCATGTGTTGTTCTCGCGTCTATCTAAGCTAGCTAGTTCCCATGCATGAGTTATTTATAGTCATCACTTGCTTGATTGTCACTTGCCGTGGCCGCCCGCGTCGCCGATCGGCCCCTTGCTCATCCCGCAACAGGGGCTACTCATGCTGGCACGATGCTTGTGCTCGGGTCCGTCCCTGCAACGCTGAGAAATCTGAGCGGCCGAGCTCTAGCTCGCGGCACGCCCGCACACATCACCTCACAAAGCCCTCAGTGCCTTCATCTTCTCGTGGATCGACCAGTGGCAGGCCGGCAAGCATGGTTGCAATTTGTACCCCTCTTCGCGCTAACCTGCAGGAACCTCTCAAGGGCGACAGCAGGCAGTACCGTGGGCTCCCTCTTTTCCCATGCGATTCGCTTGCACGTTAAAGGGGGGTTCCTAAGCATCGCGACTCAGGAGCTTTTACTGGCTCTCCAGCCCTCAACCCTGGCCTTGACCATGACATCGCGACCTGGCATACCAGCGGCGACTGAGCTTGCTCGAGGGCCAGGACCCGAGGACGTAGAGCACACAGAAGATCGTGGGAAAGAGGGGGAGACTCGCACGGGCCTAACCTGGCTATACTACGGCAGCCGACGCACAAGGAGTCTGGCGCATCACAAGGAATCGACTATGGACCACTAAGATAAGTTTTGCACTCGGGTTGGGCAAGCGCTACGTCATAGGATTCCCACCTGTTGCAGCCTTGTTACGGTGACGTCGCCTCCCTTTCCTACCTTTAGGTAGCTGCTTGCACGCTAAAGGGGACCTCTTGAGCATCACGCCTCGGGAGCTCTTACTGGACCTCGGGCCGCTCATCTCGTGGCCTTGACCACGGCATCGTGACCTGGCATACCAGCGACGGTTGCAACCTACCTGGGGACCGGGACCTCTTGACCAAGCTACCGCGAAGTTGGAAAGGGGAGACTGAGCCGAAGCAGGACATGTATTCATAAATCCTCATAATAAGGATGATATCAACAAAAGGCATTACAGACCTTTTACATGCCCCCCACGGGGTTCGTCTCAATTCCTCGTAGGGAACAAAATGAGAAGGTTTCTAGGAGCCCTATCTAAACGCGCCAAGCCGCCGGCCCCATCATCAACAGTGGGCCGCGAGAGGCCGGTGCTAAACCCATCCAGATCAGCGACGGCGGCGGCCGGACGCTGCGGCCGCACTCCGGGCATGGTGAGAGCTCTAGGGCACGTAGTTATCGTCGCTCGTCTCTGAAGTCTCGTAGGGCTTGGGAGAGTCACTGGACTCCCAAGCGCCGCCACTGCTGCTGGAGGAACCACTGACGAGGCCAGCGGCAGGCCTAGCTCCTGCTGCTGCGCTGTCCCGACGACCCCCTCCAGGGCAGCACTCCAAGCGGCGGCCTTCCTTGTCGAAGACCTTGAGGAACATCATAGAGGCGCCATCATACTCGAAGTGGATGGCGAGGGCGCCCTCCGTGCGGCAAACTCGGGCGACCTCACCCCAGCCGCGGGTCATGAAGATCTTGCCCGGGGAGACGACCTCGACCTCCGCCCTGTCACCGGGGCATCGCACTCGGCATGCTGCAACCATAATTTGAGGGGACCCATCGGCGGCATCTCGGCGGAGAAGAACTGCGAGAAGCGAATCCAAGTGCGTGGAGGCATCACCGGCCACATCACTAGTTCGCGCGAGCAGCCCTCGGTGTGGGTTCCTGGGGCGACGGCACGCACCACCACGGCGCGGCGACCACGGCCGAGACGTGGACGGTGTTGGTCGCCGCCTCTCCCTTCGGAGCCCTCGACCTGGGCATACAAGGGCAAGGATACCCGAGGGGAGGCCTCTCACACCAAGGCCTCGACACCTCCAGCCTCACGACTACATCGCGGCGGTGGGCTAGCCTCTTCTTCGGTAGAAGCGGCCCTGGCTCGTCGCGGCAGGCTTTTCCCTTCTCTGCGGCTGAGAACCTTAGAATCGGTGCCATGGGTGTCGCTGCAAGCAATGAAGCAAGGGATAAGAACCGAGTGGATCAGGAAGAGATGGGCGACGAGGGCTCCGCTCCCCTCCACATTTATAGCAGGAGAAGGCCAACCGGCGACCCCCATGATCACAGGTAATGATGATTTTTTTTCTGCATGTATCAAGGACTCGTCAAGTCGGGCAGTTGCCGAGGCAGTGTGGGGAAGCGGAGACGCCCATGTCCCATCAGTCCCCAGGTATCAATCAAGGCCGCAGGTGGTTGGGGCCCGCGGCACTCCGCACTTGCCCCTTGGCTTCGCCTCGAAGCCAAGTCCGAGCACGCCTTGGGCCCGGGGTCTACTGTCGGCATCCTGGGAATGGGGGTCCCCAGACTTGCCTGCCTGCGGCCCACGGCGTGGCTCCACCAGCGGGCCTGTGCGGCCCATCTTCACCAACAAACACTCAATACCATCGCGAGGGGCCAAGCCTTGCGAGGCGGACGACACAAGACCTCCTCGGGGGCAGCCGCACTAGGCTGGCTCGCGAGGGTCGGAGAGATCAAGGCGAGGGGCACCTCACGAGGTTCCTGTGACGCAAGCCATGACGACCAAGGCCAGGCGGGCGCCAGCGCGTGCTGTGTCCTCGTTTCCTCTTTGGTGCTAAAGGGGCAGGCGCAGGCGAGGAGTCCCGAGGCATCAGGGAAAGGTTTCCATATCGATGCAATAAGACCAAGACCATGAGGACAACATGACAGAGGTCACCGTGGAGCCCAAGACGGCGTCACCACCAGAGCCTTTGGCAGACGAAGACCACCTTTTGTCAGGATAACTTGTACTAGTTGTCTCCCTTCAAATTTGGCCATTGTTGGATCCCTTCCCACCTACATTTGGGAAGAGGACCAGGGCCTCTATAAATAGGACTAGCCACCACAGTAGGAGGCAACTGATCTTGGATCAGATCCATTCTATCCTCACACACACAAGCTTGCCGAGCCCAAGAACACCTCTCCTCAGGAGGCTGTTCTTCCCTTGTACTTGTTCATCCTCAGCCCAAGAGGCAATCCACCACACCACACTGGAGTAGGGTATTACACCACATCAGTGGCCCGAACTAGTATAAACCCTTTGTCCTTTGTTCTTCGGGTTCGGCAAGTTAGGTTCTGAGATCGTTGGGATAGCGTGAGCTAGGGGGAAAGATCTTCGTGCGCACCCCAGTGTTCGAACCTCAAGGGTTTTGTCGGAACCCAAAATCTGACAAGTGGCACCAGCATTTCTCAAGCCAAATGTCATGGTCAGGTAGCAGAAGGCTATGAATGGTGTGATTAAGGCGGTCTTCAGGCGGTCTGCCAGGTTCAACTTGATCTGGTGGTAGCCTGAATAAGCATCCAAAAAACTCAACAGCTCGCATCTGGCTGTGGAGTCTATCACTTGGTCAATTCAAGGCAGAGCAAACGGATCCTTGGGACAAGCTTTGTTAAGACTGGTGTAATCAATGCACATGCGCCACTTGTTGTTCTTCTCCAGCACAAGGACTGGGTTGGTGAGCCACTCTGGAAAAAATACTTCCATGATGAAGCCGGCTGCCAGAAGCCGGGCTATCTCCTCACCAACAATTCTTCTCTTCTCCTCCGACAGCCGGTGGAGGGGTTGTTTGACCGGCTTGGAATCTGATCTGACATGTAGCTTGTGCTCGATGAAATCCGTCGGAACACCCGACATGTCCTTTGGAGACCACGCAAAGATGTCCCGATTCTCGCGGAGGAAATCGACAAGCTCGCTTTCCTATTTACTGTCAAGATTGGCCCCTATGACAGCGTGCCTTTCCGTGTGCTCTGGGTCCAAGGGAATCTTCTTTGTCTCCGGCCGGCTAGAAGGAGCCCTGGGTCTCTAACTCTTTGGGCTCTGGTGACATGTCCGGCTACTTGCTGGTCATGGCCACCACCCGGTCTAGGAGCTTCTTCTCTGCGGCAATCACAAGGGACTTGGCCAGCCGGCTGCTAGCTGCAGCACAATCGGCTGACCTCTCATAATCTCCAGATATTGTGATAATGCCCTTGGTCCCTGGCATCTTCATCTTGAGGTAGGCATAGTGTGGCACCGCCATGAACTTGGCTAGAGCCGGCCAGCCTAGAAGTACATGATAAGGGCTCTCAAGGTCCACCACCTCAAACCAAATCGCCTCATGGTGGAAGTGATCTTTGTCTCCCAAAATGACATCTATCTTGACCTTGCCGATTGGTGACCAGGACAGGCTGGACACAATACCATGGAAAACAGTTCGGCTGGGTTGGAGCTGCCTCTCTTTGCTGCATAAATTTTCCATGGTATCGCGGTATAGGATGTTGATGCTGCTACCGCCATCTATCAGAATTTGGGAGAAATGAGCAGCTCGCCTCTCTATTGCAAGGGTGGCATCCAGCACCGGAGCATAGGAACCCGGAGAGGGCATCACCTCTGGGTGGTCAGCACGGCTCTAGCTGGTGGGCTTCTTAGACCAATGAATGAATTCTGGAGCACTTGAAGCAACAACGTTCACCTCTCGGTGCTGCTAACGCTGACTGCGCCGATCGTCAGCCACACTAGTGAAGACGATGTAGGCTCCATGTTCTTCAGGGTAATCATCTTGAATGGAGCCGACTACTGGTTGGGTCACCGGCTGCTGGGGAGGAGGCGGTGGCAGGCCAGCAGGCGGAGGGGGCAGCAGTCCTTCGCCCTTGGAGATTTGGGTGAGCCAGTGGCACTTCCGGGTGGTGTGATTGGATGGCTTCACACCGCTGTGGAACTTGCAGGGATCATTGAGGGTTTGCTCATAGGAGAAGGCGGGTAGCCAAGCAGGCTTGCCGCCCTTCTGGCGCTTAGGGCCGAGCAGTCCCTCAGGCTGCTGGTCTTCGACTATCGCCACCTGCTGGCTAGTGGAAGCTGGCTGCGGGCCTTGTGCTTGTTGTTGTTTGGTTGCTACCGCCGACTGTTGTCAGCAGCCGGTGTCCTTGGAGCCGAAGGGAGCACCTTCCCGGAAGCGTCCACTCGGAGCTCTGACTTCATGGAGGAATCAGCAGTGGCGTATGATACATCTCCAACGTATCTATATTTTTTGATTGCTCCATGCTATATTATCTTCTCTTTTGGACATTATTGGGCTTTATTAGTCACTTTTATATTATTTTTGGGACTAACCCATTAACCGGAGGCCCAGCCCAGAATTGCTGTTTTTTTGCCTATTTTAGGGATTCGAAGAAAGGGAATATCAAACAGAGTCCAAACAGAATGAAACCTTCGGGAACGTGATTTTCGGAACGAACATGATCCAGGAGACTTGGACCCTTCTTCAAGCAACCAACAGGGAGGCCATGAGGTAGGGGGGCGCGCCTACCCCCCAGCCGCGCCCTCCACCCTCGTGGGCCCCCTGGTGCTCCACTGACGTACTCCTTCCTCATATATGTACCTACGTACCCCCAAATGATCAGATACAGAGCCAAAACCCTAATTCCACCGCTGTAACTTTCTGCATCCACGAGATCCCATCTTGGGGCCTGTTCCGGAGCTCCGCCGGAGGGGGCATCGATCGCGGAGGGCTTCTACATCAACACCATAGCCCTTCTGATGATGTGTGAGTAGTTTACCTCAGACCTTCGGGTCCATAGTTATTAGCTAGATGGCTTCTTCTCTCTTTTTGGATCTCAATACAAAGTTCTCCCCCTCTCTTGTGGAGATCTAGTCGATGTAATCTTCTTTTGCGGTGTGTTTGTTGAGACCGATGAATTGTGGGTTTATGATCAAGTTTATCTATGAACAATATTTGAATCTTCTCTAAATTCTTTTATGCATGATTGGTTATCTTTGCAAGTCTCTTCGAATTATCAGTTTGGTTTGGCCTACTAGATTGATCTTTCTTTCAATGGGAGAAGTGCTTAGCTTTGGGTTCATTCTTGTAGTGTCCTTTCCCAGTGACAGTAGGGGTAGCAAGGCACGTATTGTATTGTTGCCATCGAGGATAACAAGATGGGGTTTTCATCATATTGCATGAGTTTATCCCTCTACATCATGTCATCTTGCTTAAGGCGTTACTCTATTCTTATGAATTCAATACTCTAGATGCATGTTGGATAGCGGTCGATGTGTGGAGTAATAGTAGTAGATGCAGGCAGGAGTCGGTCTACTTGTCTCGGACGTGATGCCTATATACATGATCATACCTAGATATTCTCATAACTATGCTCAATTCCGTCAATTTCTCAACAGTAATTAAAAAACTTATGCTCTTGAGAGAAGCCACTAGTGAAACCTATGGCCCCCGGGTCTATCATCCATCATATTAATCTTCCAACACTTAGTTATTTTCGTTGCCTTTTATTTTACTTTGCATATTTATCATAAAAATACCAAAAATATTATCTTATCATATCTATCAGATCTCACTCTCGTAAGTGACCGTGTAGGGATTGACAACCCCTTATCGCGTTGGTTGCGAGGATTTATTTGTTTTGTGTTGGTGCGAGGGACTGGCGCGTAGCCTCCTACTCGATTGATACCTTGGTTCTCAAAAACTGAGGGAAATACTTACGCTACTTTGCTGCATCACCCTTTCCTCTTCAAGGGAAAACCAACGCGGTGCTCAAGAGGTAGCAAGAAGGATTTCTGGCGCCGTTGCCGGGGAGGTCTACGCAAAAGTCAACATACCAAGTACCCATCACAAACCCTTATCTCCCGCATTACATTATTTTCCATTTGCCTCTCGTTTTCCTCTCCCCCACTTCACCCTTGCCGTTTTATTCGCCCTCTCTCTCTATCCTCCCTCTCTTTCTCTATTCGCCTCTTTTCCGTTTGCTTGTCGTTATGGCGAGTCCTCTATCTTCTTCGTTGTCTCCCGAGACTGAAGTTCTAAATTTTAAGCAAAGGGATGGAGAAAATCTAAAATACGCTTGGTATAGAATTTGCAATGCTCAAAATAGATCTACCAGAAAGCAATCTACTTCTGTTCTTCTTCGCAATTTCTATGTAGGCGCTACTCCTTGGTACAGATATAACCTTGATACCATTACCGGAGGGCACTTCTTGGGTAGCCATACTTTTGATTCTTATAATGCTATGATAGATCTGTTTGGCTCACCACCTCTTTTTGTTAATGGAACTATGTTAACTTTGGAGCATGTAATGTAAAGACTTGAAATTATTGAGAATAAGTTTGCTACTATAGAGTTAATTGAAAATTTGGATATAAAGATCCACAACCGAATCACTCAATATGGATCTAAAGTAGGAGTCACTTTGAAAAATATTAAAGAAAAGGAACCTATAGTTAATCAGAAAATAAATCAGGATTCCACTAGAATCGATAAACTTGAGGATATTATTACCAACTTGGGAACCGCTTTTTCTTCCATAAAGAATACTCCAAGTCCTCACACTAAAATTGCCAAGCTTATGTATGTTCCTAAAAATAAGGGTGAATCCTCTAGTAAGGAAACTGCGGATCTCAAATCTATAAGTATTCATCCCAATCTTTTTGCTATCATTAAGGAACCATTTGTTACAAATGAATTTTTTGATCTTGTGCCTAAAAGTTTGATAATCAATAAAAATAATGAAATTCCTAAGGATGGTAGATGCCTCATTGAAGAATCACCTACCAAAGATGGCAATACCTAGATCTATCCTTGCTTTTATGCCTAGCTAGGGGCGTTAAACAATAGCGCTTGTTGGGAGGCAACCCAATTTTATTTTTATTCCTTGCCTTTTGCTCCTGTTTAGTAATAAATAATTTATCTAGCCTCTGTTTTTGTTGTGTTTTTGTGTTTAATTAGTGTTTGTGCCAAGTAGAACCGTTGGGAAGACTTGGGGAAAGTCTTGTTAATCTTGCTGTAAAAAACAGAAACTTTAGTGCTCACGACACCTGCTTCCATTTTTATTTGGAAAGTTATATTTAGTTAATTCTTTTTGAAGATGATTAATAGATAAATTCCTAACGTCCAAAAATTTATTTTAGAATTTTTGAGGTTCCATATCTTGCGTTATATACAGATTACAACAGACTGTTCTGCTTTTGACAAATTCTGTTTTTCGTGTGTTGTTTGCTTATTTTGATGAATCTATGGCTAGTAAAATAGTTTATAAACCATAGAGAAGTTGGAATACAGTAGGTTTAACACCAATATAAATAAAGAATCAGTTCATTACAGTACATTGAAGTGGTCTTTTGTTTTCTTTCGCTAACGGAGCTCACGAGATTTTCTACTTTAAGTTTTGTGTTGTGAAGTTTTCAAGTTTTGGGTAAAGATTTGATAGATTATGGAACAAGGAGTGGCAAGAGCCTCAGCTTGGGGATGCCCATGGCACCCCAAAGATAATCCAAGGACACCTAAAAGCCAAAGCTTGGGGATGCCCCGGAAGGCATCCCCTCTTCCGTCTACTTCTATCGGTAACTTTACTTGGAGCTATATTTTTATTTACCACATGATATGTGTTTTGCTTGGAGCGTCTTGTATGATTTGAGTCTTTGATTTTTATTTTACCACAATCATATTTGCTGTACACACCTTTTGAGAGAGACACACATGATTCGGAAATTATTAGAATACTCTATGTGCTTCACTTATATCTTTTGAGTTGTATAGTTTTGCTCTAGTACTTCACTTATATCTTTTAGAGCACGATGGTGGATTTTTTTATAGAAACTATTGATCTCTCATGATTCACTTAGATTATTTTGAGAGTCTTAAATAGCATGGTAATTTTCTTAAATAATCCTAATATACTAGGTATACAAGATTAGTAAAAACTTTCTTATGAGTGCGTTGAATACTATGAGAAGTTTGATACTTGATGATTGTTTTGAGATATGGAGATGGTGATATTAGAGTCATGCTAGTTGAGTAGTTGTGAATTTGAGAACTACTTGTGTTAAAGTTTGTGATTCCCGTAGTATGCACGTATGGTGAACCGTTATGTGATGAAGTCGGAGCATGATTTATTTATTGATTGTCTTCCTTATGAGTGGTGGTCGGGGACGAGCGATGGTCTTTTCCTACCAATCTACCCCCCTAGGAGCATGCGCGTAATACCTTGCTTTGATAACATGTAGATTTTTTCAATAAGTATATGAGTTCTTTATGACTAATGTTGAGTCCATGGATCATACGCACTCTCACCCTTCCACCATTGCTAGCCTCTCTAATACCGCACACCTTTCACTGGTATCATACACCCACCATATACCTTCCTCAAAACAGCCACCATACCTACCTATCATGGCATTTCCATATCCATTCCGAGATATATTGCCGTGCAACTTTCCATTGTTCCGTTTACTATGACACGCTCCATCATTGTCACATGATCATGTAGTTGACATTGTATTTGTTGCAAAGCCACCGTTCATAATTCTTTCATACATGTCACTCTTGATTCATTGCATATCCCGGTACACCGCTGGAGGCATTCACATAGAGTCATATTTTTTTTCTAAGTATCGAGTTGTAATTGTTGAGTTGTAAGTAAATAAAAGTGTGATGATCATCATTTTTAGAGCATTGTCCCAAGTGAGGAAAGGATGATGGAGACTATGATTCCCCCGCAAGTCGGTATGAGACTTCGGACGAAAAATAATAATAATAAAAAAGAGGCCAAAGAATCCCAAATAAAAAAATGGGAGAAAAAGAGAGAAGGGACAATGCTACTATCATTTTACCACACTTGTGCTTCAAAGTAGCACCATGATCTTCATAATAGATAGTCTCCTATGTTATCACTTTCATATACTAGTGGGAATTTTTCATTTTAGAACTTGGCTTGTATATTCCAATGATGGGCTTCCTCAAAATGCCCTAGGTCTTCGTGAGCAAGCAAGTTGGATGCACACCCACTTAGTTTCTTTTTGAGCTTTCATATACTTATAGCTCTAGTGCATCCGTTGCATGGCAATCCCTACTCACTCACATTGATATCTATTGATGGGCATCTCCATAGCCCGTTTATACGCCTAGTTGATGTGAGACTATCTTCTCCCTTTTGTCTTCTCCACAACCACCATTCTATTCCACCAATAGTGCTATGTCCATGGCTCACGCTCATGTATTGCGTGAAAATTGAAAAAGTTTGAGAACACCAAAAAGTATGAAACAATTGCTTGGCTTGTCATCGGGGTTGTGCATGATTTAAATACTTTGTGTGGTGAAGATACAGCATATCAAGACTATATGATTTTGTAGGGATAACTTTCTTTGGGCATGTTATTCCGAAGAGACATAGTTTCTTAGTTAGTATGCTTGAAGTATTATTATTTCTATGTCAATATTAAACTTTTGTCTTGAATCTTTTGGATCTAAATATTCATACCACAATTAAGAAGAACTACATTGAAAATATGCCAAGTAGCATTCCACATCAAAAATTCTATTTTTATCATTTACCTACTCGAGGACGAGCAGGAATTAAGCTTGGGGATGCTTGATACATCTCCAACGCATCTATAATTTTTGATTGCTCCATGCTATATTATCTTCTGTTTTGGACATTATTGGGCTTTATTATTCACTTTTATATTATTTTTGGGACTAACCTATTAACCGGAGGCCCAGCCCAGAATTGCTGTTTTTTTGCGTATTTTAGGGATTTGAAGAAAAGGAATATCAAACGGAGTCCAAATGGAATGAAACCTTCGGGAACGTGATTTTCGGAACAAACATGATCCAAGAGACTTGGACCCTACATCAAGCAACCAACAGGGAGGCCATGTGGTAGGGGGCGCGCCTACCCCCCAGGCGCGCCCTCCACCCTCGTTGGCCCCTTGTTGCTCCACTGACGTACTCCTTCCTCCTATATATACCTACTATAACGCCCTTGATGCGGCTATATCT
The DNA here is from genome assembly GCA_034509565.1 of Triticum monococcum. NCBI lineage: Eukaryota > Viridiplantae > Streptophyta > Magnoliopsida > Poales > Poaceae > Triticum > Triticum monococcum. The sequence continues at coordinate 414,857,156 of CM067844.1, forward strand.
CCCACATGTCGAAGCACGACTTAGAGGCATAACCGCATTGAAAGAAATGTCGCAAGTGAGATAATCTTCACACAACCCATGTAATACATAAGGGAAAGAGATACATATTTGGCTTACAATCGCCACTTCACATAGTTACATGAATAAAGCATTACATCAACTAGCTACAATCAAGGCCCGACTACGGAGCCAAAATAAAAGAAGACTACCCCAAATTTACACAGATCCCCGATCGTCCCGACTAGGCTCCACTACTGATCAACTGGAGAACGAAACAACACTAAGGACAAGATCTTCATCGAGCTCCTCCTTGAGCTTGGTTGCGTCACCTTCTCGGTAACATCGGCACCTGCAAACTGGTTTTGGAAGTATCTGTGAGTCACGAGGACTCGGCAATCTCACACCCTCGCGATCAAGACAATTTAAGCTTATAGGAAGGGTAAAAGGTATGAGGTGGAGCTGCAGCAAGTGACTAGCATATATGGTGGCTAACCTATTCGCAAAAGAGAGCGAGAAGAGAAGGCAAAGCACGATCAAGAAACTATGATCAAGAAGTGATCCTAGGACAACCTACGTCAAGCATTACTCCAACACCGTGTTCACTTCCCGGACTGCGCCGGAAAGAGACCATCACGGTTACACACGCGGTTGATGTATTTTAATTAGGATCAACTTCAGGTTTTCTACAACTGGACATTAACAAATTCCCATCTGCCCATAACCGCGGGCGCAGCTTTCGAAAGTTCAAATCCCTGCAGGGGTGTCCCAACTTAGCCCATCACAAGCTCTCACGGTCAACGAAGGATATTCCTTCTAGCGGGAAGACCCGATCAGACTCAGAATCCCGGTTACAAGACATTTTGGCAATGGTAAAACAAGACCAGCAAAGCCACCCAGATGTGCCGACAAATCCCGATAGGAGTTGCACATATCTCGTTCTCAGGGCACACCGGATGAGCCAGACGTCGGGTGGGCTAGCCCAGAGTTGCCCCTGGTAGCTCCGGACATCGCTCAGTTTGGACCAACACTCAGAGGAGCACTGGCCCGGGGGTTTAATAAAGATGACCCTTGGGCAGGCCTACCCAAGGGAAAGAAAAAGGCTAGGTGGTGAATGGTAAAACCAAGTTGGGCCTTGCTGGAGGAGTTTTATTCAAGGCGAACTGTCAAGGGGTTCCCATTATACCCAACCGTGTAAGGAACGCAAAATCCGGGAACATAACACCAATATGACGGAAACTAGGGTGGCAAGAGTGGAACAAATCACCAGGCATAAGGCCGAGCCTTCCACCCTTTACCAAGTATATAGATGCATTAATTAAATAAGGTATATTGTGATATCCCAACAAGTAATCATGTTCCAACAAGGAACAACATCTCCATGTTCCAACAAGGAACAAACTTCAATCTTCACCTGCAACTAACAACGCTATAAGAGGGGATGAGCAAAGCGGTAACATAGCAAAACAACGGTTTGCTAGGACAAGGTGGGTTAGAGGCTTGGTTCAACAATATAGGAGGCATGATAAGAAAGTGGTAGGTATCGCATCATAGGCATAGGAAAAGAGCGAGCAACTAGCAAGCAAAGATAGAAGTGATTTCGAGGGTATGGTCATCTTGCCTGAGATCCCGCAAGGAAGAAGAACGAGTCCATGAAGAAGACAAACTGACGTAGATGAACGGTTCCTCACAAACACTACATTATCGGAACCAACCCGAAGAAGCAACACCGGAAAGAAGCAAATAACATAGTAAACAACCACCACATAGACATGGCATGATGCACAACCAAGTATGATTCATGTCTGGTTTAAAGAGGCATGGCATGGCAAAATGCACAAACAGTCCTACAAATTAAGTGGAGCTCAATATGCAACGGGATGCATATTGACGGAACACCACATTCGGGTTACTTAGTTCGATCTCGTTTATGTACCCAACAATATTAAATGTTGTTAGCCTGGCAAGAGGGTGAAGCAAAGTAAAGCTACCTATCTAGTCAAGTTTAAATGAGGCCGGAAGCAACGAACAACAATTCCGGTAAATCCCCATATGCATATATTAGGTTTGGTACTGATCTTCCCTAAACACAATTTTAGAGTTATTAAACATGCAAATTGGTACCACCATGTTAAACTAGGCATTTTTCTACCCCATTTACATATAAAGTTTGTTTAAAACCGAGCTACGGTTAATTTGTTATGAATTAAATCATTTTTACATGGCATAAGAGAAAATTTAACCAAACATCATTTTAAATATTTTAAACATGGATGAAAGAGACATATTATGAAACTAGACAAAATTCTAAGCAAGTTTCATGTATAAATTATTTAGATCCGATGCACGGTTGTGGAGTTATTAAATGCGTGAAGTTTAGGGGCTTTTTGTAAAACAGTAACTCTGAGGATAAATGCTAAAAACGCAGCACACGAAAAAAAACATACTATGGGCCAAAACTGGGCATACAGAGCATGGCCCAACAGCAGGGAAGAAAAAAAAGGCGCTCAAGGGGGTGGCCTCACCCAGTGGGCTTCAGCCCAGGTTGGAGGAGCAGTGGGCCGGCTCGGCGCTGGATGCGGCCCACGCGGCCGGCGTGCCTATCGTCGTCCTCCTCCTCGATCCAGAGGGGATCGAGGGAAGGCAGGGCGGCGCGGCCTTCGGGAACTGGCGAGGCGAGGGGCATGGGAACGGTGCCGGAGGTCGGATCCGGGGCCGACGGGCGAGCTCCAGCCAGCTCTAGGACGAGGATGGCGACTCCTACCAGATAGGTGGTGGCGAAGCTCCTGCAGCTGCACTCATGGCGGTGAGGCATGATGAGAGAGAGAGGAAATAAAGACAGGGAGAAGGAGGTGGAGAACGGCAGCACGACCTGACTGGTCGCCGGCGGCGGCGGACTCCGGTGACCCACCGGAGCAGCGAATGACGGTGGAAGGCGTCACGCGAGGGTTGGTGGCGAAGGAGCTTGAGGGCAGTGAGGCTCTTGCAGTTGCAGGCAGCGATGCGGCTCCTCCGGGCCCAGATGGGCTCGAGCGGGCCTTGATCTGGGTCGGGCGGGCCGGCGCAAGGTGGGAGGAGGGAGGCACTGGCAGGGGCATGTGGCGTGCTGCCACTGGCCCTAGGAGGCGGCGGGTTCAGGTGGCGGCACACCCGCTGGGGCAGCGCCAAGTGGCGGCAGCGGGTTAGGCCGGTGTGGAATGCGAGGTGGAGGTGGGAAGAGGCTAGCGACGCGCTGATTTTGAGGAGCGAGTTGTCTGCTGCCAAATGGAAGGGGAGGCTTCCTTTTATAGACAGGGTTAGGGTTTGAGGGGTTAGGAGGGGTTTTTGGACCGTGCGATCGCCATCGGACGGCTCCGGACGCAATAAGGGGTAGGTTGAGTCTAGTGGGATGTGTAGAGGGCCATGGACTGAGAGGAGAGGAGAGAATTGCAGCCCGACAACAGTTTCCGAGGACCGAAAACGTCCGATGAAAAGACCGGCTATACTGCCGCTATAGTTTAACAGTTGGGCTATCAAACGAACTCCGAACGTGATGAAATTTGACAGGCGGTCTACCTACACTAAAATAAAACCGCATGCCAACTTTCAACCCAATCCGAGAACCTTTTCTGGCCACTTATAAAATAATATTTCGGACATGCCGCGGGCGCGTGCAAGTGTGGTTGGGCTCAGAACGGACAACAGACGGAACGAGGAGAACCCAGACGGATGCAAGTTTTGAAACATGATGATGCAATGCACATGATGACATGATGAAAAGCAACACCCAAGTAAAAGACAAGGCAACAACAACGAATAACTAGAAGACACCTGGCGCATCGGTCTCGGGGCGTTACACCTATGTACCCCAAAATGATCAGATACAAAGCCAAAACCCTAATTCCACCGCCGTAACTTTCTGTAGCCATGATATCCCATCTTGGGGCCTGTTCCGGAGCTCCGCCGGAGGGGGCATCGATCACGGAGGGCTTCTACATCAACACCATAGCCATTCTGATGATGTGTGAGTAGTTTACCTCAGACCTTTGGGTCCATAGTTATTAGCTAGATGGCTTCTTCTCTCTTTTTGGATCTCAATACAAAGTTCTCCCCCTCTCTTGTGGAGATCTATTCGATGTAATCTTCTTTTGCGGTGTGTTTGTTGAGACTGGTGAATTGTGGGTTTATGCTCAAGTTTATCTATGAACAATATTTGAATCTTCTCTGAATTCTTTTATGTATGATTGGTTATCTTTTCAAGTCTCTTTGAATTATCAGTTTGGTTTGGCCTACTAGATTGATCTTTCTTGCAATGGAGAAGTGCTTAGCTTTGGGTTCAATCTTGCGGTGTCCTTTCCCAGTGACAGTAGGGGCAGCAAGGCACGTATTGCATTGTTGCCATCGAGGATAACAAGATGGGGTTTTCATCATATTGCATGAGTTTATCCCTCTACATCATGTTATCTTGCTTAAGGCGTTACTCTGTTCTTATGAACTTAATACTTTAGATGCATGCTGGATAGCGGTCGATGTGTGGAGTAATAGTAGTAGATGCAGGCAGGAGTCGGTCTACTTGTCTCGGACGTGATGCCTATATACATGATCATACCTAGATATTCTCATAACTATGCTCAATTCTGTCAATTTCTCAACAGTAATTTGTTCACCCACCGTAAAATACTTATGCTCTTGAGAGAAGCCACTAGTGAAACCTATGGCCCCCGGGTCTATCGTCCATCATATTAATCTTCCAACACTTAGTTCATTGCCTTTTATTTTACTTTGCATCTTTATCATAAAATACCAAAAATATTATCTTATCATATCTATCAGATCTCACTCTCGTAAGTGACCGTGTAGGGATTGACAACCCCTTATCGCGTTGGATGCGAGGATTTATTTGTTTTGTGTAGGTGCGAGGGACTGGCGTGTAGCCTCCTACTGGATTGATACCTTGGTTCTCAAAAACTGAGGGAAATACTTACGCTACTCTGCTGCATCACCCTTTCCTCTTCAAGGGAAAACCAACGCAGTGCTCAAGAGGTAGCAGCGCACTTGTCTGCTATGATCAGCAATTCGTCGAGTGTAGAAGGCTCATCGCAGTGGAGTTGGTGCTTGAGCAAGATGCCCTCTCGGCACCCGGCAGTGAAGTACTCGATCGGCTGGACCTCGTGCACCCTTCACAGGAGTTGCGCAGTTCAGCCCAATGTGTCAGGTAGTCACAAGTGGACTCATCCGGGCCTTGGACACACAACAAGAGGTGGCGGGGCTTGGGCAACCATTTGTAGGTGCTGGTGAAGTTGCGGATGAACACTTCGGTGAAATCCACCCAGCTATTGACGCTACAGGGCTTGAGGCTGTTAAGCCATGTCCGGGTTGTGCCCTGGAGCATGAGCGGAACATATTTCACGATGATGCGCTTGTTGCCGTTTACTATGCTGACGGCTGTGGAGTAGTCCACCAGCCAATCCTCTGGCTTCACGGAGCCGTTGTACTTGGGCGTGTCTCTCGGGAGCGAGAACCCCTTGGGGAAGGGCTCGTCGCGAATGCGTGGGCTGAAACAAGGCAGGCCCATCGCGTCTTCTTCTTCTAGCGTTAGGGATCATGCCAGGCGGTCAATCAGGTGGCGGGCGTCGTTCTCTCCGACTCCTTCTCGGCGTCCTAGCCGGTCACTGAGTGTCGGGTGGTCAACAGGCGGCGGGGAAGCGCGCCTCTCCCTTCGTGGAGGCGAAGGAGGCGGGTATTTGTCCCATTGTTCCACTGCTCGCAGGCGGCCATCTTGGTCGTGCTCAATGGTGATGCGTGTCTAGCTGCGACTGGCAGCCGGCTCCTTGTCTCGTCTATTGTGGATGCCACCTGTTAGCGTCCGGGAAGTCACGCCATGGTCTTGGCAAAGGGGCGGGTTCTCCACCCGTTGGCCGGGCTCTTTTGCACGGCAGCCGGATTCTTGTAGGGTGGCCGCCGCATCGATAAGCTGCTGAACGCGCTCCGTCATGTAGAGATGCTCATCGCCCTCCAGGCGGTCCAGCTCATCTGCTGCCGCCTGGGCAGCGCGTATGTTCTCCATGCGCGTGGCGTAGACAGGGCGGTCTACTCCAAACATGCTGGCGGCGGCACCGCCTCGCTGTCAGACCGTGCCCACACGTCTGGGCCCGCCAACAGCCGGCGTGCCACCAACAGCGCGGTCGACCTCGTGCTAGAAGGGCTCGGAGAGGTGTCTCATGATAGACATCTTCCTGGCATTTTCAATGAGCGAGACGCGGCAGGCCTCCAGCGTCTCGGTGTTGGCGTCTGCCGCAATGGGCGTGGACAGGTCCCACATTGCCGCCTACAATGGGTCCTGGCCGGCTCCTCCATAGGCCCCATCATGGCTGATGACAACCACTTCCGTGATTGTGCTACCGCCGCTCTCCGCATGAGGGAGCGGATCGTCGATGACCACCACGTTGGTGGGGAAGGAGTCGAAGGAAGCCGTGTCCATGTCGACAATCATCGGGTCGGTGGAGCCAACAGACTCCAGGTCAGTGATGGGCTCGTTGGCGATGTGGAGCTTGTCAAGGAGGTCGACGAAGCAGCTCTCGGAGCTGAGTGCTCCCGCATCGGGCGCGGGCTCGTCGGAGAGGCGGATCTCGCCAACAAGATCAGCGAGGCTTGCCGCCGCTCAGGCGACTTCCGTGCCATGTGGCGCATCAGCGCAAACACCGTCAGACGTGCCGGGCTGGCTGCGCTCGCTAGGGAGGAACAAGGTTCCCATCCATAACAGATCTCCGGACGATGGAGCACCTTGCCCCATGGTGGGCGTGAAATGTCGGGGGGGGGGGGGGGGGGTGTCGTGCGACATATGCCAAAGGATGGCTTATCATGGTGGGGGACAGTAAGACGTCGCCGGTGCCAGGAAATGGGATGAGGCGTAGACACGTACACCGGCGAACTTTACCCAGGTTCGAGGCTCTCCTAGGAGATAACACCCCTAGTCCTGCTCTGCGGGGTCTCCGCATGATCACTCAAGCAACAATGGTGGCTACAAGCTTGCTCTTTGAGCTGTTTCTCTATAGGGGGAAGAAGAACAATGCTAGCCCTAGCTTCCTCTCTCTGTGGGTGTGTGTGTGGACTAAAATCTAAACCCCTTGCATGGGTGCCCTGGGGGGTTTATATAGGCCTACCCCCCAGGGGTACAATGGTAATCTGGCCGGGTGTAGGACCTGGCTGTCAGTGTCTATGGTCGCCGGCTTCTCCGCCGGCTGCTGGGGCCCGTCGCCTAGTGGGTCCCGCCGACTGTCTTGTACTTCACCGACAGGCCACGCCCGCCACTTGCGGGTCCTGCCGGCAGCTTAATACTATGGCGATGCCACTAATGATGTGTGCTTTGTCGGGGAAGGCGTGGCTAGAGTGCCGCCGCCTGGTGGGCGTTCATTGTAGCCATTCCCCATCTCTTCTGGTTAATGATGCACAGACTCCGAGGGAGGGGGAGGGCCGCCTGCTGGGAGTCAGCCTCCCCTTGCGCCGGCTCATCGAAGCTTGCCGACTTCCGGCTTCCCGCAAATATGTAGGGCCCACTGCCTGCAGGCCGTGCCGACAACCCGTAGAGGGGGCATGACTTTCTCTACCGTGAGTGATGTCATGGGCCGCGTGGCAACTGTGCCGCGCCAGACGGGGGATGCCCGTCCGGTACGGTACACTGTGGCCATGCTCTGCCCTGGATTTGGGGGTGGCAGACGGTATTGTAGCCACACCCATCTCTTCACCTTAATGTGGTGCAAACTTTGAGGGCATGAGGGGCCGCCTGCCAGGAGCCGGCCTCTTTGGAGGCCGCCTGCTAGGAGTCGGCCCGTCTCATGGCTTTCTTCTGAAGAGCACTACCCTCTGTCAGCCGGCCACCTGGACAAGCCGGCCCCGAAAAGGTGGCACTTCGCCCTTTGGGGCTTGAGGGGCGCAGCCAGCCCCGATGTCTTGAATCACCATGGGGAGGAGATGAGGCTGCCCGTGGTCGTTTAGTTCGACAACTAGATTGTATATGATAAATTTTTTGATTGAACTCCATTTTTTATTGATTCCAATTCCAGGATCCAATATCATCGCATAGCCTATACCATGCCAATGCTTTTCCCTTCAAAGATAAAGGGAAAACCTTCTTCATAACTTCATCTCCGGGCAAACCTGCAAGCTTGAACAATCCACAAATTTGTTCTAGATAAATCAAGTGCATATCAGGATGTTCGGTTTCGTCTCCTGCATAAGGATTAGCTAGCAGTTGTTCCATCATACCCAAAGGAATTTCATATTCAATATTTTCAGTAGGTGCAGTAGGTTGAGGGGTAGCTAATTGTAGTTCCGGTCGAGGTGAAGATACCCCGAACAAACCCCTCAAAGGATTGTTTTCCATAGTAGTAAGTGACAGTAAATTTCAGCACACTATATAAATGTTTCCTTACCAAATTCCACTTACCAAAGGTGCTTCACTCCCATGCAACGGCACCAGAAAATAGCCTTGATGACCCAGAAGTATAGGGGATCAATTGTAGCTCTTTTCGATAAGAAAGATTGTCGAACCCAACGAGGAGCAGAAGGAAATGACAAGTGGTTTTCAGTAAGGTAATGTCTGCAAGTGCTGAAATTGTATGTAGCAGAGTAGTTGGATAGAAAGATAATTTGTAACGAGCAAGTAATGATAGTAGTAAAAAAAGTGCAGCAAGGTAGCCCAATCCTTTTGAGGCAAAGGACATGCCAAAACGGTCTCTTATGATAAGCAAAGTGTTCTTGAGGGTACACGGGGATTTCATCTAGTCACTTTCACCATGTTGGTTCGACTTGTGTTCGCTACTTTGATAATTTGATATGTGGGTGGACCGGTTCTTAGGTGATGTTCTTACTTGAACAAACCTCCTACTTATGATTAACCCTCCTGCAAGCATCTGCAACTATGAGAAAACTATAAAGAATAAATTCCAACCATAGCATTAAACTTTTGGATCCAATCGGTCCCTTACGGAATAGCGCATAAACTGGGGTTTAAGCTTCTGTCACTCTCACAACCCATCATCTAATTGCTACTCCACAATGCATTCCCTTAGGCCCAACTATGGTGAAGTGTCATGTAGTCGACTTTCACAAGACACCACTAAGGGAATCACAACTTACATACTATCAAAATATTGAACACATATCAATTTCACATAATTACTTGCAACATGATTTCTCCTGTGACCTCAAGAACAAAAGTAACTACTCACAAATGATAAACATGCTCATGATCAGAGGGGTATTAAATAGCATAATGGATCTGAACATATAATCTTCCACCAAATAAACCATATAGTAATCAACTACAAGATCTAATCAACACTACTAGTCACCCACAAGCACCAATCTATAGTTCCGGTAACAAGATTGAACAAAAGAGATGAACTAGGGTTTGAGATGAGATGATGCTGTTGAAAGGATCGAGAAGAGGTGGTGCTATCGTACATCCATGTTGATGGAGACATCAACCCACGAAGGGTAACGGTTGAGTGAGTCCACGGAGGGCTCCACCCATGAAGGGTCCACGAAGAAGCAACCTTGTCTATCCCACCATGGCCATCACTCACGAAGGACTTGCCTCACTAGGGTAGATCTTCACGAAGTAGGCGATCTCCTTGCCCGTACAAACTCCTTGGTTCAACTCCACAATCTTGACGTAGGCTCCAATGTGACACCTAACCAATCTAGGAGACACCACTCTCCAAAAGGTAATAGATGGTGTGTTGATGATGAACTCCTTGCTCTTGTGCTTCAAATGATAGTCTCCCAACACTCAACTCTCTCTCATCGGATTGGATTTGGTAGAAAGATGATTTGAGTGGAAAGCAACTTGGGGAAGGCTAGAGATCAAGATTTATGTGGTTGGAATGGATCTTGACCTCAACACAAGTGTAGGTGGTTCTCTCTCAGAAAATGTGTGTTGGAAGTGTAGGCATGTTCTGATGGCTCTCTCAACGAATGAAGAGTGGGTGGAGGGGTATATATAGCCTCCACACAAAATCTAATCATTACACACAAATAACCAAACTCGATGGGACCGAATTATAAAACTCGGTCGGACCGATTTGGTTCATAATGTGACCGTTAGGCATTTTGGTGGGACCGACATGATCAACTCGATGGGACCGATGTGCTAGGGTTAGGGTAAAGCCTTATCTTGGTTGGAAAGATTACACAAACTCAGTGGGACCGATTTTGGTAATAAGCTAAACAGAGAGTTGGCCAAGCAAACTCGGTAGGACCGATTTCATATTTCGGTGAGACCGAAATGAATGCAATAGGCAACAGAGAGTTTGCAAGCCCATCTCGGTGAGACCGAGATCCCATCGGTGAGACCGAATTGATTAGGGTTTCTGGCAGTGTCTATGTCAAGAGAACTCGGTGGCGCCAGATAGAAGTTTCGGCGGGGCCGAGTTTGACTTTTTGTTTGGGATAAATGTGGATGTGAGAAAGTGGTTGAGGGCTTTGGAGCATATCACTAAGAACTTAGAGCAAGCAATCCATTAAGCAACACCTCATCCCCTATTAATAGTATTGGATTTCCTATGGACTCAATGTGATCTTGGATCACTGAAATAAAAATGTAGTACTGAGCTTTGAGCTTGAGCCAATCCTTTGTCCTTATCATCTCGAAGGGGTTCCACATTCTCTAGTCCATGCCACTCCATTGTTGAACTTATCTGAAGCATACTAGATGAAAGCATTGGTCCAACAAGAGATATGTTGACATTAATTACCAAAATCATCTAGGAGCACTTGTGCTTTCAATCTCCCCCTTTCTGGTAATTGATGACAACATACATCAAAGCTTTAGATAAAGATATAGAGAATAACAAGTAAAGCTTTGGAAAGACATGTAACATGCATAGGCTCCCCCTATATGTATGCAATCATGTAAATATGGAATATAAGAGCATGTGAATGCATAGGCATGACAGAGTAAGCAATGTGTTAAAAATCAGAGCAAAGAAACTCAGAGCAAACCAAATAAGCAAACATGAACATGTCTTTTCCCCTCCAAAGACATGTGACTTCTCTCCTCTTGAACACCAAGCATCTGGGGCCTTAGATGTGATTTCTCTCTCCCCCCTTTTATTCTCTCCCCCCCTATGAAGGGGAATAAGCTTTGATGTGATCTCTCTCCACCTTTGACATCAATTTCCAAGAGGGGATCTTCTGGAGTGTGTGTCAAAAGGTTTGGTCCTTGAGTCAAAGAGCAAAGCAGCATATAGATTATGATGCTGGTAGAGGACATGGATCATCGAGTGGAGCTGGAACAAAAGTGCAGGAACAAGTGGCAAATGATCTTTACTGCGTAGAAATCGGTGACACCGAGTTGTTTACTTCGGTAGCACCGAAAGGTGTCGGTTTGACTGAAAATGCTAGACCGGTGTGACCGAGTTCAACACAACGAGAAAACTTGTCACCTCAGCTCACTAGGCAAATAAGATCTCACAAAGATTTGCAAGGAATTAACTGAAGGATTTGCAATGAATTGGATGCAGGCAATGCAGAACAAAACAGAGAAAAGAAAATCTAGATGAATTTTTTTTAAAAAGGAAAAGGGAATAAATATGCAGAGGGTAATATCCAAAAACTCAAAGAAACACTAGAGAACTTCATCTAGAATTGGGCGGTGACAAAGTCACCTATGTTAGAGTATATTGACTAAGGATCCAAGTGAGAACACTGGATCATAAGTCATACTCATCATTTCAGCTCAAAATGGGGTTACCATTTTTCGTTTAAGCATTTGATGTATTCTCATCTTGTTGAGTTTCTTTGACCTATCACTTGAGGTTAAGCTTATCTAAGATGGAATGACATACCTTGGGTGGTCGTGTTGATCCTAGTCATGTACTTGAAATTGTGTGAGTTGCTTGAGGTTGATGTAGCTCATCAAGAGTCGGGAGCACCACTTTGGAAGTAAGTTCACCTACCTACATGGGTTAGTTTTTGCAAGGAAGAGCACTTGTGTATCCAAAATGACAATCATGAAACTTGATACCAAATGAAATTTGATATATATATATATATATAATTTGTCAAAGGATATGTTGAAGGATTTCATGCTTCCTCGTCATCAACCACCATTGTGTAGAGACTTGGTGATGTAGAGATTGCTCAAGATGTGAGTGAGTTGCAGTCTCATAGATTTTGATTCATCAAAGTACCTACAAGGGTTAGATAACATGCAAGGGTGCAAATATATCCAAGACATGTAAATATCATCATAAGAGAAATATCAAGGATTAGTCATAGATTCATGCCTTGCATGTATCCAGATGGAGTTCCTACTCCAAGTTTGAAGCAGCAATGATGTTCAATTCACCTCTCAAACGGCAAAAAACTTTCTCATCAAGCGGTTTGGTGAATATATCCGCCGATTGCTTATCAGTACGAACATGCTTAAGATCAATGTCCCCTTTAGCAACATGGTCTCCAATGAAATGATGACGAACTTCAATATGCTTAGTTTGAGAATGTTGCACGGGGTTGTGAGCAGTATTAATAGCAATTTCATTGTCACAAAGCAATGGAACATGTTTCACATTGATCCCATAATCTTTAAGAGTTTGGGTCATCCAAAGTAATTGAGCACAAGATGAACCAGCAACAATGTATTCTGCTTCGGCGGTGGATAAGGATACTGAGTTTTGTTTCTTGGAAGACCCAGACACAAGAGATCTACCAAGAAATTGACAAGTACCCGAAGTGGACTTTCTATCAACCTTGTCTCTGGCATAGTCCTAGTCGGATAGCCAACAAGATCAAAAGAGGACCTCTTAGGATACCAAATGCCAAAATTTGGTGTATGTATTAAGTATCTTACTATCCTTTTCACAGCCTTAAGATGACATTCTTTGGGGGCCGCTTGATATCATGCACACATGCACACACTTAGCATAATATCAGGACGGGAGGCACATAGATATAATAGTGATCCAATTATAGAGCGGTAAACCTTTTGGTCAACCGATTTTCCATCCTTGGTTAAATCAAGTTGTCCACTAGTTGCCATGGGAGTTTTCATACCTTTGCTTTATTGCATGTTGAACTTCTTGAATAAGTCCTTGATGTACTTTGTTTGAGAAACAAAGGTGCCTTCCTTAGTTTGCTTGATTTGCAACCCAAGAAAGAACTTGAGTTCACTCATCATAGACATCTCAAACTTCTCCGGCATTAGCTTTCCAAACTTCTCACTAAAATGAGGGTTAGTTGAGCCAAATATGATATCACCAACATAAATTTGGCATACAAATAATTCACCATTAACTCTTTTAGTAAAAAGAGTAGAATCTATTTTTCCAATCTCAAAGCCTTTCTCAATAAGGAACTTGGTCAAGCATTTATACCACGCTCTAGGAGCTTGTTTAAGACCATAAAGAGCTTTGTGAAGTTTGTAAACGTGATCGGGTTTCTTAGGATTGACAAAGCCAGGAGGTTGTTTAACATAAACTTCCTCTTCAATTTCACCATTTAGAAAATCACTTTGAATGTCCATTTGGTATAAAGAGATATCATGGTGATTAGCATAGGCAAGTAAGATGTGGATGGACTCAAGTCTAGCAACGAGGGCATATGTCTCACCGTAGTCCATACCTTCGACTTGAGTGTAGCCTTGGGCGACTAGACGAGCTTTGTTATGGACGATTTGACCATCTTCGTCTTGCTTGTTGCGAAACACCCATTTGGTACCATTGATATTGTGGTTGTTGTCGGGCTTCTCGACCAATGTCCATATTCGATTTCTCACAAAGTTATGTAGCTCTTCATGCATGGTGTTTATCCAATCCGGATCTTCCAATGCTTCTTCAACCTTCATAGGTTCAATACTAGAGATGAATGAATAATTTTCACAAAAATTAGCCAAACGAGTTGTAGAGCGAGTGATTCTCTCGGTTCGAGTATCATTGAAGATTTTTTTGATGGGGTGATCTCTTGAGACTCTTGCTCGAACTCGTGGGAGCTTTTGCTTGGGTCAGGGTGGAACATCTTCTTCATCTTGTCCTTCTTCTTGGCCTTCTTCATTGTCGACGTTGTCATTCTCTTGTCGTGGTGGAGAAGGAGGTTGATATGGTTCATCTTGGTGTACTTCCTCGTTTTCTTCATCTTGATGTGTCCCACTCGTGGATGCTTCCATGTCGACTCTTGGTTCACCTTGTCATGAGGTGGAAGCCTCCACTTGGATGGACGAGATACTCTCCTACACCTCCTTTGGTCGAATCTTTCCAATAGAAAAGTCTTGGATTGCTTCCGAAGGGTATTTATCCCCTACATCAATTGGCAATTGCTCTACTTGCGAGCCATTAGATTCATCAAACTTCACATCCACTGTCTCTTCAACCTTTCGGGTGAAACTGTTGTAGACACGGTAAGTGTGAGAGTTTGAGCCATAACCAACTAGGAAACCTTCATGAGATTTAGGAGCAAATTTAGAACGACGATGCTTATCAAGAATGTAGCACTTTGAGCCAAATACTCGAAAGTATCCAACTTGGGGTTTGTTACCGGTGAAGTTCGTATGCCGTCTTGCCGAGTAGCTTGTGAAGATACAAGCGATTTGTCGCATGACAAGCTGTCTAAACCGCTTCCGCCCAAAAGAGTTTTGGAGTCTTGTACTCATCAAGCATTGTCCTCGCCATCTCAATAAGAGTTCGGTTCTTCCTCTCAACAACTCCATTTTGTTGAGGCGTGTACGTAGTCGAGAACTCATGTGAAATCCCTTCTTCGTCAAGAAAGGTATCCACATTTGCATTCTTGAACTCCATTCTATTGTCGCGGTGAACCTTCTTGATCTTCACTTCAAATTGATTTTGGGCCTTCCTAGCGAAGTTCTTGAAGATCTTTTGGACCTGCGATTTATCATCAAGAAAGAACACCCACATAAATCTTGAAAAGTCATCAACTATAACTAGGCCGAATGAGTTACCACCGAGACTCTTATATGCATTGGGACCAAAGAGATCCATATGAAGTAGCTCGAGCGGTCTTCTCGTGGTCATAATGTTCTTCACGGGGTGACTCCCTCCAACTTGTTTTCCTGCTTGACAAGCACTACAAAGTCTATCCTTGTCAAATATAACATCTTTTACTCCAAGGATATGATCACCTTTAATAAGCTTATCAAGATTTCGCAGGCCCACATGACCTAACCTTCTATGCCACAACCAACCTTTCGAGGATTTAGCAATTAGGCAAGTTCTAGGTTGAGCCTTTCTAGTGAAATCAACAATATATAGATCACCTCTACGTGTACCGATAAATACCATTTTATGATTATCTCTATGAAACACTTGGCAATATACTTCAGTAAATAGGACATTGAAACCAAAGTCAGCAAGTCTAGATACAGAAAATAAGTTGTAGCCAAGAGATTCAACGAGCATAACATTTTGTATGGAGCTATCATGTGAGATGGCCACCTTACCAATGCCAACCACTTTACCCTTTGAGTTATCACCAAAAGTGACATACTTTCGAGGGCCGTCATTTTCAGCAAGCTCACAAAACATATATTTGTCTCTGGTCATATTATCGGTACACCCACTATCAAGAACCCATTCCTTTCCTACAGCCATGTAGCCGCGAAGATTAGCCATAAGACCAAAGTGTCTCATTGCATCATCAAGATCATAGTCACTATCATCATCCTCATCATAGTATCCATGTTCAACATCGTCATGTGTTGGATCAATTCCTAGAGAGAGTGATTCATTAGAAGTATGACCGTAACAATGTTCATCTGTATGAATTCTAATGACTTCGGAAATGATATTGCTAATGATTCCAACATCTCCTTTGGCACTCGTAAGATTAGTAAGCTCAAATAAACAATCACCAAATTTGGGATCATTAGAACTCATCTTACTCAAGGCAATAGACTTATGAAGAATCTCATCTAAGTTTTTCAAGGAATAGTTTGGAAAACGTTCCTCAAGGAATCTCCATATGTTGTAGGCACAATCAAGAGCAGGCAAGCTAGCAAGCAAGTTTCTAGGCAAACCTCTAGTGATTAAATTGATAGTTCTAAGATTACGGATCATGTCAATAGACTAATCAAGGGTAGGATGCAAAGGATCAGCATGAGGTGCACAAGGGCTAGTAATGTACTTGTTCAAATGATATTCATTGAAAATCTCAAGCATCTCATTTTTTCACTCATGAAAGTACTCTCCATCAAGAATAGGCACACTACGTCTAAGACTCCCAACGTAGACTCATCCATCTTCCTCCAAAGGTATTTAAACCAAAGAAATGGAGACCAATGCTCTAATACCAATTGAAAGGATCGAGAAGAGGTGTCTAGAGGGGGTGAATAGACTCTTAGCAAGAAGAGTTGCAGTTTTATAAATTCTTTAAGTTCAAGTGCAGTTTTAGCACAAGTTCAAACATTCACAATACATATCAAGCAAGCATGATAAGAGTATATGAACAATGGAAAGTAAATCATGCAAGTTGCAAGAATGTAAAGGGATGGGATTGGAGTGTGCAAACGCAATTGGAGACACGGAGATTTTTGGCGTGGTTCTGATAGGTGGTGCTATCGTACATCCACGTTGATGGAGACTTCAACCCACGAAGGGTAATTGAGGGAGTCCTGGATTAGGGGGTGTTCGGATAGCCGGACTATACCTTCAGCCGGACTCCTGAACTATGAAGATACAAGATTGAAGACTCCGTCCCGTGTCCGGATGGGACTTTCCTTGGCGTGGAAGGCAAGCTTGGCGATGAGGATATTCAAGATCTCCTACCATTGTAACCGACTCTATGTAACCCTAACCCTATCCGGTGTCTATATAAACCGGAGGGTTGTAGTCCGTAGGACAGAATCAACTCCATACACAACAATCATACCATAGGCTAGCTTCTAGGGTTTAGCCTCCTTGATCTCGTGGTAGATCTACTCTTGTACTACTCATATCATCAATATTAATCAAGCAGGACGTAGGGTTTTACCTCAATCAAGAGGGCCTGAACCTGGGTAAAACATCGTGTTCCCTGCCTCCTGTTACCATCCGGCCTAGAAGCACAGTTCGGGACCCCCTTCCCGAGATCTGCCGGTTTTGACACCGACATTGGTGCTTTCATTGAGAGTTCCTCTATGTCGTCGCCTTTAGGCCCGATGGCTCCTTTAATCATCAACAACGATGCGGTCCAGGGTGAGACTTTTCTCCCCGGACGGATCTTCGTCTTCGGCAGCTTCGCTCTGCGGGCCAATTCTCTTGGCCACTTGGAGCAGATCGAGAGCTACGCCCCTGGCCATCAAGTCAGGTTTGGAAGCTTAAACTACACGGCTGACATCCGTGGAGACTTGATCTTGGATGGGTTCGAGCCACGGCCAAGCGCGCCGCACTATCTCGAGGGGCATGATCTAGCTCTGCCTCCGGGTAGTGTCCGGGAGGCCGCACACGCATCGGTTCCGACCTCTAACTCGGAGCCTATTGCGCTAATGGAGGACGAGCGGTTGGATGCCACCTCGGGGGCTGCGATCTTAAAGGCGATCGAGCCGAAAGCTAGCCCCGCACTCTGCATGATCCGTGACTCCGAGGATCCGGACTCCTCCCCGGACTCCGAACCCCCTGCGCCCCTGCCAATCGAATCCGATTGGGCGCCGATAATGGAGTTCACCGCCGCAGACATCTTTCAGCACTCGCCTTTTGGCGTCATCCTGAATTCTCTTAAGTCTCTCTCTTTATCAGGAGAGCCCTGGCCGGATTACGGCCAGCGAGGATGGGATACGGACGACGAAGAAATTCAAAGCCCACCCACCACCCACTTTGTAGCCACTGTCGATGATTTAACCGACATAATTGACTTCGGCTCCGAAGACATCGACGGTATGGATGACAATGTATGAGACGAACAGGATCCAGCACCTATAGGGCGCTGGAAGGCCACCTCGTCATATGACATATATATGGTGGATACTCCGAAAGATGGAGATGGCGATGGAATAGTGGGGGAGGACACCCCCAAGAAACAGCCAAAGCGCCGACGTCAGCGGCGCCGCTCTAAATCCCGCCAAAGAAAAAACGGTGATTCTGGCACGGGAGATAATACTACCCCGGACAGCGCCTTAGAACATCCACCTCAACAAGATTCGGCACAGGAAGATGGAGAAGCCAGCCCTCATGAGAGAGCGGCAGACCAAGAGGTTGAGGAGGATAACTATATGCCTCCCTCCGAAGACAAGGCAAGCCTCGATGACGACGAATTCGTCATACCATCAGACCCCGCCGAACAAGAGCGTTTTAGACGCAGGCTTTTAGCCATGGCAAGCAGCCTCAAGAAAAAGCAGCAGCAGCTTAGAGCTGCCCAAGATTTGCTAGCTGACAGATGGACTGAAGTCCTTGCGGCCGAAGAGTATGAACTCGAACGCCCCTCCAAGAGTTACCCAAAGCGCAGGTCGCTACCCCGATCAGAGGAGGAAGCACCTACATCACCAGCGCATGACATGGTAGACCGACCACCTCGCGGCCGCGACAGAGAGGTCTCTCGACCGTCCACCCAAGCCATGCCCCGACGCCACTCAACTAAGGCACGGGAAAATGCGCCAGACCTGCGAAACGTACTGGAGGACAAGGCAAGACAAACAAGATCGATCTACGGATCGCGCAGGCGCCCTACGGCCCGTGACAATGATCCTTACTCCGGATACAACAAATCCGGCTGGGCCGAACACAACAGACATAGCTCTTCCGAGCTACGTCGTGATATATCCCAGTATAGAGGCGCCGCACACCCGCTATGCTTCACGAATGAAGTAATGGAGCATAAAATCCTAGAGGGTTTCAAACCCGTAAACATCGAATCATATGATGGCACAACAGATCCGGCGGTATGGATCGAGGATTATCTCCTTCACATCCACATGGCATGCGGCGATGATCTACATGCCATCAAATACCTCCCGCTCAAACTTAAAGGACCGGCCCGACATTGGCTTAACAGCTTGCTAGCAGACTCAATTGGTTCTTGGGAGGACCTGGAAGCCGCATTCCTCGACAACTTCCAGGGCACTTACGTGCAACCACCGGATGCCGACGACTTAAGCCACATAATTCAGCAGCCAGAGGAATCGGCCAGACAATTCTGGACACGGTTCCTAACAAAGAAAAACCAGATAGTCGACTGTCCGGATGCAGAGGCCCTAGCAGCCTTCAAGCACAACATCCGCGACGAGTGGCTTGCCCGGCACCTGGGACAGGAAAAGCCGAAATCCATGGCAGCCCTCACGACCCTCATGACCCGCTTTTGCGCGGGTGAAGACAGCTGGCTAGCTCGCAGCAACAACTTATCAAAGAACCCTGGTAATTCGGATACCAAGGACAAAAGTGGCAGGACACGTCGGAACAAACAAAAATGCCGCGTTAACAGCGACATCAATGAAGACACGGCAGTCAATGCCGGATTCAGAGGCTATAAATCCGGTCAGCGGAAAAAGCCATTCAAAAAGAATACTCAGGGCCCGTCTAGTTTGGACCGAATACTCGATCGCTTGTGCCAGATACATGGCACCCCCGAAAAGCCAGCCAATCACACTAACAGGGATTGTTGGGTGTTCAAGCAGGCAGGCAAGTTAAGAGCCGAAAACAAAGACAAGGGGCTGCACAGCGACGACGAGGAGCCCAAGCCGCCGAACAACAATGGACAGAAGGGCTTTCCCCCACAAGTGCGGACGGTGAACATGATATACGCAACCCACATTCCCAAGCGGGAGCGGAAGCGTGCGCTACGGGACGTATACGCGATGGAGCCAGTCACCCCAAAGTTCAACCCATGGTCCTCCTGCCCGATCACTTTTGATCGGAGGGACCATCCCACTAGCATCCGTCATGGCGGCTTCGCCGCATTGGTTCTTGACCCAATCATCAACGTATTTCACCTCACAAGAGTCCTCATGGACGGCGGCAGTAGCCTGAACCTGCTTTATCAGGACATGGTGCGGAAAATGGGCATAGACCCCTCAAGGATCAAACCCACAAGAATGACCTTTAAAGGCGTCATACCAGGTGTAGAAGCCAACTGTACAGGCTCAGTAATACTTGACGTGGTCTTCGGATCCCCGGATAATTTTCGAAGCGAAGAGTTAATCTTCGATATAGTCCCGTTTCGCAGTGGCTATCACGCCCTGCTCGGACGAACCGCATTCGCAAAATTCAATGCGGTGCCGCACTACGCATATCTCAAACTCAAGATGCCAGGCCCTCGAGGAGTAATCACGGTCAACGGAAACACCGAACGCTCCCTTCATATGGAGGAGCATACGGCGGCTCTCGCAGCGGAGGTACAAAGTAGCCTTCTTCGGCAATTCTCCAGTCCGGCCATTAAAAAGCCAGACACTGCCAAGCGCGCCCGGAGTAACCTATAGCAGGACCGCCTGGCACACTCCGAGCAAGCGTAGCAATGCGGCCCCAACCCCAGCTTTCGCGACCTAGCAAAACTAGTACCTCGCGTACATAACTACGCCCTTGAAATACCATGGGCACAGAGGAAGGGGCAAAATAACGGCACGCCCAAAATACGGCTTAAAACGTACCAAGGGCTGCCGGATTCTTTTTTTAATTTTTTCTTACTTTCAGGACTCCATACTTCGGACGACCTGTTCGGCAATTAGATTGCCGCACAAACGATGCAAGATCCAGGAAGGCAGACAAGCCATGCCACATTATGGAACTCCTAGGTGGTCTCTGTTACGAGCGATATACCTACTTTATATATAATTCCGCGGCCTGCCCCTGGTCAGGACATACTGAATAGTCCAATATCTTTTGCTTACCGCACCATCTGCATCGTTCGGCTTTGATAAATAGCCTCTCCATAAACAATGCCTAGCTTTTTGTCTATTTTTTGCATTACTCTTTTCAGATATATGTTCATTAATGACATGTTGCACCCGTACATTGTGGTACGGCAAGTACGCCAGGGGCTTCAGTACCCTTTAACATGGTGTGAGAAGTCCGTCCACTTTCACAAGTGCGGCACCCCGAACTTATAGCACTATATGCATCGGCTCCGAATCATGATTTGGGTCAATAGTTGGGTTTGCCCGGCTCCTATGTTTTGCTGCCTTACGTTCCACTATATCGGCTAAGGTAGCACTAGGAGAACCACTGCGATTGTGCCCCGGTTGAGCTGGGTTAAGCACCTTAGTGGAGAAAGCTAAAACTGACTGTCATGATGAGGCGAGAGACCGGTCGCTGTTCGAGAGGTTTTTCGAGTCCCTAAAGGCTTATGCCGCTTCGAGCGAGGAGCTGGATAACCCCAGCCAAGGCGTGGATAGCGCCCCGAACTTGGTCTTCCGAACTAGGGGCTTCGCCGAAATATAAAATTATAAAGTTCTATGGCTAAGTGAGAGTGTTCAAGCATTATAGTCCGATTGCCTGGTTCGTCGTGCTGAGCGCCTCCCTCGAAGGACCCAACCACCCCAGCACTAGTGGCATGGGGGCAGAAGCCGACAACTGGCCATCTCTCAATTTTTGATAAACGACCGCACAGAAAATAATATTTTGAACTCAATAAGCATTGGTTAGCGCATATGAACAAGTTTTCAGCGCACAGGATAAACACGAGCGAATTCATTCAAAAATTACATCCTTGGTGCACTCATTTGCGACAAGGCGGGCACCTGCAAGAACATCCTTATAGTAGTCCTCCGGCTTGCGATGCTCCTTCCCTGGCGGCGGCCCGTCCGTCACAAGCTTCTCACCATCCAGCTTACCCCAGTGCACCTTTACACGGGCAAGGGCCCTACGGGCACCTTCGATGCAGGCGGAGCGCTTGATGACCTCGAGCCTTGGACAGGCCTTCACCAGCCGCCGCACCAGCCCGAAGTAGCTCCCAGGCAAGGCCTCTCCGGGCCACAGCCGAACTATAAAGCCCTTCATGGCCTGTTCGGCCGCCTTGTGGAGTTCGACCAGCTGTTTCAGCTGGTCGCTCAAGGGCACAGGGTGTCCGGCCTCAGCATACTGAGACCAGAATACCTTCTCCGTCGAGCTGCCCTCTTCAGCTCGGTAGAATGCGGTGGCATCAAACACGCTGCAGGGAAGATCTGCGAAGGCCCTGGAGAACTCCGGATTCGGGTAAGTAACAAGTAGTTTACTTTTATGTTTCTGCTTTGCATAAAGAATGCCTTACCCGCTGCTATCTTCTTCATATCCTCCAACTCCCGGAGAGCCTTTTGGGCTTCGGCCTTGGCAGACTTGGCAGTCTCAAGGGCCGTCGCGAGCTCGGACACTTGTGTCTTTGACTCAAGCTCCAAACTCTCATGTTTCTTCATGAGAGCCTGCAGCTCTTGCTGCACCTCGCCGACCTGAGACCCAAGTTTCTCTCGCTCGGTGGGCTCCGCGGCCGTTTTCTTTTCGGCCTCGGACAGCGCCTGCTTGAGGGTCGCCACCTCAGTCGTGGCCCCTACAATAAGCAGTACAATCCTGTTATTTTTTGCAATCACGCCTCTCTATAGGCACCTTTTTATAAGGTATTTCTTACCTTCTTTCTCCTTGAGCTGTTGCTTGGCACGGCCGAGCTCTTGCTTGGACCACTCGAGTCCTTGTTTTAGGGTATCCACCTCCGCAGTCAGTGCGGCAGTGGCCAGCAGCGAAGCCTGCATACGCATATTGACTTCTTTATTATTAGACTCCTGCGAAATTTCATAGATCCTCTATTCGGCTTTTCTTTCCGAACGCCAAATAGAGCATCAGGGGCTACTGTCTATGCGGTAATATTTTTACATATTTTTACTTACCTCGAAGCCTGTTAGGAGGCCAGCGCAAGCTTCATTGAGCCCGCTCTTGGCGGACTGAACCTTCCGGATCACCGTACTCATAATAGTATGGTGCTCCTCGTCGATGGAGGCACCTTCAAGCACCTCCAGCAGATTGTCCGGCGCCTCTGGTTGGACGGAGGCTGCCGGCTCAGAAGGCTTGCTCCTCTTGGAAGGAGTTTGCCTGCCTCGGGCCGGAATTGTTGAAGATTCCGGCACGGTGTCCGGCTTAAGGCCGGACTTGGAGCCCTGGGGGGTCTTGTCCCCTTCACTCCTGGGGTCCGGGAGGTCGCCTTGCGGCTCCTCCAGGACCACCTCCTCCTGCCCCAGAGCTCGTTGCGACGCCACTTCGGCGTCATCCGCAGTGCGGGGGGAGACAGCGAGCGGAACAGAGTTCACGTCCGATGAATCCAGGGAGCCGCTCGACGACTCGTTGAGTGCGGCCCGGGGCGGGCTGCATGATTATATTCGACATTAGGGGAAGCTGTGCAACAAAAGGAATATCATGAGTTACTCTGGTATCTGAACACTTACGATTTTGCCGGACGCTTGGCCTTGTCCAGCCACTCCTCTTCGCCCTCTTCGGCGTCAGGGGCATAGTCCGGCGGAGGGGTCTTCCTTTTCCTAGACCCCTCGGCCTCCCCCGTTGGGGCGGCCTTCCTCTTCTCTCCTCCCTCCACTGGAGAGGGAGAGTCTTCTTCTTCCTCCTCCTCGTTCTCACGGGAGGAGGGCGCCTCGGACTCGTCAGATGACGAGTCCGGCACCACCATGTTGCGGGCACTCTTTTGAGTCCCCGTGGTCTTCTTCTTCTTGACCTTCTTCTCTGGCACCACATAAGGTGCCGGGGCCAGCAGCTTCACCAGTAAAGCTGGGGCTGGATCTTCGGGCAGCGGAGCCGGACAGTTAATCGGCTCAGCTATCACTCGCCGAGCCTGTCAGAGGAAAGGGAGTTCAGATCCCGCATAGTGTCAAACTATGAAAAAAGGCTTAACATCCTGTGAAGGGTGTAGATGGCATACCTTGCTAGCGTGACTCTGTGAGTTGTATCCGCGGTCCTTGGAAGCAGATGCGGGAGCCTCAGCGCCCTTGAATAGCACCTTCCAGGCGTCTTCATACGTAGTGTCGAAGGGCCTGTTGAGGGTTTGGTGCTGCGCCGGGTCGAACTCCCACAGATTAAAATCCCGTTGTTGGCACGGGAGGATCCGGCGGACGAGCATAACCTGGATTATATTAACAAGCCGGACTGGCTTGTTCACCAGGGATTGGATGCATGTTTGCAATCCGGTCACCTCTTTTTCGTCACCCCACAAGAGGCCCATCTCTTTCCAGGACATAAGCCCCGTGGGGGGTCCAGATCGGAACTCAGGGGCTGCGGTCCATTCCGGATCGCGTGGCTCGGTGATATAAAACCACCCGGCTTGCCATCCCTTTAGGGTCTCCACGAAAGAGCCCTCGAACTATAGGATGTTAGCCATCTTGCCCGCCATAGCGCCTCCGCACTCCGCCTGGCTGCCGCGCACCACCTTGGGCTTGACGTTGAAGGTCTTGAGCCAGAGGCCGAAATGGGGGCGGACGCGGAGAAAGGCCTCGCACACGACGATAAACGCCGAGATGTTGAGGATGAAGTTTGGAGCCAGATCGTGGAAGTCCAGGCCGTAGTAGAACATGAGCCCCCGGACAAATGGGTGGAGTGGAAAACCTAGTCCGCGGAGGAAGTGGGGGAGAAACATGACCCTCTCATGGGGCCTTGGGGTGGGGATAAGCTGCCCCTCTTCGGGAAGCCGGTGCGCGATGTCCTTGGACAGGTATCCGGCCTTCCTTAGCTTTTTTACTTTACCCTCCATAACGGAGGAGACCATCCATTTGCCTCCCGCTCCAGACATAGCTGGAGAAGGTTGAGGTGGGATGTGCGGGCTTGGGCGCTGGAGCTCGGGTGCGCGAGAGATGGATAGGCAAGGGAGGAAGAAGGCGTAGGTAAAAAGGGTGGATCCTTATCCTCTTATATAGGAGGATGCGATTATGCGTCCCCACCTACCTAATAAAACTCGCTTGCCTCCCGAGCGCCGTGATAAATGGCGCGGTTGGGTTGATAAATGGCGCGGTTGGGTTACCCACATCCGTATTGATGAGAATCCCGTAAAAATGGTACACGATCTCTGCTTTGACAAGACGTGCCAACGAAACCGCCTCGCAAAACATGCTGAGGACGAAAAGTAAAAACGATTTGAGTAAAGGGCTTGGTTGTGGTGTGATGGCGCACTGCGGAATACGTCAGCAGATTTGATTTGTGTTAATATTATTCTCTCTATGGCAATATGTGGAAGCTTATTTTACAGAGCCGGACACTATTCTTGGTGTTTACAATCTTCTATAAAGGACTGGGAGGAGGAACCTGCCTTGCAATGCCGAAGACAATTTGCGCGCCGGACTCGTCATCATTGAAGCCTGGTTCAGGGGCTACTGAGGGAGTCCTGGATTAGGGGGTGTTCGGGATAGCCGGACTATACCTTCAGCCGGACTCCTGGACTATGAAGATGCAAGATTGAAGACTTCATCCCATGTCCGGATGGGACTTTCCTTGGCGTGGAAGGCAAGCTTGGCGATGCGGATATTCAAGATCCCCTACCGTTGTAACCGACTCTATGTAACCCTAACCCTATCCGGTGTCTATGTAAACCGGAGGGTTGTAGTCCGTAGGACAGAATCAACTCCATACACAACAGTCATACCATAGGCTAGCTTCTAGGGTCTAGCCTCCTTGATCTCGTGGTAGATCTACTCTTGTACTACCCATATCATCAATATTAATCAAGCAGGATGTAGGGTTTTACCTCCATCAAGAGGGCCCAAACCTGGGTAAAACATCGTGTTCCCTGCCTCCTGTTACCATCCAGCCTAGACGCACAGTTCGGGACCCCCTACCCGAGATCTGCCGGTTTTGACACCGACAGTAACGGTTGCGCGAGTCCATGGAGGGCTCCACCCATGAAGAGTCCACGAAGAAGCAAACTTGTCTATCCCACCATGGCCATCGCTCACGAAGTACTTTCCTCACTAGGGTAGATCTTCACGAAGTAGGCAATCTCCTTGCCCGTACAAACTCCTTGGTTCAACTCCACACTCTTAACGGAGGCTCCCAAGTGACACCTAACCAATCTAGGAGACACCACTCTCCAAAAGGTAATAGATGGTGTGTTGATGATGAACTCCTTGCTCTTATGCTTCAAATGATAGTCTCCCCAACACTCAACTCTCTCTCATAGCATTGGATTTGGTAGAAAGATGATTTGAGTGGAAAGCAACTTGGGGAAGGCTAGAGATCAAGATTTATGTGGTTGGAATGGAATATCTTGACCTCAACACAAGTGTAGGTGGTTCTCTCTCAGAAAATGTGTGTTGGAAGTGTAGGCATGTTCTAATGGCTCTCTTAACGAATGAAGAGTGGGTGGAGGGGTATATATAGCCTCCACACAAAATCTAACCGTTACACACAAATAACCAAACTTGGCAGGACCGAATTATAAAACTCGGTCGAACCGATTTGGTTCATAATGTGACCGTTAGGCCTTTCGGTGGGACCGACATGGTCAACTCGGTGGGACCGATGTGCTAGGGTTAGGGTAAAGCCTTATCTCGGTTGAACCGATTACACAAACTCGGTGGGACCGATTTTGGTAATAAGCTAAACAGAGAGTTGGCCAAGCAAACTCGGTGGGACCGATTTCATATTTTGGTGAGATCAAAATTAATGCAATATGCAACAGAGAGTTTGCAAGCCCATCTCGGTGAGACCGAATTGATTAGGGTTTCTGGCAGTGGTATGTCAAGAGAACTCGATGGCGCCAAAGTTTCGGTGGGGCCAAGTTTGACTTTTGGTTTGGGACAAATGTGGATGTGAGAAAGTGCTTGAGGGCTTTGGAGCATATCACTAAGAACTTTGAGCAAGCAAGCCATTAAGCAACACCTCATCCCCTCTTAATAGTATTGGCTTTCCTATGGACTCAATGTGATCTTGGATCACTAAAATGAAAAATGTAGAGTCCTGAGCTTTGAGCTTAAGCCAATCCTTTGTCCTTATTATCTCGAAGGGGTTCCACATCCTCTAGTCCATGCCACTCCATTGTTGAACTTATTCGAAGCATACTAGATGAAAGCATTAGTCCAACAAGAGATATGTTGACATAAATTACCAAAATCACCTAGGGAGCACTTGTGCTTTCAGCTGTTGAAGATGTTAATGGAGATTTCCCTCCCCAAGATGGGGGAGTTGTTTGTGATGATGAGGACGATGATTTCCCCCTCCGGGAGGGAAGTTCCCCCGGCGGAATCGCTCCGCCGGAGGGCAAAAGTGCTCCTTCCCAAGTTCCGCCTCGAGACGACGGTGCTCCGTCCCGAAAGTCCTCTCCTTATTTTCTCTAGGTCAAAATGACTTATATACCAGAAGATGGGTCAGCTTGGGTGAGCACAACCCACCAGGGCGCGCCTGGGCTCCCTGGCACCCCCAGGTGGGTTGTGCCCACCTGGTAGGCCCTTTCTGGTAGTTATTTGATCCAATATTCCTCATATATTTGATAAAAAATCTCCGTGAAGTTTCATCTTGTTTGGAGTTGTGCAGAATAGGTGGCCAGACGTAGCTTTTGTAGGTCCAGATTTCCAACTGCCGAAATTCTCCCTCTTTGTGTATACCTTGCATATTATAAGAGAAAATACATTATAATTACTCCAAAAGGCATTATTATGGGTAAAAACATCATAAATAATAGTAAGAAAAAATGATGCAAAATGGACGTATCATGGACGACCCAGCCCCGCTAGATTCTACGCAGGGCGGTGCAGCCATAGCCATTGGGCAGGGGGAGAGGGAAGAAAGGTCAAGCCCCACTGCTACCCATCGTCACGGCTTTGCACTATAGCGTTACTGACGCCAGCAAGGGATTGGAAGGGGGCGTAATGGGGAGGCAAGTGTCGACGGCCACGGGAAGCCTCCCGAGCCACCTAGAAAGACGACTCGAAAGGAGATGTGGGAGGGGGTATAGCGACGGTTTTTTTGAACAACCTTTTTTTAAATGTGGAGTTAAGAAGTTTTCTTATTTGACAGTGTGTAGACTTGAGAAGTTGATATGCAGTAGCTGTAGAGTGCATTGTTGGTAACTAAGTGTTGGGGAACGTAGCATGCAATTTTAAAAAAATTCCTATGATCACGCAAGATCTATCTGGGGGATGCATAGCAACGAGAGGGGGAGAGTGTGTCCACATACCCTCGTAGACCGACAGCGGAAGTGTTAGCTTAACGCCGTTGATGTAGTCGAAAGTCTTCTCGATCCAACCGATCAAGCACCGAACATACGACACCTTTGAGTTCTGCACACGTTCAGCTTGATGACGTTCCTCGAACTCTTGATCTAGCAATGTGTCGAGGGAGATTTTTGTCAGCACGACGTCGTGGTGACGGTGATGGTGATGTGATCCGCGCAGGGCTTCGCCTAAGCACTACAACAATATGACCGGAGGAGTAAATGGTGGAGGGGGGCACCGCACATGGCTAAGAAAACAATTGATGATCTTAGAGGTGCCCCCACCCCCGTATATAAAGGAGGGAGAGGGGAGGAGGCCGACCTAGGGCACGCCAAGTGGGGAGGAATCCCACTTGGACTCCTAGTCCTATCCGCCCCCCCTTCTTTCTATCGGAGGGGGAAAGGGGGAAGGAGAGGGAGAGGGAGAAGGAAAGGGGGGCCGCGCCCCCTCCCCTTGTCCAATTCAGACTCCCCCTAGGGGTCCACCTCCTTGTGGGCTGCCCTGCCTCTCCCTTATGGCCCATATGGCCCATTACTTCGCCCGGGGGGGGGGGTCCGATAACCCCCCGGTACTCCGATAAATTCCCGAAACGCTCTGGAACCATTCCGATGTCCGAATACTATCGTCCAATATATCAGTATTTACCTCTCGACCATTTTGAGACTCCTCATCATGTCCTTGATCTCATCCGAGACTCTGGACAATCTTCGATCGCCAGAACACATATAACTCATAATACAAATCATCATCGAACGTTAAGTGTGCGGACCCTATGGGTTCGAGAACTATGTAGACATGACCGAGACACCTCTCCGGTCAATAACCAATAGCGGAACCTGGATGCTCATATTGATTCCCACATATTCTATGAAGATCTTTATCGGTCGTACCGTAATGACAACATACGTTATTCCCTTTGTCATCGGTATGTTACTTGCCCGAGGTTCGATCGTCAGTATCTTCATACCTAGTTCAATCTCGTTACTGGCAAGTCTCTTTACTCGTTCCGTAATGCATCATCCCACAACTAACTCATTAGTCACATTGCTTGCAAGGCATATTATGATGTGCATTACCGATAGGGCCCATAGATACCTCTCCGATACTCAGAGTGACAAATCCTAATCTCGATCAATGCCAGCCCAACAAACACCTTTGGAGATCCCTGTAGAGCATCTTTATAATCACCCAGTTATGTTGTGATGTTTGATAACACACAAGGTACTCCTCCGGTATCCGGGAGTTGCATAATCTCATAGTCAAAGGAATATGTATATGACATGAAGAAAGCAATAGCAATGAAACTTAACGATCATTATGCTAAGCTAACGGATGGGTCTTGTCCATCACATCATTCTCCTAATGACGTGATCCCATTCATTAAATTACAACACATGTCTACGGTTAGGAAACTTAACCATCTTTGATTAACAAGCTAGTCTAGTAGAGGCTTAGTTGGGACACGGTGTTTTGTCTATGTATCCACACATGTATCAAGTTTCCGGTTAATACAATTCTAGCATGAATAATAAACATTTATCATGATATAAGGAAATATAAATAACAACATTATTATTGCCTCTCGGGCATATTTCCTTCAGATCCGGTTGGCCATGGAATGTGAAAGTATGGTGGAAAAAGGAATAAACTTTATTTTCTGTTTGGGAACTACTCGATCGTTTTCGTTGACAGGAAAGGCATGCCACCAAAAATGTTTTATCTCTATATTTTTTCACTTTGAGCTCTGGCACCTCTACAAATCCCTACTTCCCTCTATGAAGGGCCTTTCTTTTACTTTATGCAATTTTTATTTTTTTATTTCAGTCTCCATCTTCTCTTATAAAGCACCAACTAAGGGGCACTATCATCGTACTAGAGCATTGGGTGTAGCTAATATGCGAGTGTGTTTCATGAATGGATCAATGATTGAGCATAATGGGCTAGGGATAACTTGCTTTAGTGTTGTTATTTTGAAAAACATGGTTGCTGCTACCTCCTGAGCATGCGTTGGTTTTCCCTTGAAGAGGAAAGGGCGATGCAGCAAAGTAGCATAAGTATTTCCCTCAGTTTTTGAGAACCAAGGTATCAATCTAGTAGGATACAACACACAAGTCACCTAGTACCTGCACAAACAATCAAGAAACTTGCAACCAACGCGATAAAGGGGTTGTCAATCCCTTCACGGCCACTCGCAAAAGTGAGATCTGATAGAGATAGTAAAATAAATATTTTTGGTATTTTTGTTGTATAGATTGGAAAGTAAAGATTTCAAAATAGTAAACGAGATGCAATGTAAATAAAAGAGATGCAATATAATAAGAAAGAGACTCGGGGGCCATAGGTTTCACTAGTGACTTCTCTCAAGATAGCATGTATTACGGTGGGTGAACAAATTACTGCCGAGCAATTGATAGAAAAGCACATAGTTATGAGAATATCTAAGGCAATGATCATGAATACAGGCATCGCGTCCGTGTCAAGTAGATCGAAATGATCCTGCATCTACTACTATTACTCCACACATCGACCGCTATCGAGCATGCATCTAGAGTATTAAGTTCATAAGAACAGAGTAACACTTTAAGCAAGATGACATGATGTAGAGGGATAAACTCAAACAATATGATATAAACCCCATCTTTTTATCCTCGATGGCAACAATAGAATACGTGCCTTGCTGCCCCTACTGTCACTGGGAAAGTACACCGCAAGATTGAACCCAAAGCTAAGCACTTCTCCCATTGCAAGAAAGATCAATCTAGTAGACAAACTAAACCGATAATTCGAAGTGACATGCAAAGATATGAAATCATGCATATAAGAATTCAGAGAAGAACCAAATAATATTCATAGATAATCTTGTTCATAAACACACAATTCATCAGATCTCGACAAACACACCGCAAAAGAATAATACATCGAATAGATCTCCAAGAACATCGAGGAGAACTTTGTATTGAGAATCAAAGAGAAAGAAGAAGCCATCTAGCTAATAACTATGGACCTGAAGGTCTATGGCAAACTACTCATGCTTCATCAGAGAGGCTATGGTGTTGATGTAGAAGCCCTCCGTGATTGATTCCCCCTCCGGCAGATCGCCGGAAAAGGCCCCAAGATGGGATCTCACGGGTACAAAAGGTTGCGGCGGTGGAAAAGTGGCTTCGTGGCTCTCTGCGATGTTTCTAGGGTATAGGAGTATATATAGGCGGAAGAACTACATCGGTGGAGCTATGAGGGGCCCACGAGGGTGGGGGGCGCGCCCTCCTGCCTCATGGCCACCTCGTGGTGTTCCGTACTTCAACTCCAAGTCTTCTAGTTTGCTTTCGTCCCAAGAAAGATCATCGCGAAGGTTTCATTCCGTTTGGTATTCCTTTTCTGTGAAACTCTAAAATAGGCAAAAAAAATAGAAACTGGCACTAGGCCTCCGGTTAATAGGTTAGTCCCAAAAATAATATAAAAGAGCATATTAAAGCCCATTAAACATCCTAAACTGATAATATAATAGCATGGAACAATAAAAAACTATAGATACGTTCGAGACGTATCAAGCATCCCCAAGCTTAATTACTGCTCGTCCTCGAGTAGGTAAATGATAAAAACATAATTTTTGATGTGGAATGCTACCTAACATAATTATCAATGTAATTTTATTTATTGTGGCTTGAATGTTCAGATCCAAAAGATTCAAAAAAAAGTTTAATATTGACATAAAAATTATAATACTTCAAGCATACTAATAAAGCAATCATTTCTTTTCAAAATAACATGGCCAAAGAAAGCTATCCCTACAAGATCATATGGTCTGGCTATGCTCTATCTTCATCACACCAAATATTTAAATCATGCACAACCCCGATGACAAGCCAAGCAATTGTTTCATACTTTTGATGTTCTCAAACTTTTTCAATCTTCACGCAATACATGAGCGTGAGCCGTGGACATAGCACTATAGGTGGAATAGAATGGTGGTTGTGGAGAAGACAAAAAGGAGAAGATAGTCTCACATCAACTAGGCATATCAATGGGCTATGGATATTCCCATCAATAGATATCAATGTGAGTGAGTAGGGATTGCCTTGCAACGGATGCACTAGAGCTATAAATGTATGAAAGCTCAAAAAGAAACTAAGTGGGTGTGCATCCAACTTGCTTTCTCATGAAGACCTAGGGCATTTTGAGGAAGCCCATCATTGGAATATACAAGCCAAGTTCTATAATGAAAAATTCCCGCTAGTATATGAAACTGACAACATAGGAGACTCTCTATCATGAAGATCATGGTGCTACTTTGAAGCACAAGTGTGGAAAAATGACAGTAGCATTTCCCCTTCTCTCTTTTTCTCTCATTTTTTGTTTGGGCCTTTCTCTATTTTTATGGCCTCTTTTTTTGTTCGGAGTCTCATCCTGACTTGTGGGGGAATCATAGTCTCCATCATCCTTTCCTCATTGGGACAATGCTCTAATAATGATGATCATCACACTTTTATTTACTTACAACTCAATACTTAGAACAAAAGATGACTATGTGGATGCCTCCGGGGGTGTACCGGGGTATGTAATGATTCAAGAGTGACATGTATGAAAAATTATGAATGATGGCTTTGCCACAAATACTATGTCAACAACATGATCATGCAAGGCAATATGACAATGATGGAGCGTGTCATAATAAACAGAACGGTGGAAATTTGCATGGCAATATATCTAGGAATGGCTATGGAAATGCCATAATAGGTTGGTATGGTGGCTGTTTTGAGGAAGGTAAATGGTGGGTTCATGGTACCGGCGAAAGTTGCGAGGTACTAGAAAGGCTAGCAATGGTGGAAGGCTGAGAGTGCGTATAATCCATGGACTCAACATTAATCATAAAGAACTCACATACTTATTGGAAAAATCTATTTGTTATCGAAACGAAGTATTACGCACATGCTCCTAGGGGGATAGATTGGTAGGAAAAGACCATCGCTCGTCCCCAACCGCCACTCATAAGGAGGACAATCAAAAAATAAATCATGCTTCGACTTCATCACATAACGGTTCACCATACGTGCAAGCTACGGGAATCACAAACTTTAACACAAGTATATCTCAAATTCACAACTACTCAACTATCATGACTCTAATATCACCATCTTCATATCTCAAAACAATCATAAGGAATCAAACTTCTCATAGTATTCAATGCACTTTATATGAAAGTTTTTATTATACCCATCTTGGATGCGCATCATATTAGGACTAATTTTATAGCCAAAGCAAATTACCACGTTGTTCTAAAATACTCTCAAAATAATATAAGTGAAGCATGAGAGATCAATCATTTCTATAAAATAAAACCACCACCGTGCTCTAAAAAGATATAAGTGAAGCACTAGAGCAAAATTATCTAGCTCAAAAGATATAAGTGAAGCGCATAGAGTATTCTAATAAATTCCGATTCATGCGTGTCTCTCCCAAAAGGTGTGTACAAGAAGGATGATTGTGGTAAAATAAAAAGCAAAGACTCAAATCATACAAGACACTCCAAGCAAAACACATACCATGTGGTGAATAAAAATATAGCCTCAAGTAAAGTTACCGATAGACGAAGACGAAAGAGGGGATGTCTTCCGGGGCACCCCCAAGCTTAGGCTTTTGGTTGTTCTTGAATTTTACCTTGGGGTGCCTTGGGAATCCCCAAGCTTAGGATATTGCCACTCCTTATTCCAAAATCCATCAAATCTTTACCCAAAAACTTGAAAACTTCACAGCACTAAACTTCAACAGAAAATCTCATGAGCTCCGTTAGTATAAGAAAATAAACCACCACTTTAAGGTACTGTAATGAACTCATTCTTTATTTATATTGGTGTTAAACCTACTGTATTCCAACGTCTCTATGGTTCATACCCCCGATACTACTCATAGATGCATCAAAATAAGCAAACAACAGACGAAAAACATAATCTGTCAAAAATAGAATAGTGTGTAGCAATCTAGAGGTTTCGAATACTTATGTAACTCCAAAAATTCTTAAAAATTAGAAAGACCATGGTAATTTTTATATTGATCTACCACAGTTGGATTGGGTATTTTATCGCTTACTGGTAAAAAATGAAAATTATTTTCGTGAGCGCATACTTTCTGTTTTTATCAGCAAGATCAAACAACAATCACCCAAGAAGATCCTAAAGGCTTTACTTGGCACAAACACTAATTAAAACATAAAAACACAATAATAACAAAGGCTAGATGAATTATTTATTACTAAACAGGAACAAAAAGAAAAGAACAAAAATAAAATTGGGTTGCCTGCCAACAAGCGCTATCATTTAACGCCCCTAGCTAGGCATAAAAACAAGAATAGATCTAGGTATTGTCATCTTCTCCTTTTTGGTGATAAAGAGAGAATTTCTTATCTAAAGCACTTATATTTCTATTTTGTGAGAGTACATGGCCATTAATGGTAGAAGATAGATTAAGCACACTACAAAAATTTGCATCTAAGCTAGCCTTCATCTCTTCGATAATTTCATTCTGATAAAAACACAAAAGAGAGGTGGATTCAACCTTTTCACTCATGGGGTGCCCAAATATAGCTTTCATCTTTTCATAGGTATCGCTGGCATCCCCCTCAAGAAAACCTTCTCTAAAAAATGAATCCAAAACTTGCTTGAAAGACGAAGGTAAGCCAACATAAAAACTTTTTAAGTAAATCTCAATTTGATATTGGGGCACATAGCTGGCTCGGATCCTTGATAGCCTATCCCAAGCATCTTTCAAAGATTCATCAAGCAAATAACAAAAAATTCCGGGATCATCTTCGTCAAAATTATTCAAACTCTCATCGATAATCCCGGTAGGTCTTTCCATAGCATCATTATTTCTGAGCTTAGAAAGGATAGAGGGACTATCCAAAGTATTAAAACCCGGGAGAAAACCCTTAGCCCCTTTTGGTTCGACCATGGTGATAGAAAGACAAAGGTTTTCAAAAATCATTTTACAAGTGGGGGAAAGGAAAATGAGAGGTGAATTGCCAATAACGTAATGAGAGGGAGAAGAGTTTATGATGGGTACTTGGTATGTCTTGACTTGGTGTAGATCTCCCCGACAACGGCGCCAGAAATCCTTCTTGCTACCTCTTGAGCATGCATTGGTTTTCCCTTGAAGAGGAAAGGGTGATGCAACAAAGTAGCGTAAGTATTTCCCTCAGTCTTGAGAACCAAGGTATCAATCCAGTAGGAGACAATGCACAAGTCACCTAGTACCTGCACAAACAATCAAGAACCTTGCAACCAACGCGATAAAGGGGTTGTCAATCCCTTCACGACCACTCGCAAAAGTGAGATCTGATAGAGATAGTAAAATAAATATTTTTGGTATTTTTGTTGTATAGATTGGAAAGTAAAGATTGCAAAATAGTAAACGAGATGCGATGTAAATCAAAGAGATGCAATATAATAAGAACGAGACCCGGGGGCCATAGGTTTCACTAGTGCCTTCTTTCGAGATAGCATGTATTATGGTGGGTGAGCAAATTACTGCCGAGCAATTGATAGAAAAGCGCATAGTTATGAGAATATCTAAGGCAATGATCATGAATATAGGCATCATGTATGTGTCAAGTAGATCGAAACGATTCTGCATCTACTACTATTACTCCACACATCGACCGCTATCCAGCATGCATCTAGAGTATTAAGTTCATAACACAGAGTAACGCTTTATGCAAGATGACATGATGTAGAGGGATAAACTCAAACAATATGATATAAACCCCATCTTTTTATCCTCGATGGAAAAAATACAATACCTGCCTTGCTGCCCCTACTGTCAGTGGGAATGGACACCGCAAGATTGAACCCAAAGCGAAGCACTTCTCTCATTGCAAGAAAGATCAATCTATTAGGCCAAACTAAACCGATAA
Organism: Triticum monococcum; assembly: GCA_034509565.1. Lineage (NCBI taxonomy): Eukaryota > Viridiplantae > Streptophyta > Magnoliopsida > Poales > Poaceae > Triticum > Triticum monococcum. Next base: position 414,893,119 of record CM067844.1, read on the forward strand.
TTCGAAGAGACTTGCAAAGATATCAAATCATGCATATAAGAATTCAGAGAAGAACCAAATAATATTCATAGATAATCTTGTTCATAAACCCACAATTCATTGAATCTCGGCAAACACACCGCAAAAGAATATCGAGGAGAACTTTGTATTGCGAATAAAATAGAGAGAAGAAGCCATCTAGCTAATAACTATGGACCCGAAGGTCTGTGGTAAACTACTCACGGTTCATCGGAGAGGCTATGGTGTTGATGTAGAAGCCCTCCGTGATTGATTCCCCCTCCGGCAGATCGCCGGAAAAGGCCCCAAGATGGGATCTCACGGGTGCAGAAGGTTGTAGTGGTGGAAAAGTGGTTTCGTTGCTCTCTGCGATGTTTCTATGGTATAAGAGTATATATAGGTGGAAGAAGTACGTCGGTGGAGCTACGAGGGTCCCACAAGGGTGGGGGCGCGCCTACCCCCTCGGTGCGCCCTCCTGCCTCGTGGCCACCTTGTGGCGTTCCAAACTTCAACTCCAAGTCTTCTGGTTTGCTTTCAGTCCAAGAAAGATCCTCGTGAAGGTTTCATTCCATTTGGATTCCGTTTGGTATTCCTTTTCTACGAAACTCTAAAATGGGCAAAAAAACAGAAACTGGCACTGGGCACTCCGGTTTATAGGTTAGTGCCAAAAATAATATAAAAGAGCATATTAAAGCCCATTAAACATCCAAAACAGATAATATAATAGCATTGAACAATAAAAAATTATAGATACGTTGGAGACATATCAGTTGCGTGTTGACATGCTTGAGTCTTCAAATCTTCATGTCAAAACTAGACTATTGCTTTGAATCATATAAAAGTCCAAATGTCCATGCTACAAAGAAGAGAATATGTGATAAACATGTTAGGCAACATTCCACATCAAAAATTCTATTTTTATCATTTACCTACTCGAGGACGAATAGGAATTAAGCTTGGGGATGCTGATATGTCTCCAACGTATCTACAATTTTTTATCGTTCCATGCTGTTATATTATCATTCTTGGATGTTTTCACTAAAAAAAATACACTTCCGTGGTGATACATGTTTGTCATAGTAGGTCACCTTTTCTGTCATGTATGTACATCCATGACGATTCTATGACAGACTCAAGATAGTCATAACTGTGCTGTCGTAAAAGTGTTCCATGACAATACCAAAATTATCATCACGTAAGTGTTCACTTCCATGACGATAAATGAAACGTCATGGAAGTGCTTTCGTCAAGGGTAACCGACACGTGGCATCCATCGTAACGGGTCGCCGTTAAGCCATCGGGTCCGGTTTTGGATCCGATAACCCGTTAATAGCCCGGACCAATGGGGATTTTCCACGTGTAAAATTCTCATTGGCCGGAGGAAACATGTGTCAGCTCGTCATTGGGTCAGATAGGCCCCTATGATATGTCGACATGTGTGACGGCCCACCACTGACTCATTTAGCTTACAAAGGCCGACCCGTTTGACTTGGTCAAAAGTTATCGGGCTGGCCCATGAAAAGCCTGTTAACGGTCTGTTCTCAAATAGCCCATTTTACGGCCCGGCAACTCACGGCCCGTTAGGGCCTTCCCGAAATTGGCCCAACAACATCATGTGGGCCGTCGAATATAACACCAGCCCGTTTCACTTTCGGCCCATGTATGGCCCACGACGTCTTTCAGCCCATATGAGGCCTTCCGTAACTTTAGGTCCTTTAGTGGCCCACGGTGACTCTAGCCCATAATTAGGGCTGGAATTCGAGCTGAGTCGAGCCAGCTCGGCTCGACTCGCTAGAGCTCGTTTCGTTAACGAGCTAGCTTGACTCGACTCGTTATTATTAACGAGCTCAAATCCAAGATTGGCTCGACTCGTATAACTCACGAGCTGGCTCGTTTAGCTTGTTAAGCTCGTTAAAGATATGAACATAAAACCCTCAAACATTATAAATTTTTTTTATGTATATATTAAACATATATATCACTAAACAATAGTAATTTCCTTTTAACGCATGAGTCTCCTAGGCGGTTGGGCCTTCAACGGCTAGGCCTTGTGTTGTGCGCCTGGGACATAGGGTGCTGAGTGGGTGATCTTTTTTATATTGGGAGTGGCCGATCTTTTGTACTGAGCCTAACGAGTTACACAAGTACTCGTGAGATTGGCTCGTTTAACTTGGTCTATAAATGATCTTAACCTAAAGCTCGACTCGTTATTCTTCGAGTTCGAGTCGATTCGAGCCGAGTCACGAGCTACTCGTTTAGCTCATGAGCTGCGAGCTTTTTTCCAGCCCTACCCATAATGAATAGTAAATTTCTTTGTACCCATTAATGGCCCATGATTCACATGGGCCATTTCCAGCCCGTATTATCTTTTGGCCTACTAACGACCCATACGTTCTTGGGCTCCTTTCTAACCCTCGATTACTTCTGGCCCGTTACTGGCCTGTTCCCTTAATTGGCCAAATTCGGCCCATGGCAAGAATCAACCCGTTTGTGGCCTGTTAACCCGTTGCGCCGTTTCCAGCCCGTCCTATATTCTCGCCCATTAACGACCTGTTATGCCTGTGACATAATTAAGCCTTTGCTGTCCCCCGGCCTGTTAATGGCCCGTTACCATGCTGGGCCGATACCAATTACGCCCGTTTTGCAGCCCATGTGGACCCATTTATCCGAAGGCCCGAGGCCCATCGATTCTATGGCCCGTTGGAGGCCCATTTTTTCGACGGCCCGTAGGAGGCCCATGGATCCGACGGCCTGTAGCAGGGTCAAGGTTACCATGGTCCGTATATGGCCCATGGTTGTTGCGGCCACTAGCAAACCAGGGAAAAAGAAGACTTGGAAATAAATAAGCCCGAAACTAACGCTAGGCTATTAAGGCGATTGCATAGATTACGTCCATTGGGCATCAAAGATCGCCACCAGTGCAAATATAGGGAACACCCTACACTATACAAAAATGGCTTGCTGTTTTCTTCAGCTAGTGGCTCCACATTAAGAACAAATGTTGTATCACAACAAAACAACTTACAACCATAAAACAAAAGGAAGGTTGGCATAAAAGTTAATAGTCTGGTAGATAAATGCACCACTAGAAGTTCAGAAGCTCAGTTCATTTGACATGACTGTTACGTTTTCATGATATATTGTCCGATGGAGCACCCCTCGCCTTCATTTCTCCTCGGCGACATAGCAAATGTCTGATAGTCTAGTTTCAAAACCATGCATATCTTGATGACATCGAACAATGTCTGTCCTTGTTTCACAAAGGGTCTCTGTTAGGGAATGGACTTGTGTCTGGAGCGCAGATATAACATTGTTTTGAGCTTGCATGTCTTGATCATGAGGCAGTTTGGACGAGATTGCCTTAACAACCCATCCAGTATTACGCATGAACATGCTTTTGGCACTATTAGTGGATAGGTACTGACCCACTGCAGCAAGAGGTGACATTGCGGTTATAGTTGCCTCGTCACCTTCAGAAGGTGGTGGTTCCACCATTTTTTCCATAGCTTGCTGAAAAGTTGAGTTTTTACATTAGTGGTACTAGAACAGAAGATATTAAGGAGGCAGAAAAACCAAACAAAATAGCTTTGGTCTATATACAGAACTTATTCTGGTGAACCCATGTAAAATATTAGTTGTATTTTACTGCAAAGTACATAATAAAACCAGGTTCCAAACATATGACCATGTACCATGGATAATGTATTGTCTATTTCTTCGCATTGTATTGACAGCTAAGGACAAAGAGACAGAGTTTATAATACGGTAAGCATAATATGACATCATTCATATCACAAAACAACTAAGAACAGACAAACAGGCAATTGTAACGTTGTGTGGGCAAGTCCAGCAAGGAACTAGATTACAAATCAAGATCAAAGGAACATCACTCCTCTCTTTTAAACCTTGTAAGGTGCAATGATACGCTAAGACAATTGTGTATAAAATTTAAAAGAGTAATAGACATTGGCTGCAAACCATGCAGTTCAATGCACAAGTCAGAGTAAGTAGTAGTTAAAAGGCATGAGGATTAGGGACTTACAACAGCGACTTTGACTGGTGTAGTCATGCCCTTCGTCTTGCTGGTGTGACAGTCCTTGAAGATTTCCACAACATTTGGTTCAGATACTTTTTGGTCTTTGCGGGCTTTCATATGCATTTGGAACAAGTCAATATAGATATGATAATATGGTACAACGGAAAGAGTGAAACATCAGCTAATTACAAGAGCCTCACAGTGTGCAATATAGCTATGAGATCCTGTTGTCTGTTGAAATTTCACTTTCGTACGGTTGACCTTGTTCTTTAAACAATTCACCTACAAGAAGATATATTTGTGAGGCACATGCGTAAATAGGACTTCAACATGTGATCTGATCACACACACACACACACACACACACGCACACACACATATATATATATAATGTACATGATACTTTGGGTCAGACCAGTGTTTAACGAGGCCTTTCCAGTCTTCATCTGATATATTTTCCACTGGAGATGTTTGGGAAAGTTCACTATTAGCCTTGCCTTCAAAGTGAGTTTTCCTCAAGTTATACTAATACTGTCGCAGAGCAAACTTGAAAACATGGGTGCAAGCTTGTCTATTGAAAATTATGGGAGCCTCATTATCAACAACCTAGAAAGTACGGGACAGAGCAAGACGATATTACTAGTTTCCATACATAACCATACTTATAGATAAATAGTCGAGGAAGGTGTTGAACTGGGTTTCGTCTTTGTCATTCTTGTACTGAATCCATGTTGGGAGGATACGTACATGACACCTAACGGAAACCCCTGCCTCTGATACTAACTTGGCTGACTCTGTAGCATCACGTGGCCTTTTTAAACCTGCCTCAAAACGGATCTCCATTCTTCCTCTCTAGATTTAGTTAACCTATTGAGCATTATCCCTGATGTTTGTTTCCTCTTGCTCCTAGGTGCTAGTCCAACAAAGAACATAGGAAGTGTTAGTGTACATCAAAATGTGAGACTACATATAAAGAAGCATGCAACTGTAACTTGACTCCAACAACTACCTTCTTGCTGTTGAAGCTCACAACGTTCATCTGATCTTGCCAACTCGTCTTGTGTCAAGAGTGCTTCAGAAGTAGTGTCAGGCGGCAAGGGAGCTTGGGAACATGCTACTAGCCGAGTTGACAAACAAGTAACTCGTGCAGCTGGGAAGATGTTGCAACAACTAGGACCATCTCTTCTTGTTTGGTGGCAGCTATTTGTTTCTGTTTGGCTTGTTCTGCATCTCATGTAGCACATGATACCCCATTTGTACAATTTTCCATTAGACTTTGACCTTCTATTGCACCATCAGTACAAACAAAATCTGCAGGATTCTTCCGGTTCACTTTCCGTGTGTCCTTAGTACTAACACCATCCCCTGTCATTCTGTGTCCCTTCCTCTTTCTCTGTGCCATGTTAAGTTGAGCCGACAAGAAAAAGGAATAACAATTTAGTTCTTCAGAACAAATTGATGTGTGATACAGACGAACTGAACTTTGGTGTTAGACAACCACATGATAGCAGGATGTAATATGTATGAAAAAATAGGACGACATGAGATAACCAAAACTATGATGTGTAAACTAAGCAAAAGACATTTCACTAAATTCGAAGCAATACAATGGAAGGTAGACACCATATGAAAGGTGCTACAAATATCGCTCTGCTAAGTTAAGAGTGTCTCATCATAACTGGCATTTAAACAAATGTGAAACAGTACAAGAAATAAATCATATGCAAGATGCAAACAACATCATACTACCAAGTTAAAGGTCTCTCATCATTAGTGGCATTTAAAATTCACATATTATGATGTGTAAACTAAGAAGAAGGTATTTCAACAAATTAGAAGCAATGAAAGCTAGACACCATATGAAAGAGCAACAAATATCACTCTACCAAGTTAAAATTGTCTTGTCATAAGTGCCATTTCAACAAATTAGAAGTAGTACAAGCTAGAAAAGAATGCAAGATGTAACCTATATCACACTCCCAAGTCAAACGTGTCTTATGATAAGTGATTGTTATAGGTTACACAACCGTGGTATTTTGATGTAAGAACATGGTGTGATAGACAGATATTATATGTTCTAGAAACAGGAACACGTGTCTTATTCACAAGTATAATGTGTAAATTAAGCATATGGAATTCAACAAAATTAGAAGCAATACAAGCTAGACATCATACATAACATGCAACCACATATAACAATGCCAAGTTAGAGGGACCACCTGTGATGGTGCACTAGGGGAGACATGCTCATCATCAACACAACTACGTTGAGTGTCTATGCATGTGTTGTCTTGCAAATCATCTTGGGGGGTTGGACGAGTAGAATCTGTAGAGGCCCTCCGTTTGGAAGGAGCACCTTTATCCGCTGCCTTGCTAACTTCCTTCCACTTTATTGATTTTGAATTTTCAAGTAAAACCAACAAGAAAAAGCAATAAAATTCACTTTCAGAACTCATTCGTGCATGATACTGAAAATCACTACTTTGATGTAAGGCAAACACATGACACCAGGATGGAATATGTACGAAAACTAGGACGGCATGGCATATTCATAACTATTTGTGTAAACTAAGCAGAAGCCATTTCAACAAATAAGAAGCAATGCAAGCTAGACACCATATGAAACATGCAAGACAATATCACACTACCAAGCTAGAGAAAGCACCAAGGATGCCGATTTCGATGGAAGACCGCCATCAGTCCCTACCTTATTTATTCCCTTCCCGCTTCTTAGTTTTATTGCCTTGTCAATTCAAACCCACAAGAAAAATGAATAAAAATCCGCTTTTCTGAACTCATTGATGCAGGATGCTGACGAGCACTACTTTAATGTAAGGCGACCGCATGATAGGATGATTGTATGTGTAACAAAAAGGACAACAATGCATATTCACAGCTATGATGTGTAAACTAAGGAGAAGACATTTCAACAAATTAGAAGCAATAAAAGCTAGACACCATATGAAAGATGCAACGAATATCACTCTACCAAGTTAAAACTGTCTCGTCATAAGTGCCATTTCAACAAATTAGAAGTAGTACAAGCTAGAAAAGAATGCGAGATGTAACCTATATCACACTCCGAAGTCAAACGTGTCTTATGATAAGTGATTGTTGCAGGTTACACAACTGTGGTATTTTGATGTAAGAACATGGTGTGATAGACAGACATTATATGTTCTAGAAACAGGAAGACGTGTCTTATTCACAAGTATAATGTGTAAATTAAGTATATGGAATTCAACAAAATTAGAAGCAATACAAGCTAGACATCATACATAACATGCAACCACATATAACAGTGCCAAGTTAGAGGGAGCATCTGTGATGGTGCACTAGGGGAGACATGCTCAACATCAACACAACTACGTTGAGTGTCTATGCGTGTGTTGTCTTGCAAATCATCTTGGGGGGTTGGAGGATTAGAATCTGTAGAGGCCCTCTGTTTGGAAGGAGCACCTTTATCCGCTGCCTTGCTAACTTCCTTCCGCTTTGTTGATTTTGAATTGTCAAGTAAAACCGACAAGAAAAAGCAATAAAATTCACTTTCAGAACTCATTTGTGCATGATACTGAAAATCACTACTTTGATGTAAGGCAAACACATGATACTAGGATGGAATATGTACGAAAAATAGGACGGCATGGCATATTCACAACTGTTTGTGTAAACTAAGCAGAAGCCATTTCAACAAATAAGAAGCAATGCAAGCGAGACACCACATGAAAGATGCAACCAATATGACTCTGCCAAGTTAAAAGCGTCCCATCATAAATGGCATTTCAACAAATTAGAATCAGCGCATGCTATAAATCATATGAAAGATGCAATTAATATCGCACTGCATATACTAAACATGTCTCGTCATATTGATTGATGCGGGATACAAAAAAACAATAGTTTTATGTATGGACATGCTTAATAGACAGATGTACTATGTACTAAAAACAGGAAGGCATGTCACATTAACAGGTATAATGTATAAACCAAGCAGAATAGCACGTGCAATTTAACCAGATTGGAAGAATTACAATCTAGACACCATATGCAACATGCTACCACATATCACGCTGCCAAGCTAGAGCAAGCACATCTGATGCTCGTGTAGGGGAAATGCGGTAATCAACAGAGCTACATTCACCATCTTCATCTAGCCTTGCTGTTTCTTGAGAATCATGTGGGGAGACTGACGCTGCATTCTTTAAATGAGGATCTTTACTCATAGTAGTCCACTGGCCTGACTGCCTCATCATAAGTGAATGATGAGGGATACACAAGAACATTAGTTTGATGTAAGAACATGGTTAATAGATAGATGTAGTAGTATGTACCAAAAATAGGAAGGCATGCCATATTCAAACGAATAATGTGTAAGCTATGTAGATGCAATTTAATGAAATTGGAAGCAATACAATCTAGACATCCGGCTGGAGTGGTGAGCATGATCATCTAGGACCTGAGAGCCTCATGGGAGGCGGGCTGCTTCGCCACCATCATGGCTTTTTATTTGGTTTCCAGGTGATGCCTGTCTATGCTGGGCTTTTCACTGGCTCGGCCAGTGCCCTGACTACCTATTTGTCTTTTGGTGCTCCCGGGATGGTGGTTCATGTAAAAAATATCTTTCCTTATCTTAATAAAGACCGACTTCGGCCTTTCGAATACAAGCTAGACACCGTATGCAACATGCAACCACATATGACACCATGAAGTTATAGCAAGCACCTGGGAATAGGATGGTGGTTCATGGCGAACGAGATCATCAACTCCAGAGCTATGTTTACCGTCTCTATCTGCCGACACTGCACCCTTTATAGCACTGGAACGTGTCTTACCTAAGCCTGAAGTAATATGGAGTTGCTTCTCTCTTTTATTTCGTTCTTCTATCTGTTGGTAGAGTCTGAAATACCCATGCATAAAAAATAATAATGAGAGTATATATGGGTGAAGTGTGTGCAGAACTAGTGCACTATAAAAGTAGCAGATAGCAGGTGGCTGAAAAATAAATGACAGAGACATATGATAGCTCTACAACATTGCATGGCAAACAAAATTAGATTCTACTCTATATGATTTTGTAATAAATGAGCACAGGGATGGCTGGGAAATGCAGGTACTCCTCCAGCACACCACCACATGTGGTCCTATCAAAATAACAGTCGACTGAAAATAAATAAGACAGTCAATGTTTTTATGAACCGTCTGATCTATAAGGAACGGGCAGATGGCCTTCGTCTACCTCCTGCTGGTCACTGTTGACGATCTTTCTCGAACCGCCAGCGACCACCGCCCCAGACCCCTGCCTCCGCCGCCCCGCCATCCCCTCAAACTCACACCACCGCCGTGCTTGGCAGCGCCCCCGGCCATCCCTTTAATCCCGGCCGACCTCCAGATCAGGCACCAGCAACTCTAGGCCCCACACACCCCTAAGATAAACATTGGGGCGCTGCTTCCCCAGCGTAATAGGTGGACTAGCGCATGTTATGTTGGGGAATGTTTCCTTCAATTAGGAATCAACTGACCAGGAATTGAAATCCAGGGGGGCGACGAACCTCTAGCTAAGGTGAAATAGTATATGAGGAGAAACCTTGTGCATCACGAGTTACTAGGAACATCTAGTATCAAGAAGAAGTGGTCAACTAGTGTCTTCTGTGGGATGAATACCATGCAAGCACACACGTAAGATTTGCACGAATAAGGGAAGAGGAGTACCATTTCTAGTTGCCAGTGCTGCGTCCTACAGAAGTCGCGCTGATTTTCTTGTTTTTACCTGGGGAACCGATGTTTTGGAGGAGGGTGGAGCCTTGAACGAACCCATGGCCAAATTGTTGGCTGTGTTGCAGTGGCTGTTTGTCGGCGAAGGGGAAGCAGACCGAGGCGGCGAAGGATGGCATAGAAGGAACAGCATCGGTGCGGTGGACGGTGGGGAAGTTGGAGCGGCAGCGGTGAGGCGCAGGACGGCGTGGTTGAACCGGCTCGGGTATGGAAAGCTCGGTCTCGGCTTCAACTACTAGCCGTGGAGGACGTTGCGGTTGAGGTTGTGGTCGACGACGATGTCGGGGTATTGGCTCCGGCATGATGGAGGAGGGTGGCAGTTGATGGGTGGGATGGGGTGGCAGATGGAGGACGCCGGGGTTTCGCGGCTGGTGGAGAGGTAGTTTTGGCGCCCACGGAGTACGAATGGGGAATCATACGGGGGGGGGGGGACAGGGGAGAACCATGTTTCGGTTTGGGATGCGCTTGTTTTTGGCTTTTTTGAACAGATGGGATGCGCTTGTTTGAAATTTAGGGAAAGTACAAATTTTCCCCCCTCTTAAATTTCAGACCTATTGTGGGTCGGGGTTAGGATGGTAATCCCAGGTGTCCCAAATAGTGGGCGGGAGCAATTTTGGCCACGCACATGTGTGCTTAGGCGGCCATTGTGTATGAATGTTTTTCGGAGGCGGTTGCGTGGCGTCCAGATGAAGCTAGAAACCTAACCCAGTTTAGACCTTTGGATGTTGGGCCGGTAGGTTTCATGGGTCGGAGTTAGAAAAAGTAATTTCCTTCTACTACCAAACATTGGTCTCACGCGGTTTCGGGCGAGTAGAGGCTCTTTTGGCGCTTCGTTCAAATTTTTGAAACAGAAGCATTCATGTTTAGAGTACTCTTGAACTTTGAGGATTGACCTAAATAGACAATGTTAAATTTGACCTTGTATGTTTGAAAACCTCATTAAATTATCCGCTTATTTTTGAAATTTTGACACTTGAAAATCCTATAACTACGATTATTTTGGAATGGAGGAGCTAAATTTGAATCTATTTTGCACACGACTATATATGCTATTATGTACAAAAGTAGAGCAAAGATTGGTGCCCCATAATTTAGGTATGATTTACAAATGCCATGATATCGAATTGAAATAGTTGAATGGATTTCATGTTGAATTCGATTTTTTTAAACAACCTTAAGTTGTATTCAAATGTATGCTAGTTCATAGCTAGCTATTTATAATGTTCGTTGTGTAACTTTCGTATGTATAATGTGCTTTACACACACAACATGAACTATACTCACGTTTATATTCGATTTCTAAAGCGATGCATTGTCTGGAGTTCAAAATACTAACTATGTGGATCAATTATGTCGAATAATAACATAGACATGCTTAAATTCGATATAATCTGGATGTCTAATGGATCAATGACCGTTCCTTACGCAAACTGCAAATATCATGATCCCATCCTAATATTTGGATACAATTTATATTTTTAATCAATGTGTACGTCAGTCTTTTATGTGTAGTTTCACTCTCCATCGGTGGCCTCTCACACATGCTCACACACTCTCTCCCGAGGTGTCTTTCTCACAGACATGCTCTCGATATAACCCTCCCTCCCTCTCGTAACCATTTACGACTGTTTTCACTAACCTTTATCACAAGCACTCTTCCTCTAACAAGCATACACACGCACAATCCCCATCGACCCTTTATATATACACAGACCTGCCGACGTGTCTCCCGTACGCACATTATCTTTAGGCATGTCTCTCACGCATTTTCTCACACCTCTCTTCCTAATCAACGAGTATGATTCTAGCAGAGCATTTTGTAGGTTGGATGAATAGTAATATTAGAGATAAGGGGCTACCTTAGTCCAAGGACCTAGGGTTACAAATCCTAGTCAGCTTTGTCAGTGGACACAGAGTCCTTCATGATTCTGCTATTTTTGTCTTGTACGACTAGTCATCCATGGGTCTCCCTAAATGCGTCACGGCCGACCAATGTGGCGCAGGACGGAACCGAACCAAGGGCCTCACTTCGGCCCATCGGACCTCACGCGGTGACACACCCTCTGCCCCGAGGTCTCATTATCTTCTCATACCCACACATACCAACACATACACCACACAAAAAATTCTCCTCGTGCCTCTATCCCCTCCCCCCTTGCATATACACACTCAAGGGCATCTCTCGCCGCGACATCATATTCGTCTCTCTCTCTAGACCTCTCTCATTTCTCGTGCTATCTCTCCCACGTCCCCCTCCCCCCGCCATCCCTCTATCCATGCCTCTCTTGAATACATAATACACACACATACCTCTCTAGGCCTCATTTCTCGTGCTATCTCTCCCACGCCCCCCTCCCCCCGCCATCCCCTCTATCCATGCCTCTCTCGAATACATAATACACACACATACCTCTCTAGGCCCTACCAAATACATCACCTACACATTCACACATGTTACATCACGTACCCCACTGATCTAAAAAGCCCTCTCTTCATGTTTGTTTCGCATACAACATTCCTTTTGAATAAATTGTGGCCAAAAAATATTTATTTCTACATATATACAACATTACAAAGTTATATGGAGGAGTATGAACGTTAATTTGCATTGCATGGTGCCCAAAATGACATTTATTCCGCACTGTGAATTTTTATATTTTTATACTATATATAAAGTTAGTCATAATAAATAGAAATGAAGAGCATCTCTCTCTCCATCGCATACCCCCCCTCTACGCTCCTTTCACGTACGCACACAAACTATCTCCAGGTCCTCTAAAAGTATGCCCCCAGCACATTCACGCATGTTTCATCTTTCTCTCATGATATATATAGTGACTATCATTGTATTTGAAGTGAAAGCACGATACGTACGTTGGACTTCAGAATCCACTCATTACGGTCACCATTTGCATTTTGTGGTTACAGTCACGAGCTCACCATACAACTCTATATTTTCTCAAGACATGACTAGTTGACCAGTTAAACGCTCCATGTTGCATCACATTATCTAACTACCATTAGGCCCACCTGTCGGCGTGTATCTACTCTACACTCTTATAAAAAACAGAGTTGGTGATGATGGTGTGCCTGCCATCCTACAATATAGGTCGTCCGATTTATATCTGACGGATAGGAAGGAAACTTTGGTAATTTTGCAAAAAGGTACCCACACACCTCTTCACATTTGCAAATAAGGCCTTCCCTCGTTCATCCTTTTCTCTCACAAGATTAGCTAGTCATACAAATGCATCTTGATGTTACGTGCAACGCACGGGCATATTGCTAGTAATGAAAACAAACAACAACAAAATATTGGACGGTGGTTCGAAGTCATGACCGCGGGCACAGCGGACAACGTGGCCTTGTATTGGTATGCTGAGCCGTCTGTTTAACATACAAGGGCTGGTGTGGTGATTATACACACTCGCACGCATGCACACAAATTGCATGCATGCAACACTCACACGAACACATGCAGCCACACACGCACACAACACTCACACGTACACACGCAGCCACACATGCACACAACACTCACACGCACACACGCACGCATGCATGCACACACCACACGACCAACACACACTCTCACACGCAAGTGCTCAACCTACACGTGCATGCGCACACATCAGGCCCTGACAGACACATACACAACCAGGTGGTTCCCGCGCACGGGTTGGTGTCTTGTCGCGCCTGCATAAATTTCTATTTATTTGACCTTTTTCCTATGCAAACTGACATGTGGGACCCACAAGGAATGTGGTCAATTTAACTAGTCAACATGGTGCCATGCAGACTATTTGGCCGGTCAACAGAGTGCAATCCGATGCTGAACGATGAACAAGTGACCGAATAATCACCGCAAAACATATATAGTGACCGCAATGAGCATATTCTGAAGTCCGGTGACCAAATTACGCTTTTCTCTCTATAGGCCCTCCAAAACTACATATCTACATGTTCTTGCATGTTACATTTAACAACTATGCAATACAACACTACTACTACACTCTAACACAATAAATCATATGTGTTTTTAGTTTTACTAGATATTATATTGTTACTTAATTATTTAGTTTGCATACACTAAAATTTCCTTTGAAATGTATGGCCAGTATCATCTACCACGTGGGAAAAATCCCGCCCTTTCCTGTTTAATTGGGATTGTATCGATGGATCGTGCGAAATAGCAAAACTATAGTACTATAGTACTACAGTACAAGTAACAATTCACTGGGCCGCCATGTCGTGTACTCCTCCGTCATAAGAGTGGAGCGCTCTCTTTCATAAATGTTCTAGTCCCTTTCCCCGACATGTGGCACATCAAGCTACCGGGTCCACGTGCCATACCGAAATACAGTGCAGAGCAGCAGGGGTGAAGCACCCCAGTCATGGCACCGGCGTAGTAATGAGCAATGAGGCATCAAATCACAAAGCTGCACCTTTCCCGCAGTTAAGTTGGAGGGACGAAGTAATAATGCTAAAAAAGAAGTTGGAGGGACGAAGCAACCATCATTTCACTCGTTGCTGAATCCGCTTCTCCCTCATCTTCTTCAAGTTAACCACGTGTTGCTTCTGCCATTGCTCTGCCTCATGTGGGACACGAATCGGCTTGGTAAAGCACTGACACGTGGGACCGCATGTTAAGAAACCGCCAGGCCAATGCCCTCTAAAAGTAAGAAACCTCCCATGCCATTCGCGCAGCAAAATCACCTCCTTTTTACTAATCTTGATTCTATAATTTTTTAAATCAATATAATTGAGATTTGTATAGATAGCACACAGGAGCAAAACCAAATGGTACGGTTAAGGGCATCCACAATGTGTAGCCAAATGTGAAAATAGCTTTTGGCATCGATGGGAACCATTGTGGACTATGCTGCCAAAGCCAAAAAGATGGAACCGAAGCTCCCTGATTGATTGATTGAAGGATTTGAAAAATGCAACGTCTCTCCTCTTTCTCCCGTGCTGGACTCATGTACAGTATAGAGCATAGAGTCTACTCCCTTGTCCCTTATATCACAAATCACCAATAAGTGAGGTGTCAAATCACAAAGCACGTATGAAGCAACCATCATTTCACTCTTCGCTGACTCCGCTTCTTCATCGTCTTCTTCGAGAAACCACCTCACCGCACTAAGCTGGACGGACGATGCTATTGTGTACTAGTACAAGTACATTTATGCATCCTTTGGTTCAACGGACTTCCTGGATGCAAATAAGGCGGTTGTCTCGGCTTGCGGACAGCACTTGCGAACAACTTACCGTGGTCTCCCTCAATGGTGTTCCTCATCGAACGCACTTCACCAAACCACAATGTTCGAGATATCATCAACGTCACCGCAATGGGAAAGGAAGTTAAATAGTTACTTCCTCCATTTTTTTGTACACAAGGCCAGTATATCAAAATTACAATTTGTAGAAGGCCACTAACAGTAATTGAGACAAAATTGATTGGGTTTTCCTCGTAGTACTAGCAACCAAGGACATTAATATACCCTTGCATGCATGCGAAAGTGAGAAGGCTAGTTTGCATGGCGCTGCATTAATCAAGCGATGAGGAGTGAGATGGTTAGCTCTTTGGGCTTTGGAGAAAAAAATCCGCATTAATTGACATGTCAAACGAGGATCTATATTGATTAATCCCGCGAAGGAAAACCCCACCTTTCTTTTAACACTAGTACTCCTACATACGTACTTGTATCCTGTTTGGGTCTAGTCCTTCCATTGCCATACTTCGCCACACATTTTTGCCAACCTTGCCTAAAGTTTTCAAAATGAAAAGAAGGTACACTTGTGCATGGCTATCATGGTCGCACTGCACCCTCACAAAGTCGCACCTGCACGCCGTGGCCGCACCGCACCCTCGCACAGTCGCTCCTCCACGCCGCGGTCACACCGCACCCTCACACAGTCACTCATGCACGCTGCAAACCCAACCAAGGGAACACACCCTCACTGACACATGCTACCGCATGTGATCAAACCAAACTCAGCCATCCTACCGTTGACACATAATTTTCGTTCATACAGTATGTTTATCTAACCACATGTGTGGGGAAGATCCGTACAGCCCGTGCGATGGTGTGTTGGGGAAGAAGAAGAAGAGGTGAGGAAGAAGGGTTAGGAGACGTAGGATATTCATCCAACCGCCTAAAATGGTCGACTGAGCCAAATGATGAAAGTCAGGTGACTTGCATAAATATATGTTTTTACACAGCAAAAGATCCCTAAAAACAACAACATAAAGAAAAACTATCACTGCTCGTGGAACGAGACGGCCTCGTCATCTTTGGCTGCCGGCGCAAACCAGTCGTAGCTGCCAACGTGTGTCTATGCACCGTGGTTGTCCTCGGCCTCCAGCTACTCGTTCACACAGAGCGTGCGGGAACTCTGCATGGATGAGAGCACCGCCCGGTTCAAGTCCAGGACGTCCAGTTCTGCCTGCAGGAGGGCCTCGATGACAACGACATCCGCGCGCTTCGTGTTGAGTTAAACCTCCACCGCCCGGTTCAAGTACAGAACATCCAGTTCCACCTACACGAGGGCGTCAATGGCAGCGGCATCCGCGCGCTCCGCATCCAGTTGAGCCTCCACCGCCCGGTTCAAGTCAAGGACGTCTGGTTCCGCCTACAGAAGGGCCTCGATGTCAGCGGTATCCGCGTGCTCCACGTCAAGTTGAGCCTCCGCCGCCCAGTTCACATCCACGACATCTGGCTCCGCCTGCAGGAGAGCCTCGACGGCAGCGATATGTGCGCGCTCCGCGTCGAGTTGAGCCTCTGCCTCCCGGTCCTCCTTTAGTATCACTAGGTTGAACCGTTGGTCCGCCTACACCATGGGGGACCCGGATGCCGGCATGAAATCGACGTCCATCGTCTCATACGCATCGGGGGCCTTCAGCGCCGTGACCTCTGCCATGAACATTAGATCGGCTTCCTCCTCCTCGTATCTAGGCTCCGAAGAACTCGAGGATTGGCCTGCCGCAAAGTGAGCTTGGGAAGAGAGGTCTGTGGCGCCGACCGCCCTTGCAATTTCTGCGTGGCGCTCCAGAGTCAGCATCTTGTAGTACATGATCTTGTGGTGCACCATGGCTTTCCGGCGAACTAGGGGACGCTTGATGCGGGCTAGGGGATCGAAAGGTGGGGGAATGGGCTAGAGAGGAGGTGTACTTTTGGGGCAGTGGCTTGCGTAGGCCGAGCAGCGAAGGTTCTGGTGTGAATAGTAGTTCCGATGACGACTGACCAATCGGTTTTGACTGTACATCGCTTTGGTTGCGTTCACGTTGCACCCCGACACGCTGGACCCTCCACGTTGCTCAGAAAATGGAACGCGCTTCATCTTGCGTTTTCGCTCGCTTGTGGGACCGCAGTTGAGAGAAAACAGACGTCCCTCCCCCTCCCCCACCCGCGTCATTTACACTACCACTCCCTCTATTTTATGCGGAGTAAATAAAAATAGAGGGAGTATACTAACTACGGATGAGGATCCCCTGACGTGGCCGAACACATTGAGTAACTGACATGCGGGCCTAGCAAGCATGGGGCCGCTAGTAAGTGACCGAAAGGGAGGGTAAGGAAAGGATACCTACATCAGAGGATCCACTTCCACTACTACTCCCTCCCTCCATCTATACGGGGCCTAATGCATTTTCCGAGGCTAAATTTGACTAAATGTTGGAGTAATAATATTTGACATGCAAGTTACACTAAGCATACGGTCAAATTCGTATGTGAAAGGAGCTTCCAATGATATAATTTTCACATTATACATCTCATGTACTATTAATCTTGTCAATAGTCAAAGGCAGTTTTGAAAAACGCATTAGAGCATGGTTAATAATGTAGCCGGCTGTTGGCTATAAAGAGATGCCATCTCACTTTGAGCCATTATAAAAAATACTCATATAGTAAGCATTTAATATTTGCATGGTTAAGTAATAGGTTGGCTCTTAGAATGGCTATTAGGTTGGCTCTAAGCATTTAATATTTGCATGAGCAAGGTATATGATTGGAAGAGAGTTTCATGTATACTATTTTTTCTTGATCTATGTGTTGTAGCCGGGCCATAGAGTAAGTGCCCGCTTCACTCTCTCTCCTCTCTTCTCACTCCTCCAAGTAGGATTTTAATGACATGGCAAGTCTTATAGCCTACCGACTAAGCCTTATTAGACTTGCTCTTAGGCCCTATATAAATGGAAGGAGGGAGTACTATGAGCACTGCATACTCTACTACAGATGTTGTCAGTACTCCACTAGTACTATTGGATAGGGAGCTTAAAAAAGTTACCATTGGACTGGCTATACGTGGCGAAATCCTAGTAGGAAGAGCATGCGCGAGAACAAGCACATTCACGTGGTTGAAAACAAATTGGAAACCATCTCTGTTTGAATACAAATCTAGGAGTACATACGAATCTAACAATATTGATTGGGCATTGTTGAATGTTGATATTTTTTCCTGTAAGTTTGATCAAAGTAGAGATACTTTGACTACACACAGAACTTATATGTAAACTAGAAAGGATCGGAGGGAGTAGATTGTACGTTCAAAAGCGAAATGAACATTGAATACCCTTTATATATGATTTGTGGATGGTATGATCACCGGTTCAAAATTTTGAATCTGCCTTAGGTATAACACATGCACCCACTCGTTCTCTCTCGATTTCATCTCAGGGTCTGGAGATCGATTGAAAGAGGACTAGGGCTGGTACAATACGTTCGTTTCTCTTATGAACGTGCAATATACTCCCTCTGATCCCCACAGACCCCACCCCCCACCCCCGCGGGTCATTTCTATCATAGAAACAGTCCAAACCTTTATCTCCTTGCACGACACGCAATTGATCTCTCAACATCAATCGATCTCGTCAAGATGTGTCGGGGCATGTACCAAATGGGATGTCAAAACTAAGACAGGAAGCGACACATAGTGGAGGCAAAGTGAAACTTTAAGAGAACCGTTTGTTTGTATGCATATCAGACAAATTACAACATTGGAAATAGAAGCATGGTCTAGGCTCACATGTGAATGATACTCGGCGGAATGTTCAAATGAGGCATGCAAGAGGATAGACTCGACCGAAGGGCGGCATGATCGATGGTGAAGAGGGTTGGAGAGGAATGAGAAATAAGGGTGTGTTTGGATCGAAGCCAACGGCAGCCAAGCCAAAAATTGGTCATTGCCCAGAGCGGGGCAGCTGTTTGGTTGCCCACCAATGTTTTGGCTCGCCCAGACAAGTGCTACTTCACTGGCTTATTTTTACGCCAAATCATTGGCGAGTCGGCGGTGGCTAAAAGGTCCGCCAATATTTTGGCTGCCCGCGATTTGGTAAGGCGTGCGTGGGCAGCATCCAAACGTACCCTATTAAACTTGAACGACTCAAATAAACAATAAGTTGTCTTGTTTTCCCTTCCGTCTTGGTCATGGAGTAAGATACTCCCTCTGTTTTTATTTACTCTGCATATTATGTTTGACTGAAGTCAAACTTCATAAAATTTGACCAAATTTATAGAAAACTAGTGAGATTCCCGTGCGTTGCACGGAACATCAAGATCTTGTGGTAGAAAAGGATGAATGAGGGAAGGCCTTATCTGCAAATGTGGAGAGGAGTGCGGGTAAATTGTCATAGTTTCCTTCCTACCCGTTAGATATAGATCGGACGACCTATATTGCAGGATGGCAGGCACACCATCATCACCAACTCTGCTTTTTATAAGAGTAGAAATATGAACATTTACAATAGCAAATCTATATGATGTGGAAGTATATTCAATAATGAATCTAATGGTATTGATTTGTTATTATATATGTTATTATTTCTGTCAATAAACTTTGTCAAAGTTTACAAAGTTTGACTTTGAGCAAAGCTAAAACGCGGAGTAAATAAAAACAGAGGGAGTATGGAGGGACTAGTATAGTTACTACTGCCGGAACATGGTAAGTTGGACCCCTAAATGCAGGCACGGACTGGGCACACCTCAATTATTCCTTCAAACAGTCGGACACCTACATTTAGCACACTATCCGGCTACTTAATCTAGTGTTATGCTTCGCTACTTGAAAAGGAAAAGGGTGGTACCATACCCAAAACCACCACACTTGGGGCTAGGGTAACAACTTGTTACTGTACCACATTTGAACTAGGGCACAAAAACCACATGTTCTGCACCTAATGCGCAACACGAAGCACCAAAGCTTGAATTTGGCCGGTAAAACAGGGAAACCGACATGTGGGGCACACCTGTCGGGACGACGTGGAGCAGACTAGTCCAATGGAGGAGCTGGCCCACGACCTCATCGCCACCGGCAACCATTCATGTGGTTCGTGGGGGCCAGCAACATGGCGCAGCTCCAGCACCGCCTCTGGGCACGGCAACCGCGGTGAGTGACATGCTCATCGTCGCTGGACACGGTCGGCTTCAGTGTGCCGACGGTGGCGTTAGCACCATGGAATGACCAGCAGATCAACACCCGGCTCTTCGAGGATGCACGGGGTGTCGAAGTGCGCATGCGCCGCGACGCGTTCGCGGAGTGGTGTAGCGCGGCCAACTGCATCCCCAGGACCGGAGACCATGCCGGGTCGTCTTGCTTTTTCAATGACATGTGGGGATCGCATGTGATCAAAGGGCATATCCAACGTTGCCATGATCGCAACTAAGTACCCTAGCACACCAAAAACCCTCGCCCCTCGCGCCGTCGCACGGTGCGTTCCCAGTCGGCGCCAGCTTCCCGCATTCATGTTGTCTGTCCGTATGGCGTTGTTAAGAGGCTCGATGCCCGAGGAACCAACTCCGGCGACTTAATGACGCATCCGGACGCTTGGCCTCACCGGAATGCGCTAATTAGAGCGACAACGGCCAGCTAACCTCCACACCATAGTGCATCATCCTCCTACCTGGCACCACATCCGCCATGACCGCGAGCGTGAAAGCTCTGCAGGAGAGCTTGTCTTTGGGGATGAAGCTCAAGGTCGCCGCCCTCACTCAAGTCGCCACTCGTGACGCAATAGCGGCGTAGCCGTACGTGGACGCGACCTCACAAGCGATGGCCACGCTGGCGGCCGACGACAAGAGCACCATCAGCCACTCGTCTTACTTGCCGCCTTCCAACGTCTGACACCGTCGAGGTCGAGGACTCCTCTGAGGATGAGTAGGGCATGGTGTGCCAACTGGCTGGTCCGTCTTCCGTGTTCTACTCTTCCTCACCGTAGACCGCACCTTCACTTCATGGGTCTTCAACCTCGCCCCCGTACATGGAGATCGCAGATGGATGATGTCAGTCGCCGCCGTAGAATAGGTTTAGGGTCGGGTTTCTTTTATTTTCCTGTCCTATAAAAGTTCAAAATGTAATGAAAATCTGCCGTGTTTGCATTAATCCCGGCCGCTGTATATGAACTTTCACAATAATATTGTATATTGTAGGAGTACTAGCAAGATGCCTGTGCATTGCACGGAACATCAAGATCTTGTGGGAGAAAAGGATGAACGAGGGAAGGCCTTATGTGCAAATGTGGAGAGGAGTGCGGGTAAATTTTCATAGTTTCCTTCCTATCCATTAGATATAGATCGGACGGCCTATATTGCAGGATGGCAGGCACACCATCATCACCAACTCTGCTTTTTATAAGAGTATATAGATATAAAGATATATAGATAGATAGAGATAGATATGGAATGATGATTCATTTTTGTGTGTATAAACTTAGAAGGTTTGAACTGAGACAAAGCTAACATGCGAAGTAAATAAACACATAGGGTACGTCACTACACATTCACTCATTTCAGATCTTTCTGCATCCATGGGAACCTACGAAAGGGTTAACGTAAATTGCCTCTCTCTCTCTCTCCTCCCTGATTTTCATGGTGGTGGGCCCCTCCCTCCCCCAATCTACAATCAACAGCTCATACATTTCACATTATGTTAATTATGTAACTAGGATTACGTAGGTGTAGCATTACTCATCCTAAAAAAACCAACTAAGCCAACCTCCCATCATATCGCGCGGGAAAAGACCCGACCATGCCGTTTTAGTCGGGATTACTGGATTACTAGTAGTAGTATCGATGGATCATGCGAAGCACCAAATTTTTTTTGAGGGGGCGAACCACAAAGTTTTAAAAGGACAAAAGGCGGTACACTCACACCACCCGTGTCGCGGTCGCATTGCACCCCACACACGTTCGGTCCTGCACATGGCTCATGCAAACAGAACGCGCTTCGGCTTGCCTCTTCACTGACACATGTGACTACACTTGGAGAAACCAAAAATGCGCCAAACTCCCCCCGCCCACCACGCGAAAATCCCCCCAAATCCCAAATTCAACTGCCCTTCGGCCAACTAGCCAATAATATTCCCCAAATCCCCTCCCCCCGCCCCCTCTACTCCATTCGCTCCGCCAAAGCCGCCCTCCCGGCCTCGCCAATACGTCGGCGCCGCGGTTCATCGAGGGGACGCACGGTGATCCTCTCGCTCCCATAGTGCGCTCTCGTAGACTGCTGTCCTCTAGCCGCGCCGCCACCGCTGGCGACGTTCTTGTGGAGACGCACGGCAGTCAGCGCCACCACCGCTGGCGATGTTCGTGTGGAGATGCACGGCGGTTAGCTTGCCCACGGTACGCGCATTCTAGACTGAGGCCCCGTGCATGTCGGTGTAGCAATGAACGTTAGCTGATAGACGTTGTTAATCTCACTGTTTGCCGAAGTAGTTTACAGTCAATATGATCTGCTTAAGAAGCTTCCTTGCCCTATTCTGCACTCAATATTCTTAGCTGAGATGGCATGCCAAGCCCGATTAGTTGCTAAAATATCCTGCCATATTTTTATTGTGACGTAGATTGCCATGGTCTAGGAGCCAATCTGTTAGGTGAAATAGCTCTACACAGTTTTATACTCGGTCTTTGTTGATGAGATTGCCTTCGATAGTTTGATGGTTGTGTGCTCGTCCTCATTGACTACCGAAATAGCCTGCCATAATTTATCACTCAAATCTGTTTGCTGAATTAGCTTTACATATATTTCGTTACTTAGATCTGCTCGTGCAAATATCTTTCAATAGCTTTAGACATCGACCTAGGTATTTTTTCTGGACTTCATAAAAAAGCACATATGTTTTTCCTATAATATATAGTAGAAGAACTAATTTGTATGTCTAACAAATGGACAGGATTTGGATAACTTCTACTCGAAGATTCTCCACTGCATATGTCGAGGGGGTTGAAACTTCATGAACTTTATCAGAGCTGCGTACGGTGGTCCGAAATCAGATGTGCTCTGCCCGTGTAGCAGTTGTATGAATTCAGTTACAAGACCCCAGTCAACTGTGCAAAATCGTCTACACTTGTATGGGATGTCGGTCACATATACTAGGTGGGTTCATCATCAATGTTACTGACTATGTGGAGGCAGCAGATCACCATCTTGATCTGCCTGATACTCAGGTGGAAGAGGAGGAGGAGGTTGTGGTGGCGGAGGCAGCGAGTTTGACCAACATTGAAACAATGCTACGAAAATGCTTGTGCATTTCGTGAACTTTCACCTTCAAAAGAAAAACGATGGGCCTGCATGTTGGAACAATGCAACGTGGTTGTCACCCCAGGAAATAAGCTGTCAGTATTCTCAGCTATGGTCACCTTTCTTCAGGTGAAGACATCTGAGCGGATGACCAACAAATCATTCAATGCAATGTTGGCTGAATTCCGCAAATCTTTCCCAGATGTGTCTGAGCTGCCACACACCTATAGTAAAATGAAGAATTTCCTTCGTGTAGTTGGAATTGGATATGATATGATCCATGCTTGTAAGAATAATTGTGTTCTGTTCCGGGAGGATTATGCCAACTTAAGTGAATGCCCGAAATGCAAATCATCAAGATGGAAAGATGGCGATGTTGTGAAGAGGATTCCTCATAATGTTCTAAGACATTTTCCAATTATACCAAGATTGCAAAGGTTGTTTCATGATGCTGAAACAAGATAGGATGTACTGTGGCATTCTAGGAACCAGGAGTACAGAGATCAGAATGTAATGAGCCATCCATCTCATGGTAGTGACTGGAAAAGCTTCAATCAGAAACACAAAAGTTTGCTGCTGACCTGAGAAACATTAGACTTGGCTTAGCTTCCGATGGATTTAACGCATTTGGCCACCAGAGTGCCACATATAGCATGTGGCCAGTGCTTGTTATCCCTTACAACATACCTCCAAATGTCTGCACCAAAGAATTAAACTACATGCTGAACTTGATCATCCCAGGTCCAAAAAGTCCTGGAAAGGATTTTGATTTGGTCATGGAGCCTCTTGTGGAGGAACTTGAACCGCTATGGAGGGGTGTTCTCACTCGAGACCTATATAGCAGCCCACCAACTGATTTCTTTTTGTGTGTTGTTATAATTTGGTGCATCCATGATTATCCAGCTTTGTGCACTATGTCAGGGCGAACGACACATGTTTACAATGCATGTGTTTGTTGTGACAGGAATCCACTGTCATACGCAATACTTAGCAAGATCTGTTACATTGGACACCACTGTTTCCTTGCCAAGGACAAGCCGCGTCCTACAAAATACCGAAGACATATGTTCATTGCAAAGCATGAAAACCGTGATGCGCCAAAGAGGCTCACAGGCCGATGAGTTGCAAGTGGAATTAGAGAAGGTCAGGCATATTACACTAGGAAACCATCTTGGTAATGGTAGCGGGAAAAGGAAGCGTGGCAGTGTAGAATAGAGATTATTGTTTACCCGCAGGTCCACTTTGTGGGACTTGGAGTATTGGAAAGATTTGGATTTGCAGCATAATCTTGATGTGATGCACATTGAGAAAAATATATGTGACAAAATTATCGGCACACTTCTTAATATTGAAGGCAAGACCAAAGATACCTTAAAATCTAGGATTGATTTGACACACCTGGGTATCAGAAAGGATTTGCAGGTGGAAGATGAAGGTAAACCACGGGATATGGCACCAGCTGTGTACGTCTTGGACAAGGTAAAAAGAAAAGAATCATGCGAGGTCCTGCCACGTGTGAGATTCCCACACGGATTTGCATCCAACCCTGAAAGGAGAGTCAGTGCAGATGGAAACAAGGTACAAGGGTTGAAAACTCACACTACAAAAAAATACACTTCCGTGATGATACGTGTTTGTCACAGTAGGTCGCTTTTTTTTGTCATGCATGTACATCCATGACAAATTTATGACAGAATCAAGATAGTCATACCTGTGCTGTCGTAGAAGTGTTCCATGACATTACCAAAATTATCATCACGGAAGTGTCCACTTCCATGACAATAAATCGCGTGTCACAGAAGTGCTTTCGTCAAGGGTGACCGACACGTGGCATCCACCATTACAGAACGTCGTTAAGCTATCGGGTCGGGTTTTGGATCCGATAACCCATTAACAACCCTGACCATTGGGGATTTTCCACGTGTAAAATCATCATTGGCTAGAGGAAACACGTGTCGGCTCATCGTCGGGACAGATGTCATCCACTCACTGGACAAAAGGCGCCTATGATACATCGACACCTAGCATGGCCCAACAAGTTTAAATGGGCCGGCCCAACTAAAGGCCCAGAAGATTTTGCGGACCATAATGTGCCGGCCCAGGTAAAGGCCCACGAGATTTTGCGGACCATAATGGGCTGGCCCAGCTAAAGGCCCACAAGATTTCGCGGGCCATAATGGGCCGGCCCAGGTACAGGCCCACAAGATTTTTGTGTGCCATAATAGGCCGGCCCAGGTAAAGGCCCACAAAATTCTTGCGGATCATAATGGGCCGGCCCAGCTAAAGGCCCACGAGATTTCGCCGACATTAATGGGCCGACCCAGCTGTAGGCCCACAAGATTTTGAGGACCCTAGTAGGCCGGCCCGTTAACTGGCTGCCATGTTTTGGGCCAAATGCCGGCCCATATTTGATACGGTCTATTAATGGCCTGCCACGCTCCGGGCCTAATAGTGGCCCATATGAGATTCGGCCCGTTAAAAGCCTACCACATTCTGGGCCAAATTACGGCCCAAATTAGGTTCGTCCCTTTAAGAGGTTTTGGGCCTAATTATGGCCCATATCAGATTCGGCCCGTCAACTGGACACTATGGTTTTGGGCCCACTTGCTAAAGGCCCACTTACTAATTCGGCCTGATATTAGTTTTGGCCTGTTAAGGGCCCGTTTAACATTTCGACCCTACATTAATTTCAGCATGTTAAAAGCCTGTCATATAGTTGGGCCTAACTACGGCCCGGTTTGCATCCAGCCTGCTCGCAGCCGATATCTGATTGGGCCAAACAAGGACCGAGACAATTTTTCGGCCTGTTAAAAGCCTGTGATCTGATTCGCACAATCATGGGCCGGGGTTCATTTCGGGCTGCTGCCGGCCCGTGAGCTGATCGGCACGTTTCAGGCCCAACCTACATCGTGATTGCATGACGGCCCAATTATGTACCGTAATTTTACGGTTTGGCCGGTTTACTGTGAAGATAGGATATATATACAGTAAAATAACTGCAGCATCGTCAACAAGAAAAAACCTATACTATATAATAAAGAAATTACGGCATATTACATCCACTGGGCATCAAAGTTCGCCACTATGATAATAAAGCACAAGCAGACATCAGATTACATACACTGGGCATCAAAGATCGCCACCAGTGCAAATAAACACGCCGACAAAATAATATACAAAACCGACAGCACTTCAATAGAGTTCAAGAAAGGGTAGCCCTGCTGGGGAGCTGCAGCGCAAGCAGCTGAGCAAGATGATGAGACTGCGCTTGTTCAACACTTATATCTTCCTCACTCTGAAAGATAAACAAGCAGATAGATGACATGTTTTGCACATAAAAGTATCAGTGCTGACAATTCATCACATTTCTTACTAACGAATAAAGTGACACAGTTTAAATTTGCATTAACACAATATGGTATTGTTCAGGTCAAGACATGGCAGGAAATGACATTGTGAAGGAGTTGGCAGCTTCACGACACCACTGGATTACAGATCAAGAACTCATAAGTATCAATGGTTAGTGTGCTGTCAATTTGTACCATTTCAGATTGGTGAATAAAGAGACGGTTTAAATAATAGTAGAATGATATGACATTTTTCATAGTTAAGACATTGCAGAATATGACATTGTGCTGTAGTGGCTAGGTTCACCACACCGCTGGATTACAGATGAAGAACAGAAGCATACATGCAGTGCAAAAGAAGATCACTTGCTCTGTATAGTTTAATTTACATGGTATGAAGAAGGAACTTGGTTGTACAACTGAAAACTTAAATTGAGAAAGGACGAACTTTTGTTTATGAACTACATATAATAAACGTTAAACAAGCAATTTGATGCAAACACCAAAAATAAACAGCTATTGCAGTCATGCGTAACCAAATATATACAACAAAGTTTGAAGGCTTGAGATGGACAAAGTTACATTATTTGTGAAGACAGACTCTATAAAGGCCTTGTCCATGCTAATGGGGGGGGGGGGGGCAATTCAAGAAGTTTACCACAGAATCTTCTTCGAAAGCATTACCTTTATTCTACATTTTGTTAAGAGTAAATATAGATGTGATAATATACGAAAAATGGAGAATATTTAAGATAAGATGAAGAGTGATGCTACATAACCAAGTAGCTATAAATGTAAGTGCAGCGATACAGGCAAAAGGTACATCCAAGAGCAATGCAGAGCTAAACTTCTTTAGTACCAACCTTATGGTAAGAGTAAATATAGATCTGATGTGTAGAAAATAGAGGGCAAAGGAAAATAAGCTGAAGAGTGATGGTACATGAACAACTACCTGTCATTATAAGTACACTGATAAAGGACAACATGTACTTACAAGAACAATGCAGAGCTAAAAAACATTGCCATTGGATATATTCTACACTAATGTAACCATTCATACAGATCAGATAATTTGGAGCGAACAATTGATAAGCAAGCTATCATGCATACTACTGTCACATAATGAACCAGGTATGTATGCAAGTACAGTGATACAGGACAACAGGTACTAACAAGAGCAAAGCAGCGGGCATCATATTTGAGATATCCTGTCGTTCTTGTCAAACAGGAATTCTTCTTCGAGCAGATTTCCTGCAAAAAATATTCGTAAGGCACATGCGAAAAAGTAGAAGTTCAAATTGTCATGTGATTTCATAGATAGTACCTCATCCTGGGAACGAGACCAGTACATAACAAGGTTTTTCCATTCAATGTCTTCTAAATTTAGCACAGGAGACTTCACCAGGAATTCGTTTATAGACTTGCCATCAAAGTGTGATTTCCTCAGGTAACACGTATACTGCTGCAATGCTTCCTTGAAAAGCACAAGCAAGCTTTGCTCGTCCTGACTATCCAGATTCACCCTCGCCTAGTTACAACAATGTAATGTAAATCATTCATGTGTTCAATCAGCAGAAAACAGGAAAATAATAACCATGAATAATAGCACTTACACGTAAGTTGGACAAGAAGATGTGAAAATGGTGTTTGTCTTCACAATAATCTTCCCATGATGGGAATATATGCACGTAGTCCCTAACAACATTGAAAGCATTGTCTTTTAAACTGGGAATAAATGGAATGGGGTTCCAATCTGTAGGAATTGGCCGTCTCTGCAGTTGGGATAGGTCTTCGGCCAGTGGACTTGCTGTACTTTTTGCAGGAGTGGGATTTTTCTATGGTACATCTAGTGCTATAGCAAATGAAATCGGTATACCTTTTGCTGGAGTGTAGGGCCTATGTGGTGGGGCTAGTGGTGCGGCCAGTGAAGTATGGGTACAGTCTGCTGGAGTCGGTCCTACGTTTTGTGTCACTAGTTGTACAACCAATATAAGTGGGGTGTTGTCTGATTTCTCTGGCACCACCACGTTTTTCAAGGACTTGCTACTGGTCCTTCAGGTTCGGCAATCACCCTCTTCCTTTTTGATGTTTGATGCACAAGAACAACATTTGAGTGGAAAAACATGGTATGATGACAGATGGAATATGTATTCATAATGGATGGGCATGGCATCTCGACATATATGATGAGTAAACTAAGCAGATGGTGGTGCAACAGAGTAGAAGAAATGCAAGACAACATATGCAAGATACCCGCAATCAATAAAACATTGCCAAATTAGAACAGGCACCTTGATGGGTGAACAGGACAGGCCATCTGCCTTTGACTCCTCGAGGTTAGAATAGTCATTAGGATGATATTCTGAACAAGAATCAACAGGTGGGGAGCGTATGAGTTTCATTGCATCCAGAATGGCACTCAATGCCTTGGTGCCAATTTTGTAAGTCATTGCAGTGTTTAGCTTCAAGAGTGGACTGCTGCTAGTGCGACACAAAGCAGCTACACAGATCCTAGTGTAGATATAACGGGAAAACCTTAAGCATCAGAGTAAAATCAGCAAAGTGGAACTTGCTGGAATATATGTGCTAGTATTGCCGGTATGGCTAGAAAGGCTTTGGATACCAGCTCTCTTCAAGTGAAGGTGCGGTACTGTTAATATCAATGTAACTCTCAAAGGCGACACAGCTCCCCGCATTTCCTTGCTATTCTTATAGGATTCAAGTGGGCAGGCCACTACAAATCCTATTCCTATGTTTACAAGATCCTACGAATCAAAGAGGCTCAAAGTGTCCATCACAACCGACCGTATAGACCTCTACACTGCAAATGTCCCTGCTCATCTTCAGTACAAGGAACATACTGTACTACTATCATACTCCCTCCGTTCCAAAATATAAGTCTTGGTAGAGATTTCCACTATGGATCACATACATATGTATCCAGGTACATTTTAGAGTGTAGATTCACTCATTTTGCTCCATATGTAGTCCATGGTCGAATCTATACAAAGACTTGTATTTAGGAATGGAGAGAGTACATATTAAAGAAGAACGGAAGAGGAACATGGTAAAGAAGAGCAAGTAGATTTTGGATAATAAAATGTTGGTTGCGTAGTGCCCACACATGATGAACCAGAGCGCATTAAGAATGCAACTCCTAGCTGTCTCTCGACCATTTCAGGCGGTTGGATGAAGATCCTACGTCTCCTAACGCTTCTTCTTCCTCATCTCTGATTCTTCCCATACAGAACACCGCACGGGCCGCCGGCCGGACCATCGGCCCCCACCGCATGTGTTCCTCCGCCACCCCCACCCCCACCCCAACCCCCACCCGTGTCGAGTTTTATTCGTTCGGTGAGGTCCCACAACCACCCGAGCCCCTTCGATCGCACCGGCGAACTCCGGCGAGCTCTGTAAAATCGACTGACCCAATTTTGAAATTTAGTCTACTATGATTTAACTATTGTGGAATATAAAAGGGGAAAACCATAAGCATTGCGAGTATGGTGTTGAGCGTGCCATGGCGGATCTGAAGGTGCAAACCGGACAAAGGCAACTTTGCAACCAAGACAAGAAATTAGAGTAAATCAGTGGCGATCTATTTTCTTGCTGCGATAAATAAGTTGAGCAGTTACAAAAGAGTACCACCTCTGGTGCGGCACCGTGTAGGCATATGCTGAGAATTTGACGGTGCTGTAGTAGCGATGGCTGTCGGCGGCGTGGAAGCAGATCTAGGAGGGTAGACGGTGGCAGCGGGACGCGGTGGACGAGACGGTCGTAGGAGCGGCGCCGGCAAGGTGGACGACGGCGGGGATGAAGCGAGAGGACGGGATGCAAGGATCCCGGTCCGAAGCCGTGGATGAGAGAGGTCGATCTCTTGTACTGGACGGCGGCGTCGGTGTATCAGCTCTGGCATGGTGGAGGAGGACGGCGGTGGATGGGGTGGCGGATGGCGGCGGACGGAGGAGGGTGGGGTGGAGAGGGTGTTTTGGCGCCCACGGAGTACGAATGGGGAAAAGGGAGGTAGAGAGGAAGGGGGGAACCATGTATTCAGGGTGCACTTGTCTCAAATGCGAGGAAATTTACAAACTTAGCCCCCGTTTCAAATTTCTACTACGTCACAGCAACACTAGTCGGTCAGTGATAGGACGGTAATCTCGCATACACCGAATATTTGCCGACAAGAGTTTGTTTTTGGCGCCCACCGTGTATGAATATTAATCGGGGAGGGAGTCGATTTCGGTCGAGGACACACTATGTTATGGCGCCCACCGTGTATGAATCCAGGTGAGAGGCGGTTACGTCACACTTGGGTGAAATTACAAACCTACCCCTATCAAAACCTATAGAAATCCAGCATATAGGCTTTGCGTGGCAGGGATAGGCAGAAGTGATTTCCATTTCGCTGATTTTGGTTCCGGGCGGTTATTGCGACTTTCCCCGCTTCGTTCAAATTTTGCAAAGTGCATGTTTACCGTGCTAACTCAATTCGGATCCTGTTTGTATTCTATTTTTTATTTCGGGCGGGATCCATTTTCAATTGGAGTTACATTCTATATACATCATTTTTTTATATATACTTTCAAAAGCACAACACCATTTATACATAAATATGGTTTACAAATGGCATGATCTCAGATTCATAAGGTTGTATCCATCAATTTGGATTTTCAAATATTTGAAACCACTTTATGTTGAAATCCAATGTATGCATTCCTCGCTAACTATCTCCAATTAATGTGTGTTTCATGCGGGTTTTTTTTTACTTCTCAAACATGTACAATGTGTTTCACACACGCAACATCTAGTGTAATCCCATTTAGACATTAATTGCATATAAACAATGCATTGTTTGTAACTGAAGAATCTATGGATCACCAATATTGATAAACTATATAACATTACACGTGTGCCCAAATTCAAATGAATATGCATGTTTGATACACCAATTTGCGTTATGATATTATCAATGTCGTGATCTCCAGTTTTAATATTTGAATCCCCTTTAATCCAGATATTCGTCTCATATAGCTATCACTCATGCTTATATAGGACTATCTCTCTGGACCTATACGCGTTCATCGTCTCTCAGGTATCTCTCGTGCTACCTGTATGTCGACAATGATCTTTTATCTTCGTAACACACTGACGGTACTCTCTCCCTTGACCTTCATCACTCTATCTCTCTCTAAGTATATCTCGCTCCCTGCTATGTGTCTCTAACTATGATTCTCCATGTGGAATCTCTTTCTCTCACACAAACACACAACTTTGTCTCCCGGGGTCTCATTTCTCTCTACTATTCCCATGTGTGCCACTCGCACACACCTCATACAGAGATGTCTTTCGCTCCTTAGATATGAGAACCTACGACTCTTCCTCATCAATATCTCTTTCTCACACACAAACACAAACTCTGTCTCCCAGGGTCTCATATTTCTCCATTGTTCTCATGTATGTCGCTCACACACACCCTCTCTCCCTAGAGATATCTTGCGTTCCCTCGTATGTCTCTCTAGCTATCACTCTGGTTGTGAAATATCTTTCTCTCTCGCAGACACAAAACTTTGTCTCTCTAGATCTCATTTCTCTATGATATCTGTTTGTATGTGACTCACACGCACCCTCTCTCTATCTCTCTCACACCCACACACATTACCCAGCCTTCTGATCCACTCGACTCCTATCTCTAACGCACACTAGCTAGCATCTTTATCTTTCTATTTATCTGTTTCTCCATCAACCTTCTTTCTCGCCCTCACTCTTGATTCCTATCACGCACACTACATATGTTTCTCTCTACATGTAGTCAAGTGCCCTCTCACACACATATATAACTTCACCCTTTGAACCACCCGACGGTCATCTCCAACACCCAAACTAGCAGATGTCCCTCTAGCTAGCATCTCCATCTCTGTTTCTATCTGTAGATTCTCCGTCAATATTTCTTTCTCGCACGGAGTCTTGCTTCCTATCACCCACACTATATATGTCTCTCCATACATATGCATTTATAGGTTGATCTCTTTTGCACAATCGTTACTCCTCACTCCCTCTGCTCGCCATAGATGCATGCTCCAGCCCACGCCACTATCTCTTAAAGAAAAAAAAACACATGCTCAATTGTCACGACTTCTTCCATGCATTCTCACATGCATGCATATTATCATACCGATCCGTCTCTCCCATGTCGTTGATCTTGTGACTTATGTCTTCTTTCTTTTATCTCGATCATGCGCGCGTGGACACACACACATCCCACATATACATGTATACCTCTCACACATGAACGTTCAAGGTCTCTATGTCTCCATACATAGTTAATTACCCTTAATCCTAACGCCACATCGAATCGTTCTCCTCTTTTGTGCACATAACTTCCGCCTAGGTGGGTAAAACACACACTCACACTTAACAATCTCCTTCTAGCTACCCCCCCCCCCCCCCCCGCCTCTCACTCTTCCCCTATATATCCAAAACCAATAAGACCATCCCTTAGTTTAATTCCCGCCTACATGCACCATCGATATATAGTAGTCTTCCTTGGTCTCTCTCTCACAAACACGTTCCCTCGAAGTTGACTCCTCTCATGCATATAGGTCCTAATGCATTTTTCGAGGCTAACTTTGACGAAACGTTAGAGCAATAATATATGACATGCAACTTACACAAAGCATACCTTCAATTTTGTATGTCAAAGGAGCTTCCAATAATATAATTTGCATAGTATACATCTCATGTGCTATTAGTCTTGTCAATAGTCAAAGGCTGTCTTGAAAAACACATTAGGCCCTATATAGATGGAAGGAAGGGAGTAGGTCCCATGCAAAAAATGATAATAAAATTCAAACATCTGGGCATCGTAGCCCGGTAGATAACATTGAGAAACTTGGTTTTAAAATCATGAAACTTGGCATGGTGTCATGTCATGGTAGTACCATGCAGTGGTAATTTTTTTTGGCCAAATAGGAACAAATTTCGGTATATGCTTCTTGCAAATCGGAGCTTCTCTCAAGAAGGCTCGTGGTTCTGGGAGGGAACGTGTCACCTTTGTGTGCATAATTCAAATTTGAAATACAAGCACATGTTCCAGTGCACCAAAGTTGGTTGAAAAATCACATGTGTGTCCTCGGGTAAATTTCTAGGTTCCATGCAAGAAATGGGAATGAAATTCAAAATTCTGGGCATCGTGGCTGGGTTGGAAACATTGAGAAACTTAGTTTTTTAATTCCTGTAAATCCAAAACACGCATGAAAATAATGAAACTTGGCTTGGTGCCATGACATGGCACCAACATGCTGTGGTGAATTTGCAGTCCGATTTGCGAAGGCACACACATTAACAATCAACAGAGTCAATTTGGAAGAAGTGCTGTCACGTTACAATCGGAAACACAAGTATTATTGAAACCGTGGGCATTCTACTTACTAGTATCATTTACGTGCCGCCACGCGTCCCCTTTTTTATTAGCTAGGAGGCGATGTGCATGGTAGCTATTTGAGTACGAGAGGCGTGCGATCAGACCCCTGCGCGTGCTTATCGGGAGGAGAGCCCTTTGACCTCCATCTGCCGTCCACCTCTCTGCCAAGGTCTCCATTAATGGCGCCTGAGCCTCTGTTTAATGGCGTGGCTATGTCTCACTCGACTGAGATTTAAGAGAGAAAAAAGAAAATCTGAAAGCACGGATCTTGATGTAAGATCCGATGGACCAATATAGCATCTACTGCGACTTATAGCAACACTGATAAATATATAATGACGATTAAAATTTTTTTTGATCAAAGAAGGGCTTGCCCCTTCCGATTTTCATTACTGAAAACCACCACAATTCACAAGAAGTTCAGCACAACTCCAGCCTAACACGAAGGACTAAAAGCTACCAGATTGAAATCGCAACATCCCAAGAGGCCAACAAAGGCCAAACATCCGCGCTAGAACCCAACATTTCACAACCGATGACACAATCCACATCCTAAACCGATTATTACATCAAAAGAAAACAGGAAACTAGTCTCCGTGGTGAGTGGCAATGAGCTCTTTTGTGTCCTCAAGACGCTGCTTGAGAACATCCACTGATTCCTCCACGAGCCCTTGGCACACGTTGCGGAGCATGTCATTCTTGTCCATAAGTTTCTTCAACAAGGCACTAGTCTCTTCCTGCAGGTCTGCACTTCGGACGATCTTCTCCCTCAGCAGGTCGCGCTCAGCTCGAAGCCTCTCATTGCCCTCCCTTAGTTGCCGGATGACGCTGGTAGCCTATTCAAACGAGGTTACCATGTCGTCCTGCAACCTCGTCGAGCGGGAGATCTGATCCGTCTGGCCATGGACGATCGCATGCATGCGCCTATAACAGTCGTCATGTGCCCGTGAGAAATTTTCCCAGGCCGCCGCGGCGTGGCAGGACATCTATACTGCATTTGTGGTGCGGCGGGACATCTCTGCTGCTTCCGCGGTGCGGCCGGACTAGTCTGCTGCATCGATGGCGCGGCGGGACCTCCGTGCTGCTTCAGCGGCACGGCGGGACCTCTGTGCTGCTACTTCCGCGCGGCGGGACATGTCGGCTGCTCACGCAGCGAGGCGAGACATCTCTTGTGCTTCCGCTTCCTTGCTCGCCTCTCCCTGGTGGCAATCTCTCAACCTAGAACTCACGCTAGCCATGGAAAACGCAAGGGAAGGATGCTGAATGACTTGTTTGTTTTTGTGGATGAGGAGTTGAGGAGGAATGCGCAGTCATCTTGGCATACTAGTATTTATAACCGAGTACTAATACGCTCCTAAGTGGGAAACCGTTTAGGTTGTGATCGGTGTGAGCAGGTTTGCAATTCAATATAGCATGGAGTAATTTGGAATGTGACGATACGCAAGCTCAAAATTTATTGACGGTTCTAGTTTCGAAGTGCGGCACTATTCCCGGATGGAGTACTTCTTTTTCTACTCCCTCCTTTCCGGTTTTATAGGGCTTATCTCAAAATTTTAGTTTTTCCATTTTATAAGGCTCAATTTGGTTGTCCCCAACACATGTTCAGATTCCAAGGTGCATTAAATCATTGCATGCAAGTATTAAGAGAAAATTGACCAATGCATGTACTTTATGCATGCATGCATTAAAATTAATGCATTAAACCTATCTCTCGGGACTTCTCGCACGCACCATCGTGCCACCCACAAAAACTTGTACTCTGAGTTTAGTAGTACGTTATACAGGAAGAGAAGAGGTGCACGCACGCACTCGTCCTCTCACACACGCATCTATTTTTTCTCGAAAGGAGGATGATGACCCTCGGCCTCTGCATCTGGGAGTCACACACGCAAATTATTGAAATATATCGAGTGCAGTGCTTTGATGTGTCGCGTCAACTCGTACGTCAACGAGAAGTTTGATTATCCTCTCCCTCGCGGACTTAACTGCACATGCCTTTGGCTGTATGACAGGTTGGCCACACACCTATAGGGCCCACCTGTCATACACGCAAAGGCAGGAGCGTCCCTCCCTCGCCCATGAGTGTGGTGGCTGGCAAGACAAGGAGAAGCTTTCGCTACACGCTCTCCCTCCCGCACGCGGTAGACATGCAGCAGTTCAATCGGTGTCAGATGGCGAGAAGCGTACTGTAGTACTCCTCCAGTGCAGTAGTATTCCATCATTGTTTGACTTCCCGAAGAGGCAAAGAGCCAAGCGCAGCCCGGACGCTCATGTGGCAGTTTCATGTGTATAGTAGTCTAGGATAGCGTGTACCGTGCCTGTAAGCTTAAAATTGTTGGGGTCGGCTCCATGCTATGTGGCCGTCTCAAAGTTTAAAAAAAATTAAAATAGTCTTCTGGCCCTACCTAAAAACTGCCGCGCGTACTGCCCAGGAAAAGCCCCGCCCTCAACTTTTAACTAAGCGAAAACAGTTCGAGCTTGTTCGTTCTATATAAATACAGTACTTACTGTATGTTTATTCACCCGTGGGGTTGTTCAATGAATGGAGGGGCGGGGAGCACAAGTGAACAATACTGTAGTACTACTAGTAGTAAGTAGGAGTCGTACAGTAGCCACCTTAAATAGAGAGTTTCTTTTCTTTAATGCCACGTACACAAATTGAAATGCTTGTTGTGGAGAGTAAAAAGATAATCACTCCACTATATATGGACGCAGGGGCCTGAGCGCTTGCTTTACTAGGGTTGCTCTCTCCATTCTCTCATCCTCTCCAGATAAACAAGACAACGGTAGCGACATTTTCTCTTTGCTCACCACTGGTCACAGATCCGGTCGGATCCCTTTGGCCGGTGTGTGTAGAGGACTAAAAGGTGCATTGTTCATGCGGTCATCACCGTCGAGGGAGGAAACCCACAGTTGTCGGAGGGGCCCGATCCTCTGCCCGTGCCGTTCTCTCCGACACATGGCCGGCTCGGGAGGTCCTCCGACCCTTCTTCCTCCCTGCCGTATTGTCCGCAGATC
Organism: Triticum monococcum; assembly: GCA_034509565.1. Lineage (NCBI taxonomy): Eukaryota > Viridiplantae > Streptophyta > Magnoliopsida > Poales > Poaceae > Triticum > Triticum monococcum. The sequence continues at coordinate 414,930,224 of CM067844.1, forward strand.
CTACATGCCGCCGCCGACATCCCGGTGACCCTCGGGTATAAGTTCTTCGAAAGCGGCCTTGCTCTACTGCCCTAGCTCCCCACTTGTCTGCATGTGCATCTTTTTCTACTCCCATCAGCTCTTCCAAAGCCACCTAAATTTTTAGTATTATTAGAGGTAAAGCTACTTCATGCATTTGAATCTAGGGCTTTGTTCAAACAACGAAGAAAGGGGGAAAGTTGTAGCATGAATCTAGGACTTGATTCAAAGAAGAAATAATATGGTGAAAGTAGTAGAGACCGGATACCCAACCGGTCTCTTGGTTGAAAAGGGAAATAATGGGAAAACGCAATACAAACTGGATAAGGAACAGATCTATTATTGGTTGAAAAAAGGATAGAAAGTGGCGGCTGGTGGACAAGTCAACAAAGTATGTCCAGGATTAGATTTGCTACCATCAAATAGTAAAAGGTCTCCAGGATTATATTTGCTGCCCTCACATAGTAAAAGGTCTCCAGGATTAGATTTGCTGCCCTCATATAGTAAAAGGTCTCTAGGATTAGATTTGCTGCCCTCACATAGTAAAAGGTCTCCAGGATTAGATTTGCTGCCCTCACATAGTAAAATGGCACTCCTGCTGTTTTCCCTAGTATGATAAGTAAGTTGCTCCTTTACGCAGCTGAGTGTCCTGGTGTCCCCACGGTCCCATGCCCTTAAACCAACTCTTTAGCTGTTGTTGATTTACTGTGTATGGTAAACAAGCAATGCCACCATTAAAGTAATCCCATATTTGAGGAATCTCATTGTTGATCGTAATGCTTCTAGTAACATGAAGCATCGCTGACGTTTTAAAATTTCTATTGTCCTTGCGTGATTGCCATGAACATAATTAAGATGCTTCTTTTCATTTTGTATATGTTCCGTATATTCTTATTGACCAGCAACTGTTTACTTTCTATATTTTTGTGCAGATAGGGATATCCATTTCACCTTGTTGCTATTGTGACCTTTTGGTGAACTACAGAAAACACTTTTTTTTGGAATGAGTGTCTTGTGCAGTTCAACTAAAATGTCATGTGGGCAACATCCCTCAATTTTGGTGGAACTGCACAAAATGGTGATTGGAGTTTCCAAAATCTCCGTCAAGTTATGCTGGTAATCTCATGCAACATTTTATTAGCCTTTGCAAGATCGAGCCGTCACTGTCACCACAATGGCACTTTATTTTAGTGGAACTGCACAAAAGGATAAGAAAATTATAGTTGCACCTTACATGAGCCGGACAGCCAACCTTAATGTTCCTCAATTTTAGTGCAACTACTAAAGAAGAACCTGCCAGCTCACAAGAGCAAGTACTTCTTGCTAGCTAAATGATGCAATCTTTGCTTCATTTCAGGTGAACTGCAGAAAAAGGCGCATGAATTGAATCATGGAACTCCAGGCAGACCTCATCCAAGTAGAGCTGGAGGTTGAGTTCAAGGAGGCCGCTATTAAAGCGAAATCATGCTCTCCTGTCTCCTTGTTTGTGCTGTGCACACATGCTGTGCAAACAGGAATACTCAACTACAGATGTTGTGAGGGTCAAGAGCATTCGCCAAGTTCTTCGATTGTATGACATGGCTAGCCAAGATGGATTTAATTCTGATATTCTCTTTATCAAAAGGATCTAATGGGTTGGTTCTGAATCTTGCAAGCTGGGAATCAGTGAGATGTGTAGGCATCTTTGTTGTACTTATTATTTGGATCTTATTTGTTGGTTCTGAATCTTGCAAGCTGGGAATCAATGAGATGTGTATGCATCTTTGTTGTACTTATTATTTGGATCTTATTTGTTGGTTCTGAATCTTGCAAGCTGGGAAACACGGCATGATGATGCAGAGGACAACAACCATAACAAACAGTTCAAACTCGGTAGTATTATCTTTTGTGAAAGGGCGACAAATGTGATGATCGTGTGCGTCCTGAGAATAATAATTCTAATTGTTGTGCATGTTGATCCTGTGGCACTGATAGAATGAGCGAATGCATTGCTTGTTTTAAGTACAAATTTCTATTAAAGCTAATTAAATTTAAGTAAAGTGACCACTAACTCCTGTTATTACAGTACCAATACAGACCCGCTCGTGAACCGACGTGTGGCCGAGGGTGCATCTTCTGTCGGGCGTGAAGCGGATGAGGGATGGGTAGTAATTGTTGTCGCCTGTACACACTCAGCTTACTGTTGAATGCAGTTCCCTAAGAGCTGAAAAACGAACTGCTGCCGCCGCCTACACACTCGTTCACTCGAAGAGACTCCAATGGCGATCCAAGGGTTGAGCCTGCTGGATATGGACTTCAGCAAGGAGTTCCCCTTTGAGTTCGCCGTTCAGTCCTATGGCTGCACCAAGTTGAATGTGATGTACACCAATGATACGGACTCAGTGAAGCTCTGCCTCGCCTCAGTCCTATGGCTGCACCAGGTTCAGGAGCACTTGCCCGTTTCATCGGCAGCGTTGACTGCACCTTCGCTACGGTAGAGAGAAGGAAGAACGCGATGATTCGGTCATCTGGTGCAACAAGCTTGTCGACATCCAGAAGCAATACAAGATCATCAGCAACGGGCAGGAGAAGGATTCTGTGGTTGACCTCGCTGAGACCATCATCGACCCCTGATATGCCAACATGAAAGAAGACGACCTGAACACGTGGGAGGTACCTCTGAATCTAGCCTACATAACCTACGTGGCCAAGGGCGCATACGCATGCTACGGCATGTACATGCAGATCTTGGACATGAGGGCGTGTCTGCTTCCCGTAACCGACTAGTACACGGACAGCCGCAGCGTCATGATCAAGCGTGCCAGGAAGGTCTAGATGTTGTACTTTATCTGTTTATAAGCACCTTTATCATGTGAGTGTTTCATGCATTAGCCTATGTGTCGTAATTAATTATCTGTTTTGTCCGAAATATTTCTTTTAAGAACCCATTAACCTGATTGCTTTTTTTAGTGGCAATTTGCTTATGTATGTAAACTAGTTCACTTGTCCGTAAAAAAAACTAGTTCACTCGGCTGTCCTTCCTCCCAACATAATCCCCTCCCCAGGTGGACCCACCAGGTCTCTGAATTTTCTCCCACTTTATTTTTCGATGTAAACTGAGTTTTCTCCTAGTACTTTCCCCTAGAACCAACTCAACTGTCCCACGTCTAGCCTAAAAAATAATAATACCCCAGGTACTATTGACTCATCAAATTAAAATTATATTTTATTTCATAAGTTGAAACTTCTTACAAAATAATAATAATAGTTGTTTATATGTAACTTGGCAAGTTAACTCCTAGTGATTGCGTACATAAGCTTGCAAAGATTTTACTGACGTGCAATCATGTGTTTATGTTTTTATAACATTTCTCTGTCTAGCCCAACAAGATATTTTCACCCAGCCCAGCAAGTCCGCGACTTTCGAGAAAAATGCAAATGGGATTTAAATGGGCTGCATAGATGCTACATCATTGTTTCACCTGGCCCACCAAATGGACTAAAAAAACAAATGGACTGACAGCTGGGTCCACGGCCACAACCCATTTTTTTGTGATATGCCAAGTAAGTCACTTTGTCAGGCCTGTTGGGCAGCAAATCTTTCAAGACGAGGAGAGCTTTCATTCGGCTGGCCGAGAAAATGGCCCATCAGTTAGGAGAAATGGGTTGTACATTTTTAAAACACATCAAACCGGCAATTAGTTTCAAATATCTTTTTTTTCATTTCGAGATTTTAAATTACATTAATTTTTATGCGTGGAGAATTTGTTGGATTTTATATTGATATACATTTATTTTTAAAATCAGTTTGAATGTGAGTCGAATTTTGGGGATTAAAAATAGTTCGGACTGCACCGAAATATGCAAAATTTCGTATAATTTTTTAACCATGGCCACAATATGGGCTATAATGCTAACAAAAATAATATGGGCTCCAAAAAAACCTTAAGAATTAGCAAATGGGCTGTATGCTGTTTTCCATAGATTTGAGGCTTTCCTAAAAAAAGGTTGATGCACAAGCAGTGACTGTTGGATGGCCATCCAACGGCCGTCGTGCTTCTTCAATCTCTGCTCTTCCTGCTCCAGCGGCTCAAACAGGCGCCAGCGGGACTGCCTGCTCCCTCCTCCCCGCGGCCGGCCCTGCTGCCGCGCAGGCCTCACCGCCACACCGTACTCCCATCGCTGGCCTAGCCATCCCTCTACTCACCCACACCTGCTCTTATTCCCCGGCGACGGCAGACGAACCAGTAAACCCTTGTACAGTCGTACTCCCCTCCGCATGGGAAACAACTGCCGAGTCTTCCCTGCCTCCGTGTCGTTCCCTTCCTAGGCCTCGCCATTGTCTACCACCCTGGTGCTCTCGGCGCGGCCTGGTCAACGTGGTCAATGACCGACATGCATCTGAAGTGGACTTTATGTGGAGAGGTCGACAACTGGGTCCACGGCCGCACGCAAGGAAATGCCTCCTTATTACACGCAAAATAATGATTCCTCCACCTGACATCAGGGACCCACCGAAAGGGCCTCTGTATTTCGCTCAAAAAACGTTACCGCCGCTGACAGCTCGGACCCACTAGCTATATCTTCGCACGCAAGGAAGTGCCTCCTTATTACGCACAAAAAAATGAATACTCCCCCTGTTAGCTGGGACCCAGTATAGTGGCAGGCTAACTTGTGGGCCTACTAAGTTGACGGGGACGGAGGGCTTTGTCAACTTAGTCAATATGCACGATTCTAGCTCCAGTGACCGTGCGATGTCCATCCAACGGCCGTAGTGCTTCTTCAACCTCTGGTCTTCTTGCTCCAGCCACCCAAACCAGCGCCGGTCATGCCTCGTGCTCCTGCCTCTCGTGGCCGGCTACGATGCGGCGGAGGCCTCACCGCCCCCTACTACTCCCACCGCTAGCCGTGCCATCCCTCTACTCACCCACACCCGCTATTATTCTGCGGTGACGGCAACCTCACACCGCAGCGAACCAGTGAACCCTCGTACTCCTCTACGCGTGGGCATCCACTGTCGCGTCTTCCCTGGCTCCGCGTCGTCCCCTTCCTAGGCCTTGCCGTCGTCCACCGCCCTGGTGCTCTCGGCGCGGCGTGGTCAATGTGGTCAAGGAACAGCTTCCATTCGACGTGGACTGTACATGGAGAGGTTGACAGCTGGGTCCACGGCCGCAGCAAGCAAGTGACTCCTTATTACGTGCAAAATAATTATTCCTCCACCTGACAGCGGGACCCGCCGGACGGGCCACCGTATTTCGCAAAAAAATGTTTCCCCCTAACTGCTGGGACCCACAAGCTACATCTTCGCACGCAAGGAAGTGCGTCCGAAAAAAAATGATTCGCCCCCTGACTGCTGGGACACACCAGCTACATCTTCGCAGGCAAGGAAGTGCCTGACAGTCGGGACCCACCTGGTCGAAGCGTACGTAGCGTTGTCATTCTGGTCACGAACGTGTACGTACATACTGGTCGATGTAGAGGCATGCATGTGTCGTAGTAGAGGCGCGCACGTGTCGTAGTAGAGGCGCGCACGTAGCATTTACGCGTACGTACAGTGGCCAGGGTGCAAGAAAGAAAATACGGCCACGTATGTGTACATACGGGCGGGGTCTCGAACGCCTACTCGCGCATACGTACGGCTAGGGCTCATGTACATGGCTGGGTCGGAATGGAGAAACAGCGTCGTCATCGTGTTCATGGGGAGGCAACGGAATGCGTCGTGTTCATCGGGAGGGCTTGGACGGAACATGCGATGGAAACGAGGCCTGGCGTACCGCAGAACGGAGGAAACGGCCTTGTGTTCGACCGGCCACGTTCGAAATGGGATCATGTTCATCAGGAGGGGTCTGGCGTACCGCAAAACGGAGGAAACAGACCTCCTACGGTCGAAACGGGGGTCCTCTTAATATGGAGGGGTGTGGTGTACCGCAAAACGGACGAAACGGACTTGTGTTGGAGCGCTACGGTCGAAACGGGGGTCCTATTCATCGGGAGGGGTGTGGCGTACCGTAAAACAGGACTCCACGGGATACTATTCATCTCCACTGTCAACCTCCTCCAGCCTCCATGGGCTCCTGTTCATCCAGCCTCCACCGCGCGCTACTCCACCGGCTACTGTTCAACCACCCCTCCATCGTCTACTGTTCATCCAGCCCTCCACACCACGGGGTCCTGTTCAACCACCCCTCCATGGGCACCCCTCCACCGTCTACTGTTCATCCAGCCATCCACACCATGGGGTCCTGTTCAACCACCCCTCCACCGTCTACTGTTCATCCAGCCCTCCACACCATGGGGTCCTGTTCATCCACCCCTCCACGGGCACCCCTCCATCGTCTACTGTTCATCCAGCCCTCCACCACACCACGGGGTCTTGTTCATCCAGAGGCAACGCCACCGCTCACTGTTCATCCAAACCCCCCGCAATGCTCACTGTTCATTGCATCGACCGGCTTCAGTTAGCAGCAGTAGCGAAGGAATCGCTCGATCGGGTTCAGTTAACAACCATCGATCGATCGCTCGGGTTCAGTAACGCGTAGCCTGCAGTGCAATCGCTCGGGTTCAGTTAGAGCCCAACACCTCACTCGGGTTCAGTTAGAGCCAATGCCTCGCACACACGCGCGTACGTGTACGAGAGAAACGCGCATCGCTCGGCCCCCGACCTCCCACCGTAACCGGGAACTCCCCAAAATTTTCCTCCCCCTTGCTTCTACCACGATTTTTTCCGTCATGGACGGCCCAAAGAATGTCATGCAGCTGCGTCTCCGGCCCGCCCAAGACGAAAAGCCCATTTTCTGTCATGATTTTTTGTCATAGAAGTAGGAGCCCACCACATCTATGATGATACCGGGTTTTGTCACAATTATCATCATAGAAGTGTCATATGTATGACAGAAAAAAAATTCGTTCGGCCCAAAATGTCACAGATGTGTCTTTTTTGTAGTGTCAGGACTGCCACGTCCTACTTCAAAGGGTTTTACCTGTTATCCTTAGAGGATTGGGCCACCCTGACTTATACAGAGCAGTTGCAGAGTTGGGACAATTCTTTAGGGAACTCTGCAGTAGAAATATCAGGATATATGCTTTGGAGCGTCTTAGGGACAAGATACCAACTATCCTATGCGACCTTGAGAAGATATATCCTCCAGCCTTCTTTGATGTGATGGTGCATTTGATGGTCATCAAACTGATGAGGCACTTAGAGGTCCAGTACAGTATGGCTGGATGTACCCTATTGAAAGGCAGCTAGGCACTTTAAAGGGCTATGTTAGGAACATATCTAGACCCGAGGGTTCCATTGCAGAGGCCTACATTGCTATAGAATCATTGACATTCTACTCAAAATACATTGAAACAGCTGATCAGCTTAGCAAAGAGGTGGGTGAAGACAATCCCGGGCTCGATGTTTTCGATTATTCTATTCGAGTTATAGGGAAGAGTCGACAAGAGGACAAACCTAAAGATTTGGACAAAATGGTTTGGTATGTGTTGAATAACTATCCTGAGATACTACCTTATATCAAGTAAGTGCTAAGTACTGCAACTTATACATCATAATCTACTAAACTTGTAGCACATTCTTATATTTTTAGATGTCTGACGCGATCATTATGTTGTGCAGCATCTGCAAAAAGGAGTTACTACTGCCAAATCCAAGAAACATTGACAAACTGGTTATGGCAGGATTTGCGAAATGGTTCAAGAGCCATGTAATCTTTTGAATTGCATTTTCAGTTTTTTTTAATATATTGAGTACATAAGATGATCAGCTTGTCTATTTTCTAACCATAGGTTAAGAAGATGCGGGAGGATGGGCAGACAGTTGATGATGCCCTTTACACACTAGCAATGGGTCCTGATACTCAGGTAAGACATTATGAATCTTGTGTTGTTGGAGATGTGCGCTACAACACCCTTGCGCACGACGAAGGCATGAAGACACAAAACAGTGCCATCATGAGCATGGATATGTACGGCAGAGAGACAAGTGAAATGTATGCTAACATAATAGACATTGTTCAGTTGCAGTATATCTCCAGTTTTGAGGATCATCGGTGTGTGGTTTTGTTGTGATGTCATTGGTATAACCTGTTTTCCAGGATCGCAAAACCCAGAGCTGATGATTATTTCAAATCCATCAATGTCAAGGCGGCGTACCAGACCAACGAGCCTTTTATTGTGGCAAATCAAGCAACACAGATATTTTTCTTGGAAGACACATTTGCACATAGCGATGACTGGAGAGTATTGCAAAGGTTTGAGCAGATCATTCGTTTAATGAAGTTGCACAACAAGATGATGTTTACACTGCTCCTAATGTACAAGATTCCATAGATGTTCCTAATATCATTGAGAACCATCACGTCAATGACACTGGCAAAAAGATTGCATGTTGTGTTGTCGACATACAACAGTTGATCAAGAAGAAGCCAACATTCAAGGACATTGAGGATGAAGAAGAAGATGACACTCTGGGAAATTACGATTCAGACTGACACACATGGCGAAGATGTTGACGCTACTGCTGCGGATGATGATTAGATTGCTTTTGTCGTATTTTCCTGTCAGAAGACGTTTTTTAACTACTATGTAAAGTTGTGTTTGCTATGACAACTGAAACCTGATGAACATGTTGTTTAGTATTTTGCTGTGAGAACATCACTTGTTATGAATGTTGATTTGTGTTTGGTGATTGTATGACAACTAAAACATGATGATATTGTTGTTTAGTTGTACGCATATTTTGCTGTGAAACTTGAATTTGATGACATAGTTTGCTGTTGGACTACAATTTTATCGACATCTTCGAATGGGAACAAAGCTAACCCGACAGGGGCTCTGCTAATTTATTGATTTATTACCAAAAAGGTCCTCTGCTATTTTTTTATTTATGAGCAAAAGGGGAAACCCCCCGATATCCATTAATAGAAATCATTAGATGTTCACAACACTACGCCCAGCCTGCTACACAGGTTTCATTCATTACTAGTTTCTGCAAAGTGTTCATGTCATAGCCACTTAATACATCACGAGTGCTACATACACTAGAAATTAAGAGACAATCATCCGATAGAGAACATCGATTTTGCCCATTATCTTCACAAGATCTTTCATCTCCTCATTGCTGTCAAGCCTATTCCGCAGCTGTTGCTTGGCCATGATCAGAGGAACTGCATCTTTAACCTTCTGCTGTTCCTTCAGTTACTTGTCCAACACCCCAACCTGCTGGCATTGGGATTCCTCGGCTAACCAAATAATCGGCGTAGTTGCATTCCCCCACATCAGCAACTTCCCAGAAATACAAATCACACGAATCTTCCCTTTTCTACATGAATCAAATTGGAAGATCATCAACCAAACTATTAAAAAATCAGCAACTAAAAGCAGCAGAACAACACTTAAACATATTATTACCCCATGATTCGGGCATTTGTAGAAGACTCGGCCAGGGTTGAGGACTGTGGTTGAGATGTGACGGATGACTCTGCGTGATTTGCAGTAGTGGCACCACACCAATGGCAGCGGGTTGCGATGGGCAATCGGCTGCAGTGCGTGTGCCAGCAGAGGTGTGATGAGACCCATAGGCGATGGTATGGGTGGTGACTTGGCGCATATCTGGTTGTTGCCTGCTGAAGAGTAGTTGGACGAGCAGCCAGTGGACATGGTTGCTGCAGCCAGAGCTTCTGATGCTAGGCAGAGTAAGTAGAGAAGATGAGAAGCGAATGTTGGATATGTCAGTTTCATTACTTGCAGAGTAGCATAGCACCATATATAGTCATAGTCTAGGTTTGGATTCGGACCAGCTACAGGAGCACATCTCTCTTTTTTCTAAAACTCAGCAACGTCTCTTTACTAGTACACTAGCTTCTTCTGTACGCCTTCTCAAGTCTTTGATTTTCCTTCTTTTTTGTGAGGAAGGAAGGAGGACAAAATTGAGAGTTACTGTGACTCGTACCCAAGACCTCTCGGTTGAAAACCAAGGGTGCTAGTCACTTATGTGGCGAACGTTCCCTGGGAAGAGGACGTCAGACAAACACATTTTCCTTGCAGTTTTAGTTGTGACACAAGATCGAACGGTCGTAGTTTCAGTAATGTTATCAGGCGAATGAGCCCATTTTTTCTTTTCTTCCTATATATAAAAAAGTGTGCTACTTGGGGTCGGCTTAGTCAACAAACGATTGTGCCAACCTTGACCGTTGGATTGACATTCAATGTTTGTCGTGTTTCTTCAGTCTCTTCTGCCTCCAGCCGCCAAAGCTAAACTAGTGCCAGCGGGACTGCCTGCTCCCGCCTCCCACGGCTGGCTGTGTTGCCGCGCACGCATCGTGGCCACATCGCACCCTAAAACTTTGCACATCTTCCCCGGCTCCTATTCATTCCCGTCCGAGGTCTCACCATTGTTCTCCGCCTTGGTTCGCTCGCCGCGGTGCTGCCCTCCGATGTTGTCAACATGGTGAGAACCGTGAGGAATAAGGAGATGACTCTACATGGTGAGGATGAGAGTAGGGACCCAGCAGCGCACGCAATAATTTCGTTTTTTCGGGACAAAGAAGGGTATCAACTGGGTTGTGCAGGAGCTGTGGCCCGTCTAGCCTAGGCTTTTATTTCATATGTTTACCACAAGACCAGCCCAGTTTGTTTTTTTCATTTCTGAAAATGGCTAGCCCAGCTATTTTGTTTTTTGAAGAATAACCAACGTATGCATACTTGCTTTTCTACGCCCTGTTGGGCTGGAAATCTTTCAAGGCGAGGACGGATGCATTCAGGATTGCCCAGAAAATGGGCTATAAGTAATAAGAAATGGGATATAAGTAATAATAAATGGGCTATAAAATTAAAAATACAGAAAATAGGTAATTGGTTCCAAAATACTTTTTTCTTTCGGATTCTGAAATTTTAAATTTCATTGTTTTTGTGCGGGTAAAATTTCATTGGACTTAAATTAAGGTATGTTAAGTTTTCAAATTAATTTGATTCTGGCTAGAAATTTCGGGTTGTATGCTGTTTGGGACAGATTTGGAGGCTGACTTGGGGGTCTACTAGGTTGACGTGTACGAAAGGCTTTGTCAACTTAGTCCACAAACGATTCTAGCAGCAGTGATCGTTAGATGTCAATCTAACGGCAATCGTGCTTCTTTAGTCTTTGATCTTCTTGCTCCAACCGCCCAAACCAGTGTCGGCGAAACTGCCTGCTCCCGCCTCCCATGGCCGGCTGTGCTACCGGGCAGGCCTCACGGCCCCACCATACTCGCATCCCTGGCCTGGCTATCCCTCTACTCATCCACACCTCCTGTTATTTTCCGGGGACGGCAGCCGAACCAGTCAACCCTCGTACTCCCCACCGCGTGGGCAGCCACTGCCGTGTCTTCCCGGGCTCCGTGTCCTTCCCTTCATAGGCCTCGCCGTCGTCCACCGCCTTGGTGATCTCGGCGCGGCATGGTCAACGTGGTCAACGAATGGCATCCATCGGAAGTAGACTGTACGTGGAGAGGCTGACAGCTGGGTCCACGGCTGCACACAAGGAAATGCCTCCTTATTACGCGCAAAATATGATTCCTCCACCTGACAGCTGGGAGCCACCAGAAGGGCCTCTGTATTTTGCGAAGAAAATGTTGCCCCCGCTGATAGCTCAGACCCACCAGCTATATCTTCGCACGCAAGGAAGTGCCTCCTTATTACGCACAAAAAAATGAATACCCCTACTAGCTGGGACTCACCATATGGGAGGCTGACTTGTGGACCTACTAAGTTGACGTGGACAGAGGGCTTTGTCAACTTAGTCAATATGAACGATTCTAGCTCCAGTGACCGTACAATGTCCATCCAATGGCCGTAGTGCTTCTTCAACCTCTGGTCTTCTTGCTCCAGCCGCCCAAATTAGCGCCGGTCGTGCCGCCTGCTCCTGCCTCTCGTGGCGGGTTGTGCTGCCGCGGAGGCCTCACCGCCCCTACTACTCCCACCGCTGGCTAGGCCATCCCTCTACTCACCCACACCCCCTGTTATTCTGCGGCAACAACAGCCTCACACCAAAGCCGTACCAGTGAACCCTCGTACTCCTCTCCGCGTGGGCATCCACTGCCGCGTCTTCCCAGGCTCCACGTCATCCCCTCCCTAGGCCTCACCGTCGTCCACCGCCTTAGTGCTCTCAGCGCGGCGTGGTCAATGTGGTCAACGAAGGACTTCCATCAGAAGAGTACTCTACGTGGAGAGGCTGATAGCTGGGTCCACGGCCACAGCAAGGAAGTGCCTCCTAATTATGCGCAAAATAATGATTCCTCCACCTGACAGCAGGGACCCACAAGACGGGCCACTATATTTTGCAAAAAAATGTTTCCCCCTGACTGCTGGGACCCACCAGCAATGTCTTCACACGCAAGGAAGTGCTTGACAGTCGGGACCCACCTGGTCGAAGCGTACGTAGCATTGTCATTCTGGTCGCGAACATGTACATACATACGATCGGTCTGTCTGCAGGCTGCGGCGATGAACTATAGCCGTGTAAGGAAGGGCACCTGTCGTAGTAGAGGCACGCACGTAGCATGTGCACGTACGTACTGCCAGGGTGCAAGAAAGTAAATACGACCATGTACGTACATACGGGCGGGGTCTCGAACGCCTACTCACGCATACGTACGGCCAAGGCTCGTGTACATGGCTGGTTCGGAATGGAGAAATTGCGTCGTCGTGTTCATTGGGAGCCAACCGGCTTGGATGGAACAACCGATCGAAACAAGGCCTGGCGTACCGTAGAACGGAGGAAACGGCCTTGTGTTCGATCGGCCACGGTCGAAACAGGATCCTGTTCATTGGGAGGGGTCTGGTGTACCGCAAAATAGAGGAAACAAACCTCTCTTGGACCTCCTATGGTTGAAACAGGGTCCTGTTCATCCACCCTCTACGGGGAACTTTCATCCCCCCAACAACGCTCACTTTTCATGAAGAGGCAACATCGATCGGCTTCAATTAGCAGAAGTAGTGAAGGAACCACTCGTGTTTAGTGCAATCGCTTGGCTTCAGTTAGAGCTCAACGCCTCGCTCGGGTTCAGTTAGAGCGCAACACCTCGCACACACGCGCGTACGTGTACGAGAGAAACGCACAAATCTCCATGCATGGCTCGGCCCCGACCACCCACCGTAACCGGGAACTCCCCAATATTTTCCTCGCCCTCGCTTCTACCATGTTTTATTCCGTCATGCACGGCCCAAAGAATGTCATGAAGCTGCATCTTCGGCCCGCCCAGGACGAAAAACCCATTTTCTATCATGATTTTTTGTCGTAGAAGTAGGAGCCCACCACATCTATGATAATACTGGGTTTTGTCACAATTGTCGTCATAAAACTGTCATAAGCATGACAAAAAACAATACCATTTGGCCCAAAATGTCATGGATGTGCCTTTTTTGTATTGTTTACAATCATTTTATAGCAACTTTATATCATTTTTGGGACTAACCTATTGACATAGTGCCTAGTGCCAGTTGCTGTTTTTCTGCTTTTTTTACTTCATAGAAAATCAATACCAAACGGAGTCCAAACGCAGCGAAACTTTTTGGAGATTTTTTCTGGTCCAGAAGACACATGATGGGCCAAAGAAGTACTAGAGGGCTGCCCTGAGGGGGCACAACCCACCTGGGCGCGCCCTGCTGGGTTGTGCCCACCTCGGTGGCCTCCCGCACCGCCTCTTTGCTCTATAAATACCCCAATATCTCAAAAACCCCAGGGGACTCGATGAAACACAATTCCAGCCTCCGCAAGTTCTAGAAACCACAGATCCAATCTAGACATCATCACGGAGGGGTTCATCATCCTCATTGGTGCCTCTCTGATGATGCGTGAGTAGTTCATTGTAGACCTACGGGTCCGTAGTTATTAACTAGATGGCTTCCTCTCTCTCTTTTGATTCTCAATACAATGGTCTCTTGGAGATCTATTTGATGTAACTCTTTTTGCGGTGTGCTTGTTGGGAGCCGATGAACTTTGAGTTTATGATCAGATCTATGTTTTTATCCATGAAAGTTATTTGAGTCTTTTAATCTCTTATATGCATGATTAATTATAGCCTCGTATTTCTTCTTCGAATCTTTTGTTTAGTTAGGCCGACTAGATCGATTTTTCTTGCCATGGGAAGAGGTGCTTTGTGATGGGTTCGATCTTACGGTACTCAATCCCATTGAAAGAAGGGGAAATGGCACGTATGTATCATTGCTATTAAGGGTAACGAGATGGGTTCCATTCCTACATGAATAGACCTTGTCTACATCATGTCATCGTTCTTATTGCATTACTCCGTTTCTCCATGAACTTAATACATTAGATGCATGCTGGATAGCAGTCGATGTGTTGAGTAATAGTAGTAGATGCAGGCGGGAGTCGGTCTGCTAATCTTGGATGTGATGCCTATATAGTGATCTTGCATGGATATTGTAATAATTATTTGAAGTTCTATCAACTGTCCAACAATAATTTGTTTACCCATCGTATGCTATTTTTCTCAAGAGAAGCCACCAGTGAAATCTATGCCCCCCGGGTCTCTTCTTTATCATATTTACCTTTGAGATATTTTTTATTCGCCTTTATTTTCAGATATATTAATCCAAAAACCCAAAAATACCTTGCTCCAATTTTTATTATTTATTTTATCTCGCATTCCAGCGCGATCTATTTATCCAATCTACTACAATTTTATTTATCTTTTTACCCGGGAGGGATTGACAACCCCTCTTTTACGTTGGGTTGCAAGTATTATTCTTTGTGTGCAGGTGCCGTTCATGTAGTGTTGTGCGGTTTTCCTATTGGTTCGATAACATTGGTCTCATGACTGAGTGAAATACCTATCATAGCTATGCTGCATCATCCCTTCCTCTTTGGGGAAATACCGACGTAGTTCAAGCCGCATCAGTGATCACGGCCCGATAGTATATCATGATTTTTTGTCAAAAAAGTTTGGGATCGACCTATCCACTCATCTAATGCGGCCATGATTCTTTGCCGAAAATTCAAGTCACTACGTCAAGCATTAAGAGTGTGGAGCAAGAATATATCTAGACTCTCGATGGCAATTGAAAATACAAACAAAACCCTTGCTGAGCTGGATGATCTCGAAAACCTATGAACTCTCACTATTCCCAAATGCAACTTTCGTAAGATCATAAAAAAAACACCTCCTGAGATTGTTGGACTATCATAAGCAGCACCGGGTTCGACCAGTCGGCCCGGGGACTGACCGACTAAAGTTATATTAGAAGTCTTACCCATAGTCAGGCAAGTAGTGTGCCCGCACCCAAGCTTAGCTCTTGCCAAAGCCGCAGTTCAAAGAACCGGCTATTCGGCTGGCAAGAGTCAAAAGCAGGAAAGGGTGCGCACACGGAAAATGGCTAGGGACCAGCGGACTAATATAACAGGAGCCGGTTTGCCGCCTGCCGCCGACCGACTACCAGAGTAGCCGGCCGGCCGGTTTCCATTCACTTCACTTCAATCTAAGAAAGCTCGAGTACTTGCCTCCCCAAAGCGGGAAGGCGACAAAGGAAAAAGCCTAAGGATAAAAAGCGTACGTGCATGGAAACCAAACATGCATACCATAATGTTTACATAAAAAGACCTCTAAGAGGCCGACATCCAACATAGTTCGATACACCCCCAGCGGGTGGAATTGCAAAAGCTTAAAAGATTGATCCAAAAGACGACAAGCAGGAAAAATAAAGACGGCAAGTCAGGCTGGCGGAGCGGTTGACGAGCTGGGCTGGTCGGTGGAGACGGTTGCGCCGGCTGAGGGAGCGGCCGGCTGGTGAACTTCGGCTCGATCACCGCCTCCCGCAGAGGGCGCGGTTCCACGCGCCTCGTTGCTGGAGGCACGATCAGCTGGAGGCTGGCCGGTTGTTCCGCTAGCCGGCTCAACGTCTTCGCCGTCTTCATCCTCGTCATCCTCGCCCTCATCGCTGGAGGCGATCTCCTCGGCCGAGTCCTCGCCCGCCGCCGGGTCCAGGCCGAACCAGTCCTCCGGCTATGCAACGCCGTCGTCATTGAGCTCAGGTGCGAAGACACTGATGTCGGTGCACTCGGCGATCGTCGAGGCGCGCTGGGCGATTGCCGGCCGCACTTCCTCCAGCTTCGCGTCGGCTTCCAGCCTCCAAGTACGCAGCTGGTCCAGTCTTAGCCCTGGGTACCAGGCGCGGACGAACTCCAACGCCCGCCCGGCTCCGAGACGGGCCACCGACGCCTTCCACGCTTCGAATCGGCCGACTGCGACCTCCAGCCAGTCGGTGGTCCGGCTTGGAGTGCGGGGGATCGTCTGGCCGGGCCAGAGGGCAGTCAGCACCTGCCCCCCGGTACGCTGAAGCCGGCAAAGCATCCGGTGAGCCGGCTGCAGCCGTGCTTGGATGGCCACGAGCTGCTCCTCCAGCGTCCGATTGGCGTCCGGCGCGACGTTGACGCCCGCCTGACGACGCGGCTCGTGATGAGCCTCGATTGCTTGGGCGGCAAGGGTGGAGTGGCCCGGAAAGTAATCTACACAAGAAAATGGGCGGCAGCACAAGTCAGCTCACGACCCCAGGCGGCCAGCAGGCAGAAGAAGGGTAACAAAAGCAACTTACCATCGATCAAGTCTTCGATGCGGCCGAAGCCCGCATCCAGCGCTTGACGAGTCTCAGCCCAGCTCGCCGCCTCGGTCTCAAACTCCGCCTTTAGGGCGGCCTCACTCTCCTGCGCCTTCTGCAGGGCCGCCTTGTGGCTTTCTTCCTGATCAGCCAGCTTCTTGGCCAGGCGGTCGCGCTCCTGGGCCAAGGTGGCATACTCGGCGTCCCTGGTGCGAAGGGCGGTCTGCGCCTCGCCAAGCTCTCTTCGCAAGTCGGCGTTGGCTCCTGCAAAGAGCAAAAGACAAAAAGAAAAAACCAATGAGGGAAAAGTCGTCAAGGAAGATCCGACCCGACAGCTCAGCAGTCGGCCCGAATCTCGGGGACTACACCCAGTGGGTGCGCTGACGCGCCCCCACAGGAAACAGATAAAAACAAACACTTACTTCGGCTGTTGGCCAGGTCTTCGATCTTCCGACCCAACTCCTGAGCCTGGGAGTTGAAGGCGGCAGCACGGGAATTATGATATTCCTGGAAGTTAAGATAGAAAGCAACCATGAGACGGTCGCCAAGAAAGATCCGACCCGACTGCGCAGCAGTCGACCCAAATCTCGAGGACTACACCCAGTGGGTGCGCTGATGCGCCCCCACAGAAGAAATCAAGGAACCAGAGCGGTCAAGAGCAAAAAACTTAGCCGGATGGCGGCTCGCGTCGACAGGAACTCCTGCGTGTATTGCTGCAGGAGGCCGGCCTCATCTCGCAGCCGACTCCGTACCTCTTGGGCCGCCATGTTCAGCTCGCCGGTCCCCGCGCTGGGAGTCCACCCGGACATACCAGAGATGGCCGCCTCCAAGGCCTCCGCCGACTGGCTGGCGCCTGCGGCTCGGCGCGACTCCGGCGGGGCGGCACTTCGCCCCGCGCGCTGACGCGTCACCGGCTGAATTTCAAGGCCGGCTCCGACTTCAGGCGCGTCCTTGGCCGGCTCCATTGGCGCCGTCGACGACTGGCCGCCTTCGCCCGCGCCGACTGGCGCGGCCGGCGGCGTCCTCCACGCGAAGACCTCGAAGAGCTCCTCCCTTGGCACCGATGGCGGGTCCTGGATGATCTCCTCCGCCAGGGGCAATGGGATGTCCAGGTCTACAGATCGGAGTGGGATGGCGAGCAGAGGGGGTTGGTCGCGCGAGCCCTCCGCCTCTGTCTCCCTAGTGGCCCGCTCCGCCTGGGTCCTAGCCGCCTCCTCCACCCGCTCCTTCGCCGCCTGAGCTGCCTCCCGATCCGCCGCCTCCCTCTCCTCCCGCGCCTCATGAGCGTTCCGCTCTGTGGCTTCCATGAGGTTGGCGCAGGGATCCACGCGGCGGGAGCCCGAAGACCCTCCAGCCGGCCCGATGACGCAGCCGCCTGGGCCCCGCTCCAAAGAAAGCGGCGCCCTGCTCAGAAGATGGAGAAAAGTTAGGAAGAATGATTCAAACAGAAGAATACAGCAAAACAAGCATACAAGCGATTGGATGCTTACGCCGAGACCGCCTGGGGCTGCTTCACCGCTTTCCGGAAGCGGGCCGCCTTCGCTGCCGCCTCGTCCCGCTTCGTCGCTGCGGCGGAGGTTTTTGGTTTCTTCGACCGATTGCCGAAGAGGGCTGACGCGGCCCGGCGCTTCAGAGCGCCGCCGCCTGCAGCCAGCGCGGCAGACGGGCCCAGGTTTTGGCGGTCGGGCGCCGGCTGGCGACGAGGGACTTCTTTGGTGTCGGCGTCGTCCGGCCAGTCCTTGAAGCTGGCGGAAAGCCCGGTGCCTCCGGGCTCAATATTGTCACCCACGACGGCCTCCTCCATGGCGGCTGCCCCCAAGTCCGGATCGTCGACATCGTCCACCGTGCGATCAGGGGCGTACTGACGCTCGATCCCTGCCGCCCCAGCCAGCGGCGGAAGAAGGGGATTCTGCAAACAAGAGCCGGCTAATCAGAGGCCGGCCATCATGGAGTCGGCTGACAACAAAAAGAAGATAGAAGAGAGAAGCTTACCACAGGCGGTGGGTTGGCGCGAGAGTACGGCGCCTTGCCGTATCGCCAGTCCCCGGCGAGCTTGCAATTGGCGATATAGTTGACCATGAGCGCCACCTCTACGTGTGGCATTTCCCGCGTGCTCAGCCAGCTTGGGTCAAAGCGGCCGCTCATCTGGCACATCATGTGGGGCCGGCTTTAGAGAGGGAGGATCCGGCGCTCCACGAAGGCGGCCACCAAGTCGGCTCCGCGCAGACCCTCCGACTGGATCATCACTCGAAGCCGGGAGATGGCGGCGTTCCTAGCCGGCGACAGAGACTTGGACCGATAACTCCACGACAGCTGCCTCCCAGCCGGCGGGCCGGCTACGTAGGCCGGCAGATTGGCGTGGTCTCCTCTCGGGGGCGAGCCGGCGTTCTTCACGTAAAAATATGACTTCTGCCAGATCTTCACCAACTGGATTAGAGGGATGGAGGGGAACGGGTTGTTGTCACCTGACCTCCTCATGGCGATGTAGGCTCCACAGGGAGCCGGCACGTCGGCGGTGACGGTGTCGAGCTTGCTTTGGAAGAGCTCCCCCCAGAGCTCCAGCGTGGGGAGCACGCCCAAGTAGCCTTCGCAGAGGGAGATGAAGGCCGACACGAGCATCACCGTGTTGGGCGTGAGGTGATGCGGCTGCAGATTATAGAACTCCAAGAAGGAGCGCAGAAACCCGCTCGCCGGCAGGCCGAAGCCCCGGAGGAAATGCGAGCGGAAGACGACCTGCTCGCCTTCCTCCGGCTCCGGCGAGACCTCCGTCGCGGGCGCCAGACGGACTTGCACGAGATTGGCACCGGGCAGGCGCCACGTCTGGCGGAGGAACTCCACTTGCTCCTTGTCGACGTTGGAGCCGTCCCATGAGCTCGATAATGCCATGGGGCGGAGCGCGGTGAGCGTGCTGCGGTGAGAAGCTGCGACGGCAGCGAGAGGAAGAAGAAGAAGAAGCAAGAAGACGAGGAGGGATGGAGCGTGGGAGAGCGAGCGAACCTCTGTCTCTCCCCCTCCTCCCCCTACTTGTAGGCTCGAGCGGCGGAGCCGAGGAGGCGCGGCGTGGGGAAACGTGGGATCGATCGTGCCCACTTCCCCCACGACCCATGTTTATTGCACCCTAATGGCGAATTCAGGGTGCCACAGGAAGACGAGCCGTCTCCCTGGGCCGCAAAAGATCAGCGCCCGAGCCAAGGCCAGGGACTGGCGGGCCCGGGCCTGCGGCGGCGTCCCGTCGCGCGCGTGCGTAGGCAGGATTCCGCCGCCACGTGGCCCACGGGGGGGAGGCCACGATCAGCATGCAAGTCGGCCACCATCCCGGCCGCAAGATACGAGAACTCTCTGAAAACGGCCTACGCCAGCAAGGCCGGCTCCTCGGGGTAAGAAGCTGATCAAGCTTCTCGTCCCTCTGTCTGCCTCGAAGCTCGCCCAGCTTCGGGGACTACTGTCGGAGTAAATAGTCCTGGGTAGCCTAGCCGGCTTCCCCTGGCCCTTCTAAAAAAATTACGAGCCCCTCCGGCTCTCAAAAGAATTCAACACCTGGGGCCGCCTTCCCCCTGCCGGCTATCTTCTAGGCCGGCTTCAGGGGGCGGCCCACCTTTAGCCCTCATAAAGGAGGCTGTGGGAGGGCCGACTTCGAGAAGTCGGCAACAAGTAGGCCGACTCCAAGAAGCCGGCTCCCATAAAGCAGTCAAGATCGTACCCGCGAAGTCCGCGTCCACCCAGCAATGATGAAGCAGGGCGTGGCTACAGTAAAGCCTGCCACCCCCAAAACCCGGAGCACACCCAACACAGTGCGCCGTACGGGTGGCCACGACCCGTCCGGCGTGGCACTGTTGCCACGGCGGCCTTGGTGCCGTCCACGACGGGCCACCAGCATGGCCCCCGAGGCGGTGGGCCCCTTCGGGCAGAGAGATACCGAAGGCGGTCGCACCTCCTCCCAAGTCGGCCCGATGGAGAGCCGGCCCCCCATAGCCGGCTCGCCATCCTCCTCGAAGGAGACGCCCATTAAGGAGACAAGATATGGCGGGGCTACAGTAATCGCCCGCCAGGGCGGCGGTACTGTAGCCACGCTTACCCCGACCAAGCCCGCGTCATCAGCACGAAGCAATAGTAATCAGCCACCGACCAGGCCCTGGACAATGGGGCCTGCCTGTCGACCAGGGCGCCGGCAGCCGGTGGGACCCACCAGTCGGCGGGCCCCAGCAGCTAGCGCAGAAGCCGGCGAGCATAGTCACAGACAGCTGGGCCCCGTGCCCAGCCGAATTACCATTGTACCCCCGGGGGGTAGGCCTATATAAGCCCCCCGGTGCACCCATGCAAAGGGTTGGACTCTCAAGCTAGCCTTAGACACCATACCAGGAGAGGAAGCAGGCTAGCCGTGCCCTTCTTCCTCCTTCCACCAAAACAGCTCAAGGAGCATTGTGTAGCTACTTGTTTCATCTAGTGATCATGCGGAGACCCCGCAGAGCAGCAGTAGGGGTGTTATCTCCATGGAGAGCCCTGAAGCTGGGTAAAGTACATCGGCGAGCTTGCCTTCGCCTCATCCCGTTTCCAGGCACCGGCGATGTCTTATTGGCTCCCACAATGATAAGCCACCCGTTGGCATATGTCGCACCTACCACCTGACAGCGGGAAAACAAAGACAACTTGGGACGGATGACACAAACAACGTTGAGAAGACTTGAGTTGATCTTGCGGATGTTGAAAAAGATCAGATCCACTTGAAGAGAGACACACCGGTTCAGAAGAAATTGAGATGGCAAACTCGAAGATCAAGAAGGATTTTTATTCACATAGGAATATGAGAACACCGCTTAGGAAAGGTATGGAATCAATATTTGACTTCGAAGCAACTCGAATACCACAACTGAAAAACAAAACTAAGGATTGGCTAGCAAAATAAGCCGGAAACATACATATGATAGATCCCATATCGTATCATGTGTCTGTTGGAAAGATTATTCTAGGAGCTACTTGAATTCCCACTCATAAACTCCCGAAACTTTCTGGTTATGCAATCAGGTGTTGGGGATACAGAGGAAGCATAATATCTCACCCAAAACTAACAAATCCTACATCCAGCTGTATCCATCGTTCAACACATAACGAAGAAACCTTCGGAAATCGTTTACCTCAACCTTCGAAAAGCATCCGTTATACGAGTTATGGAAATACTCCCGAACACCCACCGTAGTACTGGGTGGCTGAGGGAGTCCAGGATTAGGGGGTCTCCGGACAGCCGGACTATCTCCATTGGCCGGACTGTTAGACTATGAAGATACAAGATTGAAGACTTCATCTCGTGTACGGGTGGGACTATACTTGGCGTGGAAGGAAAGATAGGAAATGCGGATATGGATATATCCTCCTTTGTAACTGACCTTGTGTAACCCTAACCCTCTCCGGTGTCTATATAAACCGAAGGGTTTTAGTCCGTAGGGGACAACAACCACAACATACAATCATACCATAGGCTAGATTCTAGGGTTTAGCTTCTCCGATCTCATTGTAGATCTACTCTTGTACTACCCATATCATCAATATTAATCAAGTAGGACGTAGGGTTTTACCTCCATCAAGAGGGCCCGAACCTGGGTAAAACATCGTGTCCCCTGCCTCCTGTTACCATCCGGCCTAGACGCACAGTTCAAGACCCCCTACCCGAGATCCACCGGTTTTGACACCGACATTGGTGCTTTCATTGAGAGTTCCTCTGTGTCATAACCTTTAGGCCCGATGGCTCCTCCGATCATCAACAACGATGCGGTCCAGGGTGAGACCTTTCTCCCCGGACAGATCTTCGTGTTCGGCGGCTTTGCACTACGGGCTAATTCGCTTGGACATCTGGAGCAGATTGAAAGCTACGCCCCTGGCCATCAGGTCAGATTTGTAAGTTTGAACTACATGGCCGACATCCGCGGAGACTTGATCTTCGACGGGTTCGAGCCACAGCCGTGCGCGCCACACTGTCACGATGGGTATGACCTAGCTCTGCCGCCGAACAGTACCCCAGAGGCCGCGCCCGCATCAGCTCCGACCCTTAGCTCGGAGCCAACTGCGCCAATCGAGGACGGGTGGCTAGACACCGCCTCAGGGGCTGCAGTCTCAACGGCGATCGAGCCAAACACCAGCCTAATCCTCCGCGAAGCCCATGACTCCAAGGTGCTGGACTCTTTTCCGGACTCCAAACCGCCCGCGCCCCTACCAATCAAATCCGATTGGGCACCGATCATGGAATTCAATGCCGCGGATATCTTTCAGCACTCGCCCTTCGGCAACATTCTAAATTCACTAAGGTCTCTCTCTTTGTCGGGAGAGCCCTGGCCGGATTATGGCCAATAGGATTGGGATGCCGACGACAAAGAAATTCGACGCCCACCCACCACCCACTTCGTAGCCACTGTCGATGATCTAACCGACATGCTCGACTTCGACTCCGAAGACATCGACGGTATGGACGACGATGTAGGAGACGAACATGAACCAGCGCCTATAGGGCACTGGAAAGCCACCTCGTCATATGACATATACATGGTGGATACACCGAAAGAAGGCAATGGCGATAAGATAGCAGAGGATGATCCCTCCAAGAAGCAACCCAAGCGCCGACGTCAGCGGCGCCGCTCTAAGTTCTGCCAAAGCAAAAGTGGTGATACCGGCACAGGAGATAATAACACTCTGGATAGTGCCGAAGACAACAACAGTCCCCTCCAGCAAGATTTAGAGCAGGAGGATGGAGGAGCCAGCCCTCCTAAGAGAGCGGCAGACGGAGAGGAGGAGGATGACAATTACATGCCCCCTCCAAAGATGAGGCAAGCCTCGGCGACGATGAATTCGCCGTACCAGAGGATCCCGTCGAATAAGAGCGCTTCAAGCGTCGGCTTATGGCCACGGCAGATAGCCTGAAGAAAAAGCAGCAGCAGCTTCAAGCTGATCAAGATCTGCTAGTTGACAGATGGACTGAATTCCTCGCGGCCGAGGAATATAAACTTGAGCGCCCCTCCAAGAATTACCCAAAGTGCAGGTTACTACCCTGACTGGAGGAAGAAGCGTATGATACGGCTGATCGGCCACCTCGTGGCCGCGATAGAGAGGCATTCGAGCCAAAAACTCAGCCTCCACCCCGATGCCATTCAAATAAAAAGGCATGGGGAGATACGCCAGACCTGTGAGACATATTGGAGGAAAAAGCAAATCATGCAAGA
Source organism: Triticum monococcum (assembly GCA_034509565.1). Lineage (NCBI taxonomy): Eukaryota > Viridiplantae > Streptophyta > Magnoliopsida > Poales > Poaceae > Triticum > Triticum monococcum. The sequence goes on from CM067844.1 coordinate 414,954,019, forward strand.
TCGATCTACGGATCACGTGGGCGCACCACTCTACGAGACGATAAACATCATGCCAGATATAGTAAAAGCAAATCCGACCGGGCCAAACACAGCGGGCAAGACCCATTCGAGCTGCGTCACGATATAGCCCAATACAGAGGCGCCGGACACCCCTTATGCTTCACAGACGAAGTAATGGATCATCAATTCCCAGAAGGTTTCAAACCTATAAATATTGAATCATACGATGACACAACTGATCCCGCAGTATGGATCGAGGATTTCCTCCTCCACATCCACATGGCCCGCAGTGATGACTTACACGTCATCAAATACCTCCCACTAAAGCTCAAAGGACCAGCGCGACATTAGCTTAACAGCTTGCCAGCGGACTCCATTACCTGTTGGGAAGATCTGGAAGCCGCATTCCTTGACAACTTTCAGGGCACTTATGTGTGACCACCAGACGCCGATGACGAGAGCCACATAATTCAGCAGCCAGAAGAGTCGGCCAGGCAATTCTAGACTCGGTTCCTTACAAAGAAAAATCAAATCGTCGACTGTCCGGATGCAGAGGCCTTAGAGGCTTTCAAACACAACATCCGAGATGAGTGGCTATCCCGGCACCTTGGTCAGGAAAAGCCGAAATCTATGGCAGCTCTCATGACGCTCATGACCCGCTTTTGTGCGGGAGAAGACAGCTGGCTGTCTCGCAGTAATAACATATCAAAGAACCATGGTACCCCGGATACCAAGGACCGCAATAGCAGGTCACGTTGCAACAAACATAAGCGCCGCATTAACAGCGAAAATACCAAGGATATGGTAGTCAATGCCGGATTCAAAGGCTCTAAACCCGGTCAGCGGAAAAAAGCCATTTAAACAAAGTACGCCCGGTCCGTCCAGCTTGGACCGTATACTCGATCGCTCATGTCAAATACACGACACCCCAGACAAGCCAGCCAATCACACCAACAGGGATTGTTGGGTGTTCAAGTAGGCCGGCAAGTTAATTGCCGAAAACAAGGACAAGGGGCCACATAGCAATGACGAGGAGGAGCCCCAGCAGTCGCACATCGGAGGACAGAAGAGGTTTCCCCCGCAAGTGCGGATGGTGAACATGATATACGCAACCCACATCCCCAAGAGGGAGCGGAAGCGTGCGCTCAGGGACGTATATGCATTGGAGCCAGTCGCCCCAAAGTTCAACCCTTGGTACTCCTGTCCGATCACTTCGATCGCAGGGACCACCCCGCTAGTATCCATCATGGCGGATTTGCCGCACTGGTCCTAGACCCAATCATTCATAGATTTCACCTCACTCAAGTCCTTATGGATGGCGGCAGTAGCCTGAACCTGCTTTATCAGGACACAGTGCACAAAATGGGTATAGACCCCTCAAGGATCAAACCCACAAAAACGACCTTTAAAGGCGTCATTCCAGGTGTGGAGGCCCATTGCACAGGCTCAATTACACTGGAAGTGGTCTTCGGATCCCCGGATAACTTCCGAAGCGAAGAGTTAATCTTCGATATAGTCCCGTTCCGCAGTGGTTATCACGCGCTGCTCGGGCGAACCACATTTGCTAGATTCATACCGCATTATGCATACCTCAAGCTCAAGATGCCAGGACCTCGCGGAGTTATTACAGTCAATGGAAACACATAGCGCTCTCTCCGAACAGAGGAGCACGCCGCGGCCCTCGCAGTAGAAGCGCAAAGCAGCCTCTCAAGACAATCAACCAGTTCGGCGCTTCAAAGCCCAGACACCTTTAAGCGTGGTCGGAGCAATTGGCAAATAGACCGCCTGGCGCGATCTGAGCTCGCATAGCAATACGGCGGCCACCCCAATCCCAGCCCAATAGAGAAACTTGTGCCACGCGTACATAATTACGCATTAAAAATACCATGGGCACAGGTGGGGAGGGGGCACAACTACGGCACGCCGCAAGACGCAGGTTAAACCGCACTAGGGGCTTCCCGTTTGGTTATTTTTCTCCTTTTTTCAGGACCTTAATCTCTGGAAACACTGTCCGACAGCACTATTGCCGAACACATGATACAGCAACCAAGGATGCAGACAACTACGTCATACCACGGGATTCCCAGGTGGATTACAGTAACGAGCGAAATATTCGATTTAATATCATTCCTCAGCTTGCCCTTGGAAGGGACATAGTCCTACTCTTTGCTTATCGCACTATCTGTATCACTCTGCTTTAATGCAATTTTCTAAATAAACAATGCATGACATTACGACTATTATTGCATTATTGTTATATATATATATATATGTGTGTGTGTGTGTGTGTGTTCATTAATGATGCCTTGCAACCGTACACTTTGGTACGGCCAATACACCAGGGGCTTACGTACCCCACAATACGGTGTGGAAAGTCCGAACACTTTCACAAGTGCAGCACCCCGAACTTATAGCATTATATGCATCAGCTCCGAATCATGTCTTTGGTCAAATGTTGGGTTTGCCCGGCTCCTATGTTTTGGTACCTTACGTTCCGTTCTATCGGCTAATGTAGCGCTGGGAGAACTACTGCGATTGTTCCCCAGTTCTGCTGGGTTCAACACCTTAGTAGAGAAAGCTAAAACTGACTGTCATGATAAGGCAAAAGACTGGTCGCTGTTTGGCGAGGTTTTCGAGTCCCTAAAGACTTATGCCACTTAGAGCGAGGGGCCGGCCCTGTCCGGCTTAAAGGCATCTATCGCGCCCCAAATTCGGCCTTCCGAATACCAGGGGCTTCGCTGAATTTTAAAATTATAGAATTCTATGGCTAAGTGAGAGTGATAAAGCATTATTAGTCCAGTTGCCTTGTTCGCTATGCGGAGCACCTCCCTCGAAGGACCCAAACATGGGAACAAGAGTCCTCAGGTTTATCCCGAACACCGCAGCACTCGTGGCATGGGGGCAGAAGCCGAGGACTAGCCATCTCTCATATTGGATAAACAGCCAAACGGAAGGTAATATTTTAAATTCAAACAAGCATTGCATAGCGCATATGAAACAAGTTTTCATAAATACAGGATAAAACGAGCAAGTCTCACTCAAATATTACATCCTTTGAACACTCGTCCACTATAAGACGGGCACCTGGCAGAACACCCTCGTAGTACATCTCGGGGTGGCGGTGCTCCTTGCCCTCCGGCGGCCCCTCCTTGATCAGCTTCACGGCGCCTAGCTTGACCCACTGCAATTTCACACGGGTGAAAGCCCGGCGGGCACCTTCAATACAGACAGATCGCTTGACGACCTCCAGCCACGGGCAGGGATCCACAAGCTGCCTCACCAGGCTGAAGAAGCTGTTCGGAAGGGCATCGCCAGGCCACAGCCGGACTATAAAGCCCTTCATGGCCTGATCGGGCGCCTTATGTAGCTCGACCATCTGCTTCAGCTGGTCGCTCATGGGCACCGGGTGTTCGGCCTCAGCATACTGAGACCAGAACAACTTCTCCGTTGAGCTTCCATCCTCGGCGTGGTAAAATTGTGTGGCATAGGACACGCTGCGGGGAAAATCTGTGAATGCTCCTGGAGAGCTCCGGACTTGGGTAAGTAATCGGCAATTTACTTTTACATGCTTGCTTTGCATATAGAAATCCATACCCGCCGCTATCTTCTTCATTGCGTCGATCTCCTGGAGGGCCTTTTGGGCTTCGGCCTTGGCACTTTTTGCGCTCTCGAGGGCCGCGGCAAGCTCAGACTCCCGCGTCTTTGAGTCAAGCTCCAACGCCTCGTGCTTTGCCACGAGAGCCTGGAGCTCTTGCTGCACCTCGCCCACCCGAGCCTCGTGCTTCTCTCGCTCGGTGCGCTCCTTGGCCGCTTTATCTTCGGCCTTGGTTAGCGCTTGCTTCAGGGTCGCCACCTCGGTTGTGGCCCCTGGCAAATATACGATGATCCTATCATTTTGCAATCGCGTCTTATTTTATATATACATATCTATAGACAGGGCATTACTTACCCTTGTTCTCCTCGAGCTGCCTCTTGGCAAGGCCGAGCTCTCTCCTGGACCCCTCGAGGTCCTGCTTCAGTACAACGACCTCCGCAGTCAGTGCGGCGGACGCCAGCAGCGAAGCCTGCATATGCATATTGACATACTTATATTAGACTCCTGCAATATTATTTGATCCTCTGTTCGGCTTTTCTTTGTGAACACCGAACAAAGCATCAGGGGCTACTATCTATGCGGTAATATTTCTACTACATTTTAAAACACTTACCTCAAAGCCTGTTAGAAGGCTGGCACAAGCTTCAGTCAACCCGCTCTTGGCGGACTGAACCTTCTGGACCACCGCACTCATAACAGTACGGTGCTCCTCGTCGATGGAAGCGCTGTGAAGCGCTTCCAGCAGATTGTCCGGTGCCTCTGGATGGACAGAGGTCAAAGGCACAGGCGTCTTGCCCCTCTTAGAAGGAGGCCGCCTGCCCGAGCCTAGAACTGCTGGAGGTTCCGGCACGGTGTTTGGCTGAGGGCCGAACCAAGAGCTCTCAGGGGCCCCGTCCCCTCGGCTCTTGGAGTCTGTAAGGTCGCCTTGAGGCGCCTTCGGGACTGTCTCCCCTCGGTCCGGTGCCTCTTGAGACAGCACCTCGGCGTCGTCGGCGGGATGAGGGGAGGTGGCGGTTGGACTGGATCGCTATCCATGTCTGACGAGCCCAGGGAGCCGTCCAATGATACATCGATGTTGACTCGTGGCGGCCTGCACAATCATGTCTGGCGTTAGGGAAAGCAATGCGACAAAGGAATGCTACGAGTTACTCTGGTATCCGAATACTTACGATCTCCCCAGGGGCTTGGCCCTAGGCAACCACTCGTCTTCATCTTCATCGGCGGCGGTGGAGCTGTCCGGAAGGAGAGTCCTTCCCTTCTTGGACCCTTCGGCCCCCCAGTCGGGACGGCCTTGCTTTTCTTGTCTCCCCCGCCTGGAGGGGGAGCATCTTCTTCTTCCTCCTCGTCTGCGGGGGAGGAGTGTGCCGCAGAGTTATCGAACAATGAGTCTGATAACACCTGGCGCCGGGAACTTTTTCGGGTTCCCTTGGCCTTCTTGGTCTTCTTAGGCACATTGTAAGGAGCTGGAGTCAGCATCTCCGTCACGAGAGCGCCCGCAGTGTCTTCGGGCAAAGGGGCCGGACAGTAAATCTACCCCGACGTCTCCACCCAGTCCTGTCAAAGGCATGGAGATTAGACCCCGCACATGATTAAGCTAGGGGAAATAAATGTCCTACAGGACGTATTGAACTCACCGAACGCGCTAGGCGCTTTGCGCTTAGTCCGCGGTCCCCGGCAAGAGAAGGAGGGACCTAGGCGCCCTTTAACAACACCTTCCAGATGTCCTTGTGCGTCGTATCAAAGAGCTTGCTCAGAGTCTGGTGCCGGGCCGGGTCGAACTCCCACAAGTTAAAATCCCGTTGTTGACACGGGAGGATCTGGCGGATGAGCATAACCTGGACTATGTTGACAAGCTTGAGCTTCTTGCTTGCCATACTCCGGATACATTTCTGGAGTCCATCCAGCTCCACCGATGAACCCCACGACAAGCCCTTCTCTTTCCAGGAAGTGAGCCGAGTAGGGAATCCGGATCGAAACTCGGGGGTTGCCGCCCATCTGGCGTCGTGCGGCTCGGTGATTTAGAACCACGCCGATTGCCATCCCTTTATTGTCTCCACGAAGGAGCCTTCAAGCCATATAACGTTGGGCATCTTGCTCACCATGGCTCCGCCGCATTCTGCTTGTTGGCCTAGTACCACCTTCGGCTTGATATTGAAGGTCTTTAACCACACGCCGAAGTGGGGCCGGATGCAGAGGAAAGCCTCACACACGACGATGAACGTCGAAATGTTGAGGACGAAGTTCGGGGCCAGATCATGAAAGTCCATGTAACGCCCTCGATGCGGCTATATCTCCCACGTGTCGAAGCACGACTTAGAGGCATAACCGCATTGAGAGCAATGTCGCAAGTGAGGTAATCTTCACACAACCCATGTAATACATAAGGTATAGAGATACATAGTTGGCTTACAATCACCACTTCACACAATACATGAATAAAGCATTACATCATTCAAATACAATCAAGGTCCGGCTACGGAACCAAAATGAAAGAAGACTACTCCAAATGCTACACAAATCCCCGATCGTCCCGACTGGGCTCCACTACCGATCAACTAGAATGAAACAACATAAAGGACAAGATCTTCATCGAGCTCCTCCTTGAGCTTGGTCGCGTCATCCGCACGGTTCAACGGCACCTGCAAGCTGGTTTGGAAGTATCTGTGAGTCACGGGGACTCAGCAATCTCACACCCTCGTGATCAAGACTATTTAAGCTTATAGGAAGGGTAAAAGGTATGAGGTGGAGCTGCAGCAAGCGACTAGCATATATGGTGGCTAGCCTATTCGCAAAAGAGAGCGAGAAGAGAAGGCAAAAGCACGGTCGAACAAATATGATCAAGAAGTGATCCTAGAACAACCTACGTCACACATAACTCCAACACCGTGTTCACTTTCCGGACTCCGCCGGAAAGAGACCATCACGGTTACACCTGCGGTTGATGTATTTTAATTAAGGTCAACTTCAGGTTTTCTACAACCGGACATTAACAAATTCCCATCTACCCATAACCGCGGTTACGGCTTTTGAAAGTTCAAATCCCTGCAGGGGTGTCCCAACTTAGCCCATCACAAGCTCTCATGGTCAATGAAGGATATTCCTTCTAGCGGGAAGACCCGATCAGACTCGGAATCCCGGTTACAAGACATCCTCAACAATTGTAAAACAAGTCCAGCAAAGCCGCCCGATGCGCCGACATCCTGATGGGAGCTGCACATATCTCGTTCTCAGGGCAACACCGGATAGGTCAAGCTACGAGTAAAACCAGCTACTGGGCTCCACTACGAATAAAAGAAGACCACCCTAATGCTAGATCCCCGATCGCCCCGACTGGGCTCCACTACTGATCAACTGGAAATGAAACAACACAAAACGAACACGATCTTCATCAAGCTCCTCCTTGAGCTCAGTTGCATCACCTGCACGGTATCATCGGCACCTACAACTGTTTTGGAAATATCTGTGAGCCACGGGGACTCAGCAATCTCACACCCTCGCGATCAAGACTATTTAAGCTTATGGGTAGGAATAGGTAGTGAGGTGGAGCCGCAGCAAGTACTAGCATATATGGTGGCTAACTTACGCAAATGAGAGCGAGAAGAGAAGCAAAGCACGGTCGTGAACTAGAAGTGATCAAGAAGTGATCCTGAAACTACTTACGTTTAAGCATAACATAAGAATCGTGTTCACTTCCCGGACTCCGCCGAGAAGAGACCATCATGGCTACACACACGGTTGATGCATTTTAATTAAGTTAACTGTCAAGTTCTCTACAACCGGATATTAACAAATTCCCATCTGCCCATAACCGCGGGCACGGCTTTCGAAAGTTCAAACCCTGTAGGGGTGTTCCAACTTAGCCCATCACAAGCTCTCACGGTCAACGAAGGATATTCCTTCTCCCAGGAAGACCCGATCAGACTCGGAATCCCGGCTACAAGACATTTCGACAATGGTAAAACAAGACCAGTAAGACCGCCCGATGCACCGACATCTTGATAGGAGCAGTACATATCTCGTTCTCAGGGCAACACCGGATGAACACTACGTACAGCTAAAACCAGCCCTCAAGTTTCCCCGAGGTGGCGCCGCAAGTGGCTCTGGTTCGAACCAACACTTAGACAAGCACTGGCCCGGGGGGTTAAAATAAAGATGACCCTTGAGTCTGTAGAACCCAAGGGAAAGTGATAGGTTGTTAGGCCAATGTAAAACCAAGGTTGGGCCTTGCTGGAGGAGTTTTATTCAAAGCGAACTATCAAGGGGTTCCCATAACACCCAACCGTGTAAGGAACGCAAAATCAAGGAACATAACACCGGTATGACGAAAACTAGGGCGGCAAGAGTGGAACAAAACACCAGGCATAAGGCCGAGCCTTCCACCCTTTACCAAGTATATAGATGCATTAATTAAATAAGGGATATTGTGATATCCCAACATATCCATGTTCCAACATGGAACAAACTTCATCTTCACCTGCAACTAACAACGCTATAAGAGGGGCTGAGCAAAAGCGGTAACATAGCCAAACAATGGTTTGCTAGGAAAGGTGGGTTAGAGGCTTGACATGGCAACATGGGAGGCATGATATAGCAAGTGATAGGTATTGCGGCATAGCAAAAGAGCGAATAACTAGCAAGCAAAGATAGAAGTGATTTCGAGGGTATGGTCATCTTGCCCGAGATCCCACAAGGAAGAAGAACGAGTCCATGAAGAAGACAAACGGACGTAGCCGAACGGATCCTCACAACTTCGGAACGAAACCGAAGCTAACGAGAGAAGCAACCCGAAAAGAAACAAACATCATTGTAAACAACCATCACATAAGCATGGTATGATGCACAACCAAGTATGATGCATGTCCGGTTTAATGATTCATGGCATGGCAAAATGCACAAGCAACACTACAAGTTAATTGGAGCTCAATATGCAACGAGTTGCATATTAACAAAACAACACACGACTTATTTAGTTCTCTCTCGTTTAGGTACCTGACAACATTAAATGTTTTTAAACATGGCAAGAGGTGAAGCATAAGTAAACTAACTATCTAGTCAAATTTAAATGAGGCCGGAAATAACAAACAACAATTCCGGAAAATCCCCATATGCATATGATGAATTTCGTACTATTCTGCCCTAAACCCAATTTTAGAGTTGTTAAACATACAAGATGATGCCACCATGTTAAACTAGGCATTTTTCTACCCCATTAACATATAAAGTTTATTAAGTTTGGAGCTATGGTTATGTAGTTATGAAATAAATCTTTTTAACATGGCACATCAGCAAAATTTAGTCAAACAACATTTTTAGCATTTTAAACATGGATGAAAGTTGCATATTATGAAACTAGATGAAATTCTAGTCATATTTCATATATATAACTTATTTTAAACTGATGCACAGATGATGAGTTATTAAATGCATGTTGTTTGGGGGGTTTTCTGCAAAATAGTGTTCTCTGGGAAAAATACTAAATCCATTCAGATGAAAAAAACATAACACGGGCCGAAACTGGCTGGTCCAACAAGTAAAAAAAACAAGAGGGGGCGCTAGGGTGGCCTCACCATGGGCTCGGCCCAGATCTGTGGAGAGGGAGAGGTCGACAGGGGCGCGCTGGGCCGGCCTACTCAGTTCAATCAGGGAAAGGTCAGCGCGGTCGTTCGCTCTCTCGAAGGAAGCAGAGGACGCAGCGCCAGGGGCTTGCAGGCGAGGCAGGGGAACTTGGCGGCGCCAGGCGACGGGGAACCGGTCGAGGGCGGCGTTCTCCGGCGAGGCGAGGTCCGGCGGGAGTCGCAGGTTCCAGGTCCAGTGTTGGGACGAGCTGCGGGAGGTTGGCGCGGCTGGGCGCTACACTTGCCGACGCGGACGGCAGAAGCACGGTGGTGCTGGCATCGAGTTCCTGGCACGGCGGGGCGGCGACGGGTCTTGGCACTGGAGTGGTCGCGGCAGTGGCTCGGGAAGAGGCGAGGCTTCGGGTGCACGAGGCTGTGGGTGCGGGACATGGTGACTCTGGTCGCCGGTGGAGCTTCGGTGGTGACAACGTCGACGCGACGGCCATGGCGACGCCCCTGTGAACCAGAGTGAGAGACAGAGAGGAAAAACTAGGTGAAAAAGAGAGGGATCTAGAGGGAAACGACATGGGGAGGAGGAGGCGTCGGGGAGATGGTGCGTAGTGTCCACGGTGGCGTCCTCCTGGACGGCTGGATCGAGGGGCTTGGGTGCTCGGGCGCGAGGCGGTGTAGGAGTGGCCGCTGGAGCATGCTTGGGGAGGAGCAGGGGCACGCGAGGAGCTGCTGTTGGTGGTTGTCGGCGGCGAGGTTCGCCGGGGGCCGCGGGGTCGTGAGGTTGGAGGAGCTCGGCCTCGGGAGCGCTTGAGTGCAGCTGTGCTGGTTCCTTGGTTAGAAAGAGGGAGGATTCGCAGGGAGCCATGGGAGGGCTCTGGTTGGTGGGGATCGAATCTGGGAGGATCCTGAGAGGGGATTTGGTGGAGAGTGCAGCGGCGGGTGAAGGGACAATCCTCCTAATTTCTAGGGTTTGACCAAAATAGGTACAGCTTGGTCTATATATAGCGAAAGGAGGGAGTTTTGGATCGTCTAATCGAGATGGGATGGCTACGGGTCAACGGAGTAGTCAAATGAAGAAACGGAAGATGCAGGAGGTTGTTCGGGGTTGATCCGGATCCGACGATGACGACTGTCCGGGTTGGGTTCGGGACAATTTTCGGACGCGCACTCGAGGGTAGTCGATGCACTATGCAAGGAGGGGAGGTCTAAAAAAACGCCACGGGGGCAAGGGGGTTTGATGGGCTCAGAAAAGAGAGAGAAGAGAAGGAGAGGCCCGACGACTGTTTTCGGAGACCGAAAATGTCCGACGTTTGACCGGCTATATTGCCGCTATAGTTTAACCGTTGGGCTATCAAACGGGCTCCGAATGGATGAAAAACTTGGCAGGCGGCCTATCTACACTATAACAACACCGCATGCCAACTTTCGACCCATTCTGAGACGATTTTCCAGCCACTTATAAAATACTATTTCGGACATGCCGCAGGCACGTGCAAGTGTGTTTGGGCTCAGAACGGACAACAGAAAGAACAGGGAGACCCGGACGGATGCAAGTTTTGAAAACATGCAGATGCAATGCGGATGATGGCATGGCAAGATGCAACATGCAAGCGAATGACATGGCAACAACGGCGAATAACTGGGAGACACCTGGCGCATCGGTCTCGGGGCGTTACATAGAAGCATCATGTATATTATTATAATAACGACAAACTTTAGAATAGAACTTTTATCACATAACTTTTATCATAAACTTCTCATGAATAAGTAACAATTCATCACAACATCGAAGTATAAAGCATAAACTCTATTGGAAACCAACAAACTACGATCTCAGTCAACTTCGCAACTACAATTCATCATCTTTTCAGGAAGGGTCACATGTCGGAGCCTTTTTGGCAAGTCCACATACTCAACCATCATATAGTCTTCTATGATAGCTAACACTCTCCGGATACACATGAGCAAAAAGTTTCAACCGGACACATAGAAAGATAGGGGCTTATAGATTTCGCCACCCAACATACTCGCCTCAAGGGTGCAACAATAATAACTCATGTTACCCATATCCAACTGGATATATGTGCCTAGATCTTTCCTCACCACATGATGCACACCAAAAGAGAAAATAAAAATGAACAGAGACAAAACTTTGACTCTTGCATAAAAGTAATACATAAAAGTAAAAGATAGGCCCTTCGCAGAGGGAAGCTGAGGTTGCTATGCGCTTTTTTTTGCATGTTCAATCTCTTAGTGCAAAAGAACGTCACGTTATATTGCCCCTTATGATAGCAAGCTTTATTATGTAGTATGTCACTTTTATTCTTTGTCATCACAAGTTCGTACAACGCTCAATTTTCTCATACACTAAATGATCCAACACTTTTAGAAGCAATTTTTATTGCCTTTATTGCACCGATGACAACTTACTTGAAGGATCTTACTCAATCCATAGGTAGGTATGGTGGACTCTCAAAACAAGATTTGGTTTAAGGGTTTTGGATGCACAAGTAGTATTTCTACTTAGTGCGGAATTTTTTGCTAGCAAAGATGGGGGGCAAGAACCATATGTTGAAGGATCTATGAAAATATAACTTCTATGTGAATATGAGCAAACATAAATCATTATGTTGTCTTCCTTGTCCAACATCAACATTTTTGGCGTATAATATTTTTATGGGGGCTCACAATCACAAAAGATGTCCAGGATAGTGTATTTGCATGTGAATCTTCTCTTCCCTGATTAGTTCTTTCATGAGTTGCATCATTGACCAATGCTATGTTTAAATCTCCAATAAAATTTTCTACTTATACTCTTCCTTGTGTGATGTCAATACTTACCATAAGATTAGCATACGATATTTTTCATTTATTTCCTTTCTTTTTATTGAACATGAAAATAAAATAAAGAAAACTAAACTTTATTATATATCTCTCACACAATTACAAGGATAGATCACTAAGCAAACACTTGAAAAGAAAGGATCGAACTAAACTTTTATTCATCTGGAGCAAAAGATAACTATGGATAGAACTAAGATAAGTAGAGGCAAAAGATAGTGGAGGTGATACGATACCGGGGCACCTCCCTCAAGCTTGCATAAGCCAAGGGGAGTGCCCATACCTGATACTCAAGTCTCCTTTGGTGATGAAGAAGGAGGTGGTGGTGATGAAGTGGGGGGGGGGGGTGTCCTTCTTCCTCTCCAGCTTGCATCTGAGGGTGAAATAATCCATCCTCAACTCATCATTCTCTATTTCAAGCTTTATTATCCTTTTGCATAATGCTTCTTTGCTTTCTTGCTTGAAGCGAGGAGAGAGTGATTCATCTTCATCTTCCTCATTGCTATACCACATATAGGGATAAGTATCCTTGAAGATATTCTTATGCATAAGTTGATAAGTAACTGGACAATCCTCCTCGGAAGCTTGAGACGACATATTTTCAGATCTGGCAAAAATAGCAAGGAAAAGAAAACAGAAGATTTCTCCACGATACGGTGGTCAATAGGTTTGGGGGGTATATAAAGATTTTTTATCTTGGGAAACAAGCAAACGGAAGAAAAAAAGAGTCCGGAAGGTACCCGAGGTGGGCACAACCCACCTAGGCACGCTTGGCAAGTTTGAAATCATAGTTGAGTTCTTTAATTTCCCAATATGCTTTATATATGTTCTAACTCAAGAGGCCAATGACAAGCTTTTCCATAAACCATTTTGTAAGGAGACATACCCATAGGATTTTTATATGTTGTTCTATAAGCCCAATGTGCATCATCTAGTTTCTTAGACCAATTCTTTTGGGACCAATTGATAGTTTTTTGTAAAATTATTTTTATTTCTCTATTTCTCAGTTCAAATTGACCACTATACTGAGGATGATAAGGTGGTGCTATTCTATCATTAACATCATACTTAGCAAGCATTTTACGGAAAGCACCATGAATAAAGTGTGAACCACCGTCAGTCATTAAATATCTAGGGACTCCAAACCTTGGGAAAATAACGTCCTTAAGCATTTTAATAGAGTGTTGTGATCAGCACTACTAGTTGGAATAGCTTATACCCACACTACAAAAAAAGAAACATCCGTGACATTTTGGGCCGAACGAATTTTTTCCTGTCATGCTTATGACACTTCTATGACGATAATTGTGACAAAACCTGGTGTCATCATAGATGTGGTGGGCTCCTAATTCTATGACAGAAAATGGGATTTTCGTCCTGGGCGGGCCGGAGACGCAGCTGCATGACATTGTTTGGGCCGTCCATGGCAGAAAAAACTGAGGTAGAAGCGAGGGCAAGGAAAATATCGGGGAGTTCCCGGTTACGGTAGTTGGTCGGGGCCGACCGATGCATGTTTCTCTCGTACACATACATGCGTGGGTGCGAGGCATTGGGCTCTAACTGAACCCGAGCGAGGCGGTCGCCTACCGAACCTGAGTGATTGCACTGCAGGCTATGCATTACTGAACCCGAGCGATCAAACGATCTGGCTGTTAACTGAACCCGATCGTGCATATTGCCTCTTGATGAACAGTGACCGTTGTTGGAATTGTTGGGGGGTGGATGAACAGTTCCCGGTGGGGGGTTGGATGAACAGGACCCCGTGGTAGTAGATGCCATTGCCGCTGGATGAACAGGACCCCGATCGATCGAGCCGGTTGGGGGTGGATGAACAGGACCCCGTGGAGGGCTGGTTGAACAGTAGCCAGTGGAGGAGCGGTGGAGGCTGAATTAACAGGAGCACGTGGATGAAAAGTCGCAGTTGGAGGCTGGAGGAGGTCAATGGTGGATGAACAGTAGCCCATTTTTCGGTGCGCCACACCCCTCCCAATGAACAGGACCCCCATTTCGACCGTAGCGCTCCAACACAAGTCTGTTTCCTCCGTTTTGTGGTATGCCACACCCCTCCCAATTAATAGGACCCCGTTTCGACCGTAGGAGGTCCAAGAGAAGTCTGTTTCCTTCGTTTTGCGGTATGCCACACCCCTCATAGTGAACATGATCCTATTTCGACCGTAGGCTATCGAACGCAAGGCCGTTTCCTCCATTCTGCGGTATGCCAGGCCTCGTTTCGATCGGCTGTTCCATCCAAGACGGTTGGATCCCGATGAACATGACGCATTCCATTGCCTCCAGATGAACATGACGACGCAGTTTCTCCGTTTCGACCCAGCCGGTTCGCTCCCGATGAACAGGACGCCGGCGCTGCCTCTCGATGTACACGAGCCCTGACCGTATGTATGCGCGAGTTGGTGTTCGAGACCCCGCCAGTATGTACATACGTGGCCGTATTTTTTGGTGTGTGGCTGTATGTACGTGTACACGGTTTAGAAGGGACAACCTGAACTGCTATGTGGGGGGCTCTACTATGACATGTGCCGCTACTTACTCGTCCATGGTTCATCATTACAGAGTGACCGATCGACCAGTATGTATGTACATGTTTGCGACAAGACAGACAATAGTATGTACGCTTCGACCGGGTGGGTCCCATCTATCAGGAAGGATAAGGACACACTTCCTTGCATGGGAAGATGTAGCTGGTGGGTCCCAGCAGTCAGGGGGGAAATATTTTTCTCGCGAAATACGGTGGCCTGTCCGGTGGGTCCCAGCTGTCAGGTGGAGGAATCATTATTTTGCGCGTAATAAGGAGGCACTTCCTTGCTACGGCCGTGGACCCAGCTATCAGCCTCTCTTCATACAGTACTCTTTCGATGGAAGTCATTCCTTGACCACATTGACCACGCCGTGCCGAGAGCACCAAGGCGGTGGATGACAGCGAGGCCTAGGATGGGGACGACGTGCAGCCAGGGAAGACGCGGCAGTGGATGCCCACACAGAGAGGAGTACGAGGGTTCAATGGTTCGGCTGCGGTGTGATGCTGCCATCGCCGCAGAATAACATGGGGTGTGGGTGAGTAGAGGGATGGCCTGGCCAGCGGTGGGAGTAGTAGGGGGCGGTGAGGCCTCCACGGCAGCACAGCTGGCCAAAGGAGGCAGGAGCAGGCGGCACGGCAGGCGCTGGTTTGGGCGGTTGGAGCAAGAAGACCAGAGGTTGAAGAAGCACTACGGCCATTGGATGGACATCGTACGGTCACTAGAGCTATAATCGTTCATATTGACTAAGTTGATAAAGCCCTCCGTCCCCGTCAACTTAGTAGGCCCACAAGTCAGCCTCCCACTATGGTGGGTCCCAGCTAGCAGGGGGAGTATTAATTTTTTTGTGTTGAGCACGCCGCACTAAGCGCATCCAAGGTGGTGGACGAGGGCGAGGCCCTAGACAGCAACAAGACGGAGATGGGAAGACGCGGCAGTGGAGTCGCAGACGAAGAGGTGTACGAGGGTTAACATGTTCTGGTGTGGCGTGATTTGGCAGTCGGTGGAGAAGAACATGAGGTGTGGAGGGGTGGAGGGATGGCTTGGCCGGCGGTGGGGTAGCGCTTCACAGCGAAGCGTGCTAAGCAGGGCTGCTAGGAGCAGGAGGCTTGAACAGGTGCTCCTGGCGGCGCTGAAGGAAGAAGACGAGAGATTGAAGATGGATGTCGGCCGTTGGATGTAAATCCAACGGCTAATGATGTCAAAATCATTTGTTGACTAAGTTGACAATGACATGTGTTGGTTTCGACCTATTGGCCCAGATTTCAGCCTCCAAAAATGTGGCACATATTCACCCTTTTTTTCAGAATTTACAGTCCATTTGATCTTTTTTTGAGAATTACAGTCCATTTGCTGGGCTGTGTGAACAAATAATGTAGCGTCCATGCGGCCCATTTTTTAAAAACTATAACCCATTTTCACTTTCTCGAAATACATGAATTTGCTGGCCTGGCTAAACAAATAATGTAGTGTCGATGCGTCCCATTAATTTTTTTCTAAAAATTACAGGACATTTGCACTTTCTTGAAATACATGATTTTGTTGGGTTGGTTCTAATTATAATGTTGGGTTTGGCGGAGCAGTGTTATCAAAAAATAAATAGGGGTTGAGCATTTTGTTATAAATATAATTAAATAATAAGTGATTTATTATTATATTGGTCCTTAAATCTTACCAAGCTTTTGTACACAATCACCAGGATTTTGCCTTAATGTAAAAAAATCTAGGATTTTATTGTAAAAAAATTTATTTTTATAAGTTAATAAGATGTGGGATATCGTTTTCTTATATATGTAAGTATCTGTTAAATATATGATGACAATAACAACAATATATAATAACATATAAAATAATTTAAATATATATAATATAGTTAGAAGGGAAACATAAGCTGGACCTGGCGTTCCTATTCTTATATAGAAAAATAGAACAAACCTCTGCGTTTTCTTCAAAAAAATACATAAGTTGGGCTACCGATGTTTCAGGAAAAATAAAACCTTGGATGGGGAGGTCCATAGGCCAGTCGATACATGACGGCCCTCAAGAAAATACAAACCGGCATGTCGTGGGCTGCGCATATTAAAAAACAAAGCCTAGACGGGGCAGCCCACGACCCAACTGATACTTGCTGGCCCACTGATAGTAAATGATACATGCCATCTCCCCGGCTTCGTTGTAAATTTATATCCTTTGGTAATTACGTTGAAGCACCTAAAAAGGTAACTATGCTGACAAACCCGTGGGCCCCAATGTCAGTATAGCATTAGGAGGAAGTATTTTTTCAATGAGGCACTTGCTTGCGTACGGCCATAGACCTGGTGGGTCCCGACTGTCCGCCTTTGCACGTACAGTCCTCTCCAGATTCCTCTCGTTTGTTCAGCATGTTCACAATGGTAGACAGCGGCGCCGCGGCAAGCGCACAAAGGCACGAGAAAGAACCAACGAAGGCAGTGCCTTATTTCTACCGAAACTACTGAACTAGCCCAGTGGCCAAGTGACACTACCCGACCGGTGTTCCGCCTGGGTTCGATTCCACCTGATGCAGGGACAATATCTCCAAATTTTTTGCCTCTACAATTATTGACATGTGGGTCCCCATTGTCATCAACGCACACAACGTCCAACACTTGCCAAAACTTCGTCCCTCGTTTTCTCTGTTTTTCACACACTCGACATTGTGTGGGCATTTTGAAAATAGCATATCTTTTTGACTATGCATGATATGAAGATGTGCTATGCATGAATGTTGGTCAACATGATGTTGACTGGCTGGTAGTTCCATTTTGACCATGAATAAAACTTCCAACATGATGTTATCCCCATTTGAAAAGGGCGTGTTAATATAAATGCCCTGCCTCTGAAACTTGCAGTTTCTTATCTGAAACTGAAACTTGTAGTTTCTTCTCTGAGAATCACATTGTCTGCACTTTTATACTCCTATGAAACTACATTTTTTAAGTGCTAAAAATAGATCTCTAGAATTCATAAAATGCTTCCTGTGCTCAACACTGCAAATCTGAACTTCAAAAGACATTCATATCTGAAAATACTCTCAAAATACACAACACAAAACACAATTCACAACCTGCAAATACTAACAACCCTAAGCTCCCCCTAACAATTCACAACCTGCCCAACTATTGGGCTGGGGGGCAGTCCCCTCCCATTCCTCGGGGGCAGACAACCGTCCCGTGAGGCGATGTGAATGGCGAGGGAGAGGATGTCGGGGAAGTGTCGCCGGGCAAACTGCTTTTCTCCTCTTGCAGTTGGGTTCGATCGACGAAGACTCCACCGGCTTGCTCTAGCATGTCACCCTCACAAACGGCACCCTGTAGATGCTCGATCCTTCAATCTCTGGTGGATGCTCAATCTGGGATCTAGACTCCCACCACCGCTGCCTCACGATCTGATTCGGTGAATCTGTTTGCTCCATGGCCCGGAGGAGCAGCTCTATGTACTCTGGCGCGACACCCTTCGGCAATATCACCGCCTTTTCGCTTTGTTGCAGATATTTGGCCATGGATGTCACCGTCGCCGCTAGTTGGTCCTTGTTGTCAAACCAAGATTGTATCTCGAACATCCTATCTAGCTTGACAGGGTCACTGTCTATGATCCTCACGTATCGGTTGTACTCCTCCATCGATCTACTTCTCCACAACACCTTCACTCATCAGCGGTGGTTTTTGAATGGCAGAGGAGAGGAGCGGCGCTGGTTTAGGATTATAACGGGAGAGGAGCGGCACTGGTTTTGGATTGGAACAAGAGAGGAGGGGCGGTGGTTTTGAAATGGAAGAGGAGAGGAGCGGCGCTGGATTTAGATTGGAACAGGAGAGGAGCAGCGGTGGTTTAAGAGGAGAGGAGCGGTGCTACCTCTTGAGCACTGCGTTGGTTTTCTCATGAAGAGGAAAGGGTGATGCATCAAAGTAGCGTAAGTATTTCCCTCAGTTTTTGAGAACCAAGGCATCAATCCAGTAGGAGACTACACACAAGTCACCTCGCACCCGCACAAACAAATAAGAACCTCGCAACCAACGTGATAAAGGGGTTGTCAATCCCTTCATGGTCACTTACGAGAGTGAGATCTAATAGAGATAATAAGATAAATGTTTTTGGTATTTTTATGATATAGATGAAAGTAAAGATTGCAAAGTAAAATAGATGGGAAACTTATATGATAAAAGATAGACCCGGGGGCCATAGGTTTCACTAGTGGCTTCTCTCAAGATAGCATAAGTATTACGGTGGGTGAACAAATTACTGCCGAGCAATTGATAGAAAAGTGCATAATTATGAGAATATCTAGGCATGATCATGTATATAGGCATCACGTCCGCGACAAGTAGACCGAAACGATTCTGCATCTACTACTATTACTCCACACATCGACCGCTATCCAGCATGCATCTAGAGTGTTAAGTTCATAAGAACAGAGCAACACATTAGGCAAGATGACATGATGTAGAGGGATAAAATCAGAAAATATGATATAAACCCCATCTTTTTATCCTGGATGGCAACAATACAATACGTGCCTTGCTGCCCCTGCTGTCACTGGGAAAGGACACCGCAAGATTGAACCCAAAGCTAAGATCTTCTCCCATTGCAAGAAAGATGAATCTAGTAGGCCAAACCAAACTGATAATTCGAAGAGACTTGCAAATATAAAAAATCATACATATAATATTTCAGAGAAGAATCAAAAATTGTTCATAGATAATCTTGATCATAAACACACAATTCATCGGATCTCGATAAACACACCGCAAAAAGAATTACATCGAATAGATATCCAAGAAGATCGAGGAGAACTTTGTATTGAGATCCAAAGAGAGAGAAGAAGCCATCTAGCTAATAACTATGGACCTGAAAGTCTGTGGTAAACTACTCACACATCATCAGAGAGGCTATGGTGTTGATGTAGAAGCCCTCCGTGATCGATTCCCCCTCCGGCGGAGCTCCGTAAAAGGCCACAAGATGGGATCTCTTGGGTACAGAAGGTTGTGGTGGTGGAAATAGGGTTTCGTGGTGCTCCTGGATCTTTTCGGGGTATATGGATATATAAATATAGGAGGAATAAGTAGGTTGGTGGAGCTGCGAGGGGCCCATGAGGGTGGGGGCGCGCCCAGGGGGTAGGCGCGCCTCCCTGCCTCGTGGTATCCTCGCTCCTTTCTTGACGTCTACTCCAAGTCACCTGGATCACGCTTGTTCCAAAAATAACTCTCCCGAAGGTTTCATTCCGTTTGGATTCCGTTTGATAATCCTTTTCTGTGAAAGACTGAAATATGCAAAAAAACAGCAATTTGCACTAGGCCTTGGGTTAGTAGGTTAGTCCCAATAATAATATAGAAGTGTATAATAAAGCCAGTTAAACATCCAAAACAGATAATATAATAGCATGGAAGAATAAAAAAATTATAGATACGTTGGAGACGTATCAAGCATCTCCAAGCTTAATTCCTGCTCGTCCTCGAGTAGGTAAATGATAAAAACAGATTTTTTGATGTGGAATGCTACCTAGCATAATTCTCAATGTAATTTTCTTTATTGTGGCATGAATACTCAGATCTGGGAGATTCAAGGCAAAAGTTTAATATTGACATAAAAATAATAATACTTCAAGCATACTAACTAAGCAATCATGTCTTCTCAAAATAACAAGGCCAAAGAAAGTTCATCCCTACAAAATAATATAGTTTGGTCATGCACCATTTTCGTCACACAAGAATGCTCTCATCATGCACAACCCCGATGACAAGCCAAGCAATTGTTTCATACTTTAGTAATTTCAAACTTCTTCAATTTTCACGCAATACATGAGCGTGAGCCATGGATATAACACTATGGATGGAATATAATATAATGATGGGGGTTATGTGGAGGAGATAAAAAGGAGAAAGTCTCACATCGATGCGGCTAATCAACGGGCTAGGGAGATGCCCATCAATTGATGTCAATGCAAGGAGTAGGGATTGCCATGCAACGGATGCACTAGAGCTATAAATGTATGTAAGCTCAACAAAAGAAACTAAGTGGGTGTGCATCCAACTTGCTTGCTCACGAAGACCTAGGGCATTTGAGGAAGCCCATTGTTGGAATATACAAGCCAAGTTCTATAAAAAAAACTCCACTAGTATATGAAAGTGACAAAACAAGAGACTCTCTATCATAAAGATCATGGTGCTACTTTGAAGCACGAGTGTGGAAAAAAGGATAGTAGCGTTGTCCCTTTTTATTTCTTTTTTATTTTCTTTTTTTGGGCCGTTCCTTTTTTTGGCCTTTCCCCCTTTTTTATTTGGGACAATGCTCTATTAATGATGATCATCACACTTCTATTTATTTACAACTCAATGATTACAACTCGATACTAGAAAAAAATATGACTCTATATGAATGCCTCCGGCGGTGTACCGGGAAGGCCAATGAATCAAGAGTGACATGTATGATAAATTATGCATGGTGGCTTTGCCACAAATACGATGTCAACTACATGATTATGCATGGCAATATGACAATGATGAAGCATGTCAGAAATGAAACGATGGAAAGTTGCATGGCAATATACCTCGGAATGGCTATGGAAATGCCATAATAGGTAGGCATGGTGGCTGTTTTGAGGAAGATTTATTTGTGATAGAGCGTGTCATATCACGGGGTTTGGATGCACCACCGAAGTTTGCACCAACTCTCAAGGTGAGAAAGGGCAATGCACGGTACTAAAGAGGCTGGCAATGATGGAAAGGTGAGAGTGCGTATAATCCATGGACTCAACATTAGTCATGAAGAACGCACATACTTATTGCAAAAATCTACAAGTCATCAAAAACCAACCATCGCTCGTCCCCGACCGCCACTCATAAGGAAGACAATCAAAGAACAACTCATGTTTCAAATTTATTACACAACGGTTACCATATGTGCATGCTACGGGACTTGCAATCTTCAACACAAGTATTTATCAAATTCACAACTACTCAACTATCACAACTCTAATATCACCATCTTTATATCTCAAAACAATTATCAAGTATCAAACTTCTCATAGTATTCAATGCGCCTTTTTATGAAAGTTTTTATTATACCGATCTTGGATGCCTATCATATTAGGACCAATTTTATAACCAAAGCAAATTACCATGCTGTTCTAAAGTACTCACAAAATAATATAGGTGAAGCATGAGATATCAATAATTTCTATAAAATAAAACCACCACCATGCTCTAAAAGATATAAGTGAATTACTAGAGCAAAATTATCTAGCTCAAAAGATATAAGTGAAGCACATAGAGTATTCTAATAAATTCTGACTCATGTGTGTCTCTCCCAAAAGGTGTGTACAGCAAGGATTATTGTGGTAAACTAAAAATCAAAGACTCAAATCATACAATACGATCCAAGCAAAACACATATTAGGTGGTGAATAAAAATATAGCCTCAAGTAAAGTTAACGATGGACGTAGACAAAACAGGGGATGCCTTCCGGGGCATCCCCAAGCTTAGGCTTTTGGTTGTCCTTGAATTTTACCTTGGGATACCTTGGGAATCCCCAATCTTAGGCTCTTTCCACCCCTTATTCCACAATCCATCTAATCTTTACCCAAAACTTGAAAACTTCACAACACAGAACTAAACAGAAAATCTCATGATCTCCGTTAGTATAAGAAAACAAAACACCACTTAAGGTACTGTAAAGAACTCATTATTTATTTATATTGATGTTAAACATAATGTATTCCAACTTCTCTATGGTTCATACCCTCCGATACTAGCCATAGATTCATCAAAATAAGCAAACAACACATGAAAAACAGAATCTGTCGAAAACAGAACAGTCTGTAGTAATCTGTAGGTTCTGAATACTTACGTAACCTCAAAAATTCTGAAATAAATTGTTGGACGTGAGGAATTTTTCTATTAATCATCTGCAGAAATAATCAACCTCATCGCACTCTCCTGTAAAAAATGGCAGCAAATCTCGTGAGCGCTAAAGTTTCTGTTTTTTACAGCAAGATCGCAAAAACTTCCCCCAAGTCTTTCCAAAGGTTCTACTTGGCACAAACACTATTTAAAAGCATAAAACCATATCTAAACAGAGGCTAGATGAATTATCTATTACTAAATAGGACCAAAAAGCAAGAAACAAAAATAAAATTGGGTTGCCTACCAACAAGCGCTATCGATTAACGCCCCTAGCTAGGCATAAAAGCAAGAGTAGATCTAGGTATTATCATATTTGGTATGAAATTCCTCAATAGAACACTTATAACCCTTGGGATTTTCCTTCTTTTCATTAATGATCAAACTCCTAGGCAAGAAATCAAGAAATTCATTTGTAGTGAAAGGTTCCTTAATGATATTGAAAAAGTTGGGGTGAGCACTTATTGATTTGAGATCCACATTTTCCTTACTAGAAGATTCACCCTTATTTTTTGGAACATACATTAATGTGGCAATCTTGTTAGTAGGAGGATTTTGAGTATTTTTAACGGATGAAAAGGCAGACCCTAAATTAGTAATAATACCCTCAAGTTTACCAATTCTTGTGGAATCTTGATCTATTCTTTCATTAACTATAGGTTCTTTTTCTTTAAAAAACATTCAGAGTAACCCCTACCTTAGATCCGTATTGGGTGATTTGGTTGTGGATCTTTTTATCCAAATTTTCAATCAAATCCACAGAGACAACTTTATTTTCAATAATTTCAAGCCTTTGCATCACATGTTCCAAAGTTAAAATAGTTCCATTAACCAAAAGAGGTGGTGGGCCAAACAAACCTATCATAGCATTATAAGAAACAAAAGTATGGCTACCCAAGAAATTCCCTCTGGTAATGGTA
Source organism: Triticum monococcum (assembly GCA_034509565.1). Classification (NCBI taxonomy): domain Eukaryota; kingdom Viridiplantae; phylum Streptophyta; class Magnoliopsida; order Poales; family Poaceae; genus Triticum; species Triticum monococcum. The sequence continues at coordinate 414,977,390 of CM067844.1, forward strand.
TCAAGAATACATCTATTCCAACGAGTGATGCCTAAATAAAAATTGCGAAGAAGAACGGAAGTGGATTGCTTCCTAGTAGATCTATTCTGAGCATTGCAAATTTGATGCCAAGCATCTTTTAGATTTTCTCCCTCCCTTTGTTTAAAATTAAGAACTTCATGATCGGGAGTACTAACAATGATAGATGTATTAGCCATGACGACACACGGCGACACAAGAAGCAAGTGAAAAAGAGGCGAACAGAAAAAGAGGGCGAATAGAACGGCAAAGGTGAAGTGGGGGAGCGGAAAATGAGAGGCAAATGGCAAATAATGTAGTGCGAGGGATAAGAGTTTGTGATAGCTACTTGGTGTGTCTTGACTTGTGCGTAGCTCTCCCCGGCAACGGCGCCAGACATCCTTCCTGCTACCTCTTGAGCACTGCATTGGTTTTCCCTTGCACAGGAAAGGGTGATGCAGCAAAGTAGTGTAAGTATTTCCCTCGGTTTTTTAGAACCAAGGTATCAATCCAGTAGGATACTACATGCAAGTCACCTCCCACCTGCACAAACAAATAAGAACCTCACAACCAACGCGATAAAGGGGTTGTTGTCAGGACCCCGATTTCAAGTCACGTCGATCTAGCCGGTAACACCTCATATCACTTTGCAGCCTCATGCACGGTATTCCCACGGGTGTCGCCTTACCATGGCCCGGGACCGTTTGCTCCTTTTGGCACACATATATGATGATGTCTCTAGCATCCGTATGATAGAGAACGCGAGCCGACATGACTAGTCGTTAACCCAAAGTGGCACTAACTTACAGGGACAGGCATAGATGAATCAACATCAAGCATGTCGGTCAGCAGCGTGCGAATCCGGGCTATAGCACTGGGCTAACAGGACTCTGGTGAACCGGGCTGTAGCAGGCTAGGCAGGACTCCGGATGTCACCGCGTGACATTTCCTCGAAGGTACAGACACAGGAACAAAGTGAATCACATGCCGGCCAGTCAAGTGTTCCGGAGCAGTAGTGCTGGGCTAGCAGGACTCCGGTGAACCGGGCTGTAGCGGACTACTATGGCTCGTGGAAGCACATGACTACATTTCCCCATAAGAGAGGCTACCAAGGATAAACAACTAGGTTGTCGGATCCCACACATACCAAGCATTTCAATCATACACACGATATAATCGATATGTGTAAATACAACATGGCATCACAACAAAACTCTACGACTCAAAGTATTTATTCAATAGGCTCCGAGGAGCGAGATATTACAAACATGGGTCTCATGACCCAACATTCAGAGCATACAAATCAAGCACATGCGGAAGCTTAACATGTCTGAGTACAGACATCTATAAATGAGAAAGGCTTAGAAGCCTGACTATCTACCAGATCCTACCGAGGGCAGAAGATCGTAGCTGAGGTATCAAGCTAAACGTCGGAGTCCACACGGAACTACTAACGAGACTGACGTCTCTCTGCAAAACATAAATTAAGCAAACGTGAGTACAAATGTACTCAGCAAGACTTACATCAAAACTAACTACATATGCATCGGTATCAACAAGGGGGTGGTGGAGTTTAACTGCAGCAAGCCAGCTTTGACTCAGTGGCTAACCTGAACTACGACTGCAAGCAACTCTTTTGAGGTGGCGCACACGAGTCCACATATTCACCATTCAATACACCACTATGGATCCGCTCCTGTCTCCCTATGAGAAGGCCATCCATAGCACTCACACTTATCTTGCGAGTTTTAGAGTATCCACTTTCACTTGTCTATGAACTGTTATAGGCAACCCAGAAGTCCTTTACCGTGGACACGGCTATTCGAATAGATCATTTATAACCCTGCAGGGGTGTACTTCTTCACACACGCTCTCGCCACTTACCACCATGTACACGTCGTGTATCTCGGCAATCTTCAAGCGGAAGCCTGGCGAGGGAGTCGGCCATGACCTGACTAACCACACAAGTCTCTAGTCCAGGTTTATCGCCTATTTGGGTTCCATCCGCGAGGAGATCCGGCCGAAGTTTCGCTCACGGCCCCAAACGATGTGTGCAGGGTTCCCGAGACACCAAACGGGCGCCCGGTACACCGTGCCATGGTGTATCTACAGCATCATAGCCCACCCCTAGGGTCAGCGCTACGCACGGCCGCCAACACATATCCTACAAAACCAGAAACTAGTTGCAACTCCTGGACAGAGGGCAATGTAGTTAATAAGTTGAGAGGGTCCATTGGTTTCGGGCCCAATGCATGGTAGTAGTTGTTCATGGATCACAAACACAGAACTCAGTTCCTGAGGACGGTTTCAATGAGACAACCCACCATGTACTCCTACATGGCCTCTCATCGCTACCTTTACCAAATCGTGCTCACATACTTAGCTCACACATAGTAGGACATGTTCATCACCATTCCAATTCAGTCCTGATGAATCATACCTGACTCAACTCTAAGCAGTAGCAGGCATGACAAACAAGCATGAATAATTAGGCACATCAGGGCACAAACAACTCCTACTCATGCTAGTGGGTTTCATCTATTTACTGTGGCAATGACAAGTCATCAGAGGAAAGGTGTTCAACTGCCGCAACATGTAACAGTTGAATCATTGTTGTCCTAATGCAATAAAAGAGAGCAGGAGCGAGCAAGTGGGTTTGTATTGGAATGAACAAGGGGGTTTTGCTTGCCTGGCACTTCTGAAGATAGTAACAGCTCTTCATCGGTGTCATCGAACTCATCGTCCGAACCACGTTTACTCAGAGGGGACAATACCGGCAAACAAGGAAGAAACACAATCAATGCAATGCCAAAATATGATGCATGATCATGACATGTCAATATGCTGTGATTTGAGCTAATGCATCTAGCTATGATTTAAATCAAGTTGGTTTGAATACATGATTCAAATTCCAACTCCATATATGATTACTTAATGCCCATTATTTGCTTTGTCCGAAACAGAGGACAAACATTGTTCAAACATGCATGAAAATAGTACAGATGGATAGATTACATTTTTCTGATAATTTTTCATATGTAAATTATTTGATTTGGAACTACGGTTGAATTACTACGATTTTTAGAAGTTTTAGCTATTTTCTGAAATTAATAAATCCTTTAGATTTATTTAAAAACCAGAAAAGGGTTTATTGCGTCAGCACTAGGTCACGCTAACCTCAGTAGGTCAACAGGCCCGGTCCAGGTCAAACCTGACCTGTGGGACCCACGTGTCAGTGTCACATCTAACTAACAGTGCCTGTTAGCGCTAAGTGGGTGATTAACTAAACTAATCTAGGGCTAGGCCCACATGTCAGTGGCTCGTCTAGTTAACTAAGTTAATTAACACTAATTAAATAGGGGCCCACACGTCAGGATGCAGGGGAGGTCAAACAGGGGTCAACCCTGCCGGCGACTCGACGCTGGCGTAAGCAGATGCGGCGGCGTTCATCGTTCCGGCAATTCCGGCGACGGGAGCAAGCGAGGCTGGTCCCGTTGGAACGGCCACGACGGGCGCGTCCAACGGTGACTGTGTGTGCAGCTTGGGTGGCCGGTGGCGACGGCAAGGAGCTCGGCCGCGGTGGCCGGAGCTCGGACGTGAGCGCGAGAAGTGCTGTGGTGCGCGAGCTAGCGAGCTGAGGCACTAGCGGGGGCCTACGCTATGCGGTGAGTGGGTTGGACGCGTCGGGCAGACCATTTGGTCGCCGGAGTCGCATCGGCGGCGAGCGCAGGCGTCGGCGGGTTCGGGCGTAGGCGGTCCGGTGGCTACGGCGGCCTACAGGGAAGAAGAGAGGGATGTACGGGGTCAGGGGCTCACGGCGAGTCGGACGAGGAGGTCAGCGAGCTCGGAGATGGTCCGGAGCAGTCGGGGTGGCAAGGGGGATCTCCGGCGACGGCAGTCGTGGACGAGCTCGGTGTGGTCAGAGGGGCGCGCCTGGTGACGAGTGGCGGAGCGAGAAAGTCGAGGACATCATGGCAGAGCTCCCTGGCAGGTTGAGAGAGCGTGAGGAGCACGGTGGCTGTGATTACAGTGAGCGGCGGCAGCGGCCTCGCTCGGTGGTGCTGCGGGGACAGAGCAGAGGAGGGGGAAAGGGTCCTGGGAGAGAGGGGAGAGGTGCAGGGGGTCGAGGGCGTCTCTGTGGCGTCGTCTAGGCGCATCGGGGAGGAGCCAGGCAGGCAGGGAGGGAGGAGGTGGCCGGCGCGGGGTGGGCACGCGCTTCCGTCCTCCTGGCAGGGGAGGAAGACGACAGGGAGGAGGCGGTGGTGGGCTGGGCTAGCTGCTGGGCTGCACAGTACTGGCCTCTGGGATGTAGGTAAGCGCTAGGTGAGTCTCTTTCCTTTCTCTTTTGTTTCAGTTTTCTATTTATTTCCTCTCTGTTTTGATTTAGTTTTAGCCACTAAATCATATTAATAAATTCTGTAGGTTATTATATGGCTTGCTAAAATATATACAAAGCCACTCACAAACTTCCAGAATTATTGAAGTTATATTTTATATATATTAAATATAAATCCAAAGCAAATAATTATTGGATTAATTCAAATGGCCAAAATAAATGTTTCTGAGCTCATAAAAATATTGGTTTGAATTTTAGCTCTTGCCAATAATTCTATAGAATATCAGGAACATTTTATTGGACTCATTTGCGAAGATTTTTAAAGTTGGTTATTTTTGAACTGATTTCTGAGGGTTTCAACAAACCTGAATTCAACTTTTCGAAATTAGACATGATGCATGGATGCTCTCTTATGCAACTATTGCAAACAATTCTAGGGTTGTGACAACTCACCCCCACTAAACAAGAATCTCGTCCCGAGATTCAAGACGTGAGGTAAGAAGACCGAGGGGACACAAATCTAATGCAATCCTCATGACCCAACTGCACTTCTCGAATATATTGATCCATTGCATCATGTTGATCTTGGCGTCTTTGCTTTGAGAACTACATCCAACATGACAACGAGTAGAAAGGGAGAATTTTTAGAAGAATCGATCTTCCTGAGGTTCGAGCACTCAGGATCAACTCATGGAGTGAGACGTTGAAACATCTCTTGAGTTGGGACACAAAACATACATCAAGACGGATGGATAGTAACGGATGGTGAGGTTCGATTTGGCAGGGAACTATTCCATGCTCAGGTAGGATGGTGAATGGTTTCAAGATAGCGATGAAATAATTTCCATGATTCCATTATGGGACACCTCGGGGGAGGTGACTCGTCGAATTATTCCCTTAGGTGGCAAAAAGAATTACTTTTGATACAAAGATCATTGAAACTCTTTATACCAGCCTAAGGCAATCACAATCGATAATTTGGCGGAGTTCAAAGGAATGGCATATCCGGATTCCAATGGATGATGTGGACTACCTTGTTGAAGACAACGCGATTGATGATTTTTCTTATCATCGGAAATGGATGGGACCCATGGTAGTACCACTGTTGAAGATGATCCTGACCAGGAATTACCGAGAAGTTAGTCCAAGATAGAATGGCACAATGGTGGTGCAAGCTGGGAACAAAATGCAAATGTTGGGAATGATTCTAGTAATTGGGGATAAACTCAACAGTAGAGAGTGATTCCACTGTTTGAATGGTTCTAGCATAATCGAGGAAACCGAGAGCACAACGACCCCTGAGGAACAACTTCTAGAATAAGTTGCACTAAATCCTCATGGAGAAGATGGTTAAACAGCTCAATCAAGATACTACAATGATAGATCTTCCGGCTAGGTGTGTCGGCCACGACATCCACGTCACCCTGTTACTGAGAGACCAATATTATAATTCTTGTGACACGTTCCAACCATCCTATCTGCCTGAGATTCAAATCTGGTTGGTGTCAGGATATTCTAGACTCATCAAATCTAGAAAGAAAAGTGAAAGTTTGCAACACAAATCGACGAGATGACGTTGCGAGATTCTCGGAAAATGAGCTAAGAAAGCAAGCTTCAAAACATGAGCTGGTCCTGCTAAACACATGTGAACATGCTATCCTAGACAAGCATGGCCACATGGTAGTCTTATAATAAAACACTACCGAGTTTAGGTTGGGAACTATCATCGAGGATAACGAAGTCCTTGCATAAGTCATATGATTAACTCTTATGGAGAACTTCTCCCTGAACAAGTCAATCAGTGGCTTGGTGTGCTAGGGATACGTATGGAATGAAGATGATCAGTCTATCAGACCATAGAATACTTCGCACGTGCATGACTGACTTGGGATGATTCCAGAGGAAACAAAACGAACCTTTCTCAAATTCGCGGCGGCAACTTACATCAAATGCACGTGAATCAAGGAAGTCACTTCTTTCATCCAACATATACTTCATGTACAGGGCATGAAGAAAATGCTTACACAAGTTTCCAACACTAGCTGAATGTTCAACACAAATCATGGAGGAGACAAAATGCTGCTGATGGGCTCAACAACAATTCATCCAGGTTTCCATATAAATGGAATTCCACAATCATGTGAACAAGGTGTTAGCATTAGTCAGACCCAAAAGATATAATGGTGTATGCTCGAGGAACAACCACGAGTAAGACAACATTACAAAAATGGTTGGTTCTAATTTGATTTGACGCTAGCCTATACTCAAATCAAAGATTGGTTATGACAATAGCACTGACAGTTGATCACGAGGATCAATCGATGAAGATGTCATATTTCTTCAACACACACACACAAAAGATATCCCTTAACATGAACTAAGTCAGAAAAACTTTTATCTTCCAACTCTCCAAGTTATTGTGTAGCTTAACCAACTAGCTCAGGGGTACCAACACAGATTCTTGGAGAATGGGTGGTTTGGAGGAAAACTAGCATGATCACGAACTCAACATAGCGGTCAGGTGACAACCTGCTAATACTTCCGAGAAGATATTCGGAACATCACGAACCACTGATATGTTACTATGCTCAAGAACAATCTTGCTTTTCAGAGCAAGACGATATGGATAAATAAGCAAGGGATTGAATAATCCTAACTCATTGATCGAAGAGTGCACTGGAAATAAGGACTAAGTAGCACAATCTATCTTAGAATGATGAGTCAAAACCAACACGCTAAGAATGAGAATATTGTACATTTACTACCAAGCAACTAGTTGCTAGGAGTATTGATTTCACACATCACGGTTCACTTGCTGGTATTCCGGTTGCAACAACACGGAACCGAGGAGAGAATGATGATGGCGAGAAGTATCACTTCATCAGGAATTCATAAGATTTGGTGCAATTATCATGACATTCCTGACATCAAGAGGGCAATACTTTAGGGTAGAACAGAATCAAAAGATGGAGTGGCATTTGATCTATGAAATACAAATGCTTTGACCCAATTCTAGATGTGGATGAGGTACTGGAGTTTGTTTCTCCTTGTCATTCTGGAATAGAATGGCTTGACGAACCACAAGAGTAATAGGCATCGATAACACGAGTGCACGACTACTCCTGACTAAAAATTGATAGACGGGGATCAGGATACAACTAAAGAGGGACAACCCAAAGGAACATATGTTTTTCTGAGTTGTGGATGCAAAGATTAGTATGTCGAGCGAAGCTCAACATTTCTTCCGGATAACCCATGCCGAAAAGGGTAGAACTGGCAGATTCACAATATAGAATGGAGAAATCATCAAGAGCACTCTGGTCGTAACCTTTTGGTTTAAAAGAACTCCTGCCAAGAATGGTTCATGGTAATTGGAACAAGGATGTACCACGAACCTCGATGACTATCGCAAAGGTTACTAATATCCTAAAGGAACTAGCAACACTATCAACATGAGGTAAGTAGGGTGAATCTCAGGTTCAAGAACCCATGAATAGAATACCTACTACTACATGGCATCACGGGATGCTTTCGAGAATAATGGCCAGAATCACACACTGGGGATACAAAACATGGCTAGATCACTAGGTGACTCCCTAAAATACCTAGGGTCATAAAAATAGCTCCAACATATATGTCAAGGCAATAGAGTACCTCAACTCACCGATTAGTGTCATTAATCTGGCCCAAATGGACATCAGGAACAGGAGGAAGGGGTTTGCAATTGCATCAGACTATTTAGAGACCTGGGATGACTCAGACAGCATAACGGCTGTAAATGCTCAAAAGATTTGAGACATCCTGCAAAATGGTGGTATAACCACTCAACAACACAATATCAAGGTTCCAAGATCAACTGTCAACATTCGGAAGTAGTAGGAACGGAACTGAGGCTTGAAACTATCAATTCTATAGGTCTATGGATTAGTAACACATCATCTTGATTGATAGATGAGAAGGCCTAGTTCTTAATCCCCGTAGAAAAGAAGAGGTTGACTCATATCAGAAGGACATACGGTAAAGGAGTAAAAAGGCCTTACGTTTCCTTCCACAATCAATTCCCTTAGATAACTAAAGCATTCCTAGACTCAACATCGACCAGTTTGGCCTGGTAATCCTACAGGTAGTCAGGCTCTGATACCAAAGCTATCAAGACCCTGATTTCAAGTCACATCGATCTAGCCGGTAACACCTCATATCACTTTGCGGCCTCACACACGGTATTCCCACGGGTTTCGCCTTACCATGGCCCGGGACCGTTTGCGCCTTTTGGCTCACGTATATGATGATGTCGCTAGCATCCATATGACAGAGAACCCAGGCCGACATGACTAGTCGTGAACCCAAAGTGGAACTAACTTACGGGGACAGGCATACATGAATCAACATCGAGCATGTCGATCAGCAGCGTGCGAATCCGGGCTGTAGCACTAGGCTAACAGGACTCCGGTGAACCGGGCTGTAGCAGGCTAGGGAGGACTCCGGATGTCACCGCGTGACATTTCCCTGAAGGGACAGACACAGGAACGGAGTGAATCACATGCCGGCCAGTCAAGTGTTCCGGAGCAGTAGTGCTGGGCAAGCAGGACTCCGGTGAACCAGGCTGTAGCGGACTACTATGGCTCGTGGAAGCACATGACTACATTTCCCCATAAGAGAGGCTACCAAGGATAAAAAATTAGGTTGTCGGATCCCACACATACCAAGCATTTCAATCATACACACAATATACTCGATATGTGTAAATACAACATGGCATCACTACGAAACTCTACGACTCAAAGTATTTATTCAATAGGCTCCGAGGAGCGAGATATTACAAACATGGGTCTCATGACCCAACATTCAGAGCATACAAATCAAGCACATGCGGAAGCTTAACATGTCTGAGTACAGACATCTATAAATGAAAAAGGCTTAGAAGCCTGACTATCTACCAGATCCTACCGAGGGCACGAGATCGTAGCTGAGGTATCAAGCTAAATGTCGGAGTCCACACGGAACTACTAGCGAGATTGACATCTCTCTGCAAAACATAAATTAAGCAAGCGTGAGTACAAATCTACTCAGCAAGACTTACATCAGAACTAACTACATATGCATCGGTATCAACTAGGGGGTGGTGGACTTTAACTACAGCAAGCCAGCTTTGACTCAGTGGTAACCTGAACTACGACTGCAAGCAACTCTTTTGAGGTGGCGCACACGAGTCCACATATTCACCATTCAATACACCACTATGGATCCGCTACCGTCTCCCTACGAGAAGGCCATCCATAGCACTCATACTTATCTTGCGAGTTTTAGAGTATCCACTTTCACTTGTCTATGAACTGTAATAGGCAACCCAGAAGTCCTTTACCGCGGACACAACTATTCGAATAGATCATTTATAACCCTGCAGGGGTGTACTTATTTACACACGCTCTCGCCACTTACCACCATGTAGACGTTGTGTATCTCGGCAATCTTCAAGTGGAAGCCTGGAGAGGGAGTCGGCCACGACCTAACTAATCACACAAGTCTCTAGTCCAGGTTTATCGCCTATTCGGGTTCCATCCGCGAGGAGATCCAGCCGGAGTTTCGCTCACGGCCCCAAACTATGTGTGCAGGGTTCCCGAGACACCAAACGGGCGCCCGGTACACCGTGCCATGGTGTATCTACCACATCATAGCCCACCCCTAGGGTCAACGCTACGCATGGCCGCCAACACATATCCTACAAACACCAGAAACTAGTTGCAACTCTTGGGAGAGGGGAGAGGTGCTTTGGGGAGAGAGAAGAGGAGGGGGAAAGGGTCCTGGGAGAGAGGGGAGAGGTGCAGGGGGTCGAGGGCGTCTCCGTGGCGTCATCTAGGCGCACCGGGGAGGAGCCAGGCAGGCAGGGAGGGAGGAGGTGGCCGGCGCGGGGCGGGAACGCGCCTCCGTTCTCCTGGCAGGGGAGGAAGACGACAGGGAGGAGGCGGTGGTGGGCTGGGCCAGCTACTTGGCTGCACAGTACTGGCCTCTGGGCTGTAGGTAAGCTCCAGGTGAGTGTCTTTCCTTTCTCTTTTGTTTCAGTTTTCAATTTATTTCCTCTCTGTTTTGATTTAGTTTTAGCCACTAAATCATTTTAATAAATTCTGTAGGTTATTATATGGCTTGCTAAAATATATACAAAGCCACTCACAAACTTCCTGAATTATTGAAGTTATATTTAATATATATTAAATATAAATCCAAAGCAAATAATTATTGGATTAATTCAAATGGCCAAAATAAATGTTTCTGAGCTCATAAAAATATTGGTTTGAATTTGAGCTCTTGCCAATAATTCTATAGAATAATAGGAACATTTTATTGTAGTCATTTGAGAAGATTTTTAAAGTTGGTTATGTTTGAACTGATTTGTGAGGGTTTCAACAAACCTCAATTCAACTTCTAGAAATTAGACATGATGCATGGATGCTCTCTTATGCAACTATTGCAAACAATTCTAGGGCTGTGATAGTTGTCAATCCCTTCACGGTCACTTATGAGAGTGAGATCTGATAGAAATAATAAGATAAATATTTTTGGTATTTTTATGATATAGATTGAAAGTAAAGATTGCAAAGTAAAATAGATGGGAAATTTATGTCGGATTTTCGGTTCCGGCAATACCCTTGAGGTTCGAACACTGGGCTGCGCACGAAGATCTCCCCCTCTCTAGCTCAGACACTCAACAATCTCACAGCCTAGCTTGACGGACCCAAAGAACACAAGACACAAGATTTATACTGGTTTGGGCCACCGTTGTGGTTTAATACGCTACTCCAGTGTGGTGTGGTGGATTGCCTCTTGGGCTGAGGATGAAAAATTATAAGGGAAGAACAACCTCATGAGGAGAGGTGTTCTTGTTCTTGGCGAGCTTGTGTGTTTCTTAGATCCTCTCTCGACCCGTCTCCCTAGCTATGGTGGTGGCTAGTCCTATTTATAGAGGCCCTAGTCCTCTTCCCAAATATTGAGCGGGAAGGGATACCACAACAGCCAAATTCGAAGGGAGACAACTAGTACAAGTTATCCTAACAAAATTAGTCTTCGCCTGCCAAAGGCTCTGGTGGTGACGTTGTCTTAGGCTCCATGGTGACCTCCGTCCTGCCGTCCTGCTAGTCTTGGTCTTGTTGCACCGATATCGAAACCTTTGCCTGATGTCTTGGAACTCCTCGCCTGCGCTTGCCTCCTTAGCACCAAAGAGAAAACGAGGACACTGTGCGTGCTGGTGCCCGGCTGGCGCCCGCTTGGTCTTGATCGTCATGGCTTGCGTCATTGGAACCTCGCAAGGTTTGCCTTGCCTTGATCTCTCCGCCCCTCGCGAGCCAGCCTAGTGAGGCCGCCCCTGAGGAGGTCTTGGGTGTTTGCTGGTGAAGATGGGCCGTACAGAGCCGCTGGAGGAGCCATGCTGCGGGCCACAGGCTGGCAAGTCTGGGGACCCCATTCCCAGAATGCCGACAGTAGCCCCCGGGCCCAAGGCGTGGTCGGGCTTGGCTTTGAGGCGAAGCCAAAGGGCAAGTCCGGAGCTCCGCGGGCCCCAACAGACTACGGCCTTGGTTGATGCGTGGCAATTGACTGGACGTGGGCGTCTCCACTTCCCCACGTAGCCTCGGCAATTGCCCGACTTGACAAAAGACTGGTGCGGGCCACACTCATCTTCATTGCTTTCCTCTGCCTTGATCTAGATCCCCTTTCTCGCCCCTTGCTTCTGAAACCTCCAGATCTGCTCCGATCTCCTTCCAAGCTTCTGTCCAATGGCACCCCGAAATACCAAGGTTGACTCACTGCCCGCCTGGTACGAGCCGGGCCTGGAGGCGCCCAATGTCTCGGCGAAGAACCTTGCCGTCACGCAGCTACTGATGGCAGGGGAGAACAACGAGAAGGGGGAGACTATGCTCCCGGCTGGCTCCGCCGTGCCCGAAGCCCCGAAGAGCTTCTTCTACCCCTTCTTCATGGGCAGCATCGCCGGCGGCCTCATTCCCCCCTTCTCCGACTTCTTCTACGCGGTCCTCCAGCACTACGGGTTACATGCTCTTCATCTCCATCCCAACTCCGTTCTTCTCTTGTCCATCTTTGCCTTCTACTATGAGGCGTACGTCGGGGTGATGCGTTCGTGGCATTGCTGCACCACTTCTTCTACCTTTGGATCAGCAAAGGCCACACCGAGGGGTGCGCCAACTTCATCGCATCCAGCAAGGCCAACACGATTTCGAAGACTGGGAAGAAGGCCGATGGCTTGAGGAGCAAGTGGGTTATGATGGATGCCAAGTGTGTCCACCCATGACTGAATCTGCCGATGGGGATGCCCCGGCCTGATGAGGGGTGGTCCTGTGCGAAGCTTACCGACGAGCGGGCTAAGCTGGTGCTGGAGAAGATGAACGCCGACCTGAGGCCGGGCAGCGCGAAGGCGGCAAAACTGACGGGGGCCATGCTCCTGAAGGAATTCTTGGCGCAGCGGGTGGCTCCTCTCCACGGGCGCACGCACCCCCTATGGACGCTTGTGGATGGAGAAGACAAGCTCCGCCTGAGCCTGAAGGCCTTGTTCGACGAGGAGCTGGCCGCGGCCCTCCGTCTCCAGGTCGGAGATGACCAAGAGTATCTACTGAATCCCCACGCTCCCTTAGACGGGCGCGGCCTGGTGCCACCGGCGCCTTCTACGGTCCCTGTGGCAACGGCGACGATGGTCGTATCTTCTGGTGAGTCCCGTAGGGAAGAAGAGGAGGAGGACGAGGACGAGGAGCGCGACCTAGAGGCGGCCCCCGAGGAGATGGGGAAACCTCCCCCTTGCGCAAGGTCGACATCCTTCGCTTCCTGCCTAATAAAGATGGCGAGGACGATATCCTCCCGGAGAAGGGGAAGCCGCCCATGGTCCCGACGAAGAGCAGGTCAGCGTTGCTTTCCTGGGACGATGCTCCTACCTCACCGCCGCCTGGGGCTGCTTCCGGCCCACCTGCAGCCCTTGCTTCTGCTCTCGAAGCGGAGGGACTATGCTACGGTGGATCAGTAAGTGCTCTCGTCCCGCCTTGTTCTTGCTTATGATGCTTTCTTCTGACTCCCCTTCTTCTTGTGCAACTAGGCCTGCGGCGAAGAGGAGAAGGGAGGCCGAGGTGGTACCGCTTGAGCCCAGGTCGCCTCCTGCAGCGTTACCCCTCTCCATGAGTGAAGGTGGAGACGGTTCTCGTGTTTTTTAGCTTGATCCATCTCGTGAGGCGGGGTGGAGCATTCTCGGGACAGGTCAGCCCCCGAGGCCCCGCCGGTTCCGGAGTTGGGCCCCAGAGGCTCAGGAGCCTCCTGCTTCCCAGGCCATGGTGACGACGACGCCTCTTCCTCCTCCTTCTGTCGTGTTGCTGACCCCAGGTTCCTCTGCTTCTCCTGACGTCCTGGTGCGGGCCCTTTCTGAGATGGCCCGGCTGCGAGAAGATCTTCAGGGCTCCGAACCCCTCCTAGCGGCTGGGCCCCTAGAGCTGGTCTCTGGCTGGCTTCATTCTGACGTGTCCGTTCGAGCGGCGCTGAGCCAGGCCGCGGGGACCTCCGAGGGGAGAACTGAGCCGCCGCTCAGGCAACAGCTGCTCGGGAGGCGGCGCTGAAGGACGTCGAGGCCGCCCAAGGTCGCTACCAAGTGCTGGAGGCCGAGCTGAAGGCCTTGCGTGAAGAGGGTGCCGAAGATGCTCGCAGCTGTAAGGCGGAGGAAGAGAGGATGAAGGACTGAGAGGACGCCATCAAGGGTCGCGACGGCGAGCTGGAGTAGTTGGCGCAGGCGTAGGCCGCCGAGCCCGGCCGGCTGGCGGAGCTGGAGCGAAAGGTGCAGGCGGAGAAAGCCCAACTTGATGGCAAGGCAAAGGTTCAGGCCGAGGACCGCACGACATTCGCACTCCTTGAGGAGAGGGCTCGCGAGGCGCTGAAGACACTTTATGAGAAGGGCCTGGAGAAACATCTGGCCACCGATGGGGATGGACCCGCTCAGTTGCTTCCCTACTTGGTCGAGGCGCTTGAGGAAGTCGTGAGCGGCATCGCCCCCATGGCAGAGGAAGAGGCTCGCGTCCTTTCTTCAGTCGCGCTGACGCGCGTCTTCAGCCACCTCCATCTTCACGATCCTGCTGCCGCCTTGACGAGCTGCTGGACCCTGTGGACGACGAGCGATACGCAGCTGCCACCGCAGCCGTGAAGGGTCAGGTGGAGGCCCTGATGCAGAGGTTCCGTGCCTTCGACCGGCGGTACAGGTGAAGGCGACGCCACCCAAGAGGGGGCACCTCTTGCGGGCGCCGGCGGTGTCAAGGGATGACTGGCTTGCGGCTCCTTTCCTGTTGAAACTCCTGCAGCATGTAGCGTGCCTTGTGGAGGCATTTAAACTTGTGTTTGGTATTCGGAGAACAATATGTCTTGTAATATTTGCTTTGAGATTTTGCGATTTCCTTCCCATTTGCTTTACGTTCTACGTCGGCAGAGCCCGACCCCGCGCATACCTCAGCCGCCACTGGGCCGACCCGATCACTAGGACAGACCAAGGAGTGAGGGGCTACGTGGTCAGTTAGGCTCCTAAGTCGCGATGCTCAGGAGTCCCCCTTGACACGCAAACAACTTGTGGTAAGGAGATGCAAAGGTAGGTCTAGTGTTCTACGTTGGCAGAGCCCGACCCCGCGCATACCTTAGCCGCCATTGGGCCGACCAGATCACCAGGACGGACCAAGGAGTGAGGGGCTACGTAGTTAGTTAGGCTTCTGAGTCGCGATGTTCAGGAGTCCCCCTTGACATTCAAATGACCTTCGTACCTTAGCTCCGCTTGGGAGGGCGCGCGATGACCAGGTCCGAGGGACCTGGCGGGGTGGCGTACGCTTGGGCGTGACCCGAGCGCAACCCCTGTGCCCAGCCCCCTCGCGCGACTCTCCCAAGGGGACATGTTGTGATGAGGCCAGACACCGAGCCCGGAGGCTCCCTGAGGTTGGTACGGCCGTGAGGCCGTCCTTAGTTGTTTATCACCAAGACGGACCATGGCGCTGCCGCACTTGCATGGGCATAGCTGCTCCTCGGCAGTGTCAACTGCCAGCGCGGAGCATGGTGCTTCCGCTGGTACGTGGGATGGGGCTCCCTCTAAGTGGAGCCCCCGGGGCGTGTACAGCCCCGCCCTAACAGGTGGCTTGCATGACCGGGCTAGAGGAGGTGTACTGGGCACTCATGAGCCAGCGTAGGACTCATGAGGGCCTACCTCAAGGTGGGTTGCGCCCGGTCTTGATTCTTGATGGTTGTGGCGCTTCTGCGAGATGGTTAGACAACCCGCACCGAGTGGATTTCCTGAGGCTATCGTACGAGAAGGCCAAGCACCAATGACCCCAGGAGGTGACATGAACGGGGCCGGCTCGCCAGATAGAGTTCAGCCGTTGGATTTATCGATGCTGCAAGGACGGGCCCGAGCACAGACGTCGTGCCTAGCCTTCTTATGCGAAGGGTCCTGAAGAAAGGCAATCGGCGCACGATTCCCTTGGTGGGTGACAATCAAGCAGGTGATAACCATAAATAGATTATGCATGAGAAGCAAACTGGCTCAAGTAAACACAGGAACGATACATGCCACTGGGTCGGACCCAAGCGGCCTGGGGATGATGTTGCCGGAGGGGCGCCCCGAGCAGAGTGAACTGAAGATGCAAGCACATACATGCCGCAGGGACGGACCCACGCGGCCTAGGAATGATTCAGCCCAAGGGGCGCTCCCAGCTAAATGGACTTGGAGAGATGTCACCTGGTTTGGCTGTTGAAGGGGTGTTAGGGCAGCTGAAGACACGTAGCGAAGAAGTCGCTCCTCACGAGCTGCCGGGGCCTTGAGCCTCGGGATGCTCTGGAGGCATGGGCGGCCTTTGGAGGACCGTCTCCATCTCCACCAGGACTGCGTGATGCCTGTCCTCTTGACCCACCATGACGGTCGGCAGGCCGAAGGGCATGCGAACGTAGCTATGAGGTGGACCCTCGTAGCGTCCAACACACGAAGGCCAGAAGCGCTCTTGAGATTTGGCCTGGTTGAGCCCTGGGATGTCGATGCAGACGCGCAGCTTACCACCCTCGCCTGGGTGGGGAGCAACGCTAGGTGGGCGGCGGTCGCCACGTATTGTTCTTGCTTCCTGAAGCTCCTGATATGCCTTGTCGATGAAATCCTAAGCGCCAGGTGCTCTCCGCTTGGCGCCCTCTTGAGGGAAATGTGTCGTGAAGCACGCCTCCACATGGTGCCTGAGCGCCTCCCTCGAGATGCCGGCCAGGTCTGAGGCCCTCTAGAAGAGAGCCCCCAAGCCCTGCTCGAGGACGGCGCCGGGTGCGCCTCCCTATGCAAGGGAGGGAGGCGCCCCAGGAGCGGGCGTAGATCCTGAAGTGGTGCCGCCGGAGGTGCCGCTCCCTTGAGGCCCAGTGTGGAGCAGCTGCTTCTTCTTCTTGGGGTTGGCCTCAGGAGGGTACTGTGCTGCGTTGCTGTCGGGATCTTCGAGTGATGCATCTTGGAAGGCGTTCTCAAGGGAGCACACCACATCTCATTCTTCACAGGGGATGGTGATAATTCCGCCGCTTCCGGGCATCTTGAGGAAATTGTAGCCATGGTGGGCGACTACAATGAATTTGGCCAGCGCTGGGTACCCGAGGATGGCATTGTACGGCAGACGGATGTGGGCGACGTCAAAGTCGATGAGCTTGGTGTGGTAGTTGTTGCGTTGACCGAAGGTGGCAGGGAGACGAACTTGCCCTATCGGGGTGGTAGAGCCGTCAGTCACTCCTGAGAAAGGCTTGGTAGGTTGGAGCTGATCGTATGGCACTTGAAGGCTATCTAAAGTCTCAATAGACGGGACATTGAGCCCTGCGCCGCCGTCGATGAGGGGCTTGGTAACTTGGACATTGCTGATGACGGGTGAACAAAGCATCGGGAGAACGTCGGCCGCTACAGTGCACTTGAGCTGGTCTGCTGAGCTAAAGGTGATGGCATTCTTGGACCATCTGAGCGGGCGTGTGGCCTCGAGCCCAGGGAGTACTACGTTCACCTCACGAGCAAACTGCTTGAAGACTCGCTGAGAAGCTGGGGCTTGAGCTCCACCCAAGATACAGGCGATAGCTCGCGGCTCTTGGAAGCCCCCAGCCCCCTCGTCATGTTGATGGTCGTCGTTCCTTCTTGGTGGCAGCAGCGGAGGGAGACCAGGGTTGCCTTGAGGACGGTCCTCATGAGGCTGGTCCCTCCAGGCACCCTCACGAGGTTGGTCCTGCCAATGATCCTCGCGAGGTTGGTCACGCCACTCCTGGTGGGGCCCACGGTCGTCCCAACGTCCTCCACCATGTCCACCTCCTCGGCCGTAGCCCCGGTCATTGCGCTTGGGGTGTCAACCAAAGCGTCCATCTCGAATGGCCCTGAGCTCTTGACAGTCATTTGTGTTGTGCGTGCGTACGTATTGGAAGGCGCAGAACGTGCGACTGCCCTTGGATGACTCGATAAGATCTCGGCCGCGCTTGGTGTCTGGTTCTGCGGCGAGCACGACCATTCCTTTGCGCTTCACATCCTTGGTCTTGGCCTTCTTCTCCTCTGGATCCGCAGTAGGAATCTCGAGGAGGGAGAGGTGCCCCTCCTCAGCTCTTGCACACTTGGTCACGATGTTGAACAGCTCCAAGGTCGTGCACGACTCTTCACAGATGGCGAGCTCCTCCTTCATCTTGACATCGCAGACGCCGTCGGAGAACGCTGAGATGATAGTCTCATCCGTTACCTTGGGGATCTTGATTCACGCGTTGTTGAAGCATTGGATGTATTTCTGTAGGGTTTCTACTGGTTGTTGCTTGATGCGGCGCAGGTCACCCGCAACCGGGGGGCGGTCGCGCGTGCCTTGGAAGTTGGCGATGAAGCGGTTGCGCTTCTCGCCCCAGGAGGAGATCGAGCATGGGGGCAGGTTCAGGAGCCATGAGCGGGCACCGTCCTGGAGAGCCATGGGAAACTAGTTCGCCATGACCTTTTCATCACCGTTGGCTTCTTTGATGCTTAGCTCGTAGAGATGCAGAAACTCCGCAGGGTCGGGGGTGCCGTCGTAGTGAGGAGGCAGATCTGGCTTGAACTTGCCCGGCCAGACGACGCTGGACAACTCAGGAGCGAAGGCGCGACAGCCCGCCGTGGCTACCGGGGCCCGTCGTGGAGGCAGAGCTTGGTAGTTGTGCCCCTGCGCCGCCACGGCACGCGGCGCATGGCCCTGTCGCAGCAAGCAATCCTGGCGCAGCGGAGGTGGGAGTGGTGGAGTGTTTCCTTGTGGTCGGGGAATCTCTTGGCAGCTTCTTTCTTCGTGTGTGGGCACGTGGCGCGGTGGGTCGTGCCGCGGGGCCGCACACCTTGGAGCGAGGGCGCCGTCCTGATGTGGGAGAGGAGGAGGCGCACCGTGAGCTGCACGCCTTGGGCGAGGGCGCCGTCTTGTTGCGGAGGAGGTGGAGGCCCTCCGTGAGCCAAATCGCCCACAGCTGGGGGCGGGCGAGGCAGTGAGAGTGATGGTGCAGGAGAGCCTCCTACGGCACTGACGAGCTCGGTGATGTGGTCCAGCCAGTCCTCGTAGAGATCATCGACTGGACAGTAGTGCAGGAGCTCGCGCGCCATGAGCAGCGCGGCCTGCGCATCTGTGGGCGCACGACGAGCGTGAGATGACGAGCCGGCCGGAGTCAGTGACGGGGTGGCGGTGTGGCCGTCACGGCGCACGGAGGGATGCAGCAAAGAGGCTTGCTGCTCGTTTTCCACCGAACCGGTGACGATGTTGGTGGCGGGTGACGGAGAATGGTGGGGAGGCTCGCCTACTAGGGCCGTCTGAGCGACGCGGGCGGCGAGAGCGGCTCGGCGCTCCGCGCGAGCCTGGTGAGCGTTGGCCATGAGTTTGGTAGAGCGATGAAGTGTGGATCGACGAAGAAGAAGGCTATGACGCACCCGTACCTGGCACACCAAATGTCGGATTTCGGGTTCCGACAAAACCCTTGAGGTTTGAACACTGGGGTGCGCACGAAGATCTCCCCCCTCTCTAGCTCGCACACTCAACGATCTCACAGCCTAGCTCGACGGACCCAAAGAAGACGAGACACAAGATTTATACTGGTTCGGGCCACCATTATGGTGTAATACGCTACTCCAGTGTGGTGTGGTGGATTGCCTATTGGGCTGACGAGAGGGAAGAATAGCCTCCTGAGGAGAGGTGTTCTTGTGCATTGTGAGCTTGTGTGTTTCTTGGATCCTCTCTCGACCCGTCTCCCTAGCTATGGTAGTGGCTAGTCCTATTTATAGAGGCCATGGTCCTCTTCCCAAATATTGAGCGGGAAGGGATCCCACAATGGCCAAATTTGAAGGGAGACAACTAGTACAAGTTATCTTGACAAAAGTAGTCTTCGCCTACCAAAGGCTCTGGTGGTGATGCCGTCTTCGGCTCCACGGTGACCACCGTCCTGCCGTCCTACTGGTCTTGGTCTTGTTGCACCGATATGGAAACCCTTGCCTGATGCCTTGGAACTCCTCTCCTACGCTTGCCTCCTTAGCACCAAAGAGGAAACGAGGACCATGTGCACGCTGGCGCCCGCCTGATTTGATCGTCATGGCTTGCGTCATTGGAACCTCGCGAGGTTTGCCTTGCCTTGATCTCTCCGCCCCTCGCGAGCCAGCCTGGTGAGGCCACCCCTAAGGAGGTCTTGTGTTGTCCGCCTCGCGAGACTTGTCCCCTCATGAGGGTCTTGGGTGTTTGCTGGTGAAGATGGGTCGTACGGGGCCGCTGGAGGAGCCACGCTATGGGCCGTAGGCAGGCAAATCTGGGGACCCCCATTCCCAGAATGCAAAAACTTATATGATAAAAGATAGACCCGGGGGGCATAGGTTTCACTTGTGGATTCTCTCAAGATATCATAAGAATTACGGTGGGTGAACAAATTACTATCGGGCAATTGATAGAAAGGTGCATAATTATGAGAATATCTATGCATGATCACGTATATAGGCATCACGTCCGCGACAAGTAGACCAAAATAATTCTGCATCTACTACTATTACTCCACACATCGATCGCTATCCAACATGCATCTAGAGTATTAAGTTCATAAGAATAGAGTAACACATTAGGCAAGATGACATGATGTAGAGGGATAAACTCAAGCAATATGATATAAACCCCATATTTTTATCCTCGATGGCAACAATACAAGACAGGCCTTGCTGCCCCTACTGTCACTAGGAAAGGACACCGCAAGATTGAACCCAAAGCTAAGCACTTCTCCCATTGCAAGAAAGATCAATCTAGTAGGCCAAACCAAACTTATAATTCGAAGAGACTTGCAAAGATAACAAATCATACATAAATGATTCCAGGGAAGAATCAAATATTGTTCATAGATAATCTTGATCATATACCCACAATTCATCCGATCTCGACAAACACACCGTAAAAAGAATTACATCAAACAAATCTCCAAGAAGATTGAGGAGAACTTTGTATTGAGATCCAAAGAGAGAGAAGAAGCCATCTAGCTAATAACTATGGACCCGAAGGTCTGTGGTAAACTACTCACTCCTCATCGGAGAGGCTATGGTGTTGATGTAGAAGCCCTCCATGATCAATTCCCCCTCCGGCAAAGCTCCAGAAATGGCCCCAAGATGGGATCTCTTGGGTACAGGAGGTTGCGGCGGTGGAAATAGGGTTTCGTGGTGCTCCTGGATGTTTTCGGGGTATATATGGATATATATAGGACGAAGAAGTATGTCGGTGGAGCTGCGAGGGGCCCACGAGGGTGGGGGATGTCTACTCCAAGTCCCCTAGATCACGTTTGTTCCAAAAATAACTCTCCCGAAGGTTTCATTCCGTTTGGATTCCGTTTGATATTCCTTTTCTGCGAAACACTGAAATAGGCAAAAAAAAACAACAATTTGCACTGGGCCTTGGGTGAGTAGGTTAGTCCCAAAAATAATATAAAAGTGTATAATAAAGCCCATTAAACATCCAAAATAGATAATATAATAGCATGGAACAATAAAAAATTATAGATACATTGGAGACGTATCAAGCGGCGCTGGGCTTGGAAGTATTTTTGTTTTGCGTATTTTGGGTCAAAGTTTGACCACATACTGTATTTGACAAGCAAAATGTGAATGCATGTCACCAAAAATTGTATCGTTTGGTTCATGTCTGAACGTACTTTCAAATTATATTATTTTTGTAATGTATAACATATATTTTATTTGTGAAAATCATGGTCAATTATGACCCAGAATAAAAGGGAAACTGGTTAACGTGGGGTCACTTTCTTAATTGGAGGGTAAATAGATTTTGATTTTGATCCAGTCACAGCGCGCCGGCCCTCTCGTCCAATCCTAAATCGCTGCCGCACGCTCCTCTCCCTCTTTTCCATTGCAAAACCACCTCCTGTCCTCTCCATCTTCTCCATTCCAAAACCACCGTCTCGCTTCTCCCTCTTCTCCATTGCAAAACCACCCCCTCTCCTCTCCACCTTCTCCAGTGCAAAACCACTATATCGGCTCTCCCTATTCACTATTGCAAGACCACCATCTATCCTCCCATCTTCCAAAGCTAGCTCCAGACCTCTCTGAAGGACATCTATGGGGAGGATGCAGCAGTGAATCGGGCAGATCGCCGGCAGTGACCAGGGAAAGGTAGCCAGGTTGAAGGAGATCATTACTTGGTTTGACAATGAGTGGGAGATTTTGAGGACGGTGAGGGCCATGTGGCAATGTATGCGAAAGAGCGAGATGGCGGCGATGTACTCCTCAGCGGCAGTCACGCCGCAGTCCTTCGAGTTCATCTTGTATCTCCTCTGGGCGATGGAGCAGAATGATTCGCCCGAGGCGAAAGTCAGGCGGAGGTGGTGGGCATATAGGTCTAAGGTCAAGCATCCATAGGATAACGAATCAATTGACTATGGTGTGCCGATCGTGAGGGTGCAGAGCCAGCTGTCGCGGTTCTAACTCTGACAGTGATGTAGGGGGGTGTGTATGGAGAGGCTAGATCTCAGCTATTGGGAAGTTGTAAGAACGCAAAGATGTACGAGTTCAGGCCCTTCGCGGAGGAAGTAATAGCCCTATGTCTCGGTGCCCGGAGGCGGTCGATTGGATTATAGGCGTGTGAATAACAGGGGTGCGAACCCTTGATACCGAGGTGGGGGTGGCTTATATAGAGTTCGCCAAGACCCCGGCCAGCCCACGTTACCAAGGGTTCAATGTACATTAATGCGGGGCATTACTGGTAACGCTGGTAATAAAATGCTATAATGACCATAAAGACTACTTAATAGCCGACCGTTTGCCTGCGGAGTGACTTTAGGTCTCTTGGCCAGTCGAGTGGTTGGCTTCATGGTCGAGTGATAGCTTCTTGGTCGAGTGAGATACCTTCAAGTCGATTGAAAGATAACTTCTTCTAGGGATGTCCTTGGGTAGGGTTCTTTTGGACAGGTCCGTCCCCCTACCCAGGTACATAGCTTCATCATTAGCCCCCGAATGGATCGAGGTTAGAGTGGGGAAAGAGTTGGTGATCTTTCCGACTGGTTCTTTGGGTTACCTGAGTGCCTCGTTTTGGGTCGACCGTCACGGATGACGTCATCAACCTCTTTCAGTCGCCTTGATCCATTCTAGGCCTTTTCTCCAGTGAATTTCTTTACCTGTTACATACCGAGTGCCGGCGCGAGCAGGGTCTTCTGTTTTGGCAAGTTGTTCTGTAGCCCGTGGATGTCGCGGGATTCGGATTTTGGGAAGCACGTGGGATGGGAGTGGCCGCAGTAATCGGAAGCGATAAAGCGGAAGCTCCTCGATTTCCACGCCACCTTTTTCGCCACGTACCATGCGCATGTCTGCTGCGGGATTTGGCTGGATCGCCTGGGCCTACCAGTCAGCCACTCGGGAGCGACCTCTTATAAATCGCCGGCTCGGGGTTTCTAACCAGTGCGCTTTCTTCTTCCTTTCTGCCTTCACAAGTTCCGCCGCCACCTCTGCTCTCACCCTAGCGCCACAGGCTCGTGCGAGACTTGCCGGCGACGATGGCGAAGGACATGACCTCTGCTCTCGAGCGCGCGAAGAAGGCGGCGGCGCAGGGGAAAGGGAAGAGGTCTGCTTGGGGCGGATCCTCCTCAAGGTCTGCTCTGCCCTGGGGCTGGATCTAAAGCGATTGGATGCCGTCGGTGATCCGGCAAGAGGATCTCGATGACATGGTCGAGGGGGGAGTCATTCCCCATGAAGCTGCGCGTCTCCCGGGGAGAGAGATCGAGCCGCAGCCCCGCGATGGTGAGTGCGTGCTTCTAGCCACCCATATCGACCGTGAGTTTTCTCTGCCGCCCCATCCTTTTTTCCGGAGCTTCTTGAACTTCTTCGGAGCGCAGCTCCTCCACTTCACTCCAAACTCCATCATATACCTTGCTGCTTTCATTTCCATGTGTGAGGGTTTCTTGGGTTGCCGCCCCCATTCGGGACTCCTCAAGCATATCTTTACCTGCCGCTCTCAGTCGGTTAAGAAGGCCAAGTCAAGTTAAGAAGGTACTCGCCTAAGTCTCTAAGTGGGAGAACTTAGGCGAGTACTGGACTGCAGCTAAGCCCCTGAGTGGGAGGATTGCTCTCACTCGGTAGGATTTTTGAACACTTAGGCAAGCACTGGGCTGCAGCTAAGCCTCCGAGTGGAAGTCTGGCTCTCCACTCGGTAGGATTTTCAAACTTAGGCGAAACGGATTCGTGGCTAAGTCACCCACTGGGGGATTTCGTATGCAAACAAAAGTGACAGCAATTATTGGAACACTCTTGCCTTTGATAAAAATGAACTGCAATTTTTTTTCTTATTACATCTCGTCTAAGGGAGGACTCAAGTGTAAAAGGGGTGGAGTAGTTCCGCATTCCAAACTCGCGGCTCGTCGATCTGGCGATCAACATTGTAGAGGTGATACGCTCCATTGTGGAGGACTCTGGTGACGATGAAGGGGCCTTCCCATGTAGGGGCAAGCTTGTGTGGTTTCTGTTGATCCACTCGGAGGACCAAATCTCCTTCTTGGAAGGCTCGACTCTTTACATTGCTGGCGTGGAATCGACGCAAGTCCTGCTGATAAATGGTCGACCTGATCATGGCCATCTCCCTCACTTCTTCTAGGAGGTCGACTGCGTCTTGCCGGGCTTGTTCTGCTTCGTATTCGGTATAAAGCTCGACTCGGGGTGCGTTGTGAAGAAGATCACTCAGCAGAACTGCCTCGGCAACATAAACCAGAAAGAATGGAGTTCTTCCAGTCGACTGGTTTGGGGTGGTCCTCAATCCCCATAGAACTGACGGAAGCTCGTCGACCCAAGCACCTGCCACATGCTTCAGATCACGCATCAGTCGAGGCTTTAGTCCTTTGAGAATCAGACCATTTGCCCTCTCTGCCTGTCCATTCGACTGGGGATGTGCGACCGATGCATAGTCGACTCGTGTGCCCTGAGAGGCGCAAAAAGCTCTGAACTTTTCTGAATCAAAGTTCGACCCATTGTCAGTGATGATGCTATGCGGGACTCCATATCTGAATGTTAGCCCTCTAACGAAGCTGATAGCAGTGCAAGCATCAAGATTCTTGATGGGCTTAGCTTTGATCCACTTGGTAAACTTGTCGACTGCCACAAGCACATGAGTGAAACCGCTCCTGCCTGTTCTCAGTGGACCAACCATGTCCAGTCCCCAGACAGCAAAGGGCCAGACGAGCGGAATGGTCTTCAGGGCTGATGCAGGCTTGTGTGACATGTTGGAATAGAACTGGCACCCTCCACACTTGTCGACTATCTCTTTTGCCATCTCATTTGCTCTTGGCCAGTAAAATCCCGCTCGGTATGCTTTGGCCACAATGGTCCGAGATGACGCATGGTGACCACAGGTCCCCGAGTGGATGTCATCAAGGATTATCCGACCTTCTTCTGGTGTTATGTACTTCTGACCGATTCCAGTCGCGCTTTCTCTATACAACTGTCCCCTTATGACTGTGAAGGCTTTGGATCGGCGGACGATCTGTCTAGCCTCTTCTTCGTCCTCCGGGAGTTCTTTCCTTAGGATATACGCGATGTACGGTATCGTCCAGTCGGGGGTGATTGCCAGGACTTCCATGATTAGGTCGACCACAGCAGGGACTTCGACTTCAGTCGGATCTGTGGCACTTTTCGGTTGCGGGGCTTCTTCTGTAAAAGGATCCTCCTAAACTAACCGCGAGCGGATGTGCTCCAAAAACACATTGCTGGGAATGGCTTCCCTCTTGGAGCCTATCTTTGCCAGATTATCAGCTGCTTGATTTTTCTGTCGGGGGATGTGATGAAGCTCTAACCCCTCAAATTTCTTTTCTAGCTTTCTCCCTGCATTGCAATAACCAGTCATTGCCGGACTTCTGACGTCCCACTCCTTCATCACCTAATTAACCACCAAATCCGAGTTGCCATAGACCATGAGGCGAGGGACGCCGAGTGAAATGGCCATGCGCAACCCGTACAAAAGTGCTTCATATTCTGCTTCATTATTGGAGGAATCGAAGTGAATCTGGAGAACATATCTGAGCTTATCTCCTCGGGGGAGACCAATACTACCCCAGCACCGGAACCATTCAGCATCTTAGATCCATCGAAGAACATGGTCTAGTGCTCCGAGTGAACTTGAGTCGGAAGCTGCTGTTCGATCCACTCGGCGACAAAATCTGCAATTGCTTGGGACTTGATAGCCTTCTTTGCTTCAAACTTGATATCTAGGGGAAGGAGTTCAATCGCCCACTTTGCCACTCGACCAGTTGCATCTCTGTTATGCAGAATCTCTGACAATGGGGCGTTGCTGACGACTGTAATGGAGTGGTCAGAGAAGTAGTGTGCAACCTTCTTCGTGGTCATATAAATCCCGTATACAAGCTTCTGATAATGAGGATATCTTTGGTTTGAAGGTGTCAAGACTTCAGACACATAATATACTGGGCGCTGAACTCTGAAGGCCTTTCCTTCTTCTTCCCGTTCGACCGTAAGTACTGTACTGACAACTTGTCCTGTGGCTGCAATGTAAAGCAGCAAAGGCTCTTTACTGATTGGGGCAGCAAGCACCGGCTGGGTGGAGAGCAGAGCTTTGAGGTCTGCAAACACTGCATCAGCTTCTGGAGTCGACTCGAACTTGTCAGACTTTTTCATCAGTCGGTAAAGAGGCAACGCCTTTTCACCGAGACGAGAAATGAATCGACTTAGAGCGGCCAAGCAACCTGTAAGCTTCTGGACATCGTGCACACGCACAGGGTGCTTCATCCGGAGTATGGTGCCAATTTTCTGGGGATTGGCGTCGATTCCTCGTTCGGAAACGAGAAAACCGAGTAACTTTCCACCCGGAACTCCGAATGTGCACTTTGATGGATTAAGCTTGATATCATACCCCCTGAGGTTGGCAAAGGTTTCAGCAAGGTCAGTCAGCAGGTCAGAACCTTTCCGTGACTTGACCACAATATCATCCATGTATGCTTCCATGTTCCGATTGATCTGAGTGAGCAAACACTTCTGAATCATCCTCATGAACGTGGCTCCAGCGTTCTTGAGGACGAAGGGCATGGTGACATAACAGAAGCACCCGAATGGAGTGATGAAAGCTGTTTTGATCTCATCGGGTCCATACAGACGGATCTGATGGTACCAAGAATAGGCGTCTAGAAAAGATAATCACTCACACCCCACGGTCGAGTCGACTATTTGGTCGATGCGAGGGAGAGGAAAATGATCTTTCGGGCAGGCCCGATTGATATGTTTAAAGTCGATGCACATGCGAAGCGACTTGTCCTTCTTGGGGACCATGACAACATTGGCGAGCCACTCGGAGTGGTAGATCTCTCGGATGAACTCCGCTGCTAAGAGCCGAGCCACCTCCTCCCCAATAGCTTTCCTCTTCTGGACGGCAGACCATCGAAGATGTTCTTTCACAGGCTTGAACTTTGGGTCGACTCGTAGACGGTGCTCAGCCAGCCCCCTGGGAATCCCAGGCATGTCAGAAGGCTTCCATGCGAAGATGTTCTAGTTCTCACGGAGGAACCGGATGAGCGCTTCTTCCTATTTGGAGTCGAGCATCTTCGAGATGTCAGTCGGGGCAGCCTCGCGGTCGGTCGGGTGGATGTGAACTGCCTTTGTTTCACCGGTCGACTGAAAAGCTGACTCTGAAGTGGGCTTCTTAGCTCGTAGCAACTCACTCGGATCTGCAGTCTTCTGATACTCTTGTAGCTCAACTACTGCCATCTGAGCGTCAACAATCTTTGAGCCTTTCTGAAAGCACTCTTCTGCTTTCTTCCGATTTTTTGTAATAGTGATCACACCTTTGGGACCAGGCATCTTCAACTTGAGATACACATAACATGGCCGGGCCATGAAGCGTGCATAAGCTGGCCTGCCCAAAATGCCATGATAAGCACTTTGGAAGTCCACAACCTCGAATGTCAACTTTTCCTTGCAGTAATTCTTCGAATCACCGAAAACCACATCAAGAGCAATCTAGCCGAGTGATTCGGCTTTCTTCCCAGGAATGACTCCGTGGAAGCTCATGTTGCTGGTACTGAGCCTGGACATCGGAATGCCCATCCCTTTCAGTGTTGCAGCATACAGTATGTTCAGGCCACTGCCACCATCCATCAGGACTTTGGTCAGTCGAGTGCCTTCGACAACTGGGTCGACCACCAAAGCTTGCCTCCCAGGGGTGGCAATGTGCGTGGGGTGATCAGACTGGTCGAATGTTATGGCAGTCTGAGACCATATTCACTTCACGATTATTGACTTTCAGTCGACTTTTGCTTTCGACATTAGCAAAAATCATCAAGGTGGAATTGACTTGGGGGTATCCGTCGTCACTATCATCCTTGTCCTCAGCTCTGTTTGGCTCTTTTTCCTTATCTTTGGGCTGCTTGCCCTGAAACTGCTGGATCAGGAGCCGGCACTGTCGAGTGGTATGCTTTGGGAAAATAAAATTACCCTCTTCATCTTTCTTGGTGTGGATGTGACATGGCAGATCCAAAACATCATTTCCATCTTGATCCTTGACGTTCTAGGGCTTCCAGGTGCCCTTGGCCTTTCCCTTGAAATTTCCCTGGGTTACGGCCAGGGCCTCCCCAGGGGCGGCTGGCTCGGCCTTCCGCTTCTGTTTCCGACTGGAGTTTCCTCCGGTTTCTTGGGCGACTGCCTTTTGCTTGCCACTCCGGAGGCGATCTTCATCCTCGCCATTGGCGTATTTGGTGGCAATCTCCATCATCCGATTCAGAGACATCTCTCCAGTTCGACCGAACTTCAGATTCAATTCTCTGTACCTAACGCCTTCTTTGAAGGCGCAAACTGCTTGATGATCTGGAACATTCTCAACCGTGTGATGCAGTGTGATCCACCTCTGGATGTAATCCCTCAGTGTTTCATTCGGTTTCTGCATGCAAGACCGCAACTCTGTAAGGCCTGCAGGTCGCTTGCATGTTCCCTTAAAGGTTGTGACAAACACTCGGGAGAGGTCCTCCCAAGTGTAGATGCTGCTGGGTGCTAACTGATCTAGCCACGCTCTGGCTGAGCCCTCTAGCATGAGAGGCAAATGCTTCATGGCCACCTCATCATTGCCACTGCCAATCTGTACAACCACTCGGTAATCTTCGAGCCAAGTGTCAGGCTTAGATTCACCGGTGAACTTGCTGACTCCAGTCGCCAACCTGAAGTTGAGGGGTATCACTACGGCCCTGATGGCTCGACTGAAACACTCTGGCCCTGAAACACGCACTTACTGCTGGGAGGCGCATCTCTGTCATGGCCTTCTCGGTGAGCTCTGTTCCGGTCGACCAGACCCTGAACGAGGATGGATCTCACATCAAAGCCTGGGTCCCTGGGGTCGACTGGAATCCTCTGCCCAACACTATGAGGGCGTCTATCATCTCGCTGTCGAGGCGCATATGACCCACTCCTCAGAGGAGGGGTTGGCACTCGAAGTCGATCCTCACGGTCGAATCGGTGATCATACTGCTCATTTCTCCTGTACTGATCATGCCGGTCTCCACGTCCCTCACGCCTCGGGGGCGATCTCGGGCTGTGAGCCGACTGGACTGTATCCGTTGCAACAGATCGATTGTGGATCCTATTCCGCGACTGGGAAACAGCGGAATTCTGGTTCCCCGCCGCCCGAAGCAGTGCTCTGATCTGCAACAAGCGTCTGCCAGCCTCTGACTGGGAGGGCTGGATTGACTCTGCTATACGGGCCGCGGCGGCCAAATTCTGAACTGGGGTTCGATATACCTGCGTCGGGGGGAAGAGCTGACGTCGACTGGACTCAGGAGCTTGCTGACGCGCTTGCTCGTCGAGTATTCGCTGGAGATTCTCCAGTCGAGTGCGCTCGGCCAAGTTAGCCAAGCGCGCGTCCTCCAAGGCCCGGGCCTCGGGGGTTTCTCCGACGATAGGAGTGTGGAGTGCGTCTATGTTCCGGCGGCGAAGCTCCTCTCGCTGCAATGCCGTGAGAGGTTCGGGGAGATACTTGTCGTGGGGATGCGACGGATCGCCCCCACCCACGCCTCCCTCAGCGCGAGGGAAACCTAGAGGACTGTGTGCTCCATCAACCGCCAGGACCTCAGCCGCCGGGTCGCTGCTGCCACAGTCGGATGCGGTCTCCGCGAAGCCAGTCGATAGGTCGAACAGGCCGCAGAGGGATTCGTCGGCCTCGATTGCCGCGACTTGTGGGGCGGCCGACTGGCGGGCCACGGCATGCTTCACCAACCTTTGAAGTCTCGACCTACCGGAGTGCTTGCGCCGGCGGGAGACAGAACGGGGAGACGAAATGGGGGCCGACCCATACTGGTCACCACGAACGCATGCGCGCAAATGCGTCGCGCCGCGGACGGGGAGCGCGTCGGTGTCGAGTGGAGCCTCCTGAAGCCAAGCGGAGTCATCTGCGATGAATGTGAGCGCGCCGAGACGGATCTCGCGGCCCTCCACCAAAACTCCGCATGAAACCATGATCAAAGGGATCGGAAGAATCGCAACTTCTCCAATTAAGCGCTAAGATTCCGGCCCCACGGTGGGCGCCAACTGTCGTGGTTCTAAATCTGACAGTGATGTAGGGGCTGTGTATGGAGAGGCTAGATCTCAGCTATTGGGAAGTTGTAAGCACACAAAGATGTACGAGTTCAGGCCCTTCACGGAGGAAGTAATAGCCCTACGTCTCGGTGCCCGGAGGCGGTCGATTGGATTATAGGCGTGTGAATAACAGGGGTGCGAACCCTTGATACCGAGGTGGGGGAGGCTTATATAGAGTTCGCCAAGACCCCGGCCAGCCCATGTTACCAAGGGTTCAATGTACATTAATGCGGGGCGTTACTGGTAATGCTGGTAATAAAATGCTATAATGACCATAAAGACTACTTAATAGCCGACCGTTTGCCTGCGGAGTGACTTTAGGTCTCTTGGCCAGTCGAGTGGTTGGCTTCATGGTCGAGTGATAGCTTCTTGGTCGAGTGAGATACCTTCAAGTCAATTGAAAGATGACTTCTTCTAGGGATGTCCTTGGGTAGGGTTCTTTTGGACAGGTCCGTGCCCCTACCCTAGGTACATAGCTTCATCACCAGCCGGAGCCACAAGAGTATTCGTTCTCCCATCGCGAGAGGCGGCCAGATGGCACGACATCACTTCCCCGCCATTCTCCACGGTTCCCTTGACACTTGCCTCGTTTCAACAACGGCGGAAGAGTTTAAGGTAAGCTAAGTAGGTCATTTCTTAAGATAAATATGCATTTGTTAAGAAAAATACTTGTGAAGACTTACCATCATCACGGAGGTGAAGGACACTCTTGTGCCAGACAAAGAAGGACCGGTCGGGGTTGCGCATGTGCCAGACGGAGAAGGATCGGTCGATGCTTGTCAGCAGGCATGCTGCACCAAAGATCATTTGCAATGTCTTGTTACCATGATGCAACTGAAATGTGAATACTAGTAACTAATGACCATTCAAATGAAACTCACCGTCGGTGCTATACCAATCTGAGGCATCGGCGGAGGGGTCTGACCGTTGTTCTCGCACACGGTATGCACATTTTGTTTTCATGAGCCAGTCATATTAGTTAGTAATGAAACGAACATTACGTGCGTACTTTGGATAATATGAGGAGGAACTTACCACAAGGAGCTTGTATAGGGCCCAGGGAGACACGTTGTTCCGGTTCCTCTCCGCCTCCAACAGACTATCCATCCTCTCCACCAAGTCTCTCTCCCTCTCCGCCGCCTACCTGTTTGCCTCTGCCAGAAGCACCTGGGCCCTAGCCTCAATGGCGAGCTCCATTGGCCGTGCTCGAGGCCTTATCTCAGGATTGGAGCTCGTCTGGAGCTTCTTGATCTCCGGGAGAGTTCTACGACAACGTATCAGTCCATCCCCAATGGCTACCGAGCCATCGTACCTCCCGCCACTAGATAGCATCATGATCTCTGGATCAAAAGGACTCTGGCTCGGGTTGAAGTCCTCCCCTTTCCTCCTCTTCCCAACATCTCTATACCTCACGAGCTTGTTGTGGGAGGAGATGTTGGTGAAGCTCTCTGGATGATCGAGGTCATCCTGAGAGAATGCCTTGGCCTTCTTGTACGGGGGAGTATGGGCCATTGCATAGAGGTCGTACAATGGTGGCACGTCCTTCTTATTGTGTCATGCCTAAAAGAGAGGAATAAAATATTAGTTAAGGGCTCAAGCTAGCATGAAGAATTAAATTGCATGAATCGTGAAGCAAACCACATACCTAGTGATCCCCCTACTCAAACAGGTTGGAGTTCCCTTGATGGTGTGGCACACTTCTGAAAGTGCAACTATCCCTGGGTGGTTTGGTAATTATTAACAACATATAGCTCATTGAGCTAATGATATCTCAAGATAAATATTTCAGGAAAGCTCAGTGATTGGCATGGCATGGATTAGGAATGTGGACCCCTCAAAATGCTAAGGACAAAAGATTGGATCAAGCTCTAAAGCTCAAGACTGTACATTTTACTTTTAGTGATCCAAGATCACATTTAGTCCATAGGAAAAGCCAATACTATTAAAAGGGGATGAGGTGTTGCTTAATGGGTTGCTTGCTCAAAATGCTTAGTGATATGCTCCAAAAACCCTCAACCACTTTCTCATATCCACATATGTCCCAAACCAAAAGTCAAACTCGGCCCCACCGAAACATTCTATCTGGCGCCACCGAGTTCTCTTGACATAGCCACTGCCACAAACCCTAGTCACTTCGGTCATACCGATAGGGATCTCGGTCTCACAGAGATGGGATTGCAAACTCTCTGTTTCCCTTCATAACATTTCGGTCCAACCGAGATGAGCGATCGGTCCCACAGAGTTTGCAATGCAAACTCTCTATTTCCCCTTCATAACGTTTCGGTCTCACCGAGATGAGCAAATCGGTCCCACCGAGATTTCCTGACCAACTCTCTGGTTAGCTTATTACCAAAATCAGTCTCACCGAGTTTGTGTAATCGGTCTCACCGAGATTACGTTATTCCCTAACCCTAACGAAATTGGTCACACCGAGTTGACATGTCGGTCCCACCGAAAATCCTAACGTTCACATTTTGAACTGAATCGGCCTGACAGAGTTTCATCATTCGGTCCCACCGGGTTTGGTGATTTGTGTGTAACAGTTAGATTTTGTGTGGAGGCTATATATATACCCCTCCACCCACTCTTCATTCGTGGAGAGAGCCATTAGAACATGCCTACACTTCCAACATATATTTTCTGAGAGAGAACCACCTACTCACGTGTTGAGGTCAAGATATTACATTCCAACCATTTGAATCTTGATCTCTAGCCTTCTCCAAGTTGATTTCCACTCAAATCTTCTTTCCAGCAAATGCAAATCAGTGAGAGAGAGTTGAGTGTTGGAGAGACTATCATTTGAAGCACAAGAGCAAGGAGTTCATCATCAACACACCGCCTATTACTTTTTGGAGAGTGGTATCTCCTAGATTGGTTAGTTGTCACTTGGGAGCCTCCGACAAGATTGTGGAGTTGAACCAAGGAGTTTTTACGGGCAAGGAGATCGCCAACTTCGTGAAGATCTACCCTAGTGAGGCAAGTCCTTCATGGGCGATGGCCATGGTGGGATAGACAAGGTTTCTTCTTCATGGACCCTTTGTGGGTGGAGCCCTCCGTGGATTGAAGTCTCCATCAACATGGATGTACGATAGCCCCACCTATCGGAACCATGCCAAAAATCTCTGTGTCCATATTGCATTTGCTCCCTCCAAACTCCTCCCTTTACCTTCATGTGCAATGTTTTACATTCCGCTGCTATACTCTTAGACTTGCATGTGTAGGTTGATTGCTTGACTTGTGCTAAGTAGCTAAAATCTGCTAAGACATAAAATTGGGAAAAGGCTAGAATTTTATTTGGTCAAGTACTCTAATCACCCCCTCTAGACATACTTTCGATCCTACAAGTGGTATCAAAGCTTTAGTCTCCATTTGCCTTAATTTCCATAGCTTTTGGTGATCATAGCCTTGGTTTCACAACCTAGGAGAGTATGGCGTCTAGCAAGGGAAATTACCACCGTAGAGGTCCTTACTTTGAAGGTACTAATTTTGCTAGTTGGAAGCATAAGATGAAAATGCATATTCTTGGACATAACCCCACCGTTTGGGCTATTGTGTGCATTGGCTTGCAAGGTGAATTCTTTGATGGGAGAGAACCAAACCATGAAGCTACCGCGGAAGAGTTGAAGATGTTGCAATACAATGTGCAAGCTTGCAATATCCTCTTCAACGGATTGTGCCCCGAATAATTCAACAAAATCAGCCATCTTGAGAATGCAAATGAAATTTGGGATACTTCGATATGCACGAAGGTACTGTCGGTGTCAAAACCGGCGGATCTCGGGTAGGGGGTCCCGAACTATGTGTCTAAGGCGGATGGTAACAGAAGGCAGGGGACACGATGTTTTACCCAGGTTTGGGCCCTCTTGATGGAGGTAAAACCCTATGTCCTGCTTGATTTATTCTTGATGATATGAGTATTACAAGAGTTGATCTACCACGAGATCGGAGAGGCTAAACCCTGGAAGGTAGCCTATGGTATGATTGCATGTCGTCCTACGGACTAAAACCCTCCGGTTTATATAGACACCGGAGGAGGCTAGGGTTACACAAGGTCGGTTACAAAGGTGGAGATGTACATATCTGTATTGCCTAGCTTGCCTTCCATGCCAAGTAGAGTCCTATCCGGACACGAGACGAAGTCTTCAATCTTGTATCTTCATAGTCCAACAATATGGCCAAATGATATAGTCCGGCTGTCCGGAGACCCCCTAATCCAGGACTCCCTCAGTAGCCCCTGAACCAAGCTTCAATGACGATGAGTCTGGCGCGCAGTATTGTCTTCGGCATTGCAAGGCGGGTTCCTCCGCCGAATACACCACAGAAGAATTTGAATACAAGGATAGTGTCCGACCCTTCAAAATAAGTTCCACATACCACCGTAGAGAGAATAATATTTCCACAAATCTAATCTGCTGACATGTTTTGGCAACATGACATTATGCCATGGCCCGGTGATTATTCGAACTGTTTCCTTTAACTAGCCCCGCACATAACGCGAGGCAGTTTCTTGACACATCTTGTCAAAGCAGAGATCATGTCCCCCTTATTACGAGATTCTCATCAATACGGGCGTGGGTAACCCAACTGCGCCATCGATTACGGCGCTTGGGGGATAAGCGAGTTTACCAGGCTAGTGGGGGCGCATAGTTTCGGCCGCCCTTATAAAGGGACAAGGTTTAACCTTTTTCTACCCACGCCTTCTTCCTCCTTGCTCATCCATTCTTGCGCACTCGAGATCCAACACCCAAGTCCACATCCTTCCCCTCAACCTTCTCCAAACATGTCCGGAGCGGGAGGCAAATGGATGGCTTCCTCCATTACGGAGGGACACATCAAGAAGCTGCGCGGAGCTGGATACTTAGCCGCGAATATCGCGCATCGGCTGCCCGCCGCGGGGAAGATCGTCCCTACCCCGGAACCTCACGAGAGGGTAGTTTTCCTCCACCACTTCCTCCGTGGACTGTGGTTTCCCCTCCATCCATTCGTCCGTTGTCTCATGTTCTACTATGGGTTGGACTTCCATGATCAGGCCCCGAACTTCATCCTCAACATTTCGGCGTTCATCGTCGTTTGTGAGGCTTTCCTCCGCATCCGGCCCCACTTAGGTCTGTGGCTGAAGACCTTCAATATCAAGCCGAAGGTGGTGGGATGCCAACAAGCAGAATGCGGCGGAGCCATGGTGGGCAAGATGCCCAATGTTATATGGCTCGAAGGCTCCTTCGTGGAGACCATAAAGGGGTGGCAATCGGCGTGGTTCTACATCACCGAGCCGCGCGACACCAACTGGGTGGCGGCCCCCGAGTTTCGATCCGGAATCCCCACATGGCTCACCTCCTGGAAAGAGAAGGGCCTGTCCTAGGGTTCATCGGTGGAGCTGGACGGACTCCAGAAGTGTATCCGGAATATGGCAAGCAAAAAGCTCAAGCTTGTCAACATAGCCCAGGTCATGCTCATCCGCTGGATCCTCCCGTGGCAACAACGGGACTTCAATTTGTGGGAGTTCGACCCGGCCCAGCACCAAACTCTGAGCGAGCTCTTCGACACCACGCATAAGGACGTATGGAGGGTGCTGTTCAAGGGCGCCGAGGTCCCTCCCTCTCTCACCGAGGACTGCGGGCTAAGCTCGAAGCGCCCATCGCATTCGGTGAGTTCTATTGATCCGGTAGGATATTTTATTTCCCCTAGCTTAATCATGTGCGGGGTCTGAGCTCCACGCCTTTGACAGGACTTGGTGGGCATGTCGGGGCAGATTAACTGTCTGGCCCCTTTGCCCGAAGACACTGCGGACGTTCTCCTGACAGAGATGCTGACTCCGGCTCCTTACAAGGTGCCGGAGAAGACCAAGAAGGCCAAGGGAACCCGAAAGAGTTCCCGATGCCAGGTGTTATCGGACTCATAGTTCGATAACTCCATGACACACTCCTCCCCCGAAGACGAGGAGGAAGATGAAGATGCTCCCCCTCCAGTCGGGGGAGACAAGAAAAGGAAGGCCGCCCCAACCGGGGGGGGGGGGGGGGGGGGCGAAGGGTCCAAGAAGGGAAGGACTATCCTTCCTGACTACTCCACCATCGCCGCCGAAGGCGAAGACGAGTGGTTGCTCAGGGCCAAGCCCCTGGCGAAGTCGTAAGTATTCGGATGCCAGAGTAATTCATAGCATACCTTTGTCGCACTGCTTCATCTAACGCTGAATTATGATTATGTAGACCGCCACGAGCCTGTATTGACGTATCGTTGGACAGTTCCCTGGGCTCGTCGGATATGGATAGCGATCCACTTCCGACCGCCAACTCCTCTTGCCCTACGGACAACACCGAGGTACTGTCTCAAGAGGCACCGGGTCGAAGGGAGACAGTCCCGGAGGCGCCTCGAGGCGACCTTCTGGATTCCGGGAGCAGAGGGAGCAAGGCTCCCGAGGGATCCAAGTTCGGCCCTCAGCCGAACACCGTGCCAGAACCTCCACTGGTTCCGGACTCAGGCAGGCGGCCTCCTTCCAAAAGGGGCAAGATGCCTACGCCGGCGGTGACATCTGTCCATCCAGAGGCACCGGACAATCTGCTGGGAGCGCTTTGCAGCACTTCCATCGACGAAGAGCACCACACTATTATGAGTGCGGTGATCCAGAAGGTTCAGTCTGCCACGAGTGGACTGACTGAAGCCTGTGCGAGCCTTCTGACAGGCTTTGAGGTAAGTATTTGAAATATAGGAAAAATATTACCGCATAGACAGTAGCCCCTGATGCTCGGTTCGGTGTTCACAAAGAAAAGCCGAACAGAGGATCAAACAATATCGCAGGAGTCTAATATAAGTATGTCTATATGCGTATGCAGGATTCGCTGCTGGCCTCTACCGCACTGACTGCGGAGGTCGCCGCACTGAAGCAGGACCTCGAAGGGTCCAAGGAAGAGCTCGGCCTTGCCAAGAGGCAGCTCGAGGAGAACAAAGGTAAGTAGTACTAGTCTATGGATATATATAAAAAGAATGCGATTGCAAAATGACAGGATCATCGTAAATTTGCCAGGGGCCACGACCGAGGTGGTGACCCTGAAGCAAGCGCTATCCGAGGCCGAAAACAAAGTGGCCAAGGAGCGCACCAAGAGGGAAAGGCATGAGGCACGGGTGGGCGAGGTGCAGCAAAAGCTCCACGCTCTCGTGACGAAGCACGAGGCGTTGGAGCTTGACTTGAAGACGTGAGAGTCCGAGATTGCCACGCCCCTTGAGAGTGCAAAGAGTGCCAAGGCCGAAGCCCAAAAGGCCCTCCAGGAGATTGATGCGATGAAGAAGATAGCGGCGGGTAAGGCATTCTATATGCAAAGCAAGCATGTGAAAGTAAATTACTTGTTACTTACCCGAATCCGGAGCTCTCCAAGAGCATTCACAGATTTGCCCCGCAGCGTGTCGGATGCCGCATAGTTTTACCAGGCCAAGGAGGGAAGCTCAACGGAGAAGCTGTTCTGGTCTTAGTATACTGGGACCGAACACCCGATGCCTCTGAGCGACCAGCTGAAGCAACTGGTTCAGCTCCATAAGGCAGCCGAACAGGCCATGAAGGGCTTTATAGTCCGGGTGTGGCCTAGCGACGCCCTTCCCAACAGCTACTTCGGCCTGGGAGGCGGCTTGTGGATGCCTGACCACGGCTGGAAGTCATCAAGCGGTCCGTCTGCATCGAAGGTGCACGCCGGGCTTTCGCCCGTGTGAAGGTGCAATGGGCCAAGATGGACGCCGTGAAGCTGGTGAAGGAAGGGCCGCCGCAGGGCAAGGAGCATCGCCACCCCGAGATGTATTATGAGGGTGTCCTGAAGGGTGCCCGTCTCGTAGCGGACGAGTGTGCAAAAGATGTAATATTTGAATGAACTTGCTTGTATAATCCTGTATTATGAAAACTTGTTCATATGCGCTATGCAACGCTTGTCTCAATTTAAAATATTACCTTTTGTTCGGATGTTTATCAAATCTGAGAGATGGCTAGTCGTCGGCTTCTGCCCCCATGCCACGAGTGCTAGTGCGTTCGGGATAAACCTGAGCACTCTTGTTCCCATTGTTGGGTCCTTCGAGGGAGGTGCTCAGCACAATGAACAAGGCAATCGGATTATAAAGCATTATCACTCTCACTTAGCCATAGAATTCTATAATTTTAAATTTTGGCGAAGCCCCTAGTATTCGAAAGGCCGAATTCGGGGAGCGATACATGCCTTAAGCAGGACAGGGCCGACTCCTTGCACTTAGCGGCATAAGTCTTTAGGGACTTGAAACCTCTCGAACAGCGACCAGTCTCTCGCCTTATCATGACAGTCAACTTTAGCTTTCTCTACTGAGGTGCTTAGCCCAGCAGAACTGGGGCACAATCGCAGTAGTTCTCCCAGTGCTACCTTAGCCGATATAGCGGAACGTAAGGTACCAAAACATGGGAGCCGGGCAAACCCAACTATTGACCCAAGACATGATTCAGAGCTGATGCATATAATGCTATAAGTTCGGGGTGCCGCACTGTCGAAAGTGTTCGGACTTCTCACGCCGTATTATGGGGTACTCTTAAGCCCCTAGCATATTGATTCGGATTACTACAGACATTCTATAAGTTCGGGATGCTAGATGCTAGATGTCGTGTTTGGCACAAAAAACAGAACAGTCTGTAGTAATCTGAACCAAACATATACTTCTGGAACTCATAAAATTCTAAAATAAATTGCTGGACCTGAGGAATTTATCTATTAATCATCTGCAAAAAGAATTAACTAAATAGCACTCTCCAAATAAAAATGGCAGCAATTCTCGCGAGCGCTAAAGTTTCTATTTTTGACAGCATGATCAACAAGACTTTCCCCAAGTCTTCCCAAAGGTTATACTTGTCACAAACACTAATTAAAAGCATAGAACCACATATAAACAGAGGCTAGATGGATTATTTATTACTAAACAGGAACAAAAAGCAAGGGACAAAAATAATATTGGGTTGCCTCCCAACAAGCGCTATCGTTTAACGCCCCTAGCTAGGCATGATGATTTCAATGATGCTCACATAAAGGATAAGAATTGAAAAATAATGAGAGCATCATTAAGAATATGACTAGCACATTTAATTCTAACCCACTTCCTATGCATAGGGATTTTGTGAGCAAACAACTTATGGGAACAATAATCAACTAGCATAGGAGAGCAAAACATGCATAACTTCAAGATTTTAAGCACGTAGAGAGGAAACTTGGTATTATTGCAATTCCTACAAGTATATATTCCTCCCTCATAATAATTTTCAGTAGCATCATGAATGAATTCAACAATATAACCAGCACCTAAAGCATTCTTTTCATGATCTACAAGCATAGAAAATTTACTACTCTCCACATAGGCAAGGTTCTTCTCATGAATAATAGTGGGAGCAAACTCAACAAAATAATTATCATGTGAGGCATAATCCAATTGAAAACTAAAATCATGATGACAAGTTTCATGGACATAATTATTCTTTATAGCATACAAGTCAACACAATAATCATCATAGATAGCAACTTTGTTCTCATAATCAATTGGCACCTCTTCCGGAATAGTGGATTCATCACGAAATAAAGTCATGACCTCTCCAAATCCACTTTCATCTATATAATCATCATAAATAGGAGGCATGCTTTCATCATAATAAATTTGCTCATCAAAACTTGGGGGACAAAAAATATCACCTTCATCAAACATAGCTTCCCCAAGCATTTTAGAAGAGTTGATCTACCACGAGATCGGAGAGGCTAAACCCTAGAAGCTAGCCTATGGTATGATTGTATGTAGTCCTACGGACTAAAACCCTCCAGTATATATAGACGCCGGAGGGGGCTAGGGTTACACAAGGTCGGTTACAAAGGTGGAGATATTCATATCTGTATTGCCTAGCTTGCCTTCCACGCCAAGTAGGGTCCTATCTGGGCACGAGACGAAGTGTTCAATCTTGTATCTTCATAGTCCAACAATCCGGCCAAAGGATATAGTCCGGCTGTCCGAAGACCCCTAATCCCGGACTGGACTGCATCTGTGTCGTCGCTATTAGGAGATCGCATCGGCAGCCACTCCGACCCACAATTCGGAGCCCGTTGCGCCGTCCATGGACGGGTGAATGGACCCCGCCACGGAGGCCTTACCCTCAGCGGCGATCGAGCTGAACATCAACCTTACCCTGGACGAGAGCCATGTTGTCAGACTGCCGGATCCTTCTCCGGCCAAGGACTCCAAACCGCCTGTGCCCGTTCCTAGCGAATCCGATTGGGCGCCGATCATGGAGTTTACTGCCGCAGATATTTTTCAGCACTCGCCGTTTGGCGACATACTGAAGTCATTAAGGTATCCCTCCTTGTCAAGAGGATCCTGGCCGAATTATGTCCGGCTGGATTGGGGTGCGGATGACGAAGAAATTCGCTGCCCACCCACCACCCACTTAGTAGCCACTGTCGACGACTTAACCGACATGCTCGACTTCGACTTCGAAGACATCAACGGTATGGACAATGATGCGGGAGATGAAGAGGAACCACTGCCCACAGGGCACTGGACAGCCACCTCATCATACGACATATACATGGTGGAGACACCCAAAGAAGGCAATGGCGACGAGACAGCGGAGGTTGACCCCTCCAAGAAGCAACCCAAGTGCCGACGGCAGCGGCGCCGCTCTAAATCCCACCAAAGCAAAAGTGGTGATACCAGCACAGGGGATAATAACACACCGGATAGCGCCGAAGATGGCAAAAATTCCCTCCAGCACAATCTAGGACAGGAGGGTGGAGAGGCCAGCTCTCCAAAGAGAGCGACAAATGGAGAGGCGGAGGATGATAATTACATGCCCCCATCCGAAGACGAGGCAAGCCTCGACAATGACGAATTCGTCATGCGAGAGGATCCCGTCGAACAAGAGCGCTTCAAGCGCCGGCTTATAGCCACGACAAATAGCCTTAAGAAAAAGCAGCAGCAGCTTCAAGCTGATCAAGATTTGCTAGGTGACAGATGAACTGAAGTCCTGGCGGCCGAGGAATATAAACTCGAACGCCCCTCCAAGAGTTACCCAAAGTGCAGGCTGCTACCCCGACTGGAGGAGGAAGCACCGAAACCTACATCCCCGGCGTATGACGCGGCTGATCGGCCACCTCGTGGCCGCGACAGAGAGACAGTCTAGCCAAAAGCTCAACCTGCACCCCAACACCATACAAATAAAAAGGCATGGGGAAATACGCCAGACCTGCGAGACGTATTGGAGGACAAAGCAAAACATGCAAGATCGATCTACGGATCATGAGAGCGCGCCACTATGCGAGACGATAATCGTCACGCCGGATACAGTAAAAGTAAGTCTGGCCGGGCCGAACACAACTGGCAAGACTCATTCGAGTTGCGTCGCGACATAGCCCAGTACAGAGGCGCCGGACACCCGCTATGCTTCCCAGACGAAGTAACGGATCATCAAATCCCCGAAGGTTTCTAACCCGTAAATATAGAATCATACGATGGCACAACAGATCCTGCGGCATGGATCGAGGATTTCCTCCTGCATATCCACATGGCCCACGGTGATGATCTACACGCCTTTAAATACTGCCCACTCAAGCTCAAAGGACCAGCTCAGCATTTGCTCAATAGCTTGCCAGCAGAGTCCATTGGCTGTTGGGAGGATCTGGAAGCCGCATTCCTCGACAACTTCTAGGGCACTTACATGTGACGCCCAGATGCCGATGACTTGAGCCACATAATTCAGCAGCCATAGAATCGGCCAGGCAATTCTGGACACGGTTCCTAACAAAGGAAAATCAAATCGTCCACTGTCTGGATGCAGAGGCCCTAGCAGCTTTTAAGCACAACATCCACGACGAGTGGCTCGCCCGGCACCTTGGCCAGGAAAAGCCGAAATCTATGGCAGCCCTCACGACACTCATGACCCACTTTTGTGTGGGAGAAGACAGTTGGCTTGCTCGCAGCAATAACATATCAAAGAACCATGGTACTTCGGATACCAAGGAGGGCAATGGCAGGTCACATCACAACAAACATAAGCGCCACATTAATAGCGACAATACCGAGGACACAACAGTCAATGCCGGATTCAAAGGCTGTAAACCCGATCGGCGGAAAAAGCCATTCAAAAGAAGCACTCTGGCACGTCCAGTTTGGACCGTATACTCGATCGCTCATGCCAAATACACGACACCCCCGACAAGCCAGCCAACCACACCAACAGGGATTGTTGGGTGTTCAAGCAGGTCGGCAAGTTAAATGCCGAAAATAAAGATAAGGGGTCACATAGCGAGGACGAGGAGGAGCCCCGGCAGCCGAACACCAGAGGACAGAAGAGGTTCCCCCCACAAGTGCAGATGGTGAACATGATATTGATACGTCTCCAACGTATCTATAATTTTTGATTGCTCCATGCCATATTGTCTACTGTTTTGGGCATTATTGGGCTTTATTATCCACTTTTATATTACTTTTGGGACTAACCTATTAACCGGAGGCCCAGCCCAGATTTGTTGTTTTATGCCTATTTCAGTGTTTTGAAGAAAAGGAATATCAGACGGAGTCGAAACGGAACGAAATCAACTGGAGAAGTTATTTTTGGAAGGAAACACACCCGATGGACTTGGACCCTATGTCAAGGAAGGAACGAGGTGCTCACGAGGGTGGGGGCGCGCCCCCTGTCTCGTGGGGCCCCCGTGGCTCCCCTGACGTACCTCCTTCACCCATATATACCTACGTGACCTAAAACTTCCAGAACGCAACATAGATCGGGAGTTCCGCTGCCAGAAGCCTCCGTAGCGACCGAAAACCAATCTAGACCCTTTCCGGCACCCTGCCGGAGGGGGCAATCCCTCACCGGTGGCCATCTTCATCATCCCGGTGCTCTCTATGACGAGGAGGGAGTAGTTCTCCCTCGGGGCTGAGGGTATGTACTAGTAGCTATGTGTTTGATCTCTCTCTCTCTCTCTCTCTCTCGTGTTCTTGAGATGATACGATCTTGATGTATCGCGAGCTTTGCTATTATAGTTGGATCTTATGTTTCTCCTCCCCTCTTATCTCTTGTAATGAATCGAGTTTCCCCTTTGAAGTAATCCTATCAGATTGAGTCTTTAAAGATTTGAGAACACTTGATGTATGTCTTGC
Organism: Triticum monococcum; assembly: GCA_034509565.1. Lineage (NCBI taxonomy): Eukaryota > Viridiplantae > Streptophyta > Magnoliopsida > Poales > Poaceae > Triticum > Triticum monococcum. Next base: position 415,020,931 of record CM067844.1, read on the forward strand.
CATGGATATCTGTGGTGACAATGGGATACCGCGTGCCACTTGATGTATGTTAAGGTGACCAACTTGCGGGTTCATGAACCTATGCATAGGGGTTGGCACACGTTTTCGTCGTGATTCTCTGGTAGATCTTTGGGGCACACTTTGAGGTCCTTTGTGTTGGTTGAATAGATGAATCTGAGGTCCTTTCATTGAGAGTTCCACTGCTCTTGGTTTTGATTTTTCTCATGGAAGGGGTCTCACGCAAGAGATCTGGCGATCCATGAGGCGCACGGTTCATCCCACTGATGGTTCTGGTCACTTCATCATGGTGGTTTCATTTGCACGGCATAATTTCCGCCTGACTGAGGATAATGTTGCCCTAGCTTTAGAGGCGGCGATCGGGGGATACTGTTCTTCATTAAAGGTATCATGTTTACGTGATCGTGTTTTCTCCTTTAATGTCTCATGCAAGGAGGTTGGCTTTTTCATTTTGCATCAACGCAATCATGTTTGCCCGCAATTCAAGTGTCATTTTCATCTTTGGGGCCATGGAGGTCCAGATTGGACCAAGGAATTTAGATCTTGGCAAGTTGATTGCAATGATGAATGGATCCTAGTCAGCCCATCTAAGCGTCGTGCGAGTCTTGGCATGGCCGCTTTGAAGCATGCTCCTGCAAAATCATCTTTGCGTTCTAAGGATGGAAATCATCCTCGCAGGAGTTTACGTTTTGCAACCTTTCTTAATTATGATGCGTGCAAAGGGTATCGTTACAATGCCACCGCAGAGGACATCCTCACGGTGCAGCAGGATGCAGGTTATTCTCTTGATCCCAAGGAGTTGATAGTATCAAAAGATAATTCTTTATCTAAGGATCAAGCCATGCAGATTATTAGCTCGCCGCCGGTGACTTACTCACCGGAGCTGGAGGTTGAGCTGCAATTTGGATCTGTTTCGCCTGCCGACCGTCATTCTCGGGATATGGTTCCAGATAATAGCAATAGGATAATATTTTCACCTGATATTGTTACCGTCAGGTTGACTTCCTTGGGTTCTAGTCAAAACCCTCTAATCCTATCCGATGATGATTCTGAAGATGATGGGCCTTGTCCTGCTCCTTCGGACCATATACCACCTGCCAGCCCGGTCAGCCCGGTGCAACTTTCACCCAAGTCACCTGTGGAAATAGTACGTGACCTCCAGGGTCTGGATGAGGTGATTGAGGAAATTGCTGCCCAAGTTTGGGATTGTCCACGTTGCTTGGGCATGGGGCACACGCTCGATCGATGCATGAACAAGGTGCGGTGCCGTAGATGTTTCCGGCTCGGTCACGTTAAAAAAGGTTGCACGAGGTCACCTCCCAATTTAAAGGTTTGGGTTCCCAAACAAACCAGCCCAACTACCAACCTCGAGCCTCGCGCCTTCAAGCATAGCCTGGACTCTTCGTGCTCCCAAACAGTGGAAAGATCCCCTGCCAAAACCCCAGCCTCTCATACTCTACAGTCTGGTTATTCCACGCCACCTCCATCAAACCGCACGCCCACCGATACCTCTGCTTCGCCGCTATCCATGGCGAACTATGAGCTTGACCCGAGAAGGTTTTTGCCGGTGGGACATGATATCATCAACGCCGGCCCGCAGCGACTGCCGCGTACGTTCTACACACCGGCTCGTTCGCCTCCCCGTCGACATGAATCCTACATGGTGGGGATCGTTGAGCCGATTCCCCAGCCAGAGGATGTACATCACCTCTGCCAACAGGTCAGGGATTTTATCATCGATGAGCTCCAACTTCCAGCTCTTTCCTCTCAAACGTGGTTCCAGGGCGTCGGTCTGTATCAGATGCAGGACCCAGTTATTCGCAGCGCCCTAGTTAATCATGCACCTTGGCCTCTTGGATTAGATCAGAATGGCCAGGAAATCTTTGTTAGATTCATAAACCACGATGATGGAGAAGGATATAGAGCTCTTCAAGGGCACCAAACTGGATGGCTCATGTTTATTGGGGTGCCACTAGATTATCACAATGAGGAAATCCTGTCTGAAGTAGTGGGGACTTTTGGGCAGTTTCATTATTGGAATCATGAGGATGACCGATTGGTTCGATCTCTGGTTTATGCATCTTTTCTAGATAACTTGCTTGTCCCAAGAGATGTTGTCTTCCGCAAGTTTGCCAATGTTGGAGGTGCTGTTGTTTCTTGGACCGCCTCATGTAGTATCTTAACAACTGCCTTTGCTGAGCAACTTCCCCGGGATGAAGATGTAATGCCAGTTGATGGGAATCCTCATCCAATGTCGGGCCATCTTCAACCTGCAGAAAACTTCTGGGCAGTGCCACCTTATCCTGCCCTTGGATGGAATGACATCCCACAGCCTTGGCAGCCGGATGGTCCATAGCAACAGCAGTCTCAGCAGGATGGTTGGGATGCTTGGAATCAGCCAGTTGAGGAACAGGCTGGAGAGCAACCAGAGGTGCAGCAAGATCAAGCTTCCATGGTCTTAAACCCCTCCATGGGCTCCAATGATTCCTCACAGTAGAATCTTGTGGTTGATGGGGCCCTTATGCATCCTGTCTAGGGCATTGTACCAGTGCTTGAGGGCGATGGGCCTGTTGGCCCAATAATACAAGAGGAGATAGATGGAGCAAATGTGAAGATTGGCCCATTGCATCCCATGAATATGCCTGAGCATAACATCTTGGTGCAAGAGTTGGACAATGAGGTTCAGGCAGAAGTTCGGGCTAATGAAAATCAGTTTGAAGCTCCAGTTGTACCTGAAGACAATAACAACCTTGCTATTGTACCATACCAGTCTCCCCGACAGCCGCCACTGTTTGTTGGTGCTGCCAGAGTTGTCTATGGGCCAGTTCTTCCACCTAACATAATTTGGCAGCGGACTTTTGAGTCTCTGTTGCCCAGTTTTTCTGACTGCATCAGTTCCCAAGAAGCTACCTATGGTGATTCACTGTGCTTCCCTCAAGAGATCTTGGTTGCAAGATTTTCCACAAGACATGTCCTTTGTTTGGCCACCTGCACTGTCATATGAGCAACACCAGCCACTCCATCAGCTACCATCACCTCACAGGCCAGTTGCTAGGAAACTGTCTTTTGATGATGGGCTCCCTAGCATGCCTGCACCTGAAATTTCTTTGGACACTATGCAAGTTTCACAACCTTTTGTCAGTGTACCTGCTGTTGTGCAGAAGAAGGGAAGAAAGCCAAAGTCATTGGTGGTTCCTAAGGCAGATTTCTCAGATAGACAAATGACTAGAAGCGCTGCCAAGCTGCAAGGTTTCAAGCCAACATCTGCAACTCCAGTCAAGCCCAGACCTCTACGACAGCCACGGGCGAAGAAGCCCAAGCTTCAGGAGGCCACTAACCAGAATGGAAGCCCCATAGCGCCAGATTCAAGCCCTGCCCCTGTACCAATCCAAGTTATGCAGAATCTAGGTGCCTCTTTAGGCATTCCTCTGGAGAAACTTTCTGTGGAACAGCTTATGGCTGATCCCAAACAAGCTCAACAACCAGACATGCCCAATGATGAGTGATTCATGTTGTCATATCATAGGGAGGCAGGCCCTTTGTCCTTCCATTTATTATCTGTTGGGTCTGCTTCTAGCTTCTTCAGACTACTATGGTTTTATGGTTGTGAAGACTTCTTTAAACTATCTCATGTAGTATGCTGCTTATATTTTGTGTCAGTATTATTATGTGATACTGTGCTTGCCCTACTCCTTCACATTGATTTATCATGAGTACTTACATTAATAAGAACTGGAAAGTACTCTGCTGGAATGTCAGAGATCTGAATTCTGAAGTGAGGCAGAGGGCTGTGAGAGCTAAAATTGAAGAGAGCCAGTGCTCTGTTGTCTGCTTACAAGAAACTAAGTGTGATTTCTTTGATCAAAGGTCTATTAGGAAGTTTTGTCCTAGAAGATTCGATAATTTTGTGTACTCTCCTTTTGTGGGTGCTTCTGGTGGGATCATTGTCTTATGGTGTTCATCTGCTCTGGTTGGTACTCTCATTGATCTGCAAAGCTATGTTATTGTTATAAATTTCTCCTCCACACAAAATAACCAAACTTGGACCTTGGTCAATGTCTATGGTCGATGCCAGGGAGAGCTCCGAGATGCTTTTGTGCATTGGTTATACCATATTCAAATCCCACAGGATGAACTCTGGTTATTCCTAGGGGATTTTAACTTCATCAGATCACTGGATAACAGAAATATGCCTGGGGGTGACATTAATGATATGTTCATTTTTAATGAAATGATTGGCAATCTTGGCCTTATTGAGTTGCCTCTAAAGGGGAGGTCATATACCTGGTCAAACATGCCAGAAACTCCTCTTTTGGAACAATTGGACTGGTTCTTTACATCTCCTTCTTGGACTGCAGAGTATCCCAATACCATGGTATACCCACTGGCCAAAACTACTTCTGATCATGTGCCTTGTGTGGTCTCAATCTCTACCTCCATACCCAAAGCTAAGGTTTTTCGTTTTGAAAACTACTGGGTTGATATGCCTGGGTTTATGGAGTGTGTCCAAAGATCCTGGTCTGCCCCCACAAACTTATCTAACTCTGCTACAATACTAACCCATAAATTTAAAAGGTTAAGGTCAGAGCTTAAGAAATGGCACATAGGTTTATCCAGGCTGAAGCTGTTGATGAATGCCTGCAATGCAGTTATCCTTGCTTTTGATAACTTAGAAGAAAGCAGGCCCCTGTTTAGACCTGAATTTATTTTCAGGAAAATTGTAAAGTTACACCTGGAAGAGCTTCTTCACCTACAATACATTTATTGGAAACAAAGATGTACCATCAGGTGGATCAAAGTGGGTGAGGAAAATTCCAAGTTTTTTCAAGCTATGGCAACAGAGAGGTTTAGAAGAAATTCTATTTCCAGCTTGGTAAATGAGGATGGTGTGACCTTATCAACCCACAGTGAAATGGCTGGGCTTCTCTGGTCCTCATATAAGGATAGATTGGGAGTTACATGTGGAATTGACATGTTGTTTGATCTTAGGGCCTTGATACAACCTGTCCCTGGATTAGAAAGCTTATCTGAGCCTTTTACTGAGGATGAGGTAAATGAGGTTTTGAAATTTCTACCTCTTGATAGAGCCCCAGGACCAGATGGCTTTACTGGGTTGTTTGTTAAGAAATGTTGGCACATAATTAAGGATGATTTCCTCAAGTTAATACAGGACTTCTATGAAGGAAGAATCTCTTTACAGAGTATTAATAGATCTCTTGTCACACTCATCCCAAAAATCCTTTCTCCTGAGGGACCAAATAACTTTAGGCCAATATCTCTCACAAATACCTGTCTGAAATTTCTGACTAAGCTATTGGCTAATAGACTGCAGAAGGTCATCCTCACATGGATCCATAAAAATCAATATGGCTTCCTTAAGTCAAGGTCTATTCAGGACTGCATTGCTTGGAGCTTGGAATACATACATCAGTGTCACCAGTCCAAAAGACCCATCCTTATCATCAAGTTGGATTTTGCTAAGGCATTTGATACTGTTGAACATGACCTGATTCTACTGATGTTGAAATATAAGGGCTTTGATGCAAAATGGATTGGATGGATCAAGGACGTATTGTCATCTGGATCTTCTTCTATCTTATTGAATGGTGTGCCTGCCAAACAATTTGTTTGTAAATGTGGTGTTAGGCAGGGGGATCCTGTTTCTCCTCTTATGTTTGTCATTGCTGCTGACCTTCTCCAATCTATGGTCAACCAAATGCTGCAACAGGGACTACTTAATCTCCCCATTCCTTCTAATGATCCAGATTTTCCAATAGTCCAATATGCAGATGACACCTTTGTTAATCACCCAAGCTAATGAATTTCAACTTCTAGATGTCAAGCAAATGTTGCTGGCCTTCTCCAAATCAACTGGTCTGAAAGTCAACTTTCAGAAGTCTTGCATTCTGCCAATTAATGTCTCCCAGCAAGAAACTAATAGATTGGCTGCAATATTTGGATGTCAGGTTGGGTCCCTCCCTTTCACCTATCTAGGTTTACCTGTGGGCACCACAAAGCCAAGGGTGCAAGATCTAGTGCCTGTGGTAGACAGAGTGGAAAGAAGACTCTCTGCTAGCTCCTCTTTCCTCTCCCAGGGGGCTAGATTACAACTGCTAGTGTCTGTTCTTACCTCCTTGCCAATATATTTCCTTTGCAGTCTTAGCTTGCCAGCTGCTATCATTAATCAGCTTGAAAGAATTATGAGGCAATGCTTATGGAGGGGGAACTCTGATACACCTAAGCAATCCTTAGCTGCCTGGCCAATGGTTTGCAAACCAAAAGATAAGGGAGGCATGGGTATAATAAAGCTTGCAATCCGGAACAAGGCCCTGCTCACCAAACGCTTACATAAGTTTTACAACAAGGCTGATATACCATGGGTTTCCTAGATCTGGGACACATACTATGATGGAGTGGTTCCTCATGCAACAGTTCAGTGTGGATCCTTTTGGTGGAGAGATATCATGAAATTAAATGACATCTATAGAAATCACGGTATTATTACAATCAATGATGGAAACAGCTCTCTCTTTTGGCATGATACATGGATCTTAGGTGGAAGCCACCAACCAATTAAAGAGAGATTTCCTAGGTTGTTTTCATTCACACTGGATGATAAGATCTCAGTCAGAAATTTCATTGAGGATTTTGATATTTCAACCTACTTCCAATTGCCATTATCCCAGGAAGCAATGGATGAACTGGTGTCTCTAACATCTGATCTATCAACCCTGCAAAGGAGGCCTCTTGAACCTGACACCTGGTCTTGGACACCTGGTAATGGTGAATACTCTGCCAAGAGTTTTTACATTATGGCCCATGCTCACCTACCTGATGATGATCCCTGTAAATGGATATGGAAGAGCAAGTGTGTTATGAAAATAAAAGTTTTTGCCTGGCTCATGCTTAATGATAGGCTCAATACGAGGGATATGTTGCTTAGAAGACATTGGAGGTCAGAGGAGGATGATAACTCATGCCCACTGTGCATAGCCCATTTGCATGAAGTCAGAAACCATCTTTTTTTCCATTGCTCTTTCAGCACCAGGGTTTGGAATTATCTGTAGATTAACTGCTATGCTAGGCTAGCTCCTCGTGAATGCATCCTGGCTGCCAAGAGAAGCTTCAACCATCCCTTCTTCTTTGAAGTAGTTTACCTTGCTGCCTGGAGCATTTGGATCACGAGGAATGACAAGATCTTCAGGCATATTAGGCCAAGCTTTGGCAGATGGAAAGCCAAATTCATCGATGACATTACTCTGCACTCCTATAGGATGAAGGCCTCTGTCAAGCAACCTCTCCTAGACTGGATTCATGCTTTGCCTTAATCATGTGGCACATGCTGTTGTATATTTGTATATTTGTATATTTGTACAGGTATAGGTAGGTTTTCCTGTCTCTTAGTTAGTCTTACCTTTTGAACTCCTTGTACTTGTTTTGTTGGGCCAAGTTATAATAAAAGGTTGTGGGGCTGTTGCCTCACAGTGTTCAGTCAAAAAAAAAACTCGAACGCCCCTCCAAGAATTACCCAAAATGCAGGTTGCTATCCCGACTGGAGGAAGCACCGTATGACACAGCTGATCGGCCACCTCGTGGCCGCGATAGAGAGGCATTCCAGCCAAAAGCTCAGCCTGCACCCCGACGCCATTCAAATAAAAAGGCATGGGGAAATACGCCAGACCTGCGAGACGTACTAGAGGACAAAGCAAGGCAAACAAGATCGATCTATGGATCGCGTGGGCGCCCCATGACACAAGACGATAACCGTCACGCCGGATACAGAAAAGTAAATCCGGCCGGGCCGAACACAATAGACAAAACTCATTCGAGCTGCTTCGTGATATAGCCTAGTGCAGAGGCGCCGCACACCCGCTATGCTTCACGGATGAAGTAATGGATCATCAAATCCCAGAGGGTTTCAAACCCATCAATATTGAATCATACCATGGCATGACAGATCCTGCGGTATGGATTGAGGACTATCTCCTTCATATCCACATGGCCCGTGGCGACGATCTACACGCCATCAAATACCTCCCACTCAAGCTTAAAGGACCAGCTCGGCATTGGCTCAACAGCTTGCCAGCTGAATCCATTGGGTGTTGGCAAGACCAGGAAGCCGCATTGCTCGACACCTTTCAGGGCACTTATGTGCGACCACCAGATGCCGATGACTTGAGCCACATAATTCAGCAGCTAGAGGAATTGGCCAGGCAATTCTGGACACGGTTCCTAACAAAGAAAAATCAAATCGTCGACTGCCCGGATGCAGAGGCTCTAGCAGCTTTCAAGCACAACATCCGTGACGAGTGGCTAGCCCGGCACCTTGGTCAGCAAAAGCCGAAATCTATGGCAGCCCTGACGACACTCATGACCCGCTTTTGTGCGGGAGAAGACAACTGGCTGGCTCGTAGTAACAACATATCAAAGAACTATGGTACTTCGGATACCAAGGACGGCAATAGCAGGTCACATCGCAACAAACATAAGCGCCGCATTAACAGCGATAATATTGAGGATACGGCAGTCAATGCCGGATTCAGAGGCTCTAAACCCGGTCACCAGAAGAAGCCATTCAAAAGAAGCAGTCCGGGCCCGTCCAGTTTGGGCCGTATACTCGATCGCTCGTGTCAAATACACCGCACCCCCGATAAGCCAGCCAACCACACCAATAGGGATTGTTGGGTGTTCAAGCAGGCCGGCAAGTTAATTGCCCAAAACAAAGATAAGGGGCCACATAGCAATGATGATGAGGAGCACCGGCAGCCGAATATCGGAGGACAAAAGAGGTTCCCCCCACAAGTGCGGACGGTGAACATGATATACACAACCCACATCCCCAAGAGGGAGCGGAAGCGTGTTCTCAGAGACGTATATGTGTTGGAGCCAGTCACCCCAAAGTTCAACCCATGGTCCTCCTGTCCGATCACCTTCGATCGGAGGGACCACCCCACTAGTATCCGTCATGGAGGATTCGCCGCACTGGTCTTTGACCCAATTATTGATGGATTTAACCTCACTCGAGTCCTTATGGATGGAGGCAGCAGCCTAAGCCTGCTTTACCAGGACATGGTGCACAAAATGGGTATAGACCCCTCAAGGATCAATCCCACAAAAACGAACTTTAAAGGCGTCATACCAGGTGTAGAGGCCCATTGCATAGGCTCAGTCACACTGGAAGTGGTCTTCAGATCCCCGGATAACTTCCGAAGTGAAGAGTTAATCTTCGATATAGTCCCGTTCTGCAGTGGTTATCATGCACTGCTCGGGCGAACTGCATTTGCGAGATTCAATGCGGTACCGCATTATGCATACCTCAAGCTCAAGATGCCAGGACCTCAGGGGGTCATTATAGTTAATGGAAACACAGAGCGCTCTCTCCGAAAGGAGGAGCACACTGCAGCCCTCGCAGCGGAAGCGCAAAGCAGCCTCTTAAGGTAGTCCACTAGTTCGGCGTTTAAGGACCCGAACACCTTCAAGCGCGCCTAGAGTAATCGGCAACAGGACCGCCTTTCACGTTCCGAGCTCGCATAGCAATGCGGCCCCCACCCCAGCCCAAGCCAAACGGCGAAACTCGTGCCACGCGAACATAATTACACACTAAAAATACCATGGGCACAGGTAGGGAGGGGGCATGACTATAGCACGCCCCAAGATGCGGCTTAAACCGCACTAGGGGCTTCCCGCTTTGTTATTTTTCTCTCTTTTAGGACATTAATCTCTGGAAACCCTGTCCGGCAGCATGATTGTCGAACACATGATGCAGCAACCAAGGAGGCAGAAAGCTACATCACACCACGGAACTCCCAGGTGGATTATGATAACGAGTGAAATACTTGCTTTAATATTATTCCTCAGCTTGCCCTTGGAGGGGACATAGTCCTACTTTTTGCTTATTGCACCGCATTTATCATTTTGCTTTAACGCACCTTTTTGAATAAACAATGCATAGCATTAAGACTATTATTGCATTCTTCTTATATATATATATATGTTCATTCATGACATCCAACACCTGTACACTCTGGTACGGCCAATACACCAGGGGCTTAAGTACCCCACAATATGGTAAGAGAAGTCCGAACTCTTTCACAAGTGCGACACCCCGAACTTATAGCATTATATGCATCAGCTCTGAATCATGTCTTGGGTCAATAGTTGGGTTTGCCCGGCTCCCATGTTTTGGTACCTTACGTTCCGCTATATCGGGTAAGGTAGCACTAGGAGAAGTACTGCGATTGTGCCCCAGTTCTACTGGGCTAAGCACCTCAGTAGAGAAAGCTAAAACTGACTATCATGATAAGGTGAGAGACTGGGTGCTGTTCGAGAGGTTTTCGAGTCCTTAAAGACTTATGCTGCTTAGAGTGAGGAGTCGACCCTGTCCGGCTTAAGGCGTGTATCACGCCCCAAATTCGGCCTTCCGGATACCAGGGGCTTCACCTAAATTTAAAATTATAGAATTTTATGGCTAAGTGAGAGTGATAAAGCATTATTAGTCTGATTGCCTTGTTCGTCGTGCTGAGCGCCTCCCTCGAAGGACCCAAAAATGGGAACAAGAGTGCTCAGGTTTATCCCGAACACCCCAGCACTCGTGGCACGGGGGCAGAATCCGACGACTAGCCATCTCTCATATTTGATAAATAGCCGAACAGAAGGTAATATTTTAAATTCAAACAAGCGTTGCATAGCGCATATGAACAAATTTTCATAACTACAGGATTACACGAGCGAATTCACTCGAATATTATATCTTTCGTACACTCGTCCGCTACGAGATGAGCACCCTTCAGGACAACCTCATAGTACATATCGGGGTGGCGATGCTCCTTGCCCTGCGGCGACCCTTCCTTGATCAGCTTCACGGCGTCTAGCTTGGCCCATTGCACCTTCACACGGGCAAAAGCCCGGCGTGGACCTTCGATGCAGATGGACCGCTTGACAACTTCTAGCCGTGGGCAGGCATCCACAAGCCGTCTCACCAGGCCAAAGTAGCTGTTCGGAAGGGCGTCGCCAGGCCACAGCCGGACTATAAAGCCTTTCATGGCCTGTTCAGCCGCCTTGTGTAGTTCGACCAGCTACTTAAGCTGGTCGCTCATAGGCACCGGGTGTTCGGTCCCAGTATATTGGGCCTAGAACAACTTATCCGATGAGCTTCCCTCCTCCGCCTGGTAAAACGTTGCGGCATCCGACACGCTGCGGGGAAAATCAGCGAATGCTCCTGGAGAGCTCCGGATTCGGGTAAGTAACAAGTAATTTAGTTTCACATGCTTGCTTTGCATATAGAATGCCTTACCCGCCGCTATCTTCTTCACTGCATCAATCTCCTGGAGGGCCTTTTGGGCTTCGGCCTTGGCACTCTTTGCGCTCTCGAGAGCCGCGGCAAGCTCAGACTCTCGCGTCTTCAAGTCAAGCTCCAACGCCTCGTGCTTCATCACGAGAGCTTGGAGCTCTTGCAGCACCCCGCCCACTCGTGCCTCATACCTTTGCCGCTCGGTGCGCTCCTTGGCCGCTTTGTTTTCGGCCTCAGATAGCGCTTGCTTCAGGGTCGCCACCTCGGTCATGGCCCCTGGAAAATTCACGATGATCCTGTCATTTTGCAATCGCGTCTTCTTTTATATATACATATCTATAGACAGGGTATTACTTACCATTGTTCTCCTTGAGCTGCCTCTTGGCAAGGCCGAGCTCTTTCTTGGACCCCTCGAGGTCCTGCTTCTATGCGGCAACCTCCGCAGTCTATGCGACAGCGGCCAGCAGTGAAGCCTGCATACGCATATAGACATACTTGTGTTAGACTCTTGCGATATTGTTTGATCCTCTATTCGGCTTTTCTTTTTGAACAACGAACAGAGCATCAGGGGCTACTGTTTATGCGGTAATATTTTTCCTATATTTCAAACACTTACCTCAAAGCATGTTAGAAGGCTGGCACAGGCTTCAGTCAATCCGCTCTTGGCGAACTGAACCTTCTGGACCACCGCACTCATAATAGTGCGGTGCTCTTCGTCGATGGAAGCACTGCGAAGCGCTCCCAGCAGATTGTCCGGTGCCTCTGGTTGGACAGAGGTCACCGGCAGAGGGGTCTTGCCCCTTTTGGAAGGAGGCCGCCTGCCTGAGTCCAGAACCATTGGAGGTTCCGGTGCGGTGTTCGGCTGAGGGCCGAACTCGGAGCCCTCGGGAGCTTTGCTCCCTCTGCTCCCGGAGTCCGGAAGGTCGCCTTGAGGCGCCTCCGGGACTGTCTCCCCTCGACCCGGTGCCTCTTGAGACAATACCTCGGCGTTGTCCGTAGGGCAAGGGGAGGTGGCGGTCGGAAGTGGCTCGCTATCCGTATCCGACAAGCCTAGGGAGCCGTCCAACGATACGTCGATACGGGCTCATGGCGGTCTGCATAATGCCATAATCATAATTAGGCGTTAGGAGAATCAGTGCGACAAAGGAATGCTATGAGTTACTCTGGTATCTGAATACTTACGACTTTGCTAGGGGCTTGGCCCTGAGCAGCCACTCGTCTTCGCCTTCGGCGACGGTGGTGGAGTAATCCGGAAGGCGAGTCCTTCCCTTCTTGGACCCTTCGGCCCCCCAATAGGGGCGGCCTTCCTTTTCTTGTCTCCCTCGACTAGAGGGGGAGCATCTTCATCTTCCTACTCGTCTTCAGGGGAGGAGTGCGTCGCGGAGTTATCGGACGATAAGTCCGATGACGCCTGGCGTCGGGAACTCTTTCGGGTTCCCTTGGCCTTCTTGGTCTTCTCCGGCACCTTATAAGGGGCCGGAGTCAGCATCTCCGTAAGGAGATCGTCCGTAGTGTCTTCGGGCAGAGGGGCCAGATAATTAATTTGCCCCGATGTCTCCACCCAGTCCTGTCAAAGGCATGGAGATCGGACCCCGCGCATGATTAAGCTAGGGGAAATAAAATATCATACCGAATGTATAGAACTCACCGAATGCGCTTGGCGCTTCGTGCTTAGCCCGCGGTCCTCGGTGAGAGAGGGAGGGACCTCTGCGCCCTTAAACAGCACCTTCCAGACATCCTTGTGCGTCGTGTCGAAGAGCTCGCTCGGAGTGTGGTGCTGGGCCGGGTCGAACTCCCGCAAGTTGAAGTCCCGTTGTTGGCACAGGAGGATCCGGTGGACGAGCATGACCTGGACTATGTTGACAAGCTTGAGCTTCTTGCTTTCCATGTTCAGGATACATTTCTGGAGTCCGTCCAGCTCCACCGATGAACCCAACGACAAGTCCTTCTCTTTCCAGGAAGTGAACCGTGTGGGGAATCCAGATCGAAACTTGGGGGCAGCCACCCATTTGGTGTCGCGCGGCAAGGTGATGTAGAACCACGCCGATTGCCACCCCTTTATGGTCTCCACGAAGGAGCCTTCAAGCCATATAACGTCGGGCATCTTGCCCACCATGGATCCACCGCATTCTGCTTGTCAGCCGCCCACCACCTTCGGCTTGATATTGAAGGTCTTTAACCACAGGCCGAAGTTGGGCCGGATGTGGAGGAAAGCCTCACACACGATGATGAACGCCGAAATGTTGAGGACGAAGTTCGGGGCCAGATCATGGAAGTCCAGCCCGTAGTAGAACATGAGACTACGAACGAATGGATGGAGGGGAAACCCCAGTCCGTGGAGGAAGTGGTGGAGGAAAACTACCCTCTCATGAGGTTTCGGGGTAGGGACGATCTGCCCCGCAGCGGGCAGCCGATGCGCGATATTCGCAGCTAGGTATCCGGCTCCGCGCAGCTTTTTGATGTGTCCCTTCGTAACGGAGGAAGCCATCCACTTGCCTCCCGCTCCGGACATGTTTGGAGAATGTTGAGGAGAAAGATGTGGACTTGGGCATTGGAGCTCGAGTGCGCAAGAGTGGATGAGCAAGGAGGAAGAAGGCGTGGGTAGAAAAAGGTTAAACCTTGTCCCTTTATAAGGGCGGCTGAAACTATGCGCCCCCACTAGCCTGGTAAAACTTGTTTATCCCCCAAGCGCCGTAATCGATCGCGCGGTTGGGTTACCCACGACCGTATTGATGAGAATCCCGTAATTAGGGGAACACGATCTCTGCTTTGACAAGACGTGTCAAGAAACTGCCTCGCGTTATGTGTGGAGCTGGTTGAAGAAAAACTGTTCGAATAATCACCGAGCCATGGCCTGATGTCATGTTGCCAAAGCGTGTCAGCAGATTAAGATTTGTGGAAATATTACTCTCTCTACGGTGGTATGTGGAATTTATTTTGCAGGGTCAGACACTATCCTAGTATTCAAACTCTTCTGTGATATGTTCGGAGGAGGAACCCGCCTTGCAATGCCGAAGACAACACTGCGCGTCGGACTCGTCGTCATTGAAGCCTGGTTCAGGGGCTACTGAGGGAGTCCGGGATTAGGGGTCTCCGGACAGCCGGACTATATCCTTTGGCTGGACTGTTGGACTATGAAGATACAAGATTGAAGACTTCGTCCCGTGTCCGGATGGGACTCTACTTGGCGTGGAAGGCAAGCTAGGTAGTACGGATATGGATATCTCCTCCTTTGTAATCGACCTTGTGTAACCCTAACCCTCTCCGGTGTCTATATAAATCGGAGGGTTTTAGTCCAGAGGACACAATAACATACAATCATACCATAGGCTAGCTTCTAGGGTTTAGCTTCTCCGATCTCGTGGTAGATCAACTCTTGTAATACCCATATCATCAAGAATAAATCAAGCAGGATGTAGGGTTTTACCTCCATCAAGAGAGCCCGAACCTGGGTAAAACATTGTGTCCCCTGCCTCCTGTTACCATCCGCCTTAGACGCACAGTTCGGGACCCCCTACCCGAGATCCGCCGGTTTTGACACCGACAGTTAGATTTTGTGTGGAGGCTATATATACCCCTCCACCCACTCTTCATTCATGGAGAGAGCCATCAGAACATGCCTACACTTCCAACACATATTTTCTGAGAGAGAAGCACCAACTCATGTGTTGAGGTCAAGATATTCCATTCCAACCATTTGAATCTTGATCTCTAGCTTTCTCCAAGTTGCTTTCCACTCAAATCTTCTTTCCACCAAATGCAAATCAGTGAGAGAGAGTTGAGTGTTGGGGAGACTATCATTTGAAGCACAAAAGCAAGGAGTTCATCATCAACTCACCGTCTATTACCTTTTGGAGAGTGGTGTCTCCTAGATTGGTTAGGTGTCACTTGGGAGCCTCCTACAAGATTGTGGAGTTGAACCAAGGAGTTTGTAAGGGCAAGGAGATCGCCTACTTCGTGAAGATCTACCCTAGTGAGGCAAGTCCTTCGTGGGAGATGGCCATGGTGGGATACAAAATGTTGCTTCTTCGTGGACCCTTCGTGGGTGGTGCCCTCTGTGGACTCACGCAACCGTTACCCTTCGTAGGTTGAGGTCTCCATCAACGTGGATGTACGATAGCACCACATATCGGAACCACGCCAAAAATCTTCGTGTCTACATTGCGTTTGCTCCCTACAAACTCCTCCCTTTACCTTCATGTGCAATGTTTGACACTCCGCTGCTATACTCTTAGACTTGCATGTGTAGGTTGATTGCTTGACTTGTGCTAAGTTGCTAAAATCTTCTAAGACTTAAACTTGGGAAAAGGCTAGATTTTTATTTGGTCAAGTGGTTTAATCACCCCCCTCTAGACGTACTTTCGATCCTACAACCTCGCATTTGGGCACGCTTGTCGGTGTTCTGGGAACGGGGGTCCCCAGACTTGACTGCCTATGGCCCGCAGCATGGCTCCACCAACGGCCCTGTACGACCCATCTTCACCAGCAAACACTAAAGACCCTCGCGAGGCGGACGATGCAAGACCTCCTCAGGGGCGGCGTCACCAAGCTGGCTCACGAGGGGCGGAGAGATCAAGGCAAGGGATACCTCGCGAGGTTTCTGTGATGCAAGCCATGACGACTAGAGCCAGGCGGGCGTCAGCGCGCAGTGTCCTCGTTTCCTCTTTGGTGCTAAAGGGGCAAGCGCAGGCGAGGAGTCCCGAGGCACCAGACAAAGGTTTCCATATCGGTGCAACAAGGCCAAGACCAGTAGGACGGTAGGACGAAGGTCACCGTGGAGCCCAAGACGGCGTCACCACAAGAGCCTTTGGCGGGCGAAGACTACTTTTGTCAGGATAGCTTGTACTAGTTGTCCCCCTTCGAGTTTGGACGTTGTGGGATCCCTTTATGCTCAGTATTTGGGAAGAGGACCAGGGCCTCTATAAATAGGACTAGCCACCACTGTAGGGAGGCATCCTGGATCGGGGGGCGAATCAGAGAGAGAAAGATAGAGAGAGAGAGAGAGAGAGCATCAACTCACCAAGCACAAGAACACCTCACCTCGCAAGGCTGTTCTTCCCTTTTAACTGTTCATCCTCAGCCCAAGAGGCAATCCACCACACCACACTAGAGTAGTGTATTACACCACAATGGTAGCCTGAACCAGTATAAATCTTGTGTCTCGCGTTCTTTGGGTTCGTCGAGCTAGGCCATGAAATCATACGGAGTGCGAGCTAGAGAGGGGGAGAGATCTTAGTGTGCACCCCAGTGTTCGAACCACAAGGGTTTGCCGGAACCCGAAATCCGACATTTGGCGCGTCAGGTAGGGGTGCGCTTATGCTTTCCTCTTCATTGATCCGAGCTTCGCCACTCCAACCAGTTCATGGCCGACACTCCCTGGGCCTGCACTGAGTGCCGGGCCGATCTCGCCACTCGTGTCGCTCAGACAGCCCCTGTCGGCGGACCTCCCCGTCGTTCTTCGTCACCCGCCGCAAACTCCACCACAGGCCCGGTGGCAAACGAGCAGCAAGCCTCTTCATTGCACCCCTCTGTGCGGCGAGACGGTCGCACCGCCACCCCGTCGCTGAATCTGGCCGTCTCATCGTCTCACGCTCGCCGTGCCCCCATGGACGCGTAGGACGCGCTGCCCATGGCACACGAGCTCCTGCGCTACCACCCGATTGACGACCTCTACGAGGACTGGTTGGACCGCATCGCCGAGCTCGTCAGCGCCATGGGGGGCTCTCCTGCACCATCCCTCTCGCTGCCTCGCCCGCCCCCGGCTGCGGGCGGTGTGGCTCATGGAGCGCCTCTGCCCCCTCAGCACCAAGATGGTGCCCTTGTGCCGAGGCGCGCAGCTCATGGACCGCCTTAGCCCCCCCGTGTCAAGACGGCGTCCTCGCTCCAAGATGCGCAGCCCAGCGGCTTGATCCACCGCGCCGTGTGCCCGCACACGAAGAAAGAAGTTGCCAGGAGGTTCCCTGTCCGCAAGAAAACGCTCCACCGCTTCCAGCACCACTGCGTCAGGATCGCTTGCTGTGGCAGGGCCATGTGCCACTTGCCGTGGCAGCGCAGGGACACCATGGTCAAGCTCCGCCCCCACGACGGGCCCCGGTGGCCACGGCGGGCTGCCGCGCCGTCACTCCTAAGCTGGGTAGCGTCGTCTGGTTAGGGAAGTTCAAGCCGGATCTACCTCCTTGTTACAACGACACCCCGACCCTGCGGAGTTCTTGCAGCTCTACGAGTTGAGCATCGAGGCGGCCAACGGCGACGAAAAGGTTAGGGCAAACTGGTGAACCTGCCCCCAGGCTCGATTTCCTCCTGGGATGAGATGTGCAACCACTTCATCGCCAACTTCTAGGGTGACCTGCGCCGCTTCAAGCAACAACCGGGAGAAACCCTACAGAAGTACATCCAGCACTTCAACAACATGTGTATCAAGATCCCCAAGGTGACGGACGAGGCCATCATCTCAGCTTTTTCCGACGGCGTACGTGACATCAAGATGAAGGAGGAGCTCGCCATCCATGAGGAGCTGTGCACAACTTCGGAGCTGTTCAACATAGCAACCAAGTGTGCGAGAGCCGAGGAGGGGCGTGTCTCCCTCCTCGAGCTCCCTGCCGTGGATCCAGAGGAGAAGAAGGCCAAGGTCAAGGACGTGAAGCGCAAAGGAGTGGCCGTACTCGCAGCAGAACCTTACACCAAGCGCGGCCGAGAACTTCTTGAGCCGTCCAAGGGCAGTCGTACGTTCTGCGCCTTCCACAACGTGCGCACGCACAACACCAAGGATTGTCAAGAGCTTAGGGCCATTCGAGATGGATGCTTCGGTTGACGCCCCGAGCACAACGACCGGGGCTATGACTGAGGATGTGGACGAGGTGGAGGACGTTGGGACGACCGCGGCCCTCGCCAGGAGTGGCGTGATCAGCTTCGCAAGGACCGTTGGCAGTCCCAGCCTTGTGAGGGGGCCTGGGGGGACCAGCCTCGTGAGGACCGCCCTCAGGGCAACCCTGGTCTCTATCCGCCCCCACCGCCAAGGAGGAATGACGACCATCACCAGGACGAAGGGGCTGGGGGCTTCCAGGAGCCGCACGCCATCGCCTGCATCTTGGGTGGCGCTCAGGCCCCAACCTCCTAGCGCATCTTCAAGCAGTTCTCTCGTGAAGTGAATGCAGCCCTCCCCAAGCTCGAGGCTACGCGCCCGCTTAGGTGGTCCAAGTACGCCATCACCTTTAGCTCAACGGACCAGCTCAAATGCGAGGCAACCTCTGGCGTTCTCCTGATGCTCTGTTCACCAGTCATCAGCAATATCCAAGTCACCAAGACCCTCATCGATGGCGGCGCAGGACTTAGTGTCCTTCACGTCGAGACGTTCGACAGCCTTCAAGTGCCAAACGATCAGCTCCAGCCCACCAAGCCTTTCTCAGCTTTGACAGATGGCTCCACCATCCCGATAGGGCAAGTTCGCCTCCCTGTCACCTTCGGTCAGCACGACAACTACCACACCGAGCTCGTCGACTTCGATGTCGCCCACATCTTCCTGCCATACAACGCCATCTCGGGTACCCAGCGCTGGCTAAATTCATGGCAGTCACCCACCATGGCTACAACGTCCTCAAGATAACGGGAAGCGGCGGGATCATAACAGTACCTTGCGAAGAAAGAGACGAGGTATGCACCCTCGATCGCGCCTTCCAAGCTACATCAATCGAAGACCCTGACAGCGCGGGTGCGCAGTACCATCCTGAGGCCAACCCTAAGAAGAAGAAGAAGCTACTTCGCACTGGGCCTCAAGGGAGTGGCACCTCCAGCGGTGCCACTTCAAGATATGCGCTAGCACCTGGGGCGCCTCCCTCCCTTGCATAGGGTAGCACACCCGGCGCCCTCTTTGGGCAGGGCTCGGGGGCTCTCTTCTGGAGGGCCTCGGACCTGGCCAACATCACGAGGGAGGCGCTCGGGCACCACGTGGAGGCATGCTTCGCGGCACATTTCCCTCAGGAGGACACCGGGCGAGGAGCACCCGGCGCTCAGGAGTTCATCGCCAAGTCCTCTCAGCATCTTCAGGAAGCAAGAGCAATACGCGGCGACCACAACCCACCTGGCGTTGTTCCCCACCCAGGTGAGGGTGGTGAGTTGCGCGTTTGCATCGACATCCCAGGGCTCAACATGGCCGCATCTCAGGAGCGCTTTTGGCCTTCGCGTGCTGGATGGAGTGAGGGTCCACCTCACAGCTACATTCACATGTCGTTCGGCCTACCGAGCGTAGCAGCCGCCTTCGCAACCTGTGGAGCATCCTGGCATCTCAGGAGGCCAGGCATCACACAGTCCTGGCAGAGATGGAGACGGTCCTCAGGAGGCCACCTGAGCCTCCGAAGCCTCCCGAGGCTCAGGGTCTCGACGGTTTGTAAGGAGCGGCTTCTTCAGCGCGTGTCTTCGACTGTCCCAACACTCCTTCGGCAACCAACCAGGTGACATTTTTCCAAGTTCATTCAGCTAGGAGCACCCCCTGGGCTGCATCATCCCCAGGCCGCGTGGGTCCGTCCCTGTGGCATGTATCCGCTTGCATCTTTAGTTCACCCTGCTGGGGCACCCCTCGGGCTGCATTATCCCCTGGCCGCTCGGGTCCGACGCAGTGGCATGTATCATTCTCGCATTTACCTAAGCTAGTTTCTTTTCATGCGTAATATATCTATGGATATCAGTTGCTTGATTGCCACCAACCATGGAGCCGCGTGTCGATCGTATTTCTTCATGATCCTTCGCATAAGAAGGTTGGGCACGACATTTGTGCTCGGGCCCGTCCCTGCAGCGCCGATAAATCCAACAACTGAGTTCTATCTGGCGGGCCGGCCCCGTTCACGTCACCTCCTGCGGTCGTTGGTGCTTGGCCTTCTCGTGCGATAGCCTCAGGAAATTCATTCGGCGCAGGTTGTCTAACCATCTCACAGGAATGCCAGAGTCATCAAGAACCAAGACCAGGCGCAACCCGCCTTGAGGTACGGCCTCGTGAGTCCTACGCGGGCTCACGAGTGCCCAGACCCACCTCGTCTAGCCCTGCCGTGTAAGCCACGTGTCAGGGCAGGGCTGTACACGTCCCGGGGGCTCTCCGCAGTAGGGAGTCCCCTCCTGCGTGCGAGTGGAAGCACCATGCTCCATGCTGGCAGTCGACACTGCCGAGGAGCGGCTATGCCCCGCGCTACTAATAACCAACTGAGGGCGGCCTCACGGCCGTATCAACCTCAGGGAGCCTCCGGGCTCTGTGTCTGGCCTCATCACAACACCTCCCCTCGGGAGAGTCGCGCGAGGGGGCTGGGCACGGGGGCTGCGCTCGGGTCACGCCCAAGCGTACGCCACCCTGCCAGGTCCCTCGGACCTGGTCGTCGCACGCCCTCCCAAACGGAGCTAAGGTACGAAGGTCATTTGAGCGTCAAGGGGGACTCCTTAGCGTCGTGACTCAGCAGCCTAACTGACCACGTAGCCCCTCACTCCTTGGTCCGTCCAGGTGATCCGGTCCGCCCAATGGTGGCTGAGGTATGCGCGGGGTCGGGCCCTGCCGTTGTAGAACACTAGATCTACTCCCAGATCTCCTTTCTATAAGTTGTTTGCGCATCAAGGGGGACTCTTGAGCATCGCGGCTCAGGAGCCTAACTGATCACGTAGCCCCTCACTCCATGGTCCGTCTTGGTGATCCAGACGGCCCAATGGCGGCTGAGGTATGCGCGGGGCTAGGCCCTACAGGCGTACAATGTAAAGCAAATAGAAAGGAAATCGCAGAATTTCAAAGCAAATATTATAGTACATATTGTTCCCCTGAAATCAAACGTGAGTTTAACGCCTCCACGATGCATGGTGGATATTATAGAAAGTAAAACAAGATAGGAGCCGCCAGCAAGTTGTCTCATCATCCCTGGACGCCACCGTTGTCAGCGTTCTGGGAACGGGGGTCACCAGACTTGCCTGCCTGCGGCCTGCGGCGTGGCTCAAAGGAGGCCCAGCATGGCCCACCTTCATCAACACAAGACTCAAGACCCTCGCGAGGGGCCAAGCCTCGCGGGGCGGACGACACGGCGCATCCTCAGGCGCAGCCTCCTCAGGATGCCTCGCGAGGAGGCGGAGAGAACAAGGCATGGTACCTCGCTAGGTGCCCATGACGCAAGCCATGACGATCGAGGGTGCCAGGCGGGCGCCAGCGCACGCAGCGTCCTTCTTTCCACTTTGGTGCAAAGGGGGCAAGCGCAGCCGCGGAGTACTGAGGCCTCAGGCAAAGGTTGCCATTTCGGTGCAACGAGACCAAGACCAGGAGGACTACGAGATGGAGGTCACCATGGGGCCTAGCACGGCATCACTACAGAGCCTTTGGCAGGCGAAGACCAACTTTAGTCAGGATAAGTGTACTAGATGTTCCCCTTTGAATTGGCCAATTGTTGGCGCCCTTCCCGCTCAATATTTGGGAAGAGGCCCAGGGCCTTTGCCTATAAATAGGACCAGCCACCCGCATAGCAAGGGGTTTTTTCGTTCGGACGATCGACAAGTGAAAGAAAAGCAGAGAGAGTGAGTGAGAGAGAGAGAGAAGGGTGACTGAACTCCTCCTAGCAGTTCATCGCCCCCACCAAGAACAGACCCTCGCGAGGCTGTTCTTCCTTGTATTGTTCATCATCACCAGCCCTAGGAGGCAATCCACCAACCACACACTGGAGTAGGGTATTACACCACAACGGTGGCCCGAACCAGTATAAACCTTGTGTCTCTTGTGCAGTTCTTTTAGTAGTTTAGATCTTTGTGGGACGGGGAGGTAGAAGGCATGATCTCCGCGCGCACCCCAGTGTTCGAACCTTAAGGGTCTGCCGGAACCCGTGATCTGATATTTGGCGCGCCAGGTAGGGGTGCGCCGGAATCTGTCTTCCACCGCTCCATCCTCCACCGGCCGCCGCATCCATGTACGGCGCCAGTCGAGCTCGCGTCGCCCCGGCGGCCCTCGCCGGTGGGCGTTCTCGTTGTCCCCCGTCGCCCGCCGTCAACACTGCCACCGGCCCGGCGGGGAGCGAGCGGCAAGCACCCCCCAGCATCTGCCTACGCGGCAGAGTAGCTGCACCGCAACATCGACGCCTCCGGTCGTTGCGGCCATCCTGGGCGGCTCGCAGGCGCCGCCCACGAGTCGCCACGTCAAGCCTTTTGCCCGCCGGGTTAGCGCCGTTTCCGCACGGCAGGGGGCTCCCCCGGACCGGGCGGCGCGCGAGGTCGGTCTGACCTTCAGCTCGGAGGACCACCCCACCAACCTGGTCGGCTCGGGCGCGCTCCCCCTGTTGTGCACCCCCACCATCTGCCAGGTGGCCGTCACCAGAATCCTCGTTGATGGCGGCGCGGGCCTCAGCGTGCTTTCGGTCGAGACTTTCAACCTCCTCTACATACCCCGGGAGCGGCTGCGACCCAGCCAATCTTTCTCGGGCGTCGGGGGCTGATCATCCGACTCCCTGGGACAGATCCGGCTCCCGGTAACCTTCAGCACCTACGACAAATTCCGCACGGAGATGGTCGACTTCGACATCGCCCCCATCGGCCTCCCTTACAATGCCATCCTCGGCTACCCGGCACTGGCTCGGTTCATGGCCGCCACGCACCCGGTGTACAACCTCATGAAGATGCCCGGGAGCAGCGGTACCCTCGCCATGCACGGGGACACCGGGGACGCACTGCGAGTACTCAAGCTCGCCTTCAAGACGGCGGCATCAGCACGGCCCATCAACGCGGAGACCCCAGAGCCCAAGGGGGCTGCGCCCGCCAAGAAGAAGCAGTTGTTCACCTAGGATAAGGCAGAAACGAAGCAGATACCCGTCGACGCGGACGGGTCCTCCAGTGCCACTTTGACCATAGGCGCCAACCTTGAGCCTGAGAAGGAGGAGGCCTTGGTCAAATTCCTGCGCACGAATAAGAAGGTATTTGCTCGGGAGCCCGATCAGCTGGCGGGGACCCCAGGAGTGTCATCGAGCATCACCTCAACGTGTGCCCAAATGTGCGCCCCGTGAAGCAGAAGGCCAGGCGGCAGTCCGTGGAGAAGCAGGCCTTCATTGTCCAAGAGACCAGCAAGCTAGAAGCCGTTGGGGTCGTTCGCGAGGTCCGATACCCGGACTGGTTGGCCAACCCTGTCGTTGTGCCCAAGAAAGGGGGAAGGAACGCATGTGTGTCGACTTCACCAACCTCAACAAGGCATGCCCGCAAGATCCGTTTCCGCTCCCCCACATCGACCAGATCATCGATTCCACTGCGGAGTGCGACCTGTTATGCTTCCTGGACGCCTTCTCCGGGTATCACCAGATCAAGATGGCGGTAGAAGACGTTGAGAAGACCGCCTTCTTAACCCCGTGCGGGGTATACTGCTATACATGCATGCCGTTCGGACTGCGGAACGCAGGGGCAACCTTTCAGCGGCTGATGCACATCACCTTGGGCCCGCAACTCGAGAAGAATGTCGAAGCCTACGTTGACGACATTGTAGTAAAATCTCAGGAGGCCAAGACCCTGATACAAGACCTGGAGGAGACCTTCGCGAGCCTCGACGCAGTAAACCTGCGGCTCAACCCCGAGAAATGTGTGTTTGGCGTCCCCTCGGGCAAGCTTTTGGGATTCCTCATGTCCCATCGTGGCATCGAGGCCAACCCCGAGAAGGTCAAGGCGGTCGAGGACATGAGCCCGCCAAAGACCCTCAGAGAAATGCAGAAGCTCACTGGGCGGTCGAGGTGAAAGCGCTGCCTTTCTTTCAGCCGATGAAGAAAAAGGGGCCCTTTGAATGGACTGAAGAGGCAGATAAGGCGTTTCAAGATCTCAAGAGGTACCTAACCAGTCCCCCAGTCATGGTGGATCCGCGCCCTCAAGAGCCCCTGCTGCTTTACCTCGCCGCCACTCCCTACTCCGCCAGCGCAGCCCTGGTGGCGGTTAGGGAGGAGCGCCGAGTCAAGACCATAGCGGCAGCCCGAGGCAAGACAAAACGGGAACAAGGAAAGCCTGTAGAAGCCACAACCGCAGTTGAGGAGGGTCAGCTGCCGAAGAATGCACCAGAGGCAGGAGAGGCCGCACGCCCGGATGATCCACCTCCCGAGGCCGCATCATCTCGTGAGACACCCCTGCCTCCCGAGGGCGCTGTGACCCCAGATGCTCTCAGCCTTGTTGAGCATCCAGTCTACTTTGTTAGCACGATGTTACGGGACGCGAGGGCACGGTACCCAATGCCTCAGAAGCTCCTCCTCGCGCTAGTGGTAGCCTCGCGCAAGCTGCGTCACTACTTCCAGGCTCATCCCATCAAAGTCGTCTCATCGTACCCCCTTGAGAGAGTGCTCAGGAGCCCTAACTCAGCCGGAAGGGTCACCGAGTGGAACATGGAGCTGCAGGTGTTTCAGCTAGAGTTCAGCACAACAAGGGTCATCAAAGGAGCAGCGTTGGCGGATTTCATAGCTAAATGGGCGGAGGCACCAGGCCTCGGGGACAACGAGGATCGGTCCCTTTCTCCAGGGAATGAGGCGCCGGAAGGCTCGGTCATGTACTTCGACGGGGAGTTCTCCACACACGGTGCGGGGGCTGGCACGGTGCTGATATCACCCACTCAGGATAAGCTCTACTATGCTGTAAAGCTCTGTTTCCAGCAAGGTGAAAAGGTCTCCAACAACATAGCAGAATATGAGGGACTGATAGCCGGGTTGAAGGCCGCAGTAGCCCTGGGAGTGAAATGCCTCACTGTCAAGGGCGACTCGCAGCTCCTAGTCAACTTCTCCAACAAGGTGTACGAGCCGAAGGACGAGCATATGGAGGCCTACCTAGCGGAGGTCCGCAGGATGGAAAAGCAGTTCTGGGGGCTGGAGCTGAAGCACATGCCCCGTGGCACCAATCAGGAAGCTGACGACATAGCCGGGCAGGCATCCAGGCGGTTGCCGCAGGAACCCGGCGTCTTCGAAGAGCGGCTCTTCAAACCTTCAGCATAGCCGATGTTATCAAACACCGCTCAGTCTCGAGAGGAGCTCCCCCAGCCGCTAGCCTCGGGAGCCCCGGTCTGCGGACCGTCCTCAGGAGCACGCCTGCTCCTGACGATGGAACCTCAGGAGGAGTGCTGGATCGCAAAACTCCGGAGTTATTTAACGCAAGGGGCCCTACCAGAAAAGGAAGAGGAAGCGGAGCGTGTGGCGCGGCAGGCACGGCATACTGCATCAGAGAGGGAGAACTTTACCGGAAGCGACCAAACGATGTATCTTTGCGCTGCATTTCCAAGGAGCAAGGAAAGGAACTACTGAAGGACATACACGGCGGAGACTGCTGACACCACTCATCATCACGGACCCTCGTCGGCAAGGTATTCCGTAGTGGGTTCTATTGGCCGACCGCGCTCAACGATGCAATCGAATTGGTAAAGGCTTGTGAGGCCTGCCAGTTTCATTCCAAGCAGATCCATCAACCGGCGGGGGGCCTGTAGAATATACCCGTCTCATGGCCCTTCGCAGTTTGGGGGTTGGATATTCTAAGCCCGTTCCCTCGGGCGCCAGGGGGCTACCGCTACCTCTACGTTGCCATTGACAATTCACCAGGTGGGCAGAAGTGGAGGCTGTCCGTACCATCCCCGCTGGCTCCACAGTCAAGTTCATCAGGGGTATCGTGAGCCGGTTCGGGGTACCGAATCGCATCATCACGGACAACGGTTCGCAGTTCACCAGTAATCTCTTCAAAACATAATGTGCTAACCTTGGGACGCAGATATCCTGTGGTTTGGTGGCACACCCGCGAAGCAATGGGCAGGCTGAACGAGCCAACGCGGAGGTCCTGAGGGGCCTCAAGACCAGGACATTCAAGAAGAAGCTGGAGGCCTGCGGCAGAGGTTGGTACGACGAGCTTCAGTCCGTGTTGTGGTCCATCCGCACGACCGCGGCCAAACCAACTGGGGAGACCCCGTTCTTCCTGGTCTATGGAGCCGAGGCAGTCCTTCCTCACAAGGTCAGGCGTCGCTCCACGCGGGTCCTAGCGTTCGACGAGGCGCGGCAAGACGCCATGCGGGGGATGGACCTCGTGCTGGGGGAGGAACGCCGCCGGGAAGCCGCGCTGCGAGCGGCAAGGTACCAACAGGCACTACCACGATATCACTGCCGCAACATTCGCCTCAGGACCCTCGAGATAGGAGACCTCATACTCAGGCGGGTTCTCTCTAGGGAGGGGCTGCACAAGCTCTCTCCCATGTGGGATGGCCCATTCAAGGTTGTTCATATTTCCAGGCCAGGCTCCGTGCGCTTGGAGACTGAAGAGCGGAGCCGGTCCAGAATGCGTGGAACATCTAGCACCTCCGGAGGTTCTACCCCTAAAAGGCCCAGAGCCTGTGAAGCAAGGCGAGTGCCTGTGAATACCTTCCCTTTTTGGAAAAGGCCCAGAGCCTATGAAGCAAGGCGACTGCCTGTGAAGACGTTCCCTTTTTGGAAAAGGCCCAGAGCCTGTGAAGCAATGCGAGTGCCTGTGAAGACCTTCCCTTTTTGGAAAAGGCCCAGAGCCTATGAAGCAAGGCGAGTGCCTGTGAATACCTTCCCTTTTTGGAAAAGGCCCGGAGCCTGTGAAGCAAGGCCAATGCCTGTGAAGCTCGCCGCCCCGTGACACTCTCACATAATAATGAGTGGGGATGTACACGCCCCGGAGTCTCAGGAGCGCCGGCCTCAGGCCCTGGGGCTCCCTCCCACGCCCAGTGGCAGCACTTAGCTCCGCGCTGGTGAGAAGACATCGAAGACTAGATTAGGTGCCGGACGCGGCTTTTTCATTTGCTTTCTGCAGTTGACGTGTTTACTTGCATCTGAAGTCTTATTGAAGTTATCGCTGTTGCTGATTTGTCGTTCGTCGATTTTTGCTCCTCGCTTTTGTTTCCTCTCAGAAACGACCTCGCGAGGGATGGTACCCAAACGTCCTCCCGAGCGTTTCTGCTCTAGCCGCTGGAAGGTTTCATGGCCCGGGCACGTTACAGGGGTACCCCTCTAGTCCGTGCCCCTCGGGCACTGCGACGCGCACATAGGGCCTGGGTCGGTCGCCCCCGGCAGGGGTCAAAGGCTATCTATGCACAGGCGTGTAGTTAAGAGGCGCATAAATAAGATCAAGGTAATGGTTAAAACGGCAATAATTCCCAACACGCCCTAGCGGGGCTCCATGCAGCTATTTTGTCTTACACAGGAAACAAAATGAAAAGGAAAGGACGAGCCCGGCGCGGCCCTCCTCACATCAGCCCGCGAAGGCGACCCGGGCTGCCTCCGGGCCTCAGGCAGACTCCCTCTCGCGCTTCACCGGGGCAAGATGGCGGGCGGACGAACCACCACCTCCCAAGCAAGCTCGACGGCGCAGGGGTTGACTGCGGCCACCGCTGGAGGAGTCGCTTGAGGAAGAGCTGACGAAGCTTGGGGAGTCTCGGACGCCGCCATCCGCGCGGGCGCTATCTCCTCCATCACCGTCGGAGGGGGGGCCCCGGCCGCGGTCGTCGTCCTCAGGGCAACAGCCCGCGCGGCGACCATCTTCCCCAAACACCCTCACATAGAGGGTGGCGTCGCCATCGAACCTGAAGTGCAGGGTGCACCGGCGCCCCAGGTCGCGAGCGCGGGCGAACCCCTGCCAGCCACGAGTTAAGGCCAAGCCCCCGTTGGCGGAGACCTCCATCGCGACCCATGAGGACCTGCTGCAACAGCCCTCCGCCTGGAGCCAGAGGCCACCAGGAGCACCGTCCGAGAGTTCACCAAGGAGGAAACGAGGGAGTTGGAGCCGGGCGCTAGTCGGCTCCGCCGACCAGACGACGAACTCCGGCAGCACCTGCGCAGCGCGAAAGCACGGCCTAGGGGAGCGCGCGACCCAGACACATCCCTCGGCCACCGCGGCTCGCCCGCCGCCGCGCTGGGAGCCGCCCCCATGACCCCCACACGCTACCGGGGCGACCACCGGATGCTTCCGAGGGCGCCCATGACCGCGCTTGGGCGGGGGAGAGGCAGGATCGACCTGGAGGGCCTTCCCCTTCTCCGCAGCCGAGTACCTCCTCGACGGAGCCATCACACCAAGGCGGAGCAAGAATTGAGGCAAAGGAGAACAGAAGAAGAAATGGACTGGAAGGGCACGCGCCGTGCCGTACTTATAGCCGGCGAAGGCCAACCGCCGGGCTCCACTATCATAGGTAATCATGACACGATTTGCATGTAGGGACTTGTCCACCTCGCGCGATCACCGAGGCGTCGTGGGGAAGTGGAGACGCCCACGTCCCATCAACCGCCACGCGGCGCCCAAGGCCGCAGGCTGTTAGGGCCCGCGACGCTTCGCCCTTGCCCTTTCGCCTCTCAGCACGGCCAAGTCCATGCGCGCCTTGGGCCCGGGGGCTACTGTCGGCGTTCTGGGAACGGGGGTCCCCAGACTTGCCTGCCTACGGCGTGGCTCAAAGGAGGCCCAGCATGGCCCACCTTCATCAACACAAGACTCAAGACCCTCGCGAGGGGCCAAGCCTCGCGGGGCGGACGACACGGCGTATCCTCTGGCGCAGCCTCCTCAGGCTGGCTCGCGAGGAGGTGGAGAGATCAAGGCAGGGTACCTCGCGAGGTGCCCATGATGCAAGCCATGACGATCGAGGGTGCCAGGCGGGCGCCAGCGCGCGCAGCGTCCTTCTTTCCACTTTGGTGCAAAGGGGGCAAGCGCAGCCGCGGAGTACTGAGGCATCAGGCAAAGGTTGCCATTACGGTGCAACGGGACCAAGACCAGGAGGACTACGAGACGGAGGTCACCATGGGGCCCAGCACGACGTCACTACAGAGCCTTTGGCAGGTGAAGACCAACTTTAGTCAGGATAAGTGTACTAGATGTTCCCCTTCGAATTGGCCAATTGTTGGCGCCCTTCCCGCTCAATATTTGGGAAGAGGCCCAGGGCCTTTGCCTATAAATAGGACCAGCCACCCGCATAGCAAGGGGGGTTTTCGTTCGGACGGTCGACAAGTGAGAGAAAAGCAGAGAGAGTGAGTGAGAGAGAGAGAGAAGGGTGACTGAACTCCTCCTAGCAGTTCATCGCCCCAGCCAAGAACAGACCCTCGCGAGGCTGTTCTTCCTTGTATTGTTCATCATCACCAGGCCCAGGAGGCAATCCACCAACCACACACTGGAGTAGGGTATTACACCACAACGGTGGCCCGAACCAGTATAAACCTTGTGTCTCTTGTGCAGTTCTTTTAGTAGTTTAGATCTTTGTGGGACGGGGAGGTAGAAGGCGTGATCTCCGCGCGCACCCTAGTGTTCGAACCTTAAGGGTCTGCCGGAACCCGTGATCCGACAACCGTCGCCTGCAAGGGATGCTTCTTCTCCAACGGCGTCGCCTTCATCTGCACCACCAGCCGGAGTTGCAGGATCGGTACCACCGCCCGTCGGGGGCACGGGAGTGAAGGCACGGAACCTCTTCAGCAGGGCCTCCACCTGACCCTTCACAGCTGCAGCAGCGGCCTCGTAATGCTCATCTTTCACAGTCTCCAGCAGCTCGTCAAGGCGGGTGGTAGGATCGCGAAGGTGGAGGTGGCTGAAGACGCGTGTCCTCAGCCATGCGGCTGAGGAGAGAACGCATGCTTCTTCCTCCGCCATGGGGTCGATGCGGCTCACGACGTCCTCCAGCGCACCAACCAGATAAGGAACCATCTGGTTGGGGCCCTCATCGTCGGCAACCAGTGGGTCCTCCAGGCCCTTCTCATAGAGCGACTTCAGCGCCTCCCGACCCTCTCTTCAAGGAGCTTGAAGGCCGGCCACGCTCTGCGGCCTGTGCCTTCCTCAACTGCTCCAATTCGGTGTCACAATCCTTGACGGCGTCGTCTCGGGCTTTCATCTTCTCCTCCTCCGCCTTGTGGCCTCGGGCTTCTTTCGCGCGCTCCCTCCGCACGGTCTCCAGCTCGGCCACCAGCGACTGGCAGCGGTCCTGGCGGACTCGGCATCCTTCAGCGCCACCTCGCGGGCGTCCACAGCCTGGGCGACAGCCTCCATGTCCTTCTCGGAGTCAGCAGAAGCTTGGCTCAGTGTCGCCCGGACGGACGGGTTGGAGTGCAGCCAGCCAGAGACCAGCTCCAGGCGTCCGGCCACTAGGCGACGGTCGGTGCCCGAAAGATCTTCTCGCGGCGGGGCCATCACAGAAAGACCCCGCCCTAGGACTTCAGGAGAGACGAAAGAACCCAGGGACAGCAATACGGCATGAGGAGGAGGAGGTGTCGTCATCACCATGGCCTGAGAGGCCAGAGGCTCCTGAGACAGTGTAACGCCCTCGATGTGGCTATATCTCCCACGCGTCGAAGCATGACTTAGAGGCATAACCGCATTGAAAGCAATGTCGCAAGTGAGGTAATCTTCACACAACCTAGGTAATACATAAACGAAAAGATAGATAGTTGGCTTACAATCGCCACTTCACATAATACATGAAAAAAGCATTACATCATCCAGATACAATCAAGGTCCGACTACAGAACCAAAATAAAAGAAGGCTACCCCAAATGCTACACAGATCCCCGATCGTCCCAACTGGGCTCCACTACTGATCAACTGGAAAACGGAACAACATAACGAACACAATGTTCAACTAGCTCCTCCTTGAGCTTGGTCGTGTCACCTGCTCGATAACATCGGCACCTGCAAACTGGTTTCTTGGAAGTATCTGTGAGTCACGGGGACTCAGCAATCTCACACCCTCGCGATCACTATTTAAGCTTATGGGTAAGGTAAAAGGTATGAGGTGGAGCTGCAGCAAGCAACTAGCATATATGGTGGCTAACATATGCAAATGAGAGCGAGAAGAGAAGGCAAAGCACATTCGAGAAACTATGATCAAGAAGTGATCCTAGAACAACCTACGTCAAGCATTACTCCAACACCGTGTTCACTTCCCAGACCCCGCCGAGAAGAGACCATCACGGTTACACACACGGTTGATGTATTTTAATTAAGCTCAACTTCAGCTTTTCTACAACCGGACATTAACAAATTCCCATCTGCCCATAACCGTGGGCACGGCTTTTGAAAGTTCAAATCCCTACAGGGGTGTCCCAACTTAGCCCATCACAAGCTCTCATGGTCAACAAAGGATATTCCTTCTAGCGGGAAGACCCTGTTGGCGTTCTGGGAACGGGGGTCCCCAGACTTGCCTGCCTGCGGCCTGCGGCGTGGCTCAAAGGGGGGCCCAGCATAGCCCATCTTCACCGACACAGACCCAAGACCCTCGCGAGGGGCCAAGCCTCGCAGGGCGGACGACACGGAGCTTCCTCAGGCACGGCCTCATCAGGCTGGCTCGCGAGGAGGCGGAGAGATCAAGGCGGGGTACCTCACGAGGTGCCCGTGACGACCAAGGGTGTCAGGCTGGTGCCAGCCCGCGCAGTGTGCTCCTTTCCCCTTTGGTGCCAAGGGGGCAAGCGCAGCCGTGGAGTACCGAGGCATCAGGCAAAGGTTGCCATTTCGGGGCAATGAGACCAAGACCAGGAGGACTGCAAGACGGAGGTCATCGTGGAGCCCAAAACGGCGTCACCACCAGAGCTTTGTGCAGGCGAAGACTACTTTTGTCAGGATAGCTGGTACTAGCGGTCCCCTTTCAAATTAGCCCGCCATTGTTGG
Organism: Triticum monococcum; assembly: GCA_034509565.1. Lineage (NCBI taxonomy): Eukaryota > Viridiplantae > Streptophyta > Magnoliopsida > Poales > Poaceae > Triticum > Triticum monococcum. Next base: position 415,052,825 of record CM067844.1, read on the forward strand.
CTCCCTTCCCGCTCAATATTCGGGAAGAGGACCAGGGCCTCTATAAATAGGACTAGCCACCATAGTAGGAGGGGGGATCGAAATCCGAGAGAGAGAAGGGTGACTGAACTCCTCCCAGCAGTTCATCGCCCCAGCCAAGGACAGACCCTCGCGAGGCTGTTCTTCCTTGTATTGTTCATCATCATCAGCCCAAGAGGCAATCCACCACACCACACACTGGAGTAGGGTATTACACCACAACGGTGGCCCGAACCAATATAAACCCTGTGTCTCTTGTGTTGTTCTTTCCATAGCTTAGATCTTAGCAAGGCGGAGGGGTGCAGGTAGGTAGGAGGCGAAATCTCCGTGCGCACCCCAGTGTTCGAACCTCAAGGGTGTGCCGGAACCCGAAATCCGACATTTGGCGCACCAGGTAGGGGTGCGCCAGGATCCACCTTCTACCGCTTCGTGCCCCGTCGCGTCGTCATCACCATGTCCGGCAACCAGGCGGGCAACCCAGATCCATGGGCGGCGTGGCCCGCCCGCGCAGAGCCGCTCGCCTCGGGCGACCCCGTGCCCCAGGCAGCTCGCGGTCCGCAGGGCGCTGCGGGCCGCGGGCGACAGGGACAGGCTTCGACAGCTCTCACACTGCGGCAGGCGTGGTCGGCAGCAAGGGCCTCCAATCACGCCGCGACCACGACACCGTACACCCGCCGGGAGCAGGCGAACACGAGGGCCGCGCTCACAGTGGCCCGGGAGCTGCTGCAGTGCAGACTGCTGGAGGGCGGCCGCGACGTGCTGCTGGAGCGGGTGGCAGAACTCCTGGGCTTCGCCGCCTTGGGGGCTCACCCCTTTTGCACCTAGCTCCCATCTCAAGCCCAGGGCGGCCCGCGCGCGGGCTCCCCGCGCGCTCGCGTGCTCCAAGGCTACTCCAACGCCAGCGAGGCTATCAGCACCAGACCGGCGGTGGCGCTGCCTCCGCTCCCGGTCCACGAAGAAGGACTTGACGCGACCCGCGGCCCCATTGGACAGCCGCGCTGCCACCCCACAGTAGGCGCGTCAGGCAGGACCGCGTGGCACGCGGAGCACTACGGCGTGGCCTTCGGGATGACGGTGCCAGAGGAATACGTGCCTCTCATGATGGGCAAAGGACACCCTCACGAGGGCGAACAAGGCTCGCTCCTCAGCCCAGGATGGGGGGATGAGGCACCAGAAGCTGAGCCCTTCCAGGAGTCCCGGGACGGTCCCACTAGGCATGCTGGAGGCAACAATTATCGGGTACCGCTAATTCTTCAGCAGGCATACGCTAACCATGGATCGCAGCAGGTGCAGGTCACCACAGCAAGCAGCTGCCCCGCTCCCACAGTCCCCTACCCCTCGGGAGGAGGCGCAGGGGGCTGCAGGTGAGGGGCCAGGATCCGACATCACCACTGCGGCGTTCGGAGCAAGGTGTCCTCAGGTGGTAGGCCCTCCTCTGGGGAGGTGCCTTAGGGCCTGCCCCCGGCGGAGGACCCGTGGTCGTCGGGGGAACCGCTGGCGACCGCTCTACCCCATCGGCGGCGTCCTGGTTTCCGGTCGTCATTGATGGCACTAGAGTGTGGCGCAAGGAGGGGCCCTCATCTGGCGATATGAAGCAAGGCCGGTACCTGTGAAGAAGGCCCGGTGCCTATGAAGCTCGCCGCCCCGTGACACTCTCACGTAATAATGAGTGGGGCTGTACACGCCCCGGAGTCTCAGGGGTGCTGGCCTCAGGCCCTGGGGCTCCCTCCGATGCCCAGTGGCAGCACTTAGCTCCGCGCTGGTGAGAAGACGTCCAAGACTAGATTAGGTGCCGGACGCGGCCTTTTGTCTGCTTTCGTTGCTTTTCCCTTTGGTTGTCGCTTTCCCCTGCTGGATTCAAGCTGGATTCGAATTTTAGATTTGCGTGTGTTTAGGGAAGGGGTGCTTAGTCTCGTTCAAACAATTTCTCACGTTTTGGTTACCACTTCGCCTCAGCTGCCTCCCCTCGTGAGCCCCTCGCGAGCCGGGTCAGGCCTAGCTTGCATGCAGCCCAGACTGCCACCACCGCGTCCTCTAAGGATGGTGTTTTACTGCAGATCCTACGGATTCAATCAGGAAACACTCGGGACACCACAACCTCCCGCAGGTTACCTCAAGGCCAGCACGGGACAAAGGTAAACTAGCTGACCAGCGCGTCGCTTAGGCCAACCACTTGGTGCGGGCGCATGGGCAATGTAGCGTCTACTAATACAATGAACACAAGTTTTACATAAGGGAGCAGGAACGATGCACAATCAGTCGGATGAATCCCCCAATGCGTCCTCAGGAGCACCACCCGAGCCGTTGGTAGCGTCGCTGAACTCGCCATCGCTGCCCGCGTCACCGCCAGCGGCGTCAGGGCCGTTCCCCATGCCGCCCTCGTCGGCAGCCACGATCACGCCACCGTTGTCCGAAGTGAAGGCCCTGATAAGAGCGTCCACATTCTCTTCCACCCAGTGCGCCAGATCGCCTCGAACGGCTTGGGGGACAGGGGCGATGGTGGCGTCGTAATCGAAGTTGGGATCCATGTTCCGGAGATGGCTGAAGAAGCGAGAAAAGGCGCGCCCGAGTAGGGTGCGGCTCCTCTCCTCCACCAACCTGTCAGCCCTAACCGACCGCGCCTCCAGCTGCGTCACCACATCAGTGAAGAACTGAAGATTGCCGGTATAGTTGACTGCGTGCGGCTCGCCAACGGCCGCCTCGCAGATGTTGCCCAAGGCTGCGTTGGCTCTCTCCCGGAGCGTGGTGAGCATAGGGCCGTGCTCATGCTCCAGGATCCGCCACTGACGTATCTCGTCCGCATTCTGGCACGCGACGGCCTCGGCCGCCTCCACCCGCTGGCGAAGAAGGAGCACCTCGGCCTGGGAGGTGGTTAACTCACCTTGCGCCACCTCAAGGGCGGCCCAGAAAGCGTCGGCCCGCCGCGTCGCCTCCTCCAGCTTGGCCCTCAAGGCAACAGTTATGCCTTCATCCTCGGCCCGGATCAACCCCAGCTTCTCTTCAAACTCGTGCTCGAGGTTCAAATGCGCCATCGCCACCCGACGTCCAACCTCCTCCAGGACACGAGCTTCCTGTGCAGCGACATCATCCTCCGCCTGCATCACCAAGCGCTCCCTTGTCTCCAGACGCTCGTACTCACGGGTACGTTCGGCGGCTTCCAGCGTCAGTGCCTCCTCACGCTTCTTGAGCTCTGCTGAGTCGCCAGAGGCCACCTTCATCGACGCGAGGGCTGCCTCATGCAGCTCCACCTGCTCCTCCAATGAGTGGCACCAGGCCAGGAGCTCCCGAGCCCGCTCCTCCGCTGCCTTTCGCCGCCGGTCGGCTTCTCGGGCCTCCTCAGCGGCCCAAGATCGGGCCTCCCGAGAGGCCACCAGCGACGCCTTGGCCTCTGCGTCGTCAAGATCATGCTGACGGCACGCAAGGGCGATGGCACCCTCCAGCTCGCGCCTCTCTGCAGCCAGGCGCAGGCCCTCGGCCTCAAGGCGCGCGTCTTCATCAGCAAGCTCCTCACCAAGCAGGCTCACCGCATCAGCCGCCCTTCGAAGGAACCCTTGGCGGAGAGCGTGACGCTCCCGGGCGCGCTCGAGCACGTCTTCCACACCATCATCAGCCCCAAGCAAGCGCCGGGAGCCACGAATCAGCACCCCCCCTCTAGGTTGGGGGCTGGGGGCTGGCACCCTCGCGACGGCCGGGCACGCCGCGCCAGAAGCCCGTCCTGGAGCCAGCCCATCCCCAGGTGAAGAGTGCAGGGAGCGCCTCAGCCAATCGCAGTCCACGACCAGGCAAGAAGCCCACGGCAGGCTGGCTATGCCACGAGAAGGCCCGTGAAGGAGGATCATTGGGTGCGCAGGGCCACGATACGCCTCGGGACGGTTCGCCTCTTCGATCGCCCTCACCACAAGGGCTCCGCTGCTCGGAGCGCTTGAGGATGGTGGAGGGGGCGGAGCCAAGGGGGACGGCTCCTCAGCCGTCTCCGCGAGCTCGGCTGGAAGGGGCCTGCGGAGCAAGGGTCAGTAAAAGTAACAGAAGGATCGAGAGCTGGGAAAGGAGAAGGCTTACTCATCAGTGGCGAAGTACTTCCTACGCTTCAGCAGGCGACACGGGTAATCATCGCCCAAGGCCTCCCTTATCTTTCGGAGAGCCTCAAAGTCCACGCGGAAAGCGGCCCAAGAGTTGGGCGCAGGGATCAACCTGTGATGAAGACGGAGCGTCAAGGCGATCCGCGTCAGGGGAGCCTGCCTGATGCGCGCTGCCAATCGCCTCGCCAAGAGAGGAAGTAGGAGCCTCAGGGGCCTCAGTCGCAGGCGCTGAGGGTAGCTGCTCGTCACCCTCAGCCTCAGCGGAACGGGCCCCAAGAGCTGCTCCCTCATGAGCATCGCCCGGCGCTGTCACCCCGCAGGGAGCTTCCTCGGCCTCTGGCGCCTCATGCCTCCCCACTCCGCCGTTGAGGAAGAGGCGCCTTGGCCAACTGGAAGGGCAGTCACCATCACTGGGTTCTCGCGAGGCCCCTGGAGGCTGGCGGGGCGCGGCCCCCACTCATCAAAGACAAGCATCTGCTTCACAAAATTGCCCCTGCTCTGGCAGAGGTACAGCAAGGCCCCTCCTGCTGGATGCTGCCGGGGTTGGGGCCCCAGTCAGGGTCAAGAGCGCCGTCCTCAGCACCTCAGGAGCCAGGTCCTCTTCCTGGAGCCTCATACGATCATCGCGCCCGCTGAAGGACCACATCCAGTAGGAGTGGCGTTGGAGAGGTGCAACACGGCGTAGCAGGAACTCCTTCACCACCTTGGGCGCTGCCACGCCAAGCGACCTCAAGAACGCGAAGTGGTGCCAAACGAAGACGAGTTGGGGGCTCTCAAGTGTCTACTGGTCCCAGCCTGAATTACGGACAGCAGGCGAGGTTGGCTCCGATAGCAGGGGGTTGGGCACCCCTGCGGCCACATACAGCCACCGCTCGCGGAACCCAGTCGCGGGAAGGGGGAGCTTGAAGTCAATCCCAGAGGCCGCAGTCTCAGACGCGGAAACGAAGCTCACGCACGCCCAGCATTGGGTAGGGTCGACAAGGCGCAGTGAGAAGAAGTGGCGCAGCAAGGCAACCGAAGGAAGGATGCCCAACATAGCCTCGCAAACAAAGGCGAAGACCGAAAGGAGGGTGATGGATTCAGGACCCAGATGCATCATGTGGATCTGAAAGTGGGAAAGCACGGCATTGAAGAAATCAGAAAAGGGAGGAACTAGACCCGCCCACAGGGCTTCGACAAAATACGGGACCTCGTGACTATCCTATCGATGGAGAAGTGGGACGCGGGCCAGGCTGTCGTCCTCCTGCATTCGTTGAAGATAGTGGCCAGAGCCTAGCTGACCTTGCCCAAGCCCTCAGCGGTGGCCGCCAACGGCGGCGGGCAAGGCGGAGACACGGATTTCTTCCCCCTTCCCTTCTTTGTCGGAGCCATGGAAATGGGAAGGGGGGGAAGGTCCGAGATTGGGTTGAAAACAGAAGCCGGAGTTTGAGCGGAGGAAGGACAGAGGGCGCTCGAGCAACAGAAAGGGGAACGGCTGTGTACGACTACGAGTCCGCCTAGCGTGGCGAAAAATAAGGAGGGCGTGGGGGAACAGTGCCGCCCACGTCCAATCAACCGCCACGCGCCGCCCAAGGCCGCAGGCTGTTAGGGACAGCGATGCTTCGCTCTTGCCCTTCCGCCTCCCTGCACGGCCAAGCCCGGGCGCGCCTTGGGCCCGGGGGCTACTGTCGGTGTTTTGGGAACGGGGGTCCCCAGACTTGCCTGCCTGCGGCCTGCGGCGTAGCTCAAAGGGGGGGGCCAGCACGACCCATCTTCACCAACACAGACCCAAGACCCTCGCGAGGGGCCAAGCCTCGCGGGGCGGACGATGCAGAGCTTCCTCAGGCACGGCCTCATCAGGCTTGCTCGCGAGGAGGCGGAGAGATCAAGGCGGGGTACCTCACGAGGTGCCCGTGACACAAGCCATGACGACCAAGGGCGCCAGGCGGGTGCCAGCCCGTGCAGTGTCCTCCTTTCCCCTTTGGTGCCAAGGGGGCAAGCACAGCCGCGGAGTACCGAGGCATCAGGCAAAGGTTGCCATTTCGATGCAACAAGATGAAGACCAGGAGGACTGCAAGACGGAGGTCATCGTGGAGCCCAAGACGGCGTCACCACGAGAGCTTTGTGCAGGCGAAGACTACTTTTGTCAGGATAGCTGGTACTAGTTGTCCCCTTTCAAATTAGCCCGCCATTGTTGGCTCCCTTCCCGCTCGATATTTGGGAAGAGGACCAGGGCCTCTATAAATAGGACTAGCTACCATAGTAGGAGGAGGGATCGAAATCCGAGAGAGAGAAGGGTGACTAAACTCCTCCCAGCAGTTCATCGCCCAGCCAAGCACAGACCCTCGCGAGGCTGTTCTTCCTTGTATTGTTCATCCTCATCAGCCCAAGAGGCAATCCACCACACCACACACTGGAGTAGGGCATTACACCACAGCGGTAGCCCGAACCAGTATAAACCATGTGTCTCTTGTGTTGTTCTTTCCATAGCTTAGATCGTAGCAAGGTGGAGGGGTGCAGGTAGGTCGGAGGCAAAATCTCCGCGCGCACCCCAGTGTTTGAACCTCAAGGGTCTGCCGGAACCCGAAATCCGACAGACCCGATCAGACTCGGAATCCCGGTTACAAGACATCCTCTACAATGGTAAAACAAGTCCAACAACACTGCCCAAATGTGCCGACAAATCCCGATAGGAGCTGCACATATCTCGTTCTCAAGGCACACTCAGATTGTCCAAACTTCTGGTAGGCGAGCCCAGAGTTGCCCCTAGTGGCCACCGGCGGCTGACAGGTTGGACCAACACTCGGAGGAGCACTGGCCCGAGGGCTTAAACAAAGATGACCCTTGAGTCTGCAGAACCCAAGAGAAAGAAAAGGCTAGGTGGCGAATGGTAAAACCAAGGTTGGGCCTTGCTGGAGGATTTTATTCAAGGCGAACTGTCAAGGGGTTCCCATTATAACTCAACCGCGTAAGGAACGCAAAATCAGGGAACATAACACCGATATGACGGAAACTAGGGCGGCAAGAGCGGAACAAAACACCAGGCATAAGGCCGAGCCTTCCACCCTTTACCAAGTATATAGATGCATTAATTAAATAAGAAATATTGTGATATCCCAACAAAATATCCATGTTCCAACCAGGAACAAACTCCAATATTCACCTGCAACTAACAACGCTATAAGAGGGGCGGAGCAAAGCGGTAACATAGCCAAACAACGGTTTGCTAGGACAAGGTGGGTTAGAGGCTTGGCTCAACAATATGGGAGGCATGATAAGCAAGTGGTAGGTATCGCAGCACAGGCATAGCGAAAGAGCGAGCAACTAAGCAAGCAAATATAGAAGTGATTTCGAGGGTATGGTCATCTTTCCTGAAATCCCGCAAGGAAGAAGAATGAGTCCATGAAGAAGACAAACGAACGTAGTCGAATGAATCCTCACAAAGGCGACGTTATCGGAACCAACCTGAAGAAGCAACACCAGAAAGGAGCAAACAACATAGTAAACAACCAACACATGACCGTGGCATGATGCACAACCAAGTGTGATGCATGTCCGGTTTAATGAAGTATGGCATGGCAAAGTGCACAAGCAATTCTACAAATTAAGTGGAGCTCACTATGCAACGAGTTGCATATTGACGAAACACCACAACAAGTTATTTAGTCCGATCTCGTTTATGTACCCATCAATATTAAATGTTGTTAAACATGGCAAGAGGGTGAAGCAAAAGAAAACTACATATTTAAGCAAGTTTAAATGTGGCCGGAAACAACAACAATTTCGGTAAAACCCTCATAAACATATATTAGGTTTGGTATTGTTCTGCCCTAAACCATATTTTATAGTTGTTAAACATGCAAAGTGATGCCACCATGTTAAACTAGGCATTTTTCTACCCGATATACATATAAAGTTTATTAAATTCCGAGTTACGGTTATTTAGTTATGCATTAAAGCATATTAGCTTGACATAGGAGAAAATTTAATCAAACATCATTTTAAACATTTTAAACATGCATGAAAGTGGGAAATTATTAAACTACACAAAATTCTAAGCAAGTTTCATATATAATTTATTTTAATCCGATGCACGGTTATTAAGTTATTATATGCATGAAGTTTAGGGACCTCTTTGTAAAAACTGTAGTCTCAGGTTAAATGGACAAATTGGCAGCGCACAGAAAAAAACAACTATGGGCTGAATCTGAGAAGAACTGGGCTGCTCACCCATGGATTTGACACGTGAGGCAGAGGCAAATTGGGCCGGCTGGGGTGAGGAGTGTGTGCTGGGCCTTGGCCCGTTCGGTGGAAGAGGGAGGCCTGGCACTGGCTTACGACTGGGCTTGAGGCACCGCAAGAGGAGGCCCACGCACAGATCTGGCCCAATCTGGCGACGTGCGCGGTCAACGAGGATCAAGCGGGTCCAGGCGTGGGCAAAACTCGTCGCCGCGGTCACCGTCCTCGCGTGCGGGTGCAGCGGCCTGAAGAAGGCGGAGCCGATGGCAGGGAACGGCCGGGAACAGGGGTCTCCGGTCCGGATCTGGTTCGTGGTGGCTTGGGGAGGTGGGCCAACTCCACGACAGGTGCGCGGTGGCCGGGGAAGCCCATGGAGGCGCGACGGGGCTGACGGAGGCCGGCCGGACCTGGCCGTTCCAAGGTCAGGCGGCGAAGCTTGCTGGGGTGGTGGAGGCGCTAGGTGGCTCGGCGCGCTGCAGGAGCACGTCGGTGCGGGAACGGCTTGCGGGTCCGAGCAAGGAACTTGGCGTGGAGACGAAGGAATGGAGCAGATCTTTGGGGCGGCTTGGAGCTCCCGGCGACGATGGTGAGTTAGACAAGGCAGGCGCGGCGTGGACGAAGACCGACTCCACAGCCGCGGGTCCAGGGAGGCACGGCTCCGGCGGGCAGGGGCCGGCGATGAGGTTCAGAAGGGTGGCTTCCAGGGCCTCGTCATGTTCCTGTAGAAAGAGAGAACCAAAGAGATTTGAGAAGGGAGGGAGCAACGAGATGAACAGGGAGAAGGAGGGGTGGAGCGGGAACGCGGGTCCTGCTGGTGCGGCGGCTGGCTACGGTGGTGGATTGGACAGGCGACGAGTGGTTGGTCCGGTTGGAAAAAATCGAGGGAGGATTTGAATCGGGGAAGAACCCGAGGTGGGAGGAGACAAGAGGAGTGGCGGCGGCAGCTAGGAGGATCCCTAAAAATTAGGGATTCGGTCTCGGGTTAGTCCAATATATATAGCGAGTTGAATAGGTTAGGGGCTATCTTGTCCCTCCGATACAAATCGGACGGACGGAAAAAATATGTTAGGAAGAACAATTAACAAAACAGAGACGTTTTGTAGATGTTTGGGATTGATCCGGATCCAACGGTGACGACTGCCCGGGTCGGGTTCGGGACAACTTTCGGACGCGCGCGAGGGGTGCCGCGGGCTGACGAGAGAGGTTAGGTTGGAGCTGGCAGATTGTGAAGAGCGGGTTGGTCTGAGAGAAGAGGGGAGAGATGCAGCCCGGCACGGTTTCCGGAGACCGAAAACATCCGACGTTAGACCGGCTATACTGCCGATATAGTTATCCGTTGGGGCGTCAAACGGACTCCAAATGCGATGAAACTTGGCAGGCAGCCTACCTACGACATAGCAAAAACGAATGCCAACTTTCACCCCATTCCGAGAACATTTTCCGGCCACTTATAAAATAATATTCCGGATGTGCTGTGGGCGCGTGCAAGTGTGTCTGGGCTCAGAACGGACAACGGACGAAACTGGGGAACCTCGGACGAATGCAAGATTTGAAAACGTGATGATGCAATGCACATGATGACATGAAAAGACATGCATGACACGCAAGCAATGACACGGCAACAACAGCGAATAACTGGAGGACAACTGGCACATCGGTCTCGGGGCGTTAGAAAACTCCACCACTACGAGAGGATCTCGTCCCGAGATCTAGAATGGCACCGGAGGGAAAAGGAAGAGGAAGATAAGAGGTAAAACTAAGTTGCTTCTTTGACAAACGAGTGAGACCAATGAATGTTGAAAAGCTTGAGCAAAATGAAAGAAAGAAAGCAATGGAGAAGAACAAAGTTGAAAACACTCCGTTAGTAAAGAGGAACAAGGAAGAACAACTTTGGGCAGCACTCCGATTGAAAAGAAAAGGAATTGAATAAGAACTTGGTAAGATGAGAAGATACTTGATGAAATCACAACACACTGCCTCCAGAGCTATTGAATGAATGGAACAAAGGGTAAGAAGGATCTTAGACAACACTCCGGTTGAAAAGAAGTGCAGGGCTTGATAAGGCGAAAAGAACTTGAGCAAAAAGGCACAACACTCCGGTTAAATGGATAGGCATGAAAAGAACATGATCTTTGACAAAACAAGATGATGGGTTTAAAATAGCAACATGACAATGCCTCCGGAACAGAAGAATAGAAGATAGATAATTGAAATAGGATAATGGAGAAGAAAAATGCCAACATCTGCCACAAAAGAGCTTGAAAAGGCATCTTAGGAGAAGGGTCGAACAGAGTTGTTGGAAACACAACAACGAAAAGATAAGCTTGATATGGTCTTATGGAATACAGCTCAAAATATGAGGCGACAACCTGCCAAACAAGATTGGATTGATATGAACAAGAAGACGAGAAACTATTTCATCGGGAGGATAAATGAAGAACTTGGGTCAATTATACGCCTCACAATAGCAAAATCCTTAGGGAAGGCTTTAGGTGAAATATAACCCAAGATAACTCCAATGACGAGATTGATGGATTTAGGATACCTCAATCTTAACAACATGTGAATCATGAAACATGAACTCAAATTATCAAGAATGACATAATACCACCTCCACTGATATGGAAGAGAGAATTGCACTCCGGATTGCAAGATGAAGAATGCTTGAGCTCCTCTGGAAAGAAACTTGATGAAACACTTCAAGAAGAAATTGAATCCTTGATGAACCACCGTGTAGAGCCTCCATGATGAACTCCGGTGAAAGAATGATCAAACGAAAAGAAAGAGAAGTTAAAAGCACAAGGTGAATCCTTGTAATGATTTAGATGGATCTCCGTGGTGATATAATTGCGAGAGGTAGGAACTCCGGGAAAATGGAAGATGAAACAATTGAGATCAAGAATTTGATGAGCCTCCAGAATAGGGAATTGAGTTCACTTGATGAAACAAGAATAAGAATTACATTATGTGTATCCTTTACCAATTTAAATTGATGCAAGTAGCAGATTTGACATATTACTTATTCCGGTAGAAAGGATTAAGAGAGATATAAAGTCAACTTGGAAAGGTCTTCAACGAACCACCGGTAGGATTGAAAACAACGAATAAATTGATATGATAATGAATGACGAGAACTCTTGAATGAACCACCATAAGAATTAAAATGAACAAAGAGAAGATAAAGAAAACACCGGGAAGAATTAGAAAATGAATGAAGATGCTTGAGAGAATTTATATATGAGAGAACGAAGAGATCATGAACCGATTAGAGGATATTTGATCGATGCACCGGTAAAATTAGGAGGATGAGAGCTGAAAGGTAGAATGAATAATCCCGAAATGATGGCCTTCGGAGAATCAAACTAAAAATACTCTGAATTACTCTAGATGGGTGAAAAGAAATACTCACAACCGAAACAATTATGGGAGGATGGCAGAGAATGGGGCAATATTTAAAAGAAACTCTTCTTCAGTCTTCAAAATCCGAGAATGACGACGGGAAACACCACCATGAATTATTTAGACACTCCGGAATGAAGAATGGGAAGGTTGAGCCAACGATGAAAAGAATTTGAAAGATCTTGGAGAAAGACATTTGACTGATGATAAATCATTCTTACGTCAATCTTTGAAATGAATTTGAAAAGCTCCGGCAAAATAAGAAGAGTCAGGTAAGATCCTGGGAAAAGACCTGTGGGTTAGGGCCCACTTAAAAATACACCGTTGAACGATTAAAAGGATAGATTGCACCGGTTGAATTAAAAGGCTTGAATGAGATAACATCCTCAAAATAGCTTGAATGGATTAAGAGTGGAAACACGAATCTTCTGAGATATCTCCGGCACTCCAGAACAAAAGAATAGCAAGCGGGGAAGATTAAGAGGTGCACCGGCATAAGTAGGCATTGGTCAAAAATAAAAGGAGTATGCTCAACACCAAAGTTTGAATTGAATCCACCGGAGAAGGAAAATGAGTGAGGAATGACGAACTAGAAGAGCATCTTCATGTGAACCACTGGGTAGAACATTCAAAGAAAAGAATGAAGAGACTTCACAAGAATAAAAGTATGCTTGATTAAGAAATCCGAGTCCTTGAGGAAAAATGGTGGGTGGGCGGGGAAAACAAAGGCAACTTGGAGACAGATGAAACAAACACCATTGAGAAGAAGTGATAATTGATCTTGCGAATGTTGAAGTGATCGGATCCACTTGAGGAGAGACACACCGGTTGACAAGAAATTGAAATGACAAACTCAAAGATCGAGATGGCATAGTATTCACACAGAGGTATGAGAACACCGCTTAGGAAAAATATGGAATCAACACTTGACATTGAAGCAACTCGAATACCACAACTGAAAACAAAACAAAGGATTGGCTTGCAGAATAAGCCAGAACAAACATATGATAGAGATTTCGTCCGAAATTTTCATGGTGGGGCCTACACGGTCTCGATCGTACAACACCATCATGTACAAGGCAGTGCACATGACATACGAAGCATCCCCGAGTCAGCATAGCCAAGGACTCTTTAAGACACAACGAGACCACTGTGAAACCAACCGTGAATAGGCGGACCACTAGACGTCGAACCCCAATTTCAAATCATACATCTGTCGAAAAGAAATCCTAGGAGCTACTTGATTTCCCACTTATAAACTCCCGAAATTTTCCGGTTATGCAATCAGGTGTTGGGGATACAGGGGAAGCATAATATCTCACCCAAAACTAGCAAATCCTACATCCATCTGTATCCATCCTTCAACACATAACCAAGAAACCTTCGGAAATCGTCTACCTCAACCTTCGAAAAGCATCCGTTATACGAGTTATGCCAATACTCCCGAACTCCCGCCCCAGTACTGGGTGGCGTCGAGGTTATCTCACCAACAACTGCATAAAAGAGATTTTCGATGTCAGCGAAACTAAACTCAGGTATTCCAGAACTGCAATTATAAAATTGTGACGACAACACCTCGAAGCTCAACTCCCTGGGACACTGCCACAACCCCTAAATGATAGGAGGCACCAAGAACAATGTTCTCATCACAGAACCATCGGAACGATTCCAAGATACCCACGTGATCCTAAATTTTTTTTAGTGCAATTTGAGAAGAGAAGAGTCAAAACTCTATGTCAGGATGTCTCACCAGAGCGACGAAGGGACTGGGGAGTAAAAAGAATTCCTAATTCTCCGATATATATAATCCTAAATGACTCAAAACATTTTTTTCTAGACTCAATAACGCCAGCGATTGGATCAAGCAGGGGGCTCCTAAGGTCGGGGAAGGCTCTGATTACCAACTTGTAACGCCCTCGAAGCGGCTATATCTCCCACGTGTCGAAGCACGACTTAGAGGCATAACCGCATTGAAAGCAATGTCACGAGTGAGGTAATCTTCACACAACCCATGTAATGCATAAGGGAAAAGATACATAGTTGGCTTACAATCTCCACTTCACACAATACATGAATAAAGCATTACATCATCCAGATACAATCAAGGTCCGACTACGGAACCAAAATAAAAGAAGCCCACCCCAAATGCTACACAGATCCCCGAACGTCCCGACTGGGCTCCACTACTGATCAACTGGAAAACGGAACAACATAACGAACACGATCTTCATGTAGCTCCTCCTTGAGCTTGGTTGCGTCACCTGCTCGGTAACATCCGCACCTGCAAACTGGTTTTTTGGAAGTATCTGTGAGTCACGGGGACTCAGCAATCTCACACCCTCGTGATCAAGACTATTTAAGCTTATGGGTAAGGTAAAACGTATGAGGTGGAGCTGCAGCAAGCGACTAGCATATATGGTGTCTAACATACGCAAATGAGAGCGAGAAGAGAAGCCAAAGCACGTTCGAGAAACTATGATCAAGAAGTGATCCTAGAACAACCTACGTCAAGCATTACTCCAACACCGTGTTCACTTCCCGGACCCCGCCGAGAAGAGACCATCACGGTTACACACGCGGTTGATGTATTTTAATTAAGGACAACTTCAAGTTTTCTACAACCGGACATTAAAAAATTCCCATCTGCCCATAACCGCGGGCACGTCTTTCGAAAGTTCAAATCCCTGCAGGGGTGTCCCAACTTAGCCCATCACAAGCTCTCACGGTCAACGAAGGATATTCCTTCTAGCAGGAAGACCCGATCAGACTCGGAATCCTAGTTACAAGACATCCTCGACAATGGTAAAACAAGTCCAACAACACCGCCTGAATGTGCCGACAAATCCCGATAGGAGCTGCACATATCTCGTTCTCAGGGCACACTCAGATTGTCCAAACTTCTTGTAGGCCAGCCCAGAGTTGCCCCTGGTGGCCACCGGCGGCTGACAGGTTGGACCAACACTCGGAGGAGCACTGGACCAGGGGTTTAAATAAAGATGACCCTTGAGACCGCAGAACCCAAGGGAAAGAAAAGGCTAGGTGGCGAATGGTAAAACCAAGGTTGGGCCTTGATGGAGGAGTTTAATTGAAGGCGAACTGTCAAGGGGTTCCCATTATAATCCAACCGCGTAAGGAACGCAAAATCCGGGAACATAACACCGATATGACGAAAACTAGGGCGGCAAGAGTGGAACAAAACACCAGGCATAAGGCCAAGCCTTCCACCCTTTACCAAGTATATAGATGCATTAATTCAATAAGAGATATTGTGATATCCCAACAAAATATCCATGTTCCAACAAGGAACAAACTCCAATCTTCACCTGCAACTAACAACGCTATAAGAGGGGCTGAGCAAAGCGGTAACATAGCCAAACTATGGTTTGCTAGGACAAGGTGCGTTAGAGGCTTGGTCAACAATATGGGAGGCATGATAAGCAAGTGGTAGGTATCGCAGCATAGGCATAGCAAAAGAGCGAACAACTAAGCAAGCAAAGATAGAAGTTATTTCGAGGGTATGGTCATCTTGCCTGAAATCCCGCAAGGAAGAAGAACGAGTCCATGAAAAAGACAAACAAACATAGTCGAACGAATCCTCACAAACGCGACGTTATCGGAACCAACCCGAAGAAGCAACACCGGAAAGGAGCAAACAACATAGTAAACAACCAACACATGATCATGGCATGATGCACAACCAAGTATGATGCATGTCCGGTTTAATGAAGCATCGCATGGCAAAGTGCACAAGCAATTTGTCGGCATTCTGGGAACGGGGGTCCCCAGACTTGCCTGCCTGCGGCCTGCGGCGTGGCTCAAAGGGGGCCCAGCACGGCCCATCTTCATCAACACAAGACTCAAGACCCTCGCGAGGGGCCAAGCCTCGCGGGGTGGATGACACGGAGCTTCCTTAGGCCCGGCCACGTCAAGCTAGCACGCGAGGAGGCGGAGAGATCAAGGCGGGGTACCTCGCGAGGTGCCCGTGACACAAGCCGTGACGACTCAGGGCGCCAGGCGGGCGCCAGCTCGCGCAGCCTCCTCCTTTCCTCTTTGGTGCAAAGGGGGCAAGTGCAGCCACAGAGTACCGAGGCATCAGGCAAAGGTTGCCATTTCGGTGCAACGAGACCAAGACCAAGAGGACTACGAGACGGAGGTCACCGTGGAGCCCAAGACGGCGTCATCACCAGAGCTTTGCGCAGGCGAAGACTGATTTTGTCAGGCTAGTTGATACTTGCTGTCCCCCTACGAATTAGCCCGCCATTGTTGGCTCCCTTCTCGCTCTATATTTGGGAAGAGGACCAGGGCCTCTATAAATAGGACCAGCCGCCCACAGAGCAAGGGGGTTGGGGCGAGTAAGAGTAAGGCAGTGAGAGAGAAAGAGAGAGAGAGAAAGAGAGAAAGGTGGCTGAACTCCTCCCAGCAGTTCATCGGCCCAGCCAAGAACAGACCCTCGCGAGGCTGTTCTTCCTTGTATCGTTCATCATCATCAGCCCCAAGAGGCAATCCACCCACCACACACTGGAGTAGGGTATTACACCACAACGGTGGCCCGAACCAGTATAAACCTTGTGTCTCTTGTGCAGTTCTTTCAGTAGTCTAGATCTTTGCGAGACGAAGAGGTAGAAGATGTAATCTCCACACGCACCCCAGTGTTCGAACCTTAAGGGTCTACCGGAACCTGAAATCCGACATTTGGCGCAACAGGTAGGGGTGCGCCGGAATTCGTCTTCCACCGCTCCGTGCCCCGTCGCGTCGTCGTCACCATGACCGGCGACCAGGAGGGCAACCCTGACCAATGGGCTGCGTGGCCCGCCCGCGCAGAACTGCTTGCCTCGGGCGACCCCATGCCCCAGGGAGCTCGCGGTCCGTAGGGCGCTGCGGGCCACGGGCGACGCGGACAAACTTCGACAACTCTTACACCGCGGCAGGCACGGTCAGCAGCAAGGGCCTCCAATCACGCAGCAACCACGACACAGTACACCCGCCGGGAGCAGGCGAACTCGAGGGCGGCGCTCACGGTGGCCCAAGAGCTGCTGCGGTGCAGACTGCTGGAGGGCGGCCATGACGTGCTGCTGGAGCGAGTGGCGGAGCTCCTGGGCTTCGCTGCCTCGGGGGCTCACCCCTTCTCCACCCAGCTCCCATCTCAAGCCCAGGGCGACCCGCGCGGGGGCTCCACGCGCGCCCGCAGGCTCCAAGGCTACTCCGACGCCAGTGAAGCTGTCAGCACCGGACCGGCGGCGGCGCTGCCCCCGCCCCCGGCCCGCGAAGAAGGACTCAGCGCGACCCGCGGCCCCACTGGGCGGCCGTGCTGCCACCCCGCAGTGGGCGTGACAAGCGGGACCGCGTGGCATGCGGGGCATCACGGCGTGGCATTCGGGATGACGGCGCCGGAGGAATACGTGCCTCTCATGATGGACCAAGGACACCCTCATGAGAACGGACAAGGCTCGCTCCTCGGCCCAAGCTGGGGGGACGAGGCACTAGAAGCTGAACCTTTCCAGGAGCCCCGGAACGGTCCCGCTGGCCACGCTGGAGGCAACGATTATCGGGCACCACTAATTCTTCAGGAGCAGGTATACGCTAACCATGGATCGCAGGAGGTGCAGGTTGCCGCGGCAAGCAGCTGCCCCGCTCCCACAGTCTCCTACCCCTCGGGAGGAGGGCGCGGGGGGCTGCTGGAGAGGGGCCGAGATCCGACATCACCACCGCGGCGTTTGGAGCAAGGTGTTCTCAGGAGGTAGGCCCTCTGCTGGGGAGGTGCCTCAGGGCCTTTGTAACACCCTCGATGCGACTATAGCTCCGACGTTTCGAGGCACGACTTAGAGACATAATCGCATTGAAGGCATATGTCGCAAGTGAGGTAATCTTTACACAACCCATGTAATACATAAGGGAAAGAGATACATAGTTGGCTTACAATCACCACTTCACACAAATACATGAATAAAGCATTACATCATACCAATACACTCAAGGTCCGACTACGGAACAAAAATAAAAGAAGAACCCCAAATGCGACAAAGGTCCCCGATCGACCCCAACTAGGCTCCACTACTGATCAACTAGAACGAAACAACACAAATGACAAGATCTTCAACGAGCTCCTCCTGAGCTTGGTTGCGTCATATGCACGGACTCATCGGCACCTGCAAGCTGGTTTTGGAAGTATCTGTGAGCCACAGGGACTTAGCAATCTCGCACCCTCGCGATCAAGACTATTTAAGCTTATGGGTAAGGTAAAGGTATGAGGTGGAGCTGCAGCAAGAGACTAACATATATGGTGGCTAACATACGCAAATGAGAGCGAGAAGAGAAGGCAAAGCACGGTCGGTAAAAGTATGATCAAGAAGTGATCCTGGACTACCTACGTCAAGCATAACTCCAACAACCGTGTTCACTTCCCGGACTCCGCCGGAAAGAGACCATCACGGTTACACACGCTGTTGATTCATTTTAATTAAGGTCGACTTCAGGTTTTCTATAACCGGACGTTAACAAATTCCCATCTACCCATAACCGTGGGCACGACTTTCGAAAGTTCAAATCCCTGCAGGGGTGTCCCAACTTAGCCCATCACAAGCTCTCACGGTCAACGAAGGAATAGACCTCCTCCCGAGACATTCCGATCAGACTCGGTATCCCGGTTCTACAAGACATTTCGACAGGGTAAAACTAAACCAGCAACACCGCCCGAATGTGCCGACAAATCCCGATAAGAGCTGCACATATCTCTTTCTTAGGGCACACCGGATCGTCCAAACTTCTGGTAGGCCAGCCCAGAGTTGCCCCTGGTGGCCACCGGCGGCTGACAAGTTGGACCAACACTCAGAGGAGCACTGGCCCGGGGGGTAAAATAATGATGATCCTTGGGCGCGCGACCCCCAAGGGAAAAGAAAAAGGCTAGGTGGAAAATGGTAAAACCAATGTTGGGGATTGCTGGAAAAGCTTTACTTAAGACGAACTGTCAAGGGGTTCCCATAATAGCCCAACCGCATAAGGAACGCAAAATCCGGGAACATAACACCGATATGACGGAAACTAGGGCGGCAAGAGTGGAACAAAACACCAGGCATAAGGCCGAGCCTTCCACCCTTAACCAAGTATATAGGTGCATTAATTAAATAAGATATATAGTGATATCCCAACAAGTAAACATGTTCCAACAAGGAACAACATCTCCATTTTCCAACAAGGAACATAACTTCAATCTTCACCTGCAACTAACAACGCTATAAGAGGGGCTGAGCAAAGTGGTAACATAGCTAATCTATGGTTTGCTAGGACAAGGTGGGTTAGAGGCTTGGTTAACAATATGGGAGGCATGATAAGCAAGTGGTAGGTATCGCAGCATAGGCATAGCAAAAGAGCGAGCATCTAGCAAGCAAAGATAGAAGTGATTTCGAGGGTATGATCATCTTGCCTGAAATTCCGCAAGGAAGAAGAACGAGTCCATGAGGAAGACAAACGGACGTAGACGAACGGTCCTCACAAACACGACGTTATCGGAACCAACCCGAAGAAGCAACACCGGAAAGAAGCAAACAACATAGTAAAACAACCACCACATAATCATGGCATGATGCACAATCAAGTATGATGCATGTCCGGTTTAATGAAGCATGGCATGGCAAAATGCACAAACAATCCTACAAATTAAGTGGAGCTCAACATGAAACTCCGTTGCATATTGATGAAACACCACATTCAAGTTATTTAGTTCGATCTCGTTTATGTACTCAACAATGTTAAATGTTGTTAAGCATGTCAAGAGGTGAAACATAACAAAACTATACCATCTAAACAATTTAAATGGGGCCGGATATAACAAACAATGCATCCGGTAAATCCCCATATGCATTAGTAATTTAATGTAAACAACAATTTTAAACATTCTTAAAGTTGTTATCATGATGCGGATGACATGCAAGTTTTATGCAATAATTATGAATAAGTTGATAAGAGCATTATATGGAGCATATGTCATCGTGGCGGAAAGAAAGGATGCCACGGCGATGATAACGGAAACGGTACCACGGCAACGTTCCGGTTCCGGTACTCAATTGAGATACCAAAGCAAAGGGGGAAGTGTGCGGAACGTGACAAGCAGGGATGGTGGGGTGATCTCGGATACCGAGTTCCCACATGTCGTTGGCAAGGCAAAAGGAGGGGCGACGTGCAAACGCGATCGTCTCATATCACATAATATGCATTCGGTCCACGGACGGTCGTGTCGATGGTTATACCTTTCGAAGCGTGCCTTGTCGGAACGGATCAAGTTCGTAGAGGGAATTAGGCGTTCTCGCGATGGTGGTAGTGGAAGTAGTTGTTCACGCGATGGTAGAGGTTCTCGCAGCGGCGGCAGTGGAAGTAGTTGTTCTCGTTCGTTCGGAGAGGTACTTGATGACTCCAACGTCTTTGGGGAGACGGTAGTTGTACACATTCCACGCGACGTCGATCGTTTGGGGTCCGACTTGCCGGCCTTGCCGACATGAGTGGTACTTGGCGTCATGGTACTTGGGTCTTCGGACTTGCCGGTCTCGGTTCTTGCGACAGTAGTCGTACAAGTCGGCGGTAGTGGCACTTGGTGCATCCAAGGTCTTCGGGCGTAGTGGTACACATGGTATTCCGCGTGAGCAGTTGTACACGGTCGGAGGGGAACTTGGCGCGTCGTCCTGTAGTCGTACTCGAGGTCCTCGTGTATTTTGACGACCCAGGAAGATGAATTTTTCACCCATGGGTTGAAAGCAACAGTGTTAGGCAGCGGAGATCACGCACAACAGGGCACGGGAGAAGATGTGCACGGCAGCAGGAGGTCATCCAAAGGAGGGAGGGGCCATGGCGCCAAGGGTGAGCGGCGACGGAGCTTGAGCAGGGCTGGCGAGACGGCGGCGATGGACTTGACTGAAAAGGACGATGCGGCGCGAGTTTGCAGGACACCGGGAGGGTTCAGCAGGGGCGCGGGGTAGCTCGCAGAAGCTCCGGTGAGGGCACCGGTGACCGGTGACGGGCGAAGCGATGCCGAGGGGGGGGCCGGGGTGCAGAAGATGGCGACGAGGAGAAGCTAGAGGAGAGGCGGCGCGAGGGGTCCGGTGGGCGTCCTTGCGAGGCAACGGTGTGGAAGAGGCGAGGTCGGGTCGAGGCGCAGGGGTCGAAGGCCGGAGGAGGGCGACGGGGATCGAGTAGGGGGAGTCGGGGAGAGGGCTGCGCCTGCGTGCGTGTACTCTGGCGGCGCAGCAGGAGAACGAAGGGAGAGGTAGATGGGATCGAGCAGGAGTCTGGCAGCGCAAGGTAAAGAGAGGGGATCGAGGGAACGGGCTCCATGGCGGCTAGGGTTAGGAGGGCACAAGGCTGGGCCTTGGTGCTGGATGGGCCGACCGGTCTTAGGCTGGGCTGCCAAGAACAAACGGGCCGGCCTAGAGTTTGGCATAGGGAGACCCAGGGAGGCCGGCCCGGACTGGGCTACTCTCTCCTACTCATCTCTAATTTGCTTCAACAGAAAAAAACAACTAGAGAGAAGAAGAAAAAAATAAAGAGAGGGTTAGGGAAAGAATATTTCAGGAAATAAAATATTCTTAGAGTGCCGAAACTTTGCCAAATAGAATAACATGGTTTGGCAATATTTTAGAGATAGAAAAATAATTCAAGTTTGAATTAGATTCAAACTTGAGATATTTTTGAATCCAACCAAAACAAGTTCAAAGGATCTAAAAATTGGAGGAGGTGATCCTGGCACAGTCTAGAATTTATAGGAAAAGAATGGACATTAATAGAGAAGGGAAAAATGGAACGAAGGCATGGGGAAAATATTTGCAAGTGTGTGATGATAATTCCACATAATTTGAATGTTTAATATAGCTCCCTAAAATATTTGGAGGATATGTTATATAGAGAAATCACCACGTGAATTCCCTCGGTTTAAATGGATCAAAGATCCATGCCATTTATCTAGTTGAGTTAAGAAAAGAAATGACATGATGCAATGCACATGATGCAAAGATGAAATGCAACGGACCAAACAAACTCACATGACGAAAAACCCGGAAACCTTGGAAGGCATCTGAAGCTCCGGTCTTGGGGCGTCACAGCCTGCCCCTGGCGGAGGACCCGTGGTCGTCGGGGTTACCGCTGGCGACCGCTCTGCCCCATTGGGCGGCGTCCTGGGTTCGGGTCGTTGCTGATGGCACTAGAGTGTGGCGCAAGGCGGGGCCCTCATCTGGCGATATGAAGCAAGGCCAGTACCTGTGAAGAAGGCCTAGTGCCTGTGAAGCTCGCCGCCCCGTGACACTCTCACGTAATAATGAGTGGGGCTGTACACGCCCCGGAGTCTCAGGGGTGCCGGCCTCAGGCCCTGGGCTCCCTCCCACGCCCAGTGGACAGCACTTAGCTCCGCGCTGGTGAGAAGACGTCCAAGTCTAGATTAGGTGCCGGAGGCGGCCTTTTGTCTGCTTTCATTGCCTTTCCCTTTGGCTGTAGCTTTTCCCCCGCTAGATTTAAGTTGGATTCGAATTTGAGATTTGCGTGTGTTCGGGGAAGGGGTGCTTATTCTCGTTCGAGCCATTTCTCGTGTTCTAGTTACCGCTTCGCCACAGCTGCCTCCCCTCGTGAGCCCCTCGCGAGCCGGGTCAGGCCTGGCTCGTGCGCAACCCAAACTGCCACTGTTGCTCCCTCTCGGGAGGATTTTCGGGTGCCTGCGGAGGTTGTCCTATTGGGAAAAGGCCCAGAGCCTGTGAAGCAAGGCGAGTGCCTGTGAAGCTATCGCGTTTTGGAAAAGGCCCAAAGCCTGTGAAGCAAGGCGAGTGCCTGTGAAGCTATCACGTTTTGGAAAAGGCCCAGAGCCTGTGAAGCAAGGCGAGTGCTTGTGAAGCTATCGCGTTTAGGAAAAGGCTCAGAGCCTGTGAAGCAAGGCGAGTGCCTGTGAAGCTATTGCGTTTAGGAAAAGGCCTAGAGCCTGTAAAGAAGGCAAATGCCTGTGAAGCCGTCGCATTTGGGAAAAAGGCCCGGAGCCTGTGAAAAAGGCAAACACCCGTGAAGCTCCCCGCCGGCGACACTCTCATATCCTACGGATTCAACTAAAGAACACCCCAGACGTCACGCCCTCCCGTAGGCTGCTTTGGGGCTTGCGCGAAACAAAGGTAAACCAGCCAACCACCAGGCGTGGGCGCTCGTGCAATATGACAACTACTAATACGATGAACACATATTTTACATGAGGGGCTTCCCCTCCCAAAATGCTCTCACAGCCATCAGGTCAAAAACCTGAGTTCTATTCATGCAGGGTAGAAAAGACAGGAGCGATACACACTCAGTCGGACCAATCCCGCAATGCATCCTCAGAAGCACCTCCAGAGGCGTCGCTGGCGTCACCGAACTCGCCATCGTTGTCTGTGTCGCCACCAACGGCGTCAGGGCCGTTCACCACACCGCCCTTGTCAGCAGCCACGATCACGTCGTCATCGTCCGAAGCGAAGGCCCTGACAAGGGCGTCCACGTTGTCTTCCACCCAGTGCGCCAGGTCGCCTCGGACGGCCTGGGGAACTGGGGCGATGATGGCATCAAAATTGAAGTGGGAATCCATGTTCAGGAGATGACTGAAGACACGGGAAAAGGCATGCCCGAGCAAGGCGCGGCTCCTCTCATTCACCAACCCGTCAGCCCTGGCTGACCGCGCCTCCAGCTGCGTCACCACGACGGTGAAGAACTGAAGGTTGCCAGCATAGTTGGCTGTGTGCGGCTCGCCAACAGCCGCCTCACAGATGTTGCCCAAGGCTGCTGTAGGACCTTGAAGTAGATGTGTCTAGAGGGGGCTGATTAGACACTTCATGCCAAAGTTGCAATTTTTAAGCTTTTTCGGTTTGAGTGGAGCTTAAGCATAATTTCAACACTCACAATAGATATCAAGCAAGTATGCAAAGTGTATATAGGTAGCGGAAAGTAAAGCATGCAACTTGCAAGAATGTAAAGGGAAGGGTTTGGAGAATTCAAACACAATCGGAGACACGGATGTTTTTCCCGTGGTTCAGATAGGTGGTGCTATCCTACATCCACGTTGATGGACACTTCAACCCATGAAGGGTAATGGTTGCGCGAGTCCACGGAGGGCTCCACCCATGAAGGGTCCACGAAGAAGCAACCTTGTCTATCCCACCATGGCCATCGCCCACGAAGGACTTGCCTCACTAGCGGTAGATCTTCACGAAGTAGGCGATCTCCTTGCCCTTACAAACTCCTTGGTTCAACTCCACAATCTTGTCGGAGGCTCCCAAGTGACACCTAGCCAATCTAGGCGACACCACTCTCCAAGAAGTAACAAATGGTGTGTTGATGATGAACTCCTTGCTCTTGTGCTTCAAATGATAGTCTCCCCAACACTCAACTCTCTCTCATAGGATTTGGATCTGGTGGAAAGAAGATTTGAGTGGAAAGCAACTTGGGGAAGGCTAGAGATCAAGATTCATATGGTAGGAATGGAATGTCTTGGCCTCAACACATGAGTAGGTAGTTCTCTCTCAGAAATAGGATGCTGGAAGTGTAGTCTTAGTCTGATGGGTCTCTCCACGAGTGAAGAGGAGGTGGAGGGGTATTTATAGCCTCCACACAAAATCCAACCGTTACACACAATTTACCAATCTCAGTGGGACCGAATAAACAAACTCGGTCGGACCGAAATAGTAAACCTAGTGACCGTTAGGAATTTCGGTGGGACCGATTGGAACAACTCGGTGGGACCGATGTGCTAGGGTTAGGGAAAATCCAAAACTCGGTTTGACCGATTACTCAAACTCGGTGGGACCGATTTGGGTAATAAGCAAAACAGAGAGTTGGCCAAGCAAACTTGGTGGGACCGATTGCATATCTCGGTGGGACCGAGAGTAATGCAGTAGGTAACAGAGAGTTTGCAAGCCCATCTCGGTGAGATCGAGATCCCATCGATGAGACCGAACTGATTAGGGTTTGGCAGTGGCTATGACATGTGAAACTCGGTGGCGCCGGGTTGAAAGAATCGGTATGACCGAGTTTGAATTAGGGTTTAGGTCATTTGTGGATATGGGAAAGTAGCTGAGGGTTTTGGAGCATATCATTAAGCACTTGAGCAATAGGCTCATTAAACAATACCTCATCCCTCCTTGATAGTATTGGCTTTTCCTATTGACTCAATGTGATCTTGGATCACTAAAATGTAAAATGAAGAGTCTTGAACTTCAAGCTTTAGCCAATCCTTTGTCCTTAGTGTCTTGGAGACCTTCCCACACCCTTTAGTCCATGCCACTCCATTGTTGAACTTATCTGAAACATACTAGGTGAAACCATTAGTCCAACAAGAGATATGTTGTCATCAATTATCAAAACCACCTAGGGAGCACTTGTGCTTTCAATCTCCCCCTTTTTGGTAATTGGTGGCAACATACATCAAAGCTTTAGATAAAGATACAAAGAATAGTAAGTAAAGCTTTGGAAGGACATGTAACAAACATAGGCTCCCCCTACATGTATGCAATCATGTGAATATAAAATATAGAAGCATGTGAGAGCATAATCGTGATAGAGTAGGCAATGTGTTACATGTATCTTGTCCATATGCATCAGAGCAAAAGATTATTAAGGAAAATACCTTCATGCTCATGAGTCCTTCTTGCAAACAGTATGTACATAGGCAAGAATTCCTCATACTCATGATTTTGATGCATACACTTACCTTGTAGTCTTAAGTTGGCTTAGGATGGAATGAACCTGCACAAACAAGGTTAGATAGCACAGGTACATCCACTAGTCAGAGTAAACAAAAGAAACCACAAGAATACTAAGACTAGGATGACATGTAGAAAGTAAGTACTAGGTACTACATTGAATTCAACATGTCCCCAAGAATAAAGATATGCAATGAATTTGACTGATTTCTTTCCCATGGGTGTCTTGCTCCCCCTGAATCTTTCATGGGATATTGGGACAAGATAGGGAACAGAAAATCAGAGCTGAAAGATACAAATGAATATGTCTTTCCCCCTAAAAAGACATGTGACATCTCTCCTCTTGAACGTCAAGCATCTGGGATCCTTGAGTATTGTTTCTCCCCCTAGAGATCTCTTTCTCCCCCTTAATACATTATCTAGGATGTCTGGGATCCTTGAGATCCTTGAGACTTTCTCTCCCCCTTTAGTGCTTTGATGTGATCTCTCTCTCCCCCTTTGACATCAATTTCCAAGAAAGTTTTTCTGGAATCCGTCGAATAGGGTTGGTCCTTGAGACTCAGCATAAAGCAAAGAATAAAATTGTGATGCTTGTAGAGGACAAGGTTCAATGAGTGGAGCTGGATGAGAAGAAATGTAGAACAAGTGGCAAACTGTTTTTCTGACTGCAAAGTCGGTGGCACCGAGTGGCATATTTCGGTGGTACCGAAAAGATTCGGTTGGACCGAAGATTGCAAGTCGGTGAAACCGAGTTTACACAGAGAAAAACACTTGTCACCTCAGCTCACTAGACATGTAAGATCTCACAAAGATTTGCAATGAATTAAATGCAGAAAATGCAGAACAAAAACAAAAGGAAAAGAGAAGAGACTGAAAGATCTAGATGAAGGAACAAATAAACAAGCATGAGACAAATGCAATAACACACAGAAGGAACACAATAGAACTTCATCTAGAGTTGGGCGGTGACATAGTCACCTATGTTAGAGTATATTGACTTAGGAGTCAAGTGAGAACACTTGATCATAGGTCATACTCATCGTTTAAGCTCAAAATGGGGTTACCATTTTTCGTTTAAGCATCTTGATGTATTCACATCTTGTTGAGTTGCTTTTACTCATGTCTCGGAGTAAAGCTTCTCTAAGATGGAACAACATACCTTGGGTGGTGGTGTGGTTCTTTCTCATGTAGTTGAACTTGTGTGGGTGCTCATGGTTGATGTAGCCCATCAAGAGTTTGGAGCACCACTTGGAGTTTGAGTTCATCTACCTACATGGGTTAGTTCTTGCAAGGAAAAGCACTCGTGTATCCAAAAATGACATTCATGAAGCTAAACATAGGATTTGTCAAAGGATATGTTTGAATGATTTTGTGCGTCCTTGTCTTCAACCACCATCGTGTAAAGACTTGGTGATGTAGAGATTGCTCAAGATGTGAGTGAGTCGCAATCTCATGGAATTAGATTCAACCAAGCACCTACATGGGTTAGACAACATGCAAGGTACAAATATATCCAAGACATAAGATAGTCATCATAAGAGATATATCATGGATTAGTCATAAGCTCATGTCTTGCATGTATCCAATGGAGTTCCTACCCCAAGTTCGAAGCATCAATGATGTTCAATTCTCCTCTCAACCTGCAAAACACTTTCTCATCAAGTGGTTTAGTGAATATATCCGCTAATTGCTTATCAGTGCGAACATGCTTAAGATTTATGTCACCCTTAGCAACATGATCTCGAACGAAATGATGACGAACTTCAATATGCTTAGTTCGAGAATGTTGTACAGGATTATGACCAATTTTGATAGCACTTTCATTGTCACAAAGCAGTGGAACATGTTTCACATAGATCCGATAATCTTGAAGAGTTTGGGTCATCCAAAGTAATTGAGCACAACATGAACCAGCGGCAATGTATTCCGCTTCGGCGGTGGATAAGGATACTGAATTTTGTTTCTTGGAGGACCAAGACACAAGGGATCTACCAAGAAATTGACAGGTACCCGAAGTTGACTTTCTATCAACCTTGTCTCCGGCATAATCCGAGTCGGAATAGCCAACAAGATCAAAAGAAGACCTCTTAGGGTACCAAATGCCAAAATTTGGTGTATGAATTAAGTAGCTATCTATCCTTTTCACAGCCTTAAGATGACATTCTTTAGGGGCAGCTTGATATCTTGCACACATGCACACACTTAGCATAATATCTGGACGTGAAGCACATAGGTATAATAATGAACCAATCATAGAGCGATAAACCTTTTGATCAACCGGTTCACCATCTTTGGTCAAATCATTATGTCCACTAGTAGGCATGGGTGTAGACATACCTTTGCATTCTTGCATATTGAACTTCTTGAATAAGTCCTTGGTGTACTTTGTTTGAGAGATAAATGTACCTTCCTTAGTTTGCTTGATTTGCAAACCAAGAAAGAATTTGAGTTCACTCATCATAGACATCTCAAACTTTTCTGACATTAGCTTTCCAAACTTTTCACTAAAGAGAGGGTTAGTTGAACCAAATATGATATCATCAACATAAATTTGGCATACAAATAGTTCTCCATTAACCCTTTTAGTAAAAAGAGTAGAATCAATTTTACCAATTTCAAAACCACTTGCAATAAGGAACTTGGTCAAGCATTTATACCATGCTCTAGGAGCTTGTTTAAGACCATAAAGAGCTTTGTGAAGTTTGTAAACATGATTAGGTTTCTTAGGATTGACAAAGCCGGGAGGTTGTTTGACATAGACTTCCTCCTCTATTTCACCATTTAGAAAAGCACTTTTAATGTCCATTTGGTACAAGGTGATGTTATGGTGATTAGCATAGGCAAGTAAGATGCGAATGGACTCAAGTCTAGCAACGGGAGCATATGTCTCACCATAGTCCATACCTTCGACTTGTGTGTACCCCTGGGCGACGAGACGTGCTTTGTTGTGAACCACTTGTCCATCTTCATCTTGCTTGTTGCGAAACACCCATTTGGTACCAATGGTGTTGTGGTTGTCGTCGGGCTTCTCAACCAATGTCCAAACTTGGTTTCTCTCAAAGTTGTGTAGCTCTTCATGCATGGCGTTTATCCAATCCGGATCTTCCAATGCTTCTTCAACCTTCATAGGTTCAATGCTAGAGATGAATGAATAGTTTTCACAAAAGTTAGCTAAACGAGTTTTTGAGCGAGTGATTCTCCCGGTTTGTATATCATTGAAGATTTGCTCGACGGGGTGATCTTTGGCATTTCTTGCTCGTACTCGTGAGAGCTTTTGCTTGGGTCTTTGTTGAACATTTTCTTCATCTTGTTCTTCTTCTTGGCCTTCTTCATTGTTGACGTTGTCATTGTCTTGTCGTGGTGGAGAAGGAGGTTGTTGATGTTCGTCTTGATGCATTTCCTTGTCTTCTTCATCTTGGTGTGTCCCACTTGTGGATGCTTCCGTATCAATTCTTGGTTCACCTTGTTGTGAAGTAGAAGCCTCCACTTGGACAGATGAAGTACTCTCCTTCACTTCCGTTGGACGAACTTTGCCTATGGGAAAGTCTTGGATTGCTTCTAAAGGGTCTTTGTCTCCTGCATCAATTGGCAATTGCTCTACTTGCGAGCCATTAGATTCATCAAACTTCACATCTACCGTCTCTTCAACCTTTCGGGTGAAATTGTTGTAGACACGGTAAGTGTGAGAGTTTGAGCCATAACCAAGTAGGAAACCTTCATGAGGTTTAGGAGCAAACTTTGAACGACGATGCTTATCAAGAATGTAGCAGTTTGAGCCGAATACTCGAAAGTATCCAACTTGGGGTTTGTTACCGGTGAGGAGCTCGTATGCCGTCTTGCCGAGTAGCTTGTGAAGATACAAGCGATTTGTTGCATGACAAGCTGTCTCAACCGCTTCTGCCCAAAAGTGCTTCGGCGTCTTGTATTCATCAAGCATTGTTCTTGCCATTTCGATGAGCGTCCGGTTCTTCCTCTCAACAACTCCATTTTGTTGAGGTGTGTACGTAGCCGAGAACTCGTGTGAAATCCCTTCTTCGTCAAGAAAGGAGTCCATATTTACGTTCTTGAACTCCGTTCCGTTGTCACTCCGAACCTTCTTGATCTTCACGTCAAACTGAATTTGGGCCTTCCTAGCGAAGTTTTTGAAGATCCTCTGGACCTACGACTTGTCATTAAGAAAGAACACCCACGTAAATCTTGAAAAATCATCAACTATAACTAGACCAAAAGAATTTCCACCGAGACTCTTGTAGGCGTTGGGACCAAAAAGATCCATATGAAGTAGCTCGAGTGGCCTCCTTGTGGTCATGATGTTCTTCACGGGATGTCTTGCTCCAACCTGTTTACCTTCTTGACAAGCACTGCAAAGTCTATCCTTATCAAATATGACATCGTTAAGTCCAAGGATATGATTTCCTTTAATAAGCTTGTCAAGATTTCTCATGCCAATGTGACCTAGTCGTCTATACCACAACCAACCTTTTGAGGATTTAGCAATAAAGCAAGTTTTAGGTTGTGCCTTTTTAGAGAAGTCGACAATGTAAAGGTCACCTTTACGCATACCGGTAAAGACCATTTTATGATTGTCTCGACGAAACACTTGGCAATCTACCTTAGTAAATAGGACATTTAAACCGAAATCAGCAAGTCTAGATACTAAAAGTAAGTTGTAGCCGAGAGATTCAACGAGCATGACATTTTGAATGGAACTGTCATGTGAGATGGCCACCTTACCAAGGCCAACTACTTTACCCTTTGAATTATCACCAAAGGTGACATATTTCCAAGGGCCGTCATTTTCAGCAAGCTCACGGAACATCTCCTCATCTCCGGTCATATGATCAGTACATCCACTATCAAGAACCCATTCCTTTCCTCCTGATTCATAGCCCCGAAGATTTACCGTAAGACCAAAGTGTCTCATTGCATCATCAAGATTGAAGTCACTATCATCATCATCATAGTATTCATGTTCACCATGATCTTGTGACTCATCATTTCCTAGAGAGGGTAATTCATTAGATAAATGATCATCAAAATGGTCACTTTTATGAATTCATATAGCTTTGAATATAATATCACTAATGATTCCAACATCTCCCTTAGCTCGCTTGAGATTGGCAAGCTCAAGTAGACAATCACCAAAGTTAGGATCACTAGAGTTCATCTTACTCAAGGCAATAGATTTATGGAGAATTTTATCCAAATTTTTTAAGGAATGGTCGGGAAATCGTTCCTCAAGAAATTTCCATATAGTATAAGCACAATTAAGAGTAGGCAAACTAGCAATCAATTTTTTGGGCAATCCTCTAATGATGAGCTCAATAGTTCTAAGATTGCGAATCATGTCAATATCTTCATCTAGGGTAGGATGCAAAGGATCAATGTGAGGTGCACAAGGGCTAGCAATATACTTGTTCAAATGATATTGGTTGAAGACTACAAGCATCTCATTTTTCTACTCATGAAAATATTCTCCATCAAGAATAGGCACTCTATGTCTAAGACTCCCTAAAGTAGACACATCCATCTTCCTCCAATGGTGATTAAACCAAGGCAATGGAGACCAAAGCTCTGATACCACTTGTAGGACCTTGAAGTAGATGTGTCTAGAGGGGGGTGATTAGACACTTCATGCCAAAGTTGCAATTTTTAAGCTTTTTTGGTTTGAGTGGAGTTTAAGCATAATTTCAACACTCACAATAGATATCAAGCAAGTATGCAAAGTGTATATAGGCAGCGGAAAGTAAAGCATGCAACTTGCAAGAATGTAAAGGGAATGGTTTGGAGAATTCAAATGCAATCGGAGACACGGATGTTTTTCCCGTGGTTCGGATAGGTGGTGCTATCCTACATCCACGTTGATGGAGACTTCAACCCACGAAGGGTAACGGTTGCGCGAGTCCACGGAGGGCTCCACCCACGAAGGGTCCACGAAGAAGCAACCTTGTCTATCCCACCATGGCCATCGCCCACGAAGGACTTGCCTCACTAGCGGTAGATCTTCACGAAGTAGGCGATCTCCTTGCCCTTACAAACTCCTTGGTTCAACTCCACAATCTTATCGGAGGCTCCCAAGTGACACCTAGCCAATCTAGGAGACACCACTCTCCAAGAAGTAAAAAATGGTGTGTTGATGATGAACTCCTTGCTCTTATGCTTCAAATGATAGTCTCCCCAACACTCAACTCTCTCTCATAGGATTTGGATCTGGTGGAAAGAAGATTTGAGTGGAAAGCAACTTGGGGAAGGCTAGAGATCAAGATTCATATGGTAGGAATGGAATGTCTTGGCCTCAACACATGAGTAGGTAGTTCTCTCTCAGAAATAGGATGCTGGAAGTGTAGTCTTAGTCTGATGGCTCTCTCCACGAGTGAAGAGTAGGTGGAGGGGTATTTATAGCCACCACACAAAATCCAACCATTACACACAATTTACCAATCTCGGTGGGACCGAATAAACAAACTCAGTCGGACCGAAATAGTAAACCTAGTGACCGTTAGGAATTTCGGTGGGACCGATTGGAACAACCCGGTGGGACCGATGTGCTAGGGTTAGGGAAAATCCAAAACTCGGTTTGACCGATTACTCAAACTCGGTCGGACCGATTTGGGTAATAAGCAAAACAGAGAGTTGGCCAAGCAAACTCGGTGGGACCGATTGCATATCTCGGTGGGACCGAGAGTAATGCAGTAGGTAACAGAGAGTTTGCAAGCCCTTCTCGGTGAGATCGAGATCCCATCGGTGAGACCGAACTGATTAGGGTTTGGCAGTGGCTATGACATGTGAAACTCGGTGGCGCCGGGTAGAAAGAATCGGTATGACCGAGTTTGAATTAGGGTTTAGGTCATTTGTGGATATGGGAAAGTAGCTGAGGGTTTTGGAGCATATCATTAAGCACTTGAGCAAGAGGCTCATTAAACAACACCTCATCCCTCCTTGATAGTATTGGCTTTTCCTATGGACTCAATGTGATCTTGGATCACTAAAATGTAAAATGAAGAGTCTTGAACTTCATGCTTTAGCCAATCCTTTGTCCTTACTGTCTTGGAGACCTTCCCACACCCTTTAGTCCATGCCACTCCATTGTTGAACTTATCTGAAACATACTAGGTTAAACCATTAGTCCAACAAGAGATATGTTGTCATCAATTATCAAAACCACCTAGGGACCACTTGTGCTTTCAGCTGCGCTAGCCCTCTCCCGGAGCGTCGCGAGCATGGGGCCGTGCACGTGCTCCAGGACCTGCCGCTGACATATCTCATCCACGTTCTGGCGCGCGACGCCCTCAGCCTCCTCCACCCACTGGCGAAGACGGAACATCTCGGCCTAGGAGGCGGCTAGCTCCCCTTGCGCTACCTCAAGGGCGGCCCGAGAGGCGTCGGCCAGCCTCGTCGCCTCCTCCCGCTTGGCCCTCAAGGCAGCGGTCCTCCCTTCAGCTTCGACCCGGATCAACTCCAGCCTCCCCTCGAACTTGCGCTCGAGGTCTTGGCGCGCCATTGCCACCCGACGTCCAACCTCCTCCAGGACACAAGCTTCCCGTGCGGCAACATCGTCCTCCGCCTGCGTCACCAAGCGCTCCCTCGTCTCCAGCCGCTCGTACTCGCAGGTGCGTTCGGCGACTTCCAGCATCAACGCTTCTCCATGCTTCTGGAGCTCAGCTGGGTCACCGGAGGCCACACGCATCGACGCAAGGGCCAACTCGTGCAGCTCCACTTGCTCCTCCAGTGAGTGGCACCGGGCCAGGAGCTCACGGGCCCGCTCCTCCACCGCCTCTCGCCGTCGGTCAGTTCCCCGGGCCTCCTCGGCGGCCTGGGATCGGGCCACCCGAGAGGCCTCCAGCGACGCCTTCACCTCTTCATCGTCAAGATCACGCTGACGGCGCGCGAGGGCGATGGCGGCCTCCAGCTCGCGCCTCCCTGCAGCCAGGCGTAGGCCCTCGGCCTCTAGGCGCGCGTCTTCGTCAGCAAGCTCCTCCCAAAGCAGGTTCACCGCGTCGGTCGCCCTTCGAAGGAACCCTTGGCGGCGAGCGCGGCACTCCCGGGCGCGCTCAAGCACTTCTTCCACACCATCATCTGCCCCAAGCAAGCGTCGGGGGCCACGAATCATCGTTCGTCCTCTGGGCAGGGGGCTGGGGACTGGCGCCCTTGCGACGGCTGGGCGCGCCGCACCAGAAGACCAGCCTGGAGCTAGCCCGTCCCCAGATGAAGGGCACAGGGGGCGCCTCAACCAGTCGCAATCCATGACCAGACGAGAAGCCCACGGCAGGTTGGCTATTCTCTAAGAGGGCCCGCGAAGGAAAATCGGGGGGAATGAAGGGCCACGGTGCACCTCGGGATGGTCCACCCCTTCAGTCGCCCTCACCACAAGGGCAGAGCTGCTCGGAGCACTTGAGGAAGGTGGAGGGGGCAAAGCCAAAGGAGGCGGCACCTCAGCTACTTCCGCGAGCTCGGCCGGAAGGGGCCTGCGGAGCAAGGATCAGTGAAAGCAACAAGAGGATCAGGAGCCAGAAAGGGAGAAGACTTACTCGTCAGTGGCGAAGTACTTCCTGCGCTTCAGCACGCGACAAGGAAAGTCATCACCCAGGGCCTCCCTTTTCCTCCGGAGGGCCTCAAAGTCCATGCGGAAGCGCCCCAAGAGAAGAGCGCAAGGATCAACCTGCGACGAAGACGGAGCATCGGAGCGATCCGCGTCAGGGGCGCCTGCCTGGCGCGTGCCGCCCATCACCTTGCCAGAAGACGCGGCTGGGGCCTCCGAGGCCTCAGCCCAGGGCGCTGGGAGCGGCTGCTTGCCACCCTCAGCCTCAGCGGCACGGGTCCCAGGAGCTGTCCCCTCGATAGCATCACCCGACGCTGTCACCTCATCGGGAGCCCCCTCGGCCTCCAGCGCCTCCTGCCTCCCTGCTCCGCCACTTGAGGAGGAGTCGCCTTGGCCGATTGGAATGGCAGTCACCACCACTGGATTCTCACGAGGTCCCTGGAGGCCGGCGGGGCGCAGCCCCCACTCATCAAAGACGGGCATCAGCTTCACGAAGTCGACCCTGCTCTCGCAGAGATACAGCAAGGCCCCTCCTTGCCGGACGCTGCCGGGGTTGGGGTCCCCAGCCAAGGTCAAGAGCGCTGACTTCAGCACCTCAGGAGCCAGGTCCTCTTCCTGGAGCCTCATGCTATCCTCGCGCCCACGGAAGGCCCACATCCGGCGAGAGTGGCATTGAAGGGGAGCAACACGGCATAACATAAACTCCTTCACCACCTTGGGCGCTGTCATGCCGAGCTTCCTCAGGAGCGCGAAGCGGCGCCAGACGAAGACGAGCCGGGGGCTCTCGAGCGTCTCTTGGCCCCAACCCGAATTGGGGACAACAGGCAAGGTCGGCTCCGATAGCAGGGGGCTGGGCACCCCTGCATCATCATACAGCCACCGCTCGAGGAACCCAACCGCGGGAGGGGGAGCTTGAAGTCAATCCCAGAGGTCGCGGTCTCAGGCTCGGCAGCGAAGCTCACGCACACCCAGCATTGGGTAGGGTCGACAAGATACAACGAGAAGAAGTGGCGTAGCAAGGCAACCGAAGGAGGGATGCCCACCATGGCTTCGCAAACAAAGGCGAAGACCGAAAGGAGGGTGATGGACTCAGGACTTAGATGCATCATGTGGATCTGATAATGGGAGAGCACGGCATTGAAGAAATCAGAAAAGGGGGGAACCAGGCCTGCCCATAGGGCGTCGGTAAAATATGGAACCTCGGTATCTATCCTGTCGATGGAGAAGTGGGGCGCGGCCCAGGCCGTCGTCCTCCCGCACTCATTGAAGATGGTGGCCAGAGCCAAGCTGACCTTGCCCAGGCACTCTTGGTTGAGTATGGTCGACTGGCCTACGGCGGGGGCCACCGATGGCGGCACACAAGACAGAGGCATGGGTTTCTTCCCTCCCTCCTTCTTCGTCGGAGCCATGGCGATGGGAAGGAGGGGGAAGATTCGAGATTGGATTGGATACAGGAGCTGGCATTCGAAGGAAGAACTGGGGACGCTCGAGCAACAGGAAGGGGAGCGGCTGTGTGCAACTAGAAGTCCGCCTAGCAGGGCGCTGAATAAGGGGGCGTGGGGGAACAGTGCCAACCACGTCCCATCAACCGCCATGCGGCGCCCAAGGCCGCAGGCTGTTAGGGCCCGCGGCGCTTCGCCTTTGCCCTTTCGCCTCTCAGCACAGCCAAGTCCGGGCGCGCCTTGGGCCCGGGGGCTACTGTCGGTGTTCTTGGAACGGGGGTCCCCA
Organism: Triticum monococcum; assembly: GCA_034509565.1. Taxonomy (NCBI): domain Eukaryota; kingdom Viridiplantae; phylum Streptophyta; class Magnoliopsida; order Poales; family Poaceae; genus Triticum; species Triticum monococcum. The sequence continues at coordinate 415,088,491 of CM067844.1, forward strand.
GACATGCCTGCCTGCGGCCTGCGGCGTGGCTCAAAGGGGGCCCAGCATGGCCCATCTTCATCAACAAAAGACTCAAGACCCTCGCGAGGGGCCAAGCCTCGCGGGGTGGACGACACGGAGCTTTCTCAGGCCCGGCCTCGTCAGGCTGGCTCGTGAGGAGGCGGAGAGATCAAGGCGGGGTACCTCGCGAGGTGCCCATGACGCAAGCCATGACGACTCAGGGCGCTAGGCGGGCGCCAGCCCATGTAGCGTCCTCATTTCCTCTTTGGTGCAAAGGGGGCAAGCGCAGCCGCGGAGTACCGAGGCATCAGGCAAAGGTTTCCATTACGGTGCAACGAGACCAAGACCTGGAGGACTACGAGATGGAGGTCACCGTGGAGCCCAAGACGGCGTCATCACCAGAGCTTTGCGCAGGCGAAGACTGCTTTTGTCAGGATAGTTGATACTTGCTGTCCCCCTTCAAATTAGCCCGCCATTGTTGGCTCCCTTCCCGCTCGATATTTGGGAAGAGGACCAGGGCCTCTATAAATAGGACCAGCCGCCCACAGAGCAAGGGGGTTGGGCGAGTAAGAGTAAGGCAGTGAGAGAGAAAGAGAGAGAGAGAAAGAGAGAAAGGTGGCTGAACTCCTCCCAGCAGTTCATCGCCCCAGCCAAGAACAGACCCTCGTGAGGCTATTCTTCCTTGTATCGTTCATCATAATCAGCCCCAAGAGGCAATCCACCCACCACACACTGGAGTAGGGTATTACACCACAACGGTGGCCCGAACCAGTATAAACCTTGTGTCTCTTGTGTAGTTCTTTCAGTAGTCTAGATCTTTGCGAGATAGAGAGGTAGAAGACGTAATCTCCATGCGCACCCCAGTGGTCGAACCTTAAGGGTCTGCCGGAACCCGAAATCCGACACAATTCTACAAATTAAGTGGAGCTCACTATGCAACGAGTTGCATATTGATGAAACACCACAACAAGTTATTTAGTTCGATCTTGTTTATGTACCCATCAATATTAAATGTTGTTAAACATGGCAAGAGGGTGAAGCAAAAGAAAACTACATATTTAAGCAAGTTTAAATGAGGCCGGAAACAACAACAACAATTCCGGTAAAACCCTCATAAACATATAATAGGTTTGGTACTGTTCTACCCTAAACCATATTTTATAGTTGTTAAACATGCAAAGTGATGCCACCATGTTAAACTAGGCATTTTTCTACCCCATATACATATAAAGTTTATTAAATTCCGAGTTACGGTTATTTAGTTATGCATTAAAGCATATTAGCATGGCATAGGAGAAAATTTAATCAAACATCATTTTAAACATTCTAAACATGCATGAAAGTGGGAAATTATTTTAATCCGATGCACGGTTATTAAGTTATTATATGCATGAAGTTTAGGGACCTCTCTGTAAAAACTGCAGTCTCAGGTTAAATGGACAAATTCGCAGCGCACAGAAAAAAACAACTATGGGCTGAATCTGAGAAGAACTGGGCTACTCACCCATGGACTTGACACGTGAGGTAGAGGCGAACTGGATCGGCTGGGGTGAGGAGTGTGCGCTGGGCCTTGGCCCGTTCGGTGGAGGAGGGAGGCCTGGCGCTGGCTTGTGGCAACAGGAGGCCCACGCATGGATCTGGCCCAATCTAGCGACGTGCGCGGTTAACGGGGATCGAGCGGGTCCAGGCGTGGGCAAAACTCATCGCTGCGGTCACCATCGTCGCGTGTGGGCGCATCAGCCTGAAGAAGGCGGCGCCGATGGCAGGGAACGGCCGAGAACAGGGGTCTCCGGACTGGATCTGGTTTGTGGCGGCTTGGGGAGGCGGACCAACTCCAGGACGGATGCGCGGTGGTCGGGGAAGTCCATGGAGGTGCGACGGGGCTGACGGAGGCCGGCCGGACCTGGTCGTTCTGAGGTCAGGCGGCAAAGCTTGCCGGGATGGTGGAGGCACTAGGTGGCTCGGCGCGCTGCAGGAGCATGTCGGTGCGGGAACGGCTTGCGGGTCCGAGCAAGGAACTTGGCACGGAGACGAAGGAATGGAGCAGAGCTTTGGGGCGGCTTGGAGCTCCCGGCGACGATGGTGAGCGAGACAAGGCAGGCGCGGCGTGGACGAAGACCGACTCCACAGCCGCGGGTCCAGGGAGGCACGGCTCCGGTGGGCAGGGGCCGGCGATGAGGTACGGAAGGGCGGCTTCCATGGCCTCGTCATGTTCCTGTAGAAAGAGAGGACAAAAGAGATTTGAGAAGGGAGGGAACAAAGAGATGAACAGGGAGAAGGAGGGGTGGAGCGGGAACGCGGGTCCTGCTGGTGCGGCGGCTGGCTGCGGTGGTGTATCGGGCAGGTGACGAGTGGTTGGTCCGGTTGGAAAAAATCGAGGGAGGATTAGAATCAGGGAAGAACCCGAGGTGGGAGGAGACAAGAGGAGTGGCGGCGGCAGCTAGGAGGATGCCTAAAAATTAGGGATTCGGTCTTGGGTTGGTCCAATATATATAGCGAGTTGAATAGGTTAGGGGCTATCTTGTCCCTCTGATCCGAATCGGACGGATGGAAAAAATATGTTAGGAAGAACAATTAACAAAACAGAGACGTTTCGTAGATGTTTGGGGTTGATCCGGATCCAACGGTGACGACTGCCCGGGTCGGGTTCGGGACAACTTCTGCACGCGCGCGAGGGGTGCCGCGGGCTGACGAGAGAGGTTAGGTTGGAGCTGGCAGATTGTGAAGAGCGGGTTGGTCTGAGAGAAGAGGGGAGAGATGCAGCCCGGCACAGTTTCCGAAGACCGAAAACGTCCCATGTTAGACCAGCTATACTGCCGATATAGTTATCCGTTGGGGCGTCAAACGGACTCCAAATGCGATGAAACTTGGCAGGGGGACGACCTACAACATAACAACACCAAATGCCAACTTTCACCCCATTCTGAGAACATTTTCCAGCCACTTATAAAATAATATTTTGGATGTGCCGCGGGCGCGTGCAAGTGTCTCTGGGCTCAGAATGGACAACGGACGAAACTGGGGAAACCCGGAGAAATGCAAGATTTGAAAACATGATGATGAAATGCACATGATGACATGACAAGACATGCATGACATGCAAGCAATGACACGGCAACAACAGCGAATAACTGGAGGACAACTGGCGCATCGGTCTCGGGGCGTTACAGCCAGCGGGGCCACAGGGGCTGACTCCTCCCAAGGATGCTCCACCCAGCCTCGCGAGGATGATCGGGCTGGAGAGGCATGAGCGCAGTCACAACCCTTGTCGGACTTCGGGTTCCGGCAGACCCTTGAGGTTCGAACACTGGGGTGCGCGTGGAGATTTCGCCTCCTACCTACCTGCACCCCTCCGCCTTGCTAGGATCTAAACTATGGAAAGAACAACATAAGGGACACAGGGTTTATACTGGTTCGGGCCACCATTGTGGTGTAATACCCTACTCCAGTGTGTGGTGTGGTGGATTGCCTCTTGGGTTGATGATGATGAACAATACAAGGAAGAACAGCCTCGCGAGGGTCTTTTCTTGGCTAGGGCGATGAACTGCTGGGAGGAGTTTAGTCACCTTTCTCTCTCTCTCTCTCTCTCTCTCTCTCTCTCTCTCTCTCTCTCTTCTTTCTGATCGAGACCCTCTCTAAAGAGCCTATTCCTTCGAACCCCTTCGAAAAACCTCTCTTGCTCTATGGGTGGCTGGTCCTATTTATAGGGGCCCTGGTCCACTTCCCAAATATCAAGCGGGAAGGGAGCCAACAATGGCGAGCTAATTTGAAGGGGGACAGCTAGTATCAGCTATCCTGACAAAATTAGTCTTCGCCTGCACAAAGCTCTGGCGGTGACGCCGTCTTGGGCTCCACGGTGACCTCCGTCTCGTAGTCCTCCTGGTCTTGGTCTCGTTGCACCAAAATGGCAACCTTTGCCTGAAGCCTCGGTACTCCGCGGCTGCGCTTGCCCCCTTTGCACCAAAGAGGAAAGGAGGACACTGTGCGGGCTGGCACCCGCCTGGCACCATTGGTCGTGATGGCTTGCGTCACGGGCACCTCGTGAGGTACCCCGCCTTGGTCTCTCCGCCTCCTCGTGAGCCAGCCTGACGAGGCCGTGCCTGAGAAAGCTCCGCGTCGTCCGCCCTGCGAGGCTTGGCCCCTTGTGAGGGTCTTGGGCTTGTGCCGGTGAAGATGGGCCATGCTGGGCCCCCTTTTGAGCCACGCCGCAGGCCACAGGCAGGTAAGTCTGGGGACCCCTGTTCCCAGAACGCCGGCAGTAGCTCCCGAGCCCAAGGCACGCCCGGACTTGGCCCCAGCAGGGAGGCGGAAGGGCAAGAGCAAAGTGCCGAGGGCCCTAACAGCCTGCGGCCTTAGGCGCTGCGTGGCGGTTGATTGGACGTGGGCGGCACTGTTCCCCCACGCCCTCCTTATTTTGCGCCATGCTAGGCGAACCCGTAGTCGTACACATCCGTTCCCCTTTTTATTGCTCGAGCGCCCTCTGTCCTTCCTCTGCTCGAACTCTGGTTTCTATTTTCAACTCAATCTCGAACCTCCCCCCCTTCCCATCGCCATGGCTCCGACGAAGAAGGGAAGAGGGAGGGAACCCATGTCTCCGCCTTGCCCACTGCCGCTGGCGGCCCCCACCGAGGGCTTAGGCAAGGTCCGCGTCCCACTTCTCCATCGACAGGACAGCCACCGAGGTCCCGTATTTTGCCGACGCCCAGTGGGCGGGTCTGGTTCCTCCCTTTTCTGATTTCTTCAATGCCGTGCTTTCCCACTATCAAATCCACATGATGAATCTGAGTCCTGAATCCATCACTCTCCTTTCGGTCTTCACCTTTGTTTGCAAGGCTATGATGGGCATCCTTCCGGTCGCCTTGTTGCGCCACTTCTTCTCGCTACGCCTTGTTGACCCTACCCAATGCTGGGCATGTGTGAGCTTCGTTCCCGCGTCTGAGACGGCGGCCTTTGGGATTTACTTCAAGCTCCCTCCGCCCGCGGCCGGGTTCCACGAGCGGTGGCTGTATGTGGATGCTGGGTTGCCTAGCCCCCTGCTGTCGGAGCCAACTTCGCCTATTGTCCCCAATTCGGGCTGGGGCCAGGAGACGCTTGAGAGACCCCGGCTCGTCTTCGTTTGGCACCGCTTCGCGTTCTTGAGGTCGCTTGGAGCGATAGTGCCCAAGGTGGTGAAGGAGTTCCTGCTACGCCGCGTTGCTCCTCTCCAGCACCACTCCCGCCGGATGTGGGACTTCAGCGGGCGCGATGATCATATGAGGCTCCAAGAAGAGGACCTGACGCCTGAAGTATTGAGGACGGCGCTCTTGACCCTGACGGGGGACCCCAACCCTGGCAGTATCCAGCAGGGAGGGGCCTTGCTATACCTCTGCCAGAGCGGGGGCGATTTTGTGAGGCAGATGCCTATCTTCGATGAGTGGGGGCCGCGCCCTGCCGGCCTTCAGGGGCCTCATGAGAACCCAGTGGTGGTGACTGCCCTTCTAGTCGGCCAAGGCGACTCTTCCTCAAGTGGCGGAGTAGGGAGGCACGAGGCGCCAGAGGCCAAGGGGGCTCCCGGCGTGGTGACAACGTCGTGCGAGGCTCAAGAGGAAGCAGTTATCGAGGCCCGTGCCGCTGAGGTTGAGGGTGACAAGCAGCTGCCCTCTGCGCCTACGACTGAGGCCACTGAGGCTCCGGCGGCTTCTCTTGGCGAGGCGATTGGCGGCGCACATCAGGCAGGCGCCCCTGACGCTGATCGCCTTGACGCTCCATCTTCGTCGCAGGCTGATGCCTGCGCCTGACTCTTAGGCCGCTTCCGCGTGGACTTTGAGGCCCTCCGGAAGAGAAGGGAGGCCCTGGGCAACGATTACCCTTGTCACCTGCTGAAGCGTAGAAAGTACTTCGCCACTGATGAGTAAGCCTTCTGCTTTCCCAGCTCCCGATCCTTCTGTTGCTTTTACTGACCCTTGCTCCACAGGCCCCTTCCAGCTTGCAGAGACGGCTGAGGAGCCGTCCCCCTTGGTTTCGCCCCCTCCATCGTCTTCAAGCGCTCCAAGCAGTGGAGCCCTTGTGGTGAGGGCGATCGACGAGGCGAGCCGTACTGAGGCGTATCATGGCCCCGCGCACCTCGCGATCCTTCGCGGGCCTTCTCGTGGCATAGGCAGCCAGCCGTGGGCTTCTCACCTGGTCGTGGACTGCGATTGGCTGAGGCGCTTCCTGCGCTCTTCACCTGGGGACGGGCTGGCCCCACACGGGCTTCTGACGCAGCGTGCCCGGCCGCCGCGAGGGTGCCAGCACCTAGCCCCCAGCTCGGAGGGGGAGTGCTGACTCGCGGCCCCCGCGCTTGCTTGGGGCGGATCATGGTGTGGAAGATGTGCTCGAGCGCGCTCGGGAGCGTCGCGCTCTCCACCAAGGATTCCTTCGAAGGGCGGCTGACGTGGTAAGCCTGCTTGGAGAGGTGCTTGTCTATGAAGACGCGCGCCTTGAGGCCGAGGGTCTGCGCCTGGCTGCAGAGAGGTGCGAGCTGGAGGGCGCCATCGCCCTTGCGCGCTGTCAGCGCGATCTTGACGAAGCAGAGGCCAAGGCGTCGCTGGTGGCCTCTCAGGAGGCCCGATCTTGGGCCGCTGAGGAGGCTTGGGAAGCTAACCTGCGGCAAACGGCTTCTCGGGCGCGCCTTGTCTCGCGTCTTCAGCCATCTCCGGAAAATGGATCCCTGTCAGCATTCTGGGAATGGGGGTCCCCAGACTTGCCTGCCTACGGCCTGCGGCGTGGCTCAAGTGGGGGCCCAGCACGGCCCATCTTCATCAACACGAGGCTCAAGGCCCTCGCGAGGCGGATGACACGGCGCATCCTCAGGCACAGCCTCGTCAGGCTGGCTCGCGAGGAGGCGGAGAGTTCAAGGCGGGGTACCTCGCGAGGTGCCCATGACGCAAGCCATGACGACACGGGGCACCAGGCGGGTGCCAGCGTGCGCAGCGTCCCTCTTTCCTCTTTGGTGCAAAGGGGGCAAGCGTATCAGCGGAGTACCGAGGCATTAGGCAAAAGGTTGCCACTTCGGTGCAACGGGACCAGGATCAGGAGGACTACAAGACGGAGGTCACCATGGAGCCCAGCGCGGCGTCATCTCCAGAGCCTTCGGCAGGCGAAGACTGCTTTTGTCAGGATAGATGTACTCGATGTCCCCCTTCAAATTATCCCGCCATTGTTGGATCCCTTCCCGCTCAATATTTGGGGAGAGGACCAGGGCCTCTATAAATAGGACTAGCCACCCACATAGCCGGGGGTTCGATTCCGGTTCGGTTTTCGGAGGGGATCCGTTCGTTCGGTTCGCAAGTAGAGAGAGAAAGAGAGAGAGAGAGGGTGACCGAGCTCTTCACAATAGTCCATCACCACCGCCAAGAACAGACCCTCGCAAGGCTGTTCTTCCTTGTGTTGTTCATCCACACCAGCCCCAGGAGGCAATCCATCCACCACACACTGGAGTAGGGCATTACACCACATCGGTGGCCCGAACCAGTATAAATCTTGTGTCTTTCGTGTAGTTCCTTTAGTAGTTTACATCCCCTCGAGACGGAGAGGTTGAAGGCGAGATTTCCGCGCGCACCCAGTGTTCGAACCTTAAGGGTCTGCCGGAACCCGAAATCCGACATTTGGCGCCCCAGGTAGGGATGCGCCGGAATTCGTCTTCCACCGCTCCGCTCTCCTCCGACCGTCGCATCCATGTCTGACGCTCGTCGGGCCTGCGCCGAGCGCCGGGCCGCCATCGCCTCCTGCGTGGCCCAGACAGCCCCCGTCGGTGGGAGTCCTCGTCGTTCCCCATCGCCCGCCGTCAACGCCGCCACCGGCCCGGCGGGGGGCGAGCAGCAGGCATCGTCTCAGCACCCGTCCATGCGGCAAGACGGCCGCACCGCCACTCCATCACTCGCTCTAGCCGGTTCTTCGTCCCGCGCGCTCCGCGCACCCTTGGAGGCTCGAGCTGCGCTCCTCGTAGCAAACGAGCTCCTGCGCTACCGTCCCGTCGACGACGTCTACGAAGAATGGCTCGACCGCATCGCCGAGCTTGTCCGCGCAGCAGGGGGCTCTTCCGCGCCGTCCGTCCCTCTGCGCCGCACTCCTCCCCGCGCGGGTGACAAAGCTCCATAGGCGCACCAGCCGCCTCCCCTCCAAGAAGACGTCGTGGCTCCAAGGCGCTTGGTCCCTGGGCGGAACCCGCTCCGTCAGGCACCAGCACAACAAGAGCGAATCTGCCAAGAAATCCGTTGCTCGCAGGGGGCTGCCCGGGCGCTCCCTGCTCCGGCACGCCGCGACCCTGCTCCAGCTCCGGCACGCCAAGACCCTGCCCTGCTCCTAGCTGCAGCGCATGGGGACCCTCAAGACCAAGCTCTCCACCAACCGAGGCCTTTTGTGGCCACCGCGGGCTGCCACGCCTACACCACTGAGCTGCACAGCGTCGCGTGGCCCGGCAAATTCAAGCCCGACCTGCCTCCTCACTACGACGGCACAACTGACCCCGCGGAATTCCTCCAGCTCTATGAGCTGGGCATCGAGGCTGCCAGTGGGGATGAAAAGGTCATGGCGAACTGGTTCCCCATGGCGATCAAGGAAGGAGCTCGAACCTGGCTCCTGAATCTGGCTCCAGGCGCGATCTCCTCCTAGGACCAGATGCGCGCCCGCTTCATCGCCAACTTCCAAGGTACTCGCGACCGGCCGCCTGCCATGAGCGACATGCGCCGCATCAAGCAACAACTCGGAGAGACCCTTCAAAAGTACATCCAGCGCTTCAACAGCGCGCGCCTCAAGATCCCCAGGGTGTCAGAGGAGGCCATCATCTCCGCCTTCTCTGATGGCGTGTGTGACGTCAAGATGAAGGAGGAGTTGGCGATGCACGAAGACCTCTGCACCTCCCTGGAGCTGTTCAACTTGGCGAACAAGTGTGCCAGGGCTGAGGAGGGATGTCTCTCCCTCCTCGAGCTGCCTGTGGCGGACCCGGAAGAGAAGAAGCCCAAGGCCAGGGACGTGAAGTGCAAGGGGGCTGCCGTGCTCGCAGCCGAACCAGACACCAAGCGGGGCAAGGATCTGCCCGAACCCTCCAGAGGCAGCCGGTACTGTGTGTACCACGACCTCCACACCCACAACACCAACGAATGTCAAGAACTCCGCGTCGTGCGAGAAGGAAGGATCGGTCGTCGCCCTGACCGTGCTGACCGGGGCTATGGCCGAGGAGGAGGAAGAAACCCAGGGTGCTGGGAAGTCCGCGGCCTGCGCCAGGGGTGGCGCGACCAGCCTCGCGAGGACCACTGGCGGGACCTGCCTCACGAGGGGGACTGGAGGGACCAGCCTCATGAGGATCGCCCTCATGGCAACGCAGGCCTACCTCCGCTGCTGCCTCCACCAAGAAGGAATGAAGACCGCCATCAAGACGAGGGGGCTGGGGGCTTCCAGGAGCCGCGCGCGATCGCCTGCATCCTGGGCGGAGCTCAAGCCCCAGCCTCCCAACGTATCTTCAAGCAGTTTGCCCGCGAAGTGAATGCAGCTCTCCCCAAGCTCGAAGCAACGCTCCCCCTCAGGTGGTCGGCGTGCCCCATCACGTTCAGCTCGGCAGACCAGCTCAAGTGCGCAGCCACTTCAGGAGTCCTCCTGATGCTCTGCTCCCCGGTCATCAGCAACGTGCAGGTCACCAAGACCCTCATCGATGGCGGGGCAGGGCTCAACGTCCTATCCGTGGAAACATTCAACAACCTCCAAGTGCCCTATGACCAGCTTCAGCCAACCAGTCCTTTCTCCGGGATCACCGACGGTTCCACAATCCCGATCGGGCAGGTCCGCCTCCCTGTCACCTTCGGGGCCCGCAGCAACTACCGCACCGAGCTCATCGACTTCGACGTTGCCCACATCCGCCTGCCGTACAACGCCATCCTCGGGTACCCAGCGCCGGCCAAGTTCATGGCCGTGACCCACCACGGCTACAACGTCCTCAAGATGCCAGGAAACGGCGGCGTCATCATGGTGCCCTGTGAAGAGAGAGATGCAGTGTCTTCCCTAGAGCGAGCCTTCCAGGCCGCGTCGCTAGAAGACCCAGATCGCGGAAGCAGGAGGCTTCCTGAGGCCACCCCCAAGAAGAAGAAGATGTTGTCAGGCTCAGCCCCTCAGGAGGAAGGCCCCTCAGGGCCTGTGCCCCCTCAGGAGGGCCCTCTATCCATCGCATAGGAAAGCGCGCCCGGCGGCCTCCTCAGGCAGGGCTCGGGGGCTCTCACCTGGAGGGCCACCGACCTAGCCGGAGTCACGAGGGAGGCGCTTGGGCACCATGTGGAGGCGTGCTTCGCAGCACGTTTCCCTCGAGAGGGAGCCAGGCGAGGAAGATCAGGCCCGCAAGAGTTTGTTGATGAGGCCATTCAAGAGCTACAAGAGACAAGGATCATGAGAGGTTGCCGCCGCTTGCCAGCCGTGGCCCCACATCCAGGCGAGGATGGTGGGCTGCGCATCTGCGTCGACGTACCAGGGCTCAATCAGATCGCCACAACGGAGCACCTCTGGCCCTCGCAAGTGGGGCGCTGTGGAGGTCCACCCCACAGCTATGTTCGCATGCCTCACGGCCTGCCGAGCATGGCTGCGGCGTACCAGCGCCTCATGAGGGACATCATGGACGCTCAGGAAGACAGGCGTTCCGCGGCCTTGGCGGAGGTGGAGGCAGCTCGCGAGGGGTCACCAGCACCTCCGGAGCCTCCCGAGGCCCTGGGGCCTGGGGGCTCGTGAGGATCGGCTGCTGCAGCCCGCCAAGTCTACAGCACCGACGCCACTACGCCGACGACATCCTCAGGTGACATCTTTCAGGTTCCGCTCTCAGCTGGGAGCACCCTCCCAGGGTTGCATCACTCCCAGGCCGCGTGGGTCCGTCACCGCGGCATGTATCTGCATCTATCTTTCCGTCGTTAGTTTGCCTTGTTGGGGGCGCCCCTCGGGCTGCATCATCCCCAAGCCGCTGGGTCCCAGGCCCAGCGGCGTGTATCTCCGTAGTGCTTATTTCCAGCTATGCATTGCCTATCACGCTTAGCTGCATGGTGCCCGTCCGTGGCATCTTCTCTTCCCATGTCGGCCACTTGCACGTTAAAGGGGGGGTGCCTGAGCATCGCGACTCAGGGCTCTTACTGGCTCTCCAGCCCTCACCCTCTGGCCTTGTCCACGGCATCGCGACCTGGCATACCAGCGATGGCTGAGACAAGCTCGAGGGCCGGTACCCGAGGATGTAGAGTACCGACATCTAACCAAATTTTGCAGGGACACATCTCAAGATATGGCCCAGTGCCGGGCGCAACCCGCCCAGAGGTAGGGCCTCGTGAGTCCCGCGCTGGTTCACGGGTGCCCAGATACACCTCACCCAGCTGTACCGTGCCGGTCACGTGTCAGGGCGGGGCTGTATACGCCCGGGGGCTCCTCCCGGAGGGGAGCCCCCTCCCACGTACCAGTGGAAGCACCATGCTCCGCGCTGGCTGACGACACTGCCGAGGAGCGGCTATGCCCGTACACATACGGAAGCGCTATGCTCCGCGCTGGTGATAAACAACTGAGGGTGGCCTCCGGGCCGCGTTAACCTCAGGGAGCCCAGAGCACAGTGGCTGGCCTCATCGCAACGCCTCCCCTTGGGAGCGCCGCGCGAGGGGGCTAGGCACGGGGGCTACGGCTGGGTCACGCCCAGACGTACGCCGCCCAGCCAGGCCCCTCGGGCCTGGTTCGCCGCGCGTCTCTCCCCGAGTGGAGCCAAGGTATGAAGGCCGTTTGCGCGTCAAGGGGGAACCCTGGGCATCGCGACCCACGGGCCTAACTGGTCCCGTAGCCCCTCGCTCCTTAGTTCCGAAAGGCTATGCTGGGTGAGGTACGCGTGGGGCCGGGCTCTGCAGACGTAGAACGGTAGCCACACTTACATCTTGCCTCATCACTCGCTGTTCGCGCATCAAGGGGGACTCCTGAGCATCGTGACTTAGGAGCCTAACTGGCTCCTTAGCCCCTCACTCCTTAGTTCCAAAAGGCTAAGCTGGGTGAGGTACGCGCGGGGCCGGGCTCTGCAGACGTAGAACGGTAGCCACGCTTACATCTCGCCTCATCACCTACTGTTCGTGCGTCAAGGGGGACTCTTGAGCATCGCGACTCAGGAGCCTAACTGGCTCCGTAGCCCCTCACTCCATAGTTCCGAAAGGCTATGCTGGGTGAGGTACGCGCGGGGTCGGGCTCTGCAGACGTAGAACGGAAAACACGCCTACATCACGCTTCCCTACTTGTTGTTCGAGCGCCAAAGGGGACTCCTGAGCATCGCGACTCAGGAGCCTAACTTGTCACGTGGCCCCTCACTCCTTTGGGCCCGTCCTGGTTTCCGGTCGGGGCTGATGCTGGGTGAGGCATGCGCGGGGCCGGGCCCTGCCGGCGTAGAACACAAACAAGTAGGGAAGAAAAGCATAAAATCCAAGGAACTTAAAAGCAAATATTACAGTCCATACTGTCAATCTCAATGCCAAACGCAAGTTTAAATGCCTCTCCGAGGCGTGATGCATGTGCAGGAACCTAAAGAAGAGAAGGGACGGGACGGAGTCACTCGTCGGCGCTGGTTTCGCCTTGTGGAACAGCAGGGTCGGCAGCGCCTTGCTTCGGCCTGGTGCTGAAGGCCCGGAACTTCTCCAGCGGCGCCTCCGCGCGCCCCTTCACGGCTTCGACAGCGGCAGCAGCAGCCTCGCCGCTCACCGGTTCCAGCAGGGCGCCGAGGTCGGTGTTGGGATCGTGGAGGTAGACGTGGGCGAAGACCCGTGTCAGCGTGGCAGAAGACAGGACATGCGCCTTGGCCTCGGCCGCGGGGCCGATGCCGAGGACGACGTCCTCAAGAGCCTTGACCAGGAAGGGAAGCAGCTTGGCACGGCCATCCTCGTCACCAACAAGCGGGCGCGAGCGTCCTTCTCCATGTCCGCGAAGGCCACGCGATCTTCGGCGAGGACCTGAGCCTTGGCATCCAGCTCGGCCTTCGTCGCCTCTAGCTCCTGCTTTGACACGCCTAGACACTCGTGGCGCTTCTTGAGCTTGGCCTCCGAGTCCACGAGCGCCGCCTCACGCGCCTTCGCCCCTTTCTCCTGCTCTTGGTGAAGGCGAACCTCCTCCGCAAGTTGGCCCCGCAGGCCCTGTAGCTCGTCCTCAGCGCCTTGCAGCGGTCGCGGGCCTTGACCGCTTCCCACAGGGCCGTGTCACGATCAATCTTCGCCTCAAGGACGGCCCGTTCTCCTCATCGCAGGCCGTCAAGGCCTGAACCAGCACCGCCCGGATCGAAGCATCAGAGCGAATCCACCCCGAAGCCAGTTCCAGACGCCCGGCCACCAGGCGAGGGTCGGCGCCGAGAAGGTCCTGACACAGCCGGTCCAGTTCGGCAGCAGCATGCTCCAAGATGGAGGAACAAGATGGAGAAGCCTCGGCGTGCTCTAGGACGACAGGAGGAGCTGAGGGAGCAGTGGCCAGCAAAACGGGAGGAGAAGCTGGCGGCGGCAAGGCCGCCGAATCCCGAACCAGCGTTCGCTGCGTCTCCCCAGCCGTGGCAGTGGCGCCAGACGGGGACACCTCAGGAGTCACCTGGGCCATGGGGGCTGAGCTCGCCCCCGCCAGAATGGCCAGACCTCCTGACGGCGACCGACCAGGAGAAGCCCGCGCACTGCGATCGCCCCCTTTCGCAGGCGGGGGCGCTGCCGCGGATGGAGGCTCAGGAGCCCGCTTCGGTTTCTTTGCCGTGGGCGCCCGCCTGCTCAAGAGAAGCAACCATCAAGCCTCGACGGCAGAATGAGAAGCAAGAGAACAAGGATCAAGCGCTTACGGGTCATTGCTGGTGAGCTCGGGCAGCTTTCGGCCTAACTTCAGGCCAAACAGCCGGCTGGAAGGGTCGACGTTGGGAGCGGAAGGCGCGGCAGCGGACTGCCCCGGGGTAGGGGCAGGCCCGCGGGGGACCAGCCCGGTCCTGTCCTTCTTCAGGGTCGGAGGCGAGCTCCCGCTACCCAGCACATCGTCGTCATCATCATCATCATCATCGCTCGGCGATAGGCGGAGAGTACGGGGCGAGCACCGAGGGAAGGGAGCCCTCGACCCTCCGTCAGTCGCCCCGGAGTCGGGCCCCTCTCCTCACTCCTCTTCGCCCTCCTCCTCACTGGAGTCACTGGAGGGCGCGTCCACTAGTCCTTCAGAAGGCGCCACGGGCACGAGCCCGACCCCGTTGAAAATGGGCATGGACTTCACCACCTGCTCCCAGTCGCTGCGAAGAAACAAGTGCTCGGGAGCGCCCTCCAACCTTGCCACCGTGCTCCCGACCAGAGATTGAAGAACCGTGTCCACGTCCTCTTCATCCACAGGCACGGGGCTCAGATGAGGCCTCCACATTGGAGAAGAGTACTGCCGGAGTGGAGGCAGCTGGTGCTCCAAGAACTCCCTCAACAATGACGCGCCGGTCAACTTCGCCGTCGCCATGTTGGCTGGCCTCAAGTCCGCATCCATCTTCTCCAACATCGGCTTCGCGTGGGGATCCGTGAGCTCCGCTCGGCACTAGTCACTGGCGCTCACGGCCTGCTCCGTGGGCGGGATCAGCCGAGGGTGGACGCGCCCGACGTCAACCAAGACCCACTTGCTCCGGAAGCCATCAGCCCTCTTCCCAGGATTCGAGATGGTAATGGTGCTGCCATGCGCGACGAAGCTCACGCACGCGGAAGGAGAACTGCCAGAAATCCGGAGGTAGAAGTAGTGGCGCAGCAAGGCCACCGAGGGCTGCACCCCTACGTGGGCCTCGCAGTAGTAAGCGAAGATCGCCAGGAGAAGGACAAAGTTGGGGTGGAGATGCAGAGCCAGCAAGTTGTAATAGCGGAGGACAGAGAAGAAGAACTCGGAGAAGGGAGGCACCAAGCACGCTGCGATGGCGCTCGCAAAGAAAGGGTAATAGGTGCTCCCTCGACCTTCAGGGGAGGCAGAGCCGACCTTGAAAACCTCTGTCCCGACGACGCCCTGCGCCGCCGCCATCCGGCACAGCCGGGCAAAGGTGGCCTTGGACACAGTCGGCGGGTCCAGAGCGGGGGAATACCAAACTTCGGCCGGAGGCTTGCGAGGCGCCATGGCTT
The DNA here is from genome assembly GCA_034509565.1 of Triticum monococcum. Taxonomy (NCBI): domain Eukaryota; kingdom Viridiplantae; phylum Streptophyta; class Magnoliopsida; order Poales; family Poaceae; genus Triticum; species Triticum monococcum. The sequence goes on from CM067844.1 coordinate 415,103,589, forward strand.
CCGAGGTCGCGCAACCAGAGTAGATCTGGATGTTTGGAGGAAGAAAGGCGAGGCGCAAGAAAGGGGATCTGAGCAGCAACCGGAGAAAGCAAGGGCAAAGTCTGGGAACATGCCTCTCCCCTGTCAACCCACGCGGTTGCTAAGGCACCCAAGTCCAATCAACCGCCACGCGGCGTCCAAGGCCGCAGGCTGTTGGGGCCCGCGGCGCTTCGCCCTTGCCCTTTCGCCTCTCGGCGTGGCCAAGTCCATGCGCGCCTTGGGCCCGGGGGCTACTGTCGGCGTTCTGGGAACGGGGGTCCCCAGACTTGCCTGCCTGCGGCCTGCGGCGTGGCTCAAGTGGGGGCCCAGCATGGCCCATCTTCATCAACACGAGGCTCAAGGCCCTCGCGAGGGGCCAAGCCTCGCGAGGCGGATGAAATGGCGCATCCTCAGGCACAGCCTCGTCAGGCTGGCTCGCGAGGAGGCGGAGAGTTCAAGGCGGGGTACCTCGCGAGGTGCCCATGACGCAAGCCATGACGACACGGGGCACCAGGCGGGTGCCAGCGTGCGCAGCGTCCCTCTTTCCTCTTTGGTGCAAAGGGGGCAAGCGTATCAGCGGAGTACCGAGGCATTAGGCAAAAGGTTGCCACTTCGGTGCAACGGGACTAGGACCAGGAGGACTACAAGACGGAGGTCACCATGGAGCCCAGCGCGGCGTCATCTCCAGAGCCTTTGGCAGGCGAAGACTGCTTTTGTCAGGATAGATGTACTCGCTGTCCCCCTTCAAATTAGCCCGCCATTGTTGGATCCCTTCCCGCTCAATATTTGGGGAGAGGACCAGGGCCTCTATAAATAGGACTAGCCACCCACATAGCCGGGGGTTCGATTCCGGTTCGGTTTTCGGAGGGGATCGGTTCGTTCGGTTCGCAAGTAGAGAGAGAAAGAGAGAGAGAGAGAGAGAGGGTGACTGAGCTCTTCACAACAGTCCATCACCACAGCCAAGAACAGACCCTCGCGAGGCTGTTCTTCCTTGTATTGTTCATCCACACCAGCCCCAGGAGGCAATCCATCCAACACACACTGGAGTAGGGTATTACACCACATCGGTGGCCCGAACCAGTATAAATCTTGTGTCTTTCGTGCAGTTCCTTTAGTAGTTTAGATCCCCTCGAGACGGAGAGGTTGAAGGCGAGATTTCCGCATGCACCCCAGTGTTCGAACCTTAAGGGTCTACCGGAACCCGAAATCCGACAATCCCGACTTTGATTTCGATGCCGCCATCGCCCCGGTCCCCCAGGCCATCCGAGGCGATCTGGCACACTGGGTGGAAGACAATGTGGATGCTCTTATCAGGTCCTTCGCCTCAGACAACGACGACGTGATCGTGGAGGCCGACGAGGGCGGCATGATGGACGGCCCTAACGCCGCTGGCGGCGAGTTCAGCGACGCCAGCAACGGCTCCAGTGGTGCTCCCGAGGACGCATTGGGGGATTCATCCGACTGATTGTGCATCGCTCCTACTTCCTTACCCTGCATGAATAGAACTCAGGTTTTGGCCTGATTGCAGTGAGAGCATTTTGGAGGGGGAGCCCCTTATGTAAAACTTGTGTTCATCGTATTAGTAGACGCTACATTGCCCTTGCGCCCGCACCAAGTGGTTGGCCCAAGCGACACGCTGGTCGGCTAGTTTACCTTTGTCTCGTGCTGGCCCTGAGGCAGCCGGCGGGGGGGGGGGGGGGGGGGGGGGGTTGTGGTGTCTCGAGTGTTCCCTGATTGGGTTCGTAGGATCTGCAGTAAAACACCCTCCTGAGAGGTTACGTCGGCGGCAGTCTGGGCTGCGCGCAAGCTAGGCCTGACCCGGCTCGCGAGGGGAGGCAGCTGAGGCAAAGTGGTAGCCAAAACATGAGAAATTGCTCGAACGAGACTAAGAACCCCTTCCCCGAACACACGCAAATCTCAAATTCGAATCCAACTTGAATCCAGCGGGGGAAAGCGACAACCAAAGGGAAGAGCAACGAAAGCAAACAAAAGGCCGCGTCCGGCACCTAGTCTAGTCTTGGACGTCTTCTCACCAGCGCGGAGCTAAGTGCTGCCACTGGGCGTGGGAGGGAGCCCCAGGGCCTGAGGCCGGCACCCCTGAGACTCCGGGGCGTGTACAGCCCCACTCATTATTACGTGAGAGTGTCACGGGGTGGCGAGCTTCATAAGCACTGGGCCTTCTTCATAGGTACTGGCCTTGCTTCATATCGCCAGATGAGGGCCCCGCCTTGCGCCACACTCTAGTGCCATCAACGACGACTGGAAACCAGGACGCCACTGATGGGGTAGAGCGGTCACCAGGGGTTCCCCCGACAACCACGGGTCCTCCGCCGGGGGCAGGCCCTGGGGCACCTCCCCAGCGGAGGGCCTACCTCCTTAGAACACCTTGCTCCGAACGCCGCGGTGGTGATGTCGGATCCCGGCCCCTCTCCTGCAGCCCCCTGCGCCCTCCTCCCGAGGGGCAGGAGACTGTGGGAGCGGGGCAGCTACTTGCTGTGGCGACCTGCACCTCCTGCGATCCATTGTTAGCGTATGCCTGCTCCTAAAGAATTAGCGGTCCCCGATAATCGTGGCCCCCAGCGTGGCCAGTGGGACCGTCCTGGGGCTCCCGGAAAGGCTCAGCTTCTGGCGCCTCGCCCCCCAGCTTGGGCTGAGGAGCGAGCCTTGTTCGCTCTCGTGTGGGTGTCCTTGGTCCATCATGAGGGGCACGTATTCCTCCGCCGCCGTCATCCCGAATGCCACACTGTAATGCCCCGCGTGCCACACGGTCCTGCCAGACGTGTCCACTGTGGGCTGGCAGCGCGGCTGTCCACTGGGGCCGCGGGTCGCGTCGAGTCCTTCCTCTTCGTGGACCGGGAGCGGGGGCAGCGCCGCCGCCGGTCCGGTGCTGACAGCTTCACTGGCGTTGGATTAGCCTTGGAGCCCGCGGGCGTGCGCAGAGCCCCCGCGCGGGCCGCCCTGGGCTTGAGATGGGAGCTGGGCGGAGAAGGGGTGAGCCCCCGAGGCGGCGAAGCCGAGGAGCTCTGCCACTCGCTCCAGCAGCACGTCACGGCTGCCCTCTAGCAGCCTGCACTGCAGCAGCTCTCGGGCCAATGTGAGCGTGGCCCTCGAGTTCGCCTGCTCCCTGCGGGTGTACGACGTCGTGGTCGCAGCGTGATTGGAGGCCCTTGCTGCCGACCGCGCCTGCCGCGGTGTGAGAGCTGTCGAAGCCTGTCCGTGTCGCCCGTGGCCCGCAGCGCCCTACGGACCGCAAGCTGCCTGGGGCACGGGGACGCCCGAGGCAAGCGGCTCTGCGCAGGCGGGCCACGCCGCCCACAGATCTGGGTTGCCCGCCTGGTTGCCGGACATGGTGATGACGATGCGACGGGGCGCGAAGCGGTAGAAGGTGGATTCCGGCGCACCCCTACCTGGCGCGCCAAATGTCGGATTTCGGGTTCTGGCAGACCCTTGAGGTTCGAACACTAGGGTGCGCATGGAGATTTCGCCTCCTACCTACCTGCAGCCCTCAGCCTTCCTAGGATCTAAACTATGGAAAGAACAACATAAGGGACACAGGGTTTATACTGGTTCGGGCCACCGTTGTGGTGTAATACCCTACTCCAGTGTGTGGTGTGGTGGATTGCCTCTTGGGCTGATGATGATGAACAATACAAGGAAGAACAGCCTCGCGAGGGTCTGTTCTTGGCTGGGGCGATGAACTGCTGGGAGGAGTTCAGTCACCTTTCTCTCTCTCTCTCTCTGTTTCTGATCGAGACCCTCTCTAAAGAGCCTCTTCCTTTGAACCCCTTCGAAAAACCTCTCTTGCTCTGTGGGTGGCTGGTCCTATTTATAGGGGCCCTGGTCCTCTTCCCAAATATCGAGTGGGAAGGGAGCCAACAATGGCGGGCTAATTTGAAGGGGGGCAGCTAGTATCAGCTATCCTGACAAAAGTAGTCTTTGCCTGCACAAAGCTCTGGCGGTGATGCCGTCTTGGGCTCCACGGTGACCTCCGTCTCATAGTCCTCCTGGTCTTGGTCTCGTTGCACCAAAATGGCAACCTTTGCCTGATGCCTTGGTACTCCACGGCTGCGCTTGCCCCTTTGCACCAAAGAGGAAAGGAGGACACTGCGCGGGCAAGCACCCGCCTGGCACCCTTGGTCGTCATGGCTTGCGTCACGGGCACCTCGTGAGGTACCCCGCCTTGGTCTCCCCGCCTCCTCGTGAGCCAGCCTGACGAGGCCGTGCCTGAGGAAGCTCCGCGTCGTCTGCCCCGCGAGACTTGGCCCCTCGCGAGGGTCTTGGGTTTGTGCTGGTGAAGATGGGCCGTGCTGGGCCCCCTTTTGAGCCACGCCGCAGGCTGCAGGCAGGCAAGTCTGGGGACCCCCTTTCCCAGAACGCCGACAACCCTTACTCATGGAGAGGGGTGCGGCCGCAGGAGGCGATCTGGTTTCGAGCAATACCACCTCGCCCTCCCTTCTCCTCTTCACCGCAGGCATCGGCCTAGTTGCACAACAAAGAAGATGAGTCAGAAACGAACAGCAGAAGCAAGAACAAGGGAGGACGATAACACTTACTGGTCCACCGTGGCATAGTCCCTCCGCTTAGTAAGCCTGAAGCCAGAGAGCTTCGCAGCCCAAGGCGTGGGCGCACCGGCTCCGGGAGCAGAAGCAGCGGCAACAACTGGACTGGAAGCAGCTCCAGGCGGCGGTGAGGCTGGAGCGTCGTCCCGGGAGAGCAGCACCGCCTGCCCTTCGTCGGAACCACGGGCGGCTCCTCTCTCTCTGGAAGGATGTCGGCCTTGCCATCGTCGTCAGGCAGGAGGCGGAGGATGTCGGCCTTGCGCAAGGGGGAGGTCTCCCCATCCCCTCAGGGGCTGCCTCTGAGTCGCGCTCCTCGTCCTCCTCCTATTCCCCGTCCCTGCAGGAATCACTAGAAGACACGTCCACCGTCCATGTCGCCACCGGGACTTCAGAGAGCGCCAGCGGCACCAGGCCGCGCCCGTCAAAGGTGGGCATGGCGGCCATGATCACCGCCCAGTCCTTCCGAAAGAACAAAGGAGCATGGGCACTCGGCGGATAATCTTAGTCGTCCCTGACCAAGAGGTGGAGAGACACGACCAGCTTCCCTTCAGCCAAAGCCTCTGGACTCAGGCGAAGCTTGTCCTCTCCATCCCCGAGCGACCACAAGGGGCGCGAGCGTGCCTGGAGAGGAGCCACCAGCAGCGTCAGGAACTCCCTCAGGAGCATGGCCCCCACCAGCTTCGCCGCCTTCGTTTTGCCCGGCCTCAAGTCGACCGTGATCTTCTCCAGCACCGCCTTCGCCCGATCGTCAGTAAGCTTCGCACAAGACCACCCCTCATCAGACTGGGGCATTATCGTCGGCAGCTTCAGCCGTGGGTGGACGCTATCGGTGTTATGGGAACGGGAGTCCCCAGACTTGCCTGCCTGCGGCCCATGGCGTGGCTTTGCTAGCAGGCCTGTGCGGCCCATCTTCATCAACAAGGCATTCAAGACCCTCGCGAGGGGCCAAGCCTCGTGAGGCAGACAACACAAGACCTCCTCAGGAGCGGCCTCACTAGGCTGGCTCGCGAGGGGCGGAGAGTTCAAGGCACGGCAAACCTCGCGAGGTTCTAGTGACGTGAGCCATGACGATCGAGACCAGGCGGGCGCCAGCGCGCGCAGCATCCTTGTTTCCTCTTTGGTGCTAAGGGGGCAAGCGCAGGTGCGGAGTATCGAGGCATCAAACAAAGGTTTCCATATCATTGCAATGAGACCAAGACCTACAGGACGGCAAGACAGAGGTCACCATGTAGCCCAAGACGGCGTCACCAACAGAGCCTTTGGTAGGCGAAGACCACTTTTGTCAGGATAAGTTGTACTAGTTGTCCCCTTTCAAATTGGCTGTTGTGGGATCCCTTCCCGCTCAATGTTTGGGGAGAGGACCAGGGCCTCCATAAATAGGTCTAGCCACCACCATAGCTAGGGAGAGAGACCGAACCGTAGACGCATAGAGAGAGAATGACCAGAGCACACACAAGTTCGCCAAGCACAAGAACACCTCAATCTCAGGATGCTGTTCTTCCCTTTGTACTGTTCATCCTCAGCCTGAGAGGCAATCCACCACCACCACACTGGAGTAGGGTATTACACCACAACGGTGGCCCGAACGAGTATAAATCTTGTGTCCTTTGTGTTGCGAGTTCGTCGAGTTAGTCTGTAAGATCTTAACCGACCAAGGGCGTGGATCGGTAGGGGGGAGATCTTCGTGCGCACCCCAGTGTTTAAACCTTAAGGGTTTTACTGGAACCCGTGATCCAACATTTGGCGCGCCAGGTAGGGGTGCGCCAAAGCTTCCCTTCCGTGGCTCCGCGTCACGCCGCTTCATCGTCTCCATGGCGGACGCACGCCGCACCCTCGCCCGCGCCGAGCGCCGGACTGCCCTCGCCATCGGCGTTGCTCAGATGGCCCTTGTCCATAGGCCACCCCATCGCCCTTCGTCACCTGCCACCAACTCCGCCACTGGCCCGTCGGGGAACGAGTAGCAAGCATCCTCGCTGCACCCCTCGGTGGAACCGAACGGCCGTACCGCCACTCCATCACTGACTCCCACTGGTTCATCGTCTCACGCTCGTCGCATTCCCATGGATGCACGGGCCGCGCTCCTCATGGCACATGAGCTCCTGCGCTACCGCCCGGTTGACGACCTCTACGAGGACTGGCTTGACCGCATCGCTGAGCTTTTCCGCGTTGTAGGGGGCTCCCCTGCACCGTCCCACTCTCTGCCTCGCCCTCCTCCAGCCACGGGCGACACATCTCATGAAGCACCTCCACCACCTCTGCACCAAGATGGCGCCCTAGAGCCATGGCGCGCCGCTCCAGGGAGCGACCCACCACGTCCTGTGCCCGCGCATGAAGAAAGAAGTTGTCAAGAAGTCCCTCGACCGCAAGAGAACGGACCTCCACTCCTCGCACCGTCGGGCCAGGATCGTTTGTTGCGGCAAGGCCCCGCACCACTTGCCGTAGTGGCACGCGGGGGCCAAGACCAAGTTCCACCTCCAAGGTGGGCCCCGGTGACAACGGACGGCTGCCGCGCCTTCACCCCTGAGCTGCATAGCGTCGCTTGGCCGGGCAAGTTCAAGCCAGATCTGCCTCCTCACTACGACGGCGCCCCCGACCCTGCAGAGTTCCTGCAGCTCTACGAGCTGAGCATCGAGGCGGCCAACGGCGATGAGAAAGTCATGGTGAACTGGTTTCCCATGGCTCTCAAGGATCGTGCCCGCTCCTGGCTCCTGAACCTCCCTCTAGGCTCGATCTCCTCCTGGGATGAGATGCGCAACCGCTTCATCGCCAACTTCCAGGGCACAAGTGACGGCCCCCCCGGTCGCGGGTGACCTGCGTCGCATCAAGCAACAACCAGGAGAGACCCTGCAGAAGTACATCCAATGCTTCAACAGCGCGTGAATCAAGATCCCCAAGGTGACCGACGAGGCAATCATCTCAGCGTTCTCCGACGGCGTCCGCAACATCAAGATGAAGGAGGAGCTCGCCATCCATGAGGAGCTATGCATGACCTTGGAGCTGTTCAACATCGCGACCAAGTGTGCAACAGCTGAGGAGGGGCGCCTCTCCCTCCTCGAGATCCCGGCTGCGGACCCAGAGAAGAAGAAAGCCAAGGCCAAGGACGTGAAGTGCAAAGGAGTGGTCGTGCTCGCGGCAGAGCCAGACACCAAGCGCGGTCGAGATCTTCCCGATTCATCCAAGAGTAGCCGACCGTTTTGCGCCTTCCATAACCTGCATACACACAACACCATCGGCTGTCAAGAGCTCAGAGCCATTCGAGAAGGACGCTTCGGTCGACGCCCCGAGCGCAGCGACCGGGGCTACGGCCGAGTAGGAGGACGTGGTGGCGGACGCTGGGACGACCGTGGTCGGCGCCAGTAGTGGCACGACCAGCCTCGTGAGGACCGCTGACAGGATCAGCCTCGTGAGAGCGCTTGGAGTGACCAGCCTCGTGAGGACCATCTTCAAGGCGACGCCGGCCTTCCTGCACTACCGCCACCACCTAGGAGGAACGATGACCACCATCAAGACGAGGCGGCTGGGGGCTTCCAAGAGTTGCACACTATCGCTTGCATCTTGGGCGGAGCTCAAGCCCCAGCCTCGCAGCCTATCTTCAAACAGTTTGCTCGCGAAGTGAATGCAGTCCTCCCCAAGCTCGAGGGCACACGCCCGCTCAGATGGTCCAGGTGCCCCATCACCTTCAGTTCTGCAGATTAGCTCAAGTGTGCAGCTACTGCAGTGTCCTCCCAATGCTTTGTTCACCAGTCATCAGCAACAAGCAAGTTACCAAGACTCTCATTGACGGCAGCGCATGGCTCAATGTCCTGTCCGTCGACACATTCGACAACCTCCAAGTGCCATATGACCAGCTTTAGCCTACCAAGCCTTTTTCAGGAGTGACCGACGGCTCTACTACCCCGATCGGGCAGGTCCGCCTCCCTGTTACCTTCGGAGAACGCAACAACTACCGCACCAAACTCGTCGACTTCGACGTCGCCTACATCCGCCTGCCATACAACGCCATCCTCGGGTATCCAGCCTTGGCCAAGTTCATGGCGGTGACTCATCATGGCTACAATGTCCTCGAGATGCCGGGAAGCGGCGGAATCATCACAGTCCCGTGCGAGGAAAGAGACACAGTGTGCTCCCTCGTGCGAGCCTTCTGTCGGATCACGTGTTCCGGCAAAACCCTCAAGGTTCGAACACTGGGGTGCGCGCGAAGGTTTTCTCCCTATCGATCCACACCCTAGCTCCCTAAGATCTCGCGGACGAACTCGAGGAACTTGCAACACAAAGACACAAGATTTATACTGGTTCGGGCCACCGTTGTGGTGTAATACCCTACTCTAGTGTGATGGTGGTGGTTTTCCTCTTGGGCAGATGATGAACAGTACAAGGGGAAGAACAACCTCCTGAGGTGTCAGGACCCCGATTCTAAGACACATCGATCTAGCCGGTAACACCTCATATCACTTTGCGGCCTCACGCACGGTATCCCACGGGTGTCGCCTTACCATGGCCCGGGACCGTTTGCGCCTTTTGGCTCGCGTATATGACAATGTCGCTAGCATCCATATGACCGAGAACCCGGGCCGACATGGCTAGTCGTGAACCCAAAGCGGCACAGACCTATGGAGACAGGCATACATGATTCACAACGAACATGTCGGTCATCAACGAGTGATTCCGGGCTGTAGCACTGGGCTAACAGGACTCCGGGAATCCCGGGCTGTAGCAGGCTAGACAGGACTCCGGAGATCACCGCGTGACATTTCCCCGAAGGGACAGACATAGGGACGAAATGAAACACATGCCGGCCAGTCAAGTGTCCTGAACAGTAGTGCTGGGCTAGCAGGACTCCGGTGAACCGGGCTGTACCGGACTACTATGGCTCGAGGAGCACTAGACTACATTTCCCCATAAGAAAGGCTGCGAAGGACAAACAACTAGGTTGTCGGATCCCACCCATACCAAGAATTTCAATCATACATACAATATGCTCGATATGAGTACATACAACATGGCATCACAACAAAACTCTACAACTCAAGTACTTTATTTAAAGGCTCCAGGGAGCCATACATAACATATCCATACAGGTAGGGGTCACATGACCCGACACTCAAGTCATACAGTCATACAAGCACAAGCGGAAGCAACTAGTCTGAGTACAGACTCTAGAAAGAAAGAAGGCTTCTCGAAGCCTGTCTATCTACATAGGGCCCTCCATGGCCTGGATCACCACCTGGGTGGCTAGTCACTCGTCGACGTCAAGGTCTACGTAAAACCCATCGGAGGGGGCAGTGTTGTCGTCTGAAAACAATAAATAAGCAAACATGAGTACAAAGGTACTCAGCAAGTCTTACATCAGAACCTACTGTACATGCTCATTCTCAAGAAGGTGGTGGGGTTTATGCAGCAAGCCAGCTTTGACTCTTGGCTAAGCTATCCTACGGAATCTTTTAGCAAAATAGTTTTCGCACACGAGTCCACTACTCACCATCACAATACTCCACCGTGGATCCTCCCTCGTATCCTGTGAGGGGGCCATCCTCGGTACTCACACTTATCTTGAGTCTTTTAGTAGTATCCATTAACTTGTCTATGAACTGTATATGCAATCAAGTAGTCCTTTACCGCGGACGCGGCTATTCGAATAGTTTCATACCCTGCAGGGGTGTACTTCGTCACACATGTTTCCACCAATTAGCGTCTGCACACGAAATGTGCTCGGCATACTTCAAGCGAAAACCGACGTGGGTGTAGACCACGACCTGACTAACCTCACAAGTCTCTAGTCCAGGGTCATCGCCTATTCAGGTTCCATCCGCAAGGAAATCCGGCCGGGGTGTCCTCAACGGCCCCGAACGATGTGAACAGGGTTCCCGAGACACCAAACGGGTGACTCGGTACACCGTGCCACGGTGTATCTACCACAACATAGCCCACCCCTAGGGTCAGCGCTACGCACGGCCGCCAACACATATCCTACAAACACCAGAAACTAGTTGCAACTCCTGGACTAAGGTGAGAGGGGTCGGTAAGCCGAGCGGGGTCATATTTCAGGGCCCAATGTGTGGTAGTAGCTGAATCTTAATTCACGCATACAGAACTCAGTTCTTAGGGACGGCTTCAATGAAACAACGCACCATGTACTCCTACATGGCCTCTCATCGATACCTTTACCAAAACATGTTCAACACATCCCATATATTACTGCCACAAGCATTTCACTCTAGCCCATCACCCAGATGAACCAGACCTGACACAACTCTAAGCATAGCAGGCATAGCAAGGTAGGAATCACAAAACATGGCTCAATCAACTCCTACACATGCTAGTGGGTTTCATCTAGTTACTGTGGCAACGACAGGTCATGCAGAGGATAAGGGTTCAACTACCGTAGCACACAGCAGTTTGAATCGTGTTGTCTTAATGCAGTAAACAAGAGCAGGAGCGAGAACATGGGTTGTATCGGAATGATCAATGGTTGCTTGCCTGATGGAGTGGTAACGGGATACTGCCCTTCAGTTGGATACTCGTGAATATCCTCGGAGGCAGAACCTACCACGAAGAACACAACCGAGCACAATCAACACATGACGATATGCAACAATATGATGCATGCTATGACATGGCAATATTGATGTGTCTTGAGCTAATGCAACTAGCTATGATTTAAATGGAGTTGGTTTGAGTACAAGATTCAAATTCCAACCCCATATATGATTATTTAAATGCCCTTTATTTGTTTTGTCCAAAACAGGGGACAAACATTGTTCAAACATGCATGAAAATGGTATAGATGGATTCCTTGAATTTTTCTGATAATTTTACATATATAATTTATCTCATTTGGAGTTATGGTTGAATTTCTATGATTTTTCAAAGTTTTGGGTATTTTCTGGAATTTCCTGAATTATTTTTAAACTAGAAAATGGTTTACTGCGTCAGCCTTGCGTCAGCATGACATGAGCAAGTCAAAGGCGCCAGCCAGGTCAAACCTGACTGGTGGGGCCCCCTGGTCAGTGTCTCTGTGCACTAACCGCGCTTAGTTAGCCTAATTAACAGGCGGGGCCCACTAGTCAGTGACTATACTAATTAACTAATCTATTTAGTTAGCACTAACAGGGTAATTAGCCGGGCGGGGCCCACATGTTAGTGAGAGAGGGGGGGGGAGTCAACCCACGTTAGCAGGTCAAACCTCCCCGGTCAGTGGGTCAAAGCCTGCCGGCGTTTAGCCGCCGGCGAGGCCAGACGCGGTGGCGCGCTGCGGAAATCACCCACGGGGCACCATTTGGGGCGTGGAGAGCATCTACGAGCTCCTGGGAACGAGCCGCAGCTCTTGGTGGTGGTGGTGGAGCTCGGGGTGGCCGGAGACGTCGCCGGCGACGACTTTGGCGGTCGCCGGAGTCGGGCGAAAGTGAACCCGTGGCTGTAAGGCACGGCGAGGTGCGTGGAGTAGTGCGTTGAGTTCCTGGTGATGCGGTGAAGTGTTTGAACAGGGTGGCGTGGCCAGAATTTGGCCGGAGCCACGTCGGCGACGAGCTCCGCGGCGGTGTGTGCGGGTGAGCTTCGTGCAGTTGCTACGGTGCACGAGGAAGCAAACGGAGAGGATGGAGAGGTAGCTGAGCTCACGGCGGTCTCGTAGAGCTAGACGGCGCGGTCGGGGACGAGCTGGTGCGGCGGCGACGGCGAAGGGGATCTCCGGCAGTGCTCGGTGAAGACGAGGTCGAAGAGGACGATGCAGAGCGTGTGAGCGCTCGGGGCTCGGGCTGTTCGACGAAGTCGACGACGGCGGAGTTGTTGGACACGGTGGCTCGGTACAGGGGCGATGGTGGACGCGGTTTCACGGTGGCGCGAGCACGGCAGCGTCGGACATGGTGGAGGGAGAGCGAAGGAGAGGAGCCAGAGGGGCGTGCGGGTGTCTGCGAGGTCGGGGAGAGAGCGGGGGGGTTCGTCCCGCGTGGACAGCGCGACGAGGGGACGGCGAGGCGGCGGCAGCTGCGTGGCGTGCATGCGGGTGCTCGGCGTCGAGCACCTGGCTGCCTGCCTGGCGAGGACGAAGCAGCTGGCTGGCATGGGCCAGCACAGTGCTGGGCCGCCAGGTGGGCCGGCTACTGGGCTGCGGCCAGGTTAGTCCAGGTGAGCCTCTGTTCTTCTCTCTAATTTATTCTGTTTTCTATTTTTGCTATTCTGTTTTGATTTAGTTTAAATACTAAATCATTTTATAAAATCCTGAAAATATTTATGGACACTTTCTGAAATATTTCAGTGGCCCAAAAATAATTCCAACATTATTTGAGCATTTGAATTATTTAATAGTATTTAAATGCCCAAATTCAAATATTTATGAATTAAATCAATGCCCCTTTTGTTGACCTAAAAATATATGCACCATTTTTCCCAAGGGTTCTAACCCAAGGCAAAGAGGGTGAACATATCTGAAGGGCATTTCAGGTTCATTGAATTTATTTTTAGTAAACCCTAGTTGATTTCAGGGGGGGGTGCTGGGGGTTTTGCTTTCCCCATTTCCATTTCTGATGAAAGTAAACATGATGCACACTCTAATGCATAACCTAGCTAGGGTGTGACAACTCACCCCCACTCAATAGAATCTCGTCCCGAGATTTAGGATCATCTGGGAAGAAGGCGGGGTACTCGAGTCGAAGACGATCCTCCCTTTCCCAAGTGGCTTCTTCCTCGGAATGGTGTGACCATTGAACCTTGAGAAACTTGATATTATGACGTCGAGTGGTACGCTCAGCTTGATCAAGGATACGAACGGGGTATTCCCGATAAGAGAGGTTATCTTGTAAATCAAGCGTTTCGTGGTCCACTCCACGGATAGGATCTGCGAAGCAACGCCTGAGTTGCGAAACGTGGAAGACATCGTGAACTCTGGAAAGATGCGGAGGTAGTTCCAATTGGTAGGCAACTTCTCCTCGTTTGGCAAGAATGCGAAAGGGTCCAATGTAACAAGGAGCCAATTTGCCTTTGATACCGAAGCGATGGGTTCCCTTTAACGGGGTAACCCGAAGGTAAGCTTTCTCGTCAATTTCAAATGTCGTAGGCTTATGCTTACGATAATATTGACTCTTTTGGCGAGATTGGGCTGTTTTCAATTTCTCACGAATAACATGAACCTGCTCTTCTGCTTCCTGAATCATATCCGGGCCAAAGAGTTGTCTTTCTCCGGTTTCTGACCAGTTAAGAGGCGTTCGACATTTTCGTCCATAGAGAACTTCGAAGGGAGCCTTGCCCAAACTAGCTTGATAGCTATTGTTATAGGCAAACTCCGCGAATGGAAGGCATTTCTCCCAACTCATTCCGAACGAGATAACAGAAGCTCGGAGCATATCTTCCAGAATTTGATTTACTCGCTCTACTTGACCACTTGATTGAGGATGGAAGGCGGTGCTAAAGGAGAGATGAGTTCCCATAGCATTTTGGAAACTTTCCCAAAGTCGAGAGGTGAAGAGACTTCCATGGTCTGAGTTAATTTCCAATGGGACACCATGAAGAGACACTATTCGGGAGATGTATAAGTCAGCTAGCTGGCTAGCGGTGATACTCTCACGAACAGGTAGAAAATGGGCTACTTTGGAAAGACGGTCGATCACGACGAAGATGGCATTATTTCCCCTCTTGGTCCTGGGAAACCCAGTGATGAAATCCATACTGATTTTGTCCCATTTCCATTCAGGAATAGCCAAAGGTTGAAGGGTGCCAGCAGGCCGTTGATGCTCTGCTTTAACACGACGACAAACGTCGCAATTAGCAATGTACTGAGCAATTTCCCTCTTCATCCTAGTCCACCAAAACCTCTGGCGTAGGTCTTGATACATTTTAGTACTACCGGGATGAATGGTGAGAGGGGATTCATGAGCTTCCTTAAGGATCATCTGGCGTAGATGTTGGTTCTTGGGAACCACCAGGCGGTTCTCAAAGAAGACAGCACCTTGCTCATCCATGGAAAAACATTTAGCTACTCCGTTAGCAATGTTTTCCTTAATCCGGGATATGCCCTTATCACGCTTTTGGGCAGCTATGATTTGATCCATAAGGGTAGGTTTAGCCACCAGGGTAGATAGGAATCCTTGAGGAACAATGTGAAGATTAAGCTTGCGGAATTCCTCATGGAGAAGTGGTTGACTTTGTTGTAACATCAGGTTGTTACAGTAGGACTTACGACTTAATGCATCGGCCATGACATTGGCCTTGCCAGGGGTGTAAGTTATTCCTAAGTCGTAATCCGAGATCAACTCGACCCAACGTCTTTGCCTGAGATTCAAATCTGGTTGGGTGAAGATATATTTCAAGCTTTGGTGATCGGTGAATATCTCGCAACGATTACCGAGGAGGTAATGTCGCCAGGTTTTGAGTGCATGGACTACAGCTGCAAGCTCTAGATCATGTGTGGGATAATTTTCCTCATGTGGGTGTAATTGCCGTGAAGCATAGGCAATTACCTGACGATCTTGCATGAGTATGCAACCTAGTCCTTGTCGCGAGGCGTCGCAATAGATAATAAAGTCCTTGGAGAAATCTGGTGGTACCAGTACGGGAGCAGATGTCAGGCGTCTTTTCAGTTCCTGAAAACTGAACTCGCACTGTGGAGTCCACTCGAACTTTTTATCTTTCTTGAGGAGTTCAGTTAGAGGTTTAGCAACCTTGGAGAAATTCTCGACGAAGCGGCGGCAATAGCTCGCTAGGCCAAGGAAACTCCAAACTTGCTTGACCGAAATAGGTGGAGTCCAATCAAGGACGGCTTGAACTCGCTCAGGATTGACAGCAATACCCTTACCAGAGATTACATGGCCTAGATAGGTCACTTCTGACAACCAAAATTCACACTTGGAGAATTTGGCATAAAGGCGATGCTCTCGAAGTTTCATCAATACCAGCCTTAGATGTTCGGCATGTTCCTCTTCATTCTTGGAGTAGATGAGTATGTCATCGAGGTATACTACGACGAATTTGTCCAAGTACTCCATGAAAACCAAGTTCATTAACCGGGAGAAGGTGGCCGGGGCATTGGTTAAACCGAAGGACATGACGGTGTACTCGTATTGGCCATAACGAGTAACAAAAGCCATTTTGGGAATGTCCCCGTTTCTGATTTTGATTTGATGGTAGCCCAACCTCAAATCCATCTTGGAGAAGACTGAGGATCCAGCGAGCTGATCATACAGGTCGTTGATCCTGGGAAGCGGGTATTTGTTCTTGATGGTGACCAGATTGACAGGTCGGTAATCCACAACCATTCGATCCGTTCCATCCTTCTTCTTGACGAAGAGGACGGGGCAAGCCCAAGGAGAGGAGCTAGGACGGATGAACCCTTTGTTCAAGGACTCATCGAGTTGGTTCTTAAGCTCGGCTAGTTCTAAGGGTGCCATCTTGTAGGGTCTTCTAGCAATTGGAACGGTTCCTGGAACAAGGTCTATCACAAACTCGACATCCCGGTCAGGTGGAACTCCTGGCAGTTCTTCCGGAAACACATCCGGGAAGTCTCGGACTACCGGAACGTCCTCAAGGTCTGGAAGGGGGTTGGCATTGAGAGAGTAAAGTTGGCGCTTGGCCACTCGAGTTAAGACATTAACTGTCTTGCCCGAGGGATGAGTAAGTTGAATGGTTCTAGTGGCACAATCGATCTTGGCATAATGAGCCGACATCCAGTCCATACCCAAGATGATGTTTATGTCGGAGGACTTGAGAGCTATTAAAGATGCGAGGAAAACAAGCCTATCGACAAGAATTTCGTTCCCATGGCTTACCCTAGAAGTTTGCCATTTGGAACCCGGAGTTTGAATTACCATGGAAGTGGGCATGTCACAGAATGTCGTGTTATGCAGCCGAGCATAATTCTCGGATATGAATGAATGAGATGCTCCAGTATCGAAAAGAACAGATGCCGGATGGCAGTTAACAAGGAGCGTACCAAGGACAACGTTGGGATCCTCATGAGCCTCTTCGGCTGAAACATAGTTGACATGGCCACGTGCAGTAGTGGCCGGCTTGGCGTAGAAAGTCTTTCCCGCGGGCTTACCACGGCCAACGGACTTTCCAGTTTGATTGGGGTTGTTCTGGGGACACTCTCGACTATAGTGACCCGGTTCTCCACACTTGAAGCATGTTACCACAGTGGGGTGTGGAGCAACATTAGCAGCGGGGCCACCATAGGGCTTGGGCGGTGCAAATTGCTGGTTGGGACGAGGCGCCTCAAAGGATGGCCTCGGGGTGAATCTGGGTGGCAGTGCGGTGCTTGGAATCCACACCCGGCGCTTCTGAGCTCCAGAGCCGGATGAAGACCCAAAATCACGGGAGTGCTTGCGTGAAGCGTCATAATCAGTCTGGCCTGTCTCAGCACTGATAGCTTTATTGACCAGCTTCTGGAAGGATGTGCACTCGTGCAGACGGAGATCGCGGCGAAGCTCAGGGCTAAGTCCCTTGCGGAACCTTGCCTGCTTCTTGGCGTCAGTAGAAACCTCTTCAGGAGCATAGCGTGCCAGGTTCCCAAATTCTCGGCTATATGCATCCACAGTCAGCCTTCCTTGGGTGAAGTTGCAGAACTCCTCCCTCTTGCGATCCATGAGACCTTCCGGAATGTGATGCTCACGGAAAGCCTCGCTGAACTCAGCCCAGGTAGTGATTTGGCCGACCGGGCGCATAGCTTCGTAGTTTTCCCACCAATGGCTAGCGGGGCCCTCGAGATGATAAGCAGCATAGGTAACCTTGTTGGCTTCAGCTACGTTGGCAGAACGTAGCTTGTGGGTGATGCTGCGAAGCCAATCATCCACGTCGAGGGGCTCGACGGAATGGTTAAACTTTGGTGGGTACAGCTTGATAAAGTCGTTGATTGACACCAAGTCATTTCGTGGGTGACGTGTAGTGTTCTGCTCAATCCGCTCCAACAGGCGGTTGGTCTCACGCTTGTTCCTTTCCGCCTCCAGCATCACTTCGGCCAGGGAAGGCGGGTGAGGCAAATTTTCACTTCTAGCTGCATTGGCTTCCCCCTGCTCCGGGGCAGCAGGGTTTCCGCGGGTGTTGACCATCCTAGAAGGAAACAAGACAACGGTTTAGACAAGGATGGCTCAAACTTAACAGGGAAGTGCAGAATGTAAAGGATAACGCGGAATGCAGAGATGCTCATTCGTATGCCATGGTAATATAAAACTGCCATATATACACCAACGGTCATACTCGTCATACATAGTTTAGTACAAGCCCATGCTACAGTACAACTATGAAGGTAGATGTTACATCTCATCGGAGGCATTCCGAGTCCCTATACATTATTTGTCTACACCTCCGGAATCGATTACACACCAAGTCGTATTCCACAAGTCACACAGGACAGTGGAGATACAACTACTACAATACTAGTGGTACTACTACTAACTCAGATAACTCCGTAGTAGTCCTCATAGAAGTCACCTCCATAGCCTGGAAGTTCAACATGATCATCCGGAAACAGACGGTCCTGAGGAGCCTGTGGACCATAGGGGCTAGGATAAGGTCTTGGACCAACAAACGGTGGCCTGCGGGGACCAAGGGGTGGGGTGATGCCTCCCAATCACGCCAATCCACCATGTCTGGCAGGGCTGCTCTCACAGGATACAGATCCCTGGTATCCATACATCCCGCTTGCACCGCGGGTGCAAACCGAGTCAATGTGGCCCAATGATCAGCACGGGTATTAAAGAGCTCCAGCCTCAAGGCCCGATTCTCTCGGTCCTTATCTTCGAGCATCTCAGCGGTGGTACGAGTTAATGAGTCCTCCTGAGTGGAGTCAGCATAGATAGCCTGAAGATACCCCTGCGCTCCCGGAAGTGAAGCTGGCATGTAACGGAAGTCAGTGTTCCGAAGCAGGCCAGTCCGGACTCGCAAGATGGTCATCATGGAATAGGCAGCATCCTGCACAGCCATCTCAATGGTAACTCCGAGTCCATAGGAACAGTGAAGGGGCTCGGTAGATCCAGGATAGGAAGGAAATATCCTGACGGTGCATAAATACTGGCTTTGATTAAAGTCGCGGAACTGCTCTTCAACAGTGTATTCGGGATACCAACGGTATCCTGTCTCGATCATGACCCGGACCAACATAGCAGTATGACCGGGCACGTCGAGGCACCTGGTCAGGCGAACCACTTGATTTTGAGACTGGTTGGCCATCTGAAAGCACAGCCACAAGACAAAGACATCAGAATTCCTAGGGAAAATTGGGCAGCATAACGGCTGTAAATGCTCAGAAAAAGATTTGAGACATCCACACCAGTTCACAATACCGCTCAACAGCATCATATCAAGGTTCTGATTCAAATAGCCACGTACTAAAATAGTAGAAACTGGACTGAAACTCGTAGCAATAATCCTATGAACTACTACGGATTAGTAACACGTGAACCTGATAGAAGAAGAGAGCCTAGTCCTTAACCCACGTTGAATGAGAAGAGAATGACTCAGATCAGAAGCATAGGGTAAAGGAGTAAAAAGAACCTTATGTTCCCTCCCACAATCAATTCCCTTACATATAACTAAAGCATTTCTAGACTCGACATCGACCAGTTTGGCTGAACGAACCTACAGGCAGTCCGGCTCTGATGCCAACGCTGTCAGGACCCCGATTCTAAGACACATCGACCTAGCCGGTAACACCTCATATCACTTTGCGGCCTCACGCACGGTATCCCACGGGTGTCGCCTTACCATGGCCCGGGACCGTTTGCGCCTTTTGGATCACGTATATGACAATGTCGCTAGCATCCATATGACCGAGAACCCGGGCCGACATGGCTAGTCGTGAACCCAAAGCAGCACAGACCTATGGAGACAGGCATACATGATTCACAACGAACATGTCGGTCATCAACGAGTGATTCCGGGCTGTAGCACTGGGCTAACAGGACTCCGGGAATCCTGGGCTGTAGCAGGCTAGACAGGACTCCGGAGATCACCGCGTGACATTTCCCCAAAGGGACAGACATAGGGACGAAATGAAACACATGCCGGCCAGTCAAGTGTCCTGAACAGTAGTGCTGGGCTAGCAGGACTCCGGTGAACCAGGCTGTAGCGGACTACTATGGCTCGAGGAGCACTAGACTACATTTCCCCATAAGAAAGGCTGCGAAGGACAAACAACTAGGTTGTCGGATCCCACCCATACCAAGCATTTCAATCATACATACAATAT
Organism: Triticum monococcum; assembly: GCA_034509565.1. NCBI lineage: Eukaryota > Viridiplantae > Streptophyta > Magnoliopsida > Poales > Poaceae > Triticum > Triticum monococcum. The sequence goes on from CM067844.1 coordinate 415,123,338, forward strand.
GCTCGATATGAGTACATACAACATGGCATCACAACAAAACTCTACAACTCAAGTACTTTATTTAAAGGCTCCAGGGAGCCATACATAACATATCCATACAGGTAGGGGTCACATGACCCGACACTCAAGTCATACAGTCATACAAGCACAAGCGGAAGCAACTAGTCTGAGTACAGGCTCTAGAAAGAAAGAAGGCTTCTCGAAGCCTGTCTATCTACATAGGGCCCTCCATGGCCTGGATCACCACCTGGGTGGCTAGTCACTCGTCGACGTCAAGGTCTACGTAAAACCCATCGGAGGGGGCAGTGTTGTCGTCTGAAAACAATAAATAAGCAAACATGAGTACAAAGGTACTCAGCAAGTCTTACATCAGAACCTACTGTACATGCTCATTCTCAAGAAGGTGGTGGGGTTTATGCAGCAAGCTAGCTTTGAATCTTGGCTAAGCTATCCTACGGAATCTTTTAGCAAAATAGTTTTCGCACACGAGTCCACTACTCACCATCACAATACTCCACCGTGGATCCTCCCTCGTATCCTGTGAGGGGGCCATCCTCGGTACTCACACTTATCTTGAGTCTTTTAGTAGTATCCATTAACTTGTCTATGAACTGTATATGCAATCAAGTAGTCCTTTACCGCGGACGCGGCTATTCAAATAGTTTCATACCCTGCAGGGGTGTACTTCGTCACACATGTTTCCACCACTTAGCGTCTGCACACGAAATGTGCTCGGCAGACTTCAAGCGAAAACCGACGTGGGTGTAGACCACGACCTGACTAACCTCACAAGTCTCTAGTCCAGGGTCATCGCCTATTCAGGTTCCATCCACAAGGAAATCCGGCCGGGGTGTCGTCAACGGCCCCGAACGATGTGAACAGAGTTCCCGAGACACCAAACGGGTGACTCGGTACACCGTGCCACGGTGTATCTACCGCAACATAGCCCACCCCTAGGGTCAGCGCTACGCACGGCCGCCAACACATATCCTACAAACACCAGAAACTAGTTGCAACTCCTGGACTGAGGCGAGAGGGGTCGGTAAGCCGACCGGGGTGTTTCAGACCTGACACACCGTGCAACTCCTTTACCAAAACATGTTCAACACATCCCATATATTACTGCCACAAGCATTTCACTCTAGCCCATCACCCAGATGAACCAGACCTGACACAACTCTAAGCATAGCAGGCATAGCAAGGTAGGAATCACAAAACCTGGCTCAATCAACTCCTACACATGCTAGTGGGTTTCATCTAGTTACTGTGGCAATGACAGGTCGTGCAGAGGATAAGGGTTCAACTACCGTAGCACACAGCAGTTTGAATCGTGTTGTCTTAATGCAGTAAACAAGAGCAGGAGCGAGAACATGGGTTGTATCGGAATGATCAATGGTTGCTTGCCTGATGGAGTGGTAACGGGATACTGCCCTTCAGTTGGATACTCGTGAATATCCTCGAAGGCAGAACCTACCACGAAGAACACAACCGAGCACAATCAACACATGACGATATGCAACAATATGATGCATGCTATGACATGGCAATATGGATGTGTCTTGAGCTAATGCAACTAGCTATGATTTAAATGGAGTTGGTTTGAGTACAAGATTCAAATTCCAACCCCATATATGATTATTTAAATGCCCTTTATTTGTTTTGTCCAAAACAGGGGACAAACATTGTTCAAACATGCATGAAAATGGTACAGATGGATTCCTTGAATTTTTCTGATAATTTTACATATATAATTTATCTCATTTGGAGTTATGGTTGAATTTCTATGATTTTTCAAAGTTTTGGGTATTTTCTGGAATTTCCTGAATTATTTTTAAACTAGAAAATGGTTTACTGCGTCAGCCTTGCGTCAGCATGACATCAGCAAGTCAAAGGCGCCAGCCAGGTCAAACCTGACTGGTGGGGCCCCCTGGTCAGTGTCTCTGTGCACTAACCGCGCTTAGTTAGCCTAATTAACAGGCGGGGCCCACTAGTCAGTGACTATACTAATTAACTAATCTATTTAGTTAGCACTAACAAGGTAATTAGCCAAGCGGGGCCCGCATGTTAGTGAGAGAGGGGGGGAGTCAACCCACGTCAGCAGGTCAAACCTCCCCGGTCAGTGGGTCAAAGCCTGCCGGCGTTTAGCCGCCGGCGAGGCCAGACGCGGTGGCGCGCTGCGGAAATCGCCCACGGGGCACCATTTGGGGCGTGGAGAGCATCTACGAGCTCCTGGGAACGAGCCGCAGCTCTTGGTGGTGGTGGTGGAGCTCGGGATGGCCGGAGACGTCGCCGGCGATGACTTTGGCGGTCGCCGGAGTCGGGCGAAAGTGAACCCGTGGCTGTAAGGCACGGCGAGGTGCGTGGAGTAGTGCGTTGAGTTCCTGGTGATGCGGTGAAGTGTTTGAACAGGGTGGCGTGGCCAGAATTTGGCCGGAGCCACGTCGGCGACGAGCTCCACGGCGGTGTGTGCGGGTGAGCTTCGTGCAGTTGCTACGGTGCACGAGGAAGCAAACGGAGAGGATGGAGAGGTAGCTGAGCTCACGGCGGTCTCGTAGAGCTAGACGGCGCGGTCGGGGACGAGCTGGTGCGGCGGCGACGGCGAAGGGGATCTCTGGCAGTGCTCGGTGAAGACGAGGTCGAAGAGGACGATGCAGAGCGTGTGAGCGCTCGGGGCTCGGGCTGTTCGACGAAGTCGACGACGGCGGAGTTGTTGGACACGGTGGCTCGGTACAGGGGCGATGGTGGACGCGGTTTCACGATGGCGCGAGCACGGCAGCGTCGGACATGGTGGAGGGAGAGCGAAGGAGAGGAGCCAGAGGGGCGTGCGGGTGTCTGCGAGGTCGGGGAGAGAGCGGGGGGTTCGTCCCGCGTCGACAGCGCGACGAGGGGACGGCGAGGCGGCGGCAGCGGCGTGGCGTGCATGCGGGTGCTCGGCGTCGAGCACCTGGCTGCCTGTCTGGCGAGGACGAAGCAGCTGGCTGGCATGGGCCAGCACAGTGCTGGGCCGCCAGGTGGGCCGGCTACTGGGCTGCGGCCAGGTTAGTCCAGGTGAGCCTCTGTTCTTCTCTCTAATTTATTCTGTTTTCTATTTTTGCTATTCTGTTTTCATTTAGTTTAAATACTAAATCATTTTATAAAATCCTGAAAATATTTATGGACACTTCCTAAAATATTTCAGTGGCCCAAAAATAATTCCAACATTATTTGAGCATTGAATTATTTAATAGTATTTAAATGCCCAAATTCAAATATTTATGAATTAAATCAATGCCCCTTTTGTTGACCTAAAAATATATGCACTATTTTTCCCAAGGGTTCTAACCCAACGCAAAGAGGGTGAACATATCTGAAGGGCATTTCAGGTTCATTGAATTTATTTTTAGTAAACCCTAGTTGATTTCAGGGGGGGGTGCTGGGGGTTCTGCTTTCCCCATTTCCATTTCTGATGAAAGTAAACATGATGCACACTCTAATGCATAACCTAGCTAGGGTGTGACATGAGGTTGAGGTGCTCTTGTGCTTGGTGTGCTTGTGTGTTTGGGGATGATCTTGATGATCCCTCCTGGCCTGTGATGGTGGCTAGTCCTATTTATAGAGGCCCTGGTCCTCTCCCAAATATTGAGCTTGAAGGGCGCCAACAATGGCCAATTTGAAAGGGGACAACTAGTACAAGCTATCCTGACAAAAGGTGGTCTTCGCCTGCAAAAGGCTCTTGTGCTAACGCCGTCTTGGGCTCCATGGTGACCTCTGTCTTTCCGTCTTTCTGGTCTTGGTCTCATTGCACCAATATGGAACCTTTGCTTGATGCCTCGGTACTCCGCGCCTGCGCTTGCCCCCTTGGCACCAAAGAGGAAACAAGGACACTGCACACAGGCGCCTGCCTGGCACCCGCCTGGTCTCGATCATCATGGCTCACATCATGAGAACCCCGTGAGGTTTGGCTTGCCTTGATATCTCCACCCCTCATGATCCTGCCTGGCGAGGCCGCTCCTAAGGAGGTCTTGCATCATCCGCCTTGCGAGGCTTGGCCCCTCGCGAGTATCTTGAACGCGTTGTCGATGAAGATGGGTCGTACAGACCTGCTAGCCCAGCCACGCCGTGGGCCGCAGGCAGGCAAGTCTGGGGACCCCCGCTCCTCGAAAGCTGACAGTAGCCCCCGGGCCCAAGGCGCGCTCAGGCTTGGCTTCGAGAAGATGGCAAAGCCAATGGTCAAGTGCGGAGCATCGCGGGCCCCAAAAGCCTGCGGCCTCGGTTGACGCGTGGCGGTTGATTGGACATGGGCGTCTTCGCTTCCCCATGCTAGCTCGGCAACTGCCCGACTTGACAAAGAGGCTGGCATGGACAGTGCTTGACTTCATTGCTTCTTCCTCGCCTTGCTCCAGATCCCCTTTCTCGCTCCTTGCTGCCGGAACTTCCAGATCCGCTTTGACCCCGCACCGCATCTGCGACCAATGGCGCTGCGCAAGGTCAAGTCCTCCTTGGCGCCGGCTTGGTTCGAGCCAACGCTCGATGCGCCCAACATCACAGAGAAGAACCTAGCCGCCACACGCTTGATGACGGCGGGGGAGAGGAACGAGAAGGGGAAGACGGAGCTCCGGCTCGCCTCCGACGTGCCGGAGTCTGAGGGAAGCACCTTCTTCCCTTTCTTCACGAGCAACATCGCCACCGGGTTGGTCCCCCCTTTTTCTAGTTTGTTTTTCGAGGTCCTCAACCACTTCGGGTTGCAGGCGCTGCATCTCCATCCCAACTCCGTTCTTCTCTTGTCTATCTTCGCCTACTATTCTGAGGCGTACCTGGGCGTGATGCCGTCCGTGGCACTGCTGCACCACTTCTTCTTCCTTCGCGTCACCGGTGGCCATATCTCTGGGTGCGCCAACTTCTTCGCGGCCGGCCAGGCCAACTCAATCTAGAACACCGAGAAGAGGGTTGACAACGTCAGGGACAAAATGGGTCATGATGAGTGCCAACAGAGGTGCTAAGTCGGACAAGGGGTGGTCTCATGTAGAGCTCACCGATGAGCAGGCGTCGTCGGTGTTAGAGCAGATGAAGATCAATTTGAAGCCGGGTAATGCGAAGGCGGCCAAGATGACGGGGGTCATGCTCCTGAGGGAATTCTTGACGCTGCGCGTAGCTCCACTCCAGGCGCGCACGCGCCCTTTGTGGAAGTTTGGAGATGAAGAAGACAAGGTTCGTGTGAGCCCAGTGGCCCTGCCTGATGACGAGCTGACTGCAGTTCTGCGCCTCTTGGTTGGGGATAACCAAGAGTACCCGCCAAGTGCCTTCGTTCCTTTGTTCCACCGCAAGGACTAGGAGGAATTCGTTGCCTCCAGGCCGACCTTCGATGCACGCGGGCTGGTGCCGCCGGCGCTCACTGGGGCCTCTGCTAAGGATGGCAATTTTATCCATGGGCATGGATAACCATGGATACCCGACCCAAATGGTTAGGGTTTGGGTATGTTTTTGCGTCCATGGACATCACCCGAACCCGATTCGATTATTCATGGATAGGGTATGGACATAATTATGTATCCGTGGATATACCCGAACCCGACCCGATAGTATGACATGTGGGAAAAAAATCAATTATCCACATCCACCTTTCAATGTAGTATATTTTCTTTATAAAAAATATAAAATAAAATTGCGCAATCACACCCCAACCGTAATTTACTTCACTGTCGCTTCTCATTCTTCTTCCTTTTTTGAACAAACTCATTCTTCTATCTCGACTTGCTCCTCTCCCGCAGCCCCAGGTACAGCCGCCGGCACTGCTAGGCCTTACCTCTATTTATGGGGCAGTAGCAGCCATCCAACGCCCAACTGCATATCCTTTGAACCCTCCATCTTTGCTTCTCCACGCACGCATGGGTACGACGGCGAGCCGGGGATGGTGGCAGGCTGGCGCAAGGCTCGGAGCTGCGATGCGGGGGGACTTGATGTAGAATATCGCTGTTGTGGGCTGGACTAGGAGCACGCCGGGGCGGGAGTGCAGGGAGGCAGCCGAAGACCAAGACGAGGAGCATGGCCGTGCAGAGGAGATGATGGCCACAACAAACAGCCGACCCTTAGAGTAATCTTTTGCTCCCTCGATCACTCTCTTGTATGTCTAGTATTCCTGTACGATGGGTGTGCAACATATGTGAGGTTCATAAAGTTGTACAAAGTACTCATGTAGTTCAGTTTAGAGTAACAATTAGAGCAGAGACTTGCAGAGTTAGCTAATTTCCACTTGTTACTAGTTGATTCACAATTCGTTTTTTTACATGGCATGATCTGTAAATATGCATGTTAATTAGTAATTAGGCATTGGCGCATCACTGAATTTCAATCTAGAGGACTATGAATGTTTAAGATTCATTAGAACCTTATAGTAATTTTGATAGGTCTGTCCGCGTTCTGGGAACAGGGGTCCCCAGACTTGCCTGCGTGCGGCCTGCGGCGTGGCTCAAAGGAGGGCCAGCATGGCCCATCTTCATTAACACAAGACTCAAGACCCTCACGAAGGGCCAAGCCTCGCGGGGGGGACGACACGGCACATCCTCAGGCGCAGCCTCCTCGGGCTGGCTCGCGAGGAGGCGGAGAAATCAAGGCGGGGTACCTCGCGAGGTGCCCATGATGCAAGCCATGATGACTCAGGGTGCCAGGCGGGCGCCAGCGCGCGCAGCGTCCTTCTTTCCTCTTTGGTGCAAAGGGAGCAAGCGCAACCGCGGAGTACCGAGGCATCAGGCAAAGGTTGTCATTTCGGTGCAACCAGGCCAAGACCAGGCAGACTACGAGACAGAGGTCACCATGGAGCCCAGGGCGGCGTCATCACCAGAGCCTTTGCGTAGGCGAAGACTACTTTTGTCAGGATAGTTGATGCTTGCTGTCCCCCTTTAAATTAGCCCGCCATTGTTGGCTCCCTTCCCACTCAATATTTGGGAAGAGGACCAAGGCCTCTATAAATACGACCGGCCACCCACGTAGCAAGGGGTTTTTGGTTCATTCGGTTTGCAATCAGAGAGAGAGAGAGAAGGGTGACTGAGCTCCTCCTAGCAGTTCGTCGCCCCAGCCAAGAACAGACCCTTGCGAGGTTGTTCTTCCCTGTATTGTTCACCATCATCAGCCCCAAGAGGCAATCCACCCACCACACACTGGAGTAGGGTATTACACCACAATGGTGGCCCGAACCAGTATAAACCTTGTGTCTCTCGTGCAGTTCTTTTAGTAGTTTAGATCTTTGTGAGACGGGGAGGTAGAGGGCGTGATCTCCGCATGCACCCTAGTGTTCGAACCTTAAGGGCTGCCGGAACCCCTGAATCCGACATTTGGCGCGCCAGGTAGGGGTGAGCCGGAATTTTCCTTCCTACCGCTCCGCCTCCCGTCGCATCATCATCACCATGTCCGGCGACCAGGCCGGCAACCAAGGTCCATGGGTGGCGTGGCCCACCTGCGCAGAGCCGCCCGCCCCGGGCAGGCCCGCGCCCCAGGCAGCTCGCGGTCCGCAGGGCGCTGCGGGCCGCGGGCGACACAGACAGGCCTCCGCAACCCTTACACCGCGGCAAGCGCGGTCAGCGGCAAGGGCCTCCAATCACGCCGCAACCACGACGCCGTACACCCACCGGGAGCAGGCGAATTCAAGGGCCGCGCTCACGGTGGCCCGGGAGCTGCTGCGGTGCAGACTACTGGAGGGCGGCCACGACGTGCTGCTGGAGCGAGTGGCGGAGCTCCTGGGCTTCGCCGCCTTGGGGGCTCACCCCTTCTCCACCCAGCTTCCATTCAAGCCCAGAGCGACCCGCGCGAGGCTCCGCACGCGCCCGCGGACTCCAAAGCTACTCCGACACCAGCGAAGCTGTCAGCACCGGACCGGCGGCGGCGCTGCCCCCGCCCCCGGCCCACGAAGAAGAAAGACTCAACGCGACCCACGGCACCGGAGGGCGGCAGCGCTGCCACCCCGCAGCAGGCATGGCAGGTGGGACCGCGTGGCATGCGGGGCATCACGGCGTGGCATTTGGGATAACGGCGACGGAGGAATACGTGCCCCTCATGATGGACCAAGGACACCCTCACGAAAGCGGACAAGGCTCGCTCCTCGGCCCAACCTGGGGGGACGAAGCAGTGGAAGGTGAGCCCTTCCAGGAGCCCATGGACGAACCCGCTGGCCACACTTGAGGCAACGACTATCGGGCACCGCTAACTCTTCAGCGGCAGGTATATGCTAACCATGGATCACAGGAGGTGTAGGTCGCCGCGGCAAGCAGCTGCCCCGTCCCTACAGTCTCCTGCCCCTCTGGAGGACGGCGCAGGGAGCTGCAGGAGAGGGGCCGGAATCCTACATCACCACCGCGGCATTCGGAGCAAGGCGTTCTCAGGAGGTAGGCCCTCTGGGGAGGTGCCTCAGGGCCTGCCCCTGGCAGAGGACCCGTGGTCATTGGGGGAACCGCTGGCGACCGCTCTACCCCATCGGGTGGCGTCCTGGGTTCCGGTCGTTGCTGATGGCACTAGAGTTTGGCGCAAGGCGGGGCCCTCGTTTGGAGATATGAAGCAAGGCCAGTACCTGTGAAGAAGGCCCAGTGCCTGTGAAGCTCGCCGCCCCGTGACACTCTCACGTAATAATGAGTGGGGATGTACACGCCCCGGAGTCTTAGGGGTGCCGGCCTCATGCCCTGGGGCTCCCTCCCACGCCCAGTGGACAGCACTTAGCTCCGCGCTGGTGAGAAGACGTGCAAGACTAGATTAGGTGCCGGACGCGGCCTTTTGTTTGCTTTTCGTTGCCTTTCCCTTTGGTTGTTGCTTTCCCCCGCTGGATTTAAGTTGGATTCGAATTTGAGATTTGCGTGTGTTTGGGGAAGGGGTGCTTATTCTCGCTCGAGCCATTTATCGCGTTCTGGTTACCGCTTCGTCACAGCTGCGTCCCCTCGCGAGCCCCTCACGAGTCGGATCAGGCCTAGCTCGTGCACAACCCAGACTGCCGCTGTTGCTCCCTCTCGGGAGGATTTTCGGGTGCCTGCGGAGGTTGTCCTGTTTAAAAAGGCCCAGAGCCTGTGAAGCAAGGCGAGTGCCTGTGAAGCCCTCGCGTTCTGGAAAAGGCCCAGAGCTTGTGAAGCAAGGCGAGTGCCTATGAAGCCCTCACGTTCTGGAAAAGGCCCAGAGCCTGTGAAGCAAGGCGAGTGCCTGTGAAGCCCTCGTGTTTTGGAAAAGGCCCAGAGCCTATGAAGCAAGGCGAGTGCCTGTAAAGCCCTTGCGTTCTGGAAAAGGCCTAGAGCCTGTGAAGCAAGGCGAGTGCCTGTGAAGCCCTCGCGTTCTGGAAAAGGCCCTGAGCCTGTGAAGCAAGGCGAGTGCCTGTGAAGCCCTCGCATTCTGGAAAAGGCCCAGAGCCTGTGAAGCAAGGCGAGTGCCTGTGAAGCTCTTGCGTTTACGAAAAGGCCCGGAGCCTGTGAAGCAAGGGGAGTGCCTATGAAGTCATTGCGTTAGGAAAAGGCCCGGAGCCTGTGAAGAAGGCCAATGCCTGTGAAGTTTTTCATCAGCAACGATCTCACATCCTGAGGACCCAACCAGAGAGCACCCAAGGCGTCGCGCCCTCCTGCAGGCCGCCTCGGGGCCAACGTGGGGCAAAGGTAAACCTGCCCACCATCATGCACGCGTGCAATTTGACTACTACTGATATGATGGACACGCGTTTTTATATGAGGGGCTTCCCCTCCCAAAATGCTCTCACGACCATCAGGCCAAACACCTGAGTTCTATTCATGCAGGGTAAAAGACAGGAGAAGTACATGGTTAGTCTGACAAATCCCCCAACGCATCCTCGGGAGCGCCTCCCGAGCTGTCGCTGGCATCACCGAATTCGCCCTCGTTGTCTGCACCACCACCAGCGACGTCGAGGCCGTCCACCACACCGCCTTCATCGACAGCCATGACCACGTCGTCGTCATCCAAAGTGAAGGCCCGGACGAGAGCATCCACATTGTTCTCCACCCAATCCGCCAGGTCGCCTCGGACAGCCTGGGGAACTGGGGCGATGGCGGCGTCAAAGTCGAAGTGGGGATCCATGTTCCAGAGATGGCTGAAGACACGGGAAAAGGCGCGCCCGAGCAGGGCGCGGCTCCTCTCCTCCACCAACTTGTCAGCCCTGACCGACCGAGCCTCCAGCTGCGTTACCATAGCGGTGAAGAACTGCAAGTTGCCGGCATAGTTAATCGTGTGCGGCTCGCCGACGGCTGCCTCACAGATGTTGCCCAAGGCCGTGTTAGCCCTCACCCTGAGCGTGCTGAGCATGGGGCCGTGCGCGTGTTCCAGGATTCGCCGCTGGCATATTTCGTCGGCATTCTAATGCTCAACGGCCTCACCCTCTTCCATCCGCTGGCAAAGACGGAGCACCTCGGCCTGGGAGGCGGCCAGCTCGTTTTGCGCTGCCTCAAGGGCGGCCCGGGAGGCGTGGACCAGCCGCGCCGCCTCATCCCGTTGGGCCCTCAGGGCTGCGGTTCTGCCCTCGGTTTTGACCCGGATCATCCCCAGCTTCCCCTCGAAGTCACGCTCGAGGCCTTGGCGCGCCGTCGCCACCCGACGACAAACCTCCTCGAGGACACGCGCTTCCCGCGCAGCGACATCGTCTTCCGCCTGCGTCACTAGGCCCTCCCTCGTCTCCAGCCACTCGTACTCACGAGTGCGGTCAACAGCTTCCAGCGTCAACACTTCTTCGCGCCTCTGGAGCTTGGCTGGGTCGCCAAAGGCCACCCGCATCGATGCAAGGGCCAGCTCGCGCAGCTCCACTTGCTCCTCTAGTGAGTGGCACCGGGCCAAGAGCTCGCGAGCCCGCTCCTCCGCTGCCTCTCGCCATCGGTCAGCTCTCCGGGCCTCCTCGGTGGCCTGGGATCGGGCCAATCGGGAGGCCTCCAGCAACTCCTTCGCCTCTTCCTCATCAAGATCCCGCTGACGGCGCGCGAGGGCGATGGCAGCCTCCAGCTCACGCCTCCCTGCAGCCAGGCACAGGCCCTCGGCCTCCAGGCGCGCATCTTTGTCAGCAAGCTCCTCCTCAAGCAAGTTCACCGCGTCGGTCGCTCTTTGAAGGAACCCCTGGCGGCGAGCGCGGCGCTCTCGGGCGCACTCAAGCACATCTTCCACACCATCATCCGCCCCAAGCAAGCGCCGGGGGCCGCGAATCATCGTTCCTCCTCCGGGCAGGGGGCTGGGCGCTGGCGCCCTCGCGACGGCCGGGCGCGCCGCACCAGAAGCCTGGCCTAGGGCCAGCCCGCCTCCAGATGAAGGGCGCAGGAGGCGCCCCAACCAGTCGCAATCCCTGATCAGACGAGAAGCCCACAGCAGACTGGCTATTCCTCGAGAGGGCCCGCGAAGGAAAATCATGGGGAATGAAGGGCCGCGGTGCACCTCGGGATGGTCCACCACTTCAGACGCCCTCACCCCACGGGCAGAGCTGCTCGGAGCATTTGAGGACGGTAGAGGGGACGAAGCCAAGGGAGGCGACACCTCTGCAACCTCCGCGAGCTCGGCCAGAAGAGGCCTGCGGAGCAAGGATCAGTGAAAGCAACAAGAGATTCAGGAGCCAGAGAGGAAGAAGACTGTCGGGTGGTAGGATCGACATATGCCAACGGGTGGCTTATCATTGCGGGGGCCAATAGAACGTCGCCGGTTCCTGGAAACGGGATGAGGCGTAGACATGCACGCCGGCGAATCTTACCCAGCTTCAGGGCTCTCCGGGGAGATAACACCCCTAATGCTGCTCTGCGGGGTCTCCGCATGGTTACTAAGTTCACAGGTGGCTACAATGCTCCTTGAGCTGTTTGGGGTGGAAGGAGAAAGAAGGGCTTCGCTCAGCTTCCTTCTTCTCCTTGTATGTGTCTATTTCTAGAAAGAGAGTACAACCCTTTGCATGGGTGCACCGGGGGGTTTATATAGGCCTACCCCCCGGGGGTACAATGGTAATCCGACTGGGCGCGGGGCCCAGCTGTCTGTGGCTATGTTCGCCGGCTTCTCCGCCGGCTTCTGGGGCCCGCCGGCTGGTGGGTCCCGCCGGCTGCTGGCTCCTGGGTCGACAAGCCAGCCCCACCGGCCAGGGCCAGGTCAGCGGCTGGTTACTGTTGCTCCGTGTTCGTTGGCGCAGGTTTGTTTGGGGTAAGCGCGGCTACAGTAACGCCGCCCTGGCGGGCGATTACTGTAGCCCCGCCGCACCTTGTCTCCTTAATGGGCGTCTCCCTCGAGGAAGGCGGCAGACCGGCTACGTGAAGCCGGCCCTCTGTCTTGCCGGCTTGAGAGGGGCTGTGGCCGCCTTCGGCATCTCTCTGCCCGAAGGGGCCCACCGCCTCGGGGGCCATGCTGGCGGCCCGTCGTGGACGGCGTCAGAGCCGCCGTGGCTACAGTGCCGCGCCGGGCGGGCCACAGCTGCCCGCACGACACGCTGTACCAGGCGTGCTCTGGGTTTTGGGGGTGGCAGGCTCCACTGTAGCCACGCCCCGCTTCATCATCGCAGAGTAGACGCGCACATCGCGGGTACGGCGTTGACTGCTTTATCGGAGCCGGCCCGGCGGTAGCCGGCCCGGCGGTAGCCGGCCGTGCCATAGCCGGCCCTGCCGTGGCCGGCCACGCCGTAGCCGGCCCTCCACAGTTTTCTTCATGGGGGTGAAAAGGGCGGGCCGCCCCCCAAGCCGGCTAGGAGGGCAGCCGGCTAGGGGGAGGCGGCCCAGGTCTTGAGTCTCCTTGTGAGCCGGATGGGCTCATAATTTTTTCTGAGGGGCCAGGGGAAGCCGGCTGGGCTACCCATGGCTATTTACCCCGACAAAGACTTACTCGTCAGTGGTGAAGTACTTCCTGCGCTTCAGCACGCGACAAGGGAAGTCGTCGCCCAGGGCCTCCCTTTTCCTCCGGAGGGCCTCAAAGTCCACGTGGAAGCGGCCCAAGAGAAGATCGCAAGGACCAACCTGCGGCGAGGACGGAGCATCAGAGCGATCCGCGTCAGGGGCTCCCGCCTGGCGCGTGCCGCCCATCACCTCGTCAGAAGACGTGGCTGGGGCCTCCAAGGCCTCAGCCCCGGGCGCCGGGAGTGGCTGCTTGCCACCTTCAGCCGCAGCGGCACGGGCCTCGGGAGCTGTTCCCTCAGGAGCGTCACCCGGCGCTGCCACCTCATCAGGGGCCTCCTGCCTCCCTGCTCCGCCACTTGAGGAGGAGTCGCCTTGGCCGATTGGAAGGTTAGTCACCACCATTGGATTCTCGCGAGGTCCTCGGAGGCCGGTGGGGCGCAGCCCCCACTCATCGAAGACGGGCATCTGCTTCACGAAGTCAGCCCTGCTCTGGCAGAGATACGGCAAGGCCCCTCCCTGCCGAACGTTGCCGGGGTTGGGGTGCCCGGCCAAAGTCAAGAGCGTCGACTTCAGTGCCGCAGGAGCCAGGTCTTCTTCCTGGAGCCTCATGTTATCCTCGTGCCCATGGAAGGCCCACATCGGGCGAGAGTGGCGCTGCAGGGGAGCGACGCGGCACAACAGAAACTCCTTCACCACTTTGGGTGCTGTCACGCCAAGCTTCCTCAGGAGCGTGAAGCGGGGGCTCTTGAGCATCTCCTGGCCCCAACCCGAATTGGGGACAGCAGGCGAGGTCGGCTCCGATAGCAGGGGGCTGGGCATCCCTGCGTCCACATACAACCACCGCTCGCGGAACCCAACTGCGGGCAGGGGGAGTTTGAAGTCAATCCCAGAGGCCTCGGTCTCAGGCTCGGCAGCAAAGCTCACGCATGCCCAGCGTTGGGAAGGGTCGACAAGACGCAGCGAGAAGAAGTGGCGCAGCAAGGCAACCGAAGGAGGGATGCCCACCATGGCTTCGCAAATGAAGGCGAAGACCGAAAGGAGGGTGATGGACTCAGGACTTAGATGCATCCAGTGGATCTGATAATGGGAGAGCACGGCGTTGAAGAAATCGGAGAAGGGGGAACCAGACCTGCCCACAAGGCGTCGGTAAAACTTGGCACCTCGGTTGCTATCCTGTCAATGGAGAAGTGAGACGGAGGCCAGAGCCAAGCTGTCCCTACCCAGGCACTCTTGGTTGAGTACGGTCGACTGGCCGGCGACGGGGGTCACCGATGGCGGCGCACAAGACGGAGGCATGCATTTCTCCCCGTTCTCCTTCCTCGTCGGAGTCATGGCGATGGGAAGGAGGGGGAAGATTCGAGATTGGATTGGAGGCGGGAGCAGGCATTCGAAGGAAGGAAGAGCAGGAGATGCTCGAGCAACAAGAAGGGGAGCGGCTGTGTGCAACCACAAGTCCACCTGACAGGGCGCAGAATAAGGGGGCGTGGGGGGAACAGTGCCGCCCACGTCCCATCAACCGCCACGCGGCGCCCAAGGCCGCAGGCTGTTAGGGCCCGCGGCGCTTCGCCCTAGCCCTTTCGCCTCTCAGCACGGCCAAGTTGAAAGTGCAACTATCCCTAGGTGGTTTTGGTAATTCATAACAACATATAGCTCATTGAGCTAATGCTATTCCAAGATGATTATTTCAGGAAAGCTCAATGATTGGCATGGCATGGATGTGAAAGTGGAACCCTCAAAATGCTAAGGACAAAGAATTGGCTCAAGCTCAAAAGTTCAAGACTCTTCATTTTATATTTTAGTGATCCAAGATCACATTGAGTCTTTAGGAAAATCCAATACTATCAAGGAGGGATGAGGTGTTGCTTAATGAGCCTCTTGCTTTATGTGCTTAGTGATATGCTCCAAAATCCTCAACCACCTTTCCATATCCACAAATGACCTAAACCCTAAGCCAAACTCGGTCATACCGATTCTGTCAATCCGGCGCCACCGAGTTTCACTTGTCATTTGCCACTGCCAAACCCTACCAATTCGGCCCTACCGATAAGGATCTCGGTCACACCGAGATGGTCTTGCAAACTCTCTGTTTCCCTTTCATAACTTTTCGGTCTCACCGAAAGAGCGAATCAGTCCCACCGAGAATGCAAGGTAAACTCTATGTTTCCTTCTTGTATCTTTTCGGTCTCACCGAAAGAGCAAGTCGGTCCCACCGAGTTTGCCTGACCAACTCTCTGGTTAGCTAATTGCCGAACTCGGTCTCACCGAGTTTGTGCGATCGGTCTCACCGAGATTACGTTATGCCCAAACCCTAACCGAATCGGTCCTACCGAGTTGCATCTCAGTCCCACCGAAATTCCTAACGGTCACTAGGTTTACTACTTCGGTCAGACCGAGTTTTCTGATTCGGTCCCACCGAGATTGGTAGATTGTGTGTAACGGTTGAATTTTGTGTGGAGGCTATAAATACCCCTCCACCTCCTCTTCATTCGAAGAGAGAGCCATCAGAACACATACACCATTCCTACTCATATGTTCTGAGAAAGAACCACATACTCATGTGTTGAGACCAAGATATTCCATTCCTACCATATGAATCTTGATCTCTAGCCTTCCCCAAGTTGCTTTCCACTCAAATCTTCTTTCCATCAGATCCAAATCCTATGAGAGAGAGTTGAGTGTTGGGGAGACTATCAGTTGAAGCACAAGAGCAAGGAGTTCATCATCAACACACCATTTGTTACTTCTTGGAGAGTGGTGTCTCCTAGATTGGCTAGGTGTCACTTGGGAGCCTCCGACAAGATTGTGGATTTGAACCAAGGAGTTTGTAAGGGCAAGGAGATCGCCTACTTCGTGAAGATCTACCGCTAGTGAGGCAAGTCCTTCGTGGGCGATGGCCATGGTGGAATAGACAAGGTTGCTTCTTCGTGGACCCTTCGTGGGTGGAGCCCTCTGTGGACTCGCGCAACCGTTACCCTCCGTGGGTTGAAGTCTCCATCAACATGGATGTAGGATAGCACCACCTATCCGAACCACGGGAAAACATCCGTGTCTCCAATTGCGTTTAAATCCTCCAAACCCTTCCCTTTACATTCTTGCAAGTTGCATGCTTTACTTTCCGCTGCCAATAAACTCTTTGCATGCTTGCTTGAATTGTGTGATGATTGCTTGACTTGCTCTAAGATAGCTAAAATCTACCAAGAACTAAAATTGGGAAAAGGCTAAGTTTTTAATTGGTCAAGTAGTCTAATCACCCCCCCTCTAGACATACTTTCGATCCTACAAGTGGTATCAGAGCTTTGGTGTCCATTTGCCTTGATCTCCATAGCTTTTGGTGGTCATAGCCTTGGTTTCACAACCTAGGAGAGTATGTCGTCTAGCGAGGGAAATTATCACCGTAGAGGTCCTTACTTTGATGGCACTAATTTTGCTAGTTGGAAGCATAAAATGAAAATGCATACTCTTGGACATAACCCCGCCGTATGGGCTATTGTTTGTGCTGGTTTGCAAGGTGAGTTCTTTGATGGAAGAGAACCAAACCATGAAGCTACCGCGGATGAGTTGAATATGTTGCAATACAATGCTCAAGCTTGTGATATTCTCTTCAACGGATTGTGCCCCGAAGAATTCAACAAAATCAGCTGCGTTGAGAATGCAAAGGAAATTTGGGATACTTTGATTGATATGCACGAAGGTACCGACTCCGTCAAGGAATCCAAGTTGGATGTGATCCAAAGTCAACTTGACAAGTTCAAGATGAAGGATGGTGAAGGTGTCGCTGAATTGTACTCTAGGCTTGCTCTCATCACAAATGAGATTGCCGTCTTAGGAAGTGAAGAAATGACCGATAGATTCATCATCAAGAAGATCCTAAGAGCCTTGGATGGGAAATATGATACCGTGTGCACATTAATCCAAATGATGCCCAACTACAAAGATCTCAAGCCAACGGAAGTAATTGGAAGGATTGTTACTCATGATATGTCACTCAAGGATAAAGAGGAACTTCACAATAAATCAAGTGGTGCCTACAAAGCGTCATGTGAAGTCCCCACATCATCAAGTGAGAAACAAAACTTCAATGAAGAATTGAGCTTAATGGTGAAGAACTTCAACAAGTTCTACAAGAGTAGAAACAAAGATAGAAGCTTCAATTCAAGGTCCTACAATGACAAAAGATCTTCTAGTCGAGAGCGAAACTGCTAAAATTGTGGAAGACCCAGACACTATTCCAATTAGTGTACGGCTCCCTACAAGAGAAGAGAAGATTCTCCAAAAAGAAGAATCAAAGAATCTCCACCAAGAGAGAGAAGGAGTAGAGATGATCATTATGAACGAAGATACTCACGGAGAAGCAAGGATTCGGAAAGGAAGGAAAAATCATCAAGGAGCTATACAAAAGGAAGACATCAAGCTCATGTTGGTGAATGGGTATCCGGCTCCGACTCCGACAGCCACTCCGAGAGAAGTTATCACTCCGACTCCGAAGATACTCAAGATGAAGGTATTGCCGGTCTAGCACTTGTGTCAACCAACTCCTACGACATATTTGACTCACCAAATGAAGGAATTGGAAGATGCTTCATGGCCAAAGGTCCTAAGGTAACACACCCCGAGTACGTTGATTTTAATAGTGATGAAGATGACTTGTTAGGTGATGATGATTTGCTTGTTGACAACTCTAGTGAAGAATATTATGGTGAAATATCAATTAATCATGCTAAAACGAATGACAATGATAAGGAGAAGATTGAGGCTCTAACTAAAGAACTAAACACTCTTAAGTTAGCCCATGAAACTATCTTTGAAGATCATCGAGAACTTTTAAGAGCTCATGAGAAATTACACTTTGAAAAGCTCAATCTTGAGCAAGAGCATGAGTTCTTAAAGGCAATCAATGATGATCTCCGCAACAAAAGTTCTTCTCACATTGCCAAGTGTTTACTTTTATCCACCTACATGCCTCAAGTCAAGACTAGTAACAAGAATAAGAAAGATTCTTCCTCTAGTAGTAATAATGATCATGCTAAATCCAATATTATTGCTTCTAGTAGTTCTCTTGATTCCACTAATGATTCTCTTAGCCAAGTTACACTTGAGCAAGAAAATAGCTTATTGAAGGGAATTATAGAGAAAGGTGTTTACAAGAGCCTTGCCGGAAGTAAGCAATTCGAGGAAATTGTGCGCAAGCAAGGAATGCACGGGAAGAATCAAGGTGTTAGTTTTGAACGAAAGTTCAATGCCAATGGAGTTGAATGGAAAGAAGATCAATACCCCAAGACAAAGTTTGTTCCTCAACAAGAGAAGTATGACACTTCTTTCAAGGGGACACAATCTCAAGATGATCTTCCACCACAAGACTACAAGCAAAAATGCAAGGACAAGCTTCAAGAGGAGATTGATGCATTTGAAGAAGCTCCTAAGACCTTAGTCAAGTGGATTCCCAAGACCACGTCAAGTTCCACTTCATCAAGTACGACTACAACTCCAAGGATTCCCATCAAGATGGTGTGGATCCAAAAGAAGAAGAACTAGAGAGTTCTTGAGGGTGACTCCGCCAACATACTTCACTCTTATCATTTTGGCAAGAACAAGTGCAATCAACTTCCACATCTTGCACTAGTTCAAGGAGTCACAAACCCTCTTGTTGGTAAGACAAAGGACAAGGTAACCTAAAGTTTTCATGGACATCATCTTGTGTGTGCATCACTCTATGTCTATGGATATCCTTGTTTGTTCATTGTGGGACTAACCCATGTAGGTATTGAACGTGCAATTCACTCAAATGGATAGCTCCAAGTGATCTACATCAACATTGAGCATCCACATCTTCAACATCTACATGAAGTCATCATCGACAAAACCCAAGGTTAGTTCATCCCTCTTAGGGGGGATATCACATCTAGGGGGAGCTTTACTCTAAGACTTGAGCTAAAGCAACTCTAAAGATGTGAATACAACAATGCTTTATGTAAAAGTGGTAACCCCACTTGAGCTTAAACGATGAGTATGACCTATGATCAAGTGTTCTCACTTGACTCCTAAGTCAATATACTCATATATAGATGACCTAGTCATCGCAAATTGCTTGATAGATGCGAGAATTGGTTGTGCATGCTTTGCCACATATTTCATTTTCCATCTTATTGTGTGAGCATGTTGGTTGCATATTTTACTCATTCGAGGACATCCACTTGTTGTTTTGATTGTTTGGCTTTCTTCTTTTGCCAAGTGGATGGACAAGAATGCCTAAGAACTTCCTCTAGCTATCTATGCTTTTCTCGTCTCAAACTCTATTCATGCTGCATCACAAAACTTGATCAAGTCAGATTCGAACCACTCTGTGTGAGGAGCGCTCGGAGTCCCCGATTCGTCATAGACATAAACTTCCAAAACCTCTTTATGAATCTCGGTCTGACCGATACTCCATTTTCGGTCCTATCGAGTTCATTAAGTTGATCAAGGTTTTCGATCTCGGTGCAACCGATTTGAACTTTTCGGTCACACCGAGTTGCAATAACTGCACACAATTTTGCATCTCGGTGCCACCGTGTTGTTCCACTCGGTCACACCGACAGGGTCGGGCTATATATAGTGACGGGCAAAATTTTGGAAATTTCTCCGAAACCTCTTCGCCCGCACGATAGCCTGCTCTGCCTTCGTGGTCTCCGGATCGTCTTCTCGCCGCCAGCAGCCTCCAGTCGCTGGTCTCCGCCGCCGTCAACGGAATTCTGCCCCGCCGTTGCCGCCGTAGCGAGTATCCACCGAACTAGGGTATGGACTCGATCTTTGTGCTATTCTCCACTCCGATTCCTAGCACATTGTGATCATCATGATTCTTGCCATGATTGAAACACTCCTATCCAGTCAATGAACTCGTAGATTAGGTTTAATTCGAAAATTTTAGGGTTAGGTTTCCGCCGAAACCATCTCGGACCCACCGAGTTGAAAAACTCGGTCCCACCGATCTGGCTTTTGCCATTGCACAAGTGAAACTCGGTCTGACCGAGAATAACTTATCGGTGCGACTAATTTTGGTATTCTGTGAAACCCTAGCAGTCTCGGTGCCACCGAACTGTGACTCAGTCTGACCGAGTTCACCAGTTCTGGTGCCAAAACTGCTTCGGTGTCACCGAGTTTGAAAATTGGTAGATCCGAGATGCTTTCTGTGGAAAAATAAAACTAAGTTTTTGAATTAATCTTTTGCAAAATCTCTTCTTTTTGTGATGCTCATCCACTCTATCTTATCCATAATCTATTCACAGGGTCAGCAGTCAGTTTGCAACATGTCTGATCAAAGTGACAGCCAGAATGTGTCTGAGCAGCAAGTTGTGATGAGTGAGGGAACTAGCCCCTCAAGTTCTTCTGATGATGGCAGCAGGAGCACCCCCAGCAATCTGCCTAAGGCTGCCACACGTCAAAGGAAGAAGAGAACGTCTGATTCTGAGGATGAAGACTATGTGGCAGAGGAAGAGGCCACAAAGCCAGGGCTGAAAATCAAAAGGCCAGCAGGCAGGCAGCCCATGTCGAAGGTTAGAGCTTCAACTGTGAAGCCTGCACCCACAGAGCCAGTTGTTGCTGAGGGTAAAAGGAAGGAAAGGGTCAAGAAGACTGTAGCCAGAGTGCTTGGGAAGGCCTCCATCATGGTAGATGAGGAGGAAGAAGAAGAAGAGGTTGCTGCACCAGCACCCAAGGCACCCAAGGCACCCAAGGAACAGCTGCATCCAAGCCCAAGGAAGCACCTAAGGCTGCATCTAAGCCTAAGAGTGCACCAAAGAGAAACACACGAAGCATCCCAGCTGCGGAAAAGAACAAGGCCCCAGTGCTTGAAGCTATCGAAGAAGAGGAACTCCAAGGGAGTCCAACTCCTTGGTTGCCTCGGGCACCCTCCACTCCTTCTGGATGTCGACGAAGTTGGCGTCCTCCAGATTGACGCGCTCTAGCCTGGTTTTGTCATCATCGATGGAGAAGCCTGCAAAGGTGTACCTGGGGTCAGCGAGGAAGTTGTCGAAGACGGTGCACCTTTCAGCGGCGCTCAGTTGGAAGAGCAGCACCGGGTGTTTGTTGCAGATGGAGAGTTGGCACACGCCGGGTTTCTGCGTTGCTTCAGGCTCGTTGTTCTACTCGAGATCAATGCCGACGATCTTGTGGTGCTGGAGGCTGAGGTGGCGCTCGTACTGCGCGAGGGTGATCGCCACCTACTTCTTGTTGTTGGTGTGGATGACGTGCAACTTAGTGTTGCCGTGGGCCTCCACGTCCTTGTACTCATCGGCGAACGCCATCACCGGTAGTAGGGCTTGGTGTTTTTGCGTGGAGATGGATGTGGTGGAGCAATTTGGTGCAGCGCAATGGATACTTGTGTTGTTGTGGATGAGAAGGCCTATGGCAGGGGTCTGAATTTTAGGGGAGGGTGCAATGTGGGATGGCCGCATCGGATGAACTGCACGATCTCGGCGACGATGTGGTTTGTGCAGATCGTGGGTTGGTGTTGCGTCTGTGATCGTGGGCTTGTGGCCATGGAACCGCTCCGATTGCGTGGTTGTATGCGAACATGGTCTTTTTTTATCAGCAGATTTTTTAACCACCACTTTTCTGTGCGAACGGGCAATCTGTGACGTTTATATGTATCCTGCATGATAATGAAACTGCATTGGTTAGAGTACCGCACTGCATCGTGTGCAACGGAGAACTACATGTTGTCTACAGGTGCGTACTTCACAGTATTTTTTGTGTGTCGTTGTTGGAGCCCCTGAATAAAGTACAATGTATTCCGCAATTTTACGAGTTTTTCGTTGTGTTCCATACCGTGTTTTTATTCATGTAGGTAATTCGGAACTGGATTTGCTAAACCATACTGCTTCGTGTAGCTAAATGCACTGCATCTTTCTAGTGTTGCGTACTGCATCAATTTTTTTGCATGTACTTACTGCAGTCCCTGTACGGGAGGGGTAAGGGGGGGTTGCCCCCCCCCCATTTTTTCTGAAGTTATTGTTTTTTCTTAGTGGGCCTTGTTGGACCTGCGTTGCATTGGGCCGGATGCACCTGTGTTGATCAATTTTTTCTTTATATTTTCTATCTCAAGTATTTTTTTCAATGTAGGGGCGTGCACTGCTTAGCAAATGATCCGTGCACTGCATTGATCAGTGTTCTAGACTGCGTGTGCATGGATTCCGTACTACACATGTTTTTGCGCTACATTTTTATGCACTGCATTCGTAGGGGTAAGCACTGCTTTGTTGCCTCTATGCACTGCATTCGTCATGGTCCTGTGCTTCAGGTGTACAAATTCGTCATGAATTTGTGCAGTCAAAGTCATTGTAGAACTTCCTGTCGGCGTTCTGGGAACGGGGGTCCCCAGACATGCCTGCCTGCGGCCCGCGGCGTGGCTCAAAGGGGGGCCCAGCACGGCCCATCTTCACCAACACAGACCCAAGACACTCGCGAGGGGCCAAGCCTCGCGGGGCGGACGACGCGGAGCTTCCTCAGGCACGGCTTCATCAGGCTGGCTCGCGAGGAGGCGGAGAGATCAAGGCGGGGTACCTCACGAAGCCATGACGACCAAGGGCGCCAGGCGGGTGCCAGCCCGCGAAGTGTCCTCCTTTCCTCTTTGGTGCAAAGGGGGCAAGCGTAGCCGCGGAGTATTGAGGCATCAGGCAAAGGTTGCCATTTCGGTGCAACAAGACCAAGACCAGGAGGACTGCAAGACGGAGGTCATCATGGATCCCAAGACGGCGTCACTACCAGAGCTTTGTGCAGGCGAAGACTACTTTTGTCAAGATAGCTGGTACTAGCTGTCCCCTTTCAAATTAGCCTACCATTGTTGGTACCTTCCCGCTCGATATTTGGGAAGAGGACCAGGGCCTCTATAAATAGGACCAGCTACCCACAAGATGGGGGAGGGGGCATCCAGAGCTGGAAGAGGCAGCGAGAGCTAGGGGATCGAAATCCGAGAGAGAGAGAGAGAGAAGAGGGTGACTGAACTCCTCCCAGCAGTTCATCGCCCCAGCCAAGTACAGACCCTCGCGAGGCTATTCTTCCTTGTATTGTTCATCTTCATCAGCCTGAGAGGCAATCCACCACACCACACACTGGAGTAGGGTATTACACCACAGCGGTGGCCCGAACCAGTATAAACCTTGTGTCTCTTGTGTTGTTCTTTCCATAGCTTAGATCTTAGCAAGGCGGAGGGGTGCAGGTAGGTAGGAGGCAAAATCTCCGCGCGCACCCTAGTGTTCGAACCTCAAGGGTCTGCCGGAACCCGAAATCCGTCATTTGGCGCACCAGGTAGGGGTGCGCCGGAATTCGTCTTCCACCACTCAGTTCTCCTCCGACCATCGCGCCCATGTCTGACGCTCGTCGGGCCCGCGCCGAGCGCCGGGCCGCCCTCACTTCCCACGTCGCCCAGATGGCCCCTGTCAGCGGGCGTCCTCGCCGTTCCCCGTCACCTGCCATCAACGCCACCACCGGCCCGGCAGGGGACGAGCAGCAAGGATCGTCTCAGCATCCGTCTGTGCGGCAAGACGGCCGCACCGCAACTCCCTCGCTCACCCCGGCTGGTTCTTCGTCCCGCACGCTCCGCGCACCCATGGAGGCTCGGGCTGCACTCATCGCAGCAAACGAGCTCCTGCGCTACCGACCCGTCGTCGACGTCTACGAAGAATGGCTCGACCGCGTCGCCGAGCTCGTCCGCGCCGCAGGGGACTCTCCTGCGCCGTCCGCTCCGCTGCACCGCACCCCGCCTCGCGCAGATGACGAAGCTCCGGCGGCGCCCCGGCCGCCTCCTCCTCAAGAAGGTGCCATGGCTCCAAGGCGCGTGGTCCCTAGGCGGAACCCGCTCCGTCAGGTGCCAGCGCGGCAAGAACAGTGCTGCCAAGAAGTCCCTCACCCGCAAGAAGCTGCCCGGGCGCTCCCTGCTCCAGCACATCGCGACCATGCTCCTGCTCCCGCATGTCAAGACCCCGCGCTGCTCCCAGTTCCAGCGCGTGGGGACATGCAAGACCAAGCTCTCCGTCACCCAAGGCCTCCCGTGGCCACAGCAGGCTGTCGCGCCTTCACCATCGAGCTACGCAACGTCTCGTAGCCCGGCAAGTTCAAGCCAGACCTACCTCCTTGTTACGACGGCACGGCTAACCCTGCGGAGTTCCTCCAGCTCTACGAGCTGGGCATCGAAGATGCCAACGGAGATGAGAAGGTCATGAGGAACTGGTTTCCCATGGCGCTCAAGGACGGGGCCCGCACCTGGCTCCTGAACCTGGCTCCAGGCACGATCTCCTCCTGGGACGAGATGCGCACCCCTTCATCGCCAACTTCCAAGGTACTCGCGACCGGCCACCCGCCGTGAGCGACATGCACCACATCAAGCAACAACCCGGGGAGACCCTGCAGAAGTACATCCAGCGCTTCAACAACACACGCCTCGAGATTCCCAAGGTGACTGAGGAGGCCATCATCTCAGCCTTCTCCGACGGCGTGCACGATGTCATGATGAAGGAGGAGCTGGCGATGCATGAAGACCTGTGCACTTCCTTGGATTTGTTCAACTTGGCAACCAAGTGCGCCAGGGCTGAGGAAGGGCGTCTCTCCCTCCTCGAGTTGCATGCCGCAGACCCAGAAGAGAAGAAGCCCAAGGCCAAGGATGTGAAGTGCAAGGGGGCTGCCGTGCTCGTGGTAGAACCAGACACCAAGCCGGGCAGAGATGAGCCCGAACCTTCCAAGGGAAGTCGGTACTGTGTGTACCATGACCTCCACACCCACAACACCAATGAATGTCAAGAACTCCGGGCCGTGCAAGAAGGAAGGATCGGCCGTCGCCCCGACCGCGGTGACCGGGGCTACGGTCGAGGAGGAGGAAGCAACGCAGGACGCTAGGAAGACCGTGGCCCGCGCCAAGGGTGGCGCGATCAACCTCGCGAGGGTCGCTGGCAAGACCCGCCACGCGAGGGAGATTGGAGGGATCAGCCTCACGAGGATCGCCCGCAAGGCAACGGAGGCCTCCCTCCACTACCGTCGCAGCCAAGGAGAAACGAGGACCGCCACCAGGACAAGGGGGATGGGGGCTTCCAGGAGCCACGTGCAATCGCCTACATCCTGGGCGGGGCTCAAGCCCCGGCCTCTCAGCTCATCTTCAAGCAGTTCGCCCGCGAAGTGAAAGCAGTCCTCCCCAAGCTCGAAGCCACGCGCCCTCTCAGGTGGTCGGCGTGCGCCATCACGTTCAGCTCAGCAGATCAGCTCAGGTGTGCGGCTACAGCCGGAGTCCTCCCGATGCTTTGCTCCCCAATCATCAGCAATGTGGTGGTCACCAAGACCCTCATCGATGGCGGGGCAGGGCTCAACGTCCTGTCCGTGGAAACATTCAACAATCTCCAAGTGCCCTATAGCCAGCTTCAGCCAACCAAGCCTTTCTCTGGAATCACCGACGGCTCCACGGCCCCGATTGGGCAGGTCCGCCTCCCTGTCACCTTCGGGGCACGCAACAACTACCGCACCGAGCTCATCAACTTCGACATCGCTCACATTCTCCTACCGTACAACGCCATCCTTGGGTACCCAGCGCTGGCCAAGTTCATGGCCGTAACTCACCATGGCTACAACGTCCTCAAGATGCCAGGAAGCGGCGGAGTCATCACGGTGCCCTGTGAAGAGAAGGACGCGGCGTGTTCCCTGGAACGAGCCTTTCAGGCCGCGTCACTGGAAGACCCAGATCGCGGAAGCAGGAGGCTTCCCGAGACCGCCCCCAAGAAGAAGAAGACATCATCCGGCCCAGCCCCTCAAGAGGCAGGCCCCTCTGGGCCCATGCCTGCCCAGGGTAAACCTCCTTCCATCACATAGGAAAGCGCGCCCGGCGCCCTCCTCAGGCAGGGCTCGGGGGCTCTCCCCTGGAGGGCCATCGACCTAGCTAGGGTCACGAGGGAGGCCCTTGGGCACCACATGGAGGCGTGTTTCGATGCACGTTTCCCTCAAGAAGGAGCAAGGCAAGGAGAGCCATACCCTCAGGAGTTCGTCAGCAAGGCCATTCAGGAGCTACAGGAATCAAGAGTTATGAAAGGCGGCCACCTCCTACCAGCAGTGGCTCCCCATCCAGGCGAGGATGGTGGGCTGCGCGTCGTCATTGACATACCAGGGCTCAACCGAGTCGCCTCTGGCCCTCGCGAGTGGGGCACTGCGGAGGTCCTCCCCACAACTACGTTCGCATGCCCTAAGGCTTGCCGAACGCGGCTGCCACGCACCAGCGCCTCATGAGGGGCGCCACGGAGGCATGGGAGGCCAGGTGTTCCGCAGCCCTGGCGGAGATGGAGGTGGTCCGCGAGGAGCCGCCAGCGCCTTCGGAGCCTCCCGAGGCCCCTGGGCCTGGGGGCTCGTGAGGATTGGCTTCCGCTGCCCACCGAGTCTGCTACACCAACACCCCTTCGTCCTCAACGTCATCAGGTGACATCTTTCAAGTTTCATTTCCATCTAGGAGCCCCCCCTAGGGCTGCATTATTTCCAGGCCGCGTGGGTCCGTCCCTGCGGCGTGTATCCCTTTTATTTCATGTTGTTAGCTTACCTTGTTGGGGGCGCCCCTCGGGCTGCATGATCCCCAAGTCGCTCGGGCCTGACCCAGTGATGTCCGCCTTCCCAGCATCTATTTAAATGAATCCACTCCTTCGCAGGTAATGTGCTTGACCTAGTTGCCCGCTCAACTGACGGGACTGCTCCCAAACGGCACGACGCTTGCGCATGGGTCCGTCCCTGCAATGCCAACAAACCTGAATGGCTGAGCTCTGGCCGCAGCAGCCCCGCATGGCACCACCTCATCAAGCCTTCAGTGCCTCATCACTCCTCGGAAGCAACCAATGGCTGACTGTCAATTGTCATGGCAACCCCCTCGTTTCTTTTTCTATGATGGGTCTATAGGGTCTCATGAAGGAGCTATGTCAGGCGAGGCCCTTGCGGTGTCTCCCTCACTCTCGTCCGCGCGAACCGCTTGCACGTTAAAGGGGGGTGCCTGAGCATCGCGACTCAGGGCTCCTACTGGCTCTCCAGCCCTCACCCTCTGGCCTTGTCCACGGCATAGCGACCTAGCATACCAGCGACGGCTGAGACTCGCTCGAGGGCCGGGACCCGAGGACGTAGAGCAGAAAGGGGAGCAAAGGCGAGATGGGAGGGACACGCGAGGACCCCGCCGAGCAACCTCATGCCTGCCGATGCACGGACCCAGCGACACACCAGAGAGCGGCCCGTGATTCTCGAGATAAGTCACCACCCGGAAGCGCCAGCTACCAAGGCACCATCCCCGCACCTAATGCAATCCCGTGTTAGCGACGCCGCTCTCCTTTCTCACTGAACGACGGCTGCTTGAGCGCCAAAGGGGACCTCCTGAGCATCGTGACTCAGGGGCTCTTACCGGACTCCGGGTCGCTCACCTCCTGGCCTTGACCACGGCATCGCGACCTGGCATACCAGCGACGGCTGAAGCCGCCTTGGGACTGGGAGCTGTCGGCGCAGAGCCCCAAGCCCTCGTGAGCTTCGAAAGGGAGGACTGAGCTAAGACGGAATGAGCAACTTGCACAATTCTACGATAAGGATTATATTAACAAAACAGGATCACAAGCACCTTACAAGCCCCCACGGGACGCGTCTTTGATTCCTCGCAGGGAACAGATCCTAAAGGACACTAACTACGCGCGCCCCTGCAAAAGACGCCATCATCAACAGTGGGCCGTCAAGCACCAGCGCCAACCCCATCCAGATCACAGTCGACGGCGGCCTGACGAACGCGCCCTGCTCCAGGACCGGCGCCGGCTCGGGGGCTCGTAGCTGTCGTCACTCGTCTCCGGAGTCGCGAAGAGCTCGCCGGAGTCGCTGGAACCTCCGACGCCTCCACCGCCTAAGGAGCCGCCAAGGGAGCGGTTGGCGGGCCCAGTCCTCGCCGTAGCAGGGTCCTGGCCACCTCTCCCGGGGCAGCACTCCAGCCGGCGCCCGTTCGCATCGAAGACCTTGAAGAACATCACCGAAGCACCGTCGTACTCCAAGTGGATCGCGAGGGCGCCTCTTGTCCTGCAAACCCAGGCGATTTCGCTCCAGCCCCGAGTCATGAAGACCTCGCCCAGGCCAATGACCACGACCTCTACCTCGGTCGCGAGGGTGCAGCAGCCGGCGTGCTGCAGCCAAAGCTCCAGGAGTTCTCCCTACGGGACGATGGAGGCGAAGAAGGGAGGAAGGCGAATCCAAGACTGAGGAGGCATGGCGACGTGGAGCACGAACTCTCGGGAGGAGCCCTCGGTGTGGACCCCAGGGGGGATGACCCACACCTTCGTGACTCGTCGGCGCCGACGGCGGCGCAGCCCGTGGCGACCAGCATCAGCTCCTTCAGGGCCCTCGATGTGGGCGTATAAGGGAAGCAAGAACCTGGCGGTGCCCGCTCGCACCAAGGCCTCAACACCATCTGATGGGCCCCCTCGTCCGGGCCACATAGGACGATCTGTTTCTTCGGCGGGAGCGGGTCTGGATCCTCTCGGGGAGCCATCCCCTTCTCTGTCGTGGAGAACCGGCGGATCAGAGCCATCGCAGCAAGACGGAGCAAGGACCGGGAAGAAGGAGAAGCAAGGAGAGATGGACTGGAAGGGCATGCGTTGTTCCGTACTTATGGACGGCGAAGGCCAACCGCAGAACTCCATGATCACAGGTAATCATGACCCACTTTGCATGCAGGGACTTGTCCAGTCCATGCAGTTGCCGAGGCGCCATGGGGAAGTGGAGGCGCCCACGTCCAATCAACCGCCACACGGCGCCCAAGGCCTCAGGCTGTTAGGGCCCGCGGCGCTTCGCTCTTGCCCTTCCGCTGCCCTGCACGGCCAATTAAGGACGCGCCTTGGGCCCGGGGGCTACTGTCGGCATTCTGGGAACAGGGGTCCCCAGACATGCCTGCCTGCGGCCCGCGGCGTGGCTCAATGGGGGGCCCAGCACGGCCCATCTTCACCAACACAGACCCAAGACCCTCGCGAGGGGCCAAGCCTCGCGGGGCGGACGACGCGGAGCTTCCTCAGGCACGGCTTCATCAGGCTGGCTAGCGAGGAGGCGAAGAGATCAAGGCGGGGTACCTCATGAGGTGCCCGTGACGCAAGTCATGACGACCAAGGGCTCCAGGCGGGTGCCAGCCCGCGCAATGTCCTCCTTTCCTCTTTGGTGCAAAGGGGGTAAGCGTAGCCGCGGAGTACCGAGGCATCGGGCAAAGGTTGCCATTTCGGTGCAACAAGACCAAGACCAGGAGGACTGCAAGATGGAGGTCATCGTGGAGCCCAAGACGGCGTCACCACCAGAGCTTTGTGCAGGCGAAGACTACTTTTGTCAGGATAGCTGGTACTAGCTGTCCCCTTTCAAATTAGCCCGCCATTGTTGGCTCCCTTCCCGCTTGATATTTGGGAAGAGGACCAGGCCCTCTATAAATAGGACCAGCTACCCGCAAGATGGGGGAGGGGGCATCCAGAGCTGGAAGAGGCAGCGAGAGCTAGGGGATCGAAATCCGAGAGAGAGAGAAGAGGGTGACTGAACTCCTCCCAGCAGTTCATCGCCCCAGCCAAGTACAGACCCTCGCGAGGCTGTTCTTCCTTGTATTGTTCATCATCATCAGCCCGAGAGGCCATCCACCACACCACACACTGGAGTAGGCTATTACACCACAACGGTGGCCCGGACCAGTATAAACCCTGTGCCCCTTGTGTTGTTCTTTCCATAGCTTAGATCTTAGCAAGGCGGAGGGGTGCAAGTAGGTAGGAGGCGAAATCTCCGTGCGCACCCCAGTGTTCAAACCTCAAGGGTCTGCCGGAACCCGAAATTCGACACTTCCTGGTAAGACTTTTTTGTTTTGGTAACATAAACCTTTGTTGCTTGTCCTTCATTCTTTGTAACATAATTTTCATTAACTCCTCTTTAATTTTTCAGTTTTAACGTTTTTGCATTCCTCTCCTATAAATGTAGGCCAACTTCTACCCTTCCTTTCTAGTGCATTTCTCCTCTAGCCACAACTCCTCTCCTTTCTCTAGCATCTCTTTATTTTTTTAACCTTTTCTAGGTTTTTGTTGCGATGGCTCCAGGCCCCTGCACGAATCTCTCCTGCTGCGGGCATGGTTGTGGTGTGCTGAAGCACTGTGATTGCTCAGCTTGCTCGCAGGCCCATCGTGTTCGTCGTGGGGGGAAGCTATTGTGCTGAGCTGGGAGAGCTGAGCAGCTTGCATATGGCATAGTATTCACAAAAGGATTGGATATGGGCCACATCAACATTTCTGCGTTCTATTCCGCCCTGCTTCGTTGTGGCCTTGGCCGCACAAGTCCTTTTGTCCATTAGCTTACGCCAACCGATGTTGAGACTCACTACAAGATGGTAATTTTCGCTTGATCTGATTTTTTCTTTGTGTTTTCTTGTTCTTTTTTTTTGTATAATTCCATACTAGTTTGAACTTCTAGTTTTTTAGGAATGTACTTATTTTGCTTTATTGAAGTGTACTGCACTCTGTACTTATATCTTGTTTTTATTTCTTTGCTTATGTGCATGGAGCTCCTATCTTCTTTTGCATGGTTACAATATGTGAACTGCTTATATACTAGATGAGAAGTAGTAGTTTCCACAATTTCCCCGCTTGTAGGTTTTGTACTACATGCAGGTAGTCTCAACAACTTCATAATAGTTGTAACCGTACTTCTTGTTTTGCAAGTTCTGCACTGCACATTAGATTGTGTTTAATCTGTACTGATTTTTTGCAGAAAATTCCCCAACGAGCTTTTAGGTATCTCTGGCTCAAGAAGAAGGGAATTCTCCAAGTTGTTCTTGGTAATGGACACCATCAACTAGCCAAGTACCATGTAGGCGTTGACGGGCGGTTGTTTCTGCAGAAAGGGTGGAAGGAATTTGTCATTGATAGTGGCCTGAAGTCTGAGCAAGTTGTTGTCCTCAACTTCTTTGAACTCGAGGATCGTACGGTTAGAATCATGTTTGACGTGATTTGTTAAGGTTGTGAGGTTGATTTGTAATAATTACTTTTTCGTGTTGAACACTTCATCTTTTTGATGTGTTTTGTAATGAGCACTTTTGTGATCTGAACCACTTCAATTATTATTCTGAACTTCGTGCTGCCAGTGAGCTAACTGCATTGTTTACATCATTTTTGGATTAATATGTGTCAAAGTTTTACTCTAGACTGCTATATATATATATGGTATACTCTATACACCATTTCTCTTTAAATGGTTTAGTCGAATAACTCATAGTCAGTTGGAAATTTGTGCTTACACAAAATTTAAACTGATACATCAGTCATGTAGATAAACAAACTGTTATGCATATGATTAATTTATTGAAGTTCATCTATTTGGTCGTTAACATGATGCTTCTCTGCGGTGACTGGAGTGTGTCTAATGTTGCACTTCCTTTTGTTTTCTGTGGCGGTGTTTCTGGTTCTTGTCTCTGTGCCGTTGTGTTTGTAGTCCCTCGCGTGCTGCTTGAGGGCTGCTTTTGTTTGTGAGTGCTGTGAACTGCATCCTTCCTTGCTCCCCGTGTGCTGGTTGATGACTGGTTTCATTTTCAAGTGCTCTGAACTGCATCCTTCTTTGCTCCCTGCGCACTGGTTGATGGTGGCTTTTGTTTTTGAGTGCTGTGAACTGCATCCTTCCTTGCTCCGCACGTGCTTGTTGATGGCTGCTTTCGTTTTCTAGTGTTGTGAACTATATCCTTCTTTGCTCCCCGCATGCTGGTTGATGGCTGCTTTCGTTTCCCGGTGATGTGAACTACATCCTTCCGTGCTCCTACCTTGTTTTTTGAAAGTGGGGTCGTTCTTGGTTGTTTCTGTACAGCAGCATTCCCTTGTGGTGGTCTTGTTGCCATTGTTTCTTCACGTTCTTCGTCCTCTTCACTCTCTTCTTCCTCCTCTTCTTGCTCTTCCTCATCTGCTTCTTCATAAGCCACTGCTTCTTAAGTTTCTTCATGTTCTTCATCCTCTTCACTCTCTTCTTCCTCCTCTTCTTCATCTGCTTCTTCATAAGCCATTTCTTCTTCAGTTGTGTCACCGTCTTCTTCTTTGATTTCTTGTTCTTCGTCTTCCTCATTTTCTGATCTTGTTCTTTTGGGGCAGGTTCTTGAATTGTGTCTCTTCCTCTTTTTGCAGATGCTACAGCGTCTCGGTTTCGTCCATTTCTTAGTGTTGTGAGTGGAATTTCTGTTTGGTTGTGCATCACCGTGTCCTCAGTTTTCTTGTTCGTGTCTTTTTGTACATGTCCCGGAATTGTGGCCGCTGATTTCATTACATGTCTTGCACATGTTTATTCCCAGTGGGTGACCATCACTGTCCAGCTCAGGTTCTGGCTTACTGTTTTTGTCATCATTTTTCTCCTTGCATGCAACCTTTTTCTGGGTTGCGCCGGCCCCTTTCTTCCTTCCTCTTGTGTTTGAAACACGAGGTGGAAGAATTGTTTCTGTTTTAATAGCACCAGTTCCGCTGTGTTCGGTATTTTCTACTTGCTCGGCATTATTGTCATGCTGGGATTTCTCTGCTTCCTTTAGTTTTGCTACTTCTTGTTCTTCTTCTTCCTCGTTGAGCACATCAACTTCCTCGATTAGTGCCCTCATACCAGAGAATGCTCTGTGGCACCTAGCGTCGGACCTTGTCGCTTTGTTTGCAAGGTCCATTGCTGTTTATGTCAGCAATTTTCTATGGCAAAAAAGCGAGGTTCCATCTGGTGTTGTTTGTTCATAGTCTCGTCTGTCAAACGTCGCCTCTGATCTTGCGTTACAGGTGTATCTTTTCATGATATACACCTCAGGAATCTTGCGCACTCTCAAGTGAGAAAGCATGCATAACACATGGACGCAAAAGAGCCCTGTAGACAACACACGTTTTCTTTGTTTTGTAAGTGAACCTCATGAAATTAATAAACACATGTTTTTTTGTTATTTGTTCATTTTTAAAGAAGTGAACTTTATTTGGTTTTGTGAATTAGTCATGCATGTGGACTTTTAAAGTTCAGTAAGTGAGCTTTCGTGCATGACTATCAGAAACTATATTTTTTGTGATAGGAGTCTCACCTGTGTGTGTCCATAGTTTGCACTCACATTCGTAGACACCTTTCTGTTCATCGGCGAGCACTTGGAAATTATGCCTTGCCCAGTCAAATGCATCTGATCTGTTGTAGTGGTGTATGAGATACTTTGTCGGGTTCTCAGGGCACTGTTCTGCTCTGAATGCAATGCTACGGTAGAGTGTTACTTTGGAATCTGCAAACACTGCCCTTGTATACACTTTTGATAGCTGAACTTTGAACCCAAACTGGGTTTTTGTCTTTACCTCTGACTGCATGATCAGAAATGCACTGTTACGAACCAGAGAAATGAAAAAAATGTTTA
This sequence comes from Triticum monococcum, assembly GCA_034509565.1. NCBI lineage: Eukaryota > Viridiplantae > Streptophyta > Magnoliopsida > Poales > Poaceae > Triticum > Triticum monococcum. The sequence goes on from CM067844.1 coordinate 415,156,500, forward strand.
TTTTTTTAGTTATATTTTTTTAGCAGTTTTTGATTGACATTTTGTTTACCTCATTTGCTACTGTCTTTCTGTGCTCGACGGCCTTCCTAGTCTGAATGCACTTGTCCGCCTGCTGAGCAAACAAATGGAGATCATGCTTCTCTTTGACAAAGTTTTTCTTCATTATGCGAGTCAGATTTCGGGTTTCGGCAGACCCTTGAGGTTCGAACACTGGGGTGCGCACGGAGATTTCGCCTCCTACCTACCTGCACCCCTCTGCCTTGCTAAGACCTAAGCTATGGAAAGAACAACACAAGAGACATAGGATTTATACTGGTTAGGGCCACCGTTGTGGTGTAATACGCTACTCTAGTGTGTGGTGTGGTGGATTGCCTCTCGGGCTGATGATGATGAACAATACAAGGAAGAACAGCCTCACGAGGGTCTGTTCTTGGCTGAGGCGATGAACTGCTGGGAGGAGTTTAGTCGCCCTTCTCTCTCTCTCTCTAGGATTTCGATCCCCCTCCTACTATGGTGGCTAGTCCTCCTTATAGAGGCCCTGGTCCTCTTCCCAAATATCAAGCGGGAAGGGAGCCAACAATGGCGGGCTAATTTGAAAGGGGACAGCTAGTACCAGGTATCCTGACAAAAGTAGTCTTCGCGTGCACAAAGCTCTGGTGGTGACGTCGTCTTGGGCTCCACGATGACCTCCGTCTTGCAGTCCTCCTGGTCTTGGTCTTGTTGCACCGAAATGGCAACCTTTGCCTGATGCCTCGGTACTCCGCGGCTGTGCTTGCCCCCTTTGCACCAAAGGGGAAAGGAGGGCACTACGCGGGCTGGCACCCGCCTCGCGCCCTTGGTCGTTATGGCTTGCATCACGGGCACCTCATGAGGTGCCCCGCCTTGATCTCTCTGCCTCCTCGCGAGCCAGCTTGATGAGGCCGTGCCTGAGGAAGCTCCGCTTTGTCCGCCCCGCGAGGCTTGGCCCCTCGTGAGGGTCTTTGGTCTGCGTTGGTGGAGACGGGCCGTGCTGGGCCCCCCTTTGAGCCACGCCACAGGCAGGCAAGTCTGGGGACCCCCATTCCCAGAATGCCGACAGTAGCCCCCGGGCCCAAGGCGCGCCCGGGCTTGGCCGTGCAGGGAGGCGAAAGGGCAAGAGCGAAGCGCCGCGGGCCCTAAAAGCCTGCAGCCTTGGGCGCCGCATGGCGGTTGATTGGACGTGGGCGTCTCCACTTCCCCATGGCGCCTCGGCAACTGCACAGATTGGGCAAGTCCCTGCATGGAAAGCGGGTCACAATTACCTGCGATCGTGGGGGGCATCGGTTGGCCCTCGCCAGCTATAAGTACGGATCAGCGCGCGCCCTTCCAGTTCATCTCCCCTTGCTTCTCCTTCTTCTTCATCGCCCCGTCGAGGAGGTTCTCGGCCGCAGAGAAGGGGAAGGCTCACCAGGTTGAGCATGCCTCTCCCCCGCCCAAGCGCGGCCGAGGGCGCCCTCGCAAACATCCTGTGGCCACCACGGCAGCTCCCTGCGGCTGTGGGGATGATTTCCAGCATGGTGACGGGCGGATTGCCGCGGCCGGGGGGCGCGCTCTGGTCGCGCGTCCTCTTAGGCCGCGCTTTCGCGCCGCGGAGGTGCTGCCGGAGTTCGTTGTGTGGTCGGCGGAGCCGACTAGCACCCGGCTTCCACTTCCTCGCTTCCTCCTCGGTGAGCTCCCAGCCGGCGCCCCGGGTAGCCTTTGGCTTTAGGCCGACGGCTGCTGCAGCCGGGCCTCATGGGCTTCACTGGAGGTCTCCGCAGCCGGGAGCCTAGCCCGGGCCCGCGGTTGGCAGACGTTTGCCCGCGCCCGTGGCCTGGGCCGTCGGTGCACCCTGCACTTCAAGTTTGACGGCGGTGCCACCCACTACGTGAGGGTGTTTGGGGAAGATGGTCGCCGCGCAGGGTGCTTCCCCGAGGACGACGACCGCGACAGGGAACCTAGCTCCAGCGATGACAGAGAGGACAGTGCTCGCGTGAATGGTGGTGCTCAGGGTTCCCCAAGCTTCTCCGGTTCTTCTTCAGGCGGCGACTCCTCTAGCGGTGGCCGCGGTCAGCCTCCACGCCGTCGTATCTGCTTGGGAGGTGGTAGCGTGTCTGCCCGCCGTCGCGCCCCGGTGAAGCGCGAGAAGGAGTCTGCCTGAGCCCCGGAGGTAGCTCGAGTCTTCCCGGCAGGCCGGTGTGAGGCGAGCTGCGCCGGATTTGTTCTTTCTTTTCCTTTTTCCTGCGCAAAAATACAGTAGTGTGGAGCCCCGCGGGGGCGTGTTTGGGTTATTGTCGTTAATCATCGTTTCGCTTCCGTTATCATGCCTTCCGGCTACGTGCCCGCGCGTGGATAGTTCCCGGCCCGAACCGTGGGGGGGGCGACCGACCCAGGCCCTGTGTTCGTGTCGCGGTGCCCGTGGGGCACGGACTGGAGGGGTGCTCCTGTAATGTACCCAGGTCGCGAACCCTTTGAACGACTAGGACAGGAACACTCGCGAGGGCGCTCGGCTTCCCCTCCCACGCGAGGCCTTGCATAAGAGAAATCGAGGCAGGAGAGCGAAAAGTCGAAGAACCACAAGCCAAAGACGGCAACGTCTTGAATAAAACATCGAACAAGAAGGAACAAGCCAACTGCGGAAAGCAAATGAAAAGCCGTGTCCGGCACCTAATCTAGTCTCCGACGTCTTCTCACGAGCGCGGAGCTAAGTGTTTCCACTGGGCATGGGAGGGAGCCCCAAGGCCTGAGGCCGGCGCTCTAGAGACTCCGGGGTGTGTACAGCCCCAACTCATTATTACGTCAGAGTGTCACAGGCGGCAAGCTTCACAGGCATTCGCCTTCTTCACAGGCTCCGGGCCTTTTCCAAAACGCGACAGCTTCACAGGCATTCGCCTTCTTCACAGGCTCTGGGCCTTTTCCAAAACGCGACAGCTTCACACGCATTCGCCTTCTTCACAGGCTCCGGGCCTTTTCCAAAACGCGATAGCTTCACAGGCATTCGCCTTCTTCATAGGCTCCGGGCCTTTTCCAAAACGCGACAGCTTCACAGGCATTCGCCTTCTTCACAGGCTCCGGGCCTTTTCCAAAATGCGACAGCTTCACAGGTATTCGCCTTCTTCACAGGCTCCGGGACTTTTCCAAAACGCGACAGCTTCAGAGGCATTCGCCTTCTTCACAGGCTCTAGGCCTTTTTAGGGGTAGAACCTTCGGAGGTGCTGGATGTTCCATGCGTTATGGACCAGCACCCCCTCCTCAGTCTCCAAGTGCGCGGAGCTGGGCCTGGAAACATGAGCAACTTTGAACGGGCCCTCCCACATGGGAGAGAGCTTGTGCAGCCCCTCCCTGGAGAGAACCCGCCTGAGCACGAGGTCTCCTACCTCGAGAGTTCTGGGGCGGATGTTGCGGCAGTGATATTGCTGTAGCGCTTGTTGATACCTCGCCGCTCGTAGCGCGGCTTCTCGGCGACGTTCCTCCCCCAGCACGAGGTCCATTCCCCGCATGGCGTCCTGGTGCGCCTCGTCGAACGCCAGGACCCGCGCGGAGCAACGTCTGACCTCGTGAGGGAGGACCGCTTCGGCTCCGTAGACCAGGAAGAACGGGGTCTCTCCAGTCGGCCTGGTCGCGGTTGTGCGGATGGACCACAACACGGACTGAAGCTCGTCGTACCAACCTCTGCCGCAGGCCTCCAGCTTCTTCTTGAACGTCCTGGTCTCTAGGCCGCTTAGGACCTCCGCGTTGGCTCGCTCGGCCTGGCCGTTGCTTCGGGGGTGCGCCACCGAAGCGTAGCATATCTGCGTTCCAAGGTTAGCACAGTACGTTTTGAAGAGGTTACTGGTGAACTGCGAACCGTTGTCCATGATGATGCGGTTTGGCACCCCGAACCGGCTCACAATGCCCTTGATGAACTTGACCGCGGAATGGTGCGGACAGCCTCTACTTCAGCCCACTTGGTGAACTTGTCCACGGCGACGTAGAGGTAGCGGTAGCCCACTGGCGCTCGAGGAAACGGGCCCAAGATGTCCAGCCCCCAGACTGTGAATGGCCATGAAAGGGGTATAGTCTGCAGGCCTCCTGCTGGCTGATGGATTTGCTTGGCGAGGTACTGGCAGGCCTGACAAGCTTTCACTAGTTCGACGACGTCATTGAGTGCGGTGGGCCAATAAAACCCACTGTGGAACGCCTTGCCGACGAGGGTCCGTGATGATGAATGGTGTCCACAGTCTCCGCCGTGTATATCTTCCAGTAGTTCCTTCCCCGTCTCCCTGGAGATGCAGCGCAGGGATACATCGTTTGGTCGCTTCCGGTAGAGCTCTCCATCCTTGATGCAGTATGCCGTGGCCTGGCGTGCCACTCGCTCTGCTTCCTCCTCCTTCTCTGGCAGGGTCCCTTGCATTAAGTAACTCCGGAGCTCCGTGATCCAGCATCCCTCCTGAGGTTCCATCGTCAGGAGCAGGCATGCTCCTGAGGCCGGGCCATAGGCCGGAGCTCCTAAGGTAGGTGGCTGGGGCTTGAAGAGCCGCTCCTCGAAAACACCAGGCTCCTGAGATAACCGCCTGGACGCCCGTTTGGCGATGTCGTCAGCCTCCTGATTGGTGCCACGTGGCACATGCTGGAACTCCAACCCCCAGAACTGCTTCTCCATCCTGTGGACCTCCGCAAGGTAGGCTTCCATGTGCTCATCTTTCGGCTCGTACACCTTGTTGGAGAAATTGACAAGGAGCTGCGAATCGCCCTTGATGGTGAGGCGTTTCACTCCCAGGGCAGCTGCGGCCTTCAAGCCCGCTATTAAACCTTCATATCCCGCTATGTTGTTGGAGACCTTTTCACCTTGCTGGAAATAGAGCTGCACAACGTAGTAGAGCTTGTCCTGAGTGGGAGATATAACCACCGCCCCAGCCCAGCGCCATGCCTGGAGAACGCCCCATCGAAGTACATGACCTAGCCTTCTGGCGCCTCGCTTCCCGAGGAGAGGGACCGATCCTCGCCGGCGTTGAGGCCTGGTGCCTCCGTCCATTCTGCCACAAAATCTGCCAACGCTGCTCCCTTGATGACCCTGGTTGTGCTGAATTCGAGCTGAAACGTTTGCAGTTCTATGTTCCACTCAGCGACCCTTCCAGCTGAGTTAGGGCTCCTGAGCACTCTCTCCAGGGGGTACGATGAGACAACCTTGATGGGGTGACCCTGAAAATAGTGCCGCAGCTTGCGCGAGGCCACCAGTAGCGCGAGGAGGAGTTTCTGAGGCATGGGGTACTGTGCCCTCGCATCCCGCAACAGCGTGCTGACAAAGTACACTGGGTGCTCAACGAGGTTGGGTGCGTCAGTGCTGGCGGCTCCCTTCGGAGACCCTGGCGCCCCTTGAGGCGATGAGGCCTCCTGAGGCTGGCCATCTGGGAGAGGGGCCTCTTCCGCCTCCGGGGCAATCTACGGCGGCTGATCCTCCTCAGCCATGGTGGCGGTTTCTGTGGGCCTTCCTTGTTCCTGTTCTGCCTTGTCCCGGGCTGCTGCCGCGGTTTTGATTCGACGCTCCTCTCTAACCGCCACCAGGGCTGCGCTGGCAGAGTAGGGAGTGGCGGCGAGGTAAAGCACCAGGGGCTCTTGAGGGCGCAGAGCCACCATGACCGGTGGGCTAGTCAGGTATCTCTTGAGATCCTGGAACGCCTTGTCGGCCTCTTCAGTCCAATCAAATGGCCCTGTTTTCTTCATTAGTTGGAAGAAGGGCAGCGCTCATTCCCCCAACTTGGAGATGAAGCGTCCCAGCGCGGTCACGCGCCCAGTGAGCTTCTGCATCTCTCTGAGGGTCTTTGGCGGGCTCATGTCTTCCACCGCCTTGACCTTTTTCGGGTTAGCCTCGATGCCTCGGTGGGACACGAGGAAACCCAAGAGCTTGCCCGAGGGGACTCCGAACACACACTTCTCTGGGTTGAGCCGTAGGTTCACTGCGTTTAGGCTCGCGAAGGTTTCCTCCAGGTTTGTATCAGGGTCCTGGCCTCTCGAAACTTTACCACAATATCATCGACGTAAGCTTCAACGTTCTTCCCGAGCTGTGTGTTGGGGAACGCAGTAATTTCAAAAAATTTCCGACGCACACGCAAGATCATGGTGATGCATAGCAACGAGAGGGGAGAGTGTTGTCTACGTACCAATGCAGACCGACTGCGGAAGCGATCACACAACGTAGAGGAAGTAGTCGTACGTCTTCCCGATCCGACCGATCCAAGCACCGTTACTCCGGCACCTCCGAGTTCTTAGCACACGTTCAGCTCGATGACGATCCTCGGGCTCCGATCCAGCAAAGCGTCGAGGAAGAGTTCCGTCAGCACGACGGCGTGGTGATGATCTTGATGTACTACCGACGCAGGGCTTCGCCTAAGCACTACAACGGTATGATCGAGGTGGAATTTGGTGGCAGGGGGCACCGCACACGGCTAAGGAACGATCTCAAGGATCAACTTGTGTGTCTTGGGGTGCCCCCTGCCTCCGTATATAAAGGTTGGAGGGAGGGGGGCTGGCCGGCCAAAGAGGTGTAGGCGCAGGAGGAGTCCTACTCCTACCGGGAGTAGGACTCCCCCCTCCAATCCTAGTCCAACTAGGAAACCTTCAAAGGGGAGAGAGAGAGAGGTGGCCGGCCCCTCTCCTAGTCCTAATAGGACTAGGGAGAGGGGGGAGGCGCAGCCCTATGTGGGCTGCCCTCTCACCTTTCCACTAAGGCCCATGTTGGCCCATTTGGCTCCCGGGGGGTTCCGGTAACCCTCCCGGCAATCCGGTAAAATCCCGATTTCACCCGGAACACTTCCGATGTCCAAACATAGGCTTCCAATATATCAATCTTTACGTCTCGACCATTTCGAGACTCCTCGTCATGTCCGTGATCACATCCGGGACTCCGAACAACCTTCGGTACATCAAAATGCATAAACTCATAATAACTATCATCGTAACGTTAAGCGTGCGGACCCTACGGTTCGAGAACAATGTAGACATGACCGAGACACGTCTCCGGTCAATAACCAATAGCGGGACCTGGATGCCCATATTGGCTCCTACATATTCTATGAAGATCTTTATCGGTCAGACCGCATAACAACATACGTTGTTCCCTTTGTCATCGATATGTTACTTGCCCGAGATTCGATCGTCGGTATCCAATACCTAGTTCAATCTCGTTACCGGCAAGTCTCTTTACTCGTTCCGTAATACATCATCTCACAACTAACATATTAGTTGCAGTGCTTGCAAGGCTTATGTGATGTGCATTACCGAGAGGGCCCAGAGATACCTCTCCGACAATCGGAGTGACAAACCCTAATCTCGAAATACGCCAACCCAACATCTACCATTGGAGACACCTGTAGTACTCCTTTATAATCACCCAGTTACGTTGTGACGTTTGGTAGTACCCAAAGTATTCCTCCGGTAAATGGGAGTTGCATAATCTCATAGTTATAGGAACATGTATAAGTCATGAAGAAAGCAATAGCAACATACTAAACGATCGGGTGCTAAGCTAATGGAATGGGTCATGTTAATCAGATCATTCAACTAATGATGTGACCTCGTTAATCAAATAACAACTCTTTGTTCATGCTTAGGAAACATAACCATCTTTGATTAACGAGCTAGTCAAGTAGAGGCATACTAGTGACACTCTGTTTGTCTATGTATTCACACATGTATTATGTTTCCGGTTAATACAATTCTAGCATGAATAATAAACATTTATCATGATATAAGGAAATAAATAATAACTTTATTATTGCCTCTAGGGCATATTTCCTTCAGTCTCCCACTTGCACTAGAGTCAATAATCTAGTTCACATCGCCATGTGATTTAGCAGCAATAGTTCACATCACCATGTGATTAACACCCATAGTTCACATCGTCATGTGACCAACACTCAAAGGGTTTACTAGAGTCAGTAATCTAGTTCACATCTCTATGTGATTAACACCCAAAGAGTACCAAGGTGTGATCATGTTTTGCTTGTGAGATAATTTTAGTCAACGGGTCTGTCACATTCAGATCCGTAAGTATTTTGCTATGTCTACAATGCTCTACACGGAGCTACTCTAGCTAATTGCTCCCACTTTCAATATGTATCCAGATTGAGACTTTAGATTCATCTGGATCAGTGTCAAAAACTTGCATCGACGTAACCCTTTACGACGAACCTTTTTGTCACGTCCATAATCGAGAAACATATCCTTATTTCACTAAGGATAATTCTGACCGCTGTCCAGTGATCTACTCCTAGATCACTATTGTACTCCCTTGCCAAATCAGTGCAGGGTATACAATAGATCTGGTACACAGCATGGCATACTTTATAGAACCTATGAATGAGGCATAGGGAATGACTCTCATTCTCTTTCTATCTTCTGCCGTGGTCGGGCTTTGAGTCTTTACTTAACTTCACACCTTGTAACACAGGCAAGAAACTTTTTCTTTGACTGTTCCATTTTGAACTACTTCAAAATCTTGTCAAGGTATGTACTTATTGAAAAACTTATCAAGCATCTTGATCTATCTCTATAGATCTTGAAGCTCAATATGTAAGCAGCTTTATCGAAGTCTTTGTTTGAAAAACTCCTTTCAAACACTCCTTTATGCTTTACAGAATAATTCTACATTATTTCCGATCAACAATATGTCATTCACATATACTTATCAGAAATGCTGTAGTGCTCCCACTCACTTTCTTGTAAATACAGGCTTCACCGCAAGTCTGTATAAAACTATATGCTTTGATCAACTCACCAAAGCGTATATTCCAACTCCGAGATGCTTGCACCAGTCCACAGATGGATCGCTGGAGCTTTCACATTTTGTTAGCACCTTTCGGATTGACAAAACCTTCTGTTGCATGATATACAACTCTTCTTTAATAAATCCATTAAGGAATGCAGTTCTGTTTATCCATTTGCCAGATTTCATAAAATGCGGCAATTACTAACATGATTCGGATAGACTTAAGCATAGATATGAGTGAGAAGCTCTCATCGTAGCCAACACCTTTGAACTTTGTCGGAAAAACCTTTTTGCGACAATTCTAGCTTTGTGGATAGTAACACTACTATCAGCGTCCGTCTTCCTCTTGAAGATCCATTTATTTTCTATGGCTTGCCGATCATCGGGCAAGTCAACCAAAGTCCATACTTTGTTTTCATACATGAATCCCATCTCAGATTTCATGGCCTCAAGCCATTTTGCGGAATCTGGGCTCATCATCGCTTCCTCATAGTTCGCAAGTTTATCATGGTCTAGTAACATGACTTCCAGAACAGGATTACCGTACCATTCTGGTGCGGATCTCACTCTGGTTTACCTACGAGATTCGGTAGTAACTTGATCTGAAGTCACATGATCATCATCATTAGCTTCCTCACTAATTGGTATAGGTGTCACAGAAACAGTTTTCTGTGATGTACTACTTTCCAATAAGGGAGAAGGTACAATTACCTTATCAAGTTTTCTACTTTCCTCCCACTCACTTCTTTCGAGAGAAACTCCTTCTCCAGAAAGTTTCCGAATTTTAGCAACAAAAGTCTTGCCTTCGGATCTGTGATAGAAGGTGTATCCAATAGTTTCCTTTGGATATCTTATGAAGACGCACTTCTCCGATTTGAGTTTGAGCTTATCAGGATGAAACTTTTTCATATAAGCATCGCAACCCCAATCTTTAAGAAACGACAGCTTAGGTTTCTTGCCAAACCATAGTTCACACGGTGTCGTCTCAACGGATTTATATGGTGCCCTATTTAATGTGAATGCAGCTGTCTCTAATGCCTGACCCCAAAAACGATAGTGGTAAACCGGTAAGAAACATCATATATTGCACTATATCCAATAAAGTACGGTTATGACGTTCGGACACACCATTATGCTGTGGTGTTCCAGGTGGCGTGAGTAGTGAAACTATTTCACATTTGTTTTAACTGAAGACCAAACTCGTAACTCAAATATTTGTCTCCGTGATCAGATCGTAGAAACTTTATTTTCTTGTCACGTTGATTTTTCACTTCACTCTGAAATTCTTTGAACTTTTCAGACTTATGTTTCATCAAGTAGATATACTCATATCTGCTCAAATCATTTGTGAAGATCAGAAAATAATGATACCTGTCGTGGACCACATACATCAATATGTATGATTTCCAACAAATCTGTTGCTCGCTCCAATGTTCCGAAGAACAGAGTCTTAGTCATCTTGCCCATGAGGCATGGTTCGCAAGCATTAACTGATTCATAATCAAGTGATTCCAAAAACCCATCAGCATGGAGTTTCTTCATGTGCTTTATACCAATATGACCTAAACAGCAGTGCCACAAATAAGTTGCACTATCATTATTAACTTTGCATCTTTTGGTTTCAATATTATGAATATGTGTATCACTAAGATCGAGATCCAATGAACTATTTTCATTGGGTGTGTAACCATATAAGGTTTTATTCATGTAAACAGAACAACAATTTATTCTCTTACTTTAATGAATAACCGTATTGCAATAAACATGATCAAATCATATTCATGCTTAACGCAAAAAACCAAATAACACTTATTTAGGTTCAACACTAATCCCGAAAGTATAGGGAGTGTGCGATGATGATCATATCAATCTTGGAACCACTTCCAACACACATCGTCACTTCACCCTTAACTAGTCTCTGTTTATTCTGCAACTCCCGTTTCGAGTTACTAAACTTAGCAACTGAACTAGTATCAAATACTAAGGGTTTGCTATAAACACTAGTAAAGTACACATCAATAACATGTATATCAAATATACTTATGTTCACTTTGCCATCCTTCTTATCCGCCAATCACTTGGGGTAGTTCTGCTTCCAGTGACCAGTCCCTTTGCAGTAGAAGCACTTAGTCTCAGGCTTAGGATCAGACTTGGGCTTCTTCACTTGAGCAGAAACTTGCTTGCCGTTCTTCTTGAAGTTCCCCTTCTTCCCTTTGCCCTTTTCTTGAAACTAGTGGTCTTGTCAACCATCAACACTTGATGTTTTTTCTTGATTTCTACCTTCGTTGATTTCAGCATCACGAAGAGCTTGGGAGTTGTTTCTGTTATCCCTTGCATATTATAGTTCATCGCGAAGTTCTACTAACTTGGTGATGGTGACTAGAGAATTTTGTCAATCACTATCTTATCTGGAAGATTAACTCCCACTTGATTCAAGCGATTGTAGTACCCAGACGATCTGAGCACATGCTCACTAGTTGAGCGATTCTCCTCCATCTTTTAGCTATAGAACTTGCTGGAGACTTCATGTCTCTCAACTCGGGTATTTGCTTGAAATATTAACTTCAACTCCTGGAACATCTCATATGGTCCATGACGTTCAAAACGTCTTTGAATTTCCGATTCTAAGCCATTAAGCATGGTGCACTAAACTATCAAGTAGTCATCATATTGAGCTAGCCAAACATTCAGAACGTCTGCATCTGCTCCTGCAATAGGTCTGTCACCTAGCGGTGCATCAAGGACATATTTTTTCTGTGCAGCAATGAGGATAAACCTCAGATCATGGATCCAATATGCATCATTGCTACTAACATCTTTCAACATAATTTTCTCTAGGAACATATCAAAATAAACACAGGGAAGCAACAACGCGAGCCATTGATCTACAACATGATTTGCAAAATACTACCAGGACTAAGTTCATGATAAATTTAAGTTCAATTTAATCATATTACTTAAGAACTCCCACTTAGATAGACATCCCTCTAATCCTCTAAGTGATCACGTGATCCAAATCAACTAAACCATAACCGATCATCACGTGAGATGGAGTAGTTTTCAATGGTGAACATCGTTATGTTGATCATATCTACTATATGATTCACGCTCGACCTTTCGGTCTCCGTGTTCCGAGGCCATATCTGTATATGCTTGGCTCGTCAAGTATAACCTGAGTATTCCGCGTGTGCAACTGTTTTGCACCCGTTGTATTTGAACGTAGAGCCTATCACACCCGATCATCACGTGGTGTCTCAGCACGAAGAACTTTTGCAACGGTGCATACTCAGGGAGAACACTTCTTGATAATTTAGTGAGAGATCATCTTATAATGCTACCGTCAATCAAAGCAAGATAAGATGCATAAAAAGGATAAACATCACATGCAATCAATATAAGTGATATGATATGGCCATCATCATCTTGTGCTTGTGATCTCCATCTCCGAAGCACCATCATGATCACCATCGTCACCGGCGCGACACCTTGATCTCCATCGTAGCATCGTTGTCGTCTCGCCAATCTTATGCTTCCACGACTATCACTACCGCTTAGTAATAAAGTAAAGCATTACATCGCGATTGCATTGCATACAATAAAGCGACAACCATATGGCTCCTGCCAGTTGCCGATAACTCGGTTACAAAATATGATCATCTCATACAATAAAATTTAGCATCATGCCTTGACCATATCACATCACAACATGCCCTGCAAAAACAAGTTAGACGTCCTCTACTTTGTTGTTGCAACTTTTACGTGGCTGCTACGGGCTTAAGTAAGAACTCATCTCACCTACGCATCAAAACCACAACGATAGTTCGTCAAATAGACTCCGTTTTAACCTTCTCAAGGACCGGGCGTAGTCACACTTGGTTCATCTAAAGTTGGAGAGACAGTCTTCCGCAAGCCATCTATGTGCAAAGTACGTCGAGGGAACCGGTCTCGCGTAAGAGTACGCGTAAGGTTGGTCCGGATCGTCTCAACCAACAATACCGCCGAACCAAAGTATGACATGCTGGTAGGCAGTATGACTTGTATCGCCCACAACTCACTTGTGTTCTACTCGTGCATATAACATCAAACCATAAAACCTAGGCTCGGATGCCACTGTTGGGAAACACAGTAATTTCAAAAAATTTCCTACGCACACGCAAGATCATGGTAATGCATAGCAACGAGAGGGGAGAGTGTTGTCTACGTACCAATGCAGACCGACTGCGGAAGCGATCACACAATGTAGAGGAAGTAGTCGTACGTCTTCCCGATCCGACCGATCCAAGCACCGTTACTCCGGCACCTCCGAGTTCTTAGCACACGTTCAGCTCGATGACGATCCTCGGGCTCCGATCCAGCAAAGCGTCGAGGAAGAGTTCCGTCAGCACGACGGCGTGGTGACGATCTTGATGTACTACCGACGCAGGGCTTCGCCTAAGCACTACAACGGTATGATCGAGGTGGAATTTGGTGGCAGGGGGCACCGCACACGGCTAAGGAACGATCTCAAAGATCAACTTGTGTGTCTTGGGGTGCCCCCTGCCTCCGTATATAAAGGTTGGAGGGAGGGGGGCTGGCCGGCCAAAGAGGTGTAGGCGCAGGAGGAGTCCTACTCCTACCGGGAGTAGGACTCCCCCCTCCAATCCTAGTCCAACTAGGAAACCTTCAAAGGGGAGAGAGAGAGAGGTGGCCGGCCCCTCTCCTAGTCCTAATAGGACTAGGGAGAGGGGGGGAGGCGCAGCCCTATGTGGGCTGCCCTCTCACCTTTCCACTAAGGCCCATGTTGGCCCATTTGGCTCCCGGGGGGTTCCGGTAACCCTCCAGGTAATCCGGTAAAATCCCGATTTCACCCGGAACACTTCCGATGTCCAAACATAGGCTTCCAATATATCAATCTTTATGTCTCGACCATTTCGAGACTCCTCGTCATGTCCGTGATCACATCCGGGACTCCGAACAACCTTCGGTACATCAAAATGCATAAACTCATAATAACTGTCATCGTAACGTTAAGCGTGCGGACCCTACGGTTCGAGAACAATGTAGACATGACCGAGACACGTCTCCGGTCAATAACCAATAGCGGGAACTGGATGCCCATATTGGCTCCTACATATTCTACGAAGATCTTTATCGGTCAGACCGCATAACAACATACGTTGTTCCCTTTGTCATCGGTATGTTACTTGCCCGAGATTCGATCGTCGGTATCCAATACCTAGTTCAATCTCGTTACCGGCAAGTCTCTTTACTCGTTCTGTAATACATCATCTCACAACTAACATATTAGTTGCAGTGCTTGCAAGGCTTATGTGATGTGCATTACCGAGAGGGCCCAGAGATACCTCTCCGACAATCGGAGTGACAAACCCTAATCTCGAAATACGCCAACCCAACATCTACCATTGGAGACACCTGTAGTACTCCTTTATAATCACCCAGTTACGTTGTGACGTTTGGTAGTACCCAAAGTATTCCTCCGGTAAACAGGAGTTGCATAATCTCATAGTTATAGGAACATGTATAAGTCATGAAGAAAGCAATAGCAACATACTAAACGATCGGGTGCTAAGCTAATGGAATGGGTCATGTCAATCAGATCATTCAACTAATGATGTGACCTTGTTAATCAAATAACAACTCTTTGTTAATGGTTAGGAAACATAACCATCTTTGATTAACGAGCTAGTCAAGTAGAGGCATACTAGTGACACTCTGTTTGTCTATGTATTCACACATGTATTATGTTTCCGGTTAATACAATTCTAGCATGAATAATAAACATTTATCATGATATAAGGAAATAAATAATAACTTTATTATTGCCTCTAGGGCATATTTCCTTCACTGTGGGCCCAAGGTGATGTGCATCGGCCGCTGAAACGTCGCCCCTGCGTTACGCAGCCCGAATGGCATGCATGTGTAGCAGTACACCCCCACACGGGGTTAGGAAAGCTGTCTTTTCGACGTCTTCTACCGCCATCTTGATCTGGTGATACCCGGAGAAGGCATCTAAGAAGCATAGCAGGTCGCATTCCGCGGTGGAATCGACGATCTGGTCGATGCGGGGGAGAGGGAACGGATCTTGCGGGCATGCTTTGTTGAGGTTGGTGAAGTCGACACACATGCGCTCCTTCCCTCCCTTCTTTGGCACAATGACAGGGTTGGCCAACCAATCCGGGTATCGGACCTCGCGAATGACCCCAGCGGCTTCTAATTTGCGGGTCTCTTGGACGATGAAGGCCTGCTTTTCTGTGGACTGCCGCCTGGCCATCTGCTTCACAGGGCGCATGTTGGGGCACACGTTGAGGTGATGCTCGATTACACTCCTAGGGATCCCTACCAACTGGTCAGGCTCTCAAGCGAATACCTTCTTCTTTGCGCGCAGGAACCCGACCAGGGCCTCCTCCTGCTCGGGTTCGAGGTTGGCGCCTATGGTGAAAGTGGCGTTGGTGGACCCATCCTCATCGACGGGTATCTACTTGGTTTCTGCCATATCTTGGGTGAACAACTGTTTTTTCTTGGCGGGTGCAGCCCCCTTGGGCTCGGGGGCCTCCAAGTCGGCGGGCTGTGCTGACGCTGCCGTCTTGAAGGCGAGCTTGGGCACCCGCAGCGCGTCTCCGGTGTCCCCGTGCACGGTGAAGACACCGCTGCTCCCGGGCATCTTCATGAGGTTGTACGCCAGGTGCGTCACGGCCATGAACTGGGCCAGCGCTAGGTAGCCGAGGATGGCGTTGTAGTGGAGGCCGATGGGGGCGATGTCGAAGTCGACCAGCTCGTGCGGAAGTTGCTGTAGGTGCCGAAGGTTACTGGGAGCTGGATCTGTCCCAAGGACCTCGATGACCCTTCCCCAACGCCTGAGAAGGGCCGGCTGGGTTGCAACCGTTCCAGGGGTATGTAGAGGAGCTTGAAGGCCTCGACTGAGAGCATGCTAAGGCCCGCGCCGCCATTGACGAGAGTTCTGGTGACGGCCACCTGGCAGATGGTGGGGGTGCACAACATGGGGAGCGCACCAGAGCAGGCCGAGTTGGAGCGGTGGTCCTCCAAGCTGAAGGTTAGGCCGGCCTTGGGCGCCGCACGGTCCTGGAGAGCCCCCTACCGCGTGGAAGCGGCGCTGACCCGACGGATGAACGGCTTGACGTGGTGACTTGTAGGCGGCGCCTGCGAGCCGCCCAGGAGGGCCCGACGACCGGGGGTGTTGGGGTAGCGTGATGGGTGGGGAAGAGGCTGCGGGGCTCTTCCCAGGAGGCCACGGAGGCTCCCGGCAAGGGGCAGCCATGTGCGCGGAGCGCTGGTGAGGGCCATGAGGAGCCAGTTGGCCATGACCCCATCATCACCTCCGGCTTCGAGGAGGGCCTCCTCGCTCGCCAGCAAAAAGGCCAGCGGATCTGTCGCGCCGCCGTAGCGCGGCGGCGTCGTTGGCTTGAACTTGTGTGGCCACCGTACCCGTTGCAGGGCTGGGGCCAGGGCTCGGAGCCCCCTGGCCCCCGCGCTGGCGCCAGCGGCCGGAGCGGGCGACACGCTTCTCACCGCGAGGCAGGCCGTGGCGGTGGCGGAAGAGAAAACCCCGGTGCACCCCTACCTGGCACGCCAAATGTCGGATTTCGGGTTCCGGCAGACCCTTGAGGTTCGAACACTGGGGTGCGCGCAGAGATTTCGCCTCCTACCTACCTGCACCCCTCCGCTTTCCTAAGATCTAAGCTATGGAAAGAACAACACAAGAGACACATGATTTATACTGGTTCGGGCCGCCGTTGTGGTGTAATACCCTACTCCAGTGTGTGGTGTGGTGGATTGCCTCTCGGGCTGATGATGATGAACAATACAAGGAAGAACAGCCTAACGAGGGTCTGTTCTTTGCTGGGGCGATGAACTGCTGGGAGGAGTTCAGTCGCCGTTCTCTCTCTCTCTAGGTTTTCGATCCCCCTCCTACTATGGTGGCTAGTCCTCCTTATAGAGGCCCTGGTCCTCTTCCCAAATATCAAGCGAGAAGGGAGCCAACAATGGCGGGCTAATTTGAAAGGGGGCAGCTAGTACCAGTTATCCTGACAAAAGTAGTCTTCGCCTGCACAAAGCTCTGGTAGTGACGCCGTCTTGGGCTCCACGATGACCTCCGTCTTGCTGTCCTCCTCGTCTTGGTCTTGTTGCACCGAAATGGCAACCTTTGCCTGATGCCTTGGTACTCCGCGGCTGCGCTTGCCCCCTTTGCACCAAAGGGGAAAGGAGGGCACTGCGTGGGCTGGCACCCGCCTGGCGCCCTTGGTCGTCATGGCTTGCGTCACGGGCACCTCGTGAGGTACCCCGCCTTGATCTCTCCACCTCCTCGCGAGCCAGCCTGAGGAGGCCGTGCCTGAGGAAGCTCCGCGTCGTCTGCCCCGCGAGGCTTGGCCCCTCGCGAGGGTCTTGGGTCTGCGTTGGTGAAGTCGGGCCGTGCTGGGCCCCCCTTTGAGCCACGCCGCAGGCAGGCATGTCTGGGGACCCCCGTTCCCAGAACGCCGACAATGCGGTTCATGCTCTTGCTTCTCTATGTGGAAGTCATCCGAGCACAGAAAATTTCCTTGTAGTAAGCCGAGATCCACTCGTGCCTGTCATCCCACAGCGGATTCATCACTTCATCATCTTGCAAGTTGTATCTTTGAATGAGGTCCTTCCATGCTCGTTCAAATTCTGACGGCATTAGTGGCCGGTTCAGCACCGCATTGAGGTCATCCTTGAGTTTCTCGTGCGCCTTATACAGCAAGGAGAGATGGTCTTTGTACTTCTTCATGATATGCCACCGACACAACTTATGTAGAGTACTTCGGAGGATAGTTTTTAATGCTGCCTTCATCGAAGAACACTGGTCTGAGAAGGCACAAATAGTGTTTTTTATTAAGTTGTGTGTGTGTGTAAGATAGATGGAAGAAATATAAGTGCACCAAACAAACGTAAGTATGCAGTTGTTTTTTTTGTACCTATGAGCATGAAGATTGGTGGCTTGTTGTTCATACACCTCAGAAATGTTTTGAAAACCCACTCGAACGATGGTATTGTTTTGTCTCGCACAAGGGCAACAATAAATATGGTGCTCTGTAGATGATGGTTCACTCCCACGAAGACTCCCAGTGGCATGTGGAATTTGTTAGTTTTGTACGTCGTGTCAGATATAATGCAGTCTCCAAAATCTTCATACGATCCTTTGCAACTTGCGTTGGCCCAAAAGACGTTTCTTACACGGTTATCTGCATCAACGTCATAATCATAGAAGAACTCCGGGTTTATCTTCTACATCTTCTTGAAGAAATCCAGAAGTTTCTTGACATCATCTTGGGACTCTTCTCTGGCAAACTTTTGTTTCATGCATTTTCAAACGCAATGCAAACTCATCTCATCAAAGATGAAATAATTACCGACATGATGCTCAAGCGATATGTTGTGTGATATGCTTACATGTTTACCCAGTCGCGGCTAGTATGTCCCATGTACTGCAGACCACCGGACATACGCGACAGCGTTGACATCATTTGAGCATGTGTGTGGTTGTCTGGTTGCATGTCTTTCACTAACTGGTCTATCAAAGGATCGTCTTTTTTGTGTGATCGCTTGTGCAAAAGCATCCCGGGGCTTTCCAGCATCTTGTGATTGTGGTTGAGTTCGACCATTTCTATCACAAATTTGCCGTCCTTCCTCTTTTTGACTCTAATCTTTGCCTTGCAGTCAATCATTTTTTATGTCTTCTGACGTTTCCTTTGATAATCTAACACAGCCTGCTTGTGCGTCCCTTCTCTTGAGCAGGCAATGTAGGTATTTGTCTTGTGTTGTGCCCTCTGGCGTATGCTACACCCTGCACATCTTGCATAATTGTTGTAAAAGTCCCATGCCTTGTCGTATCTGGTGAACTTCATTCCAGCGGTAGGTATGAGGTTAGGCGGCATGTTTTATCCTGCATTAAGCGCAATGCTCTATGAGATAATTTGTTCTTTTTTAAATACGAGGAGTGCATACGAGTTTAAAAAAGCATTGCAGTGTTCCTAAGTTTTCAGCAGAACCCAATGTATTAGATGCTAGCTCAAACCTCACAAGAAATATTAGTGTGCACTACAATGTTATCTGAATGGACTGCAACTATTATTATTATTTTTCAGAGCATGAACTTACATGTGTGTAGAGTCGTTCACCCGATGGTGTTTGCAGCTCGCCGGGTTGTATTGGACATGGCAGGGTTATAGCAGATCTGTGTAGTTGAGGATCTCGCGGCAATAGTGAGGAGGATTTGTACCTGCTGTTGACCTTTGACCGAGGCACCGTCGGTGGTTGCTTTTGTCGAAGTTGATGCAGCAGCTCTGCTTGGAGCTCTGTTTTTCGGTGCAATAGGTGGACGTTGAGCTCAGTTTTCGGGTGCAGCAGGTGGACGTGGTGGTAATCCAGTGTTGTGACGATGTCTTAGTGGATTGGTTTGAAAATTTTGGAGTGGTGGCACATCATCATCATCTGTTTCAACATCATGTTCAACTGCATCATCATTGTCTGTTCGGACATGCTGTCCAAATGTAGTAAACTCCTGCTTATACTCTGGGTTGAGAATTGTTATTGGGTCATCTTCATCATCATCATCTTCATCCTCCTGTCAGTGAGTGCCCTCCCTGATGAAGGTGACATCGTCGTCATCCTCGACTACCTCTTCTCCCTGGAAAAAATCCTCTTCCGGACAGTAGTGCACCCTGTTTGTTGTTGTGAAGAATCCTCGAGGAATCTCAGGGGTAACCCAGCCAGTATCTCTTTTAGAAGAAGCTTTACTCTTCTGAAAGTTGTTCTTCCCTGGGTTGTCAATTATGCGCGGCATTTTGTATCTGCTGAATGTCATTTCCTGCACACAAAATGACCGAGCTGCATTGTCAAGCAAAATGAACTGAATCATGCGAACTACAATGTGTTACAAATGGTACTGCAAAACTAATGCATGCTGACTGCATCACCCTGCAATGTGAACTGAAGTAAGCGCACTGCATCGTTGTCCGTAATGAACCTACACAAGCATACTGAATAACCGAGCAAGTTCACTGCATTTCCCCCACAACAAACCGAAGCAAAAGCACTGCATCATTTTTGTAGGTGTACTGTACTGCGTGTACTGCTTTGTCTGGAATAACTGAACTGATATGGTTGAGGAAGTGTACTGATTACCTCATGTTGTAGTGATTTCTTGCGTTTGCAGGAGGAAGTTCTCTTCTCGTCCGTCTGCACAACTTTCGCGTTCGCCTGTGCAGTCCACTTTCCCTTTAGAAGTTCATGAGCGGTCTGGACGTTGCTAATGGTGAACGGAGACGGAGGATTTGCTCTAAAGGTCGTTGCAGACTTAAACCAAGAAGCTGCCGTGGATGAAGGAACCTTGCGCACAGTCCTCCTTGTTCGAATTGGTTTGATGTCGAGGCAGCACCAATCCACATCTGATGAAGTACAGCTAATTGCAGGCCCAGAGGAGTTCGACGGCGGCGCTACCGACCTGCTGTCGTGGAAGAAGGCCGATATGCTGGTGGGGGAGGCGTTGCTCGGTTGCTGCTGCAGAAGAAGGCCGAGCGGCGATGGGCGGCGGCACTGCTTGGCCGCTGCCGTGGAAGAAGGCCGGGAGGGTTGGGGCGGTGGCGCTCCCAGGCCGCCGCTGCGGGAGAAAGCGGGGAGGGGAGGGGCGACATCGCTGCCAGGCCGCCGCCGCGGAAGAAGGCCGGGAGGGAAGGGGCGACGGCACTTCCAAGCTGCTGCCGCGGAAGAAGGCTGGGAGGGGAGGGGCGGCGGCGCTCCCAGGCCGCTGCCACAATAGAAGGTCGGGAGGGGAGGGGCGGCGGCGCTCCCAGGCCGCTGCCGCGGTAGAAGGCCAGGAGGGGAGCGGCGGCGGCGATCCGGTGGGGGATGTGCAGAATAAGGCTGGTGTTATCAGAATAAGACTCTTAAGGGGTGTTATCATAATAGACCCACCCTATATATATATATATATATATATATATATATAGGACAGGGCTATTCTGTTACTAGTAACAGAATATTATTCTGTTACCATCAGGCCCTTATAGAGGCCTGATCCATTTTGCACAATCTGGTGCTTCTATGATGTGGCACGAAACAGAGAAAAAGCCCACCCACTCCCCACCGCCTCCCCGCTGCTCCCACCGAAGCACCGCCCCCGTGCTTCCACCGCGCCGCCAGGCCAACCTCCCCGCTGCTTCCACCGCGCTGCCGCCCCGCACACAACCTCCTGGTTGCCGGCCGCATTGGCGCCGCCGCTGCTTCACAAGCCTCCGTCGCCCCCATCTCCTCTTGATCTCGTCATCAATCCCCAACCACTCTGTGCAGTCACTGGCTCCAGCCACGACCCTGTTTCCCATCTCCCCCGACTCCGGTCTACCAGCAAACCACCTACACGCACAGCCGCAGGTCGCCGGTGTGACCCACTTCTTGTACCGCAGCGTCCCTGATGTCCATCTCCAGCGCGACAACCACCGACCCAACTTGCCCTCCGTTCACCGCTGCCACCCCGGATCGTTCAACAACACAGTGCCAAGCCGTTCGATGCCGCAGCTCGGGAGGTGCCCATCTCAACCTTTCCGCACCTCCCCCTGGATGTTCACGCTCCTCTGGTATATATTCAGTTCATATTGTAGCTATGGTCATTCTATTATGATTTTCAGCTCATCTTGTGTGATTTCTTTCTTCAGTTCCAAGTGGCAAATTTGTTCTGCAGCATATGGTATCATTGAGCTGCACTTGTTTGTACTGTCCCTCTTCCCCTGCTCCTCAAGCAGCACTGTTGTCTTGTGCTTGTTGTTCGACAGGTATTTGTCTTAATGCCTAGAGAAGAGACTTGTTTTCTGTACTAAACTCATTATTAGTTTGGTTTGTATTATTTTGTCAATTCATGAAAAAACATAAGATAGTTGGGTGCGTGCGCAAAAATATCATCAGTACATGTTTCAGAATATGTAAGTTTAGATATATCACCTAAAAAAAGTTCAAAGAAAAATTATGCAAGTTCAATTTGCGTGCTGCTACAAATTTGCACTTCTTGTCCAGTCGTACTAGTACTGATGAATAACAAGTTACTGATAGTTATTAATGAATGAAAAATGTAGCGGTTGAAGTAAACCCTCTCGATATAACTATTACTGATATATGTGCTCTTCCTGCACATTTTTCAATACCAAAGAAGAACCCTAGGGAGAAGTTCATGTTTAGAAAGTTGGTAGGTTCATACATAGAAACTTAACAAATATTGTCCATTTTAGTATTGATCGAGTATCATATATGCGTCAGTTCTAAATACTTTGTTCATTGTGATTAGAGATAATACAAAAAGCATATCCTTCAGTTCTGCAGATATTTTACAACTTCTCCGAACATGCGTCCACCGATATGCTCGGCGCCGTCCACAACTTCATCGTGTGAGAGCTTCTGCTCCAGATCGTCTTCCTCCGTGGTCCCTGCATGCCGTGACGACCAGGTCTGCAACCGGAACTACAGCATAGTGTTCTTTGAACCAAACTGAAGAAAAGCAACAAGAAGTACAAAAATTTGGGCTGATGTACCTTGTCCTATACCCACTTCTTTGCCTGGATGTAGGAATCTGATAGACAAAACAAGGTGTGTCCCTCTACATATTCAAGAGGAAAATTTGATTGCTGAAAATGCTTGTGTTTATACAATTTAATTTTGCTATATGTTTCTTATTTTAATTCAGTCCAGTATCTAATTTTAGTTCAGTTCAATTATCATTTTGGTTTAAGTTCAAGTCAATTCTTATTTTATTTTATCGTCTTGTGCTTCCATCCATTACGTGGTCTAGGGCGGCTATCGTGGTGTTAATTTGTGTCTTCTGACTTGTGCAATTTGATTTCTTGGCACACTGTCTTGTCCATGTGTGTGGCATTAATCAACCGTCTAAAGGAGAAAGGTGTTATACATGAAATTCATCCATTTGTCAGTGCGAGTTTATTCTTTTTTGTCAGGTCTAAGTTCAACTATGGTTTTCTTTGGAATTGCAAAATTCAGTTGACAACCACTACTATGCAATGATATTATGGTACTATCAACATAAACATAGAGCCTCCACCTATGGCGACGCGCCATGGCTCCTCCTCCCACCTCCCACGACGCGCTGCAGGGGGGGTCGCCGACGGAGGGCCATCCTGCTCCTCCTCATCGCGTGACCGTCTCCTTCGGCGCCCCGCACCTCGACGTCGAGCACTGCCCTCGCATGAGAGATCGGATGGACAAGGCGCTCCTGCCACCTTCTTCCCCGTTGATCCAGCTCATGTTCCCCGCCGACAGCAGGAGACAGGAGGTCACCTCCAGCGCCGCTGGTGGCGTGAACGCCGTCAAATGGTAAATTTCTGACCCTTGTAACCCCAGGTACTACTACAAAGCAGAAAGGATCTCTGTAAGTTAGTTAATAGCACCATGCCGTGCCTCTTGTGCTGCAAGACTTCTAGTTCTTCAACTAAAAAAATAAACGTTTCGCTTGGCATGCTTTCTGGATGAGGTATTACATGATATCAGTCCCAAAAAAGTATAAATTTCTTCAATTGTCAGTTCAATTTTCTCTAGTATGCATGTTTGTTTGCTTTTTATCATGATATATAGGAAGATGCTGGTAGCTCTAGTACCTATACTACAACAGTTCATTGACAAAAAATATATCAGTTCAACACATACTTGGAAAAAAACTCAATACTAAGTGTTCTCTGCCTATCCTTACATTTGCTAGTCCTCACCATGTTCAGATAGTGCCTAGAAGAAGTTAACTCATGCATTTCCATAAAACTATGTACTGATAAATCAGAACTCGTGCATTTCCATCAAATTCTGTAAGTTTCATGTGTGCGCTTCTACAAATCTGAAATACTTTTCCAATTATACTAGTACCGATGCAATTACCTAAAAACGTTGAAGAAAAATTCTATAAGTTTGGTGTGTGTGCTGCTACAAATCTAAACTTCTTGTCCAGTCATTCTAGTACTGATGAAGATCGAGTTGACTGAAATAATGTAGTCGATTCCTGAGACCCTTACTAGTCCTATATATATAAGTTGTGCCTGATAGCCATACATGACTTTTCTCTTTGTTGCCTAGTTGTTTTTGTAAAATTCTTTGAACTTATTTAGGCGATATATTTGGACCTTTGCCTCGTCAGTACAACAGCACGCTACCCAGCCGGTCACGAGAAGAGCTATGTGTAGGCCCCTTGTGCTCTATCCTCGATCCGCCTCAGTCATCTCCCTCTCATCCTCTCTCTGCTCTCTCTGTGTGTGTAGGGAGTGGGAGCAGATAGAGCGGGGGAGTGGGATGCCCTTCCATGGAGAATTCATAGGCGTCTTCCCTGGAGATTGTGAGCTTTGCTTGAGGATTTATGTTGTTGGTCTGTCCACTGTAGTTCGATATTACTCTGTAACTTCAGATATATCACCTAAATAAGTAATGATTTGCAACGAATTTCTTCAAAATCCTGTAAAGTTTAGATATATCACATAAATATTGTCAGTGCAAGTTTCAAAATTCCGTAAGTTTCTATATATCATAAAGAAAAATCGATGAGTCACCATCCGCTTTATATTCATGTTTTCTGTAGCACAAGTAGCAATGGGGCTGACCGAGAGTGATCCCTGAACCATTTCATTAAAGGCCATGGTTTCCAATAATGCCAATGCTAATCCCTAAACCATCTTGTCCTCTATACAGATTGAGAGATTAACATATCAATGGAAGTTTGTTCTCAAAACTGAAATTGTTCTGCATGTACTGACAGATTAGTTGTAAATTATTGGAGTGTTTCGTTCTTGCAGAAGAAAAATATTATGTATGCATTGCTTCTTGGCCCAGCTGAGAGAACCCTCATGTTAAAAAGTATAAAAGCAGTTTTTAAGCAATTCCCAGTGCCTTTAGAAGCATTCATGGTTAAAAAGCAACGACTACCTCCTCCGTTTGAGTTGAGCACTGTTCATCGTCCAAGTTGAGCACTAGGTGTCGTCCAAGTTCAAAGAGGGTTGTATGCAAGTACAGAAGTTTGTTTTAGTGAGAAAATGCAGCGTGTTCACAATATTCTATATGATTCATTTGTTCAACCTTAGAACTTAGCGATATTCAGTATATTTTTCTATGATGAAGGCACACATGAAGTCATGTGCAATGGTTATACCCCTAGTGTTTCAAAGATTCGTATTTTGTTTCCTCAAATGTGTTGTGCGCCTATTTGATGACGTAAAACAAAGTAAAATAGTGAAAATGGCATTAAAGACACTTGGAAGTACAAATGTAAAAATAAATAAGTTCTAATTCTCGACAGGTAGGAAGTTTGGAGAAGAAATCATATAAGTTTTAAAAAGAAGGGAATGGTAAAAGTGTAAGTCCGTTCAAATATAATAAACCATAAAGGTACGATGGTGATTACACCGTCAGTAAAGATAAGGATGAGAAATAAAATTAAAGACTAAAACTAAAAGAACATCGAGTGATTGTTTTTTAAGAAGTACAAACTCTCTAGTACCATAAGTACCATAAAATTAAAATTAAAAATTGCATCTGTTCTTACTCAAGGGACAATAAATTTGCAAAAAAAATTGTACCAGGAAATGTTCGGAGGAAAAAAGCAACTTAATAAATGGAAAAAAACGATAAGTTCACAACTACAAAAGTTGTATGTTCAAACATGACGTCTCAGAGAAGTTTGTAAAAAAGCTCAAACAAAAGAAAAACCCACGGAAATTCAAATGGTAAAAGTCCAAGTTGCAAAACGCGAGAAGTTCAAAACATCATTGCAAAAAAAATGAGTTCAAAAAACGAAACACACAAAACATATTGTTTTAAAATAAATTTCATTCAGCTCAATGATATAAACCATGCAAGTTCGAGGACTATGATACGTAAACCATCGAAAAGTTACGAGAAAAAGGTGTACCCAAAAAAGTGTAAATTTTAGTCTACGAAACACGCTCATCACAAACACATATGGATATCAGTTCCAGTACTCTGTTTTTTCTGACGGGAAAGCAACACGAAGGGTCTCACCATATTTCAAATTAGTCTTCACCAGTTGCGAATTTCAGGAAACGATCAACATGACTAAGTTTCATATTTCGATAGCTTTGTGTAGATGTTGAACTGAAATCTTTGACCTCTTTGAAAGTTTCGCATTTGACAATTCTTTGTGAAATTTTGTTGCACACCTACCACGAAAGTTTCCCTGAATATGAGCTGCCATTTTATAGCTCGTATGGTGCTCAGTCTCATGTCAAATACAGTAGTAACTACCGTTAGCCCCTGATCAAATACTACTACTATAGTAGCTCCACTAGCAACAACATAGTGCGGCATAATTAATTAGCAACGGAATTTGCTCAGCTCCCATTTCATGTTCCATTTTAGCTTCATGAATTTTGGAACAGTCCTTCCTGTAAACTGCACTTTAAGCACAGAAGATTCAGCTTTAGCCGCTCTTTAGATTCTGCCATATGTTGCCAACTTTATGGTTCCTGCTAGCAACACTAGCCTAGAACCTCGTCTTGGCATCTTACATAAGATAAATGAACAAATTCAGACATGCCGTGAGATGGCCAAGATTATGGTGCAGGCTCTAGTTCATGCAGAACTGGATGACCTTTCCTGTATTGTGCAGAAAAGACAGAGCATAGAGACTGATCTTTGAGAGACGACAAGGATGGGCACAGGGGCAACATGGCTACAGTTGCCGGCGACTGAGGTGAACCTGGACGGACGGTGGTGGTGGTGGCCACCACCCCTCCCACTCCTGCGGGACCTGCTCTGCCCTTCCCTTCCTAAGATGGCAAGGTAAACGAAATCAGTGGAGTGGTCACTCAATCCTTTCAACCACATCACAGATCGGCGCCTTGCCACTAGTACATAGGGGAAGGAGGAGGAGGAGGGGAGCGGAACACGGCGACTCCACCAGCAGCTCGACTCGCCCCCCGGCTGGAAATGGCGGCCTCCCCCTCTGCCCTCGCGCTCTCCCCGACCACGCGGGTATTCCTTGTGCCTTCGCTTGAGTTCTCTCTACTGATTTCTCGCTTGGTGCTACTTGTAGGTTGTAGCTTCTTCGTTTGTGCTGCTCGCGCTGAGGCGGACGCTGGAGCCACGCGTGGCCGCCATCTCCTCCGGCCAGCTCTGCGCGTGCTCTTGGGGCGCGTTGCGCCCTCTACGGCCGGAGCTCGCCGCGGACCCTCCTCGGCCCGGCGCCGCCCGCTGCAGGGCGCCTCTGCTCCAGCTTGGCGCATGTACGCACACACGCCACACTTCTCTCCACCATACGAGCTCTAGTGGCAGCCCCGCCGCAGTCGCCTGCGCCCCGGAGCCCATCACCGCGACTGGGGGATGGCCTGGGTTGCTAGGAGGGAGGCGGGCGGGTGGAGGGATCCCCCAGAAGTAGCCGGCTCAACGGGGAGAGAGAGGAGGGGGCTCTTATTTGCTCTTTTAATAAAAAAACGACCAGTTCAACGAAATGATGGAATCAGTACAACCGCTCGGATTCATCAGTTCAAGAAGGGTAACAGAATAATAATCTGTTACGCGTAACAGAATAGCCCAGATGTATATATATATATATATACATAAACACTATTCTGATCACGGGATTAGAATAATATTCTGATCACAACCTGACCTGCCCCGCTAGAAGTACGTTGAACTTCCCTGTGAACTAGGTTAAACTTCCGCCAACATTGCCCAAATGGGGCTTGCGATATACCGTTGGAAATCGATGGACACCAATATCATGAACCAACTTAATTTTTTGGCAAAATATAAGCGGTTTAAGAGCAGTTTTGAAAACCGTTTTTTCTTCGCACAAAAAACGTGAATTGTATTTTCATCGCATTTCTAAACCGTTTATCGGAATGAGGCATATAATATGGTGTTGGAAAGCTGCTGCAAAACTAGTCCTTCCACATGTTGAAAGTTTTCTCTAATTCCCTATGGTTAAAGAGTAATTTGGAAAAAACGTAAAATTTCGTAAATCGAACAGCTCAGTTCGTTTTTTCGATGTCATTTCTAAACGGCTAATCCGATGGAGGGATATGATACGGCGTTGGAAAGCTTATGAAAATGCGCTACTTTTTCATCTTGAAAGTTTTTTTTCCAATTTTGAATGGTTTAAGAGTAATTTAGAAAATGGTCCAAGTCCTACCAAGTTCGTATTTTCGAGCTAATTTTTTAACCGTGCGTCCGAATGCAGCAAATGATATGGCGTTGGAAAGGTTGAACAAATATGAAACTTTTTGGTATGTATTGTTTCTCCCAATTCTTGACGGTTTTAAGTCAGTTTCAAAAATTGCGAAAAATGTATTTTCACCGTAATTTCCACAAACTTTATCGGAATGGGGCAAATAATATACCGTTGAAAAGCTAAGGAAAATGCGAAACTTTTACATGTTGATGGTTTTCTGTGATTCCCTGCCGTTTTCAAGTAATTTGGAAATTTGCGAGATCATTCGTTCTGCCTTTATCGCGAAACAGATTCGTGAAAAATGCATCGCGTGAAGTACCTGAACTTATCGGTATGAAACCTTGAACTTCACTATGTTTTTCACGTGCTTTTTTTTGCCCGTAGCTCTCCATCCATTGCCCGTAGCTCTCCATCCACTCACCGGAATTGAGCAAGTGATATATCGATCGGAAGCTGATGTAAAGACGCAACTTTCCCGTGTTGATCATTTTTCCATACTCGTGACGGGTTTAAAAGTTTTTAATCTGAAATTCATTCAGTGTAGTAGTTGAACTTCCTGCTGTTTTCACGTTGAACTTCCATGGCATATTTTCATTTTGTAATTTTCTCATACATTTGTCAATGTCACACAAATGATATTTCTTTTGTACAAACCTCTCTCACAATAAATTTTTGAACTTTCTTCGACCGAGGACTTGAACTTATACAAATGATTTCCTACTGTTTTGAAGTAAATTAGAAAATGACGAGATCATGATTTCTGCCTTCATCCCGAATGGGAATACAGTGCGGGAAGTAGTTGAACTTCTCGTGCATGTCTGTTCGAACTTCACACTATTTTTAACATGTTGTTTTTTGCACTGCGTGAAGTAGTTGAACTTCTAGGACGTGTTTGCTCGAACTTCACTCTGTTTTCGACGTGCCGATTTTTTACGTGGTGTTTTTTGCACTACGTGAAGTAATTGAACTTCTGGGGCATCTCTGTTTGAACTTCACCCTGTTTCACTTTTTTGTATTTTTTCTTATATGAAATTCACGCCATGTAGTACGTGAACTTCCGGTTGTTATCACTTTTGAACTTCTCTCTGGTTTGAGAGAATTATTTTAAAACACAAAAAATAACATATTTTTATGTATTTTCGACATCTAAATACATGGTGAATCTCTCTCAGAAGAATTTTTCAACTTTTCCTCGCCGAGCACTTGAACTTCTAGCAACCATTTTTTCGTTTATGAGTTGTTTTTAAAAGTGCAAAAAATGATGTTGTGTTTTTTATTTTTTGAACAGGTAAATCCTATTGTTTAATTTGGACTTCTTTGATTTTTTGAAATGCTCCTCTTTTTTAATTTGGACTTCTCTGATTTTTGAAATGCTCCTCTTTTTTAATTTGGACTTCTCTGTTTTTTTTATAAATGACGAAAATCTATTATACAGATTTTTAAAGTACCTTTTTATTTGAACTTCTTGCTCAAATTTTCGACCTTCCAAATTTGACTTCTAGATATTAAAAACTTCATTTTTTTAACATCGACCTACTTTGGTTTAAATTTGAACTTCTTATAGAATTTTGTCGTGACATTTTTATGCATTTTTTGCTTTTTAGTGAAATGGCCTAGGCGGTCTTTTTTTTAATTTGTTGATTTTTCTTCTGTATGTACTACGCATGAACTTCGGAATTTCTAAACCATGAACTTCCCGTGATATTTTTTTATGAAACTCCGTAGTTTTTACAGACAACTTGACGTCGATACATCAGACGAGATGGGAGGAGGAAGTGGGGAGAAGAGAGAAGGAGGAAGATGCAGCAGGAGGAAGTTGTTCGGGAGAGGGAGGGTGGGGATGGAGCTGTGGCGGAGGAGTAGCAGGGCGTGCTGGAGCAGAGGGCAGGCCGTGTCGGAGGGGAGGGAAGGTCACGGCGGTTTACAAGGAAGGTCGCGCCGGACGGGAGGGGCTCACCGCAGGGGAGGTAAGGGTGCGCCCCACTGCACCACCAGGCGATGGACAGTTACATCCTGGCGGCCGAATCCCGCAATGGGGGCGGCGGATGGATCCCACAGTGGGGGCGGCGGATGGATCCCGCGGTGGGGGCGGCGGTTAGATCCCGCGGTGGGGGGGGGGGGCGGTCAGATCCCGCGGTGGGGGGCAGCGTCGCGACCGGATCCAAGGCGTGTGGTGGAGTGGCAGCTGGGTCCGGGGGACGGTGGCGGCATTGTGGCAGCGGGGTTGCAGGAGGAGACCGGCGGCGGGACCCATGGGCAGGGGAGCGCTCTGGGAAGATGGCAGCAGCACGCTGGGGAAGATGGCAGAGGCGGCGGGGCGGCAGCGCTCTGGGAAGAAGGAGCAGCCGGACCTTGCGCGGAGCTGGATCCGCTCGCCAGCGGTGGCGGTAGGTGGCCGGAGTCAGGAGGGGTGGGGTGGTGCGAAGGGCACGGGGGTGGCGCTGCACTCGAGGGAAATGAGGCGTCTATTTTGTTTTGTGGAGTTTCGGAACATCCCATCGCGCCTATATATAGGGCTTGCTGTGATCCAAATAACTATTCTAATCCCAGGATTAGAATAGTGATGTCCTATATATATATATGTATATATATATATATAAACCGGTTGGACCAACAGATTGAACCATCATAAAAAATCACAAGAGAGTGACCACAAAACCAGCACCACCTGCATGCCACAGCGCCGCCGCCCCGCCGCCTCTGCCATCTTCATGCTGGGGAAGATGATGTATGTTGGAAGGGGTGATGTGTGTTTTCAATATCGAATACTGTACAATTTAGATGTGGCGCCTGCCTCTCAATACAGAGAACCATTGTAACACCCTCAATGCGACTATATCTCCCACGTGTCGAGGCACGACTTAGAGGCATAATCGCATTGAAGGCATATGTCGCAAGTCGGGAAATCATTACACATCCCATGTACATAAATAATATAAAGGGGAATAACATAGTTGGCTTACACTCGCCACGTCACATCAAAGTACATTAAATAACATCCATCATACAAATCACTCATGGCCCGACTACGGCGCCAAAATAGAAAAGACCCCCAGCATGCGACAAGGCCCTGAATCTAACCCCGAATAGGCACCACTACTGATCATCAGGAAAAGACACATAGTAACGCTGAGAGTCCTCGTCGTACTCCCACTTGAGCTCGAGCGCGCCATCTGGAGCTGTATCATCTGTCCCTGCATCTGGTGTAATAGTAAACTGGGAGCCACAGGGACTCAGCAATCTCGCACCCTCGCGATCAAGACTATTTAAGCTTAATAGGTAGGAAAGGGGTAATGTATAAGTGGAGCTGCAGCAAGCGACTAGGATATATGGTGGCTAACTTATTCGCAAAAGAGAGAGAGAAGAGGAGGCAAAGCACGAGCGAGAAACTAGAGAGCAACCTGCGCAAACATAACTCCAACACCGTGTCCACTTCCCGGACTCCACCGAGAAGAGGCCATCACGGCAACACACTCAGTTGATTCATTTTAATTAATTAAGGTTCAAGTTATCTACAACCGGACATTAAAAAATTCCCATCTGCCCATAACCGTGGGCACGGCTTTCGAAATATCAATCCCTGCAGGGGGGGTCCCAACTTAGCCCATAACAAGCTCTCACGGTCAACGAAGGAATAGACCTCCACCCAAGACACACCGATCAGACTCGGTATCTCGGTACAACAAGATGATTCGACAGGTCAAAACAAGTCCAGCAACACCGCCCGAATGTGCCAACAAATCCTGATAGGAGCTGCACATATCTCGTTCTCAGGGCACACTCAGATGATACATCCTACGAGTAAAACCAACCCTCAAGTTGCCCCGAGGTGGCCCCGCAGTCTACTCGGTCGGACCAACACTCAGAGGAGCACTGGCCCGTGGGGGGCTAAAATAAAGATGACCCTCGGGCTCCGGAAACCCAAGGGCAAAAGAGGCTAGGTGACAAATGGTAAAACCAATGTTGGGCATTGCTGGAAAAGCTTTAATCAAGGCGAACTATCAAGGGGTTCCCATTATTGCCCAACCGCGTAAGGGACGCAACAATCCAGGAACATAACACCGATATGATGGAAACTAGGGCGGCAAGAGTGGAACAAAACACTAGGCGAGAGGCCGAGCCTTCCACCCTTTACCAAGTATATAGATGCATTAAGATAACATGACAATATAATGATATCCCAACAAGTAAATAAATGTTCCAACAAGGAACGGCTCCAATCTTCACCTACAACTAGCAACGCTATAAGAAGGGCTGAGCAAAGCGGTAACATAGCCAATCAACGGTTTGCTAGGACAAAGGTGGGTTAGAGGCTCAATCATGGCAATTGGGAGGCTGACAAGCAAGTGGTAGGCATCGTAGCATTGGCAAAGCAAAAGAGCGAGCAAACTAGCATAGCAAAGATAGTAGTGATTTCAAGGGTATGATCATCTTGCCTGCACAGTTGTCAGAGTTGACTGGATCCTCAAAAGCAAACTCAACGGGCTCCTCGTTAGCGAACTCGTCTCCCAGCTCTACCCAACAACACAAACACGCAACAAGGATACAATCAACCACGTGCAAGGGCAACCAACAATATACGAAGATGGTATGCTATGCGGGATGCGATGCGGGATGCAAAAATGCAAGACGTGACAGGAAATGCATGAACCTGGCCTCAACTTGTATAACCAAGTGTGTCACTGCATAGAGGGGAAGAAATCCCCTGAAAACGATATAAAGATCATAGGAATCGGAGCTACGGTTTGGAAATGGCAAGCGTTTTACGAAACGAACCGATCTGCGATTAATAGCAAGTAGGCTCCTAAATGCAATGAAATGAACATGCTACAGCCACCAAACATGAAAACAAATTGCATGGCAGGGATGCACACAAGATGCTTAACAAATCACTAGGACTGAGCCATATGCAAATTCATCCATTAAGGGGTTCAAACAAGCATGGCAAAACTGAATAAGCAAAACAAATTTCAGACTTAGTGAAATTAACACTAGTCTGAAATTTCAGACCACGATGCTCTCTTCGGAGCAGCAAAACAACATGAAACATAACCTGAACATGACAAGTAAGAGCATGGCATGGAGATACTCAACAAGCTTAACAAAACACCCAAAATGACCTGGGGCCAAAAGGGTTCACAAAATACTCTACCGAGCACACGAACATAGATGAAACACAATCAGTTTTCAGAATTAGTGAAAACTGAGACATGCTGAAATTATAACTCACGGAGGCATGTAAACGAGCTTGATGCTCTCACTACGGTGCAAGTCATGGCAAGGCAAGCATATATCCATAAAGAAGGCACAAAATTTTAGCTAGACATGGCAAGAACAATGGCATAGCATGCACGGATCACTAGCAATAGCATCGGCAAAATCGCAAAAGAGTTCATGATCTGCCCAAATTAACAATGATGCAAAAGTTGAGCTCGATTGAGTCAACCTAGGGTGCTCCAACATAACAAGTAAAGACATGGATGGATAGAGCACAACAAGATTAACAAATGTCCCTTACTGAGCATACTCAACAGGGGCACGGATCACTAGGAAACAAGCTGGACATATAGCATCATGAACTAAAACATCCCAGACTTAGTGAAAATCACTAAGTCCCTGAAATCAGCAATCTCAGGTACCCCTCTTTGCAAGCTTGCACAAGACACCACACACATCCTAAAAATGCATGGGTGGCACCTCTGGAAAGAAGACAAAATTCTTAACAATTCATCCCAAAGGGGCACAGGCGGATCATGCACACAATAATCATGGCAAAAATGACAAAAGTCAATGATGAGCTAACGGATCTGCAATTTAACTCACGATGCCTCCTTCTAACAGCCTTTGGGCATCAAGATGAACTCAAATGCAAATGATGCAATGGAATGAAATGATGTACTCATCGAGACGAAGATTTTGATATATCATATGTCCAAAACGGAGCTATGGATGCGGAGATATCAACAGTCAAAGTTTGCATAAAAATTAAAGGGAGAGAGGGAAAGTCAACCCCGATCTAGGGTTTACTGTAGCGGCAGTTCAGATCTGGATCGGGCTCGTCGGGGCACGGACGCCGAGGTCCACCGGAGACGTGCTCCTGTTCACCGGAGTTCGTCGGGGTCGCCGAAGTCGTCGGTTTCCGAGGCCGGTCGGAGGAGGTGCGGCCGTGGAGGAGCCGCGGGCGTCGCCGGCGCTGGTGGCCGGCCGCGGGCGGCGAGGCGAGCCGGCGGCGTCGAGGCGGCGGGGTCGGCGAGGCTGGCCGGCTGGCTATGGCGCGCGACGGCGGCGCGGTAGCCCCGGCCACCGGAGACGGGCGAGATGGCAGGGTCGGGCGGCGCTAGGTGTCCGGGCCGCGGCGGCGCGCGGGGACAGGCGAAGTGGGCGCGGCGGATGGGCCAATGGCGGAGCGCCACGTGGCGGCGGATCGGCAGGCCGGACGTGTCCGTCGGCGGGACTGTGTCCGGCGGCGCGCGGTGGGATTTTAGGGTTTCGAGAGGGGGAGTGAGATCCGAAGGGAGGGGGTATATATAGAGGTAGAGGGAGCTAGGAGAGTCCAAATGAGGTGCGGTTTTCACCCACGCGATCGTGATCGAACGACCGAGATGATGGAGCAGAGTTTGGTGTGTTTTGGGCCAAAATGGAGGGGTGTTGGGCTGCAACACACACGAGGCCTTTTTGGTCCCTCGGTTAACCGTTGGAGTATCAAACGAAGTCCAAATGACGCGAAACTTGACAGGCGGTCTACCGGTAGTAAACCAAGGCCGCATGGCAAGTCTCGGTCCAATCCGGAAATGTTTAATCCCCACACATGAAAGAAAGCTAGAAATGGCCACCGGAGGAGAACGAAGCGCCGGAATGCAAAACGGACAACGAGGAAAATGCTCGAATGCATGAGATGAACATGTATGCAAATGCAATGCACGTGATGACATGATATGAGATGCATGAAAACGAAAACAACACATGGAGACAAAAGACCCGAACCCGAGAAATAAATATAACTTAATGCCGGAAATGGCAAGAGTTGGAGTACAAATTGGGAAAGTAATAACTGGGGCGTTACAACCATGCAAGCCAGGTAGTTAAGGCGAGATACGCAGGGTACGGTGTCGGTCGAACCCAGTAATCCGAGCGTGTGGGAAGGAATCCTGACAATGCATGAGCTCGAGCTTTGGTTGAACAACATGTGACGGTGACAGGCCCTAACACATACCCCTCGTTATCGGTCAAAGGGATGATATATATATATACACTCAAGGAGCCCACATATATGTGTGTCATAAAAAAAATCGCACAAGGGAGACATGGTCGATCAGAAGACCCCCTATACACCTATACACTGCATGCGGCCCGAAAATATGTATGTGTGGTGTGTGATGTGTTCAAGTACCGAATGCACAACTTTGATGGGGCACCAACTACATTACAAACCGAACACCGTACCCAACCCCAAGCCAGGTTCAGTACATACGATCTCGGTTGCCCAACTTCGAGGCCGGGGGGTGTCATCCAACGCATGCGCTTAGACTTTATTAGGTCTAACATGGCACACATAGCAATAGGAAACCATCATGGTCAAACCATTCTCATATGTTGGGTCAAAGGGATAGATACTATGGGGCCCCTTGTTATCGGTCAAGGATGATATATATACTAGTAAGGTACATAATCATTACACGCAAGAGATTTGGCAACCAAAATATGAATAAATACCACACTATAGCATGTAAGCTTTGAGTCTTATATGCATGATGTAGATGTTCGTTTAATTATTATAATTCATCATCTCATTCAAAATCAATTAGTTTTTATAAAAAAGTTAATCTATTTTAAGATTCATGTAATTATGCGTTTTAAAGCATAAACTAATAACAAATAATGGCAATTCATCTTGAAAAAAGTTTGGGCCATTATGATACGGAAGATTCTAGAACAAAGGAGAAGTGCTTGTGTTTTGAGGTTTTTGCATTATGCTTAACTTCAACCATGGAGTCTTCTAGATTGTACATGTGGCAGAATCTGGTGGAATGTATATATAGATTATATCCAATGGCTAGTAGTGCTCGAATTTGCCATCTCTGCACCATCAGATTGGCTTCATCCAACGACCATCTTTCAAAATTATTCGAACACTATATAGGTGTATAGATATAGATATATACATCGGGGAGCCCACGGATATGTGAGGCGTCTATAAACCGCACAAGGGAGACATGCTCGATCAGAACACCCGCCCCCCTATACCCTGCATGCGGCTCGAAAAAATGTATGGGTCTGGTGTGTGATTTGTTAAAATCCCGAAAGCACAAGTTTGATGGGACACCAACTACATTAGTAACATTACAAACTGGACATCGTACCCCCACGGCCAGGTTAAAGACGTACGATGTCGGGAGCGCAACTTCGAGGCGGGTGGGGGGTAGGGGCGGGTGCTGTCCAATGCATGTCCTGAAATTAGATTTGCTCTAACATAGCCCACGGAGCAAAAAGTAAACCCTTCTCGTGCATTGGGTTAAAGGGATAATTTGTGTGGGCCTACAGATGTCGATCATTCTTTGATTTTGAGAACAAAAAAGGTTTATATAATCGTCATGATAGGTCACTATAGAGACATTTATAAGATAAATGTGTATAATGACCGTATCATAGCATTTAAATGAAGCTTGAGATATGCAACTTCCCATCAGGTCACCCATCCTTAGACTACTCCATCCCGAGCACGCATAACTTCTACGTTCTATTCGACTAGGCTAGCGAATGGGAAGCCGCCCCTTGCTGATATGAATTAACTCCTTCCATTTAGGGCGTTTCACGCTGGTCACCCTATTGGACCGAGGGAGTCCTGGATTAGGGGGTGTCCGGATGGCCGGACTATACCTTCAGCCGGACTCCTGCACTACGAAGATACAAGATTGAAGACTTTGTCCCGTGTCCGGAAGGGACTTTCCTTGGTGTGGAAGGCAAGCTTGGCGATACGGATATGTAGATCTCCTACCATTGTAACCGACTCTATGTAACCCTAACCCTATCCGGTGTCTATATAAACCGGAGGGTTTTAGTCCGTAGGACAACACATTCATACACAACAATCATACCATAGGCTAGCTTCTAGGGTTTAGCCTCTCTGATCTCGTGGTAGATCTACTCTTGTACTACCCATATCATCAATATTAATCAAGCAGGACGTAGGGTTTTACCTCCATCAAGAGGGCCGAACCTGGGTAAAAATTTGTGTCCCCTGCCTCCTGTTACCATCCGGCCTAGACGCACAGTTCGGGACCCCCTACCCGAGATCCACCGGTTTTGGCACCGACACTCGTAGACGGGGTTGGTTGAGAGATTCATAAGGGATATGTGAGAGTCAAGATGATGACAACCCCATGACTTCAAGATCAAGATGGACTTCAAATTCACTACTGGGTGGAGGACGGTTGACGGGCACCCTGGAGAAACCAGCGGATGGCCGGGATGCATGGTGAAGCGCTATGACATGTTGCGGAAAGCTTCACCCAGCCACGAAGAGACGGATGGATACCCCTTGACTGGAAGCTTACCTGTGCAGCCGCAAGCCATTATGGGCTCTGGCTAGGTTGACCTTAGGCGTGACTCTGGACGGATGGTGCCAGCAGATGTAGAAGAACGGTAGGACATGGATGGGTACCGGCAGTGCTCAGAGAAACTCTACGGAAGACCCTGTTTCGTTCATCCCGTCTTCAAACACCAGGAAGTGCGAGGACATAAAGGAGGGAACAATTCTTGTGGGTAAAGTGCACAAGACTCTTCAGAGTAACAACCAAACCGATTAGCCGTGTCCCCGGTTACGGACAAATGAGCCTCTGGAAACTGGAGTATTTCGGAAATCTCAACACTGAAGGAATAAATTAATTGAGGGGTTAATTAATAATTGGGAATGAGACATTGGTTGGCAGAACCATCCCAATAACTACCAACATTTTGTAGTAATTGTAAGCAAGTCCTTTGTTGTAGGGAAAAACTGGCTTTTTCGCAAAAAAACATAAAACTTAAAGCCCCACAGCCAAATTGCATATAGTGTTAGCTTTATCATTGTTGTTCTCTCTATGACTTGCCGGCATATTCTGAATGCTAACCTACACGGCTGCAACGTCTCATGTTGTAGAGGAGTTTTCCGACCAGGAGTGAGGCTCGATCTACGCTTGGCGATTGCCCTATGGAGTCGGATGGACTCGCTATTCGTCTATGTTTCCGCGGCTTATTTAGTTTATTTGTCATGAGTTGGCCTTCCGCCGAATTTATTATGATGTACTAAAGACTCGATATGAGAATCGTGTAATAAATTCAGGTGTGATTGAACTTTCAATCTTTTCATCAATGTACTGTGTGTGCCAGCATGATCTTGGGATGGTACAGCTACACACAGACTTGACCGATTTTGGGTCGGGTCGTTCCAGAGATGGTATTCAGAGCACACGTTGACCGTAGGACGTAACCCCTAGGATCGGAAAGCCATAGGAAGAAACTATTTTATTTTATGTCCTTATCATTCCGTAATACTCCCCTATTCATTTCTGACTTCTCTCCGATTTCAACATTCTAGATGGCCTTCAAGTTCA
Source organism: Triticum monococcum (assembly GCA_034509565.1). NCBI lineage: Eukaryota > Viridiplantae > Streptophyta > Magnoliopsida > Poales > Poaceae > Triticum > Triticum monococcum. Next base: position 415,195,033 of record CM067844.1, read on the forward strand.
TCCCAGATCTTTTCCTAGAGTTTTGCCAGCTAGATGAGACAATGCTTTTCGGCAGGAGGCTGGTCCAGATCACCAAGGAATTGAAGATTGCTCTGTCGTCTATCACCGGGACCCCTATCATGGCATTTCCAGAAGACCGTCATTATAGGATTAAGGTGCACATACCAGGGAGGACTTTCGAAAGTCTTTCGGCGCCCGTTTACTTCAGGTTCACTGCTCCCACTTGGATCCTCGGGAGAGACATAGCAGTTCATAGTGCAGTTGGACGCATCCAGGAGGAATACAGGACCGAGCTTGTTGGATCAGACCACACCATGATTTCTCGCAGGACTGCAGATGGAGAGATTATCCGCACCATAGATGACGACCCCGTTCACTCATATTTCCAAGACTTGGAGGCTCACATCAGGGCTCTAGAGATTCAGATGCGCAGGAGCTTGAAGACGGTCCAAAAGTTGCATCTTCGTGAAATTGAACTAGAAGATGCAGCACGTGTAGCCCACTATGAGCATGAGGATGAAGTCAAGGATTTTATGGAAAGACTCGAGGACCGGAAGAAATATATTGCCACACTTGAGGAGAAGATGGATCTGGGAGAAGACCTTTTCCCGAGTGGAGATGATGGACCTCTCGTGAGCAATGACCAGGATTATGAAGAGAGCTCCACCGAAGGAAGCCGCAAGAGGAGGCGCCGTACCAGAGGACGACGCACCAGAGGACGCAGGGATAATTGATGAATACATTTAGTCGACCGCCATGTTATTTTATTTTCGTCGATCAGTTAGGCCGTTATTTTCGATTAGTCGTGAGATCTTGTAATCCGAGTTTGAACCTTGTTTGAGATGAATGAATAAATGATTGGTGTGATTGTGTTTGTGCATTCATTTGGGTAGTGCTATTTTATCATTAGACCCTTGTTCTATTCTAATTTCTCATCCACTCCATAACACCAGATGCCTCCGAGACGTGACCCCGGTTTCACTTTCCCGCCGGAGCTCACCCAGCTGATTAAACAGCAGAATGCCTTAATGCAAATTCTCATCCAAAACCAAGGCAACAACAACAACAACAATCCACCGCCACCACCCCCTGTCGATAACCTTACCCGGTTCCTAAGGCTGAATCCGCCGGTGTTCTCTAGTAGCACCGAGCCGATTGTAGCTGATGATTGGCTCCGCAAGATCGGAAGGGATCTAACAACTGTTGGATGCACAGATGCTGAGAAGGTGCGTTTTGCTGCACATCAACTGAATGGACCTGCAACCTCTTGTTGGGAAAGCTACACCGCCACTTATCCGGTCGCCACCATGACATGGGATCAGTTCCAGCGGGCTTTCCGCACCGCGCATGTCTCAGCTGGAGCCATGAGTCTGAAGAAGCATTAGTTCCACAACTTACGTCAGGGGAACCGTACTGTGGGGCAGTATCTGGATGAGTTCAACAAATTATCTCGATATGCCCCAGATGACGTGGCCACAGATGCCGCAAAACAGGAGAAGTTTCTTGAGGGACTCAATGATGAGCTGGGAATGCAGCTAATGGTGGCTACCTTCAACAACTACCAGGAGCTGGTAGACAATGCCACTATATTTGAAGGCAGGCAGCAACAGATTGAAAGCCGCAAGCGGAAATATGGCCAGGGAAAGTACAACTCCGGAGCTCAGCAGAAGCCCCGCTATGCCCCATACCCAAGAGGACATAACCATCACACCCATGGAGGACACAATCATGGAGGACATAACCATCACACCCATGGAGGACGCAATCATGGAGGACATAACCATGGAGGGAATGGGAACAATCGCAACCACGACAACAACCCCAAGTTAGGCAATGGAGGCAACGGCAACCAGCACCGTCCTGCTCCGACTCAGAAGGATCTGAGTCATATCACCTGTTTCAAGTGCCAGAAGACAGGACACTATGCCACCGATTGTCCGGATGCCAAGCAGAGGAATGGAAACAGCAACGGCAATGGGAGCTCAGCAAAGAAGCCCAACCCTTTTCCTCGTGGTCAGGTGAATCACATTGACGTGGAGGACGTCTATGATCAGCCAGACACTTTGGTTGGTAAGTTTTTATTAAATTCACGTTCAGTATTGGTACTCTTTTGATTCTGGTGCAACGCATTCATTCATATCAAGGGTAGTAGTGGAAAAGTATGGGTTGCCCACTAGGACCCTTAGAACCCCGATCCAAGTCACTTCTCCGGGAGGAGAGATGATGGTAGGCTTAGGCTGTCATTCAACCCTCAGCATCATAAATCATGATTTTCCCGTAGACCTCATAGTCTTAGAATCCCAGGGATTGGACGTGATTCTAGGCATGGACTAGTTGACGAAGTTTGAAGGGAACATCGACTGTGCCCGCAAGACGATTTTGCTCACCACCCCGGAGCAGAAGAGGATCAAGTATGTATCCAGACGCACACCAATAAAGAAGCAGGTGAATTCCCTCACGGCAGTGGTTCAGGAGGAAGTGCCTGTAGTACCAGATTTTCCGAATGTATTTCCGGAGGAATTACCAGGAATGCCACCGGATAGAGAAATAGAATTTTTGATCGAGTTATTACCTGGCACAGCCCCAATATCCAAGAGAGCTTATCGGATGCCCCCGAATGATTTGGAAGAGATCAAGCAGCAGATCAAGGAATTATTGGAGAAAGGATATATTCGCCCAAGTTCGACACCTTGGGGGGCCCCAGTTCTTTTGGTAGAGAAGAAGGATGGAACCCTGAGAATGGTTGTAGATTATCATTCATTGAATGACGTGACCATCAAGAATAAGTACCCTCTGCCGATGATGAATGATTTATTTGATCAGCTAGTCAGAGCCAAAGTATTTTCCAAGATCGATCTTCGATCAGGGTATCACCAGCTAAAGATTCGTGAACAGGATATACCCAAAACAGCTTTCACCACCAGGTATGGTTTATATGAGTATACCGTCATGTCATTCGGATTGACTAATGCCCCTGCGTATTTCATGAGAATGATGAACAAGGTATTTATGGAATATCTAGACAAGTTTGTCATGGTGTTCATCGATGACATATTGGTTTTCTCCAAGAGCGAGGAAGAGCACAAGGAACATCTGCGTCTAGTCCTGAAGAAACTCCGAGAACATCAGTTATATGCCAAGTTCAGCAAATGTGAATTTTGGTTGAAGGAAGTCGGATTCCTCAGACATGTTATTTCAGGAGAAGGAATAGCAGTCGACCCCACCAAGGTTGAATCACTCACCAACTGGAAATCCCCCACCTCAGTCAAGGAGATCCGCAGTTTTCTCAGAGTCGCAGGATATTATCGGAGATTTATTGAGAATTTCTCCAAGATTGCTAAACACATGACCGAGCTGTTGAAGAAGGAAACCAAGTACATTTGGACCAAGGATTGTGAAGCCAGTTTTCAGGAGTTGAAGAAACGTCTGGTTACAGCCCTAGTACTCATTTTGCCAGACATATACAAGGATTACCAGGTGTATTGTGATGCTTCTCGTCAAGGACTCGGAGGAGTGCTCATGCAGGAAGGAAAAGTTGTAGCTTATACCTCCAGACAGCTACGACCTCACGAGATGAATTATGCCACACACGATTTGGAGTTAGCAGCCATAGTGCACGCACTCAAGACGTGGAGACATTTCCTTGTCAGAAATAGTTGTGATGTACATTTTCACGCAGAAGGAGTTGAACCTCAGACAAAGGAGATGGCTTGAATTGATCAAGGACTATGATATGAGATTGCATTATCACCCAGGGAAAGCAAATGTTGTAGCAGATGCCTTGAGCCGTAAAAGCCATGTGAACACCCTCATAGCTGGAGGATTACCTCAGAATTTAGCCGACGATCTCAGAGATCTCCGATTGGAGATAGTACTAAGAGGATTTGCCGCCACCTTGGATATTCAGTCCACTCTGACCGAAAAGATCCGTGAAGCACAGAAGACGGACAAGGAAATTGCAGAGATAAAGGAAAATATGAGTGAGGAGTCTTGGATTAGGGGGTGTCCGGATGGCTGGACTATACCTTCAGCTGGACTCCTGGACTATGAAGGTACAAGATTGAAGACTTCGTCCCGTGTCCGGGAGGGAGTTTCCTTGGCATGGAAGGCAATCTTGGCGATACGATATAAAGATCTCCTACCATTATAACCGACTTTGTAACCCTAACCCTATCCGGTGTCTATATAAACGGGAGGGTTTTAGTCCGTAGGACAACACATTGATACACAACAATCATACCATAGGCTAGCTTCTAGGGTTTAGCCTCTCCGATCTCGTGGTAGATCTACTCTTGTACTACCATATCATCAATATTAATCAAGAAGGACGTAGGGTTTTACCTCCATCAAGAGCGCCCGAACCTGGGTAAAACTTCGTGTCCCTTGCCTCCTGTTACCATCCGGCCTAGATGCACAGTTTGGGACCCCCTACCCGAGATCCGCCAGTTTTGACACCGACATTGGTGCTTTCATTGAGAGTTCCTCTGTGTCGTCACCATTAGGTTTGATGGCTCCTACGATCATCAATAGTGCTGCAGTGCAGGGTGAGACCTTCCTCCCCGGACAGATCTTCGTCTTCGGCGGCTTCGCACTGCGGGCCAATTCACTTGGCCATCTGGAGCAGATCGAAAGCTATGCCATTGGCCGTCAGGTCAGATTTGGAAGTATAAACTACACGGCTGACATCCGCGGGGACTTCATCTTCGACGGATTCGAGCCATTGCCGAGCGCGCCGCACTGTCACGACGAGCACGATCTAGCTCAGCTGCCGAACAGTGCCCTGGAGGCCGCACCCGTATCGGCTTCGACCGTTAATTTGGAGCCTACTGCGCCGATCGAGGATGGGTGGTTGGATGCCACCTCGGGGGCTGCGATCCCAACGGCAATCGAACAGAACACCAGCCCCACACTCTGCGAGACTCATGACTCCAAGGAGCCGGACTCCTCTCCGGACTCCGAACCCTCCGCGCCCCTGCCGATCGAATCCGATTGGGCATCGATCATGGAGTTTACTCTCGCGGATATCTTTCAGCACTCGCCTTTCAGCGATATTCTGAAGACACTAAAGTCTCTCTCTTTATCAGGAGAGCCCTAGCCGAACCACGGTCAGCAAGGTTGGGATACGGACGATGAAGAAATTCAAAGCCCACCCACCACCCACGGTATGGATGCCGATGCAGGAGACAATGAAGAACCAACGCCTATTGAGCCCTGGAAAGCCACCTCGTCATATGACGTATACATGGTGGACACACCAAAAGATGACGACGAGGAACGGAAGGACGCACCGAAGGCCTGTTCCCTCGAGAAGCAGTCAAAGCGGCGATGCAAGCGCCGCCCCAAATCCCGCCTCGACAAAAATAATGATCACACAGACCCAGCGCTGGAGCAGGGCGAACCGCGGCGGACAACGGCAATCCGGATAATCAAACCGAACAAAGAAATTCTATCAAGGATAATAGTCCGGACGACTTAACGCCGGACAAGCACTCGGAGCAGCAGAATGCCCGTAAAAGGCTTGTTGCCACCGCGAGGAGTTTTAAAAAGCAGAAGCAAAGGCTCAAGGCTGCACAAGACACACTCCAAATCAGATGGAGTAAAATACTCAACACATCAGCGAGGTACAGCGACAATCGCCCCTCCAAGAGCTACCCAAAGCGGAAGCTGCTACCTGAATTCGATGAGGAGGCCTCAGACCCTCCACAACCAAACATCAAAGCAGCCACCTGGCCGGATAGACGACCCCTCTACCAACATAGAGCAGCATACAACGCCACTCACAATATAACACGCGACCCATACGAGGGCTCGCACCCAAAGGACGGCGCAACAAGATCCATCTATGGACCACGCAAGCGCGCCCCAGCATACAACGCAATACAAGCAACATCTGAACAACGCGGTGCACCCAGCTACAGCGGTGCTGCACACCCCCTATGTTTCACCGATGAGGTGCTGGACCATGAATTTCCAGAGGGATTCAAACCCGTAAACATAGAGGCATACGATGGAACAACAGACCCTGGGGTCCGGATTGAGGACTACATCCTTCATATCCATATGGCTCGAGGAGATGATCTCCACGCCATCATGTATTTACCCCTCAAGCTCAAAGGGCCAGCTCGTCACTGGCTCAAAGGCCTCCCCGAAAGCTCCATTGGAAGTTGGGAAGAGCTCGAAGACGCCTTTCGGGCAAATTTTCAAGGGACTTATGTCCGACCTTCGGATGCGCACGATTTGAGTCATAGAACTCAACAGCCCGGAGAGTCAGCTCGAAAGCTTTGGAATAGGTTTCTTACTAAAAAGAACCAGATTGTCGACTGTCCGGACGCCGAAGCCTTGGCAGCTTTTAAGCATAGCGTCCGTGACGAATGGCTCGCCAGACACCTCGGCCAAAATAAGCCGAGAACGATGGCCGCATTAACAAACCTCATGACCCGCTTTTGTGCGGGTGAGGACAGCTGGCTAGCCAGATGCAACACTAGCGACCCCAGTACATCTGAAGTTAGAGATGGAAACGGGAAATTACGGCGCAACAGCAATAACAAACGCCGGAATAAAGAAGACAGCACGAATGGCATAGCAGTAAACGCCGGATTCAAAAGCTCTCGGCCAGGTTAGCAAAAGCTACCTTCTAAAGGCACCAGGGATGAGCTGTCCAGCCTCAACAAAATTCTGGACCAAGTATGTCAGATCCATAGTACCCCTAGTAAACCTGCTAATCATACCCACAGAGATTGTTGGGTCTTCAAGCAGTCCGGCAAGCTCAACGCCGTACACAAGGGGGAGGATACACCAAGTGAAGACGAGGATGAGCCTCCCAAGCAAGACACTGGGGAACAAAAGAAATTTCCACCAGAAGTCAAAACAGTAAACGTGTTACACGTGATCAAGGGAAAAAACAATGCGGCACTCCCAGGAAAATATACCCAAGTGCCTGTCACCGCGAAGTCCTGCCACTGGTCGTCTCAACCGATCACCTTCGACCATCGCGATTACTCAGCAAGTATCCGACACGCAGGATGGGCTGCCCTGGTATTAGACCCAGTAATTGGCGGATACCACTTCACACGAGTCTTGATGGACGATGGTAGCAATCTAAACCTAATATATCAGGATATAATCCGCGGGATGGGGTTAGACCCAACAAAAATTCGCCACAGCAATACTACCTTTAAAGGACTAACGCCAGGCCCAGGGGCTCGTTGTACGGGGTCCCTCCTACTACAAGTTATATTCGGCTCCCCCGATAACTTCCGTCACGAGCATTTAACCTTCCACACCGCTCCGTTCCAAAGTGGCTATCAAGCACTGCTCGGACGCGAAGCTTTCGCTCGCTTTAATGCAATACCACACTACGCCTCCCTCACTATTAAGATGCCCGGTCCACGTGGCATCATTTCAGTGAACGGAAATATCAAGCGATCTCTGCGCTGAAGAGAGCGCGGCTGCCTTGGCAGCCTCACACTAAAGGCGCCCAGACCAGCAAAAGCATCCAATAGGTCGCCAAGACCTCAGACACAACTAACCAAGTCCGGCGCCGCTATTTATACTGAATAAACGGTCACACCCCTATTTGTCAATACAAGGGGCTCAACACGCGCAGAAAAGTGGCAATCGTCTCTCATCTTGAATTATACATTGTTTCTTTAAAAACTATCTTTTTGCATGACAACTTTTTCACCTAAATTCCTCTCTTTTACAAACAGTCATCGTGCTACACCCATCCAGGATACGGCACAATGGAGACACATGTGCAGACATGCAGTAGGGACCCGCTCCGAGGATTCTTTTTAGATTAAGACCCTGCGTAAACCTTTTTTACTGTCTCTTGCTGATACATATCCCCCGTTGAAAAGGATGCTGACGTCTTGGCATGTGGCCACGCCAGAACAATGCACGTACCTGGACACAAGGGGATCCTTACAAAGGCCATTATTTAGGCCAAGTTTATACCACAAAGACCGAATACCTTAGGGAGTGTTCGGTGTCGCGAGTTTGGCCCTATATGCATCATCTCCGAATCATTGTCTTTGGTCAAATGTTGGGTTTGCCCGGCTCCTGTTTTTTGGTGCCTTACGTTCCGCTTTACCGGCTAAGGTAGCACCAGGAGAACTACTGCGATTGTGCCCTGGTTCATCTGGACGAGCACCTCAGTAGAAAAAGCCGAAAACTGACTGTCATGATATAGCGTGAGACTGGTCAACCACTCGATGACCTATTGGGAAGTTAGAATTCCTCTGCCTTAACGAAGGGTTGTTTTCCGGCCAGGCATGTATGCACCCCGGGATCGGGAGAGTGCGGAGCCACCAGGGGCTATCTAGTAGCCCCACAGTCAAACTCCTATGGCTAAGTGAAAGTGCTAAAGCATTATTGGCCGGTAGCCTCGCTCGCTCCGCTATCACCTCCTTAATAGGACCAAGACATTGGGTTAAGTGTGAACGTGTGTTTTTTGCAAACACCTCCGCATTATGTGCGTGGGGGTTGAAGCCGACGACTGCAATCTTTCAGGTTATACACACGTATACATAAACGGCCGCCCAGGAGGCATCATATTACTTTCAGGCAAAAGTATAAAAATAGCCTTATAAAAATTCTTAAAAGCATTTTGCTTACAATGAGATTACATATCACTCAAACATAATATTTTTTGAGCACTCGTCTCTATCAAACGAGCACCCTCAAGAACTTCTTCAAAGTAGTGCTCAGCAGCCATTCGGCCTATGGTCGAATCCCGTGCTGCAACAGTGGTGGCATCCATCTCCGCCTAGTATGCTTTAACACGGGCAAAGGCCATCCGTGAGCCCTCTATGCACGCCGACCTCTTCATCGCATTAATGCGCGGCACCACGTCAAGGAGCTGCTGCACCAAGCTAAAATAGCTGTTCGGTTTTGGCCTTTCCGGCCATAGCTGATCCACAATAGACCTCATGGCGCGTCCGGACAACCTATTCAGTTCGGCCCATTCGGCTAATTGGTCAGTCAATGACAGTGAATGCTCGGGAGAATGGAATTGTATCCAAAATAGCTGGTCCACTTCACGGTCCGTTTGACCCCGGAAGTACTTGACCGCATCGGCAGCGCTCGCCGCCAAATCCATATACACATCCTCCGAACTCCACAGCCGATCCAGAGGGGCATACCATGGATCTCCGAACTTCCTCCGCAGCATATAGGATTTCCCAGCTACAATATCCCCAGCTTCCCGCAGCTCCTCCTTCGCCCACATAGCAGAGCGGATGTCTTTTCTCGCCGGATCAGCCTTCTCAAGGTCCGATTTCTTCGCTAGGTTTTCCTTTTCAAGAACCCGGCAGGGTCGGCGGCGGCTTTTAATTCTATGGCCATCTTGGCCATCTTACCTCGGCTCTCGCCATGCGCGGCCTTCTCGGCTTTCAACTATTCGGTCGCCTTCAAAGCAGCCGCATTACCAAACCTTGCTTGTTCCTTGGCTCGGGCAAGTTCTGCCCGCAAGGCTTCAACAGTAGAAGCTCCATCTGCAGTCACACAATATTAAAGATACTGGCATCATGCTGCTCTTACTATGTGGCATTTACCAGATAATGACACTTACCCTGTGCCTCGTCAAGCCTTTTGTTAACAAGCTCGATGTTGGCGTCTGCCGCATCCAACTGTCGTTTTAAATGGGCAAACTCGCTAGTCCGGCTAGCCACGGGAGCTTCCATCACCTGCACATAAAGGCAGTCTGGTTATTACCTGGGAATATGATCCTCTATTCGTTGTCGTTTCCGACGGCAACCAGAGTCTCAGGGGCTCCTATCTATACAGGGCACACCTAGCATGTGCAGGACTATCATACATTATTTTACGTACCTCAAAGCCTGTCAGTAGACTCATAAAAGCTTCATGCAATCCGCTTTCGGCGGACGAGATTCTCTCCATCACCGTATTCATTAGCATATGGTGTTCATCTGAGATGGCCGCTCGCCCCACCAACTCCCTCAGAATATCCGATCGCACACCACACGGTGCCGGACTCTTTTGTCTGCTCTCTTCGGGAGCCAGACACTGGGAGCTTTGGGGGTCAATGGGATTATCTTCTGGCCTCACCGGATTGGGAGAGGACCTCCACGATGACACTTCAGGGTCGCCCGCTTCCGGAGCGGAGGAGTCCGAAGGAGGCGTTTCACTCTCCATCATCTCTGGAAGAAGATCCCCCGAAGACGAACTCATTTGAGAGGGGCTAAGGCCCGAACTACAAGATATATGCGGTGGTTAATTTCTCAAAAGAAGTAGATGGCATACCTGTACTATTAAAGTATTTTGGGTCACTTACGACTCGCCGGAGGATTGATTCCAGCATAGACTTTCTGCGGCAAAAGCACCCCCCAAGGTAGGACCCTTTGTGGGAGACTTTTTCTCCCGTTTGGAAGCTTCGGCTCCCGAATCCCCGGGCGCAGTCCTTTTCCTCCTACGGCCGTCTTCCTTCGTGGAGACGCTCGCCCCCTCGGTTAGAATGGGCAGCGTTGGAGGTCCGCGTCCGCCCGTATTATCCTTCCCAGTATCTTCCGTCAAGGGCTCCGGGCAAGGTGCGACCTGGAGCATCTTTTCCAATACCGTATTCTCCAAACCCTCAGGGAGGGGGGCCGAACACCGAATCAACTTCGCCTTTGTTATCCAGTCCTGGTCAAAAAGCGAACTCTCAGAAATAACTTCATAACAAATGAGAGATAGTATGTTCAACCGGAAAATTCCTTACCTGTTCAGCGGCGCGGTTACTGCTCAGGCCCACGTCCTCGGTGATTTTCGGACACTCTAACTGAGGTCCGAAGAATGACTTGTACATCTCCTCGTGCATCAGGCCGAGGAAATTTTGAATGACACGCGGTCCTTTGAGATTGAAATCCCACAAGCGAAGGGGCCGGCGTTTGCAAGGCTGGACTTGAGGAACCAGCATAACTTGTATTACCGCAACCAAACTAAAATCTCCATTGAAGAGATCTCGAATGCGGCTTTGTAGTATAGGCACGTCCTTGGCTGGACCCCAGCTCAAACCTTTGCTGATCCATGACATCAGCTGTGGTGGAGGGCCTGAGCGGAAAATATGGGCGGCCGCCCACTTGGCACTTCTAGGAGCCGTGATATAGAACCACTCCTGTTGCCACAATTCAGACACCTCTGGAATGGAACCTTTGGGCCATGGGGCTCCCGTCATCTTGCGTATTGAGGCACCTCCACACGCTGCATGTTTCCCCCCCAATAATCTTCGGCTTTACTTCAAAGGTCTTGAGCCACAGGACAAAGTGAGGGGTAACCCGGAGGCAGGCCTCGCACACGACAATAAATGCCGTGATATGAAGGAAGGAGTCCGGAGCTAGATCATGGAAATCTAGCCCATAGTAAAACATCAAACCCCTAACGTAAGGATTCAGAGCAAGGCCTGGACCTCGGAGGAAGTGGGAGACGAACACGATGCTCTCGTTGAGTTCGGGGGAGGGGATGGACTGCCCTCGGGCAGGCAGCCGATGCAAAACCTCGGCGGTCAGATATCTGGCCTCCCTCAACATTTTGATGTCTTCTTCCGTGACAGAGGAAGGCATCACCGGCCTTGAAGGCTAGATCCGGACATGTTTAAAGGTTCGGAGCACCTGACCTGAACCTTGGGTGTTTGAGCTTGAGGTGGGGGAAGGATTCGATTGAGCACGGGAGGGAAAAAGTAAAAACCTTGTCCCTTTAAAAATAGGGTGAATATCAAGCATCCTCTCCGTGGCCGTTTAGACTTGCCTATAATCTAGGAGTCCTAGAAGTGGTTGGGTTACCGATGCCCGTATTGATGAGGATCCCAGAATAAGGGGACACGATCTCTGCTTTAACAAGACGTGCCAAGGAAACCGCCTCGCATAACACACTGAGGTGGGACAATAAAACGATTCGAATAAAGGTCTGGCCGTGGTGCAATGTCATGCTACGGAATACGTCAGCAGATTAGATTTGTGTAAATATTATTCTCTCCATGGCAATATGTGGAAACTTATTTTGCAGAGCCGGACACTATCTTTGTGTTCAAAATCTTCTATGAAGTACTTGGAGGAGGAATCCGCCTTGCAATGCCGAAGACAATCTGCGCTCCGGACACGTCGTCATTGAAGCCTGGTTCAGGGGATACTGAGGGAGTCCTGGATTAGGGGGTGTCCGGATGGCCGGACTATACCTTCAGCTGGACTCCTGGACTAGGAAGATACAAGATTGAAGACTTCGTCCCGTGTCCGAGAGGGACTTTCCTTGGCGTGGAAGGCAAGCTTGGCGAAACGGATATATAGATCTCCTACCATTGTAACCGACTTTGTAACCCTAACCCTATCCGGTGTCTATATAAACTGGAGGGTTTTAGTCCGTAGGACAACACATTCATACACAACAATCATACCATAGGCTAGCTTCTAGGGTTTAGCCTCTCCGATCTCGTGGTAGATCTACTCTTGTACTACCCATATCATCAATATTAATCAAGCAGGATGTAGTGTTTTACCTCCATCAAGAGGGCCCGAACCTGGGTAAAACCTCGTGTCCCTTGCCTCCTGTTACCATCCGGCCTGGACACACAGTTCGGGATCCCCTACCCGAGATCCGCCGGTTTTGACACCGACAATGAGTAACAGAAAGGCTAAAGGTTTTCGTGAGGATGAACACGGAACTTTATGGTTTGAGTATCGTATCTATGTGCCTAATGACCCAGAGGTCAGGAAGTTAATTATTCAGGTGGCCCATGACTCACCGTACTCGATACACCCAGGCAACACCAAGATGTATCTGGACTTGAAGGAAAGTTTGTGGTGGACAGGTATGAAGAAGGATATTGCCGAGTACGTAGCAGTATGCGATGTTTGTCAGCGAGTAAAGGCGGAACATCAGAAGCTGGCAGGGTTACTTCAACCACTGTCGATTCCCGAGTGGAAATGGGAAAAACTTGGAATGGATTTTATCACAGGATTACCCAGGACCCGTTCAGGTTATGATTCTATCTGGGTAGTAGTTGATCGCTTGACCAAGGTAGCTCATTTTATTCCCGTGAAGACTACATATACTAGCGCTAAGTTAGCCAAGATATACATGACCAGTATCATATGTCTGCATGGAGTTCCGAAGAGTATCGTGTCGGATAGAGGAACACAGTTCACCTTAAAGTTTTGGAATTAGTTGCATGAAACCTTGGGTACGAGGCTGGAGTTCAGTACAGCTTTTCATCCGCAGACAGATGGACAGACCGAGAGAGTCAACTAGATTCTGGAGGACCTGTTGAGAGCTTGTGCGCTAGACTATGGGTCTAGCTGGGATGACAATTTGCCATGCGCAGATTTCTCGTACAACAACAGCTATTAGACCAGTCTAAAGATGGCCCATTTCGAAGCTCTATACGGGAGGAGGTGCAGAACACCATTGCTGTGGGATGGTGTAAGAGACCGAAAACTTTTTGGTCTCGATCTTATCAGAGACTCCGAAGAGAAAGTCAAGCTGATTCGAGATAGACTCAAGATAGCCCAGTCGAGACAAAAGAGTTATGCCGACAGTAAACGGAAGGAGATAACGTATGAAGTTGGAGACCGAGCATATCTCCGTGTGTCCCCACTTCATGGAATCAAGAGATTTGGGGTTAAAGGAAAATTAGCACCCAGGTTCATTCGCCCCTACAAAATCCTCGAATGCAGAGGAGAAGTTGCGTATAAGCTGGAATTGCCAGAAGGATTGTCAAGAGTTCACGATGTCTTTCACGTATCCCAGCTGAAGAAATGTCATGCCGAGATGGCTGATATTCCTTTGAGATACCCAGTGCCCCTAGAGGCCATACAGCTGGATAGTGATCTGACTTATGAGGAGAAACACGTCAGAATTCTCGAGACTGCGAACAGAGTTACCCGTAGCAAGATCATCAAGTTTTGCAAGGTTCTGTGGAGCCACCACTCCGAGGAGGAAGCCACCTGGGAGCGAGAAGAAGATCTCCGCCGGGACCACCCGCACCTATTTGCTAGCCAACCCGAATCTCGAGGGCGAGATTCATCTTAAGGTGGGTAGGTTTGTAACATCCCAAATTTTCAATTTGGAATGTTTTACAAATATTAGTTAAGCATCTATGCATTTTGTTTGAATTGTGTGGCATTTGGATATTTTTTTCAGAGGCATTTGAGTTGTTGTTTGAGTTGGATTCACCTTAGCAATTGAAAGTTATCCCTGACAAATACTTGAGAAAAAAATATGAGAGGAGCTAACATGACACCCCAAAAATGTCAGAAGAAAATATTGCCAAAAGGTTTGAATTCAAATTTAAATTTTATTTGGAGTTGCAAAAAATGTTTTTTTTAGTTTGTGTTTTGCCTCTGGAAAAATGTCCATGTTGTAGGATTAATTCCCCTGAGAATTTTGATATAACCAAGTTTAAGTTTTCAATTGTACAACCAAGTTCCTTCTTCATACCATGTAAATTAAACTATACAGAGCAAGTGATCTTCTTTTGCACTGCATGTATGCTTTTGTTTTTCATCCGTAATCCTGTGGTGTGGTGAACCTACTTACTACAACACAATGTCATATTCTGCAATGTCTTAACTATGAACAATGTCATTTCATTCTACTATTATTTAAACCGTCTCTTTATTTGCCAATCTGAAATGGTATAAATTGACAGCACACTAACCATTGATACTTATGAGTTCTTGATCTGTAATCCAGTGGTGTCGTGAAGCTGCCAACTCCTTCACAATGTCATTTCCTGCAAGGTCTTGACCTGAACAATACAATATTGTGTTAATGCAAATTTAAAGTGTGTCATTTTATTCGTCAGTAAGAAATGTGATGAATTGTCAGCACTCATACTTTTATGTGCAAAACCTGTCATCTGTCTGCTTGTTTATCTTTCAGAGTGAGGAAGGTATAAGTGTCGAACAAGCACAGTCTCATCATCCTGCTCAGCTGCTTGCGCTGCAGCTCCCCAGCAGGGCTAACCTTTCCTGAACTCTATTGAAGTGCTATCGGTTTTGTATATTATTTTGTCGGTGTGTTTATTTGCACTGGTGGCGATCTTTGATGCCCAGTGTATGTAATCTGCTGTCTGCTTGTATTTTATTATCATAGTAGCGAACTTTGATGCCCAGTGGATGTAATATGCCGTAATTTCTTTATTATATAGTCTAGGTTTTTTTCTTATTCACGATGTTGCAGTTATTTTAGTGTATATATATCCTGTCTTCGCAATAAACCGGCCAAACCATAAAATTACGGTACATAATCGGGCCGTCATGCAATCACGATGTAGGTTGGGCCTGAAACGTGCCGAACAGCTCACGGGCCGGCAGCAACCCGAAATGAACCCCGGCCCGTGATTGTGCGAATCAAATCATGGGCTTTTAACTGGCCAAAAAATTGTCTCGGTCCTTGTTTGGCCCAATCAGATATCGGCTGCGAGCAGGACGGATGCAAACCGGGCCGTAGTTAGGCCCAACTATATGACGGGCTTTTAACAGGCTGAAATTAATATAGGGCCGAAATGTTAAACGGGCCCTTAACAGGGAAAAACTAATATCAGGCTGAATTACTAAGTGGGCCTTTAGCAAGTGGGTCCAAAAGCATAGTGTCCAGTTGATGGGCCGAATATGATATGTGCCTTAATTGAGCCCAAAGCCTCTTAAAGGGCCAGACCTGATCTGGGCCGTAATTTGGTCCAGAACGTGGTAGGCCTTTAACGGGCCGGATCTCATATGGGCCACTATTAGGCCCAGAGCCTAGCAGGCCAATAATGGACCGGATCAAATATGGGCCGACATTTGGCCCAAAACATGGCTGGCAGTTAATGGGCCAGCCTACTAGGGTCCTCAAAATCTTGTGGGCCTACAGCTGGGCCGGCCCATTAATGTCGGCCAAATCTCGTGGGCTTTTAGCTGGGCCGGCCCATTATGATCCGCAAGAATCTTGTGGGCCTTTACCTGGGCCGGCCCATTACGGCACGCAAAAATCTTGTGGGCATGTACCTGGGCCGGCCCATTATGGCCCGCAAAATCTTGTGGGCCTTTAGCTGGGTCAGCCCATTATGGTCCGCAAACTCTCGTGGGCCTTTAGCTGGGCTGGCCCATTATGGTCCGCAAAATCTTGTGGGCCTTTAGTTGGGCTGGCCATTTAAACTTGTTGGGCCGTGCCACGTGTCGACGTATCATAGGCACCTTCTGTCCAGTGAGTGGATGACATCTGTCCCGACGATGAGCCGACACGTGTTTCCTCTAGCCAATGATGATTTTACACGTGGAAAGTCTCCATTGGTCGGGGCTATTAATGGGTTATCGGATCCAAAACCCGACCCGATAGCTTAACGACGATCCGTTACAGTGGATGCCACGTGTCGGTCACCCTTGACGAAAGCACTTCTGTGATGCGAGATTTATCGTCATGGAATTGGACACTTCCGTGATGATAATTTTGGTAATGTAATGGAACACTTCTATGACAGCACAGGTATGACTATCTTGATTCTGTCATAAATTTGTCATGGATGTACATGCATGACAAAAAAGCGACCTATTGTGACAAACACGTATCATCACGGAAGTGTATTTTTTTGTAGTGGGCGCCGTCGCCGCGGCGTGGCTTGCTGCTCTGGCAGCGGCTTACTTGTCGTGGAGTGAGGGTAGCTGACGCCCCGCCGCGTCGCCCGCGCCCCGCAGGATTGGGTGGCGCTCGGGCCGCCTGGAACGCGGGGTTGAGGTATTCATAGGTAGGTGGCGACGACCGGGCTGGCAGGCTGCCCAGCGGTCGGGGTCAGCTCTTGGGTCATCGGACATCGCGGCCGCGGTGCGTACGCAAGTCGATTGTCATAGAAGAAGCTTCGGCGCACCCCTACCTGGCGCGCCAAATGTCGGATGTTGTAACATCCCAAATTTTCAATTTGGAATGTTTTACAAATATTAGTTAAGCATCTATGCATTTTGTTTGAATTGTGTGGCATTTGGATTTTTTTCAGAGGCATTTGAGTTGTTGTTTGAGTTGGATTCACCTTGGCAATTGAAAGTTATCCCTCACAAATACTTGAGAAAAAAATATGAGAGGAGCTAACATGACACTCCAAAAATGTCAGAAGAAAATATTGCCAAAAGGTTTGAATTCAAATTTGGATTTTATTTGGAGTTGCAGAAAATGTTTTTTTAGTTTGTGTTTTGCCTTTGGAAAAATGTCCACGTTGTAGGATTAATTCCCCTCAGAATCTTGATATATATATATATGTCCTATATAAAAATATTAGAGTTTTCTCTTAGTTTAACTTTTTCTCTCTGCTTTAAAAAAAGGGGAAAGAACGCCGAGCTGGCCAGGCCAACCGGCCCAGCCCACACCCGAGCCGCACCAACGCCCGAGCCGGCCTGCCTCAGCGCCCGACCGAACCCTTCCCCCTCTCTCTCACCAACGCGCTGGCCCCACCTCATCTCTTTCCCCCTCGCCACGCTATGCCGCGCCAGAGGACGTTCGACGCCGCGACCGTGTCCGGATTCCTCGGGATCACGATCCCGAGTCGCCCCCTGCTCCAAGTTGATGCCCTATCAATAGCCCTACCCCTCCTCTTCAGAATCCCGCTAAAACCCTAGCCCAAAACCACCGCAGCTCATGCCCTCCTCCTTTGGATCTCGCCGTCGACCGCCGCAGTCCGTCGTCTGTTCTGACTCCGGTGAGGATCCCCTTGCCCTCAAATCTTGTCAGTCGAAACCCCTCAACCGCGCGCACCTCCCTGACAGCCTGTCTCCGTCCAGGGATCACTGGAGCCGCCGCCTTGAGCATCACCGCCCGTCGCTAGAGCTGCAGAGCACCAGGCTCTGTTTTCGCCATGCCTCGACGTCCGCGCCGTCCGCGAGCTCCAACAACTCCATCACCGCCTCCGCCTTACTCCCACGCATCACCCCGACCTCGCCGCCGCTGCCCCGGACCACCGGAACACCACCGCCACCAACGCTCGAGCCCTCCTCGCCATCTACCGCCGCTGTAAGCCGCCGGACCCCAACCCACCGTTCGATCGGCAACGTACGGTGTAGATTAGAAATAGCGAATGGGTAGGTTTTTTTTATTAGACCGGTTTTATTTTACGTTTTGTTTCCGGTTTAGTTACTAGGTTTAGTTAGACAAACCGATTGGTTTATTTCTGTTAGCCCATGGACACAGTGACCTATTGATCGCCCACGCGTTAGATAATTTTCGAGCGCTCACTGTTTCGGCCCGTTAGCGCCCTAGTTGTTTTAGTTTTATTCTTTGTTTCTGTTTTTAAAACATAATAGTCCTGTTCTTGTAAAATCTGTATCTTTTAGGTTATTTATTATTTTTAGTTGATTCTTTTTTTTAGTTTACAAATTTCTTCTAGCTTCGGTAGAAATTAGATTCGGACATGTTTAAGTTTATAAAAATAGTTTTATATTAGTTTTAGTCAGATTAGTATTTCTGCTATAAATTGAGCTAGGATTATTATTTTTAGGTGATTCTTTTTGCCACTGCTTAGTTTTGACCTAGCCTAGCAATAGGAACTTGTTGGGTATTTATAGATTATATTAAAATTAGTTTTAGTCGAAATCAAGCTTTTCTAGTTTTATTTAGCTTGCTACTATTTCCTGATGTTCTAGTTATTATAGAATTTTAATTGACCCCTGCTATATTTTATTTTAGATTAGTTTCTGTAGTTACAGAGGGTGAACATTTATTTATAGAAAAAAAATTTGGTATAACAGGAGTTCTATAATAGATATTGGTGTGATTCCTTTTGCATCTAGTTTATATGATCTTTTCCTTTATGTTAGTTAGCAAAACCATTGTTTTGGTTCTGTTAAGAAAAGTGTTAGTAGGTTAAAACTATTTCTTTGTTGTTGCTTGATGTGATGAAAACCTTGATTTTGTTTTCCTCGAGTTTTCTTTGATTTTGGTTTGAGTGCTTGTGTGTTCTCCTTTAGCTTGCTGTTATGTTATTTAGTGAAATACTTATTTGTGCTATTGTTTGACTCGATAGAATTTCCGGAGTGCGAAGCTTGCTATCTCGAGTCACTAGCGTTTGAAGACCGTCAGCCAGGCAAGTAATTTGATCATGTTTTACAATACCTGTGATTTTGTTGCATTAGAATTATTCCTCGCCACCATGCATGCAGTAAGAGAATTTGAAGTTATGTCTTGAGTAGTATCATGAGGTAGGATGAACCAAATACTATTGCCTGGGACGATGTAGTTTACCTTGCTATGCTCGTAGACGGGGTTGGTTGAGAGATTCATAAGGGAGATGTGAGAGTCAAGATGATGACAACCCCATGACTTCAAGATCAAGATGGACCTCAAATTCACTACTGGGTGGAGGACGGTTGACGGGCACCCTGGAGAAACCAGCAGATGGCCGGGATGCATGGAGAAGCGCCATGACATCTTGCGGAAAGCTTCACCCAGCCACGAAGAGACGGATGGATACCCCTTCACCGGAAGCTTACCTGTTCAGCCGCAAGCCATTATGGGCTCTGGCTGGGTTGACCTTAGGCGTAACTCTAGACGGACGGTGCCAGGAGATGTAGAAGAACGGTAGGACATGGATGGGTACCGGAAGTGCTCAGAGAAACTCTACGGAAGACCCTGTTTCATTCATCCCGTCTTCAAACACTAGGCAGTGCGAGGACATAAAGGAGGGAACGATTCTTGCGGGTAAAGTGCACAAGACTCTGTAGAGTAACAACCTAATCGATTAGCCGTGTCCCCGGTTACGGACAAATGAGCCTCCGTAAACTGGAGTATTTCGAAATCTCAACACCGAACGAATAAATTAATTGAGGGGTTAATTAATAATTGGGAATGAGACATTGGTTGGCGGAACCATCCCAATAACTACCAACATTTTGTAGTAATTGTAAGCAAGTCCTTTGTTGTAGGGAAAAACTGGCTTTTTCGCAAAAAAAACATAAAACTTAGAGCCCCACAGCCAAATTGCATATAGTGTTAGCTTTATCATTGTTGTTCTCTCTATGACTTGCCGGCATATTCTAAATGCTGACCTTCACGGTTGCAACGTCTCATGTTGCAGAGGAGTTTTCTGACCAGGACTGAGGCTACGATCAACGCTTGGCGATTGCCCTATGGAGTCGGATGGACTCGCTATTCGTCTACGTTTCCGCAACTTATGTAGTTTATTTCTCATGAGTTGGCCTTCGGCCGAATTTATTATGATGTAATAAAGACTTGATATCAGAATCGTGTAATAAATTCAGGTGTGATTGAACTTTGAATCTTTTCATCAATGTACTGTGTGTGCCAGCATGATCTTGGGATGGTACAGCTACACAGAGACTTGACCGATTTTGGGTCAGGTCGTTACAGATGTGGGGTTCTGGCAAACCCTTAAGGTTCGAACACTGGGTGCACGCGAAGTCTCTTCCTCCCACTGATCTACGCCCTAGCTCTCTAAGATCTCGCGGACGAACTCGACGAACTCGCAACACAGAAAGACACAGGATTTATACTGGTTCGGGCCACCATTGTGGTGTAACACCCTACTCCAATGTGGTGGTGGTGGATTGCCTCTTGGGCTGATGATGAACAATACAAGGGGAAGAACAGCCTCCTGAGGTTGAGGTGTTCTTGTGCGTGGCTCACTTGTGTGGGTGAGAGAGTGGTCTAAGATGACGTCCTCTCGCCCCCATTGTGGCTAGTCCTACTTATAGAGGCCATGGTCCTCTTCCCAAATATTGAGCGGGAAGGAGCCAACAACAGCAGGATAATTTGAAGGGGGACAGCTAGTACAAGCTATCCTGACAAAACGTGGTCTATGCCTGCGAAAGGCTCTGGTGGTGACGCCATCTGGGGCTCCACGATGACCTCCGTCTTGCCATCCTTCTGGTCTTGGTCTTGTTGCACCAAAATGGCAACATTTGCCTGATACCTCGGTACTCCTCGCCCGCGCTAGTTTCCTTAGCACCAAAGAGGAAACAAGGACGCTGCGTGTGCTGGCGCCCGCTTGGTGTCGATCGTCATGGCTCACGTCACGAGAGCCTCGTGGGGTTCGCCTCGCCTTGATATCTCCGCTCCTCGTGAGCCTGCCTGACTAGGCGCTCCAGAGAAGGTCTCGTGTCATCCTCCTCGCGAGGCTTGGCCCCTCGTGAGGGTCTTGGATGCCTTGTTGATGAAGATGGGTCATACGGCCTGCTGGCTTAGCCACGCAGCGGGCCACAGGAAGGCAAATCTGGGGACCCCCGTTCCCAGGACGCCGACACACACAATCCGACAACCATATGCGGTGTCACGTGTTACCACACATGTGTTAAGATAAGGAAACGCATGTGTAACTTACTAATCATCGTACATGAGTACTCGCACATGCATCACGTGCGATAATCCTAGCCATCGCAAGCAACTAGTATGCATTTTCAAAGTTTTTAATACACATAGAATCACACACGAATTAACTCTAGTAACCGTTTGTATTATATTTTATCATCGCAAACAGTTCATCAGAGTGGGTTGTTTGTCGCATATCACACACATCTTCTTTACAAGAATCGTTTGTGTTCTTTTGGCTCATAGCAAGCAGTTCATCTATGTGAACTGTATGCCGCATATCACAAACATCCTATTAAACTGAACTGTTTCTGTTGTGTTCCTAATCAAAAACAGTTCGTCTGAGTGAACTGTCACTGGTGCAAAGGCCTGCTATACAAATGGTTTTTAACCCCTTTCCCCGACGGCGCTTGGAACCATCGCCAGGTGAGTGTGGGTGATAGGGGGTCCTTCCCACACAAACCAAAAACCGTCAGGGATAGGCCCTCCTGGCAAACAAAATGAGCTCGTGTGTGATCTAGCGAGGCATCAAAACCCAATCGTTTCCATTCGTATGTACATCCCACACGGCGAATCCAAGAAAAACATTTCCATTTGTATGTATATCACACACAATTTTGTGTGTGGAAACGTTTGTGCAAGGTGTCCTAATGCAAACAGTTCTCTCCCGAAAGCCATGTGTGATTGTTAGTTGACCGAACGCGCCTACTTTCTTGGAACCATGTGGGTTGTTTGAGTTCATCGCCCACGGTGTTGTGTGAGTAACCGTCTGCAATAGAAAACCCCAATAAGCACGGTAATTAGCCTATTATTGATAATTCATGTAGTAATCAAATTGATATTTCTTATAAAACACACCAGATATTTCATATCCGTATAACGGCAACCAGGATTTCATAATCGAATTACATCAGATAGCTTCAGCACTTAGTTACACCATTACACAACAGCACCAAGTTTCACAAGCAACAACGAAAACCTTTGGAAAGTAGCATCATACACGGTAAATAGATATACGAATCTCATCTGGGAAACTGCAGAAGCGGAAGGAAAATATTGAGCCTTTAGTGATGTTGAATGCCGTTGCAACTTTAGGCTAGTAGCTATGGATAATTGCCCGCCCAACCTTCGTCATCTTCAGGAAGACTTCAATATTGTACCGTGGGTGTCGAATGAATATCTTCCTCACCTCTTGACCATGCAGGTGGTTTGAGAGGTAATCATCGGTGAACTTCTTTGAAAAGTACTGAAAACAAAGATATGCATAAATTGCTGTTATAAATTTTGAAATGGCGCAAGGGGTAAAAACAAGGTAAAAGAGTTAGTACCATACTTTAGTTGATTGATGTCTTCTTCATTGTGAAAACAAAGATCTTGCTGTTATTCGTTGCAAGTTTCTTCATCCTAACAATCTTTCTGAGTTTCTAGACTTGACTGATATTCATGGACATCTCATTTCCCCATATGCAAAATGGGTCTAACAGTGGGTCTAAGCCTCTGACAGCAGGACCTACATGTGCAAGATCAAATTGTAAGAAACCTAAATATTAGAATTATTCATGCAACTGCACAATAATGTGCTATTAGCGAAAGGACCATGCATGAGCATACCTCGGCGGTAAACCGCAGTGTCTCCCATTGTTTCCCCGCAACACACATAAGGAAGATCTTGATCTGGTTAACTGAGAGTTGCCATACTATCAGTAGAATATGTATTGAGTACAGCCAAATTCATTTATTTCATATGCGTAACAATACAAAATTGTACCCATAGAAAATGAAAATCAAATTGCAAAATCGAACGAAACAGTTAAATGGGCAGCAGACGAAATGAACCAAAACAATTAACTGAGCACAACATTGCAGAATAGAAACATGTACTAGAAGATAAGACTGTTAACAAAACAAGGAATGCTTGAGAATAGTACTACGAAATGTAGCAATTGTTGGACCAAACTGTTAACTGAACATTACATTTCAGAGGACCAAACTGTTAGCTGAACATTACATTTCAGAGGACAAAACGGTTAACTGAACATTACATTTCAGAGGGCCAAACTATTAACCAAACATCAGATTGCATATTAACATTACAGAGGACAAATCACTAGAAGGCACTAGCGGTGGCCTCGAGAAAATAGCATGAACTCTGTTTTAATGTAGACAACCACGTGGCGGTGTCGACGATGGCCTCGAAGACGAGATGCTCCTCCAAGATCTAGCGTTCGGCACGCATGGAAGCCATAGCGACCTCATGCGCACGTGCGGCTGTGATTGGCCGCTACCAGATGCTACTGAGCTCCATGTTATAGTACGTGCAAAATGGCTGTGGGCGGCACTTAATTGGAGGAGGGGGCAGTGATTCCAGCGGAAGGTGTCGCGCCATCGGTCGGGGCACGTGGGACAGAGAAGGAGGAGGATGGTATGGGTGGGGTGTGGAATATCTAATCATATCGACGAGGCCGCGTAGCAAGAAGAAGGGTCGGCGGCGAGCATGCCGCACAACAAGAAGAGGGGTCGCCCGTGAGGAGGCCGCGCTATAAGAAGAAGGGTCGTCGGCGAGGAGGCGGCGCTGCAAGAAGAAGGGTAGCCAGCGAGGAAGCGACACTGCAAGAAGAAGCGTCGCCGGTGAGGAGGCTGAGCTACTAGTAATTAGCAGTGAATGTTTGAACTTGGAAATCAGGGAGGAACAATGGAAATGTGTCTTTTGGTGGGAGGGAGGGGGCCGGGAGATAGATATTTCCGCGGTGGCAGAAAAATTTCGCTCGGTGCCATGAGAAACTGGCACACAAGTGTGGTTCAAGCAGGGGCGGTGAACTATAGATGACAAAGCTTCCTGCGTAAGCCAGACAAGGCGGTGCGCCAAGATATTTTATATCGCATCCCACAAGATTCTTTCTAGTAAACTGTTTGTGGCATACCTGATTTTTTTCATTATGTTTTGAAAGACAAAATGGCGTTACAGAGGGAAAGAATGGTGAAGTGTATGCTAGAACATTTATGTACAGTGAAAGTGCAACTACATGAGTGTCTTGTTTAAATTTGGAATTATTATGGCTTCATTTGGCATTTTTATGCATTAATTGAGTTTCTAGGCATTTAATGTGCATAATTCAAATTTGAACTAAAAGCACATGCTCCATTGCGCCAAAGTTAGTTGAAAAATCACATGTGTGTCTTTGGGTGAATTAATAGGTCCCATGCAAGAATGGGAATGAAATTCAAACATCTGGGCATCGTCGCTCGGGCGGTAACATTGAGAAACTTGGTTTTTTAATTCCTAGAAATTCAAAACTAGCCTGAAAATCATGAAACTTGGCATGGTGTCATTTCATGGCACCAACATGTTGTGGTAAAAAATTGGCCACATTTGGACAAGTTTTTGGGTATAAGCTTCTTGCAAACCGGAGCTTCTCTGGAGAAGACTTGTTGTTCCCGACGGGGGACGTGTCACCTTTGTGTGTGAAACGATATACGCTGCCTCCCCCCCTTTACTTTTTACAGAGGCAACATAGAACTATATGAATATCGTGCTAAATTTTGAAATTATTCCATGTTCATTTGGACTTTCTTATACATGAATTGAATTTCTGGTCATTTAATGTGCATAATTAAAATTTGAACTACAAGCACATGCTCCAGTGCACCAAAGTTGGTTGAAAAATCACGTGTGTGTCCTTGTGTGAATTTCTAGGTCCCATGCAAGAAATGGGAATGAAATTCAACCATCCGGGCGTCGTGGCTTGGCCGAAAAGATTGAGAAACTTGGTTTTTTCATTCATGTAAATCCAAAACACGGCTGAAAATCATGAAACTTGGCATGGTGTCATAACATGGCACCAACCCGGCGTGGAAAATTTTTTGGACGAATTGGGACAAGTTTTGGTACAAGCTTCTTGCAAACCGGAGCTTCTCTCAAGAAGGCTCGTGGTTCCGAGAGGGAACATGTCACCTCTGAGTGTGAAATGACATACATACACTGCCTTCTCCCACCTTAATTTTTTTACACAGGCAGATTAGACCAAATAGAAGTATCACGCTAAATTTTGGAATTATTCCAGGTTCGTTTGGCCTTTTTTATAAATTAATTGAATTTCTGGGCATTTAATGTGCATAATTAAAATTTGAACTACAAGCACATGCTCGAGTGCACCAAAGTTGGTTGAAAAATCACATGTGTGTCTTTGGGTGAATTTCTAGGTCCCGTGCAAGAAATGAGAATGAAATTCAAACATCTGGGCATCGTGGCTCGGCCAGAAAGATTGAGAAACTTTGTTTTTTAATTCATGTAAATCCAAAACACGCCTAAAAATCATGAAACTTGGCATGGTGTCATGACATGGCACCAACATGTTGTGGTAAATTTTTGGCTGAATTGGGACAAGCTTTGGTATAAGCTTCCTGCAAACCGGAGCTTCTCTCAAGAAGGCTCGTGGTTCCGAGAGGGAACGTGTCACCTCCGTGTGCGAAACGACATACATTGCCTTATCCCGCCTTAATTTTTTACACAAGTAGATTAGACCAAATAGAAGTATCGTGCTAGATTTTGGATTATTCTGGGTTTGTTTGGCCTTTTTATAAATTAATTGAATTTCTGGGCATTTAATGTGCATAATTCAAATTTAACTACAAGCTCATTCTCCACTGCACCAAAGTTGGTTGAAAAATCACATGTGTGTCCTTGAGTGAATTTCTAGGTCCCATGCAAGAACTGGGAATGAAATTCAAACATCTAGGCGTCGTGGCTTGGTTGGAAATATTGAGAAATTTGGTTTTTTAATTCCTTTAAATCCAAAACACGCCTAAAAATCATGAAACTTGGCATGGTGTCATGACATGGCACCAACATGTTGTAGTATTTTTTTGGCCGAATTGGGACAAGCTTTGGTCTAAGCTTCTCGGAAACCGGAGCATCTCTCAAGAAGGCTCGTGGTTCTGAGAGGGAACATCTCACCTCCCTGTGCGAAACGACATAAACTGCATTCTCCCGCATTAATTTTTTTACACAGGTAGATTAGACCAAATAGAAGTTTCTTGCTAAATTTTGGAATTATTCCGGGTTTGTTTGGCCTTTTTTATACAGTAATTGAATTTATGGGCATTTAATGTGCATAATTCAAATTTGAACTACAAGCACATGCTCCAATGCACCAATGTTGGTTGGAAAATCACATTTGTGTCCTTGGATGAATTTCTATGTCCCATGTAATAAATGGGAATCAAATCACATTTGGGCGTCGTGGCTCGACTGGAAATATTGAGAAATTGGTTTTTTAATTCCTGTAAATCTAAAACACGCGTGAAAATCATGAAACTTGGCATGGTGTCATGACATGGCCCCAACATGCTGTGGTAATTTTTCTGTCCGATTTGCGAAGGCGAACACATTAACAATCAACAAAGTCATTTTGGAACAAGTGATGTCACGTTACAAATCGGAAAGACAAGTATTATTGAAACCGTGGGTGTTCTACTTACCAATTACGTGCCGCCATGCGTCCCCTTTTTTATTGGCTAGGAGGTGTCGTGCGGGGTTGAT
Organism: Triticum monococcum; assembly: GCA_034509565.1. Lineage (NCBI taxonomy): Eukaryota > Viridiplantae > Streptophyta > Magnoliopsida > Poales > Poaceae > Triticum > Triticum monococcum. The sequence continues at coordinate 415,221,848 of CM067844.1, forward strand.
ATTTGAGTACGAGAGGCATGCGATAGACCCCTACGCGTGCTCATCGGGTTGAGAGCCCTTTGACCTCTATCCACCGCGCACCTCCCTCCCAATGTCTCCATGAATGGCGCCTGAGCCCCTGTTTCACGGCGTGCCTATGTCTCACTGGACTGAGATTTAAAAGAGAAAAAAGAAAATCTGAAAAGAAAGTTTTGCACGGATGTTGATGTATGATCCGACGGACCTATATAGCATCGAATGTGACTTATAGCAAGACTGGTGAATATCAGGACGATGACAATGCATAATAATTGTCTTACATATTTAGGAACATATTTAAAAAAGCCACATGCGGCAACGCCCGAAATACACAAGGGCAAAAGAAGAAGGAAGACAACGATCTGGCTCGCTGATCTCTACTTTCTTGATGTGTTGCTGCAGGCCGCGGAAACTAGTCTCTGCGGCGAGCGGCGATGAGCTCTTTCTTGTCCTCAAGATGCCGCTTGAGAGCATCCACAGATTCCTCCACCAGCCTTCTATGCTTGATGCGCAGCATGGCATTCTCGTCCATAAGTTTGTCGACGATGACACCGGTCCTCTTCAACAAGGCAGTGGTCTCCTCCTGCTGCTCCGCACTACCGACAATCTTCGCCCTCAGCAGGTCGCGCTCGGCAAGGAGCTTCACTGTGGTACCCCGGCTTAGAGCCACTGATTTACCCTGCATTGCCATCCCAGAGACCATGTCTTCTAGCAACACACAACATCTTGGTACAGGAAAACAACCGCTTTATTGATGCTAGCGGATCAGAGTTTATAATACAACAGATGTTGAGGCCAAGCAGCACGCACGGTGCGGCTGAACAATATGTACATTATTTACTGAACATAAAGGGGCCTCGATCATAACAACTACGCGGCAGCGGAACAACATCGTAGCGGAAACTCCATAGCATAGGGACACTGATGTGGACACGATCTAGACTCGAGCAACGCTCCTTTCCAACACGACTTTCCTGAAATCTGGCATTACACGCTAGGTCAGTACACTGAATGTACTTGCAAGCTCACAATAGGCATAATCATAATGACAAACAATATCATGATAATTAACCAGTTATTAATGCAATAATGTTCCAACATGCCGTGATCATGCTCTTATGGTAAACGTCCCTCGGGACCGACTTACCAATCGTGATCGTTCTCGGATCACAAACCAACCACCATCATGGTCATGACCAGAGTAACTCGTGATCCTTACGGCGATCACAACCACGACCAATATTTGGTCTCGAACATCTCGATGGCCTTTCCACCATAATTAACAGTGCAAAGTTCATGACTTAGTGTGCAAGTTTATTAAACGTTGACTCATGGTGGGACCTACAACGAGGAGTCCTTGACCGTGGACTCGGCTATCGATAGATTATACACTCTGCAAAGGTAGCACACTATACCCACACCACGGAACCCATGGCCTCACACTCCCATTCGGGTGGACCAACGACATTCCAACGAAGCCCTTCCATTGCCATGACACTCTCCCGACCACTCCGACCCAATCCCCAACGGGCTAGTCCTGGGTGGCCCCGTGTCTACCAAAGACACAACGACCACTGTCGTGGCCAAAACGATCCCACTCAGGGACCCGGTACCATAATCTCAACAATGGGCACACAAGGTTATGCCTTCTCACCGAGCCAGGGTAAGCATGTCCATAACCTTCCCTAGTTGGAGCCACCGACCAGAGGCATGTCAATGGACCGAATCAAGCCCTTCCCACAAAGGCAAATGTGGTTCCACTTGGAAAATCTCGATTCAGCGGCACCATGACCCAGTCAACGATATATTCAAGTTGAATTATATTCAGGTTCAACTTAAAATGAAAATGACCGGTGTCATAGCATGCCATGAAATGCAATACTACACATGCATCACATATTAACGAAAATGACTGATGTCAACCATATTCAAAGTAAGCATAAGCATCAACAACATATATTACTTTCCTGGACAGGGTGACTCTCACTTTAACAATATATTTTGCAACAAGTATTATTATTTTCTCATGCAAGAAGATAACTACGATTAATTTCTCATATGCATAGCAAAATTTACTATCATCACCACAATCAAATCCTAATTTCTTTACCAACCAAGTTAGGCTCCAACATTCTGTAAATGGCTAAACAAGCACTTAACAGAATATTTTCAAGCAAATTTAAGTATTTTATATATGCAAGAAAATAACTTGAAGTAATTACTCATATGCATAACAAATCATTTTATCATTACCACGATTAGGCCTTAGCTTTTGTTTACCAACTAAACTAGTTCCAAACATTCTGTAAATCAAGCATAATGACTAAGAAATACTTGACGGAATATAAATAACATAATAGTTATTTAAATGCATGGATTAATCATTTCATTCAAGTAAGAAAATCATCAATATTGAAATGACACCATGAAAATGTTGTTGTGGCTTGCCTTAGTGCAGATGAGGTTCACAAGCCTTCTGGTGATCCTCAAGACAAGCCTCACCCTCTGAAAATAAATTTAAGCACAAGAAGAAAATGTCAAGAACTCTTCTAAAAATCACCAGAAATTCTAGACAGCTCAGAAAAATCTCATTTTTGGTGAGCTGCTAGACTTCTTTGCAAAGAACATAATGCAAAAAGAATCAATTCATTTGGACTTATGGTTGACGAGTTATAGCTGTTTGAAGCTCTCTTGAAATGGATTGAATTTGAATTTAAATAAAACAGACTAGGGGGTGACGTCGAAGGCGTAAAGCCTTAGGGCGCCACCACTCGTACCGCTTCGCGCACGTACTGACTGGCTGACTAGCGGGCCCCGCTAGTTAGGTGAGAGGGGAGAAGGAAACAGAGGGGGGCCGCGGCTTCACCGGAGCTCTTGTCGGCGACGAGGGCTCCTTGGCCGAAACGAGAGGGAGGGATTGAGAGAAGGGGTGGAGGCGCACCTGCCCATACCCGTAGCGTAGCTAGGGGTGGTCGGACGGTGTCGGAATCGACCTCGCAAGCGGAGGCAGATGGCGATAGTTGCCGGAGATGAGGAAGACGGCGAGCAGAGGCAACTTCAGGGGCTCTAGGGGGACGGGATGGTTTCACCGGAGAGAGGCGGAGTCCCTGGAAGGATCGCCCTCGCGAGGGAGGGGATGGAGCTACCGCGACGACCAGAGGGGATCGCCAGCGAGCTCGAGCTCGAGCTCGAGGACGGCGGCCCGCGGCCTGCTCGGCCGGGCTATGATTTCCTACGTGCTTGTGGGGTGTGTGGGAGTGGTGGATGGTGCTCGAGGAGGCTGGGGGCGGCTCCATTTATAGGCGAGCGGAGAGGGGGTGTTCAGGCTCCGCCGGTGGACACCTGTCCACGGCGCTCGGTGACGAGCGGCGCTAGTGAGAGGGGGAGAAGGCCACGCAGCTCACGCGACGACTCTTGGTGAATGGGGACGAGCACAGGAACGAGGAGAAGGCGACGAGCATAGTGCACACCGCACTGTTGGGTTGTCTAGACCATGCCCATGCTCGCTGCGGCGGGCTCCGGCCTTGGCGAGCACTAGTGGGAGTTAACGGCGTTGAGACGAGGATGGTGGCGAAGTTTGGCACGCTCGGGCAGACAAGGGAAGCGAGCACGCGCGAACAGAGCGCTCGGCGGCACCCAGAGCGCGCCGACAAACATGCTGGCATCATGGACACGCGTGGTCACCACGTGAACTCCTCCCTTAGGCCGACAAACATCCAAAGATCATGTCTGGCTTGATGTTCGTGGTAGTTTTGAGGATTACCACGCTTTGGTTTCGCTCCAGATGCAGTAGAGAAGATTTTACACGCTAGGTAAGTTTCTGATCAGTAACTTTGAGATGTTACTTCGGTCAAATGGCTGGGAGTTGGGGGATGTGCTTTGGAGGCTTGCCATCATCTACCAAGGTGATGATGCACAAGAAAATTCAGTTACAATGGAGCAAGTAAAATGGTAGTTGTTGTAGAAACCACCATTTCTGTCCAGAACAGAAAATATTTTCTGTACCAAAAATATTCCAAAAAGTGATGAAATATTTTTGCTTAGGAAGGTGCCCTAGGGTTCAAAGAATATTTGGGAATTTTCTCAGATTTTTGTGGGCAAGAAAAATGAGGGTTTCTGTGGAGCTCATTGAACTAGCTAGGGTTTTAGAGAAGAAAACTGAATATTTTTCATTTAAGAAAAATATTCCCAAGATTATTTTGAGGTGGATTAGGAGGGGAATGATGATTAGAGAGGGGAATGATGCACTTGGGTGAAAGCCAAGGGTACCCAAGTGTTTAAGTCCATATGAAAAGATTCAAAAACCCCAACTTTAAAAATAAATCCAAATGAAAATCAGGCAAATAAGAGAGGGCAAAAATCAGGCTGTCACAAACCTCCCCCACTTAGAATGAATCTCGTCCTCGAGATTCGGTTGCTTGGGAAAACCACTCTGGATAATGAGCCCTTAGGAATTCTTCCCGCTCCTAAGTTGATTCTGACTCTGTGTGATGTTCCCACTGAACTTTGTAAAATTTTCTTACTTTACTGCGAGTGACCCTTTCCATCTGATCCAAAATTCTAAACGGTCTTTCTTCACAGGTCAAATCATTTGCCAATTCTACCTCAGCCATAGCAGTCCTTTTCTCAGGCGGGGATATGCAACGTCTTAGTTGTGAAACATGAAACACGTTATGCACGTCTGCCAATTCAGCGGGTAGTTCCAACTGATATGCAACAGTACCTACTCGGGACATGACTGGAAATGGACCAATAGATCTGGGTGCCAATTTTCCATGTTTCTAAAATCTCTTGACTCCTTTCATAGGAGTGTCTCGGAGGTATACGTGTTCTTCGGGTTCAAAATTGATCTGTCGGTGCTTTGCATCATAATAACTTTTCTGTTGAGATTTGGCCAGTTGCAATCTGTCTCTGATTTCCTTAACTTGTTTCTCAGCTTCCATCATGAGATATGTTCCGAAGATACGGCTATCTCCAGTCTGAGACCAATTTAAAGGAGTGTGGCACTTACGGCCATACAGAGCTTCATACGGTGACATCTTTAGACTGGTGTGGAAGCTGTTGTTATAAGAAAAATCGACATATGGCAAGCAATCTTCCCATTTAGGTCCTTGGGCTAAAGCACAGGCTCACAACATATCCTCGAGTATCTGGTTTACCCGCTCTGTCTGTCCATCCGTCTGAGGATGATAAGCAGTACTATATTTCAGTGCTGTCCCCAAGGCTTGATGGAGACGTGACCAAAAAGCGGAGGTAAACAGGGAACCTCGGTCGAAAGTGATAGTTTGGGGTACTCCATGCAGACTGACTATTCTAGACACGTACAACTGTGCAAGTTGATCTGCTCGATGTCTGGTGCTGATCGGAATGAAGTGAGCAACCTTGGTTAAAGTGTCGACTATGACCCGGATTGCATCATTACCTCGTTGAGTCTTAGGCAATCCCGTAATGAAATCCATACAAATGACATCCCATTTCCATTGCGAAACTGGCAGCGGCTGGAGAAATCCGGCTGGCTTCTGATGCTCTGCCTTCATCTTGTTGCATATGTCGCAACAGGCCACAAAATAGGCAATGTCTTTCTTCATTCCATCCCACCAGAATATTTGTCTAAGGTCCTCATACGTTTTCGTACCTCCCAGGTGAATGGAATATGAGGATTCGTGTGCTTTCGACATGATTTCTTCTTTAAGTCCGGCTGATTGGGAACACAAATCCATCCACGGAATCGGAGGGTACCGAATTTGTCCTTGGATAAATCTGGGGTCTGCTCTGCCATCGGGCTCTTGGCACGTTTTTGCAGCTTGATATCAGCTGGCTGGGCCTTGCGGATCTCTTCCTCAAGTGTGGGGGTAACTTCCAAAATATTAGCGAGGCCAGCATCCACTATGACCAGGTTGAGCTGAGCGATCTCCTCTTGGAGTTTGGGAGGCAAGGATTTCGATATGACATTTAAGCTGACAGGCTTTCGACTGAGTGCATTGGCAACCACGTTGGCCTTACCCGGGTGATAATTTATTCCAAAATCATAATCCTTGACCAACTCTAGCCATCTTCGTTGACGGAGATTTAAATCTGGCTGAGTAAATATCTATTTAAGACTTTTGTGATCGGTAAAAATTTGGCACCTTTTTCCAATGACGTAGTGTCTCCAAATTTTTAGCGCATGAACCACCGGAGGCAATTCCAAATCATGAGTAGGATAATTTCCCTCATGGGGTCGTAGCTGTCGCAATGCATATGCTACGACCTTGTTGTCTTGCATAAGTACCAAGGCCTTGCCTGGAGGCATCATAATACACATCAAAGCTGTGATAAATGTCCGGGAGAGTCGATACAGGTGCGGCTGTCAGCCGTATCTTTAGCTTATTGAAACTTTTCTCATAGCCTTCCGTCCATTCAAGCTTCTTATCCGTTTTGAGCAGCTCTGTCATGGGTTTAGCAATCCTGGAAAACCCTTCAATGAAATGACGGTAATATCCAGCTAATCCAAGAAAACTTCAGATCTGCGTCACGGTTGTGGGCGGCAACCAATCGAGCACATCCTTTACTTTGCTCAGGTGTACGGCTATACCTTCGGTGGATAGTACATGCCTGAGAAACCCAACTTGCTTGAGCTAAAATTCAGATTTACTGAATTTGGCGTATAGCTCATCATCGTGGAGTCGTTGTAGCACTGCTCGGAGGTGATGCTTGTGCTCTTCTTCGCCCTTGGACTAAATGAGGATGTCATCAATGAATACTACCACGAATTTTTCGAGGAAGTTCATGAATACTTTGTTCATCATATGCATGAAGAAAGCAGGGGCATTGGTGAGACCAAAGGACATCACTATATATTCATAAAAACCGTACCAAGTAGTGAATGCGGTCTTAGGAATATCTTCCTTTTTAATCTTGAGCTGATGATATCCGGTCCGTAAATCGATCATAGAGAATACCTTAGCCCCACTGAGCTGATCAAACAGATCATCAATCCTTGGTAGCAGATATTTACTTTTGATGGTGACCTCATTCAGTTGGCGGTAATCTACGCACATGCGGAGGCTGCCATCCTTTTTGTCCACGAAAATAGCACGGGATCCCCCATGGTGAAGAGCTGGGACAAATATATCCTTTTTGGAGCAGTTCATAAACTATTTCTTTAGCTCCACTAATTCTGATGAGGGAATCCGGTAATACTTCTTGTATAATGGTGCAGTTCTCGGCACAAGGTCTATTGCAAATTCCAGCTCTGGATCTGGTGGCATGCCTGGCAGTTCTTCTGGAAACACATCAGGGTACTCGCTGACCACAGGAATTAATTCTAGCTCAGCCATAGCGGTGAAAACCAATTCTTGTTTGGGTATATTCTTCTGAGCATAGAATTTGGTAGTCTGCCCATTCAGACTTGTCAAAGTGACTTCTCGTGTTGCGCAGTTTATGCAAACTTGGTATTGGGTCAACCAATTCATACCTAATATAATATCCAACTTTTCAGACTCAATAATTATCACAGAGGTTGGAAAGTAGACACCATTGATATTGATTTCCAGAACACGGCAAACCAGATTGCTCTTGATTAGAGATCCCGGGGTTTGTACAACATATTTTTGCCCAAAAGCGTACAAGGGAATTTGTTTTGGGCAGCAAAACTCCGAGAAATAAAAGAATGGGAAGCCCAGAGTCAAATAAAATTACGGCAGGTATGTCATTAACAGAAAACATACCAATGACGACTTTAGGGTTCTCTTGGGCTTCATCAGCTGAGAGATGATGCATGTGCCCAGTAAAGTTTTGTTGGGTCAGGCATGACTCTATAAAGTTGACTTGTGGCATGAATGGGGCATTCACCTTGTTGTTCTTGGGGCACTGTCTGGCATAATGTTCGTTCTGCCCACAACTGAAGCAAGAATTATTTCGCTGACGCTCCTCGTGCACTGGGCTGGTCACGACATTCTTGACTTGAGTGGTGGTCTTGTTAACATTCTGTTGCCAATTGGGCTTGTATTCCACCTGAGTCTGCTGCCGGGTACGAGCCTTTTGCATAGGTTGCCCATCCTTCTTTGGCTCAAACTTATGCTTGTTATCGTTGTTAATAGGCCTACTATCTGATACAAGCTTGTGCTCCCGTTCAGCGATGAAAGCCTTGTTCACTAGAGTTGGGAAATCTGGGAAATCAAACATACTGAGAGTACACCAGAGTTGCAGATTTAAGCCTCTAAGAAATCTGTCAATCTTCCTTTCTTCGGTGACCACGTCATAAAGGGAGTAACGGGCCAGATGATTAAATTTTAGCAAATACTCACCCACCGACTGACTTCCTTGGATGAGTGCAAGAAATTCACGCTGCTTGATCTTCATAACTCCAGTAGGGATATGATATTTCCGGAACTGATCCTTAAATTTTTCCCAGGTGATTTCTTCATCAGCCGGCCACATGGCTTTTGCATTTTCCCACCATATGGCAGCAACGCCTTCAAGGTAATGGGTTGCAAATGGAACTTTATCATTTTCTTCAGTACAAGCAATCTCAAGCTTTTTCTCAATGGTACGACACCAATCGTCTGCATCCAATGGGTCCACAATCTGACTGAAACTGGGTGGCTTGGTCCTTTGAAAATCTGATAGCTTTGAGTAATGACCGTTCTGATTTCCATTCTATCCAACCATAGCTTGCACACTTCTTAATATTTCAAGCAGATCATTGTTCCTTCTTTCCTCAAACATACGCAGAATTTTCTCATTGGAGGGCGGATTTGGCAGTGGAGGCGGTGGCGGAACGTATGGCCCGGGAGAATGACCTGCCTGTCGTGCGGATCGATGAACAGGAGTTCCCTCACGAACGTTGCTACTGATGCCTCCTCGCGTCATCCTATTGTGGATTTTTCCCAAGACAACGCAATCGAGATGAGAAACATCCAAGAATAAATTTGGGGGAAAGCGAGCAACTAATCCCGGAAGAAAACAATAGAGCGAAGAAAATACGGCGAATAAAGTCCCAACATAATTATACATAGACTCATACATGAGAGATAAACAACATGACAGGTTCAACTACTCTCATACATGCAACGAAACATCATGACTCGTACGGCAACATCTATACATCATCCAGACGACTGCAAATACTCAGAGGTACTACTGCTTTGCTCGTGCTGCGGTGTCCTCCCCTGAAGCGGACTCGGATCCTGAACTGACAAGGTTAACGGAAACCTCTGGGTTAAAGGTAACACAATGACGCTGCCTCGAGGGCTCTCCCTCAGGGGCAGGGGTAGGATGAAGCATCGAGGCTACACGAGTAGTGATAAGTGAAACCCACCCGGCAGGAGTACTGAGAGGGTTCACCGCCGAGGTGCCCGAGCTACTCGGGGGAGTAACCGGTGAAACAGGGGAACTAGAACTTGCTGGAATATAAGGAGTAAATCCCAGTGAAGATGGAGTAGTGGCAGATCTAGTAGTGACCAAAGCAGCGGCAAAAGCAGTGCGGGCACGAGTCAGCTCTCGAGCCAGCTCGTGGATCAATAAATAGCTAGCAGTGACATAACGAGCAAGGTGGCTAGCAACACTATCAGACTCTGGATCAATGATCTAGAAACGGACATGTCCAGTGTGGTGCAGAGAGGGGTAGTAAAAGAAACCTGGGTGGTTCTGCATTCTGACCTCATTGTAGCGAAGGACCTCGAATAACAGCATGTTGGAACATTATTACATTAACAAGGACCTCGAATGCAGCAAACTGGACAGCCTGAGAAGCAGTAGAGGCGTAACCGCTCCAAAAGGTACGGGTGTAAGAGCCGGAATTGGAACTAGTGCGCGGAGTATCCACTCCGTGATACTCGTACACTGAATCGGCTAGACGCTCCCGATACACATGATAGACTAGATCGTCTCCGAGGGGGTATAGCCGACGCCACACGTTGCGAAGGAGGTGCGGTGACGTGTATGGCATCAGCTGCAACTGGCACGGATATGGCACCGAAGCCATCTACACTCACAACCATTAGCAAGTTAGCATAAAACTATAAATCAATTGCATGCAATGCAACAACCAGCTACAATTGCTACCGGAACTCAACTTAAACTCGTATCTAACATCCAGTTAACACGTCGTAGTCTAGCATGACCTACAGTCAGCATGGCTCTGATATCAAGCATTGTGGCACCCCGGGTCAGAGCGACTGGTTTACCCTGCATTGCCAGCCCAGAGACCATCTCTTCGGGCAACACACAACATCTTGGTACAGAAAAACAAAGTCTTTATTGATGCTGGCGAATCAGAGTTTATATTACAACAAATGTCGAGGCCAAGCAGCACGCACGGTGCGGCTGAAAAATATGTACATTATTTAGTGAACATAAAGGGGCCTTGATCATAACAACTACGCGGCAGCGGAACAACGTCATAGCAGAAACTCCATAGCACAGGGACACCGATGTGGACACGATCTAGACTCGAGCGGCGCTCCTTTCCAACGCGACTTTCCTGAAATCTGGCATGACACGCCAGGTCAGTACATTGAATGTACTTGCAAGCTCACAACAGGCATTATCAAAATGACAAACAATATCATGATAATTAACCAGTTATTAATGTAATAATGTTCCAACATGTTGTGATCATGCTCTTGTGATAAACATCCCTGAGAACCGACTTACCAACCGTGATCTTTCTCGGATCACAAACCAACCACCATCGTGGTCTTGACCAGAGTAACTCGTGATCCTTACGGCGATCACAACCACGACCAATATTTGGTCTCGAACATCTCGATGGCCTTTCCGCCATCATTAATAGTGCAAAGTTCATGACTTAGTGTGCAAGTTTATTAAAAAGTGACTCATGGTGGGACCTACTACAAGGTGTCCGTGACCGTGGAGTCGGCTATCAATAGATTATACACTCTGCAGAGGTAGCACACTATACCCACACCATGGAACCCATGGCCTCACACTCCCATTCGGGTGGACCAACGACATTCCAATGAAACCCTTCCATTGCCTTGACACTCTCCTGGACACTCCGACCCAATCCCCAATGGGCTAGTCCTGGGTGGCCCCGTGTCTACCAATGACACAACGACCACCATCATGGCCAAAATGATCCCACTCGGGGTCCCGGCACCATAATCTGAACAATAGGCACACGAGGTTATGCCTGCTCACCGGGCCAGGGTAAGCATGCCCATAACCTTCCCTAGTTGGAGGCAACGACCAGAGGCATGTCAACGGACCGAATCTAGGCCTTCCCACAAAGGCAAATGTGTTGCCTGGGAAAATCTCGATTCAGCGGCACCATGACCTAGTCAACGATATATTCAAGTTGAGTTATGTTCAGGTTCAACTTAAAATGAAAATGACCGGTGTCATAGCATGCCATGAAATGCAATACTACACATGCATCACATATTAACGAAAATGACTGATGTCAGCCATATTCACAGTAAGCATAAGCGTCAACAACCTATATTTCTTTCCTAGACAGGGTAACTCTCACTTTAACAATATATTTCGCCGCAAGTATTATTATTTTCTCATGCAAGAAAATATCTTCGATTAATTTCTCATATGCATAGCAAAATTTACTATCATTACCACAATCAAATCCTAATTTCTTTACCAACCAAGTTAGGCTCAAACATTATGTAAATGGCTAAACAAGCACTTAGCAGAATATTTTCTAGCAAATTTAACTATTTTATTTATGCAAGAAAATAACTTTAAGTAATTACTCATATGCATAAGAAATCATTTTATAATTACCACAAGTAGGCCTTAGCTTTTGTTAACTAACTAAACTAGTTCCAAACATTCTGTAAATCAAGCATAATGACTAACAAATACTTGACAGAATATTAATAACATAATACTTATTTAAATGCATGGATTAATCATTTCATTCAAGTCAGAAAATCATCAATATTGAAATGACACCATGAAAATGTTGTTCTGGCTTGCCTTAGTGCAGATGAGGTTCACAAGCCTTCTGGTGATCCTCAAGACAAGCCTCACCCTCTGAAAATAAATTTAAGCACAAGAAGAAAATATCAAGAACTCTTTTGAAAATCACCAGAAATTCTAGATAGCTCAGAAAAATCTCATTTTTGGTGAGCTGCTAGATTTCTTTGCAAAGAACATAATGCAAAAAGAATCAATTCATTTGGACTTATGGTTGAAGAGTTATAGCTGTTTGAAGCTCTCTGGAAATGGATTGAATTTAAATTTAAATAAAACAGACTAGGGGTGCCGTCGAAGGCGTAAAGCCTCAAGGCGCCACCACTCGTACCGCTTCGCGTGCGTACTGAGTGGCCTACTAGCAGGCCCCGCTAGTCAGGTGAGAAGGAGGGGAGAAGGAAACAGAGGGGGGTCGCGGCTTCGCCGGAGCTCTTGCCGGCGATGAGGGCTCCTTGGCCAAAACGAGAGGGAGGGGTCGAGAGAGGGGGTGGAGGCACACCTTCCCGTACCCGTAGCGTAGCTAGGGCTGGTCGGACAGCGTCGGAATCGACCTCACAAGCGGAGGTAGAAGGCGGTGGTCGCCGGAGATGAGGAAGACGGCGAGCAGAGGCAACTTTAGGGGCTCCAGGGGGACGGGGTGGCTTCACCGGAGAGAGGCGGAGGCCCGGGAAGGATCACCCTAGCCTGGGAGGGGCTGGAGCTACCACGACGACCAGAGGGGATCACCGGCGAGCTCGAGCTCAAGGACGGCGGCCGGCGGCCTACCCGGCCGGGCTATGGTACACGCTTGTGGGGTGTGTGGGAGTGGTGGATGGTGCTCGAGGAGGCTGGGGGCGGCTCCATTTATAGGCCAGCGGAGTGGGGGTGTTCGGGCTCCGCCGGTGGACACCTATCCACGGCGCCCGATGATGATCGGGGTCAGTGAGAGGGGGAGAAGGCGACGCAGCTCACACAGCGACTGTTGGCGAATGGGGACCAGCACAGGAACGAGGAGAAGGCGACGAGCACAGTGAGCACCGCACTGTTGGATTGGCTGTACCATGCCCGTCCTCACTGCGGTGAGCTCCGGTGTCGGCCAGCGCTAGGGGGAGTTAATGGCGTTGAGACGAGGATGGCGGCGAAGTTTGGCACGCTCGGGCAGACGAGGGAAGCGAGCACGCGTGAACAGAGCGCTCGACGGCAGCCAGAGCGTGCCGACAAGCATGCTGGCATCATGGACACGTGTGGTCACCGCGTGAACTCCTCCCTCAGGCCGACCAACGTCCAAAGATCATGTCTGGCTTGATGTTCGTGGTAGTTTTCAGTATTACCACGCTTTGGTTTGGCTCCAGATGCAGTAGAGAAGATTTTACACGCCGGGTAAGTTTCTGATCAGTAACTTTGAGATGTTACTGAGGTCAAATGGCTAGGAGTTGGGGGCTGTGCTTTGGAGGCTAGCCATCATCTACCAAGGTGATGATGCACAAGAAAATTCAGGCACAATGGAGCAGGTAAAATGGTAGTTGCTATAGAAACCACCATTTCTGTCCAAAACAGAAAATATTTTCTGTAGCAAAAATATTCCAAAAAGTGATGAAATATTTTTGCTCAGGAAGGTGCCCTAGGGTTCAAAGAATATTTGGGAATTTTCTCAGATTTTTGTGGGCAAGAAAAATGAGGGTTGCTTTGGAGCTCATTGAACTAGCTAGGGTTTTAGAGAAGAAAAATGAATATTTTTCATTTAAGAAAAATATTCCCAAGATTATTTTGAGGTGGATCAGGAGGGGAATGCTGATTAGAGAGGGGAATGATGCACTTGGGTGAAAGCCAAGGGTACCCAAGTGTTTAAGTCCATCTGAAAAGATTCAAAAACCCCAACTTTCAAAATAAATCCAAATGAAAATCAGGCAAATAAGAGAGGGCAAAAATCAGGCTATCACATTCACATTGCTCTCATTTAGTAGGCGGATGACGCCGGTGGCATGTTCAAACGTGGCTTTCATGGCGTCTTGCGCCCTCGCCCAGCCGGAGATCTGATCCATCTAGCTACGGACGATCGCATGCATGTGCTTGTAGGAGTCCTCGCTTGCCCGCGAGACATTTACCCAGGCCGCCATGGCGCGGGAGCACATCTCTGCTGCATTCATGGTGCGGCGGGACATCTCTTCTGCTTCCGCGGTGCGGCCAGACCAGTCTGCTACATCGACGATGCAGCCGGACCTACATGGTACTTCGGCGGCACGGCAGGACCTCTCTGCTGCTACGGCTGCGTGACGGGACATGTCGGCTACTTTCATGGAGAGGCAAGACAACTCTCGTGCTTCCGCTTCCATGCTTGCCTCTCCCTGATGGCAATCTATCGACCTAGAATTGACGCTGGCCATGGCAGACGCAAGGGAACGATGATGAATGACTTGTTTGTTTTTGTGGATGAGGAGTTGAGGAGGAATGTGCAGTCATCTTGGAGTAGTAGTATTTATAACCAAGTACTATCCGCTCCTAAGTGGGAAACCATTTAGGTTTTGATCTGTGTGAACAAGTTTGCAATTAAATATAGCGTGGTAGTAATTTGGAATGTGATGGGACACAGGCTTGAAATTTATTGATGGTTCTAAGTGCGGCAGTATTCCCGAAAGGCGTAACGTGCGCACGCTTTATCGGCCGCATACGTGGCGTTTGCACCATAGGGTGCACCACAATAGGCAATGTCAGCACACATCTTATTCCAACAACCAAGCGCGCTTGTTATTACCATCGCACACACTTCTTTTAATAAAATGTGTGCTCGTCCAGCGCACACACATTGATCTGTCTAACTGCTTCTGTTTGTTGTGGCTAATTGCAAACAGTTCATCCGTGTGAAGTGTATGCCATCAATCGCGAACACTTTGATCTGGCTGACCGTTTCTGTTATGTTGCCTAATCGCAAATTGTTAATCCTTCTGAAGCATATGCCCTCAATCGCACACACCTTTATCTAGCTGCCCGTTTCTGTTGTCCTCATCACAAACAGTTAATCCGAGTGAACTCTATGTCGTATATCGCAAACGCCTTCATCTGGTTGCCCTTTTCTGTTCTTCTTCCTCATCGCAAATAGTTAATTGAACTGAATTCTATCCCCCGCATCGCACACGCAACTAAAATCTGGAATGTGTTTGATGCATCCATCATCGCAAAAGTTTTGCGCGTTTTTGATGGGTTTTTTACACCACCGTTTGCGATTAATGCATCGCACAAAGTTTCATCGAAGGGTCTCTGGTCGTAGTGCCGCGTTAGCTGCATCCTGCAGTAGTGCATATGCTGTATAATCGCATACACCCTGATCTGATTGACCGTTTCTATTGCATTCCCGAATAGCAAACAATTCATCTGAGCGAACTATATGCCATGTGTCGCACACACAATGATATAGCTGCCTGTTTCTGTTGTTCTTTCTCATCACAAACAGTTCTTATGGATTAGCCGTATGTCATACATCGCACATGGAATTAGAATACGAACCGTGTTTGATGTCTCCGCCATCACAAATGTTTTGCATCTTTTTCGACGGGGTTTGTACATCACCGTTTGTGACTAATGCATCGCACACAGTTTCGTCTAAGGGTCTCTAATCATAGTGTCGCATTAGCGGCATCCTGCAGTAGTGGATGAACGGTCTTAGTGGCACAAACTATAGAAGCAGTATGCGCTTTCAACGAATCCATTCCCAGAATAGGATCAATGCTACATGACTTCAGTACGATGGGAGATACAAGGAATTACAGTCCTTCGATTTCAATGGGGACATTGTTGCAAACTATGGAGGTTCGACATTGGCCTACAGGGGTGTGTACTAATAGCGAAGCATTCATGTCCTCACATTTAATGTCGTCCAAGAATATAGAATCTTCTGACATTAATGAATGCGATGCTCCTATATCAAATAAAATGGATGCTGGTGCTGAATTTATGAGGAGTGTACCCATCATAGTAGCACGCTGGTCTTGAGCTTCATTGAGATCAATATGGTTGGCATGAACACGACCATAAGGCCTGGCATTTTTGCTGCGGGGCCGATTGTTTCGATGTCTAGTTGATGGCAGCGCCAGTTGGTTCTTGCTCTGATTGCATTCCTTGGCACGGTGATCTGGATGACTACACCTGAAGCATAAACCATCATTGGGAGTGGGAGCGGGAGCTTGGGGTGGTGCAGCTGGAAGTCTTGGCTGTCTAGGTGGTAGTGGAGGCAGATGCGGTGCAACATATGACTTCCTTGGAGTAGGTGCATTTGGACGATACATACTGCTTGGAATCCAGATCTTACGCTTCTATGAGGGCTGGCCCGAAGATGAACCAGTGTCACGGTTATGCCTGTGAGAGCCCTGGTATTCCTGCAGACCAGTTTCAACCTGGATGGCTTTGTTCACCAAGGCGGCGAAGTTAGCAAACTCATGCACGAGAAGTGCGAGCTTGATGTCAGCTTGAAGGCCATCGAGGAACTTCTCATGTATGTGCATCAGTTGCAATGTCCTCCTCAGCATAGCGGGCTAATTCCAGAAACTCCTGCTGATAAGCATCCATGGTTTTGTTTCCATAGGTGAGTTTGCGGAACTCGCGCTTCTTCCTATCCATGATTCCCTAAGGAATGAAGCGGGCACAGAAAGCATCCTGGCAATCCGGCCCAGTGATGACCGTTCCAGCAGGTAGTGAGTGTCTGTGGAAGTCCCACCATTGTGCAGCGGCACCCCTCAGATAGTATGCCGCGAAGGGGACATAGCTAGCAGGGTCTACATCACCAGACTCTATCTCAAAGGTGATGTCATGGAGCCAGTCATCAGCATCAAGCGGCCGATTTGAGCTATGGTAGATGTTTGGGTTCAGGCGTGCAAAGTCTTGCAGTGTCACTAGGGCTGGCTGTTGGTTAAGGATGGGGCAAGGAAACCGAGCCATCATTCCTTCCATGAACTAGCGATTCGGCTTGAACTGTTGGATCACACCGGCCATGTAGTCAGGTGGTGGTTGGGCATTTCCACCATGACCATGACTAGCGGGTCTAACCATCCTAATTAACAAAATAGGGGTAGTTTAGCATTTGAGAAATATGCAAAGACAAAGAATCATTCACAATGAAACATGCATAATGAAAGAAATATGATAGATACTACATAGTAGTCGGCATATCTTACAAAAGGGGTCACACATAGAGTTCAGTACAAGGACAAGCAACATAGAAGGCAGCATGCAGGCTCGCGGGGAATGCATCTAATACTAATAAGAAAGCCTACATCAGCCCTAGAAGGAACTACAGACGTAGGTGTAGCCTGACAGCTGGTAGTGACTCATCGAGAAATCACTACAAAAAAAAGACTCATCTGTGACATTTTGGGCTAAACGAATTTTTTTCTGTCATGCTTATGACACTTCTATGACGATAATTGTGAAAAAACCCGATATGATCATAGATGTGATGGGGTCCTACTTCTATGGCAAAAAATCATGACAGAAAATGGGCTTTTCGTCCTGGGCGGGCCGGAAACGCAGTTGCATGACATTCTTTGGGCCGCCCATGACGGAAAAAACCGTGATAAAAGCTAGGGCGAGGAAAATATCGGGGGAGTTCCCGGTTACGGTGGGTGGTCGGGGGCCGAGCGATGCGCGTTTCTCTCGTACGTACGCGCATGTGTGCGTGGCATTGCACTCTAATTGAACTCGAGCGAGGCGTTGGGCTCTAACTGAACCTGAGGATTGCACTGCAGGCTCCGCATTACTAAACCCGAGCGATCGATCAATCCCTTGTTGTTAACTGAACCCAAGTGATTCCTTCGCTACTGCTGCTAACTGAAGTCGATCGATGCTACCTCTAGATGAACAGTGAGCGTTGTTGGGGGGTTTGGATGAACAGTTCCCGACTGGGGGTTGGATGAACATGACCCCGTGGTAGTAGAGGTCGTTGCCACTAGATGAACAGGACCCCGATCGATTGAGCCAGTGGATGAACAGGACCCCGATCGATTGAGCCAGTGGATGAATAGGACCCCGTGGAGGGCTGGATGAACAGGACCCCGTGGAGGGCTGGATGAATAGGAGCCCGTGAAGGGCTGGTTGAACAGTAGCCGGTGGAGGGCTGGATGAATAGTAGCTCGTTGAGGGGTGGTTGAACAGGACCCCGTGGAGAGGGCTGGTTGAACAGTAGCTGGTGGATGAGCGTGCGATGGATCTTGGATGAACAGGAGCCCGTGGATGAACAGTCGCAGGTGGAGGCTGGAGGAGGTTGACGATGGATGAATAGGAGCCCGTGGAGGCAGTCGACAGTGGATGAACAGTAGCCCGTGGAGGCAGTCGACGGTGGAGATGAACAATATCCCGTGGAGTCCCGTTTTGTGGTACGCCACACTCCTCCCGATGAACAGGACCCCCGTCTCGACCGTAGCGCTCCAACACAAGTCCATTTCCTCCGTTTTGTGGTACGCCACACCCCTCCCGATCAATAGGACCCTGTTTCCACGGTAGGAGGTCCATTTACTCCGTTTTGCAGTATGCCAGACCCCTCCCGATGACCAGAATCCCGTTTCGACCATGGCTGGTCGAACCCAAGGCCGTTTCCTCCATTCTGTGGTACACCAGGCCTCGTTTCCATCGGCTGGTCCATCCAAGCCGGCATTGCTCCCGATGAACATCACGTGTTCCATTGCCTCCCAATGAACACAACGCATTCCGTTGCATCCCCATGAACACAACGACGACGCAGTTTCTCCGTTCCGCCCCAGCCGTGTACAGGAGCCCTGGCCATACGTATGCGCGAGTAGGCATTTGAGACCCTGCTTGTATGTACGTATGTGGTTGTATTTACTTTCTTGCATCCTGGCCGCTATATGTATGTGTACAAGCTATGTGCGCGCCTCTACTACAGCACGTGCATGCCTCTACTATGACACGTGCCCTTCCTTACACGGCCACGGTTCATTGCTGCATCCTGCAGACAGACCGATCGTATGTACGCACACATTCGCGACCAGAATGACAATGCTACGTACGCTTCGATCAGGTGGGTCCCGACTATTAGGCACTTCCTTGCATGCGACGATGTAGCTGGTGGGTCCCAACAGTCAGGGGGAAAATCATTATTTTTTGCCCATAATATGGACGCACTTCCTTGCGTGCGAAGATGTAGCTGGTGGGTCCCAACAGTCAGGGGGAAACGTTTTTTTTTCATAAAATATGGTGGCCCATCCGGTGGGTCCCTGCTGTCAGGTGGAGGAATCATTATTTTGTGCGTAATAAGGAGGCATTTCCTTGTGTGCGGCCGTGGACCCAGTTATCAGCCTCTCCACGTATAGTCCATGTCCGATGGATGTCATTCGTTGACCATGACACCCCGAGAGCACCAGGAAGGGAACGACACGGAGCCGGGGAAGACTCGGCAATGGTTGCCCACGAGGTGGGGAGTACAAGGGTTTACTGGTCTGGCTGCCGTCGCCGGAAAATAACAAGAGGTGTGGATGAGTAGAGGAATGGCCTGGCCAACAATGGAGTAGGGTGGGGCGGTGCGGCCTGTGCGGCAGCACAGCCGGCCACGGGAGGCGGGAGCAAGCAGTCCCACTGGCGCTGGTTTGGGAGGCTGGAGCAAGAAGACCAGAGGTTGAAGAAGCACTACGGTCATTGGACGGACATCGTACGGTCTCTGTAGCTAGAATCGTTTATATTGACTAAGTTGACAAAGCCCTTGGTACGCGTCAACTTAGTAGGCCCACAGGTCAGCCTCCAAAACGGTGCACCCCAGATCTCAGGGAAGGAATCATTTTTTGGGCGGCTGAAGCTAGAATATCCGAGATTGAAGAAGAAGCACGACATCCGTTGGATGGACATCCAACGGACCACTGTTGCTAGAACCGTGTGTTGACTATAAGTTGACAAAGCCTTGCATACGCGTCAACTTACTTTTTTTAAGGGGATGTGTCAACTTATTAGGCACACTAGTGTGTGGCAGAGAACTTATAGCCCATTTGCGATTTGCAAGAATGTACTGCCCATTTTTGAATTCTAATGGAATTTAGTACAGCCCATTTACAGTTTGTTAAAACTACATCCCATTTTCTAGCTAGGACAATGATTAATAATTTCAACCAACAGTTCAAAACAGAATTCAATAAAATTTACCACATTTTTTATGGGATCCAAAATATTTTTATCCCGAAATTTCTAGTCAGATTAAATACAATTTCAATATAAATTTGTATTACATAAAAATTCCAACAAAACATTGCGCGTGCAACAATTAATTAAATTAAAATTTTGAAAATCCAAAAAAATATAAACTAATTACGTGTTTGGTGCATTTTTTTATAGTTACTGCCCAGTTTTTATAATATCATCCCATTTATTATTTCTTAAAGCTCATTTCCTTCTTAAGCCTAATGCATCCCTCCTTGGAAAGATTTGCAGCCCAACAGGGCAGAGAATAACAAGTTGACCTTGCGTGGGTATTCCTCAAAAAAAGTATAGTTGGGCTAGCCATTTTTAGCTTGAAAAAAATTAATATCTAGGCTGGATATCTAGCCTGGGCTAGATGGGCCATAGCCCTCCCAGTTAATACCTTGCTCTCCTCTGAACAACAACGAAAACATCACTCAAGAAAAACTCTGCAGTGCTCACACCTCAAGAAAACAAATACTGCTTGAGCTGCTTGGTCCCAGCTGTCGGCCGCTCCTTGTGCAATTATCTCGTTTATTGACTACATAGGTTGACAATGGTGTAGGACCGTGATGTCAAGAAACCAGGAGGAAGCAAAAAATATTATATGTATATAATAAGGAGGCACTTGCATACGTGTGGCTATGGCCCTGGTGGGTCCCGACTATCATCCTCTCCAAGTAAAGTCATCTACTAATTCCTCATGTCCGTCGACCAAGTTGACAATGCGAGACGTCGGCGCCACGGCGAGCGCAACAAGTCAAAGGACGACGAAGAGGGCCTCACGGGCCCTATGGATGGTCTTATATAGTGCCCGCTACTCATTCGGGAAGCCGGGATCATAGGGCCACATGTCCGCGACGGCATTTCGTTCGCTTGTTCACCGGTGCTCGTTGAGGAGACGGAGCTTGCAACACAGGTCCTCATGCGCTGGTAGATCTTCCGCCATTAGGGCGTCGAAGTGCGTCTGCACCTGCTCTATGGTGAACACAGCATGAACCGGCTTGGTAGTGATGCCGGCTCCTGGTCGGAAGCTACGTCCATCGTCTGATTGTCGATGCTCAGCTCGGCGAGCTCGCTGGCGAGCCAGGGTGTCCGGCTGTTGGCCTGACCCGCTGCCAAGCACAAGTCTGACTGTCATGGCCTACCCTGACCGCCTCCCTCGCCCGCGTGCGCTTTCCCCCCGAAACTGTCAGCACCGCCCGCCCCGCTTCCTGGTGCAGGCGATTGCTCCGCCTTCAAATAACACAAGTGCCGTCCATCCGTCCATCTACCGCCCACATTAATGATACGCGGTTGCCGAGGCGGCTGCTCCAGCACCACACGTGCGTCGCTCCGCCCCCACCATTACTATATAAACTATTGCGCCAGCAATAGCCGCAGTCATCCGCCTCCGTTCCCTTTCTCCTGTCCACACCACTACTTCCCACCATGGCTTCCTCGCGCTCCAGCGCTCTTTGAGATGGGCGGACTATGGACCACAACGAGATGGTGGCCATTGTTGCCGACTGGCTGGCCGGCAGGCAGCCGGAGGACGACGACGTCCCAATGGATAACATGGTAGTCGACGATCCGGCGCCAACCCCCTCCTCCGCGCCATCCTTGCCAGTACATTGCACCATGACCATTGGCGAGGCCCGTGCCCAATACATGGACATGGTGAGGCAGAAGCATGACGAGCAGTTCCAGGAGGCACGGGCCGACGCCGCCCACAACCACCATCTCCTCCAGGAGCTCCTGCAGGCGGAGGAGCAGATCGCCTCGGAGCAGGCAGAGCAGGAGGCGCTGCTCGACTCGTACCGCTCCACCTACGAGGGCCGCCTCGAGCGCTGGCAGTACTGCATGCAGGGTGGCGGAGGCTGCGGCCGCCTACAAAGAGGGTGATGAAGTGGGCGAGGCACTGTTTGGCAAGACCGAGGACGAGGTAGAGGACAATGCCGGCTCTGACGAGTCCCCGCTCCGCTAGCATCGACGAGGCCCTGCTCCGTCGAGGCCCCGCGGCGCCAACAATGATGCAGAGGACACCGTTGGCTCCACCGAGGCCCCGCCCCGCTGGCACCGAGGCGGAGGACCTCGCCGGCTTCAGCGAGGCCCTACTCCGCCGAGGCCCTGCCCCGCCAACAACGACGTAGAGGACATCACTGGCTCAGCCGAGGCCCCACCTCGCCGACAATGAGGGGGAGGATTTCCCCCGCTCCGCCAAGGCACCGCCCTGCTGGCAACGAGACAGAGGACATCGCCGGCTCTGTCGAGGCCCCGCCCCGCTGACAACGAGGCTGCGCCACACAGAAAACGAGGAAGAGTAGAACACGGTAGGTCGCCGCCACTCGGGTCCAAGTAAGGCCACCGCTGCTACCCTCCGACTGAAGCCAAGCTAGGTGGGTTGACCATTGACGGCCGATTAGTGCGGCGACATGGAGTCAGAGAGCTATGTTGGAGAAGGACACTGCTTCAGTTACTTAACTGCTGGTGCAGTTGGGTCACTGACACGTGGGCCCAACATGCATCTGGGCCACATGTCAGTTACGCAACTGCAACTGCAGTTAAGTCACTGAAGCTCAGTCCGCTGGAGAATAAGCTTCTGTTCGGCACAGCCGAACATAGGTGGGTAGATTCGGTTAATTAATTATACCTCCAGCGCACCCCTTTTTAGTTGAAGAATGTATGAAATGTAATGAAATCGGCATGTTTATATGAAATCCGACCATGTATGAATTAATTTAGTTCAATTAGTTCAAATTCTTGTATCAACGGCATTGGATGAACATGCAAAACAATACGTACTAGGATTATTCCCAGGGTGATCACCTCGTTTGCATCAGTTTTACATGTACTCCATTCGGTCCTTTTTAGTCTGTATAAAAGTTTTGTCTACAGTCAAAGTATCTCTACTTTGACCAATCTTTTAGAAAAAAGTATGAACATTCACAATGTAAAATCAGCTGACTTGAAAGAAATCTAATGTGGGAAGTAAAAAGGAACAGAGGGAGTACAAAGAGTTTGAGCTGCTTTTTAGCGTTCCTGTACATTGCAATCAAACACACGAGCATGTTAATTCATAGAGAACATTCAAAACAATCGATGATTATGCATCTCAGCGATTCACATGTCAGAGCCAATATTTAGTTCACAACTAAAAAATAAAGAAAAATCGATCGATGCTACTGACAGCAAAGGGCGTCCCATTCGAAAATATCAAACGCATGTCTTCTTGCTAACATCAGTGAGCAAAATTTGACAAGGTTGTCCCATTCCAGAATGTCAAATGTGTGTTGTTTTGCGTACATCAATGAGCAAACTTTGACAAGGTTTTCCCATTCCAAAATATCAAATGCCTACGATTGTGGATTGGGCAGGGTTTGCCATCAGTTTGGACACTGACATGGCACCTCGTGCTAAATAAACCGGCTGTTCTTTTTGTGAAGTTCCACCAAAATCAACCAAATTTGCGCGTAGCTTGTATGGTTTCGCCTTTATATGTTGCAATGCCTTGAACATATCGGAACCTCCTTTCTTGTGGTGGAAATGAATGGTTTGATGTATTCATGAACATTTTATGCAGTTCCCATTGAAATCAAGCTGAGCACCCCTGTTTGCACAAATACAAAATAAGTGATTAGTATAAACCAAACCAAATTGTACTACGAATTGACAGTTTAAACAGGCACCTACATGGTCCATGCAGAGCACACTTTAAAAAAATTGAACTCACGGGAAAGAATCCTAGAACAACATTTTACTTGCGCATCACAGCAAAATAGATTTAGATCTGTCAGTCCTTCCGAGCTGAAGTTAGTTTGGTCTTGTGGGGAGTAATGTAACCATCCTTTAACTGCTCCTTCTGATGAGAAGATAGACAGGGCTTCTTCATCCTGGCATAATCGCAACTAGTCACTTCACGTACTCCATATTCTTTTTCAGAGGAGGATTATCCTGTTGTGCAAAGATAAGAGGACAACTAAATGCTAGCATCCCTGTTTGCTCAAAAAAGGAAAGGAAATATTTAAAACAGCACAGATGAAGCACTTCTCAAGGACAATACCACTTTCTCATTACAGTATCTAAACAGTAGCACAACACCAATAGAGATGACAAATCTCAATCATAGGGATCAAATCCGTGGGGAGTAACAACCTTTGTTAGGAGGCTTATTGTGTAGAGCATACAGACCAAGCACGTCTCCGGAACAATCTGTTGTTATCTACTGTGGTTGCCATGCTTACTATATACTCCTCAATTAGTTTAATGTTTCCAACATCTTCTTGTGCAGTTCCACTAAAATATATGGTATCTTCAAAGAAGATCCCTGTTTGCACAAGTAGAGATAATTACATATTACATTAAGAGTGGCATAAAATCAGTGGCAAAACAATTGCTCGTTCTAGTCATAGCAATAAATTAAGATGCAAAACTATATCATTACTTGTTTCATCACAGTTCCAGTGCTTCATTATAGCACCGAGAGTTGATTTTTGTTTTTCTTCCGCTTGTTCTTCCCCTTCATCACTTGGTTCAATAACAGACAAGCTTCGCCTTCAATGTAAGATTTGGCATGTCAATTAGGGAGCACAAGTATAGCACTAAACAATGACATTAATTTTCTGATGAAAGTGGCCAAATACAGGCCAAAAGTTGTGCAATATCTTTATCTTAGCTCAATGGGATATTATGGTGCACATACAGATTGGAAGTCTTGTCTCCATTTGTGCAGTTCACTAAAATGAAGCAACATTACTGTACAAGTAGCACAACATATGAAAGCACACTGCACAATCATGTGAAAGAAGGCTAGTACTGACCTCTCATGACGCGGAATTCGAACAACTCACAAGAAGAAGATTTGAACCAAATTTGCCAACATGGATATGAAGTAAGATCTCCTCTTGTGCAGTTCCACTAAGATCAAGCAATCAAGCAACATTGTCGGTGTGACATTTTGGTTGAACTGCACAAAACACTCTTAAAATAAAAGTGTTTTGTGCATCGCCACAAAAGGTCACAATAGCAACGAGGTGAAGTAGAAAACCCTGTTTACACAGAGGTGCAAAGGAAACAACAAGTGGTCAATAACGGTGGATGACACAGAAGCCAACAAAAAGAAGCATCTAACTTATCTAATTGGGAAATAAAGCAAGACAGTAGCATTTCTCAAATGGTGGTATT
This sequence comes from Triticum monococcum, assembly GCA_034509565.1. Classification (NCBI taxonomy): domain Eukaryota; kingdom Viridiplantae; phylum Streptophyta; class Magnoliopsida; order Poales; family Poaceae; genus Triticum; species Triticum monococcum. The sequence continues at coordinate 415,247,111 of CM067844.1, forward strand.
GATTCATATTAACAGAGAGATTATATTAACAATAAAATTCGTTAAACATGTAATTTGCTTCTAACTGTGGCATTGCATCAATTTTCCAGCAGCATTATTAGCGGGTGTTTGTTTATATGGACTTTTTGTTGTAGGGACTAAAAAAAGTCCCTTTCCGTCCCATCTAAACCAAACAAGAGGGACTTTTAGGGACTAAAAGTGGGCATTTGGGACTAAAGAAAGAAGACCCCGAGGGAGAGTCTTTTGGGGACTTTTTCCAATAGTTGCCCCTGCCCCGCATCGCACCTTATCTGTATTAGTTAACCTCTAGTCCATGTATAGTCCTTGGAACCAAGCAGGTAGGACTAGGGACTTTTTAGTTGGGACTAAAAAAAGTTCTAGGACTTTCTATCCAAACAGGGCCTTAGATTAACAATAGCTAAAGAGTTGCACGGGACAATGGACTCACCATCACCATCTACATCTACCGATGTATGAAGGGTGATGCACAGTCTATTGAAACAAAGAACAAACAACCAAGGAGCATATTTGTGTTGGTCCCAGTTTTGTTATCTTTAGACACCTTTCCCTATGTGAGCGTAGCAAATCTACTCCTGCTGAAACTCTACAGCCTTGTCCCCCAAAACAAAAAGATCAGTTTGTTACAGATGTGCGTACTGCGTTTGTCATTGTTTTGCCTTTTCGACCAACATAGGTGCTGGATAGCCAGTCTGTATTAGTACTGTCCCCCTTCCTTTCCTCTTTGAACCACGTCCTAGATTCATTCTATACAACTTTCCCCACAACTTTCCCCCTTCCTTTCCTCTTTGAACCACATCCTAGATTCATGCTATACAACTTTCCCCACTACTTTCCCCCTTCCTTTCCTTTTTGAATGACGTCCTAGATTCATGCGATACAACTTTCCCCACTACTTCCCCCCATTCCTTTCCTCTTTGAACCACATCCTAGATTCATGCTATACAACTTTCCCCACTACTTTCCTGTTTGATCCAACACCAAGATTCGAGTGCAGAAGCGCAAAAAGCCCACATGCAGCTAGAGCAATGCATGTGGAATAAGTAAATTATACCTTAAGGTTATTGGGGTGTGGTTCGGTGGGCGGCCGAAGGAAGAAGCCATCGGAGGCCCTCCTGTGCCACCGCTGGGTGAAAGAGAATAGATGCGCCGGTACTGGATTCCCTCCCTCACCGACGATGCTACCTCTTGAGCACTGCGTTGGTTTTCCCTTGAAGAGGAAAGGGTGATGCAGCAAAGTAGCGTAAGTATTTCCCTCAACTTTTGAGAACCAAGGTATCAATCCAGTAGGAGGCTACGTGCGAGTCCCTCGCACCTACACAACACAAATAAATCCTCACAACCAACGCGATAAGGGGTTGTCAATCCCTACACGGTCACTTACGAGAGTGAGATCTGATAGATATGATAAGATAACATTTTTGGTATTTTTAAGATTGTCGGTGTCAAAACCGGCGGATCTCGGGTAGGGGGTTCCGAACTGTGCGTCTAAGGCGGATGGTAACAGGAGGCAGGGGACATGATGTTTTACCCAGGTTCGGGCCCTCTTGATGGAGGTAAAACCCTACGTCCTGCTTGATTATTCTTGATAATATGAGTAGTACAAGAGTTGATCTACCACGAGATCAGAGAGGCTAAACCCTAGAAGCTAACCTATGGTATGATTGTTTGTTGTCCTACGGACTAAAACCCTCCGGTTTATATAGACACCGGAGGGGGCTAGGGTTACACAAGGTCGGTTAGAAAGGAGGAGATATACATATCCGTATTGCCTAGCTTGCCTTCCACGCCAAGTAGAGTCCCATCCAGACATGGGACGAAGTCTTCAATCTCGTATATTCATAGTCCAGCAGTCCGGCCAAAGGATATAGTCCGGCTATCCGGAGACCCCCTAATCCAGGACTCCCTCAGTAGCCCCTGAACCAGGCTTCAATGACGATGAGTCTGGGGCGCAGTGTTCTCTTCGGCATTGCAAGGCGGGTTCCTTCTCCGAATACACCACGGAAGAGTTTGAATACAAGGATAGTATCTGACCCTACAAAATAAGTTCCACATACCACCGTAGAGAGAATAATATTTCCACAAATCTAATCTGCTGACACGTTTTGGCAGCGTGACATCATGCCATGGCCCGGTAATTATTCGAACCGTTTTTCTTTAACCAGCCCCGCACATAATGTGAGGCGGTTTCTTGACACGTCTTGTCAAAGCAGAGATCATGTCCCCCTTATTATGGGATTCTCATCAATACGGGTGTGGGTAACCCAACCACACCTAGGACTCCTAGATTTTAGGCAAGTCCCAAACGACCACGAGGAGGACGCATGATATTCACCCTCTTTATAAAGGGACAAGGCTTTTACTTTTTTTCCTCCCGTGCTCAATCGAATCCTTCCCCCGCCTCGAGTTCTAACACCCGAAGCCAAGGTCAGGTGCTTCAGACCTTCAATCATGTCCAGATCCAGCCTTCAAGGCCGGTGGGTGCCTTCCTCCATCATGTAGGAGGACATCAAGAAGTTGAGGGACGCTAGATATCTGACCGACGAAATTTCGCACAGGCTGCCCGCCTAAGGGCAGGTCGTCCCTACTCCTGAACCCAATGAGAGCGTTGTGTTCATCTCCCACTTCCTCCAAGGACTAGGCCTCGCTCTAGATCCCTTTGTTAGGGGTCTCATGTACTATTACGGGTTGGATTTTCACGATCTAGCCCCGGATTCCCTTCTTCACATCTCCTCATTTATTGTCGTGTGTGAGGGCTTCCTCCGCATTACCCCTCACTTCGGCCTGTGGCTCAAGACCTTCGATGTGAAGCCGAAGATGGTCGAGGGGCAGTACGCAGCATGCGGAGGTGCTTTAATAAGCAAGATTGCTGACGCTCCATGGCCAAAGGGTTCCTTTCTAGAGGTGTTCGGATTGTGGCAACGGGAGTGGTTTTTCGTCACAGCTCCTCGAAGTGACAAGTGGGTAGCTGCCCCCACCTTTCTCTCGGGCCCTCCACCACAACTGATGTCATGGATCAGCAGGGGGTTGAGCTGGGGTCCAGCCAAGGACGTGCCAATACTGCAGAGTCGTATCCGAGATCTCTTCGAGGGAGATTTCAGTCTGGTTATGGTAATGCAAGTTATGCTGGTCCGTCGAGTCCAGCCTTGCAAACGCCGGCCCCTCTGCATGTGGGAATTCAACCCGGAAGGACCGCGCACTATTCAGAATTTCCTCGGCATGACGCACAAGGAGATGTACAAGTCGTTCTTCGGACCCCAAATAGAGTGTCCAAACACTACCAAGGACGTGGGCCTGAGCAGCAACCGCATCGTTGCCCAAGTAAGTAATCCCATGGCCGAACACACTATCCTTTTATTTATCATGACATCATTCTGAAGAATCCCTCTTTGACTAGGACTGGATAACAAAGGCGAAGATGATCCGGTGTTCGGCCCCCCTTCCTGAAGGCTTGGACAATCTGGTGCTGGAAAAGATGCTCGAGCCAGCACCTTGCCTGGTGCCCTCAAAGGAAGATTAAGTGGGGAATAAAGAGGGCGAAAGCGGGCCTCCCTCGCTACCTATTCCAACCGAGGGAATGAGCGCCTATGCGAGGGAGGATAACCAAGGGGAAGAATCTGACATTCTCTCTCCCCGGGGAAGAAAGAGGTCTACCTCTGAAGATCCGGAAACTAAGGTTTCCAAACGGGAGAAGAAATCTCCGCCAGAGGGACCTGCCTTGGAGGGTACTCTTGCCACACAATGTCCGCGCGGGGATCAGCCCTCTACCGAGAAGTAAGTAAAAGGGTATTCAATAACAAAAATATCTTGCTCTATTTTTGAGGAAAATAATCGAAGCATTTGCAGTTCGGATCTTAGCCCTTCTCAGCTGAGCTCGTCTTCGGGGGATCTTCTTCCGGAGATGATGGAGAGCGAAATGCCTCCCCCTGAGGTGTCGTCGCGGAGGGCTTCTCCTGATCCGGCAAGGCCAGAAGGTAAGCCTATGGCCACCCGAAGTCCTCTGTGTCCGGCTCTCGAAGAGAGCAATCAAAAGAGTCTGGCACCGTCTGGTGTGCGATCGGATGTACAGAGGGATCTGCTGGAGAAAGCGGCTATCTGAGAAGAGCACCGCACATTGATGGGTACGGTGATTGAAAGGATTTCGTCCGCCGAAAGCGGGCTGCATGAAGCCTTTATGAGTCTATTGACGGGTTTTGAGGTACGTGAAATGATGTACATTTTTGAAAGTACCGCACATTTTTAGATGTGCCCTGTGTAGATAGTAGCCCCTGAGACTCTGGTTGTCGTCGAAAACGGCGGCAAACAGAGGATCATAGTCCCAGGTAATAACCAGACTGCCTTTATGTGCAGGTGGTGGAGGCTCTGGTGGCTAGCTGGACTGATGGGTACGCCGAACTAAAGCGGTAGCTGGATGCGGCAGATGCCGACATTGTGCTTGTCAGTGATTTTTCTAGCGATTGTCACATAATAAGAGCGTCCTGATGCCAGCATCTTTAATATGTTTGTGACTACAGATGGAGCAGCCACCATGGAGACCCTTCGGGCGGAGCTTGCCCAAGCCAAGGAGCAAGCCAGGAGTAGCAATGCGGCCGCTTTACAGGCGGCCGGAGAGTTAAGGGCCGAACAGGCCGCACATTGCGAGAGCAAAGAAAAAATTGCCAAGATGACCGTGGAGTTAAAAGATGCTGCTGACCGTTACTGGCTTCTTAAAGAGGAAAACCAGGCGAAAGCGACAGACCTGGAGAAGGCCCGGGTGGCTACCAAGGAAGCCCGCTCCAAAATTAGAGCGACGAAGGAGGTGCTAAATCAGGCTGCAGATATCGTGTCTGGGAAGCCTTTCTTGTTGCGGACTAAGTTCGGAGATCCAAAGTATGCTCCTCTGGACCAGCTATGGAGTTCTGCGAACGCGTACATGGATTTGGCTGCCAGCGCTGCTGATGTCGCCGAGTACTAAAAGGATCAAAAAGGTCCCGAAGTGGAGAAGCTGTTCTGGTCACAGTTTCGCGCTCCAGTCCATCCGCTGCTGCTGAATGAGCGATTGACCGGTTGGGCCGAGCTCCATAGATTATCCGGACTGGCCATGAGGTCCGTTGTGGATCATTTGTGGCTAGGAGGGCCAAAGCCGAATAGTTAGTTTAGCTTAGTGCAACAATTCCTTGGCGTTGTGCCACGCATCGATCCTGTGAAGAGGTCGACATGCATAGAAGGCTCGCGGATGGCCCTTGCCCGTGTCAAAACATACTGGGCAGAGATGTATGCCACCACTGTTGCGGCACAGGGTTCGGCCATAGGCCGAGTGGCTGCCGAGCACTAGTTTGAAGAAGTTCTTGAAGGCGCTCGTTCAATAGAGGCTCAGTGCTCGAAGAATATTATGTTTGAGTGACATGTATTCCCATTGTAAAAACAATGTTTTATTGAATTTATCAAGGCTGTATTTATACTTTTGCCCAAAAGTGCTATGATGCCTCCTGTGCGGCCATTTATGTATATATGTATATAACCTGAAAGATTGCAGTCGTCGGCTTCAGCCCCCACGCATAGAATGCGGGGGTGTTCGCAGAAGATGCATGTTCACACTTGATCCAACATCTTGGTCCATTGAGGAGGTGATAGCGCAGCGAATTAGGCAACCGGACTATAATGCTTTAACACTTTCACTTTGCCAGAGGAGTTTGACAGTGGGGCTACTATATAGCCCCTGGTGGCTTCGCACTCATCCGAATTCGGGGTGCGTACATGCCTGGCCAGGAAACGGCCCTTCGTTAAAGCAGAGGAATCCCAAAGATTCCGCTAGGTCATCGAGTGGTTGACCAGTCTCACGCTATATCATGACAGTCAGTTTTCGGCTTTCTCTACTGAGCTGCTCGTCCGGATGAACCAGGGCACAATGACAGTAGTTCTCCTTGTGCCACCTTAGCCGATAGAGCGGAACGTAAGTAAGCAAAACACAGGAGCCGGGAAAACCCAACATTTGAACAAAGACATGATTCGGAGCTGATGCATATAAGGCCAAACTCACGACGTCGAACACTCCCTAAGGTATTCGGTCTTTATGATGTAAACCGGTCCTAAACAGTGCCCTTTGTAATAAGCCCCTAGTGTCCAGGTACGTGCAATATTCTGATGTGGCCACATGCCAATACATCAGCATCCTTCTCAATTGTACTGAGAATCCGAGGGATGTGTATCAACAAGAGACAGTAAAAAGGTTTACGTAGGGTCTTAATCTAAAAAGAATCCTTGGAACGGGTCCCTGCTGCACGTCTACGGCTGTGTCTCCGTTGTGCCGTATTTTGGACGGGTGTAGCATGATGGTCATCTGAAAAAGAGACGAACTTAATTGACGAGTTGCCGTGCAAAAGGTAAGTTATACTAAATAAACAATATATAGTTCAAAATGAGTAATGTTGAGCCTGATTGCCACTTCTGCGCGCACGTTGAGCCCCCTGTATCAATTACATATAGCTGTACCGGACTCATCCAACCGTGTCCGTGGTCTTAACGACCTGTCAGATGCTTTAGTTGGTGAGGCCGTTTAGTGTGCGGCTGCCAAGGCAGCCGCACGGTCTTCCGCGAGCAAGGAGCGCTCAATATTTCCATTTACTGTAATGATGCCATGTGGACCGTGCATCTTAAGCATGAGGGAAGCGTAATGGTATTGCATTAAAGAGAGCGAAAGCTTCGCGTCCAAGTAGTGCTTGATAGCCACTTTGGAACAGAGCGATGTGGAAGGTTAAATTTTCACTGCGGAAGTTATCGGGGAAGCCAAAGATAACCTCTAGTAGCAGGGAGCCCGTGCAATGGGCCTCTAGGCCTGGCGTTACTCCTTTAAAGGTAGTATTGCTGCGGCTAATTTTTGTTGGGTCTATCCCCATTTTGCGGACTGTGTCCTGATATATCAGGTTTAAACTACTGCCGCCGTCCATCAGGACTCGTGTGAAGTGGTATCCGTCAATTATTGGATCTAATACCAAGGTAGCCCATCCTGCACGCCGGATACTTGCCGAGTAATCCCGATGGTCGAAGGTGATCGGTTTGGACGACTAGTGGCAGAATTCCGTGGTGATAAGCCCCGGAGCATGTTTCTCTAGGGGTGCCGCTTTGTTTCTCCCCTTTATCACGTGTAACACGTTGACTGTTTTGACTTCTGGTGGGAATTTCTTCTATTCCCAAGTGCTTTGCTTGCTAGGCTCGTCCTCGTCTTCGCTTGCTGTGTCCTACCCCTTGTGTTCGGCGTTGAGCTTGCCGGACAGCTTGAAGACCCAACATTCTCTATGGGTATGATTTGCAGGTTTATCAGGGGTGCTATGGATCTAACATATTTGGTCCAGAATCTTGTTTAGGCTGGATAGTTCGTCTTTGTTGCCTTAGGAGGGCAGCTTTTGCTGACCTGGCCGAGAGCTTCTGAATCCGGCGTTTACGGCCGTGCTCTTCGGGCTATCTTATTTATTTCGGCGCTTGTTTTTGCTGCTTCGTGATTTCCCATTTTCGTCCCTGACTTCGGATGTACTTGGGTCGCTGGTGCTAAATCGGGCTAACCAGCTGTCCTCACCCGCGCAAAAGCGGGTCATGAGTCTTGTTAATGTTGCCATTGTTCTCTGCTTTTCTTGGCCGAGGTGTCTGGCAAGCCATTCGTCTCGAATGTTGTGCTTGAAAGCTGCTAAGGCTTCGGCGTTCGGGCAGTCGACTATTTGGTTCTTTTTAGTGAGGAACCTGTTCCAAAGCTTTCGGGCTGACTCTCCGGGCTGTTGAGTTATATGACTTAAATCGTCTGCATCCGGTGGTCGGACATAGGTCCATTGAAAATTTACCCGAAAGGCGTTTTCGAGCTCTTCCCAGCTTCCAATGGAGTTTTCGGGGAGGCTTTTAAGCCAGTGCCGAGCTGGCCCTTTGAGCTTGGGTGGTAAGTACTTGATGGTGTGGAGATCGTCTCCCCGAGCCATATGGATATGGAGGATGTAGTCCTCAATCTAGACCCCAGGGTCTGTTGTTCCGTCGTACGCCTCTATGTTTACGGGTTTGAATCCCTCTGGCAATTCATGGTCCAGCACCTCATCGCTGAAACATAGGGGGTGTGCGGCACCCCTGTATTTGGGTGTACCATGGTGTTCGGATGTTTGTTGTGTTGCATTGCATGCTGGAGCGCGCTTGCGTGGCCCGTATATGGATCTGGTTGCGTCGTCTTTTTCATGCGAGCCCTCGCGTGGATTGCATAGTGGCTTATGTGTGACGTCGTTTGCCGCTCTATGCTGGCCACGAGGTCGTCTATCCGACCAGATGGCCGTTTTAATTTTTGGTTGCGGAGGATCTAAGGCCTCCTCATCGAATTCTGGTAGAAACTTTCGCTTCAGGTAGCTCTTGGTGTGGCGATTACTGTCGTACTTCGTTGCAGTGTTGAGTACTTCACTCCATCTGATTTTGAGTGTGTCTTGTGCATCCCTGAGCCTTTGCTTCTGCTTTTTCAGACTCCTCGCAGTGGCAACCAGCCTTTGATGGGCATTCTGTTGCTCCGGGTGCCTGTCCGATGTGATGTTGTCCGGACTGTTATCTTCGACGGGGTCGGGTTGTTCGGTTTGATTCTCCGTGTTGCCCTGGTCGGGCGATGGTTCACCCTGATCTATCGCTGGGTCTATATGATCGTTGTTTCTGCCGAGGCGGGATTTGGAGCGGCGCTTACGCCGCCGCTTTGACTGCTTCTCGAGGGAACAACCCTTTGTTGTGTCCTTCCGTTCCTCGTCGTCGTTTTCTTTGGGTGTGTCCACCATGTATACATCATATGATGAAGTGGGCGTCCAATGCCCTGTGGGCAGTGATTCTTGTTCGCCTCCTGCATCGTCGTCCATACCGTCAATGTCTTCGGAGTCGAAGTCGAGCATGTTGGTCAAATCGTCGACAGTGGCTACTAAGTGGGTGGTGGGTGGGTGGCGAATTTCTTCGTCATCCGCATCCCAATCCTGCCAAACATAGTTCGGCCAGGACTCTCCTGACAAGGAGAGAGACCTTGATTAGTTCAGTATGTCGCCGAAGGGTGAGTGCTGACAGATATCCACAGAGGTGAACTCCATGATTGGCGCCCAGTCGGATTCGATAGGCACGGGCGCAGCCGATTCGGAGACCGTGGCCGGGGAAGAATCCGGTAGTTCATCACGGCTCCCGTGAAGGGTAAGGTCGATATTTGGCTCGATCGCCGCTGAGAATACGGCCTCCGTGGCGGGGTCTATCCACCCGTCCATGGATGGCGCAATTGGCTCCGAATTGAGGGTCGAAGCGGTTGCCGGTGCGATCTCCTGAACACTGTCCGACAGCAGAGCTAAATCATGCTCATCATGACCGTGCGGCGCACTTGGCAGGGGCTCGAATCCGTGGAAGATCAAGTCTCCGCGGATGTCGGCCGTGTAGTTTAAGCTTCCAAACCTGACTTGGTGGCCAGGGGCATAACTCTCGATCTGCTCCAGATGGCCAAGCGAGTTGGCCCATAGTGCGAAGCAGCCGAATACAAAGATCTGTTTGGGGAGAAAAGTCTCACCCTGGACTGCATCGCTATCGATGATCGAAGGAGCCATCAAGCCTAACAGCGACGACACAGAGGAACTCTCAATGAAAGCACCAATGTCGGTGTCAAAACCGGCGGATCTCGGGTAGGGGGTCCCGAACTGTGCGTCTAAGGCAGATGGTAACAGGAGGCAGGGGACACGATGTTTTACCCAGGTTCGGGCCCTCTTGATGGAGGCAAAACCCTACGTCCTGCTTGATTATTCTTGATAATATGAGTAGTACAAGAGTTGATCTACCATGAGATTAGAGAGGCTAAACCCTAGAAGCTAGCCTATGGTATGATTGTCTGTTGTCCTACGGACTAAAACCCTCCGGTTTATATAGACGCCGGAGGGGGCTAGGGTTACACAAGGTTGGTTAGAAAGGAGGAGATATACATATCCGTATTGCCTAGCTTGCCTTCCACGCCAAGTAGAGTCCCATCCAGACACGGGATGAAGTCTTCAATCTCGTATCTTCATAGTCCAACAGTCCGGCCAATGGATATAGTCCGGCTGTCCGGAGACCCCCTAATCCAGGACTCCCTCAATGATAAAGATGCAAAGTAAAATAAAAGGCAATGAAAATAGCTAAGTGTTGGAAGATTAATATGATGAAAGATAGACCCGGGGCCATAGGTTTCACTAGTGGCTTCTCTCAAGAGCATAACTATTTTACGATGGGTGAACAAATTACTGTTGAGCAATTGACAGAATTGAGCATAATTATGAGAATATCTAGGTATGATCATGTATATAGGCATCATGTCCGAGACAAGTAGACCGACTCCTGCCTGCATCTACTACTATTACTCCACACATCGACCTCTATCCAGCATGCATCTAGAGTATTAAGTTCATAAGAACGGAGTAACTCTTTAAACAAGATTACATGATGTAGAGGGATAAATTCATGCAATATGATAAAAAACCATCTTGTTATCCTCAATGGCAACAATACAATACGTGCCTTGCTGCCCCTACTGTCACTGGGAAAGGACACCGCAAGATTGAACCCAAAGCTAAGCACTTCTCCCATTGCAAGAAAGATCAATCTAGTAGGCCAAACCAAACTGATAATTCGAAGAGACTTGCAAAGATAACCAATCATACATAAAAGAATTCAGAGAAGATTCAAATATTGTTCATAGATAAACTTGATCATAAACCCACAATTCATCGGTCTCAACAAACAAACCGCAAAAGAATATTACATTGAATAGATCTCCACAAGAGAGGGGGAGAACATTGTATTGAGATCCAAAAAGAGAGAAGAAGCCATCTAGCTAATAACTATGGACCCGAAGGTCTGAGGTAGACTACTCACACTTCATCGGAGGGGCTATGGTGTTGACGTAGAAGCCCTTCGTGATCGATGCCCCCTCCGGCGGAGCACCGGAACAGGCCCCAAGATGGGATCTCGTGGATACAAAAAGTTACGACGGTGGAATTAGGGTTTTGGCTCCATATCTGATCGATTGGGGGTACATAGGTATATATAGACCCTGTTTCGTTCATCCCGTCTTCAAACACTAGGCAGTGCGAGGACATAAAGGAGGGAACGATTCTTGCGGGTAAAGTGCACAAGACTCTGCAGAGTAACAACCTAATCGATTAGCCGTGTCCCCAGTTGCGGACAAATGAGCCTCCAGAAACTGGAGTATTTCGAAATCTCAACACCGAACGAATAAATTAACTGAGGGGTTAATTAATAATTGGGAATGAGACATTGGTTGGTAGAACCATCCCAATAACTACCAACATTTTGTAGTAATTGTAAGCAAGTCCTTTGTTGTAGGGAAAAACTGGCTTTTTCGCAAAAAAACATAAAACTTAGAGCCCCACAGCCAAATTGCATATAGTGTTAGCTTTATCATTGTTGTTCTCTCTATGACTTGCCGGCATATTTTAAATGCTGACCTTCACGGCTGCAACGTCTCATGTTGCAGAGGAGTTTTCTGACCAGGACTGAGGCTACGATCAATGCTTGGCTATTGCCCTATGGAGTCGAATGGACTCGTTATTCGTCTACGTTTCCGCAACTTATTTAGTTTATATCTCATGAGTTGGCCTTCGGCCGAATTTATTATGATGTAATAAATACTTGATATGAGAATCGTGTAATAAATTCAGGTGTGATTGAACTTTGAATCTTTTCATCAATGTACTGTGTGTGCCAACATGATCTTGGGATGGTACAGCTACACAGAGACTTGACCGATTTTGGGTCGGGTCGTTACAGATGTGGGGTTCTGGCAAACCCTTAAGGTTCGAACACTGGGTGCGCGCGAAGTCTCTTCCTCCCACTGATCTACGCCCTAGCTCGCTAAGATCTCGCGGACGAACTCGACGAACTCTCAACATAGAAAGACACAGGATTTATACCGGTTTGGGCCACCATTGTGGTGTAACACCCTACTCCAGTGTGGTGGTTGTGGATTGCCTCTTGGGCTGATGATGAACAATACAAGGGGAAGAACAGCCTCCTAAGGTTGAGGTGTTCTTGTGCGTGGCTCACTTGTGTGGGTGAGAGAGTGGTCTAAGATGACGTCCTCTCGCCCCCATTGTGGCTAGTCCTACTTATAGAGGCCATGGTCCTCTTCCCAAATATTGAGCGGGAAGGGAGCCAACAACAGCGGGCTAATTTGAAGGGGGACAGCTAGTACAAGCTATCCTGACAAAAGGTGGTCTATGCCCGCGAAAGGCTCTGGTGGTGACGCCGTCTGGGGCTCCACGCTGACCTCCGTCTTGCCGTCCTTCTGGTCTTGGTCTTGTTGCACCAAAATGGAAACCTTTGCCTGATACCTCGGTACTCCTCGCCCGCGCTGGTTTCCTTAGCACCAAAGAGGAAACAAGGACGCTGCGTGTGCTGGCGCCCGCTTGGTGTCGATCGTCATGGCTCACGTCACGAGAGCCTCGTGGGGTTCGCCTGGCCTTTATATCTCCGCTCCTTGTGAGCCTGCCTGACTAGGCCGCTCTAGAGGAGGTCTCGTGTCGTCCTCCTCGCGACGCTTGGCCCCTCGTGAGGGTCTTGGATGCCTTGTTGATGAAGATGGGTCGTACGGCCTGCTGGCTTAGCCACGCAGCAGGCCAGAGGAAGGCAAGTCTGGCGACCCCCGTTCCCAGGACGCCGACACACACAACCCGACAACCATATGCGGTGTCACGTGTTACCACACATGTGTTAACGTAAGGAAACGCATGTGTAACTTACTAATCATCGTACATGAGTACTCGCACATGCATCGTGCGCGATAATCCTAGCCATCGCAAGCAACTAGTATGCATTTTCAAAGTTTTTAATGCACATAGAATCACACATGAATTAACTCTAGTAACCGTTGGTATTTTATTTTCTCATCGCAAACAGTTCATCAGAGTGGGTTGTTTGTCGCATATCACACACATCTTATTTACAAGAATCGTTTGTGTTCTTTTGGCTCATAGCAAGCAGTTCATCTATGTGAACTGTATGCCGCCTATCACAAACATCCTGTTAAACTGAACTGTTTCTGTTGTGTTCCTAATCAAAAACAGTTCGTCTGAGTGAACTGTCACTGGTGCAAAGGCCTGCTATACAAATGGTTTTTAACCCCTTTCCCCAACGGCGCTTGGAACCATCGCCACGTGAGTGTTGGTGATAGGGGGTCCTTCCCACACAAACCAGAAACCGTCGGGGATAGGCCCTCCTGGCAAACAAAATGAGCTCATGTCTGATCTAGCGAGGCATCGAAACCCAATCGTTTCCATTCGTATGTACATCCCACACGGCGAATCCAAGAAAAACATTTCCATTTGTATGTATATCGCACACAGTTTTGTGTGTGGAAATGTTTGTGCAAGGTGTCCTAATGCAAACAGTTCTCTCCCGAAAGCCATGTGTGATTGTTAGTTGACCGAACGCGCCTACTTTCTAGGAACCATCTGGGTTGTTTGAGTTCATCGCCCACGGTGTTGTGTGAGTAACCGTCTGCAATAGAAAACCCCAATAAGCACGGTAATTATCCTATTATTGATAATTCATGTAGTAATCAAATTGATATTTCTTATAAAACACACCAGATATTTCATATCCGTATAACGGCAACCAGGATTTCATAATCGAATTACATCAGATAGCTTCAGCACTTAGTTACACCATTACACAACAGCACCAAGTTTCACATGCAACAACGAAAACCTTTGGAAAGTAGCATCATACACGGTAAATAGATATACGAATCTCATCTGGGAAACTGCAGAAGCGGAAGGAAAATATTGAGCCTTTAGTGATGTTGAATGTCCTTGCAACTTTAGGCTAGTAGCTATGGATAATTGCCCGCCCAACCTTCGTCCTCTTCAGGAAGACTTCAATATGGTACCGTGGGTGTTGAATGAATATCTTCCTCACCTCTTGACCATGCAGGTGGTTTGAGAGGTAATCATCGGTGAACTTCTTTGAAAAGTACTGAAAACAAAGATATGCATAAATTGCTGTTATAAATTTTGAAATGGCGCAAGGGGTAAAAACAAGGTAAAAGAGTTAGTACCATCCTATAGTTGATTGATGTCTTCTTCATTGTGAAAACAAAGATCTTGCTGTTATTCGTTGCAAGTTTCTTCATCCTAACAATCTTTCTGAGTTTCTAGACTTGGCTGATATTCATGGACATCTCATTTCCCCATATGCAAAATGGGTCTAACAGTGGGTCTAAGCCTCTGACAGCAGGACCTACATGTGCAAGATCAAATTGTAAGAAACCTAAATATTAGAATGATTCATGCAACTGCACAATAATGTGCTATTAGCGAAAGGACCATGCATGAGCATACCTCGGCGGTAAACCGCAGTGTCTCCCATTGTTTCCCCGCAACACACATAAGGAAGATCTTGATCTGGTTAATTGAGAGTTGCCATACTATCAGTAGAATATGTATTGAGTACAGCCAAATTCATTTATTTCATATGCGTAACAATACAAAATTGTACCCATAGAAAATGAAAATCAAATTGCAAAATCGAACCGAACAGTTAAATGGGCAACAGACAAAATGAACCAAAACAATTAACTAAGCACAACATTGCAGAATAGAAACATGTACTAGAAGATAAGATAGTTAACAAAAAAAGGAATGCTTGAGAATAGTACTACGAAATGTAGCAATTGTTGGACCAAACTGTTAACTGAACATTACATTTCAGAGGACCAAACTGTTAGCTGAACATTACATTTCAGAGGACCAAACGGTTAACTGAACATTACATTTCAGAGGGCCAAACTATTAACCAAACATCAGATTGCATATTAACATTACAGAGGACAAATCACTAGAAGGCACTGGCGGTGGCCTCGAGAAAATAGCATGAACTCTGTTTTAATGTAGACAACCGCGTGGCGGTGTCGATGATGGCCTCGAAGACGAGATGCTCCTCCAAGATCTAGCGTTCGGCACGCATGGCAGCCATAGCGACCTCATGCGCACGTGCGGCCGTGATTGGCCACTACCAGATGCTACTGAGCTCCACGTTATAGTACGTGTAAAATGGCTCTGGGCGGCACTTAATTGGAGGAGGGGGCAGTGATTCCAGCGGAAGGTGTCGCGCCATCGGTCGGGGCACGTGGGACAGAGAAGGAGGAGGATGGTATGGGTGGGGTGTGGATTATCTAATCATATCGACGAGGCCGCGCAACAAGAAGAAGGCTCGGCGGCGAGCATGCCGCACAACAAGAAGAGGGGTCGCCCGTGAGGAGGCCGCGCTGCAAGAAGAAGGGTCATCAGCGAGGAGGCGGCGCTGCAAGAAGAAGGGTAGCCGGCGAGGAAGCGATGCTGCAAGAAGAAGCGTCGCCGGTGAGGAGGCTGAGCTACTAGTAATTAGCAGTGAATGTTTGAACTTGGAAAGCAGGGAGGAACAGTGGAAATGTGTCTTTTGGTGGGAGGGAGGGGGCGGGAGATAGATATTTCTGCGGTGGCAGAAAAATTTCGCTCGGTGCCGCGAGAAACTGGCACACAAGTGTGGTTGAAGCAGGGGCGGTGAACTATAGATGACAAAGCTTCCTGCGTAAGCCAGACAAGACGGTGCACCAAGATATTTTATATCGCGTCCCACAAGATTCTTTCTAGTAAATTGTTTGTGGCATACCTGATTTTTTTCATTATGTTTTGAAAGACAAAATGGCGTTACAGAGGGAAAGAATGGTGAAGTGTATGCTAGAACATTTATGTATAGTGAAAGTGCAACTACATGAGTGTCTTGTTTAAATTTGGAATTATTATGGCTTCATTTGGCATTTTTATGCATTAGTTGAGTTTCTAGGCATTTAATGTGCATAATTCAAATTTGAACTAAAAGCACATGCTCCATTGTGCCAAAGTTAGTTGAAAAATCACATGTGTGTCTTTGGGTGAATTAATAGGTCCCATGCAAGAATGGGAATGAAATTCAAACATCTGGGCATCGTCGCTCGGGCGGTAACATTGAGAAACTTGGTTTTTTAATTTCTAGAAATTCAAAACTAGCCTGAAAATCATGAAACTTGGCATGGTGTCATTTCATGGCACCAACATGTTGTGGTAAAAAATTGGCCACATTTGGACAAGTTTTTGGGTATAAGCTTCTTGCAAACCGGAGCTTCTCTAGAGAAGACTTGTTGTTCCCGACGGGGGACGTGTCAACTTTGTGTGTGAAACGATATACACTGCCTCCCCCCCCTTTATTTTTTACAGAGGCAACATAGAACTATATGAATATCGTGCTAAATTTTGAAATTATTCCATGTTCATTTGGACTTTCTTATACATGAATTGAATTTCTGGTCATTTAATGTGCATAATTAAAATTTGAACTACAAGCACATGCTCCAGTGCACCAAAGTTGGTTGAAAAATCACGTGTGTGTCCTTGTGTGAATTTCTAGGTCCCATGCAAGAAATGGGAATGAAATTCAACCATCTGGGCGTCGTGGCTCGGCCGGAAATATTGAGAAACTTGGTTTTTTCATTCATGTAAATCCAAAACACGGCTGAAAATCATGAAACTTGGCATGGTGTCATGACATGGCACCAACCCGGTGTGGTAAATTTTTTGGCCGAATTGGGACAAGTTTCGGTACAAGCTTCTTGCAAACCGAAGCTTCTCTCAAGAAGGCTCGTGGTTCCGAGAGGGAACGTGTCACCTCTGAGTGTGAAATGACATACATACACTGCCTTCTCCCACCTTAAACTTTTTACACAGGCAGATTAGACCAAATAGAAGTATCGTGCTAAATTTTGGAATTACTCCGGGTTCGTTTGGCCTTTTTTATAAATTAATTGAATTTCTAGGCATTTAATGTGCATAATTCAAATTTGAACTACAAGCACATGCTCGAGTGCACCAAAGTTGGTTGAAAAATCACATGTGTGTCCTTGGGTGAATTTCTAGGTCCCATGCAAGAAATGGGAATGAAATTCAAACATCTGGGCATCGTGGCTCGACCAGAAAGATTGAGAAACTTTGTTTTTTAATTCATGTAAATCCAAAACACGCCTGAAAATCATGAAACTTGGCATGGTGTCATGACATGGCACCAACGTGTTGTGGTAAATTTTTTGGCTGAATTGGGACAAGCTTTGGTATAAGCTTCTTGCAAACCGGAGCTTCTCTCAAGAAGGCTCGTGGTTCCAAGAGGGAACGTGTCACCTCCGTGTGCGAAACGACATACATTGCCTTATCCCGCCTTAATTTTTTACACAAGTAGATTAGACCAAATAGAAGTATCGTGTTAAATTTTGGATTATTCTGGGTTTGTTTGGCCTTTTTATAAATTAATTGAATTTCTGGGCATT
Organism: Triticum monococcum; assembly: GCA_034509565.1. Lineage (NCBI taxonomy): Eukaryota > Viridiplantae > Streptophyta > Magnoliopsida > Poales > Poaceae > Triticum > Triticum monococcum. The sequence continues at coordinate 415,264,467 of CM067844.1, forward strand.
TAATGTGCATAATTCAAATTTAACTACAAGCTCATGCTCCAGTGCACCAAAGTGGGTTGAAAAATCACATGTGTGTCCTTGAGTGAATTTCTAGGTCCCATGCAAGAACTGGGAATGAAATTCAAACATCTAGTCGTCGTGGCTTGGTTGGAAATATTGAGAAATTTGGTTTTTTAATTCCTGTAAATCCAAAACACGCCTAAAATTCATGAAACTTGGCATGGTGTCATGACATGGCACCAACATGTTGTAGTATTTTTTTGGCCGAATTGGGACAAGCTTTGGTCTAAGCTTCTCAGAAACTGGAGCATCTCTCAAGAAGGCTCGTGGTTCTGAGAGGGAACATCTCACCTCCCTGTGCGAAACGACATAAACTGCATTCTCCCTCATTAATTTTTTTACACGGGTAGATTAGACCAAATAGAAGTATCTTTCTAAATTTTGGAATTATTCCGGGTTTGTTTGGCCTTTTTATACAGTAATTGAATTTATGGGCATTTAATGTGCATAATTCAAATTTGAACTACAAGCACATGCTCCAGTGCACCAAAGTTGGTTGGAAAATCACATTTGTGTCCTTGGATGAATTTCTAGGTCCCATGTAATAAATGGGAATCAAATCACATTTGGGCGTCGTGGCTCAACTGGAAATATTGAGAAATTGGGTTTTTAATTCCTGTAAATCTAAAACACGCGTGAAAATCATGAAACTTGGCATGGTGTCATGACATGGCCCCAACATGCTGTGGTAATTTTTCTGTCCGATTTGCGAAGGCGGACACATTAACAATCAACAAAGTCATTTTGGAACAAGTGATGTCATATTACAAATCGGAAAGACAAGTATTATTGAAACCGTGGGTGTTCTACTTACCAATTATGTGCCGCCATGCGTCCCCTTTTTTATTGGCTAGGAGGTGTCGTGCGGGGTTGATATTTGAGTACGAGAGGCATGCGATAGACCCCTACGCGTGCTCATCGGGTTGAGAGCCCTTTGACCTCTATCCACCGCGCACCTCCCTCCCAATGTCTCCATGAATGGCGCCCGAGCCCCTGTTTCACGGCATGGCTATGTCTCACTAGACTGAGATTTAAAAGAGAAAAAAGAAAATCTGAAAAGAAAGTTTTGCACGGATGTTGATGTATGATCTGACGGACCTATATAGCATCGAATGTGACTTATAGCAAGACTGATGAATATCAGGACGATGACTATGCATAATAATTGTCTTACATATTTAGGAACATATTTAAAAAAGCCACATGCGGCAACGCCCGAAATACAAAAGGGCAAAAGAAGAAGGAAGACAACGATCTGGCTCGCTGATCTCTACTTTCTTGCTGCGTTGCTCCAGGCCGCGGAAACTAGTCTCCGCGGCGAGCGGTGATGAGCTCTTTCTTGTCCTCAAGATGCCGCTTGAGAGCATCCACAGATTCCTCCACCAGCCTTCTATGCTTGATGTGTAGCATGGCATTCTCGTCCATAAGTTTGTCGACGATGACACCGGTCCTCTTCAACAAGGCAGTGGTCTCCTCCTGCTGCTCTGCACTACCGACAATCTTCGCCCTCAGCAAGTCGCGCTCGGCCCGGAGCTTCACTGTGGCACCCCGGCTCAGAGCCACCGATTTACCCTGCATTGCCATCCCAGAGACCATGTCTTCTAGCAACACACAACATCTTGGTACAGAAAAACAACCGCTTTATTGATGCTAGCGGATCAGAGTTTATATTACAACAGATGTTGAGGCCAAGCAGCACGCACGGTGCGGCTGAACAATATGTACATTATTTACTGAACATAAAGGGGCCTCGATCATAACAACTACGCGGCAGCGGAACAACATCGTAGCGGAAACTCCATAGCATAGGGACACTGATGTGGACACAATCTAGACTCGAGCAACGCTCCTTTCCAACACGACTTTCCTGAAATCTGGCATGACACACTAGGTCAGTACACTGAATGTACTTGCAAGCTCACAATAGGCATAATCATAATGACAAACAATATCATGATAATTAACCAGTTATTAAGGCAATAATGTTCCAACATGCCGTGATCATGCTCTTATGGTAAACGTCCCTCGGGACCAACTTACCAATCGTGATCGTTCTCGGATCACAAACCAACCATCATCATGGTCATGACCAGAGTAACTCATGATCCTTACGGCGATCACAACCACGACCAATATTTGGTCTCGAACATCTCGATGGCCTTTCCACCATAATTAACAGTGCAAAGTTCACGACTTAGTGTGCAAGTTTATTAAACGTTGACTCATGGTCGGACCTACTACGAGGAGTCCTTGACCGTGTACTCGGCTATCGATAGATTATACACTCTGCAAAGGTAGCACACTATACCCACACCACGGAACCCATGGCCTCACACTCCCATTCGGGTGGACCAACGACATTCCAACGAAGCCCTTCCATTGCCATGACACTCTCCCGACCACTCCGACCCAATCCCCAACGGGCTAGTCCTGGGTGGCCCCGTGTCTACCAAAGACACAACAACCACCGTCGTGGCCAAAACGATCCCACTCAGGGACCCGGTACCATAATCTCAACAACGGGCACACAAGGTTATGCCTGCTCACCGAGCCAGGGTAAGCATGTCCATAACCTTCCCTAGTTGGAGCCACCGACCAGAGGCATGTCAATGGACCGAATCAAGCCCTTCCCACAAAGGCAAATGTGGTTCCACTAGGAAAATCTCGATTCAGTGGCACCATGACCCTGTCAATGATATATTCAAGTTGAGTTATATTCAGGTTCAACTTAAAATGAAAATGACCGGTGTCATAGCATGCCATGAAATGCAATACTACACATGCATCACATATTAATGAAAATGACTGATGTCAACCATATTCAAAGTAAGCATAAGCATCAACAACATATATTACTTTCCTGGACAGGGTGACTCTCACTTTAACAATATATTTTGCAGCAAGTATTATTATTTTCTCATGCAAGAAGATAACTACGATTAATTTCTCATATGCATAGCAAAATTTACTATCATCACCACAATCAAATCCTAATTTCTTTACCAACCAAGTTAGGCTCAAACATTCTGTAAATGGCTAAACAAGCACTTAACAGAATATTTTCAAGCAAATTTAAGTATTTTATATATGCAAGAAAATAACTTGAAGTAATTGCTCATATGCATAACAAATCATTTTATCATTACCACGATTAGGCCTTAGCTTTTGTTTACCAACTAAACTAGTTCCAAACATTCTGTAAATCAAGCATAATGACTAAGAAATACTTGACGGAATATAAATAACATAATAGTTATTTAAATGCATGGATTAATCATTTCATTCAAGTAAGAAAATCATCAATATTGAAATGACACCATGAAAATGTTGTTGTGGCTTGCCTTAGTGCAGATGAGGTTCACAAGCCTTCTCGTGATCCTCAAGACAAGCCTCGCCCTCTGAAAATAAATTTAAGCACAAGAAGAAAATGTCAAGAACTCTTCTGAAAATCACCAGAAATTCTAGACAGCTCAGAAAAATCTCATTTTTGGTGATCTGCTAGACTTCTTTGCAAAGAACATAATGCAAAAAGAATCAATTCATTTGGACTTATGGTTGACAAGTTATAGCTGTTTGAAGCTCTCTTGGAATGGATTGAATTTGAATTTAAATAAAACATACTAGGGGGTGACGTCGAAGGCGTAAAGCCTCAGGGCGCCACCACTCGTACCGCTTCGCGCACGTACTGACTGGCTGACTAGCGGGCCCCGCTAGTCAGGTGAGAGGGGAGAAGGAAACAAAGGGGGGCCGCGGCTTCGTCGGAGCTCTTGCCGGCGACGAGGGCTCCTTGGCCAAAACGAGAGGGAGGGATCGAGAGAAGGGGTGGAGGCGCACCTGCCCATACCCATGGCGTAGCTAGGGGTGGTCGGACGGTGTCAGAATCGACCTCGCAAGCGGAGGCAGATGGCGATAGTTGCCGGAGATGAGGAAGACGGCGAGCAGAGGCAACTTCAGGGGCTCTAGGGGGATGGGATGGCTTCACCGGAGAGAGGCGGAGGCCCTGGAAGGATCACCCTCGCGAGGGAGGGGCTGGAGCTACCGCGACGACCAGAGGGGATCGCCGGCGAGCTCGAGCTCGAGGTCGAGGACGGCGGCCCGTGGCCTGCTCGGCCGGGCTATGATTTCCTATGTGCTTGTGGGGTGTGTGGGAGTGGTGGATGGTGCTCGAGTAGGCTGGGGGCGGCTCCATTTATAGGCGAGCGGAGAGGGGGTGTTCAGGCTCCGCCGGTAGACACCTGTCCACGGCGCTCGGTGACGAGCGGCGTTAGTGAGAGGGGGAGAAGGCGACGCAGCTCACACGGCGACTGTTGGTGAACGGGGACGAGCACAGGAACGAGGAGAAGGCGACGAGCATAGTGCGCACCGCACTGTTGGGTTGTCTAGACCGTGCCGGTGCTCGCTGCGGAGAGCTCCGGCCTTGGCGAGCGCCAGTGGGAGTTAACGGCGTTGAGACGAGGATGGTGGCGAAGTTTGGCACACTCGGGCAGACAAGGGAAGCGAGCACGCGCGAACAGACCGCTTGGCGGCACCCAGAGCGCACCGACAAACATGCTGGCATCATGGACATGCGTGGTCACCACGTGAACTCCTCCCTTAGGCCGACAAACATCCAAAGATCATGTCTGGCCTGATGTTCGTGGTAGTTTTGAGGATTACCACGCTTTGGTTTCGCTCCAGATGCAGTAGAGAAGATATTACACACCAGGTAAGTTTCTGATCAGTAACTTTGAGATGTTACTTCGGTCAAATGGCTGGGAGTTGGGGGCTGTGCTTTGGAGGCTTGCCATCATCTACCAAGGTGATGATGCACAAGAAAATTCAGGCACAATGGAGCAAGTAAAATGGTAGTTGTTGTAGAAACCACCATTTCTGTCCAGAATAGAAAATATTTTCCGTACCAAAAATATTCCAAAAAGTGATGAAATATTTTTGCTTAGGAAGGTGCCCTAGGGTTCGAAGAATATTTGGGATTTTTCTCAGATTTTTGTGGGCAAGAAAAATGAGGGTTTCTGTGGAGCTCATTGAACTAGCTAGGGTTTTAGAGAAGAAAACTGAATATTTTTCATTTAAGAAAAATGTTCCCAAGATTATTTTGAGGTGGATTAGGAGGGGAATGACGATTAGAGAGGGGAATGATGCACTTGGGTGAAAGCCAAGGGTACCCAAGTGTTTAAGTCCATATGAAAAGATTCAAAAACCCCAACTTTAAAAATAAATCCGAATGAAAATCAGGCGAATAAGAGAGGGCAAAAATCAAGCTGTCACAAACCTCCCCCACTTAGAATGAATCTCGTCCTCGAGATTCGGTTGCTTGGGAAAACCACTCTGGATAATGAGCCCTTAGGAATTCTTCCCGCTCCCAAGTTGATTTTGACTCTGTGTGATGTTCCCACTGAACTTTGTAAAATTTTCTTACTTTACTGCGAGTGACCCTTTCCATCTGATCCAAAATTCTAAACGGTCTTTCTTCATAGGTCAAATCATTTTTCAATTCTACCTCAGCCATAGCAGTCCTTTTCTCAGGCGGGGATATGCAACGTCTTAGTTGTGAAACATGAAACACGTTATGCACGTCTGCCAATTCAGCGGGTAGTTCCAACTGATATGCAACAGTACCTACTCGGGACATGACTGGAAATGGTCCAATAGATCTTGGTGCCAATTTTCCATGTTTCTAAAATCTCTTGACTCCTTTCATAGGAGTGTCTCGGAGGTATACGTGTTCTTCGGGTTCAAAATTGATCTGTCGGTGCTTTGCATCATAATAAATTTTCTGTTGAGATTTGGCCAATTGCAATCTGTCTCTGATTTCCTTAACTTGTTTCTCAGCTTCCATCACGAGATATGTTCCGAAGATACGGCTATCTCCAGTCTGAGACCAATTTAAAGGAGTGTGGCACTTACGGCCATACAGAGCTTCATACGGTGACATCTTTAGACTGGTGTGGAAGCTGTTGTTATAAGAAAACTCGACATATGGCAAGCAATCTTCCCATTTAGGTCCTTGGGCTAAAGCACAGGCTCACAACATATCCTCGAGTATCTGGTTTACCCGCTCTGTCTGTCCATCCATCTGAGGATGATAAGCAGTACTATATTTCAGTGCTGTCCCCAAGGCTTGATGGAGACGTGACCAAAAAGCGGAGGTAAACAGGGAACCTCGGTCGAAAGTGATAGTTTGGGGTACTCCATGCAGACTGACTATTCTAGACACGTACAGCTATGCAAGTTGATCTGCTCGATGTCTGGTGCTGATCGGAATGAAGTGAGCAACCTTGGTTAAGGTGTCGACTATGACCCAGATTGCATCATTGCCTCATTGAGTCTTAGGCAATCCCGTAATGAAATCCATACAAACGTCATCCCATTTCCATTGCGAAACTGGAACCGGCTGGAGAAATCCGGCTGGCTTCTGATGCTCTGCCTTCACCTTGTTGCATATGTCGCAACAGGCCACAAAATAGGCAATGTCTTTCTTCATTCCATCCCACCAGAATATTTGTCTAAGGTCCTCATACATTTTCATACCTTCCAGGTGAATGGAATATGAGGATTCGTGTGCTTCCAACATGATTTCTTCTTTAAGTCCGGCTAATTGGGAACACAAATCCATCCACGGAATCGGAGGGTACCGAATTTGTCCTTGGATAAATCTGGGGTCTGCTCTGCCATCGGGCTCTTGGCACGTTTTTGCAGCTTGATGTCAGCTGGCTGGGCCTTGCGGATCTCTTCCTCAAGTGTGGGGGTAACTTCCAAAATATTAGCAAGGCCAGCATCCACTATGACCAGGTTGAGCTGAGCGATCTCCTCTTGGAGTTTGGGAGGCAAGGATTTCGATATGACATTTAAGCTGACAGGCTTTCGACTGAGTGCATCGGCAACCACGTTGGCCTTACCCGGGTGATAATTTATTCCAAGATCATAATCCTTGACGAACTCTAGCCATCTTCGTTGACGGAGATTTAAATCCGGTTGAGTAAATATGTATTTAAGACTTTTGTGATCGATAAAAATTTGGCACCTTTTTCCAATGACGTAGTGTCTCCAAATTTTTAGCGCATGAACCACCGTAGGCAATTCCAAATCATGAGTAGGATAATTTCCCTCATGGGGTCGTAGCTGTCGCAATGCATATGCTACGACCTTGTTGTTTTGCATAAGTACTCAACCAAGGCCTTGCTTGGAGGCATCACAATACACATCAAAGCTGCGATAAATGTCTGGGAGAGTCGATACAGGTGCGGCTGTCAGCCGTATCTTTAGCTTATTGAAACTTTTCTCATAGTCTTCCGTCCATTCAAGCTTCTTATCCGTTTTGAGCAGCTCTGTCATGGGTTTAGCAATCCTGGAAAACCCTTCAATGAAACGACGGTAATATCCAGCTAATCCAAGAAAACTCTAGATCCGCGTCACGATTGTGGGCGGCAACCAATCGAGCACATCCTTTACTTTGCTCAGGTCTACGGCTATACCTTCGGTGGATAGTACATGTCCGAGAAACCCAACTTGCTTGAGCCAAAATTCAGATTTACTGAATTTGGCGTATAGCTCATGGTCGTGGAGTCATTGTAGCACTGCTCGGAGGTGATGCTTGTGCTCTTCTTCTCCCTTGGAGTAAATGAGGATGTCATCAATGAAGACTACCACGAATTTTTCGAGGAAGTCTATGAATACTTTGTTCATCATATGCATGAAGAAAGCAGGGGCATTGGTGAGACCAAAGGACATCACTATATATTCATAAAAACCGTACCGAGTAGTGAATGCGGTCTTAGGAATATCTTCCTTTTTAATCTTGAGCTGATGATATCCGGTCCGTAAATCGATCATAGAGAATACCTTAGCCCCACTGAGCTGATCAAACAGATCATCAATCCTTGGTAGCGGATATTTAGTTTTGATGGTGACCTCATTCAGTTGGCGGTAATCTACGCACATGCGGAGGCTGCCATCCTTTTTGTCCACGAATATAGCAGGTGATCCCCATGGTGAAGAGCTGGGACAAATATATCCTTTTTGGAGCAGTTCATAAACTGTTTCTTTAGCTCCACTAATTCTGATGAGGGAATCTGGTAATACTTCTTGTATAATAGTGCAGTTCTGGGCACAAGGTGTATTGCAAATTCCAACTCTTGATCTGGTGGCATGCCTGGTAGTTCTTCTGGAAACACATCACGGTACTCGCTGACCACAGGAATTAATTCTAGCTCAGCCATAGCGGTGAAAACCAATTCTTGTTTGGGTATATTCTTGCGAGCATAGAATTTGGTAGTCTGCCCATTCAGACTTGTCAAAGTGACTTCTCGTGTTGCGTAGTTTATGCAAACTTGGTATTGGGTCAACCAATTCATACCCAATATAATATCCAACTTTTCAGACTCAATAATTATCACAGAGGTTGGAAAGTAGACACCGTTGATATTGATTTCCAGATCACGGCAAACCAGATTGCTCTTGATTAGAGATCCCGGGATTTGTACAGCATATTTTTGCCCAAAAGCGTACAAGGGAATTTGTTTTGGGCAGCAAAACTCCGAGAAATAAAAGAATGGGAAGCCCCATAGTCAAATAAAATTACGGCAGGTATGTCATTAACAGAAATCATACCAATGACGACTTCAGGGTTCTCTTGGGCTTCATCAGCTGAGAGATGATGCATGTGCCCAGTAAAGTTTTGCTGGGTCGGGCATGACTCTATAAAGTTGACTTGTGGCATGAATGGGGCATTCACCTTGTTGTTCTTGGGGCACTGTCTGGCATAATGTTCGTTCTGCCCACAACTGAAGCAAGAATTATTGCGCTGACGCTCCTCGTGCACTGGGCTGGTCACGACATTCTTGACTTGAGTGGTGGTCTTGTTAACATTCTGTTGCCAATTGGGCTTGTATTCCACCTGAGTCTGCTGCCGGGTACGAGCCTTTTGCACAGGTTGCCCATCCTTCTTTGGCTCAAACTTACGCTTGTTGTCATTGTTAACAGGCCTACTATCTGATACAAGCTTGTGCTCCCGTTCAGTGATGAAAGCCTTGTTCACTAGAGTTGGGAAATCTGGGAAATCAAACATACTGAGAGTACACCAGAGTTGCAGATTTAAGCCTCCAAGAAATCTGTCAATCTTCCTTTCTTCGGTGACCACGTCATAAAGGGAGTAACGGGCTAGATGATTAAATTTTTGCAAATACTCACCCACCGACTGACTTCCTTGGATGAGTGCAAGAAATTCATGTTGCTTGATCTTCATAACTCCAGTAGGGATATGATATTTCCGGAACTGATCCTTAAATTTTTCCCAGGTGATTTCTTCATCAGCCGGCCACATGGCTTTTGCATTTTCCCACCATATGGCAGCAATGCCTTCAACGTAATGGTTGCAAATGGAACTTTATCATTTTCTTCAGTACAAGCAATCTCAAGCTTTTTCTCAATGGTACGACACCAATCGTCTGCATCCAATGGGTCCACAATCTGACTGAAACTGGGTGGCTTGGTCCTTTGAAAATCTGACAGCTTTGAATAATGACCGTTCTGATTTCCATTCTATCCAACCATAGCTTGCACACTTCTTAATATTTCAAGCAGATCATTGTTCCTTCTTTCCTCAAACATACACAGAATTTTCTCATCGGAGGGCGGATTTGGCGGTGGAGGCGGTGGTGGAACGTACGGCCCGGGAGAATGACCTGCCTGTCGTGCGGATCGACGAACAGGAGTTCCCTCACGAACGTTGCTACTGATGCCTCCTCGCGTCATCCTATTGTGGATTTTTTCCAAGACAATGCAATCGAGATGAGAAACATCCAAGAATAAATTTGGGGGAAAGCCAGCAACTAATCCCGGAAGAAAACAATAGAGCGAAGAAAATACGGTGAATAAAGTCCCAACATAATTATACGTAGACTCATACATGAGAGATAAACAACATGACAGGTTCAACTACTCTCATACATGCAACGAAACATCATGACTCGTACGGCAACATCTATACATCATCCGGACGACTGCAAATACTCATAGGTACTACTGCTCTGCTGGTGCTACGGTGTCCTCCCCTGAAGCGGACTCGGATCCTGAACTGACGAGGTTAACGGAAACCTCCGGGTTAAAGGTAACACGATGACGCTGCCTCGAGGGCTCTCCCTCAGGGGCAGGGGTAGGATGAAGCATCGAGGCTACACGAGTAGTGATAAGTGAAACCCACTCGGCAAGAGTACTGAGAGGGTTCACCGCCGAGGTGCCCGAGCTACTCTGGGGAGTAACCGGTGAAACAGGGGAACTAGAACTTGCTGTAATATAAGGAGTAAATCCCAGAGAAGATGGAGTAGTGGCAGATCTAGTAGTGACCAAAGCAGGGGCAAAAGCAGTGCGGGCACGAGTCAGCTCTTGAGCCAGCTCGTGGATCAATAAATAGCTAGCAGTGACATAACGAGCAAGGTGGCTAGCAACACTATCACACTCCGGATCAATGATCTAGAAACGGACACGTCCAGTGTCATGCGGAGAGGGGTAGTAAAAGAAACCTGGGTGGTTCTGCATTCTGACCTCGTTGTAGCGAAGCTCGACAAGGACCTCGAATGCAGCAAACTGGACAGCCTGAGAAGTAGTAGAGGCGTAACCGCTCCGAAAAGTATAGGTGTAAGAGCCGGAATCAGAACTAGTGCGCGGAGTAACCACTGCGTGTTACTCGTACACTGAATCAGCTAGACGCTCCCGATACACACGATAGACTGGATCGTCTCCGAGGGGGTATAGCCGACGCCACACATTGCGAAGGAGGTGCGGTGACGTGTATGGCATCAGCTGCAACTGGCACGGATACGGCACCGAAGCCATCTACACTCACAACCATTAGCAGGTTAGCATAAAAATATAAATCAAGTGCATGCAATGCAACAACCAGCTACAATTGCTACCGGCACTCAACTTAAACTCATATCTAACGTCCAGTTAACACGTCGTAGTCTAGCGTGACCTACAGTCAGCGTAGCTCTGATATCAAGCATTGTGGCACCCCGGGTCAGAGCGACTGGTTTACCCTGCATTGCCAGCCCAGAGACCATCTCTTCTGGCAACACACAAGATCTTGGTACAGAAAAACAAAGTATTTATTGATGCTAGCGAATCAAAGTTTATATTACAACAAATGTCGAGGCCAAGCAGCACGCACGGTTCGGCTGAACAATATGTACATTATTTAGTGAACATAAAGGGGCCTTGATCATAACAACTACGCGGCAGCGGAACAACGTCATAGCGGAAACTCCATAGCACAGGGACACCGATGTGGACACGATCTAGACTCGAGCGGCGCTCCTTTCCAACGCGACTTTCCTGAAATCTGGCATGACACGCCAGGTCAGTACATTGAATGTACTTGCAAGCTCACAACAGGCATTATCAAAATGACAAACAATATCATGATAATTAACCAGTTATTAATGTAATAATGTTCCAACATGCTGTGATCATGCTCTTGTGATAAACATCCCTGAGGACCGACTTACCAACCGTGATCTTTCTCGGATCACAAACCAACCACCATCGTGGTCTTGACTAGAGTAACTCGTGATCCTTACGGCGATCACAACCACGACCAATATTTGGTCTCGAACATCTCGATGACCTTTCTGCCATCATTAACAGTGCAAAGTTCACTACTTAGTGTGCATGTTTATTAAATGTTGACTCATGGTGGGAACTACTACGAGGTGTCCGTGACCGTGGAGTCGGCTATCGATAGATTATACACTCTGCAGAGGTAGCACACTATACCCACACCATGGTACCCATGGCCTCACACTCCCATTCGGGTGGACCAACGACATTCCGACGAAACCCTTCCATTGCCTTGACACTCTCCTGGACACTCCGACCCAATCCCCAATGGGCTAGGCCTGGGTGGCCCCGTGTCTACCAATGACACAACAACCACCGTCATGGCCAAAATGATCCCACTCGGGGTCCCGGCACCATAATCTGAAGAATAGGCACACGAGGTTATGCCTGCTCACCGGGCCAGGGTAAGCATGCCAATAACCTTCCCTAGTTGGAGGCAACGACCAGAGGCATGTCAACGGACCGAATCTAGGCCTTCCCACAAAGGCAAATGTGTTGCACTGGGAAAATCTCGATTCAGCGGCACCATGACCTAGTCAACGATATATTCAAGTTGAGTTATATTCAGGTTCAACTTAAAATGAAAATGACCGGTGTCATAGCATGCCATGAAATGCAACACTACACATGCATCACATATTAACGAAAATGACTGATGTCAGCCATATTCACAGTAAGCATAAGCATCAACGACTTATATTTCTTTCCTAGACAGGGTAACTCTCACTTTAACAATATATTTCGCCGCAAGTATTATTATTTTCTCATGCAAGAAAATATCTTCGATTAATTTCTCATATGCATAGCAAAATTTACTATCATCGCCACAATCAAATCCTAATTTCTTTACCAACCAAGTTAGGCTCAAACATTATGTAAATGGCTAAACAAGCACTTAGCAGAATATTTTCTAGCAAATTTAACTATTTTATTTATGCAAGAAAATAACTTTAAGTAATTACTCATATGCATAACAAATCATTTTATAATTACCACAAGCAGGCCTTAGCTTTTGTAAACCAACTAAACTAGTCCCAAACATTCTGTAAATCAAGCATAATGACTAACAAATACTTGACAGAATATTAATAACATAATAGTTATTTAAATGCATGGATTAATCATTTCATTCAAGTAAGAAAATCATCAATATTGAAATGACACCATGAAAATGTTGTTCTAGCTTGCCTTAGTGCAGATGAGGTTCACAAGCCTTCTGGTGATCCTCAAGACAAGCCTCACCCTTTGAAAATAAATTTAAGCACAAGAAGAAAATATCAAGAACTCTTTTGAAAATCACCAGAAATTCTAGATAGCTCAGAAAAATCTCATTTTTTGTGAGCTGCTAGATTTCTTTGCAAAGAACATAATGCAAAAAGAATTAATTCATTTGGACTTATGGTTGAAGAGTTATAGCTATTTGAAGCTCTCTGGAAATGGATTGAATTTAAATTTAAATAAAACAGACTAGGGGTGCCGTCGAAGGAGCAAAGCCTCAGGGCGCTACCACTCGTACCGCTTCACGCGCGTACTGAGTGGCTGACTAGCAGGCCCCGCTAGTCAGGTGAGAAGGAGGGGAGAAGGAAACAGAGGGGGGTCGCGGCTTCGCCGGAGCTCTTGCCGGCGATGAGGGCTCCTTGGCCAAAACGAGAGGGAGGGGTCGATAGAGGGGGTGAAGGCGCACCTTCCCGTACCCGTAGCGTAGCTAGGGCTGGTCGGACAGCGTCGGAATCGACCTCACAAGCAGAGGCAGAAGGCGGTGGTCGCCGGAGATGAGGAAGACGGCGACCAGAGGCAACTTTAGGGGCTCCAGGGGGACAGGGTGGCTTCACTGGAGAGAGGCGGAGGCCGTGGAAGGATCACCCTAGCCTGGGAGGGGCTAGAGCTACCACGACGACCAGAGGGGATCACCGGCGAGCTCGAGCTCAAGGACGGCAACCGGCGGCCTGCCCGGCCGGGCTATGGTACGCGCTTGTGGGGTGTGTGGGAGTGGTGGGTGGTGCTCGAGGAGGCTGGGGGCGGCTCCATTTATAGGCGAGCGGAGTGGGGGTGTTCGGGCTCCGCTGGTGGACACCTATCCACGGCGCCCGACGATGACCGGGGTCAGTGAGAGGGGGAGAAGGCGACGCAGCTCACGGGGCAACTGTTGGCGAATGGGGACCAGCACAAGAACAAGGAGAACGCGACGAGCACAGTGCGCACCGCACTGTTGGGTTGACTGTACCATGCCCGTGCTCACTGCGGTGAGCACCGATGTCGGCGAGCGCTAGAGGGAGTTAATGGCGTTGAGACGAGGATGGCGGCGAAGTTTGGCACGCTCGGGCAGACGAGGGAAGCGAGCACGCGCGAACAGAGCGCTCGACGGCACCCAGAGCGTGCCGACAAGCATGCTGGCATCATGGACACATGTGGTCACCACGTGAACTCCTCCCTCAGGCCGACCAACGTCCAAAGATCATGTCTGGCTACATGTTCGTGGTAGTTTTGAGGATTACCACGCTTTGGTTTGGCTCCAGATGCAGTAGAGAAGATTTTACACGCCGGGTAAGTTTCTGATTAGTAACTTTGAGATGTTACTGAGGTCAAATGGCTGGGAGTTGGGGGCTGTGCTTTGGAGGCTAGCCATCATCTACCAAGGTGATGATGCACAAGAAAATTCAGGCACAATGGAGCAGGTAAAATGGTAGTTGCTATAGAAACCACCATTTCTGTCCAAGACAGAAAATATTTTCTGTAGCAAAAATATTCCAAAAGTGATGAAATATTTTTGCTCAGGAAGGTGCCCTAGGGTTCAAAGAATATTTGGGAATTTGCTCAGATTTTTGTGGGCAAGAAAAATGAGGGTTGCTTTGGAGCTCATTGAACTAGCTAGGGTTTTAGAGAAGAAAAATGAATATTTTTCATTTAAGAAAAATATTCCCAAGATTATTTTGAGGTGGATCAGGAGGGGAATGCTGATTAGAGAGGGGAATGATGCACTTGGTTGAAAGCCAAGGGTACCCAAGTGTTTAAGTCCATATGAAAAGATTTCAAAAACCCCAACTTTCAAAATAAATCCAAATGAAAATCAGGCAAATAAGAGAGGGCAAAAATCAGGCTATCACATTCACATTGCTCTCATTTAGTTGGCGGATGACGCCAGTGGCATGTTCAAACGTGGCTTTTATGGCGTCTTGCGCCCTCGCCCAGCCGGAGATCTGATCCATCTAGCTACGGACGATCGCATGCATGTGCTTGTAGGAGTCCTCGCCTGCCCGCGAGACATTTACCCAGGCCGCCATGGCGCGGGAGCACATCTCTGCTGCATTCACGGTGCGGCGGGACATCTCTTCTGCTTCCGTGGTGCGGCCAGACCAGTCTGCTACATCGACGATGCAGCCGGACCTACATGGTACTTCGGCGGCACGGCAGGACCTCTCTGCTGCTACGGCTGCGTGACGGGACATGTTGGCTGCTTTTGTGGAGAGGCGAGACAACTCTCGTGCTTCCGCTTCCATGCTTGCCTCTCCCTGATGGCAATCTATCGACCCAGAACTGACGCTGGCCATGGCAGATGCAAGGGAACGATGATGAATGACTTGTTTGTTTTTGTGGATGAGGAGTTGAGGAGGAATGTGCAGTCATCTTGGAGTAGTAGTATTTATAACCGAGTACTATCCGCTCCTAAGTGGGAAACTGTTTAGGTTTTGATCTGTGTGAACAGGTTTGCAATTAAATATAGCGTGGTAGTAATTTGGAATGTGATGGGGCACATGCTTGAAATTTATTGATGGTTCTAAGTGCGGCAGTATTCCCGAAAGGCGTAACATGCGCACGCTTTATCGGCCGCATACGTGGCGTTTGCACCATAGGGTGCACCGCAATAGGCAATGTCAGCACACGTTTTATTCCAACAACCACGCGCGCTTGTTATTACCATCGCACACACTTCTTTCAATAAAATGTGTGCTCGTCCAGCGCACACATGTTGATCTGTCTAACTGCTTCTGTTTGTTGTGGCTAATTGCAAACAGTTCATCCGTGTGAAGTGTATGCCATCAATCACGAACACTTTGATCTGGCTGACCGTTTCTGTTCTGTTGCCTAATCGCAAATAGTTAATCCTTCTGAAGCGTAAGCCCTCAATCGCACACACCTTTATCTAGCTGCCCGTTTCTGTTGTTCCTCCTCATCACAAATAGTTAATCCGAGTGAACTGTATGTCGTATATCGCAAACGCCTTCATCTGGTTGCCCTTTTCTGTTCTTCTTCCTCATCGCAAATAGTTAATTGAACTAAATTGTATCCCCTGCATCGCACACGCAACTAAAATCTGGAATGTGTTTGATGCATCCATCATCGCAAACGTTTTGCGCCTTTTTTATGGATTTTTTACACCACCGTTTGCGATTAATGCATCGCACATAGTTTCATCGAAGGGTCTCTGGTCGTAGTGCCGCGTTAGCAGCATCTTGGAGTAGTGCGTATGCTGTATAATCGCATACACCCTGATCCGATTGACCGTTTCTGTTGCATTCCCTAATAGCAAACAATTCATCTGAGCGAACTATATGCCATGTGTCGCACACACAATGATATAGCTGCCCGTTTCTGTTGTTCTTTCTCATCACAAACAGTTCTTATGGATTAGCCGTATGTCATGCATCGCACATGGAATTAGAATACGAACCGTGTTTGATGTCTCCGCCATCACAAATGTTTTGCATCTTTTTCGACGGGGTTTGTACATCACCGTTTGCGACTAATGCATCGCACACAGTTTTGTCTAAGGGTCTCTAATTATACTGTCGCATTAGCGGCATCCTGCAGTAGTGGATGAACGGTCTTAGTGGTGCAAACTATAGAAGAAGTATGTGCTTTCAACCAATCCATTCCCAGAATAGGATCAATGCTACATGACTTCAGTACGATGGGAGATACAGGGAATTACAGTCCTTCGATTTCAATGGGGACATTGTTGCAAACTATGGAGGTTCGACATTGGCCTGCAGGGGTGTGTACTAATAGCGAAGCATTCATGTCCTCACATTTAATGTCGTCCAAGAATATAGAATCTTTTGACATTAATGAATGCGATGCTCCTATATCAAATAAAATGGATGCTGGTGCTGAATTTATGAGTGTACCCATCACAGTAGCATGCTGGTCTTGAGCTTCATTGAGATCAATATGGTTGGCATGAACACGACCATAAGGCCTGGCATTCTTGCTGCGGGGCCGATTGTTTCGATGTCTAGTTGATGGCAGCGCCAGTTGGTTCTTGCTCTGATTGCATTCCTTGGCACGGTGACCTGGATGACCACACCTGAAGAATAAACCATCATTGGGAGTGGGAGTGGGAGCTTGGGTTGGTGTAGCTGGAAGTCTTAGCTGTCTAGGTGGTAGTGGAGGCAGATGCGGTGCAACTTATGACTGCCTTGGAGTAGGTAAATTTGGACGATACATACTGCTTGGAATCCATATCTTACGCTTCTATGAGGGCTGGCCCGAAGATGAACCAGTGTCACGGTTATGCCTGTGAGAGCCCTGGTATTCCTGCAGACCAGTTTCAACCTGGATGGCTTTGTTCACCAAGGTGGCGAAGTTAGCAAACTCATGCACAAGAAGTGCGAGCTTGATGTCAGCTTGAAGGCCATCGAGGAACTTCTCATGTATGTGCATCAGTTGCAATGTCCTCCTCAGCATAGCGGGCTAATTCCAGAAACTCCTGCTGATAAGCATCCATGGTTTTGTTTCCATAGGTGAGTTTGCGGAACTCGCGCTTCTTCCTATCCATGATTCCCTAAGGAATGAAGCGGGCACAAAAAGCATCCTGGCAATCCGGCCCAGTGATGACCGTTCCAGCAGGTAGTGAGTGTTTGTGGACGTCCCACCATTGTGCAGCGGCACCCCTCAGATAGTATGCTGCGAAGGGGACATAGCTAGCAGGGTCTACATCACCAGACTCTATCTCAAAGGTGATGTCATGGAGCCAGTCATCAGCATCAAGCGGCCGATTTGAGCTATGGTAGATGTTTGGGTTCAGGCGTGCAAAGTCTTGCAGTGTCACTAGGGCTGGCTGTTGGTTATGGATGGGGCAAGGAAACTGAGCCATCATTCCTTCCATGAACTAGCGATTCAGCTTGAACTGTTGGATCACACCGGCCATGTAGTCAGGCGGTGGTTGGGCATTTCCACCATGACCATGACTAGCGGGTCTAACCATCCTGATTAACAAAATAGGGGTAGTTTAGCATTTGAGAAATATGCAAAGACAAAGAATCATTCACGATGAAACATGCATAATGAAAGAAATATGATAGATACTACATAGTAGTCGGCATATCTTACAAAAGGGGTCACACATAGAGTTCAGTACAAGGACAAGCAACATAGAAGGCAGCACACAGGCTCGCGGGGAATGCATCTAATACTAATAAGAAAGACTACATCAGCCCTAGAAGGAACTACAGACGTAGGTGTAGCCTGACAGCTGGTAGTGACTCATCGAGAAATCACTACAAAAAAAGACTCATCTGTGCCATTTTGGGCTGAACGAATTTTTTTCTGTCATGCTTATGACACTTCTATGACGATAATTGTGACAAAACCCGATATGATCATAGATGTGATGGGGTCCTACTTCTATGGCAAAATATCATGATAGAAAATGGGCTTTTCGTCCTAGGCGAGCCGGAAACGCAGTTGCATGACATTCTTTGGGCCGCCCATGATGGAAAAAAAACGTGATAAAAGCTAGGGCGAGGAAAATATCGGGGGAGTTCCCGGTTACGGTGGGTGGTCGGGGGCCGAGCGATGCGCGTTTCTCTCGTACGTACACGCATGTGTGCGAGGCATTGCACTCTAACTGATCCCAAGCGAGGCATTGGGCTCTAACTGAACCCGAGCGATTGCACTGCAGGCTCCGCGTTACTAAACCCGAGCGATCGATCAATCCCTTGTTGTTAACTGAACCCAAGTGATTCCTTCGCTACTGCTGCTAACTGAAGTCGATCGATGCTACCTCTAGGTGAACAGTGAGCGTTGTTGGGCGGTTTGGATGAACAGTTCCCGATCGGGGGTTGGATGAACATGACCCCATGGTAGTAGAGGCCGTTGCCACTAGACGAACAGGACCCCGATCGATTGAGCCAGTGGATGAACAGGACCCCGATCGATTGAGCCAGTGGATGAATAGGACCCCGTGGAGGGCTGGATGAACAGGACCCCGTGGAGGGCTGGATGAACAGGACCCCGTGAAGGGCTGGTTGAACAGTAGCCGGTGGAGGGCTGGATGAACAGTAGCCCGTTGAGGGGTGGTTGAACAGGACCCCGTGGAGAGGGCTGGTTGAACAGTAGCTGGTGGAGGAGCGTGCGATGGATCCTGGATAAACAGGAGCCCGTGGATGAACAGTCGCAGGTGGAGGCTGGGGGAGGTTGATGGTGGATGAACAGTAGCCCGTGGAGGCAGTCGACGGTGGATGAACAGTAGCCCGTGGAGGCAGTCGACGGTGGAGATGAACAGTATCCCGTGGAGTCCCGTTTTGTGGTACGCCACACTCCTCCCGATGAACAGGACCCCCGTCTCGACCGTAGCGCTCCAACACAAGTCCGTTTCCTCCGTTTTGTGGTACGCCACACCCCTCCCGATCAATAGGACCCTGTTTCCACCGTAGGAGGTCCATTTCCTCTGTTTTGCGGTATGCCAGACCCCTCCCGATGACCAGAATCCCGTTTCGACCATGGCTGGTCGAACACAAGGCCGTTTCCTCCATTCTGCGGTACACCAGGCCTCGTTTCCATCGGCTGTTCCATCCAAGCCGGCATTGCTCCCGATGAACAGCACGCGTTCCATTGCCTCCCGATGAACACCACGCATTCCGTTGCAACCCCATGAACACAACGACGATGCGGTTTCTCCGTTCCGCCCCAGCCATGTACAGGAGCCCTGGCCATACGTATGCACGAGTAGGCATTTGAGACCCTGCCTGTATGTACTTATGTGGTCGTATTTACTTTCTTGCATCCTGGCCGCTATATGTACGTGTACATGCTATGTGCGCGCCTCTACTACAACACGTGCACGCCTCTACTATGACACGTGCCCTTCCTTACACGGCCACGGTTCATTGCTGCATCCTGCAGACAGACCAATCGTATGTACGCACATATTCGCGACTAGAATGACAATGCTACGTAGGCTTCGATCAGGTGGGTCCGGACTATTAGGCACTTCCTTGCATGTGACAATGTAGCTGGTGGGTCCCAGCAGTCAGGGGGCAAATCATTATTTTTTGCCCATAATATGGACGCACTTCCTTGCGTGCGAAGATGTAGCTGGTGGGTCCCAACAGTCAGGGGGAAACGTTTTTTTTTTCATAAAATATGGTGGCCCGTCCGGCGGGTCACTGCTGTCAGGTGGAGGAATCATTATTTTGTGTGTAATAAGGAGGCTTTCCTTGTGTGCGGCCGTGGACCCAGTTATCAGCCTCTCCATATATAGTCCACGTCCGATGGATGTCATTCGTTGACCACGACACCCCGAGAGCACCAGGAAGGGAACGACACGGAGCCGGGGAAGACTCGGAAATGGTTGCCCATGAGGTGGGTGAAGGAAATATGCCCTAGAGGCAATAATAAAGTTATTATTTATTTCCTTATATCATGATAAATGTTTATTATTCATGCTAGAATTGTATTAACCGGAAACATAATACATGTGTGAATACATAGACCAACAGAGTGTCACTAGTATGCCTCTACTTGACTAGCTCGTTAATCAAAGATGGTTATGTTTCCTAACCATGAACAAAGAGTTGTTATTTGATTAACGAGGTCACATCATTAGTTGAATGATCTGATTGACATGATCCATTCCATTAGCTTAGCACCCGATCGTTTAGTATGTTGCTATTGCTTTCTTCATGACTTATACATGTTCCTATAACTATGAGATTATGCAACTCCCGTTTACCGGAGGAACACTTTGGGTACTACCAAACGTCACAACGTAACTGGGTGATTATAAAGGAGTACTACAGGTGTCTCCAATGGTAGATGTTGGGTTGGCGTATTTCGAGATTAGGGTTTGTCACTCCGAGTGTCGGAGAGGTATCTCTGGGCCCTCTCGGTAATGCACATCACATAAGCCTTGCAAGCACTGCAACTAATATGTTAGTTGTCAGATGATGTATTACGGAACGAGTAAAGAGACTTGCCAGTAACGAGATTGAACTAGGTATTGGATACCGACGATCGAATCTCGGACAAGTAACATACCGATGACAAAGGGAACAACGTATGTTGTTATGCGGTCTGACCGATAAAGATCTTCGTAGAATATGTAGGAGCCAATATGGGCATCCAGGTCCCGCTATTGGTTATTGACCGGAGACGTGTCTCGGTCATGTCTACATTGTTCTCGAACCGTAGGGTCCGCACGCTTAACGTTACGATGACAGTTATTATGAGTTTATGCATTTTGATGTACCGAAGGTTGTTCGGAGTCGCGGATGTGATCACGGACATGACGAGGAGTCTCGAAATGGTCGAGACGTAAAGATTGATATATTGGAAGCCTATGTTTGGACATCGGAAGTGTTCCGGGTGAAATCGGGATTTTACCGGACTACCGGGAGGGTTACCGGAACCCCCCGGGAGCCAAATGGGCCAACATGGGCCTTAGCGGAAAGGTGAGAGGGCAGCCCACATAGGGCTGCGCCTCCCCCCCCTCTCTCTAGTCCTATTAGGACTAGGAGAGGGGCCGGCCACCTCTCTCTTTCACTTCCCACTTGAGGAAACCTAGTTGGACTAGGATTGGAGGGGGGAGTCCTACTCCCGGTAGGAGTAGGACTCCTCCTGCGCCTCCCACCTTGGCCGGCCAGCGCCTCCTCCTCCATCCTTTATATACGGGGGCAGGGGACACCCCAAGACACACAAGTTGATCCTTGAGATCGTTCCTTAGCCGTGTGCGGTGCCCCCTGCCACCAAATTCCACCTCGATCATACCGTTGTAGTGCTTAGGCGAAGCCCTGCGTCGGTAGTACATCAAGATCGTCACCACACCATTGTGCTGACGGAACTCTTCCTCGACGCTTTGCTGGATCGGAGCCCGAGGATCGTCATCGAGCTGAACGTGTGCTAAGAACTCGGAGGTGCCGGAGTAACGGTGCTTGGATCGGTCGGATCGGGAAGAAGACGTACGACTACTTCCTCTACGTTGTGAGATCGCTTCCGCAGTCGGTCTGCGTTGGTACGTAGACAATACTCTCCCCCTCGTTGCTATGCATCACCATGATCTTGCGTGTGCGTAGGAAAATTTTCGAAATTACTACGTTCCCCAACAGTGGCATCCGAGCCTAGGTTTTATGGTTTGATGTTATTTGCACGAGTAGAACACAAGTGAGTTGTGGGCGATACAAGTCATACTGCCTACCAGCATGTCATACTTTGGTTCGGCGGTATTGTTGGGTGAGACGATCCGGACCAACCTTACGCGTACTCTTACGCGAGACCGGTTCCCTCGACGTGCTTTGCACATAGATGGCTTGCGGAAGACTGTCTCTCCAACTTTAGTTGAACCAAGTGTGACTACGCCCGGTCCTTGAGAAGGTTAAAACGGAGTCTATTTGACGAACAATCGTTGTGGTTTTGATGCGTAGGTGAGATGAGTTCTTACTTAAAGCCCGTAGCAGCCACGTAAAACTTGCAACAACAAAGTAGAGGACATCTAACTTGTTTTTACAGGGCATGTTGTGATGTGATATGGTCAAGGCATGATGCTGATTTTATTGTATGAGATGATCATGTTTTGTAACCGAGTTATCGGCAACTGGCAGGAGCCATATGGTTGTCGCTTTATTGTATGCAATGCAATCGCGATGTAATGCTTTACTTTATTACTAAGCGGTAGTGATAGTCGTGGAAGCATAATATTGGCGAGACGACAACGATGCTACGATGGAGATCAAGGTGTCACGCCCGTGACGATGGTGATCATGCCGGTGCTTCGGAGATGGAGATCACAAGCACAAGATGATGATGGCCATATCATATCACTTATATTGATTGCATGTGATGTTTATCCTTTTATGCATCTTATCTTGCTTTGATTGACGGTAGCATTATAAGATGATCTCTCACTAAATTATCAAGAAGTGTTCTCCCTGAGTATGCACCGTTGCCAAAGTTCGTCGTGCCCAGACACCACGTGATGATCGGGTGTGATAAGCTCTACGTCCATCTACAACGGGTGCAAGCCAGTTCTGCACACGCAGAATACTCAGGTTAAACTTGACGAGCCTAGCATATGCAGATATGGCCTCGGAACACAGAGACCGAAAGGTCGAGCGTGAATCATATAGTAGATATGATCAACATGACGATGTTCACCATTGAAAACTACTCCATCTAACGTGATGATCGGTTATGGTTTAGTTGATTTGGATCACGTGATCACTTAGAAGATTAGAGGGATGTCTATCTAAGTGGGAGTTCCTAAGTAATTTGATTAACTGAACTTAAACTTATCATGAACTTAGTACCTGATAGTATCTTGCTTGTTTATGTTGATTGTAGATAGATGGCTCGTGCTGTTGTTCCGTTGAATTTTAATGCGTTCCTTGAGAAAGCAAAGTTGAAAGATGATGGTAGCAATTACACGGACTGGGTCCGTAACCTGAGGATTATCCTCATTGCTGCACAGAAGAATTACGTCCTGGAAGCACCGCTGGGTGCCAGGCCTGCTGCTGGAGCAACGCCAGATGTTATGAACGTCTGGCAGAGCAAAGCTGATGACTACTCGATAGTTCAGTGTGCCATGCTTTACGGCTTAGAATCGGGACTTCAACGACGTTTTGAACGTCATGGAGCATATGAGATGTTCCAGGAGTTGAAGTTAATATTTCAAGCAAATGCCCGAATTGAGAGATATGAAGTCTCCAATAAGTTCTATAGCTGCAAGATGGAGGAGAACAGTTCTGTCAGTGAGCATATACTCAAAATGTCTGGGTATAATAATCACTTGATTCAGATGGGAGTTAATCTTCCAGATGATTGCGTCATTGACAGAATTCTCCAATCACTGGCACCAAGCTACAAGAGCTTCGTGATGAACTATAATATGCAAGGGATGAACAAGACTATTCCCGAGCTCTTCGCAATGCTGAAAGCTGCGGAGGTAGAAATCAAGAAGGAGCATCAAGTGTTGATGGTTAGCAAAACCACTAGTTTCAAGAAAAAGGGCAAAGGGAAGAAAAAGGGGAACTTCAAGAAGAACAGCAAGCAAGTTGCTGCTCAGGAGAAGAAACCCAAGTCTGGACCTAAGCCTGAAACTGAGTGCTTCTAATGCAAGCAGACTGGTCACTGGAAGCGGAACTGCCCCAAGTATTTGGCGGATAAGAAGGATGGCAAGGTGAACAAAGATATATGTGATATACATGTTATTGATGTGTACCTTACTAGAGCTCGCAGTAGCACCTGGGTATTTGATACTGGTTCTGTTGCTAATATTTGCAACTCGAAACAGGGACTACGGAATAAGCGGACGCTAGCAAAGGACGAGGTGACGATGCGCGTGGGAAACGGTTCCAAAGTCGATGTGATCGCGGTCGGCACGCTACCTCTACATCTACCTTCGGGATTAATATTAGACCTAAATAATTGTTATTTGGTGCCAGCGTTGAGCATGAACATTATATCTGGATCTTGTTTGATGCGAGACGGTTATTCATTTAAATCAGAGAATAATGGTTGTTATATTTATATGAGTAATATCTTTTATGGTCATGCACACTTGAAGAGTGGTCTATTCTTATTGAATCTCGATAGTAGTGATACACATATTCATAATGTAGAAGCCAAAAGATGCAGAGTTGATAATGATAGTGCAACTTATTTGTGGCACTGCCGTTTAGGTCATATCGGTGTAAAGCGCATGAAGAAACTCCATACTGATGGGCTTTTGGAATCACTTGATTATGAATCACTTGGTACTTGCGAACCGTGCCTCATAGGCAAGATGACTAAAACACCGTTCTCCGGTACTATGGAGAGAGCAATAGATTTATTGGAAATCATACATACCGATGTATGTGGTCCGATGAATATTGAGGCTCGTGGCGGATATCGTTATTTTCTCACCTTCACAGATGATTTAAGCAGATATGGGTATATCTACTTAATGAAACATAAGTCTGAAACATTTGAAAAGTTCAAGGAATTTCAGAGTGAAGTTGAAAATCATCGTAACAAGAAAATAAAGTTTCTACGATCTGATCGTGGAGGAGAATATTTGAGTTACGAGTTTGGTATACATTTGAAAAATTGTGGAATAGTTTCGCAACTCACGCCACCCGGAACACCACAGCGTAATGGTGTGTCCGAACGTCGTAATCGTACTTTACTAGATATGGTGCGATCTATGATGTCTCTTACTGATTTACCGCTATCATTTTGGGGTTATGCTTTAGAGACGGCCGCATTCACGTTAAATAGGGCACCATCAAAATCTGTTGAGACGACGCCTTAGGAACTATGGTTTGGAAAGAAACCAAAGTTGTCGTTTCTTAAAGTTTGGGGCTGCGATGCTTATGTGAAAAAACTTCAACCTGATAAGCTCGAACCCAAAGCGGAGAAATGTGTCTTCATAGGATACCCACAGGAAACTGTTGGGTATACCTTCTATCACAGATCCGAAGGCAAGACATTCGTTGCTAAGAATGGATCATTTCTAGAGAAGGGGTTTCTCTCGAAAGAAGTTAGTGGGAGGAAAGTAGAACTTGACGAGGTAACTGTACCTGCTCCCTTATTGGAAAATAGTACATCACAGAAAACTGTTTCTGCGACACCTATACCAATTAGTGAGGAAGCCAATGATGATGATCATGAAACTTCAGGGCAAGATACTACTGAACCACGTAGATCAACCAGAATGAGATCCGCACCAGAGTGGTACGGTAATCCAGTTCTGGAAGTCATGCTACTAGATCATGATGAACCTACGAACTATGAAGAAGCGATGGTGAGCCCAGATTCCGCAAAGTGGCTTGAGGCCATGAAATCTGAGATGGGATCCATGTATGAGAACAAAGTATGGACTTTGGTTGACTTGCCCGATGATCGGCAAGCAATTGAGAATAAATGGATCTTCAAGAAAAAGACTGACGCTGACGGTAATATTACTGTCTATAAAGCTCGACTTGTCGCAAAAGGTTTTTGACAAGTTCAAGGGGTTGACTACGATGAGACCTTCTCACCCGTAGTGATGCTTAAATCCGTCAGAATCATGTTAGCAATTGCCGCATTTTATGATTATGAAATATGGCAAATGGATGTCAAAACTGCATTCCTGAATGGATTTCTGGAAGAAGAGTTGTATATGATGCAACCAGAAGGTTTTGTCGATCCAAAGGGAGCTAAAAAAGTGTGCAAACTCCAGCGATCCATTTATGGACTGGTGCAAGGATCTCGGAGTTGGAATAAACGCTTTGATAGTGTGATCAAAGCATTCGGCTTTATACAGACTTTCGGAGAAGCCTGTATTTACAAGAAAGTGAGTGGGAGCTCTGTAGCATTTCTGATATTATATGTGGATGACATATTGCTTATTGGAAATGATATAGAATTTCTGGATAGCATAAAGGGATACTTGAATAAAAGTTTTTCGATGAAAGACCTCGGGGAAGCTGCTTACATATTAGGCATAAAGATCTATAGAGATAGATCAAAACGCTTAATTGTACTTTCACAAAGCACATACCTCGACAAGATTTTGAAGAAGTTCAAAATGAATCAAGCAAAGAAAGGGTTCTTGCCTGTGTTACAAGGTGTGAAGTTGAGTCAGACTCAATGCCCGACCACTGCAGAAGATAGAGAGAAAATGAAAGATGTTCCCTATGCTTCAGCCATAGGCTCTATCATGTATGCAATGCTGTGTACCAGACCTGATGTGTGCCTTGCTATAAGTTTAGCAGGGAGGTACAAAGGTAATCCAGGAGTGGATCACTGGACAGCGGTCAAGAACATCCTGAAATACCTGAAAAGGACTAAGGATATGTTTCTCGTATATGGAGGTGACAAAGAGCTCACCGTAAGAGGTTACGTTGATGCAAGCTTTGACACTGATCCGGACAATTCTAAATCGCAAAACGGATACGTGTTTACTTTAAACGGTGGAGCTGTCAGTTGGTGCAGTTCTAAACAAAGCGTCGTAGCGGAATCTACATGTGAAGCGGAGTACATAGCTGCTTCGGAAGCAGCAAACGAAGGAGTCTGGATGAAGGAGTTCATATCCGATCTAGGTGTCATACCTAGTGCATCGGGTCCAATGAAAATCTTTTGTGACAATACTGGTGCAATTGCTTTGGCAAAGGAATCCAGATTTCACAAGAGGACCAAACACATCAAGAGACGCTTCAACTCCATCCGGGATTATGTCCAGGTGGGAGACATAGAGATTTGCAAGATACATACGGATCTGAATGTTGCAGACCCGTTGACTAAGCCTCTTCCACGAGCAAAACATGATCAGCTCCCAGGCTCCATGGGTGTTAGAATCATTACTGTGTAATCTAGATTATTGACTCTAGTGCAAGTGGGAGACTGAAGGAAATATGCCCTAGAGGCAATAATAAAGTTATTATTTATTTCCTTATATCATGATAAATGTTTATTATTCATGCTAGAATTGTATTAACCGGAAACATAATACATGTGTGAATACATAGACCAACAGAGTGTCACTAGTATGCCTCTACTTGACTAGCTCGTTAATCAAAGATGCTTATGTTTCCTAACCATGAACAAAGAGTTGTTATTTGATTAACGAGGTCACATCATTAGTTGAATGATCTGATTGACATGACCCATTCCATTAGCTTAGCACCCGATCGTTTAGTATGTTGCTGTTGCTTTCTTCATGACTTATACATGTTCCTGTAACTATGAGATTATGAAACTCCCGTTTACCGGAGGAACACTTTGGGTACTACCAAACGTCACAACGTAACTAGGTGATTATAAAGGAGTACTACAGGTGTCTCCAATGGTAGATGTTGGGTTGGCGTATTTCGAGATTAGGGTTTGTCACTCCGAGTGTCGGAGAGGTATCTCTGGGCCCTCTCGGTAATGCACATCACATAAGCCTTGCAAGCACTGCAACTAATATGTTAGTTGTCAGATGATGTATTACGGAACGAGTAAAGAGACTTGCCAGTAACGAGATTGAACTAGGTATTGGATACCGACGATCGAATCTCGGACAAGTAACATACCGATGACAAAGGGAACAACGTATGTTGTTATGCGGTCTGACCGATAAAGATCTTCGTAGAATATATAGGAGCCAATATGGGCATCCAGGTCCCGCTATTGGTTATTGACCGGAGACATGTCTCGGTCATGTCTACATTGTTCTCGAACTGTAGGGTCCGCACGCTTAACGTTACGATGACAGTTATTATGAGTTTATGCATTTTGATGTACCGAAGGTTGTTCGGAGTCCCGGATGTGATCACGGACATGACGAGGAGTCTCGAAATGGTCGAGACGTAAAGATTGATATATTGGAAGCCTATGTTTGGAAATCGGAAGTGTTCCGGGTGAAATCGGGATTTTACCGGACTACCGGGAGGGTTACCGGAACCCCCCGGGAGCCAAATGGGCCAACATGGGCCTTAGCGGAAAGGTGAGAGGGCAGCCCACATAGGGCTGCGCCTCCCCCCCTCTCTCTAGTCCTATTAGGACTAGGAGAGGGGCCGGCCACCTCTCTCTTTCACTTCCCACTTGAGGAAACCTAGTTGGACTAGGATTGGAGGGGGGAGTCCTACTCCCGGTAGGAGTAGGACTCCTCCTGCGCCTCCCACCTTGGCCGGCCAGCGCCTCCTCCTCCATCCTTTATATACGGGGGCAGGGGACACCCCAAGACACACAAGTTGATCCTTGAGATCGTTCCTTAGCCGTGTGCGGTGCCCCCTGCCACCAAATTCCACCTCGATCATACCGTTGTAGTGCTTAGGCGAAGCCCTGCGTCGGTAGTACATCAGGATCGTCACCACGCCGTTGTGCTGACAGAACTCTTCCTCGACGCTTTGCTGGATCGGAGCCCGAGTATCGTCATCGAGCTGAACGTGTGCTAAGAACTCGGAGGTGCCGGAGTAACGGTGCTTGGATCGGTCGGATCGGGAAGAAGACGTACGACTACTTCCTCTACGTTGTGAGATCGCTTCCGCAGTTGGTCTGCGTTGGTACGTAGACAATACTCTCCCCCTCGTTGCTATGCATCACCATGATCTTGCGTGCGCGTAGGAAAATTTTCGAAATTACTACGTTCCCCAACAGTGGGGAGTACAAGGGTTTACTGGTCCGTCTGCCATCGCCAGAAAATAACAAGAGGTGTGGATGAGTAGAGGAATGTCCTGGCCAGAATGGAGTAGGGTGGGGTGGTGCGGCCTGTGCGGCAGCACAGCCGGCCACGGGAGGCGGGAGCAAGCAGTCCCACTGGCGCTGGTTTGGGAGGCTGCAGCAAGAAGACCAGAGGTTGAAGAAGCACTACGGTCATTGGACGGACATTGTACGGTCTCTGTAGCTAGAATCTTTATATTGACTAAGTTGACAAAGCCCTTGGTACGCGTCAACTTAGTAGGCCCATAGGTCAGCCTCCAAAATGGTGCACCCCAGATGTCAGGGAAGGAATCATTTTTTGGGCAGCTGAAGCTAGAATATCCGAGATTGAAGAAGAAGCACGACATCCGTTGGATGGACATCCAACGACCACTGTTGCTAGAACCGTGTGTTGACTATAAGTTGACAAAGCCTTGCATACGCGTCAACTTACTTTTTTTAAGGGGACGTGTCAACTTAGTAGGCACACTAGTGTGTGGCAGAGAACTTATAGCCCATTTGTGATTTGCAAGAATGTACTGCCCATTTTTGAATTCTGATGGAATTTAGTACAGCCCATTTACAGTTTGTTAAAACTACATCCCATTTTCTAGCTAGGACAATGATTAATAATTTCAACCAACAGTTCAAAACAGAATTCAATAAAATTTACCACATTTTTGATGGGATCCGAAATATTTTTATCCCAAAATTTCTAGTCAGATTAAATGCAATTTCAATATAAATTTGTATTACATAAAAATTCCAACAAAACATTGCGCGTGCAACAATTAATGAAATTAAAATTTTGAAAATCCAAAAAATATATAAACTAATTACGTGTTTGGTGCATTTTTTTATAGTTACTGCCCAGTTTTTATAATATCATCCCATTTATTATTTCTTCAAGCTCATTTCCTTGTTAAGCCTAATGCATCCCTCCTTGGAAAGATTTGCAGCCCAACAGGGCAGAGAATAACAAGTTGACCTTGCGTGGCTATTCCTCAAAAAAAGTATAGTTGGGCTAGCCATTCTTAGCTTGAAAAAAAATTAATATCTAGGCTGGATATCTGGCCTGGGCTAGATGGGCCATAGCCCTCCCAGTTAATACCTTGCTCTCCTCTGAACAACAACGAAAACATCACTCTAGAAAAACTCTGCAGTGCTCACACCTCAAGAAAACAAATACTGCTTGAGTTGCTTGGTCCCAGCTGTCGGCCGCTCCTTGTGCAATTATCTCGTTTATTGACTACATGGGTTGACAATGGTGTAGGACCGTGATGTCAGGAAACCAGGAGGAAGCAAAAAATATTATATGTATATAATAAGGAGGCACTTGCATACGTGTGGCTATGGCCCTGGTGGGTCCCGACTATCATCCTCTCCAAGTAAAGTCATCTACTAATTCCTCATGTCCGTCGACCATGTTGACAATGCGAGACGTCGGCGCCACGGCGAGCGCAACAAGTCAAAGGACGACAAAGAGGGCCTCACGGGCCCTACGGATGGTCTTATACAGTGCCCGCTACTCATTCGGGAAGCCTGGATCATAGGGCCACATGTCCGCGACGGCATGTCATTCGCTTGTTCACCGGTGCTCATTGAGGAGACGGAGCTTGCAACACATGTCCTCCTGCGCTGGTAGATCTTCCGCCATTAGGGCATCGAAATGCGTCTGCACCTGCTCTATGGTGAACACAGCATGAACCGGCTTGGTAGTGATGCCGGCTCCTAGTCGGAAGCTACGTCCATCGTCTGATTGTCGATGCTCAGCTCGGCGAGCTCGCTGGCGAGCCAGGGTGTCCGGCTGTTGGCCCGACCCGCTGCCAAGCACAAGTCTGACTGTCGTGGCCTACCCAGACCGCCTCCCTCGCCCACGTGCGCTTTCCCTCCGAAACTGTCAGCACCGCCCGCCCCGTTTCCTGGTGCAGGCAATTGCTCCGCCTTCAAATAACACAAGTTCCGTCCATCTGTCCATCTGTCGCCCACATTAATGATATGCGGTTGCCAAGGCGGCTGCTCCAGCACCACATGTCCGTCGCTCCGCCCCCCACCATTACTATATAAACTGTTGCGCCAGCCATAGCCGCAGTCATCCGCCTCCGTTCCCTTTCTCCTGTCCACACCACTACTTCCCACCATGGCTTCCTCGCGCTCCAGCGCTCTTTGAGACGGGCGGACTATGGACCACAACGAGATGGTGGCCATTGTTGCCGACTGGCTGGCCGGCAGGCAGCCGGAGGACGACGACGTACCAATGGATAACATGGTAGTCGATGATCCGGCGCCAACCCCCTCCTCCGCGCCATCCTTGCCAGTACATTGCACCATGACCATTGGCGAGGCCCGTGCCCAATACATGGACATGGTGAGGCAGAAGCATGACGAGCAGTTCCAGGAGGCACAGGCCGACGCCGCCTACAACCACCATCTCCTCCAGGAGCACCTGCAGGCGGAGGAGCAGATCGCCTCGGAGCGGGCAGAGCAGGAGGCGCTGCTCGACTCGTACCGCTCCGCCTACGAGGGCCGCCTCGAGCGCTGGCAGTACTGCATGCAGGGTGGCGGAGGCTGCGGCCGCCTACAAAGAGGGTGATGAAGTGGGCGAGGCACTGTTTTGCAAGACCGAGGACGAGGTAGAGGACAATGCCGGCTCTGACGAGTCCCCGCTCCGCTGGCATCGACGAGGCCCTGCTCCGTCGAGGCACCACGGCGCCAACTATGATGCAGAGGACACCGCTGGCTCCGCCGAGGCCCCGCCCCGCTGGCACCGAGGCAGAGGACTTCGCCGGCTTCAGCGAGGCCCTACTCCGCCGAGGCCCTGCCCCACCAA
The DNA here is from genome assembly GCA_034509565.1 of Triticum monococcum. NCBI lineage: Eukaryota > Viridiplantae > Streptophyta > Magnoliopsida > Poales > Poaceae > Triticum > Triticum monococcum. The sequence goes on from CM067844.1 coordinate 415,296,328, forward strand.
CAACGACGTAGAGGACATCGCCGGCTCAGCCGAGGCCCCACCTCGCCGACAACGAGGGGGAGGATTCCCCCCGCTCCGCCAAGGCGCCGCCCCGCTGGCAACGAGACAGAGGACATCGCCGGCTCTGTCGAGGCCCCGCCCCGCTAATAACGAGGCTGCGCCACACAGAAAACGAGGAAGAGTAGAACACGGTAGGTCACCGCCACTCGGGTCCAAGTAAGGCCACCGCTGCTACCCTCCGATTGAAGCCAAGCTAGGTGGGTTGACCATTGACGGCCGATTAGTGCGGCGACATGGAGTCAGAGAGCTATGTTGGAGAAGGACGCTGCTTCAGTTACTTAACTGCTGGTGCAGTTGGGTCACTGACACGTGGGCCCAACATGCATCTGGGCCACATGTTAGTTATGCAACTGCACCTACAGTTAAGTCACTAAAGCTCAGTCCGCTGGAGAATAAGCTTCTGTTCGGCATAGCCGAACACAGGTGGGTAGATTCGGTTAATTAATTATACCTCCAGCGCACCCCTTTTTAGTTGAAGAATGTATGAAATGTAATGAAATCGGCATGTTTATATGAAATCCGACCATGTATGAATGAATTTAGTTCGATTAGTTCAAATTCTTGTATCAACGACATTGGATGAACATGCAAAACAATACGTACTAGGATTATTCCCAGGGTGATCACCTCGTTTGCATCAGTTTTACATGTTCTCCATTCGGTCCTTTTTAGTCTGTATAAAAGTTTTGTCTACACTCAAAGTATCTCTACTTTGACCAATCTTTTAGAAAAAAGTATGAACATTCACAATGTAAAATCAACTAACTTGAAAGAAATCTAATGTGCGAAGTAAAAAAGGAACAGAGGGAGTACAAAGAGTTTGAGCTGCTTTTTAGCGTTCCTGTACATTGCAATCAAACACACGCGAATGTTAATTCATAGAGAACATTCAAAACAATCGATGATTATGCATCTCAGCGATTCACATGTCAGAGCCAATATTTGGTTCACAACTAAAAAATAAAGAAAAATCGATCGATGCTACTGACAGCAAAGGGCGTCCCATTCGAAAATATCAAACGCATGTCTTCTTGCTAACATCAGTGAGCAAAATTTGACAAGGTTGTCCCATTCCAGAATTTCAAATGTGTGTTGTTTTGCGTACATCAATGAGCAAACTTTGACAAGGTTTTCCCATTCCAAAATATCAAATGCCTACGATTGTGGATTGGGCAGGGTTTGCCATCAGTTTGGACATTGACATGGCACCTCGTGCTAAATAAACCGGCTTTCTTTTTGTGAAGTTCCACCAAAATCAACCAAATTTGCGTGTAGCTTGTATGGTTTCGCCTTTATATGTTGCAATGCCTTGAACATATCGGAACCTCCTTTCTTGTGGTGGAAATGAATGGTTCAATGTATTCATGAACATTTTATGCAGTTCCCATTGAAATCAAGCTGAGCACCCCTGTTTGCACAAATACAAAATAAGTGATTAGTATAAACCAAACCAAATTGTACTACGAATTGATAGTTTAAGTAGGCACCTACATGGTCCATGCAGAGCACACTTTAAAAAATTGAACTCACAGGAAAGAATCCTAGAACAACATTTTACTTGCGCATAACAGCAAAATAGATGGAGATCTGTCAGTCCTTCCGAGCTGAAGTTAGTTTGGTCTTGTGGGGAGTAATGTAACCATCCTTTAACTGCTCCTTCTGATGAGAAGATAGACAGGGCTTCTTCATCCTGGCATAATCGCAACTAGTCACTTCACGTACTCCATATTCTTTTTCAGAGGAGGATTATCCTGTTGTGCAAAGATAAGAGGACAACTAAATGCTAGCATCCCTGTTTGCTCAAAAAAGGAAAGGAAATATTTAAAACAGCACAGATGAAGCACTTCTCAAGAACAATACCACTTTCTCATTACAGTATCTAAACAGTAGCACAACACCAATAGAGATGACAAATCTCAATCATATGGATCAAATCCGTGGGGAGTAACAACCTTTGTTAGGAGGCTTATTGTGTAGAGCATACAGACCAAGCACGTCTCCGGAACAATCTGTTGTTATCTACTGTGGTTGCCATGCTTACTATATACTCCTCAATTAGTTTAATGTTTCCAACATCTTCTTGTGCAGTTCCACTAAAATATATGGTATCTTCAAAGAAGATCCCTGTTTGCACAAGTAGAGATAATTACATATTACATTAAGAGTGGCATCAAATCAGTGGCAAAACAATTGCTCATTCTAGTCATAGCAATAAATTAAGATGCAAAACTATATCATTACTTGTTTCATCACAGTTCCAGTGCTTCATTATAGCACCGAGAGTTGATTTTTGTTTTTCTTCCGCTTGTTCTTCCCCTTCATCACTTGGTTCAATAACAGACAAGCTTCGCCTTCAATGTAAGATTTGGCATGTCAATTAGGGAGCACAAGTATAGCACTAAACAACGACATTAATTTTCTGATGAAAGTGGCCAAATACAGGCCAAAAGTTGTGCAATATCTTTATCTTAGCTCAATGGGATATTATGGTGCACATACAGATTGGAAGTCTTGTCTCCATTTGTGCAGTTCACTAAAATCAAGCAACATTACCATACAAGTAGCACAACATATGAAAGCACACTGCATAATCGTGTGAAAGAAGGCTAGTACTGACCTCTCATGACGCGGAATTCAAACAACTCACAAGAAGAAGATTTGAACCAAATTTGCCAACATGGATATGAAGTAAGATCTCCTCTTGTGCAGTTCCACTAAGATCAAGCAATCAAGCAACATTGTCGGTATAACATTTTGGTTGAACTGCACAAAACACTCTTAAAATAAAAGTGTTTTGTGCATCGCAACAAAAGGTCACAATAGCAACGAGGTGAAGTAGATAACCTTGTTTACACAGAGGTGCAAAGGAAACAACAAGTGGTCAATAACGGTGGATGACACAGAAGCCAACAAAAAGAAGCATCTAACTTATCTAATTGGGAAATAAAGCAAGACAATAGAATTTCTCAAATGGTGGCATTGATTCATATTAACAAAGAGATTATATTAACAATAAAATTCGTTAAACATGTAATTTGCTTCTAATTGTGGCATTGCATCAATTTTCCAGCAGCATTATTAGAGGGTGTTTGTTTATATGGACTTTTTGTTGTAGGGACTAAAAAAGTCCCTTTCCATCCCATCTAAACCAAACAATAGGGACTTTTAGGGACTAAAAGTGGGCATTTGGGACTAAAGAAAGAAGACCCCGAGGGAGAGTCTTTTGGGGACTTTTTCCAATAGTTGCCCCTGCCCCGCATCGCACCTTATCTCTATTGGTTAACCTCTAGTCCATGTATAGTCCTTGGAACCAAGAAGGTAGGACTAGGGACTTTTTAGTTGGGACTAAAAAAAGTTCTATGACTTTCTAACCAAACAGGGCCTTAGATTAACAACAGCTAAAGAGTTGCACGGGACAATGGACTCACCATCACCATCTACATCTACCGATGTATGAAGGGGTGATGCACAGTCTATTGCAACAAAGAACAAACAACCAAGGAGCATATTTGTGTTGGTCCTAGTTTTGTTATCTTTAGACACCTTTCCCTATGTGAGCGCAGCAAATCTACTCCTGCTGAAACTCTACAGCCTTGTCCCCCAAAACAAAAGATCAGTTTGTTACAGATGTGCGTACTGTGTTTGTCATTGTTTTGCCTTTTCGACCAACATTGGTGCTGGATAGCCAGTCTGTATTAGTACTGTCCCCCTTCCTTTCCTCTTTGAACCACGTCCTAGATTCATTCTATACAACTTTCCCCACAACTTTCCCCCTTCCTTTCCTCTTTGAACCACATCCTAGATTCATGCTATACAACTTTCCCCACTACTTTCCCCCTTCCTTTCCTTTTTGAATGACGTCCTAGATTCATGCGATACAACTTTCCCCACTACTTCCCCCCATTCCTTTCCTCTTTGAACCACATCCTAGATTCATGCTATACAACTTTCCCCACTACTTTCCTGTTTGATCCAACACCAAGATTCGAGCGCAGAAGTGGAAAAAGCCCACATGCAGCTAGAGCAATGCATGTGGAATAAGTAAATTATACCTTAAGGTTATTGGGGTGTGGTTCGGTGGGCGGCCGGAGGAAGAAGGCGTCGGAGGCCCTCCCGTGCCAACGCTGGGTGAAAGAGAATAGATGCGCTGGTACTGGATTCCCTCCCTCACCGACGATGCTACCTCTTGAGCACTGCGTTGGTTTTCCCTTGAAGAGGAAAGGGTGATGCAGCAAAGTAGCGTAAGTATTTCCCTCAACTTTTGAGAACCAAGGTATCAATCCAGTAGGAGGCTACGTGCAAGTCCCTCGCACCTACACAACACAAATAAATCCTCACAACCAACGCGATAAGGGGTTGTCAATCCCTACACGGTCACTTACGGGAGTGAGATCTGATAGATATGATAAGATCATTTTTGGTATTTTTATGATTGTCGGTGTCAAAACCGGCGGATCTCGGGTAGGGGGTTCCGAACTGTGCGTCTAAGGCGGATGGTAACAGGAGGCAGGGGACATGATGTTTTACCCAGGTTCGGGCCCTCTCATGATGGAGGTAAAACCCTATGTCCTGCTTGATTATTCTTGATAATATGAGTAGTACAAGAGTTGATCTACCACGAGATCAGAGAGGCTAAACCCTAGAAGCTAGCCTATGGTATGATTGTCTGTTGTCCTACGGACTAAAACCCTCCGATTTATATAGAAACTGGAGGGGGCTAGGGTTACACAAGGTCGGTTAGAAAGGAGGAGATATACATATCCGTATTGCCTAGCTTGCCTTCCACGCCAAGTAGAGTCCCATCCAGACATGGGACGAAGTCTTCAATCTCGTATCTTCATAGTCCAACAGTCCGGCCAAAGGATATAGTCCGGCTATCCGGAGACCCCCTAATCTAGGACTCCCTCAGTAGCCCCTGAACCAGGCTTCAATGACGATGAGTCCGGGGCGCAGTGTTGTCTTCGGCATTGCAAGGCGGGTTCCTTCTCCGAATACACCACGGAAGAGTTTGAATACAAGGATAGTATCCGACCCTGCAAAATAAGTTCCACATACCACCGTAGAGAGAATAATATTTCCACAAATCTAATCTGCTGACACGTTTTGGCAGCGTGACATCATGCCATGGCCCGGTAATTATTCGAACCGTTTTTCTTTAACCAGCCCCGCACATAATGTGAGGCGGTTTCTTGACACGTCTTGTCAAAGCAGAGATCGTGTCCCCCTTATTATGGGATTCTCATCAATACGGGTGTGGGTAACCCAACCGCGCCTAGGACTCCTAGATTTTAGGCAAGTCCCAAATGGCCACGAGGAGGATGCATGATATTCACCCTCTTTATAACGGGACAAGGCTTTTACTTTTTTCCCTCCCGTGCTCAATCGAATCCTTCCCCCGCCTCGAGTTCTAACACCCGAAGCCAAGGTCAGGTGCTTCAGACCTTCAATCATGTCCAGATCCAGCCTTCAAGGCCGGTGGGTGCCTTCCTCCGTCATGTAGGAGGACATCAAGAAGTTGAGGGACGCTAGATATCTGACCGCCGAAATTTCGCACAGGCTGCCCGACTAAGGGCAGGTCATCCCTACTCCCGAACCCAATGAGAGCGTTGTGTTCATCTCCCATTTCCTCCAAGGACTAGGCGTCGCTCTGGATCCCTTTGTTAGGGGTCTCATGTACTATTACGGGTTGGATTTTCACGATCTAGCCCCGGATTCCCTTCTTCACATCTCGTCATTTATTGTCGTGTGTGAGGCCTTCCTCCGCATTGCCCCTCACTACGGCCTGTGGCTCAAGACCTTCGATGTGAAGCCGAAGATGGTCGAGGGGCAGTACGCAGCGTGCGGAGGTGCTTTAATAAGCAAGATTGCTGACGCTCCATGGCCAAAGGGTTCCTTTCCAGAGGTGTTCGGATTGTGGCAACGGGAGTGGTTTTTCGTCACAGCTCCTCGAAGTGCCATGTGGGTAGCTGCCCCCACCTTTCGCTCGGGCCCTCCACCACAACTGATGTCATGGATCACCAAGGGGCTGAGCTGGGGTCCAGCCAAGGACGTGCCAATATTGCAGAGTCGTATCCGAGATCTCTTCGAGGGAGATTTCAGTCTGGTTATGGTAATGCAAGTTATGCTGGTCCGTCGAGTCCAGCCTTGCAAACGCCGGCCCCTCCGCATGTGGGAATTCAACCCGGAAGGACCGCGCACTATTCAGAATTTCCTCGGCATGACGCACAAGGAGATGTACAAGTCGTTCTTCGGACCCCAAATAGAGTGTCCGAACACTACCAAGGACGTGGGCCTGAGCAGCAACCGCACCGTTGCCCAAGTAAGTAATCCCATGGCCGAACACACTGTCCTTTTATTTATCATGACATCATTCTGAAGAATCGCTCTTTGACTAGGACTAAACAACAAAGGCGAAGATGATCCGGTGTTCGGCCCCCCTTCCTGAAGGCTTGGACAATCCGGTGCTGGAAAAGATGCTCGAGCCAGCACCTTGCCTGGTGCCCTCAAAGGAAGATTAAGTGGGGAATAAAGAGGGCGAAAGCGGGCCTCCCTCGCTACCTATTCCAACCGAGGGAATGAGCGCCTCCGCGAGGGAGGATAACCAAGGGGAAGAATCTGACATTCTCTCTCCCCGGGGAAGAAAGAGGTCTACCTCTGAAGATTCGGAAACTAAGGTTTCCAAACGGGAGAAGAAATCTCTGCCAGAGGGACCTGCCTTGGAGGGTACTCTTGCCACACAATGTCCGCGCGGGGATCAGACCTCTACCGAGCTGTAAGTAAAAGGGTATTCAATAACGAAAATATCTTGCTCTATTTCTGAGGAAAATAGTCGAAGCATTTGCAGTTCGGATCTTAGCCCTTCTCAGCTGAGCTCGTCTTCGGGGGATCTTCTTCCGGAGATGATGGAGAGCGAAATGCCTCCCGCTGAGGTGTCGTCGCGGAGGGCTTCTCCTGATCCGGCAAGGCCAGAAGGTAATCCTATGGCCACCCAAAGTCCTCTGTATCCGGCTCTTGAAGAGAGAAATCAAAAGAGTCCCGCACCGTCTGGTGTGCGGTCGGATGTACGGAGGGATCTGCTGGAGAAAGCGGCTACAGAAGAGCACCGCACATTGATGGGTACGGTGATTGAAAGGATTTCGTCCGCCGAAAGCGGGCTGCATGAAGTCTTTATGAGTCTACTGATGGGTTTTGAGGTACGTGAAATGATGTACATTATTGAAAGTACCGCACATTTTTAGATGTGCCCTGTGTAGATAGTAGCCCCTGAGACTCTGGTTGTCGTCGAAAACGGCGGCAAACAGAGGATCATAGTCCCAGGTAATAACCAGACTGCCTTTATGTGCAGGTGGTGGAGGCTCTGGTGGCTAGCCGGACTGATGGGTATGCCGAACTAAACCGGGAGCTGGATGCGGCAGATGCCGACATCGTGCTTGTCATCGTGCTTCTCAGTGATTTTTCTAGCGATTGTCACATAATAAGAGCGTCCCGATGCCAGCATCTTTAATATGTTTGTGACTACAGATGGAGCAGCCACCATGGAGACCCTTCGGGCGGAGCTTGCCCAAGCCAAGGAGCAAGCCAGGAGTAGCAATGCGGCCGCTTTACAGGCGGCCGAAGAGTTAAGGGCCGAACAGGCCGCACATTGCGAGAGCAAAGAAAAATTGCCAAGATGACCATGGAGTTAAAAGATGCTGCTGACCGTTACTGGCTTCTTAAAGAGGAAAACCAGGCGAAAGTGACGGACCTGGAGAAGGCCCGGGTGGCTACCAAGGAAGCCCACTCCAAAATTAGAGCGACGAAGGAGGTGCTGAATCAGGCTGCAGATATCGTGTCTGGGAAGCCTTTCTTGTTGCGGACTAAGTTCGGAGATCCGAAGTATGCTCCTCTGGACCAGCTATGGAGTTCTGCGAACGCGTACATGGATTTGGCTGCCAGCGCTACTGATGTCGCCGAGTACTGCAAGGATCAAAAAGGTCCCGAAGTGGAGAAGCTGTTCTGGTCACAGTTTCGCGCTCCAGTCCGTCCGCTGCTGCTGAATGAGCGATTGACCGGTTGGGCCGAGCTCCATAGATTATCCGGACTGGCCATGAGGTCCATTGTGGATCATTTGTGGCCAGGAGGGCCAAAGCCGAATAGTTAGTTTAGCTTAGTGCAACAATTCCTTGGCGTTGTGCCATGCATCGATGTTGTGAAGAGGTCGGCATGCATAGAAGGCTCGCGGATGGCCCTTGCCCGTGTCAAAACATACTGGGCGGAGATGTATGCCACCACTGTTGCGGCACAGGGTTCGGCCATAGGCCGAGTGGCTGCCGAGCACTAGTTTGAAGAAGTTCTTGAAGGCGCTCGTTCGATAGAGGCTCAGTGCTCGAAGAATATTATGTTTGAGTGACATGTATTCCCATTGTAAAAACAATGTTTTATTGAATTTATCAAGGCTGTATTTATACTTTTGCCCAAAAGTGCTATGATGCCTCCTGTGCGGCCGTTTATGTATATATGTATATAACCTGAAAGATTGCAGTCGTCGGCTTCAGCCCCCACGCATAGAATGCGGGGGTGTTCGTAGAAGATGCATGTTCACACTTGATCCAACATCTTGGTCCATTAAGGAGGTGATAGCGCAGCGAATTAGGCAACCGGACTATAATGCTTTAACACTTTCACTTCGCCAGAGGAGTTTGACAGTGGGGCTACTATATAGCCCCTGGTGGCTTCGCACTCATCTGAATTCGGGGTGCGTACATGCCTGGCCAGGAAACGGCCCTTCGTTAAAGCAGAGGAATCCCGAAGATTCCGCTAGGTCATCGAGGGGTTGACCAGTCTCACGCTATATCATGACAGTCAGTTTTCGGCTTTCTCTACCGAGCTGCTCGTCCGGATGAACCAGGGCACAATGACAGTAGTTCTCCTTGTGCCACCTTAGCCGATAGAGCGGAACATAAGTAAGCAAAACACATGAGCCGGGAAAACCCAACATTTAACCAAAGACATGATTCGGAGCTGATGCATATAAGGCCAAACTCACAACGTCGAACACTCCCTAAGGTATTCGGTCTTTATGATGTAAACCGGGCCTAAATAGTGCCCTTTGTAATAAGCCCCTAGTGTCCAGGTACGTGCAATATTCTGATGTGGCCACATGCCAATACGTCAGCATCCTTCTCAATTGTACTGAGAATCCGAGGGATGTGTATCAACAAGAGACAGTAAAAAAGGTTTACGTAGGGTCTTAATATAAAAAGAATCCTTGGAACGGGTCCCCGCTGCACGTCTGCGCATGTATCTCCGTTGTGCCGTATTTTGGACGGGTGTAGCATGATGGTCATCTGAAAAAGAGACGAACTTAATTGACGAGTTGCCGTGCAAAAGGTAAGTTATACTAAATAAACAATATATAGTTCAAAATGAGTAATGTTGAGCCTGATTGCCACTTCTGCGCGCGCGTTGAGCCCCCTGTATCAATTACATATAGCTGTATCGGACTCATCCAACCGTGTCCGTGGTCTTAACGACCTGTCAAATGCTTTAGTTGGTGAGGCCGTTTAGTGTGCGGCTGCCAAGGCAGCCGCACGGTCTTCCGCGAGCAGGGAGCGCTCAATATTTCCATTTACTGTAATGATGCCACGTGGACCGTGCATCTTAAGCATGAGGGAAGCGTATTGGTATTGCATTAAAGAGAGCGAAAGCTTCGCGCGAGTAGTGCTTGATAGCCACTTTGGAACGGAGCGATGTGGAAGGTTAAATCTTCACTGCGGAAGTTATCGGGGAAGCCAAAGATAACCTCTAGTAGCAGGGAGCCCGTGCAATGGGCCTCTAGGCCTGGCGTTACTCCTTTAAAGGTCGTATTGCTGCGGCTAATTTTTGTTGGGTCTATCCCCATTTTGCGGACCGTGTCTTGATATATCAGGTTTAAACTACTGCCGCCGTCCATCAGGACTCGTGTGAAGTGGTATCCGTCAATTATTGGATCTAATACCAAGGTAGCCCATCCTGCACGCCGGATACTTGCCGAGTAATCCCGATGGTCGAAGGTGATCGGTTTGGACGACCAGTGGCAGAATTCCGTGGTGATAAGCCCTGGAGCATGTTTCTCTAGGGGTGCCGCTTTGTTTCTCCCCTTTATCACGTGTAACACGTTGACTGTTTTGACTTCTGGTGGAAATTTCTTCTATTCCCAAGTGCTTTGCTTGCGAGGCTCATCCTCGTCTTCGCTTGGTGTGTCCTACCCCTTGTGTTCGGTGTTGAGCTTGCCGGACGCTTGAAGACCCAACATTCTCTATGGGTATGATTTGCAGGTTTATCAGGGGTGCTACGGATCTGACATATTTGGTCCAGAATCTTGTTTAGGCTGGACAGTTCGTCTTTGTTGCCTTTGGAGGGCAGCTTTTGCTGACCTGGCCGAGAGCTTCTGAATCCGGCGTTTACGGCCGTGCTCTTCGGGCTATCTTCTTTATTTCGGCGCTTGTTTTTGCTGCTTCGTGATTTCCCATTTTCGTCCCTGACTTCAGATGTACTTGGGTCGCTGGTCCGACATCGGGCTAACCAGCTGTCCTCGCCCGCGCAAAAGCGGGTCATGAGGCTTGTTAATGTTGCCATTGTTCTCTGCTTTTCTTGGCCGAGCTGTCTGGCAAGCCATTCGTCTCGAATGTTGTGCTTGAAAGCTGCTAAGGCTTCGGCGTCCGGGCAGTCGACTATTTGGTTCTTTTTAGTGAGGAACCTGTTCCAAAGCTTTCGGGTTGACTCTCCGGGCTGTTGAGTTATATGACTTAAATCGTCTCCATCCGGTGGTCGGACATAGGTCCCTCGAAAATTTACCCGAAAGGCGTTTTCGAGCTCTTCCCAGCTTCCAATGGAGTTTTCGGGGAGGCTTTTAAGCCAGTGCCGAGCTGGCCCTTTGAGCTTGAGTGGTAAGTACTTGATGGTGTGGAGATCGTCTCCCCGAGCCATATGGATATGGAGGATGTAGTCCTCAATCCAGACCCCAGGGTCTGTTGTTCCGTCGTACGCCTCTATGTTTACGGGTTTGAATCCCTCTGGCAATTCATGGTCCAGCACCTCATCGGTGAAACATAGGGGGTGTGTGGCACCCCTGTATTTGGGTGTACCATGGTGTTCGGATGTTTGTTGTGTTGCATTGCATGCTGGAGCGCGCTTGCGTGGCCCGTATATGGATCTGGTTGCGTCGTCCTTTTCATGCGAGCCCTCGCGTGGATTGCATAGTGGCTTATGTGTGACGTCGTTTGCCGCTCTATGCTGGCCACGAGGTCGTCTATCCGACCGGATGGCCGTTTTAATTTTTGGTTGCGGGGGATCTAAGGCCTCCTCATCGAATTCTGGTAGAAACTTTCGCTTCAGGTAGCTCTTGGTGTGGCGATTACTGTCGTACTTCGTTGCAGTGTTGAGTACTTCACTCCATCTGATTTTGAGTGTGTCTTGTGCATCCCTTAGCCTTTGCTTCTGCTTTTTCAGACTCCTTGCAGTGGCAACCAACCTTTGATGGGCATTCTGTTGCTCCGGGTGCCTGTCCGGTGTGATGTTGTCCGGACTGTTATCTTCGACGGGGTCGGGTTGTTCGGTTTGATTCTCCATGTTGCCCTGGTCGGGCGATGGTTCACCCTGATCTATCGCTGGGTCTATATGATCGTTGTTTCTGCCGAGGCGGGATTTGGAGCGGCGCTTCGCCGCCGCTTTGACTGCTTCTCGAGGGAACAACCCTTTGTTGTGTCCTTCCGTTCCTCGTCGTCATTTTCTTTGGGTGTGTCCACCATGTATACATCATATGATGAAGTGGGCGTCCAATGCCCTGTGCGCAGTGATTCTTGTTTGCCTCCTGCATCGTCGTCCATACCGTCAATGTCTTCGGAGTCGAAGTCGAGCATGTTGGTGAAATCGTCGACAGTGGCTACTAAGTGGGTGGTGGGTGGGCCGCGAATTTCTTCGTCATCCGCATCCCAATCCTGCCAAACATAGTTCGGCCAGGACTCTCCTGACAAGGAGAGAGACCTTGATGAGTTCAGTATGTCGCCGAAGGGTGAGTGCTGACAGATATCCACAGAGGTGAACTCCATGATTGGCGCCCAGTCGGATTCGATAGGCACGGGCGCAGCCGATTCGGAGACCGTGGCCGGGGAAGAATCCGGTAGTTCATCACGGCTCCCGTGAAGGGTAAGGTCGATATTCGGCTCGATCGCCGCTGAGAATACGGCCTCCGTGGGGGGGTCTATCCACCCGTCCATGGATGGTGCAATTGGCTCCGAATTGAGGGTCGAAGCGGTTGCCGGTGCGATCTCCTGAACACTGTCCGACAGCAGAGCTAAATCATGCTCATCGTGACCGTGCGGCGCACTTGGCAGGGGCTCGAATCCGTGGAAGATCAAGTCTCCGCGGATGTCGGCCGTGTAGTTTAAGCTTCCAAACCTGACTTGGTGGCCAGGGGCATAACTCTCGATCTGCTCCAGATGGCCAAGCGAGTTGGCCCATAGTGCGAAGCAGCCGAATACAAAGATCTGTCTGGGGAGAAAAGTCTCACCCTGGACTGCATCGCTATCGATGATCGAAGGAGCCATCAAGCCTAACAGCGACGACACAGAGGAACTCTCAATGAAAGCACCAATGTCGGTGTCAAAACCGGCGGATCACGGGTAGGGGGTCCCGAACTGTGCGTCTAAGGCAGATGGTAACAGGAGGCAGGGGACACGATGTTTTACCCAGGTTCGGGCCCTCTTGATGGAGGCAAAACCCTACGTCCTGCTTGATTATTCTTGATAATATGAGTAGTACAAGAGTTGATCTACCATGAGATTAGAGAGGCTAAACCCTAGAAGCTAGCCTATGGTATGATTGTCTGTTGTCCTACGGACTAAAACCCTCCGTTCTATATAGACGCCGGAGGGGGCTAGGGTTACACAAGGTTGGTTACAAAGGAGGAGATATACATATCCGTATTGCCTAGCTTGCATCCCACGCCAAGTAGAGTCCCATCCAGACATGGGACGAAGTCTTCAATCTCGTATCTTCATCGTCCAACAGTCCGGCCAATGGATATAGTCCGGCTGTCCGGAGACCCCCTAATCCAGGACTCCCTCAATGATAAAGATGCAAATTAAAATAAAAGGCAATGAAAATAGCTAAGTGTTGGAAGATTAATATGATGAAAGATAGACCCGGGGCCATAGGTTTCACTAGTGGCTTCTCTCAAGAGCATAACTATTTTACGGTGGATGAACAAATTACTGTTGAGCAATTGACAGAATTGAGCATAATTATGAGAATATCTAGGTATGATCATGTATATAGGCATCATGTCCGAGACAAGTAGACCGACTCCTGCCTGCATCTACTACTATTACTCCACACATCGACCTCTATCCAGCATGCATCTAGAGTATTAACTTCATAAGAATGGAGTAACTCTCTAAACAAGATTACATGATGTAGAGGGATAAATTCATGCAATATGATAAAAAAAACCATCTTGTTATCCTCAATGGCAACAATACAATACGTGCTTTGCTGCCCCTACTGTCACTGGGAAAGGACACCGCAAGATTGAACCCAAAGCTAAGCACTTCTCCCATTGCAAGAAAGATCAATCTAGTAGGCCAAAACAAACTGATAATTCGAAGAGACTTGCAAAGATAACCAATCATACATAAAAGAATTCAGAGAAGATTCAAATATTGTTCATAGATAAACTTGATCATAAACCCACAATTCATCGGTCTCAACAAACAAACCGCAAAAGAATATTACATTGAATAGATCTCCACAAGAGAGGGGGAGAACATTGTATTGAGATCCAAAAAGAGAGAAGAAGCCATCTAGCTAATAACTATGGACCCGAAGGTCTGAGGTAGACTACTCACACTTCATCGGAGGGGCTATGGTGTTGACGTAGAAGCCCTTCGTGATCGATGCCCCCTCCGGCGGAGCACCAGAACAGGCCCCAAGATGGGATCTCGTGGATACAAAAAGTTACGACGGTGGAATTAGGGTTTTGGCTCCATATGTGATCGTTTGGGGGTACGTAGGTATATATAGGAGGAAGGAGTACGTCGATGGAGCAACAAGGGGGCCACGAGGGTGGAGGGCGCGCCTGGGGGGGGGGGGTAGGCGCCCCCCCTACCTCGTGGCTTCCCTGTTGGTTGCTTGACGTAGGGTCCAAGTCTCCTGGATCTTGTTCGTTCCAAAAATCACGTTCCCGAAGGTTTCATTCCGTTTCGACTCCGTTTGATATTCTTTTTCTACAGAACTCTTGAATATGCAAAAAACAGCAATTCTGGGCTGGGCCTCCGGTTAATAGGTTAGTCCCAAAAATAATATAAAAGTGAATAATAAATCCCAATAATGTCCAAAAAATAAGATAATATAGCATGGAGCAATCAAAAATTATAGATACATTGGAGACGTATCAAGCATCCCCAAGCTTAATTCCTGCTCGTCCTCGAATAGGTAAATGATAAAAACAGAACTTTTGATGCGGAATGCTACTAGGCATAATTTCAATGTAATTCTTCTTAATTGTGGTATGAATATTCAGATCCGAAATATTCAAGACAAAAGTTTAATATTGACATAAAAAATAATAATACTTGAAGCATACTAACTAAGAAATTACGTCTTCTCAAAATAACATGGCCAAAGAAAGTTATCCCTACAAAATCATATAGTCCGGCTATGCTCTATCTTCACCACACAAAGTATTTAAATCATGCACAACCCCGATGACAAGCCAAGCAATTGTTTCATACTTTTGACATTCTCAAACTTTTTCAGTCTTCACGCAATACATGAGCGTGAGCCATGGACATAGCACTATATGTGGAATAGAATGATGGTTGTGGAGAAGACAAAAAGGGAGAAGATAGTCTCACATCAACTAGGCGTATCAACGGGCTATGGAGATACCCATCAATAGATATCAATGTGAGTGAGTAGGGATTGCCATGCAACGGATGCACTAGAGCTATAAGTATATGAAAGCTCAACAAAATAAACTAAGTGGGTGTGCATCCAACTCGCTTGCTCACGAAGACCTAGGGTATTTTGAGGAAGCCCATCATTGGAATGTGCAAGCCAAGTTCTATAATGAAAAATTCCCACTAGTATATGAAAGTGATATCATAGGAGACTCTCTATCATGAAGAACATGGTGCTACTTTGAAGCGCAAGTGTGGTAAAAGGATAGTAGCATTGTCCCTTCTCTCTTTTTCTCTCATTTTGTTTTACTATTTGGGCCTTTTCTCTTTTTATGGCCTCTTTTTTTAGTCCGGAGTCTCATCCCGACTTGTGGGGGAATCATAGTCTCCATCATCCTTTCCTCACTTGGGACAATGCTCTAATAATGATGATCATCACACTTTTATTTACTTACAACTCAACAATTACAACTCAATACTTAGAACAAAATATGACTCTATGTGAATACTTCTGACGGTGTACCGGGATATGTAATGAATCAAGAGTGACATGTATGAAAGAATTATGAACGGTGGCTTTGCCACAAATACGATGTCAACTACATGATCATGCAAAGCAATATGACAATGATGGAGCGTGTCATTATAATCGGAATGGTGGTAAGTGGCATGGCAATATAACTCGGAATGGCTATGGAAATGCCATGATAGGTAGCTATGGTGGCTGTTTTGAGGAAGGTATATGGTGGGTGTATGATACCGGCGAAAAGTGCGCGCTATTAGAGAGGCTAGCAATGGTGGAAGGAAGAAAAGTGCGTATAATCCATGGACTCAACATTAGTCATAAAGAACTCATGTACTTACTGCAAAAATCTAGAAGTTATCAAAGCAAAGTATTACGCGCATGCTCCTAGGGGGATAGATTGGTAAGAAAAGACCATCGCTTGTCCCCGACCGCCACTCATAAGGAAGGCAATCAATAAATAAATTATGCTCCGACTTCATCACATAACGGTGCACCATACGTGCATGCTACGGGAATCACAAACTTTAACACAAGTATCTCTCAAATTCACAACTACTCAACTAGCATCACTCTAATATCACCATCTTTATATCTCAAAACAATCATCAAGCATCAAACTTTTCTTAGTATTCAACACACTCATAAGAAAGTTTTTACTAATCTTGTATACCTAGCATATTAGGATTATTTAAGCAAATTACCATGCTATTTAAGACTCTCAAAATAATCTAAGTGAAGCATGAGAGATCAATAGTTTCTATAAAACAAATCCACCACCGTGATCTAAAAGATATAAGTGAAGCACTAGAGCAAAACTATATAACTCAAAAGATATAAGTGAAGCACATAGAGTATTCTAATAATTTCCGAATCATGTGTCTCTCTCTCAAAAGGTGTGTACAGCAAAGATGATTGTGGTAAACTAAAAATCAAAGACTCAAATCATACAAGATGCTCCAAGCAAAACACATATCATGTGGTGAATAAAAGTATAGCTCCAAGTAAAGTTACCGATAGAAGTAGATGAAAGAGGGGATGCCTTCTGGGGCATCTCCAAGCTTTGGCTTTTAGGTGTCCTTAGATTATCTTGGGGGTGACATGTGCATCCCCAAGCTTAGGCTCTTGCCACTCCTTGTTCCATAATCCATCAAAGCTTTACCCAAAACTTGAAAACTTCAGAACACAAAACTTAAAGTAGAAAATCTCGTGAGCTCCGTTAGCGAAAGAAAACAAAACACCACTTCAAGGTACTGTAATGAACTCATTATTTATTTATATTGGTGTTAAACCTACTGTATTCCAACTTCTCTATGGTTTATAAACTATTTTACTAGCCATAGATTCATCAAAATAAGCAAACAACACACGAAAAACAGAATCTATCAAAAACAGAACAGTCTGTAGTAATCTGTAGCTAGCGCAAGATCTGGAACGCCAAAAATTATAAAATAAATTTCTGGAAGTGAGGAATTTATCTATTAATCATCTGCAAAAATAACTAACTAAATATCACTTTCCAAATAAAAATGGCAGAAGTTCTCGTGAGCGCTAAAGTTTCTGTTTTTTACAGCAAGATTAACAAGACTTTCCCCAAGTCTTCCCAACGGTTCTACTTGGCACAAACACTAATTAAACACAAAAACACAACCAAAACAGAGGCTAGAGAAATTATTTATTACTAAACAAGAGCAAAAAGCAAGGAATAAAAATAAAATTGGGTTGCCTCCCAACAAGTGCTATTGTTTAACGCCCCTAGCTAGGAATAAAAAGCAAGGATAGATCTAGGTGTTGCCATCTTTGGTTTTAGGGAAGAAGAGAGCAAACTTGCTATCTATGGAATTAATCTTTCTATTTTGATGAAGCACATGGCTATTAATGGTAGAAGAAATATTATGTATGTTACGGAAATTTGTATCTAAGCTAGCCTTCATCTCTTTGATAGATTCGTTTTGGTAACAAAACAAAAGAGATGTAGATTCAACTTTCTCATTCATGGGGTGCCCAAATATGGTTTTCATCTTCTCATAATTGTCTACGGCATCCCCTTCAAGAAAGCCTTCTTAGAATATAGAATCTAAGACATGCTTAAAAGAAGAAGGAAGGGCAATATAAAAGCTTTTTAAGTAAATTTCAATTTGGTATTGAGGCACATAGCTAGCCCTGATCCTTAATAGTCTATACCAAGAATCTTTCAAAGATTCATCATGTACATAATGAAAAATTCCAGAATCATCTTCATCAAAATTATTAAGATTCTCATTGATAACTCCGGTAGGTTTTTCCATAGTATCCTTATTTATGAACTTAGCGAGAATAGAAGGGTTGTCCAAAGTACTAAAACTCGGGAGAGAACCCCCAACCCTTTGTGATTCAGACATGGCGGAAGAAAGGCGAGCGAGAAAAAGAGAGGGCAAATAAACCGGCAAGGCTGAAGTGGGGAGAGTAAAACGAGATGCAAATGGCAAATAATTTAATGCGGGAGATAAGGGTTTGTGATGGGTACTTGGTATGTTGACTTTTGTGTAGACCTCCCCGGCAACGGTGCCAGAAATCCTTCTTGCTACCTCTTGAGCACTACGTTTGTTTTCCCTTGAAGAGGAAAGGGTGATGCAGCAAAGTAGTGTAAGTATTTCCCTCAGTTTTTGAGAACCAAGGTATCAATCCAGTAGGAGGCTACGCGCGAGTCCCTCGCACCTACACAAAACAAATAAATCCTCGCAACCAATGCGATAAGGGGTTGTCAATCCTACACGGTCACTTACGAGAGTGAGATCTGATAGATATGATAAGATAATATTTTTGGTATTTTTATGACAAAGATGCAAAGTAAAATAAAAGGCAATGAAAATAGCTAAGTGTTGGAAGATTAATATGATGAAAGACAGACCCGGGGGCCATAGGTTTCACTAGTGGCTTCTCTCAAGAACATAAGTATTTTATGGTGGGTGAACAAATTACTGTTGAGCAATTGACAGAATTGAGCATAGTTATGAGAATATCTAGGTATGGTCATGTATGCAGGCATCACGTCTGAGACAAGTAGACCGACTCCTTCCTGCATCTACTACTATTACTCCACACATCGACCGCTATCCAGCATGCATCTAGAGTATTAAGTTCATAAGAAAAGAGTAACGCTTAAAGCAAGATGACATGATGTAGAGGGATAAATTCATGCAATATGATAAAAACCCCATCTTGTTATCCTCGATAGCAACAATACAATACGTGCCTTGCTGCCCCTACTGTCACTGGGAAAGGACACCACATGATTGAACCCAAAGCTAAGCACTTCTCCCATTGCAAGAAAGATCAATCTAGTAGGCCAAACCAAACTGATAATTCGAAAAGACTTGCAATGATAACCAATCATACATAAAAGAATTCAGAGAAGATTCAAATATTGTTCATAGATAAACTTGATCATAAACCCACAGTTCATCGGTGTCGATGTCAAAACCAGCGGATCTCGGGTAGGGGGTCCCGAACTGTGCGTCTAGGCTGGATGGTAACATGAGACAAGGGAAACGAAGTTTTACCTAGGTTTGGGCCCTCTCGATGGAGGTAAAACCCTACGTCTTGCTTGATTAATAATTATGATATGGGTAGTACAATAGTAGATCTACCATGAGATCAAGGAGGCTAAACCCTAGAAGCTAGCCTATGGTATGATTGTTGATGTGTATGTTGTCCTACGGACTAAAACCCTCCAGTTTATAAAGACACCGGATAGGGTTAGGGTTACATAGAGTCGGTTACAATGGTAGGAGATCTGCATATCCGTATCACCAAGCTTGCCTTCCACGCCAAGGAAAGTCCCTTCTAGACATGGGACGAAGTCTTCAATCTTGTATCTTCATAGTCCAGGAGTCCGGCTGAAGGTATAGTCCGGCTATCCGAACACCCCCTAATCCAGGACTCCCTCAATAGCCCCTGAACCAGGCTTCCATGACAACGAGTCCGGCGCGCAGATTGTCTTCGGCATTGCAAGGCGGGTTCCTCCTCCAAGTACCTCATAGAAGATTTTAAACACAAAGATAGTGTCCGGCTTTGCAAAATAAGTTTCCACATATTGCCATAGAGAGAATAATATTTACACAAATCTAACTGCTGACGTATTCCGTAGTGTGACACACCACGACCAAGCCTTTATCCGAGTCGTTTTATTATCTCACCTCAGCGCGTCATGCGAGGCGGTTTCCTTGGCACGTCTTGTTAAAGCAGAGATCGTGTCCCCTTATTCCGGGATTCTCATCTATACGGGCGTGGGTAACCCAACCGCGCCATTGATTATGGTGCTTGGGAGATAAGCGAGTTTTACCAGGCTGGTGGGGGCACGTAGTTGCGTACACCTATATAAGGGGATAAGGATCCACCTTTTCACCTATGCCTTCTTCCTCCCTTGCTTATCCATTCTCGTGCACTCGAGCTCCAGCGCCCAAGTCCGCACTCCCCACCTCAACCTTCTCCAGCCATGTCCGGAGCGGGAGGCAAGTGGATGGTCTCCTCCGTCATGGAGGGGCACATCAAAAGATTAAGGAAGGCCGGATACTTGTCTAACGACATTGCGCACCGGCTTCCCGAAAAGGGGCAGCTCATCCCCACCCCTAGGCCCCATGAGAGGGTGGTGTTCCTCCCCCATTTCCTCCGCGGACTGGGTTTCCCTCTCCATACATTTGTCCGGGGGCTCATGTTCTACTACGGCCTGGATTTCCATGATCTGGCCCCGAATTTTGTCCTCAACATCTCGGTATTTATCGTCGTCTGCGAGGCCTTCGTATGCATCCGCCCCCATTTCGTCCTATGGCTCAAGACTTTCAACGTCAAGCCGAAGGTGGTGCGCGGCAACCAGGCGGAGTGCGAGGGTGCCATGGTGGGCAAGATGGCCAACGTCTTATGGCTTGAGGGCTCCTTTGTGGAGACCCTGAAGGGGTGGCAATCGGGGTGGTTTTACATCACCTAGCCGCGCGACCCCGAATGGGTCGCAGCCCCCGAGTTTCGGTCCGGACCCCCTACGCGGCTCACCTCCTGGAAGGAGACCGGCCTGTCGTGGGGTAAAAAAGGAGAGCTGACCGGACAAACATGCGTCCAAACCCTGGTGGACAAGAAGCTCAAAATTTTCAACATAGTCCAGGTTATGCTTATCCGCCGGCTCCTCCCACGTCAACAACGGGCTTTCAACCTGTGGGATTTCGACCCGGAACGGCACCAAACTATGAGCAGGCTCTTCGACACGACGTACGAAGATGCCTGGAAGGTGCTTTTCAAGGGCCCCGAGGCTCCCGCATCTGCTACCGAGGATCATGGATTTAGTGCGCAGCGTCACGCTCTCGTGGTAAGCTGTTTTTTTCCTTTTATAGGGTATCAGTTTTTCATAGTTTGACTCCATGCGGGATCTATTCTCCCTTACCTTTGACAGGATTCGCAGGTCACGTCCGGACAGATCAACTGTCCGGCTCCTTTGCCCGAAGGCCCAGCGGACACTCACTTGGCGAAGCTGCTGGTTCCGGCACCCCATGTGGTGCCGGAGAAGAGGGCCAAGAAGGCCACGGGGACTCGAAAGAGTGCCCGACGCCCAGAGGTGTCAGATTCACCATCCGACGAATCCAAGATGCACTCCTCCCATGAAGACGAGGAGGAGGAAGAAGAGACCCCCTCCCCCTCCAGCGGGGGAAGGGAAGAAAAGGAAGGCCGCCCCAACTGGGGAGGCCGAAGGGTCCAAGAAGGGGAAAACCCTTCCTCCGGACTACTCCACCGACGCCGATGACGGCGGAGAGGAGTGGGCGCCCAGGGCCAAGCCCCTGGCCAAATTGTAAGTGTCCGGATACCAGAGTAATTCATAGTATTCGTTTATTGCACATCTTTCCCTTATGTCGAATATGTTTATGCAGCCCACCCAAAGACCGGCTCGACGCGTCGTCGAGCGGCTCACTGGACTCGTCGGATGTGAACTCGCTTTCGATGGCTTCCTCCCCCCGCCCTACGGACGACACCGAAGTGTTGTCCCAACAGGTTCCAATCCGGGAGGAGGTGGTCCTAGAGGCGCCGCGAGGCGACCTCCCGGACTCCAGGAGTAAAGGGGATGAAACCCCCCAGGGCTCCAAGTCCAGCCCTAGGCCAGACACCGCTCCGGAACCTTCAAAGGTTCCAGAGTCTAGCGAGGGACCTCCTTCCAAGAGGAGCAAGCCCACCATGCCGGTGACCTCCGTCCAACCGGAGGCACCGGACAATCTGTTGGAGGCGCTCCAAGGCGCGTCCATCGATGAGGGGCGCCGCACCATTATGAGTGCGGTGGTCCAGAAGGTTCACTCCGCCAAGAGCGGACTGACAAAAGCTTGTACTAGCCTTTTAACAGGCTTTGAGGTAAGTAAAGAATGCGTAAATAATATTACCGCATAGACAGTAGCCCCTGATGCTCTGTTTGGCATTCGGGAAGAAAAGCCGAATAGAGGATCAAATAAAATTCGCAGGAGTCTAACAAAAAGGAGTCAATATGCATATGTAGGCTTCTCGGCTTGCATCCGCCGCACTGACTGCGGAAGTGGACTCGCTAAAGCAGAACCTCGAGCGGTCCGAGCAAGAGCTCGGGCGTGCCAAGAAGCAGCTTGAGGAAAATGAAGGTAAGAAATACCTTGTTTAAATATATATAAAAAGGTGCAATTGCGAAAAATGACAGGATAATCGTGGCTATTGTAGGGGCCACGTCTGAGGTGGCTACCCTTAAGCAAGCGCTGGTCGAGGCTGAGAAGAGGGCGGCCACAGAGCGCACTGAGCGGGATAAGTATGAGGCTGAGGTTGGCAAGGTACGGCAAGAGCTCCAGGCTCTCATGGAAAAACATGAGAGTTTGGAGCTTGACTCAAAGACGCGAGCGTCCGAGCTCGCGGTGGCTATGGAAAATGCCAAGTCTGCCAAGGCCGAATCCCAGAAGACCCTCCAGGAGTTGGATGAGGTGAAGAAGATAGCGGCGGGTAAGGCATTCTTTATGCAAAGCAAACACATAAACGTGAGTTACTTGTTACTTACCCGAATCCGGAGCTCTCCAGGAGCGTTCTCAGATCTTCCCCAGAGTGTGTCTGATGCCGCCGCATTCTATCGAGCCGAGGAGGGAAGCTCGACAGAGAAGGTGTTCTGGTCTTAGTATGCTAAGGCCGGACACCCCGTGCCCCTGAGAGACCAGCTGAAGCAACTGGTCGAGCTCCACAAGGCAGCCGAACAGGCCATGAGGGGCCTCATAGTTCGGCTGTGGCCTGGAGAGGCTCTGCCTGGGAGCTATTTCGGGCTGGTACGGCGGCTGGTGGAGGCATGTCCAAGGCTCGAAGTCATCAAGTGCTCCATCTGCATTGAAGGTGCCCATAGGGCCCTTGCCCGTGCTAAGGTGCACTGGGGCAAGATGGATGCTGAGAAGCTTGTGAAGGACGGGCCACCGCTGGGGAAAGAGCATCGCAAGCCCGAGAATTATAATAAGGATGTTCTGAAGGCTGCCTCCCTTGTGGCGGATGAGTGTTCTAGGGATGTAATTTTTGAGTAAAACTTGCTCATTTTGTCCTGTGCGCTGAAAACTTGTTCATATGCGCTAAGAAATGCTATTTGAATTTAAAATATTACCTTCTGTGCGGCTATTTATCAATTCTGAGAGATGGCAAGTCATCGGCTTCTGCCCCCATGCCGCTAGTGCTGGGGTGTTCAGGGATAAACCTGAGGGCTCTTTTTCCCATGTTTGGGTCCTTCGAGGGAGGCGCTCAGCCCAACGAACAAGGCAATCAGACTATAATGCGTGAACACTCTCACTTAGCCATAGAATTCTATAATTTTAAATTTCGGCGAAGCCCCTGGTATTCGAAGACCGAGTTCGGGGCGCTATCCACGCCTTGGCCGGGCGGAGCCGACTCCTCGCCCTAAGCGGCATAAGTCTTTAAGGACTCGAAAAAACCTCGCGAACAGCGACCAGCTCTCGCTTCATCATGACAATCAGTTTTAGCTTTCTCCACCGAGGTGCTCGACCCAGCTCAACTGGGACACAATCACAGTGGTTCTCCTAGTGCTACCTTAGCCGATATAGCGGAACGTAAGGCACCAAAACATAGGAGCCGGGCAAACCCAACTATTGACCCAAGACATGATTCGGAGCCGATGCATATAATGCTATAAGTTCGGGGTGCCGCACTTGTTAAAGTGTTCGGACTTCTCACACCATGTTGAGGGGTACTGAAGCCCCTGGCGTATTTTGGCCGTACCAAAGTGTACGGGTGCAACATGTCGTTTAAGGAACATATAGAAAAAAAAGAGTAATGCAAAAATAGACAAAAGCTATGCATACCGCCGCGGGCCATGTGGATATGAAGGAGATAATCCTCGATCCATACCGCAGGATCTGTTTGCCATCATATGATTCGATGTTTACGGGTTTGAAACCCTCGGGGATTTGATGATCCATTATTTCGTCTGTAAAGCAGAGTGGGTGTGCAGCGCCTCTGTATTGGGCTATATCATGATGTACCTCCAATGAGCTTTGTCTACTGTGTTCGGCCCTGCCGAATTTGTGGCCGGCGTGACGGTTACCGTCTCGAGCCATGGGGCGCCCACGCGATCCGTAGATCGATCTTGTTTCCCTTGCCTTGTCCTCCAACATATCTCGTAAGTCCGGCGCATATTCCTGTGCCTTGGTACGGGGTGCGGCTTGAGTGGAGGGCCGATAGGCCTCTCTGTCGCGCCCACGAGGTGGCCGGTCGGCCGCATCAAGTGCTTCCTCCTCTAATCGGGGTAGCAACCTTCACTTTGGGTAGCTCTTGGTGGGGCGTTCGAGTTTATGCTCTTCGGCCCCAAGGACTTCAGTTCATCTGTCGACTAGCAAATCTTGGTCAGCTTTAAGCTGTTGCTGTTTTTTCTTGAGGCTTCTTGCTGTGGCCATAAGCCTGCGTTGAAAACGCTCTTGCTCGACGGGATCCTCTGGCACGACGAATTCGTCGTTGTCGAGGCTTGCCTTGTCTTCGGAGGGAGGCATATAATTATCGTCCTCGACCTCTCTGTCTGCCGCTCCCTCATGAGGGCTGGTTTCTCCATCCTCCTGTGCTAAATCTTGCTGGAGGGGGTTTTCTTCGGCACTTTCCAGAGTATTATTATCTCCCGTGCTGGAATCACCGTGTTTGTTTTGGCGGGATTTTGAGCGGCGCCGCTGACGCCGGCGCTTAGGCTGTTTCTTGGAGGGGTCATCCTCCATTGTTCCATCGCCGTCTCCCTCTTTTGGGGTGTCCACCATGTATATGTCGTATGACGAGGTGGCTTTCCAGGGCCTAGTAGGCGCTGGTTCTTCATCATCTCCTTCATCGGGGTCCATACCGTCGATGTCTTCGGAGTCGAAGTCGAGCATGTCGGTTAAGTCGTCGACAGTGGCTACAAAGTGGGTGGTGGGTGGGCTTTGAATTTCTTCATCGTCCGAATCCCAACCTTGCTAACCGTAGTCCGGCCAGGGTTCTCCTAATAAAGAGAGAGACTTCAGTGTCTTCAAAATATGGTCGAAAGGCGAGTGCTGAAAGATGTCCACGGCAGTAAACTCCATGATCGGCGCCCAATCGGATTCGATTGGCAGGGGCGCGGAGGGTTCAGAGTCCGGAGAGGAGTCCGGCTCCTTGGAGTCACGAGTCTCGCGGAGTGCGGGGCTAGTGTTCGGCTCAATCGCCGTTGGGATCGCAACCCCCGAGGCGGCGTCCAATCGCCCATCCTCGATCGGCGCAGTTGGCTCAGAATTAAGGATCGGAGCCCATGCGGGTGCGGCCTCCAGGGCACTGTTCGGCGGCAGAGCTAGATCATGCTCGTCGGGACAGTGCGGCGCGCTCGGCAGTGGCTCGAATCCGTCGAAGATCAAGTCCCCGCGGATGTCAGCTTTGTAGTTTAAACTTCCAAATCTGACCTGACGGCCAGGGGCGTAGCTTTCGATCTACTCCAGATGGCCAAGTGAATTGGCCCGCAGTGCGAAGCCACCGAAGAAGAAGATCTGTCCGGGGAGGAAGGTCTCACCATAGACTGCATCGTTTTTGATGATCGTTGGAGCCATCAAGCCTGACGGCGACGACACAGAGGAACTCTAAATGAAAGCAATAATGTCGGTGTCAAAACCGGTGGATCTCGGGTAGGGGGTCCCGAACTGTGCGTCTAGGCTGGATGGTAACAGGAGACAAGGGACACGAAGTTTTACCCAGGTTCGGGCCCTCTCGATGGAGGTAAAACCCTACGTCCTGCTTGATTAATATTGATGATATGGGTAGTACAAGAGTAAATCTACCATGAGATCAAGGAGGCTAAACCCTAGAAGCTAGCCTATGGTATGATTGTTGATGTGTATGTTGTCCTACGGACTAAAACCCTCCGGTTTATATAGACACCAGATAGGGGTAGGGTTACATAGAGTCGGTTACAATGGTAGGAGATCTGCAGATCCATATCGCCAAGCTTGCCTTCCACGCCAAGGAAAGTCCCTTCCGGACACGGGACGAAGTCTTCAATCTTGTATCTTCATAGTCCAAGAGTCCGGCTGAAGGTATAGTCCGGCTATCCGAACACCCCCTAATCCAGGACTCCCTTAATCGGTCTCAACAAACACACTGTAAAAGAAGATTACATCGAATAGATCTCCACAAGAGAGGGGGAGAACATTGTATTGAGATCCAAAAAGAGAAAATAAGCCATCTAGCTAATAACTATGGACCCGAAGGTCTGAGGTAAACTACTCACACTTCGTCGGAGGGGCTATGGTGTTGATGTAGAAGCCCTCCGTGATCGATGCCCCCTTCGGTGGAGCTCCGGAACAGGCCCCAAGATGGGATCTTATGGATATAGAAAGTTACAGCGGTGGAATTAGGGTTTTGGCTCCATATCTGATCGTTTGGGGGTACGTAGGTATATATAGGAGGAAGGAGTACGTCGGTGGAGCAACAGGGGGCCCACGAGGGTGGAGGGCGCGCCTGGGGGGGGGGGGGCGGGGGGGTAGGCGCGCCCCCTACCTCGTGGCTTCCCTGTTGGTTGCTTTACATAGGGTCCAAGTCTCCTGGATCTTGTTCGTTCCAAAAATCACGTTCCCGAAGGTTTCATTCCGTTTGGACTCCGTTTGATATTCTTTTTCGTTGAAACTCTGAAATAGGCAAAAAACAGCAATTCTGGGTTGGGCCTCCGGTTAATAGGTTAGTCCCATAAATAATATAAAAGTGAATAATAAAGCCTAATAATGTCCAAAACTTAAGATAATATAGCATGGAGCATTCAAAAATTATAGATACATTGGAGACGTATCAACGGCGACGGCGTTAAGCCTCCTTCCCTACCCGGCAGACGGATCTTGTCGGTCTTTGACGAGTAGTGACGGGAGAGAGAGAGAGAGGCCAGCGAAGTCTTGTTTAGATCTAGATAGGATGAGAGAGTGTGAAGAGAGCAACTCCAAGTGCTGAGGCTCCAACGTGTATATATAGTGGAGAGAGAGTGTGAAGAGTGCAAACCCTCGAAAACAAGCGCCGAGGCCGAGATCATATAGCTCCGTATCCATCCATTTTTACCAGTCAAAGAATCCTCCTGGAACCGCCCCATATCACTTTCTCTCTCTGCCATGCGGGGCCTACCTGTATTGGGTGGAAGAAAGAAGTCGAACAAAAACAAAATTATGCTCAAATGTGGTTATCGAACCCGAGACCTCTAGTTTGATGAGCGAACAGGCTATCCAGCTATACCCCCCCCCCTCATGTTATGTTTAACGAGAGGAAAGAAACCTTTTATACATTCCTGCATTTGTGTGACAAGCATGTCGTGTTTTTTTTGCGTGGGAGTCATTGGGATTTAAATCATAATCATGTCATGTGGCTTTGGTGGTAAGGTCTTTTGGGATTTAAAGCAGTGTTGGTTGTACAGAAATAATGCAGTCTTAGTCACCTTACCTCTCTCCACATAGTACGCTGGGTCCCACCAGTCACAGGGTGAAACAAACAAATTAATAAAAAAATGTGTGTACGAGAAATACAAATTAATATAATTTTTGTGACATGCATGAACATTTCATTAGTTCAATATATGGTCAAAAATTGACACGAAATACAATGGGGACCAATAAACCAGGACGGAGGTAGTAAGCGAAGTTTGCCCTCGAAAGTGAGCCGATCTAGCTCTCCTGAGCTAGCAAGGTTTTTCTAGCCCACCCAAGCTAGCTGGCCCACAAAAGCTAACATATTTTAACAGTTCCAAACGCCTAACCTTACCCGCCTAGGCTATAAACTGTTCTAGCTAAGGATCCAAATGATCCCTAAGTAACTCACACGATATTCCTATTCTATGAACCTGTGTGTGCGTGTGTGTGTGTGTGTTTAACAGCATGTGTGTGTTAGAGAGAGCGACACATCGACCTACTCCTATAGAGAGATGGTGTGTAGTGTATGATTTAGCCGCAAGAGTCGATGCATCCTCTCGTTTCCGGGTGTCCGGTCGGGACAGGCGGACCGCTGCCACGCCCGCTCCTGACCAGCCTAGCCCACCCAAAGCCCCTCCATCGCCCGGGCGCGCTTCCCACCCGAAACGGCCAGCGCCGCTCCAAAGAATCGGTGCCGCATTCATGCCCGGGCAGAGTGGATGCGACCTCTCACTGGCGCCTGCGTTGAAGAGAGAAGCGGATTCAAGAGTGATAGTTGCTTCGTCCGTCCAACTTACTGTTGGGTCTATGTGATTTGATGGCTCATTGGTCATTATTACTGAGGTGTTAGGACTGCTGGATGTCCCATGCTTTCGGCGAAAGGAGGTACTACTAGATTACAATTTTTTCCATTCTTACAGCGGAGGAGTGTGAGAGGTGTAAAAACACGCAGGCTCAGTGATTACATGGCCCACCTCACATTATCACCATTTTTTCGGACACCGTGTGACACCTAACTCTTTACATAGTACTAGTATAGTACGTACTGTAATTTATCAGCGAGATAAATTTGTACACTGCTATGAAGCTTCCAGCTTCTATTTCATGTATCTTCCGTCCAAGGTTGCCCGTTGCAACATTTCATCAAATGCAAAGGAGACTAACATGCATGCTGTTGCATCTCAATGATTGACAAATCATAGCCAATATGTACTCCCTCTTTTCCAAAATAAGTGTCTCAACATTATGCAAACTATAGTACAAAGTTGTACTACTACTAAAGTTGACACTTATTTTGGAACAGAGACACCTAAAGGAAAAAACGATCCATGCAGTCCCTAGCTCTTGAACTGTAAACCCTAACTAGGTTTTAATTTGCTGGCAACGTTGGAGCTTCCAAAGAAATGAAGTTTGCAACCCTTTAACCATCGGATCATTTTGTGCAGTTTCACCAAAATCGAGATGAGCATCACTGTGGCAAAGAAATTGAAGAAGTGTGATTAGAATAAGATTACTAGGACTAGTTAATGAGACATAAACTCATCACAAATATAGTATGTAGAAGCTAGTAGAGGTATGTGTGGGGCAAAGAAGTAGAGAAATATCCACATGGAGTGATGTGGGCAGCTGGAGCAGTGGTGCAAGCCGGCTATAAAGGAAGTTGTACCTGAGGGATGTCGGGACATAGCTCAACCTAGAGGAGGGCGGCGGGAGGCGGCAACTGCCCACGTAGCGGCAGTGAGCAAGGGACAAAGGCAACCTCACCGGCTTTGTGAGAGAGAACGACGGGGACCCCTGATCGGGATGTGCCGACAGTGGGTTTTTGTCGTCGGCGACGGTGACCGCATCTACACTAAGCATCCACCCCTTCCCCTGGCAGGCATGATCCACCGGGATGTTAGAGATGTAGCCACAGTCGTTTTGTGCGAGAGAGTGTGAAGAGAGCAACCCCAACAAGCAACCATGTAGGCTCGTACTAGCTAAGTATATAGTGGAGCGGTTTCCTTTTCTCTCCATATGAACCTATTCATATTGCGTATGTGCCACTGAAGAAAAAAACTTTATTTATAAATGACGCGGCAGCATTCATGCGTGGTTCCCAACCCTCCATTATTTATAAGTGAGTAACTACTACTAGACGCGTCAAATTATCACGTGGGCTGCATCATCTTATAGAAATGAGCTCCACCATGTCACGTGTGTGGTTGGGGAAGACGCAAAAGACGCAAAGAGTGCTACTAGTACACTACGTGTGTGGGTGCATGCACCTCTTATCTTCGAGCATGGTAATTAAAAGTATAGCCCACTACTGTACTACCACGCGGTTATTATATATGGGCAAAGAGTATAGGCAGTAATAATGACTAATAAGCCGTGAAATCACGAGGCCCACATTTCTCTATGTTTGACCGAGGAAGCAGCCATCATTTCACTCGTTGAATATCCATCCGCTGCTACCTCCGTGAATAAATAAAAATCCACTTCTACCTCCGTAGCATGGTTAATAATATAGCCATGTCAATCACGATGTAGAAATATCATTCACTGATACAATGGCTGGATCTAAGGCTGGTGATTTTTTTACTTTGTCTCTTTCTCTTTTTGTCCCAGTTACTCATTTTACATAGGAGCACATGTAGAGGATGGCTATTCCTTTCGATGGGACTTCTTCATGGGGTTTAAGACTACGGTTGGTCATAGTGGGGAGTAACTTAGACTAGTAACATGCTTTTGTTACTAGTCCATGTTACTACCTTCATAATGGGTGGTAACATATAGATGGTAACATACAAACCTTCATTTATTGAGACATATACTCATTTTACCTCGGGGTGTGTTATGTTACAGTAACATATTATGTTACAGTAACATATTATGTTACCACAAGCATCTCTTCCCTCATTAACTCCATGCCACATAACCAAATTTGTCTCGGGATGTGGCATGTTACTACATAAGTTACTCCCACTATGACTGGCCTAAGCAGCTCTGAATTATGCCCGCTGCCCACCACTCTGAATCGTGCCATCTATGATAGGGGGTAGTCCCATTGCCACAATGAGGTCCACTAGGTTTAGCACGTCCCGTAAGAAGATACTTTCACGCAAAACATACATCTTGTTGCCTTCTTCCTCATACAGTACGTACCACCAGTACGTACTACTAGTAGTACTACTACTTGTTCTCCTATAAACCTTGCACTTGGCATATTGAAAATATTAACCTTGCGATTATCTCTTCGCCTCTTCAGGAAGTCGAGCAATAATGGTACTGCAGTATATATTGTTCTGGCTATATGAGACCAAATGAATTGTTGCACGTCCACCATGTGGGCGAGGGAGAGTGCGTACTATTACGTTAGTTTCAATATGGACTACATACAGAGCAAAATGACTGAATCTACACTCTAAAATACGTCTATATACATCAGAGTTTGGAGTATGTACTAGTAGTTCTTATTGAAATCTACTAAAGGACATATATTCCAAACAATATGATAATATCTCTAACCAAGGTAGGGAAGAGGAGTAAACGGAGGGAGTAGTAAAATTTTCCCCTCGTCCTGTGAGCCACCGCGCGCGTGGGTGAGGGAGCAGGCGTAAGGTGTAGTAAGCAAGCTTCACCTCGTCCCACGAGCCACCGTGCCCGTGGGAGGGGGAGACGGCATACTAAGCAAGCTTCTCCTTGTTCTGCGAGTTGACGGGACGCATCAAAAGTAATACGCGCAAAGCATCGTGAGTGTATAGAGCATTGCCTCTAAGGTAGGCCCCACATGGTTTGCTTCTTTTTTAACATAACGTGTCAAGTCTCAATTTGTTTGTTCACCCATGCTAGATGATCCTCCATCAGGAGGACAACCAGTACACGTGTCAAATTACCACGTGGGCTGCCTTTTCGTACATAAATGAGCTCCACCCTGCACCCGCGCGGGTGTGGTTGGGAAAGAGATGGGAGTATGTGTAGGAAATATGCCCTAGAGGCAATAAATAAAATGGTTATTATTATATTTCCTTGCTCATGATAATTGTCTATTGTTCATGCTATAATTGTGTTATCCGGAAATGGTAATACATGTGTAAATACATAGACCACAACATGTCCCTAGTGAGCCTCTAGTAGACTAGCTCCTTGATCAATAGATGGTTACGGTTTCCTAACCATGGACATAGGATGTCATTGATAACGGGATCATATCATTAGGATAATGATGTGATGGACAAGACCCAATCCTAAGCATAGCACAAGATCGTGTAGTTCGTCCGCTAAAGCTTTTCTAATGTCGAGTATCCTTTCCTTAGACCATGAGATTGTGCAACTCCCGAATACCGTAAGGGTACTTTGGGTGTGCCAAATGTCACAACATAACTGGGTGGCTATAAAGGTACACTACGGGTATCCCCGAAAGTATCTGTTGGGTTGGCACGAATCGAGACTGGGATTTGTCACTCCGTATGACGGAGAGGTATCTCTGGGCCCACTCGGTAGGACATCATCATAATGAGCTCAATGTGATAAAGGAGTTGTTCACGGGATGATGTGTTATGGGAACGAGTAAAGAGACTTGCCGTAACGAGATTGAACAAGGTATCGGTATACCGACGATCGAATCTCGGGCAAGTATCGTACCGATAGACAAAGGGAATTGTATACGGGATTGATTGAATCCTCGACATCGTGGTTCATCCGATGAGACTATCGTGGAGCATGTGGGGGCCAACATGGGTATCCAGATCCTGCTGTTGGTTATTGATCGGAGAGTTGTCTTGGTCATGTCTACGTGTCTCCCGAACCCGTAGGGTCTACACACTTAAGGTTCGGTGACGCTAGAGTTGTAGAGATATTAGTATGCAGTTAAACAAAAGTTTTTTGGAGTCCCGGATGAGATCCCGGACGTCACGAGGAGTTCTGGAATGGTCCGGTGGTAAAGATTTATATATAGGAAGTCCAGTTTCGGCCACCGAGAGAGTTTCGGGGGTCACCGGTATTGTACCGGGACCACCGAAAGGGTCCCGGGGGTCCACCAGGTCGGGCCACCTATCCCGGAGGGCCC
Organism: Triticum monococcum; assembly: GCA_034509565.1. NCBI lineage: Eukaryota > Viridiplantae > Streptophyta > Magnoliopsida > Poales > Poaceae > Triticum > Triticum monococcum. The sequence goes on from CM067844.1 coordinate 415,328,767, forward strand.
CATGGGCTGAAGTGGCGTGGGAACCAGCCTCTAGTGGGCTGCTGCACCCCACCCAAGGGCCCAAGGCGCATAGGGTTGGAAACCCTAGGGGGCCATTGTGCCCCCCTGGTTGGAAACCCTAAGGGGGCCGTTGCCCCCCGAGGGGCCGCCGCCCCCCTCTAGATGGGATCTCCAAGGGGGCATGCGCCCCCCTAGACCCTATATATAGTGGAGGGGAGGGAGGGCAGCCGCACCCTAAGCCCTCGCGCCTCCCTCTCCCTCCCGTGACACCTCTTCCTCCTCCGGTAGCGCTTGGCGAAGCCCTGTTGGAATCTCGCTTCTTCCACCACCACGCCGTCGTGCTGCTGGAACTCCATCAACTTCTCCTCCCCCTTGCTAGATCAAGAAGGAGGAGACATCTCCGCTCCATACGTGTGTTGAACGCGGAGGTGCCGTCCGTTCGGCGCTAGGATCATCGGTGATTTGGATCACGACGAGTATGACTCCATCAACCCCGTTCTCTTGAATGCTTCCGCTCGCTATCTACAAGGGTATGTAGATGCACTCCTATCTCTCTCGTTGCTAGATGACTCCATAGATTTATCTTGGTGATGCGTAAAAAAAAATTAATTTCTGCAACGATCCCCAACAGTGGCATCATGAGCTAGGTCTATGCGTAGTTTCTATGCACGAGTAGAACACAAGTTGTTGTGGGCGTCGATTTTGTCAATTAACTTGCCGTTACTAGTCTTGTCTTGATCCGGATGCATCGTGGGATGAAGCGGCCCGGACCGACCTTACATGTACACTTACGTGAGACGGGTTCCACCGACTGACATGCACTAGTTGCATAAGGTGGCTAGCGGGTGTCTGTCTCTCCTACTTTAGTCGGATCAGATTCGATGAAAAGGGTCCTTATGAAGGGTAAATAGAAATTGGCATATCATGTTGTGGTTTTGGCATAGGTAAGAAACGTTATTGCTAAGAAACCTATAGCAGCCACGTAAAAATTTGCAACAACAATTAGAGGACGTCTAACTTGTTTTTGCAGCATATGTCGTGTGATGTGATATGGCCAAAAGGATGTGATGTATGAGATTGATCATGTTCTTGTAATAGGAATCACGACTTGCATGTCGATGAGTATGACAACCGGCATGAGCCACAGGAGTTGTCTTAATTTATTTATGACATGTGTGTCAACATAAACGTCATGTAATTACTTTACTTCATTGCTAAACCATTAGCCATAGTAGTAGAAGTAATAGTTGACGAGACAACTTCATGAAGACACGATGACAAGGATCATGATGATGGAGATCATGGTGTCAAGCCGGTGACGATGATGATCATGGCGCCCCGAAGATGGAGATCAAAAGGAGAAAAATGATATTGGCCATATCATGTCACTATTTGATTGCATGTGATGTTTGTCATGTTTTTACATCTTATTTGCTTATAACGATGGTAGCATAAATAAGATGATCCCTCATTAAAATATCAAGAATTGTGTTTGTAACACCCCGGATATAACTTTCCCAATTTGTACTCCAACTCTTGCCGTTCCCGGCGTTAAGTTATTTTATTTTCTCGGGTTCGGGTCTTTGTCTCCGTGTGTTGTTATCGTTATCATGCATCTCATATCATGTCATCATGTGCATTGCATTTGCATACGTGTTCATCTCATGCATTCGAGCATTTTCCCCGTTGTCCGTTTTGCATTCCGGCGCTTCGTTGTCCTCTAGTGGCCAATTCTAGCTTTCTTTCGTGTGTCGGGATTAAGCATTTCCGGATTGGACCGAGACTTGCCAGGCGGCCTTGGTTTACTACCGGTAGACCGCCTGTCAAGTTTCGTATCATTTGGACTTCGTTTGATACTCCAATGGTTAACCGAGGGACCGAAAAGGCCTCGTGTGTGTTGCAGCCCAACACCCCTCCAATTTGGCCCAAAACCCACCCAAACCTGCTCCATCATCTAGAGCGTTCGATCAAGATCGCGTGGCCGAAAACCGTGCTCAATTTGGACTCTCCTAGCTCCCTCTATGCCTATATAAACCCCCCCTCCGAAATCCGGATCTCCTCCTCCGTCCGAAACCCTAAAACAGCTCCCCTCGCCGCCGGACGTGTCCGAATCAGGGCGGACACGTCCGCCCGATCCGCCGCCGCCAATCAACCGCCGCCACCTGTCGCGCCCGCGCCCACTTCCCCGCCTCCCGCGCCAACTCGCGAGGGCCCGAGGCTGGCCCTCCCCGCCGACCGCTCGGAACAGAGCGCCGCGCCGCCGCCCATCTTGTCTTCCTCCCACGCGGCGACCTCGCCCGCGCCGGCCATCGCCCCACCGCGCCGCCACGCCGGCCGGTGCACCGACGACGACGCCCAGTGCCGCAGGCCGCTGCCGTTCGCCTTCTCGACGCCGGCATCCTCCTCCTGGTCGCCGGCCTCGCCTCCCCGCTCGGATCCGGTCGCCCCGACGTCTCCGACGAGCTCCTCCTCCGTCGCCGGCGAGAATTCTGGCCAACCTTGGTTCCCGTGCGCGAGATCCGGATCCGGATGAACAGTAAACCCTAGGTTGATTTTTCCTAAGTCCTCAGATTTCAGTCCATGTGCCCATATTCATCTTGCTATATATCCTTATCCGTAGCTCCGATTCATGCATATAGCATATCAAAATGTTCATCTCTGAGAGTACATCATTTCATTCCATTGCATCATTTTCATTAGAGTTCATCTTGATGCTCGAAATGCTGTTACAAGAGGGCTACTTGAGTTAATTGTCAGATCTGCTACTTCATCTTAGACACTTGTCATTTTTGCCATGATTGTTGTGTGTATGATATGCCCATGAGTTCTAGATATGTTTTGTTAAGGGTTTTGTCATCTTTCCAGAGGTGCAACCCATGTATTTTGGTGATGTGTCTGGTGACTAGTGCAAGCTTGCAAAGTGAGGCACTTGTTAATTCTGTTTTCAGGGACTTAGTTATTTCACTAAGTCCAGGGATTGTTTATCTTATGATTCCATATGTTCGTGTTGTTTCCTAGTGATCCATGCCTCTTTTGAGGATGATCAGTAAAGGAGTTTTGTTAATATTGTAGTGCTCTATTGATCCATGTCTTTGTTTGCAATTATGGAGCACCCTAGCTTGAGTCAATCGAGCTCTACTTTTGCTTCGTTGTGAATCTGGGCAGATCGTCAACTTGTTTGCGATTTTGCCGATGTTGTTGTAGTTGATCCGTGCATGCTATGCCATTTTTCTTGCCATGTCTAGCTTCTATTTTGTGCCTTCTTAATGGGTGTATGCTTGTATTGCCATGACTTGCACCATGGTGAGTGCATCAAGCTCGCAAACATGCCTACTTGAGTTATGTTTCAGCATGTCCCAGTTTTCACCAAGTCTGAAAATTGATTATGTTTTTGCTATGTTCATGTGCTTGTTAGTATATTTTGTGATCCCTTTTGGCTCAAGGTCACTAAGGGACTTTTGTTAAGCTCTTTAAGTAGCTCTATGACATGTCTTACCTTGCCATGTTCAGGTCCTGAAGCGTATAGTTTTGTTGCTCCGAAGAGGACTATATGATCTGAAATTCCAGACAAGTGTTAATTTCATTAAGTTTGAGATCTGTTTTACCATTTGCATTTTTGCCAGGCTTGTTTGAACCTGTTAATGGATGAATTGGCCGTGGTTCAGTGCTAGACTTTTGTTAAGCATCTTGAATGCTTCCCTTCCATGTATTTGGATGCCATGTTTGAGTGCTGTAGCATGTTCATCTCATTGCATTTAGATGCCTACTTGCTGTAAATCGCAGACCGGTGTCATATTTGAATCGCTTGCCATTTCCAAACCGTAACTCCGATTCCGGTGATCTTTATATCGTTTTCAAGCGATTTCATCTCATCTTTCCAGTGGCACACTTGGATTTCCAAGTTGAGGCAAGGTTCATGCATTTCCTGTCATATCTTGCATATGCATCCCGCATAGCATACCATGTTTGCATCATCTTGCTTCATCCTTGCACATGGTTGATTGTGTTCTTGTTGCTTGTTTGTCTTGTTTGGGTAGAGCCGGGAGACGAGTTCGCTAACGAGGAGCCCGTTGAGTTTTTTTGAAGGATCCAGTCAACTCTGACAACTTTGTAGGCAAGATGATCATACCCTCGAAATCACTACTATCTTTGCTATGCTAGTTTGCTCGCTCTTTTGCTATGCCAATGCTACGATGCCTACCACTTGCTTTCAAGCCTCCCAAATTGCCATGTTCAGCCTCTAACCCACCATTGTCCTAGCAAACCGTTGTTTGGCTATGTTACCGCTTTGCTCAGCTTCTCTTATAGCGTTGCTAGTTGCAGGTGAAGATTGGAGACCGTTCCTTGTTGGAACATTATTTACTTGTTGGGATATCATTATTTTGCCATGTTATCTTAAATGTATCTATATACTTGGTAAAGGGTGGAAGGCTCGGTCTCTCGCCTAGTGTTTTGTTCCACTCTTGCCGCCATAGTTTCCGTTATATCGGTGTTATGTTCCTGGATTTTGCGTTCCTTACGCGGTTGGGTTATAATGGGAACCCCTTGATAGTTCGACTTGATTAAAGCTTTTCCAGCAATGCCCAACCTTGGTTTTACCATTTGCCACCTAGCCTCTTTTTCCCTTGGGTTTCCGGAGCCCGAGGGTCATCCTATTTTAAACCCCCCCGGGCCAGTGCTCCTCTGAGTGTTGGTCCAACTCGTCAGCCGCCGGTGGCTACCAGGGGCAACTGTGGGCTGGCCTACCGGAAGTTTGGACAATCTGAGTGTGCCCTGAGAACGAGATATGTGCAGCTCCTATCGGGATTTTTCGGCACATTCGGGCGGTGTTGCTGGTCTTGTTTTAACCTATCGAAGTGTCTTGAAGAACCGAGATACCGAGTCTGATCGGAACGTCTCGGGAGGAGGTCTATTCCTTCGCTAACCGTGAGAGCTTGTCATGGGCTAAGTTGGGACTCCCTTGCTGGGATTGAACTTTTGAAAGCCGTGCCCGCAGTTATGGGCAGATGGGAATTTGTTAATGTCTGGTTGTAGATAACTTAAACCTTAACTTAATTAAAATGAATCAACTGAGTGTGTTACCGTGATGGCCTCTTCTCGGCAGAGTCCGGGAAGTGGACACGGTGTTGGAGTAATGTTTGCCGCAGGTTTGCCCTCTTTAGTTATGCGTTTGCGCTTTTCCTTCTCTTCTCGCTCTCTTTTGCGAACAGGTTAGCCACCATATATGCTAGTCTCTTGCCGCAGCTCCACATATATTTACCTTACCCTACCTGTTAAGCTTAAATAGTCTTGATCGCGAGGGTGCGAGATTGCTGAGTCCCTATGGCTCACAGATTACTATTACACCAGATGCAGGACCCGATGATACAACTCCAGATGGCGCGCTTGAGCTCAAGTGGGAGTACGACGAGGACTCTCAGCGTTACTATGTTTCTTTTCCTGATGATCAGTAGTGGTGCCCAGTTGGGGTGATCGGGACCATGTCGCTTGTTGGGTTATCTTTTATTTTGGCGCCGTAGTCGGGCCATGAGTGTTATTTATGTACTTGATTGACGTGGCGAGTGTAAGCCAACTATGTTATCCCTTTGATTTATCTATATTACATGGGATGTTTGTGATGATTGCCTGACTTGCGACATATGCCTTCAATGCGATTATGCCTCTAAGTCGTGCCTCGACACATGGGAGATATAGTCGCATCGAGGGTGTTACAAGTTGGTAATCAGAGCCTTCCCCGACCTTAGGAGCCCCCACTCATTGATCGTTTTTAGCGGTCGAGTTGTGTCTAGAAAAATGTTTTGAGTCATTTAGGAATTATATATCGGAGAGTTTAGGAATTCTTTTTACTTCCCAGTCTGCTCATTGCTCTGGTAAGGCATCCTGACGTAGAGTTTTGACTCTTCTCTTCTCAAATTTCACTAAAAAAAAATTTTAGGATCACGTGGGTATCTTGGAATCGTTCTGATGGTTTTATGATGAGAACATTGTCATGGTGGCTCCTGTCAGGGGTTTAGTGGAAGTGTCCCGGGGAGTTGAGCTCTGAGGTGTTGTCATCATAATTTTATCGTTACAGTTCTGGAATACCTGTGTTTAGTACGCCGACATCGAAAATCTCTTTTATGCAGTTCGTTGGTGAGATAACCTCGACGCCACCCAGTACTAGGGCGGGACTTCGGGAGTATCACCATAACTTGTATAACGGATGCTTTTCGAAGGTTGAGGTAGATGGTTTCCAAAGTTTTTCTCAGTTATGTGTTAAAGGATGGATACAGCTGGATGTAGGATTTGCTAGTTTGGGTGAGATATGATGCTTCCCCTGTATCCCCAACACCTGATTGCATAACCGGAAAGGTTCGGGAGTTTCATAGGTGGGAATTCTTGTAGCTCTAGTCCTTCTTCCACGGATATTGGTTTGAGATTGGGATTTCTTACCGATTATTCGTTCTTGATCCGTACCTTGTTGATTTACTTCTTCTACCTAATTCTATGTGGCTTCGCATTTATGGATATGTGACCATTTCAAGAGGAATGCATTCGTTCATTTTGTTTGGATGTGAATACTTTATGTTGCTATTTTCATTCCATTGGATTCAGCTTCAATACGTGTCTATCAATGTGCTAATGGATGTCAACCTCTTCAGGATGGCTCCTCCAACACGCATGACTCCGAATCCTGATCCGCCACCACCACCACCTCCTCCGGAGGCATGGCAAGCCGTGATGGCCGCAACCAATGCAAACACGCAGTTGATCATGCAAATACTTCAAGAGCGCAGTCAAGGCTATCAAGGGAATCATGGCAACAATCAGAATCACTTTGCTACACTCAACCAGTTCCTTGCTAACGGGCCAAAGACGTTCAGCAATTGTGTTGAGGCAACCGATGCTGACGATTGGCTTGTGGATCTGTCCAACCATTTTGAGTGCAGTAACGTCAGGCCCGAAGATTTCGTCAAGTTCGCTTCCTTCCAACTCAAAGATCAAGCTGCAGAATGGTTCCAGCAGTACAAGGATTCCAGAGGTGGACGTCTGATCACTTGGGATGAATTTCGTCAAGATTTCTGAGCTCATCACATCCCTCAGAGTGTGACTGAAAGTAAGCGTGAGGAATTCCGCAACTTCAAGCAAGGCTCTTTGTCTGTCTATGACTACAACAAGTTGTTCCAGAAGCTCGCCTGCTTTGCCAAGCAGGACGTACCTGATGAGAAGAGCATGATATACCAGTTCAGGGGTGGTCTCAGAGAAGAAATTCAGCTCGCTCTCGTTCTCTTTGAGCCGTTAAGGTACGATGAGTTCTACAACATGGCACTGAAGCAAAAGGCTGCTCAGTTGAGGTGTGATGCTTCCAAGAAGCGAGTCAGAGATGTTACTCATTCTTCCTCTACTCAAGTGGCCAAGCAGCAGAAGTATTGGCTTCCTCCTCCTCCGTTCCGTCAGCCGTATCAGAAGAGCAAAGGTGGCAGTGGTTCTTCCCACCCACCCAACCCTGGCTTTCAGAACAAGACTTTGTCGCAAGCTCCAAGATCGAGTGCTCCGTACCACCGTCCGCTTTCAGAGGTCACATGCAACAAGTGCCAACAGAAGGGTCACTATGCCAACAAGTGTTTCAACCAGAGGTGTCTTCCTCCTCCTCCTCCTGTCAGATCAGCAAGTACAGCTGTGGTCAAGCATAACCCCAAGCACGCCAAGGTCAACTTGATGAATGCAGCTCAGGCAGAGGACTCATCAGATGTCATCATGGGTAACCTTCCTGTTAACGATGTTCCCGCAAAAGTACTTTTTGATACTGGTGTATCACATTGTTTCATCTCGAAGCCTTTTGCATCTAAGCATGAGTTGACTTCCCAAGTTATGCATAGTCTGTTAGCAGTGGTCTCTCCTGGTAAATGTTTGCTCGCTAACCACGAGATTCTGGATATTTCCATCATGATGGGTGATTTCAAGTTTCTGGCTTCTCCAATGGTTCTTGGTAACTCGTATATTGATCTTACTCTCGGGATGGATTGGCTCTCTAAGCACAAGGCTCAGCTTGATTGTGCTGCCAGGCATATTCAATTGACTCATTCGTCTGAGGATGTAATTGTCTTTGCCGCTCGGGATAATACCATCCGTTTGTTTTCTCTCAATGAGAAGGGTGAATTGGATGCTATCTTGCAAATTCCAGTCGTTTGTGAATAGCAAGACGTCTTTCCAGAAGAGCTTCCAGGAATGCCTCCGCACCGGCCAGTTGAATTCGTTATTGATCTTGAGCCTGGTACGGAACCTGTGTGCAAGTGTCCTTACAAGCTCGGACCTGAAGAGTTGAAGGAGCTGAAGAAGCAACTCGATGTTCAAGAAAGAATGGGTCTCATCCGGCCTAGTTCTCCTCCATGGGGTTGTGGTGTTCTTTTTGTGAAGAAGAAGGATGGAACGGACCGACTTTGTGTTGATTACCATCCATTGAACAAGAAGACCATCAAGAACAAATACCCACTTCCCAACATTAATGAGCTGTTCGAACAACTCAAGGGTGCCCAAGTATTCCCCAAGCTTGATCTCCGTATGGGTTATCATCAGATTCGAATTCACGAGCAAGATATTCCCAAGACGGCTTTCAGGACAAGCTATGGTTCATACGAATACACTGTCATGTCTTTTGGCCTCGTCAACGCTCCTCCGACTTTCTCTCGCATGATGAACTTCATCTTCAACGCCTACACCAATGACTTCGTGTTGGTCTATCTCGATGACATTCTGGTTTCTCGAAGAACAAGGAAGATCATGCCAAGCACTTGCATTTGGTTCTTGATAACCTGAGGGAACACCAGTTCTACGCCAAGTTTTCCAAGTATGAATTTTGGCTCGATGAGGTTCTTTATCTTGGTCATATCATCTCTGCCAAGGGCATTGCCGTGAATCCTGAGAAGGTGTCTGCAATTGTGAATTGGGAACCTCCTCAGAACGTGAAGCAACTCCGTAGCATCCTCAGTCTCGCAAGCTACTGTCGAAGATTTGTTGAAAACTTTTCTAAGATCGCAAAGCCTCTCTCTAATCTCCTCCAGAAGCACGTCAAGTACGTTTGGACTCCGGAGTGTGACATTGCTTTCAACACTTTGAAAGAGAAATTGATCACTGCTCCAGTTCTGACTCCGCCTGATGAATCCAAGCCGTACGAGGTCTTTTGTGGTGCCTCTCTCCAAGGTCTCGGTGCAGTATTGATGCAAGAGAAGAAAGTTGTTGCTTATACCTCTCGCCAGTTGAAGCCCAATGAGAAGAACTACCCCACTCATGATCTCGAGTTGGCGGCAGTTGTGCATGCTCTTTTGACTTGGAGACATCTTCTATTGGGAAGAAAAGTGGACATTTTCACTGATCATAAGAGTCTCAAGTACATCTTCACTCAGCCTAATCTCAACCTCAGGCAAACTCGATGGGTCAAAATGATTCAAGAGTATAATTCGAGTATCGAGTATACTCCAGGCAAGGCCAATGTGATTGCTGACGCATTGAGCAGAAAAGCGTATTGCAACAGTCTGATTCTCAAGCCTTATCAACCCTAGCTTTGTGAAGCTTTCCGCAAACTTAATCTGCAAATTGTTCCTCAAGGTTTCCTCGCCAACCTTTAAGTCTCTCCTACCTTGGAAGACCAGATTCGCCAAGCCCAGCTTCTTGATGCTATGGTGAAAAAGGTGAAGATTGGGATTGCCAAGAGTCAACCCAAGTACAAGTGCTACCGCCTTGATGACAAGGACACTCTCTTCTTCAAGGATTGTATTGTTGTGCCCAAAGGTGAACTTCGTAAAGTGATCATGAACGAGGCTCACAATTCTCTCCTCTCCATCCACCCTGGGAGCACGAAGATGTATCAGGACCTTAAGCAAGCTTATTGGTGGACTCGAATGAAACGAGAGATTGCTCAGTTCGTGAATGAATGTGATGTCTGCAGAAGAGTGAAGGTAGAACACCAAAGGCCAGCGGGTCTCCTCTAACCTCCTGCCATTCCAGAATGGAAGTTTGACCACAGTGAGATGGACTTCGTGACTGGGTTTCCAAAGTCCAAGCGTGGCAATGATGCTATATTCGTTGTCATTGACAAACTCACTAAAGTGGCTCATTTTCTGCCCATCAAAGAGTCGATCACTGTAGCTCAATTGGCGGAACTCTATACCTCTCAAATTGTCTCTCTGCACAGTATCCCTCAAGTGATCTCTTCAGACCGTGGCAGCATCTTTACCTCAAAGTTTCGGGATTCTTTTCAGAAGGCCATGGGCACCAACATCCGCTTCAGCACAGCTTTCCATCCTCAAACAAGCGGTCAAGTCGAGCGTGTCAACCAGATTCTTGAAGATATGTTCAGGGCTTGTGTGATCTCCTTCGGCTTGAAGTGGGAGGATTGTCTTCCTTATGCTGAATTCTCCTACAACAACAGTTTTCAAGCAAGTTCGGGCAAGGCCCCATTTGAAATTCTGTATGGCAGGAAGTGTCGTACCCCTCTCAACTGGTCTGAAACCGGTGAACGTCAGCTGCTGGGTAATGACTTAATCACAGAGGCAGAAGAAATGTGCAAAGTCATTTGTGATAACCTCAAAGCAGCCCAATCCCGCCAGAAGAGCTACTATGATAGTAAGCACCGTGATTTGGCTTTCGAGATCGGAGATCATGTTTACCTCCGCGTCCCTCCTATGAAAGGCACTCGTTGCTTCGGTATCAAAGGGAAGCTTGCCCCTAGATACGTGGGACCTTACAAGATTGTCAGCAAGAGAGGCGACCTCGCCTATCAACTCGAGCTTCCTTCAAACTTTGCAAATGTTCATGATGTGTTCCATGTCTCTCAGCTCCGAAAGTGCATCAAGACGCCTGACCGCACCGTCAACTTCGAGGACATTGAGCTCCAAGAAGATCTCTCCTATCGTGAGCACCCCGTTGCTATCCTTGAAGAGACTAAACGCAAGACTCGCAACAAGTCGATCAAGTTCCTCAAAGTCAAGTGGTCACACCATTCCGACCGTGAAGCTACCTGGGAACGTGAGGATCACCTCCGTTCTGAGTACCCGGCGTTCTTTCAGTCCTAGATCTCGGGACGAGATCCTTTCGTAGTGGTGGAGTGTTGTAACACCCCGGATATAACTTTCCCAATTTGTACTCCAACTCTTGTCGTTCCCGGTGTTAAGTTATTTTATTTTCTCGGGTTCGGGTCTTTCTCTCCGTGTGTTGTTATAGTTGTCATGCATCTCATATCATGTCATCATGTGCATTGCATTTGCATATGTGTTCATCTCATGCATTCGAGCATTTTCCCCGTTGTCCGTTTTGCATTCCGGTGCTTCGTTCTCCTCCAGTGGCCAATTCTAGCTTTCTTTCGTGTGTGGTGATTAAGAATTTCCGGATTGGACCGAGACTTGCCAGACGGCCTTGGTTTACTACCGGTAGACCGCCTGTCAAGTTTCGTATCATTTGGACTTCGTTTGATACTCCAACGGTTAACCGAGGGACCGAAAAGGCCTCGTGTGTGTTGCAACCCAACACCCCTCCAATTTGGCCCAAAACCCACCTAAACCTGCTCCATCATCTAGAGCGTTCGATCACGATCGCATGGCTGAAAACCGTGCTCAATTTGGACTCTCCTGCTCCCGCTATGCGTATATAACCCCCCCCCCCCCCTCCAAAATCCGGATCTCCTCCTCTGTCCGAAACCCTAAAACAGCTCCCCTCGCCGCCAGACGTGTGCGAATCAGGGCGGACACGTCCGCCCGATCCGCCGCCGCCAATCAACCGCCGCCACCTATCGCGCCCGCGCCCACTTCCCCGCCTCCCGCGCCGGCCCGCGAGGGGCCGAGGCCGGCCCTCCCCGCCGACCGCTCGGGCCAGAGCGCCACACCGCCGCCCGCCTTGTCTTCCTCCCGCGCGGCGACCTCGCCCGCGCCGGCCATTGCCCCGCCGCGCCGCCGTGTCAGCCGGTGCGCCGACGACGCCGCCCGGTGCCGCAGGCCGCCGCCGTTCGCCTTCTCGACGCCGGCATCCTCCTCCTGGTCGCCGGCCTCGCCTCCCAGCTCGGATCCGGTCGCCCCGACGTCTCCGACGAGCTCCTCCTCCGTCGCCGGTGAGAATTCCAGCCAACCTTGGTTCCCGTGCGTGAGATCCGGATCCGGATGAACAGTAAACCCTAGGTTGATTTTTCCCAAGTCCTGAGATTTCGGTCCATGTGCCCATATTCATCTTGCTATATCTCCCCATCCGTAGCTCCGATTCATGCATATAGCATATCAAAATGTTAATCTCTGAGAGTACATCATTTCATTCCATTGCATCATTTTCATTAGAGTTCATCTTGATGCCCGAAATGCTGTTAGAAGAGGGCTACTTGAGTTAATTGTCAGATCTGCTACTTCATCTTAGACATTTGTCATTTTTGCCATGATTGTTGTGTGTATGATATGCCCATGAGTTCTACATATGTTTTGTTAAGGGTTTTGTCATCTTTCCAGAGGTGCAACCCATGTATTTTTGTGATGTGTGTGGTGACTAGTGCAAGCTTACAAAGTGAGGCACTTGGTAATTCTGTTTTCAGGGACTTAGTTATTTCACTAAGTCCAGGGATTGTTTATCTCATGATGCCATATGTTCATGTTGTTTCCTAGTGATCCGTGCCTCTTTTGAGGATGATCTGTAAAGGAGTTTTGTTAAGATTGTAGTGCTCTATCCATACATGTCTTTGTTTGCAATTACAGAGCACCGTAGCTTGAGTCAATCGAGCTCTACTTTTGCTTCGTTGTGAATCTAGGCAGATCGTCAGCTTGTTTGCGATTTTGCCGATGTAGTTGTAGTTGATCCGTGCATGCTATGCCATTGTTCTTGCCATGTCTAGTTTGAATTTTGTGCCTTCTTAATGGATTTATGCTTGTATTGCCATGACTTGCACCATGGTGAGTGCATCGAGCTTGCAAGCATGCCTAACTGATTATGTTTTTGCTATGTTCATGTGCTTGTTAGTATATTTTGTGATCCCTTTTGGCTCAAGGTCACTAAGGGACTTTTGTTAAGCTCTTTGAGGAGCTCCGTGCCATGTCTTACCTTGCCATGTTCAGGTCCTGAAGCATATAGTTTTGTTGCTCCGAAGAGGACTATATGATCTGAAATTCCAGACAAGTGTTAATTTCACTAAGTCTGAGATCTGTTTTACCATTTGCATTTTTGCCAGGCTAGTTTGAACCTGTTAATGGATGAATTGGCCGTGGCTCAGTGCTAGACTTTTGTTAAGCATCTTGAATGCTTCCCTACCATGTATTTTGATGCCATGTTTGAGTGATGTAGCATGTTCATCTCATTGCATTTAGATGCCTACTTGTTGTAAATCGCAGACCGGTGTCATATTTGAATCACTTGCCATTTCCAAACCGTAACTCCGATTCCGGTGATCTTTATATAGTTTTCAAGCGATTTCATCTCATCTTTCCAGTGGCACACTTGTATTTCCAAGTTCAGGCCAGGTTCATGCATTTCCTGTCATATCTTTCATATGCATCCCGCATCGCATACCATGTTTGCATCATCTTGCTTGATCCTTGCACGTGGTTGATTGTGTTCTTGTTGCTTCTTTGTCTTGTTTGGGTAGAGCCGGGAGACGAGTTCGCTAACGAGGAGCCCGTTGAGTTTGCTTTCGAGGATCCAGTCAACTCTGACAACTTTGCAGGCAAGATGATCATACCCTCAAAATCACTACTATCTTTGCTATGCTAGTTTGCTCGCAGTTTTGCTATGCCAATGCTACGATGCCTACCACTTGCTTTCATGCCTCCCAAATTGCCATGTTCAGCCTCTAACCCACCATTGTCCTAGCAAACCGTTGTTTGGCTATGTTACCGCTTTGCTCAGCCTCTCTTATAGCGTTGCTAGTTGCAGGTGAAGATTGGAGACCGTTCCTTGTTGGAACATTACTTACTTGTTGGGATATCATTATTTTGCCATGTTATCTTAAATGCATCTATATACTTGGTAAAGGGTGGAAGGATCGGCCTCTCGCCTAGTGTTTTGTTCCACTCTTGCCGCCATAGTTTCCGTTATATCGGTGTTATGTTCCCGGATTTTGCGTTCCTTATGCGGTTGGGTTATAATGGGAACCCCTTGATAGTTCGACTTGATTAAAGCTTTTCCAGCAATGCCCAACCTTGGTTTTACCATTTGCCACCTAGCCACTTTTTCCCTTGGGTTTCCGGAGCCCAAGGGTCATCTTATTTTAAGCCCCCCCAGGCCAGTGCTCCTCTTAGTGTTGGTCCAACTCGTCAGCCGCCGGTGGCTACTAGGGGCAACTCTGGGCTGGCCTACCGGAAGTTTGGACAATCTCAGTGTGCCCTGAGAACGAGATATGTGCAGATCCTATCGAGATTTGTCGGCACATTCGGGCGGTGTTGCTGGTCTTGTTTTAACCTGTCGAAGTGTCTTGAAGAATCGAGATACCGAGTCTGATCGGAACGTCTTGGGAGGAGGTCTATTCCTTCGTTGACCGTGAGAGCTTGTCATGGGCTAAGTTGGGACTCCCCTGCAGGGATTGAACTTTTGAAAGCCGTGCCCGCGGTTATGGGCAGATGGGAATTTGTTAATGTCTGGTTGTAGATAACTTAAACCTTAACTTAATTAAAATGAATCAATTGAGTGTGTTACCGTGATGGCCTCTTCTCGGCAGAGTCCGGGAAGTGGACACGGTGTTGGAGTAATGTTTGCCGCAGGTTTGCCCTCTTTAGTTATGCGTTCGCGCTTTGCCTTCTCTCCTCGCTCTCTTTTGCGAACAGGTTAGCCACCATATATGCTAGTCGCTTGCCGCAGCTCCACATATATTTAGCTTACCCTACCTGTTAAGCTTAAATAGTCTTGATCGCGAGGGTGCGAGATTGCTGAGTCCCTGTGGCTCAGAGATTACTATTACACCAGATGCAGGGCCCAATGATACAACTCCAGATGGCGCGCTTGAGCTCAAGTGGGAGTACGACGAGGACTCTCAGTGTTACTATGTTTCTTTTCCTAATGATCAGTAGTGGTGCCCAGTTGGGGTGATCGGGACCATGTCGCTTGTTGGGTTATCTTTTATTTTGGCACCGTAGTCAGGCCATGAGTGTTTGGATGATGTATATTATTTATGTACTTGATTGACGTGGCGAGTGTAAGCCAACTATGTTATCCCTTTGATTTATCTATATTACATGGGATGTTTGTGATGATTGCCTGACTTGCGACATATGCCTTCAATGCAATTATGCCACTAAGTCGTGCCTCGACACGTGGGAGATATAGTCGCATCGAGGGTGTTACAGTGTTCCCCCTAACTGTGCACCGTTGCTAAGGTCCATTGTTCCAAAGCACCACGTGATGATCAGGTGTGATAGGTTCTAACGTTCGCATACAATGGGTGTAAGGCATATTTACACACGCAATACACTTAGGTTGACTTGATGAGCCTAGCATGTACAGACATGGCCTTGGAACACGGATTACCGAAAGGTCGAACATGAGTCGTATAGAAGATACGATCAACATGAAGATGTTCACCGATGATGACTAGTCTGTCTCACGTGATGATCGGACACGGCCTAGTTGACTCGGATCATGTATCACTTAGATGACTAGAGGGATGTCTATCTGAGTGGGAGTGCATTAAATATTTGATTAGATGAACTTAATTATCATGAACATTGTCTAAAACTTTGCAATATGTCTTGTAGATCAAATGGCCCACGCTAATGTTGCCCTCGACTTCAACGCGTTCCTAGAGAAAACCAAGCTGAAAGACGATGGCAGCAACTACACGGACTGGGTCCGTAACCTGAGGATTATCGTCATAGCTGCCAAGAAAGCATATGTCCTTGATGCACCGCTAGGTGAAGCACCAGTTTTCCTAGCAACTCAAGATGTTATCAACGCCTGGCAGTCGCGTAGTGATGATTACTCCCTGGTTCAGTGCGGCATGCTTTACAGCTTAGAACCGGGGCTCCAAAAGCATTTTGAGAAGCACGGATCATATGAGATGTTCCAAGAGCTGAAAATTGTTTTCCAACCTCATGCCCAGGTCAAGAGATATGAAGTCTCCGACAAGTTCTACAATTGTGAGATGGAGGAGAATAGTTCTATCAGCGAGCACATACTCAAAATGTCTGGGTTGCACAACCGCTTATCTCAGCTGGGAGTTAATCTCCCAGATGATGCGGTCGTTGACAGAATCCTTCAGTCACACCAACCTAGCTACAAGAGCTTTGTGATGAACTTGAATATGCAGGGGATGGAAAAGACCACTCCTAAGGTATATTCAATGCTGAAATCAGCGGAGGTGGAGATCAAAAAGGAACATCTGTCGGATTTCGGGTTCCGTCAGACCCTTAAGGTTCGAACACTGGGGTGCGTGCGGAGATTACGCCTTCTACCTCCCCGTCTTGCAATGATCTGGACTACTGAAAGAACTGCACAAGAGACACAAGGTTTATACTGGTTCGGGCCACCGTTGTGGTGTAATACCCTACTCCAGTGTGTGGTGGGTGGATTGCCTCTTGGGGATGATGATGCTGAACAGTACAAGGAAGAACAGCCTCGCAAGGCTCTGTTCTTGGCTGGGGGGATGAACTGCTAGGAGGAGTTCAACCGCCTTTCTCTCTCTCTTTCTCTCACTCACTGCCGTACTCTTACTCGCCCAGCCACTAACTAACTGAACCGAACCGACCAACCCCCTACTATGTGGGTGGCTGGTCCTATTTATAGAGGCCCTGGTCCTCTTCCCAAATATCGAGCGGGAAGGGAGCCAACAATGGCGGGCTAATTTGAAGGGGGACAGCAAGTATCAACTATCCTGACAAAAGTAGACTTCGCCTGCGCAAAGCTCTAGTGATGACGCCGTCTTGGGCTTCACGGTGACCTCCGCCTCGTAGTCCTCCTGGTCTTGGTCTCGTTGCACCGAAATGGCAACCTTTGCCTGATGCCTCGGTACTCCTTGGCTGCGCTTGCCCCCTTTGCACCAAAGAGGAAAGGAGGACGCTGCGCGGCTGGCACCCGCCTGGCGCCCTGAGTCGTCACGACTTGCGTCACGGGCACCTCACGAGGTACCCCGCCTTGATCTCTCCGCCTCCTCGTGAGCCAACCTGACGAGGTCGTGCCTGAGGAAGCTCCGTGTCATCCGCCCCGCGAGGCTTGGCCCCTCGCGAGGGTCTTGAGTCTTGTGTTGATGAAGATGGGCTATGCTGGCCCCCTTTGAGCCACGCCGCAGGCCGCAGGCAGGCAAGTCTGGGGACCCCCTTTCCTAGAACGCTGACAGTAGCCCCCAGGCCCAAGGCGCGCCCGGACTTGGCCGTGCCGAGAGGCGAAAGGGCAAGGGCGAAGCGCCACGGGCCCTAACAGCCTGCGGCCTTGGGCGCGGCGTGGCGGTTGATGGGACGTGGGCGTCTCCGCTTCCCCACGACACCGCGGTGATCGCGTGAGTTGGACAAGTCCCTACATGCAAATCGTGTCATGATTACCTGTGATCGTGGAGGCTGGCGGTTGGCCTTCGCCGGCTATAAGTACGGAACTGCGCATGCCCTTCCAGTCCATCCCTCCTTGCTTCTCCTTCTTCCCGATCCTTGCTCTGTCTTGCTGCGATGGCTCCGATCCGCCGGTTTTCTGCAGCGGAGAAGGGAAAGGCCCCTCGAGAGGGACCAAACCCGCTCCCGCCGAAGAAACAGCTCGCCCTTTGCAGCCGGGACGAGGAGGACCGTCAGGTGGTGTCGAGGCCTTTGTGCGAGCGGGCTCCGCCGGGGTTCCCGCTTCCCTTGTATGCCCACATCGAGGGCCTCGAAGGGGTCGATGCCAATCCCCGCAATCAGCGCCATCGTCGGCGCCGACGGGTCACGAAGGTGTGGGTTGTTCCACCCGGGGTCCACGCCGAGGGCTCCTCCCAAGAGTTCGTGCTCCATGTCGCCATTCCTCTCCAGTCTTGGACCCGTCTGCCTCCCTTCTTCGCCTCCGTCATCCCGCAGGGGGAGCCCCTGGAGCTCTGGCTGTAGCACGCCGGCTGCAGCACCCTCGCGACCGAGGCAGAGGTCGCGGTCGTTGCCCCGGGCGAGGTCTACTTGACCCATGGCTGGAGAGAGATCACCCGGGTTTGCAGGGTAAGGGGCGTCTTCGCGGTCCACTTGGAGTATGATGGCGCTTCGGCAATGTTCTTCAACGTCTTCGACGCGAACGGGCGCCGGCTGGAGTGTTGCCCTGGGAGAGGTGGCCAGGGCCTTGCCCTGGTGAGGGCTAGGCCCGTCGACCGCTCCCTTGGCGGCTCTGCAGGCGACGGAGGCGCCGGAGGGTCCAGTGACTTCGGCGAGATCTTCGCGACTCCGGAGACGAGCGACGACAGCTACGAGCCCCCGAGCCGGTGCCGCTCCTGGGGCAGGGCGGGCTCGTCTGGTCGTCGCCGACTCTGATCTAGATGGGGTTGGCGCCGGCGCTTGACAGCTGTAACGCCCTCGATGCGGCTATAGCTCCCACGCGTCGAGGCACGACTTAGAGACATAACCGCATTGAAAGCAATGTCGCAAGTTAGGCAATCATCACAACATCCCATGTAATATATATAATAAAAGGGGAGGTACAATAGTTGGCTTACACTCGCCACGTCACATCAAAGTACATAAATAACATACATCATCCAAACACTCATGGCCCGACTACGGCGCCAAAATAAAAGACAACCCAACAAGCGACATAGGTCCCGATCACCCCAACTGGGCACCACTACTGATCATCAGGAAAAGACACATAGTAATGCCGAGAATCCTCGTCGTACTCCCACTTGAGCTCAAGCGCGCCATCTGGAGCTGTTTCATCTGTCCCTGCATCTGGTGTAATAGTAATCTGTGAGCCACATGGACTCAGCAATCTCGCACCCTCGCGATCAGGACTATTTTAGCTTAATAGGTAGGATGGGGGTAAATGTAAGTGGAGCTGCAGCAAGCGACTAGCATATATGGTGGCTAACTTATTCGCAAAAGAGAGCGAGAAGAGGAGGCAAAGCACAAGCGAGAAACTAGAGAGCAACCTGCGCAAACATAACTCCAACACCGTGTCCACTTCCCGGACCCCGCCGAGAAGAGGCCATCACGATAACACATTCAGTTGATTCATTTTAATTAATTATGGTTCAAGTTATCTACAACCAGACATTAACAAATTCCCATCTTCCCATAACCGCGGGCATGGCTTTCGAAAGATCAATCCCTGCAGGGGGGTCCCAACTTAGCCCATAACAAGCTCTCACGGTCAACGAAGGAATAGGCCTCCACCCAAGACACACCGATCAGACTCGGTATCTCGGTACAACAAGACATTTCGACAGGTTAAAACAAGACCAGCAACACCGCCCGAATGTGCCGACAAATCCCGATAGGAGCTGCACATATCTCTTTCTCAGGGCACACTCAGATGAGCGCTCCATACAACTAAAACCAAACCTCGAGTTTCCCCGAGGGGGCGCTGCACAGGACTCTAGTTCGGACCAACACTCAGAGGAGCACTGGCCCGTGGGGGCTAAAATAAAGGTGACCCTCGGGCTTCGGAAACTGAAGGGAAAAAGAGGCTAGGTGGCAAATGGTAAAACCAATGTTGGGCATTGCTGGAAAAGCTTTAATCAAGGCGAACTATCAAGGGGTTCCCATTATAGCCCAGCCGCGTAAGGGACGCAAAATCCGGGAACATGACACCGATATGATGGAAACTAGGGCGGCAAGAGTGGAACAAAACACTAGGCGAGAGGCTGAGCCTTCCACCCT
The DNA here is from genome assembly GCA_034509565.1 of Triticum monococcum. NCBI lineage: Eukaryota > Viridiplantae > Streptophyta > Magnoliopsida > Poales > Poaceae > Triticum > Triticum monococcum. The sequence goes on from CM067844.1 coordinate 415,348,518, forward strand.
TTACCAAGTATATAGATGCATTAAGATAACATAGCAATATAATGATATCCCAACAAGTGAATAAATGTCCCAACAAGGAACGGCTCCAATCTTCACCTGCAACTAACAACGCTATAAGAGGGGCTGAGCAAAGCGGTAACATAGCCAATCAACGGTTTGCTAGGACAATGGTGGGTTAGAGGTTCAACATGGTAATTGGGAGGTTGAAAAGCAAGTGGTAGGCATCGTAGCATTGGCATAGCAAAAGAGCGAGCAAACTAGCATAGCAAAGATAGTAGTGATTTCGAGGGTATGATCATCTTGCCTGCACAGTTGTCAGAGTTGACTGGATCCTCAAAAGCAAACTCAACGGGCTCCTCGTTAGCGAACTCGTCTCCCGGCTCTACCCAAACAAAACAAACAAGCAACAAGGATACAATCAACCACGTGCAAACTCAAACAATAAGATGCAAAGATGGTATGCTATGAGGGATGCGATGCGGGATGCAAAATGCAAGATGTGACAGGAATTGCATGAACCTGGCTTCAACTTGGAAAACCAGGTGTGCCACTGGATAGAGGGGATGAAATCTCTTGAAAACGATATAAAGATCATTGGAATCAGAGCTACAGTTTGGAAATGGCAAGCGTTTTAAGATATGACACCAGTCTGCGATTTACAGCAAGTAGGCATCTAAATGCAACGAAATGAACATGCTACAGCCACCAAACATGACAACAAAAAACATGGCAGGGATGCTCACAAGATGCTTAACAAAACACTAGCACTGAGCCACGGCCAAATTCATCCATTAAGAGGTTCAAACAAGCATGGCAAAAACGCAAATGCAAAACAGATTTCAGACTTAGTGAAATTAACACTAGTCTGAAATTTCAGATCACGAAGCTCTCTTCGGAGCAGCAAAACAACATGACACATGACCTGATTATGAAAATTAAGAACATGGAATGGAGTTACTCAACAAGCTTATCAAAAGTCCCAAAGTGACCTGGGGCCAAAAGGGATCACAAAATATACTAACAAGCACACGAACATAGCTCACGCACAATCAGTTTTCAGACTTAGTGAAAACTGAGACATGCTGGAATTTAACTCACGAAGGCATGTAAACGAGCTCGATACACTCACTACGGTGCAAGTCATGGCAATGCAAGCATATATCCATTAATAAGACACAAAATGCTAGCTAGACATGGCAAGAACAATGGCATAGCATGCACGGATCAATAAAAATAGCATCGGCAAAATCGCAAACATGTTGACGATCTGCCCAGATTTACCATGAAGCAAAAGTAGAGCTCGATTGACTCAAGCTAGAGTACTCCACATGTGCAAACAAAGACATGGATGGATAGAGCATAACATGATTAACAAAACTCCCGTACTGATCATCCTCAAAAGAGGCACGAATCACTAGGAAACAAGCTGAACATATGGCATCACGAACTAAATAATCCCAGACTTAGTGAAATCCACTAAGTCCCTCAAAACAGATTTACCAAGTGCCTCACATTGCAAGCTTGCACAGGTGACCACACACATCCTAAAAATGCATGGGTTGCACCTCTGGAAAGAGCACAAAATGCTTAACAAATCATATGAAGGACTCACAGGCATAGCATGAACACAATAATCATGGCAAAAATGACAAAAGTCTAAGATGAACTAGCAGATCTGACAATTATCTCACGAAGCCTCCTTCTAGCAGCATTTCGGGCATCAAGATGAACTCAAATGAAAATGATGCAATGGAATGGAATGATGTACATGTCGAGACGAACATTTTGATATACTATATGTCCAAATCGGAGCTACGCATGCGGAGATATCATCGGTCAAAGTTTGCATAAAAGATTAAGGGGGAGAGGGAAAAGTCAACCGAGATGACCCAGATCTGGATCTGAGGAGGTACTGTAGCAACACTGTAGCTCGCACGACGAGGATGGCCGGCTGGCGCTCGAAGTCGCCGGAGAAGACGCCGGTGGCCGGAGTGGAAGAGGCCGGCGAGGAGAGGCGTGGTAGCCGGGGCGGCGAGGGCGCGCGGCGCGGCGCCGGTCGACGAGGCAGCGGGCGGCGGTGACCGAGGTGAAGGGCGGCGGCGTGCTTCGGTCCAGGCGGCGGCAAGGCCCGCGGCGGTGGCGGCCGGCGATGTAGAAAAAGGTGGCGGAGGCTCGGCGCTCAGGCGAGGAGGCGCGGGCTGGCGGCGGTGGCCGGATGGGCTCGGGGGGCCCCGCGTGGGCCTGCGGGCCGGCGGGAGCGGCGAAGTGGTCCGGCAGCGGCGGCGAATCGTGGCGTGCCACGTGGTGGCGGAGAGGAGATTCGGACGTGTCCGTCGGCGGGGACTTTGTCCGGCGGGCGCGTGGGGTGGATCTTGAGTTTCGGAGGAAGGAGACGAGGGATTTCGTGGATGGATCTATTTATAGGCATAAGTGGAGCTAGGAGAGTCCAAATGAGGTGCGGTGTTTGGCCACGCGATCGTGATCGAACGCTCTAGGACTTGGAGCAGAGTTTTGTGGGTTTTGGGCCAAAATGGAGGGGTGTTGGGCTGCAACACACACGAGGCCTTTTCGGTCCCTCGGTTAACCGTTGGAGTATCAAACGAAGTCCAAATGGTACGAAACTTGACAGGCGGTCTACCGGTAGTAAACCAAGGCCGCATGACAAGTCTCGGTCCAATCCGGAAATGTTTAATCCCCACACACGAAAGAAAGCTAGAATTGACCACCGGAGGAGAACGAAGCGCCGGAATGCAAAACGGACAACAGGGAAAATGCTCGAATGCATGAGATGAACACGTATGCAAATGCAATGCACATGATGACATGATATGAGATGCATGAAAACGAAAACAACACACGGAGACAAAGACCTGAACCCGAGAAATAAATATAACTTAACGCCGGAAACGGCAAGAGTTGGAGTACAAATTGGGAAAGTTATATCTGGGGCATTACAACGGCCCACTGTTGATGATGGCATCTTTTGCAGGAGCACGTGTGGTTAGCATCCCTTAGGGTCCGTTCCCTGCGAGGAATCAAAATGCGCCCCATGGGGGCTTGCAAGGTGCCTGTAGTCCCGTTTGTTAATACATAACCCTTGCTGTAGAGCTGTGCGAGTTGCTGATTCCGTCTTAGCTCAGTTCTCCCTTTCGAACCTCGCGAGGGCTTGGTGCTCTGCACCGACAGGTCCCAGTCCCAAGGCGGCGTCAGCCGTCGCTGGTATGCCAGGTCGCGATGCCGTGGTCAAGGCCAGGAGGTGAGCGACCCAGGGTCCGGTAAGGGCCCCTGAGTCGCGATGCTCAGGACGTCCCCTTTGTCGCCCAAGCAGCCGTCGTTCGGCGAGAAAGGAGAGCGGCGTCACTGACACGGAATTGCATTAGGTGCGGGGGTAGTGCTGCGATAGCCGGTGCTTTCGGGCGGTGACTTATCTCGAGAGTCGGGGATTATCCCTGGTGTGTCGCCGAGTCCGCGCGTCGGCAGGAGCGAAATCGCTCGGCGAGGTCGTCGCGTGCCCCTTCTCCCCCGCCTTTGCTTCCCTTTCTGCTCTACGTCCTCGGGTCCCGGCCCTCGAGCTAGTCTCAGCCGTCGCTAGTATGCCAGGTCGCGACGCCGTAGTCAAGGCCAGAGGGTGAGGGCTGGAGAGCCAGTAGGAGCCCTGAGTCGCGATGCTCAGGCACCCCCCCTTTAACGTGCAAGCGGTTCGCGCGGGCGAGAGTGAAAGGAACGCCGCGAGGGCCTTGCCTGGTGCAACTCCCTTAGGGGATCCTGTAAACTCATCATAGAAGGAAGAAAAGGTTGCCGTGACAACTATCAGTATGCCGTTAGTTGCTTCTGAGGGGAGGTGAGGCACTGGAGGCTTGACGAGGTGGCGCCATGCAGGGCTGCCGCGGCCAGAGCTCAGCCATTCAGGTTTGTCGGTGTTGCAGGGACGGACCCATGCGCAAGCGTCGTGCCATTGTGGGAGCAATTCCGTCACTTGGAGTCAGTTGAGCAGGCAACTAGATCAAACACGTTAGCCGCGAAGGAGGGGATTTATTCAAACAGATGCTAGGAAGGTAGACATCGCTGGGTCGGGCCCGGGCGACTTGGGGATGATGCAGCCTGAGGGGTGCCCCCATCAAAGCAAGCTAACCGACATGAAATGAAAGGGATACATACCGCAGGGACGGACCCACGCGGCCTGGGAATGATGCAGCCCTGGGAGGGCGCTCCCAGCTGGAAATGAAACTTGTAAGATGTCACTTGAGGGTGTCGGGGGCGAAGGGTTGTTGGTGCAGCAGACTCGGTAGGCTGCCGAAGCCGATCCTCACGAGCCCCCAGGCCCAGGGGCCTCGGGAGGCTCCAGAGGCACTGGTGGCTCTTCGCGAATCATCTCCATCTCCACCAAGGCTGCGGAATGCTTGTCTTCTTGAGCCTCCATGATGCCCCTCATGAGGCACTGGCACGTAGCAACCGCGCTTGGCAAGCCGTAAGGCATGCGAACGTAGCTGTGGGGCGGACCCCCGCAGCGCCCCACTCGCGAGGGCCAGAGACGCCCCATGGTAGCGACTTGGTTGAGCCCTGGTACGTCGATGCAGACGCGCAGCCCACCATCCTCGCCTAGATGGGGAGCCACAGCCGGTAGACGGCGGCAACCTCTCATGATCCTTGATTCCTGTAGTTCTTGAATGGCCTTGTTGACGAACTCCTACGGGTCTGACTTTCCTTGCCTTGCTCCTTCTTGAGGAAAACGTGCTTCGAAACACGCCTCCATGTGGTGCCCAAGCGCCTCCCTCGTGACCCTAGCCAGGTCGGTGGCCCTCCAGGGGAGAGCCCCCGAGCCCTGCGTGAGGAGGGCGCCGGGCGTGCTTCCCTATGCGATGGAAGGAGGTTCCCCTGGGCAGATGCGAGCCCTGAGGGGCCCGCCTCCCGAGGGGCCGGTCCGGACAATGTCTTCTTCTTCTTGGGGGTGGCCTCGGGAAGCCTCTTGCTTCCGCGATCCGGGTCTTCCAGTGATGCGGCCTGAAAGGCTCGCTCCAAGGAACACACTGCATCCTTGTCTTCACAGGGCACCGTGATGACTCCGCCACTTCCTGGCATCTTGAGGATGTTGTAGCCATGGTGAGTCACGGCCATGAACTTGGCTAGCGCTAGGTACCCGAGGATGGCGTTGTACGGCAGGCGGATGTGGGCGACGTCGAAGTCGATGAGCTCGGTGCGGTAGTTGTCGCGTGCCCCAAAGGTGACAGGGAGGCGGACCTGCCCAATCGGGACCGTGGAGCCGTCGGTGACTCCGGAGAAGGGCTTGGTTGGCTGAAGCTGGTCATAGGGCACTTGGAGATTGTTGAACGTTTCCACGGACAGGACGTTGATCCCTGCCCCACCATCGATGAGGGTCCTGGTGACCAGTACATTGCTGATGACTGGGGAGCAAAGCATCGGGAGGACTCTGGCTGTGGATGCACACTTGAGTTGATCCGCTGAGCTGAATGTGATGGCGCATGCCGACCACCTGACAGGGCGCGTTGCTTCAAGCCTGGGGAGGACTGCATTCACCTCGCGGGCAAACTGCTTGAAGATGTGTTGGGAGGCTGGGGCTTGAGCTCCGCCAAGGATGTAGGCGATTGCGCATGGCTCCTAGAAGCCCCCAGCCCCATCGTCTTGATGGCGGTCCTCGTTCCTCCTTGGCTGAGGCGGCAGTGGAGGGAGGCCTGCGTTGCCCTGAGGGCGATCCTCACGAGGCTGATCCCTCCAGTCCCCCTCGCGAGGCAGGTCTCGCCAGCGATCCTCGCGAGGTTGATCGCGCCACCCTTGGCGCGGGCCGCGGTCTTCCCAGCGTCCCGCGTTTCTTCCTCCTCCTCGACCGTAGCCCCGATCGGCGCGGTCGGGACGGCGGCCGATCCTTCCTTCTCGCACGGCGCGGAGTTCTTGGCATTCGTTGGTGTTGTGGGTGTGGAGGTCGTGGTACACACAGTACCGGCTGCCCCTGGAGGACTCAGGCAGATCTTTGCCCCGCTTGGTGTCTGGTTCTACTGTGAGCACGGCAGCCCCCTTGCGCTTCACGTCCTTGGCCTTGGGCTTCTTCTCCTCTGGTCTGCGGCAGGCAGCTCGAGGAGGGAGAGGCGTCCCTCCCCAGCCCTGGCGCACTTGTTCGCTAAGTTGAACAGCTCCAGGAAGGTGCACAGGTCTTCATGCATCGCCAGCTCCTCCTTCATCTTGACGTCGCGCACACCATCGGAGAAGGCCGAGATGATGGCCTCCCCGGACACCTTGGGGATCTTGAGGCGCGCGCTATTGAAGCGCTGGATGTACTTTTGCAGGGTCTCTCCGGGTTGTTGCTTGTTGCGGCGCATGTCGCTCATGGCGGGTGGCCGGTCGCCAGTACCTTGGAAGTTGGCGATGAAGTGGGTGCGCATCTGGTCCCAGGAAGAGATCATGCCTAGAGCCAGATTCAGGAGCCAGGTGCAAGCTCCTTCCTTGAGCGCCATGGGGAACCAGTTCGCCATGACCTTTTCGTCCCCGTTGGCAGCTTCGATGCCCAGCTCATAGAGCTGGAGGAACTCTGCAGGGTCAGTCATGCCATCGTAACGAGGAGGCAGATATGGCTTGAACTTGCCAGGCCACACGACGCTACGCGGCTCTGTGGTGTAGGCGCGGCAGCCTGCGGTGGCCACGAAAGGCCTCGGCTGGTGGAGAGCTTGGTCTTGGGGGTCCCCACGCGCTGCAGCTAGGAGCAACGCGGGGTCTTGGCGTGCCGGAGCTGGAGCGGGGTCGCGGCATGCCGGAGCAGGGAGCGCCCGGGCAGCTCCTTGCGGGCGAGGGATTTCTTGGCAGCTCCGTTCTTGCTGCGCTGGCACCTGACGTAGCGGGTTCCGCCTAGGGGCCACGTGCCTTGGAGCCATGGCATCTTCTTGGAGAGGAGGCGGCTGGTACGCCTACGGAGCTTCGTTGCCCACGCGGGGCGGGGTGTGGCTCAGCGGAACGGATGGCGCGGGAGAGCCCCCTGCGGTGCGGACAAGCTCGGCGACACGGCCGAGCCACTCCTCGTAGACGTTGTCGACGGGACGGTAGTGCAGGAGCTTGTTTGCCGCGAGGAGCGCAGCTCGAGCCTCCAAGGGTGCGCGCAGCGCGCGGGACGAAGAGTCAGCTGGTGCGAGTGATGGAGTAGCGGTGCGGTCGTCTTGGCGCACGGATGGATGCTGAGACGACGCCTGCTGCTCACCCGCCGCTGGGCCGGTGGTGGCGTTGATGGCGGGTGATGGGGAACGACGAGGGCGTCCGTCGACGGGCGCTCTCTGGGCGACGCGGGAAGCGATGGCGGCCAGCCCGCGCCGAGCGCCGGACATGGATGCGACGGTCGGAGGAGAACGGGGCGGTGGACGACGAATTCTAGCGCACCCCTACCTGGCGTGCCAAATGTCGGATTTTGGGTTTCGGCAGACCCTTAAGGTTCGAACACTGGGGTGCGCGCGGAGATTACGCCTTCTACCTCCCTGTCTCGCAAAGATCTAGACTACTGAAAGAACTGCACAAGAGACACAAGGTTTATACTGGTTCGGGCCACCGTTGTGGTGTAATACCCTACTCTAGTGTGTTGTGGGTGGATTGCCTCTTGGGGCTGATGATGATGAACAGTACAACAGAGAAAAGCCTCGCGAGGCTTTGTTCTTGGCTGGGGGGATGAACTGCTAGGAGTTCAACCGCCTTTCTCTCTCTCTTTCTCTCACTCACTGCCTTACTCTTACTCGCCCAGCCACTAACTAACTGAACCGAACCGACCAACCCCCTGCTATGTGGGTGGCTGGTCCTATTTATAGAGGCCCTAGTCCTCTTCCCAAATATCGAGCGGGAAGGGAGCCAACAATGGCAGGCTAATTTGAAGGGGGACAACAAGTATCAACTATCCTTACAAAAGCAGTCTTCTCCTGCGCAAAGCTTTGGTGATGACGCCGTCTTGGGCTCCACGGTGACCTCCACCTCGTAGTCCTCCTGGTCTTGATCTCGTTGCACCGAAATGGCAAACTTTGCCTGATGCCTCGGTACTCCGCAGCTGCGCTTGCCCCCTTTGCACCAAAGAGGAAAGGAGGACGCTGCGTGGGCTGGCACCCGCCTAGCGCCCTGAGTCGTCATGGCTTGCGTCACGGGCACCTTGCGAGGTACCCCGCCTTGATCTCTCCGCCTCCTCGCGAGCCAGCCTGACGAGTCCATGCCTGAGGAAGCTCCGTGTCGTCCGCCCCGCGAGGCTTGGCCCCTCGCGAGGGTCTTGAGTCTTGTGTTGATGAAGATGGGCCGTGCTGGGCCCCCTTTGAGCCACGCCGCAGGCCGCAGGCAGGCAAGTCTGGGGACCCCCGTTCCCAGAACACCGACAACATCAAGTGTTGATGGTGAATAAAACCACTAAGTTCAAGAAAGGCAAGGGTAAGAAGAACTTCAAGAAGGATGGCAAGGGAGTTGCTGCGCCCGGTAAGCCAGCTGCCGGGAAGAAGCCAAAGCATGGACCCAAGCCTGAGACTGAGTGCTTTTATTGCAAGGGAAACGGTCACTGGAAGCGGAACTGCCCCAAGTACTTAGCAGATAAGAAGGCCGGCAATACCAAAGGTATATGTGATATACATGTTATTGATTTTACCTAACCAGCGGTCATAGTAGCTCCTAGGTATTTGATACCGGTGGGGTTGCTCATATTTGTAACTCAAAACAGGAGCTGCAGAATAAGTGGAGACTGGCGAAGGACGAGGTGACGATGCGCGTCGGGAATGGTTCCAAGGTCGATGTGATCGCTGTCGTCACGCTACCTCTACATTTACCTACGGGGTTAGTTTTAAATCTCAATAATTGCTATTTAGTACTAGCTTTAAACATGAACATTGTATCTGGATCTTGTTTAATGCGAGATGGCTACTCATTTAAATCTGAGAATAATGGTTGTTCTATTTATATGAGAGATATGTTTTATGGTCATGCCCCGGTGGTCAATGGTTTATTCTTATTGAATCTCGAACGTGATGTTACACATATTCACAGTGTGAATGCCAAAAGATGTAAGGTTGATAATGATAGTCCCACATACTTGTGGCACTGCCACCTTGGTCACATTGGTGTCAAACACATGAAGAAACTCCATGCATATGGACTTTTGGAGTCTTTTGATTATGAATCATTTGACACATGCGAACCATGCCTCATGGGCAAAATGACCAAGACTCCGCTCTCCGGAACAACGGAGCGAGCAAGCAACTTATTGGAAATCATACATACTGATGTGTGCCGTCCAATGAGCATTGAGGCTCGCGGTGGTTATCATCATGTTCTCACCCTCACTGATGACTTGAGTAGATATGGGTATGTCTACTTAATGAAACACAAGTCTGAGACCTTTCAAAAGTTCAAGGAATTTCAGAATGAGGTTGAGAATGAACGTGACAGGAAAATAAAGTTCTTACGATCAGATGGTGGGGGAGAATATTTGAGTCACGAATTTGGCACACACTTAAGGAAATGTGGAATTGTTTCACAACTCACGCTGCCTGGAACACCTCAGTGTAATGGTGTGTCTGAACATCGTAATCGCACTCTATTAGATATGGTGCGATCTATGATGTCTCTTACCGATCTACCGCTACCATTTTAGGGTTATGCTATAGAAACTGCTGCATTCACTTTAAATAGGGCTCCATCGAAATCCGTTGAGACGACACCGTATGAATTTTGGTTTGTGAAGAAACCTAAGTTGTCGTTTCCGAAAGTTTGGGGATGCGATGCTTACGTCAAGAAACTTCAACCTAAAAAGCTCGAACCCAAATCGGAATAATGTGTATTCATAGGATACCCTAAGGAAACTATTGGGTATACCTTCTACCTCAGATCTGAAGGCAAGATCTTTGTTGCCAAGAATGGATCCTTTCTAGAGAAAGAGTTTCTCTCGAAAGAAGTAAGTGGGAGGAAAGTAGAACTTGATGAAGTACTGCCTCTTGAACCGGAGAGTAGCATAGCTCAAGAAAATGTTTCTGTGGTGCCTGCACCGACTAGAGAGGAAGTTAATGACGATGATCATGAAACTTCAGATCAAGTTGCTACTGAACTTCGTAGGTCCACAAGGACACGTTCCACACCAGAGTGGTACGGCAACCCTGTCCTGGAAATAATGTTGTTAGACAACGGTGAACCTTCGAACTATGAATAAGCGATGGCGGGCCCAGATTCCAACAAATGGCTTGAAGCCATGAAATCCGAGATAGGATCCATGTATGAAAACAAAGTATGGACTTTGACAGGCGAGCCATAGAAAATAAATGGATCTTTAAGAAGAAGATGAACGCGGATGGCAATGTGACCATCTATAAAGCTCGGCTTGTCGCTAAGGGTTATCAACAAGTTCAAGGGGTTGACTATGATGAGACCATCTCACCCGTAGCGAAGCTGAAGTCCGTCTGAATCATGTTAGCAATTGCCGCATTCTATGATTATGAGATATGGCAAATGGACGTCAAAACGGCTTTCCTTCATGGTTTCCTTAAGGAAGAATTGTATATGATGCAGCCAGCAGGTTTTGTCGATCCTAAGAATGCTAACAAGGTATGCAAGCTCCAGCGCTCGATCTATGGGCTGGTGCAAGCATCTCGGAGTTGGAACATTCGTTTTGATGAGATGATCAAAGCATTTGGGTTTGCGCAGATTTATGGAGAAGCAAGTGTTTACAAGAAAGTGAGTGGAAGCTCTATAACATTTCTCATATTATATGTGGATGACATACTATTGATGGGAAATGATATAGCACTCTTGGACAGCATAAAGGCCTACTTGAATAAGTGTTTTTCAATGAAGGACCTTGGAGAAGTTGCTTATATATTATGCATCAAGATCTATAGAGATAGATCGAGATGCCTCATTGGTCTTTCACAAAGCACGTACCTTGACAAGATATTGAAGAAGTTCAATATGGATCAGTCCAAGAAGGGGTTCTTGCCTGTATTGCAAGGTGTGAGATTGAGCATGGCTCAATGCCCGACCACGACATAAGATAGAGGAAAGATGAGTGTCATCCCCTATGCCTCGGCCATAGGGTCTATTAGGTATGACTTGCTGTGTGCCAGACCTGATGTGAACCTTGCAGTAAGTTTGGTAGGAAGGTACCAAAGTAATCTCGGCATGGAACACTGGACAGCAGTCAAAAATATCAAGAAGTACCTGAAAAGGACTAAGGATATGTTACTCGTTTATGGAGGTGACGAAGAGCTCGTCGTAAAGGGTTACGTCGATGCTAGCTTCGACACAGATCCGGATGACTCCAAGTCACAAACCGGAGACGTGTATGTTTTGAATGGTGGGGCAGTCGGCTGGTGTAGTTGCAAGCAAAGCTTCTTTATGGGATCTACATGTGAAGCGGAGTACATGGCAGCCTCGGAGGCAGCACATGAAGCAATCTGGATGAAGGAGTTCATTACCGACCTAGGAGTTATTCCCAATGCATCGGGCCCGATGACTCTCTTCTATGACTACACTTGAGCTATTGCCCTTGCCAAGGAGCCCAGGTTTCACAAGAAGACCAGTAATATCAAGCGTCGCTTCAACTCCATCCGTGAAAATGTTCAAGATGGAGACATAGAGATTTGTAAAGTGCATACGGACCTAAATGTCACAGATTCATTGACTAAACCTCTTCCACGTGCAAAGCATGATCAACACCAGAACTCTATGGGTGTTCGATTCATCACAATGTAACTAGGTTATTGACTCTAGTGCAAGTGGGAGACTGTTGGAAATATGCCCTAGAGGCAATAATAAAATGGTTATTATTATATTTCCTTGTTCATGATAATTGTCTATTGTTCATGCTATAATTGTGTTATCCGGATATCGTAATACATATGTGAATACATAGACCACAACATGTCCTTAGTGAGCCTCTAGTTGACTAACTCGTTGATCAATAGATGGTTATGGTTTCCTAAACATGGACATAGGATGTCATTGATAACAGGATCACATCATTAGGATAATGATGTGATGGACAAGACCCAATCCTAAGCATAGCACAAGATCGTGTAGTTCGCCTGCTAAAGCTTTTCTAATTTCGAGTATCCTTTCCTTAGACCATGAGATTGTGCAACTCCCGGATACCGTAAGGGTACTTTGGGTGTGCAAAATGTCACAACGTAACTGGGTGGCTATAAAGGTACACTACGGGTATCCCCGAAAGTATTTGTTGGGTTGGCATGAATCGAGACTGGGATTTGTCACTCTGTATGATGGAGAGGTATCTCTGGGCCCACTCGGTAGGACATCATCATAATGAGCTCAATGTGATCAAGGAGTTGTTCACGGGATGATGTGTTACGGGAACGAGTAAAGAGACTTGCCGTAACGAGATTGAACAAGGTATCATTATACCAACGATCGAATCTCGGGCAAGTATCGTACCGATAGACAAAGGGAATTGTATACGGGATTGATTGAATCCTCGACATCGTGGTTCATCCGATGAGATTATCATGGAGCATGTGGGATCCAACATGGGTATCCAGACCCTGCTGTTGGTTATTGACTAGAGAGTTGTCTCGGTCATGTCTACGTGTCTCCCGAACCCGTAGGGTCTACACACTTACGGTTCGGTGACGCTAGAGTTGTAGAGATATTATTATGCGGTTAACCGAAAGTTGTTCCGAGTCCCAGATGAGATCCCGGACATCACGAGGAGTTCCGGAATGGTCCGGAGGTAAAGATTTATATATAGGAAGTCCAGTTTCGGCCACCGTGAGAGTTTCGGGGGTCACCGGTATGGTACCGGGACCACCGGAAGGGTCCCGGGGGTCCACCGGGTGGGGCCACCTATCCCGGACGGCCCCATGGGCTGAAGTGGCGTGGGAACTAGCCCCTGGTGGGCTGGTGCACCCCACCCAAGGGCCCAAGGCGCCTAGGGATGGAAACCCTAGGGGGTTGTTGCCCCCCGAGGGGGCATGCGCCCCCTGGTTGGAAACCCTAAGGGGGCCATTGCCCCACGAGGGGCCGCCGCCCCCCTATGGATGGGATCTCCAAGGGGGCATGCACCCCCCCCCTAGCCCCTATATATAGTGGAGGGGATTGAGGGCAGCCACACCCTAAGCCCTAGCGCCTCCCTCTCCCTCCCGTGACACCTCTTCCTCCTCTAGTAGCGCTTGGCGAAGCCCTACTGGAATCCCGCTGCTTCCACCACCACGTTGTCATGCTGCTGGATCTCCATCAACTTCTCCTCTCCCCTTGCTGGAACAAGAAGGAGGATACGTCTCCGCTGCGTATGTGTGTTGAACGCGGAGGTGCCGTCCGTTCGGCGCTAGGATCATCGGTGATTTGTTTCACGACGAGTACGACTCCATCAACCCCGTTCTCTTGAACGCTTCCGCTCGCAATCTACAAGGGTATGTAGATGCACTCCTCTCTCTCTCTCTCTCATTGCTAGATGACTCCATAGATTGATCTTGGTGATGCGTAGAAAAATTTTAATTTCTGCAACGATCCCCAATAGTACGTGCGTCGTGTGTGCACCTCTTCTCTTCGTGCATGTCCCCCACGTACATGCGTGTGTGTGTGAGAGAGAGATATAAACCTAGACAGATGGTGTGTGCGTTCATGAGTGTTTTTTTGGAGGGTGATGTCGTGAATGTATTTGTGGGAATATATGCCAATGACATCTCAAACAAAAATTTGACACATGCAATGTGTGTAAAAATGGAGGCCTATCGACATCATATATAGGGGGCGATCAATGAGAAGAGAGGGATGGGTCATAGATATCGATAGAGTCAAAGAGAGGATCAAGTGGGTGGGTGCAAGATCGATGAAGAGAGCCATCGAAATTGTGTGTGTGCAGGCCAAAGATATAGGGTGACTAACCTACCGGAACGTCGGAGGACACATGGAAAGTTTGTGTGTGGCAGGGAGACATGGTTTGAGCGCTCGATGTATCGGTGTGTGGGGGGAGGGGGAGGCAGAGGCCTAACTAGAGAGGTAGAACGAATCGTATATGTGTTGAGAAGGAGAGACCCAGCTATGTCTTGAGGGAGATCAGTCGACATCCATACATAACTGAAGGACGGGAAATAGGTTGGACAGAGAGAGAGGGAGAGAGAGAGAGAGAGGAGAGAGAGGGGGAGGGAGAGGGGTAGAGTGCTAGATGGGTGATGGAGTTGCTTCTTGAAGATGGTGGGAGAGGCCTACTACACAAACTGAGGGTAGAACTGCAATATTATCAATAAGAGTGGGGATGTGTTTCTGTGTGTGCCTGTGCGTGATAGATGCGTCGGGACGCATGCATGGATGATGAAGGGGAACCATTTGTTTGGTAAGCAAACCTAACTAGATCAGTAGATCAATTATTGTTTGTCGGGGGAAGGGAGAGACATAACAAATGAGGTAGGTCGATCGACGTGTGAGGGAAAATGAGTTATAAGGACCTAGCTAGCTATATGTATAGTGGGAGATCGGCTGGTGTACATCCATTTGTTAGAGCCAAATAAGGCCCAGCGAGACGGATAGACAGAGAGAATGGAGCTAGGAGGTGGTGCGAGATGCTGAGCTACTAGCTAGACAGGGGGAGGAGTGTGCGATTATGAGATCGATGAAAAGAGGGGCGAGAGTTTACACATGTGTGGGACCGTATGAGAGACACGAGGCATGGACACAGAAAGGAGGAGATGGAAGGTGCGTGTGTATGTTGTAGGCAGACATTGCTGGAGAGGTTTATCGATTGGTGTGTGTTGGAAAGAAGTTGTGGAGATTGTGGGAGAACGACCTAAAAAAGAATGTGTGCGATGGATAGAATGCTGAGGGAGGGGCAGGGCGAGGAGGGCGTGTGCATGCATGAGTGAAAGTTAGTGCTAGCTACAAAGGTTAGAGGATTGTGTGGGTGTAAGAGACAAACAAAGATGATAATTTGATATCAAAGTGGATTCATATATTTGAATAGGAGATCATAATGTTATAAACATATGCATGCATGAATATAGCGGTGATACGTGTGCTGTGGTTTTGCACATGTTATACCATAACGTGATAATGCATGGCGTTTGCAACTCATAGCTAAATGTCGAACAATCTAAACCATACTATACATCGAACAATCTCACATTTTATTTGAATTTGTGGTAATGTGTGGTGTTTGCAGCTTACAACTACATATCGAACAATCTAAACAATACTATATATCGAACAATCTCACATTTTATTTGAATTTGTGGTAATGTGCGGCGTTTGCAACTCACATCTAAATACTTGTAGGAGTAGGGGCGGGGCACCATACATTATGTGATAAACACATTATACATATGAGACATGGTTTAGATTACAAAGATCTAGCTATATCTTCAAATGTACTGTGATTTGAAATCAACATAAAGTGGATTCAAAAAATTGAGTTCGAGTTCATATAGTACACATAGTTCATCTCTAACTCGACAGTAATGATGTGGTGTGCTGTGAAGATAATACACAAACGATGGATTAACTTGACCATAATAATGATTGTAAATCTTATCAAAATAGATAAACGAATTCAAATGGTTTGAGTTCACAACAATCATTATTGCAGATCTTATTCAAATAGAGAAACGAATTCAAATTTAGTTCATATTGAAGCCGTAGTATATACGTTTGGAATGCACTAAAACGTTCATTTGAGTAGCAGGTTGCATGCATTATACACGTAGTGACATATTTTAATTGAACATAACATGATTCAAAGTTTTGAATGGAATTTGTAGTGCGAATTGATTTGCTATAGTACACGGGACTAGACTCTCTTGTGTGGTGCGAATTGATTTCTTTTTGTTTTTTCATCGACGGAAGTGCGAATTGATTTGGTATAGTACACCTTAGGCTTGTCCGAAAATTTCAACCCGCGCCTTGTTACCCCGAAATATTTAAGATACCTCTGTGTCTCGTTGTGCTCCGAAAACTCCCTCCATCTCGACTCGTGCCTTGCTATCCCAAAATTACAACGCGCGCGAAAACTCGCACCTCCTCCGAAATCCTGACACGCAAAATGCCCGTGATACCCCTGAACCGAAAGAACCGCCTAGCACAAATAGGTTGGGGTACTTCCGTAACATACCCCATATTTCGGACAAGTGGGGCCCTAAGCCATGTATCCCCACTCCCATCCCAACAGCCCACCCATTCGTACACCAAGGCCGCGAAAGCCCGTGAAGCTCCACACCCTCCTCCGTCCGCCACTCAGCCAGAGCCTCTTCCCCGACAACGTCGTCCATAGCAACACCTCGATGTCCCTCATCCACCGTACCAGATGAGGATCCGTCGTCGATCTCATCGTCCCGCCGGTTCAACTATCCCCGTCTTCCACCTCCAAGGAGCTGCCCTGACGTTCCCCTCGTCTTTCGCGCCACCTCCATTCGCACGCCGCCGTCTTCACCTGCACCACCGGAAGAGCATCATCATCACCATTTCCTCGGATGAAGCTGAGGCCTAATCGGCGCCAGCAAAGAGGTTGTACACTAATCGCCACATTTTCTTCTTGATTCGATCTCACGGTGCTATCGGCGCTCGGTCCCGAGCCGACATGGCGCGGCTCCATCCACGGAGGCGTCACTGACCACTTCCTCCACGGCGTCGCTCCCTCGGCGGGGATGTCCACATCAGTAGGAGTTGCTGCTGCTTTAGCTCTCGCTCGCTCTTTTGCTATGCTCTTGCTCTCGGTCCCCTGCCTGGTATGTTCTTGCTATTGCTTTTGTTTGATAAACTACATGTATGTGTATTTAGCATGACTTTTTAGGCAACATAGTGGGTGATCTTCCAACTATATTTTTTCAAAGAAGATGCAAATGAATGAAATTGGCTCACCGTGACAAGGGAAATCAGGCTTAATGTAGGACAAATGCAGTTGATTTGCTATTCTTATGGAATAAATAATAGATGTTTAACTGAAACCATTTACTGTAGGACTTGTAAGCAGCTGTGCTTGCAAGCAGTAGCCCTTCTCTCTTCTTCTCATTTCTCTCATCTCAAGAAGTTAAAAACTTTATTTAATTAAAACTACTCCACACAAAATTAAATGAAACTTTTCAAACAAAAATGATCATATATATATGGGGTAAAGTTTTAGTATAGTCCCAAGCACAGTAAAGTTTCAGTAATGTTATGGAGTACTGAATTTTGCAATTTTGGTTCTCTGTAATTTTGCAATATTGCTTGTAGTTAGTATTGCTGTAATCTGTGAAAATTGGAGTAGCATTATTGCTTTCTCTGTAGTGCATTTTTTCTAGGGACCTGATACTCCATAGTGGTGCATTTTTACTGCAACCTAAACTGGAGTAAACTAGAGTACGACCTGATACATTTAAGCCATTTGCTAGCACTTCTTGACTAAGACAACTCCTAACAATTTCTGTAGATTTCCAAAATTCAGTTTTGTACCGCACATCGAAGCCCCAGGAAAGAAAACCGCAAGCTGAAACAGATGATCAATTTTCAGCCCTTGAATTAGTTTAGTATTTTTTCACACACTCAGACACCCTTGCTTGCCATGTGTGTGTGAGAGATAGTGAGAGGAGACAAGAAGAAGGGGGTTAGGAAGGGACTTGGACCTTAGCAACAACACACTAACAGGTTCCATCCCAAAACACCTAGGCAATATCACAAACATCTCTCAATTGTTCCTTGACAATAACCAACTTTTTGGCGACATTCCTCGAGAATTAGGTTATTTGGTCAACTTAGAGATCTTGTTCTTTGACAATAACCAACATTTTGACCAAACTTTTTTTCCTACTTAGAGTGAAACATGGCCCACAACAATGAGGTCGGCGGTTCGGGCAAGTCAATCTGGGAGCTGTCCCAGGAGATGGAGGAAGAACCTCACCGCTATGAGGACGCTGCAGAAGACACCGATCCCGACTACACAACCCCTAGTGGCGTCGGGGATGACACCACTGATGGTGCCGCCGAGGATGCCACCATTGATGATGGCAGCGCACGCACAGATGGCAGCCAACCGAAGAGCCAACGGAAGGACCGGCGCCCGAACATGCTCAGCACCGTCAAGGAGGAATATACTGAAGTGTCCTCCAGTGGGCAGCCAACGGCGCCCAAAGAATTAGTCAAGGGGTACGCAGGACAGCTCGGGTGCATTCTCTAGAGCACCGTCTCGATCAACACCGAGAACCTTAGGCATCGTGACCGAGGGAATTTGCGCAACCTCCTCTTCACGAAGCTGCATGAACGATGCAAGTTCCCGGTGACTTCGCAAACACATGCCTCTCAGGGAATAAAGTGAACAGTGCCGCCCTCACGAAGATGAGCACGGCCCTGGCTACTTGGAGAGCCGTGGTGAAGAGAAGGATTGAAAAAGATGATAGTTATGATAAGATCAAGGAGACAAATCCTTCGATCATCGAAGCTACCTACCTGGAGTTCAAGATCAAGTGCGAGAGAAACGCAACCGCGGAATCAAGTTAGTGGGGGAAAGATATGCGGGACTTGAACTTAGGGGTCCACAAACTCGGTCCCGGCGGTTACAGAGTGGCGGAACCTATATGGGACAAGGAGGACGCGGAGCGTGCTGAGCAAGTCCTACTGCCCCTCTTCGATAAATACCATGACAAGCAGACCAGGAACTATGTCAGGGCCTGGTACAAGATTGACCCAGTAACCAAGGAGCTTACCGCGGATCTGAAGACCAAGGCGCTTGAGCTTGTTCTAGTAAGGAATACAGCCCCGCATAATTAGCTCCATATGGTTGCATTCTAATTAATGAAGCCAATTTTCTAAATGATTCACGTTCCTTCTGCGGGAAACTGAAAGCAGTAGCGCGGGGTAGTCTCAGAGCTCCCCTTGGGACACCACTTTAAATAGGGCATTGGCGTAGTGAAACACAAGGA
The DNA here is from genome assembly GCA_034509565.1 of Triticum monococcum. NCBI lineage: Eukaryota > Viridiplantae > Streptophyta > Magnoliopsida > Poales > Poaceae > Triticum > Triticum monococcum. Next base: position 415,367,363 of record CM067844.1, read on the forward strand.
TAAGCTCAGTAAGCCGACGTCAGCTAGTCGTGTGGCCGGCAAAGGCTTGTCCACGAAATGGTCAGAATACTATACCGCTAGGCGAAAGGAGAGAAAGACTAGCTTGGAAAACCAGGAGCGCAAGGTTCAAGAACTCAAGGCACAAGTGGAGCGAATTCCGGAGATAGTCGAAGAGCAAGTGCGAGACCAACTGGGAGCGATGATCACCGCAATTATGCCTACCTTGTCTGAGGGGCTGCAGGCATGGATTGCGGGCGGCCAACAGGGGCGGCCCCCGATTCCCAGCTTCAAGGGCAGCAACTCGCACAACGCGCCGGCGGCGCCATTGGTGTCTATGGCGGAGGCGGCATTGGTGTCTCCGGCGTCGGCGCCGGCATTGGGGCTTAATGCACCCGGGTGTGTGAAGAATACGCCAGTCAGCACCTCGGCAGCAAGCGGCCCCTCCGTCACTTGCATGCCCGCCGTTGGCGGTGCCTCGACATTAGCCGAGCTCGACGCCATCACGGTAACTAATCCTCTCAGCCGATGACTTCATCTCCTTGCCTTTGATTGGGCATCCATGTCGCCCTACATGTTTTCGCAGGGCACCGCCAACGTTCCATGCACTCTTCTACACTTCGTGGACGGCGAGTTGATCGATGTCGCCAAGGCCAGAATCATTCAACCGGACAACCGCCTGTTCCACGGTAATCCGATGCCCCCCAACATGTATAGGGTTCAACTGGTTCGGGTGCTGCAGGGCTGCGATGACTTGTTACCTCCGTATCGACCCCCAGGGGCCGACGAAGATAATGTGATGACCACCAGCGCCTACATAAGCTGGTCCATGCTTTGCCTGAAGAGCCAGATTCGTTTGGGGGTGGGGGACACCACCCCACAGACAACACCGCTAGTCGTGCCGGCGCCAAGCCATGGCAAGACCGCCGCAATGCTACCGTCATCAGCTGATCCAGACATGCATATGGCACAGGATACGGACAATGACGACGGAACATTTACCAGGGTCGATAAGTACTTCAACGAACATGGGTATGATGATGAATTCTTGGGGCTTCCTTCTCAAGAACCCAACCCTGCAAAAGACGATCGCGGTCTAGCTAGTACCGCGGAGAAACCCAATTGTAACAGGCGTCGCCTGGCGTTCAGTTCTCAGGATACGCCTCCAGCTGCCGCCTTCACCGAGCCTCAGATAGCTGAGGTGCGAAATATTATCATCCCCAACACACTCAAGAAGGTGGTCTCTGAGCAGAACTCAATCCCATTACAGCAAAAGAAGAAGGGACGGAAAAGAAGGAATAACAAGGGTGCGAGCCAGCCAGCACCGAGTACGATCCGTGCTCAGGACGGGCCACCTTCACCTAAGGATATCTCGAGGAGGGTGCATGTGGCGGGTAGGCCGATGCTACCGACTAATCTGCTCAATGCTGCAACCAGTGCTATGCGGAGTCTGCATGACAGTGTTCTTTCTTTGGAGAAGCGGCGTCCCTCCGACAATGATGTGGCATACCCGGTTTTCATGGCCAAGGTGCAAGAGCGCAAGGGCCTCGTCGATAACGCCATCGGGGGTATGATCGTCCTGCGGTTTAATGACATCTTCGCTATGTTTAACCTTCATCCGCTGCACTACACCTTCATCCGTTGCACTAAGTATGGAGATCTGGATCATTAGAGACAAGACCCCAGACATCGTGATAGTCGACCCATTCTACATGTGTGCCAAGATCTTAGGCAGAGCTGGGGACCGGCAAGTCGCTAGTTCATACCTCGAAGGCGCCATTCTAGCGAACCTAGATAAGGATAACTTCCTTGTGCCTTACTTTCCCGAGTAAGTCATCTCCTCACCGCTCCGTAACATATGATTTCTTAGATTTTGATCGTTCTTTTTTCTAGCATTCTGTGTTTTGTGCAGTGACACACGTTGCACACTCATCCTCTTAAGCCCAAACTATTCCATGGCCACGTATTTCGACTCGGACCGTCAGTGTAATAAAGATTACAAAAATATCAAGAAAGTTCTTGATGATGTTCTCCCCGGCTACGCCAAATCTGGAGGGACCTTCAGGAGGCCAATTTTTAGGTACGGCAAGCACGTGTTCACCCACGTAACGACGTTCCCCTGCATCAAGCAGCCGCCTGGCGGTCAGAAGGATGCCTACTACACCCTCCATCACATGCGGGTGATCATATGGGATCATAATCATCTTCTGCTACCAAATAGTCTCAAAGATTGGGCCACACGCTTATCGGTATTCCAGGACGCGGACCTTAGACAAGAATTCTTTCGCATCCAGTTGGAGTTTGCAGAAATCATCCATCAAGATGTCCTTCGTACCTCGGGGCAGTTCTACCTCAGATATCAACCGTCCAACAGTGAAATAGAAACAACGCTACAAATGGAGGCTGACAACGATCGCGATTTCATGACCATCAAGAAAGACGGCGGCTTCATCCACGCTCCGGTCCCTGAGTCGAGTCGAAAGTAGTGATGCTATGTAGTTCTAAAATATCGATTAGCTCATGTTGTAATTAAACTTTAATGAACTTGTATGTCTCTTTGGTTTAGACAGTCGTTCAACTTATATGTAATCGATGCTATTTATTAGTAGAACCATGAATCGTGCTATTAATGTGTTGCTTTTCTCTTCGGATCCTTTTGTTGCATACTTATATATTGCTTATGTATTGTCTGTGAATTGCTACTAACATTTTGTTTGTCTAGTGCATAGAGATGCCATCGTATGTCGTGTACAAGGGTAAGGTTCCCAGAGTCTACGACAACTGGGAGGAGTGTCGGAGATAGGTTCACCGTTTCAGCGGTAACAGTTACAAAGGGTACACCACTAGGGCGGAGGCGGAAGCTAGATACGCGCGCTATCTAGCGGGAGAGAGGAGGGAGCGGAGGAGGAACCGGATGAAGACCAGTTTCATCACGATGATGCTCATCGTGATGACCGCAGCTCTCTTCTATGTGATGGTAGTTTAGATGATCGATATAGACTTGTAATGTGAAGACAAACTCGCTACTCACGGTCTCGAGACTTGTAATGTTCTAACTTTGTTCGTATTTTGAATTCGGAGACTAATATGATGAATTGTATTAAGAGACTAATCTTCTATTGTATTCGATAAATCTGTTGTTTATATGTTGTGTTGTCTATATTCTATGCAATAATATATTTTGTAACTTGTGCAAATAACAAAAAAGAAAAAAATCCTAATATTCATACTAGTGGCGCACCATACTGCACTTTAGTGGCGCACTGCAATAAACACACTAGTGGCGCATTATCTAGAAGTGCGCCATTAGTAACCCAGAGAACAAGGTAAATATGGCCCCCTAGGAGGCATAGTAATGGCGCACTGGTGGACATAGTAATGGCGCACGGTGTGGTGTGCCACTATTATCTGGGATACTAGTGGCGCACCAGGGGTGTGCCATTAGTATTTGTTACTAGTGGCGTGTTAATAATGGCGCACCTGTAGTGCGCCATTAATAGTAGAAATAGGTGCGCCACTAACAGCCCTTTTTCTAGTAGTGGATGGGCCTGGGAGTTGAGCTAGTAGGGCAGTGGCCTGGGTCCAAAGTAGTAGAAGAAACACAAAAACATTTTTTGAGTGTAGGCTTTTCCTTGCTCAAGCCTACCTAGTAGAATCGCCAGTGCTTGAAAGGAGAAGTGAAGGAAAACATAGGAATTGGAAAGTTTCCTATGGTACTACTATTCATGCATTTGCTTCAAAGGAATGGAGCAAAGAAAAACTATAGGATTTGTTCCTTTAGTGTCTCTTTGAAAGAAAAATCTTAGGAATTTTAATATCCACTTGTCCTCCTTTTCAAATTCCTATTCACGAAGCACAAGACTAAGAGATAGTATCATAATAGCATTATAACCGTACATTTTCTTGTGGTTTGACTTAATCTCACCATGCTTCTTTGCATCCTGTGATCTTCCAATTCTTGTGAACCAAACATGAAGATTGGCAGAAATCATGTGTTTTTAAATTCTCTGTTTTGCACTTGCATTTCTATCCTATTACTATATATTTCCTATCCCTATGTTGTTAGAATCCTCCAATTCAAACGAGCCCTTACAGAATTACTTCTCTTACAAATAGTTGTCAAAGAAAACCTTGTGTGGTTTGTCCCACTCCTACTGCGCCATCGTCCACCCCAGCTCAGCCGCTCCAATGACAGAAGGGTCCAGCACAGCAGGGATCCAGCCTCCAGGCTATCTTTTGCCACCTCAGCTCTTCTTCCCCGCCGTCGGCAGCCATGACAACTGCATTACCATCATTAACCGAGCAGATGACCTCGAGGACTACACGGGTCCGCAAGAGAGGTCGCACTGCTCGTGTCTGCTTACGTTATGCATCGCTTAATATTACATGCTACTTTATCGGCATGTTCATCGATTAGACTCTGAATCAGCTCGAAACTAATGGGCAAACTTGAGTTTTTAAATGGTTGTGGGGTAAATATCGGGGCCGCAATCAATAGTATCTATCTACAATCTGGTTAATCTCTGGTGTCTACTATGAGTTTCATGTTGGGTGGGAAACAAACAGTAAAGAAGCCATTATCTGTATTTTTTAACCGAAGACATTATCTGCATGCTATCATTGGTTTTGGGTCTATCCACGGGTTTCTACCATCACTCTGGATTTCTGCATGCACTACTTACATAATCTCACTATGTTTTATTCCTATGCATGTCAGTTATTGTACACAATGGAACTGAACATGTAGAGCAAAAGAGACGAGCCTTGCGTGGCAATAAAATTTCATGCAGACGTCACTCCATGGTAGGCGCCAAGGCAGCCCCCCTCCACCCATTTCGGATTGTAATCAAGAGGAAGATGTCTGTTCTGAGGGGGGATTCAAAGGACAAGACCACTCCTATTTACCCCCTGAGGTCTTCGCTCTAACTTGGCATGCTGATGTTGGTTATATCATGTATATGGTGCCTTGCATTGCTTACTTTATACCTCAGATATGTCATCTGCTTAGTTTAGACATGCTTTGTGTGAATGCCATCGCCATCTTGTTTAGCCAGGCATCATATATGTGAATTTTGTAATGCCATCCTGCTTAGCCAGTCATCTTATATGTGAATTATATCAGGCCATCCTTTTTTTCATTACGTATTACATTTGTCAACAATGCTAGTACATTCAACTACTCTTCATGTGCATCAGCCATTTGACACGGTGATGAAAAATTATGGAGTGAAAACAAGGTCTACATAGCAAACTATGCTATCTGATGAAGCGCATATCTCACTGATTACGGATAGCTCCTCAGAAGAGGATTTAGAGATAGATGACCAGTCCTATTTCCCCCCGAGGTGTATGCTCTAACTTGGTAGGGTTATGTTGCTCATATCGTGTGTATGGTGTCTTGCATTGCTATGTCATTTGATTAGTTTAGGCATGCTTTGTGTGAATGCCACATGTTTAGTGTCTAATAACCATATATGTGAATTATGCATTGCCATCTTGTTGCAAGACATTATATATGTGAATTATGCAATGATATCTTGTTGCAAAAGCATTATATATGTGAATTGTGCAATGCCATTTTGTTTAGCCAATCATCATGTATGTGAATTATATCATGCTATCATTTTTTTATATTATGTGTTCCATTTGTCGACAATGTTTGTATATCCAATTACTCTTCCTGTGCATCAGCCATTTGAAGCGGTGATGGAAGTATCTGGAGTGAAAACAAGGTATTCAGAGCGGACAATGCTACCTGCTGAAGCAGACATCTTGCTGGTTATAGAGAGCTCCTCAGAGGAGGATTCAGAGACTGATGCCCAGTCCTATTTTCCCCCTGAGGTATATGGTCAAACTTGGCAGGGTTATATTACCCATGTCATGCATGTCGTCTTGCATTGCTTAGTTTTTACATCATATATGGATTGCCATCTGCTTACTTGATTACTATATAAATCATATATTTGAATTATATCATGCCATCATGTTTACATACAGAACATCTTTCCGAATTATGGCATGGCAGCCCATTTAATAAAGACATCATATAGTTATATCATCTCATCCTGTTTAGTGTTTACAATCATCATATTTTGAATTAGGTCATTCTACCCGTGAATTATATCATGCTATCATGTTTCCATAGGAGGCATGTATGTGAATTATGGCATGCCAAACTATTTAATAAACACATTATATAGTTATATCATGTCATCCTGTTTACATAGTCATCATATTTTGAACTATGTCTGTCCATCTTTTTTAGTGAGTCATCATAATGTGAAATTGCGTCATGCTATCCTGTTTAGTTAGCCATCATATAGGTGAAAGTGTGTCATGCTATCCTGTTTGGTTAGACAACATAAATGTGAATTATTTCATGCACTCTTTTATTCCCCACTATCCATTGCACCTGTCTATCATACAATGTCTGTACATTCAATTACTTTTCTTGTTTATCAGCCATTTGAATTGGAGAGGGTGATGACAGTATCTAAGGGAGTAACAACACGGTCTTCAGAAAAGATAGTGCTACCAGTTGATGCAGATAGAACCACGGTTGTACTTTCCAACGAACCATCCCCACCACACATAACCCAGACTCTCGCAGATTGTACCCCTACCCAGTTGGACAGAGAACCAGCTACACCCCTTCTAACCCCAACCCTAGTAGATAGTAACCCAGTTATAGTTGACACAGCACCGTCTCTACCACAAAGCACCCAAACATGAGTAGTTAGTAAGGGAATTGCAGTGCCTAAAGCACGAGGACCACCACCCCGAATCCCAACTCAACGCTTAAAGGAGAAGAAGAATTGTTATCAGGGCAGGTTCTGTAGCTATGCTTCATACTCCTTTCCTCTTGCATCACTGTATTTACTCATACCAACTATTTTCAAATTTGAAGGATGGAATTGAAACTCCAATGGTGCAACAGGTATGTTTTAAACCTATTTCTTTAACTGGTTTTCTGTTGTAACTTGCACTATGTTGATTTCAGTTTCAATTGAATAAACAGTTTACAAGTGTTGTTATTGCTCTATAGTTTCCCACACTTATATTCTATCTATTCTGCTTTATCTTGAACAAATATTATTTGAACTGTGTCTCTATCTTGATTTGGCAACAAAAACTAGAATGATATAGACCATAAAGTGACCATGGTACATAGATATATGCTTGTTTCATGTTGTTATCCTGTCCAATTTACTACTAAACTGATTTACCAAAATGAGTTTCATATACAACATGGTAAACCTGTGATGTGTCTTCTTATTTCTCTTTTAGAATGCGGACAAAATATTGGAGAACAGTACCCCGTTATGCAATGGTAAAGGAACTAATGCAGATAAGGTTCAAGATAGTGAAACATCCCTGTCAGTCTCGAAGAAAGTTGATAAAAACTATCTTGACGACAGGGAGAGAACCCAAAAGTCATGTCTTGATGTAGTGTTCTAGCTACTGGCCACTACTGCTGGCACAAGCTCTTCGAACTCATTGTCTGAATCAGTTCGTCTTCTTGAGTCTCACCTTCAAGTTGAAAGACATCGATCAGATGTGCTGCGACAGGAAGCTGAAGGACTGAGGAAGTCCCTGTAGAATTCAGATGCATACTTTCTAGTGCAACAACAAGTGCTGGAGGATTTAAGCGCCAAACAAGAGAAAGTTAATAAGCTTACTAAGCATCTTGCCAGCATTATGGGTACCTAGGATATTGTTTATTGACCTCTTCTAAAGTGGTTTCAGTTTTGGACTTGTTTTGCTACGACGTTTATTTGCACTGGTCTCCAACTTAGACAACTAGTGTATATGATATGTTGCTTTATTCCCTATATTTGCACTAGTGGCGAACTTTGATGCCCAGTGGATGTAATATGTGTAATAGTCGTGATAGCCTAGCGTAAGTTGCTTGCTTATTTATTTCCTTGTTGTCTTGTTTATTTGTTTGCTTGTAGTCAGTGCAGTTCTTTATCCGTGGTTTGCTAGTGGCCACAATAACCTATTTTTAAAAAACTAGGCCACAATAACCATGGGCTACATATTTACTGTAGTTACCATGGGCCTCCTATGGGCCGTAGAAACAATGGGCCTTCTAAGGGCCATAGAAACAATGGGCCTTCTATGAACCGTAGCATCAATGGGCCTTCTACGGGCTGTATGATCGATAGGCCAAACATGGGCCGATAACAGACCGCATTATGGGTCGTAAACGGGCTAGATTTGGAATCATTCGTTCATGGGCCGACAATAACAGGCCGTCGTTAATCGGCCGTTTTTATGATGCTATGAAAATGGCCCAATGGATTAACAGGCCGCAAACAAGCCGATCGTAACCACTGGATGAATTTGGCGCACAAGTAGAAAAGGGCACTAACGGGTTGTAAGTAACCGAATGCTAGAAATGAGCCCCAGAATAAATGGGCCCTGAGAAGGCCGAAAGATAACACGGGTTGGAAATGACCCAATGGAATAATGGGCCGTTGATGGGTATAAAGCGGTACACTTTTCATTGCGGGCTAGATTCACCGCGGGTCGTTAATGGGCCAAGAGTTACAAATGGCCTCGTATGGGCCGAAAGACATCATGTTCCATACATGGGCCGGAAGTTACAACGGGCTAGAATCATATTAGATGGCCCAGATGAAGCTACTGGGCTTAATTCCGATAGGCCATAATGGTCGTGAGTTAGCGGGCCGTAAATGGGCTATATATGAACATGCCATTAACAGGCTTTCCGTGGGCCGGCACGTTACCTTTTGACCAAGTCAAACGGGCCGGCCTTTTCATCGGAATGGGCCTCTGTTGGGTCTGCCACGTGTCGACGTATCATAGGCGCCTCCTATCCAATTAATGGATGATATCCGTCCCAACGGTGAGCCAACACGTGTTTCCTCCGTCCAATGAGAATTTTACACGTGGAAAATCCTCATTGGTCTGGGCTGTTAGCGGGTTATCGGATCCAAAACCGGACCCGATAGCTTAATGGTGACCCATTACGGTGGTTGCCACATGTCGGTCACCCTTGACGAAAGCACTTCCATGATGCGCGATTTATCGTCATGAAAGTGGACACTTCCGTGATGATAATTTTGGTAATGTCATGGAATACTTATACGATAGCACAGGTATGACTATCTTGATTCTGTCATAAAATCATCATGGATGTACATGCACGACAGAAAATGTGACCGACTATGACAAACATGTATCATCACGGAAGTGTATTTTTTGTGTAGTGAATCCTCCATGCCAGTATCCTACGGTTCGTGGATACTCTAGTGTAGAATCCGACGCTTAGGGGGCAGAAGAGGACCATGTGTGGGAGTGCAGCCTCCAACCTCTGGCCAACCGACTTCACGGGGCATCATGGTACTAGCTAGGTAGATCGCCGAATGCGGCAGCTACCCAAATCGGACAAAGGGGTGCAAGTGCGTCAGAGTGTCGTATAGGTGCACACGGTTGGTTACAACTCGTGGCGAAGAGCTCGGTTAGCTCGACCTAGCCCATCAGCATGCCGGACAAAGTTCTGGTGGTGGAAGGGCTCGGGGGTGACGATGGAGTAGACAGTAGTGTAGTATCCCTCCTCGCTATCGTTGTATGTGATAGCAATGTGCTTGAAAGGGGAGGTGTCCAACGCCTGATACTCTCCATGAAGACATGCCAGAGCAGCGTAGGCAGCATCGTGAACTGCCATATCAATAGCCAATCCAACACTATGAGCGATGTGCAGCACTATAGAGGAGTTATCCTCATGAGAGTAGAGGCGGTCGATGGCACTGTACTGCTGCTGGTCAAAGTCCCGGTACTGCTCATACACGGTGTACTCAGGGTGTCCGTGATAACCCAAGTAGGTCATCACCTCAGCTAGTGCAACAGGTGATTGATACGTCTCCAACGTATCTATAATTTATGAAGTATTCATGCTGTTATATTATCATTGTTGGATGTTTTACAACCATTTTATAGCAACTTATGTCGGTGTTCTGGGAACGGGGGTCCCCAGACTTGCCTGCCTGCTGCCCACGCCGTGGCGCTGCAAGCGGGCCCGTACGGCCCATCTTCACCAACAAGCATTCAAGACCCTCGCGAGGCGGACGACACAAGACCTCCTCAGGAGCGGCCTAACCAGGCTGGCTCACGAGGGGTAGAGAGACCAAGGCAAGACAAACCTTGCGAGGTTCAAGTGACGTGAGCCATGACGACCAAGGCCAGGCGGGCGCCAGCGCGCACAGTGTCCTTATTTCCTCTTTGGTGGTAAGGAAGCAAGCGCAGGTGCGGAGTACTGAGGTGTCAAGCAAAGGTTTCCATATCAGTGCAACGAGACTATGACCAGCACGACAGCAAGATGGGGGTCACCATGGAGCCCAAGGCGGCGTCACCACCAGAGCCTTTTGCATGCGAAGACTGCTTTTGTCAGGATAAGTAGTACTAGGTGTCCTCTTTCAAATTGGTCGTTGTTGGCTCCCTTCCCACTCAATATTTGGGGAGAGGACCAGGGCCTCTATAAATAGGATTAGTCACCACAGTAGGTGGGGGGAAGGAACTCATTCATTTCATCCTCACACCCACCAAGCACAAGAACACCTCGCCTCAGGAGGCTGTTCTTTCCCTTGTACTGTTCATCCTTAGCCCAAGAGGCAATCCACCACCACCACATGGAGTAGGGTATTACACGACAACGGCGGCCCGAACCAGTATAAATCTTGTGTCCTTTGTGTTGCGAGTTCGTCGAGTTTGCCCTTGAGATCTTAGCAAAGCTAGGACATGGACCGGTAGGGGGAGATCTTCGCACACACCCCAGTGTTCGAACCTTGAGGGTTTTGCCGGTACCCAAGATCCGACATTCGGCGCGCCAGGTAGGGGTGTGCCAAAGCTTCCCTCCGTCGCTTCGCGTCCTGTTGCTTCACCGTCTCAATGGCAGACGCTCGCCGCGCTCGCGCTGAGCGCCGGGCTGCCCTCACTGCCCGCATTGCTCAGATGGCTCCCGTCGGTGAGCCACCCCGTCGTTCTCCGTCGCCTGCCGCCAATGCCGGCACCGGCCCGACAGGGAACGAGCAGCAAGCATCCTCGCTGCACCCCTTGGTGCGGCGGGACGGCCGCACCGCCACTCCATCGCTGACCCCGGCCGGTTTGTCATACCACGCTCGTCACGATCCCATGGACGCGTAGGCTGCTCTGTGCATGGTGCGCGAGCTCCTGCGCTACCGCCCCGTCGACGACCTCTACGAGACTGGCTCGACCGCATCACCGAGCTTGTCAGTGCTGCAGGGGGCTCCCCTGCACCATCCCTCTCGCTGCCTTGCCCACCGCCAGCCGTGGGCAGCGTGGTCCATGGAGCGCCTCCACCACCTCTGCCCCAAGACGAAGTGTTGGCGCCTAGGCGCGCGGCCCCACGGCGTGACCTGCCGAGTCCGGCACCCGCGCAAGAAGAAAGAAGCTGCCAAGAAGTCCCTCGGCCGCGAGAAAACACCCCGCGCTCCCTGCGCCACCATGGCAAGACCGCGTGCCGCCTGCGGCGGCAATGCGCGAACCCCATCAAGGACAAGTTCTCCTCCAGCGCAGAGTCCCGGTGACCACGGCAGGCTGCCGCGCCTTCACCTTGAGTTGCGTAGCGTCGCTTGGCCGGGCAAGTTCAAGCCGGATCTGCCTCCTCGCTATGACGACACCCCCGACCCCACGGAGTTCCTGCAGCTCTACGAGCTAAGCATTGAGGTGGCCAACGACGACGAGAAAGTCATGGCGAACTGGTTCCCCATGGCTCTCAGGGATGGTGCCCGCTCCTGGCTCCTGAACCTGCCTCCAGGCTCGATCTCCTCCTAGAATGAGATGCGCGACCGTTTCGTTGCCAACTTCCAGGGCACTCGCGACCGCCCACCGGCTGCGGGTGACCTACGTCGCGTCAAGAAACAACCAGGAGAGACCCTCCAGAAGTACATCCAGCGCTTCAACAACGTTCGCCTCAAGATCCCCAAGGTAACGGATGAGGCCATCATCTCCGCGTTCTTCGATGGCTTCCGCGACGTCAAGATGAAGGAGGAGCTCTCCATCCATGAGGAGTTGTGCAAGTCTCTGGAGCTGTTCAACCTAGCGACCAAGTGCGCAAGAGCAGAGGAGGGGCGCCTCTCCCTCCTCGAGCTCCCGGCTGCGAACCCGGAGGAGAAGAAAGCCAAAGCCAAAGACGTGAAGTGCAAGGGAGCAGCCGTGCTCGCAACGGAGCCGGACACAAAGCGCGGCTGGGACCAGCCCGAGTCATCCAAGAGCAGCCGACTGTTCTGCGCCTTCCATAACATGCATAGGCAAAACACGAGTGACTGTTAAGAGCTCAGAGCCATTCGAGAAGGACGCTTCGGTCGACGCCCCAAGCGCAACGACCGGAGCTACGGCCGAGGATGAGGACGTGGTGGCGGATGCTGGGATGACCGTGGTCCGCGCCAGGAGTGGCGCGACCAGCCTCGTGAGGACCGCTGGCAGGACCAGTCTCGCGAGGGCGCCTGGAGGGATCAGCCTCGTGAGGATCGTCCTCATGGCAATGCCGGTCTCCCTCCACTACCGCCACCACCAAGGAGGAATGACGACCACCATCAGGACGAGGGGCTAGGGGCTTCTAGGAGCTGCGTGCCATCGCCTGCATCTTGGGCGGAGCTCAAGCCCCAGCCTCATAGCGTATCTTCAAATAGTTCGCTTGTGAAGTGAATGCAGTCCTCCCCAAGCTCTAGGCCACGCGCTCGCTCAGATGGTCCAAGTGCGCCATCGAGTTCAGCTCGGCAGATCAGCTCAAGTGCGCGGCGACCGCCGGCGCCCTCCGATGCTCTATTCACCAGTCATTAGCAACGTGCAAGTTACCAAGATAGTCATCAATGGCGGCGCAGGGCTCAACGTCCTATCCGCCAACACGTTCGACAACCTCCCAGTGCCGTATGATCAGCTTCAGCCCACCAAGCCTTTCTCAGGAGTGACCGAAGGCTCCACCACCCCGATCGGGCAGGTCCGCCTCCCCGTCACCTTCGGACAGCCCGACAACTACCGCACCGAGCTCATGGACTTCGACATCACCCACATCCGTCTGCCATACAATGCCATCCTCGGGCATCCGTCCCTGGCCAAGTTCATGGCCGTGACGCACCACGGCTACAACGGCCTCAAGATGCCAGGAAGCGGCGGGATTATCACAGTCCCCTGCGAAGAAATAGATGTGGTGTGCTCCCTCGAGCGCGCCTTCCAAGCAGCGTCAATCGAAGACCCCGACAACAATGTAGCTCGGTACCCTCCTGAGGTCGTCCCCAAGAAGAAGAAGCAACTACTCCCTGCCGGACCTTAGGAGGGCAGCGCCGCAAGTGGCACCTCGTCAGGATCAGCGCCCGCACCAGGGGCGCCTCCCTCTGACGCATAGGAAGGCGCGCCCGGCGCCCTCCTTGGGCAGGGATCGGGGGATCTCTTCTGGAGGGCCTCAGACCTTGCCAACGTCACGAGGGAGGCGCTCGGGCACCACTTGGAGGCATGTTTCATGGCACGTCTCCCTCAGGAGGACACAAGACGAGGAGCGCCCAGCACTCAGGAGTTCATTACCAGGACCACCCAGGAACTGCCAGATGCGAGGGCCATGCGCGGCGACCGCCGCCCACTTGGCGTTGCTCCCCACCCAGGCGAGGGTGTGAGCTGCGCGTCTGCATCGACATACCAGGGCTCAACCGAGCCGCATCTCAGGAGCGCTTCTGGCCTTCGCGGGTTGGGCACTGCGAAGGTCCACCTCACAGCTATGTTCGCATGCCTTTTTGCCTGCCGAGCGTGGCGTCTGCCTATCAGCCCAACCTGCGGAGCACCCTGGCGACTCAGGAGGCTAGGCACCACGCCGTCCTGGCGGATATGGCGACGGTCCTCAAGGAACCGCCTGGACCGCCAGAGCCTCCCGACGCTTAGGGCCCCGGTGGCTCGTGAGGAGCGACCCCTTCGCCGTGTACCTTCAGCCGCCCCAACTCTCCTTCATCAACAGAATTAGGTGACATTTTCTGAGTTTATTTAGGTGGGAGCGCCCTCAGGGCTGCATCATTCCCAGGCCGCGTGGGTCCGTCCCTGTGGCATGTATCAATTTCTATGTCTTTAGCTTACCTCGCTGGGGGCTCCCCTCGGGCTGCATCATCCCCAAGCCGCTCGGGCCTGACCCAGTGTCATGTATCTTCCTTGCATTTACCTAAGCCAGTTTTCTTTCCATGCTTAATCTACCTATGACCATCACCTGCTTGATTCTCACCCGCCACGGGGGCTACTCACGCTAGCACGACGATTGTGCTCGGGCCCGTCCCTGCAACGTCGACAAACCTGAGCGGTCGAGCTCTGGCTCGCGGCATACCCCTGAAGGAAATATGCCCTAGAGGCAATAATAAAGTTATTATTTATTTCCTTATTTCATGATAAATGTTTATTATTCATGCTAGAATTGTATTAACCGGAAACATAATACATATGTGATACATAGACAAATAGAGTGTCACTAGTATGCCTCTACTTGACTAGCTCGTTAATCAAATATGGTTATGTTTCCTAACCATGAACAAAGAGTTGTTATTTGATTAACGGGATCACATCATTAGTTGAATGATCTGATTGACATGACCCATTTCATTAGCTTAGCACCCGATCGTTTAGTATGTTGCTATTGCTTTCTTCATGACTTATACATGTTCCTATGACTATGAGATTATGCAACTCCCGTTTACCGGAGGAACACTTTGTGTGCTACCAAACGTCACAACATAACTGGGTGATTATAAAGGAGCTCTACAGGTGTCTCCAAAGGTACATGTTGGGTTGGCGTATTTCGAGATTAGGATTTGTCACTCCGATTGTCGGAGAGATATCTCTGGGCCCTCTCGGTAATGCACATCACATAAGCCTTGCAAGCATTGCAACTAATGAGTTACTTGCGAGATGATGTATTATGGAATGAGTAAAGAGACTTGACGGTAACGATATTGAACTAGGTATTGAGATACCGACGATCGAATCTCGGGCAAGTAACATACCGATGACAAAGGGAACAACGTATGTTGTTTTGCGGTCTGACCGATAAAGATCTTCGTAGAATATGTAGGAGCCAATATGAGCATCCAGGTTCCGCTATTGGTTATTGACCGGAGACGTGTCTCGGTCATGTCTACATTGTTCTCGAACCCGTAGGGTCCGCACGCTTAAGGTTTCGATGACAGTTATATTATGAGTTTATGATTTTTGATGTACCGAAGGAGTTCGGAGTCCCGGATGAGATCGGGGACATGACAAGGAGTCTCAAAATGGTCGAGATGTAAAGATCGATATATTGGACGACTATATTTGGACATCGGAAAGGTTCCGAGTGGTTCGGGTATTTTTCGGAGTACCGGGGAGTTACGGGAATACGGGAGAAGAAGTATATGGGCCTTATTGGGCTTTAGGGGAGAGGGAGAGGCAGGCCGCGCCCCCCCCCCCAAGGCCTAGTCCAAATTGGACTAGGGGGAGGGGCTGCGCCCCCTCCTTCCTTCTCTTCCCTCTTCCCCTTCCTTGTCTCCTACTCCTACTACATGGAAGGACTCCTAGTTGGACTAGGAAAGGGGGAATCCTACTCTCGGTGGGAGTAGGACTCCCCTAGGGCGCGGCATAGAGAGGGCCGGCCCTCCCGTCCACCACTCATTTATATACGGGGGGAGGGGGCACCCCATACACACACAAGTTGATCCACGTGATCATATTCTTAGCCGTGTGTGGTGCCCCCTTCCACCATAATCCTCGATAATATTGTAGCAGTGCTTAGGCGAAGCCCTGCAATGGTAGTACATCAAGATCGTCACCATGCCGTCGTGCTGACGGAACTCTTCCCCGACACTTTGCTGGATCGGAGTCCGGGGATCGTCATCGAGCTGAACGTGTGCTAGAACTCGGAGGTGTCGTAGTTTCGGTGCTTGATCGGTCGGGCCGTGAAGACCTACGACTACATCAACCGCGTTGTCATAATGCTTCCACTATCGGTCTACAAGGGTACATAGATCACACTCTCCCCTCGTTGCTATGCATTACCATGATCTTGCGTGTGCGTAGGAATTTTTTTGCAATTACTACGTTCCCCAACAGCCCCACGCACGTCACCTCACCAGGCCCTCGGTGCCTTCATCTCCACGCGGAGTGACCGGCGGCGAACCGGCAACCGTAATGGCAAATTGCATCTCTCCTTGTGCTGGCTTGCAGGAATCTCCTGAAGGCGACGGCAGGCGGGACCGCGAGCTCCCTCTTCTCCCATGCAATCCGCTTGCGCGTTAAAAGGGGGGCTCATGAGCATTGTGACTTAGGAGCTCTTACTAGCTCTCCAGCCCTCACCCCCTGGCCTTGTCCATGGCACGTGACCTGGCATACCAGTGGCGGCTGAGCTCGCTCGAGGGCCGGGACCTGTGGACGCAGAGCACAAAGGAGAGCATGGAGAAGGGGGAGGCTCGCATAGGCCTGGCTTAGCTATGCTTCGGACGCCTATGCACGAATCTGGCGCATCATGCGGAATCGGCTCCGGACCATCAAGATAAGTCCCGAACCCGGGTTGGCTAAACAGCTAAGGACTACGAACCATACTAACCGCAGCCTTGCTGCAGCAACGTCACCCCCCTTTCTTACCTCTCGACGGCTCCTTGAGCACTAAAGGGGGCCTCCTGAGAATCGCGCCTTAGGAACTCTTATTGGACCTCGGGCCGCTCACCTCCTGGCCATGACCACGACATGTGGCCTGGCATACCAGCGACGGCTGCAGCCTGCCCGAGGACCGAGACCTGTCAACGTAGAGCACCACGTCGTCGCGAGGTCGGAAAGAGAGACCGAGCTGAAGTAGGACTCGCGCTCGCTCAAGTTCATAATAAGGACAATATTGACAAGAGGCATTACAAAACCTTTACACACCCCCACAGGGCATTTATTGATTCCTCGCAGGGAACAAATGGCAGGAACTTAGGGAATCCTAACTACACGTGCCCCTATGGATGACACCATCATCAACAGTGCGCCACCAGAGGCTGGCGCCAACCTCATCCAGATCAGTGGCGCTGGCGGCCTGACGCTGCAGCCCTGCTCCGGGCTCGGTGGGAGCTTGGGGGCACGTAGCTGTCATCGCTCGTCTCCGGGGTCTCATAGAGCTCGGGAGAATAGCTGGACTCCCAAATGTCGCCGCTACTACCAGAGGAGCCGCTGGCGACGTGGGCAGCAGACCCTGCCCCAGCTGTGGCACCGGCCTGATGACCCCACCTAGGGCAACACTCCAGACGACGGCCTTCTGCGTCGAAGACCTTGGAGAACAGCGTGGAGGCACCGTCGTACATGAAGTGGATCACGAGGGCGCCCTCCGCACGACACACTCGGGCGACCTCACCTCAGCCTCGGGTCATGAAGATCTTCCCCAAGAGACGGCCTCAACCTCCGCTCTAGTTGTCGGCGTATCGCGGTCGGCGTGCTGCAGCCATAGCTCGAGGGGCCCCCTTGGCAGTATCTCGGCTGAGAAGAAAGAAGGGAAGCGGATCCAAGTGCTCGGGGGCATCGCCACCCACAGCACGAGCTCGCGCGAGGAGTCTGTGGCATGGATTCCTGGGTCGGTGACGCATGCCACCACGGCACGGTGACCATGGCCACGGCGCGCGCGACGATGCTCGTCGCCTTTCCCTCCTGAGCCACCGGCTTGGGCGTACAGGGGTAACGGATACCAGGGAGGAGGCCGCTCACACCAAGGCTGCAGGCTATTGGGGCCCGCGGTGCTCCGCACTTAACCTTTGGCTTCGCCTCGAAGCCAAGCCCGAGCGCGCCTTGGGCCCGGGGGCTACTATCGGCGTTCTGGGAATGGGGGTCCCCAGACTTGCCTGCCTACGGCCCACGACATGGCGCTACAAGCGGTCCTGTACGGCCCATCTTCACCAACAAGCGTTCAAGACCCTCGCGAGGGGCCAAGCCTCGTGTGGCGGATGACACAAGACCTCCTCAGGAGCGGCCTCACCAGGCTGGCTCGCGAGGGGCGGAGAGACCAAGGCAAGACAAACCTCGCGAGGTTCCAGTGACGTGAGCCATGAAGACTAAGGCCAGGCGGGCGCCAGCGTGCAAAGTGTCCTTGTTTCCTCTTTGGTGCTAAGGAAGCAAGCGCAGGTGCGGAGTACCGAGGCATCAAGCAAAGGTTTCCATATCAGTGCAATGAGACCATGACTAGTAGGAAAGCAAGACGGAGGTCACCATGGAGCCCAAGGCGGCGTTACCACCAGAGCCTTTTGCAGGCGAAGACTTCTTTTGTTAGGATAAGATGTATTAGTTGTCCCCTTTCAAATTGGTCGTTTTTGGCTCCCTTTCCTCTCTAGATTTGGGGAGAGGACCAGGGCCTCTATAAATATGATTATCCACCACAGTAGGTGGGGGGAAGGAACTCATTCAGTTCAATCTCACACCCACCAAGCGCAAGAACACCTCGCCTTAGGAGGCTGTTCTTCCCCTTGTACTGTTCATCCTTAGCCCAAGAGGCAATCCACCACCACCACACTGGAGTAGGGTATTACACCACAACGGTGGCCCGAATCAGTATAAATCTTGTGTCCATTGTGTTGCGAGTTCGTCGAGTTTGCCCTTGAGATCTTAGCGAAGCTAGGATGTGGACCAGTAGGGGGAGATCTTCGTGCGCACCCCAGTGTTCGAACTACTATTGGGCAATTGATAGAACTTCAAATAATCCTGATGATATCCAGGCAATAATCGTTATATAGGCATCACATCCAAGATTAGTAGACCGACTCCTGCCTGCATCTACTACTATTACTCCACACATCGACCGCTATCCAGCATGCATCTAGTGTATTAAGTTCATGGAGAAATGGAGTAACACAATAAGGACGATGATCTCATGTAGACAAGATCTACTTATGTAGAAATAGACGCCATCTTGTTATCCTTAATGGCAATGATACATAAGTGCTGTTTCCCCTTCTATCACTGGGATCATGCACCATAAGTCAAACCCATCACAAAGCACCTCTTCCCATGGCAAGAAAAATCAATCTAGTTGGCCTAACTAAAGCAAAGATTCGAAGAAGAAATACGAGGCTATAAGTAATCATGCATACAAGAGATCAAATAACTCAAATAACTTTCAAGGATAAAAACACAGATCTGATCATAAACACAAAGTTCATTGGATCCCAACAAACACATCACAAAAAGAGTTACGTCAAATAGATCTCCAAGAGAGCATTGTATTGAGAATCAAAAGAGAGAGAGAGAGAGGAAGCCATCCAACGGACCCGTAGGTCTACAATGAACTACTCACGCATCATCAGAGATGTACCAATGAGGATGATGAACCCCTTCGCGATGGTGTCTAGAGTGCATCTGGTGGTTCTAGAACTTGCGTTGGTTGGAATTGAATTGCGTCGAATCCCCTAGGGTTTCTGGAATATTGGGGTATTTATAGAGCAAAGAGGCGGTGCGGGAGGCCACCTAGGTGGGCACAACCCACGCACCTGGGGGCCCAGGCGCGCCCTAGTGGGTTGTGCCCCCATCAGGGCGCCTCCCAAGTGCTTCTGGCACATCTGGTGTCTTCTGGTCCAAAAAAATCCACAAAAAGTTTTTGCTGCATTTGGACTTCATTTGATATTGATTTCCTGTGATGTAAAAAACAAGTAGAAAACAGCAACTGGCCCTTGGCACTATGTCAATAGGTTAGTCCCAAAAAATGATATAAAATGATTGTAAAACATCCAAAATGATAATAAAAAAGCATGGAACAATCAAAAAAATATAGATACGTTGGAGGCGTATCACCTATTGACATAGTACCTTGTGCCAGTTGCTACTTTTTGCTTGTTTTTTACATCTCCAAAAATCAATACCAAATGGAGTCCAAACGCAGCGAAAATCTTTGGTGATTTTTTCTGGACCAAAAGACACCTTGTAGGCCAAAGAAGTGCCAGAGGGGAGCTCCAAGGGAAGCACAACCCACCAGGGCGTGCCTGGGGGCCTAGGTGCGCCCAGGTGGGTTGTGCCCACCTCGGTGGCCTCCCGCACCACCTCTTCTCCCTATAAATTCCCAAATATTCCAAAAACCCTAGGGGAGTCAATACATTAGAAGTTCCGCTGCCGCAAGCCTATGTAGCCACGAAAAACAATCTAGACCCCATTCTGGCACCCTGCCGGGTGGGGCAATCATCACCGATGGCCATCTTTATCATCCACGTGGCCACCATGATGAGGAGGGAGTAGTCCACCCTTGGGGCTGAGGGTTTGTACCAGTGGCTATGTGTTTAATCTCTCTCTCTCTCTCTCTCTCTCGTGTTCTTGAGATGGCACTATCTTGATGTATTGCGGGCTTTGTTAATATAGTTGGATCATATGGTGTTTTACCTTCTCTATCTTGTTGTGATGAATTGAGTTTTTCCCTTTGAGATTTCATTCTTATTGGATTGAATTCTTTTATGGATTTGAGAACACTTTATGTATGTCTTGCTATGAATACCCGTGGTGACAATGGGGTATCATATTGATTCACTTGATATGTGTTTTGGCACTCAACTCACGGATTCCCGAGGTGACATTGGGGTAATCTATGCATAGGGCTTGATGCATGTTATCGTCTTTGTTTCTTCGGTAGAAATCATGTGGCACTCTTTGAGGTTCTTTGTGTTGGATTAAGTATTATGAATCTGAAATTGTTTGATGCATATCGTGTAATCAACTCACGGATACTCGCGATTACATTGGAGTATCTAGGTGACATTATAGTTGGTTGATGTGTATCATATGGTATTATTTTAGTACAAACTCTTGGATAGATCAATTGGAAAGAATAGCTTGGTGTTATTTTAGTATGAACTCCAGGATAGATTGATCAGAAAGAATAACTTTGAGGTGGTTTCGTACCCTACAAACAATTTGTTCTTTTGTTCTCCGCTAGATAAGAACTTTGGAGTGATTCTTCATCACACATTGAGGGATGGTTATATGATACAATTATATTAGCATTGTTGAGAGATTGCACTAGCAAAAGTACGAACCCTGGGCCTCATTTTCAAGCATTGCAAACCATTTGTGCTTTGTTTTATAAATTGCTACCTTGCCGTTTTTTATTGTCCCTATTACAAAAATCAATATCTACTATCATTACTACGTTTGTATCACCATCTCTTCGCCGAACTAGTGCACCTATACAAATTACCATTGTATTTTGTGTGTTGGGGACACAAGAGACTTTATATTATTTGGTCGCAGGGTTGTTTGAGAGAGGCCATCTTCATCCTACGCCTCCCACGGATTGATAAACCTTAGGTCATCCATGCTACTATCCTACAAAACTCTGCGCTTGGAGGCCCAACACGAGTCTACAAGAACAAGTTGTGTAGTAGGCATCAAGCTCTTTTCTGGCACCGTTGCCGGGGAGGTGAGTGCTTGAAGGTATATCTTTAGATCTTGCAATTGAATCTTTTAGTTTCTTGTTTTATCACTAGTTTGGTTTGTCAAAAGAAAACTACAAAAGAATGGAATTGAGGTTGCATCATATTATTCATCTTTATAATGTCTTTCGTGAAAATGATGGAAAGAAAAATTGTGCTCAATTGATAGAAGAAGAATTCTATAAAATTTTTGGCATAAAATCTTTGAATGATGAACATGATTGCAATATTGTTAGTATTAATTCTTTGAATATCCATAATGCTAATAATATGCAAAGCTACAAGTTTCGGGATGCTATGTTTGATGAACATGATATTTTTAGTCCCTCAAGTTTTGATGAGAAAATTTATTATGATGATAGCATGCCTCCTATTGATGATGATTATATTGATGAAAGTGGGTTTGGAAGAGTGTCAACTCTATGTGCTAATGATCCCACTATTTTGGAGGGTGTTGAATCTTATTCTAATAATTATGAAAGTGGATTTGGAGAGTTCATGACTTTATTTAGTGCCGAATCCACTATTTCGGAAGAGGATTCAATTGATTATGACAACAAAGTTGCTTTCTATGATGATTATGGTGATGACATGTAATACGATTGCAAGCCTTTCGGTTGCAGGTGGTGACCCACTTTCTGATCACTCCCAAATGGTGGGAATTCTTTGGTCGTCATTTAAAAACAGAATGGGCCAGGCCCAAGTAATTGATATGGGCTTTGATCTCCATACTCTCATTCAACCAGTTGATGGATTGCACAGTCTGTCTGAACCGTTTTCTGCAGAGGAACTCAACACTGTTTTAAAAGATTTGCCAATTGATCGAGCTCCTGGGCTAGACGGTTTTAATGGCCTTTTTGTTAAGAGGTGTTGGCCTATCATCGAGAAGGATTTTTTGGCACTCATTCAGGAGTTTTATGATGGGAGGCTATCTTTGGAGAATATTAATGGCTCCCTCATCACCTTAATACCTAAGATGTTGTCTCCTGAAGGACCTGAGGATTTTAGACTAATCTCTCTTACTAATACATGTCTAAAGTTCCTCACTAAGCTCTTGGCAAATAGACTTCAAAAGGTCATTCTGCAATGCATTCACAAGAATCAATATGGGTTTTTAAAGAGCAGGGCCATTCAGGACTGCCTGGCTCGGGATTATGAGCATATACATCAGTGCAATCAATCAAAAAGGCCAATCATCATTCTGAAGCTGGATTTTGCAAAAGCATTTGACACTATGGAGCATGATCTCATTTTACAAATGCTCCAGCACAAAGGTTTTGATGCAAAATGGATTTCTTGGATTAAAGAGATTCTTTCCTCAGGATCATCATCTGTTCTTCTTACTGGGGTGCCTGGTAAACAGTTCAAATGCAAATGTGGGGTCAGGCAGGGGGATCCCCTCTCCCCACTCTTATTTGTCATAGCTGCTGATCTCCTTCAAACAGTAGTTAATGATATGCTCGCTAGGGGAGTTCTAACACTTCCAATCCCATCTCATGACCCTGATTTTCCTATTATTCAGTATGCAGATAACACAATAATCATCCTTTTTGCAGTGGAGGATCAGTTGGTGGCTCTCAAGAACATGCTCCATATTTTCCAACAGTCTACTGGCCTAAAGGTAAATTTTGGCAAGTCTTCAATGGTGCCACTCAATATTGAGCCAGCAGAGGCATAGAGGTGGTCTAGCATCATGGGATGTAAGTTGGAAAAGTTTCCTTTCACATATCTAGGTTTGCCACTTGGTACCACAAGACCTAGAATTATTGATTTCATGCCTCTAGTGGATAGTGTTGAAAGAAGACTGTCTGTTAGCTCTGCCATGCTCAACCAAGGATCCAGGTTGCAATTGCTCACATCAGTGCTTACTTCAATGCCCATATACTTTCTCTATAGCTTGCATATTCCCCCTGGTATTATCAAGTAGTTGGATAGGATTTTTAGGCAGTGTTTATGGAGGGGAAACTCTGATGTGCCAAAGCAATCCTTAGCTGCCTAGGATTTAGTTTGCAGACCCAAGGATAGGGAAGGCCTTGGCATTCTCAACCTGACTATTCAGAACCAAGGCCTGCTTCTCAAACAATTGCATAAGTTTTACAATAAACAGCAGGTTCCTTTGGTCCGGTTGATTTGGGATAGCTATTATCATGGAGTTGTGCCTCATGCAACAGTTCTCACAGGCTCATTTTGGTGGAAGGACATTCTCAAGCTTTCTAACCATTATAGGTCCATTGCTTCAGTGCAAGTTAATATGGGTGATTCTGCTCTGTTCTGGTTGGATGTTTGGCATGTAGGTGGCTCTTCAAGGGCCCTAAACCTGAGACTACCAAGGCTTTTCTCTTTTGTTTTGGATGATAAGGTTTCTGTCAGGGAGTTTATGCACACTCAGCACTTGTTCTCAATGTTTCACCTGCCAATCTCCTAGGAGGCAGTAGCTGAATTGGAAACCTTGGAAGGATGGTTGTTCAATCTTTAGAGAGACCCCACATTGCCTGATGTTTGGATTTGGCCTGGAAAGTCTGGATAGTTTACAGCAAAGAGTTTCTATGCCATAATGCATACACACCTCCCAACTATTCAACCCTGTAAGTGGCTTTGGCAAAGCAGATGTACTATGAAAATTAAAGTCTTTGGCTGGCTCCTTTTTTCGACAGGCTCAACACAAAGGACATGTTGGTCCGAAGGCATTGGAGGTCCCCTATGGCTGATAATCTATGTGTCATCTATAATGACTTTGTTTTCGAGGATAGAGCTCATCTATTCTTTGAATGTAACTTTAATGCCAGGGTTTGGCTCAAATCTTCAGCAATGTATATCTCAAGCAAGGCAGAGATTTGGCCATCCTTTCTTCTTTCAAGTTATGCTCACAACTGCTTGGAATATATGGATTCTGAGAAATGGGAGAACTTTCAAGGGGATATAGGTTACTTTTGCTGCCTGGAGGGGTAGCTTTATACATGATATCCTACTGTTGTCTCATAGGCTTAAAGATAGCATTGAGTCTAGGCTTGTAGATTGGGTTAACTCCCTCATGTAAATGTAAGGTTTCTTTTGTTCTAAGTTAGGCTTGTAATTTGTTCTTTCTCTGTATAGTTTATTTTGAGGCTGCAATAAAGGGTTGTGGGGTTTTTACCCTATATTAAATATTCAAAAAAATGTTGATGACATGTATGCTATATTGAATAATGGTAACCATGAAACTTGTCATCATGATTTTAATTTTCAATCACATGATAGTTATTTTGTTGAGTTTGCTCCCACCACTATTCATGAGAATAAATTTGCTTATGTGGAGAGTAAAAAAATTTCTATGCTTGTGGATCTTGAAAAGAATGCTTCATGTGATAGTTATATTGTAGAATTCATTCATGATTCTACTGAAAAATTTTATGAGACAGGAACATATGCTTTTACATATCTGAATTATACCAAGTTTCCTCTCTATGTGTTGCCTTCCTATGCTAGTTGATTCTTGCTCCCATAAATTATTTTCTCACCAAATCCCTATGCATAGGAAGTGGATTAGACTTAAATGTGCTAGTCATATGCTTCATGATGCTCTTGTTGTCTTTCAATTCTTATCTTTTATGCGAGCATCATTGAAATCATCATGCCTAGCCAAAAGGCATTAAAGAAAAGCGTTTGTTGGGAGACGACCCAACACTTTTACCTACTATTTTTGTGTGTTCACATGATTAAGCTACCATAGTAATCATGTTTTATAGCTTTTGTTTCAATAAAGTACCAAGTAAAGCCTTTGGGATAGTGTGGATGATAGTTGACTTGATTCTGTGCGAAAACATGAACTTTTGCACTCGGTCCAGGAATTTTAAAAATTCACTGGAACAAAATTTTGATCTAAAATTTTTAAAGATGATTTATATACAAATTACAAATGTTGTCCTAATTTTTCAGAATTTTTGAAGTATCATAAGTATGGTTAGAGTATAGATTACTACAGACTGTTCTGTTTTTGACAGATTCTGTTTTCAATGCATAGTTTGCTTGTTTTCTAGTTTATATGGATTATACCGATCAATATAAATTGTAGAAATGGTATGCTACAGTAGGTATTGTGTGGAAACAATTATGAATCTTGTATTTGATAGTACCAAAGTGAATGATTTGTTTTATCATACTAACGCATCTCACGAAGTCCCGTTAAGTTTTGTGTGATTGAAGTTTTCAAGTTTTGGGTGAGATATCGATATGAAGAGAATAAGGAGTGAAAATACCATAATCTTGGGGATGCCCAAGGCACCCAAAGGTAATATTCAAGGAATACCCAAACAACTAAGATTGGGGATGCCCCGGAAGGTATCCACTCTCTTGTCCCCAACATTATCGGTAACTTCACTTGGAGCTATATATTCATTCGTCACATGATATGTGTCTTGCTTGGAGATTCATTTTACTTTGTTAGGATTTTCTTGTTGTTATTTAGAATAATGTTTTGTATCTTTTATTTCAGTAAAAAAATTCAAGTATAGCCTTTACCATGCTTATTTTGCAAGCCTACATGTTGTTGTTTAAAAACAGAAAGTTTGTTGTAGTTGTCTGAATTCTTCTGGAAAGTCAAAACGTGATAAATCTTAAAATTTTGACACAGTAAGCTATGATAAATTTTCTATAGTGTGGAAATTTTTCAGAATTTTTGGAGTTAAAGAAGTATGAATATTCTTGCATTCTTTACAGACTGTACTGTTTTGACAGATTGATGTTATGTTTGCATTGTTTCACTGGTACAGTGAGGTGATATACAAACAGTTTTTAACCCCTTTCCACGATGGTGTTCGGAACTGTCACCTAGTGAGTGACTGTGATAGGGGGTCCTTCCCACGTGACACAGAAACCGTCGGGGATATGCCCTCCTGGCACACACACTCGGCAAAACGAGGTCGTGTGCGACCGGCGAGCGACCAAATACGGTTATACGTCCAGTAGTGCTAAAAATACAATTATACATGCAAAATCATTTCCGGTCGTAAGTACATCCCACACAGTCAGTCCCCGCTAAACGTTTTCGTTCCGATATACATCCCACACAATCACTCCGAGGAAAACGTTTGCGCAAGGTGGCATACCACAAAAAGTTTTCAAGAGAATGCCATGTGTGATTGTTCATTGATCCAACACGGTTTATTCCTAGAAATTGTGTGCATTGCCTGAGGTCATCGCCCATAGTGTTTTCTCAATAACCGTTTGCAATAAGAAAACCCAATTAGCTGGCTCATTGGCCAATTAGCTAGCTAATTGCCCTATTATTAATAATCCATTTATTAATCTAATTGACATTTATATTAAGCACACAATATATTTCATGTCCATATTAAGGAAGCAGGATTTCATAATTGAAACACATCCGAGTACAACATGGTATAGCTTCAGCAGTCAGGTACCCCATTACACAACTGCACCAGCACCAAGTTTCACATGCAACATCTAGAACCTTTCGAAATTAGCATCATAGACGGTACATAGACAGATGCATCTCATCTGGAAAACTGCTGAAGTGGAAGGCGAATATTAAGCCTTCAATCATGTTGAAGGTCTTTGCAACTTTAGGCCAGTGCCTGTGGATGATTGACCATCCATCCTTCGTCCTCTTCAGGAACACTTCAATATTGAACCGTAGGTGTTGTATCAAAACTTTCCTCGCCTCTTGACCATAGAGGTGGTTTGAGAGGTAATCATCAGTAAACTGCTTTGGAAAGGCCTGAAAACAAGGACATGCATAAATATCTTCTCTATATTGGAAATGGGGCAAATGAATAACAAAAGGCAAGGTACAATAGTTAGTACCATCTTGTAAACCTCGGTGCTTCCCATTGTTTCCCTGCAACATATATAAGGTAGTTACTCATCAGGTTAAGTAAGGGTTGGCATGCTATCAGTAAAATATGTTGATGAAAAATAAGCACATTGCCGATTCATCAGATTAATTCAAGCCACATGGAAAACTCATTTATCCAAACCAAGCATGATTAAGAACTAGGAAATATAGCACTTGTATATGACTCTCCTGTATTAAGTGCAGCCAAATTTTATTTATTCCTCACATGGTATACAATAACAGAATGCAACCACAACAATTGAACATCGCATTGCAGAATTGAACCAAGCAGTTAACTAAACACCACAACAAATGGACCAAACATTAACTGAGCACCACATTGCGCAGTATAATGTACTCCTAATAGAAGATCAGACAGTTAACCAA
Source organism: Triticum monococcum (assembly GCA_034509565.1). Classification (NCBI taxonomy): domain Eukaryota; kingdom Viridiplantae; phylum Streptophyta; class Magnoliopsida; order Poales; family Poaceae; genus Triticum; species Triticum monococcum. The sequence goes on from CM067844.1 coordinate 415,395,002, forward strand.
ACCAAGCATGCTTAACAACTTGGAAATATAGCAATTGTATTTGTTTCTCATGTATTTAGTACAGTCAAATTCGATTTATTTCTCACATGGTATACAATAACAGAATGCAGCCACAACAATTGAACATCGCATTCCAGAATTTAACCAAGAAATTAACTAAACACCACAACCAAACATTAACTAAGCACCACATTGCACAATATAACATACTCCTAATAGAAGATCAGACAGTTAACCAAACCAGGCATGCTTAACAACTTGGAAATATAACAATTGTATTTGTTTCTCATGCATTTAGTATAGCCAAATTCGATTTATTTCTCACATGCTATACAATAACAGAATGCACCCACAACAATTCAACAGCGCATTGCAGAATTGACCCAAACAGTTAACTAAACACCACAACAAATGAACCAAACATTAACTGAGCACCACATTGCACAATATAACATACTCCTAATAGAAGATCAGACAGTTAACCAAACCAAGCATGCTTGACAACTTGGAAAATTGCACCTTGAAGAAATGAACATCACATTTGTAGAATTGAACAAAACATTTAGCTAAACACCACATTGCACGACATATAGAACATATACACTAGAGCAGAAGATTGCATGGTAAAAGTAGATAGCACAATTCACTAGAATTTGTTAAGGAAAGGCATTAGCTAGCAAACTGAACATGGGTCCTTATAGTGAGCTAATAAGACAAGCTACTCCTCATTGTTGGAGATACCGATAACGATTGGCTCCTTGGACATGGAAGAGGGCGAGGCCTCCGCATCGTAGGTGCCCTCGTCATAGTGGTGAGTTGCATGAGCCGCTCCGGGCACTAACCTACTGGCTCTCGAGATGAGGTAAGCACGTGCACGCTGAGAAAACACCTCGTAGTCTTCGACGAAGGCACCGATGCTGCCCTCAAGAAAACGCCACGAACTGTCGTTTAAAGCAGCCAACCGCGTCACGGCGTCGGCACGCAATGTGTCAATGGTGGCCTCAACGGCAAGCTGCTCCACCAAGATTTGAGGATCGACATGAATGGCAGCCATCACGACCTCATCGGCGCGTGCGGTCGCGATTTGCTTCTCCGCTGCCAAATGCTCCTTGAGATCCTGGCTATACTGCATGCACCATGGCTTAGGGCGGCGCTTATTTGGTGGAGGGGTCAGTGATTTGGGTGGAAGGTGTCACGTCGGCGGTCGGGGCATGTGGGATGTGGAAGGAGGAGGAGGATATGGGTCGAGTGTGGATTACCTGTCTGGATAGATGAGGCCGAGCAGCGGGAAGGAGGGTCACCGGCGAGGAGGCGGCGCTGCAAGCAAGGAGTGAAGGTTTCAACTTGGAAAGGAAGGTGGAAATAGGGGAAATGTGGCTTTTGATAAGGGGGGCGGGGAGGTAGATATTTCCGCGGAAGCCGAAAATTTGGAATCGCTTCAGCAAAAAAACTAGCGCGTAAAGTGTCATCAGACACGGTCCCTTATTCAGAGTGGGCTGTGGACTGTAGCTATCACACCTTCTCGCGTAAGCCATACGCGTACTATACTCCGACGGTACTCCAAGATATTTTGTGCTGCATCTCACATGGTTGGTTATAATAAATTGTGTGGGATCTACTTGTTTTTTTGTCTTGATTTCAATTACATAATGGGGTCACAGCGGCAATGGGCGGTGTTTGAATTGCTAGACCTTTTATCCGCAGTGAACATGCAACTATATGTGTGTCGCAAAAGAATTGGAATTATTCAGGGTGTTTCAACATTTTATACATTAAATTGGTTTTCTAGCCATTTCAGGTGCACAATTCGAAATTAAACTACATGCACACGCTTCGGTGCACCATCATGGGTTGTAAAATCATATATGTGTCCATGAGTATATGCTTATGTCCCATGCAAGAAATGAGGATGAATTTCGAACACCACGGCTCTCCGGCAAACGTCAACGTATTTGCTTTTGTAATTCTAGTAAATCCAAGAGTCATCTGAAATTCATGAAACTTGGCATGCTATCATTGAGAGGCATCAACATGTTGTGGTAAAATTTCTGTCCCATTTGGGGCAGGTTTGGGTATAAGCTTCTCATAAACCAGAGCTTCTCACAACAAGTGTGATGGTTTCGGTAGGGAACATTTCACCTTTCTGGACGGAATGATATCCGTTCACAGGAAGAAGCCATTCAAAGGAAATAAAGATGGTCCATCCAATTTGGACAAAATACTCGATCGGCCTTGCCAGATTCATGGCACCCCTGATAAACCTGCCAACCACTCCAACAGAAATTGTTAGGTCTTTAAACAAGCTGGTAAGCTAAACACCGAGCATAAGGGGAAAGGACCGCCTAGCGAGGTCAATGAAGAGCCTCGCCCATCGAACACATGGGGGCAAAATAAATCCCCCCCTGGGGTGAAAACAGTGAATATGATCTACATCACGCATATCCCCAAGAGGGAGCGCAAACACACGCTAAGGGGCGTCTACGCCGTAGAGCCTGTCGCCCCTAAATTCAACCCGTAGTCGGCTTGTCCGATCACCTTCAATCATAGGGGCCACCCGACCAATATCCGTCAATGTGGTTCGGCAGCTCTGGTCCTTGATCCAATCATTGACGGATACCATCTCACTAGAGTCCTCATGGACGGCGGCAGTAGCCTTAACTTGATTTACAAGACACGGTCCACAAAATGGGTATTGACCCATCAAGAATCAAGTCTATTAACACCACCTTTAAAGGAGTGATACCCGGCATAGATGCCCGCTGCACGAGCTTAATAACATTGGAAGTAGTCTCCGGTTCACTAGATAACTTCCGAAGTGAAGACTTGATCTTCCACATCGTCCCCTTCCGCAGTGGTTATCATGCACTGCTCAGACGAACCGCCTTCCCTCGCTTCAATGTAGTCCCGCATTATGCTTACTTAAAGGTCAAAATTCCTGGACCTCATGGCGTTATCACAGTCAATGGAAACACGGACCGCTACCTCCGAACTGAGGAGCACACCACGGCCGTCGCGGCTGAAGTGCAGAGCGGCCTCCCCAAGCCGAACACCTCATAAGCCATCAAGCCGCTGGACACTGTTAAACGCGTCCAGTCTACTATGCATGATGACAGCTCGGTGACTCCAGAACTAGACTAGCAGTTTCACCTCCGTCACTTGCCACACACATATGCGGCATATGTACCATGTGTGCATAATTACGCACTCGAAATACCCTAGGGAACGATGGAGGCACAATACGTATAGGTCCATAGTGTGGCTCGACCCTATGTGATCTTGACCCTTTTCCTTTTGATTCTTTTTTCCATACAACAGGTTCGTTAAAACCTAGCTACTCCATGGTCGCGCAAGGACTCTTTCCAGACCCGTTTTCATATAAGCGACCGTGGACCGCTCCTCTCAAGGAATCTTTTCCACAAGGGCGAAAGCGATGCAGACGTGCGGCGAGGGCATTAATGAGATCTTCAAGACCACTCTTATTTTTTTAGGGCCCGCATACTGCTTTCCCTTGTGTCCAAATGTTGGCATATAAAATAGCCTTGGCACTACCTATAATAGGATGTCTTGACGAATCAAACAGATTATAATGAAAACAGTTTTTTACCAACCCTCGTTCGGTCTTGGTTTGTTTCATAATCTGCATTCCTCGTTTGTGCTCGGACTACCACATATATATTCTGGTACAGCTTCAATACCAGGTGCTCTACCCGGCCATACATATTTTCAAAAAAAGGAAGCCCGAATACTTTTAGAAGTACACTCCGGTGTCTCAAATATTGCATTATATGCATCGGCTCCGAATCATGTCTTTGGTCAATAGTTGGGTTGCCCGGCTCCTGTGGTTGCTACCTTATGTTCCGCTTGTTTGGCTAGGTGGTAAAGATAGAACTACTGCGATTGTGTTTCTGGCTCGTTCGGTCAAGCACCTCAGTAGAGAAAGCCGAAAACTGTGTCATGATACGGCGAGAGCTGGTCAGTGATTCGGCAACTCACCATAAATCTCTTGAGATTTCTTACGTACTATACGAAGGACTGACCTTCATCCAGTCATGCGTCTAGGGCATCCAAGTTCGGATAGCCGCACACGCACCAGGGGATAGTTCCTAGTCCCATGGTCAAACTCCTATGGCTAAGTGAGAACGATAAAGCCGCATAGTCTAATTGCCTAGTTCGCTGTGCAGACACCTCCTTTACAGACCAAGACGTTGGGTCAACACTACTGCAGGATGCTGCTAACACGACACTACGATCAGAGACCCTTCGACAAAACTGTGTGTGATGCAATAATCACAAACGGTGGTGTAAAAGAACCGTCAAAAAATGTGCAAAATGTTTGCGATGGCGGAGCCATCAAACATGGTTTAGGTTTAAGTTGCGTGAGCGATCCAGGGCATACGGTTTAGTCCAATGAACTATTTGCGATGAGGCGGAACAAAAGAAACTGGCAGACTAATGAAGTCATGTGCGATATAGAGCATATGGTTCACTCGGATAAACCGTTTGTGATTAGGCAACACAAAAGAAACGGTCAGCCAAATCAAGGTGTGTGTGATTGAGGACATACGCTTCGGAAGGATTAACTGTTTGCAATTAGGCAACAGAATAGAAACGGGTCAGCTAGATCAAAGTGTCTGCGATTGATGGCATACACTTCACATGAATGAACTGTTTGCGATTAGCCACAACAAACTGAAATAGTTAGATAGATCAACGTGTGTGTGTGCTAGATGGGCACACACATTCTAATTAGCGCGATGGTAATAATGAGCACGCACGGTTGTTGGAACAAGACGTGTGCTGACATTTCCTATTGCGGTGCACCCTATGGTGCAAACGCCATGTACGCGGCCGAGAAGGCGTACGTGCCCATGTTACGCCTTCCGAGAATAGTGCCGCACTTATAACCATTAGTAAATTTTGAGCATGCATCTCGTCACAATTTTTTTAGAAGAACGAGGAGGCCGCGTCCCGTCACATTCCAAATTGCAAACCTGTTCACACCGATCAAAACCTAAATGGTTTCGCACTTAGGAGCGTATTACTACTCGGTTGTAAATACTACTACTCCAAGATGACTGCACATTCCTCCTCAACTCCTCATCCACAAAAACAAACAAGTCATTCATCATCATTCCCTTGCGTCTGCCATGGCCAGCGTGAGTTTTGGGTCGAGAGATTGCCACCAAGGAGAGGCGAGCCTGGAATCAGAAGCACGAGAGATGTCCTACCTCACCGCGAAAGCAGCCAACATGTCCTGCCGCATGGCTGTAGCAGCACGGAGGTCCCGCCGCGCCACCTAAGCAGCACGGAGGTCCCGCCGCACCGTCGATGCAGCAGACTGGTCCGGCCGGACCGCGGAAGCAGAAGGGATGTCCCACCGCGCCGCGAATGCAGCAGAGATGTGCTCCCACGCCGCGACGGCCTAGTAAAATGTCTCGCCGGCATGCGAGGACTCTTACAAGCGCATGCGTGCCCTCGTCCTTAGGCAGATTTATCAGATCTCCGAGTGGGCGAGGTTGCAGGATGACCTGAAAGCCTCGTTTGAACAGTCTTCCAACGTCATCTGGCAACTAAATGAGAGCAATGCGAAGCTCCGGGCCGAGCGCGACCTGCTAACGGCGAAGATCGTTGGAAGTGCGGAGCAGCAGGAGCAGACCACTGCCTTGTTGAAGAGGACCAGCGTCATTGTCGAGAAACTTATGGACGAGAATGCCATGCTACGCATCGAGTGAGAAGGCTGGTGGAGGATTCCGTGGATGCTCTCAAGCAGCATCTTGAGGAAAAGAAAGAGCTCGTCGACGCTCGCCGCGGAGCCTAGTTCCCGCGGCCTGTAGCAATGCATCAAGAAAGTAGACATCAGCGAGCCAGATCATTGTCTTCCTTCTTCTTTTGCCCTTGTGTATTTCGGGCGTTGCCGCATGTGGCTTTTTTTAATTATGTTCCTAAATATGTAAGGCAATTATTATCCACTGCCATCATCCTTATATTCATCATGCTTTCCATAAGTCGCAGTCGATGCTATATAGGTCCGTCGGATCTTACATCAAGATCCATGCAAAACTTTCTTTTTAGATTTTAATTTTTCTCTCTTAAATCTCAGTCCAGTGAGACATATAGCCACGCCGTAGAACAGGTGCTTTAGTGCAATTAATGGAGACGTTGGGAGGGAGGTGCGCGGCGGGTAGAGCTCAAAGGGCTCTCCTCCCGATGAGCACGGGCAGGGGTCTGATCGCACGCCTCCCGTACTCAAATAGCTACCCCGCACGACACCTCCTAGCCAATAAAATAAGGGGACGTGTGGCCGCACGTAATTGGCAAGTAGAATATCCACAGTTTCACTAATACTTGTGTTTCTGATTTGTATCATGATAGCACTTGTTCCAAAATGACTTTGTTGATTGTTAATGTGTGCGCCTTTGCAAATCGGACAGAAAAATTACCACAACATGTTGGTGCCATGTCATGACACCATGCCAAGTTTCATGATTTTCAGGCATATTTTGGATTTACAGGAATTAAAAAACCAAGATTCTCAATCTTTCCGGGCGAGCCACGACGTCCAGATGTTTGAACTTCACTCCCATCTCTTGCATGGGACTTGGAAATTCACCCAAGGGCACACTTGTGATTTTTCAAACAACTTTGGTGCACTAGAGCGTGTGCTTGTAGTTCGAATTTTAATTATGCGCAGAAACTCAATTAATGTATAAAAAAGGGCAAACGAACCCTGAATAATTCCAAAATTTAGCACGATACTTCTATTTGGTCTAATCTGCCTATGTAAAAAAATAAAGGCGGGAGAAGGCAGTGTACGTATGTCATTCCGCACATGGAGGTGACAAGTCCTCTCTCGGAACCACGAGCCTTCTTGAGGGAAGCTCCAGTTTGCAAGAAGCTTACACCAAAGCTTGTCTCAATTAGGCCAAAAAAATTACCGCAGCATGTTGGTGCCATGTCATGAAACCATGCCAAGTTTCATGATTTTCAGGCGTGTTTTGGATTTACAGGAATTAAAAAACCAAAATTCTCAATCTTTCCGGCCGAGTCACGACGCCCAGATGTTTGAATTTCACTCCCATCTCTTGCATGGGACCTAGAAATTCACCCAAGGACACACATGTGATTTTTCAAACAACTTTGGTGCACTAGAGCCTATGCTTGTAGTTCAAATTTGAACTATGCACATTAAATGCGTGGAAACTCAATTGATGTACAAAAAGGGTCAAACGAACCTGGAATAATTCAAAATTTTAGCACGATACTTCTATTTGGTCTAATCTGCCTGTGTAAAAAAATTAAGGCGGGAGAAGGCAGTGTACGTATGTCGTTTCGCACACGGAGGTGACACGTCCCCTCTCGAAACCACAAGCCTTCTTGAGGGAAGCTCCGGTTTGCAAGAAGTTTATACCAAAGCTTGTCCCAATTCGGCCAAAAAAATTACCGCGGCATGTTGGTGCCATCTCATGACACCATGCCAACTTTCATGTTTTTCATGCGTGTTTTGGATTTACATGAATTAAAAAACCAAGTTTCCCAATTTTTCCGGCCGAGCCACGACGCCCAGATGTTTGAATTTCATTCCCATCTCTTGCATGGGACCTAGAAATTCACCCAAGGACACACATGTGATTTTTCAAACAACTTTGGTGCACTGGAGCCTGTGCTTGTAGTTCAAATTTGAATTATGCACATTAAATGCCCAAAAACTCAATTAAGGTATAAAAAGGGCCAAACGAACCCGAAATAATTCCAAAATTTAGCATGATGCTTCTATTTGGTCTAATTAGCCAGTGTACAAAACTTAAGGTAGGAGAAGGCGGTGTGCGTATGTCGTTTCGCACACGAAGGTGACACGTTCCCTCTCGAAACCATGAGCCTTCTTGAGGGAAGCTACGGTTTGCAAGAAGCTTACACCAAAGCTTGTCCCAATTCGGCCAAAAAAATTACCGCGGCATGTTGGTGCCATGTCATGACACCATGCCAAGTTTCATGATTTTCAGGCGTGTTTTGGATTTACAGGAATTAAAAAAGCAAGTTTCTCAATCTTTCCGGCCGAGCCACGACGCCCAGATGTTTGAATTTCACTCCCATATCTTGCATGGGACCTAAAAATTCATCCAAGGACACACGTATGATTTTTCAAACAACTTTCGTGCACTGGAGCCTGTGCTTGTATTTCAAATTTGAGTTATGCACATTAAATGCACAGAAACTCAATTAATGTACAAAAAGGCCAAACGAACCAGGAATAATTCCAAAAATTAGCATGATACTTCTATTTGGTCTAATCTGCATGTGTAAAAAATTAAGGCGGGAGAAGGCAGTTTACGTATGTCGTTTCACACACGGAGGTGACTCGTTCCCTCTTGGAACCACGAGCCTTCTTGATGGAAGCTCCAGTTTGCAAGAAACTTACACCAAAGCTTGTCCCTATTCGGCCAATAAATTTACCGTGGGATGTTGGTGCCATGTCATGACACCATGCCAAGTTTCATGATTTTCAGGCGTGTTTTGGATTTACAGGAATTAAAAAACCAAGTTTCTCAATCTTTTTGGCCGAGCTACGACGCCCAGATGTTTGAATTTTTATTCCCATTTCTTGCATGGGACCTATAAATTCACCCAAAGACACACATGTCATTTTTCAACAAATTTTGGTGCATTGGAGCATGTGCTTGTAGTTCAAATTTGAATTATGCACATTAAATGCCCCAAAACTCAATTAATGCATAAAAATGCCAAATGAACCCAAAATAATTCCAAATTTAAACACGACACTCATGTACTAGTTGCATGTTCACTGTATGTAAATGTTCTAGCAATTCAAACACCATCCTTTCCCTCCATAACACCATTTTGTCTGTCAAAACATAATGAAAAAAATCAAGTATACCACAAACAGTTTACTAGAAAGAATCGTGTGGGATGCGATATAAAATATCTTGGCGCACCGTCTTGTCTGGCTTACGCGGGAAGCTTCATCGTCTACATTCCACTGCCCCCGCTTGAACCACACTTGCGTGCAAGTTTCTCGTGGCACCGAGCGAAACTTTTTTGCCACCATGGAAATATCTATCTCCCTGCCCCCTCCCTCCTACCAAAAGCCACATTTCCACTATTCCTCCTTGCTTTCCAAGTTCAAACCTTCACTACTTCTTACTGGCAGCTCAGCCTCCTCGCCAGCGACCCTTCTTCTTGCAGCACCGCCTCCTCGCCAGCTATGCTTCTTCTTGCAGCACCGCCTCCTCCCGGCGACCCTTCTTCTTGCAGCACCGCCTCCTCGCCGGCGACCCTTCTTCTTGCTGCGTGGCCTCCTCGCCGCCGACCCTTCTTCTTGTTGCACGGCCTCGTCGATATGGTCAGGTAATCCACACCCCACCCACACCATCCTCCTCCTTTCTTGTCCCACATGCCCCGACCGATGGAGCGACACCTTCCACCGAAATCACTGCCTCCCTCCTCCAATTAAGCATCGCCCACAGCCATTTTACACGCAGTATAACATGGAGCTCAGTAGCATGCGGCCGCACGCGCGCACGAGGTCGCTATGGCTGCCATGTGTGTCGACACTAGATCTTGGAGGAGCACCTCGTCTTCGAGGCCACCATCGACACTGCCACACGGTTGTCTACTTTAAAATACAGTTCGTGATGTTTTCTCGAGGCCACTGCGAGTGCCTTCTAGTGATTTGTCCTCTGTAATGTTAATATGCAGTCTGATGTTCAGTTAATAGTTTGGTCCTCTAAAATGTAATGTTCACTTAACACTTTGGTCCAACAATTGCTACATTTCGTAGTACTATTCTCAAGCATTCTTTGTTTTGTTAACTATCTTAACTTCTAGTACATGTTTCTATTCTGCAATGTCGTGCTCAGTTAACTATGTTGGTTCATTTGGTCTGCTGTCCATTTGACTATTTGGTTCAGTTCTGCAATTTGATTTTCATTTGCCGTGGGTACAATTTTGTATTGTTATGCATGTGACACCAATCGAATTTGGCTGTACTCAATACATATTCTACTGATAGTATGGCAACTCTCAGTTAACGTGATCAAGATCTTCCTTATGTGTGTTGTAGGGAAACAATGGGAGACACTATGGTTTACCATTGAGGTTTGTTCAAGCAGGGTCCTTTGGCTAATAGCACATTATTGTGCAGTTGTAGGAATCATTCTAATACTTAGGTTTCTTACAATTTGTCTTGCACATGTAGGTCCTGCTGTCAGAGGCTTAGACCCACTGTTCGACCCATTTTGCATATGGGGAAATGAGATGTCCATGAATATCATTCACGTCAAGAAACTCAGAAAGATTGTTAGGATGAAGAAACTAGCGACGAATAACGGCAAGATCTTTGTTTGCACAATGAATAAGACATCAGTCAACTATAGCACAGTACCAACTCTTTTACCTTGTTTTACCCCTTGCGCCATTTCAAAATTTACAACAGCGATTTATGCATAGCTTTGTTTTTAGTACTTTTCAAAGCAGTTCACCGATGATTACCTCTCAAACCACCTGCATGGTCAAGAGGTGAGGAAGGTATTCATTCAACACCCATGGTACAATATTGAAGCCTTGGTGAAGAGGACGAAGGTTGGGCGGGCAATTATCCATAGCCACTGGCCTAAATTTGCAAGGACATTCAACATCACTCAAGGCTCCATATTTGCCTTCCGCTTCTGCAGTTTCCCAGATGAGATTCATCTGTCTATTTACCATGTATGATCCTACTTTCCAAAGGTTTTTGATCCTGCATGTGAAACTTGGTGCTGTTGTGTAATGGCGTAACTGAGTGCCGAAGCTATGTGATGTAATTCGATTATGAAATCCTGGTTGCTTTTATACGGATATGAAATATCTTGCGTGTTTTATAAGAAATATCAGTTTGATTAGTACATGGATTATCAATAATAGGCTAATTACCCTGCTTATTGGGGTTTTCTATTACAGACGGTTACTCAGACAGCACCGTGGGTGATGTACTCAAACAACCCGCACGGTTTCTAGAAAGTAGGTGTTCGATCAACTAACAATCACACACGGCTTCCAGCAGTGAACTATTTGCGTTAGGCCACCTTGCACAAATGTTTCCACACAAAGAACTGTGTGTGATATACATACGTACGGAAATGTTTTTTCTAGGATTCACCGTGTGGGATGAACATACCTACGGAAATGTTTTTCTAGATTTCACCGTGTGGGATGTACATACCTACGGAAATGATTTTTTGGGATTCACCATGTGGGATGTACATACCTACGCAAATGATTTCTGGGATTCACCATGTGGGATGTACATACCTACGGAAATGATTGGGTTTCGATGCCTCGCCCGATCGCACACGGCCCCAGCCTGGGTCCCAGGAGGGCCTATCCCCAAAGATTTCTGGGTCGTGTGGGAAGGACCCCCCTATCGCCCACACTCACTTGGAGACGGTTCCAAATGCCACCGCAGAAAGGGGTTAAAAACCGTTTGTTAGCACGTCGATGTACCAGTGCAAGTGTGGTTGTGCGCTATACTGAACTCCCCCGTAGATCCTACGTGGGGGCTGAAGCCGACGACTGCAAAAACTCTCAGGCATAACAACGTCCGCACAGGAGGAAAATAATTTCAGATAAAGGCATAAATATATTACAAAGCCTTGGTTCACAAAACAACACCTGGATAGCTCGGATACATTCATACAAACATGATATCCTTCGAGCATTGGCCCTCTATTATCCGGGCACGCTCCAAGACATTGTCAAAATACCGCTCTGGCTTGCGGTGGTCCTTGCCTTCGGGTGGGCCCTCGGTCGCCACGATGGTGGCCCTCATCTTCACCCATTGCATCTTGACGCGGACAAAGGCCATCCGTGCACCCTCGATGGACGCTGAGCGCTTGACGGCTTTAATTCAGGGCAACGATTTGGCAAGTCGCTTCACTAGGCCGAAGTAACTGCTAGGAATGGGTTCGTTTGGATAGAGCCGAACTATGACGTCCTTCATGGCCAAACCGGACATCCTATGCAGCTCTGCCAGCTGCATCATCTGGTTGTTCAGCAGCGCCGGACGCTTTCGCACCAGGTACTGTGACTAGATGAGCTTCTTCGTGGTGTTCCCCTCCTGGGCCCGAAATAATTGTGCGACGTCGGACGCACTCCTCGGAAGATCCGCAAAGGCGTCTGGAGAACTACATAGTTGAGTGAGCAAGGCATATTTCTGACTACCGAATTTACTCTGCAGAAGAAAGAGCTTACCAGCCACTATCTGTTCGACCTGCTTAATCTCCTCGCGAGCCGCCCAGGACTCGGTCCGCGCCTCCTTGGCCCCCTGGAGAGCCTTGGCGAGCTCGGCCGCTTGGGCCTTATTCTTCTCTTCCAAGGCCTCGCACTTGCCGGCGGCATCCTTGAGCTATTGCTCCACTTCGGTCACCCGCTCCTCATATCAACAACGGGCGACCTGCTCGGCCTTTAAATTCGCGGCCGCTTTGTCAGCGATCGCCTGGCTCACCCATGCTTGCTCCTCGTCTTGGGCAAGGGCGCTCTTCAGGGTCTCGACCTCGGACGCACTACCTGCAATAATGATCAGGGCAACACAGGAGCTTAGACTCTGCATTGGCATATTACTTCAGGTGTGTAAACAATTTTTCAAAACATACCTTGCGCCTCGTCGAACTGCTTGTTAATGCGGACGATATCATCATTGGCCATCTATAGCTTCCGCTTGAGTTCAGAAACCTCAGCGGCCTGGGCAGTCGTCGCCAATAGGGAAGCCTGTTTACCAATAGACTAGTACGTTACCTCCTGCGGTTATTATTCGATCCTCTGTTCCGCCATTTCTTAAAAAACCAAACAAAGTCTCAGGGGCTACTATCTACACACATGCATATTTTTTATATGAAAAGCGGCTAAGAAAATTACATCGCATACCTCGAAGCCTGTTAGCAGGCTGGTGAAGGCTTCGTTCAGCGCGCTCTTGGCGGACTGAACCTTCTCAACCACAGCACCCATCAGGGTGCGGTGCTCTCCACGATGGAAGCATGTTGCAATGCCTCCATCAGAGTGTTCGGCGCCTTCGGATTAGTGGAGGTCGCCGCCGGAGTTGGCGCTCCCCCCCCCCCTTTGAAGGGGGTTGCTCACTCGATTCCGGAGCCACATGGGTCTCCGGAATGGTGTTCCGCTGGGGGCCGTACAGGTCAGGGCCCCCGTCGTCAGTCTCCATGGGGGTTGTGTCGTGGTATTTCTCACGGGGTGCTTGCGAGTCGACAGATGCCACAAGGGCTTAGTGTGTGGGTAGGACTGCTGCTGATAGGACCGGGAGCGGGTATGCGAGTAGCACGCGCTGGTTTACCCAGGTTCGGGGCTCTCCGGAGAGATAATACCCCTACTCCTGCATGTCTGAGTATATCTGGTATATCTGGTACAGAGTCGCTCCTAGAGCTGTATCTCAGCCCAGTGCCGTAGGCATCTGGCTATATATATGCCTGTGTGAGGCGTGCTAGTCTCCGGCCATACTCATGGCCGTGAGCACATATGCTCATGTGCATGGATGGATGGAAATCTAGCTTGCTTGCTAGCTTGTGTGTGGCGTGAGTGGCCATCCTCCTGGATGGATGGATGTGTGGTGGTATATATAGTGTGGGCTAGCTTACTATGTAACCTAAGTGGGTGGTGGCGTTGGATGTAAGCTACCTTGGGTAGCTTACATGCCAAGCCAAGTAGGCATGGCTAGTGGCATGGCACATGCCATGCTTGTCCCCTGGGATACTTTATAAATCAGTACCCAGGGGACACGGTACACTGTAGATGATGGCACCGCGGTACGGTTGTCTCGTCGATGTCGGGTCGGGCTGCAGTCGGCAGCCGACCGGTTGGCGTAGTCGGCGGCCAGCAGTCGGCAGCCGGCCGGGTAGTGCAGTCGGACGGGGAGCCGGTAGGAGCGGCCGGGCAGTCGGACTGAGGGGCTTCGCTAGCCCCGATGTCTTGAAATATTATCTTGCCGTCTTCAAGGTATCCGTGTCCCATTACACCGACAGTAGCCCCCGAGCCTCCGGGCAACTTGGCAAAGTTGGGCGGAGGTTTTTTGGCAAATGTTCATGAAAATAATCATAAAAAGGACAGAGTTAGTCCGTGCAGATATATCAAATGCTTGCTTTTATCATTGCAAGTTTTTATGCGGAGGGTGCCGACTCGGTTTCGTCCGAGCCCCCTTAATCTTTTTCGTGTTCCCTCCACTTTTTGGCCCGGGCTCTTGCTTGCTGGACAGCCGCTCTGCGGTCTGTGGCTGAGAGTGGGCCGCGAAGTGGAGTGTATAGTATCAGAGTCTGGGAGCATATTCAACCGAGTAGATATTTGTAAAGGAAAACGATAGGGTCGCCCGAACGTTTTTCTTCCCGGACGTTTTTCGCGTGGGTGGCCTCCAGCGGTCACTCTTGCTAGTCGGCAGCCGCTCTGCGGTCTGTGACTAAGAGTGGGCCTTTGGTACCGCGCACGGTACTAAGCCGTCTGCGGGAACTAACGTCTCAGGCCAAGCGGCCAGCCCCCGGGCCAACTCTGGCTGGCCCCGGGGCAAACAGTGATGCTACTGTAATAAAATGCGGAGGCAGCCCCCGGGCAACGCTCGGGGTTATCCATGTTTGCGTAGTGCAAAAATATGTGGGTGAGGAGCTCACATTGTTTTTCGTGTAGTCGTGGTCGTCGAAGATAGCCGGCGCGACTCGGCGCTCGCGGAGTGCGCCGGCGCACCCGCTGGGTGTAGGGCCGACTGCTGAGCAGTCGAGCCGGATCTTCCGGCAGCTATTTTGTCTTCTTTCTCGCGGGGACGTGTCAGCGCACCCGCTGGGTGTAGCCCCCGAGATTCGGGCCGACTGCTGAGCAGTCGGGCCGGATCTTCCGGCAACTACCTTGCGTTCTTCTTCTCTCGCGGGGGCGCGTCAGCGCACCCGCTGGGTGTAGCCCCCGAGATTCGGGCCGACTGCTGGGCAGTCGGGCCGGATCTTCCGGCGACTACCTTGTCTTCTTCTTCTCTCGTGGGGGCGCGTCAGCGCACCCGCTGGGTATAGCCCCCGAGATTCGGGCCGACTGCTGAGCAGTCGGGCCGGATCTTCCGGCGACTACCTTGTCTTCTTCTTCTCTCGCGGGGGCGCGTCAGCGCACCCGCTGGGTGTAGCCCCCGAGATTCGGGCTGACTGCTGAGCAGTCGGGCCGGATCTTCCGGCAACTACCTTGTCTTCTCTCTCGCGGGGGCGCGTCAGCGCACCCGCTGGGTGTGTCGTCGGAGATAGGAGGCGGTCCAGCCGACTGGCATAGCCGGCAGCGAGGGTCACGACTGACCGTCCGAGTGGCGAAGCAGGCGGACGGGTCATTCGGACGGGTTTTTCTTTCTTCTCTGGAGCAAGCCGGCCTGACTTTTTCTCTAGCCGGCATCTCACACTCCTCTCTCTTTTTTTTTGCAAGCCGGCCGTGGGCACCCGGCCTTTTCTTGGACAGCCGGCTCCCTCTCTCTTCTTTTTTAAGTGGCCTTTTTCTTCTTTAGGCCACTTTCCTTCTCTGTTTCTTTGCATCGCCTCCAACCCGAAAGCAGGGCTGCCACAGACGAAGCGCGGCAGGGGACCCAGAGCCGGCCCGGGGCAGGCGGAGCCGGACCCGGCCAAGTGCGTGTTGGGGAACGCAGTAATTTCAAAAAATTTCCTACGCACACGCAAGATCATGGTGATGCATAGCAACGAGAGGGGAGAGTGTTGTCTACGTACCAACGCAGACCGACTGCGGAAGCGATCACAAAACGTAGAGGAAGTAGTCGTACGTCTTCTTCCCGATCCGACCGATCCAAGCACCGTTACTCCGGCACCTCCGAGTTCTTAGCACACGTTCAGCTCGATGACGTTCCTCGGGCTCCGATCCAGCAAAGCGTCGAGGAAGAGTTCCGTCAGCACGACGGCGTGGTGACGATCTTGATGTACTACCGACGCAGGGCTTCGCCTAAGCACTGTAACGGTATGATCGAGGTGGAATTTGGTGGCAGGGGGCACCGCACACGGCTAAGGAACGATCTCAAGGATCAAGTTGTGTGTCTTGGGGTGCCCCCTGCCCCCGTATATAAAGGCCAGGGGCAGGGGGTTCGGCCGGCTAGGAGGGAGGCGCAGGGAGGAGTCCTACTCCCACCGGGAGTAGGACTCCTCCCCTCCAATCCTATTCCAACTAGGACTCTTGGGGGGAAGGAGAAAGAGGGGGCCGGCCCACCTCTCCTAGTCCTATTAGGACTTGGGAAAGGGGGGGCGCCGGCTAGGCTTGTGGGCTGCCTCTTCTCTCTTTTCCACTAAGGCCCAATAGGCCCATTTGCCTCCCGGGGGGTTCCGGTAACCCTCCCGGTAATCCGGAAAAATCCCGATTTCACCCGGAACGCTTCCGGTGCCCAAACATAGGCTTCCAATATATCAATCTTTACGTCTCGACCATTTCGAGACTCCTCATCATGTCCGTGATCTCATCCGGGACTCCGAACAACCTTCGGTACATCAAAATGCATAAACTCATAATAACTGTCATCGTAACGTTAAGCGTGCGGACCCTACGGTTCGAGAACAATGTAGACATGACCGAGACACGTCTCCGGTCAATAACCAATAGCGGGACCTGGATGCCCATATTGGCTCCTACATATTCTACGAAGATCTTTATCGGTCAGACCGCATAACAACATACGTTGTTCCCTTTGTCATCGGTATGTTACTTGCCCGAGATTCGATCGTCGGTATCCAATACCTAGTTCAATCTCGTTACCGGCAAGTCTCTTTACTCATTCTGTAATACATCATCTCACAACTAACATATTAGTTGCAGTGCTTGCAAGGCTTATGTGATGTGTATTACCGAGAGGGCCCAGAGATACCTCTCCGACAATCGGAGTGACAAACCCTAATCTCGAAATACGCCAACCCAACATCTACCATTGGAGACACCTGTAGTACTCCTTTATAATCACCCAGTTACGTTGTGACGTTTGGTAGTACCCAAAGTGTTCCTCCGGTAAACGGGAGTTGCATAATCTCATAGTTATAGGAACATGTATAAGTCATGAAGAAAGCAATAGCAACATACTAAACGATCGGGTGCTAAGCTAATGGAATGGGTCATGTCAATCAGATCATTCAACTAATGATGTGACCTCGTTAATCAAATAACAACTCTTTGTTCATGGTTAGGAAACATAACGATCTTTGATTAACGAGCTAGTCTAGTAGAGGCATACTAGTGACACTCTGTTGGTCTATATATTCACACATGTATTATGTTTCCGGTTAATACAATTCTAGCATGAATAATAAACATTTATCATGATATAAGGAAATAAATAATAACTTTATTATTGCCTCTAGGGCATATTTCCTTCAGTCTCCCACTTGCACTAGAGTCAATAATCTAGATTACATAGTAATGATTCTAACACCCATGGAGCCTTGGTGCTGATCATGTTTTGCTCGTGGAAGAGGCTTAGTCAACGGGTCTGCAACATTCAGATCTGTATGTATCTTGCAAATCTCTATGTCTCCCACCTGGACTAAATCCCGGATGGAGTTGAAGCGTCTCTTGATGTGTTTGGTTCTTTTGTGAAATCTGGATTCCTTTGCCAAGGCAATTGCACCAGTATTGTCACAGAAGATTTTCATTGGACCCGATGCACTAGGTACGACACCTAGATCGGATATGAACTCCTTCATCCAGACTCCTTCGTTCGCTGCTTCCGAAGCAGCTATGTACTCCACTTCACATGTAGATCCTGCTACGACGCTTTGTTTAGAACTGCACCAACTGACAGCTCCACCGTTTAAAGTAAACACGTATCCGGTTTGCGATTTAAAATCGTCCGGATCAGTGTCAAAGCTTGCATCAACGTAACCTCTTACGGTGAGTTCTTTGTCACCTCCATATACGAGAAACATATCCTTAGTCCTTTTCAGGTATTTCAGGATGTTCTTGACCGCTGTCCAGTGATCCACTCCTGGATTACTTTGGTACCTCCCTGCTAAACTTATAGCAAGGCACACATCAGGTCTGGTACACAGCATTGCATACATGATAGAGCCTATGGCTGAAGCATAGGGAACATCTTTCATTTTCTCTCTATCTTCTGCATTGGTCGGGCATTGAGTCTGGCTCAACTTCACACCTTGTAACACAGGCAAGAACCCTTTCTTTGCTTGATCCATTTTGAACTTCTTCAAAATCTTGTCAAGGTATGTGCTTTGTGAAAGTCCAATTAAGCGTTTTGATCTATCTCTATAGATCTTTATGCCTAATATGTAAGCAGCTTCCCCGAGGTCTTTCATCGAAAAACTTTTATTCAAGTATCCCTTTATGCTATCCAGAAATTCTATATCATTTCCAATCAGTAATATGTCATCCACATATAATATCAGAAATGCTACAGAGCTCCCACTCACTTTCTTGTAAATACAGGCTTCTCCAAAAGTCTGTATAAATCCAAATGCCTTGATCACACTATCAAAGCGTTTATTCCAACTCCGAGATGCTTGCACCAGTCCATAAATGGATCGCTGGAGTTTGCACACTTTGTTAGCTTCCTTTGGATCGACAAAACCTTCAGGTTGCATCATATACAACTCTTCTTCCAGAAATCCATTCAGGAATGCGGTTTTTACATCCATTTGCCAAATTTCATAATCATAAAATGCGGCAATTGCTAACATGATTCTGACAGACTTAAGCATCGCTACGGTGAGAAAGTCTCATCGTAGTCAACTCCTTGAACTTGTCGAAAATCTTTTGCGACAAGTCAAGCTTTGTAGACAGTAACATTACCATCAGCGTCAGTCTTTTTCTTAAAGATCCATTTATTCTCAATTGCTTGTCGATCATCGGGCAAGTCAACCAAAGTCCATACTTTGTTCTCATACATGGATCCCATCTCAGATTTCATGGCTTCAAGCCACTTTGCGGAATCTGGGCTCACCATCGCTTCTTCATAGTTCGTAGGTTCATCATGATCTAGTAGCATGATTTCCAGAACAGGATTACCGTACCACTATGGTGCGGATCTTACTCTGGTTGATCTACGAGGTACAGTAGTATCTTGATCTAAAGTTTCATGATCATTATCATTAACTTCCTCTCTTATTGGTGTAGGTCTCACAGAAACAGTTTTCTGTGATGTACTATTTCCCAATAATGGAGTAGGTACAGTTACCTCGTCAAGTTCTACTTTCCTCCCACTCACTTCTTTCGAGAGAAACTCCTTCTCAAGAAAGTTTCCGAATTTAGCAACAAAAGTCTTGCCTTCGGATCTGTGATAGAAGGTGTATCCAATAGTTTCCTTTGGATATCCTATGAAGACACACTTCTCCGATTTGGGTTCGAGCTTATCAGGTTGAAGCTTTTTCACATAAGCATCGCAGCCCCAAACTTTAAGAAACGACAACTTTGGTTTCTTGCCAAACCACAGTTCATAAGGCGTCGTCTCAACGGATTTAGATGGTGCCCTATTTAACGTGAATGCGGCCGTCTCTAAAGCATAACCCCAAAATGATAGCGGTAAATCAGTAAGAGACATCATAGATCGCACCATATCTAGTAAAGTACGATTACGACGTTCGGACACACCATTACGTTGTGGTGTTCCGGGTGGCGTGAGTTGCGAAACTATTCCACAATTTTTCAAATGTACACCAAACTCGTAACTCAAATATTCTCCTCCACGATCAGATCGTAGAAACTTTATTTTCTTGTTACGATGATTTTCAACTTCACTCTGAAATTCCTTGAACTTTTCAAATGTTTCAGACTTATGTTTCATTAAGTAGATATACCCATATCTGCTTAAATCATCTGTGAAGGTGAGAAAATAACGATATCCGCCACGAGCCTCAATATTCATTGGACCACATACATCGGTATGTATGATTTCCAATAAATCTGTTGCTCTCTCCATAGTACCGGAGAACGGTGTTTTAGTCATCTTGCCCATGAGGCACGGTTCGCAAGTACCAAGTGATTCATTATCAAGTGGTTCCAAAAGCCCATCAGTATGGAGTTTCTTCATGCGCTTTGCACCGATATGACCTAAACGGCAGTGCCACAAATAAGTTGCACTATCATTATCAACTCTGCATCTTTTGGCTTCAACATTATGAATATGTGTATTACTACTATCGAGATTCAATAAGAATAGACCACTTTTCAAGGGTGCATGACCATAAAAGATATTACTCAAATAAATAGAACAACCATTATTCTCTGATTTAAATGAATAACCATCTCGCATCAAACAAGATCCAGATATAATGTTCATGCTCAACGCTGGCACCAAATAACAATTATTTAGGTCTAATATTAATCCCGAAGGTAGATGTAGAGGTAGCGTGCCGACTGCGATCACATCGACTTTGGAACCGTTTCCCATGCGCATCGTCACCTCGTCCTTTGCTAGTGTCCGCTTATTCTGTATTCCCTGTTTTGAGTTGCAAATATTAGCAACAGAACCAGTATCAAATACCCAGGTGCTACTGCGAGCATTAGTAAGGTACACATCAATAACATGTATATCACATATACCTTTGTTCACTTTGCCATCCTTCTTATCCGCCAAATACTTGGGGCAGTCCCGCTTCCAGTGACCAGTCTGCTTGCAGTAGAAGCACTCAGTTTCAGGCTTAGGTCCAGACTTGGGTTTCTTCTCTTGAGTAGCAACTTGCTTGCCGTTCTTCTTGAAGTTCCCCTTCTTCTTCCCTTTGCCCTTTTTCTTGAAACTCGTGGTTTTGTTAACCATCAACACTTGATGCTCCTTCTTGATTTCTACCTCCGCAGCTTTCAGCATTGCGAAGAGCTCGGGAATAGTCTTGTTCATCCCTTGCATATTATAGTTCATCAGAAAGCTCTTGTAGCTTGGTGGCAGTGATTGGAGAATTCTGTCAATGACGCAATCATCCGGAAGTGTAACTCCCAATTGAATCAAGTGATTATTATACCCAGACATTTTGAGTATATGCTCACTGACAGAACTGTTCTCCTCCATCTTGCAGCTATAGAACTTATTGGAGACTTCATATCTCTCAATCCGGGCATTTGCTTGAAATATTAACTTCAACTCCTGGAACATCTCATATGCTCCATGACGTTCAAAACGTCGTTGAAGTCCCGGTTCTAAGCCATAAAGCATGGCACACTGAACTATTGAGTAGTCATTAGCTTTGCTCTGCCAGACGTTCATAACTTCTGGTGTTGCTCTTGCAGCAGGCCTGGCACTCAGCGGTGCTTCCAGGACGTAATTCTTCTGTGCAGCAATGAGGATAATCCTCAGGTTACGGACCCAGTCCGTGTAATTGCTACCATCATCTTTCAACTTTGCTTTCTCAAGGAACGCATTAAAATTCAACGGAACAACAGCACGAGCCATCTATCTACAATCAACATAAACAAGCAAGATACTATCAGGTACTAAGTTCATGATAATTTTAAGTTCAATTAATTTACTTAAGAACTCCCACTTAGATAGACATCCCTCTAATCTTCTAAGTGATCACGTGATCCAAATCAACTAAACCATAACCGATCATCACGTGAGATGGAGTAGTTTTCAATGGTGAACATCAATATGTTGATCATATCTACTATATGATTCACGCTCGACCTTTCGGTCTCCGTGTTCCGTGGCCATATCTGTATATGCTTGGCTCGTCAAGTATAACCTGAGTATTCCGCGTGTGCAACTGTTTTGCACCCGTTGTATTTGAACGTAGAGCCTATCACACCCGATCATCACGTGGTGTCTCAGCACGAAGAACTTTTGCAACGGTGCATACTCAGGGAGAACACTTCTTGATAATTTAGTGAGAGATCATCTTATAATGCTACCGTCAATCAAAGCAAGATAAGATGCATAAAAGGATAAACATCACATGCAATCAATATAAGTGATATGATATGGCCATCATCATCTTGTGCTTTGTGATCTCCATCTCCGAAGCACCGTCATGATCACCATCATCACCGGCGCGACACCTTGATCTCCATCGTAGCGTCGTTGTCGTCTCACCAATCTTATGCTTCCACGACTATCACTACCGCTTAGCAATAAAGTAAAGCATTACATCGCGATTGCATTGCATACAATAAAGCGACAACCATATGGCTCCTGCCAGTTGCCGATAACTCGGTTACAAAACATGATCATCTCATACAATAAAATCAGCATCATGCCTTGACCATATCACATCACAACATGCCCTGCAAAAACAAGTTAGACGTCCTCTACTTTGTTGTTGCAAGTTTTACGTGGCTGCTACGGGCTTAAGTAAGAACTCATCTCACCTACGCATCAAAACCACAACGATAGTTTGTCAAATAGACTCCGTTTTAACCTTCTCAAGGACCGGGCGTAGTCACACTTGGTTCAACTAAAGTTGGAGAGACAGTCTTCCGCAAGCCATCTATGTGCAAAGCACGTCGAGGGAACCGGTCTCGCGTAAGAGTACGCGTAAGGTTGGTCCGGATCGTCTCAACCAACAATACCGCCGAACCAAAGTATGACATGCTGGTAGGCAGTATGACTTGTATCGCCCACAACTCACTTGTGTTCTACTCGTGCATATAACATCAAACCATAAAACCTAGGCTCGGATGCCACTGTTGGGGAACGCAGTAATTTCGAAAATTTTCCTATGCACACGCAAGATCATGGTGATGCACAGCAACGAGAGGGGAGAGTGTTGTCTATGTACCAACGCAGACCGATTGCGGAAGCGATCACAAAACGTAGAGGAAGTAGTCGTACGTCTTCTTCCCGATCCGACCGATCCAAGCACCGTTACTCCGGCACCTCCGAGTTCTTAGCACACGTTCAGCTCGATGACGTTCCTCGGGCTCCGATCCAGCAAAGCGTCGAGGAAGAGTTCCGTCAGCACGACGGCGTGGTGCCGATCTTGATGTACTACCGACGCAGGGCTTCGCCTAAGCACTGTAATGGTATGATCGAGGTGGAATTTGGTGGCAGGGGGCACCGCACACGGCTAAGAAACGATCTCAAGGATCAAGTTGTGTGTCTTGGGGTGCCCCCTGCCCCCGTATATAAAGGCCAGGGGCAGGGGGTTCGGCCGGCTAGGAGGGAGGCGCAGGGAGGAGTCCTACTCCCACCGGGAGTAGGACTCCTCCCCTCCAATCCTATTCCAACTAGGACTCTTGGGGGGAAGGAGAAAGAGGGGGGCGGCCCACCTCTCCTAGTCCTATTAGGACTTGGGAAAGGGGGGGCGCCGGCTAGGCTTGTGGGCTGCCTCTTCTCTCTTTTCCACTAAGGCCCAATAGGCCCATTTGCCTCCCGGGGGGTTCCGGTAACCCTCCCGGTAATCCGGAAAAATCCCGATTTCACCCGGAACGCTTCCGGTGCCCAAACATAGGCTTCCAATATATCAATCTTTACGTCTCGACCATTTCGAGACTCCTCGTCATGTCCGTGATCTCATCCGGGACTCCGAACAACCTTCGGTACATCAAAATGCATAAACTCATAATAACTGTCATCGTAACGTTAAGCGTGCGGACCCTACGGTTCGAGAACAATGTAGACATGACCGAGACACGTCTCCGGTCAATAACCAATAGCGGGACCTGGATGCCCATATTGGCTCCTACATATTCTACGAAGATCTTTATCGGTCAGACCGCATAACAACATACGTTGTTCCCTTTGTCATCGGTATGTTACTTGCCCGAGATTCGATCGTCGGTATCCAATACCTAGTTCAATCTCGTTACCGGTAAGTCTCTTTACTCGTTCTGTAATACATCATCTCACAACTAACATATTAGTTGCAGTTCTTGCAAGGCTTATGTGATGTGTATTACCGAGAGGGCCCAGAGATACCTCTCCGACAATCGGAGTGACAAACCCTAATCTCGAAATACGCCAACCCAACATCTACCATTGGAGACACCTGTAGTACTCCTTTATAATCACCCAGTTACGTTGTGACGTTTGGTAGTACCCAAAGTGTTCCTCCGGTAAACGGGAGTTGCATAATCTCATAGTTATAGGAACATGTATAAGTCATGAAGAAAGCAATAGCAACATACTAAACGATCGGGTGCTAAGCTAATGGAATGGGTCATGTCAATCAGATCATTCAACTAATGATGTGACCTCGTTAATCAAATAACAACTCTTTGTTCATGGTTAGGAAACATAACCATCATTGATTAACGAGCTAGTCTAGTAGAGGCAAACTAGTGACACTCTGTTGGTCTATGTATTCACACATGTATTATGTTTCCGGTTAATACAATTCTAGCATGAATAATAAACATTTATCATGATATAAGGAAATAAATAATAACTTTATTATTGCCTCTAGGACATATTTCCTTCAGTGCGGGCGCGACCCGGCGCCGGCCTGGGGCGTGCGAAGCCGGACCCGGCCATGCGCGGGGCGGCGTCGGGGACCCGGGCGAGCCGGCGGAGCCGGCCGGGATGCGAAGGGCCGACGGGGCTGCGCAGCGACAACGCCAGGGGAGCCGGCCAGGAGCGCGCGAAGCCGGCACGGGGGCGAAGTCGGCGGCTTTAGCGGGGGGCGGACGAGGGAGTCGGCGCGGAGCCGGACGGGCCGGAGTAGGCCGGGCGCGGAAGGCGGCAGCGGCCAGCGCCGGGAGCCGGCGGGCGATGCCAGCAGGCGTGGAGGAGGCCGAAGGCAGGGGCGAGGCGGCCGCGGGAGTCCGGCAGGCGTGGAGGCTGGAGGCCCGTGGTGAGTCGGGGCGCATGCGGACGCGGGAGCCGCCGGGCGGGGCGAGGTGGAGGCACGCGGCGACGGGGCGATGGAGGAGCCGGGCAGCGCGCGGAGGCGAGCTCGGCAGCAGCGGGGCGGCCGGGGGGAGCCGGCGCGGGGGAGAAGTCGGCCAGGCATGGGCGAGGCGGAGCGGTCGCAGCCGGCCAGCCGGCGCGGAGCAGGCGGCGCGCGCGGACGCGGCCGGGGGGAGCCGGCGCGGGAGCGAAGCCGGCAGGCGGGCGCAGGAGGAGCAGTCGGCGTGGCGCAGCCGTCATCCCGCCCGCGGCAGGCGGCGACGCAGGAGCCGGCGCGGGGCGCAGGCGTTACGGCAGCCGGCCACGGAAGACGGCACCGTGGAAGCCGGCAGGGGCAGCAGCCGGCGCGGGCGGCGGGCGGAGCAGCCGGCCGAGGCGGCGCGAGGCGGCCCGCCCAACCACAGCCGCGGAGCGGAGCCGCGCGCGCGATGCAGAGGGCGGGACGGAGCCGACGCGCACGGAGCGGCCGGGCGGCGGCCGAGCCAGCCGGGCGCGTGGGAGCCGGCGAGGCGGAAACGACGCCGCACGCGGAGGCCGATTGGCGGGGCGAAGCCGGCGCGAGCCAATTCGGCGGGCAGAGCAGGCGGCGATGCGCGAAGCCGGGCACGCAGCAGCCAGCACGCGGGATGTTTGGAGCTGGACGAAGGCGGTGACGGGCGCAGAGGCCGCGGCGAAGTTGGCGGGCGGCGAAGCCGGCCGCCCGTCTGGGGAGTCGGCCACGGGCGCCTGGAGGCGCGAGGTGGGGCGAAGCCGCATGGAGGGACATGGAGCAGTCGCAGCCGGCGCACGCGCACGCGGCCGGGCCGACCACGGCCGCGAGTGCGAGCCGACGCTGGAACGCGGCAGGCGGGAGCCGGGGCGCCGCAGAGGAGAACGGCGAGAGCCGGCCCGGCCGGCCGGGTGGTGGGCGGAGCAGAAGCCGTCGCGGGGCCGGCGGGCTCGGGCGAAGCCGGAGCGAGACGCACGGCGGCGGGCCGGCGGCCAAGCGCAGTGGAGCCAACCGGAGCAGGCGAAGCCGGCCGGAGCGGCGCGCGGCCGAACCAGCACCGACCCGGGCGGCGTGAGGTCGAACGCGGGCGCGGCAAACAGCCGTGGGCGGGCGCAACACAGACAGAGATGCGGAGGAGAGCAGAGGCGTGCTAGTGGAGATGCGAGCGGCGCGCAGATGGCCACGGCCGACCGAAACAAAGCCCCGCGCGCGGCGCGCGCGCGGACGGACTGCCGGCGTCGCAACGGTGGTGGTGGATAAGGCGAGGTCGACGGCGAGGACGCGCCGCCGTGGTGAAGACGAAGAGGCCGACGGCGAGGACGCGCCACCCCTCGCGGCCGCTCCGGGGGCGGGTCGATGTCGAGCCCCCGAGCGCTACCAGAGAGACGGCGCGGCGGAGGCGAAAGTAGTCCCACCCGGACAGCGAAACCAGCTGCAGCGCGGTAGCATAGTACCGCCCTGCGGTGGGCGCCAACTGTTGTGGTATTTCTCACGGGGTGCTTGCGAGTCGACAGATGCCACAAGGGCTTAGTGTGTGGGTAGGACTGCTGCTGATAGGACCGGGAGCGGGTATGCGAGTAGCACGCGGTGGTTTACCCAGGTTCGGGGCTCTCCGGAGAGATAATACCCCTACTCCTGCATGTTTGAGTATATCTGGTATATCTGGTACAGAGTCGCTCCTAGAGCTGTATCTCAGCCCAGTGCCGTAGGCATCTGGCTGTATATATGCCTGTGTGAGGCGTGCTAGTCTCTGGCCATACTCATGGCCGTGAGAACATATGCTCATGTGCATGGATGGATGGAAAGCTAGCTTGCCTGCTAGCTTGTGTGTGGCGTGAGTGGCCATCCTCCTGGATGGATGGATGTGTGGTGGTATATATAGTGTGGGCTAGCTTACTATGTAAGCTAAGTGGGTGGTGGCGTTGGATGTAAGCTACCTTGGGTAGCTTACATGCCAAGCCAAGTAGGCATGGCTAGTGGCATGGCACATGCCATGCTTGTCCCCTGGGATACTTTATAAATTAGTACCTAGGGGATACAGTACACTGTAGATGATGTCGCCGCGGTACGGTTGTCTCGTTGATGTCGGGTCGGGCTGCAGTCGGCAGCCGACCGGTTGGCGTAGTCGGCGGCCAGCAGTCGGCAGCCGGCCGGGTAGTGCAGTCGGATGGGGAGCCGGCAGGAGCGGCCGGGCAGTCGGACTGAGGGGCTTCGCTAGCCCCGATGTCTTGAAATATTATCTCGCCGTCTTCGGGGTATCCGTGTCCCATTACACCGACAGGTTGTGCCCCCATGTTCTGGCAGCCTAGGCATTACCCTCTAGCGCCGTCTTGGTGGCCTCCCGCACCTCTCCATGGCCCGGAGAGGTCCTTTGGGATAACACCTCGGTTTCATCCGCGGCAGGTAGCGGGGAGGCTCGTGGAGGCGTCTCGCTCTCCACCATCTCCAGCACCAGGGAGTTCCCCGAAGATGATGATAGTTGGGGGAGTTCACGGGCCGGACTGAAACACGCAATATAATATGTTATCCTACAATCATAAAAGACCAGATATACATAAAGTATCTTGGATACCCACGATGCGGTCTGGGGCTTCACCCAGGGGCGCCGCTCAGGGATGACTTCAGCATCCGAATCAGAGCCGTCCGAGAGGGATATTTTCCCTCTCTTGGATGGCCCTGCCTCTGGGTCTACGGAGGCCGCCCTCTTCTTTTTCCTCCCCTTAAGGGGAGAATCGCTCTCTCCCTCCTCCCCCTCTTCGTCTTCATCTCCCTCATGGAAGGAGGGAGCTTCGGTCTCTCCGGACACAGCGTCTGAAGTACCTTTACGGCAGAGGCCAACTTTGGCATCCTTGCTCTTCTTCTTGGCCTTCTTCTCCGATGCCTGATACGGCGTCCGGACCAGCATCCTTGTTAGCAGGGGATTGGCTGGATCTTCGGGTAGTGGAGCCGGACACTTGTCTACTCCGCCTTCTTTGTCTAGCCATGATTGAAGGATGGAAGGCTCAGCATACCTTTTGATTTACGAACTAAAGTTATGTTCGGAAACTCAATGCTTACCGGGGGGCCAGATGCGTGCTATTGAGGCCGATGTCGTCGGTCGTCTCCTGCCACGTCTTATGGGCCTTGAAGAGCAGCTTCCAGATCTCTTTGTGTGTTGTGCCGAAGAATCACTACAGGGTCTGCGGCCCTTCCGAATTGAACTCCCACATGTGGAGAGGCCGGCGCTGGCAGGGGAGGATCCAGCGGAAAAGCATCACCTGAATCACATGGGTGAGACTGGTGTTCTTCTCTATCATATTTTTGATGTGCTTTTGCAGCACCATCACTTCGTCGGATGACGCCCAATCCAAACCCTTGTTGATCCACGACACGAGCCGCATTGGGGTCCGGATTTAAACTCAGGAGTGGCTGCCCATGTGGCGCCACGGGGTTCGGCGATGTAGAACCACTCCTGTTGCCATATCCTGACAATCTCCATGAAGGCCCCTTTGGGCCAGGTGATGTTAGGGAGCTTGCTCACCATGGCGCCGCCGTAGTCCGTGTGTTGCCCGTCGACCACCTTCGGTTTCACATTGAAGACCTTAAGCCATAGGCCGAAGTGGGGGGATGTGGAGGAGCACCTCGCACATGATGATAAACGCCGAGATGTGGAGGAAGGAATTTGGGGCTAGATCATGGAAATCTAGCCCGTAATAGAATATGAGGCCTCGGACAAAAGGGTGGACTAGAAACCCTAGTCCGCGGAGGAAGTGGGGGATAAACACCACTCTCTTGCCGGCCTCCGGAGTAGGGATGACCTGTTTTTTGGCAGGGAGCATGTGCGCGATACTCGCAGCTAGGTACCCCGCTTCCCGAAGTTCCTTGGTGTCCTTCTCCGTAACAGAGGAGGTCATCCACTTGCCCTCCGAGCCGGATTAGGCCATGGCTGGAGAGGTTGGGCAGTGGGAAAGATCGAAGCTTGGGCGCTGGAGCTCGAGGCTGGGAAGGCAGAGGGAGGAAGAAGGCGTCAGACAAAAAGAAGGGGTCTTTACTCGCTTATATAGGCAGTGAATATCAAACGCCCCCTTCAAGCCTTAAAATTCGCATGTTCCCAAGGGGTCATGCGAATGGCAGAGGGAGGAAGAAGGCGTCAGACAAAAATAAGGAGTCTTTACCCGCTTATATAGGCAGTTAATATCAAACGCCCCCCTCAAGCCTTAAAATTCGCCCGTTCCCAAGGGGTCATGCGAATGGCACGGTTGGATTACCTAAAACCGTATTGATGAGAATCCCGCAATAAGGGGACACGATCTCTGCTTTGACAAGACGTGTTAGTAGAGGTTGCGCCTCGAAACATGAAGCGGGAGGCAAAAAACAGTTTGAAATGATAAAGAGGCCAGACATAATGTTTCGCCGAAAGAGTTGTCGGTAGATAGACTATATTTTGATTAAGTATCTTGCCTTCGTGGTTAAGGGTTGTGGCCGTTATAAAGAGCCGGATACAGATCTCTTATTCAGAAGAGTGCTTTGAAGTATTCGGAGGAGGAACCCGCCTTGCAATGTCGAAGACAATCTGCATGCCGAACACATCGACATCGAAAGACTGGTTCAGGGGCTACTGAGGGAGTCCTGGATTATGGGGTCCTCGGGTGTCTGGGCTATGTGACATGGGCCGGACTGATGGGCCGTGAAGATACAAGGTAGTAGGCCTTCCCCCATGTCCAAATGGGACTCTCCTTTGCGTGGATGGCGCGATTGGCCTCCGGGTGTGTACTTTCCTTTCTTTGTAAACCAACCATGTACAACCCTAGGCCCCTCTGGTGTCTATATAAACCGGAGGGTTTAGTCCGTAGAGGCTATCAGAATTCATATAGGCTAGACATCTAGGGTTTAGCCATTACGATCTCAAGGTAGATCAACTCTTGTAACCCCTATACTCATCAAGATCAATCAAGCAGGAAGTAGGCTATTACCTCCATTAAGAGGGCCCGAACCTGGGTAAACATCGTGTCCCCTTTGTCTCCTATTACCTTCGATCCTTAGAAGCACAGTTCGGGACCCCCTACCCGAGATCGGCCGGTTTTCACACCCATAGCCGCAATAAGCCCTTCGAATGATACAGCAATAACTTTTACCGCCGATGACAAATCAAGGGCCAGATCAGTCTGAGCACCTGCCGCCTTGGTCTTAAATCCAATTGTGGATGGCTTTCGACTCTCCAAGGTGCTCATGGACGGCGGCAACGGACTGAACCTCATCTATGAGGACACGCTCAATAAAATGCAAATGGACAAGAGTCGGAACGAGCAAAGCGGCACCACCTTTCGAGGAATTATCCCCAGTCAAGAAGCACGATGCTTAGGGAAAATTAAACTTGATGTAGTATTCGACATGCCGGAAAACTACAGGTCCAAAGAGTTGCTCTTCCACGTGGCACCTTTCAATAGCACATATCACGCACTGTTGGGGCGGGATGCCTTCACACGCTTTCAAGACACACCCCATTACGGGTACATGAAGCTCAAAATGCCAGGGCCCGACGGAGTTATCACAATTACCAGTGATCCGGTCATAGCACTCCGCACAGAAAACAAAACTGCATCCTTGGCCCTTGAGGTACTATCTAAGGCCCTCGCGGCCGAGGAGTTAACCACTCTACGTTCCACAGTGGACAAAGATGATGTGATCCTCGATAAGAGGCCCAAGTCCACTTCTTTCAAACCAGCAGACGGAATAGTTAAATTTCAAGTGCACCCAACGAATCCTAACAAGACAGCCTCCATCGGAGCACAACTGGATCCGGTGGTCGACTTTGCCTTGTGGGTGTTCCTGCGCGAAAATTGGGACATCTTTGCCTGGAATCCTTCAGATATGCCAGGAATCCCATGCAGATTGGCCGAACACAGCCTCAACATAATAATGGGGTTCAAACCAGTCAAGCAAATGCTGCAACAATTTTCCGAACCCAAACGACAAGCCATGTGGGAGGAGCTAGCCAAGCTACTTGAAGTCGGGTTCATTAGAGAGATCAAACACCCAGACTACTTGGCTAACCTAGTCATGGTGCCAAAGAAGGATAAGTCTTGGTGCCTTTGTGTCGATTTCAAAGACCTCAATAAAGCTTGCCCTAAGGACCCCTTCCCACTGCCCGCATCGACCAAATCATTGACGCAACCGCAGGACATGACTCACTGTGTTTCCTCAACACATACTCTGGATACCATCAAGTTAATATGAAGGAGTCCGACCAAGAGGCAATAGCATTCATTACCCCCTAAGGGCCTTTCTGCTTCAACACTATGCCTTTTCGGCTCAAAACCGCTGGCGCCACTTACCAACGCATGATTGAAACATTTCTGGAAAAGCAAATTGGCAAGACAGTGGAGGCATACATAGATGATGTTGTCATCAAGACTTAACACGTCGAATCACTCGTGGACGATCTACGGCTCACATTCGATAACTCTGAACATATGACATACAGCTCAATCCGAAAAAATGTGTCTTCGGTGTTCCAGCCGGAAAACTACTCGTGTTCATCGTTTCCAATAGAGGAATCAAAGCAAACCCATCCAAAATCCGAGCCATGCCACAATTGGCAACGCCAACAGACCTAAAGCAGGTCCAAAAACTAGCTGGGTGCATGGCAGCTTTGAGCCGCTTTATCTCCAGATTGGGAGAAAAGGCACTACCACTATATCGACTGCTGCAATGCACCGAACACTTTGAATGGACGGAGGAGGCTACAGCCGGATTGGAAGAAATAAAAACTTTGTTGGCAAGCAACCCAATCCTTGCCGCTCCAAGTGTCGGCTAACCTATGCTGCTCTACATATCCGCAACTCACCAGGTGGTAAGCATAGTACTCGTCGTTTAACAAGAGGAAGAGGGACACAAATTCCCACTCCAAAAGCCAGTATACTATGTATCAGCAGTCCTCACACCATGCAAATCTCGATACCCAAACTATCGAAAGATAGCGTATGTGGTCTTCATGGCATCCCAGAAGCTACGGCACTACTTTCAAGAGTGCTCGATCACGGTGGCATCCGAAGTACCACTCAATGACATCATAAATAATCGGGATGCCACCGACCGCATAGCCAAATGGGCCATCGAGCTCTTACCATTTGAAATAACATACAAGCTACGCCGAGCTATTAAATCTCAAGTGTTGGTTGACTTTGTCGTCGAATGGACGGAAGCCGAACTCCCTAAAGAGTACAACACATACTCCAACTGGGTAATGTACTTCGACGGCTCTGAAATGCTAGCTGGATTGGGAGCCGGCGTCATCTTAACATCCCCTACAGGGGACACAGTCCGCTACATATTACAAATAATGTATACGGACTCCAACAACGCAGCTGAATACGAGGCACTACTACACGATCTGTGAATGGCTGTTTCTATGGGCATTCAATGCCTAGAGGTGCGTGGGGATTCAAACCTCGCAATATCCCAAATAAACGGAGAGTTCGATGCAAAAGATCCAAAGATGGTGGCATACCGAAACATCATGCTCAAAATATTAGCGCAGTTCGAGGGGCTTGAATTCCATCATGTTACTCGTGACAACAGTCAGGCAGTGGACATCCTTGCTCGAATGGGCGCTAAACGTGACCCCGTCCCGCCGAAAACCTTTGTGGAAACGCTTTTCAAGCCTTCCATGGTATGGCAGGACGAGAGCGGAAATACTAGTCCGGCGCCGATCACTCCCCCGGATGCCGAACACGATTCTGATATCATCGGGGGCTCGGGTATTGAAATGACGCCTCCCACCGATGAAATCATGGTCGTAATTGCTCCATGGACCGAACCCTTCTTAGCCTACCTTAATAGGCAGTAGCTCCCTAGTGACTAGAATGAGGCCCGTTGCATAGTTCGGCGCTCTAAAGCCTACAAAGTCCATGAATAAGAACTCTACAAGAAAAGTACTACTGGAGTTCTTCAAAGATG
This sequence comes from Triticum monococcum, assembly GCA_034509565.1. Classification (NCBI taxonomy): domain Eukaryota; kingdom Viridiplantae; phylum Streptophyta; class Magnoliopsida; order Poales; family Poaceae; genus Triticum; species Triticum monococcum. Next base: position 415,427,719 of record CM067844.1, read on the forward strand.
TATCTCCGAAGAGGAGGGGCGACAGCTCTTGGCCGAAATACATGTCGGTCTCGGTGGCCATCATGATACAGCTCGGGCCCTAATAAGTAAGGCCTTCCCAACAGATTTCTTTTGGCCAACGGCCCAAGCAGATGCACAGGCCCTGGTACAGCATTGTGTCGGATGCCAGCTTTTCGCCAATCAAAGCCACATGCCACTCACTGCCCAAAGAACAATCCCCATTACTTGGTCTTTTGCGGTCTCGGGGCTAGATATGGTCCGACCCCTTAAAGGGGGAAGCCATAAGAAGAAATATTTGCTGGTTATGGTGGATAGATTCACTAATTGGATAGAGGTCAAACCAGTAAAAATAGCTGAAGCTCGTCCAGTGATCGACTTTATATCCGGTGTTGTACACTGTTATGGTGTCCTGCACAGTATCATTACTGACAATGGCTCTAACTTTACAGCCCATGAGGTGAAAAATTGGTGTGCTAACCTGGGCATCAAGATCAATTATGCTTCCATATATCACCCTCAAACAAACGGTTAGGTTGAACGGGGTAATGGCCTGATAATGAGCGGCATCAAACCCAGACTAGTGTGGTCGCTATGGGAGTCAGATAAGCACTGGGTCGAGGAACTTGATTCCTTACTCTGGGGACTGCGGACCACGCCCAATCGCACGACCGAATACACCCCATTTTATGGTGTACGATGCAGAGGCTATTCTGCCTTGCGATATTATCCATGACTCACCTCGAGTGCGCATGTATGAAGAGAGAGAAGCCAAGCTCGATCAGTAGGACAACTTAGACAGCCTAGAGGAGGAGCGCGACGTTGCAAAAGCTTGTTCCGCATTCTATCAGTAGCAAGCTTGGAGATGCCAAAGGAGAGAAGTGCGGGCCAAGACTTATAATGTCGGTGAACTCGTTTTATGCCTCCCAGAGAAGAAGAAGGACAAGCTCAAATCGAAATGGGAGGGTCCCTTCATTACAGATGAAGTTCTCACTGGAGGAGCCTACCGCCTTCGTAATGCATCAGATAATCGCCTAGAGCCGAGTCCATGGAACGCTGCTCGGCTCGGAAGATTCTACGCATAAATTCGGACATACTTTTTTCCTTCATATTGTTTTTGTTTCATCATTTTTTACACGATTCCCAGGATGTGTTCGGATAAGATGAACACTTGAAGGGTAACAACATCCTTAAATGTATACACCCCACCATGACTGGGGGCTTCTTTAACCGAAGCTTACTGAAAGTGCTAGTTATCGACTAGAGGGGGTGAATAGGCGATTTTTATGAAAGTCTTCAAAACATGGGGGTTTCTAAGACAAATGATAGAAATGAACCTATAACCATGCAGCAGAGAGGTAGACTACACTAGACAAGCCATAGTCAAGTATTCAATAAAGTGAGAGCACGAAGACTAATATCAGCTAGGCAGTACGGATCAGGATGGAAGATAGTATGAAACCAATCAGAACAAATAGTCACACAGTGAAGACAAATGGACAATGCAAACATGCAATGACTTCACAAGGACCAACTGTAAGTAAAGAGATGGGAAGGATAGAACCAGTTGCTTGTTGAAGACAATGATTTGTTGGACCAGTTCCAGTTGCTCTGACAACTGTACGTCTGGTTAGGGAGGCTGAGATTTAACTCAGAAGACCATGTCTTCACCTTATTCCCCTTGAGCTAAGGACACCCAGTCCTCGCCCAATCACTCTGGTAAGTCTTCAAGGTAGACTTCCAAACCTTCACAGACTTTGTTCACTAGCAATCCACAATGACTCTTGGATGCTCAGAACGCGACGCCTAACCGGCTGGAGGATTCACAGTCCTCAAGTGTAACAAGTCTTCGGATCACACAGACAGGAAGACTTCAGTGATGCCTAACACTCTTTGGCTCTGGGTGTTTAGGGATTTGTCCTCGCAAGGATTTCTCTCACAAAGGCTTCGAGGTGGGTTACTCTCAAACGACAAAAGTCGTGCACTAACTCTGAGCAGCCACCAATTTATGGTGTAGGGGTGGGCTATTTATAGCCACTAGGCAACCCGACCTGATTTGTCTGAAATGTCCCTGGGTCACTAAGGAACTAACACATGTTCCAACGGTCATATTTCAAACACATGTTGCAACTTTACTTGGGCTACAAGTAAAGTTGACTCATCCAGCTCTGGATAAGATTTGCTCTCATTTTCTTCGCTCAAAGACATAGGATTTTGGTTAAGCATCACTTCAGTCACTCTGACATTGTTCACTGGGACCCCACTTAACAGTACGGTGGTTCCTACGACTCAACAAAGAAGAAAAGGAAACAACGAAACAACTAAGTCTTCGCGCTCCATAGTCTTCATGCGATGTCTTCTCATGTCATAGTATTCAATGTGAATATCTTCACATACCACCTTTGTCTTCAATGTCTTCATACATTTTTAGGGGTCATCTCCGGTAGGTAAACCGAATCAATGAGGGACTACTATAGACGGGTGAAGCCGAAAGCTAGTGTTCTTAAGAGAATAAGTGGTCGGCAATCAAACGACAGATTGTTACATTATTGTAACCACTCTAACACTACAGAACACTTTTCCGTATTACGGAACACTTTTTCTCTCTATATTGCGGGCCAACACCGCGGCACGCGTAATAGCATGCCAACCCAAGGAAAGGAACCCTTAACGGAACTATTTTCCTTGGAAGATATTTCTTACATATGTAATATAACATACATCCTGAACTCAATTTTTTGTCTGTTCGAGCACAATGACTGGGTTGCCTACTTTCCGGGCATAGTAAATACTTCTTTTCATTTCGAATAGTATCCAGAAACACTCCACCATTCTAGTTCGGAGGATAAGGCCAAAAGTCCGTGATGAAAAACCTTTTCACATGTTCGGATAAAGATACAGGTTGATCATAAATGTACATAAATACATTACATGAAAAACCTATTCCTTATCTATTCCATCTATAAGACTGTCTAACCTACAGTCTTCTTGCGAATATTTCGCAGGTATCATTACTTGGTCATACACCAAATTTATTGGAATTTCCTTCTTGTCTGGTCCCTGTGGTCCCACTCGGGCCATATGATTCGGATCCAGTTTGGTGAAGCGCGTCTTCACCATGTCCCAGGCTTCTCGTGTGCCTTCACGATAGGCGGATGTATTCCATAGCTCGAACCGGCGTCGGGCACCTTTGAATAGGTCGGCCAAACCCTCCATACTTTCTGGAGGGGTATTTGATGGCCATAATGCCTTCACGATACTCTTCATGGCTTTCTGGGCCCGAGCATGTACCACAGACAGTTCCTTCAGCACATCGCCTTGAAATCCGGATACTTCTTCCTCCGGTCTACCAGTCAATAGGCCTGCAGCAATAGAGTCATGACATTCCGAATTATGACTAAACATGAGCACCTAAGGTAGTTCTCAATAAGCGAGGAAAACATACCAAACATGCCGCCTTTCAGCTTCTTATTTTCCTTCTGAGCAGCCGATAACGGAGCCTTTAAGCTCTCTATCTCTTCGGATTGTTCGTATTTTTCCCCTCGTGTTCATTCTTTCTGGATGCACTCGTTGTGGCCTTTTTCATTTCCGCCAATTCGGTGGTGACAACATTCAGATGTGTCTGATTCACTTCTAGCTCCTGGGATAGCGCGGCATTTTTCTCCTTGAGAACTTGCAGGTCATATCGATCCTTAAATTGGTCTACCTCACTGCTTCAAGTCTTGGGGGCTACTGGGACATGACTATCAAATTTGGCATAAACCTTTACCTGTATATCCTTCGAGAACAGTTGAATGACTCCGACAAGTCCATCTCGAGCGGCTTGGATATATGCATCCACCAAGCTTAGTGTAGTAAACTCTTGCTCGGAAAAGGCCGGAGTGCGCATAGCCTCTTTTACTCGACGGTGATTCATCATGCTCTCGACTTAGGAATTCGTGACTGGTACTTCATTTGAATCCTCTTGAGGAGGTGTAACTGGCATCGCATAGGCTCTTGTCCTGGTTGGCGAGTCTGGCACTGGATTGGTGGACATTCAACTTACTAGGCATTTTCCCACCGTTTGCCGTGTACTCCTCCTGATATCAAGGATAAAAAGGAGACTTTTAACAAACCAGACACATGCCTAAGCATGTATTAAGGAAACTGACCTCTTGGAAGATGCTACCTCTTGAGCACTGCGTTAGTTTTCCCTTGAAGAGGAAAGGGTGATGTAGCAAAGTAGCGTAAGTATTTCCCTCAGTTTTTTAGAAACAAGGTATCAATCCAGTAGGAGGCCACACGCAAGTCCCTCATACCTACACAAACAAATAAGAACCTCGCAACCAACGCGATAAAGGGGTTGTCAATCCCTTCACGGTCACTTACGGCTGTGAGATCTAATAGAGATAATAATGATAAGATAAATATTTTTGGTATTTTTATGATATAGATTGAAAGTAAAGATTGCAAAATAAAATAGATTGAAACTTATATGATGGAGAATAGACCCAGGGGCCATAGGCTTCACTAGTGGATTCTCTCAAGATAGCATAAGTATTACGGTGGGTGAATGAATTACTATCGAGCAATTGATAGAAAAGCGAATAATTATGAGAATATCTAGGCATGATCATGTATATAGGAATCACGTTGCTGACAAGTAGACCGACACCGCCTGCATCTACTACTATTACTCCACACATTGACCGCTATCCAGCATGCATCTAGAGTATTAACTTCATAAGAACAGAGTAACGCCTTAGGTAAGATGACATGATGTAGAGGGATAAATTCAAGCAATATGATATAAACCCCATATTTTTTATCCTCGATGGCAACAATACAATACGTGTCGTTTCCCTTTCTGTCACTGGGATCGAGCACCGCAATATTGAACCCAAAGCTAAGCACTTCTCCCATTGCAAGAAAGATCAATCTAGTAGGCCAAACCAAACTAATAATTCGAAGAGACTTGCAAAGATAACCAATCATGCATAAAAGATTTCAGAGAAGAATCAAATATTGTTCATAGATAGACTTGATCATAAACCCACAATTCATCGGATCTTTACAAACACACCGCAAAAAGAGTTACATCGAATAGATCTCCAAGAAGATCGAGGAGAACTTTGTATTGAGATCCAAAGAGAGAGAAGAAGCCATCTAGCTACTAACTATGGACCCGAAGGTCTGAAGTAAACTACTCACACATCACCGGAGGGGCCATGGAGTTGATGTAGAGGCCCTCCGTGATCAATGCCCCCTCCGGCGAAGCTCCGGAAAAGGCCCCAAATGGGATCTCTTGGGTATAGAAGGTTGCATCGGTGGAAATAGGGTTTCGTGGTGCTTCTGGATGTTTTCAGGGTATGTGAACATATATAGGAGGAAGAAGTTGGTCGGTTGAGCCACAAGGGGCCTACGAGGTGGGAGGGTGTGCCCCCCTGCCTCGTGGACTCCTCGTCCGTGTCTTGACGTCCACTCCAAGTCCCCTGTATCACATTTGTTCCAAAAATCATGCTCCCGAAGGTTTCATTCCGTTTGGACTCCGTTTGATATTCCTTTTCACCGAAACACTGAAATAGGCAAAAAAACAACAATTTGCACTGGGCCTTGGGTTAATAGGTTAGTCCCAAAAATAATATAAAAGTGTAAAATAAAGCCCATTAACATCCAAAACAGATAATATAATAGCATGGAACAATCAAAAATTATAGATACATTGGAGACGTATCAAGCATCCCCAAGCTTAATTCCTGCTCGTCCTCGAGTACGTAAATGATAAAAACAGAATTTTTGATGTGGAATGCTTTCTAGCATGTTCTTCAATGTATTTTTCTCTATTCTGGCATGAATGTTCAGATCCGAAAGATTCAAGATAAAAGTTTATTGTTGACATAAAAATAGTAATACTCCAAGTATGCTAATCAAGCAATTATGTCTTATCAAAATACCATAGCCAAAGAAAACTTATCCCTACAAAATCATATAGTTTGGCCATGCTTCATTTTTGTCACACAAAATGCTCCTGTCATGCACAACCCCGATGACAAGCCAAGCAATTGTTTCATACTTAGCCTTTTCAAACTCTTTCAACTTTTATGCAATATATGAGCACGAGCAATGGACATAGCACTATGGGTGGAATAGAGTATGATGATTGAAGTTGTGTGAGAAGACAAAAAGGGAGAAAGTCTCACACTAACACAGCCAATCAATGGGCTATGGAGATGCCCACCGATTGATGTCAATGCAAGGAGTAGGGATTGCCATGCAACGGATGCACTAGAGCAATAAATATATGAAAGCTCATCAAAGAAACTAAGTGGGTGTGCATCCAACTTGCTTGCTCACGAAGACCTAGGGCATTTGCGGAAGTCCATCATTGGAATATACAAGCCAAGTTCTATAATGAAAAATTCCAACTAGTATATGAAAGTGACAAAATAAGAGACTCTCTATCATGAAGATCATGGTGCTACTTTGAAGCACAAGTGTGGAAAAAGGATAGTAACATTGTCCCTTCTCTCTTTTTCTCTCATTCTTTTTTTTATTTGTTTGGTCCTTCTTTTTTTATGGCCTCTTTTTTTCATCAGGAGTCTCATCCCGACTTGTGGGGGAATCATAGTCTCCATCATCCTTTCCTCACATGGGACAATGCTCTAATGATGATCATCACACTTTTATTTACTTACAACTCAAGAATTAGAACTCGATACTTAGAACAAAATATGACTCTATGTGAATGCCTCCGACGGTGTATCGGGATTGCGATGAATCAAGAGTGACATGTATGAAAAATTGAGCATGGTGGCTTTGCCACAAATACGATGTCAACTACATGATCATGCAAAGCAATATGACAATGATGCTGCGTGTCATAATAAATGGAACGATGGAAAGTTGCATGGAAATATATCTCAGAATGGCTATGGAAATGCCATAATAGGTAGGTATGGTGGCTGTTTTGAGGAAGATATAAGGAGGCTTATGTGTGATAGAGCGTATCATATCACAGGGTTTGGATGCACCGGCGAAGTTTGCACCAACTCTCAGGGTGAGAAAGGGCAATGCACGGTACCGAAGAGGCTAGCAATGATGGAAGGGTGGGAGTGCGTATAATCCATGGACTCAACATTAGTCATAAAGAACTCACATACTTATTGCAAAAACCTACAAGTCATCAAAACCAAGCACTATGTGCATGCTCCTAGGGGGATAGATTGGTAGGAAAAGATCATCGCTCGTCCCCGACCGCCACTCATAAGGAAAGAAATCAAAGAACACCCCATGCTTCAAATTTGTCACACAACATTTACCATATGTGCATGCTATGGAACTTGCCAACTTCAACACAAGTATTCATCAATTTCACAATTACTCAACTAGCACAACTCTAATATTACCACCTTTATATCTCAAAACAATCTATCAAGCATCTAACTTCTCTTAGCATTTAAAATTTATAACCAAAGTGAATTACCTTGCTGTTCTAAAGGACTCTCAAAATTATATAAGTGAAGCATGAGAGATCAATTATTTCTATAAAATAGAACCACCGCCGTGCTCTAAAAGATACAAGCGAAGCACTAGAGCAAAAATTATCCAGCTCAAAAGATATAAGTGAAGCACATAGAGTATTCTAACAAATTATAATTCATGTGTGTCTCTCCCAAAAGGTGTGTATAGAAAGGATGATAGTGGTAAACTAAAAAGCAAATACTCAAATCATACAAGATGCTCCAAGCAAAAAACATATCATGTGATAAATAAAAATATAGATCCAAGTAAAGTTACCGATGGACGAAGACGAAAGAGGGGATGCCTTCCGGGGCATCCCCAAGCTTAGGCTTTTGGTTGTCCTTGGTTTTTACCTTGGGGTGCCTTGGGCATCCCCAAGCTTAGGCTCTTGCCACTCCTTGTTCCATAATCCATCAAATCTTTACCCAAAACTTGAAAACTTCACAACACAAAACTTAAAAGAAAATCTCGTGAGCTCCGTTAGTAAAAGAAAACAAACCACCACTTCAAGGTAATGTAATGAACTCATTATTTATTTATATTGGTGTTAAACCTACTGTATTCCAACTTTTATATGGTTTATGAACTCTATTACTAGCCATAGATTCATCAAAATAAGCAAACAACACACGAAAAACAGAATCTGTCAAAAACAGAACAGTCTGTAGTAATCTGTAGGTTTCGAATACTTCTGGAACCCCAAAAATTCTAATATAAATTTTCTGGACGTGAGGAATTTATCTATTAATCGTATGCAAAAGGAATTAACTAAATAGCACTCTGCAGTAAACAATGGCAGCAAATCTCGTGAGTGCTAAAGTTTCTGTTTTTTACAGCAAGATCACAAAGACTTTCCCCAAGTCTTCCCAAAGGTTCTACTTGGCACAAACACTAATTAAAAGCATAAAACCACATGTAAACAGAGGCTATAGGAATTATTTATTACTAAACAGAATCAAAAAGCAAGAAACAAAAATAAAATTTGGTTTCCTCCCAACAAGCGCTATCTTTTAACGCCCCTAGCTAGGCATCAATAATTTCAATGATGCTCACAAGGAAGACAAGAATTGAAGCACAAAGAGAGCATCATAAAACATGTGACAAACACATCTAAGTCTAACATATTTCCTATGCATAGTCATCTTAAAGTCAAACAAATTATCATAGCAAGCAAAAACTAGCATATGCAAGGAAGTGGAAAGAAACAATAGCAATCTCAACATAACGAGAGGTAATTTAGTAACATGAAAATTTCTACAATCATAATTTCCTCTCTCATAATTATTACATGTGGATCATAATCAAATTCAAAAAAATAGCTATCACATAAAATATTTTCAACATGATCCACATGCATGCAAAGTTGACACTCTTCCAAAATAGTGGGATTAACATTAACTAAAGTCATGACCTCTCCAAACCCACTTTTATCAAAAATTTCATAAGATTGAATATTCTCCAAATATGTGGGATCTAAAGTTGACACTCTTCCAAACCCACTTTCAATAATATTGCAAACACTATTATCAATCTCATATTCATCATGGGGCTTAAATAAATTTTCAAGATCAAAAGAGGAATCACCCCAATCATGATCATTGCAACAAGTAGATGACATAGCAAAACTAGCATCCCCAAGCTTAGGGTTTTGCATATTATTAACACAATTGACATTAAGAGAATTTATAATAACATCATTGCAATCATGCTTTTCATCGAAGGAACTATCAAGTATGGGTGCAATAGCAATGATCTCATGTTTAACATAAGGAACTATAGTAAACTCATCTTCATAAATATTGGCATCATGGCCACAAGAATAGCAAGCATCATGTTCATCAAGGGATATTTCAATCAAAATATCGGAATCATAATTATCTATAGATTCATGCATATCATTGTTCTCTTTCGAAGCAATGGTCATTTTTTCAATAAATTCTTTGACATAGACATTATGAGCATAGTTTTCATGGAAATATTTAAGTATGTAAAAAATTTCAGATTCGTGGAGAGTAATATCATACTTTTCAATCAAAGAAGCAACTTCATAAGAACCCTTAAAAGCAACAAATTCTTCAAATTGTTCGATATCATAGTAACTATAAACACCCTTTGCATAAGAAGATAAGATTTCATTATCATTAAACTCACATAGGTAGGGGAGGTGTTTTTTAGGGTTCTTAGAGGAACAACTAAGATCACAAATTTCACAAAGATTCCAAGCATAACATAGTAATTTGTTTATTTGATCCCATAAGAGTATCCCATTTTCAGACAAACGGTGACGCACAAAATGAGCATGCTCATCTAAAGATTTCCTATCAACTAGGCTAGCTGCGGTTTCAGCACGAGCACATAAGGATCGAAGATGATCCAAGTAGAATACTTTAAGTGGATCCATATCAATAGATTTTTAGCAAGCAAAGATGCAAGCAAATAGAAGGCACATGGAAACACGAAGAAAGATACATACGGGAAGAAGGTGAACGGAAAAAGGGCGAATAAAACGGCAAGGGTGAAGTGGGGGAGAGGAAAACGAGAGGAAAATGGCAAATAATGTAATGGGAGGGATAAGAGTTTGAGATCGGTACTTGGTATGTCTCAACTTGTGTGTAGATTCCCCGGCAAAGGCGCCAGAAATCGCTCGTTGTTGGGAGATCAAAATTTTGACTTGACTTGGTGCAACCTCCCCGGCAATGGATGTCGGATCACGGGTTCCGCCAGGCCCTTAAGGTTCGAACACTGGGGTGCGCGCGGAGATCACGCCCTCTACCTCCCCGTCTCACAAAGATCTAAACTACTAAAAGAACTGCACGAGAGACACAAGGTTTATACTGGTTCGGGCCACCGTTTTGGTGTAATACCCTACTCCAGTGTGTGGTGGGTGGATTGCCTCTTGGGGCTGATGATGATGAACGATACAAGGAAGAACAGCCTCGCGAGGGTCTGTTCTTGGCTGGGGCGATGAACTACTAGGAGGAGTTCAGTCACCCTTCTCTCTCTCTCACTCACTCTCTCTGCTTTTCTCTCACTTGTCGACCGTCCGAACGTACACCCTTGCTATGCGGGTGGCTGGTCCAATTTATAGAGGCCCTGGTCCTCTTCCCAAATATTGAGCGGGAAGGGAGCCAACAATGGCGGGCTAATTTAAAGGGCAACAACAAGTACACTTATCCTGACTAAAGTTGGTCTTCGCCTGTGAAAGGCTCTGCGGTGACGCCGTGCTGGGCTCCATGGTGACCTCCGTCTCCTAGTCCACCTGGTCTTGGTCTCGTTGCACCGAAATGGCAACCTTTGCCTGAGGCCTCGGTACTCCGCGGCTGCGCTTGCCCCCTTTGCACCAAAGAGGAAAGAAGGACGCTGCACGCGCTGGCGCCCGCCTGGCGCCCTGAGTCGTCATGGCTTGCGTCATGGGCACCTCGCGAGGTACCCTGCCTTGATTTCTCCGCCTCCTCGCGAGCTAGCCTAAGGAGGCTGCGCCTGAGGATGCGCCGTGTCGTCCGCCCCGCGAGGCTTGGACCCTCGCGAGGGTCTTGAGTCTTGTGTTGATGAAGATGGGCCATGCTTGGCCTCCTTTGAGCCACGCCGCAGGCCGCAGGCCGCAGGCAGGCAAGTCTGGGGACCCCCATTCCCAGAACGCCGACAGTAGCCCCCGGGCCCAAGGCTCGCATGGACTTGGCCGTGCCGAGAGGCGAAAGGGCAAGGGCGAAGCGCCGCGGGCCCTAACAGCCTGCGGCCTTGGGCGCCGCATGGTGGTTGATTGGACGTGGGCGTCTCCACTTCCCCATGACGCCTCGGTGATCGCGCGAGTTGGACAAGTCCCTGCATGCAGATCGTGTCATGGTTACCTGTGATCGTGGAGGCCGGCGGTTGGTCTTCGCCGGCTATAAGTACGAAGCTGTGCATGCCCTTCCAGTCCATTCCTCCTGGCTTCTCCTTCTTCCCGATCCTTGCTCTGTCTTGCTGCGATGGCTCCGATCCGCCGGTTCTCTGCAGCGGAGAAGGGAAAGGCTCCTCGAGAGGGGCCTGACCCGCTCCCACCGAAGAAACCACTCGCCCTTTGCAGCCGGGGCGAGGAAGACCGTCAGGCGGTGCCGAGGCCCTGGTGCGAGCAGGCTCCGCCGGGGTTCCCACTTCCCTTGTATGCCCATGTCGAGGGCCCCGAAGGTGTTGATGCCGATCTCCGCGGTCGGCGCCATCGTAGGCGCCGTCAGGTCACGAAGGCGTGGGTTGTTCCTCCTAGAGTCCATGCCGAGGGCTCCTCCCAAGAGTTCATGCTCCACGTAGCCATTGCTCTCCAGTCCTAGATCCGTCCGCCTCCCTTCTTCGCCTCCATCGTCCCTCCAGGAGGGCCCCTAGAGCTCTGGCTGCAGCACGCCGGCTGCAGCGCCCTCGCGACCGAGGCAGAGGTCGTGGTCGCTGCCCCGGGCGAGGTCTACATGTCCGGCGGCTGGAGAGAGATCGCCTGGGTTTGCAGGGAAAGGGGCGTCTTCGCGGTCCACTTGGAGTACGATGGTGCTGTGGTGATGTTCTTCAAGGTCTTCGACGCGAACGGGCGCCAGCTGGAGTGTTGCTCCGGGAGAGGTGGCCAGCACCTTGCCCTGGTGAGGGCTAGGCCCGTCGACCGCTCCCTTGGCGGAGGCGCCGGAGGGTCTAGTGACTCCGGTGAAATCTTCGTGACTCCGGAGACGAGCGACGATAGCTACGAGCCCCCGAGTCGGCGCCGCTCCCGGAGCAGGGTGGGCTCGTCGGGCCGTCGCCGACCCTAATCTGGATGGGGTTGGTGCCGGCGCCTGACGGCCCACTGTTGATGATGGCATCTTTTGCAGGAGCTCGTGTAGTTAGCACCCCTTAGGATCCGTTCCCTGCAAGGAATCAAAATGCGCCCCACGGGCGCTTGTAAGGTGCCTGTAGTCCCGTTTGTTAATACATAACCTTTTCCGCAGAGCTGTGTGAGTTGCTGATTTCGTCTTAGCTTAGTTCTCCCTTTCGAACCTCGTGAGGGCTTGGTGCTCTGCATCGACAGGTCCCAGTCCCAAGGCGGCGTCAGCCGTCGCTGGTATGCCAGGTCGCGATGCCGTGGTCAAGGCCAGGAGGTGAGGGACCCGGGGTCCGGTAAGAGCCCCTGAGTCGCGATGCTCAGGAGGTCCCCTTTGGCGCCCAAGTAGCCGTCGCTTGGTGAGAAAGGGAAGCAACATTGCTAGTATGGAATTGCTTTAGGTGCGGGGGTAGTGCCACGGTAGCCAGTGCTTTGGATGGTGACTTATCTTGAGGATCGGGGATTGCGACTGGTTGGGGCGGCTCCTGCGCCCTTCATCTGGAGACGGGCTGGCCCTAGGCCGGGCTTCTGGTGCGGCGCGCCCGGCCGTCGCGAGGGCTCCAGCCCCCAGCCCCCTGCCCGGAGGAGGAACGATGATTCGCGGCCCCCGGCGCTTGCTTGGGGCGGATGATGGTGTGGAAGACGTGCTTGAGCGCGCCTGGGAGCGCCGCGCTCGCCGCCAAGGGTTCCTTCGAAGAGCGACCGACGCGGTGAACTTCCTTGGGGAGGAGCTTGCTGACGAAGACGCGCGCCTGGAGGCCGAGGGCCTGCGGCTGGCTGCAGGGAGGCGCGAGCTAGAGGCTGCCATTGCCCTCACGCGTCATCAGCACGACCTTGACGGCGAAGAGGCGAAGGCGTCGCTGGAGGCCTCCCGGGCGGCCCGATCCCAGGCCGCTGAGGAGGCCCGGGGAGCAGACCGACGGCGAGAAGCAGCAGAAGAACGGGCCTGGGAGCTCTTGGCCCGGTGCCACTCGTTGGAGGAGCAAGCGGAGCTGCGCGAGGCAGCCCTTGCATCAATGAAGGCGGCTTCTGGCGACCCGGTTGAGCTTCGGAAGCGCGAGGAAGCGTTGGTGCTGGAAGCTGCCGAACACACCCGTGAGTACGAGCGGCTGGAGACGAGGGAGCGCCTAGTGACGCAGGTGGAAGACGATGTCGCTGCACGGGAAGCGCGTGTCCTAGAGGAGGTTTGTCGTTGGGTGGCGACGGCGCGCCAAGGCCTCGAGCGTGAGTTCGAGGGGAAGCTGGGGATGATCCGGGTCAAAACCGAGGGCAGAACCGTAGCCCTGAGGGCCCAACGGGATGAGGCGACGCGGCGCGTCGACGCCTCCCGAGCCTCCCTTGAGGCAGCGCAAAAGGAGTTGGCCGCGTCCCAGGCCGAGGTGCTCCGTCTTCGCCAGCGGATGGAGGAGGCTGAGGGCGTCGTGCGCCAGAACACAGACGAGATACGTCAGCGGCAGGTCCTGGAGCACGTGCGCGGTCCCATGCTTGCCACGCTCCGGGAGAGAGCTAGCGCGGCCTTGGGCAACATCTGTGAGGCGGCTGTTGGCGAGCCGCACACAGCCAACTATGTTGGCAACCTTCAGTTCTTCACTGCCGTGGTGATGCAGCTGGAGGCGCGTTCGACAAGGGCCGATAGGTTGGTGGAAGAGATGAGCCGCGCGCTGCTCGGGCGCGCCTTCTCCCGTGTCTTCAGCCATCTCCAGATCATGGATCCCCGCTTCGATTTTGACGCTGTCATCGCCCCAGTCCCCCAGGCCGTCCGAGGTGACCTGGCGCACTGGGTGGAAGACAACGTGGACGCCCTTGTCAGGGCCTTCGCTTCGAACGACGACGACGTGATCGTGGGTGCTGACGAGGGTGGCGCGGCGAGCGGCCCTGACGCTGGTGGTGGCGGCGCAGACGACGATGGCGGATTCGGCGACCCCGGCGAAGGCTCAGGAGGTGCTTCCGCGGACGCATTGGGGGATTGGTCCGACTGAGTGTGTATCGCTCCTGTCTTCTTCATCCTGCATGAATAGAACTCAGGTTTTTGTCCTGATGGCTTGTGAGAGCATTTTGGGAGGGGGGGCCCTCATGTAAAACCCGTGTTCAGCGTATTAATAGTTGTCGTATTGCACGAGCGCCCGCGCCTGGTGGCTGGCTGGTTTACCTTTGTTTCGCGCAAGCCCCGAAGCAGCCTATGGGAGGGTGTGACGCCCTTGGTGTTCTTTAGTTGAATCCGTTGGATACGAGAGTGTCGCCGGCTGGGAGTTTCACAAGCGTTGGCCTTCTTCTCAGGCTCTGGGCCTTTTCCTGAACGTGTGAGCTTCACAGGCACTCGCCTTGCTTCACAGGCTCTAGGCCTTTTCAGAATGCGAGGGCTTCACAGGCACTCGCCTTGCTTCACAGGCTCTAGGCCTTTTCCTTAGTGCAGTGGCTTCACGGGCACTCGCCTTGCTTCACAGGCTCTGGGCCTTTTCCTTAGCGCGATAGCTTCACAGGCACTTGCCTTGCTTCACAGGCTCTGGGCCTTTTCAGAATGCGCGATAGCTTCACAGGCACTCGCCTTGCTTCACAGGCTCTGGGCCTTTTTATGAGAAGACAACCTCCGCAGGCACCAGAAGGTCATCTCGCGAGGGAGCGACGGCGGCAGTCTCGGCCGTGCTCGAGCTAGGCCCGGCCCGGCTCGCGAGGGGCTCGCGAGGGGAGGCGGCTGTGGTGAGGCGGTGACCAGAACGCGAGAAATGGTTCGAACGAGACCAAGAACCCCTTCCCCGAACACACGCAAAGCTCAAATTCGAATTCAACTTAAATCCAGCGGGGGAAAAGTTACGACCAAAGGAAAGGGCAATGAAGCAGACAAAAAAGGCCGCGTCCGGCACCTAATCTAGTCTTGGACGTCTTCTCACCAGCGCGGAGCTAAGTGCTGTCCACTGGGCGTGGGAGGGAGCCCCAGGGCCTGAGGTCGGCACCCCTGAGACTCCGGGGCGTGTACAGCCCCACTCATTATTACATGAGAGTGTCACGGGGCGGCGAGCTTCACAGGCACTGGGCCTTCTTCACAGGTACTGGCCTTGCTTCATATCACTAGACGAGGGCCCCGCCTTGCGCCACAATCTAGTGCCATCAGCAACGACCGGAACCCAGGACGCCGCCCGATGGGGTAGAGCGGTCGCCAGTGCTTCCCTCGACGACCACGGGTCCTCTGCCAGGGGCATGCCCTGGGGCACCTCCCCAGCAGAGGGCCTACCTCCTGAGAACGCCTTGCTCTGAATGCCGCAGTGGTGATGTTGGATCCCGGCCCCTCTCCTGTAGCCCCCTGCGCCCTCCTCCCGAGGGGTAGGAGACTATGGGAACGGGGCAGCTGCTTGCCGCGGCGACCTGCACCTCCTGCGATCCATGGTTAGCGTATACCTGCCCCTGAAGAGTTAGCGGCGCCCGATAATCGTTGCCTCCAGCGTGGCCAGCGGGTTCGTCCCTGGGCTCCTGGAAGGGCTCAGCTTCCACTGCCACGTCCCCCCAGCTTGGGCCGAGGAGCGAGCCTTGTCTTCTCTCGTGAGGGTGTCCTTGGTCCATCATGAGGGGCACGTATTCCTCCGTCGCCATCATCCCGAGTGCCATGCCATGATGCCCCGCATGCCACGCGGTCCCACCTGCCATGCCTACTGCGGGGTGGCAGCGCGGCCGCCCTCCGGGGCCGCGGGTCGAGTCGAGTCCTTCTTCTTAGCGGGCCGGGGGCGGGCGCAGCGCCGCCGCCGGTCCGGTGCTGACAGCTTCGCTGCCGTCAGAGTAGCCTTGGAGTGCGCGGGCGCGTGCGGAGCCCCTGCGTGGGTCGCCCTGGGCTTGAGATGGGAGCTGGGTGGAGAAGGGGTGAGCCCCCGAGGCGGCAGAGCCCAGGAGCTCCGCCACTTGCTCCAGCAGCACGTCGTGGCCGCCCTCCAGCAGTCTGCACCGCAGTAGCTCTCGGGCCACCGTGAGCGCGGCCCTTGAATTCGCCTGCTCCCGGCGGGTGTACGGTGTCGTGGTTGCGGCGTGATTGGAGGCCCTTGCCGCCGACCGCGCTTGCCGCGGTGTGAGGGTTGCGGAGGCCTATCCGCGTCGCCCACGGCCCGCAGCGCCCTGCAGACCATGAGCTGCCTAGGGCGCGGGGTCGCCCGAGGCAGGCGGCTCCGCGCAGGTGGGCCACGCCGCCCATGGACCTTGGTTGCCCGCCTGGTCGCCAGACATGGTGACGACGATGCGACGGGAGGCGGAGCAGTAGGAAGGCGAATTCCGGCGCACCCCTACCTGGCACGCCAAATGTCGGATCACGGGTTCCGGCAGACCCTTAAGGTTCAAACACTGGGGTGCGCGCGGAGATCACGCCCTCTACCTCCCCGTCTCACAAATATCTAAACTACTAAAAGAACTGCACGAGAGACACAAACTTTATACTGGTTCGGTCCACCGTTGTGGTGTAATACCCTACTCCAGTGTGTGGTGGGTGGATTGCCTCTTGGGGCTGATGATGATGAACGATACAAGGAAGAACAGCCTCGCGAGGGTCTGTTCTTGGCTGGGGCGATGAACTGCTAGGAGGAGTTCAGTCACCCTTCTCTCTCTCTCACTCACTCTCTCTGCTTTTCTCTCACTTGTCGACTGTCTGAACGTACCCCCTTGCTATGCGGGTGGCTGGTCCAATTTATAGAGGCCCTGGTCCTCTTCCCAAATATTGAGCGGGAAGGGAGCCAACAATGGCGGGCTAATTTAAAGGGGAACAACAAGTACACTTATCCTGACTAAAGTTGGTCTTCGCCTATGAAAGGCTCTGCGGTGATGCCGTGCTGGGCTCCATGGCAACCTCCGTCTCGTAGTCTGCCTGGTCTTGGTCTCGTTGCACCGAAATGGCAACCTTTGCCTGACGCCTCGGTACTCCGCGGCTGCGCTTGCCCCCTTTGCACCAAAGAGGAAAGAAGGACATTGCGCACGCTGGCGCCCGCCTGGCGCCCTGAGTCGTCATGGCTTGCGTCATGGGCACCTCGCGAGGTACCCTGCCTTGATTTCTCCGCCTCCTCGCGAGCCAGCCTGAGAAGGCTACGCCTGAGGATGCGCCGTGTCGTCCGCCCCGCGAGGCTTGGCCCCTCGCGAGGGTCTTGAGTCTTGTGTTGATGAAGATGGGCCATGCTGGGCCTCCTTTGAGCCACGCCGCAGGCCGCAGGTAGGCAAGTCTGGGGACCCCCGTTCCCAGAACGCCGACAACGGCGCCAGAAATCCTTCTTGCTACCCCTTGAGCACTGCGTTGGTTTTTCCTTGAATAGGAAAGGGTGATGCAACAAAGTAGCGTAAGTATTTCCCTCAGTTTTTGAGAACCAAGGTATCAATCTAGTAGGAGGCCACACGCAAGTCCCTCGTACCTACACAAACAAATAAGAACCTCGCAACCAACGCGATAAAGGGGTTGTCAATCCCTTCACGGTCACTTACGAGAGTGAGATCTGATAGAGATAATAATGATAAGATAAATATTTTTGGTATTTTTATGATATAGATTGAAAGTAAAGATTGCAAAATAAAATAGATTGGAAACTTATATGATGGAGAATAGACCCGGGTGCCATAGGTTTCACTAATGGCTTCTCTCAAGATAGCATAAGTATTACGGTGGTGAATGAATTACTGTCGAGCAATTGATAGAAAAGCGAGTAATTATCAGAATATCTAGGCATGATCATGTATATAGGCATCACATCTGTGACAACTAGACCGGCTCCTGCCTGCATCTACTACTATTACTCCACACATCGACCACTATCCAACTTGCATCTAGAGTATTAAGTTCATAAGAACAGAGTAACGCCTTTGGTAAGATGACATGATGTAGAGGGATAAACTCAAGCAATATGATATAAACCCCATCTTTTTATCCTCGATGGAAACAATACAATACGTGTCGTTTCCCTTTCTATCACTGGGATCGAGCACCGCAAGATTGAACCCAAAACTAAGCACTTCTCCCATTGCAAGAAAGATCAATCTTGTAGGCCAAACCAAACTGATAATTCCAGGAGATTTGCAAAGATACCCAATCATGCATAAAAGATTTCAGAGAAGAATCAAATATTGTTCATAGATAGACTTGATCATAAACCCACAATTCATCGGATCTCGACAAACACACCGCAAAAGGAGTTACATCTAATAGATCTCCAAGAAGATCGAGGAGAACTTTGTATTGAAATCCAAAGAGAGAGAAGAAGCCATCTAGCTACTAACTATGGACCCGAAGGTCTGAAGTAAACTACTCACACATCACCGGAGGGGCCATGGAGTTGATGTAGAGGCCCTCCGTGATCAATGCCCCCTCCGGCGGAGCTCCAGTAAAGGCCCCAAGATGGGATCTCTTGGGTATAGAAGGTTGCATCGGTGGAAATAGGGTTTCGTGGTGCTTCTGGATGTTTTCGGGGTATGTGAACATATATAGGAGGAAGAAGTTGGTCGGTTGAGCCACAAGGGGCCCACGAGGTGGGAGGGCGCGCCTAGGGGGGTAGGCGCGCCCCTGCCTCATGGACTCCTTGTCCGTTTCTTGACGTCCACTACAAGTTCTCGGGATCATGTTTGTTCCAAAAATCACGCTCCTGAAGGTTTCATTCCGTTTGGACTCCGTTTGATATTCTTTTTCTGTGAAACACTGAAATAGGCAAAAAAAACAGCAATTTGCATTGGGCCTTGGGTTAATAGGTTAGTCCCAAAAATAATATAAAAGTGTAAAATAAAGCCCATTAACATCCAAAACAGATAATATAATAGAATGGAACAATCAAAAATTATAGATGCGTTGGAGACGTATCAGAAGACTGTGAGGTTTCAGCGGCACTCCCGGTCCCTTTTCGTTTTGAACGACGACCTTGTGTAGGGGCTGCCCTTGAGGAGGTACGGTCCTTAAGCGCTGATCCTATTAAAATCCGGATCAGTGCAACAGATAAAAATGCAAAGAGGGATTTTCTTGTAAAGAGCCCTCCGAATACTCACGATGTAGAAGGGATAGAGGTGGGGGTAGTCGATGGTGATAGCCACTTCCGAGCCGTCAAGGCTCACTTGATAAAACACCCCATCGTCGAACTCTCTCTATATATATGTCTGGATCCTCGTAAAAGCCAGGGTCTTCATCGCGGTTATGATCCTCTGGCTGTGGAGCGGGACAGTGGACGTCCTTGGTCATCTTCCTCCATGACTATTTGTGGCAACAAAAAGGCAAAAATGATTAGTATCTGTAACAACAAATAAAGTAACACAGACGATCGAAATCTTACCCATTCAATGGGATTGTACATGGAATAGCCTTCCCAGCAGTTTAACCGAGGAAAATCTTCTTTCTCACCCTTGTACAAATTGGCCAAGATTGTGGCCAGTTCAGCTGGGGTAACCGGAGCCTTCCGTCTGTAGCGGGACGCGTCATCTTCTCCATTGTAACACCATAAGGGAGTTACTCTAGATTGTAGAGGCTAGACACACCTCTTTATCGCAATAGGCATGACCTCGACAATCAAGAGCTCGATATGGGCTAGCAACCTGGCCTTGCTGACCAACCTCTTTATCTCCGCACTGTCCTCCTCCTTGGGGCTTCGGGGACGCCAGTTGAGGTGCTTCTTTAAAGGAGCGCTGGAAAATTCAGGAAGACCACACCGTATGGGGTCCGGTAGTGGGACATCATCTATATAGAACCATTTCGAAGACCACTGTGGGTATACCTCTTTGGGAGTTCCAATGGGGTATCTGGATCCGGCTATGCGCCATACTTCGGCACCGCCCACTTCAGATATGGAGCCTCCTCGATGGCAGGGAACGAGGAAAAAAGAACTTCTTCCACAATTCAAAATGGGCCTCAATGCCCAGGAACAGTTCGCAAAGGGCAACGAAACCTGAGATGTGCAGAATCGAACCAGGGGTGAGATTGTGCAGTTTGATGCCGAAAAACTCCAATAGGCCCCTGAGAAAGGGATGGATCAAAAATCCTAGGCCCCGCAGCAGGAAAGGGACGAAGCACACTCTCTCCTCCCTATTAGGGTTGGGGAAATTCTCAGCCATCACATCATTGCCAATTGAGGCCAATCCCGCTCGAACAGGGACTAGATCTACGAGGGGAAGATAGACCTATGCCTGGAGACGGCTCAACTGAAGATGAGGCACGGAGAAACTTTGCCAATCACCCTCTTGAGGGCCATGTGTGCGTGAAGAGGATCTTGTGGCACTGGCCATGTTGGAGAGCTTTGTTCGTGGCTAGTCTTGACGATTTTCCTTTTGCGCGGTGTGAGATGGAATTTGGGGATCTACATCTCCTTATATAGATGCCGTCCAGGCGCGGTGAGGGGCTTATTTGCGAAAAAGCATGGACCGTTCTGTCGGATTTCAGGTTCCGGCAGACCCATGAGGTACGAACACTGGGGTGCGCGCGGAGATTTCACCTCGTACCTACATGCACCCCTCCGCCATGCTAGGATCAGAACTACGGGAAGAACAACACAAGAGACACAGGGTTTATATTGGTTCGGGCCACCGTTGTGGTGTAACACCCTACTCCAGTGTGTGGTGTGTGGATTGCCTCTTGGGCTGATGATGATGAACGATACAAGGAAGAACAGCGTCGCGAGGGTCTGTTCTTGGCTAGGGCGATGAACTGCTAGGAGGAGTTCAACCGCCTTTCTCTCTCTCTCTCTCTCTCTGCTTACAACCTCTCTACTTGTCGAGCCCTTGGAAGAGACTGAACCGACCCCTTGCTATGTGGGTGGCTGGTCCTATTTATAGAGGCCCTGGTCCCCTTCCCAAATATCGAGTGGGAAGGGAGCCAACAATGGCGGGCTAATTTGAAGGGGGACAACAAGTATCAGCTATCCTGACAAAAGTAGTCTTCACCTGCGCAAAGCTCTGGTGATGATGTCGTCTTGGGCTCCATGGTGACCTCCGTCTCGTATTCCTCCTGGTATTGGTCTCGTTGCACCGAAATGGCAACCTTTGCCTGTTGCCTCGGTACTCCGCGGTTGCGCTTGCCTCCTTTGCACCAAAGAGGAAAGGAGGACGCTGTGCGGGCTGGCGCCCACCTGGCGCCCTGAGTTGTCATGGCTTGCGTCACGGGCACCTCGTGAGGTACCCCGCCTTGATCTCTCCGCCTCCTCGCGAGCCAGCCTAACGAGGCCGTACCTGAGGAGGCTCCGTGTCGTCCGCCCCGCGAGGCTTGGCCCCTCGCGAGGGTCTTTGGTTTGTGTTGGTGAAGATGGGCCGTGCTGGGCCCCCCTTTGAGCCACGCCGCAGGCCGCAGGCAGGCAAGTCTGGGGACCCCCGTTCCCAGAACACCGACAGTAGCCCCCGGGCCCAAGGCGCGCCCGGACTTGGTCGTGCAGGGAGGCAAAAGGGCAAGAGCGAAGCACCGCGGGCCCTAACAGCCTGCGGCCTTGGGCGCCGCGTGGCGGTTGACTCGACGTGGGCGCCTTAGCAACCGCGCGAGTTGATAAGGGAGTGGCATCCGCCTAGGCCCTTCTTTCCCCGGTTGCTGCTCAGATCCCCTTTCTTGCGCCCCTCCTTCCTTCGTCCGAAATCTCCAGATCTGCTCTGACCGTGGGACCTAGGAAGCCATTGCGCCTCGCCAGCCCCCGGCTGCAGCGTGGTACTCGTCTGCCCTGGACCCGCCGAACGTGTCAGAGGCGGGCCTTGCCCGGTCGCGCCGGATAGCGACGGGGTGAGGCGTCGATGGGGCGAAGGTGTTCAAGGCCGGCTCCGCCACCCCTGAGGGTCAGAGGAGCACCTTCTATCCGCTCTTCGTAAGTGCCATTGTTGTTGGCCTGGTGCCTCCCTTCTCCGAGTTCTTCTTCTCTGTCCTCCGCCATTACAAGCTACAGGCTCTGCATCTCCATCCCAACTCCGTCCTTCACCTCGCGATCTTTGCTTATTATTGCGAGGCCCACATTGGGGTGCAGCCCTCAGTGGCCTTGTTGCGCCACTACTTCTACCTCCGGACCTCTCGCGGTCCTGCTTCCGCGTGCGTGAGCTTCGTCGCGTACGGTGGCGCCATTGCCATCTCGAACCCTGGGAACAGGATTGAGGGCTTCAGGAGCAAGTGGGTCTTGGTGGATGCTGAGCGCATCCACCCTCGGCTGATCTTGCCCATGGAGCAGCCCACGAGCTCCAGCAACTGGGGTCGAGCGGAGCTCACGGATCCCCGCGCGAAGATGGTGTTGGAGAAGATGGATGCGGATCTGAGGCCGACCGACATGGCGGCGGCGAAGCTGACTGGCGCGTCGTTGCTGAGGGAGTTCCTGGAGCACCAGCTGGCTCCGCTTCGGCAGTACTTGCTTCCAATGTGGAGGCCCCGTCCGAGCCCCGCGGCTTGGGCCGACGGAGACCTGGCTGCGGTTCTCCAATCTCTGGTCGGGGGCAATGTGGCGAGGTTGGAGGGCGCTCCTACGCCCTTGTTCCTCCCTGACGACTGGGAGCGGGTGGTGAAATCCATGCCCGTCTTCAACGGGGACGGGCCTGTGCCCGTGGAGACTCCCGAGGAACCGGAGGACGTGCCCTCCGATGACTCTGGCGAAGAGGAGGAAGGAGGGGTGCGGGGAAAAGGGCCTGACTCCGTGGCGACTGACGGAGAGTTGAGGGCTCCCCTTCCCCGACGCAGGTCCCGCGCTCTCCGCCTCCCTCCGAGTGATGACGAGAAGGATGACGACGAGGATGACAACATGGACGACGACGAGCAGGACGGCGGGAGCTCACCCCCGATCCCGAAGAAGGACAGGACTGGGCTGATCTCTCACGGGTTAGCCCCAGCCCCGGGGTGGACCGCAGACGCACTTTCCGCCCCCAAGCTTCCCGAGGTGGACCCTTCCAGCCGGCTTTCAGGCTTCAGGTTTGGCCGGAGGCCGTTTGAGCTCACTGGCGGTGACCCGTAAGCATTCGATTCTTGTCTTTATTTCTTGCTCTGCTTCTGAGGTTTGACGTTCGCATCCCCTGGATAGGCTGGTGCCCGCAGCAAAGAATTCAAAGGGGGCTCCTGAGGTTCCATCCGCGGCAGCGCCCCTAAAGCAGGGTGACCGCGACGCACAGGCTTCTCCTGCCCGGTCGTCCTCGCGAGGCCTGGCTGAGCCAGCTGGGGCGAGCTCAGCCCCCACGGCCCAAGTGGCTCCCAAGGTGCTCTCGCCTGCCGCCGCCACTACAGCTGTCGGGGAGCGGCAGACTCCCCTCAGGATGCTGTGGCCGCGCTGCCGCCTTCTTCTCCTACTCCACCGGCTGCTATCTCCCCGACTCCTTCTGCCGTTCTGGACCGTGCCGTTGCTGAGCTGGACTGGCTGCGGCAGGATCTTCTCGGCGCCGACCCTCGCTTGGTGGCCGGGCGCTTGGAGCTGGCTTCTGGATGGGTTCGCTCCGACGCTTCTATTCGGACGGCGTTAGTCCAGGCCTCGACGGCATGCGACGAGGAGAAGCAAGCCATCCTCGAGGCGAAGGCTGCTCGCGATGCAGCCCTGGGAGAGGTGGTCGACGTCCGTGGTCGCTACAAGGTGCTGGAGGACGAGTTGCAGGGCCTGCGGGATCAGCTCGCGAAAGAGGTCCGTCTTCGCCAAGAGCAGGAAGAAGGCATGAAGGCTCGTGAGGTAGCCGTCGAGAGCCGAGAGGCCAAGCTCAAGAAACGCCATGACCGCCTAGGCGCGCTGGAGCAAGAGTTGGGGGCAAGGAAGGCCGAGCTGGATGGCAAGGCCCTGGTCCTTGCCGAAGACCGCGCGGCCTTCGCGGAGTTGGAGCCGAAGGCTCGCTCCTCACTGAGGACGCTTTACGACAGCAACCTGGAGAGCCCGCTGGCTGGTGCTGAGGACGGTCCCGCCAAGCTGCTTCCCTTCCTGGTTCATGCTCTTGAAGATGTCGCCCTTGGCCTTGGCCCCACGGCTGAGGCTGAGGCCCGTGTCCTGTCTTCTACAGCGCTGACGCGGGTCCTCACCCACATCTACCTTCACGATCCCGGCGTCGACCTCGACAGCCTGCTGGAGGCAGCAAGCGGGGCGCGTGCCGCTGCTGCTGCCGAGGTCGTGAAGGGTCGTGCAGATGCTCTGCTGGGGAAGTTCCGGGCCTTCAGCATCAAGCCGGAGCAAGGCGCTGCCGACCCCGCCGCTCCGTGAGGCGAACCCACTCCGTGCTGCTCCCCCGCCGCCAAGTGACTCCGTCGTGACTCCTGTCCTGCTTTGAATTCCTGCACATGTATCAAGCCTCGGGGAGGCGTTTAAAACTTGCGTTTGGTATTGGGATAACAGTGTGGACTATAATATTTGCTTTTGAATTCCTTGAAATTTGCACTTTTCCTTCCTACTTGCTTATGTTCTACGCCGGCAGAGCCCGGCCCCGCGCGTACCTCTCCCAGCAATAGGTCCGACCGGAAACCAGGACGGGACCAAGGAGTGAGGGGCTACGTGACAAGTTAGGCTCCTGAGTCGTGATGCTCAGGAGTCGCCCTTGGCGCACGAACAGCAAGTAGGGAGGTGTGATGTGGGTGGATCCATCATTCTACGTCTGCGGAGGCCGGCCGCGCGCGTGCCTCACCCAGTGATGGTCCCGACCGGAAACCAGGAAGGGGCCACGGAGTGAGGGGCTACGTGACTAGTTAGGATCCTGAGTTGCGATGCTCAGGAGTCCCCCTTGGCGCCCAAACGGCCTTCATACCTTGCCTCCGCTCGGGGAGAGGCGCGCGACGAACCAGGCCCGGGGGGCCTGGCTGGGCGGCGTGCGTCTGGGCGCGACCTGGGCGCAGCCCTCGTGCCCAGCCCCCTCGTGCGGCACTCCCGAGGGGAGGCGTTATGATGAGGCCTGACACTGAGCTCTGGGCTCCCTGAGGTTGATGCGGCCCGGGGGCCACCCTCAGTTGTTTATCACCAGCGCGGAGCATAGCTCTTCCGTATGTGTACGGGCATAGCCGCTCCTCGGCAGTGTCGTCAGCCGGCGCGGAGCATGGTGCTTCCACTGGTACGTGGGAGGGGGCCCCCTCCGGGAGGAGCCCCCGGGGAATGTACAGCCCCGCCCTGACATGTGGCTGGCATAGTAGGGCCTGGCGAGGTGTATCTGGGCACCCGCGAGCTAGCGCGGGACTCACGGGGCCCTACCTCTAGGAGGGTTGCGCCTGGCACTGGCCTTATCTTGCGATGTGTCCCTGCAGATTTGGTTAGATGCCTGCACTCTACGTCCTTGGGTCCCGGCCCTCGAGCTGGTCTCAGCCATCGCTGGTATGCCAGGTCGCGATGCCGTGGTCAAGGCCAGAGGGTGAGGGCTGGAGAGCCAGTAAGAGCCCTGAGTCGCGATGCTCAGGTACCCCCCCTTTAACGTGCAAGTGGTCAGCATGGAGAAGAAGAGGTGTCGTGGACCGGCATCAAATAATCAAGCATGGTGGTTCTAACGCATAACCGGAAATAAACGCAAATGGGATACATGCCGCTGGGCCTGGCCCGAGCGGCTTGGGGATCATGCAGCCCGAGGGGCGCCCCAACAAGGTAAGCTAACCGACGCGAAATGAAAAGAGATACACGCCGCAGGGACAAACCCAAGCGGCTTGGGAATAATGCAGCCCCGGGGGCACTCCCAGCTGGAAGTAAAACTCGAAAGATGTCACCTGATGATGTTGAAGACGATGGGGTGTTGGTGTAGCAGACTCGGTGGGCTGCGGAAGCCGATCCTCATGAGCCCCCAGGCCCAGGGGCCTCGGGAGGCTCCGGAGGCGCTGGCGGTTCCTCGCGGGCCATCTCCATCTCCGCCAGGGCTGCGGAGCGCCTGGCCTCTTGTGCCTCCGTGGTGCCCCTCATGAGGCGCTGGTACGTGTCAGCCGCGCTCGGCAAGCCGTAAGGCATGCGAACGTAGCTGTGGGGTGGACCTCCGCAGCGCCCCACTCGCGAGGGCCAGAGGCGCTCCAGGGAGGCGACTTGGTTGAGCCCTGGTACGTCGATGCAGACGCGCAGCCCGCCATCCTCGCCTGGATGGGGAGCCACTGCTGGTAGGCGGGGCCACCTCTCATGACTGTTGACTCCTGTAACTCCTGAATGGCCTTGCTGACGAACTCCTGTGGGTCTGGATCTCCTTGCCTCGCTCCTTCTTGGGGGAAACGTGCTTCGAACCACGCCTCCATGTGGTGCCCAAGCGCCTCCCTCGTGACCCTAGCTAGGTCGGTGGCCCTCCAGGCGAGAGCCCCCGAGCCCTGCCTGAGGAGGGCGCTGGGCGCGCTTTCCTATGCGATGGAAGGAGGTTCCCCCTGGGCAGGCACGGGCCCAGAGGGGCCAGCCTCCTGAGGGGCCAGGCCGGACGATGCCTTCTTCTTCTTGGGGGCGGCCTCGGGAAGCCTCCTCCTTCCGCGATCCGGATCTTCCGGTGATGTGGCCTGAAAGGCTCGTTCCAGGGAACACACCGCGTCCTTCTTTTCATAGGGCACCGTGATGACTCCGCCGCTTCCCGGCATCTTGAGCACGTTGTAACCGTGGTGAGTCACGGCCATGAACTTGGCCAGCGCTGGGTACCCAAGGATGGCATTGTACGGCAGGCGGATGTGAGCGACGTCGAAGTCGATGAGCTCGGTGCGGTAGTTGTCGCATGCCCCGAAGGTGACAGGGAGGCGGACCTGCCCGATCGGGACCGTGGAGCCGTCGGTGATGCCGGAGAAAGGCTTGGTTGGCTGGAGTTGGCTGTAGGGCACTTGGAGGTTGTTGAATGTCTCTACAGACAGGACGTTGAGCCCTGCCCCACCATCGATGAGGGTCTTGGTGACCACCACGTTGCTGATGATTGGGGAACAAAGCATCGGGAGGACTTCGGCTGTAGCTGCGCACTTGAGTTGGTCCGCTGAGCTGAACGTGATGGCGCACGCCGACCACCTGAGAGGGCGCCTGGCTTCGAGTCTGGGGAGGGCTGCATTCACTTCGCGGGCGAACTGCTTGAAGATGCGTTGAGAGGCTGGGGCTTGTGCTCCGCCCAGGATGCAGGCGATCGCGCGTGGCTCCTGGAAGCCCCCAGCCCCCTCGTCCTAGTGGCGGTCCTCGTTTCTCCTTGGCGGCGATGGCAGTGGTGGGAGGCCTGCGTGGCCCTGCGGGCGATCCTCGCGAGGTTGGTCGCGCCACCCCTGGCGCGGGCCACGGTCTTCCCAGTGCCCCGCGTTCCTTCCTCCTCCTCGGCCGTAGCCCCGGTCACCGCGGTCAGGACGACGGCCGATCCTTCCTTCTCGCACGGCCCAGAGCTCTTGGCATTCGTTGGTGTTGTGGGTGTGGAGGTCGTGGTACACGCAGTACCGGCTGCCCTTGGGAGGTTCGGGCTGATCTCTGCCCCACTTGGTGTCTGGTTCTGCCGCGAGCACGCCAGCCCCCTTGCGCTTCACTTCCTTGGCCTTGAGCTTCTTCTCTTCTGGGTCTGCGGCAGGCAGCTCGAGGAGGGAGAGATGCCCTTCCTCAACCCTGGCGCACTTGTTCGCCAAGTTGAACAGCTCCAAGGAAGTGCATGGGTCTTCATGCATCGCTAGCTCCTCCTTCATCTTGACGTCGCGCACGCCGTCGGAGAAGGCTGAGATGATGGCCTCTTCAGTCACCTTGGGAATCTTGAGGCGTGCGTTGTTGAAGCGCTGGATATACTTCTGCAGGGTCTCCCCAGGTTGTTGCTTGATGCGGCGCATGTCGCTCACGGCGGGTGGCCGGTCGCGAGTGCCTTGGAAGTTGGCGATGAAGCGGGTGCGCATCTCTTCCCAGGAGGAGATTGTGCCTGGAGCCAGGTTCAGGAGCCAGGTGTGGGCCCCGTCCTTGAGCGCCATGGGAAACCAGTTTCCATGACCTTCTCGTCTTCGTTGGCAGCTTCGATGCCGAGCTTGTAGAGCTGGAGGAACTCCGCAGGGTCGGCCATGCCGTCGTAGCGAGGAGGCAGGTCTGGCTTGAACTTGCTGGGCCACGTGACGCTGCGTAGTTCGGTGGTGAAGGCGCGGCAGCCTGCTGTGGCCACGGGAGGCCTTGGGTGATGGAGAGCCTGGTCTTGCATGTCCCCACGCGCTGGAGCAGGAGGATGGTCGCGACGTGCTGGAGCAGGGAGCGCCCGAGCAGCTTCTGGCGGGCGAGGGACTTCTTGGCAGCTCTGTTCTTGTTGTGCTGGCACCTGACGGAGCGGGTTCCGCCCAGGGGCCACGCGCCTTGGAGCCATGGCGTCTTCTTGAGGACGAGGCGGCTGGGGCGCCGCCGGAGCCTCTTCGCCCGCGCGGGGCGGGGTGCGGTGCAGCAGAACGGACGGCGCGGACGAGCCCCCTGCGGCGCGGACGAGCTCGGCGACGCGGTCGAGCCATTCTTCGTAGACGTCATCGACGGGACGGTAGCGCAGGAGCTCATTTGCTGCGATGAGTACAGCCCGAGCCTCCATGGGCGCGCGGAGCGCGCGGGACGAAGATCCAGCTGGGGCGAGCGAGGGAGTTGCGGTGCGGCCGTCTTGCCGCACGGACGGATGCTGGGACGATGCTTGCTGCTCGTCCCCCGCCGGGCCGGTGACGGCGTTGACGGCAGGTGACGGGGAACGGCGAGGACGCCCGCCGATAGGGGCCATCTGGGCGACGCGGGAAGCGAGGGCGGCCCGGCGCTCCGCGCGGGCCCGACGAGCGTCAGACATGAGCGTGATGGTCGGAGGAGAACAGGGTGGTGAAAGACGAATTCCGGCGTACCCCTACCTGGCGCGCCAAAGGTCGGATTTCGGGTTCCGGTAGACCCATGAGGTTCGAACACTGGGGTGTGCGCGGAGATTTCACCTCCTACCTACCTGCACCCCTCCGCCATGCTAGGATCAGAACTACGGGAAGAACATCACAAGAGGCACAGGGTTTCTACTGGTTCGGGCCATCGTTGTGGTGTAATACCCTACTCCAGTGTGTGGTGTGTGGATTGCCTCTTGGGCTGATGATGATGAACAATACAAGAAAGAACAGGCTCCCGAGGGTCTATTCTTGGCTGGGGCGATGAACTGCTGGGAGGAGTTCAGCCGCCTTTCTATCTCTCTCTCTCTCTCTCTCTCTCTCTCTCTCTCTCTCTCTCTCTCTCTCTCTCTCTCTCTCTCTGCTTACAACCTCTCTACTTGTCGAGCCCTCGGAAGAGACCGAACCGACCCCTTGCTATGTGGGTGGCTGGTCCTATTTATAGAGGCCCTGGTCCCCTTCCCAAATATCGAGCGGGAAGGGAGCCAACAATGGCGGGCTAATTCGAAGGGGGACAGCAAGTATCAGCTATCCTGACAAAAGTAGTCTTCGCCTGCGCAAAGCTCTGGTGATGACGTCGTCTTGGGCTCCACGGTAACCTCCATCTCATAGTCCTCCTGGTCTTGGTCTCGCTGCACTGAAATGGCAACCTTTGCCTGATGCCTCGGTACTCTGCGGCTGCGCTTGCCTCCTTTGCACCAAAGAGGAAAGGAGGACGCTGCGCGGGCTGGCGCCCGCCTGGCGCCCTGAGTTGTCATGGCTTAAGTCATGGGCACCTCGTGAGGTACCCCGCCTTGATCTCTCCGCCTCCTCGCGAGCCAGCCTGACGAGGCCGTGCCTGAGGAGGCTCCGCACCGTCCGCCCCATGAGGCTTGGCCCCTTGCGAGGGTCTTGGGTTTGTGTTGGTGAAGATGGGCCATGCTGGGGCCCCCTTTGAGCCACGCCGTAGGCCGCAGGCAGGCAAGTTTGGGGACCCCGTTCCCAGAACGCCGACACGTTCGTATTCGCCCGGCGCGCGGAAATCGAAGCGACAAAAGGGAGGAATCATAAAAGACAGAAACGTCGAGGTTGCAGTCGGACTGTCGTTAATCTGAAGTATAATGAAGAACCCGCCTTGCAAAGCTGAAGACATAAGCCGGATACTACATCGTCATTGAAGGAAAGTTCGGGGGCTACTGAGGGAGTCCTGGATTTAGGGGGTCCTTTTGGGTATCCGGGTTGTGTGATACGGGCCGGACTGATGGGCCGTCAAGATACAAGGTAGAAGGCCTTCCCCCGTATCCGTACAGGACTCTCCTTTGCGTGGATGGCAAGATTGGCGTCCGGGTGTATAGTTTACTTCTTTTGTAAACCGACTCTATACAACCCTAGGCCCCTCCAATGTCTATATAAACCAGAGGGTTTAGTCCGTAGAGGCTATCAGAATTCATATAGGCTAGACATCTAGGGTTTAGCCATTACGATCTCGAGGTAGATCGACTGTTGTAACCCCCATACTCTTCAAATACAATCAAGCAGGATGTAGGGTTTTACCTCCATTAAGAGGCCTCGAACCTGGGTAAACATTGCTTCCCCTTTGTCTCCTGTTACCATCGATCCTCAGATGCACAGTTCAGGACCCCCTACCCGACATCGGCCGGTTTTGACACCGATAGCGGCCCCTAAAGAATGTCATCTTAAGGCTGTGAAAAGGATAGTGAGATATTTAATTCATACACCAAATTTTGGCATTTGGTATCCTAAGAGGTCTTGTTTTCATCTTGTTGGCTACTCCGATTCAGACTATGCCAGTGACAAGGTTGATAGAAAGTCCACTTCGGGTACTTGTCAATTTCTTGGTAGATCTCTTGTGTATTGGTCCTCCAAGAAACAAAACTCGGTATCCTTATCCATCGCCGAAGTGGAATACATTGCCGCCGGTTCATGTTGTGCTCAACTACCTTGGATGACCCAAACCCTTAAGGATTATGGGATATATGTGAAACATGTTCCATTGCTTTGTGATAGTGAGAGTGCTATTAAGATTGCTCACAATCCCATGCAACATTCTCGAACTAACCATATTGAAGTTCGTCATCATTTCATTCGAGATCATGTTGCGAAAGTGGACATCAATCTTAAGCATGTTTTTACCGATAAGCAATTGGCGGATATATTCACCAAACCGCTTGATGAGAAAGTATTTTGCCATTTGAGAGGTCATTGATGTCATTGATGCCTCAAACTTGGAGTAGAAACTCCATTTGGATACATGCAAGGCATGAGCATGTTGTGACTAATCCTTGATATTTCTTTTATGGTGATAATCATATGTCTTGGGTCTATACTTGTACCCTTGCATGTTATCTAACCCTTGTAGGTACTTGGATAAGCCCAAATCTATGAGATTGCAACCCACTAACATTTTGAGCAATCTCTACATCACCAAGTTCCTACTATATGGTTTTTGAATACAAGGAAACATGAATCCACTCAACATATCCTTTGACAATTTCTATACATCAAATTTCATTTTAAATCAAGTTTCATGATTGTCAATTTGGATATACAAGTGCTCTTGCTTGCAAAATTAACCCATGTAGGAAGATGAACTCAAACTACAAGTGGTGCTCCAAACTCTTGATGAACTACATCAACCTTGAGCATCCAACACAAGTTTTACTACATGATCAAGATCAACACCACCCAAGGTATGTTATTCCATCTTAGAGAAGCTTTACTCCAAGTCATGGGTCAAAGCAACTCCACGAGACATGAACACATCAAAATGCTTAAAGGAATAATGTTAACCCCATTTTGAGCTTAAACGACGAGTATAACCTACGATCAAGTGTTATCACTTGACTCCTTAGTCAATATACTCTAACATAGGTGACTTTGTCGCCGACCCCTTCTAAATGAAGTTCTCTAGTGTTTCTTTGCTTTGTGTTATTACATATGTTTCTTGTTGTCTTGTTCCCCCTTTCAAAAAAACTTCATATGGATCCCTTTTCTTTTGTATTTTCTCTATATTTTCTGCATCAAATTCCTTGCAAATCGTTTGGTTAATTCATTGCAAATCCTTGTGATATTTGATTTGCCAGGTGAGCTGAGTTGACAAAACTTTTCTTTTGCATTGAACTCGGACTCACCGATTCATGCCTATCGGCTAGACCGAACTACAGGAATTACTTGTAGAAAGTTCATTGGTACAACCGTCGTGGACAAACCCGGTCTGACTGATATGCATCATCCATGACACTGCTAACTCGGTGTCACTGATGAAAATGAATCGGCGTTACCGATTTCACTGCTGACGAAACCTTTTGCCATTGCATATTTCATTTCTTCTCTAGCTCCAATCAATGATTCTTATCCTCTACCCACATCTTAATTCACATGTTGCTTTGTAATGTGTTTCAAGGACCAAACCTATTTGACTCATGCTCCAGGAGTTCCCTTCTTGGAAATTGATGTCAAAGGGGGAGAGAGAGAACATCCAAGCTCATCATATGGGAGTGAAAGAACATCTTAAGATTTTCCAGTTGCTAGTAAAACAAAGAGAGAAGTCACATGTCTTTAAGAGGGGAAAGACATGTCAGTATATGATTGTTTGCACCATTTTGTGCTCTGATTTTTTTTCTTGATCTGATTTTCTCTTACCCTACCTTCTCCCATTATCCAATATCAGATTCAGGGGAGAAAGAGTCCATCTCTAAGGGAGAAAATATCTGAATTCATTGCATATCGTTAAATCTTTAGGGACATGTCTATATCCAAATGGAGTAGTAAGTACTCACCCATGACATGTCATCCCAATCTTGGTACTCTTGTGGTTTCCTGAAATTGCTTTAATTAGAGTGTTCTTGTGTTATCTAACCTTGTTTTCTCAAGTTCATATCTTCCGAAGCCAGCTCAAGACCACAGGGTAAGTATATGCATCATATTCATGTGCATGATGATCTCTTACTGATGTACATATTGTTTGCAAGAAGAATTCATGACCATGAAGGTACACTTCCTTTTATCTACATCATATGCTCTAATGCATATAGCCAAGATACATGTAACTCATTGGTTGCTCTGTCATGCTTATGTGTTCACATGTTCTTATATTCCATCTTTACATGATTGCATACATGTAGGGGGAGCCTATGCATGTTACATGTCCTTCCAAAGCTTTACTTGTTACTCTTCATATCTTTTATCTAAAGCTTTGATGTATGTTGTCATCAATTACCAAAAAGGGGGAGATTAAACGCACAAGTGCTCCCTGGGTGATTTTGGTAATTAATGTCAATGTATATCTTGTTGGAAAAATACCTTTACCTACTGTATTTCACATCAGTTCAAAAATGGCATGGCAAGGACAAGAGGATGTGGAACCCCTTCAAAATGCTAAGGACAAAGATTGGCAAACGCTCAAGACTCTTCATTTTCATTTTAGTGATCCAAGATCACATTGAGTCCATAGGAAATCCAATACCATTAAAAGGGGGTGAGGTGTTGCTTAATGATCTACTTGCTCAAAGTGCTTAGTGATATTGCTCCAAAACCCTCAGCTACTTTCTCATTTCCACATTTTTCCAAAACCTAAAGTCAAACTCGGCCCACTGATTTGATCTATCCGGCGCCACCTGTTGGGGAACGCAGTAATTTCAAAAAAAAATCCTACGCACGCGCAAGATCATGGTGATGCATAGCAACGAGAGGGGAGAGTATCATCTACGTACCCTCGTAGACCGTAAGCGGAAGCGTTATGACAACACAGTTGATGTAGTCGTACGTATTCACGATTGACCGATCTAGCACCG
Organism: Triticum monococcum; assembly: GCA_034509565.1. Classification (NCBI taxonomy): domain Eukaryota; kingdom Viridiplantae; phylum Streptophyta; class Magnoliopsida; order Poales; family Poaceae; genus Triticum; species Triticum monococcum. Next base: position 415,461,506 of record CM067844.1, read on the forward strand.
AAGATACGGCACCTCCGCGATCTGCACACGTTCAGCTCGGTGACGTCCCGTGAACTCATGATCCAGTAGAGACTCGAGGGAGAGTTTCGTCAGCATGACGGCGTGATGACGGTGATGATGTTGCTACCAGAACAGGGCTTCTCCTAAGCACCGCTACGATATGACCGATGTGGATTATGGTGGAGGGGGGCACCGCACACGGCTAAAAGATCAATGATCAACTTGTGTGTCTATGGGGTGCCCCCTTCCCCCGTATAGAAAGGAGTGGAGGAGGGGGAGGACCGGCTCTCTCTATGGTGCACCCTAGGGGAGTCCTACTCCCTCCGGGAGTAGGATTCCCCTCTTCCAAGTAGGAGTAGGAGACGAAGGAAGGAGGAGAGAGGGAGGAAGGAAAGGGGGGCCAGCCCCCTTCCCAATTCAGATTGGGCTTGGGGGTGTGCCTCCCTCTTTTCCCTTCCCTCTCCTCTATTCCACTAAGGCCCAATAAGGCCCATATACTCCCCGGGGGGTTCCAGTAACCTCCCGGTACTCCGGAAAAATGCCCGAACCACTCGGAACCATTCCGATGTCCAAATATAGGCTTCCAATATATCGATCTTTATGTCTCGACCATTTTGAGACTCCTCATCATGTCCGTGATCAAATCCGGGCCTCTGAACTACCTTCAGTAGATCAAAACACATAAACTCATAATACCGATCGTCACCGAACGTTAAGCGTGCAGACCCTACGGGTTCGAGAACTATGTAGACATGACCGAGACTCATCTTCGATCAATAACCAATAGCGAAACCTGCATGCTCATATTGGTTCCTACCTATTCTACGAAGATATTTATCGGTCAAACCGCATAACAACATACGTTGTTCCCTTTGTCATCAGTATGTTACTTGCCCGAGATTCGATCGTCGGTATCTCAATACCTAGTTCAATCTCGTTACTGGCAAGTCTCTTTACTCATTCCATAATGCATCATCCCGCAACTAACTCATTAGTCACATTGCTTGCAAGGCTTATAATGATGTGCATTACCTAGAGGGCCCGGAGATACCTCTCCGATAGATGGAGTGACAAATCCTAATCTCGATCTATGCCAACTCAACAAACACCATTGGAGACACCTGTAGAGCATCTTTATAATCGCCCAGTTACGTTGTGAAGTTTGATAGCACACAAGGTGTTCCTCCGGTATTCGTGTCACACCCTGCATTTTGTAACTCTTCATTTGCATTAATAAAGCATGAAAATTTGGAGCAACAAAAACTTTTGCATTATTTGGCTTTTATTTGGAGTTGGTTTTCTCTCTATGTTTTTCAAGTGCTCTTTAAGGTCAACACAACTCCACCTTCTATACTTAATCTCCTTGCCCCAAACTTCTGCCCAATGATCATGCCATGTGTATAGGGCAATATAGTATTCTCTTACAAAAATAATTTGGCCAAAAAGTATTTTCAAAAATTAGTTTTCCAAAAACCCCTGAATTAAGACTTGTAGTGCAAGTACTTAATTCAGGGCAGTAAAAATCTTTCAAAAGTATATTTGAAACCTATTAGATATAGGATCCCCATAAACCACAAAAATATAATTTTAAAAGTTATTTTCCTATTTTATTTAAAAGCTTTCCCTTAAGGCCAGAAATGGTCTTTAATAGGGAAAAATTATTTTAATGTTTCAAAAATATTTGAGAAAATTTAGGGAAACTCAGTGGACATATATTTTCCATATATATGAGTTTCAACACATGGTTATGATCAAAATATTGGACAAAACTCCCCAAAACTGTTTCTGCTCATTTCAAGGATTTGAAATATTTCTACAGGAAATATTTCCATAAAAATCCAAGAAAAATCCAGCAAGTCACAAATGCATATTGTGATCACCTTGCAAAGCCTCACTTCAATAAGGGTCATTTTGGTCCACCAAAATGCCCCATAACCCTTTCTGTTCAGGATCAAATTTGAACAAGTTTGTACTACCAACTTTCTCTCCTTGACCCCAACTTTTGTGAGCATGTTCACATGACCAAATGAGGCCACTACACCAAGTGGTGCATCAAGGAGAAGTGATTTGCTCAACTAGATCTACACAAGTTCATTTCTGCTAATTTCTAGGGTTTGCCAAAGTTACATTGGCCACTTTGCCCAAATGAGCTCAAATTTGGTGGAACACCCTAATTATATGTGTCATTCCACCTTGTAGAGTATCATGGAAATTGGAAATCATTTTCTTGCCCAAACCATTATCAAACACCTTCTGACATTTTACAAAAACCACTGTTTTGACCCCTCCCACTATTCTTCATGAGCTCAACTTTTTACCAGAGCTTAATCTAGTCACCTTATACCTCCAGAAGCAATGGCAAGTCCTCAGATCAATTATTTGGGGGTGAAACCCTCACTTTCTCTCTCTGGACAGCCCCATTTCCACTCTTCTTCTTCCTCTCTCCTCACCCAAGTGGCCATCCAGAGCATCCAATGCCCCTCCCTACTTCTTTACTCCTCCCTAGAGCTACCAGACATGCTTGGCCGTGCCCACCCTGCCAAAAAATGGCATGCCGGCCATTTGCACGCTCTGGAGCGCGCTACAGTGCGCTCCCGCACTGTAGCCGCCCCCTTCCAACCGCCTCCGGCCACCTAGGGCCTCCCCCTCGTGTCTCTCGAGGTCACCTCGACGTCCACAACACGCCACGCCTTGTCCCCCTCCTCCTTCTCCCTCTTGCTGCCCTTGCTCGCACGCGCGCCGGCCGCCCGAGAGCTCCACTGAGCGGCCTCACACGCGCAGCGTCCCTGACCTTTCCCCCGCTCCCTCTCTTCTCCCCCTGGGCGTAGTCGACCCCGACGAACACCCTAGACACGGCGCAGCACCCTCCCGAGGCCCGTAGCGACAAGCACGAGCTCGTCGGTGCACGAGCCCACGATGGACCGCCGTTCGCCTATTTAAGGGCCTCCCCGAGCCTCTCCCTCACCACCACTCGCTCCTAACCCCTCCAAATCGGCCCCCTGTGCCCTCCACTCTCCTCCAGGAGCACCCGAGCTCGAGATCGAGCTCGAGCTCCGCCGCTTCGGCTCGCCGGAGTCCGCGAGGTACATGCCTCCCCCGCTCCTCCTCTGCCCCGATCTGAAACCGCCTCCTCCCACTGATCATTTCCCCTCCCTCCCCCGCCTCGTTTGCAGCCGGAGTCGACCGGAACGACCACACCCGAAGCTCCTCTGCCGCAAGATCTTGTCGCCGGCGAACCAGGCCACTCCGGTGACGTCCACCACCTCCACCCGAACGGCGACACGACGCTGAGCCTAGCCGTGCCCTCGCCCGACCTCGCCGAGGCATGCATCGTCGCCGGTGAGCACCGCGACCCCCCCTGTCCACGGGTTAGTGATGACAGGTCGGCCCCCCTGTCATCCTCTTCCTCGTTCCCGCGCCCCTCTCTCTCTGACCTGCGGGCCCCAGCCATCAGGTTTGAAACGGGTGGGCGGGCGCGCGCGCTATGCGCTGGCTCGGCTGGGCCGGCCCGCTGGCTGGGCCTGCTGCGCTGCGGCTGTTCTGGCCCAGCAGGCACAGTGCTCCTTTCCCTTTTTCTTTTTCTGGAAACTTGCAAAAATTCCACAGGATTAAATATTAATCCAAATGCAATAATTCCAACTCCCATATTTTTCTAAAAATCCCACCTATTTAATGGTGTAACTTTCATAAATATCCATCAAACTTTTCTGCACTGTTCAAATTTAAATTCAAATTTGAGCATTTATATTCCCCTCTGAAAATCCATTCCTCCTATTATACAACTCCAAATCCAAAACTAGGAATTTTCCCCTTCTTAATTTTCCACCTAGTATTTTACAAAAATAAGTTGACATTTTTCTGAGCACTTTGGTTTTTCTGTTTTATTATTGCCTTATTTTCTCGTTATTATTTTGCGACGTTAGATTGCGTTGCCGACGAAGGAGTTGGACCAGAAGACTTTGAAGACCCAGAAGACCTTGTTGAGCCAGGCAAGCAGCCCTTTGACCATGTCTATGAAACCCTTTTTATACATTCATATAGCACTTTATTATTGTTGCATTGGAATCATGAAGAGAGGGTAGCCACTTTGGTGGGTTGCCTTCATTTCTTCCTTGTTGATACTTGCATTGTGCATGACCCTACCTCCTTATGAGGGTTATGCCGGTGGGAGTAGATAGGATGCTAAAGTAGTGCTACGCAAAAAGGGACGGCAAAATGCATGGTGATGGAGACGAGTACTTTCAAAGGACTTTTCGAAAACCCCGTCGGTTGCCACTTATGCCCGAGGGAGACAATGAGTTGGGTAACCACTTGATGAAGAAGTGGTGTACCGAGGCAAGTGTGTGTGTTGTTTTCGAAAACGGATTAGATTTAAGATTTGTCGACTGTCCCAACCATACATGCGCAACCAGTCTACCCTTATATGGGAAAGGACATTATTGATTACCTAGGCCGATACTAGCTTGGAGCCCGCATTACTAGTGACGGGGGAGAGTTGGTGCTCTCTCTCGGGACGGGGTCATGCCAGGTAGGGCGGCCATGACTGTTTTTACAGGGCACCGGATACACCGTTGTGTCCCCTCTTGGATGTTACGATCTCGAGCGAGTCTCGTATGATGTACATCGTGAGGATACGGAACAACGAGTGGACTCCTTGTTAGTGTCGTCTAGGGAAAGGTAGTGATCGGGTGCTTACCCCGGGTACTTGAGGTATCGCGGCACGTGGATGACACCGAAGTTCCCCAGATCTTGTGGGTAAAGTGTGCAACCTCTACAGAGTGTAAAACTATTCGAATAGCCGTGTCCACAGTCAAGGACAGTTGGGCGGTGCTGCTTAAACTACGTCCACATGTTTACAGACCAGTGTGTGATTGGATAAGTGGGTAGAACTACTTGGGTCAAGTCAAAGGACTTGACATGATTGAGTTGGGTTGGTGCCCACTCTTTTTATGTTGATAGAACTACTTGGGTCAAGTCAAAGGACTTGACATGATTGAGTTGGGTTGGTGCCCACTCTATTTATGTTGATATCTGTAACCTGTCCTCATGGTTACTTGAATTCTCCTGATGCATGTCTTGCAAAGTTGTTGAACATGTCATTGCACTCAAAAACTAGCTTTCCGCAAAAATTTACCTATATCATGCATTGTTGTACCTTGAACCAAAACATGGGTTGCTTGCGAGTACATTCAAAGTACTCATTGGCTTGCCACTGGTTTTTTAATTGGCCAGGCTTGGAAGAACAGGAGTTCGAAGAAGAGTTCTTTGAAGACGAACATGTGAACTAGGACGTTTCCCAGTCAGAATGCCTGTATGGTTGAGGCAGATGGCATGGGTTCTACTTATCGACGAAGATTTCCGCTGCTTGTGTTTCATTCGATGTTCAGCCCTTAAGGCTTTATCTATGTAAGACTTGACCATAATGGTCATAATTTGTGTAAGACGATATGTATGGATGTAAGACTCTTGTCATTCAGCTTCTGTGTGTTCAGTGAGCATTGATCTCTGGGATCACTGTACACATGCATTCTGTGATCTCGACTTATCAGTTGGGGTCCCCATAGAGCTGGTATCAGAGCCATCCTGACTGTAGGAAGCCTTAGTTAGCATGGGCGTTACTTAGCTTGAGACCATCTAAACTTCTCTTCTTTTCTAAAGCTTACCCAAACCCAAGATATATTTTCCTTATTGACCTCTCCCATTCAACCTTTGTAGATGGCTGCCGTACCTGAAGACTTCCTGACCACAGGATTTCCCGTGCTTCTCGAGGATAGCCTCAAGAAGTGCCAGTTCCACCGAGCCCCCATTTTCACCTACCATGAGCATTGGATCAATGACACCAAGACGGAGTATCATGTGGAAGTGATCGTGAAGGCCAATGACTCTCCAACAAGCTAGTTTTTCGAGGGACCCCAGATGGCAACACTAGTTCTTGCCGTCGAGACGGCAACCCTCAAGGCTCTCACCCGCCTCCGAGACCTTCTTCCGAAGATGGCAGACGAATTGGCAACCCATTTCTTGCCTTATCGGAAGGAAGGTGAGGATGAGAGCAGTGCACCAGCTCCACCATTAGAAGAAGGACTTCCACTCCGATTCCAGACCTACTTCAGCCTTTGTGCCGATAGTTTGGCACAACGCTTGGCCTCTGAACCAATGGAACTCCGAAAGGAACTTCATGAGACCAAGGCAGTTCTTCTTCAAGCGCAAGGGAAGACAGATAGGATCAAGAAGGAAGGTGCTCCCCCTGGGCAACCCGCAATCGCATACAGAGGCGGAAGACCCCCAAAGGATGGAGAACCACCACAGCAACACCGCATGAGTGCAAAGGAATACCGCAAGCTCTTTGCACCACCGGCAAAGCAACGCCGTGTTGAGCTCCTCCACTCCCCCACCCCTTCAAGTGAAGAGGAAAGTCAGGCCACCGATGACGAGGAGGAAGACCCAGAAGAGCCAGACTACGCGACTGAGCATTCCACCACTTAGGCATCATTCGCAACCCGGATATGCCCGTTAGTAACCCCTACGGTAGGATAGGTCGTGTAACCCTATGCGATGTCGAATCCTTGTAATGGTTCATATGAAACCATGTAGTATTGTGTTTGCTTTTGATGTGTTTGATGGACGTCGTACTTTCCTTCGGGGACTTGTAAGCGACTACATCACCCGTTTGGATTTTAATGAATGTGTTTGGCCTTTTGGCCCTTGCATGAAAACAATTAGTGTCATACCAACCCCCTTACTAGGCATCCCATCTATATTGTTTTTGAAGGAAATATGCCCTAGAGGCAATAATAAAGTTATTATTTATTTCCTTATATCATGATAAATGTTTATTATTCATGCTAGAATTGTATTAACCGGAAACATAATACATGTGTGAATACATAGACCAACAGAGTGTCACTAGTATGCCTCTACTAGACTAGCTCGTTAATCAAAGATGGTTATGTTTCCTAACCATGAACAAAGAGTTGTTATTTGATTAACGAGGTCACATCATTAGTTGAATGATCTGATTGACATGACCCATTCCATTAGCTTAGCACCCGATCGTTTAGTATGTTGCTATTGCTTTCTTCATGACTTATACATGTTCCTATAACTATGAGATTATGCAACTCTCGTTTACCGGAGGAACACTTTGGGTACTACCAAACGTCACAACGTAACTGGGTGATTATAAAGGAGTACTACAGGTGTCTCCAATGGTAGATGTTGGGTTGGCGTATTTCAAGATTAGGGTTTGTCACTCCGATTGTCGGAGAGGTATCTCTGGGCCCTCTCGGTAATACACATCACATAAGCCTTGCAAGCATAATAACTAAGATGTTAGTTATGAGATGATGTATTACGGAAACGAGTAAAGAGACTTGCCAGTAACGAGATTGAACTAGGTATTGGATACCGACGATCGAATCTCGCGCAAGTAACATACCGATGACAAAGGGAACAACGCATGTTGTTATGCGGTCTGACCGATAAAGATCTTCGTAGAATATGTAGGAGCCAATATGGGCATCCAGGTCCCTCTATTGGTTATTGACCGGAGACGTGTCTCGGTCATGTCTACATTGTTCTCGAACCGTAGGGCCCGCACGCTTAACGTTACGATGACAGTTATTATGAGTTTATGCATTTTGATGTACCGAAGGTTGTTCGGAGTCCCAGATGAGATCACGGACAAGACGAGGAGTCTCGAAATGGTCGAGACGTAAAGATTGATATATTGGAAGTCTACGTTTGGACATCGGAAGTGTTCCGGGTGAAATCGGGATTTTACCGGATTACCGGGAGGGTTACCGGAACCCCCCGGGAGCCAAATGGGCCTACATGGGCCATTGTGGAAAGGTGAAAGGGGCTGCCAAGGAGGGCTGCGCACCTCCCCCCTCCCCTAGTCCTATTAGGACTAGGAGAGGTGGCCGGCCACCTCTCTCTCTTTCCCTCTCCCTTTTTCCCAAGGAGTCCTAGTTGGAATAGGATTGGAGGGGGGAGTCCTACTCCCGGTGGGAGTAGGACTCCTCCTGCGCCTCCCCTCTTTGGCCGGCCAGCCCCCCTCCCTCCAACCTTTATATACGGGGGCAGGGGACACCCCAAGACACACAAGTTGATCCTTGAGATCGTTCCTTAGCCGTGTGCGGTGCCCCCTGCCACCAAATTCCACCTCGATCATACCGTTACAGTGCTTAGGCGAAGCCCTGCGTCGGTAGTACATCAAGATCGTCACCACGCCGTCGTGCTGACGGAACTCTTCCTCGACGCTTTGCTGGATCGGATCCCGAGGAACATCATCGAGCTGAACGTGTGCTAAGAACTCGGAGGTGCCGGAGTAACGGTGCTTGGATCGGTCGGATCGGGAAGAAGACGTACGACTACTTCCTCTACGTTGTGTCAACGCTTCCGTTGCGATCTACTAGGGTACGTAGATCAGACTCTCCCCTCGTTGCTATGCATCACCATGATCTTGCGTGTGCGTAGGAAAATTTTGAAATTACTGCGTTCCCCAACAGTGGCATCCGAGCCAGGTTTTTATGGTTTGATGTTATATGCACGAGTAGAACACAAGTGAGTTGTGGGCGATACAAGTCATACTGCCTACCAGCATGTCATACTTTGGTTCGGCGGTATTGTTGGACGAGACGATCCGGACCAACCTTACGCGTACTCTTACGCGAGACCGGTTCCCTCGACGTGCTTTGCACATAGATGGCTTGCGGAAGACTGCCTCTCCAACTTTAGTTGAACCAAGTGTGACTACGCCCGGTCCTTGAGAAGGTTAAAACGGAGTCTATTTGACGAACTATCGTTGTGGTTTTGATGCGTAGGTGAGATGAGTTCTTACTTAAGCCCGTAGCAGCCACGTAAAACTTGCAACAACAAAGTAGAGGACGTCTAACTTGTTTTTGCAGGGCATGTTGTGATGTGATATGGTCAAGGCATGATGCTGATTTTATTGTATGAGATGATCATGTTTTGTAACCAAGTTATCGGCAACTGGCAGGAGCCATATGGTTGTCGCTTTATTGTATGCAATGCAACCGCGATGTAATGCTTTACTTTATTACTAAGCGGTAGTGATAGTCGTGGAAGCATAAGATTGGCGAGACAACAACGATGCTACGATGGAGTTCAAGGTGTCGCGCAGGTGACGATGGTGATCATGACGGTGCTTCGGAGATGGAGATTACAAAGCACAAGATGATGATGGCCATATCATATCACTTATATTGATTGCATGTGATGTTTATCCTTTTATGCATCTTATCTTGCTTTGATTGACGGTAGCATTATAAGATGATCTCTCACTAAATTATCAAGAAGTGTTCTCCCTGAGTATGCACCGTTGCAAAAGTTCTTCGTGCTGAGACACCACGTGATGATCGGGTGTGATAGGCTCTATGTTCAAATACAACGGGTGCAAAACAGTTGCACACGCGGAATACTCAGGTTATACTTGACGAGCCAAGCATATACAGATATGGCCTCGGAACACGGAGACCGAAAGGTCGAGCGTGAATCATATAGTAGATATGATCAACATATTGATGTTCACCATTGAAAACTACTCCATCTCACGTGATGATCGGTTATGGTTTAGTTGATTTGGATCACGTGATCACTTAGAGGATTAGAGGGATGTCCATCTAAGTGGGAGTTCTTAGGTAAATTAACTGAACTTAAAAATTATCATGAACTTAGTACCTGATAGTATCTTGCTTGTTTATGTTGATTGTAGATAGATGGCTCGTGCTGTTGTTCCGTTGAATTTTAATGCGTTCCTTGAGAAAGCAAAGTTGAAAGATGATGGTAGCAATTACACGGACTGGGTCCGTAACCTGAGGATTATCCTCATTGCTGCACAGAAGAATTACGTCCTGGAAGCACCGCTGAGTGCCAGGCCTGCTGCAAGAGCAACACCAGAAGTTATGAACGTTTGGCAGAGCAAAGCTGATGACTACTCAATAGTTCAGTGTGCCATGCTTTATGGCTTAGAACCGGGACTTCAACGACGTTTTGAACGTCATGGAGCATATGAGATGTTCTAGGAGTTGAAGTTAATATTTCAAGCAAATGCCCGGATTGAGAGATATGAAGTCTCCAATAAGTTCTATAGCTGCAAGATGGAGGAGAACAGTTCTGTCAGTGAGCATATACTCAAAATGTCTGGGTATAATAATCACTTGATTCAATTGGGAGTTACACTTCCGGATGATTGCGTCATTGACAGAATTCTCCAATCACTGCCACCAAGCTACAAGAGCTTTGTGATGAACTATAATATGCAAGGGATGAACAAGACTATTCCCGAGCTCTTCGCTATGCTGAAAGCTGCGGAGGTAGAAATCAAGAAGGAGCATCAAGTGTTGATGGTTAACAAAACCACTAGTTTCAAGAAAAAGGGCAAAGGGAAGAAGAAAGGGAACTTCAAGAAGAACGGCAAGCAAGTTGCTGCTCAAGAGAAGAAACCCAAGTCTGGACCTAAGCCTGAAACTGAGTGCTTCTACTGCAAGCAGACTGGTCACTGGAAGCGGAACTGCCCCAAGTATTTGGCGGATAAGAAGGATGGCAAGGTGAACAAAGGTATATGTGGTATACATGTTATTGATGTGTACCTTACTAATGCTCGCAGTAGCACCTGGGTATTTGATACTGGTTCTGTTGCTAATATTTGCAACTCGAAACAGGGACTACAGAATAAGCGGACACTAGCAAAGGACGAGGTGACGATGCGCGTGGGAAACGGTTCCAAAGTCGATGTGATCGCGGTCGGCACGCTACCTCTACATCTACCTTCGGGATTAATATTAGACCTAAATAATTGTTATTTGGTGCCAGCGTTGAGCATGAACATTATATCTGGATCTTGTTTGATGCGAGACGGTTATTCATTTAAATCAGAGAATAATGGTTGTTCTATTTATATGAGTAATATCTTTTATGGTCATGCACCCTTGAAAAGTGGTCTATTCTTATTGAATCTCGATAGTAGTAATACACATATTCATAATGTTGAAGCCAAAAGATGCAGAGTTGATAATGATAGTGCAACTTATTTGTGGCACTGCCGTTTAGGTCATATCGGTGTAAAGCGCATGAAGAAACTCCATACTGATGGGCTTTTGGAACCACTTGATTATGAATCACTTGGTACTTGCGAACCGTGCCTCATGGGCAAGATGACTAAAACACCATTCTCCGGTACTATGGAGAGAGCAACAGATTTATTGGAAATCATACATATCGATGTATGTGGTCCGATGAATATTGAGGCTCGTGGCGGATATCGTTATTTTCTCACCTTCACAGATGATTTAAGCAGATATGGGTATATCTACTTAATGAAACATAAGTCTGAAACATTTGAAAAGTTCAAGGAATTTCAGAGTGAAGTTGAAAATCATCGTAACAAGAAAATAAAGTTTCTACGATCTGATCGTGGAGGAGAATATTTGAGTTACGAGTTTGGTGTACATTTGAAAAATTGTGGAATAGTTTCGCAACTCACGCCACCCGGAACACCACAACGTAATGGTGTGTCCGAACGTCGTAATCGTACTTTACTAGATATGGTGCGATCTATGATGTCTCTTACTGATTTACCGCTATCATTTTGGGGTTATGCTTTAGAGACGGCCGCATTCACGTTAAATAGGGCACCATCTAAATCCGTTGAGACGACGCCTTATGAACTATGGTTTGGCAAGAAACCAAAGTTGTCGTTTCTTAAAGTTTGGGGCTGCGATGCTTATGTGAAAAAGCTTCAACCTGATAAGCTCGAACCCAAATCGGAGAAGTGTGTCTTCATAGGATATCCAAAGGAAACTATTGGATACACCTTCTATCACAGATCCGAAGGCAAGACTTTTGTTGCTAAATTCGGAAACTTTCTTGAGAAGGAGTTTCTCTCGAAAGAAGTGAGTGGGAGGAAAGTAGAACTTGACGAGGTAACTGTACCTACTCCGTTATTGGGAAATAGTACATCACAGAAAACTGTTTCTGTGAGAACTACACCAATAAGAGAGGAAGTTAATGATGATGATCATGAAACTTTAGATCAAGATACTACTGTACCTCGTAGATCAACCAGAGTAAGATCCGCACCAGAGTGGTACGGTAATCCTGTTCTGGAAGTCATGCTACTAGATCATGATGAACCTACGAACTATGAAGAAGCGATGGTGAGCCCAGATTTCGCAAAGTGGCTTGAAGCCATGAAATCTGAGATGGGATCCATGTATGAGAACAAAGTATGGACTTTGGTTGACTTGCCCGATGATCGGCAAGCAATTGAGAATAAATGGATCTTTAAGAAAAAGACTGACGCTGATGGTAATGTTACTATCTACAAAGCTCGACTTGTCGCAAAAGGTTTTCGACAAGTTCAAGGAGTTGACTACGATGAGACTTTCTCACCCGTAGCGATGCTTAAGTCTGTCAGAATCATGTTAGCAATTGCCGCATTTTATGATTATGAAATTTGGCAAATGGATGTAAAAACCGCATTCCTGAATGGATTTCTGGAAGAAGAGTTGTATATGATGCAACCCGAAGGTTTTGTTGATCCAAAAGGAGCTAACAAAGTGTGCAAACTCCAGCGATCCATTTATGGACTGGTGCAAGCATCTCGGAGTTGGAATAAACGCTTTGATAGTGTGATCAAAGCATTTGGGTTTATACAGACTTTTGGAGAAGCCTGTATTTACAAGAAAGTGAGTGGGAGCTCTGTAGCATTTCTGATATTATATGTGGATGACATATTACTCATTGGAAATGATATAGAATTTCTGGATAGCATAAAGGGATACTTGAATAAAAGTTTTTCGATGAAAGACCTCGGGGAAGCTGCTTACATATTAGGCATAAAAATCTATAAAGATAGATCAAAACGCTTAATTGGACTTTCACAAAGCACATACCTTGACAAGATTTTGAAGAAGTTCAAAATGGATCAAGCAAAGAAAGGGTTCTTGCCTGTATTACAAGGTGTGAAATTGAGTTAGACTCAATGCCCGACCACTGCAGAAGATAGAGAGAAAATGAAAGATGTTCCCTATGCTTCAGCCATAGGCTCTATCATGTATGCAATGCTGTGTACCAGACCTGATGTGTGCCTTGCTATAAGTTTAGCAGGGAGGTACCAAAGTAATCCAGGAGTGGATCACTGGACAGCGGTCAAGAACATCCTGAAATACCTGAAAAGGACTAAGGATATGTTTCTCGTATATGGAGGTGACAAAGAGCTCACCGTAAGAGGTTACGTTGATGCAAGCTTTGACACTGATCCGGAAGATTCTAAATCGCAAACCGGATACGTGTTTACTTTAAACGGTGGAGCTGTCAGTTGGTGCAGTTCTAAACAAAGCGTCGTAGCGGGATCTACATGTGAAGCGGAGTACATAGCTGCTTCGGAAGCAGCGAACGAAGGAGTCTGGATGAAGGAGTTCATATCCGATCTAGGTGTCATACCTAGTGCATCGGGTCCAATGAAAATCTTCTGTGACAATACTGGTGCAATTGCCCTGGCAAAGGAATCCAGATTTCACAAAAGAACCAAACACATCAAGAGACGCTTCAACTCCATCCGGGATTTAGTCCAGGTGGGAGACATAGAGATTTGCAAGATACATACGGATCTGAATGTTGCAGACCCGTTGACTAAGCCTCTTCCACGAGCAAAACATGATCAGCACCAAGGCTCCATGGGTGTTAGAATCATTACTGTGTAATCTAGATTATTGATTCTAGTGCAAGTGGGAGACTGAAGGAAATATGCCCTAGAGGCAATAATAAAGTTATTATTTATTTCCTTATATCATGATAAATGTTTATTATTCATGCTAGAATTGTATTAACCGGAAACATAATACATGTGTGAATACATAGACCAACAGAGTGTCACTAGTATGCCTCTACTAGACTAGCTCGTTAATCAAAGATGGTTATGTTTCCTAACCATGAACAAAGAGTTGTTATTTGATTAACGAGGTCACATCATTAGTTGAATGATCTGATTGACATGACCCATTCCATTAGCTTAGCACCCGATCGTTTAGTATGTTGCTATTGCTTTCTTCATGACTTATACATGTTCCTATAACTATGAGATTATGCAACTCCCGTTTACCGGAGGAACACTTTGGGTACTACCAAACGTCACAACGTAACTGGGTGATTATAAAGGAGTACTACAGGTGTCTCCAATGGTAGATGTTGGGTTGGCGTATTTCAAGATTAGGGTTTGTCACTCCGATTGTCGGAGAGGTATCTCTGGGCCCTCTCGGTAATACACATCACATAAGCCTTGCAAGCATAATAACTAAGATGTTAGTTATGAGATGATGTATTACGGAAACGAGTAAAGAGACTTGCCAGTAACGAGATTGAACTAGGTATTGGATACCGACGATCGAATCTCGGGCAAGTAACATACCGATGACAAAGGGAACAACGTATGTTGTTATGCGGTCTGACCGATAAAGATCTTCGTAGAATATGTAGGAGCCAATATGGGCATCCAGGTCCCGCTATTGGTTATTGACCGGAGACGTGTCTCGGTCATGTCTACATTGTTCTCGAACCGTAGGGTCCGCACGCTTAACGTTACGATGACAGTTATTATGAGTTTATGCATTTTGATGTACCGAAGGTTGTTCGGAGTCCCGGATGAGATCACGGACAAGACGAGGAGTCTCGAAATGGTCGAGACGTAAAGATTGATATATTGGAAGTCTACGTTTGGACATCGGAAGTGTTCCGTGTGAAATCGGGATTTTACCGGATTACCGGGAGGGTTACCGGAACCCCCCGGGAGCCAAATGGGCCTACATGGGCCATTGTGGAAAGGTGAAAGGGGCTGCCAAGGAGGGCTGCGCACCTCCCCCCTCCCCTAGTCCTATTAGGACTAGGAGAGGTGGCCGGCCACCTCTCTCTCTCTTTCCCTCTCCCTTTTTCCCAAGGAGTCCTAGTTGGAATAGGATTGGAGGGGGGAGTCCTACTCCCGGTGGGAGTAGGACTCCACCTGCGCCTCCCCTCTTTGGCCGGCCAGCCGCCCTCCCTCCAACCTTTATATACGGGGGCAGGGGACACCCCAAGACACACAAGTTGATCCTTGAGATCGTTCCTTAACCGTGTGCGGTGCCCCCTGCCACCAAATTCCACCTTGATCATACCGTTACAGTGCTTAGGCGAAGCCCTGCGTCGGTAGTACATCAAGATCGTCACCACGCCGTCGTGCTGACGGAACTCTTCCTCGATGCTTTGCTGGATCGGAGCCCGAGGAACGTCATCGATCTGAACGTGTGCTAAGAACTCGGAGGTGCCGGAGTAACGGTGCTTGGATCGGTCGGATCGGGAAGAAGACGTACGACTACTTCCTCTACGTTGTGTCAACGCTTCCGTTGCGATCTACTAGGGTACGTAGATCAGACTCTCCCCTCGTTGCTATGCATCACCATGATCTTGCGTGTGCGTAGGAAAATTTTGAAATTACTGCGTTCCCCAACAGTTTTCCTCATCTTTCCCAATCATGAGACCTTGACCGCTCCAACAGGATGCCTGTTGTAACTCGTACTGGTACCTCTACCCAGCAGCAAGAAGCCGGAGAAGGAGCCAGTCAGGACCAAACCCAAGGACAAGCTCCACCACCGCCACCACCTCCAAGCATGGACATGGCTCAGCTTCTCCAAGCCTTCCGAGAGGAACGCCAAGCCAACACCGCAGCCCCCCAGATGATTGCTCAAGCTGTCAACCGCCAGCCGGCGGGAAACGGCAATGGACGTTCCACGTTGGTGGAGTTCAAGAAGCATGCACCACCCACCTTCATCGAGACTGCTGAACCCCTGGATGCAGACGACGGGGTTCGCACCATTGAGGATCTGCTGGAACTAGTCGGATGCACTGAGGACCGTGAGAAGGTGGCATATACTGCTCACTGTCTCGGGGGAACTGCTAGAGCTTGGTGGGATGGATTCAAGGCCATGCATGTTGAGCGAAACATCACTTGGAATGACTTCAAGACAGAATTCCGCAAGGCCCACATTCCTTCCGGAATCATGGCCATCAAGAAGCGTGAGTTCCGAGCCCTGAAGCAAGGTAGTAGCACTGTCAAGGAGTACATGCAGAAGTTCAGTGTTCTCTCAAGGTATGCCCCTGAAGATGTCAGCACTGATGCTGCCAAAAGGGAGCGCTTCATGGAAGGCCTTAACCAGACTCTGCAGTACTCGCTTGTTGTGTGTGACTGCCCGACCTTCCCTGATCTGGTGAACAAGTCACTCATGCTTGAGGACAAGCGACGTGCTTTGGATGATACCCGTAAGCGCAAGATGATCAGCAAGGGTAGCTCCAGCAACCAGAAGCCTCGCCCGTGGCAGCCAGCCCTGGTCAAGCCAACCTATCAGCAGCCAAGAGCTCCTGCACCCCGCAGCAACTATCCACCTCAGCAGTACTCCAACCCCAGGCCAGCTTACAACAACCCCAATAACAATGACGGCAAGAGCAGCAACCCCAATCAAGTCACTTGCTTCGGATGTGGTCAGGCAGGACACTACTCCAAGAATTGCCCCAACAAGAAGCCCGACGCCCCGCGCCCCAATGTGCAGAACCGAGGACCAGGCCGTGGAATGCCACCAAGGAACCAAGCTCCCCGCAACCTTCCCAACAACGGCAAGGGTCGTGTGAATCATGTCATTGTAGAAGAAGCCCAGGAAGACCCGGACGTCGTGCTGGGTACGTTCCTTGTCAACTCAGCACCTACAACTGTCTTGTTTGATTCTGGAGCCACGCATTCATTTGTCACGCAAAAGTTTGCATCAAAAAGTGGCATGAATCCTACACCCCTGAATAACCCTATGGTGGTACAAACCCCCGGAGCAGAGATGAGAGCCAAGATAGGATGTAAAGGAGTCGGGATTGTCATTAATGGGGTAGACTTCCTAGCAGACCCTATCATCTTAAGATCACAAGGCTTGGATGTGATCTTAGGAATGAATTGGCTCAGCAAGCACCAAGGCTTGCTAGATTGTGCCAATTGGACCGTCACTGTGACCAACGACCAAGGAGTCGAAGTTAAATTTGCCTCCAACCCCTCCTCTGCTCAAGCCAACCAAGTCAACTCTCTGTCAGAAGTTGGATTGGAGCAAGTGCCGGTAGTATGCGAATACCCCGATGTCTTTCCTGATGAGCTACCGGGAATGCCTCCTGACCGAGACATTGAGTTCATCATCGAGCTCATACCCGGAGCAGGACCCATCTATAAGAAGCCTTATAGAATGTGATCGGAAGAGTTAGCAGAATTGAAGAAGCAATTGGAAGAGCAGTTGAGGAAGGGATTTATCCGCCCTAGTGCCTCACCTTGGGGATCACCTGTTCTGTTTGTGGCAAAGAAGGACGGTACCATCCACTTATGCATTGACTACCGCTCCCTCAATGAAGTTACAATCAAAAACAAGTATCCACTTCCCAAGATTGAAGATCTTTTTGATCAACTCAATAGGGCCAAGGTGTTCTCCAAGATTGACCTCAGATCTGGGTACTACCAGCTGAAAATCAGACCCCAAGATATTCCAAAGACGGCATTTGTAACCAGATATGGCCTGTATCAGTGCACGGTCATGTCCTTTGGATTGACCAATGCCCCGGCTTACTTCATGTATCTCATGAATAAGGTCTTCATGGAATATTTGGACAAGTTTGTCGTTGTCTTCATTGATGACATTCTTGTCTTCTCAAAGACGGAAGAAGAGCACGAGCAACACTTGAGGATGGTCCTAGACAAGCTTCGAGAGCACCAACTGTATGCCAAGTTCAGCAAGTGCGAATTTTGGCTGCGCGAAGTTGGATTCTTGGGTCATGTTTTGACTGAAGAAGGATTGTCGGTCGATCCCACTAAGATTGAAGCCGTGACTGAATGGCAATCCCCAAGCAATGTGAAGGAAGTCAGAAGCTTCCTCGAACTCGCGGGATATTACCGCAAGTTCGTTGAAGGATTCTCAAGCATTGCACGACCCATGACTCAGCTCTTGAAGAAGGACAAGAAGTTTGAATGGACGCCGAAGTGCGAAGAAAGCTTCCAGGAGCTGAAGAATAGATTGACCACCGCCCCAGTACTGGCCACACCAGATATACATAAGGAGTTTGTGATATATTGTGATGCGTCAAGAACCGGACTGGGAGGTGTTCTAATGCAAGAAGGCAGAGTCGTAGCTTACCTTTCAAGGCAACTATGGCCTCATGAAGAGAACTATGCTACTCATGACCTTGAGTTGGCAGCTGTAGTTCATGCCCTGAAAACATGGCGACATTACCTCCTAGGGAAGCGGTGTGAGATATACACGAATCATAAAAGTCTGAAGTATATTTTCACTCAGAAGGAATTGAACATGAGGCAGAGAAGGTGGCTAGAGTTGATCAAGGATTATGACCTCAGTGTTCACTACCACCCTGGAAAGGCTAATGTGGTAGCAGATGCATTAAGCAGGAAGGCTTGTTCCTTGAATGCTATGCTTAAGGAAAGGCTACCCGCCTTGTATGAAGAACTTGAAAACTTCGGGTTGGAACTAGTTGCACCAGGATTCTTAGCCAACCTTGAAGTCAAGCCTACCCTGATGGATGATATTAAGGAAGCTCAGAAGGGACACGAGAGTATTGAAGGCATCAAGAGGAAGATCAAGGCAGGCAAGGCCCCAGGATTCTCAGAGGATGAGCAAGGAATTGTGTGGTTTGGGAATCGCATTTGCGTACCCAACAAGATTGAGCTCAAGAATTTGATCTTGCAAGAAGCTCATGACACCCTGTATTCCATCCACCCCGGAGGAACCAAAATGTATCAAGACCTGAAGGAAAGATTTTGGTGGCACGGGATGAAAAGGGAGATTGCCACCTATGTTGCAAAATGTGATGTATGCCAAAGGGTCAAAGCTGAATATCAGCGACCTGCTGGATTGCTCCAACCACTCAAGGTTCCCGAGTGGAAATGGGATAAAGTTGGAATGGATTTCATCACTGGACTACCTAGGTCAAACAAGGGACATGACTCCATCTAGGTCATAGTCGATCATTTGACTAAAGTAGCCCATTTCATTCTTGTGAAGACTACCTATGATGGCAACCAGCTAGCGGCTCTATACATCAACAGAATCGTAAGTCTTCATGGTGTTCCCAAGGAGATTGTGTCAGATCGAGGAACCCAGTTTACCTCAAGATTCTGGAAGAAGTTCCAAGAGGCCATGGGGACCAAGTTGTCCTTCAGCACTGCTTTCCACCCACAGACCAGAGGTCAGACAGAACGAGTGAATGAGATACTCGAAGACATGCTCTGAGCCTGTGTCCTAGCATATGGAGCTAAGTGGGAAGACTGCCTCCCTTTTGCCAAGTTCTCCTACAACAACAGTTATCAGTCAAGCCTCCAGATGGCACCATTTGAGGTATTGTACGGTCGGAAGTGCCGCACACCCCTCAATTGGTCAGAAACCGGAGAAGGACTAGTATTTGGGCCTGAAATCCTCCGTGAAGTAGAAGAGCAAGTTCAGCTAGTCAGAGAACAACTGAAGACCGCTAAGTCCAGACAGAAGAGCTATGCTGACACTCGTCGCCGACTAGTAGACTTCCAAGTCAGAGACCATGTATACCTGCGAGTAACTCCTCTTAAGGGAACCAAGCGTTTCCATGTTAAGGGAAAACTCGCACCAAGATTTATCGGCCCCTTCGAGATCACCGCACGACATGGAGAAGTGGCTTACCAGTTGGAACTGCCACCTGAACTTTTTGATGTACACAACGTATTCCACGTGTCACAACTCCGGAAGTGTCTCCAAGTCCCAGGCAAGCCTAATCTTTACAAGGACGTCGATCACCAGCCCATTGACCTTCAGCCTGATTTGACTTACCGCGAGAGGCCCATCTGTATTTTGGATGAGGCTGAGCGACGCACTCGAAGCCGCACTATCAAGTACTTCAAGGTCCACTGGAGCAACCACACTGAAGCAGAAGCCACCTGGGAACGTGAAGACTACCTTAGATCCGAGTTTCCGTATCTCTTTAAAGCCTAGTTTAGGAATCTCGGGGACGAGATTCTTGTAAGGGGGGTAGGTATGTCACACCCTGCATTTTGTAACTCTTCATTTGCATTAATAAAGCATGAAAATTTAGACCAACAAAAACTTTTGCATTATTTGGCTTTTATTTGGAGTTGGTTTTCTCTCTATGTTTTTCAAGTGCTCTTTAAGGTCAACACAGCTCCACCTTCTATACTTAATCTCCTTGCCCCAAACTTCTGCCCAATGATCATGCCATGTGTATAGGGCAATATAGTATTCTCTTACAAAAATAATTTGGCCAAAAAGTATTTTCAAAAATTAGTTTTCCAAAAACCCCTGAATTAAGATTTGTACTGCAAGTACTTAATTCAGGGCACTAAAAATCTTTCAAAAAGTATATTTGAAGCCTATTAGATATACGATCCCCATAAACCACAAAAATATAATTTTAAAAGTTATTTTACTATTTTATTTGAAAGCTTTCCCTTAAGGCCAGAAATGGTCTTTAATAGGGAAAAATTATTTTAATGTTTCAAAAATATTTGAGAAAATTTAGGGAAACTCAGTGGACATATATTTTCCATATATATGAGTTCCAACACATGGTTATGATCAAAATATTGGACAAAACCCCCCAAAACTATTTCTGCTCATTTCAAGGATTTGAAATATTTCTACAGGAAATATTTCCATAAAAATCCAAGAAAAATCCAGCAGGTCACAAATGCATATTGTTATCACCTTGCAAAGCCTCACTTCAATTAGGGTCATTTTGGTCCACCAAAATGCCCCATAACACTTTCTGTTCAGGATCAAATTTGAACAAGTTTGTACTACCAACTTTCTCTCCTTGACCCCAACTTTTTTGAGCATGTTCACATGAGCAAATGAGGCCACTACACCAAGTGGTGCATCAAGGAGAAGTTATTTGCTCAACTAGATCTACACAAGTTCATTTCTGCTAATTTCTAGGGTTTGCCAAAGTTACATTGGCCACTTTGCCCAAATGAGCTCAAATTTGGTGGAACACCCTAATTATATGTGTCATTTCACCCTGTAGAGTCTCATGGCAATTGGAAATCATTTGCTTGCCCAAACCATTATCAAACACCTTCTCACATTTTACAAAAACCACTGTTTTGACCCCTCCGACTATTCTTCATGAGCTCAACTTTTTACCAGAGCTTAATCTAGTCACCTTATACCTCCAGAGGCAATGGCAAGTCCTCAGATCAATTATTTGGGGGTGAAACCCTCACTTTCTCTCTCTAGACAGCCCCATTTCCACTCTTCTTCTTCCTCTCTCCTCACCCTGGTGGCCATCCAGAGCAGCCAATGCCCCTCCCTACTTCTTTACTCCTCCCTAGAGCTACCAGACATGCTTGGCCGTGCCCAGCTTGCCAAAAAATGGCATGCCGGCCATTTGCACGCTCTGGAGCGCGCTACAGTGCGCTCCCGCACTGTAGCCGCCCCCTTCCAACCGCCTCCGGCCACCTAGGGCCTCCCCCTCGTGTCCCCCGAGGTCACCTCGACGTCCGCAACACGCCACGCCCTATCCCCTTCCTCCTTCTCCCTCCTGCTGCCCTTGCTCGCACACGCGCCGGCCGCCCGAGAGCTCCAATGAGCGGCCCCACACGCGCGGCGTCCTTGACCTTTCCCCCGCTCCCTCTATTCTCCCCCTGGGCGTAGTCGACCCCCACGAACACCCTAGACACGGCGCAGCACCCTCCCGAGGCCCGTAGCGACAAGCATGAGCTCGTCGGCGCATGAGCCCACGGTGGACCGCTGTTCGCCTATTTAAGGGCCTCCCCGAGCCTCTCCCTCACCACCACTCGCTCCTAACCCCTCCAAATCGGCCCCCTGTGCCCTCCACTCTCCTCCAGGAGCACCCGAGCTCGAGATCGAGCTCGAGCTCCGCCGCTTTGGCTCGCCGGAGTCCGCGAGGTACAGGCCTCCCCCGCTCCACCTCAGCCCCGATCTGAAACCGCCTCCTCCCACTGATCATTTCCCCTCTCTCCCCCGCCTCGTTTGCAGCCGGAGTCGACCGGAACGACCACCACCCGAAGCTCCTCCGCCGCAAGATCTCGTTGCCGGCGAACCAGGCCACTCCGGTGATGTCCACCACCTCCACCCGAACGGCGACACGGTGCTGAGCCCAGCCGTGCCCTCGCCCGACCTCGCCGTGGCATGCATCGTCGCCGGTGAGCACCGTGACCCCCCTGTCCACGGGTTAGTGATGACAGGTGGGCCCCGCCTGTCATCCTCTCCCTCGTTCTCGCGCCCCTCTCTCTCTCTGACCTGCGGGCCCCGGCCGTCAGGTTTGAAACGGGTGGGCGGGCGCGCGCACTGTGCGCTGGCTTGGCTGGGCCGGCCCGCTGGCTGGGCCTGCTGCGCTGCGGCTGTTCTGGCCCAGCAGGCACAGTGCTCCTTTCCCTTTTTCTTTTTCTGGAAACTTGCAAAAATTCCATAGGATTAAATATTAATCCAAATGCAATAATTCCAGTCCCATATTTTTCTAAAAATCCCACCTATTTAATGGTGTAACTTTCATAAATATCCATCAAACTTTTCTGCACTGTTCAAATTTAAATTCAAATTGGAGCATTTATATTCCCCTCCGAAAATCCATTCCTCCTATTATACAACTCCAAATCCAAAACTAGGAATTTTCCCCTTCTTAGTTTTCCACATAGTATTTTACAAAAATAAGTTGACATTTTTCTGAGCACTTTGGTTTTTCTGTTTTATTATTGCCTTATTTTCTCGTTATTATTTTGCGACGATAGATTGCGTTGCTGACGAAGGAGTTGGACTAGAAGACTTTGAAGACCCAGAAGACCTTGTTGAGCCAGGCAAGCAGCCCTTTGACCATGTCTATGAAACCCTTTTTATGCATTTCATATAGCACTTTATTATTGTTGCATTGGAATCATGAAGAGAGGGTAGCCACTTTTGTGGGTTGCCTTCATTTCTTCCTTGTTGATACTTGCATTGTGCATGACCCTACCTCCTTATGAGGGTTATGCCGGTGGGAGTAGACAGGATACTAAAGTAGTGCTACGCAAAAAGGGACGGGAAAATGCATGGTGATGGAGACGAGTACTTTCAAAGGACTTTTTGAAAACCCCGTCGGGTGCCACTTATGCCCGAGGGAGGCAATGAGTTGGGTAACCACTTGATGACGAAGTGGTGTACCGAGGCAAGTGTGTGTGTTGTTTTCGAAAACGGATTAGATTTAAGATTTGTCGACTGTCCCAACCATACATGCGCAACCAGTCTACCCTTATATGGGAAAGGACATTATTGATTACCTAGGCCGATACTAGCTTGGAGCCCGCATTACTAGTGACGGGGAGAGTTGGTGCTCTCTCTCGGGACGGGGTCGTGCCAGGTAGGGCGGCCATGACTGTTTTTACAGGGCACCGGATACACCGTTGTGTCCCCTCTCAGATGTTACGATCTCGAGCGAGTCTCGTATGATGTACATCGTGAGGATACGGAACAACGAGTGGACTCCTTGTTAGTGTCGTCTAGGGAAAGGTAGTGATCGGGTGCTTACCCCGGGTACTTGAGGTATCGCGGGACGTGGATGACACGGAAGTTCCCCGGATCTTGTGGGTAAAGTGTGCAACCTCTGCAGAGTGTAAAACTATTCGAATAGCCGTGTCCATGGTCAAGGACAGTTGGGCGGTGCTGCTTAAAATACGTCCACATGTTTACAAACCAGTGTGTGATTGGATAAGTGGGAAGAACTACTTGGGTCAAGTCAAAGGACTTGACATGATTGAGTTGGGTTGGTGCCCACTCTTTTTATGTTGATAGAACTACTTGGGTCAAGTCAAAGGACTTGACATGATTGAGTTGGGTTGGTGCCCACTCTATTTATGTTGATATCTGTAACATGTCCTCATGGTTACTTGAATTCTCCTAATGCATGTCTTACAAAGTTGTTGAACATGTCATTGCACTCAAAAACTAGCTTTCCACAAAAATTTACCTATATCATGCATTGTTGTACCATGAACCAAAACATGGGTTGCTTGCGAGTACATTCAAAGTACTCATTGGCTTGCCACTGGTTATTTAATTGGCCAGGCTTGGAAGAACAGGAGTTCAAAGAAGAGTTCTTTGAAGACGAACATGCGAACTAGGACGTTTCCCAGTCAGAATGCCTGTAGGGTTGAGGCAGATGGCATGGGTTCTACTTATCGACGAAGATTTCCGCTGCTTGTGTTTCATTCGATGTTCAGCCCTTAAGGCTTTATCTATGTAAGACTTGACCATAATGGTCATAATTTGTGTAAGATGATATGTATGGATCTAAGACTCTTGTTATTCAGCTTTTGTGTGTTCAGTGAGCATTGCTCTCTGGGATCACTGTACACATGCATTTGGTGATCTCGACTTATGAGTCAGGGTCCCCACAATTCGGGAGTTGCACAATCTCATAGGCTGAGGAACATCTATAAGTCATGAAGAAAGTAGTAGCAATGAAACTATAACGATCATCATGCTGAGCTAATGGATGGGTCAAGTCAATCACATCATTCTCTAATGATGTGATCCCGCTTATCAAATGACAACTCTTTGTCCATGGCTAGGAAACTTGACCATCTTTGATTAACGAGCTAGTCAAGTAGAGGCATACTGGTGACACTCTGTTTGTTTATGTATTCACACATGTACTAAGTTTCCGATTAATACAATTCTAGCATGAATAATAAACATTTATCATGATATAAGGAAATATAAATAACAACTTTATTATTGCCTCTAGGGCATATTTCCTTCAGTCTCCCACTTGCACTAGAGTCAATAATCTAGTTCACATCTTTATGTGATTAGTTCACATCTCCATGTCACTAATACCCAAAGGGTTTACTAGAGTCAATAATCTAGTTCACATCGCTAGGTGATTAACACCCAAAGAGTGATCATGTTTTGCTTGTGAGAGAAGTTTAGTCTACGGGTCTGCAATATTCAGATCCGTATGTATTCCACAAATTTCTATGTCTACAATGCTCTGCACGGAGCTACTCTAGCTAATTGCTCCCACTTCCAATATGTATCCAGATTGAGAGTCATCTAGATCGATGTAAAAAGCTTGCATCGACATAACTTTTTATGATGAACTCTTTTATCACCTCCATAATTTTGACCGTTGTCCAGTGATCTACTCCTGGATCACTATTGTACTCCCTTGCCATAATCATGCTAAGGTATACAATAGGACTGGTAAATAGCATAGCATACTTTATAGAACCTATGACTGAGGCATAGGGAATGACTTTTCATTCTCTTTCTATTTTCTGTTGTGGTCGGGTTTTGAGTCTTTACTCAACTTCACACCTTGCAACACAGGCAAGAACTCCTTCTTTGACTGTTCCATTTTGAACTACTTCAAAATCTTGTCAAGGTATGTACACATTGAAAAAACTTATCAAGCGTCTTGATCTATCTCTATAGATCTTGATGCTCAATGTGTAAGCAGCTTCATCGAGGTCTTTCTTTGAAAAACTCTTTTCAAACACTCCTTTAGATGCTTTACAGAAAATTCTACATTATTTCCGATCAACAATATGTTATTCACATATACTTATCAGAAATGCTATAGTGCTCCCACTCACTTTGTAAATACAGGCTTCACCACAAGTCTGTATAAAACCATATGCTTTGATCACTTTATCAAAGCATATATTCCAACTCCTAGATGCTTGCACCAGTCCATAGATGGATCACTGGAGCTTGCTCACTTTGATAGCACCTTTAGGATCGACAAAACCGTCTGGTTGCATCATATACAACTCTTCTTTAAGAAATCCATTAAGGAATGCAGTTTTGACATCCATTTGCCAGATTTCATAAAATGCGGCAACTGCTAACATGATACGAACAGACTTTTAAGCATCGATACGAGTGAAAACATCTCATCGTAGTCAACACCTTGAACTTTGTCAAAAACCTTTTTCGACAAGTCTAGCTTTGTAGATAGTAACACTACTATCAGCATCCGTCTTCCTCTTGAAGATCCATTTATTTTCTATGGCTTGCCAATCATTGGGCAAGTCAATCAAAGTCCATACTTTGTTCTTTATACATGGATCCCATCTCAGATTTCATGGCCTTAAGCCATTTCGTGGAATCCGGGCTCATCATCGCGTCCTCATAGTTCGTAGGTTCATCATGGTCTCGTAACATGACTTCCAGAAAAGATTACTGTACCACTCTGGTGCGGACCATACTCTGGTTGTCCTACGAGGTTCGGTAGTAACTTGATCTGAAGTTTCACGATCATCATCATCATTAGCTTTCTCACTAATTGGTGTAGAGATCACTAGAACTGATTTCTGTGATGAACTACTTTCCAATTCGGGAGAAGGTACAATTACCTCATCAAGTTCTACATTCCTCCCACTCACTTCTTTCGAGAGAAACTGCTTTTCTAGAAAGGATCCACTCTTAGCAACAAAGATATTGCCTTTCAGATCTGTGGTAGAAAGTGCACCCAACAGTTTCTTTTGGGTATCCTATGAAGACGCACTTTTTCGATTTAGGTTTGTCCTTATCAGGCTGAAACTTTTTCACATAAGCATCACAACCCCAAACTATAAGAAACGATAGCTTAGGTTTCTAGCCAAACCATAATTCATACTATGTCGTCTCAATGGATTAGATTGTGCCCTATTTAATGTGAATGTAGCTGTCTCTAATGCATAAACCCAAAACCACAGTGGTAAATCGGTAAGAGACATCATAGATTGCTCTATATCCAATAAAGTACAGTTATGATGTCCGGACACACCATTATGTTGTGGTGTTCCAGGTGGCATGAATTTGTGAAACTATTCCACATAGTTTTAGTTGAAGACCAAACTCGTAACTCAAATATTCGTCTCCACGATCAGATCGTAGAAACTTTATTTTCTGTTTACGATGATTTTCCACTTCACTCTGAAATTCTTTGAACTTTTCAAATGATTCAGACTTATGTTTCATCAAGTAGATATACCCATATCTGCTCAAATCATCTGTGAAGGTCAGAAAATAATGATACCCACCGCGAGCCTCAACACTTATCGGACCGCATACATCAGTATGTATTATTTCCAATAAGTCAGTTGCTCGCTCCATTGTTCCGAAGAACGGAGTCTTAGTCATCTTGCCCATGAGGCATGGTTCGCAAGCATCAAGTGATTCCAAAAGCCCATCAGCATGGTGTTTCTTCATGCACTTTACACCAATATGACCTAAACGGCAGTGCCACAAATAGGTTGCACTGTCATTATTAACTTTGCATCTTTTGGCTTCAATATTATGAATATGTGTATCAGTACGATCGAGATTCAATAAACCATTCACCTTGGGTGTATGACCACATAAGGTTTTATTCATGTAAATAGAATAACAATTATTCTTTGACTTAAATGAATAATTGTATTGCAATAAACATGATCTTATCATATTATGCTCAACGCAAACACCAAATAACATTTATTTTAGGTTCAACACTAATCCCGAAGGTAAAGGGAGTGTGCGATGGTGATCTTATCAACCTTGGAATCATTTCCAACACTCAACGTCACCTCGTCCTCAACTAGTCTTTGTCTATTTTGTAACTCTCGTTTCGAGTTACTAATCTTAGCAACTGAACTAGTATCAAATACTGAGGGGTTTCTATAAACACTAGCAAAGTACACATCAATAACATATATATCAAATATACCTTTGTTCACTTTGCCATCCTTCTTATCTGCCAAATACTTGGGGCAGTTCTGCTTCCAGTGACCAGTCCCTTTGCAGTAGAAGCACTTAGTCTCGGGCTTCGGTCCAGACTTGGTCTTCTTCACTTGAGCAGCAACTTGCTTATCGTTCTTCTTGAAGTTCCCCTTCTTCCCTTTGCCTTTTTATTGAAACTAGTGGTCTTGTCAACCATCAACACTTGATGCTTTTCTTGATTTCTACCTTCATCGATTTCAGCATCACGAAGAGCTTGGGAATCGTTTCTGTTATCCCTTGCATATTATAGTTCATCACGAAGTTCTAGTAACTTGGTGATAGTGACTAGAGAACTCTGTCAATCACTATCTTATCTGGAAGATTAACTCCCACTTGATTCAAGTGATTGTAGTACTCAGACATTCTGAGCACATGCTCATTAGCTGAGCTATTCTCCTCCATCTTGTAGGCAAAGTACTGTCAGAGGTCTCATACCTCTTGACACGGGCAAGAGTATGAGATACCAATTTCAACTCTTGGAACAGTTTATATGCTCTGTAGCGTTCAAAACATTTTTGAAGTCCCGGTTCTAAGCCGTAAACCATGGTGCAGTAAACTATCAAGTAGTCATCATACGGAGCTTGTCAAACGTTCATAACGTCTGCATCTACTCCTGCAATAGGTCTGTCACCTAGCGGTGCATCGAGGACATAATTCTTTTATGCAGCAATGAGGGTAATCCTCATATCATGGACCTAGTCCGCATCATTGCTACTATCATCTTTCAATATAGTTTTCTCAAGGAACATATCAAAAATAAACGGGGAGCTACATTGCGAGCTATTGATCTACAACATAGTTATGCAAATACTAGCAGGACTAAGTTCATGATAAGTTAAAGTTCAATTAATCGTATTACTTAAGAATTCCCACTTAGATAGACATCCCTCTAGTCATCTAAATGATCACGTGATCCAAATCAACTAAACCATGTCCGATCATCACGTGAGATGGAGTAGTTTTCAATGGTGAACATCACTATATTGATCATATCTACTATATGATTCACGCTCGACCTTTCGGTCTCCAGTGTTCCAAGGCCATATCTGCATATGCTAGGCTCATCAAGTTTAACCCGAGTATTCCGCATGTGCAAAACTGGCTTGCACCCATTGTATGTGAACGTAGAGCTTATCACACCCGATCATCACGTGGTGTCTCGGCACGACGAACTGTCGCAACGGTGCATACTCGGGGAGAACACTTATACCTTGAAATTTAGTGAGAGATCATCTTATAATGCCACCGCCGAACTAAGAAAAATAAGATACATAAAGGATAAACATCACATGCAATCAATATAAGTGATATGATATGGCCATCATCATCTTGTGCCTTTGATCTCCATCTCGAAAGCACCGTCATGATCACCATCGTCACCGGCTTGACACCTTGATCCCCATCGAAGCATCGTTGTCGTCTCGCCAACTATTGCTTCTACGACTATCGCTACCGCTTAGTGATAAAGTAAAGCAATTACATGGCGATTGCATTTCATACAATAAAGCGACAACCATATGGCTCCTGCCAGTTGCTGATAACTGTGTTACAAAACATGATTATCTCATACAATAAAATTTAGCATCATGTATTGACCATATCACATCACAACATGCCCTGCAAAAACAAGTTAGATGTCCTCTACTTTGTTGTTGCAAGTTTTACGTGGCTGCTACGGGCTGAGCAAGAACCGTTCTTACCTACGCATCAAAAAACACAATGCGGTATAGTGATTGCTTTTTGATCTTCAGAAAGAACCATGTTCATTGAATCCGATTCACTAAAGCTGGACCAACAGACACCCACTAGCCACCTGTGTGCGAAGCATGTCAGTAGAACCAGTCTCGCGTAAGCGTATGCGTAATGTCGGTCTGGGCCGCTTCATCCAACAAAGCCGTTGAATCAAGAATCAACTAGTGACGGCAAGCAATATGTATATACCCACGCCCACAACTCCTTTGTGTTCTACTCGTGCATATAACATCTAGGCATAAACCTGGCTCGAATGCCACTGTTGGGGAACGCAGTAATTTCAAAAATATTCCTACTCACATGCAAGATCATGGTGATGCATAGCAACGAGAGGGGAGAGTATCGTCTATGTACCCTCGTAGACCGTAAGCGGAAGTATTATGACAATGTGGTTGATGTAGTCGTACGTCTTCACGATCGACCGATCTAGCACCGAAGGTACGACACCTCCGCGATCTGCACACGTTCAGCTCGGTGACATCCTGCGAACTCACAATCCAGTAGAGCTTCGAGGGAGAGTTTCGTCAGCACGACGGTGTGATAACGGTGATGATGTTGCTACCGGAACAGGGCTTCGCCTAAGCACCACTACGATATGATCGAGGTGGATTATGGTGCAGGGGGGCACCGCACACGGCTAAAAGATCAATGATAAACTTGTGTGTCTATGGGGTGCCCCCCTTCCCCCATAAATAAAGGAGTGGAGGAGGAGGAGGGCCGGCCCTCTCTATGGTGCGCCGTAGGGGAGTCCTACTCCCTCCGGGAGTAGGATCCCCCCACCTTCCAAGTAGGAATAGGAGAGAAAGGAAGGAGGAGAGAGGGAGGAAGGAAAGGGGGTCGGCCCCCTTCCCAATTTGGATTGGGCTTGGGGGCGCGCCTCCCTCTTTTCACTTCCCTCTCCTCTATTCCACTAAGGCCCAATAAGTCCCATATACTGCCTGGGGGTTCCGGTAACCTCCCGGTACTCCAGGAAAATGCCCGAACCACTCGGAACCATTCTGATGTCCAAATATAGGCTTCCAATATATCGATCTTTATGTCTCGACCATTCCGAGACTCCTCGTCGTATCCGCGATGAATTCCGGGACTCCGAACTCACTTCGGTACATCAAAATACATAAAATCATAATACCGATCGTCACCGAACGTTAAGCGTGCGGACCCTACGGGTTCGAGAACTATGTAGACATGACCGAGACTCATCTCCGGTAAATAACCAATAGCGGAACCTGGATGCTCATATTGGTTCCTACATATTCTACGAAGATCTTTATCGGTCAAACCGCATAACAACATACATTCTTCCCTTTGTCATCAGTATGTTACTTGCCCGAGATTCGATCGTCGGTATCTCAATGCCTAGTTCAATCTCATTACCGACAAGTCTTTTTACTCATTCCGTAATGCATCATCCCGCAACTAACTCATTAGTCACATTGCTTGAAAGTCTTATAGTGATGTGCATTACCGAGAGGGCCCAGAGATACCTCTCCGATAGATGGAGTGACAAATCCTAATCTCGATCTATGCCAACTCAACAAACACCATTGGAGACACCTATAGAGCATATTTATAATCACCCAGTTACGTTGTGACGTTTGATAGCACACAAGGTGTTCCTTCGGTATTCGGGAGTTGCATAATCTCATAGTCTGAGGAACATGTATAAGTCATGAAGAAAGCAGTAGCAATGAAACTGTAACAATCATCGTGCTAAGCTAACGGATGGGTCAAGTCAATCACATAATTCTCTAATGATGTGATCCCGCTTATCAAATGACAACTCTTTGTCCATGGCTAGGAAACTTGACCATCTTTGATTAACGAGCTAGTCAAGTAGAGGCATACTAGTGACACTCTGTTTGTTTATGTATTCACACATGTACTAAGTTTCCGATTAATACAATTCTAGCATGAATAATAAACATTTATCATGATATAAGGAAATATAAATAACTACTTTATTATTGCCTCTAGGGCATATTTCCTTCACCACCGAGTTCATTTGACCTAGCCACTGCCAGAAACCCTAGTCAATTCAGTCTCACAGATCGGGATATCGATCTCACCAAGATGGCCTTGCAAACTCTCGGTTACCTATTGTAATTATTTTGATGTCACCGAAATGTGAAATCGGTCCCACCGAGTTTTCTTGACCAACTTTCTGTTTTATCGTTGCTGAAATCGATCTCACCGAGTACATGCAACTGGTCTCACCGAGATGAGGTTTTGCCCTAACCCTAGCACATCGATCCCACTGAGTTGATCATGTCAGTCCCACCGAGATTCCTAACGTTCACATTTTGAAATAAACTGGTCTCACCGAGTTCTTCTATTCGGTCTGACCGAGTTGGGTCAAATGTGTGTGACGGTTGGATTTTGTGTGGAGGATATATATACCCCTCCACCCCTTCTCCATTCAAGAGAGAGCCATCAGAACGTGCCTACACTTCCACTACTCATTTTCTGAGAGTGAACCACCTACTCATGTGTTGAGACCAAGACATTCCAATCCAACCACAAGAATCTTTTTCTCTAGCCTTCCCCAAGTTGCTTTCCACTCAAATCATCTTTCCACCATATCCAAATCTGTGAGAGAGAGCTGAGTGTTGCGGAGACTATCATTTGAAGCACAAGAGCAAGGAGTTCATCATCATCACACCCTCTATTACCTTTTGGAGAGTGGTGTCTCCTAGATTGGTTAGGTGTCACTTGGGAGCCTCTCACAAGATTGTGGAGTTGAACCAAGGAATTTGTAAGGGCAAGGAGATCACCTACTCCGTGAAGATCTACCCGAGTGATGCAAGTCCTTCGTGGGCGATGGCCATGGTGGGATAGACAAGGTTGCTTCTTTGTGGACCCTTCGTGGGTTGAAGTCTCCATCAACGCGGACGTACGATAGCACCACCAATCAGAACCACGCCAAAAATCTCTATGTCTTCATTGTGTTTGGACACCCCAAATCCCATCCCTTTACTTTCTTGCAACTGGCATGCTTTACTCTTTCCACTGCTCATACTCTTGCCATGCTTGCTTGAAATGTATTGTGAATGCTTAAACTTGTGCTAAAACTCCACCTCAACTCGTAGAACTTAAAAATGGCCACTTTTGCTTGTTGAGGGTCTAATCACCCCCCCCCCTCTAGACCCCTCTTCTTGATCCTTTCAGTTAGTGCGTATAGGCCAAAAGACCAACTGAGATCAAATACCCAATCTCGTTAAGCGCATTATTTTGATGTAACCACGGACGCCGACCAGGGACCAAGCCCACCTATCTCCTGGGTGGTCACAACCTGCCCTATTGCTCTGCCACAAAGTAACACTCGGGGCCATTGGGAACCGAGGCCCACCACTACCAAGGTGGGAACACCTGCCCCTTCAGCCCCCACATCCGAACAGTAACATAAGTATGTAATAGTATATACCCGTGATGACCTCCCGAAGTGATCACGGGCCGATAGTATAACATGGCAGATGGACAAGAGTGTAGGGCCACTAATGTAATACTAGCAACCTATACTAAGCATTTAGGATTCCAGGTAAAGGTAACAACAGTAGTAACAAGGACAGGCTATGCAATGGAATAGGATCATCCGAAAACAGTAACAGCTACACTACTCTAATGCAAGAAGTAGAGAGAAGGAGTAGGCGATATCGGGATGATCAAGGGGGGTTTGCTTGCGTGGAAGCTCTGCTGAGAAGGAGTGGTTCTCAACACCGTAGTCGATCAGGGTAGTAGTGCCGTCAGTCTCAAGTCTACCGGAGAGAAGAGGGGGAAGAAACAATGAATACAATGCGAACAAATGCATGACGATGCATGACATGACAATAAGCGATGCTAGGTGTGACCTAACGCAGTACTAGGTGCTACCATCCGAGAAAGTATCCCGGTGTTTGGCATTTTGGACAGATGAAACAGGTTGGGACGATTGCATGTTCGCTATGTTGGGGGCATGTGACAGACGAACAACCAGCGTATTCGGATTCGTCTCATCTTTCTGAGCAACTTTCATGTAAAAAAATGCATCGAGTTACGGGTATTTTTCTATTAATTTTCAAAGTAATAATCCAGAATTACTAGATTTAAATAATTAGAAAAAACAATTACTGTGCCAGCATGACATCAGCATGATGTCAGCAGGTCCACAAGTTGAGCTAGTCAACTCTGGCATATGAGCCCACTTGTCATTGTCTTAGTTTAACTAAATAGATGATTAACGTTAATTAATAGGATTAATGAAGTTAATTAATTAATTGTTGCAATTATTAATAATATTTTCCTTTTAAAAAAATGTTTGGGGCTAGGCCCATGTGTCTGTGGCCCGTGGCCAAACGGGCGCAGGGGCATTGCGGGCGGAGCCAGGCGTGGCTGCGGGCGTCTGCCTGTTTGGGCGCCTGCCCAGGCCACCAGGGGGGCCCGCCACCACAGGGCGCGGCCGCTGGTCGGAGCACGCATGGGAGCGGTGGGGGCGCGGCGGGGTAGGCGACGCGTGGTGGCGTGCAAGGGCGCCGGCGGCAACTAATGGAAGCGGGTGCTGCGGGGGAACGCAGGGGGCAGTTGGGTGGCGCGGCGGCGAGCGATGGGCGGGCGTGGCCGCTACGAGGCGCGAGGGGCGAGATGGCAGGGCGCATCGGCTGAGCCAGACTGATGGAGGGTCGCGGGTGCGCGGGCGAGCGGCAGAGCCGGAGTGAGGGGTCGCGGGGAAGCCGGGCCGCGGTGAGCGGGGCGTGGGCGTGCAGGGGGTTGATGGGGCGCGGGAGGCGAAGGCGCAGCCGGTGCAGTTGTGGCCGCGCGGGCGCGCGCGGTTCGCTGTGACCGCGGGCAGGTGCAAGGGGAGAGGGACGGTGACCGGCCAGGGGGAAGGCGAAGGGATATAGGAGAGACAGAGGCCGACGGCCTCATCGATGTTGCAGGTGACGCGAGGCGCGATGAGGCCCTTGGGAGGAGGATGAGGAGGTGATGACGACAGTGGGGCGGTCCAACGACAACGGCTAGCGAGGCGTCGGGGACGGGTGGCTGCGTCGCGGCATCGGCGGGGTCGCCCCCCTGCCCCCTGATCTCGATCCAGGATTGCGGGAGGGTGAGGGACGAGGGAGCGAGAGGGGAGGCGATTGGGGGAATAGGGGTGGAAACGGATCGGATGCGGATCAAATAGTGCTCTTACCATTTCCATTTTCATATTTTCAAAATGAATATGAATGTGAATACGGATGTTATCAGATACGGATGTGGTTTCGGAATGGATATGAATAATAGCGACATATTGCTTAAGTATATTAGTCAATAGCTATGTGACATGAAATAATCAACTTGTGACATGCAATAAGTCAATGATAAATAGGTTTACTATTTAATACTATTGTAATGCATAATAATTTCTAAGTTTAATCATAAAAAAGTAAAATTTGACCACTTATTTCGCTTTTATGTTGGATAATTGGAATCTTTGGGCTAGAATTTTGAAAATTACCTTCCATAATGTTATCCGGATACGGATATATCCACTTCCATATCCATATTTTTGTAAAAATCTCATATCATATTTTATTTTTATTTGTTAAATAAACTCGGATACGGATTATTTCTATTTCCATTTTTGGTTCAGATGCGGATGTTTTGAATACGAATAGCGCACTAATAGGCGCGGGCGCACCGGCCGAAAATTTCGGCCGGTCTATCCCTAACCATCGATTTAGTACAATGGGGTCACGTACGCACTGCACGATCCCCTTTCTTCCTCCCCTGGCGTCTTTTTCTCTCAGGAAAAATCCAATCGCACGGCCAGAGACGAGCGGCACATCCTGCCTCGAAGGACCGCCCCAACGCATCTCGACCTCCCTCATCGACGGCCGCCGCCCCTCACCGCCGTCGTCTTCTTCATTCCTTGCTGGCTACGCGCGTCTAGTAGCATGCGCTCGTGGTTGTAGCTCCCCAATGGCTATGGTCATAGCTCCGGTGCGACACAACAGCTCCGGTGGTGTCGTCACCGGTCACGGTACCCCAACAATGACCTCGTGGAAGTGTACTCTCCCTCAGGGAGGCAACAGTAGCAAAATTGTTCGCCGCTCATAGCAAAAAGATGTGCCGCTTCCAGCAAAAAAGTGCTCGCCCGTGCTGCCACTCCCGCCCATCGTAGCAAAACATGCTCACCGGTTAGTAGCTATTGCGGTTACCATTTGAAGCAAAAACCATCACGGTTGTAGCACTAGATCGACGCCGATGATGGCTAGTAGCAAAACAAGGTGCTGGTTGTAGCAGAAAAGCGACATAGTTGTAGCAATGTTTCCACGTCGGGGGTGGGTTGTAGCAAAATGAGAGTCTGATTGTAAGACAAACGAAACGTGGTTGTAGCAAAAAAAGGTGGTGGTAGCCAAAAAGAAATCTTCGTCGTCATCCCGATCTGGTCGCATCTCTGCCACGAATGGATGTAGCAAAATTTCTCGTCGGTCGTAGCAAAAACTGATGACAATTGCAGCAAAAACTCGTCTCCGCCGTCACGGATCGTAGCTCCGCCATGGATGCATGTAGTGAAAAATGATGCTGTTTCTAGCACGCCATGACGCTGGTTCCAGCAAGCGGCGGCCATGGTCGCAGGTCGCCGGTGGCGACTCTCCCACAGATGCATCTTCATCGGGCTCCGGTTGCAGCTCATTTCCCCACCCCCACGTCAGAGCTTTTCAACGAGCGGTTGTGGAGATGGAGCTTGAAGACGACCACGCGGGGAAGAAGATAACGGAGGGCAGAGTATGATGCACCAGATAGGATGAGAGAAAAATAAATAGTCGTGGTGGGCTTAGCGCACGTGGGTGGGCCGAGGAAAGGAAAAACAAATAGCGGAAAATGTGGATCGGGAGACATCCTAGCGCTAGATCCCTTCGCGATCGACTGGCGCGCGAGCGACCGGCCAAAACTGGCGTGAAATTTTTCCCATACAAATAGGCATTTTCTCGAATATGAATATTGCATATTTTGGATTATCCGCTACCACTTTCCACCCCTAGGGGGAAGTGGGAGGGTCTGGGGCTAGGGTTTCTGTCATGGTGGGGTTAAGGGGAGCGGGGGGGGGCTGGCCAGTTGGGCCAGTGGGGCCGTTGGGTTTCCCCCACTTTATTTTTTTTGTCTATTTTGTCTTTTCTTTTCAATTAATTTTCTTTTCTGCTTTATTTCTAGTTTCCTTTTGATTTAGTTCTATAAAAATTATCACTAGCACCTAAATTACTATTTATAAATATACTACTGCCACACTAATTCTTAGCCCAAAATAAAATAGCTTAATATTTTATCAAATTAAATAGGCATTTATTTAATTGTTAGAACTACTGTTTTAAGTACTTTAGATCCTTTAATTACATTATAAAGATGTGGATTCTCCACCATAATTACTTCTGATTTATTTGACGCATTTAGAGCATTTTAGTTTTAATGTTTGAAAACTTTTGTTGTTTGCCTTTATTCTAAATTTGAATTTGCATCGTATTTGTACCAATGCGAGATCAACAACAGTAATCGAGGTGACATGGCATCATTAGCAGAGGTTCATTGTAGCTTAATTATCCGGGCGTTACACAGTGGGCCTGCCAGGCGACTGCAAGGGCGACTACCTCGTGCTTCTGCTCCGCTGACAGGCTCTCCCACATCACAGTAGAGATTGCGGTCATGGTGGATGCATGCAAGGAAGGAGGAGATGGAGCGAAAGTGTTGTGGTGTGGAGTTTAGCCGGGTGTGGACGCCTTTAAATAGCAGATTTCGATGAGGCCAAGAGTCCGAGTGCGTCAATGCGCGGCGCCGAAGTTCGTTACTCGGCCAGCGAGCCTGCCTAATGACGGCATACGGACGGACGGGCATTGAACGAACATGGTAGATATCCGTCTTGTACAGTAAACATCGCTCCAACATGGAACGGGCATGGACACCAGGGACGCAGCGCGGGTGGCGCTCTTAGCCGCCGTGCAGCTTCAATGTCGGCGCTAGTGAAAGGTCGCGTCTGCTCTGAACTAGTGTCATTGTGGAGCGGCCGCTCTATAGCGACAAGAATGAGGGCAGCTGGCATCGGGCGAGAATGCACGCAGACAAAGGAGAAGGGTTTTGATGGGTCAGGGCAGTCAGGAGCGGGCGTGGCAGCGGTCCGCATGCCCACAAAATCTCCCCCTCATTTTGTCTCTGGTTTGCAGAAAAGAAAAAAAACGTATCCGGACCGATCTATGGAGCGATACAGAACCATAGCGGATGACAGAACAATCCGGACCGGACCGTGCGGTCCAGGGTCGGTGTTGGAGAATGCAGTAAAGATCACACCTGTAAGTAAGGATTGTTGGGAAACCAGGGCCATCGTGGGGTGGCGGCGCACCTCGTGCGTATCGCATGGGGTAGCCCCTCCCGTTTCCCCCACTTTACGTTAAGTGGGTACTTATCCCTTGACCCCCTAGTCCCTATATAAAGCAACGAGGAGCTATCATTGTAATCTCTGATCATTGATTAATAAAGCTGGTCTCCTCCATATCTCTCTGTGTCATTTACTTTCATGTGTTTGACTACTTCGTCTACGACGCTCGCTCTCGCTCCGCAACCTCGGACCGGACTCGCCGGTGAATTTGCGGAACACGTTATCAGCACGCTTCGCTCCATCAACTCTCCGTCAAGCCTGCATCATGCAGGCTTTCATCGATCCCGCGGAGGTATAAGATCCGATCCCCCTTTTGCAAAAATGGATTCCTCTCGTTACCGCGGTTCCGTTTTTGCGATTAGTTTATTTTTTGGATTTCATCTACCTATGGTGTGGATTTTCCTCCCAAGAACCGAGCTAACGAATACGTCGCCGACCAATGACAATGTTCTTGTTCTAAGAGGAACTTGCTGACTGCACTATAGGGAGGCGGTACGCATCGCGATCCAGATGGTCGCGTTACCACCGCAAAAGCACCAGATGTGCCATGCGCCGTCGGAGTTCCAGATGAACGCGACAAAGATCGCATCCCGAGACGTAATGGCAGTGACCCCGCTGGCTGCCGCCGCCGCGTCCTGCTGACACTGCGCTCGCATGCCCTGCTGGCTGTCGTCGCCGTGCGCCGTAGCGCAACTACCGTCGCCCGCTCGCGTGCCCGTTGCACGCGCAGCTGCCACGCCCTGCTGGCACTTCGCTGCTCCGAGGGCCACCGTGCCCGCGCAGGCCTGCTAGCGCGCGCTCGCCGCCGCGAGCAGTGGCCGCCGCCACCGACACGAGCCGTGGCCATAGTCGCAGCCGACGCAAGCGCGCGCTGTCCAGCCCCGACTGTGCCCTGCGTGCGTGCATGTGCTACATCTTGAGCTTGCATTGGTTTTCCCCGAATAGGAAGGGATGATGCAGCAGAGTAGCGTAAGTATTTCCCTCGGTTTTTGAGAACCAAGGTATCGATCCAGTAGGAGGCCACACTCAAGTCCCTCGTACCTGCACAAAATTATAGCTACTCGCAACCAACGCGATTAGGGGTTGTCAATCCCTTCACGGTCACTTACGAGAGTGAG
The DNA here is from genome assembly GCA_034509565.1 of Triticum monococcum. Lineage (NCBI taxonomy): Eukaryota > Viridiplantae > Streptophyta > Magnoliopsida > Poales > Poaceae > Triticum > Triticum monococcum. The sequence continues at coordinate 415,500,565 of CM067844.1, forward strand.
ATCTGATAGATATAATATTTTTGGTATAGAGATGCAAAGTGAAAAGTAAAAGCAAAGTAAAAAAGCAAAGCAAGATTAAAGTGATGGAGATTGATATGATGAGAATAGACCCGGGGGCCATAGGTTTCACTAGTGGCTTCTCTCAAGAGCATAAGTATTCTACGGTGGGTGAACAAATTACTGTTGAGAAATTGACAGAATTGAGCATAGTTATGAGAATATCTAGGCATGATCATGTATATAGGCATCACATCCGTGACAAGTAGACCGAAACGATTCTGCATCTACTACTATTACTCCACTCATCGACCGCTATCCAGCATGCATCTAGAGTATTAAGTTAAAAACAGAGTAACACCTTAAGCAAGATGACATGATGTAGAGAGGTAAATTCATGCAATATGAAATAAACCCCATCTTGTTATCCTCGATGGCAACGATGCAATACGTGCCTTGCTGCCCCTTCTGTCACTGGGAAAGGACACCGCAAGATCGAACCCAAAGCTAAGCACTTCTCCCATGGCAAGAACTACCAATCTAGTTCGCCAAACCAAACGAATAATTCGAGGAGACTTGCAAAGATAACCAATCATACATAAAAGAATTCAGAGAAGATTCAAATATTATTCATAGATAGACTTGACCATAAACCCACAATTCATCGGTCTCAACAAACACACCGCAAAAAGAAGATTACATCGAATAGATCTCCACAAGAGAGGGGATAACTTTGTATTGAGATCCAAAAAGAGAGAAGAAGCCATCTAGCTACTAACTATGGACCCGAAGGTCTGAGGTAAACTACTCTCACTTCATCGGAGAGGCTATGATGATGTAGAAGCCCTCCGCGATGACGGCGCTCTCCGGAACAGGCCCCAAGATGGGATCTCATGGATACAGAAAGTTGCGGCGGTGGAATTAGGTTTTTGGCTCCTGTTCTGATCGTTTGGGGGTGCGTAGGTATATATAGGAGGAAGGAGTACGTCGGTGGAGCTCCGAGGGGCCCACGAGGCAAGGGGCGCGCCCTAGGGGGGGCGCCCCCCACCCTCCTGACCGCCTCTCTGATGCCTTGGCGTAGGGTCCAAGTCTCCGGGATCATGTTCGGTGAGAAAATCACGTTCCCGACGGTTTCATTCTGTTTGGACTCCGTTTGATATTTCGTTTCTTCGAAACACTGAAATAGGCAAAAAAAAACACCAATTCTGGGCTGGGCCTCCGGTTAATCGGTTAGTCCCAAAAATAATATAAATGTGGAAAATAAAGCCCAATATAGTCCAAAACAGTAGATAATATAGCATGGAGCAATCAAAAATTATAGATACGTTGGAGATGTATCAGCATGCGTGGCCGCCGCCGCGAGCGCGCGCGCGCTGGCCAGCCCGGCCGCGCCCTGTGTGGCCACCGTCGCCGCGAGTACGTGCGATGGCCCGCCCGGCCGCGCCGTGGCCGCTGGTTGCACTGGCCGGCCCTGGTCGCCGCTCCGGCGAGCCGCGGGCGCCTGGCCAGCCCCGGCCGCGCCCGCGTGCGCGCTGCCGCCGCACCCCGATGCGGGCGCTAGGATAAACCCTAGCGTCGCTATGGGAAAGGCTGTCGGCTGCCGGGCCGGCCCAACTGGCTCCTGGGCCGGATGGGCCGCAGCTCTGGGGATCTCTCCACACAAAAAAAGGGGGTGGCGGCTGTAGCGCGTGATTTTTGCGATTTAGCCCCCGTAGTTTCCAGATTTTACCCAAGTTTTATTCCTGCTGTAATATTTCGAGTAGAAGCCCCTGGAACTGTCTGTTTTCACAGAAAACACGTATTTGGGCTTAAAATGCCTAAGGAATTCAATTTTTGGGCTAGTTTTGACATACGAGATGCGCTTAACATGCTATCCTTTGTAACATGATATTATTATATGATTTTACTGTTGTAGATTAATTGTTTAGCACTCTTAATCATTTAGTAAGTCATATAACAACATGTTTTAAATATTGGAACATCATTTTAATTGAATAAGTTTATCAACATCGCATTTGTGCAAAAGATTACCTGCTGTAATCTCATGATTTTTGCATAAATTGCATATGGCCAGAATTATCCACAAGGAATTTGCTGACTTGGCCCAGACGAGGATGAACTACCTGTCATGGGCTTCAGACTATGAGATTTTTCTCCAAGGCAGAACCCTCCTGAGAGCGATCGGTAAGGGGACCCAACTGGCCCCCACCGATCCCAAGTTTGAAACTGAGAATACGCAGGCTTTGCATTTTCTCCGTCATCACCTGTCACCTACTCTGAAAGATGAGTATATGGCTGAACGGAGTGCTTCTGGCCTTTGGACCGCTCTTAAGCAGCGATTTGAGCGGCTGAAGTACACGGTTAAGCCACGTGCACAGGCAGAGTGGATCCGTCTGAGGTTTCCGGACTTCAAGATGGTTGGGGAGTACAATTCGGCTCTACACCGGATTTGTACGACTCTTCAGATGTGTGGTACTCAGATTACCGACACTCAGAAGATTGAGAAAACCCTATCCACTTTCCACCCTGACACGGTCCTGTCCGCACGGAACTACCGCCAGGGCAACTAGACGAGGTATTCAGAGTTGATTGACGTCCTCCAGGTGGCAGAGGCACAGGACGAGGTTCTGAAAAAGAACTTTGCCGCGCAACCACTTGGGGGAGTTCTCGCCAGGAGGTGAATGCTCTCAAAGTTCGCAAGCCTCAACAAAAGAAGAGGGGCTGCAAGGGCAAGAAGAAGGGCCCTCAGCCCTCCGCCCCGCCTAAGCAGCAAAAGCCGGGCAAGGGGGGCAGAGGTGAAAGTGCGTTATATCGACTAGAGGGGGGGTGAATAGGCGATTTTTATGAAAGTCTTCAAAATGTGAAGGTTATGAAGACAAACAGTACAGATATGCCTATCACTTAAGCAGCGGAAGTTAGATTACACTAGGCAAGCCACGGTCAAGTATTCAATAGAGTGAAAGCACAAGACAAGTAGCTGTAGTGTAATAAGGACCAGGTAGGAAGAAGTTATGAAGCCAAACAAATCATACAGTTATGTTGTGAAGACAGAAGATAAAGCAAGCATGCAATGGCTTCACAATGTGTAACAGTAAGTAAAAGGAAGTGAAGATGAAACCAGTGACACGCTAAAGACAATGATTTGTTGGACTAGTTCCAGTTGCTGTGACAACTGTACGTCTGGTTGGAGCGGCTAGGTATTTAAACCAAAGGACACACAGTCCCGGACACCCAGTCCTGAACACGCAGCTCAGGACACCCAGTCCTCACCGTTTTCTCCTTGAGCTAAGGTCACACAGACCTCACCCAATCACTCTGGTAAGTCTTCAAGGTAGACTCCCAAACCTTCACAGACTTCGTTCACCGGCAATCCACAATTTCTCTTGGATGCTCAGAACGCGACGCCTAACCGGCTGGAGGATGCACAGTCCTCAAGTGTAATAAGTCTTCAGATCACTCAGACAAGAAGACTTAAGTGATGCCCAATTTACTCTGGCTCTGGGTGGTTAGGGCTTTTCTCCTTGCTAGGAATTTTCTCTCAAAGGCTTCGAGGTGGGTTGCTCTCAAACGACAAAAAGCCGTGCACTGAAATCTGAGCAGCCAACCGTTTATGGTTGTAGGGGATGGACTATTTATAGCCACTGGGCAACCCGACCTGATTTGTCCGAAATGACCCTGGGTCACTAAGGAACTGACATGTGTACCAACGGTCAGATTTCAAACTCACATGGCAACTTTACTTGAGCTACAAGTAAAGCTGACTTGTCTGACTCTGGACAAGATTTCCTCTCATAGTCTTCGCTCGAAGATATAGGTTTTGAATTAGGCATCACTTCAGTCATTTTGACTGGTTCTCTTGGATCCCACTTAACAGTACGGTGGTTCCTATGACTCAACACAAATGAAATAAAACTACAAAGAATCTAAGTCTTCGAGTTCTATAGGCTTCACGTGGTGTCTTCTCTTGTCATAGTCTTCAATGTGAATATCTTCAAATACCACCATTGTCTTCAATGTCTTCGTACATTTTTAGGGGTCATCTCTGGTAGTAAAACCGAATCAATGAGGGACTTCTACCTATGTTATCCTGCAATTCTCACAAACACATTAGTCCCTCAACTAGGTTTGTCGTCAATACTCCAAAACAAACTAGGGGTGGCACTAGATGCACTTACAATCTCCCCCTTTTGGTGATTGATGACAAACTAGTTGAAGTTTTCAACGGGGAATATAATTTGTGAAATTGTAAAGGAATTGTCTTCATAAGCTGCAAGGGCTCCCCCTGAAGATGTGCATATAAGTAATTTGCTTCTGGAACGCAAATGCACATGGCAGGTTGTACTTGTGGAAATCCACTTCAACATATGATGACAATCCACTATGCATGTAAAAGTATATGAAGAGAATGACCTACATAATGAAAAATGGACGTCTGTGGAATGATATAAGTGCAGAATTTAGCGTCGTACATGCGGAATTTATCTTCGCAAAAACATAGTGGAAAACAAGTAGCAGACGACCATCGAGTTTAAGTGTTACAACTCAAAGAACCAAGTGTATCAAAACGAGAGTTGTAAGCACGAAGCAAAATGTAGCTAAGCAAAATGTAGCAAAATATAAAGGCACCCGCCCATAGTGACCCGCTTGAAGACTATAAACATCATATGCTTCTCCCCCTTTTGTCAGTGATGACCAAAAAGGTTTGAAGACATAGAGTTTTCTACGCGTTCCCAGTCGCAGCAGGGTCAGTGGAGGCGTTTGGCGGTGCAGACGAGCTTGGTGCAGATTCGACGCGCGCTGAAGGAGGTGGAGGTGATGTAGCATCGTCTTCTTCTTCGATAATCCTGGCAGTTACGGTGGTAGCAGAGGAAGAGAACTCCGAATCTTCAAGTGAGGGAGTTCTGCGAAGCATTGCCCTTCGAGGAGGCGTGGAGTCAAATTTGAAGCGCTATGTGAAGCCATCCTCTTGAAGTTCAGCTTCAGGACACATCATCGTGAGTCCTTTCCAAGTGCGGTGACAGGTTTCGTGTGCAACAAATGCATTCTTGGTTGCAAGATTTCTGATACGATTGACGTCCTCCATGATGCTTTTCATCTGCCTCTTGAGCCAGTCGTAATGCCTGTCCTGCTTTTGGTGAAGAGCCACAAGAAGCTCTCGGTCATTGAGGGCACGAGCGCGCTTCTTGGGTCGCTGATCAGCTGGGCTGTCAGTGGCTTCAGTAGATGCAGGTGTACGTGTGGTGCCAGCCAACGGATACACTCTGGAGATGGCTGCAACACCTTCATCATTCTGAGTGAAGCTTTGGTGTTCTGCATTCTGAAGACTTAATGGTTGCTTGGCAGGCTCAGGATATATAGCTTCAGCAGAGGTGTCCACATCTGGCAAGAAGATCCGATGGTTGCGGGCTGAGGGCTGATATGAAATCGCAGAATGAAGCTTGATCAACCGCATAACCCAAGGAGCATAAAACTTCAAGCCAAATAAATCTGAGCCGGATGCCGCAAGCTGGCGTATGAAGAAGTCCTACGCATTGAAGCATTTGCCATGAAAGATGTAGAATATGAGAGTCTTCATTGCACCCTCAACCTTGGCATGTGGAGAGTGTCCCTTGATGGGCCAGAGAGTCTGCCTGATGATGTGATATATGGTTCCGGGCAGGTACTCTAAGTCTTCAACGAAGAACACAGTTGGATAGGGTGCATCATGGGGCAATGGCTTCATCATTGAGAGCATCTGACTCATATTTGGTTCAGGCCTCTAGAATATGCTCTCAATTGCTTCAGCATGTAGTTGGCAGCCTTCCTCGAAGAATTCGCCAGGAGTGGGCAGGCCGGTAAGCTCAATGATATTGAATGCATTGGCTTCATGATGGACATTGCCGGTTATCCACTCCAGGACCCAAGTCTTCGGATCTCTGTTGTAGCCTTTGATATGAAGAGTGGCATAGAATTGAAGCTGAAGCTCTTCATTCCAGTGCTCTTCATCTGTGATAAATGGCAGCAAACCCACTTGTTTGAAGCAATCCAGTGCTTCTTCCAGGCCGGGCAGACCAGCAACAGCTTCAACCTCAAGGCGCTTGTGCGGGAAGATGCGTCCTTGGTTGTATAGGATGCATGAGTAATAGCTGCGTTATGGATAGCTCCAAAACCTATCTGATACAATCCGTTCCCTTGAATAAGGGTTCTTGGAGCTGTTGAAGAACGTATTATCTGCCTTGAAGCTATTGACATTAAAGGAGCCAGGAGCTGATGCAGGACCTGGGAACCTTGGCAGTCGTGGGATCGGCTTCTGAACCTGAGGCCTGTGCGCAACATGATAGTTGAATTGTGGATCGGCAGCAGACCCAGGCGCAGAAGTGTCAGGAGCAGTACCTTTAGTGTCTTCTGAAGCTGTTGTTGGGGAGGGCTCCATATTGGCTTCAAGGTTGGTGGTGGCAGCCTCCATATTTTCTGCCTCCACTTGACTAGCTGAAGGGTCAGACGCAAGCACATTCTCCTGGAGAACTACTTCTTGGTGGAGCGGGGGAGTGGGTTCTGGTGGTACTTCTTCATTGTCTTCGGCTGATGCAGCCGGAATGTCTTCAGCCGAATCTTGAGGCCGTGGTCCTTTGCGAAGCCTGCGGAATGCAGACAACGCCTTTGGAGTTGAAGTGGGCTGGGCCTCAGATTTTTCTTCTTGTGGGCGATCCGCCCATGATGCAGCTTGTGCGATTGGCGTCACAGGACGACCAATGCTGATCAGTTCGCTTGTCTCAAGCTGAGGAAGGGCTGCATCATCTTGTACATTGTCCTGATGACCAATGTCTTCAGCAGCGATGGGGTCGGCTGCTGGAATATCTTCAGCTTCAGGAGCCTCTGTGGGAGCAGGCTCATGAACTATCAGCTGACGATCTGCGTCAGGATAGATGACAGATAGAGGTTCAACTATCAAGGGCTCTGTGGGAGCAGGCCAAGCTTTCTTGATCTTGCGCTTCTTCTTGGTGGGGTCAGAAGGAGAGGCTTCAGAGTGTTTCCTCTTCCTTGCTTCAGCTTCGGCTGTCCGTGTCTTCTTGAGCTCTGAAGCGGGTGACCGGCTCTTTGGCTTCGAGCCAGTCGTAGCAGTGGGGAAGACAATCGGAGCAGCTTCTTGTCTCGGTGCCTCTGGTTCAGGCACAGCAGGCTTCTTCTTTTTCTTCGCGGCCATCCTGGGGTCGATGCCGGGACGCCCAAGTGCCTTGCGCTTCTCGGCCTCATTGTAGGCCTGCACACAGCGATCAGCCAGAGTCTTCATTCGCTCCCGCGAACCCTGAGCTTCTGCACGCTTCTTCAGAAAGTTTTCCTTTAACTCGTGCAACATGATCTTGAAGTCCTTGACTTCTTGCACGCTGAGCCTGGCCATATGCTGCTTGAACTGAGCCTTTTCAAAATCAATTTTCTGCTTCAGTTCAACAATGCTCTGGGCAATTGCAAGTTCTGAAGCAATAGCGCCTTGGAAAGCGACGCTGAGGCCAATGGGCAGCTGCAGATCATCGAAGCTGATATTTGGTGTAGCAAACCACTCATCGATGAAGTTGTGGATGATGGTGACATCAAACAGAGGCAGATTATTGAAGATTTCAGCCTCCTCCTTGCTCTTGATGAGCTGCTCAAGAGCGTCATCTCCAAGATCTTCATCGCTTGACAGATCAATGGTTTCGCCGCGCAGAATGGCAGCAGCTGTGAGCTCTTTGCCTGTGTGTGGCTGAGGCTTCTTGGCTTCCTGGGGCTTGGAGACTCATGATAAGTCTTCAGACTGCACACTGGCTTCAGGAGGTGCAGTTGCCAATGTCTTCGCCCTTGAGATTTTGGGTGAAGGGGTCTGCTTTGAAGCTTTTGGCTTCTTCATCTACTTTGGCTTCGGAGCAGCAGGTGCTTCATCAGATTCAGAGTCAGCAGGAGGGTCATTGACTGCAGTCCCTTGGACTAAGATGCGGGTGATGAGGCCCTCAAGATTTGCATACGGACCGATGATATTGGGGTCTGCCTCGCATGTGCCATCTGCCCTTGGTGCGGAGGGACCAGGGTTGAAGTCTAAGCCTAATTTCTTCTTGTTGTGCTTCGCTGACCTCTGGGCAAACTGAAAGTTGCTCTTGAACAGATTGTCGTCACGACACCAGAGTAGTGACGACGAATGAGCATCAGCAGGCTGCGGTCCTCTGACCATGCATGGATAGAAGCCTTGAGCAATGGCTTCATCTCTAGACTTGGGCACGAGATTTTTGTATAGTACGTCTCCCCATGGTCTCTTGATGGCGCTTTTCTCAGCGTACTCCTTGGTGACGAAGCGGTATTGGAACCACTGCTCCGCCCAATAGCGTCGAATCCATTGGATTCGTGTCTTGCGCTGATTGTAATCCTCTTCAGGATCTGTCTTGTACAGCTCTAAAAGGTCATCGGGCAGATCTCTTGATGTTTTCCCTCGACGCTTTCTGCCACCCTTCCTTGCTGGTTTTTCTGCAGCCATAAACCTTAACTTGGAAGGCTTCAAGACGTTCAAAGGCTTCAAAGACTTTCTTTTGCTGGACCAACAGGAACTGGCTTCAGGAGAATTGATGTGATGCTGTAAAAACTCTGCAAATGAATGCAGACTATGAGAACCAAAAGATTCTCCCACGGACATGTACCTATGACAGCATTAAGGTGCGAGGGAAGGGGAAAAGGTCATATGCATTCTCAAAAGATTTTGAAGATAAATCAGTTTAGAAGATATTGACCTCATCGTGCGAAGACATTCACTTATAGAAAAGAAGTTGGTTCCAGATTTGTACGAACCCATAGATCAGTACAAGTGAGGAATCTAACTACTTCATGAAGCACAAGTGAATATACTAGGCAAGTTATGAGATGCAGACTGAGACAGATCTAACTTGTGTGAATAGAAACTTCTTATGGCAGAAAGTGACCGAACTATAGGATCAAAAGAGGCTGTAAAAAGAGGTTTTATTTACCACACTTGGAACTGCTAGACGGAATGGGAGATGAGGCCGAGCAGTTCGATCCTCCGTGCCCTAAATTGGCGACGGAAGACACCTACGGCGACGGCGGAGAGAGTGATGTCCGCGGTCGGCGAGAAAACGGCGTCGGAGAGGTTGCGGCAGTGAAGCGCTTCGTCGCCGGCGTCGTCGAGAGCTAGCGGTGGCGCTAGGGTTCGTGCGAGGGAGGAAGAAGGAGAAGGAGATAATGACCGCGGTGAGTGTGTTTTTATAGTCACAGGGGCTGCACTGCGCTATTACACACGTGCCCCTGGCGATTCGCATCTGAACAGCACGTGGCCATCATGCGGAGTCTCGGGGGCAGTTCCACATCCCACGCACGCCTGGATTGTCGGGTGGTCGTTCCTACTTCTCTGGATTTCTTATGGATGAATGAGCATTGAAAACGGTTTTAAAGTTTGTCTCTGTGTCTTCTGCTGACAAGGACGCAGAGAAGACATTCGACAGTTTCAATAGGATGCATATGACTTGGAGAGATAGAATTTGAGATAGAAAGCATAGAGAGATTAGGGTCCAAGCACATTCACTTAGTTCAAAAGATTCAAAACAAGAAGACATAGCTATAAGTGAATGCTGTAGAGGACAGAACACTAGTATATATATATATATATATATATATATCTATATAATCCACGTAGTGAAGATAATCATGAAGACATGTTGGGAATGAAACCAGACCAAATGTGAAGACATTGCAAGGTAACGCCATGAGTGAAGCACTTCAAAATAGAGCATTCGGTGGTGGCGTTACCCACCGTATAGGAAGTATTAGACCCAGACACGGCGCACAATTATCGTGGCGCTCCGAAGTCAATTTCCACATTAATGTATTCACACTTAGAATGTATGTCTTTATTGATTGAAGATATACATTACTTCGTGTGTTGCACATCTAAGTCATCAATATGCATAAGTGTTAGGATGTGTGCCTGATCACAGGACATTTGAGGATTCCAAGATATTTAGCTCACACCGTAACTTGCAAAATCTCTTCTCATCCAAAGGCTTGCTGAAGATATCTGCCAATTGCTCTTCAGTATTGACGTGTATGATATCAATATCTTCCTTTGCAACATGATCTCTGAGAAAGTGATGACGAATTTCAATGTGCTTTGTCTTCGAGTGCTGAACTTGGTTGTTCGCGATCTTGATGGCGCTTTCGTTGTCGCAGTAAAGAGGCACTTGCTTCAGATGAATGCCATAGTCCTTGAGAGTTTGCTTCATCCACAGAAGCTGAGCGCAGCAAGATCCAGCAGCAATGTATTCAGATTCAATAGTGGAGAGGGATACACAGTTCTGCTTCTTTGAAGACCAACATACAAGTGATCGTTCCAGAAAGTGACATGTGCCTGATGTAGACTTCCGATCAACCTTGTCACCAGCATAATCAGCATCCGAGAATCCAACTAGATCAAACTCTGAGCCCTTTGGATACCACAATCCTAGAGTTGTGGTGTGAGCCAAATATCAAAGAATTTGCTTCACTACTAAGTGATGCGACTCCTTTGGTGCCGCTTGAGATCGAGCACACATGCAAACACTAAGCATAATATCTGGCCTAGATGCACATAAATAGTGCAAAGAACCAATCTGGCCCCTGCACTACTTTCTCGGCATCGAGGTGATCCGCCGGGCTGACGGTTTCTTTCTGCATCAACAGAAATACGCCCACGAGCTCCTTGAGCGTGCCGGTATGCTTAACTGCAAGCCGGCGCCCACTCCCGTCGACACGAAGGTGAAGGTCTCTGCTCTGGAGGGGTCTCTCGCGTCCGATGGAGCATTTTATCGCTCTATTGTCGGTGCTTTACAGTACTTGACGCTGACTCGCCCCGACCTGCAGTACGCTGTTCAGCAGGTGTGCCTCCATATGCACGCCCTGCGTGACTCTCACTGGACTCTGGTGAAGCGTATTCTCCGTTACATACGCAGCACCATGTCCTTGGGACTCACCCTGACGGCCTCCGCCCCCACCGACCTCATGGCCTACTCGGATGCTGACTGGGCTGGCTGCCCCGACACGCGACGCTCTACGTCAGGCTACTGCGTCTACTTTGGGCCCTCATTGATCTCTTGGTCCTCGAAGCGGCAGCCCACGGTCTCCCGCTCCAGCGCCGAGGCAGAGTATTGCGCCGTGGCCAACGCCGTGGCCGAGTGCTCTTGGATACGTCAGCTGCTTCAAAAGTTGCTTTGTGATGTTCACAAGGCCACTCTTGTCTACTGCGATAACGTCAGCGCGGTCTACCTCTCCGCCAACTCGGTGCACCATCGACGGACGAAGCATATTGAGCTCGACATTCACTTCATGCGTGAGCAGGTTGCCCTTGGCCGTGTTCGAGTTCTCCACGTGCCGACGTCGCAACAGTTTGCTGATGTGATGACTAAAGGATTGCCTACTCCCGTCTTCGAGGAGTTTCAGTCCAGTCTCCGTGTCTCCGGCGACGTTTCGACTGCGGGGGGTGTTGAGTATGTGTTTTGTATTGCACGTGTATTGGAGTTGTGGCCCACCTCCTAGTCTTGTATAGTTGAGGTAGAGGCCTTCCCTTGTAATATATATACGTGCACCAGCACCCCATCAATACAACGATTATTGTATTGCAAATCATCTCTCTACACTTTATATCTCTATGTGTCATTTACTTTCGCGTGTTTGACTACTTCGACTACATCGTCTACGATGCTCGCTCTCGTTCCGCAACCTCGGACCGGATTCGTCCGCAGAGTTGCGGAACAAGGATGACACGGCAGCCTACTGACCTCTATAGTAGTAAGAGCCGAAACACGCAAACGCAGCAAGCTAACCGCGTACAAGCCGCGTCGATGGCGAGTAGTGTTTATATTTTTCCTAGACTGGAGAAACGTGATGGCACGCACTGGGACAGCCATAGCTAAATGTGATAGCTAAGCTCTGGTCGTCGCGTCGTTGTGTGGTCATCGGTCTACCGCCATGCCATAATGTAGCCACCACTTGCATTGCGTGACAGCACGCGACGACGACGACGGCGGCGAGCATATACACGGAGGTCAGATGGGCCCCGCTCGCGGCTGTTGGTATGCATGCAATCGCCGGCGGTGCGCCCACAGCACAAAACGCGGCGATGGTAGCGGCTACTAGACGGTGCACGGTTCCTTCAGTTCGGGTTTGCAGGAACCTGTTGGACACAAAACCGTATGCGACAGACAGAGGTTGATGCCAAGGATTAGGATTGGACGGAGCATGCGGTCAGCGAGGACGCACGAAGACGCGCCGTGCAGGCCATGAGTCTGATGCACTTCAGTTTTTTTTCCTTTTCCTTTTTCTGTCTACGAAGGCGCTGCCTCCCACATCTTCGCTGAGTCAAATTCGAAGCAAGCAACCCGGAAAAAAAAAAGAATCGAAGCACGCACATGGTAGTTGGACCGAGCACTAGCAGCCCGAGAGAACGCTGGCCCTTGGTGGTTGGTTGCAGTTGCACGACCCGGCAGCTAGGGGAGCGCGCGCTGCAAAATCAACAATTTCAACGGACACAGCACCCAACGGGCATGTGGCCTCACGTTCGTCGTCAAGACTCCGACTCGCGTTTATATTGGGAGCGTGGAGTGTGCATGCACGCACGTTCCACTCGTTGCTTCGACTTTTCCGAGTACTACATACGCCGGGCTCTCCGTTGCTGCCATGTACTACGGTCCCTTGAATTTTTCGTAATCACACCACGCCCACGTGGCTCTCACACCCCCTCGCACCCGCGCAAACCGCACGACACGCACGAACACATCCCTAACCCTAGAATCGCCTTGTCCTTTCCATGGGTGGTCAAAGCGTGACACTCGTGGTACCATATCATCTTCGGATGCGAGTAAATTACACAGAAGTATCACAATTACTGACGGTACCATATCATCTTCGGATGCAAGTAAATTACACAGAAGTATCACAATTGAGACATTGAAAACAGATTGATATCAAAATTGATAATTTTTAGGTGTCATTATCAAGTTTGGGGCGAGACGTTGCAAAAGAGGCTAAAAGTGTGTTTTATACGTATTGACAGGTATTTTGACCGGTTGGGCCCACCCGTCAGGCGCCACGCTGGCCAGTGAGCGCGTGCCCGCGCGCTGACTCGGACGAGCCCGAGTCGAACCGTTGAGCGTCGGCTGGTGCGTTCTAGCCAGACCCCGACCCCTACTCTGCCATCTTCCTCCTTGCTCCCTCGCCGCCGCCTCCCTCCCCGCCCGCCCCGCCGGCCACCACACCACACCGCCGCCGCCATGGCTCGAACTGCTTAGGCGCTGTCCTCTCTCTGCCCCGCGGATGCTCCTCCCTCGCGCCCTCCTCTCCCCCGCGGCTGTTGTGCCCTAGGAGACGATGGCGTCGGCGACTCCGGCAGGGGGCGAGGGCCGGGGCGATGACGGTGGTGGCGGCGGCGTCCTGCCCCGCTTAGGCGTCGACGGCAATGGCGGCTACTCCACGTCGGAGTACAGTAGCAACGACGATGTTTTTTCGGAGACGGCATTGTCGATGGAGCAAAGGTTGCGGATGGCGCGAATTTGGGTGGCCAACCCCAGCACCACCCATCAGTGGACTCATAGCATCGGTGGTGTTCTATAAGTGCTCCACTCTTCCATTTTTGCTAACTGAAATTGGGGATTAGGGTTAGGGTTTACTGCCTCCCTGTTGATCACTCTAATTGCTACTGTTGTATATGATTTACATTGTTATTTGTGAGTCCAAATTGAGATTGGGTGTTACCTAACTAGAGCAGAGCAGCATTATTTTGTTAACTACTTCTTTGAAAATACAAAACATCAGTTTGTTGTCATAGTGTTAACTACCCATTGAGATAGTTGTTTACATTGTATACTATTATTGTGCTTTTGTAACGCCCGGATAGTTATACTACCGTAATGGCATGCTAATGATGTCACATCACCGCAATTGCTGTTGTTAACCTCGTGATGATTCAATCATGTTTAAATTTGAAATTCAAAATTTAGTCAAACAGCAAAAGTAGATAAAAAAGGAGAAAGCAAACAAAAAAACAAAAGAAGACCCCCTGGCCCAGTTGGGCCAATCAGCCCAGCCGGCCGGCCCACACCCCGCTGCCTTTGCATATTAGGCCACACCCCCCGAACCCTAACCACCAGGCCCCTCCCCCACTTCCCCCACACACCCACGCTCCTCTGCTCCCCATCCCTCGCGATTCGGGATCTCGATCGGGCCACACCCAACCCCCGCCGCTCGCACTGACACAGCACCGTCTCCGGCGCCCCGACGCCGCCGTCGCTGACCGCCGACACCCGTCGCCTCCCCAACCCCGAGCCGGCGCACCGCCACCTCGACACCGTCGCTCTGGGCCTCGCAGCCTCGTTCGCGACTGCGCCGTCGCCGGACTTCCTCGTCCCCGTCGCCGTCGTCTGCCTCGTCCTCTCCCTCGCCGGACCACCCCGGGCCATGCCGCTCCTCTTCCCAGCACCGAACGTGAGGACCCCCCGTCTTCCCCTTCCTCCTATAACTGCCGAGCGCGGCTGCAGACCCGGTTGTCGCCGCTCGCCGCGGTCACCCGCGCCCTCCCCCTCGTGCGCTCGCGCTCCCCGCCACCCGTCCTGCGCTCACCTCGCTGCCGCGCCAGCGCCCTGGCCTCGCCACACTCCCCCCCCCCAGCTGGCACCCGCCCATGCCTGTCCGGCACCTACCCCTAGCGCCGCGCCGCCCCTCCCTCCACCGGCGCCACCCGCTGCCACCGGCCTCGCCCTACTCACCGACGCCGTCCGCGGCGACCCCCTGGCCAAGCCCGGCTCACCAACAGCCGTGCCCGGTTCAACACGGGCGACTACGCCCAGGCGCCCGCAGCCCCACTCGCCCACGCCCGCTATGGCCTATGGGCTACTGCCCAGTAGGCCCCACGCCCATGTTCACAAAAAATGTAAAATAAAGAATTAATTAGGTAAATAATTAATTAACTTAATTAATCCTGCAATTATCCTAATTAACTTTTTAACTAATTAAAACCGTTAATTAGTTGTTAGTCTATGATAGAACGGCCCCACAAGGCAGGGTTGACTTTGGTCAACTCTGTTGACCACTGACGTCATGGACGTCATGCTGATGCAATAAACCCATTTTAGATTTAATAATAATTCCATGAATTCAATAAAACTTCTAAAAATTCATAGAAAATAATCCGTAGCTCGGATGAAAAAGTTTTATACATGAAAGTTGATCAGAACAACGAGACGAATCCGAATACGGGTCCGTTTACCTGTCAGATGCCTCTAACTATCAGAACATGGTACTTTCCCCCTCCGGTCAGCTGTCTGACACAGGTCCGGAACCGGGAAAACTTTCCCGGATGTTATCCCACTTCGCCGATATAGTGCAGCACTGCAGTAGACCCTCCCAGCACCGCGTATCGTCTTGTCATGCATATGTTTGCTCTGTATTTACTGTTTCTCCACTTCTTCTCTCTGGTAGACCTTGAGACCGCTGCTGATGCCCCTGTGATCGACTGCTTCGACGACGACCCCTCCTTCTCGCCTGAGCAACCAGGCAAGCCCCCCCTTTGATCATCCCGATATCGCCCATTCCATTATCTCATGCTTGCATTAGATTTTGCTACTACAATTGATTGCTCCTATTCTGATGCATAGCCTGCTTTTGTACCTGCTGTTGTACCTTACCTGCTTATCCTAAACTGCTTAGATAGGTTGGTTAGAGATCCCTCAGTGACCCCCACCTTGTCCTTGTTGCCCCTGCTTCATCATTGATGACTCGATCAACGTGATCGACGACCAGAGCCCAACATCTCACATCACATCACGCCCCTTTTGTTGCTCGGCTCTACAGAGCTACTATCGAGTGCCGAGGGTGAGACCTCACAACGCACTCCCGATGACAACTCTATAGTGTAGCTATTCGGTTATGGTCAACAAGGCTGGTTCCTCCTTCACCATTCCCGATACGGCTCTGTCGTGCAACCCCTCAAGTGTGAACCTCGAGGGTGGTTCCTCTTACGTTCACCTTGATGATTACATCAAGTGGAATTCACCAGAGGTGATGCCTCGGGTTTTCCCCTTGATGTTTGGACACACGGTTATCTTGACTTTACTTGAGACCATTGTTGGAGTCGGGTTGGCCCTGAGGAGTACCCGCGAGTTGATGTGAAAGTTGGGTGGGCCCGTTGAGTACATGTGAGTTTTCTACGTGGCACGGTCGGGCATTCTGGGCCCTTGCCGTAAGTCCACGAGATGGGTGACGGGGTCACATTATCGTGAGTCTCTGCTCAGCTGCGCGAGCCCCCAATTTACTAACAGGTTTGGGTATTTGTTCTTAGTTGGCCTCTGGACTTTACGCACTAACCACCATGCGAGAATAGTTATGAGCCTCGACGTCGCAGTATCAGCCGAAGCTTTCTCAGATGTCTAGTTCAGCATGGCGGCACGGTCGGATCGCGTCGACCAACCGAGGTGGCACTGGTATTCACCCTGCGCATGACGACCCAGAGTGCAATAGGCGATGGGCCCAAGACCCCGGGGCACTTAGGATGTTGACCGGCGAGGACCTCTCTGTTGAGCCTAGGTAGGGCTGCGACGTGTTGATCTTCCGAGGCCGAGCATTGACCCAGAAAAGTGTGTCCGGCCAGAGTGATCGAGCGTGTTGAGTAACGTGTTGCACCCCTGCAGGGAAGATATATATTCGAATACCGTGTCCATAGTAATGGACGTTCAGACTTGTATCCTGATCTTATACAACTAGAACTGGTTACTTGAGACATGTGATGGATATGTGGCTCCGAGATTGCTTTCTCGTAGGGAGTCGAGGTAGGATCTCTGGGCGTTAATACTACAACATGTTTGCTAAATATAAATTGCTGAAGCGTTTCTATCGTATCTACTTTTCCAAACATTTTTGCCCTTGTTTTGGACTCTAACTTGCATGATTTGAATGGAACTAACCCGGACTAAAGTTGTTTTCAGCAGAATTGCCATGGTGTTATTTTTGTGCAGAAATAAAAGTTCTCGGAATGACCTGAAAATCAACGGAGATTATTTTTGGAATATATAAAAAATACTGGAAGAAGAATCCACGTCAGGGGCCCCACACCCTTTCCACGAGGGTGGGGGCGCGCCTACCCCCTGGGCGTGCCCCCTACCTCGTGGGGCCCCCTGATGCTCCACCGACGTCCACCTTGACTCCATATATTCACTTTCGGGGAGAGAAAAACAGGGAGAAGGATTCATCGCGTTTTATGATACGGAGCCGCCGCCAAGCCCTAAACTCTCTCAGGAGGGCTGATCTGGAGTCCGTTCGGGGCTGCGGAAAGGGGAATCCGTCGCCATTGGCATCATCAACCTTCCTCCATCACCAATTTCATGATGCTCACCGCCGTGCGTGAGTAATTCCATCATAGACTTGCTGGATGGTGATGGGTTGGATGAGATTTATCATGTAATCGAGTTAGTTTTGTTAGGGTTTGATCCCTAGTATCCACTATGTTCTGAGATTGACGTTGCTATGACTTTGATATGCTTAATGCTTGTCACTAGGGCCCGAGTGCCATGATTTCAGATCTGAACCTATTGTGTTTTCATGAATATATGTGAGTTCGTGATCCTATCTTGCAAGTCTATAGTCACCTATTATGTGTTATGATCCATTAACGCCGAAGTGACAATAATCGGGATACTTACCAGTGATGACCGTAGTTTGAGGAGTACATGTATTTACTATGTGTTAATGCTTTGGTCTGGTACTCTATTAAAAGGAGGCCTTAATATCCCTTAGTTTCCAATAGGACCCCGCTGCCACGGGAGGGTAGGACAAAAGATTTCATGCAAGTTCTTTTCCATTAGCATGTATGACTATACGGAATACATGCCTACATTATATTGATGAACTGGAGCTATTTCTGTGTCACCCTATGTTATAACTGTTGCATGATCGACCGCATCCGACATAATTCTACATCACTGATCCAATGCCTACGAGCTTTTTCTATATTGTTCTTCGCTTATTTACTTTTCCGTTGCTACTGTTACAATCATTATAAAACCAAAAATATTACTTTTGCTACCGTTACCACTACTATCATATTACTTTGCTACTAAATACTTTGCTGCAGATATTAAGTTTCTAGGTGTGGTTGAATTGACAACTCAGCTGCTAATACTTGAGAATATTCTTTGGCTCCCCTTGTGTCGAATCAAAAAAATTTGGCTTGAATACTCTACCCTCGAAAACTCTTGCGATCCCCTATACTTGTGGGTTATCAAGACTATTTTCTGGTGCTGTTGCCGGGGAGCATAGCTCTATTCTTTAAGTCACCTGGGATTTATATCTGCTTATCACTATGAAGAACTTGAAAGATCAAAGAACCAAGATTTTTCCCTCAACTACGAGGGGAGGTAAGAAACTGCCACCTACCTCTGCACTTGATTCACCTTCTGTTTTGAGTAAACTTGCGACACCTACACATGCTATTCATTCTGATAGGTCGCTTGTTATTGATGATGCCACTTCTGCTTTGCATGATACTTATGACGAAACTACTTCTATGCTTGATAATACTATGCCACTAGGTGAATTTCTTGATGAACAACTTGCTAGGGCTAGAGAGAATGAAATTATTGAACCTGATAATATTGATGAAAGTGATGATGAAGAT
This sequence comes from Triticum monococcum, assembly GCA_034509565.1. Classification (NCBI taxonomy): domain Eukaryota; kingdom Viridiplantae; phylum Streptophyta; class Magnoliopsida; order Poales; family Poaceae; genus Triticum; species Triticum monococcum. The sequence goes on from CM067844.1 coordinate 415,519,211, forward strand.
TCTCCCCCTAGATATGAATTGCCTGTTATTCGTGAGGGTTATGTTATGGATGAAGAAACTGCTAGAGACTTCTTAGCTTGCAATGATAGATCTGATCTTAAGAAATTATTAGCTAAGCTTAAAAAAAGTCTTTGCATGCTAGAATGAAATATGACCCTGCCTTTGCTACTTCACCTATCTTTATTACTGATAAGGATTATGGTTTCTCTGTTGATCCTGAGTTAATTACTTTGGTTGAATCCGATCTTTTTTATGGCTATGAATCTAAAACTGTTGTGGCACATCTTACTAAATTAAATGATATAGCCACCCTGTTTACTCATGATGAGAAAACTTGCTATTACTTTATCCTTAAGTTGTTTCTGTTCTCATTAAAGGGTGATGCTAAAACATGGTTTAATTCTCTTGATCCTGGTTGTGTGCGTAGTCCCCAGGATATGCTTTATTACTTCTCTGCTAAATATTTCCCCTCTCATAAGAAACAAGCTGCCTTAAGGGAAATATATAATTTTGTGCAAATTGAAGAAGAGAGTCTCCCACAAGCTTGGCGGAGGCTTCTCCATTACTTAATGCTTTGCCTGATCATCCTCTCAAGAAAAATGAAATACCTGATATCTTTTATAATGGACTAACCGATGCTTCCAGAGACCACCTGGATAGTTGTGCTGGTTGTGTTTTCAGGGAAAGAACTGTTGATCAAGTTGAATTGCTATTGAATAATATGTTGACTAATGAAAATAATTGGACACTTCCTGAACCAACTCCTAAGCCAACTCCGAAGAAAAGGGGTATTCTATTTCTCAGTCCTGAAGATATGCAAGAGGCAAAGAAATCTATGAAATAAAAAGGTATTAAAGCTGAAGATGTTAAGAATTTACCACCTATTGAACAAATACATGGTTTTGATAACCCGACAAAGATAGTAAAGGTAAATTCTCTCTATAGATTTGATGAAGGTGATATTCCTCGTTATAAGTCTGCTAGCCAATGCTTAGATGAGTTTGGTAATTTTATTGTTAAACAAGAAAACTTCAGTGCTTATGTTGGTAGACAATTGAAATACAATGCTGATATGCTTGAACACTTGAGTGATTATATGTATAGAGTTAAAGGTGAACTAAAACTTATTAGTAAACATGCTTCTATGGTTACCACTCAAGTAGAACAAGTACTTAAGGCTCAGAATGATTTGCTCAATGAATTAAATAATAAGAAGAATGATAATGCTGTTAGAGTTATGACTAGAGGTGGTAAAATTACTCAGGAACCTTTGTATCCTGAGGGCCACCCTAAGAGAATTGAGCAAGATTCTCAGAGAACTAATATAGATGCACCTAGTCCTTCTCAAAGGAATAAAAAGAAAAATGATAGGACTTTGCCTGCTTCTAGTGAACCTGTTGTTGACACACATGAGAATCCCAATGATATTTCTATTTCTGACGCTGAAACACAACCTGGTAATGAACATGAACCTAGTGATAATGTTAATGATGATGTTCATATTGATGCTCAACCTAGCAATGATAATGATGTAGAGATTGAACCTGCTGTTGATCTTGATAACCCACGATCAAAGAATCAACGTTATAATAAGAGAAACTTTGTTGCTAGGAAGCACGGTAAAGAAAAAGAACTATGGGTTCAGAAACCCATGCCTTTTCCTTCTAAACCATCCAAGAAAAAGGATGATGAGGATTTTGAGCGCTTTGCTGAAATGATTAGACCTATCTTTTTGTGTATGCTTTTGACTGATATGCTTAAAATGAATCCTTATGCCAAGTACATGAAAGAAATTGTTGCTAATAAAAGAAAGATAATGGAAGCTGAAATTTCCACCACACTTGCTAATTATACTTTTAAGGGTGGCATACCAAAGAAACTGGGAGATCCAGGAGTACCAACTATATCTTGCTCCATTAAAAGAAACTATGTGAAAACTGCTTTATGTGATTTTGGAGCCGGTGTTAATGTTATGCCTCTCTATTTATATCGTAGACTTGATTTGAATAAGTCGACACCTACTGAAATATCTTTGCAAATGGCTGATAAACCAACTGCTATACCTGTCGGTATTTGTGAGGGTGTGCCTGTTGTGGTTGCAAACGTTACTATTTAACGGACTTTGTTATTCCTGATATTCCCGAGGACGATAGTATGTCGATTATCCTTGGTAGACCCTTTTTGAATACTGCAGGGGCTGTTATTGATTGCAACAAAGGCAATGTCACTTTTCATGTTAATGGTAATGAGCATACGACACACTTTCCGAGGAAACTGTTGGGGAACGTAGTAATTTCAAAAAAAAATCCTACACACACGCAAGATCATGGTGATGCATAGCAACGAGAGGGGAGAGTGTTGTCGATGTACCCTCGTAGACCGGCAACGGAAGCGTTGACACAACATAGAAGAAGTAATCGTACATCTTCCCGATCCGACCAATCCAAGTACCGAACGTACGGCACCTCCGAGTTCTGCACACGTTCAAATCGGTGACGTCCCTCGAGCTCCGATCCAGCAAAGTGTTGAGGGAGAGTTTCGTCAGCACGATGGCGTGATGACGGTGAGGATGTTCTACCGACACAGGGCTTCGCCTAAGCACCGCTACGATATGACCGAGGTGGAATATGGTGGAAGGGGGCACCGCACACGGCTAAGGAATGATCACGAAGATCAACTTGTGTGTCATGGGGTGCCCCCTTGCCCCCGTATATAAAGGAGGGAGAGGGGGAGGTGCGGCCGGCCCAAGGGGTGCGCCTGTCCCCCCTCTTGCCTTCTAGGAAAAGGAAGGGGGAAGGGAGAAAGAGGAAAGGGGGCGCCCCCCACCCCTTCCTTGTCCTATTCAGACTAGGGGGAGGGGGGGCGTGGCCTGCCCTAGCCGGCCCTCCTCTTCTCCCTTAGGGCCCATGTAGGCCCAATAACCCCCGGGGGGGTTCCGGTAACCCCCGGTACTCCGGTAAAGTCCTGATTTCACCCGGAACATTTCCGATATCCAAATATAGGCTTCCAATATATCAATCATTATGTCTCGACCATTTCGAGACTCCTCGTCTTGTCCGTGATCACATCCGGGACACCGAACAACCTTCGGTTCATCAAAACACAAAAACCCTAATTACGATCGTCGCCAAACTTTAAGCGTGCGGACCCTACGGGTTCGAGAACTATGTAGACATGACCGAGACACGTCTCCGGTCAATAACCAATAGCGGAACCTGGATGCTCATATTGGCTCATACATATTCTACGAAGATCTTTATCGATCAGACTGCATAAAAATATACGTTGTTCCCTTTGTCATCGGTATGTTACTTGCCCGAGATTTGATCGTCGGTATCTCAATACCTAGTTCAATCTTGTTACCGGCAAGTCTCTTTACTCGTTCCGTAATACATCATCCCGCAACTAACTTATTAGTTGCAATGCTTGCAAGGCATGAGTGATGTGCATTATCGAGAGGGCCCAGAGATACCTCTCCGACAATCGGAGTGACAAATCCTAATCTCAAAACACGCCAACGCAACAAATACCTTCGGAGACACCTGTAGAGCACCTTTATAATCACCCAGTTACGTTGTGACGTTTGGTAGCGCACAAAGTGTTCCTCCGGTAAACAGTAGTTGCATAATCTCATAGTCGTAGGAACATATATAAGTTATGAAGAAAGCAATAGCAACAAACTAAACGATCAAGTGCTAAGCTAATGGAATGGGTCAAGTCAATCACATCATTCTCCTAATGATGTGATCCCGTTAACCAAATAACAACTCATGTCTATGGTTAGGAAACATAACCATCTTTGATCAATGAGCTAGTCAAGTAGAGGCATACTAGTGACACTCTGTTTGTCTATGTATTCACACATGTATTATGTTTCTGGTTAAGACAATTCTAGCATGAATAATAAACATTTATCATGATACAAGGAAATAAATAATAACTTTATTATTGCCTCTAGGGCATATTTCCTTCAGTCTCCCACTTGCACTAGAGTCAATAATCTAGATTACACAGTAATGATTCTAACACCCATGGAGCCTTGGTGCTGATCATGTTTTGCTCGTGGTAGAGGCTTAGTCAGCGGGCCTACAACATTCAGATCCGTATGTATCTTGCAAATTTCTATGTCTCCCACTTGGACTAAATCTCGAATGGAATTGAAGCGTCTCTTGATGTGCCTGGTTCTCTTGTGAAATCTGGATTCCTTTGCCAAGGCAATTGCACTAGTATTGTCATAAAAGATTTTCATTGGACCCGATGCACTAGGTATGACACCTAGATCAGATATGAACTCTTTCATCCAGAGCCCTTCATTTGCTGCTTCCGAAGCAGCTATGTACTCCGCTTCACATGTAGATCCCGCCATGACGCTTTGTTTAGAACTGCACCAACTGACAGCTCCACCGTTTATTGTAAACACGTATCCGGTTTGCGATTTAGAATCATCCGGATCAGTGTCAAAGCTTGCATCAACGTAACCATTTACGATGAGCTCTTTGTCACCTCCATATATGAGAAACATATCCTTAGTTCTTTTCAGGTACTTCAGGATGTTCTTGACCGCTGTCCAGTGATCCACTCCTGGATTACTTTGGTACCTCCCTGCTAGACTTATAGCAAGGCACACATCAGGTCTGGTACACAGCATTGCATACATGATAGAGCCTATGGCTGAAGCATAGGGAACATCTTTCATTTTCTCTCTATCTTCTGCAGTGGTCGGACATTGAGTCTTACTCAACTTCACACCTTGTAACAGAAGCAAGAACCCTTTCTTTGCTTGATCCGTTTTGAACTTCTTCAAAACTTTGTCAAGGTATGTGCTTTGTGAAAGTCCAATTAAGCGTCTTGATCTATCTCTATAGATCTTAATGCCCAATATGTAAGCAGCTTCACTTATTCAAGTATCCCTTTATGCTATCCAGAAATTCTATATTATTTCCAATCAATAATATGCCATCCACATATAATATCAGAAATGCTACAGAGCTCCCACTCACTTTCTTGTAAATACAGGCTTCTCCAAAAGTCTGTATAAAACCAAATGCTTTGATCACACTATCAAAGCGTTTATTCCAACTCCGAGAGGCTTGCACCAGTCCGTAAATGGATCGCTGGAGCTTGCACACTTTGTTAGCTCCCTTTGGATCGACAAAACCTTCTGGTTGCATCATATACAACTCTTCTTCCAGAAATCCATTCAGGAATGCAGTTTTGACATCCATTTGCCAAATTTCATAATCATAAAATGCGGCAATTGCTAACATGATTCGGATAGACTTAAGTATCGCTACGGGTGACAAGGTCTCATCGTAGTCAATCCCTTGAACTTGTCGAAAACTTTTTGCAACAAGTCGAGCTTTGTAGATAGTAACATTACCGTCAGCGTCAGTCTTCTTCTTCAAGATCCATTTATTCTCAATTGCTTGCCGATCAACGGGCAAGTCAACCAAAGTCCACAGTTTGTTCTCATACATGGATCCCATCTCAGATTTCATGGCTTCTAGCTATTTTGTGGAATCTGGGCTCACCATCGCTTCTTCATAGTTCGTAGGTTCATCATGATCTAGTAGTATGACTTCCAGAACAGGATTATCGTACCACTCTGGTGCGGATCTTACTCTGGTTGATCTACGAGGTTCGGTAGTAACTTGATCTGAAGTTTCATGATCATTATCATTAGCTTCCTCACTAATTGGTGTAGGTGTCACAGAAACCGGTTTCTGTGATGTACTACTTTCCAATAAGGGAGCAGGTACGGTTACCTCATCAAGTTCTACTTTTGTCCCACTCACTTATTTCGAGAGAAACTCCTTCTCTAGAAAAACTCTGAATTTAGCAACAAAAGTCTTGCCTTCGGATCTGTGATAGAAGGTGTACCCAACAGTCTCCTTTAGGTATCCTATGAAGACACATTTCTCCGATTTGGGTTCGAGCTTATCAGGTTGAAGCTTTTTCACATAAGCATTGCAGCCCCAAACTTTCAGAAATGACAACTTTGGTTTCTTGCCAAACCATAGTTCATAAGGCGTCGTCTCAACGGATTTCGATGGTGTCCTATTTAACGTGAATGCAGCCGTCTCTAAAGCATAACCCCAAAACGATAGCGGTAAATCAGTAAGAGATATCATAGATCGCACCATATCTAATAAAGTACGTTTACGACGTTCAGACACACCATTACGCTGTGGTGTTCTAGGTGGCGTGAGTTGCGAAACTATTCCGCATTGTTTCAAATGTAGACCAAACTCATAACTCAAATATTCTCCTCCACGATCAGATCGTAGAAACTTTATTTTCTTGTTACGATGATTTTCAACTTCACTCTGAAATTCTTTGAACTTTTCAAATGTTTCAGACTTATGTTTCATTAAGTAGATATACCCATATCTGCTTAAATCATCTGTGAAGGTGAGAAAATAACGATATCCGCCACGAGCCTCAACATTCATTGGACCACATACATCTGTATGTATGATTTCCAACAAATCCGTTGCTCTCTCCATAGTACCGGAGAACGGCGTTTTAGTCATCTTACCCATGAGGCACGGTTTGCAAGTACCAAGTGATTCATAATCAAGTGGTTCCAAAAGTCCATTAGTATGGAGTTTCTTCATGCGCTTTATACCGATATGACCTAAACGGCAGTGCCACAAATAAGTTGCACTATCATTATCAACTCTGCATCTTTTGATTTCAACATTATGAATATGTGTATCACTACTATTGAGATTCATCAAAAATAGACCACTCTTCAAGGGTGCATGACCATAAAAGATATTAGTCATATAAATAGACCAACCATTATTCTCTGATTTAAATGAATAACTGTCTCGCATCAAACAAGATCCAGATATAATGTTCATGCTCAACGCTGGCACCAAATAACAATTATTTAGGTCTTATACTAATCCCGAAGGTAGATGTAGAGGTAGCGTGCCGACCGCGATCACATCGACTTTGGAACCATTTCCCACGCGCATCGTCACCTCGTCCTTAGCCAATCTTCGCTTAATCCGTAGCCCTTGTTTCGAGTTGCAAATGTTAGCAACATAACCAGTATCAAATACCCATGTGCTACTGCGAGCATTAGTAAGGTACACATCAATAACATGTATATCACATATACCTTTGTTCACTTTGCCATCCTTCTTATCCTCCAAATACTTGGGGTAGTTCCACTTCCAGTGACCAGTCTGCTTGCAGTAGAAGCACTCAGTCTCAGGCTTAGGTCCAGACTTGGGTTTCTTCTCCTGAGCAGCAACTTGTTTGCCGTTCTTCTTGAAGTTCCGTTTCTTCTTCCCTTTCCCCTTTTTCTTGAAACTGGTGGTCTTATTGACCATCAACACTTGATGCTCCTTCTTGATTTCTACCTCTGCGGCTTTTAGCATCGCGGAGAGCTCAGGAATAGTCTTATTCATCCCTTGCATATTATAGTTCATCACGAAGCTTTTGTAGCTTGGTGGCAGTGATTGAAGAACTCTGTCAATGACACTATCAACAGGAAGATTAACCCCCAGTTGAGTCAAGTGATTATGATACCGAGACATTTTGAGTATATGTTCACTAACAGAACTATTCTCCTCCATCTTGCAGCTATAGAACTTATTGGAGACTTCATATCTCTCAATCCGGGCATTTGCTTGAAATATTAACTTCAACTCCTGAAACATCTCATATGCTCCATGACGTTCAAAATGTCGTTGAAGACCCGGTTCTAAGCCATAAAGCATGGCACACTGAACTATCGAGTAGTCATCAGCTTTGCTCTGCCAGACGTTCATAACATCTGGTGTTGCTCCTGCAGCAGGCTTGGCACTTAGCGGTGCTTCTAGGACGTAATTCTTCTGTGCAGCAATGAGGTTAATCCTCAAGTTACGGACCCAGTCCGTGTAATTTCTACCATCATCTTTCAACTTTGCTTTCTCAAGGAACGTATTAAAATTCAACGGAACAACAACACGAGCCATCTATCTACAATCAAACATAGACAAGCAAGATACTATCAGGTACTAAGTTCATGATAAATTTAAGTTCAATTAATCATATTACTTAAGAACTCCCACTTAGAAAGATATCCCTCTAATCCTCTAAGTGATCACGTGATCCAAATCAACTAAACCATGTCCGATCATCATGTGAGATGGAGTAGTATCAATGGTGAACATCAACATGTTGATCATATCTACTATATGATTCACGCTCGACCTTTCGGTCTCCGTGTTTCGAGGCCATATCTGTTATATGCTAGGCTCGTCAAGTTTAACCTGAGTATTCCGCATGTGCAACTGTTTTGCACCCGTTGTATTTGACCGAAGAGCCTATCACACCCGATCATCACATGGTGTCTCAGCACGAAGAACTTTCGCAACGGTGCATACTCAGGGAGAACACTTATACTTTGATAATTTAGTGAGGGATCATCTTATAATGCTACCGTTAATCAAAGCAAGATAAGATGCATAAAAGATAAAAATCACATGCAATCAATATAAGTGATATGATATGGCCATCATCATCTTGTACTTGTGATCTCCATCTCCGAAGTACCATCATGATCACCATCGTCACTGGTGCGACACCTTGATCTCCATCGTAGCATCGTTGTCGTCTCACCAATTTTATGCTTCCACGACTGTCGCTACCGCTTAGTGATAAAGTAAAGCATTACAGCACGATTGTATTCCATACAATAAAGCGACAACCATATGGCTCTTGCTAGTTGTCGATTACTCGGTTACAAAACATGATCATCTCATACAATAAAATTTAGCATCATGTCTTGACCATATCACATCACAACATGCCCTGCAAAAACAAGTTAGACCTCCTCTACTTTGTTGTTGCATGTTTTACGTGGCTGCTACGGGCTTAGCAAGAACCGTTCTTACCTACACATCAAAACCACAACGAAAGTTTGTCAAGTTGGTGTTGTTTTAACCTTCACAAGGACCGGGCGTAGCCACACTTGGTTCAACTAAACTTGGAGAAACTGACACACGCCAACCACCTGTGTGCAAAGCACGTCGGTAGAACCAGTCTCGCGTAAGCGTACGCGTAATGTAGGTCCGGGCCGCTTCATCCAACAATACCGCCAAACCAAAGTATGACATGCTGGTAAGCAGTATGACTTATATCGCCCACAACTCACTTGTGTTCTACTCGTGCATAACATCAACGCATAAAACCTAGGCTCGGATGCCACTATTGGGGAACGTAGTAATTTCAAAAAAATTCCTATGCACACGCAAGATCATGGTGATGCATAGCAACGAGAGGGGAGAGTGTTGTCTACGCACCCTCGTAGACCAGCAACGGAAGTGTTAACACAACGTAGAGGAAGTAGTCGTACGTCTTCCCGATCCGACCGATCCAAGTACCAAACGTACGGCACCTCCGAGTTCTGCACACGTTCAACTCGGTGACGTCCCTCGAGCTTCGGTCCAGCAAATTGTTGAGGGAGAGTTTCGTCAGCACGACGGTGTGATGACGGTGATGATGTTCTACCGACACAGGGCTTCGCCTAAGCACCGCTACGATATGACCGAGGTGGAATATGGTGGAAGGGGGCACCGCACATGGCTAAGGAACGATCATGAAGATCAACTTGTGTGTCATGGGGTTCCCCCTTGCCCCCGTATATAAAGGAGGGAGAGGGGGAGGTGCGGTCGGCCCAAGGGGTGCGCCTGGAGGAGTCCTACTCCCGGAGTGGGACTCCCCCCTCTTGCCTTGTTGGAAAAGGAAGGGGGAAGGGAGAAAGAGGAAAGGGGGGCGCCACCCCCCCTTCCTTGTCCTATTCGGACTAGGGGGAGGGGGCACGCGGCCTGCCCTGGCCGGCCCTCCTCTTCTCCCTTAGTGCCCATGTAGGCCCAATAACCCCCGGGGGGTTCCGGTAACCCCCCGGTACTCCGGTAAAATCCCGATTTCACCCGGAACATTTCCAATATCCAAATATAGGCTTCCAATATATCAATCTTTATGTCTCGACCATTTCGAGACTCCTCGTCATGTCTGTGATCACATCCGGGACACAGAACAACCTTCAGTTCATCAAAACACAAAAACCCTAATTACGATCGTCATCGAACTTTAAGCGTGCGGACCCTACGGGTTCGAGAACTATGTAGACATGACCGATACACATCTCCGGTCATTAACCAATAGCGGAACCTGGATGCTCATATTGGCTCCTACATATTCTACGAAGATCTTTATCGGTCAGACCGCATAACAATATATGTTGTTCCCTTTGTCATCGGTATGTTACTTGCTCGAGATTTGATCGTCGGTATCTCAATACCTAGTTCAATCTCGTTACCGGCAAGTCTCTTTACTCATTCCATAATACATCATCCCACAACTAACTTATTAGTTGCAATGCTTGCAAGTCTTGAGTGATGTGCATTACCGAGAGGGCCCAGAGATACCTCTCCGACAATTGGAGTGACAAATCCTAATCTTGAAATATGCCAGCCCAAAAAATACCTTCGGAGACACCTGTAGAGCACCTTTATAATCACCCAGTTACGTTGTGACGTTTGGTAGCACACAAAGTGTTCCTCCGGTAAACGGGAGTTGCATAATCTCATAGTCATAGGAACATATATAAGTTATGAAGAAAGCAATAGCAACAAACTAAACGATCAAGTGCTAAGCTAATGGAATGGGTCAAGTCAATCACATCATTCTCCTAATGATGTGATCCCATTAACGAAATAACAACTCATGTCTATGGTTAGGAAACATAACCATCTTTGATCAACGAGCTAGTCAAGTAGAGGCATACTAGTGACACTCTGTTTGTCTATGTATTCACACATGTATTATGTTTCCGGTTAATACAATTCTAGCATGAATAATAAACATTTATCATGATACAAGGACATAAATAATAACTTTATTATTGCCTCTAGGGCATATTTCCTTCAGAAACAACCTCAAGTCCGTAGTATCAATTCTATTGGAAAATTTTCAACAATCACTATTGGAGGTTTTGAATTTCCTCTTCCTACTGTCAAGAAGAAACATGATATTCTTATTGTTGGGGATGTGCATATCCCCGTTGAGGTAACCTAGTGTTATTCGAAAATTCTTCAGTTTCATGTTATTCGAAATGAGTTTGTTAACAAAACCTCATCAACCTTGTTAGTGGATTCCTTTTGATGAGCATGAGATAGATGAAGTTAGAAAGCACAACTCTCCGTACCCTCTTTTTTACTTTCTGTTATTTATATTAAATAAAGCAAAAATAGTATTTTTTCTGTCTGTTTTCTGAATTATCCATGCAATCAAAAATACCCCGAAAGTAAAAGTTCTCCAAATTCCCTGAAAATGAAATATAATTTTTTCTAGAATATTTGAGGATTTTAGGCACTGAGAACACAGCAGGGGGAGCAACCACGTGCCCACGAGGGTGGAGGGCGCGCCCACCCCCCTGGGCACACCCCCTGCCTCGTGGACCCCACGTGGGTCCCCTCCACTTATCCTTGCATCCACACACTTCGTCTTGCTCCAGAAAAAATCACTAGCCAGCTCAAACCCGAGTTCCTGTTCATCTTGCTGCCATTTTGGATCTCCTTTCTCAAAGCTCCTCTCACAAAACTGCTTTGGGGGATTGTTCTTCGGTATGTGACTCCTCCAATGGTCCAATTAGTTTTTTTCTAGTGCTTTATTCATTGCAAATTTTTGCTGCTTAGGTGACCCTGTTCTTGAGCTTGCATGTCAAATTTATGTGGTCGAAAGTAGTTTTAATGCATGATATGGCCTCTAGACACTTGTAGGAGTAGTTGCTATCAATCTTGTTGAGTTTGGTTCACTTTTATTTTAAGTTACTAAAAATTTCAGAAAAAGATGGAGACATTTTTGAGGGGCTCATCGAGTTGAAGCTCGAAGGATAAGCAAGTTGAAGAGAACAAGAAGCCCAAGTATAATCTCCCTCGTACTGTGGAGGTTCGGCCATGTGAATGGCCTTGTGATGAGTTCTTAAGAGAAGCTGTGATTCATGAAGATTTTTATCATTTGGCTGGGAATGCAGGCCTCGCTGCCTTCCTGCACGATCAGCATGAATTGTAGCTCTTACTCACCAATATCTTTGTGCAAAATTTTCATTTCCATGCTAGGAGATCAACACCTTCGGTGGAATTTTATTTATATGATGAGCATAAGGAGATGTCACTTTATTATTTTTGCCGGGTCTGTTTGATACCCTTTGAGGGCAGCATAGAGGAACCACATCGTAATGATGTGGAGGGATTTATTGATATGATTGTTGTAGGGGAAACGAGGAAAGTTTCTGATGCGAGAATCACTAGCATACATTTTCCTGTTCTATGTTCTTCGCAATATTTGCTAGTAAATGCTTAATTGGTCGCGGGGAGTGTGGGAGCCTTAGTGCTCCTGATATTGCTATTTTGCGCCATGCCTTGTTTCATGATACTACTTTCAGCTTAGGCGCTATTGTTGCTAGACGATTAAATGAACCGTACAAAGGGCCCCGTCCTCGGAGGCATCTTTGCCTCGCGCCTTGCTGACCACTTTAACATACCTATCAGGCAATATGAGAAAGAGGAAAATTTGATGTCTCCTATTGCTCTGGGTTATAAGAGTATGGTAGCGCATGAGTTTATTGTTAAGGATAAAAATAAGACACTCAAATATAAATTGATATTTAACAAAAAATATTGTGAGTTTATTACCTTGCATGCGCCCTCTTTGTTCAACATATTTTCAGGCATATACCTTGTTCTGCCGGAGGCCATTCATGCATACCGGAGCCACATGTCAGCTGTAGAGCCGGAGCCACCATCTGGCCCTCACCGTTAGTCGGTTTACCAGTGGAATCCGGAGATCGCCAGCCAGTGGAAATCTGAGGACCCTTCTCAGTACGACCCCAACTATAGTTTTGATCCATGGGCATATACCAACTTAGGCCAAAAGCCTAAGCCTGGGGGAGTATGTATCTCTCACCGACATTACATTTATGTTCACACACTCATGCCAGTTGTCGATGCTCATACTTTTTCATTGTATCATCCATGCTAGTTTATGTTCCTTTTAAGTTTTCTTCTTGTGTGTTTGAAAAACTTTAAGAAAAACCAAAAAAAATAGTTGTAGCTTTTAGTTAGTTTACTTTCCATGCCTGTAGTAGTAGTAACTAAAAGGAGAACCCAAAAAGATTTCTCGTTCTTCTTTTGCTTGTTGGGAGCTTTCCCGTGTAAATAGTTTTGTTTCTTTTATTTTTCTTTAGGGGTCGAGAGGAGAAGACCATAATGAAAATGTTGAGTGGCTCTTATATGCATTATTGTTGATCTAACAAAGAGCCCATATTACCTTGTCATTTCCCATGTATTGAATGCTTGCAGATTCTAGCTTAGTCCAATGCACGTGCATTATTATTATTATCCACACCATTCGGTCGTGCAAGTGAAAGGCAATAATGACGATATATGACGAACTAATTGAGATGAGGAAAGCTAGTATGAACTCGACCTCTCTTGTGTTTGTAAATATGACTAGTCCATCGTTTTTGATTTAGCCTATTATGAATGAAACGTGTTTGCAATGACAATTAGAAATTATAGTTGCTTATGCCATGCTTAATTTGCTAGGAGTTTATAATGGTTTACCTTGCATGCCAACATGCTATTAAAATGGTTGTGATGTGGTATGATAGGGTGCTATCCTCCTTTGAACGATTCGAGTGGCTTGACTTGGCACATGTTCACGCATGTAGTTGAAACAAAATCAACATAGCTGTCGGCGTTCTGGGAACGGGGGTCCCCAGACTTGCCTGCCTGTGGCTTGTGGCGTGGCTCAAAGGGGGGCCCAGCACGGCCCATCTTCACCAACACAAACCCAAGACCCTCGCGAGGGGCCAAGCCTCATGGGGCGGACGACGCGGAGCTTCCTCCGGCACGGCCTCATCAGGCTGGCTCGCGAGGAGGCGGAGAGATCAAGGCGGGGTACCTCACAAGGTGCCCGTGACGCAAGCCATGATGGCCAAGGGCGCCAGGCGGGTGCTAGCCCGCGCAGTGTCCTCCTTTCCTCTTTGGTGCAAAGGGGGCAAGCGCAGCCGCGGAGTACCGAGGCATTAGCCAAAGGTTGCCATTTCGGTGCAACAAAACCAAGACCAGGAGGACAGCAAGATGGAGGTCATCGTGGAGCCCAAGACGGCGTCACCACCAGAGCTTTGTGCAGGCAAAGACTACTTTTGTCAGGATAACTGGTACTAGCTGTCCCCTTTCAAATTAGCCTGCCATTGTTGGCTCCCTTCCCACTCGATATTTGGGAAGAGGACCAGGGCCCCTATAAATAGGACTAGCCACCATAGTAGGAGGGGGATCAAAATCCGAGAGAGAGAGAGAGAAGGGTGACTGGACTCCTCCCAGCAGTTCATCGCCCCAGCCAAGTACAGACCCTCGCGGGGCTGTTCTTCCTTGTATTGTTCATCATCATCAGCCCAGGAGGCAATCGACCACACCACACACTGGAGTAGGGTGTTACACCACAATGGTGGCCCGAACCAGTATAAATCATGTGTCTCTTGTGTTGTTCTTTCCATAGCTTAGATCTTAGCAAGGCGGAGGGGTGCAGGTAGGTAGTAGGCGAAATCTCCGAGCGCACCCCAGTGTTCGAACCTCAAGGGTCTGCCGGAACCTGAAATCCGACATTTGGCGCGCCAGTTAGGGGTGCGCCGGAATTCGTCTTCCACCACCCCATTCTCCTCTGACCATTGCGCCCATGTCTGACGCTCGCCGGGCCCGCGCCGAGCGCCGGGCCGCTCTCGCTTCCCGCGTCGCCCAGACGGCCCCTGTCGGCGGGCGTCCTCGCCGTTCCCCGTCACCTGCCGTCAACGCCGCCACCGGCCCGGCGGGGGACGAGCAGCAAGCATCGTCTCAGCATCCGTCAGTGCGGCAAGACGGCCGCACCGCAACTCCCTCGCTCACCTCGGCTGGTTCTTCGTCCCGCGCGCTCTGCGCACCCATGGAGGCTCGAGCTGTGCTCATCGCGGCAAACGAGCTCCTGCGCTACCGTCCTATCGACGACGTCTACGAAGAATGGCTCGACCACGTCGCTGAGCTCGTCCGCGCCGCAAGGGGCTCTCCTGCGCCGTCCGCTCCGCTGCACCACACCCCGCCTCGCGCGGGCGACGAAGCTCTGGCGGCGCCCCGGCCGCCTCCTCCCCACGGATGGCGCCATGGCTCCAAGGCGCGTGGTCCCTGGGCGGAACCCGCCCCGTCAGGTGCCAGCGCGGCAGGAACAGAGCTGCCAAGAAGTCCCTCGCCCGCAAGAAGCTGCCCGGGCGCTCCCTGCTCCAGCACATCGCGACCATGCTCCTGCTCCCGCACGTCAAGACCCCACGCTGCTCCCAGTTGCAGCACGTGGGGACATGCAAGACCAAGCTCTCCATCACCCAAGGCCTACCGTGGCCATAGCACGCTGCCGCGCCTTCACCACCGAGCTACGCAGCGTCGCGTGGCCTGGCAAGTTCAAGCCAGACCTACCTCCTCGTTACGACGGCACGCTGACCCTGCGGAGTTCCTCCAGCTCTACGAGCTGGGCATCAAAGCTGCCAACAGAGACGAGAAGGTCATGGCGAACTGGTTTCCCATGGCGCTCAAGGACGGGGCCCGCACCTGGCTCCTGAACCTGGCTCCAGGCACGATCTCCTCCTGGGACGAGATGCGCACCCGCTTCACCGCCAACTTCCAAGGTACTCACGACCGGCCACCCGGCGTGAGCGACATGCGCCGCATCAAGCAACAACCCGGGGAGACCCTGCAGAAGTACATCCAGCGCTTCAACAACGCACGCCTCAAGATTCCCAAGGTGACCGAGGAGGCCATCATCTCAGCCTTCTCCGATGGTGTGCGCAATGTCAAGATGAAGGAGAGCTGGCGATGCATGAAGACATGTGCACTTCCTTGGAGCTGTTCAACTTGGCAACCAAGTGCGCCAGGGCTGAGGAAGGGCGTCTCTCCCTTCTCGATCTGCCTGCCGTAGACCTAGAAGAGAAGAAGCCCAAGGCCAAGGATGTGAAGCGCAAGGGGGCTGCCGTGCTCACGGCAGAACCAGACACCAAGCGGGGCAGAGATCAGCCCAAACCTTCCGAGGGCAGCCGGTATTGTGTGTACCACGACCTCCACACCCACAACACCAACGAATTTCAAGAACTCCGAGCCGTGCGAGAAGGAAGGATCGGCCGTCGCCCCGACCGCGGCGACCGGGGCTACGGTCGAGGAGGAGGAAGGAACGTAGGACGCTGGGAAGACCGTGGCCCGCGCCAAGGGTGGCGCGATCAACCTCGCGAGGATCACTGGCAAGACCCGCCTCGCGAGGGAGACTGGAGGGATCAGCCTCACGAGGATCGCCTGCAAGGCAACGCAGGCCTCCCTCCGCTACCGCCGCAGCCAAGGAGAAACGAGGACCGCCACCAGGACGAGGGGGCTGGGGGCTTCCAGGAGCCACGAGCGATCGCCTGCATCTTGTGCGGGGCTCAAGCCCCAGCTTCTCAACGCATCTTCAAGCAGTTCGGCCGCGAAGTGAATGTAGTCCTCCCCAGGCTCGAAGCCACGCGCCCTCTCAGGTGGTCGGCATGCGCCATCATGTTCAGCTCAGCAGATCAGCTCAAGTGTGCGGCTACAACCGGAGTCCTCCCGATGCTTTGTTCCCCAATCATCAGCAACGTGGTGGTCACCAAGACCCTCATCGATGGCGGGGCAGGGCTCAATGTCCTGTCCGTGGAAACATTCAACAATCTCCAAGTGCCCTACAGCCAACTTCAGCCAACCAAGCCTTTCTCCGGAATCACCGACGGCTCCACGGTCCTGATTGGGCAGGTCCGCCTCCCTGTCACCTTCGGGGCACGCGACAACTACCGCACCGAGCTCATCGATTTCGACGTCGCTCACATTCGCCTGCCGTACAACGCCATCCTTGGGTACCCAGCGCTGGCCAAGTTCATGGCCGTAACTCACCATGGCTACAACGTCCTCGAGATGCCAGGAAGTGGCGGAGTCATCACGGTGCCCTGTGAAGAGAAGGACGCGGCGTGTTCCCTGGAACGAGCCTTTCAGGCCGCGTCACTAGAAGACCCGGATCGCGGAAGCAGGAGGCTTCCTGAGACCGCCCCCAAGAAGAAGAAGACATCGTCCGGCCCGGCCCCTCAGGAGGCAGGCCCCTCTGGGCCCGTGCCTGCCCAGGGGGAACCTCCTTCCATCGCATAGGAAAGTGCGCCCGGCGCCCTCCTCAGGCAGGGCTCGGGGGCTCTCCCCTGGAGGGCCATCGACCTAGCTAGGGTCACGAGGGAGGCGCTTGGGCACCACATGGCGGCGTGTTTCGAAGCATGTTTCCCTCAAGAAGGAGCAAGGCGAGGAAATCCAGACCCTCGGGAGTTCATCAGCAAGGCCATTCAGGAGCTACAGGAGTCAAGAGTCATGAAGGGCGGCGGCCGCCTACCAGCAGTGGCTCCCCATCCAGGCGAGGATGGTGGGCTGCACGTCTGCATCGACATACCAGGGCTCAACCGAGTCGCCTCTCTGGAGCGCCTCTGGCCCTCGCGAGTGGGGCGCTGCGGAGGTCCTCCCCACAGCTACGTTTGCATGCCTTACGGCTTGCCGAACGCGGCTGCCACGCACCAGCGCCTCATGAGGGGCACCATGGAGGCACGGGAGGCCAGGCGTTCCGCAGCCCTGGCGGAGATGGAGATGGTCCGCGAGGAGCCGCCGGCGCCTCCGGAGCCTCCCAAGGCCCTGGGCCTGGGGGCTCGTGAGGATCGGCTTCCGCTGCCCATCGAGTCTGCTACACCAACACTCCTTCGTCCTCAACGTCATCAGGTGACATCTTTCAAGTTTCATTTCCAGCTGGGAGCGCCCCCCCCAGGGCTGCATTATTCCCAGGCCGCGTGGGTCCGTCCCTGCGGCGTGTATCCCTTTTATTTCATGTTGTTAGCTTACCTTGTAGGGGGCGCCCCTCGGGCTGCATGATCCCCAAGTCGCTCGGGCCAGGCCCAGCGGCATGTATCCCATTTGCGTTTATTTCCAGTTATGCGTTAGAACCACCACGCTTGATTATTTGATGCCAGTCCACGACACCTCTCCTTCTCCATGCCGACCACTTGCACGTTAAAGGGGGGGTACCTGAGCATCGCGACTCAGGGCTCTTACTGGCTCTCCAGCCCTCACCCTCTGGCCTTGTCCATGGCATCGTGACCTGGCATACCAGCGACGGCTGAGACCAACTCGAGGGCCGAGACCCGAGGACGTAGAGTGCCGGCATCTAACCAAATTTGCAGGGACACATCACAAGATAAGGCCCAGTGCCAGGCGCAACCCGCGTAGAGGTAGGGCCCTGTGAGTCCCGCGCTGGCTCACAGGTGCCTAGATACACCTCGCCAGGCCCTACCGTGCCAGCCACGTGTCAGGGCGGGGCTGTACATGCCCCGGGGGCTCCTCCCGGAGGGGAGCCCCCTCCCACGTACCAGAGGAAGCACCATGCTCCGCGCTGGCTGACGACACTGCCGAGGAGCGGCTATGCCCGTACACATACGGAAGCGCTATGCTCTGCGCTGGTGATAAACAACTAAGGGTGGCCCCCCGGCCGCATCAACCTCAGGGAGCCCAGAGCTCAGTGTATAGCCTCATCATAACGCCTCCCCTCGGGAGTGCCACGCGAGGGGGCTGGGCACGGGGGCTGCGCCTGGGTCACGCCCAGACGCACGCCACCCAGCCAGGCCCCTCGGGCCTGGTTCGTCGCACGTCTATCCCCGAGCGGAGCCAAGGTACGAAGGTCGTTCGAGCGTCAAGGGGGACTCCTGAGCATCGCGACTCGGGAGCCTAACTAGTCACGTAGCCCCTCACTCCTTAGTTCCGAAAGGCTAACGCTGGGTGAGGTATGCGTGGGGCCGGGCTCTGCAGACGTAGAATGGTAGACCCACCCACATCTCACCTCCCTACTTGCTGTTCGTGCACCAAAGGGGACTCCTGAGCATTGCGACTCAGGAGCCTAACTTGTCACGTAGCCCCTCACTCCTTGGTCCCGTCCTGGTTTCCGGTCGGGGCTAACGCTGGGTGAGGTATGCGCGGGGCCGGGCTCTGCCGGTGTAGAACATAAGCAAATAGAAGGAAAAGCGTAAATTTCAAGGAATTCAAAAGCAAATATTACAGTCCACACTGTTACCTCAATGCCAAACGCAAGTTTAAATGCCTCCCCGAGGCATGATACATGTGCAGGAATTAAAGGCAGGACAGGAGCCACAACGGAGTCACTTGTCGGCGGTGGAGCAGCGCGGAGTGGGTTCGCCTCATGGAGCAGCGGGGTCGACAGCGCCTTGTTTCGGCTTGGTGCTAAAGGCCCGGAACTTCCCCAGCAGAGCCTCCGTGTGACCCTTCATAGCCTCGGCAGCGGCAGTAGCACGCTCGCCGCTTACTGGCTCCAGCAGGCTGTCGAGGTCAACGCCGGGATCGCGAAGGTAGATGTGGGTGAGGACCCGCGTCAGCGCAGCAGAAGACAGGACACGCGCCTTGGCCTCGGCCGTGGGGCCAAGGCCAAGGGCGACATCTTCAAGAGCGCGAATCAGGAAGGGAAGCAGCTTGGCGGGGCCGTCCTCGGCGCCGGCCAGCGGCTCTCCAGGCCGCTGTCATAAAGCGTCCTCAATGAGAAGCGAGATTTCGCCTCCATCTCCGCGAAGGCCATGCGGTCCTCGGCAAGAACCAGGGCCTTGTCGTCCAGCTTGGCCTTCCTCGCCCCCAACTCATGCTCCAACGCACCTAGGTGGTCACGGCGCTTCCTGAGCTTGGCCTCCCGGCCCTCGACGGCCGCCTCGCGAGCCTTCACGCCTTCTTCCTGCTCTTCGCGAAGGCGGACCTCTTTCGCGAGCTGGTCCCACAGGCCTTGCAGCTCGTCCTCCAGCGCCTTGCAGCGACCACGGACATCGACCACCTCCCCCAGGGCTGCGTCACGAGCAGCATTCGCCTCAAGGACGGCGTGCTTCTCCTCATCGCAAGCCGACGAGGCCTGTACCAGCGCCGCCTGAATCGAAGCGTCGGAGCGAACCCATCGTGAAGCCAGCTCCAAGCGCCCGGCCACCAAGCAAGGGTCGGCGCCAAGAAGATCATGCCGCAGTCGGTCCAGCTCAGCAGCAGCACGATCCAGAAGGGCAGAAGGAGTCGGAGAGACAGCAGCCGGTGGAGTAGGAGGAGAAGGCGGCAGCGCGGCCACAGCATCCTGAGACGGAGTCTGCCACGCCCCAACGGCTGTAGTGGCGGCGGCAGGCAAGGACACCTCGGGAGTCGCTTGGGCCGTGGGGGCTGAGCTCGCCCCAACCGGCTCAGCCAGGCCTCGCGGGGACGACCGGGCAGGAGAAGCCTGTGCATCGCGGTCACCCTCCTTCGCGGGCAGAGGCGCTGCCATGGATGGAACCTCAGGAGCTCCCTTTGACTTCTTTGCTGCGGGCACCAGCCTATCCAAGAGATGCGGACGTCAAGCCTCAAAAGCAGAGCAAGAAATAAAGACAAGGATCAAATGCTTACGGGTCGTCGCCAGTGAGCTCAAGCAGCCTCCGGCCAAATTTGAAGCCTCAAAGCCGGCTGGAAGGGTCAACCTCGGGAAGCTTGGAAGCGGAAGGTGCGTCTGCGGTCCGCCTCGGGGCCGGGGCAGACCCGCGGGAGATCAGCCCGATCCTGTCCTTCTTTGGGATCAGGGGCAAGCTCCCGCCGTCCTCCTCGTCGTCATCCTCGTCGTCATCGCTCGGAGAGAGGCGGAGAACGCGGGACCTGCGCCGGGGGAGGGGAGCCCTCGACTCTCCGTCAGTCGCCTCGGAGTCAGGCCCTTTTTCTCGCTCCCCTCCTTCCTCCTCTTCGCTGGAGTCGTCGGAGGGCACGTCCACCAGTTCCTCGGGAGTTTCCATGGGCACGGGCCCATCCCCGTTGAAGACGGGCATGGACTCCACTACCTGCTCCCAGTTGTCGCGGAGGAACAAGGGCGTAGGAGTGCCCTCCAACCTTGCCACGTCGCCCCCGACCAGAGATTGGAGGACCGCAGCCAGATCTCCGTCAGCCAAGGCCGTGGGGCTCGGATGGGGCCTCCACATCGGAAGTGAGTACTGCCGAAGCGGAGCCAGCTGGTGCTCCAGGAATTCTCTCAGCAGCGACGCGCCGGTCAGCTTCGCCGCCGCCATGTTGGCCGGCCTCAGATCCGCGTCCATCTTCTCCAACACCATCTTCGCGTGGGGGTCTGCAAGCTCCGCTCGACCCCAATCGCTGGAGCTCGTGGGCTGCTCCGTGGGCAAGATCAGCCGAGGGTGGATGCGCCCAGCATCCACCAAGACCCACTTGCTCCTGAAGCCCTAAATCCTTTTCTCGGGGTTCGAGATGGCAATGGCGCCACCTTATGTGATGAAGATCGCACACGTGGAAGCAGGACCGCGAGAGGTCCGGAGGTAGAAGTAGTGGCGCAGCAAGGCCACTGAGGGCTGCACCCCGATGTGAGCCTCGCAATAATAGGTGAAGATTGTCAGGAGAAGGACAGAGTTGGGATGGAGATGCAGAGCCTGTAGCTTATAATGGCGGAGGACAGAGAAGAAGAACTCGGAGAAGGGATGCACCAGGCCAGCGGCAATGGAACTTACGAAGAACGGATAGAAGGTGCTCCCTTGACCCTCAGGGGTGGCGAAGCCGGCCTTGAACACCTTCGCCCTGTTGATGCCCCGCGCCGTCGCCATCCGGCGCAACCGGGCAAGGCTCGCCTCCGACACGTTCGGCGAGTCCAGGGCAGATGAGTACCAAGCTACGGCCGGGGGCTGACGAGGCGCCATGGCTTCCTGGGTCACACGGTCGGAGCAGATCTGGAAATTTCGGAAGAAGGAAGGAGGGGCGCAAGAAAGGGGATCTGAGCAGCAACCGGGGAAAGTAAGAAGCAAGGCCTAGGCGGATGCCGCTCCTTTATCAACTCGCGCGGTTGCTAAGGCGCCCACGTCCAATCAACCGCCACGCGGCGCCCAAGGCCGCAGGCTGTTAGGGCTCGCGGCGCTTCGCTCTTGCCCTTCCGCCTCCGTGCACGGCCAAGTCCGGGCGCGCCTTGGGCCCGGGGGCTACTGTCGGCGTTCTGGGAATGGGGGTCCCCAGACTTGCCTGCCTGCGGCCTGTGGCGTGGCTCAAAGGGGGGCCCAGCACGGCCCATCTTCACCAAGACAGACCCAAGACCCTCGCGAGGGGCCAAGCCTCGCGGGGCGGACGACGCGGAGCTTCCTCCGGCACAGCCTCATCAGGCTGGCTCGCGAGGAGGCGGAGAGATCAAGGCGGGGTACCTCACGAGGTGCCCGTGACGCAAGCCATGACGACCAAGAGCGCCAGGCGGGTGCCAGCCCGTGCAGTGTCCTCCTTTCTTCTTTGGTTGAAAGGGGGCAAGCGCAGCCGCGGAGTACCGAGGCATCAGGTAAAGGTTGCCATTTCGGTGCAACAAGACCAAGACCAGGAGGACAGCAAGACGGAGGTCATCGTGGAGCCCAAGACGGCGTCACCACCAGAGCTTTGTGCAGGCGAAGACTACTTTTGTCAGGATAACTGGTACTAGCTGTCCCCTTTCAAATTAGCCCGCCATTGTTGGCTCCCTTCCCACTCGATATTTGGGAAGAGGACCAGGGCCCCTATAAATAGGACTAGCCACCATAGTAGGAGGGGGGATCAAAATCCGAGAGAGAGAGAGAGAAGGGTGACTGGACTCCTCCCAGCAGTTCATCGCCCCAGCCAAGTACAGACCCTCGCGAGGCTGTTCTTCCTTGTATTGTTCATCATCATCAGCCTAGGAGGCAATCGACCACACCACACACTGGAGTAGGGTGTTACACCACAATGGTGGCCCGAACTAGTATAAATCATGTGTCTCTTGTGTTGTTCTTTCCATAGCTTAGATCTTAGCAAGGCGGAGGGGTGCAGGTAGGTAGGAGGCGAAATCTCCGCGCGCACCCCAGTGTTCAAACCTCAAGGGTCTGCCGGAACCCGAAATCCGACAATAGCCTATATGATATTTATGTTCATGGTGATTATATCCTACTCATTCTTGCATTCAGTGTTGATTAATTTTAATGCATGTTCATGACTGTTGTCACTCTCTAGCTGGTCACTTCCCAGTCTCTTTCTAGCCTTCACTTGTACTAAGCGGGAATACTACTTCTGCATCCAACTCCATAAACCCCAAAGTTATTCCATATGAGTCCACCATACCTACCTATATACGGTATCTACCTGTCGTTCCATGTAAATTTGTTTGTGCCAAACTCTAAACCTTCAAACAAACATTCTGTTTTGTATGCTCGAATAGCTCATGTATCAACTAGGGATGTTTGTGTCTTCCATGTTAGGCGGGTTATTCTCCAGAGGAGTGGACTCCACTCCTCATTCACGAGAAAATGGCTGGTCACCGGGATGCCCAGTCCCATGCTCAAATCAAATCAAAATAATTGCAAACAAAACTCCCCCAGGAATGTTGTTAGTTGGAGGCACCCGTTGTTTCGGGCAAGCCATGGATTGATGTTTGTCGGTGGTGGGGGAGTATAGACTTTACCATTCTGCTTGGGAACCGCCTATAATGTGTGTAGCATGGAAGATATCGAGATCTCTCGGTTGTTATGTTGACAATGAAAGTATACCGCTCAAAATATTATTCATCTCTATTTCAAAATCGAGCTCTGGCACCTCTACAAATCCCTGCTTCCCTCTGCGAAGGGCCTATCCATTTACTTTTATGTGAGTCATCATCCTCTTATTAAAAAGCACAAGTTGGAGACCACCGCTGTCATTTGCATCCATTACTATTAGTTTACATTGAGTATGACTTGACTGGATCTCTTTTACCATGAATTACAATGTCTAGTCAGTCCTTGATCTTTAAAGGTGCTCTGCATTTATGTTTTTTGGTCTCATAAAGGGCTAGCGAGATACCATCTTGTTATATCATATTATGATTGTTCTGAGAAAGTGTTGTCATCCGGGATTTATTATTTTTGCTTGCTAGTTGATTATGCCATTGATATGAGTAAATATGAGACCTAAATGTTATTGTGAATATGGTTAGTTCATAATCTTTGCTAAAAAGTGAATGCTGGCTTTACATATTTACAACAACAAGAGCAAACAGAGTTTGTAAAAGTTTTTCTTCATCACTTTCAGTTTATCAACTGAATTGCTTGAGGTCAAGCAAAGGTTTACGCTTCAGGGAGTTCATATGTCTCTGTCGTATCTACTTTTCCAAACACTTTTGCCCTTGTTTCGGACTCTAACTTGCATTATTTGAATGGAACTAACCCGGACTAACGATGTTTTCAGCAGAATTTCCATGGTGTTATTTTTGTGCAGAAATAAAAGTTCTTGGAATAACCTGAAAATCAACGGAGATTATTTTTTTGAATATATAGAAAATACTGGAAGAAGAATCCACGTCAGGGGGCCCAGACCCTGTCCGTTCGGGGCTCCGGAGAGGGGAATCCGTCGACATGGTCATCATCAACCTTCCTCCATCACCAATTTCATGATGCTCACCGCTGTGTGAGAGTAATTCCATCGTAGGCTTGCTCGTGGTGATGGGTTGGATGAGACTTATCATGTAATTGAGTTAGTTTTGTTAGGGTTTGATCCCTAGTATCCACTATGTTCTGAGATTGATGCTGTTGTGACTTTGCTATGATTAATGCTTCTCACTAGGGCCCGAGTGCCATGATTTAGATGTGAACCTATTATGTTTTCATGAATATATGTGAGTTCATGATCCTATCTTGCAAGTCTTTAGTCACCTATTATGTGTTATGATCCGTTAACCCCGAAGTGACAATAATCGGGATACTTACCGGTGATGACCGTAGTTTGAGGAGTTCATGTATTCACTGTGTGTTAATGCTTTGGTCCGGTACTCTATTAAAAGGAGGCCTTAGTATCCCTTAGTTCCCAATAGGACCCCGCTGCCACGGGAGGGTAGGACAAAAGATGTCATGCAAGTTCTTTTCCATAAGCACATATGACTATATTCGGAATACATGCCTACATTATATTGATGAACTGCAGCTAGTTCTATGTCACCCTATGTTATAACGGTTGCATGATCGATCACATCTGAAATAATTCTCCATCACCGATCCAATGCCTATGAGCTTTTCCTATATTGTTCTTCGCTTATTTACTTTTCCGTTGCTACTATTACAATCACTATAAAACCAAAAATATTACTTTTGCTACCGTTACCACTACTATCATATTACTTAGCTACTAAATACTTTGCTGTGGATATTTAGTTTCCAGGTGTGGTTGAATCGACAACTCAGCTGCTAATACTTGAGAATATTCTTTGTCTCCCCTTGTGTCGAATCAATAAATTTAGGTTGAATACTCTACCCTCGAAAACTGTTGCGATCCCCTATACTTGTGGGTTATCAATTGCTATTCTTAACTCTTCTACATGTTGCAAGATACTTGGAGCTGCTTGAAGATGCTAGTTTTCAATAGGCTAGGCCTTCCCCTCTATGCTGGCATTCTGCAGTTCAGTCCACGTATACAACCCTTCCTTTTGATACCAATGCATACTTAGTTTAGATCTGATGCTTGTGAGTACTTTGGATGAGTACTCACGGTTGCTTTGCTACCCCCTTTTCCCCTTTATTCCTTCTTTCCGGTTGTTGCAACCAGATGGTGGATCCATGGAGCTAGATGCCGCCGCCGACAGATACTACTACCTTGAGACCGCCGACGACCAGGAGTAGTTAGGAGGTCCCAGGCAGGAGGCCTTGCCTCTTCGATCATTGTTGCTTTTGTGCTAGCCTTCTTAAGGCAAAACTTGTTTAACTTATGTCTGTACTTAGATATTGTTGCTTTCGCTGACTCGCTAATGTATTGAGCTATGTATTCGAGCCCTCGAGGCCCCTGGCTTGTAATATGAAGCTTATATTATGTTATTTGTGTCTAGAGTTGTGTTGTGATATCTTCCGTGAGACCCTGATCTTGATCATATACATTTGCGTGTATGATTAGTGTACGGTCGAATCAGGGGCATCACAAGTTGGTATCAGAGCCGGCTGCCTGTAGGAATCCCCCTTTCGAACTCCTTGGCCGAAGTTGACTCTAGTCTTTGAAAAAGTGTTTTACTAACATGGTTGCGTGGCTTATGGGCCCATGTCGCCATTGGGTGGTATTAGTATCTTTTACTCCTCGTCTATACTCTAGGACTCTGATCTCTCTTCTATTCGGGTTAAATGATTTTGCTAAATCTAACATTAGGATCTCGTGATCACATCCATCCGGAGATTTGTAATACGCCTTTCTTGAATTGGGAGACAGGATCTGCTTCACATTGTTCACGGACCGCAGGATCCTTTTATCGAGGGCACCCTGCATCGTCCCCTGCAGATTCCTCGCTCTAGTGGTTTTCTCCGACGTTGATGTAGCCTTTGCTATGTCTCATTGTTGTATCCCTCCACCGCGAGCATGCGTGCCGCCTAGTATGTCTAGGATGATTCTCTTGTCCGAACTCATACTAACAACGTGTAAATGGCTCTGTATATGTATATGTATGTCTTTAATGACTACTGTTTTGTACATATTGTGCCTTTGCTCATGTTCAAGCTACATCATGAATGACTCATACACCTGCTCCAACCTCTTGTTAAAACTGCTCCCTAATGTCTTTAGCAGGATGGCTGACGATCCTCCACCTCCACCTTATATTGCCGCAATGATGCAATAGTTTGAATTGAATCACCAGTTTATGACTGGGGTAATGGCTTAGTTTCCAAACCAGAATGCTCAACAACATCCTGCCCCAATAACATTGCCAGAATTGGTGCTACTCAACCCGTCCATTTTCCGCAACTCCACCAATCCTATGGATGCTAATGATTGGCTTCGTGACATCCTGTTTGATATGGAGTCAGCTAATGTTGCCCCTGCCAGTTATGTCACCTTTCCGACATTCCACTTGAAGGGTCCAGCTGATCAATGGTGGGAAAGCCACAGGGGTTTGCTGCCTACAGAGACTGTAACCACTTGGCAGGAATTTCAGTTAGCCTTCCATGCACGACACATTCCTCAAGGTCTGATGGACCAGAAGAAGAAGGAGTTTCGCAAACTCTCACAGGGCACAATGAATGTGGATGAATATCATAGGAAATTCCTTGAATTATCTCATTGTACTGCGAATGACGTCTGCACTGACGCTCGCAAGCAAGAGAAATTCCATGAAGGACTACGTCCCGATATAAAGCTCGCACCTGTTGCTCATGATTGCGCAGACTTTGCGATGCTTGTCAGCCAAGCTTTCCAAATTGAAACTGGTCTGACTGAGTACCAGGAGTCGCTCAAGCATACTCGAGATGTTGGCCCATCCTTAAGTCAGCCTGCTCAGAAACGTCGAGTCTGGATCCCACACAATGTTCAACATCGACCTGCTCCAACACCAAGGCCGTCTTATGCTGCACCTCGTCTGCCTCCGCCGCCGAGACAACTAACGATTCAGGGTGGATAGTCAGGACATCTTACACTCGATTGTCACCAAGGTCAGCCACAGACTGCATCATGTCCTCTTGTTGGTTGTAAGAAGAGCAGCCGAAACCGTCATTCAAGAAGAGGTATGCCAGGACACCTGCTGTCAGTTCTATATCTGGTGTATCTCGTAGTAGGGGTCCTAAGCTAGGCGTCTTGGAGCGATGGTAACACGGACACGGGTTTTACCCAGGTTCGGGCCCTCTTGATGGAGGTAAAACCCTATGTCCTGCTTTTGATTGTATTCATATGGGGTGTAGTACAAAGTACATGTATTTACCACGAGGTGGTTCTAATGAATATGAGATGTATATTGACTAGCCTGGCCTCGGTTTATATATGCATCGTAGGCCTAGGGTTTAGATGAGTCCTTGTCTTGGGCGCCAAGTCATGTGGAATCCTCCTTGTATGCAGCATGGGCTGCCCAAAGTGGCCCATGAGTGAACCGCCATGGGGGGTCCACGGCCCAATCTAGCTGGTCGGGAGACGATGTGATGAGTACCCCCTAGTCCAGGACACCGTCAGTAGCCCCCTGAACCGTTCTTCAAGTTGGGGACGCTCCTCGATTCTTCCGAACTGTTCTTCATCTTTGGTCGTCGGTCTTGAAAACTGGTTGAACAAATCTTCTCATCTTCGATCTCGAGGATCGCCAAAGTGAATCTGAAGAGTTTACGCTTCGGGTATGTCGGATTTCGGGTTCCGGCAGACCCTTAAGGTTCAAACACTGGGGTGCGCGCGGAAATCATGTCCTCAACCCCTCCGTCTTGATGGGATCTAAACTACTAAAAGAGCTGCATGAAAGACACAAGATTTATACTGGTTCGGGCCACCATCGTGGTGTAATACGCTACTCCAGTGTGTGGTGGATGGATTGCCTCTTGGGGGCTGGTGATGATGAACACTACAAGGAAGAACCGCCTCGCGAGGGTCAGTTCTTGGCTGGTGCGGTGAACTGAGGGGTTCAGACGCCCTTCTCTCTCTATCTCCCTCTACTTGCTAGCCGGACCAACTAACTTTGCGAATCGACCGATGGAACCGAACCCCTTGCTGTGTGGGTGGCTAGTCCTATTTATAGAGGCCCTGGTCCTCTTCCCAAATATTGAGCGGGAAGGGATCCAACAATGGCGGGCTAATTTGAAGGGGGA
Organism: Triticum monococcum; assembly: GCA_034509565.1. Taxonomy (NCBI): domain Eukaryota; kingdom Viridiplantae; phylum Streptophyta; class Magnoliopsida; order Poales; family Poaceae; genus Triticum; species Triticum monococcum. The sequence continues at coordinate 415,547,874 of CM067844.1, forward strand.
CAGCGAGTACGTCCATCCTGACAAAAGCAGTCTTTGCCTGCCAAAGGCTCTGGTGGTGACGCCGGGCTGGGCTCCATGGTGACCTCCGTCTCGTAGTCCTCCTGGTCTTAGTCTCGTTGCACCGAAGTGGCAACCTTTGCCTGATGCATCGGTACTCCGCGGATATGCTTGTCCCCTTTGCACCAAGGAGGAAAGAAGGACGCTGCACGCGCTGGCACCCGCCTGGTGCCTCGAGTCGTCATGGCTTGCGTCATGGGCACCTCGCGAGGTACCTCGCCTTGAACTCTCCGCCTCCTCGCGAGCCAGCCTGAGGAGGCTGTGCCTGAGGATGCGTCGTGTCGTCCGCCTCGCGAGGCTTGGCCCCTCGTGAGGGTCTTGAGCCTCGTGTTGATGAAGATGGGCCGTGCTGGGCCCCCACTTGAGCCATGCCGCAGGCCGCAGGCAGGCAAGTCTGGAGACCCCCGTTCCCAGAACGCCGATAGTAGCCCCTGGGCCCAAGGCGCGCATGGACTTGGCCGTGCTGAGAGGCGAAAGGGCAAGGGCGAAGCGCCGTGGGCCCTAACAGCCTGCGGCCTTGGACGCCGCGTGGCGGTTGATTGGACATGGCGTATCCGCTTCCCCATGATGCCTTGGTGATCGTGCGAGTCGGACAAGTCCCTGCATGCAGAACGTGTTATGATTACCTGTGATCGTGGAGACCGGCGGTTGGCCTTCGCCGACTATAAGTACGGCACCGCGCGTGCCCGTCCAGTCCATCTCTTCTTGCTCTCTCCTTCGCCTCAGTTCTTGCTCCGTCTTGGTGTGATGGCTCCGATTCACCGGTTCTCTGCAGCCGAGAAGGGAAAGGCTCCTCGAGAAGGGCCAGACCCTCTCCCGCCGAAGAAGCGACTCGCCCATTGCAGCCGGGACGAAGAGGACCATTCGGCGGCGGCGAGGCCCTGGGGCGAGCGGGCTCCACCGGGGTTCCCGCTGCCCTTGTACGCCCACGTCGAGGGACCCGGAGGTGTTGATGCTGATCCCCGCGGTCAGCGCCATCGTCGGCGACGTCGTGCTACGAAGGCGTGGGTGGTTCCTCCTGCAGTCCATGCCGAGGGCTCCTCCCGTGAGTTCGTGCTCCACGTCGTCACTCCCCTTCAGTCCTGGATCCGTCTTCCTCCCTTCTTCGCCTCCATCGTTCCTCCAGGAGGGCCCCTGGAGCTCCAGCTGCAGCACGCGGACTGCAGCGCCCCCGCGACCGAGGCTGAGGTCGTCGTCGCTGCCCCGGGCGTGGTCTACATGTCCCGCGGCTGGAGGGAGATCGCCCGGGTCTGCAGGGAAAGTGGCGTCTTCGCGGTCCACCTGGAGTACGACGGCGCGGCGGTGATGTTCTTCAAGGTCTTCGATGCGATTGGGCGCCTGCTGGAGTGCTGCCGTGGGAGAGGTGGCCAGGCCCTCGCCCTGGTGAGGGCTAGGCCCGTCGACCGCCCCCTGGGCAGAGGCGCCCGAGGGTCCAGCGGTTCTAGCGAAGACTTCGCGACTTCGGAGAGGAGCGACGACAGCTATGAGCCCCCGAGTCGTCGCTGCTCCAGGAGCAGGGCGGACGCGTCAAGCCGTCGCCAACCCTGATCTGGATGGAGTTGGTGCCGGTACCTGACGGCCCACTATTGATGATGGCGTCTCCCGCAGTAGCTCCTGTAGTTAGCATCCCTTAGGATTCGTTCCCTGCGAGGAATCAGAATGCGCCCCGTGGGGGCTTGTAAGGTGTTTGTAGTCCTGTTTGTTAATATGTATAACCTTTTGACGTGGATCCGTGCGAGTTGCCAACTCCGTTATAGTTCAGCCTTCCCTTTCGCACCTCACGAGGGCTTGGTGCTCTACGCCGACAGGTCCCAGTCCCAAGGTGGTGTCAGCCGTCGCTGGTATGCCAGGTCGAGATGCCGTGGTCAAGGCCAGGAGGTGAGCGACCCAAGGTCCGGTAAGAGCCCCTGAGTCGCGATGCTCAGGAGGTCCCCTTTGGCGCCCAAGCAGCCGTCGCTTAGTGAGAAAGGGAAGCAATGTCGCTAGTACGGAGTTGCTTTAGGTGCAGGGGTAGTGCTGCAGCAGCTAGTGCCGTGGGTGGTAACTTATCTTGAGGATCAGGGGCCGTTCCAGGTGTGCCGTTGGGTCCATGCGTAGGCAGGAGCGGAATCGCTCGGCAAGGTCCTTGCGAGGCCCCCTCTTCCCCGCCCCTGCTCCCCTTTTTGCTCTACGTCCTCGGGTCCCGGCCCTCGAGCTTGTCTCAGTCGTCGCTGGTATGCCATGTCGCGATGCCGTGGACAAAGCCAGAGGGTGAGGGCTGGAGAGCCAGTAAGAGCCCTGAGTCGCGATGCTCGGGCGCCCCCCCTTTAACGTGCAAGCGGTTCGCGCGGGCGAGGGTGAAGGAAACCTCGTGAGGGCCTCGGCTTGCGCGGTTCCCTCCAGGGATCCTGCAGGGTCATCACAGAAAGAAGATGGTGTTGCCATGGCGGCCGTTAGTCGATCGTTAGTCACTCAAGAGCTTGCGGGTTGGAGTAGGCGAGGTGTATCTGGGCACCCGTGATCCAGCGCGGGACTCACGAGGCCCTACCTCTAGGCGGGTTGCGCCCGGCACTGGGCCGTATCTTGAGATGTGTCCCTGCAAAATTTGGTTAGATGCCGGTACTCTACGTCCTCGGGTCCCGGCCCTCGAGCTTGTCTCAGCCGTCGCTGGTATGCCAGGTCGCGATGCCATGGACAAGGCCAGAGGGTGAGGGCTGGAGAGCCAATAAGAGCCTGAGTCACGATGCTCAGGCACCCCCCCTTTAACGTGCAAGTGGCCGACATGGGAAGAAAAGATGTCGCGGACAGGCACCATGCAGCTAAGCGTGATAGGCAAATGCATAGTTGGAAATAAACGCTAGGGAGATACACGTCGCTGGGTCTGGCCCGAGCGGCTTGGGGATGATGCAGCCCGAGGGGCGCCCCCAACAAGGCAAACTAACGACAGAAAGGTAAATGCAGATACATGCCGCGGGGACGGACCCACGCGGCCTGGGAGTGATGCAACCCTGGGAGGGCGCTCCCAGCTGAGAACGGAACCTGAGAGATGTCACCTGAGAATGTCGTTGGCGAAGTGGCGTTGGTGCAGTAGGCCCGGTGGGCTGCGGAAGCTGATCCTCACGAGCCCCCAGGCCCCGGGGCCTCGGGAGGCTCCGGAGGCGCTGGTGACTCCTCGCGAGCTGCCTCCATCTCCGCCAAGGCTGCGAAACGCCCGTCTTCCTGAGCCTCCACGATGCCCCTCATGAGGCGCTGGTACGCCGCGGCCATGCTCGGCAGGCCGTAAGGCATGCGAACATAGCTGTGGGGTGGACCTCCGCAGCGCCCCACTTGCGAGGGCCAAAGGCGCTCCGTTGTGGCGATCTGATTGAGCCCTGGTACATCGACGCAGACGCGCAGCCCACCACCCTCGCCTGGATGTGGGGCCACGGCTGGCAAGCGGCGGTAACCTCTCATGATCCTTGTCTCCTGTAGCTCTTGAATGGCCTCGTCAACGAACTCTTGCTGGTTTGATCTTCCTCGCCTGGCTCCCTCTCGAGGGAAACATGCTGCGAAGCACGCCTCCACATGGTGCCCAAGCGCCTCCCTCGTGATTCTGGCTAGGTCGGTGGCCCTCCAGGTGAGAGCCCCCGAGCCCTGCCTGAGGAGGGCGCCGGGCGCGCTTTCCTATGCGATGGAAGGAGGGTCCCCCTGGGCAGACACGGGCCCTGAGGGGCCTGCCTCCTGAGGGGCCGAGCCTGACGACGTATTCTTCTTCTTAGGGATGGTCTCGGGAAGCCTCCTGCTTCCGCGATCTGGGTCCTCTAGCGACGCGGCCTGATAGGCTCTCTCCAGGGAACACACTGCATCCTTCTCTTCGCAGGGCACCGTGATGACGCCGCCACTTCCTGGCATCTTCAGGACGTTGTAGCCGTGGTGGGTCACGGCCATGAACTTGGTCAGGGCTGGGTACCTGAGGATGGTGTTGTACGGCATGCGGATGTGGGCGACGTCAAAGTCGATGAGCTCGGTGCGGTAGTTGCTGCGAGCCCCGAAGGTGACAGGGAGGCGGACCTGCCCAATCGGGACTGTGGAGCCGTCGGTGATCCCGGAGAAAGGCCTGGTTGGCTGAAGCCGGTCGTAGGGCACTTGGAGATTGTTGAATGTTTCCACGGACAGGACGTTGAGCCCTGCCCCGCCATCGATGAGGGTCTTGGTGACCAGCACGTTGCTAATGACCGGGGAGCAGAGCATCGGGAGGACTCCTGCAGTGGCCGCGCACTTGAGCTAGTCTGCCGAGCTGAACATGATGGGGCACGCCGACCACCTGAGGGGGCATGTTGCTTCGATCTTGGGGAGAACTGCATTCACTTCGCGGGCAAACTGCTTGAAGATACGTTGGGAGGCTGGGGCTTGAGCTCCGCCCAGGATGCAGGCGATCGCGCGCGGCTCCTGGAAGCCCCCAACCCCCTCGTCTTGATGGCGGTCTTCGTTCCTTCTTGGTGGAGGCGGCAGCGGAGGTAGGCCTGCATTGCCATGAGGGCGATCCTCGCGAAGTTGATCCCTCTAGTCTCCCTCGCGAGGCAGGTCCCGCCAGCGGTCCTCGCGAGGCTAGTCGCGCCACCCCGGGCACGGGCCGCGATCTTCCCAGCATCCTAGGTTTCTTCCTCCTCCCCGGCCGTAGCCCCGGTCAGCACGGTCAGGGCGATGGCCGATCCTTCCTTCTCGCACGGCGCGGAGCTCTTGACATTCGTTGGTGTTGTGGGTGTGGAGGTCATGGTACGCACAGTACCGGCTGCCTCTGGAGGGTTCGGGCAGATCCTTGCCCTGCTTGGTGCCTGGTTCTGCCGTGAGTACGGCAGACCCCTTGCGCTTTGCGTCCTTGGCTTTGGGCTTCTTCTCTTCTGGGTCCGCGGCAGGCAGCTCGAGGAGGGAGAGACGTCCCTCCTCAGCCCTGGCACACTTGTTCGCCAAGTTGAACAACTCCAGGGAGGTGCAGAGGTCTTCGTGCATCGCCAGCTCCTCCTTCATCTTGACGTCACGCACGCCGTCAGAGAAGGCGGAGATGATGGCCTCCTCGGACACCTTGGGGATCTTGAGGCGCGTGCTGTTGAAGCGCTGGATGTACTTTTGCAGGGTCTCTCCGGGTTGTTGCTTGATGCGGCGCATGTCGCTCACGGCAGGCGGCCGGTCGCGAGTACCTTGGAAGTTGGCGATGAAGTGGGCGCGCATCTGGTCCCAGGAGGAGATCGTGCCTGGAGCCAGATTCAGGAGCCAGGTTCGAGCTCCTTCCTTGAGCGCCATGGGGAACCAGTTCGCCATGACCTTTTCATCCCCGTTGGCAGCCTCGATACCCAGCTCATAGAGCTGGAGGAATTCCGCGGGGTCAGTTGTGTCGTCGTAGCGAGGAGGCAAGTCCGGCTTGAACTTGCCGGGCCACGCGACGCTGCGCAGCTCGGGGGTGTAGGCGCGGCAGCCCGCGGTGGCCACGAAAAGCCTTGGTTGGTGGAGAGCTCGGTCTTGAGGGTCCCCACGTGCTGCACCTAGGAGCAAGGCGGGGTCTTGGCATGCCGGAGCTGGAGCAGGGAGCGCCCGGGCAGCCCCCTACGGGCGAGGGATTTCTTGGCAGCTTCGTTCTTGTTGCGATGGCGCCTGGCGGAGCGGGTTCCGCCCAGGGGCTAGTCGCCTTGGAGCCATGGCATCTTCTTGGAGGGGAGGCGGCTGGTGCACCTCTGGAGCTTCGTTGCCCGCGTGGGGCGGAGTACGGCACAGAGGGACGGACGGCGCCGAAGAGCCCCCTGCGGCACGGACAAGCTCGGCAACGCGGTCGAGCCATTCTTCGGAGACGTCGTTGACGGGACGGTAGCGCAGGAGCTCGTTTGCCGCGAGGAGCGCAGCCCGAGCCTCCAAGGGTGCGCGGAGTGCGCGGGACGAAGAGCCAGCTGGAGCGAGTGATGGAGTGGCGGTGCGGCCATCTTGCCGCACGGACGGGTGCTGAGACGATGCCTGCTGCTCGCCCCCCGCCGGGCGGGTGGCGGCGTTGACGGCGGGCGATGGGGAACGACGAGGACGCCCACCGACGGGGGCCGTCTGGGCGATGAGGGAAGCGATGGCGGCCCGGCGCTCGGCACGGGCCCGACGAGCGTCAGACATGGATGCGACGGTCGGAGGAGAGCGGAGCAGTGGAAGACGAATTCTGGCGCACCCCTACCTGGTGCGCCAAATGTTGGATTTCGGGTTCCGGCAGACCCTTAAGGTTCGAACACTGGGGTGCGCGTGGAAATCACGTCCTCAACCCCTCCGTCTTGATGGGATCTAAAGTACTAAAAGAGCTGCACGAAAGAAACAAGATTTATACTGGTTCGGGCCACCATTGTGGTGTAATACCCTACTCCAGTGTGTGGTGGATGGATTGCCTCTTGGGGGCTGGTGATGATGAACACTACAAGGAAGAACCGCCTCGCGAGGGTCAGTTCTTGGCTGGGGCAGTGAACTGAGGGGTTCAGTCGCCCTTCTCTCTCTATCTCCCTCTACTTGCTAGCCGGACCAACTAACTCTGCGAACCGACCGATCGAACCGAACCCCTTGCTGTGTGGGTGGCAGTTCTATTTATAGAGGCCCTGGTCCTCTTCCCAAATATTGAGCGGGAAGGGATCCAACAATGGCGGGCTAATTTGAAGGGGGACAGCGAGTACGTCCATCCTGACAAAAGCAGTCTTCGCCTGCCAAAGGCTCTGGTGGTGACGCCGGGCTGGGCTCCATGGTGACCTCCGTCTCGTAGTCCTCCTGGTCTTGGTCTCGTTGCACCGAAGTGGCAACCTTTGCCTGATGCCTCGGTACTCCGCGGATATGCTTGTCCCCTTTGCACCAAAGAGGAAAGAACGACGCTGCGCGCGCTGGCACCCGCCTGGTGCCTCGAGTCGTCATGGCTTGCGTCATGGGCACCTCGCGAGGTACCCCGCCTTAAACTCTCCGCCTCCTCGCGAGCCAGCCTGAGGAAGCTGTGCCTGAGGATGCGCCGTGTCGTCCGCCTCGCGAGGCTTGGCCCCTCGCGAGGGTCTTGAGCCTCGTGTTGATGAAGATGAGCCGCGCTGGGCCCCCACTTGAGCCACGCCGCAGGCAGGCAAGTCTGGGGACCCCCGTTCCCAGAACGCCGAAAGGGTATCCGAGGATCCCTTTAAGTCTTCAGCCTTTATCATTGCCTTGTTATTTTTATGCCACATCTCGGATTTGAAGTTGTTCCTGGGTGGCAGTGTCATCTTGTGTCCGAGCTCCAACGACGGACTGCATTCGAGGTATCTTTTGCAGCTGAGCACCAACGCCAGACCGCTTCCGAGCTCCAATGCCGAAATGTATCCGAGCTCCAACGCTGAACTGCGTCCGAGCTCCAGCGCCGGACTGTATCCGGCCTCCAACGCCGGACTATGTCCAAGCTCCAACGCCGGACTGTACCCAAGCTCCAACGTCGGACTATGTCCAAGCTCCAACGTCGGACTGTATCCAAAGAGTATTGTTACAGCCGAGCTCCAACACCGAACTGCATCCGAGCTCCAGCGCCGGATTGTATGTGAGCTCTAACGCTGGACTATGTCCAAGCTCCAACACCGGACTATATCCGAGGTGTCATAGATCACCTTGGTTCAAAAACACTTGAAGGAGTTTAGCCGAGCTTAATGTCGGAAATGCCCTCTATGGAGCCAGCCACTGGCACCCGAGCTTTATGCCGGACTGCTTCCGAGGTGGTGCACCACCCCGACTGCAGGCCAATTTTTTGTCAATATTTTTGGTTGGTGCAATTTATTCTTTGCCGAGATATATAGCCAGTAGCCCTCAAGGTGTGTATCGGTCTAAAACCCGAGATACACCTCAAGGATAACATAAGACCGCTGATCCCAGTAGGCCCTCAGACTCAGGTTGATTCGCAAAATCGGTTTGAGGATCAACTCCTAGCTCTGTAGAATACTTCAGGACCCAAAAAGCGATGTGCAAAGTCCTCGAGACTCAGGTTGGGTGCGGCCGACCAACCTGAGGATCATAATCTCCTCGAAAACTATATTGCACTTAAATTTTCTGCATTGGATTGTCAATGCAGTAGCCCCCGAGAATTGGGTTGGGAAAAATGGTCGACCCTAGGATCGTACCTCCTCAGGAACAAGTTCAACTGTCATGTATGTTTTGACAACACCGAGGTGGAGTTCAGCAGGAAAGATGCCAAACTATAGTTTTAGAAAAGAGTTTCACGCCGAACACCTCAACCAAGAGAATGTCCCGCTTCCTGAAACATAAAATAGTTGAAAGATGTAATAAGCTCAAAAAAAGGCCAACAAACATGCGTAAAAAACTTTACGTCTAGATTGAATCAAGCTGTTTTGGTGCCAATATGAAATTGGTTTTAAAATTGTACTTTCATCGTGCTTTGACATGACACATCTGATCTCTAGACTTCAAGTGGGTCAGCCCTCGGCTTCAGTCTCCCTATTCCGAAGGCGGAGTGTTTCTCAGGCCAGTGTAGAGAACTAAACGCGAGCGGCTTTAGAGAGAAACCAGGCTACCCGGCTATTGATCATACACCTGAGTCGAGAAAGGAGTGGTAGAAGAAGACTGTGCAGCGACTAAGAAGAAAACATCTATTATAAAACGGCTCATACTAATTTAAGAGCCCCCAAGTGACTTGGGTAAAAGAATTTTATCTATAATTAGTGTATGTATCGAAGTACTTATATCATATATGTGTTCACCCGAACTTTAAACGCGTCTTAACCGACCATCGGCTTCTCCCTCTTCGGTCAAGTGCCGAAAAGTGTTATGTACTCCACTGTCGAGAATATCACCGGTGTTTCCGATAACCAGGCAATCAGGCCATAAGGCTGTAATAGACAAAGCGCGCTAGGGAACTTATGTTGTATTACTAACGAAGTGTAAGAAGCATCTTCGAAGAAAATAATACCTCCACCGATACCTTTCTTCGGTTGCTCATTGTTACTATGAGACTTGTGCAATAGATTTTTTGTATTCATGAGTTCCGTTGTGTGCCGACCATGATTGAAAACAATAAGAGGGCTAGCTTTCGGCTTCACCCAGCCTGAGGTCTGAGCTCGGATGACCCGATCGTGACAATCACAGAGGTGCTCCCTTTACTCCCTAGCCGAACAATCAGGAACGTAGGGGTAAACACAGGAGTAAGGCAACCCAGCTTGCGGAACACTTAAGTCAACATGGTGCATATTGTGGCGTAATACACGAACAAGGAACGAAGCCATACAAGTATAATCATATGCAGGAGGAAAGGCTTCAGAAAGGAAGCCCCCAAGTAAACGGGGTATTTGAATTTGTTTGTAACAAACAAGGTTTTGACAAAGAAAGTTTTTCGCAAACAACTTTTTTCAAAAAAAGTACAAAGCTTGGTCGAACCGAACAAAATTTAAAACTGGAAGTTTTTGAGTATGAAAGCGACTTAGCTGGTTAATGTTCTTGGTGTGACGTGGGCCGAGCTTGTAGCGGCTCAAGGTCCCAACCCCCAAACCGGTCTTAATGTACCCGAGCGAAGATCCCGGGTTGATGAAGTGATAGCACGGCAGTGCCGAAGTGCCGAGGCGAAGCCCGCGGTCCAGCCGAGGAGACAGAGTAGTTCGACAGCGTGATAATAAAGCCCCCACGTCACAAGTCAGCATGGTGGACGTCAGTTTGATAAAGCGATGGCGCGATAATGGCAACACTGGGTATCACACCATGGTGATGGTGGAGTTTGGTTGATGGAGGTGAGAGGATGACTCCGTACGCCGAGGTGACACGACTTGGTCAACACAGGCGGGACAACGACTTCGGCTTGCCGAGGTGTTAGCGCAACCCAACCTACATAGATTGCCTGCACACACAAAGTAGTGCAACCAAGAAATAATAGTAATGAAAAAAAGGTGCATAATTAATTTATGCGAAGTGAAAGGGTTTGGTAAATATGGCCTGAGGCGCTGAGGCTAGCTCGACGGTGTGATGGCATTGTGGCATGGCGATGTCGACGAAGCTTGGCCTGCCCAGGTGACATGGAGGAGCTGGCCGTACTGACGCTAGGTACAGCGTCGGTAGAATTTCTCTACCAAAATAATGAAGTACAACCCAACAGAAATATTCTGTGTATAATAGTGCACGAATAATTTGGAAAAATAGAACCTGAACGCCAACAGCGACGACTGTAGCAGACCGAACCAAACGGACGATCTAAGTCGTGCCAAACATGTGTTGTGTGCTGCCATGGAGCCAAGTCTGTGTTAGGGTACTACTTCCGCACTATCTCTTCGGCGCAATGTAGGTAGTAGCAAGCAGTAGTAGAGTACTCCTTCTCTTGCAAATGTCAAATCAATTCAGCACGTGAAAAGGTACATGCGAGACAAATCACGAGTTAAAAAGCGTAGATTGCCTCATCCTTAATTAGATAAATATTAAACAAAGAAAAAAAGAAAGACTGAATCTCCCTATAAGTTGCCGCATGGATGACCCATGCCGGCCTGGTGTTACTGCTCCACGGGAGAAGTACTTGTGCGTGCGTGATCTCCATGGATGGAGCGCTGCTGGTCGGATCGCCTCCATAGCACGGGGTATAGTTCTCCTATGGGTGTGCTGCCAGTAGCAGCAGACCTCAGACTTGGCGCATTGCCAGGCAGCGGACAAAGCCGTCGCTAAAAAATAAAAATAAAAAAAAAGAATCTTGATCTCATTCTGATCATCCTGTCGATCCGTGTCGATCACCATATTGACGCACACACCATGTACAAGCGTTGGTGTATGTCTGCAAGAATAATGCAGTACAGACCAACAAAAAAAATTCCATGCATAATAACTATACGTGCTAAACGAATAGTTAGGAAAGACAAAACCTGGAATTATTTTGCACGTAGCAGACCGAAGAGGAAATTCTGCAAGATACCAGGTGACCTAATACTAAACCAGACCGTCCTCCAGGACAAGTTGCGGCGGCAATTGATGAAGAATCAATCAAAAAATCAAGCATTAGATTTGGCCTTACATGAATTTAGAAAACACAAGCTAAGGCACACTATGCATTGATTAGATTAGATCTCGAAGACCGTGTTGTAGTTATACTAATAATACCAAAATAGAATAACTTTCCTGATGCTTTACGTGGAGTGGATTCCCTTTTTATGGGAATCATACTAGCAGCAGGAGATCGGCCAAGGAACTTGGCCTTTGACTTTGGCAGGTGGAGGAAAAAAAGGTGGCGGCTGATCATCTCCGATTTGACCACTAGTTGTGCTAGTATTCGGCTGGTGCACTTGCGCTCTTCGTGACTATCCGGCCACAACGTGTGCATGACTGAACAATCAGGGATCGGTGGCGCTTGCCGCTCATGGACACGGCCGCCTAAACTTCTAATCTGCAAAGATTTAGTGCGGACCAGCAATATGGTTTGAAATAAATTATTCATTGCAGAACCATCTAATCAGAAGAATATCACCTTGTTCATGCCGTCTCTGAACTTTCTTTCAATCTCGATCAGCTAGGTCAGTACCAATGTAGATGAGAATCCCAACGAACCGTGGCCGACGCCCAGCAGGCTCTCAATGAAAGCACCAATGTCGGTTCTATATCCGGTGTATCTCGTAGTAGGGGTCCTAAGCTAGGCGTCTTGGAGCGATGGTAACACGGACACAGGTTTTACCCAGGTTTGGGCCATTTTGATGGAGGTAAAACCCTACGTCCTGCTTTTGATTGTATTCATATGGGGTGTAGTATAAAGTACATGTATCTACCATGAGGTGGTTCTAATGAATATGAGATGTCTATTGACTAGCCTGACCTCGGTTTATATATGCACCGTAGGCCTCGGGTTTAGAGGAGTCCTTGTCTTGGGTGCCAAGTCTTGTGGAATCCTCCTTGTATGCAGCATGGGCTGCCCAAAGTGGCCCATGAGTGAATTGCCATGGGGGGTCCTCGGCCCAATCTAGCTGGCCGGGCGACGACATGATGAGTACCCCCTAGTCCAGGACACCGTCACCTGCCCTGAGTTGTGGTCAAGTCACCCATGTCAAGATTGAAGAAGCTCGTGAGTCCCCAAAAATCGTGATGGGTACCCTTCGCGTTAATTCAGTGCCAGCTTCTGTTCTCTTTGATTCAGGAGCATCACATGCTTTTGTGTTCCAACAATTTGCTAGGTTGCATGGGTTAGATATGGAAAATTTTCCCACTCCATTAGCGATTCAATCTCCGGGATCCAAGTGGCAAACCATAATGTTATGCCCTCGCAACCAAATCGAGATTGGAGGTCTAATTTTTCCGGCTTCTCTCATTGTACTCGGACCTTACAACATAGTCATCATTCTTGGTATGGATTGGTTGACAGCCCATAATGCTTTGATTGAATGTGCTACCAAGACAGTCTAGCTCACTCACCCTTCTAGCCAGACTGTACAATACTCATTCTGAGCAGCTGAGGATGCCGAGAATCAAATATATGCTCTAAATGCATTGAATGATTCACCTCTCGAGGGAATAGAGAACATTCCGGTTGTTCGTGATTTCAAAGATGTCTTTCCAGAAGAACTTCCCGGAATACCCCCTGCTAGAGCTGTTGAATTCATCATAGACTTGAAGCCGGGCACTACTCCTATTGCCAAGCGGCCATACAAGATGCCACCACATGAACTCCTTGAACTTAAGGAGGAAATCGACAAATCTCTTCACAAGGGTTTCATTCGTCCAAGTTCATCTACTTGGGGAGCACCTTCTCTCTTTGTCAAGAAGAAGGATGGAACTAATCGTTTGGTCCAAGATTACCGACCTATCAACCATGGAACAATTCAGAATAAGTATCCGTTTCCCTGAATCAACGATCTATATGATCAGCTTGTTGGTCCCTCAGTATTATATAAACTTGATTTGAGGTTGGGTTACCACCAGATTCGGGTTCGTGAGGAGGATATTCCCAAGACCGCCTTCGTTACTCGCTATGGTTCATACGAGTACACCGTCATGTCCTTTGGTTTGACAAATGCTCCAGCGACATTCTCTCGTCTGATGAATTATATATTCATGGAATACCTCGACAAGTTCGTCGTGGTTTATCTGGATGATATCCTTGTATATTCCAAGAACAAAGAAGAACATGTTAAACATCTTTGACTTGTTCTAGAAAAACTTCGAGAGCATCAACTATATGACAAGTATTCTAAGTGTGAATTCTGGCTTCCCAAAGTAACCTACCTTGGCCATGTGATCTCCAAGGATGGTATTGCCGTCAACCCTGAGCGAGTTTAGGATATTCTCGATTGGACTCCTCTGAAGAATGCCAAGCAAGTCAGAAGTTTTCTCGGACTCGCTAGCTATTGTCGTCGATTTGTCGAGAACTTCTCCAAGATCGCCAAGCCCCTGACTGGTCTGCTTCACAAGGGCGTCAAGTTCGAATGGACAGAAAAGTGTCAGGAAAGTTTCCAAGCACTCAAAGACAAGCTGACTTCTGCCCCAGTGCTTGCTCCTCCAGATACTAAAAAGGATTTTGTCATTTACTGCGACGCTTCACGTCAAGGATTAGGTTGTGTCCTAATGCAAGAGCGCAGAGTGATTGCGTATGCCTCTCGTCAATTGCGCCCTCACGAAGAGAACTACCCAGTTCATGACCGCGAGCTTGCTACTATCATACATGCACTCAAACAGTGGTGACATTACCTTCTTGGTAATCATTGCGAGATCTTCACCGACCACCAAAGTCCGAAGTATCTGTTTACCCAGCCAGACCTGAACCTCCGTCAGCAGAGATGGATGGAGATGGTAGCACATTTTGACTTGGGTATTTCCTATACACCAGGAAAGGCTAATGTAATGGCAGATGCTTTGAGCCGCAAGTCATATTGCAACCATCTCAAGGTTTGAAAAGTTCAGCCCTCGCTTGTTGAAGAATTCAGAAAGCTGAACCTCCATATTGTTCCTCCGGGTGCACTCGCTCCCCCTCCTAAGGAGGTTTGCAAGATGAACCTCCGTGTCATCCCCCATGGTTCCCTCAATACCCTGGTTGTCGAACCAGATCTCGTGGAGAGCATCAAGAGACTGCAGAAGTATGACTCTCAAGTTGAGAAGATTAAGCGCTACCTCGCTGAAGGAAGGCTCTCATTCTTCACTGTTGAAGATGATAACACCTTGTTCTTTAAAGATCGCCTAGTGGTTCCTTCAAAAGACAACCTGGATATGGTTCAGGAAGTTATGAAAGAGGCTCATGACACTCCATTGTCTATTCATCCCGGTAGTACCAAGATGTACCAAGACATTCGTCAGAGATTCTGGTGGTCTAATATGAAGCAAGACATTGCTCGTTATGTTGCTGAATGTGACGTTTGCCGTAGTATCAAAGCAGAACATCAAAGGCCTGCTAGAACTCTACAACCTATCTCTATTCCTGAATGGAAATGGGACCATGTTGAAATGGACTTCGTCACTTGTTTTCCCAAATCGCAGAAGGGTAATGATGCTATACTTGTCGTCATTGACCGGCTTTCCAAAGTTGCACATTTTTTGGCCGTCAAAGAGATGATCACTGCTAGTCAGCTGGCAACTCTCTACATGTCCCAAATTGTCTCACTCCATGGTATTCCGTTGGTAATCAGCTCAGACCGTGGCAGCTTATTTACTTCAAGATTCTGGGCAAGTTTCCAAGAAGCTATGGGAACTCATCTGTCTTTCAGCACCACCTTTCACCCTCAGTCGTGGGGACAAGTTGAACGAGTCAATCAAGTTCTTGAAGACATGCTTCGTGCTTGCATTATTTCCTTCGACAAGAAATGGGAGGAATCTCTCCCGTGTGTTGAGTTCTCCTACAACAATAGCTTTCAAGCTAGTATGAAGATGGCCCCCTTCGAAGTGTTATATGGACGAAAGTGTCGAACCCCTCTGAACTGGTCAGAAACTAGGGAACGTCCACTCTTCGGTCCGGATATTATCCAACACGCCGAAGAACAAGTCCGTGTCATTCGCGAGAATCTCAAGACTGCTCAGTCATGTCAGAAGAGCCAGTATGACCATCATCATAAAGACATGGTCTATCAACCTGGCGAAAAGGCTTATCTTTGGGTCACACCAATGAAGGGTGCACACCGCTTCGGGATCAAGGGCAAGCTAGCTCCTTGCTATATTGGTCCATTCGCTATTCTCGAAAGGCGTGGAAAAGTGGCATACCAGCTAGAACTACCGTCGAATCTTTCTCAGGTTCATGATGTGTTCCACGTGTCACAACTCTGCCGCTGCTTCAAGGACCCCATCCGAGCAGTGGATCATGAAGTGCTCGAGTTGCAACAGGACCTCTCCTATAAAGAGCATCCGGTCCGCAACCTCGACCAAGATGAATGCCGCACATGTCAGAAGGCGATCAAGTTCCTCAAGGTCCAGTGGTCGCACCACTCTGAAGATGAAGCCACCTGGGAATGCGAGGATTGCCTGCGTGATGAATACCCCAAACTGTTTCCTTCTACCTCCTAAATCTTGGGACGAGATTTCTTGTTGTGGAGGAGAATTGTAACTCCCGGATAATTATGCTACATTAATCTCATGCAAATGATGCCACATCACCGCAATTGTTGTTGTTAACATCGCGATAATTCAATCACGTTCAAATTTGAAATTCAAAATTTAGTCAAACAGCAAAAGTAGATAAAAGAAAAGGAGAAAGCAAACAAAAAACAAAAGAAGACCCCCTGGCCCAGCTGGCCGGCCCACGCCCCCACTGCCCCTGGCCTACTAGCCCCCCCCCCCCCCGAACCCTAACCACCAGACCCCCCCCCCACTTCCCCCACGCACCCACGCTCCTCTCCCCCTCCCCCAGTTCGGGATCTGGATCGGGCCACACCCCGACCCCCGCCGCTCGCACCGACACCGCACCGTCTCTGGCGCCCCGACGCCGCCGTCGCAGACCGCCGACACCCGTCGCCTCCCCGACCCCGAGCCGGCGCACCACCACCTCGGCACCGTCGCTCTGGGCCTCGCAGCCTCGCCCGCGACCGCGCCATCGCCGGACTTCCTCGTCCCCGTCTCCGTCGTCTGCCTCGTCCACTCCCTCGCCGGACCACCCCGAGCCACGCCGCCCCTCTTCCCAGCACCGAACATGAGGACCCCCCCCCCCCGTCTCCCCCTTCCTCCTATCACCGCCGAGCACGCCCGCGGACCTGGCTGCCGCTGCTCGCCGCGGTCACCCGCGCCCTCCCCCTCGGGCGTTCGCACTCCTCGCCGCCCGTCCCGTGCTCACCTCACCCCCGCGCCACGCTCACTGGATGCCTCGCCAACGCCCTGGCCTCGTCGCGCTCCCCCCCCCCCCCCGCTGGCACCCGTCTGCGCCTGTCCGGCACCTCCCCTAGCGTCGCGCCGCCCCTCCCTCCACCGGCGCCACCCGCCGCCATCGGCCTCGCCTTGCTCATCGGCGCCATCTGCGGCGACCCCCTGGCCGCGCCCGGTTCCACACAGGCGACCACGCCCAGGTGCCGGCAGCCCCACTCGCCCGCGCCCGCTATGGCCTATGGGCCACTGCCCAGTAGGCCCCACGCCCATGTTCACAAAAAAATGTAAAATCAAAATAATAATTAGTTAAATAATTAATTAACTTAATTAATCATGTAATTATCCTAATTAACTTTTTAACTAATTAAAACTGTTAATTAGTTGTTAGTCTATGATAGAATGGCCCCACACGCCAGGGTTGACTTTAGTCGACTCTGGTGACCGCTAACGTCATGATGACATCATGTTGATGCAATAACCCCATTTTAGAATTAATAATAATTCCATGAATTCAATAAAACTTCTAAAAATTCATAGAAAATAATCCATAGCTCGGATGAAAAAGTTTTATACATGAAAGTTGCTCAGAACAACGAGACGAATCCGAACACGTAGTCCGTTTACCTGTCAGATGCCTCTAACTATATGAAGATGGAACTTTCCCCCTCCGGTCAGCTGTCAGACACGGGTCCGGAACCGGGAAAACTTTCCCGGATGTTACCCCCCTTCACTGGTATAGTGTCGCACTGCGGTAGAACCCCCCCCCCCACCACCACCACCACCGCGATAGACCTCGAGACCGCTGCTAATGCCCCTGTGATCGACTCCTTTGACGACGACCTCTCCTTCTCACCTGAGCAACCAGGAAAGCCCCCCCCCCCTGATCATCCTGATATCGCCCATTCCATTCTCTCATGATTGCATTAGATTTTGCTACTGTAATTGATTGCTCCTATTCTGATGCATAGCCTGCTTTTGTACCTGCTGTTGTACCTTACCTGCTTATCCTAAACTACTTAGTATAGGTTGGTTAGAGATCCATCAGTGACCCCCACCTTGTCCTTGTTGCCCCTACTTCATCATCGATGACTCGATCAACGTGATCGACGACCAGAGCCCAACACCTCACATCACATCACGCCCCTTTTGTTGCTCGACTTTGCAGAGCTACTATCGAGTGCTGAGGTTGAGACCTCACAATGCACTCCCGATGACAACTCTATAGTGTAGCTATTTGGTTGTGGTCAACGAGGGTGGTTCCTCCTTCACCATTCCCGATACGGCTCTGTCGTGCAACCCCTCAAGTTTGAACCTCGAGGGTGGTTCCTCTTAGATTCACCTTGTTGATTACATCGAGTGGAATTCACTGGGGGTGATTCCTCGTGTTTTCCCCTTGATGTTTGGACACACGGTTACCTTGACTTTACTTGAGACCATTGTTGAAGTCGGGTCGGCCCCGAGGCTTACCCACGAGTTGATGTGAAAGTCGGGCGGGCCCGTTGAGCACCCGCGAGTTTTCTATGTGGCACGGCTGGGCATTCTGGGCCCTTACCGTAAGTCCACGAGACGGGGCGACGGGGTCACATTATCATGAGTCTCTGCTCGTCTTCGTGGCGACGGGGCGACGGCGACAGGTTTGGGTATTTGTTCTGAGTTGGCCTCTGGCCTTTACACACTAACCACCATGTGAGAATAGTTATAGGCCTCGACAACGCAGTGTCGGCCGAAGCTTTGTCAGACGTCCAGTTCAGCATGGCGGCAGGGTCGGATCGCGTCGACCATCCGAGGTGGCGCTGGTATTCACCCTGCGCACAACGACCCGGAGTGCAACAGGCGATGGGCCCAAGACCCCGGGGCACTTAGGATGTAGACCAACGGGGACCTCTCTGCTGAGCCTAGGCAGGGCTGCGACGTGTTGATCTTTCGAGGCCGAGCATTGACCTAGAAAAGTGTGTCCGGCCAGAGTGATCGAGCGTGTTGGGTAACGTGTTGCACCCCTACAAGGAAGATATATTTTCAAATACTGTGTCCATGGTAATGGATGTTCAGACTTATATCCTGATCTTATACAACTAGAACTGGTTACTTGAGACATGTGATGGATATGTGGCTCCGGGAATGCTTTATCGTAGGGAGTCGAGGAACGATCTCTGGGTGTTAATGCTACAACATGTTTGTTAAATATAAATTGCTATTCTTTACTCTTTTACGTGCTGCAGGATGCTTGGAGCTGCTTGAAGATGCTAGTCTTCGATAGGCTAGGCCTTCCCCTCTATTCTGGCATTATGTAGTTCAGTCCACATATACAACCCTTCCTTTTGATACCAATGCATACTTAGTTTAGATCTGATCCTTGCAAGTACTTTGGATGAGTACTCATGGTTGCTTTGCTACCCCCTTTTCCCCTTTCTTCCTTCTTTCTGGTTGTTGCAATCAGATGGTCGATCCATGGAGCTAGATGCCGCCGCCGACAGATACTACTACATGGAGACCGCCGATGACCAGGAGTAGTTAGGAGGTCCCAGGAAGGAGGCCTTGCCTCTTCGATCGTTGTTGCTTTTGTGCTAGCCTTCTTAAGGCAAAACTTGTTTAACTTATGTCTGTACTCAGATATTGTTGCTTCCGCTGACTCGCTTATGTATTGAGCTATGTATTCGAGCCCTCGAAGCCCCTGGCTTGTAATATGAAGCTTGTATTATGTTATTTGTGTCTAGAGTTGTGTTGTGATATCTTCTCGTGAGTCCCTGATCTTGATCGTACACATTTGTGTGTATGATTAGTGTACGGTCGAATCGGGGCCGTCACAACTTTGCTCTCATATTCTTAGTTTATTCATAATATGTTTGATTTGTAGTAATTGTGTTTATTGGAATTGTTGACTAGGGCTAAGGGTAAATAAAAGCTTTGTTCATATGTTAACTTAAACAAAGCTTTGTTTATACGTTAACTAAAAAGTGTTTATATATTAACATATCTGAGAATAGTAAAACAAAGCTTGAATGTTAACTAAAAAATTGTTTTATGCTTATGTTAAACTTGGGTACTGAATAGTTGAAAAGTCCTTGTTAACCTATCTGTTAATTAAAATTGTTTATTAGCCATGGTTAAATTGTTAACCATTTTTGTTTGTTATTTCATTTTGCAATTTGTATGATGACATTTTGGATGTTAGGTTCCATTTTGATGCTTCAGACATGTTTGAGCTGAAACTCTGCAGTTCAGATGTAACATATCTGAATATGATTGCAATGATGGAAACCCAAGGATTTAGTGAATATTATCTGTTGTTTCACATTGAGAATCCAGATTTAGGGGAGAAAGGATTGGAGATGGTAGAGAGTAATGCTGAGTTGCAAAGAGTAAAGAGGCAGGTTCAGGAGTGTAAGGTTATAAATTTGCTAGTGAGGGCATGTCCACCTCCTTGCAGCCAGTTTGAGAGGTGCTACCTCTTGAGCACTGCGTTGGTTTTCCCTTGAAGAGGAAAGGGTGATGCAGTAAAGTAGCATAAGTATTTCCCTTAGTTTTTGAGAACCAAGGTATCAATCTAGTAGGAGATCACGCTCGAGTCCCACGCACCTACACAAACAAATAAGAACCTCGCAACCAACGTGATAAAGGGGTTGTCAATCCCTTCACAGTCGCTTACAAGAGTGAGATCTGATAGATATGATAAGATAATATTTTTGGTATTTTTATGATAAAGAGAAATAAAGATGCAAAGTAAAATAAACGGCAATAGAAATAGCTAAGTGTTGGAAGATTAATATGATGGAAGATAGACCCCGGGGGCCATAGGTTTCACTAGTGCTTCTCTCAAGAGCATAAGTATTACGGTGGGTAAACGAATTACTGTCGAGCAATTGATAGAATTGAGCATAGTTATGAGAATATCTAGGTATGATCATGTATATAGGCATCATGTCAGTGACAAGTAGACCGAAACGATTCTGCATCTACTACTATTACTCCACACATCGACCGCTATCCAGCATGCATCTAGAGTATTAAGTTCATAAGAATAGAGTAATGCTTTAAGTAAGATGGCATGATGTAGAGAGATAAACTCATGCAATATGATATAAACCCCATCTTTTTATCCTCGATGGCAACAATACAATACGTGTTGTTTCCCCTAGTGTCACTAGGATCGAGCACCGCAAGATTGAACCCAAAGCTAAGCACTTCTCAAATTGCAAGAAAGATCAATCTAGTAGGCCAAACCAAACTGATAATTCGAAGAGACTTGCAAAGATAAACCAATCATACATAAAAGAATTCAGAGAAGAATCAAATATTGTTCATAGATAATCTGGATCATAAACCCACAATTCATCGGATCTCGACAAACACACCGCAAAAGAAGATTACATCAAATAGACCTCCAAGAAGATCGAGGAGAACTTTGTATTTAGATCCAAAGAGAGAGAAGAAGCCATCTAGCTAATAACTATGGACCCGAAGGTCTGAAGTAAACTACTCACACATCACCGGAGAGGCCATGGAGTTGATGTAGAGGCCCTCCATGATCAATGCCCCCTCCGGCGGATCTCCGGAAAAGGCCCCAAGATGGGATCTCTCGGGTATAGAAGGATGCGGTGGTGGAATTAGATTTTTGTGGTGCTCCTGGATGTTTGGGGGTACGTGGATTTATATAGGAGGAAGAAGTACGTCGGTGGAGCAACGAGGGGCCCACGAGGGTGGAGGGTGCGCCCAGGGGGTAGGCGTGCCCCCTACCTCGTGACCTCCTTGATTGTTTCTTGACGCCACTCCAAGTCTCCTGGATCACGTTTGTTGAGAAAATCACGTTCCCGAAGGTTTCATTCTGATTGGACTCCGTTTGATATTCCTTTTCGGCGAAACTCTAAAATAGGCAAAAAAACAACAATTTGGTTGGGCCTCTGATTAGTAGGTTAGTCCCAAAAATGATATAAAAGTGTAAAATAAAGCCCATTAACTTCCAAAATAGATAATATAATAGCATGGAGCAATAAAAAATTATACATATGTTGGAGACGTATCAAGCATCCCCAAGCTTAATTCCTGCTCGTCCTCGAGTAGGTAAATGATAAAAAAGAATTTTTGATGTGGAATGCTTTCTAACATATTTCTCAATGTAATTTTTCTTTATTGTGGCATGAATGTCCAGATCCAAAAGATTCAAGATAAAAGTTTAATATTGACATAAAAATAATAATATTCAAGTATACTAACTAAGCAATTATGTCTTCTCAAAATAACATGGCCAAAGAAAGTTATGCCTACAATATCATATAGTCTGACTATGCTCTATCTTCACCACACAAAATATCTTAATCATGCACAACCCCGATGACAAGCCAAGCAATTGTTTCATACTTTTGATGTTCTCAAACTTTTTCAATCTTCACGCAATACATGAGCGTGAGCCATGGATATAGCACTCTATGTGGAATAGAATGGTGGTTGTGGAGAAGACAAAAAAAGGACAAGATAGTATCACATCAACTAGGCGTATCAATGGGCCATGGAGATGCCCATTAATAGATATCAATGCGAGTGAGTAGGGATTGCCATGCAATGGATGCACTAGAGCTATAAGTATATGAAAGCTCAACAAAATAAACTAAGTGGGTGTGCATCCAACTTGCTTGCTCACGAAGACCTACGGGATTTTGAGGGAGCCCATCATTGGAATATACAAGCCAAGTTCTATAATGAAAAATTCCCACTAGTATATGAAAGTGATATCATAGGAGACTCTCTATCATGCAGATCATGGTGCTACTTTGAAGCACAAGTGTGGAACAAGGGTAGTAGCATTGTACCTTCTCTCTTTTTCTCCCATTTTCTTTTTGGGCCTTCTTTCTTTTCTTTTATTTTGGCCGCTTTTCTCTTCTTTTTTCGTCCAGAGTCTCATCCCGACTTGTGGGGGAATCATAGTCTCCATCATCCTTTCCTCACTTGGGACAATGCTCTAATAATGATGATCCACTTTATTTACTTACAACTCAAAAATTACAACTCGATACTTAGAACAAAATATGACTCTATGTGAATGCCTCCGGCGGTGTATCGGGATGTGCAGTGATGCATGAGTGACATGTATGAAGAATTATGAATGGTGGCTTTACCACAAATACGATGTCAACTACATGATCATGCAAGCAATATGACAATGATGAAGCATGTCATAATAACGGAATGATGGAAAGTTGCATGGCAATATATCTCGGAATGGCTATGGAAATGCCATAATAGGTAGGTATATGGTGGGTGTATGGTACCGGCGAAAGTTGCGCGATACTAGAGAGGCTAGCAATGGTGGAAGGGTGAGAGTGCGTATAATCCACGGACTCAACATTAGTCGTAAAGAACTCACATACTTATTGCAAAAATCTACAAGTTATCAAAGCAAAGTATTACGCGCATGCTCCTAGGGGGATGGATTGGTCGGAAAAGACCATCGCTCATCCCCGACTGCCACTCATAAGGAAGACAACCAATAAATAAATCATGCTCCGACTTCATCACATAATGGTTCACCATACATGCATGCCACGGGAATCACAAACTTTAACACAAGTATTTGTCAAATTCACAACTACTCAACTAGCATGACTCTAATATCACCATCTCCATATCTCAAAACAATTATCAAGTATCAAACTTCTCATAGTATTCAATGCACTTCGATGAAAGTTTTTATATTATTCCTAAAAGCAAATTTCCATGTTGTTTTAAAGTACTCTCAAAATAATATTAGTGAAGCATGAGAGATCAAATATTTCTATAAAATAAAACCACCGCCGTGCTCTAAGAGGTATAAGTGAAGCACTAGAGCAAAAACTATATGGCTTAAAAGATATAAGTGAAGCACATATAGTATTCTAATAAATTTCCAATCATGTGAGTCTCTCTCAAAAGGTGTGTACATCAAGGATGATTGTGGTAAACTAAAAAGCAAAGACTCAAATCATACAAGACGCTTCAAACAAAACACATATCATGTGGCGAATAAAAGTATAGCTCCAAGTAAAGTTACCGGTAGACGAAGACGAAAGAGGGGATGCCTTCCGGGGCATCCCCAAGCTTAGGATTTTTGGTGTCCTTGAATTTTACCTTGGGGTGCCATGGGCATCCCCAAGCTTAGGCTCTTGTCACTCCTTGTTCCATAATCCATCAAATCTTTACCCAAAACTTGAAAACTTCACAACACAAAACTTAAATAGAAAATCTCGTGAGCTCTGTTAGCGAAAGAAAACAAAAACACCACTTCAAGGTACTGTAATGAACTCATTCTTGATTTATATTGGTGTTAAACCTACTGTATTCCAACTTCTCTATGGTTTATAAACTCTTTTACAAGCCATAGATTCATCAAAATAAGCAAACAACACACGAAAAACAGAATCTATCAAAAACAGAACATTCTGTAGTAATCTGTAGGTAACACAAACTTCTGGAACCCCAAAAATTATAAAATAAATTGTTGGACGTGAGAAATTTATCTATTAATCATCTGCAAAAATAATTAACTAAATATCACTTTCCAAATAAAAATGGCAGCAATTCTCGTGAGTGCTAAAGTTTCTGTTTTTTACAGCAAGATCAAAAAGACTTTCCCCAAGTCTTCCCAATGGTTCTACTTGGCACAAACACTAATTAGACACAAAAAACACAACCAAAACAGCGGCTAGATAAATTATTTATTACTAAACAGGAGCAAAAAGCAAGGTGAAAGTGCAACTATCCCTGGGTGGTTTTGGTAATTCCTAACAACATATAGTTCATTGAGCTAATGCTATTTCAAGATAAACATTTTAGGAAAGCTCAATGATTGGCATGGCATCATGAGAAAAGTGGATCCCTCAAAATTCTAAGGACAAAGTATTGGCTCAAGCTCAAAGCTCAGGACTCTACACCTTTTCATTTTAAGTGATCCAAGATCACATTGAGTCCATAGGAAAAGCCAACACTATTAAGAGGTGATGAGGTGTTGCCTAATGGCTTTGCTTGCTCAAAGTGCTTAGTGATATGCTCCAAAACCCTCAACTACTTTCTCACATCCACATATCCCGGGCTTGGCCAAGAAGCAGGGGACATGACCTTGGAGAAACGGAATCAAGTCGGCCGGGCGGGCACGAAGAATCCACGCCGCCTGAGAGCCATGGGCTCCGAGCGCCGCGGGCGGCCGCCGGATGCGTCGCCGGAAGTTTCGCCGTGCACCGCTCCGCCGTCGATGCCGATGGCCTCATCTCCGCAAGCAATGCCCGATCTCTTCCATTCACATCTGATCGAGGGTTCATGCGAGGCAGATGCGCGTGTGGCAGAGGGTTTGTGATGGGACGTGCGATTCCGTGAGGGCCATGGGGAATGGATCAGCGGCCGACTGCATCATCCTCCGGCATCTCGCTGGACGGCGTTGCTGGATTTGGAAAACGATGTCCGCGCCAGCAACTATATTGACATTGACGACCAGATGAAGGTAGGAACTTTATTGCGTATTGATATTTTCGATGTGGTTGTGGATCTTCGTACGCAGTTGGTTTTGGAAGCGGTTCATTCTATCGAGATAGTTGGCTCGTCCTCGGAATCTGGCGGAGGGAAGCTAGATCGGCGGGTTGGAGGTCGTTTCTGGGTTCTTGTGGACGATGACGACGAGGAGGACATCGACGACAGGACCTGCGCCAGCGAATCACCGGAGTTGTTCTCGCTGACTGTTGAGGCCGTTGGTCCTAGCGGCGAGTCGGCGTGACAAGAACTGGTGCCTGATGACAAATTCAAGTTAGATCACCAGTTAGTTCGCCGGAGTGCGGCGGCGATGATGGTCAAGCCTTGGAAGGGCCCCCTGCCTAAGGTACGCCTTCCGACCCTAATGCTTTTTGATTTGATTCACCCCGAGTCCTGGATTACGGTTAAGAGAAGGAAGAACAAGCATCGGAATGTGGCCGGACCGGCACCGGTGTTGGCAGTGGCGACCACGCCAGCGATCCCGGGGATCGGGATCGGGGCGGCTCGGGAAGCGCGCTTGAATTCCATACTGGGCCGAGATGGGCCGATCCTGGAAGAGATTTTGCCACAGCCTGTGTAACGCCCCAGATATAACTTTCCCAATTTGTACTCCAACTCTTGCCGTTTCCGACATTAAGTTATATTTATTCCTTGGGTTCGGGTCTTTGTCTTTGTGTGTTGTTTTCGTTTTCATGCATCTCATATCATGTCATCACGTGCATTGCATTTGCATACATGTTCATCTCATGCATTCAAGCATTTTCCCCGTTGTCCGTTTTGCATTCCGGCGCTTCGTTCTCCTCCGGTGGTCATTTCTAGCTTTCTTTCGTGTGTGGGGATTAAAAATTTCCGGATTGGACCGAGACTTGCCATGCGGCCTTGGTTTACTACCGGTAGACCGCCTGTCAAGTTTCGTACCATTTGGACTTCGTTTGATACTCCAACGGTTAACCGAGGGACCGAAAAAGCCTCGTGTGTGTTGCAGCCCAACACCCCTCCAATTTGGCCCAAAACCCACCAAACTCTGCTCCATGTCCTAGAGCGTTCGATCATGATCGCATGGCCGAAAACCGCACCTCATTTGGACTCTCCTAGCTCCCTCTATGCCTATATATACACCCCTCCATTTTCGGATCTCTCCTCTCCCGAAACCCTAAAATTCCTCTCCGCCGCACCAGACGTGTCCGGACGGGCCGGACAACATCCGTATCCCCGCCGCCAACCCTGTCGCCGTCGCCCCCGCTGACCGCGCGGCCCGGGAGGCCCGTTCCCGGCCCCCGCGGCCCGAAGCGTCGCGCCGCCGCCCGGGGCCTTCGTCCCCGCGCCGCCTGGGCTCCTCGCGCGCCCCGCCGCCTCCTTCTCTACTCCGGCCGCCGTGCGGCATCACCGGCCCCGCACCACTCCGGCAGCCGCGCCCTCGCTCCGGCCTCCCTCTCCCCGGCCGCCTCGCCGTCCAACTCCGGTCGGCCCATCTCCGGCGACGTTGAGCTCTCCGGCGAGCCTCGAAATCCGTGCAGCTACAGTACCGTGCGCCAGATCTCAGATCTGAAAACCCTAGGGTTGACTCTTTCCCCTCTCCCCCTAATTTTTATGTTATATTTGACTGCTCATATCTCCGCATCTGTAGCTCCGTTTTGGACATATGATAAATCGAAATCTTCCTCTCGACGGGTACATCATTTCATTCCATTGCATCATTTGCATTTGAGTTCATCTTGATGCCCAAAATCCTGTTAGAAGGAGGCATCGTGAGTTAAATTGCAGATCCGTTAGCTCATCATAGAATTTTGTCATTTTTGCCATGATTATTGTGTGCATGATATACCTGTGACTCTTTGGTATGAATTGTTAAGCATTTTGTCTTCTTTCCAGAGGTGCCACCCATGCATTTTTAGGATGTGTGTGGTGTCTTGTGCAAGCTTGCAAAGAGGGGTACCTGAGAATTCTGTTTTCAGGGACTTAGTGATTTTCACTAAGTCTGAGATATTTTAGTTCATGATGCCATATGTTCAGCTTGTTTCCTAGTGATCCGTGCCTCTTTTGAGGATGATCATTAAGGGAGTTTTGATACTCATGTTATGCACTATCCATCCATGTCTTTACTTGCTAGTTTGGTGCAGGCTAGGTTGAGTCAATCGAGCTCAACTTTTGCATCGTTGGTAATTTGGGCAGATCGTTAACTCTTTTGCGATTTTGCCGGTGCTATTGCTAGTGATCCATGCATGCTATGCCATTGTTCTTACCATGTCTAGCTAGACTTTTGTGCCTTCTTTATGGATATATGCTTGCCTTGCCATGACTTGCACCGTAGTGAGTGCATCGAGCTCGTTTACATGCCTTCGTGAGTTATAATTTCAGCATGTCTCAGTTTTCACTAAGTCTGAAAACTGATTGTGTTTCATCTATGTTCGTGTGCTCGTTAGAGTATTTTGTGAACCCTTTTGGCCCCAGGTCACTTTGGGTGTGTTGTTAAGCTTGTTGAGTAGCTCCATGCCATGTTCCTACTTGTCATGTTCAGGTTATGTATCATGTTGTTTTGCTGCTCCGAAGAGAGCATCGTGGTCTGAAATTTCAGACTAGTGTTAATTTCACTAAGTCTGAAATCTGTTTTGCTTATTCGTTTTTGCCATGCTTGTTTGAACCTCATAATGGATGAATTTGGCTATGGCTCAGTGCTAGTGATTTGTTAAGCATCTTGTGTACATCCCTGCCATGTATTTTGTTTTCATGTTTGGTGGCTTTAGCATGTTCATTTCGTTGCATTTAGGAGCCTACTTGCTGTAAATCGCAGATCGGTTCGTTTCGTAAAACGCTTGCCATTTCCAAACCGTAGCTCCGATTCCTATGATCTTTATATCGTTTTCAGGTGATTTCATCCCCTCTATCCAGTGGCACACTTGGTTTTCCAATTTGAGGCCAGGTTCATGCATTTCCTGTCACGTCTTGCATTTTGCATCCCGCATCGCATCCCGCATAGCATACCATCATTGCATCTTATTGCTTGAGTTTGCACGTGGTTGATTGTATCCTTGTTGCTTGTTTGTGCTGTTGGGTAGAGCCGGGAGACGAGTTCACTAACGAGGAGCCCGTTGAGTTTTCTTTTGAGGATCCAGTCAACTCTGACAACTGTGCAGGCAAGATGATCATACCCTCGAAATCACTACTATCTTTGCTTTGCTAGTTTGCTCGCTCTTTTGCTATGCCAATGCTACGATGCCTACCACTTGCTTGTCAGCCTCCCAATTGCCATGATTGAGCCTCTAACCCACCTTTGTCCTAGCAAACCGTTGATTGGCTATGTTACTGCTTTGCTCAGCCCCCTTCTTATAGCATTGCTAGTTGCAGGTGAAGATTGGAGCCGTTCCTTGTTGGACATTTATTTACTTGTTGGGATATCATTATATTGCCTTGTTATCTTAATGCATCTATATACTTGGTAAAGGGTGGAAGGCTCGGCCTCTCGCCTAGTGTTTTGTTCCACTCTTGCCGCCCTAGTTTCCGTCATATCGGTGTTATGTTCCCGGATTGTTGCGTCCCTTATGCGGTTGGGCTATAATGGGAACCCTTGATAGTTCGCCTTGATTAAAGCTTTTCCAGCAATGCCCAACATTGGTTTTACCATTTGCCACCTAGCCCCTTTTTCCCTTGGGTTTCCGGAACCCGAGGGTCATCTTATTTTAACCCCCCCGGGCCAGTGCTCCTCTGAGTGTTGGTCCAAAGCGTCAGCCGCCGGTGGCTACCAGGGGCAACTCTAGGCTGGCCTACCGAAAGTTTAGACAATCTGAGTGTGCCCTAAGAAAGAGATATGTGCAGCTCCTATCAGGATTTGTCGGCACGTTCGGGCGGTGTTGCTGGACTTGTTTTAACCTGTCGAATCATCTTGTTGTACCGAGATACCGAGTCTGATCGGTGTGTCTTGGGTGGAGGTCTATTCCTTCGTTGTCCGTGAGAGCTTGTTATGGGCTAAGTTGGGACCCCCCCTGCAGGGATTGATCTTTCGAAAGTCGTGCCCGCGGTTATGGGGAGATGGGAATTTGTTAATGTCCGGTTGTAGATAACTTGAACCTTAATTAATTAAAATGAACCGACTGAGTGTGTTACCGTGATGGCCTCTTCTCGGCGGAGTCCAGGAAGTGGACACGGTGTTGGAGTTATGTTTGCGCAGGTTGCTCTCTAGTTTCCCGCTCGTGCCTTGCCTCCTCTTCCCGCTCTCTTTTGCGAATAAGTTAGCCACCATATATGCTAGTCGCTTGCTGCAGCTCCACTTACATTACCCTTTTTCCTACCCATTAAGCTTAAATAGTCTTGATCGCGAGGGTGCGAGATTGCTGAGTCCCTGTGGCTCACAGATTACTATTACACCAGATGCAGGGACAGATGATACAGCTCCAGATGGCGCGCTTGAGCTCAAGTGGGAGTACGACGAGGACTCTCATATCTCCGCATCCGTAGCTCCGTTTTGGACATATGATATATCAAAATCTTCGCCTCGACGAGTACATCATTTCATTCCATTGCATCATTTGCATTTGAGTTCATCTTCATGCCCAAAATGCTGTTAGAAGGAGGCATCATGAGTTAAATTGCAGATCCGTTAGCTCATCATAGACTTTTGTCATTTTTGCCATGATTATTGTGTGCACGATATGCCTGTGACTCTTTGGGATGAATTGTTAAGCATTTTGTCTTCTTTCCCGAGGTGCCACCCATGCATTTTTAGGATGTGTGTGGTGTCTTGTGCAAGCTTGCAAAGAGGGGTACCTGAGAATTCTGTTTTCAGGGACTTAGTGATTTTCACTAAGTCTGAGATATTTTAGTTCATGATGCCATATGTTCAGCTTGTTTCCTAGTGATCCGTGCCTCTTTTGAGGATGATCAGTAAGGGAGTTTTGATACTCATGTTATGCACTATCCATCCATGTCTTTACTTGCTAGTTTGGTGCAGCCTAGGTTGAGTCAATCGAGCTCAACTTTTGCATCGTTGTAAATTTGGGCAGATCGTTAACTCTTTTGCGATTTTGCTGGTACTATTGCTAGTGATCCATGCATGCTATGCCATTGTTCTTGCCATGTCTAGCTAGCATTTTGTGCCTTCGTTACGGATATATGCTTGCCTTGCCATGACTTGCATCGTAGTGAGTGCATCGAGCTTGTTTACATGCCTTTGTGAGTTATGATTTCAGCATGTCTCAGTTTTCACTAAGTCTGAAAACTGATTGTGTTTCATCTATGTTCGTGTGCTCGTTAGAGTATTTTGTGAACCCTTTTGGCCCCAGGTCACTTTTGGTGTTTTGTTAAGCTTGTTGAGTAGCTCCATGCCATGTTCTTACTTGTCATGTTCAGATTATATATCATGTTGTTTTGCTGCTCCGAAGAGAGCATCGTGGTCTGAAATTTCAGACTAGTGTTAATTTCACTAAGTCTGAAATCTGTTTTGCTTATTCGTTTTTGCCATGCTTGTTTGAACCTCATAATGGATGAATTTGGCTATGGCTTAGTGCCAGTGATTTGTTAAGCATCTTGTGTACATCCCTGCCATGTATTTTGTTTTCATGTTTGGTGGCTGTACCATGTTCATTTCGTTGCATTTAGGAGCCTACTTGCTGTAAATCGCAGATCGGTTCGTTTCGTAAAACGCTTGCCATTTCCAAACCGTAGCTCCGATTCCTATGATCTTTATATCGTTTTCAGGTGATTTCATCCCCTCTATCCAGTGGCACACTTGGTTTTCCAAGTTGAGGCCAGGTTCATGCATTTCCTGTCACGTCTTGCATTTTGCATCCCGCATCGCATCCCGCATAGCATACCATCATTGCATCTTATTGCTTGAGTTTGCACGTGGTTGATTGTATCCTTGTTGCTTGTTTGTGCTGTTGGGTAGAGCCGGGAGACGAGTTCGCTAACGAGGAGCCCGTTAAGTTTGTTTTTGAGGATCCAGTCAACTCTAACAACTGTGCAGGCAAGATGATCATACCCTCGAAATCACTACTATCTTTGCTATGCTAGTTTGCTCGCTCTTTTGCTATGCCAATGCTACGATGCCTACCACTTGCTTGTCAGCCTCCTAGTTGCCATGATTGAGCCTGTAACCCACCTTTGTCCTAGCAAACCGTTGATTGGCTATGTTACCGCTTTGCTCAGCCCCCTTCTTATAGCATTGCTAGTTGCAGGTGAAGATTGGAGCCGTTCCTTGTTGGAACATTTATTTACTTGTTGGGATATCATTATATTGCCATGTTATCTTAATGCATCTATATACTTGGTAAAGGGTGGAAGGCTCGGCCTCTCGCCTAGTGTTTTGTTCCACTCTTGCCGCCCTAGTTTCCGTCATATCGGTGTTATGTTCCCGGATTGTTGCGTCCCTTACGCGGTTGGGCTATAATGGGAACCCCTTGATAGTTCGCCTTGATTAAAGCTTTTCCAGCAATGCCCAACATTGGTTTTACCATTTGCCACCTAGCCCCTTTTTCCCTTGGGTTTCCGGAGCCCGAGGGTCATCTTATTTTAACCCCCCCCCCCCCGGGCCAGTGCTCCTCTGAGTGTTGGTCCAAACCATCAGCCGCCGGTGGCTACCAGGGGCAACTCTGGGCTGGCCTACCGGAAGTTTAGACAATCTGAGTGTTCCCTGAGAAAGAGATATGTGCAGCTCCTATCGGGATTTGTCGGCACGTTCGGGTGGTGTTGCTGGACTTGTTTTAACCTGTCGAATCATCTTGTTGTACCGAGATACCGAGTCTGATCGGTGTGTCTTGGGTGGAGGCCTATTCCTTCGTTGACCGTGAGAGCTTGTTATGGGCTAAGTTGGGACCCCCCCTGCAGGGATTGATCTTTCGAAAGCCGTGCCCGCGGTTATCGGCATATGGGAATTTGTTAATGTCCGGTTGTAGATAACTTGAACCTTAATTAATTAAAATGAACCAACTGAGTGTGTTACCGTGATGGCCTCTTCTCGGCGGAGTCCGGGAAGTGGACACGCTGTTGGAGTTATGTTTGCGCAGGTTGCTCTCTAGTTTCCCGCTCGTGCCTTGCCTCCTCTTCCTGCTCTCTTTTTCGAATAAGTTAGCCACCATATATGCTAGTCGCTTGCTGCAGCTCCACTTACATTACCCCTTTTCCTACCCATTAAGCTTAAATAGTCTTGATCGCGAGGGTGCGAGATTGCTGAGTCCCTGTGGCTCATACATTACTATTACACCAGATGCAGGGACAGATGATACAGCTCCAGATGGCGCGCTTGAGCTCAAGTGGGAGTACGACAAGGACTCTCAGCGTTACTATGTGTATTTTCTTGATGAGCAGTAGTGGTGCCCAGTCGGGGTAGATTCAGGGCCTTGTCGCATGTTGGGGGTCTTTTCTATTTTGGCGCCGTAGTCGGGCCATGAGTGATTTGTATGATGGATGTTATTTATGTACTTTGATGTGACGTGGCGAGTGTAAGCCAACTATGTTCCTCCCCTTTATATTATTTATGTACATGGGATGTGTGATGATTTCCCGACTTGCAACATTGCTTTCAATGCGGTTATGCCTCTAAGTCATGCCTCGACACGTGGGAGATATAGCCGCATCGAGGGCGTTACAAGTTGGTAATCAGAGCCTTCCCCGACCTTAGGAGCGCCCATTGCTTGATCGTTTTTAGCAGCCGAGTTGTGTCTAGAAAAATGTTTTGAGTCCTTTAGGAATTATATATCAGAGAGCTTAGGAATTCTTTTTACTTCCCAGTCTCCTCATCGCTCTGGTAAGGCATCCTGATGTAGAGTTTTGACTCTTCTCTTCTCAAATTTCACTAAAAAAAATTTAGGATCACGCGAGTATCTTGGATTTGTTCCGATGGCTTATGATGAGAATACTGTCTTGGTGCCTCCTGTCAGGGGTTTAGTGGAAGTGTCCCGGGGAGTTGAGCTCTGAGGTGTTGTCATCATAATTTTATCGTTGCAATTCTGGTATACTTGAGATATGTTCGCGACATCGAAAATCTCCTTTATGCAGTTCGTTGGTGAGATAACCTCGACGCCACCCAGTACTGGGGCGGGAGTTCGGGAGTATCGCCATAACGTGTATAACGGATGCTTTTCGAAGGTTGAGGTAGATGGTTTCCGAAGGTTTCTTGGTTATGTGTTGAAGGATGGATACAGCTGGATGTAGGTATTGCTAGTTTGGGTGAGATATTATGCTTCCCCTGTATCCCCAACACCTGATTGCATAACCGGAAAGTTTCGGGAGTTTTATAGGTGGGAATTCAAGTAGCTCTTAGGATATCTTTCCAACAGATGTAGGATATGAAATTGGGGTTCGACGTCTAGTGGTTCGCCTATTCACGGTCGATTTTACAGTGGTCTCGTTGTGTCTTAAAGAGTCCTTGGCTATGCTGACTCGGGGACGCTTCGTATGTCATGTGCACTGCCTTGTACATGATGGTGCTGTACGATCGAGCCCGTGTAGGTCACACCACGAAAACTTCGGACGAAATTTCTATCATATGTTTGTTCCGGCTTATTCCGCAAGCCAATCCTTGGTTTTATTTTCAGTTGTGGTATTCGTTTTGCTTTGACGTCATACGTTGATTCCATCCCTCGTCGATGTACCTCTTCTACCTAATTCTTCGTGGCTTCGCAATTTAGGAATATGTGACCACTTCAAGAGAAGTGCATTCGTTCATTTTGTTCGGATGTGAAGACTTTATGTTGCAATTTTCATTCCGTTGGATTCACCTTCAATATTTGTCTATTTGTGTGCTAATGGTGGTCAACCTCTTCAGGATGGCTCCTCCAACGCGCACGACTCCGAATCCTGATCCGCCACCACCTCCACCGCCTCCGGAGGCTTGGCAAGCTGTGATGGCGGCAACCAATGCAAATACACAGTTGATCATGCAAATCCTCCAAGAACGCAATCAAGACAGTCAAGGCAATCAAGGCAACAATCAGAACCATTTTGCCACTCTAAACCAGTTCCTCGCAAATGGTCCAAAGACGTTCAGCAATTGTGTTGAGGCTACCGATGCTGACGATTGGCTAGTGGATCTGGGCAAGCATTTTGAATGTAGCAACGTCAGGCCTGAAGATTTCGTCAAGTTCGCTTCTTTCCAGCTCAAAGATCATGCTGCAGAGTGGTTCCAGCAGTACAAGGATTCCAGAGGTGGACGTTTGATCACTTGGGATGATTTCCGTCGTGATTTCCGAGCTCATCACATCCCTCAGAGTGTGACTGAAAGCAAATGTGAGGAATTCCGCAATCTGAAGCAAGGCTCTTTGTCTGTCTATGACTACAACAAGTTGTTCCAGAAGCTCACCCGTTTTGCCAAGCAGGATGTTCCTGATGAGAAGAGCATGATCTATCAGTTCAGGGGTGGTCTCCGTGAAGAAATTCAGCTCGCTCTTGTCCTTTTTGAGCCGCTGAGATACGATGAGTTCTACAACATGGCACTGAAGCAAGAGGCTTCTCAGTTGAGGTGTGATGCTTCCAGGAAGCGAGTCAGAGACACTACGCCTTCTTCCTCTACTCAAGTGGCCAAGCAGCAGAAGTATTGGCTTCCTCCTCCTCCATTCCGTCAGCCGTATCAGCAGAAGAGCAAAGGTGGTAGTGGTTCTTCCCACCCACCCAACCTAGGCTTTCAGAACAAGACTTCGTCTCAAGCTCCAAGATCGAGTGCTCCGTACCACCGTCCGCTCTCAGAGGTCACGTGCAACAAGTGCCAATAGAAGGGTCACTACGCCAACAAGTGTTTCAACCAGAGGCGTCTTCCTCCTCCTCCTCCTGTCAGATCGGCAAGTACAGCTGTGGTCAAGCATAACCCCAAGCACACCAAGGTCAATATGGTGAATGCAGCTCACGCAAAGGATTCATCAGATGTGATCATGGGTAACCTTCCTGTTAACGATGTTCCTGCAAAAGTACTTTTGATACTGGTGCATCACATTGTTTTATCTCGAGACCTTTCGCATCCAAGCACGGGTGGTTTTCTCAAGTTATGCATAAGCCATTAGCAGTTGTCTCGCCGAGTAGATGCTTGCTTGCTAACTATGAAGTTTCGGATATTTCTATCTCGCTGGGTGACTTCAAGTTTCTGGCTTCCCCGATGATTCTTGGTAATTCCGATATCAACCTTATTCTTGGGATGGACTGGCTCTCTAAGCATAAAGCTCAGCTTGATTGTGCAGCCAAGCAGATTCAACTGACTCATTCGTCTGAGGATGTCATTGTCTTTGCTGCTCGGGATAATACAATCCGGTTGTTTTCTCTCAATGAGAAGGGTGAATTGGATGCTATTTCGCAGATCCCAGTCGTCTGTGAGTATCAAGACGTCTTCCCAGAAGAACTCCCAGGAATGCCTCCGCACCGGCCGGTTGAATTTGTTATTGAACTTGAGCCCGGTACGGAACCTGTGTGCAAACGTCCCTACAAGCTCAGCCCTGAAGAGTTGAAGGAGTTGAAGAAACAACTCGATGTTCAAGAAAGAATGGGTCTCATTCAGCCTAGTACTTCTCCGTGGGGTTGTGGTATTCTTTTTGTGAAGAAGAAGGATGGAACGGACCGACTTTGTGTTGATTATCGTCCATTGAACAAGAAGACCATCAAGAACAAATACCCACTTCCCAACATCAATGAGCTGTTCGAACAACTCAAGGGTGCCCAAGTATTCTCCAAGCTTGATCTCCGTATGGGTTATCATCAAATTCGCATTCGTGAGCAAGATATTCCCAAGACGGCCTTCAGGACAAGCTATGGGTCATATGAATACACTGTCATGTCTTTTGGCCTCGCCAACGCTCCTCCGACGTTCTCTCGCATGATGAACTTCATCTTGAACCCCTACACCAATGACTTCGTTTTGGTCTATCTTGACGACATTCTGGTTTTCTCGAAGAACAAGGAAGATCATGCCAAGCACTTGCTTTTGGTTCTTGACAAGCTCAGGGAACATCAGTTCTACGCCAAGTTCTCCAAGTGTGAATTTTGGCTCGATGAGGTTCTTTATCTTCGCCATATCATCTCTGCCAAGGGCATTTTCGTGAATCCTGAGAAGGTGTCTGCAATTGTTAATTGGGAACCTCCTCAGAACGTGAAGCAACTCCGTAGCTTCCTCGGTCTCGCAAGCTACTGTCGAAGATTCGTTGAAAACTTTTCCAAGATCGCGAAGCCTCTCTCAAATCTTCTTCAGAAGCACGTCAAGTACGTTTGGTCTCTGGAGTGTGATATTGCTTTCAACACCTTGAAAGAGAAATTAATCACTGCTCCAGTTCTGACTCCGAC
This sequence comes from Triticum monococcum, assembly GCA_034509565.1. Lineage (NCBI taxonomy): Eukaryota > Viridiplantae > Streptophyta > Magnoliopsida > Poales > Poaceae > Triticum > Triticum monococcum. The sequence continues at coordinate 415,583,898 of CM067844.1, forward strand.
TGATGAAACCAAGCCGTACGAGGTCTTTTGTGATGCCTCTCTCCAAGGTCTCGGTGCTGTACTGATGCAAGAGAAGAAAGTTGTTGCTTATACCTCTCGCCAGTTGAAGCCTAATGAGAAGAACTACCCCACTCATGATCTCGAGTTGGCGGCAGTTGTGCATGCTTTGTTGACTTGGAGACATCTTCTATTGGGAAGGAAAGTGGATATTTTCACTGATCACAAGAGTCTCAAGTACATCTTCACTCAGCCTAATCTCAACCTCAGGCAAACTCGATGGGTCGAAATGATTCAAGAGTACAATCCGAGTATCGAGTATACTCCAAGCAATGCCAATGTGATTGCTGACGCTTTGAGCAGAAAAGCATATTGCAACAGTCTGATTCTCAAGCCCTATCAACCCGAGCTTTGTGAAGCTTTCCGCAAACTTAATCTGCAAATTGTTCCTCAAGGTTTCCTCGCCAACCTTCAAGTCTCTCCTACCCTGGAAGACCAGATTCGCCAAGCCCAGCTTCTTGATGCTATGGTGAAAAAGGTGAAGATTGGGATTGCCAAGAGTCAGTCCAAGTACAAGTGCTACCGCCTTGATGACAAGGACACTCTCTTCTTTGAGGATCGAATTGTTGTGCCCAAAGGTGAACTTCGTAAAGTGATCATGAACGAGGCTCACAACTCTCTCCTCTCCATCCACCCTGGGAGCACGAAGATGTATCAGGATCTCAAGCAAACTTATTGGTGGACTCGAATGAAGCGCGAGATCGCTCAATTCGTGAATGAATGTGATGTCTGCAGAAGAGTGAAGGCGGAACACCAAAGGCCAGCAGGTCTCCTCCAACCTCTTGCCATTCCAGAATGGAAGTTTGACCACATTGAAATGGACTTCGTGACTGGGTTTCCAAAGTCCAAGCGTGGCAATGATGCTATATTCGTTGTCATCGACAAGCTCACCAAAGTGGCTCACTTTCTGCCTATCAAAGAGTCGATCACTGCAGCTCAATTGGCGGAACTCTATACCTCTCGAATTGTCTCTCTGCACGGTATTCCTCAAGTGATATCTTCAGACCGTGGCAGCATCTTTACCTCCAAGTTTTGGGATTCTTTTCAGAAGGCCATGGGCACCAACATTCGCTTCAGCACTGCTTTCCATCCTCAAACAAGCGGTCAAGTCGAGCGTGTCAACCAAATTCTTGAAGATATGCTCAGGGCTTGTGTTATCTCCTTCGGCATGAAGTGGGAGGATTGTCTTCCTTATGCTGAATTCTCATACAAAAATAGTTTTCAAGCAAGTTCGGGCAAGGCCCCATTTGAAATTCTGTATGGTAGGAAATGCCGTACACCTCTCAACTGGTCTGAAACCGGTGAACGTCAGCTGCTGGGTAATGACCTAATCACAGAGGCAGAGGAAATGTGCAAGGTCATTCGTGATAACCTCAAAGCAGCCCAATCCCGCCAGAAGAGCTACTATGATAGCAAGCACCGTGATTTGGCTTTCGAGATCGGAGATCATGTTTACCTCCGCGTCTCTCCTATGAAATGGACTCGTCGATTCGGTATCAAAGGGAAGCTTGCCCCTAGATACGTCGGACCTTTCAAGATTGTCAGCAAGAGAGGCAACCTCGCCTATCAACTCGAGCTTCCTTCAAACTTTGCAAATGTTCATGATGTGTTCCATGTCTCCCAACTCCGAAAGTGCTTCAAGACGCCTGAACGCACCGTCAACTTCGAGGACATTGAGCTCCAAGAAGATCTCTCCTATCGTGAGCACCAAGTTGCAATCCTTGAAGAGACTGAACGCAGGACTCGCAACAAGTCAATCAAATTTCTCAAAGTCAAGTGGTCACACCATTCCGACCGTGAAGCTACCTGGGAACACGAGGATCACCTCCGTTCTGAGTACCCGGAGTTCTTTCAGTCCTAGATCTCGGGACGAGATCTTTTCGTAGTGGTGGAGTGTTGTAATGCCCCAGATATAACTTTCCCAATTTGTACTCCAACTCTTGCTGTTTCCGGCATTAAGTTATATTTATTCCTCGGGTTCGGGTCTTTGTCTCTGTGTGTTGTTTTCATTTTCATGCATCTCATATCATGTCATCACGTGCATTGCATTTGCATACATGTTCATCTCATGCATTCGAGCATTTTCCCCGTTGTCCGTTTTGCATTCCGGCGCTTCGTTCTCCTCCGGTGGTCATTTCTAGCTTTCTTTCGTGTGTGGGGATTAAACATTTCCGGATTGGACCGAGACTTTCCATGCGGCCTTGGTTTACTACCGGTAGACCGCCTGTCAAGTTTCGTACCATTTGGACTTCGTTTGATACTCCAGCGGTTAACCGAGGGACCGAAAAGGCCTCGTGTGTGTTGCAGCCCAACACCCCTCCAATTTGGCCCAAAACCCACCAAACTTTGCTCCATGTCCTAGAGCGTTCGATCACGATCGCATGGCCGAAAACCGCACCTCATTTGGACTCTCCTAGCTCCCTCTATGCCTATATATACACCCCTCCATTTTCGGATCTCTCCTCTCCCGAAACCCTAAAATTCCTCTCCGCCGCACCGGACGTGTCCGGATGGGCCGGACAACGTCCGGATCCCCGCCGCCAACCGCCGGCCGACACCTGTCGCCGTCGCCCCCGCTGACCGCGCGGCTCGGGAGGCCCGTTCCCGGCCCCCGCGGCCCGAAGCGCCGCGCCGCCGCCCGGGGCCTTCGTCCCCGCGCCGCCTGGGCTCCTCGCGCACCCCGCCGCCTCCTTCTCTACTCCGGCCGCCGTGCGGCATCGCCGGCACCGCACCACTCCGGCAGCCGCGCCCTTGCTCCGGCGCCGGATCCGGTCGCTGCCGCCTCGCGCGCCCCTCGGGAACCGCGCCAAGTCCAACTCCGGCCTCCCTCTCCCCGGCCGCCTCGCCGTCCAACTCCGGTCGGCCCATCTCCGGCGACGTTGAGCTCTCCGGCAAGCCTCGAAATCCATGCAGCTACAGTACCGAGCGCCAGATCTCAGATCTGAAAACCCTAGGGTTGACTCTTTCCCCTCTCCCCCTAATTTTTATGCTATCTTTGACTGCTCATATCTCCGCATCCGTAGCTCCGTTTTGGACATATGATATATCAAAATCTTCGCCTCGACGAGTACATCATTTCATTCCATTGCATCATTTGCATTTGAGTTCATCTTCATGCCCAAAATGCTGTTATAAGGAGGCATCATGAGTTAAATTGCAGATCCGTTAGCTCATCATAGACTTTTGTCATTTTTGCCATGATTATTGTGTGCACGATATGCCTGTGACTCTTTGGGATGAATTGTTAAGCATTTTGTCTTCTTTCCCGAGGTGCCACCCATGCATTTTTAGGATGTGTGTGGTGTCTTGTGCAAGCTTGCAAAGAGGGGTACCTGAGAATTCTGTTTTCAGGGACTTAGTGATTTTCACTAAGTCTGAGATATTTTAGTTCATGATGCCATATGTTCAGCTTGTTTCCTAGTGATCCGTGCCTCTTTTGAGGATGATCAGTAAGGGAGTTTTGATACTCATGTTATGCACTATCCATCCATGTCTTTACTTGCTAGTTTGGTGCAGCCTAGGTTGAGTCAATCGAGCTCAACTTTTGCATCGTTGTAAATTTGGGCAGATTGTTAACTCTTTTGCGATTTTGCTGGTACTATTGCTAGTGATCCATGCATGCTATGCCATTGTTCTTGCCATGTCTAGCTAGCATTTTGTGCCTTCGTTACGGATATATGCTTGCCTTGCCATGACTTGCACCGTAGTGAGTGCATCGAGCTTGTTTACATGCCTTTGTGAGTTATGATTTCAGCATGTCTCAGTTTTCACTAAGTCTGAAAACTGATTGTGTTTCATCTATGTTCGTGTGCTCGTTAGAGTATTTTGTGAACCCTTTTGGCCCCAGGTCACTTTTGGTGTTTTGTTAAGCTTGTTGAGTAGCTCCATGCCATGTTCTTACTTGTCATGTTCAGATTATATATCATGTTGTTTTGCTGCTCCGAAGAGAGCATCGTGGTCTGAAATTTCAGACTAGTGTTAATTTCACTAAGTCTGAAATCTGTTTTGCTTATTCGTTTTTGCCATGCTTGTTTGAACCTCATAATGGATGAATTTGGCTATGGCTTAGTGCCAGTGATTTGTTAAGCATCTTGTGTACATCCCTGCCATGTATTTTGTTTTCATGTTTGGTGGCTGTACCATGTTCATTTCGTTGCATTTAGGAGCCTACTTGCTGTAAATCGCAGATCGGTTCGTTTCGTAAAACGCTTGCCATTTCCAAACCGTAGCTCCGATTCCTATGATCTTTATATCGTTTTCAGGTGATTTCATCCCCTCTATCCAGTGGCACACTTGGTTTTCCAAGTTGAGGCCAGGTTCATGCATTTCCTGTCACGTCTTGCATTTTGCATCCCGCATCGCATCCCGCATAGCATACCATCATTGCATCTTATTGCTTGAGTTTGCACGTGGTTGATTGTATCCTTGTTGCTTGTTTGTGCTGTTGGGTAGAGCCGGGAGACGAGTTCGCTAACGAGGAGCCCGTTAAGTTTGTTTTTGAGGATCCAGTCAACTCTAACAACTGTGCAGGCAAGATGATCATACCCTCGAAATCACTACTATCTTTGCTATGCTAGTTTGCTCGCTCTTTTGCTATGCCAATGCTACGATGCCTACCACTTGCTTGTCAGCCTCCTAGTTGCCATGATTGAGCCTGTAACCCACCTTTGTCCTAGCAAACCGTTGATTGGCTATGTTACCGCTTTGCTCAGCCCCCTTCTTATAGCATTGCTAGTTGCAGGTGAAGATTGGAGCCGTTCCTTGTTGGAACATTTATTTACTTGTTGGGATATCATTATATTGCCATGTTATCTTAATGCATCTATATACTTGGTAAAGGGTGGAAGGCTCGGCCTCTCGCCTAGTGTTTTGTTCCACTCTTGCCGCCCTAGTTTCCGTCATATCGGTGTTATGTTCCCGGATTGTTGCGTCCCTTACGCGGTTGGGCTATAATGGGAACCCCTTGATAGTTCGCCTTGATTAAAGCTTTTCCAGCAATGCCCAACATTGGTTTTACCATTTGCCACCTAGCCCCTTTTTCCCTTGGGTTTCCGGAGCCCGAGGGTCATCTTATTTTAACCCCCCCCCCCCGGGCCAGTGCTCCTCTGAGTGTTGGTCCAAACCATCAGCCGCCGGTGGCTACCAGGGGCAACTCTGGGCTGGCCTACCGGAAGTTTAGACAATCTGAGTGTTCCCTGAGAAAGAGATATGTGCAGCTCCTATCGGGATTTGTCGGCACGTTCGGGTGGTGTTGCTGGACTTGTTTTAACCTGTCGAATCATCTTGTTGTACCGAGATACCGAGTCTGATCGGTGTGTCTTGGGTGGAGGCCTATTCCTTCGTTGACCGTGAGAGCTTGTTATGGGCTAAGTTGGGACCCCCCCTGCAGGGATTGATCTTTCGAAAGTCGTGCCCGCGGTTATCGGCATATGGGAATTTGTTAATGTCCGGTTGTAGATAACTTGAACCTTAATTAATTAAAATGAACCAACTGAGTGTGTTACCGTGATGGCCTCTTCTCGGCGGAGTCCGGGAAGTGGACACGCTGTTGGAGTTATGTTTGCGCAGGTTGCTCTCTAGTTTCCCGCTCGTGCCTTGCCTCCTCTTCCTGCTCTCTTTTTCGAATAAGTTAGCCACCATATATGCTAGTCGCTTGCTGCAGCTCCACTTACATTACCCCTTTTCCTACCCATTAAGCTTAAATAGTCTTGATCGCGAGGGTGCGAGATTGCTGAGTCCCTGTGGCTCATACATTACTATTACACCAGATGCAGGGACAGATGATACAGCTCCAGATGGCGCGCTTGAGCTCAAGTGGGAGTACGACAAGGACTCTCAGCGTTACTATGTGTATTTTCTTGATGAGCAGTAGTGGTGCCCAGTCGGGGTAGATTCAGGGCCTTGTCGCATGTTGGGGGTCTTTTCTATTTTGGCGCCGTAGTCGGGCCATGAGTGATTTGTATGATGGATGTTATTTATGTACTTTGATGTGACGTGGCGAGTGTAAGCCAACTATGTTCCTCCCCTTTATATTATTTATGTACATGGGATGTGTGATGATTTCCCGACTTGCGACATTGCTTTCAATGCGGTTATGCCTCTAAGTCGTGCCTCGACACGTGGGAGATATAGCCGCATCAAGGGCGTTACAGCCTGCTGGGCCGGAGATAGCTGGGTATGAGGACCAGGCTATTTCGGTACCCACAGAACTTGCGCGCGCTGATACATGCAGCGATCGGGAGGATCGGTCTACGTCTGCTTTGCTACTACTGCTTAGTGTTCGCCGGTGCAGGAGGCCGGGGTTTCAATCCTGTGGCTCGGGAAGAGCGAAGCGGATCGCTCCGCTCACTGCAATCGCTGGTCACGGGGTCCTACGGGGAAGAACCCACCCCTGGCAGTGGCTGCGAACGGGCGCGGCAGGGTTGCGCCGCCGCCGACAGCTTCTGGGCAGTGCACCGCAGGTTCTTCGGTTGTCGCCGGGGCGTCGTAGGTCACTATGGGCCGCGGTGGTGGCCACCCCAGCGTTCGGCCTACGGTGCCGGTTGTGCGTCGTGGCAGCCCGCCCGTTCCGAGGCCGCCGGCGCCAGCAGCAGCTCAGGACGGGCTCCATCTTAGCTCCCGACCGACAGCACCGGTTCTGGTTGCGCCTGCTGTAGTGGGGAGGGGCCGTGCGCAAGGTCCGAGGCCGCCTCTGCCTAGACCGGTTGTCGGCGCTGCGCCCCCGCCTCATCACATTACGAGGCCGCCGCAGAAGCGTCCTGGTCAGGTGCACGCACAGACACCGCCGCCTTAGTCTGGAGCTGGAGGGGCGGGAGTGCCCCGTGACCCAGCTAACGGTGGATCTAACGGACAGCCCCGAGGTCAATGGGGGGATGAAGGTCATGATGTTTATGGTGAAGGTATACACCGAGGTTCAGCGTCGACAGGTGGTGGACGTGGTTATGCTTGGCAAAGCGATGTCACGGCTCACAGACCTTTTTACAGTCTCCGGGGTGGCTTTGTTGAGGGGGCATCAGGCCCTAACCACCGGCAGCATGGTGGCTACCGTGGTCATCGTGGCCGAGGTGGCCGGTACCGGCAACATCATCCTCCTCCGCCTGTCATTGTTGGGCAGACGAACTCCGTGGAGGCGGCCGATCCTGGTCAGACGCCGGATCTGTCAGATCACGCTATGGAGGTGGTCACAGAGCTGGCAACGGTTGTCTCCACAGCGTCGGGGTCGGTTGAGAATGCAGACAAGGCAGATTCTGATAGAGCGTCCAAGTGGGCACGCAAGAAGGAGAAGATGGTATGCTATCGGTGTGGTGAGAAGGGCAACTTTATTGCGGATTGCGTGACTGAGCTTTGTGATACCTGCAGCAAGCCGTCACATGATACGGGGGACTGTCCTATTTTGCATGATCGGATGCCCACTATTTCTATATATGGTGTGTATTGTGCTGTGCTGATGTTCTTTGAGTCCCCTAGTGCACAAGAGATCCCAGAGGAGACCCCGAGCATGACTACTGGAATTGTGAAAGTGACTAAATGTGATGTCTCTGAGTCTCAGATTATGCAGAGGCTTATGGAGTTAGTTCTAGGTGACAACCAGTGGGAGCTTGTCAGTCTTGAGGGCCACATATATAAGGTTGACTTCCTCTCTATTCAGGATTTGCAGAGACTTTTGAGTTTCAGGCTGTACCGTGTGCCTGGCACAGAGTGTATTCTGGAGTTCCACAGGTGGAAGAAGGTTGAGCCAAAGGGCAAGCCTCTTACTCGGGTGTGGTTACGTTTCTCTGGGGCTCCCTCGAAGCCGATGCAGGATGTTGAGATCATTGCTAGTCTGGGCATTTTGGTAGGGAAGACTAAGCGAGTAGATATGGCCTTTACCCGAGCTCGGGGTAGCTCGTCTATTGGTGAGTGTTTGAGATATTGAGTTTGTGCATGATGTGGTTATGTGGACATATCGGGGAAAATGTTCCCACTTGAGATTGAGTTTGAGGATACTGAGCTTTTCGCTGACGCCATCAATGGGACTGATATAGACATGCACGAGGGAGATGATAGTTCTGCGGCCAAGGTGGCGCCCGGGGCTGATGCTGGACGTGAGATGTCCAACGGTTCGAGGCACGTTGCTCATACAACCGTGGACGGGACAACATCCTCCCCTTCAGTGCCGACGAACACGCTGAGATTTGGGTCGTTTGAGCCAACTTATGCCCCTCCCAGACTTTGGAGTGACCGGGTGGAGGCCGATGATGAGCTGGAGTATATGCTCCCTCCACTGGTTTCTGCCGCTGCTGAGGATCTGATGCTCAAGGTAACGGAGGTGGCTTGCTCTCTGGTGGCCTCAGCTGATGGAGGGGGGAGGAGTCTGGGCAGGTGGCCTCTCTTTCCCCCACTCTGATTGTGGCCTCTCCGACGGTGGTGGTTGAGCCTAGGGGAGGGGGCTATGGGCAGGTGGCTGCGGCTCCCTCCTCTCCTTAGGTAGCCTTTGTGGCCGGGCAGACCGTGGCGCCTATGACGCCTCCCAGCCTGAGGGTCGGGACGGGCGGGGAGTTCGGGCAGGAGGCCCACATACTCCTCTCCCCCGGCGCACCTGAGCCCCAGGGTGTCGGTTCCAGGCGGACATCGGCGAGGCATACAGACAGGGCAGGAGGCCTTACTGTCTGTGGGCCATCTCGGGAGGAAGTGATCGCGTTTGGAGGGATTGCGGATCCAGTATCTGAGCGGCGGCGGATGATTCGCCGGCTCCAGGATCTTCCGGAGGTTGACGACATGTAGCACAGGTGCGCCATGCGGGCGGCCAAGCTTCATGACATTGAGGTCACCACTGGTATGTTGGTTAACACCGCTAATTCAATTTTGCATTTTTCAGATAATGAGATTATTAATAATGCAAATCAATTAGGTGTTTCACTAGGTAGTAATGATAGTGAAATCTCTAATTCTGTAAATGATTTACTGGGTCTAGAAGCGGAGCGTGCTTTAGAAATGATTCGCAACTTAGCAGTGGTAAAACCCATGAATGACTCCGATATTGATGCATTGGGAGTCAGGGTACTGGATAACTTCTGTGCAGACCTTGCGCCATCCTCTCCTGAGTTGGAGGAAGAGGATGACACTATAGAGGGTGAAGTAGCTAGATCCACGGAGCCCGGTTGTGAGGACCGGGTGGAGGATCAAAACAAAACTAAACGCAAGTGGAAGCGGAAGATTTACCCGGCATCGGCGGTGCACAGGAGTGCTAGGATCCGTACCTCTAAAAAAATTCATGATGAAATATGAAAGGAATCTTTTGGAATAGAAGAGGTCCGAAAGACTTGGCTAAACGTAGGTTTCTTGCAGACGCGTCTATCGAGCATAGATTGGATTTTATTGCTCTTTCAGAAACTGGTAGAGATAATTCTGCGCCCCAGTTTCTCAATACTTTATTGGGTGGTGTCAATTTCGATTGGCACTGCCTACCCCCTTGAGGAAGATCGGGTGAGATCCTACTTGGAGTGCGATGCGATTCGCTAGAAGTCCGAAGTGTAGTGATGGGTGACTTTGCGGTTAAGTTCCGGGTTAGATCCAAAGCCAATGGGTTTAACTGGGCTCTGGTGGTGGTTTATGGTGCCGCACAGCCCGAACTTAAACCAGAGTTTTGGCGGATCTTGTCCGAATTTGCGGCTCTGAGTAGCTCCCAATTTTAGTTGGGGTGACTTCAACATCATTAGAAGGAGAGAGGAAAAGAATAATGACAATTTTGACGGCAGATGGTCGTTTATGTTTAATACCATTATTGAAAGCTTGGATCTGAGAGAGATAGAGCTTTCTGGTAGAAAATTTACTTGGGCTAATGCTTTGCCAAACCCGATGTATGAGAAGCTAGATCGAGTCCTAGTGAGCGTCGGGTGGGAACAGAAATTCCCTTTGGTAACGGTCCAGGCTCTCTCTCGCGGAATTTCTGATCACACACCTTTATTCGTGGACTCGAGGGAGCCAAACCACGTAGGAAACAAAACTTCCTTTTCATTCGAGCTAGAATGGTTTGAACGTGAAGGTTTCTTGCATCTGATAGCCAGGGAATGGGCTAAGGATGCAGGAGGTAGGACTTCTGTTGAGCGCTGGTAGAATAAGATCAGGCATTTGAGAAGTTTCTTACATGGGTGGGCTATGCACCTTAGTGGGATTTATAAAGTTGAAAAGGAAAGGCTCCTTTCACTTATTCAGTCCCTAGATTTAAAAGCCGAGTCCACGATTTTGCAAGCCACAGAGCTTCATGCTAAACTTGAAGCGGAGATGAGGCTGAAAGAGCTTCTCCGTGAAGAGGAATTAAAATGGGTGTTGCAGGCTAAAGTCCGCAAAGTTGTCCAAGGGGACGCGAACACTCAATTATTTCACTTGATCGCTAATGGAAAGCATAGAAATAAGAGAATCTTTCAGCTTGAACAAGATGAAGGAACTATTTTAGGATAGGATAACCTCAAACTATACATAACCGAGTACTATAAGCAGTTGTTTGGTCCTTCGGAGGATAATTGTGTATCCCTGGATGAGTCCAGGATTGAGGATGTGCATCAACTCACTGCTGATGATAATGATATTCTGGTTGCCCCGTTCTCGGAGAAAGAGGTGTTTGAAGGTATTGTGCAGATGAAAAACAATAAGGCTCCAGGGCCGGATGGTTTTTCGGCGGAGTTTTATAAAAAGTGTTGGCATATTATCAAGGGGGATTTGCTACCTATGTTCCATGATTTATTCTCTGGACAGCTTCAGTTATTTCACTTCAATTTTGGAACAATAACATTGCTTCCTAAGAAAATGGAGGCTGTGAGAATTGAGCAGTTCAGGCCGATTTGCCTTCTCAATGTTAGTTTCAAAATTTTCACCAAGGTTGGGACTAATAGGCTCACACAGATTGCGCACTCTGTGGTGCAGCAGTCCCAAACTGCTTTCATGTCGGACAGAAACATCCTAGAAGGGGTGGTGGTCCTTCATGAAAAGCTCCATGAAATCCACTCAAAAAAATTAGATGGAGTTGTTTTTAAGGTGGATTTCGAGAAAGCGTACGATAAAGTCAAATGGCCATTCCTTCAACAGGCCGTGCGTATGAAAGGTTTTGATGAAGCCTGGCGACGTCAGGTAGAATCGTTCACGCAAAAAGGGAGTGTTGGAATTAAAGTGAATGACGACATAGGTCATTATTTCCAGACACATAAGGGCCTGAGACAAGGAGATCCAATGTCTCCTATCTTGTTCAACATTGTAGTTGATATGTTGGCAATTATGATGGGAAGGGCGAAGGAGGCTGGTCAGGTGGGTGGCTTAGTACCTCATCTAGTTGATGGAGGTGTGTCTATCCTTCAGTACGCCGATGACACGATCATCTTTATGGAGCATGACTTGGCCAAAACGGGAAATATGAAGCTGGTGTTATGCTTATTTGAACAATTGTACGGGTTAAAGATTAACTTTCACAAAAGTGAATTGTTCTGCTTTGGTAGAGCCAATGACGAACAAGAGGCATATAGGCAATTGTTTGGCTATGAATTTGGGACTTTAACTTTCACGTACTTGGGTATCCCAATTCACCATCGCAGGCAGACAAACAGAGAATGGAAGTCCATCGAGGACCGATTTGAAAAGAAACCGAGTTGCTGGAAGGGCAAGCTCATGTCATACGGAGGCCGATTAATTCTGATTAACTCGGTTCTCACGAGTATGCCTATGTTTCTTTTGTCGTTCTTCGAAGTCCCAGTTGGAGTTAGGAAAAGACTGGACTTCTATAGATCACATTTCTTCTGGCAGAGCGACGAACTAAAAAGAAAATACCGACTTGCCAAATGGGATATCATTTGTCGACCAAAAGACCAAGGGGGTCTTGGTATTGAGAATCTTGAGGTTAAGAACATATGTCTTCTCTGCAAGTGGCTGTGGAAGTTATCAGTAGAGACTGATGCCACTTGGGCGCAGATCCTTCGTAGCAAGTATCTTCATTCCAAAACTTTGTCCCAGGTGGCAGCAAGGCCGACTGACTCACCCTTTTGGAAAGGGCTTATGAAAGTCAAACTAACCTTGTTTAATAGGACACCGTTTATTCTTGGCAACGGCACTAGCACGTGATTCTAGGAGGATACTTGGCTCGGAGAGACCCCCTTGCCATCCAATACCCGTCTCTATATCGTATTGTTCAATGACGTGAGGCATTCGTTGCAATGATACTTCAATCCACCCCCCTTAATATGCAGTTCAGAAGGACGCTAATTAGCCAACCGTTGGGAAGAATGGCTCCATCTAGTAGGTAGACTGATGGAGGTTCAGCTTTCTCAACAACCCGGTAAATTACGTTGAAAACTTACTAGGTCTGGAGAGTTTACAATTAAATCAATGTATGTTGATGTTATCAATTCAAGCTCGATTCCTAGTTCCAAACATGTTTGGGCTATCAAAGTTCCTTTAAAAATCAAAGTGTTTATGTGGTTTGTCCATAAACAAGTAATTTTAACAAAGGACAATTTGGCAAAGCGTAATTGGATAGGACCTACTAGGTGTAGCTTCTGTGATCGGGATGAAACTATGAAACACCTTTTTCTTGACTGCCCGTTAGCCAAAGTTCTCTGGTGGATAGTCCATATTGCTTTTAACATCACTCCACCGAGTTCTATCAACATGTTATTTGGAACGTGGCTTAACAGGATAGGGCCCGAAACAGCTAGACACATTCGTGTAGGAGTTTGTGCTTTACTATGGGCAGTCTGGAACTGCAGAAATGATTTGGTTTTTAACAGAACAACAAATATTCATTTTGCAGGTTATTTTCCGAGCCACTGCGTTGATCATTATGTGGTCACTACTCACTCCGACGGAGGACAGGGAGCGTTTGGTTACTGGATCTATCCGCTGGGAGATGGTAGCACGGGATATCTTCAACCGGTTTGGATGGCGGTTATGTAATAGGATAGGCAATTAGTTTACCTATCTTTCTTATGCCAGCCGGTTGTGGCTTTTTGTGTCAACTGTGGTTTTTGCCCTTTTTGGCTCTTGGTGAGCATTCCTTTTTTGTTTTTGTGACTTTAAGACCTTGTTGAACCTTCTTATTTATTTAATAAGTTGACCGTATGCATCGCTCCGATGGAGAGGCCGGGGAGTCTCCCCTTTTCAAAAAAAATATGTCTCAAACCAAAAGTCAAACTCGGCCCACCCGAAATTTTGTATCCGACGCCACCGAGTTCAGTTGACATAGCCACTGCCAGAAACCCTAGTCTTTTCAGTCTCACTGATAGGAATCTCGGTCTCACCAAGATGGGATTGGAATCTCTAAGTTTCCCTTCGTAATGTTCTAGTCAAACTGAGATGAGCGATCGGTCCCACCGAGATTGCAATGCAAACTCTCTGTTTCCCTTTCGTAACATTTTGGTCCAACCGAGATCAGCGAATCGGTCCCACCGAGTTTGCCTGACCAACTCTTTGTTAGTCCATTACCAAAATCGGTCTCATCAAGTTTGTGTAATCGGTCTCACCAAGATTACGTTATGCCCTAACCCTAACAAAATCGGTCCCACCGAGTTGACATGTCGGTCCCATCGAAAATCCTAACGTTCACATTTTGAACTAAATCGGTCTGACCGAGTTTCATGATTCGGTCCCACCGAGTTTGGTGATTTGGGTGTAACGGTTAGATTTTGTGTGGAGGCTATTTATACCCCTCCACCCACTCTTCATTCATGGAGAGAGCCATCAGAACATGCCTACACTTCCAACATACATTTTCTGAGAGAGAACCAACTACACTTGTGTTGAGGTCAAGATATTCCACTCCAACCACAGAAATCTTGATCTCTAGCCTTCCCCAAGTTGCTTTCCACTCAAATCATCTTTCCACCAAATCCAAATCCTATGAGAGAGAGTTGACTGTTGGGGATACTATCATTTGAAACACAAGAGCAAGGAGTTCATCATCAACACACCATTTTTACCTCTTGGAGAGTGGTGTCTCCTAGATTGGTTAGGTGTCACTTGGGAGCCTCCGTCAAGATTGTGGAATTGAACCAAGGATTTTGTAAGGGCAAGGAGATCGCCTACTTCGTGAAGATCTACCCAAGTGAGGCAAGTCCTTCGTGGGCGACGGCCATGGTGGGGTAGACAAGGTTGCTTCTTCATGGACCCTTCGTGGGTGGAGCCTTCCGTGAACTCGCGACCGTTACCCTTCGTGGGTTGAAGTCTCCATCAACGTGAATGTACGATAGCACCACCTATCGGAACCACGCTAAAAATCTCCATCTCTCCAATTGCGTTTGCACACTCCAAAATCCTCCCTTCACCTTCATATGCAATTGTTTTACTTTCCGCTGCTATACTCTTAGAATTGCATGTGTAGGTTGATTGCTTGACTTGTGCTAAGTTGCTAAAATCTGCCAAGAACTAAAATTGGGAAAAGGCTAGATCTTTATTTGGTCAAGTAGTCTAATCACCCCCCCCCCCTCTAAACATACTTTTGATCCTACAAGTGGTATCAGAGCTTTGGTCTCCATTTTCTTTTATTTCCATAGCTTTTGGTGGTCATAGCCTTGGTTTCACAACCTAGGAGAGTATGGCGTCTAGCAAGGGAAATTACCACCGTAGAGGTCCTTACTTTGATGGTACAAATTTTGCTAGTTGGAAGCATAAGATGAAAATGCATATTCTTGGACATAACCCCGCCGTTTGGGTTATTGTGTGTATTGGCTTGCAAGGTGAATTATTTAATGGGAGAGAACCAAACCGTGAAGCTACCATAGAAGAGTTGAAGATTCTACAATACAATGCTCAAGCCTGCGATGTCCTCTTCAATGGATTATGCCCCGAAAAATTCAACAAAATCAGCCGTCTTGAGAATGCAAAGGAAATTTGGGATACTTTGATTGATATGCACGAAGGTACTGAATCTGTCAAGGAATCCAAATTGGATGTGCTTCAAAGTCGGCTTGACAAGTTCAAAATGAAGGATGGTGAAGGCGTCTCTAAAATGTACTCTAGGCTTGCTCTCATCACAAATGAGATTGCCGGCTTAGGAAGTGAAGAGATAACCGATAGATTCATCATCAAGAAGATCCTAAGAGCCTTGGATGAAAAATATGATACCGTGTGCACATTGATCCAAATGATGCCCAATTACAAAGATCTCAAGCCAACGGAAGTTATTGGAAGAATTGTTGCTCATGAGATGTCACTCAAGGATAAGGAAGAGGTTCACAACAAGTCAAGTGGTGCTTACAAAGCCTCGTGTGATGCTCCCACATCATCAAGTGAGAAGCAAACCTTTAATGAAGAATTGAGTCTAATGGTGAAGAACTTCAACAAGTTCTACAAGAGTAGAAGCAAGGAAAGAAGTTCCAAGTCAAGGTCCTACAATGACAAAAGATCTTCTAGTCGTGAGCGTAATTGCTACAATTGTAGAAGACCCGGACACTATTCCAATGAGTGTACGGCTCCCTACAAAAAAGGAGAAGATTCTCCCTACAAAAGAAGAAGTGGAAGAGAAGAATCGCAATCACGAGAAAGAAGGAGTAGAGATGATCGCTTTGAATGAAGACCCTCTCAGAGAAGTAAGGACTCGGAAAGGAAGGACAAGTCATCAAGGAGCTACACAAAAAGAAGACATCAAGCTCATGTTGGTGAATGGGTATCCGGCTCCGACTCCGACAGTCACTCCGAAAGAAGTTATCACTCCGAGTCCGAATATACTCAAGATGAAGGTGTTGTCAGACTAGCACTTGTGACAACCAACTCCTACGGCATATTTGACTCACCAAATGAAGGAATTGGGAGATGCTTCATGGCTAAAGGTCCAAAGGTAACACACCTCGAGTATGTTGATTTCAATGGTGATGAATATGATTTGCTAGGATATGATGATTTACTTGGTGACAACACTAGTTATGAAAACTAGGATGAGCTTGCTATTAATCATGATAATCAAGATAAAATGAATGACGATGATAAGAAGGAGATTGAGCGTCTAACTAAAGAACTAAACACTCTTAAGTTAGCTCATGAAACTACCTTGGAAGATCATCGAGAACTTTTAAAGACTCGTGACAAGCTACGCTTTGAAAAGCTCAACCTTGAGCAAGAACATGAGTTTTTAAAAGGCAATCAATGATGATCTTCACAAGAAAAGTTCTTCTTACATTGCCAAGCGTTTACTCTTGTCTACTTACATGCCACAAGTTAAATCTAGTATCAAGTACAAGAAAGATTCTTCATCTAGTAGTAACAAACAATCATGCTAAATCCAATGTTGTTGCTTCTAGTAGCTCTCTTGATTCCACTAATGATTCTCCAAGTTACACTTGAGCAAGAAAATAGCTTATTGAAGGGAATTATAGAGAAAGGTGTTTACAAGAGCCTTGCTAGAAGTAAGCAATTTGAGGAAACTGTACGCAAGCAAGGAAGACACCAGAAGAATCAAGGTGTTGATTTTGAACGAAAGTTCAGTGCCAATGGAGTTGAGTGGGAAGAAGATCAATACCCCAAGACGAAGTTTGTTCCTCAACAAGAGAAGTGTGATCCTACTTCTTTCAAAGGAACACAATCTCAAGATGATCTTCCACCACAAGACCACAAGCAAAAAGGCAAGGACAAGCTTCAAGAGGAGATTGATGCATTTGAAGAAGCACCTAAGGCCTTGCTCAAGTGGGTTCCCAAGACTACATCAAGTTCTACTTCATCAAGTACAACTACAACTCCAAGGATTCCCATCAAGATGGTATTGATCCTGAAGAAGCAGAACTAGAGAGTTCTTGTGGGTGACTCCGCCAACATACTTCACTCATATCATTTTGGCGAGGACAAGTGCAAAAACCTTTCATATCTTGCACTAGTTCAAGGACTCACAAACCCTCTTTTTGGTAAGACAAGGGACAAGGTAACCTAATGCTTCCATGGACATCACCTTGTGTACACATCACTCTATGTCTGTGGATATCCTTGTTTGTTCCTTGTGGGACTAACCCATGTAGGTATTGAAAGTGCAACTCACTCCAAAGGATTGCTCCGAATGATCTACATCAACTGTAACACCCATGATATGGCTATATCTCCCACGTGTCGGAGCACGACTTAGAGGCATAACCACATAGTAGGCATATCACAAGAGGGGTAATCTTTACACATCCCATGTACTGAATAAGAAGGGATAAAGAGTTGGCTTACAATCGCCACTTCACACAATACATAAATATAGCATTACATCATCCACAATACAATCAAGGTCCGACTACAAAACCAAAATAAAGAAAGACCACCCCTATTGCTAGGTCCCCGATCGCCCCAACTAGGCTCCACTACTGATCAACAGGAAACGAAAACAACACAACGAACAAGATCATCATCGAGCTCCCACTTGAGCTCAGTTGCGTCATCTGCACTGCTATCATCGGCACCTGCAACTGTTTGGAAGTATCTGTGAGCCACGAGGACTCAGCAATCTCACACCCGCGAGATCAGGACTATTTAAGCTTATGTGTAGGAAAAGGGGTAGTGAGGTGGAGCTGCAGCAAGCACTAGCATATATGGTGGCTAACTTACGCAAATAAGAGCGAGAAGAGAAGCAATGCACGGTCATGAACTAGAAATGATCAAGAAGTGATCCTGAAACTACTTACGTTCAAGCATAACACAAGAATCATGTTTACTTCCCGGACTCCGCCGGAAAGAGACCATCACGGCTACACACGCGGTTGATGCATTTTAATTAAGTTAAGTGTCAAGTTCTCTACAATTGGACATTAACAAATTCCCATCTGCCCATAACCGCGGGCACGGCTTTTGAAAGTTCAAAACCCTGCAGGGGTGTCCCAACTTTGCCCATCACAAGCTCTCACGGTCAACAAAGGATATTCCTTCTCGCGGGAAGACCCGATCAGTCTTGGAATCCCGGTTACAAGACATTTCGACAATGGTAAAACAAGACCAGCAAGACCGCCCGATGCGCCGACATCCCGATAGGAGCTGCACATATCTCGTTCTTAGGGCAACACCAGATGAACACTACATACAACTAAAACCAACCCTCAAGTTTCCCCGAGGTGGCGCGGCAAGTGGCTCTGTTTCGGACCAACACTTAGAGAAGCACTGGCCCGGGGGGTTACAATAAAGATGACCCTCGGGGGCGCGACTCCCAAGGGAAAAGTAGGTGGTGGTGAGGCAAATGGTAAAAACCAAGGTTGGGCCTTGCTGGAGGAGTTTCATTCAAAGCGAACTGTCAAGGGGTCCCCATAACACCCAGCCATGTAAGGAACGCAAAATCAAGGAACATAACACCGGTATGACGGAAACTAGGGCGGCAAGAGTGGAACAAAACACCAGGCATAAGGCCGAGCCTTCCACCCTTTACCAAGTATATAGATGCATTAATATAAATAAAAGATAATGTGATATCCCAACATAACCATGTTCCAAACATGGAACAAACTTCAACTTCACCTGCAACTAGCAATGCTATAAGAGGGGCTGAGCAAAGCGGTAACATAGCCAAACAACGGTTTGCTAGGAAAGCTGGGTTAGAGGCTTGACATGGCAATATGGGAGGCATGATAAAGCAAGTGGTAGGTATCGCGGCATAGCAATAGAGCGAGCAACTAGCAAGCAAAGATAGAAGTGATTTTGAGGGTATGGTCATCTTGCCTGAGATCCCGCAAGGAAGAAGAACGGGTCCATGAAGAAGACAAACGGACGTAGTCGAATGGATCCTCACAAATCCGGAACGAAACCGAAGCTAAATAAGAGAAGCAACCCGGAAAGAAGCAAACAATATAGTAAACAACCATCACATAAACATGGCATGATGCACAACCAAGTATGATGCATGTCCGATTTAATAAAGCATGGCATGGAAAAGTGCACAAGCAATCCGACAAATTAAGTGGAGATCAATTTGCAACGAGTTGCATATTGATGGAACACCACATGACTTATTTAGTTCTCTCCCGCTTATGTACTCAACAATATTAAATGTTGGTTAGCATGGCAAGAGGTGAAGCATACATAAACTAACTACCTAATCAAGTTTAAATGAGGCCAGAAACAACAAATGCCAATTCCGGAAAATCCTCATGTGCATATTATTAGGTTTGGTACTATTCTGCCCTGAACCATATTTTAGAGTTGTTAAACATGCAAAGTAATGCCACCATGTTAAACTAGGCATTTTTCTGCCCCATTTACATATAAAGTTTGTTAGGTTTGGAGCTACGGTTATTTAGTTGTGAAATAAAGCATTTTAACATGTTATTAGAGCAAATTTAATCAAACAACATTTTAAACATTATAAACATGCATGAAAGTAGGATATTATGAATCTAGACACAATTCTATGCATTTTTCATATACAAAGTTTTTACATAAGATGCATAGTTTGTGAGATATGATATGCATGAACAACAGGGGTTTTTCTATAAAACTGTTAGACTCTGGAAAAAAGATAAAATCGCCATGGGGAAAAACGTCATGGACCGAAACTACTGGCCCAACAGCGAAAGAAAAAAACACAGGAGGCGTTGGAGTTGGCCTCACCATGGGCCATGGCCCGGATCTGGTGGGCTGGATGGCTGAAGGGGCGCCGATGGGCCTTGCGCGAGATGCGGCCCAGGCGTGGTCGCGGTCAACCAGCAAGGAGCGGGACGAGGCGCTGGATGAGCGAGGCGACTGGTCAACGCGGGAGGAGCAGAGGAGGCCATGGCGCTGCAGAGGCGTTCTCCGGGGAGGCAGGGGATGGCCGGAGGTCGGGGACGGACCCAGAACGAGACGGAGGCGGCGGTTCCGAGGCGGAGGTCGCCGGATCTGGACGAAGACGGCGGAAGGACAACACCGTGAGGGAGAGGGGCCGCCGGGTCCGGCGAGGCGAAGGAAGCCGTCGGCGAGCTTGGTTCCCGAGGCCATGGTGGGTCGTGGAACTTGGCGAGGCGGAGGGAGGCGGACGACGCGGATCCGACGGGGACAGGCTGGAGCTGGCCGAATTTGGGGACGCGCTTGCTCCGGTGAGGGTGCTGCTTCTCCTGTGGTCGCATCAGAGAGAGAGCTTGAGCGAAGAGAGCGGGGAAGGGAGCAGGGGAGGAGCGGCGACGGGGAGTCCTGGCCTGGTGCACCAGTGGCCTGGAGCTGTGGACGAAGACGCGGAATCTGCTGCTGCTTGCGGGGGTGCTCCGGGCAGGAGCTTGAGGACGGGCGAGGCGATGAGGAGGCCAGGAACGAGCCTCCTGCTCGATCTGGAGGCGGGCGCGAGGATGGTTCGAAGGGAGGAGGTGGAGGCTGCTGGTTGGATGGAGTCGATGGTTGGCCCGGCGGTGAAGACGAGGTGGGGCGGGGGTTGCTGCGGGAGGAGATCCCGAGGAAGATCTTGAGCGGCGGCGGGAGGGACAAACCTCCTAGTTTTTAGGGTTAGACTAGATTAGGTGAGGTTGGACTATAAGTAGAGAAAGGAGAGAGATTTTGATCACCCGATCGAAATCAGACGGCTGAGAAAAAAATACAGTTTAAGCAGTCCAATAAGAAAAACGGTGATGTTTTGTAGATGTTGGGGGATGAACCGGACACAACGGTGACGACTGCCCGGGTCGGGTCCGGGGAAGTTTCGGACGCGCACGTGAGGGGTCGGTGCACTGTGCAAAGAGGAGTTTTCGGACCGTGCGATCGCATCGAACGGCTCCAGACGCGAAGAAGGGTAGGTGGATGGACTAGGTGGGCTGTGGCGAGGCTGAGAGGAAAGAAGAGAGAGAGAGAGAGAGAGAGAGAGGGCCCGTCAGCAGTTTTCGGAGACCGAAAACGTCTGACGTTTTAACCGACTATAATGCCGCTATAGTTTAACGTTTGGGCTATCAAACGGACTCTGAATGCGATGAAACTTGGCAGGCGACCTACTAACAACATAACAACACGGCATTGCCAACTTTCAACCCATTCCGAGAACATTTTCCGGCCACTTATAAAATACTATTTCGGACATGCCGCGGGCGCGTGCAAGTGACTGGGCTCAGAACGAACAACGGAAAGAGCTGGGAGACCCGGACGAATGCAAGTTTTTAAAACATGATGATGCAATGCACATGATGACATGGCAAGATGCGACACGCAAGCAAATGACAAGGCAACAACAACGAATAACTGGAAGACACCTGGCACATCGGTCTCGGGCGTCACAACACTCCACCACTACGAGAGGATCTCGTCCCGAGATCTAGGATGGCACCGGAGGGAAGCAGGAGAGAAAGAGGTAATACTAAGTTGCTTCTTTGGCAAATGAGTGAAACCAATGAACCTTAGAGGTTGAACAACTTGAAAGAAATAATACAACGAAGATAAGCAAAGTTGAAAACACTCCGTTAGAAAAGAGGAACAAGGAACATTACTAGAACCTTGTAGGTTGAAAGACATAAGAAAAAGGGTTCCAATAGAAAAGAAGTACAAGCAAGCACTCCAGTTGAAACGAGATGTACAAGGAACGATAAGGATCAATTACGACAACACTCCGGTTGGAATTGGAAGGCAAAAAATATGAACTTGGCAAAATGAAAGCACTTGGATGAGAGTCCGGTTAGAAGAGGAATGATAGACACAACACTCCAGTTAAAACAAGATAGGAAGGAATAAGAATTATATAATTTGGACAGCACTCTGACTGTAAATGGAAGGAATAGAACATGGATTTGACAAGATGAGAGGATACTTGATGAAATCAACAACCCACTGCCTCCGGAGCTATTGAAAGAATGGCACAAGGGGTAAGAAAGATTTCATACGGCACTCCGGTTGAGAAGGAAGGCAAAACTAGATAAGATAAGAGAGTTTGAATGAAAACACGACACTCCGGTTAAATGGATAAGCCAAAAGGAAAGAACAAGATCCTCACAATTCGAGATGAAGAGTGAAGAGAGGAACGTGACAATGCTTCCGGAACAAAAGAATAGATGCTAGATTGTTGGAAAGAAAAAAAGAACGGAGAAGATGAATGACAACTCTCTCAAATAAAATTGAAAGAGCATGCTTACGACGAAAAGGTTGAACGGAGTTGTTGGAAAATGAACAATGAAAAGAGTAAGCTTGTTGTGGGCTTATGGAAGACTTCTCAATACTATGAGGTGAAATTCTGCCACTAACGGAAACAAAAGATTGGATTGTTATGAACAAGGAGACGAGAAACTTATTTTACCCGAAGGATAAATGAAGAACTTGGGTCGTTTATGAGCACCATAAATAGCAACAATCCTTAGGGAAAGCTTAAGGTGAAATATAACCCAAGATAACTCCCAAGAAGAGATTGATGGGTTGAAAAGATGTCTTGAGCGAAGAGAAAGTGATGGATTTAGATATGTCACTCTTGGAAAACTTGTGAATCATGAAACACGAAGGGAAATTATCAAGAATGACATAACACCACCTCAAAAGATAAGGTAGAAGGAATTGCACTTCGGAATGCAAGATGAAGAATACTTGAGCTCCTCTGAAAATAATCTTTATGAGCACTTCGAGAAGGAATTAAATCCTTGCTGAACCATCATGTAGAACCTCCATGAAGAACTCAGGTAATACAAGAATGATCAAACGGTAGATAAGTTGAAAGGAACTCCGGTAGGAGCCTTGCAACGATTTAGATGGGGCTTCGTGGTGATATAATTGAGAGAACTTGGAACTCCGGGAAAGAAAAGATGAAACAATTGAAACCGAGAACTTGATGAGCCTCCAGAATAAGGAATTGAATTTACTGGATGAAACAAAAATAAGAATTACATTATGCTTATCCTTCACCAATTTAAATTGATGACAAGCAATGGATTTTTGCATACTACTTATTCTCGTAGAAAGGATTAAGATAGATATAGTGCCAACTTGAAGAGGCCTTCAACGAACCACCGGTACGATTTGGAAACAACGAATGGATTGATATGAAAATGAAGGAATAAGAAACTTGAACAAACCATCGTAAGAATTGAAAAAGAACGAAGAAAAAAACACTGGGAAGAATTAGAGGACGAATGAAGATACTTGACGAAATTTAGATACATGAGAACGAATAGATCGCGAGCTGATTAGAGAATATTTGATCGATGCACCGATAAGATTGGAGAACGAGAGCTGAAAGCTAAGAATGAATAAACCCGAAATGATGGCCTTCGGAGAATCAAACTGAAAAGACTCTTGAATTGCTCCGGATGGGTGAAAAGAATTCTCACAATCGAAAACAATTATGAGAGGATGGCCTCAAGCTAGAACCATGAATCTTGAAGAGAATGGAGCAAGATTGAGAGAGAAAAATCTTCTTCAGTCTTAAAAATCCGTGAATGACGACGAGAAACACCGTCATGAATTGTTGAGGCACTCTGGAATAAGGAATTGAATTTGACAGATCTTGGAGAAATACAAATGACTGATGATAATTAATTCTTACGTCAAACTTGGAGAAGAATTTGAGAGAAACTCCGGGAAATTAGAAGAGTCGGGTAAGATCCTGGGAAAAGACATGTGGGTTAGGGCCCACTCGAAGATACACCGTTGAACAACTTAAGAGTGATTGTGCCGGTTGAATTAAATGGCTTGAATGAGATAACTTCCTCAAAAGAACTTGAATGAATTGAGAATGAAAACTTGAGTCTTCTGAGATATCTTCAGTGCTCCGGAACAAATGAATAGCGAGAGGTGAATGCTTAAGAGATACACCGGCATACGAAAGCACTTGAAGCGAGGAAGGGAATAGGATCAACACCGAAAACTTGTCTTGAATCCACCGGAGAAGAAAAAGTAACGAAGCATGATGAACTTGAAGCTTCGTTAGTATCTTCCTGAGAATCACTGGATAAGAACATTAACGGAACTGAATGGAGAGGCTTCCCAACCATAAGATGGATACTTGATTAAGAATTCTTAGTCCTTAAAGAAAAAGGGTGGGAGGGCGGGAAAAACAAAGGCAACTTGGGACGGATGAAACAAATACCGTTCCAAAGAACTGAGAATTGATCTCGCGAATGTAGAAATGATCGGATCCACTTGAAGAGAAACACGCCGGTTGAAAAGGATTGACATGACAATCTCTGTTATCATGAAGGATTAGTATTGACATAGGAGCATAGCCAAGGACTCTTTAAGACACAACGAGACCACTGTAAAACCAACCATGGATAGGCGGACCACTAGATGCCGAACCCCAATTTCATATCATACATCTGTCGGAAAGATATCCTAGGAGCTACTTGAATTCCCACTTATAAACTCCTGAAACTTTTTGGTTATGCCATCGGGTGTTGGGGATACAGGGGAAGCATAATATCTCACCCAAAACTAGCAAAACCTACATCCAGCTGTATCCATCCTTCAACACATAACCAAGAAACCTTCGGAAATCATTTACCTCAACCTTTGAAAAGCATCTGTTTTTAGAGTTATGGCAATACTCCCGAACTCCCGCCCCAGTACTGGGTGGCGTCGAGGTTATCTCACCAACAACTGCATAAAAGAGATTTTCGATGTCGGCGAACTCAGGTATTCCAGAACTGCAACGATAAAATTGTGACAACAACACCTCGGAGCTCAACTCCCCGGGACACTGCCACAACCCCTAAATGTCAGGAGGCACCAAGAACAATGTTCTCGTCACAAGACTATCGGAATGATTCCAAGATACCCACGTGATCCTAAAAAAAATTCGTGAAATTTGAGAAGAGAAGAGTCAAAACTTCTACGTCATGAGGCCTCACCAGAGCGATGAAGGAACCGAGGAGTAAAAAGAATCCTACTCTCCGATATATATAATCCTATAAGACTCAAAACATTTTTCTAGACTCAACAACGTCAGCGATTCGATCAAGCAGGGGGCTCCTAAGTCGGGGAAGGCTCTGATTACCAACTTGTAACACCCACGATGCGGCTATATCTCCCACGTGTCGGAGCACGACTTAGAGGCATAACCGCATAGTAGGCATGTCGCAAGAGGGGTAATCTTTACACATCCCATGTACTGAATAAGAAGGGATAAAGAGTTGGCTTACAATCGCCACTTCACACAATACATAAATATAGCATTACATCATCCAGAATACAATCAAGGTCCGACTACGGAACCAAAATAAAGAAAGACCACCCCTATTTCTAGGTCCCCGATCACCCCAACTGGGCTCCACTACTGATCAATAGGAAACGAAAACAACACAACGAACAAGATCTTCATCGAGCTCCCACTTGAGCTCAGTTGCATCATTTGCACTAGTATCATCGGCACCTGCAACTGTTTGGAAGTATCTGTGAGCCATGAGGACTCAGCAATCTCACACCCGCGAGATCAAGACTATTTAAGCTTATGGGTAGGAAAAGGGGTAGTGAGGTGGAGCTGCAGCAAGCACTATCATATATGGTGGCTAACTTACGCAAATAAGAGCGAGAAGAGCAGCAATGCACGGTCGTGAACTAGAAATGATCAAGAAGTGATCCTGAAACTTCTTACGTCCAAGCATAACACAAGAATCATGTTCACTTCCCGGACTCCGCCGGAAAGAGACCATCACTGCTACACACACGGTTGATGCATTTTAATTAAGTTAAGTGTTAAGTTCTCTACAACCGGACATTAACAAATTCCCATATGCCCATAACCGCGGGCACGGCTTTCAAAAGTTCAAAACCCTGCAGGGGTGTTCCAACTTAGCCCATCACAAGCTCTCACGGTCAACGAAGGATATTCCTTCTCGCGGGAAGACCCGATCAGTCTCGAAATCCCGGTTACAAGACATTTCGACAATGGTAAAACAAGACCAGCAAAACCGCCCGATGCGCCGACCTCCCGATAGGAGCTGCGCATATCTCGTTCTCAGGGCAACACTGGATGAACACTACATACAACTAAAACCAACCCGCAGGTTTCCCTGAGGTGGCGCTGCAAGTGGCTCTGTTTCAGACCAACATTTAGAGAAGCACTGGCCCGGGGGGTTAAAATAAAGATGACCCTCTGGAGTGCGACTCCCAAGGGAAAAGTAGGTGGTGGTGAGGCAAATGGTAAAAACACAGGTTGGGCCTTGCTGGAGGAGTTTTATTCAAAGCGAACTGAGAAGGGGTCCCCATAACACCCAACCGTGTAAGGAAAGCAAAATCAAGGAACATAACACCGGTATGATGGAAACTAGGGTGGCAAGAGTGGAACAAAACACCAGGCATAAGGCCGAGCCTTCCACCCTTTACCAAGTATATAGATGCATTAATATAAATAAGAGATAATGTGATATCCCAACATAACCATGTTCCAAACATGGAACAAACTTCAACTTCACCTACAACTAGCAACGCTATAAGAGGGGTTGAGCAAAGCGGTAACATAGCCAAACAACGGTTTGCTAGGAAAGGTGGGTTAAAGGCTTGACATGGCAATATGGGAGGCATGATAAAGCAAGTGGTAGGTATCGCGGCATAGCAGTAGAGCGAGCAAGTAGCAAGCAAAGATAGAAGTGATTTCGAGGGTATGGTCATCTTGCCTGAGATCCCGCAAGGAAGAAAAACGAGTCCATGAAGAAGACAAACAGACGTAGTCGAACGGATCGTCACAATCCGGAACGAAACCGAAGCTAAACGAGAGAAGCAACCCGGAAAGAAGCAAACAACATAGTAAACAACCATCACATAAACATGGCGTGATGCACAACCAAGTATGATGCATGTCCGTTTTAATGAAGCATGGCATGGCAAAGTGCACAAGCAATCCTACAAATTAAGTGGAGCTCAATATGCAATGAGTTGCATATTGACGGAACACCACGTGACTGATTTAGTTCTCTCCCGTTTATGTACTCAACAATATTAAATGTTGGTTAGCATGGCAAGAGGTGAAGCATACATAAACTAACTACCTAGTCAAGTTTAAATGAGGCCGGAAACAACAAACACCAATTCCGGAAAATCCTCATGTGCATATTGATGTCTACTACACAACCTTCTTCTTGTAGACGTTGTTGGGCCTCCAAGTGCAGAGGTTTGTAGGACAGTAGCAAATTTCCCTCAAGTGGATGACCTAAGGTTTATCAATCCGTAGGAGGCGTAGGATGAAGATGGTCTCTCTCAAGCAACCTTGCAACCAAATAACAAAAAGTCTCTTGTGTCCCCAACACACCAAATACAATGGTAAATTGTATAGGTGCACTAGTTCGGCGAATAGATGGTGATACAAGTGGTATATGGATAGTAGATATGGGTATTTGTAATTTGAAAATATAAAAACAGCAAGGTAGCAAGTGATAAAAGTGAGCATAAATGGTATTGCAATGATAGGAAACAAGGCCTAGGGTTCATACTTTCACTAGTGTAAGTTCCCTCAACAATGATAGCATAATTGGATCGCATAACTATCCCTCAACATGCAACAAAGAGTCACCCCAAAGTCACTAATAGCGGAGAACAAATGAAGTGATTATGGTAGGGTACGATACCACCTCAAAGTTATTCTTTCCAATCAATCCGTTGGGCTATTCCTAAGTGTCACAAACAGCCCTAGAGTTCGTACTAGAATAACACCTTAAGACACAAATCAACCAAAACCCTAATGTCACCTAGATACTCCAATGTCACCTCAAGTATCCGTGAGTATGATTATACGATATGCATCACACAATCTCAGATTCATCTATTCAACCAACACATAGAACCTCAAAGAGTGCCCCAAAGTTTCTACCGGAGAATCACGACGAAAACGTGTGCCAACCCCTATGCATAGGTTCATGGGCGGAACCCGCAAGTTGATCACCAAAACATACATCAAGTGAATCACATGGTATCCCATTGTCACCACAGATACGCACGGCAAGACATACATCAAGTGTTCTCAAATATTTAAAGACTCAATCCGATAAGATTACTTCAAAGAGGAAACTCAATCCATTACAAGAGAGTAGAGGGGGAGGAGAAACATAAGATCCAACTATAATAGCAAAGCTCGCGATACATCAAGATCGTATCATCTCAAGAACACGAGAGAGAGAGAGAGAGATCAAACACATAGCTGCTGGTACATACCCTCAGCCCCGAGGGAGAACTACTCCCTCCTCATAATGGAGAGCACCGGGATGATGAAGATGGCCACCGGAGAGGGATTGCCCCCTCCGGCAGGGTGCCGGAACGGGTCTAGATTGGTTTTCGGTGGCTACGGAGGCTTCTGGCGGCGAAACTCCCGATCTATTGTGCTCCTCGATAGTTTTAGGGTAGGTGGGTATATATGGGTGAAAGAGATACGTTAGGGGAGCCATGAGGGGCCCACGAGGGTGGAGGGCGCGCCCTAAGGGGGTGGGCGCGCCCCCCTGCCTCGTGGCTCCCTCGTTCCTTTCCTGACGTGCACTCCAAGTTTTTCCGGTAGCTTTCCTTCCAAAAATAACTTCTCCAGTTGGTTTCATTCCGTTTCGACTTTGTTTGATATTCCTTTTCTTCGAAACACTGAAATAGGCAAAAAAACAGTAATTCTGGGCTGGGCCTCCGGTTAATAGGTTAGTCCCAAAAATGATATAAAAGTGTATAATAAAGCCCATATACATCCAAAACAGTAGATAATATAGCATGGAGCAATCAAAAATTATAGATACATTGGAGACGTATCAGCATCCCCAAGCTTAATTCCTGCTCGTCCTCGAGTAGGTAAATGATAAAAACAGAATTTTTGATGCGGAGAGCTACTTGGCATAATTTCAATGTAATTCTTCTTCATTGTGGCATGAAAATTCAGATCCGAAAGATTCAAGATAAAAGTTCATATTGACATAAAAATAATAATACTTCAAGCATACTAACTAAGCAATTATGTCTTCTCAAAATAACATGGCCAAAGAAAGTTCATCCCTACAAAATCATATAGTTTAGTCATGCTCCATTTTCATCACACAAGAATGCTCTCATCATGCACAACCCTGATGACAAGCCAAGCAATTGTTTCATACTTTAGTAATCTCAAACTCATAAACCTTCACGCAATACATGAGCGCGAGCCATGGATATAGCACTATGGGTGGAATAGAATAATGAGGGGGTTATGTGGAGAAGACAAAAAGGAGAAAGTCTCACATCAACAAGGCTAATCGATGGGCTATGGAGATGCTCATCGATTGATGTTAATGCAAGGAGTAGGGATTGCCATGCAACGGATGCACTGGAGCTATAAATATATGAAAGCTCAACAAAAGAACTAAGTGGGTGTGCATCCAACTTGCTTGCTCACGAAGACCAAGGGCACTTGAGGAGGCCCATTGTTGGAATATACAAGCCAAGTTCTATAATGAAAATTTCCCACTATTATATGAAAGTGACAAAACAAGAGACTCTCTATCATGAAGATTATGGTGCTACTTTGAAGCACTAGTGTGGCAAAGGATAGTAACATTGCCCCTTCTCTCTTTTTCTCTCATTTTTTCTTTTCTCTTTTTTTGGGCCTTTTCTCTTTTTTATGGCCTTTCTCTTTTTTGGGGGCCTTCTCTTTTTATGGCCTTTTTTTATATTCCTCACTTGGGACAATGCTCTAGAAAATGATGATCATCACACTTCTATTTATTTACAACTCAATGATTACAACTCGATACTAGAACAAAAGATGATTCTATATGAATGCCTCCGGCGGTGTACCGGGATTGCGATGAATCAAGAGCGACATGTATGAAAAATTATGAACGGTGGCTTTGCCACAAATACGATGTCAACTACATGATCATGCAAAGCAATATGACAATGATGTTGCGTGTCATAATAAACGGAATGGTGGAAAGTTGTATGGCAATATATCTCGGAATGGCTATGGAAATGCCATAATAGGTAGGTATGGTGGCTGTTTTGAGGAACATATAAGGAGGTTTATGTGTGAAAGAGCGTATCATATCACGGGGTTTGGATGCACCGGCGAAGTTTGCACCAACTCTCAATGCGAGAAAGGGCAATGCACGGTACCGAAGAGGCTAGCAAGGATGGAAGGGTGAGAGTGCGTATAATCCATGGACTCAACATTAGTCATAAAGAACTCACATACTTATTGCAAAAGTCTACAAGTCATCAAAAACCTCGGCACTATGCGCATGCTCCTAGGGGGATAGATTGGTAGGAAAAGACCATCGCCCGTAACCGACCGCCACTCATAAGGAGGACAATCAAATAACACCTCATGTTTCAAATTTGTTACACAACGTTTACCATACGTGCATGCTACGGGACTTGCAAACTTCAACACAAGCATTTCTCAAATTCACAACTACTCAACTAGCACGACTTTGATATTATTACCTCCATATCTCAAAACAATCATCAAGCATCCAACTTCTCTTAGTATTCAAAACACTCATAAGAGACTTTTACTAATCTTGAATACCTAGCCTATTAGGATTTTAAGCAAATTACCATGCTATTAAGACTCTCAAAAATAATCTAAGTGAAGCATGAGAGTTCATCTATTTCTTCAAAATAAAACTACCACCATGCTCTAAAATATATAAGTGAAGCACTAGAGCAAATGACAAACTACTCCGAAAGATTTAAGTGAAGATCAATGAGTAGTCGAATAATTATGCAACTATGTGAAGACTCTCTCTCATTTAATAATTTCAGATCTTGATAATTTATTCAAACAGCAAGCAAAGCAAAATAAAATGACATCTAAGAATAGCAAACATCATGTGACGAAGCAAAAACTTAGGATCAACCAAAACTAACCGATAGTTGTTGAAAAAGAAAGGTGGGATGCCAACCGGAGCATCCCCAAGCTTAGACGCTTGAGACTTCTTGAAATACTATCTTGGATGCCTTGGGCATCCCCAAGCTTGAGCTTTTGTGTCTCCTTAATTCCTCTCATATCACGGTCTCCCTAAATCTCAAAAGCTTCATCCACACAAAACTCAACAAGGACTCGTGAGATAAGTTAGTATAAACCATTGCCAAAAACTTATCATACTCTACTGTAGAAAATCACTAAAATTATTATTCAACATTGCATACTAAATGCATCTGCATATTTAATAGTCCTATCCTCAAATAGAATCATTAAAGAAGCAAACATATGCAAACAATGCAAACATAACAGCAATCTGCCTAAACAGGACAGTCTGTAAAGAATGCAGCAACAGCCATACTTCCCTAGCTCCAAAAATTATGAAAGAAAATTCCCACTGTATTAAATTTATTATAGTAAATTTATCAGAGCTTAATATGCAAAAGGTTTCAAAATTTTATCACATTCTTATTTTTCTACGGAATTATTGCAACAGCGGTAAACTTTCTGTTTTCAAACAGCAACAAGTGGACTTCTAAAATAGGCATAGTAAAGGCTATCAATGCCACTTTTATTGAAATAAAAGATGCAAAACATTTTTATAAATAACAGCAAGCAAATCCTAACAAAATAAATTGACGCTCCAAGCAAAACACATATCATGTGGCGAATAAAAATATAGCTCCAAGTAAAGTTACCGATGAACAAAGACAAAAGAGGGGATGCCTTCCGGGGCATCCCCAAGCTTAGGCTCTTGGTTGCCCTTGAATATTACCTTGGGGTGCCTTGGGTATCCCCAAGCTTAGGCTCTTGCCACTCCTTATTCCATAGTCCATCGAATCTTTACCCAAAACTTGAAAACTTCACAACACAAAACTTAACAGAAAACTCGTAAGCTCCGTTAGTATAAGAAAATAAATCACCACTTAGGTACTGTTGTGAACTCATTATAAATTCATATTGGTGTAATATCTACTGTATTCCAACTTATCTATGGTTCATACCCTCCGATACTACTCATAGATTCATCAAAATAAGCAAACAACACATCGAAAACAGAATCTGTCAAAAACATAACAGTCTGTAGTAATCTGGATAAAACGTATACTTCTGAAACTCATAAAATTCTCAAATAAATTTATGGACCTGAGGAATTTATCTATTAATAATCTGCAAAAATAATTAACTAAATAGCACTCTCCAAATAAAAATGGCAGCAATTCTCGTGAGCGCTAAAGTTTCTGTTTTTGACAGCATGATCAACAAGACTTTCCCCAAGTCTTCCCAACGGTTCTACTTGGCACAAACACTAATTAAAACATAAAAACTCAATCATAAAAGAGCCTAGATAAATTACTTATTACTGAACAGGAGCAAAAAGTAAGGAACGAAAATAAAATTGGGTTGCCTCTCAACAAGCGCTATCGTTTAATGCCCCTAGCTAGGCATGATGATTTCAACGATGCTCACATAAAAGATAAGAATTGAAACATAAAGAGAGCATCATGAAGAATATGACTAGAACATTTAAGTCTAACCCACTTCCTATGCATAGGGATTTTGTGATCAAACAACTTGTATGAACAAGAATTAACTAGCATAGGAAGGTAAAACAAGCATAACTTCAAAACTTTAAGCACATAGAGAGGAAACTTGGTATTATTGCAATTCCTACAAGAATATATTCCTCCCTCATAATAATTTTCAGTAGCATCATGAATGAATTCAACAATATAACCAGCACCTAAAGCATTCTTTTCATGATCTACGAGCATAGAAAATTTACTACTCTCTGCATAAGCAAAATTCTTCTCATTCGGAATAGTGGGACTATCATAAGAGACTCGAATACTATAAATTGTTTCCACGTTAAAAGAGTAATGTTCAGAAAATGGGTAACCATAATCATGACAAGTTTTATAAATATAATCACTGCTTTTTATAGCATAAGTATCATCACAATAATTATCATAAGTAGGAGGCATGCTATCATCATTATAAATTTGCATATCAAAACTTGGGAGACTAAAAATATCATCTTCATTAAATGTAGCATCCCCAAGCTTGGTAAAAACATTAATTGCAGAAAATATATTCTCAAAAACATCATCTTCATCAAACATAGAATCCCCAAGCTTGGGCCTTTTCATATCATAAGCATAATCACTCTCATCATTAATAGTATGGATAGCACCAATAGTATAGCAATTATCATATTCTTCCAAGCAAGTGCCAACAAGATTTTCAAGATCATAAGAAGTATCATTATCTTCCACAATTATATTTTTATGAGGCACAATAGTAATAGGAGCAGCACTATTTGCGGGAGATATCTTTTTACCTCTCTTCCTTTTTCTTTTCTTCTTCTTCACCACATCATGTGTGGGTTCAATCCTCTTTTTGGAGCTCCTTATTAATGAGATTGGTTGAATAGGAGGCTCCTCCTCATTACCTGATTCATCATAATAAATAATAGGAGTATATTGGGAAGTCTCTTCCCTTTCATTAGTATTCTCTTCATCTTCTATTTGTTTTCTTTTCTTTATGTAATTGGCAATATAAGGGTTTTCAATACAATTCACCGCACAATACATATAAATTTCCTCTAGATCAAATCCAAGAAGTTTGTAACGGGCAAATTCTAGAAGATAATTAGTTATACGTTTCATTTCTTCGTAACTCATAAGCAAACTAAGTTCATTATGATGTGCAAGGGAAATCAAGTCATCACAATTTTTGGACACGATACGATCATGAAACAATTTGCATTGGGTATTGAAATGATCATGTTCATTACAAAGCTCACAAGTATGGCCAATATAATTTAAATTTTCAGCACAATCATCTAGCCTTTCTTGCAACAATTTAGTTTCCAAGTACTTATGCTTCTTGCAATATCTATCTTCCCTATTTGGTGTGTACTTACAAACCCAATGTACTCCACAAAAATTGACATGTTTATAAGAGACATTTTCATCATAACTAGTGCAATCATTATTAGTATCATGGATATTCAAAGAATTTGTACTAACAACATTGCAATCATGCTCATCATTCAAATATTTAGTGCCAAACATTTTATAGATTTATTCTTCTAGCACTTGAGCACAATTATCCTTTCCATCATACTCACGAAAGATATTAAAAAGGTGAAGCGTATGAGACAAACTCAATTCCATTTTTTATAGTTTTCTTTTATAAACTAAACTAGTGATAAAACAAGAAACTAAATGACTCGATTGCAAGATCTAAAGATATACCTTCAAGTGCTAACCTCCCCGGCAACGGCGCCAGAAAAGAGCTTGATGTCTACAACACAACCTTCTTCTTGTAGACGTTGTTGGGCCTCCAAGTGCAGAGGTTTGTAGGAGAGTAGCAAATTTCCCTCAAGTGAATGACCTAAGGTTTATCAATCCGTAGGATGCGTAGGATGAAGATGGTCTCTCTCAAGCAACCCTGCAACCAAATAACAAAGAGTCTCTTGTGTCCCCAACACACCCAGTACCAATGTTGGGGATATCGCTTATCGACAACTTATTGCTCGACCCAAGATAAGGGGTAAATCGGCCAGTTTATCGGCATATCGACCGATTTATCGCCATATCGGCTAATTTATCGCCCGATTTATCTTATCGGTTAGACAACGATAAGCAATAAATCGGCCGATTTATCAGAATATATCTTAAACAGTGCCCAATACAATGGTAAATTGTATAGGTGCACTAGTTCGGCGAAGAGATGGTGATACAAGTGGTATATGGATAGTAGATATGGGTATTTGTAATATGAAAATATAAAAACAGCAAGGTAGCAAGTGATAAAAGTGAGCATAAACGGTATTGCAATGATAGGAAACAAGGCCTAGGGTTCATACTTTCACTAGTGTAAGTTCCCTCAACAATGATAGCATAATTGGATCACATAACTATCCCTCAACATGCAACAAAGAGTCACTCAGAAGTCACTAATAGCGGAGAACAAACGAAGAGATTATGGTAGCGTACGAAACCACCTCAAAGTTATTCTTTCCAATCAATCCGTTGGGCTATTCCTATAAGTGTCACAAACCGCCCTAGAGTTCGTACTGGAATAACACCTTAAGACACAAATCAACCAAAACCCTAATGTCACCTAGATACTCAAACGTCACCTCAAGAATCCGTGGGTATGATTATACGATATGCATCACACAATCCCAGATTCATCTATTCAACCAACACATAGAACCTCAAAGAGTGCCCCAAAGTTTCTACCGGAGAATCATGATGAAAACGTGTGTCAACCCCTATGCATAGGTTCATGGGCGGAACCCGCAAGTTGATCACCAAAACATACATCAAGTGAATCACGTGGTATCCCATTGTCACCACAGATACGCACGACAAGACATACATCAAGTGTTCTCAAATCTTTAAAGACTCAATCCGATAAGATTACTTCAAAGGGGAAACTCAATCCATTACAAGAGAGTAGAGGGGCAGGAGAAACATAAGATCCAACTATAATAGCAAAGTTCGCGATACATCAAGATCGTATCATCTCAAGAACGAGAGAGAGAGAGAGAGAGAGAGAGAGAGATCAAACACATAGCTACTGGTACATACCCTCAGCCCCGAGGGAGAACTACTCCCTCCTCGTCACGGAGAGCACCGGGATGATGAAGATGGCCACCGGAGAGGGATTGCCCCCTCCGGCAGGGTGCCGGAACGGGTCTAGATTGGTTTTCGGTGGCTACGGAGGCTTCTGGTGGCGGAACTCCCGATCTATTGTGCTCCTCGATATTTTTAGGGTACGTGGGTATATATGGGTGAAAGAGATACATCAGGGGAGCCACGAGGGGCCCACGAGGGTGGAGGGCGCGCCCTAGGAGGTGGGCGCGACCCCCTGCCTCGTGGCTCCCTCGTTCCTTTCCTGACGTGCACTCCAAGTTTTTCCGGTAGCTTTCCTTCCAAAAAGAACTTCTCCATTTGGTTTCATTCCGTTTCGACTCCGTTTGATATTCCTCTTCTTCGAAACACTGAAATAGGCAAAAAAACAGCAATTCTGGGCTGGGCCTCCGGTTAATAGGTTAGTCCCAAAAATGATATAAAATTGTATAATAAAGCCCATAAACATCCAAAACAATAGATAATATAGCATGGAGCAATCAAAAATTATAGATACGTTGGAGACGTATCACATATTATTTGGTTTGGTACTGTTCTGCCCTAAACCATATTTTAGAGTTGTTAAACATGCAAAGTAATGCCACCATGTTAAACTAGGCATTTTTCTGCCCCATTTACATATAAAGTTTGTTAGGTTTGGAGCTATGGTTATTTAGTTATGAAATAAAGCATTTTAACATGTTATTAGAGCAAATTTAATCAAACAACATTTTACACATTTTAAACATGCATGAAAGTTGGATATTATGAATCTAGACACAATTCTAAGCATTTTTCATATATAAAGTTTTTACATAAGATGCATAGTTTGTGAGATATGATGTGCATGAACAACCGGGTTTTTTTGTAAAACTGTTAGACTCTGGAAAAAAGATAAAATCGCCATGGGGAAAAACGTCATGGACCGAAACTAGTGGCCCAACAGTGAAAGAAAATAACACAGGAGGCGTTGGAGTTGGCCTCGCCATGGGCCGAGTAATGCTAGACACACGAGCTCTTACGGGGGTTTTACGGGGTGGTTAGGATTTGATTGGTTGAGGTTTAATTAAGTGAGACGGGCCCCATCAATGAAAATCAGGGGGGCCAATTAAAGAAGAGAACGCACATGTGTCCGTGAAAGTCCGTCGCTGATTGCCCGTGAATCTAGTATTATCGCCATGGGCCATGGCCCGGATCTGGTGGGCTGGATGGCTGAAGGGGCGCCGCTGGGCCTTGCGCGAGATGTGGCCCAGGCGTGGACACGGTCAACCAGTAAGGAGCGGGACGAGGCGCTGGATGAGCGAGGCGACTGGTTAATGCGGGAGGAGCAGAGGTGGCCATGGCGCTGCAGAGGCATTCTCCATGGAGGCAGGGGATGGCCGGAGGTCGGGGACGGACCCAGAACGAGACGGAGGCGGCGGTTCCGAGGCGGAGGTCGCCGGATCTAGACGAAGACGGCAGCAGGACAATACCGCAAGGTAGAGGGGCCGCCGGGTCCGGCGAGGCGAAGGAAGCCGTCGGTGAGCTTGGTTCCCGCGGCCATGGTGGGTCGTGGAACTTGGCGAGGCGGAGGGAGGCGGACGATGCAGATCCGATGGGGACAGGCTGGAGCTAGCCGGATTTGGGGACGCGCTTGCTCCGGCGAGGTTGCTGCTTCTCCTGTGGTCGCATCAGAGAGAGAGAGCTTGAGGGAAGAGAACGGGGAAGGGAGCAGGGGAGGAGCGGCGATAGGGAGTCCTGGCCTGGTGCACCGGTGGCCTGGAGCAGTGGCCAAAGATGCGGAATCTGCTGCTGCTTGCGGGGGTGCTCCGGGAAGGAGCTTGAGGATGGGCGAGGCCATGAGGAGGAGGTCGGGAACGAGCCTCCTGCTCGATCTGGAGGCGGGCACGAGGATGGTTCGAAGTTAGGAGGTGGAGGCTGCTGGTTCGATTGAGTCGATGGTTGGCCCGGCGATGAAGACGAGGTGGAGCGGGGGTTGCTGCGGGAGGAGATCCCGAGGAAGATCATGAGCGGCGGCGGCGGGAGGGACAAACCTCCTAGTTTTTAGGGTTAGACTAGATTAGGTGAGGTTGGACTATAAATAGAGAAAGAAGGGAGATTTTGATCACCCGATCGAAATTAGACGGCTGATAAAAACATAAAGGTTAGGAAGTCCAATAAGAAAAACGGTGATGTTTTGTAGATGTTTGGGGATGAACCGGACACAATGGTGACGACTGCCCGGGTCGAGTCCGGGGAAGTTTCGGACGCGCGCGTGAGGGGTCGGTGCACTGTGCAAAGAGGAGTTTTTGGACCATGCGATCGCATCGAACGGCTCCGGACGCGAAGAGGGGTAGGTGGATGGTCTAGGTGGGCTGTGGCAAGGCTGAGAGGAGAGAAGATAGAGAGAGGGCCCGACAACAGTTTTCGGAGACCGAAAACGTCCGACGTTTTAACCAACTATAATGCCGCTATTTTAACGGTTGGGCTATCAAACAGAATCTTAATGCGATGAAACTTGGCAGGAGACCTACTAACAACATAACAACACCGCTTGCCAACTTTCAACCCATTCCAAGAACATTTTCCGGCCACTTATAAAATACTATTTCGGACATGTTGCGGGCACGTGCAAGTGACTGGGCTCAGAACGAACAACGGAAAGAGCTGGGAGACCTAGACGAATGCAAGTTTTTAAAACATGATGATGCAATGCACATGATGACATGGCAAGATGCGACACGCAAGCAAATGACAAGGCAACAACAATGAATAACTGGAAGACACCTAGCGCATCGGTCTCGGGCGTCACATCAACATTGAGCATCTACATCTTCAACACCTACATGAAGTCATCATCGACAAAACCCAAGGTTAGTTGATCCCTCTTAGGGGGGATATCACATCTAGGGGGAGCTTTACTCTAATCAATTGAGTTAGAGCAACTCTAATGGTGTTAACACAACAATGCTTTATGTAAAAGTGGCATCCCCACTTGTGCTTAAACGATGAGCATGACCTATGATCAAATGTTCTCATTTGATTCCTAAGTCAATATACTCATATATAGATGACCTAGTCATCGCCAATTGCTTCATAGATGCTAGAGTGTTTGTGCATGCCTTGTCACATATTTCTTTTGCCATCTTATTGTGTGAGCATGTTGGTTGCATACTTTACCCATTCGAGGACATCCATTTGTTGCTTTGATTGTTTGGACTTTTCTCTTTTGCCAAATGGATGGACAAGAATGCCTAAGAACTCCCTCTAGCTATCTATGCTTTTCTCGTCTCAAACTCTATTCATGCTACATCACAAAGTTTGACCAAGTCAGATTCGAACCACTCTGTGTGAGGAGCACTCGGAGTTCCCGACTTGTCATAGACTTAAACTTCCAAAAACCTCTTTGTGCATTTCGGTC
This sequence comes from Triticum monococcum, assembly GCA_034509565.1. Taxonomy (NCBI): domain Eukaryota; kingdom Viridiplantae; phylum Streptophyta; class Magnoliopsida; order Poales; family Poaceae; genus Triticum; species Triticum monococcum. Next base: position 415,622,704 of record CM067844.1, read on the forward strand.
TGACCGATTCATCCTTTTTGGCCCTACGGAGATCACTTAGTTGATCTAGGTTTTCAATCTCAGTGCAACCGATTAGAACCTTTCGGTCACATTGAGTTGCAGTAACTGCCTGCAGTTTTGCATCTCGGTGCCACCGAGTTGTTCCACTCAGTCACACCGACAGGGTCAGGTTATATATATCGACGGGCCAAATTTTGGAAATTTTTCCGAAACCTCTTCGCCCGCGCATAACCTACTCTGCCTCTTCGGGTCTCCGGATCATCCTCTCATCACCAGCGACCTCCCGCCGCTGGTCTCCGCCGCCATCAACGGCAATCTGCCTCGCTGTTGCCACCGTAGCAAGTTCGCCGCCGAACTAGGGTACGAACTTGATCTTTGTGCTAATCCTTAACTCTGATTCTTAGCACATTGCTTTGCCATGATTCTTGCCACGAATGAAATCATCCTATCCAGCGAAAACGTCCCATGGATTAGTTTTGATTTGAAAATTTAGGGTTAGGGCTCCACCGAATTCATCTCGGGTCGACCGAGTTGTAGAAATTGGTCTCACTGATTGGGCTTAGGCCATTGCACATGCGTTTTTGGTCTGACCGAAAATTGCAAATCGGTGTGACCGAGTTCAATTCTCTGTGAAACCCTAGTAGTCTTGGTGCCACCGAACTGTGACTCGGTCTGACCGAGTTCACTAGTTTAGGTTCCAAAACTGCTTCGGTATCACCGAGTTTACAAATCGGTAGATCCGAAATGCTTTCTGTGAAGAACTAAAACTAAGTTTTTGAGTCAATCGTTTTGCAAAACTCCTATACTTTGTGATGCTCATCTACTCTACCTCATCTATAATCTATTCACAAGGTTTGCTGACAGTTTGCCTACAAGATGTCTGATCAAAGTGACAGCCAGAACAAGTCTGAACAGCAGGTGCAGATGAGTGAGGGCACTAGTCCCTCCAGTTCTTCCGATGATGGCACCAGGAGCACACCAAGTAACTTGCCAAAGGCAGCTACCAGGACGAGGAAGAAGAGAACTTCTGATTCAGAGGATGAAGATTATGTGGCTGTTGAGGATGAGGCCACTTCAAAGAAAAAGGTGCTGAAAAAGGAGTATGGCTCAGCTGCTACAGTCAAGCCAGGGATGCATAAGGTACCAGCAAAGAGAGTCCCCATGTCTAAGGCCAGAGCATCCACTGAAGGAAATATGCCCTAGAGGCAATAATAAAGTTATTATTTATTTCCTTATATCATGATAAATGTTTACTATTCATGCTAGAATTGTATTAACCGGAAACATAATACATGTGTGAATACATAGACCAACAGAGTGTCACTAGTATGCCTCTACTTGACTAGCTCGTTAATCAAAGATGGTTATGTTTCCTAACCATGAACAAGGAGTTGTTATTTGATTAACGAGGTCACATCATTAGTAGAATGATCTGATTGACATGACCCATTCCATTAGCTTAGCACCCGATCGTTTAGTATGTTGCTATTGCTTTCTTCATGACTTATACATGTTCCTATAACTATGAGATTATGCAACTCCCGTTTACCAGAGGAACACTTTGGGTACTACCAAACGTCACAACGTAACTGGGTGATTATAAAGGAGTACTACAGGTGTCTCCAATGGTAGATGTTGGGTTGGCGTATTTCGAGATTAGGGTTTGTCACTCCGATTGTCGGAGAGGTATCTCTGGGCCCTCTCGGTAATGCACATCACATAAGCCTTGCAAGCACTGCAACTAATAAGTTAGTTGTGAGATGATGTATTACGGAACGAGTAAAGAGACTTGCCGGTAACGAGATTGAACTAGGTATTGGATACCGACGATCGAATCTCGGGCAAGTAACATACCGATGACAAAGGGAACAACGTATGTTGTTATGCGGTCTGACCGATAAAGATCTTCGTAGAATATGTAGGAGCCAATATGGGCATCCAGGTCCCGCTATTGGTTATTGACCGGAGACGTGTCTCGGTCATGTCTACATTGTTCTCGAACCGTAGGGTCCGCACGCTTAACGTTACAATGCAGTTATTATGAGTTTATGCATTTTGATGTACCGAAGGTTGTTCGGAGTCCCGGATGAGATCACGGACATGACGAGGAGTCTCGAAATGGTCGAGACGTAAAGATTGATATATTGGAAGCCTATGTTTGGACATCAGAAGTGTTCCGGGTGAAATCGGGATTTTACCGGAATACCGGGAGGGTTACCGGAACCCCCCGGGAGACTAATGGGCCTATTGGGCCTTAGTGGAAAAGAGAAAAGGGAAGCCCACTAGCTGGCCGGCGCCCCCCAAGTCCTATTAGGAATAGGATAAGGGGCCGGCCCCCCTTCTCTCTCTTTTCCCCCCGGGAGTCCTAATTGGATTAGGATTGGGGGGAGGAGTCCTACTCCCGGTGGGAGTAGGACTCCCCTGCGCCTCCCCTCCCTTGGCCGGCCGGCCCCCCTCCTCCAACCTTTATATACGGGGGCAGGGGGCACCCCAAGACACACAACTTGATCCTTGAGATCGCTCCTTAGCCGTGTGCGGTGCCCCCTGCCACCAAATTCCACCTCGATCGTACCGTTGCAGTGCTTAGGCGAAGCCCTGCGTCGGTAGTACATCAAGATCGTCATCACACCGTCGTGCTGACGGAACTCTTCCTCGACGCTTTGCTGGATCGGAGCCCGGGGATCGTCATCGAGCTGAACGTGTGCTAAGAACTCGGAGGTGCCGGAGTAACGGTGCTTGGATCGGTCGGATCGGGAAGAAGACATACGACTACTTCCTCTATGTTGTGTGATCGCTTTCGCAGTCGGTCTGCATTGGTACGTAGACAACACTCTCCCCTCTCGTTGCTGTGCATCACCATGATCTTGCGTGTGCGTAGGAAATTTTTTGAAATTACTGCGTTCCCCAACAGTGGCATCCGAGCCTAGGTTTTATGGTTTGATGTTATATGCACGAGTAGAACACAAGTGAGTTGTGGGCGATACAAGTCATACTGCCTACCAGCATGTCATACTTTGGTTCGGCGGTATTGTTGGTTGAGACGATCCGGACCAACCTTACGCGTACTCTTACGCGAGACCGGTTCCCTCGACGTGCTTTGCACATAGATGGCTTGCGGAAGACTGTCTCTCCAACTTTAGTTGAACCAAGTGTGACTACGCCCGGTCCTTGAGAAGGTTAAAACGGAGTCTATTTGACGAACTATCGTTGTGGTTTTGATGCGTAGGTGAGATGAGTTCTTACTTAAGCCCGTAGCAGCCATGTAAAACTTGCAACAACAAAGTAGAGGACGTCTAACTTGTTTTTGCAGGGTATGTTGTGATGTGATATGGTCAAGGCATGATGCTGATTGTATGAGATGATCATGTTTTGTAACTAAGTTATCGGCAACTGGCAGGAGCCATATGGTTGTCGCTTTATTGTATGCAATGCAATCGCGATGTAATGCTTTACTAGATTACTAAACGGTAGTAATAGTCATGGAAGCATAAGATTGGCGAGACGACAACGATGCTACGATAGAGATCAAGGTGTCGCGCCGGTGACGATGGTGATCATGACGGTGCTTCGGAGATGGAGATCACAAGCACAAGATGATGATGGCCATATCATATCACTTATATTGATTGCATGTGATGTTTATCCTTTTATGCATCTTATCTTGCTTTGATTGAAGGTAGCATTATAAGATGATCTCTCACTAAATTATCAAGAAGTGTTCTCCCTGAGTATGCACCGTTGCCAAAGTTCGTCGTGCCCAGACACCACGTGATGATCGGGTGTGATAAGCTCTACGTCCATCTACAACGGGTGCAAGCCAGTTTTGCACACGCAGAATACTCAGGTTAAACTTGACGAGCCTAGCATATGCAGATATGGCCTCGGAACACAGAGACCGAAAGGTCGAGCGTGAATCATATAGTAGATATGATCAACATGACGATGTTCACCATTGAAAACTACTCCATCTCACGTGATGATCGGTTATGGTTTAGTTGATTTGGATCACGTGATCACTTAGCGGATTAGAGGGATGTCTATCTAAGTGGGAGTTCTTAAGTAATATGATTAAATTGAACTTAAATTTATCATGAACTTAGTCCTGGTAGTATTTTGCAAATTATGTTGTAGATCAATAGCTCGCGTTGTTGCTTCCCTGTGTTTATTTTGATATGTTCCTAGAGAAAATTGTGTTGAAAGATGTTAGTAGCAATGATGCGGATTGGATCCGTGATCTGAGGTTTATCCTCATTGCTGCACAGAAGAATTATGTCCTTGATGCACCGCTAGGTGACAGACCTATTGCAGGAGCAGATGCAGACGTTATGAACGTTTGGCTAGCTCAATATGATGACTACTTGATAGTTTAGTGCACCATGCTTAATGGCTTAGAATCGGGACTTCAAAGACGTTTTGAACGTCATGGACCATATGAGATGTTCCAGGAGTTGAAGTTAATATTTCAAGCAAATACCCGAGTTGAGAGATATGAAGTCTCCACCAAGTTCTATAGCTAAAAGATGGAGGAGAATCGCTCAACTAGTGAGCATGTGCTCAGATTGTCTGGGTACTACAATCGCTTGAATCAAGTGGGAGTTAATCTTCCAGATAAGATAGTGATTGACAGAATTCTCTAGTCACCATCACCAAGTTAGTAGAACTTCGTGATGAACTATAATATGCAAGGGATGACAAAAGTAATTCCTAAGCTCTTCGTGATGCTGAAATCAACGAAGGTAGAAATCAAGAAAAACATCAAGTGTTGATGGTTGACAAGACCACTAGTTTCAAGAAAAGGGCAAAGGGAAGAAGGGGAACTTCAAGAAGAACGGCAAGCAAGTTGCTGCTCAAGTGAAGAAGCCCAAGTCTGATCCTAAGCCTGAGACTAAGTGCTTCTACTGCAAAGGGACTGGTCACTAGAAGCGGAACTACCCCAAGTGATTGGCGGATAAGAAGGATGGCAAAGTAAACATAAGTATATTTGATATACATGTTATTGATGTGTACTTTACTAGTGTTTATAGCAAACCCTCAGTATTTGATACTAGTTCAGTTGCTAAGATTAGTAACTCGAAACGGGAGTTGCAGAATAAACAGAGACTAGTTAAGGGTGAAGTGACGATGTGTGTTGGAAGTGGTTCCAAGATTGATACGATCATCATCGCGTACTCCCCTATACTTTCGGGATTAGTGTTGAACTTAAATAAGTGTTATTTAGTTTTTGCGTTGAGCATGAATATGATTTGATCATGTTTATTGCAAAACGGTTATTCATTAAAGTAAGAGAATAAATTGTTGTTCTGTTTACATGAATAAAACCTTATAAGGTTCCACACCCAATGAAAATAGTTCGTTGGATCTCGATCATGGTGATACACATAATCATAATATTGAAACCAAAAGATGCAAAGTTAATAATGATAGTGCAACTTATTTGTAGCACTGCCGTTTAGGTCATAGTGGTGTAAAGCGCATGAAGAAACTCCATGCTGATGGGATTTTGGAATCACTTGATTATGAATCACTTGATGCTTGCGAACCGAGCCTTTTGGGCAAGATGACTAAAACGCCGTTCTTCTGAACAATGGAGCGAGCAACAGATTTGTTGGAAATCATACATACTGATGTATGTGGTCCGATGAATATTGAGGCTCGCGACAGATATCATTATTTTCTGATCTTCACAGATGATTTGAGCAGATATGAGTATATCTACTTGATGAAACATAAGTCTGAAACATTTGAAAAGTTCAAAGAATTTCAGAGTGAAGTGGAAAATCATCGTGACAAGAAAATAAAAGTTTCTACGATATGATCGCAGAGGTAAAATATTTGAGTTACGAGTTTGGTCTTCAATTGAAACAATGTGGAATAGTTTCACAAAATCATGCCATATGGAACACCACAGCATAATGGTGTGTCCTAACGTCATAACCGTACTTTATTGGATATAGTGCAATCTATGATGTATCTTACCGATCTACCACTATCGTTTTGGGGTTATGCATTAGAGACAGCTGCATTCACGTTAAATAGGGCACCATCTAAATCCGTTGAGACGACACCGTGTGAACGATGGTTTGGCAAGAAACCTAAGCTGTCGTTTCTTAAAGTTTGGGGTTGTGATGCTTATATGAAAAGGTTTCATCCTAGTAAGCTCAAACCCAAATCGTAGAAATATGTCTTCATAGGATACCCAAAGGAAACTGTTGGGTATACCTTCTATCACAGATCCAAAGGCAAGACATTCGTTGCTAAGAATGGATCATTTCTAGAGAAGGAGTTTCTCTCGAAAGAAGTGAGTGGGAGGAAAGTAGAACTTGACGAGGTAACTGTACCTGCTCCCTTATTGGAAAGTAGTACATCACAGAAAAATGTTTCTGTGACACCTACACCAGTTAGTGAGGAAGCTAATGATGATGATCATGAAACTTCAGAACAAGACACTACTGAACCTCGTAGATCAACTAGAGTAAGATCCGCGCCAGAGTGGTACGGTAATCCTGTTCTGGAAGTCATGCTACTAGATCATGATGATCCTACGAACTATGAAGAAGCGATGGTGAGCCCAGATTCCGCAAAGTGGCTTGAAGCCATGAAATCTGAGATATGATCCATGTATGAGAACAAAGTATGGACTTTAGTTGACTTGCCCGATGATCGGCAAGCCATAGAAAATAAATGGATCTTCAAGAGGAAGACGGACGCTGATAGTAGTGTTACTATCTACAAAGCTAGAATTGTCGCAAAAGGTTTTCGACAAGTTCAAGGTGTTGACTACGATGAGATTTTCTCACTCGTATCTATGCTTAAGTCTGTCCGAATCATGTTAGCAATTGCCGCATTTTATGAAATCTGGCAAATGGATAAACAAAACTGCATTCCTTAATGGATTTGCTAAAGAAGAGTTGTATACGATGCAACTAGAAGGTTTTGTCGATCCTAAAGGTGTTAACTAAATATGCAAGCTCCAGCGATCTATCTGTGGACTGGTGCAAACATCTCGGAGTTGGAATATACGCTTTGATGAGTTGATCAAAGCATATAGTTTTATACAGACTTGCGGTGAAGCCTGTATTTACGAGAAAGTGAGTGGGAGCACTACAGCATTTCTGATAAGTATATGTGAATGACATATTGTTGATCGGAAATAATGTAGAATTATTCTGTAAAGCATAAAAGGAGTGTTTGAAAGGAGTTTTTCAAAGAAAGACTTCGGTAAAGCTGCTTACATATTGAGCTTCAAGATCTATAGAGATAGATCAAGACGCTTGATAAGTTTTCAATAAGTACATACCTTGACAAGATTTTGAAGTAGTTCAAAATGGAACAGTCAAAGAAAAAGTTTCTTGCCTGTGTTACAAGGTGTGAAGTTGAGTAAAGACTCAAAGCCCGACCACGACAGAAGATAGAAAGAGAATGAAAGTCATTCCCTATGCCTTGGCCATAGGTTCTATAAAGTATGTCATGCTGTATGCCAGATCTATTGTATACCCTGCACTGATTTGGCAAGGGAGTACAATAGTGATCTAGGAGTAGATTACTGGACAGCGGTCAGAATTATCCTTAGTGAAATAAGGATATGTTTCTCGATTATGGACATGACCAAAAGGTTCGTCGTAAAGGGTTACGTCGATGCAAGTTTTTGACACTGATCCAGATGATTCTAAGTCTCAATCTGGATACATATTGAAAGTGGGAGCAATTAGCTAGAGTAACTCCGTGTAGAGCATTGTAGACATAGAACTTGCAAAATACTTACGGATCTGAATGTGACAGACCCGTTGACTAAAATTATCTCACAAGCAAAACATGATCACACCTTAGTACTGTTTGGGTGTTAATCACATAGATATGTGAACTAGATTACTGACTCTAGTAAACCCTTTGATTGTTGGTCACATGACGATGTGAACTATGGGTGTTAATCACATGGTGATGTGAACCATTGCTGCTGAATCACATGGCGATGTGAACTAGATTATTGACTCTAGTGCAAGTGGGAGACTGAAGGAAATATGCCCTAGAGGCAATAATAAAGTTATTATTTATTTCCTTATATCATGATAAATGTTTATTATTCATGCTAGAATTGTATTAACCGGAAACATAATACATGTGTGAATACATAGACCAACAGAGTGTCACTAGTATGCCTCTACTTGACTAGCTCGTTAATCAAAGATGGTTATGTTTCCTAACCATGAACAAGGAGTTGTTATTTGATTAACGAGGTCACATCATTAGTAGAATGATCTGATTGACATGACCCATTCCATTAGCTTAGCACCCGATCGTTTAGTATGTTGCTATTGCTTTCTTCATGACTTATACATGTTCCTATAACTATGAGATTATGCAACTCCCGTTTACCATAGGAACACTTTGGGTACTACCAAACGTCACAACGTAACTGGGTGATTATAAAGGAGTACTACAGGTGTCTCCAATGGTAGATGTTGGGTTGGTGTATTTCGAGATTAGGGTTTGTCACTCCGATTGTCGGAGAGGCATCTCTGGGCCCTCTCGGTAATGCACATCACATAAGCCTTGCAAGCACTGCAACTATTAAGTTAGTTGTGAGATGATGTATTACGGAACGAGTAAAGAGACTTGCCGGTAACGAGATTGAACTAGGTATTGGATACCGACGATCGAATCTCGGGCAAGTAACATACCGATGACAAAGGGAACAACGTATGTTGTTATGCAGTCTGACCGATAAAGATCTTCGTAGAATATGTAGGAGCCAATATGGGCATCCAGGTCCCGCTATTGGTTATTGACCGGAGACGTGTCTCGGTCATGTCTACATTGTTCTCTAACCGTAGGGTCCGCACGCTTAACGTTACAATGACAGTTATTATGACTTTATGCATTTTGATGTACCGAAGGTTGTTCGGAGTCCCGGATGAGATCACGGACATGACGAGGAGTCTCGAAATGGTCGAGACGTAAAGATTGATATATTGGAAGCCTATGTTTGGACATCAGAAGTGTTCCGGGTGAAATCGGGATTTTACCGGAATACCGGGAGGGTTACCGGAACCCCCCGGGAGACTAATGGGCCTATTGGGCCTTAGTGGAAAAGAGAAAAGGGAAGCCCACTAGCTGGCCAGCGCCCCCCCAAGTCCTATTAGGAATAGGATAAGGGGCCGGCCCCCCTTCTCTCTCTTTTCCCCCCGGGAGTCCTAATTGGATTAGGATTGGGGGGAGGAGTCCTACTCCCGGTGGGAGTAGGACTCCCCTGCGCCTCCCCTCCCTTGGCCGGCCGGCCCCCCTCCTCCAACCTTTATATACGGGGGCAGGGGGCACCCCAAGACACACAACTTGATCCTCGAGATCGCTCCTTAGCCGTGTGCGGTGCCCCCTGCCACCAAATTCCACCTCGATCGTACCGTTGCAGTGCTTAGGCGAAGCCCTGCGTCGGTAGTACATCAAGATCGTCATCACGCCGTCGTGCTGACGGAACTCTTCCTCGACGCTTTGCTGGATCGGAGCCCGGGGATCGTTATCGAGCTGAACGTGTGCTAAGAACTCGGAGGTGCCGGAGTAACGGTGCTTGGATCGGTCGGATCGGGAAGAAGACGTACGACTACTTCCTCTACGTTGTGTGATCGCTTCCGCAGTCGGTCTGCATTGGTACGTAGACAACACTCTCCCCTCTCGTTGCTGTGCATCACCATGATCTTGCGTGTGCGTAGGAAATTTTTTGAAATTACTGCGTTCCCCAACATCCACTACTGAAACCTCCAAGCCATCTGAAGAGGCAGTTGGAGAAGGAAAGAAAAGGAAGGAAAGGGTCAAGAAGACCACTGCCAGAGTGCTTGGCAGATCATCAATTATGAGAGATGATGATGAAGAGGAAGAGGATGCTGCACCAGCACCCAAGGCACAAAAGCTCATGGGAGATGCAATCAGATCAGGTGCTGCTCCATCTAAGCCTAAAGTTGCTCCCAAGGCTACTGCTCCAGCTCAGAAGCCCAAGAGAAGCACTAGAAACATTTCTGCTGAGGAAAAGAACAAGGCCCCGGTGCCTAAAGCTGCTGAAGAAGAAGATGACTCAGTTGTGTTGAGGAAGCTGAAACCCAAGATCCCTGACCACAATGATGCACATCTAGTTGCAGAAAACATGAAAATCAGGAAGGATGCAGGATCGAGACTATGGAGACAGTCTGATCCATATGCTGTCACGAGAAGAACTGTTGTGGACTACAGGTTTCACACTAAGGAACAGCAGGACTTCTATGAGACAGTGTTGCTTGACAAGAAGCCCATTGTATGTGACATTAAATGGGTGGATTGGGAATACATCCAGAAGAATGAAGATCACTATCCTAGAGTGTATGACAGCTTTAAGGCATGTGGAGTTGATGAATTCGTTGCACAAAAGCTCACCAAGTGGAATGATGAGCTGATCATGCAGTTCTACTCCACTGCCCATTTCTATCCATATGGGAAGATCGTTTGGGTGTCTGAGGGTACCAGGTACCAATCTTCTGTTGATGAATGGGCTCAGTTGATCAATGCCCCAAAAGAAAGTGAGGATGACTTGGATGTTTATGGTGAGAAGAAGAAAGACCACAACACAATGGCCAACATGTACAAAGAGATCCCAGATGCTACTTTGGATACACATAAGTTTGGATCTGTCCACTACCCATTGTCTGGTCTGCCTACCATAAACTGGATTCTAAGGCACACACTGCTACCCAAGTCAGGTGATCACAAGGTGATCAGAGGACATGCTATAAACTTGCTGCACATATTTGATGTCCCCCAGAAGTTCAAGGTCATGAGTTTGATTGTTGAGACAATCAAGAGGACTGTTGCTGACCAAAAGAGAAGTTGTGGGTATGCCCCACAAAGTCAGGAGCTCATCAACTCAAAGATGGGCACATGCACATATCTTTTGGATAAGGAGCACCTGCCCCATATACCCTGAATTTGAAGACAACACTGTGGTGATGGATGAAAATGAACCATCTTCAGCTCAAGCACATGAGAAGAGAGAGAAGGCAAGGGCAGAGAAAGCTGCAAGGATGCCAACTGCTGAAGAGGCATCTCAGGCCTTCTTGAAGACCAAGCAAGATCAGCTTGGATATCTGATTCAAGCTACACTGAGGATTGAGAAGGGCTTGGCCACCCTAACTCAGAACCAGGAGAGTTTGGAGAGGATTGTTGAGCAGAAGTTCTATGATTTGGATGTCAAGGTAACTGAGATCCAAACTGCAGTTGAGCAGCTACAGGAGGAAGCAGAGGAGAAGAAGGGCAAGTCTACCACTGATGCTTTCAAGCGAGTGCCACGCGGTCCAAGGTCTGTTGCAGTGCCTATGACAGATACTCAAGCTTCATTGTCAGCACCAGCAGCCACAGCTCCAGTGCCACCTCCAGCACCCACTCCATCAGCTCCAACTACTTCATCGGAAGCCTTTGTCCTTGGAGTTCTCTCTACACCACCTCCCAAAGATCAAGCCTGAGAGTCGTTTAGCACTAGCTTTTTTGGTTGAACTTCTTTATTGAGTGCTTGTGTGAGATACTTTATGTCCTTGTGAGATACTTGTTGATCATGTGGTTGATCATATGCTACCCTTAATGTTTGGTTGAATGATGATATCCTTTATATTCCTTACATGATCATTCACTTGCTTGGTGATGAGTGCATGCTTTTAATCTCTATCATTTTGAGCGCTCCACCAAGATGTATGTGACATGGAAGAGTAACCCATGATCCTAATCGATTGTGCATTTGCATTCAAAAGCAAATTTTAAATAATGCACAAATGTAGGGGGAGCTCTTTCTTATCACATACTTCTCAAAGCGACGATGTTTTTTCAATCTTATTTATCATTTGTCGAAGCTTTGATCTATATGTTGTCATCAATTACCAAAAAGGGGGAGATTGAAAGTGCAACTATCCCTGGTTGGTTTTGGTAATTCCTAACAACATATAATTCATTGTGCTAATGCTATTTCAAGATAAACATTTTAGTAAAGCTCAATGATTGGCATGGATGAGAAAAGTGGATCCCTCAAAATACTAAGGACAAAGGATTGGCTCAAGCTCAAAGCTCAGGACTCTACATCTTTTCATTTTAAGTGATCCAAGATCACATTGAGTCCATAGGAAAAGCCAATACTATTAAGAGGGGATGAGGTGTTGCCTAATGGCTTGCTTGCTCAAAGTGCTTAGTGATATGCTCCAAAACCCTCAACTACTTTCTCACATCCACATATGTCTCAAACCAAAAGTCAAACTCGACCCCACCGAAATTTTCTATCCGGCACCACCGAGTTCAGTTGACATAGCCACTGCGAGAAACCCTAGACTTTTCAGTCTCACCGATAGGGATCTCGGTCTCACCGAGATGGGATTGTAATCTCTCTGTTTCCCTTCATAACGTTCTGGTCAAACCGAGATGAGCGATCGGTCCCACCAAGATTGCAATGCAAACTCTCTGTTTCCCTTTTGTAATGTTTCGGTCCAACCGAGATGAGCGAATCGGTCCCACCGAGTTTGCCTGGCCAACTCTCTGTTAGTCCATTACCAAAATCGGTCTCACCGAGTTTGTGTAATCGGTCTCATCGAGATTACGTTATGCCCTAACCCTAACAAAATTGGTCCCACCGAGTTGACATGTTGGTCCCATGGAAAATCCTAACGTTCACATTTTGAACTAAATCGGTCTGACCGAGTTTCATGATTCGGTCCCACCGAGTTTGGTGATTTCTGTGTAATGGTTAGATTTTGTGTGGAGGCTATTTATACCCCTCCACCCACTCTTCATTCATGGAGAGAGCCATCAAAACATGCCTACACTTCCAACATACATTTTCTGAGAGAGAACCACCTACACTTGTGTTGAGGTCAAGATATTCCACTCCAACCACATAAATCTTGATCTCTAGCCTTCCCCAAGTTGCTTTCCACTCAAATCATCTTTCCACCAAATCCAAATCCTGTGAGAGAGAGTTGAGTGTTGGGGAGACTATCATTTGAAGTACAAGAGTAAGGAGTTCATAATCAACACACCATTTTTTACCTCTTGGAGAGTGGTGTCTCCTAGATTGGTTAGGTGTCACTTGGGAGCCTCCGTCAAGATTGTGGAGTTGAACCAAGGAGTTTGTAAGGGCAAGGAGATCGCCTACTTCGTGAAGATCTACCCAAGTGAGGCAAGTCCTTCGTGGGCGACGGCCATGGTGGGATAGACAAGGTTGCTTCTTCGTGGACCCTTCGTGGGTGGAGCCCTCCATGGACTCGTGCAACCGTTACCCTTCGTGGGTTGAAGTCTCCATCAACGTGGATGTATGATAGCACCACCTATCGGAACCATGCCAAAAATCTCCGTGTCTCCAATTGCGTTTGCACACTCCAAACTCCTCCCTTTACCTTCATATGCAATTTTTTTACTTTCCGCTGCTATACTCTTAGAATTGCATGTGTAGGTTGATTGCTTGACTTGTGCTAAGTTGCTAAAATCTGCCAAGAACTAAAATTGGGAAAAGGCTAGATTTTTATTTGGTCAAGTAGTCTAATCACACCCCCTCTAGACATACTTTCGATCCTACACAAGGAATAAAAATAAAATTGGGTTGCCTCCCAATAAGCGCTATCGTTTAACGCCCCTAGCTAGGCATGAAAGCAAGGATAGATCTAGGTATTGCCATCTTTGGTAGGCAATCCATAAGTGGCTCTCATAATAGATTCATATGGTAATTTAAATTTCTTTCTAGGGAAGTGTTCAATGCCTTTCCTTAACGGAAATTGGAATCTAATATTCCCTTCCTTCATATCAATAATTGCACCAATCGTTCTAAGTAAAGGTCTACCAAGAATAAAAGGACATGAAGGATTGCAATCTATGTCAAGAACAATGAAATCTACGGGCACATAGTTCCTATTTGCAACAATAAGAACATCATTAATTCTTCCCATAGGTTTCTTAATAGTGGAATCCGCAAGGTGCAAGTTTAAAGAACAATCATCAAAATCACGGAAACCTAGCAAATCACACAAAGTTTTTGGAATCGTGGAAACACTAGCACCCAAATCACACAAAGCATAGCACTCATGATCTTTAATTTTTAATTTTAATTGTAGGTTCCCACTCATCATACAGTTTTCTAGGGACAAAAACTTCCAACTCAAGTTTTTCTTCATAAGATTGCATCAAAGCATCAACGATATGTTTAGTAAAAGCTTTATTTTGACTATAAGCATGAGGAGAATTTAGCACGGATTGCAAAAAGGAAATACTATCTATCAAAGAGAAATTATCATAATTAAATTCCTTGAAATCCAAAATAGTGGGTTCATTGATCTCTAAAGTTTTGACCCCTTCAATACCACTTTTACCAATTTTTGCATCAAGATCTAAAAACTCTGAATTTTTGGAATGTCTTCTAGGTAAAGGTGGTTCATCTTCAGTCCCATCATTATCAAGATTCATATTGCAAAACAAAGATTTAATAGGAGACACATCAATAACTTTTAGATCTTCATCCTTATTATCATGAAAACTAGAAGAACACGCTTTCACAAAGCAATCTTTCTTAGCATGCATCCTAGCGGCTCTTTCTTTGCACTCATCAATGGAAATTCTCATGGCTTTGAGAGACTCATTGATATCATGCTTAGGTGGAATAGATCTAAGTTTCAAAGAATCGACATCAAGAGAAATTCTATCCACGTTCCTAGCCAATTCATCAACCTTAAGCATTTTTTCTTAAATCAAAGCATTGAAACTCTTTTGTGAAGTAATAAATTATTTAATACTAGACTCAAAATTAGAGGGCATCTTATTAAAATTTCCATAAGAATTGTTGTAGTAATTACCATAATTATTAGAGGAATTACTAAGAAACGGCCTAGAATTAAAATTACCTCTATACGCATTGTTACCAAAATTGTTCCTACCAACAAAATTCACATCCATAGATTCATTATTATTCTCAATCAAAGTAGACAAAGGAATATCATTAGGATCAGTAGGAGCACTCTTATTAGCAAACAATTTCGTAAGTTCATCCATCTTTCCACTCAAAAAATTAATCTCTTCAATTGCATGCACCTTTTTACTAGTAGATCTTTCAGTGTGCCAGTGAGAATGATTAACCATAATATTATCTAGGAGTTTGGTAGCTTCTCCTAAAGTGATTTTCATAAAAGTGCCTCCCGCGGCCGAATCTAAAAGATTTCTAGAAGCAAAATTCAATCCGGCATAAAAATTCTGTATAATCATCCATAAATTCAAACCATGTGTAGGGCAATTACGTATCATTAATTTCATCCTCTCCCAAGATTGTGCAACATGTTCATGATCAAGTTGCTTAAAATTCATAATATCGTTTCTAAGAGAGATGATCTTAGCGGGAGGAAAATACTTAGAGATAAAAGCATCTTTGCACTTATTCCATGAATCAATACTATTTTTAGGCAAAGACGAAAACCAAGCTTTAGCACGATCTCTAAGCGAAAACGGAAATAGTTTAAGTTTGACAATATCATTATCCACATCTTTCTTCTTTTGCATATCACACAAATCAACAAAGTTGTTAAGATGGGTAGCGGCATCTTCACTAGGAAGGCCGGCGAATTGATCTTTCATGACAAGATTCAACATAGCAGCATTAATTTCACAAGATTAAGCATCGGTAAGAGGAGCAATCAGAGTGCTAAGAAAATCATTATTGTTGGTATTGTCAAAGTCACACAATTTAGTATTATCTTGAGCCATCATGACAAGCAAGCAATCCAACACACAAGCAAACAAGAAGCGGGCAAAAAGGCAAATAGAAAAGGAGAAGGGGAACGGAAAAAGAGGGAAAATAAAACGGCAAGGGTGAAGTGGGGGAGAGGAAAACGAGAGGCAAATGGAAAATAATGTAATGCGAGGGATAAGAGTTTGTGATGGGTACTTGGTATGTATTTACTTGTGCATAGACTCCTAGGCAAAGGCGCCAGAAATGGCTTGTTGTCAGGAGTCAAATCTTGACTTGACTTGGAGCGAATCTCCCCGGCAACGGCGCCAGAAATCCTTCTTGCTACCTCTTGAGCACTGCATTGGTTTTCCCTTGAAGAGGAAAGGGTGATGCAGTAAAGTAGCGTAAGTATTTCCCTCAGTTTTTGAGAACCAAGGTATCAATCCAGTAGGAGATCACGCTCGAGTCCCACACACCTACACAAACAAATAAGAACCTCGCAACCAACACGATAAAGGGGTTGTCAATCCCTTCACGGTCACTTACAAGAGTGAGATCTGATAGATATGATAAGATAATATTTTTGGTATTTTTATGATAAAGATAAATAAAGATGCAAAGTAAAATAAATGGCAATAGAAATAGCTAAGTGTTGGAAGATTAATATGATGGAAGATAGACCCGGGGCCATAGGTTTCACTAGTGGCTTCTCTCAAGAGCATAAGTATTACAGTGGGTAAACGAATTACTGTCGAGCAATTGATAGAATTGAGCATAGTTATGAGAATATCTAGGTATGATCATGTATATAGGCATCATGTCCGTGACAAGTAGACTGAAACGATTCTGCATCTACTACTATTACTCCACACATCGACCGCTATCCAGCATGCATATAGAGTATTAAGTTCATAAGAATAGAGTAATGCTTTAAGTAAGATTGCATGATGTAGAGAGATAAACTCATGAAATATGATATAAACCCCATCTTTTTATCCTCGATGGCAACAATACAATACGTGTTGTTTCCCCTACTGTCACTAGGATCGAGCACCGCAAGATTGAACCCAAAGCTAAGCACTTCTCCCATTGCAAGAAAGATCAATCTAGTAGGCCAAACCAAACTGATAATTCGAGGAGATTTGCAAAGATAAACCAATCATACATAAAAGAATTCAGAGAAGCATCAAATATTGTTCATAGATAATCTGGATCATAAACCCACAATTCATCGGATCTCGACAAACACACCGTAAAAGAAGATTACATCGAATAGATCTCCAAGAAGATCGAGGAGAACTTTGTATTGAGATCCAAAGAGAGAGAAGAAGCCATCTAGCTAATAATATGGACCCGAAGGTCTGAAGTAAACTACTCACACATCACCGGAGAGGCCATGGAGTTGATGTAGAGGCCCTCCATGATCAATGCCCCTCCGGCGGAGCTCCAGAAAAGGCCCCAAGCTGGGATCTCTCGGGTACAGAAGGTTGCGGCGATGGAATTAGGTTTTCGTGGTGCTCCTGAATGTTTGGGGGGTACGTGGATATATATAGGAGGAAGAAGTACGTCGATGGAGCAACGAGGGGCCCACGAGGGTGGAGGGCGCGCCCCCTGCCTCGTGGCCTCCTCGATTGTTTCTTGACGCCCACTCCAAGTCTCCTGGATCACGTTTGTTGAGAAAATCATGTTCTCGAAGGTTTCGTTCCGTTTGGACTCCGTTTGATATTCCTTTTCGGCGAAACTCTAAAATAGGCGAAAAACAACATTTTGGGCTGGGCCTCCAATTAGTAGGTTAGTCCCAAAAATGATATAGAATTGTAAGATAAAGCCCATTAACATCCAGATTAGATAATATAATAGCATGGAGCAATCAAAAATTATAGATACATTGGAGACGTATCAAGAGGCAAGAAATGTCCACAGTTGTGTATGAAGAGCCTGTGTTATATGATCTCAGTGAGCCACCCATCTATGTTGTTGATCAAGAAAGAGTTGTCTTTGAAATTTAGAGTAGCAGCTGCAGTGCAGCTCATGGTACTGGTGTTTGCACACAAGAGAGCAAGAATGTAAAAGGAAAGCTGAAAGTTGTTTTGGAACTAGAAGAAGAAGAGGGATATGAGGGCAGTGGTGGTTCTGATTGTGAAGGTGAAGATGACAGTGATGGAAACCCTTTTTATATGGGTGATGCTGATGACATAGAGATGGATGAGGGAAAGAGGCAGAGAGTATGATGAAATAGAAGAGGAAGAATAAGATGATGAAGAATCTGAGGAGGAAGAAGTGTTGCATTATGAGGATGACACAAAGCTTGAGGAACTTTTTCAAATGGATGAAGATGACAAAGTTGTTTCAGAGGATGAAGAAACTGTAATTGTACATGAAGAGAAGAAGAAGAAGAAACAGAAGCTTCTAGTTAGGAGAGGGCCAACAACAAGATCACATTCTAGTGTAGTACAAGAGGAGGAGCCTGATTTCAAACCTTCATCTAATGAAGAAGAGAAAGGATTGTTAAAGGAGGCTGATGATGATGGTTTTGAGCCATTGTCATTTGTATTGCCAAAGAAAAGGAAGAGCAGGGAAAAGCAGAGGCCTCCTAGAAAATGGTACAATGATAAAATGGAGGCACCACATGAGCAATTATGTCTAAAGATGTGTTTCAAGGATCAACATCAATTCATAGAGGCTTTGTTGAACTTACACATCACTCTAGGCAGAAACTTCAAATATCACAGGAACTCGGATCAAAGGATAATTGTAGAATGCAACCAAAAACATTGCAACTTATTTATGGTGGCAGTAGTTATAAAAGGTGAAACTACTTTTGTAATTAAGAAGATGAGAATTGAGCACACTTGCCCTATTAGTATAGAGACAACAAGGGTAAGTGCCAAGTGGCTTGCCAACAAGTATGAGTCACTATTCAGATCTGATCTAACAACTGGCATTCAGACTTTGATTGATGCCTGCATGGATAAGTATGGTGTGGATGTGCCCAAGTCAATGGCATATAGGGCAAAGAACCTAGCTATTGATGCTGTGTTAGGAGACCACAAAAAGCAATACCCTAGATTGAAAGACTATGCTCAGACAATGATGGATACAAACCCTGGGAGTAGAGTAGTAGTCACTACTGTAACTCCAACACCCACTGAAAAAATCCCCCATCCAGGCCCAAGATTCCATGCCATGTTCTATTGCATCAATGGAGCAAGGGCGGGGTTTCTCAAGGGGTGCGGACCCTTCATTGGTTAGTTTTTTTCACCTTCTACATTAGTTACGTATTGTTTTATCTTTAAATGCATTTGAATGTTTTAGATACTGAATTTTCTTGCACATTCAGGTGTGGATGGGTGCTTCATCAAGTTAACTATTGGTGCTCAACTACTTGTTGCCACTGGTAGAGATGGCGACAACAATATATACCCACTAGCATTTTGTATTGTTGGGCAAGAGGACACACCTAGCTAGTGTTGGTTTCTACACCAACTAAAAATCTGCCTAGAAGGAGAAGTGGGACAGTTTGGTCCATATACAATAATGTCAGATAGACAAAAGGTATGTGCTTGCATCATCTCACCTTGTTCTTATATGGTTGTTTTGTGCTAGATAGCAGCTTAGCTAGTTTAACTGTGTGTCCCAAGGCCTACTAAATGTAGTGAATGCAGTCTTTCCTAAGTGCAACCAAAGGTTCTGCCTTAGGCATATATATGCAAACTTCCAAAGTGTTGGGTTTAGGGGGGAAGATCTGAAGAAGTATATGGATAATGCTGCCTATGCATATAGTGACCACAAATTTAACATTGCAATGAATGACCCGAGAACTGAATGTGAGGAAGCTTGGAAGTGGCTTAGTATTGTACCCAAGAAAACATGGGTAGGGCATGCATTTGACACAAACTGCAAGACTGACCTTGTAGTTAACAATTTGTCTGAGGTTTTCAACAAGTATGTACTAGATGTTAGGAAGAAACCAATTAGGACAATGTGTGATGGAATAAAGGATAAGCAGATGGTGAGGTGGCATAGGAATAGGGAGAGTGGAAAGAAAGCTAGATGGGAGATAACACCCCATTATAGTGAAAAGCTAGAGGTTGAGAAGGAGAGGGCCAAATTTTGCAAACCTATTCAAGATGGTGTGGACTTGTGGCAAGTTACAAGTGGGCAGCAAACCCATGATCTTAACTTGCAACTTCACACATGTGGTTGCAGAAAATGGGACCTCACTGGCATCCCATGTAACCATGCCATCTCGGCAATAAACAAGGGCAAAAGAAAACCAGAGGATTATGTCAGGAATTTCTTCAAGAAACAATTCTATGTGGCAGCTTATGAACCAATGATCTATCCAGTTCCTCGTGAGCATGATTGGACAAGGACCCTGGTCCAGACATTCACCCACCTGCATCTAAGTGAAGAGGGGAAGAAAGAAAGAGAAGAGGGTCAAGGGGAAGTTTGAAGTTCCCAAGCCAAATGACACATCAAGAATGGGGACTATAACATGTGGCAATTGTGGACTGCAAGGACATAGGTACACTAGCTGCATGAAACAGTTGAAGCCTGAGCTGGCTTTGAGGAAGAACAAACATGTGGTAAACCTCTTTTAAGTACTAACATGTTTTCCTTCTTATGCCATCCATTATTTTACTATTTGCTAACTCATTTCCATGTTTCTACAAGCCTCTTGCAAGGAATTCAAGTGCTGGTGCTGCTGCTCCTACACCAGGACCAAGAGCTTCTCATCCAGCTCCTTCAAAAGCACCAACTGCTGCAACAGGAGGTGCTGGGAGAGGTGCTCCAGCTACAGGTGCTAGGAGAGGTGCTGGGAGAGGTGGTGGGAGAGGGAGAGGTGCATTCTATGCCCCAAGGCAATCTGCTCCCTCAACATCTACTGCTCCCTCTACATCTACTGCTCCTCCACCTTCTGGTGGTAGAAATAGATGATGGAGAGCCTACTTCTATGCAGGTGGTAACCACTAAATGGCACATGTGCCATGTAATGTTCAAAACTAAATACTTTATGTGTGTTCTTGCATCCTATGGTACAATGTGATCTTGCTGGTGCTCTCAGTGTACTTTGCTACTGCTCTTATTGTACTCTGCTAGTGTACTTTAAGAATCAATGCCATATATGGCTTTTGTTCATGTGGATGGATGGATCTATTTATTAGTTAATGCCATTTCTGGAGCTGGCTTTTGTTCATGTCGATGGATGTGATCTTGCTATTTATTAGTTAATCAATGCATGGAATGGACTATGTTCATGTGGGTGGATGGTTCTCTTTATATCATTTTATGATTGATATGTTCATGACAATGGTGCATATTATTGGATAGAGTAACGATGTTGCTGGATACATTGTTGGATATGTTGTTAAGGTCTAGGCTAAAACATAAGCACTTTGGGTTTTGGTTGGCTCGGGGTCGACGAAACCACCTAATAGAATCAATTAGGGTTTTGGTGGCTCGGGGTCGACGAAAACACCTAAACGTATCAATTAGGGTTTTGGTGGCTCGATGTAACGCCCCGGACACACCCGCCGGTGGTCGTTACTCCTGACAGGATCTAGACTGGCCCCACAGATCAATACTAGTCTTTTCTGCGCACTTTGTCCTCACTCGTGCGCACCCGGGAGCAACTTCCCGGTCGGTCACCCATCCTGACACTACTCCAAGCTGAGCACGCTTAACTTTGGAGTTCTGTCCGAATGGGCTCCCGGAAAAGAAGGAATTCCTTATTGATATGAGTAGTCTATCATCCCTAATAAGCCAGGCTATCACATACACCCCCACTCAGAGGAACCGACGTCCTCGTGGGCCACAGGAACGTTCCCTCTTGGCACAAACGTCTGAGCTTCCAGTCCGGTACATGTGCCATGCCGGGTGCCACGACGGGTCACAAACGTCATGAACAACATGACCACGCACCTGTCCGCAACCATCCGTGTAACCGCGAGGGTCGGCTCTGATACCAACTTGTAACGCCCTCGATGCGGCTATATCTCCCACGTGTCGAGGCACGACTTAGAGGCATAGCCGCATTGAAAGCACTGTCGCAAGTCAGGAAATCATCACACATCCCATGTACATAAATAATATAAAGAGGAAGAACATAGTTGGCTTACACTCGCCACGTCACATCAAAGTACATAAATAACATCCATCATACAAATCACTCATGGCCCGACTACGGCACCAAAATAGAAAGACCCCCAACATGCGACAAGGCCCTGAATCTACCCCCGATTGGGCACCACTACTGATCATCAGGAAAAGACACATAGTAACGCTGAGAGTCCTCGTCGTACTCCCACTTGAGCTGGAGCACGCCATCTGGAGCTGTATCATCTATCCCTGCATCTGGTGTAATAGTAATCTGTGAGCCACAGGGACTCAGCAATCTCGCACCCTCGCGATCAAGACTATTTAAGCTTAATAGGTAGGAAAGGGGTAATGTATAAGTGGAGCTGCAGCAAGCGACTAGCATATATGGTGGCTAACTTATTCGCAAAAGAGAGGGAGAAGAGAAGGCAAAGCACGAGTGAGAAACTAGAGAGCAACCTGCGCAAACATAACTCCAACACTGCGTCCACTTCCCGGACTCCGCCGAGAAGAGGCCATCACGGCAACACACTCGGTTGATTCATTTTAATTAATTAAGGTTCAAGTTATCTACAACCGGACATTAACAAATTCCCATATACCCATAACCGCGGGCACGGCTTTCGAAAGATCAATCCCTGCAGGGGGGTCCCAACTTAGCCCATGACAAGCTCTCACGGTCAACGAAGGAATAGACCTCCACCCAAGACACACCGATCAGACTCGGTATCTCGGTACAACAAGAGGATTCGACAGGTCAAAACAAGTCCAGCAACACCGCCCGAATGTGCCGACAAATCCCGATAGGAGCTGCACATATCTCGTTCTCAGGGCACACTCAGATGAGCCAGACGTCGGGTAGGCCAGCCCAGAGTTGCCCCTGGTAGCCCCGGACATCGCTCGGTGGGACCAACACTCAGAGGAGCACTGGCCCGGGGAGGTTAAAATAAGATGACCCTCGGGCTCCGGAAACCCAAGGGAAAAAGAGGCTAGGTGGAAAATGGTAAAACCAATGTTGGGCATTGCTGGAAAATCTTTAATCAAGGTGAACTATCAAGGGGTTCCCATTATAGCCCAACCGCGTAAGGGACGCAACAATCCGGGAACATAACACCGATATGACGGAAACTAGGGCGGCAAGAGTGGAACAAAACACTAGGCGAGAGGCCGAGCCTTCCACCCTTTACCAAGTATATAGATGAATTAAGATAACATAGCAATATAATGATATCCCAACAAGTAAATAAATGTTCCAACAAGGAACGGCTCCAATCTTCCCCTGCAACTAACAACGCTATAAGAAGGGCTGAGCAAAGCGGTAACATAGCGAATCAACGGTTTGCTAGGACAAAGGTGGGTTAGAGGCTCAATCATGGCAATTGGGAGGCTGACAAGCAAGTGGTAGGCATCGTAGCAATGGCATAGCAAAAGAGCGAGCAAACTAGCATAGCAAAGATAGTAGTGATTTCGAGGGTATGATCATCTTGCCTGCACAGTTGTCAGAGTTGACTGGATCCTCAAAAGCAAACTCAACGGGCTCCTCGTTAGCGAACTCGTCTCCCGTCTCTACCCAACAACACAAACAAGCAACAAGGATACAATCAACCACGTGCAAGGGCAACCGATAACATGCAAAGATGGTATGCTATGCGGGATGCGATGCGGGATGCAAAATGCAAGACGTGACAGGAAATGCATGAACCTGGCCTCAACTTGGATAACCAAGTGTGCCACTGGATAGAGGGGAAGAAATCCCCTGAAAACCATATAAAGATCATAGGAATCGGAGCTACGGTTTGGAAATGGCAAGCGTTTTACGAAACGAACCGATCTGCGATTTACAGCAAGTAGGCTTCTAAATGCAACGAAATGAACATGCTACAGCAACCAAACATGAAAAACAAAATACATGGCAGGGATGTACACAAGATGCTTAACAAATCACAAAGACTGAGCCATAGGCAAATTCATCCATTAAGGGGTTCAAACAAGCATGGCAAAACTGAATAAACAAAACAGATTTCAGACTTAGTGAAATTAACACTAGTCTGAAATTTCAGACCACGATGCTCTCTTCGGAGCAGCAAAACAACATGAAACATAACCTGAACATGGCAAGTAAGAGCATGGCATGGAGCTACTCAACAAGCTTAACAAAACACCCAAAGTGACCTGGGGCCAAAAGGGTTCACAAAATACTCTAGCGAGCACACGAACATAGATGAAACACAATCAGTTTTCGGACTTAGTGAAAACTGAGACATGCTGAAATTATAACTCACGGAGGCATGTAAATGAGCTCGTTGCACTCACCATGGTGCAAGTAATGGCAAGGCAAGCATATATCCATAAAGAAGGCACAAAATTCTAACTAGGCATGGCAAGAACAATGGCATAGCATGCACGAGTCACTAACAATGGCATCGGCAAAATCGCAAAAGAGTTCACGATCTGCCCAAATTAACAACAATGCAAAAGTTGAGCTCGATTGACTCAACCTAGGGTGCTCCAACATAGCAAGTAAAGACATGGATGGATAGAGCACAACATAAATATCAAAACTCCCTTACTGATCATCCTCAAAAGAGGCACGGGTCACTAGGAAACAAGCTGGACATATGGCATCATGAACTAAAATATCTCAGACTTGGTGAAAATCACTAAGTCCCTAAAAACAGATTACTCAGGTGCCCCTCTTTGCAAGCTTGCACAAGACACCACACACATCCTAAAAATGCATGGGTGGCACCTCTGGAAAGAAGACAAAATGCTTAACAATTCATCCCAAAGGGGCACAGGTATATCATGCACACAATAATCATGGCAAAAATGACAAAAGTCAATGATGAGCTAACGGATCTGCAATTTAACTCATGATGCCTCCTTCTAACAGCATTTTGGGCATCAACATGAACACAAATGCAAATGATGCAATGGAATGAAATGATGTACTCGTCGAGACGAAGATTTTGATATATCATATGTCCAAAACAGAGCTATGGTTGCAAAGTTATGAGCAGTCAAAGTAGGCATGAAAAACTAGGGTTTCGGGGATAAAAGTCAACCGCTCGAAAAACAGATCTGGATCCAGATCGGGACCCCGCGGGCACGGACTTCGAGGTCGCCGGACTTGGGCACTGTTCACGCCGGAGCTTCACCGGAGGCAGAGGAAGCTTGCCGGAGAGGAGGGGGACCGGGGCGTGGGGCGGAAGGAGACGGCCTTGGCGCGGCTCCCGAGGACGGCGGCGGCTTGGACAGGCGGCGCCGGCGGCGAGGGCGGCCGGGCGCGGGCGGCGTGGTGGCGGAGCCTCACGGCGGTGGCCGGCGGCGAGGGGCGGCGCGGAGGAGGCGGCGGGGCCGGCGAACGGCGACGGGGAGGAGAGAGGCCGCGGGCGGCGGCGGATCTGGCCCGGGAGGGCCCGCGGCGGGCTCGCCGGGCCGCGCGGTGGGACGGGCGGCGGCGCCACGTGGCGTTATGCCACTGGTGTGGGGCGGCGGCGCGACTTTGTCCGGCCGGGGACGGACGTGTCCGGCCGGCGCGAGGTGTTTTTTTTAAGTAGGGTTTGGACGGGGGAGAAGAAGAGATCCGAATGGAGGGGGTATTTATAGGCATAGAGGGAGCTAGGAGAGTCCAAATGAGGTGCGGTTTTCGCCCACGCGATCGTGATCGAACGACCGAGAAGATGGAGCAGAGTTAGGTGGGTTTTGGGCCAAATTGGAGGGGTGTTGGGCTGCAACACACACGAGGCCTTTTCGGTCCCTCGGTTAACCGTTGGAGCATCAAACGAAGTCCAAATGGTATGAAACTTGACAGGCGGTCTACCGATAGTAAACCAAGGCCGCATGGCAAGTCTCGGTCCAATCCGGAAATGTTTAATCCCCACACACGAAAGAAAGCTAGAAATGGCCACCGGAGGAGAACGAAGCGCCGGAATGCAAAACGGACAACGGGGAAAATGCTCGAATGCATGAGATGAACATGTATGCAAATGCAATGCACGTGATGACATGATATGAGATGCACGAAAATGAAACAACACACGGAGACAGAGACCCGAACCCGAGGAATAAATATAACTTAATGCCGGAAATGGCAAGAGTTGGAGTACAAATTGGAAAAGTCATATTTGCGGCTAATTGCTTGTTGATGTTTAAGGCTAACTTGGAGGGGCGACAATTATCAGAGATGCTATCCAATTATACTGCAATGCCTCAGGTTAGTGACTAAATTTATCCAAGTCAAGTATTTTTTCGGTGAGGGGTGCCCAAACAGTACGAGCACGTTGATCAAGGGTGTTCTTGATGTTCCAAAAGAATCTTTGGTTGAACGGTATCTCGAACTACCGTCGGATGTTGGGAGATCTAAGAATGGTTCCTTCAAATACATTAAGGATAGAATTTGGTTCAAAATCCAAGGGTTGGTGGAGAAGTGCATGGCTTCGACTAGTAAGGAAGTGTTGATCAAATCTGTAACCCAAGAAATTCCCACTTTTTCAATGTCTTGTTTCCTTCTTCCTCGTGGTCTTTGCCAACAGATTGACATGATGTTGCGAAAAATTTATTGGGGTAGTAAAAACGGGGAGAGGAAGACACCTTGGGTCTCTTGGGAAACAATGACAATGCCAAAATATCTTGGGGGTTTGGGATTCAGGGACACACAAATGTTTAATGTAGCAACGCTAGCAAAACAATCTTGGCGAATTTTGCAAGATCTGAGCTCCTTGAGTTCTAGAATATTGAAGGCGGCCTACTTTCCTGATGGCGAGCTGTTGGAGGCGGAGCTAGGAAATCAACCATCTCAAGTCTGGCGGGCTTTATGTGAGGGTACTTCCATCCTTAAGCAGGGGCTTGTCAGAAGAATTGGAAATGGAGAATATACAAACATTTGGAATCAAAACTGGATTCCGAGGGACAATTTGTTGCGTACATTACATCTGAGGTCTCAAGACCCACCAGAGCGTGTTGCTGATCTGATTAACCCTGCAGAACGAAGATGGGATTTGGAAGCTATGATGTAACACGTGCAGTCATCGATGTTGGAGTAGTACTTAATATACCTCTAAGCTCTTATAATTTTGAAGACTCTTGGGCTTAGCATTATGAACGGTCTGGGTATTTCACGGTACGATCAGCTTACTGTTTGATTATGGAAACTAAACAGAGAAGAGTGGATTGGCTGGAGCACCGATCAGGAGGTTCAGATTTGGAAAGTGCTAATCGGAATTGGAGGAGGTTGTGGAAACTAAAGGTGGCGGCGAAACTTAAAAATTTCGCATGGCGACTTGCCAAAAACTCCATCCCAACTGTCGCTTCACCATCACAGGAACATGTCTGAAATAGATGTTTGTCCGATTTGCAATGCGGAGGTGGATACTTGGAAGTGTGTGTTAGTAGAATGCAATATGGCAAAATGCGTCTGCTCGCTTGTGGATGAAGAACTTGTCGAGCATATGATTACATGCAGACATGGCGACGCTCGTTTGTGGATGATTGAGCTGTAGGAATTAATGGGGCAAGAAAAATTCGTGAGAACACTCGTAACGCTTTGGTCGATCTAGTGGGCAAGGTGTAAGACAATCCATGAAGAAGTTTTCCAATCTCCACTCACAAATTTTTCCTTCATTCAGAGATACATGTCCGATATCGGCCAGATTTCTATCATGAGGGCCCAGGTTCTACCGCAAGCTGACATAGGTGTTCGGCAATAAGTTTCTAATGTTGGTCGTAGATGGACTGCTCCAAGCCAGGGTTCGGTGAAAATCCATGTTGATGCATCAGTGGGCAGGCATGAAGGCAAGGGAGCCATTGTGGCTGTGTGTCGAAGAGAGCACGGAGAATACTTGGGATCTTCAGCAGTATGTTTTGCATATTTAACCGACCCCGAGATCCTTGAAGCGCTGGCGTGCAGTGAGGGTTTTTCTTTAGCAGCTGACTTAGCTTGCCGGCAGGTTGTATTATGGACGGATTATGCAGCTACTGTTGAGAATGTACAAGGAGATCATAAAGGAATGTCGGGAATGATTATAAAGGAAATCCAGAAGAAGATGCAAGGCTTTCAAGCGGTGCATATAGTCCATCATAAGCGTGAGTTCAATGTTGAAGCACATGTTTTGGACAAAGTTGCTATTCCTTTAGATCATGAAGGCACATCTGGTTATCTGTTAAGCCAGGTTTTATTTGTATGCCACAAAACATTTTGTTTGAATAAAGATGCTTCCACCCTAAAAAACGTATTTGTGTATACCAGGACCGTATTAGAGCATTTTTCACATCCGGGACTGTTGTGTTATGTGCTAGCAAGTTTATATACCAATTACCAAGTTACTTAACTTTCTGTCTGCTTTCCGTCCTAACTTTTGCGTAGTGTTTTACCTTAGGGCACCTTCAACAGCGACCCTCAAACTACCTGCATTCGTCCGAACCGAGTGATACAGAAGTGTTGTGTTATCCAATGCGAGCTTGTATCGGTCCGCGGGTGGTCCAGACGTACTTTCTCCCACAAATCGGAGACAAACATGGGGGGCTTTGCGGGCGTCGGAACGACACTCACGCCCGCTTCTGACCGCACTGGCCAACCCAAACCCCCTCTCTCGACCGCGCGCACTTCCCGCTTGAAACGGTCAACGCTGGTACAGAGTGTCAGGGCCTGCATTCATGCCCCACCAAAGGGGACGCGACCGCTCATTGACGCTAGCCGAGAGAGCGCCGCCCGCGCGGCTTCCCAGTGCATGCGACCACTCCGTGTTAAAATGACACGCCGTCCGTCTGTCTGTCGCCCACATTAATGACATGCAATTGCCGAGACGGCTACTCCGGCTCCACCTGTCTGTCGTCAGCCTCCTTGTCCGCGCCACCCTCGCCGGTGCATTGCACCATGAACATCGGCAAGGCACATTGCCCATTACATGGACAAGGTGCGGGAGGAGCAGTTCCGGGAGGCGCAGGTCGATGCCACCTACAACCACCAACTCCTCTAGGAGCACCTACATGCGTAGGAGCAGCTCGATGCCAGCATGGCGATCGCGCCGGTCGCGGACCCTGTGGAGTAGGCGGCGCAGCTTGCTACCTCTTGAGCACTGCGTTGGTTTTCCCTTAAAGAGGAAAGGGTGGTGCAGTAAAGTAGCATAAGTATTTCCCTCAGTTTTTGAGAACCAAGGTATCAATCCAGTAGGAGACCACACGCGAGTCACCTCGTACCTACACAAACAAATAAGAACCTCGCAACCAACGCGATACAGGGGTTGTCAATCCCTTCACGGCTACTTGCAAGAGTGAGATCTAATAGAGATGATAATAATAAGATAAATATTTTTGGTATTTTTATGACATAGATTGAAAATATAGCAAAATAAAGTAGATTGGAAACTTGTATGATGGAAAATAGACCCGGGGGCCATAGGTTTCACTAGTGGCTTCTCTTAAGATAGCACAAGTATTACGGTGGGTGAACAAATTACTGTCGAGCAATTGATAGAAAAGCAAATAATTATGAGAATATCTAGGCATGATCATGTATATAGGCATCACGTCTGAGACAAGTAGACCGACTCCTGCCTGCATCTACTACTATTACTCCACACATCGACCGCTATCCAGCATGCATCTAGAGTATTAAGTTCATAAGAACAGAGTAACGCCTTAAGCAAGATGACATGATGTAGAGGGATAAACTCATGCAATATGATGTAAACCCCATCTTTTTATCCTCGATGGAAACAATACAATACGTGTTGTTTCCCTTTCTGTCACTAGGATCGAGCACCGCAAGATTGAACCCAAAGCTAAGCACTTCTCCCATTGCAAGAAAGATCAATCTAGTAGGCCAAACCAAACTGATAATTCGAAGAGACTTGCAAAGATAAACCAATCATACATAAAAGAATTCAAAGAAGATTCAAATATTGTTCATAGATAAACTTGATCATAAACCCACAATTCATCGGATCTCAACAAACACACCGCAAAAAGAAGAGTTACATCGAATAGATCTCCAAGAGAATCAAGGAGAACTTTGTATTGAGATCCAAAGAGAGAGAAGAAGCCATCTAGCTACTAGCTATGGACCCGAAGGTCTGAAGTAAACTACTCACACATCATCGGAGGGGCCATGGAGTTGATGTAGAGGCCCTCCATGATCAATGCCCCCTCCGGCGGAGCTCCGAAAAAGGCCCCAAGATGGGATCTCTTGGGTACAGAAGGTTGCGGCGGTGGAATTAGGTTTTCGTGGAGCTCCTGGATGTTTGCAGGGTACATGGATATATAGGAAGAAGAAGTAGGTCGGTGGAGCAACAAGGGGCCCACGAGGGTGGAGGGCGCGCCCAGGGGGGTGGGCGCGCCCCCTGCCTCGTGGCCTCGTCAATTGATTCTTGACGTCCACTCCAAGTCTCCTGGATCACGTTTGTTCCAAAAATAACGCTCCCGAAGGTTTCATTCCGTTTGGACTCCGTTTGATATTTCTTTTCAGTGAAATTCTAAAATAGGCAAAAAACAGCAATTTGGGCTCGGCCTCCGGTTAATAGGTTAGTCCCAAAAATAACATAAAAGTGTAAAAATAAGCCCATTAACATCCAAAATAGATAATATAATAGCATGGAACAATCAAAAATTATAGATACGTTGGAGACGTATCAAGCATCCCCAAGCTTAATTCATGCTCGTCCTCGAGTAGGTAAATGATAAAAACAGAATTTTTGATGTGGAATGCTTCCTAACATATTTCTCAGTGTAATTTTTCTTTATTGTGGCATGAATGTTCAGATCCGAAAGATTCAAGATAAAAGTTTAATATTGACATAGAAATAATAATACTTCAAGTATACTAACTAAGCAATCATGTCTTCTCAAAATAACATGGCCAAAGAAAGTTATCCCTACAAAATCATATAGTCTGGCTATACTCTATCTTCATCACACAAAGTATTAAATCATGCACAACCCCGATGACAAGCCAAGCAATTGTTTCATACTTTTGATGTTCTCAAACTTTTTCAATCTTCATGCAATATATGAGCGTGAGCCATGGATATAGCATTATGGTGGAATAGAATGGTGGTTGTGGAGAAGACAAAAGGAAGGAGAAGATAGTCTCACATCAACTAGGCGTATCAACGGGCTATGGAGATGCCCATTAATAGACATCAATGTGAGTGAGTAGGGATTGCCATGCAACGGATGCACTAGAGCTATAAGTGTATGAAAGCTAAACAAAAGAAACTAAGTGGGTGTGCATCCAACTTGCTTGCTCACGAAGACCTAGGGAAATTTGAGGAGGCCCATCATTGGAATATGCAAGCCAAGTTCTATAATGTAAAATTCCCACTAGTTTATGAAAGTGACAACATAAGAGACTCTCTATCATGAAGATCATGGTGCTACTTTGAAGCACAAGTGTGGAAAAAGGATAGTAACATTGTCCCTTCTCTCTTTTTCTCTCATTACATTTTTTTAGTTGGGCCTTCTTCTTTTTTTTGGCCTCTTTTTTTCTCTTTTTTTTGTCCGGAGTCTCATCCCGACTTGTGGGGGAACCATAGTCTCCATCATCCTGTCCTCACTGGGACAATGCTCTAATAATGATGATCATCACACTTCTTTTTACTTACAACTCAAGAATTACAACTCAATACTTAGAACAAAATATGACTCTATGTGAATGCCTCCGGCAGTGTACTGGGATATGCAATGAATCAAGAGTGACATGTATGAAAAATTATGAACGGTGGCTTTGCCACAAATACGATGTCAACTACATGATCATGCAAAGCAATATGACAATGATGAAGTGTATCATAACAAACGGAATGGTGGAAAGTTGCATGGCAATATATCTCGGAATGGCTATGGAAATGCCATAATAGGTAGGTATGGTGGCTGTTTTGAGGAAGGTATATGGTGGGTTCATGGTACCGGCGAAAGTTGCGCGGTACTAGAGAGGCTGGCAATTGTGGAAGGGTGAGGGTGCGTATAATCCATGGACTCAACATTAGTCATAAATAACTCACATACCTATTGCAAAAATCTATTAGTTATCGAAACAAAGTACTACGCGCATGCTCCTAGGGGGATAGATTGGTAGGAAAAGACCATCGCTCATCCCTGACCGCCACTCATAAGGAAGGCAATCAATAAATAAATCATGCTCTGACTTCATCACATAACGGTTCACCATACGTGCATGCTACGGGAATCACAAACTTCAACACAAGTATTTCTCAAATTCACAACTACTCAACTAGCATGACTCTAATATCACCATCTCCATATCTCAAAACAATCATCAAGTATCAAACTTCTCTTAGTATTCAATGCACTTATATGAAAGTTTTTATTATGCCTAAAAGCAAATTGCCATGTTGTTCTAAAGGACTCTCAAGATAATATAAGTGAAGCATGAGAGATCAATTATTTCTATAAAAAAAACCACCTCCATGCTCTAAAAGATATAAGTGAAGCACTAGAGCAAAAACTATATAGCTCAAAAGATATAAGTGAAGCACATAGAGTATTCTAATAAATTCTAATTCATGTGTGTCTCTCTCAAAAGGTGTGTACAGAAAGGATGACTATGGTAAACTAAAAAGCAAAGACTCAAATCATACAAGATGCTCCAAGCAAAACACATATCATGTGGCGAATAAAAATATAGCTCCAAGTAAAGTTACCGATGAACAAAGACAAAAGAGGGGATGCCTTCTGGGGCATCCCCAAGGTTAGGCTTTTTGGTGTTCTTGTATTTTACCTTGGGGTGCCATGGGCATCTGCAAGCTTAGGCTCTTGCCACTCCTTGTTCCATCATCCGTCAAATCTTTACCCAAAACTTGAAAACTTCACAACACAAAACTTAACAAGAGAATCTCGTGAGCTCCGTTAGCGAAAGAAAACAAAACACCACTTCAAGGTACTGTAATGAACTCATTATTTATTTATATTGGTGTTAAACCTACTGTATTCCAACTTCTCTATGGTTTATAAACTCTTTTACTAGCCATAGATTCATTAAAATAAGCAAACAACACACGAAAAACAGAATCTGCCAAAAACAGAACAGTTTGTAGTAATATGTAACTAACGCAAATTTCTGGAACCCCAAAAATTCTAAAATAAATTTATGGACGTGAGGAATTTATATATTAATAATCTGCAAAAATAATTAGCTAAATAGCACTCTCCAATAAAAAATTGCAGCAATTCTTGTGAGCGCTAAAGTTTCTCTTTTTTACAGCAAGATCAAAAAGACCTTCCCCAAGTCTTCCCAACGGTTCTACTTGGCACAAACACTAATTAAACACAAAAAACACAACAAAAACAAAGGCTAGATAAATTTTTCATTACTAACAGGAGAAAAAAGCAATAAATAAATATAAAATTGGGTTGCTTCCCAATAAGCGCTATCGTTTAACGCCCTTAGCTAGGCATAAAAGCAAGGATAGATCTAGGTATTGTCATTTTTGGTAGGAAATTCTTCAATAAGACACCTATAAATTTTAGGAGTTTTTTCTTTTTATTAATTATCAAACTCCTAGGCACGAAATCAAGAAAATCATTTGTAGCAAAAGGTTCCTTAAGGATAGTGAGAAAATTGGGGTGAACACTTATGGATTTGAGGTCCGCATTTTCCTTACTAGAAGTTTCACACTTATTTATAGGAACATACATCAATTTGGCAATCTTAGCATTAGGAGGAGTGTTTTTCACGGAAGAAAAGGCAGACCCAAGGTTGGTAATAATATCCTCAATTTTATCAATTCTAGTGGAATCTTGATCTATCTTTTCATTAACCATAGGTCCCTTTTCTTTAAAAAATTTAAGAGCCACTCCTACCTTAGATCTGTATTGGGTAACTTGGTTGTGGATCTTCCTATCCAAATTTTCAATCAACTCTATGATAGCAACTTTATTTTCAATAATTTCAAGCCTTAGCTTCCTTAAGGAACCAAAAAAGGTGGTGGGCCAAACAAGTCTATCATGGCATTATAAGAATCAAAAGTATGGCTACCCTAGAAGTTTCCTCCCGTAATGGTATCAAGAATATATCTATTCCAAGGCGTGATGCCTACATAAAAATTGCAAAGAAGAACGGAAGTAGATTGCTTCCTAGTAGATCTATTTTGTGCATTGCAAATTCTGTACCAAGCATCTTTTAGATTTTCTCCCTCCCTTTGTTTAAAATTAAGAACTTCATTCTCGGGAGACAAGGGAGTAGATAAAGGACTAGCCGTAACGACGAGGCAAGCGAAAAAGAGGCGAACGGAAAAGAGAGGGCGAATAAAACGGCAAGGGTGAAGTGGGGGAGAGGAAAACGAGAGGCAAATGACAAATAATGTAATGCGAAGGATAAGAGTTGTGATGGGTACTTGGTATGTCTTGACTTGGCGTAGATCTCCCCGGGAACGGCGCCAGAAATCCTTCTTGCTACCTCTTGAGCACTGCGTTGGTTTTCCCTTGAAGAGGAAAGGGTGGTGCAGTAAAGCAGCGTAAGTATTTCCCTCAGTTTTTGAGAACCAAGGTATCAATCTAGTAGGAGACCACACACGAGTCACCTCGTACCTACACAAACAAATAAGAACCTCGCAACCAACGCGATAAAGGGGTTGTCAATCCCTTCGCGGCCACTTGCAAGAGTGAGATCTGATAGAGATGATAATAATAAGATAAATATTTTTGGTACTTTTATGATATAGATTGAAAGTAAAAGATAGCAAAATAAAGTAGATTGGAAACTTGTATGATGTAAAATAGACCCGGGGGCCATAGGTTTCACTAGTGGCTTCTCTCAAGATAGCATAAGTATTACGGTGGGTGAACAAATTACTGTCGAGCAATTGATAGAAAAGCGAATAATTATGAGAATATCTAGGCATGACCATGTATATAGGCATCACGTCCGAGACAAGTAGACCGACTCCTGCCTGCATCTACTACTATTACTCCACACATCGACCGCGATCCAGCATGCATCTAGAGTATTAAGTTCGTAAGAATAGAGTAATGCCTTAAGCAAGATGACATGATGTAGAGGGATAAACTCATGCAATATGATGTAAACCCCATCTTTTTATCCTCGATGGCAACAATACAATACGTGTTGTTTCCCTTTCTGTCACTAGGATCGAGCACCGCAAGATTGAACCCAAAGCTAAGCACTTCTCCCATTGCAAGAAAGATCAATCTAGTAGGCCAAACCAAACTGATAATTGGAAGAGACTTGCAAAGATAAACCAATCATACATAAAAGAATTCAGAGAAGATTCAAATATTGTTCATGGATAAACTTGATCATAAACCCACAATTCATCGGATCTCGACAAACACACCGCAAAAAGAAGAGTTACATCGAATAGATCTCCAAGAGAATCGAGGAGAACTATGTATTGAGATCCAAAGAGAGAGAAGAAGCCATCTAGCTACTAGCTCTGGACCCGAAGGTCTGAAGTAAACTACTCACACATCATCGGAGGGGCCATGGAGTTGATGTAGAGGCCCTCCGTGATCAATTCCCCCTCCGGCGGAGCTCCGGAAAAGGCCCTAAGATGGGATCTCTTGGGTACAGAAGGTTGCGGCGGTGGAATTAGGTTTTCGTGGTGCTCCTGGATGTTTGTGGATTATATGGATATATATAGGAGGAAGAAGTAGGTCGGTGGAGCAACGAGGGGCCCACGAGGGTGGAGGGCATGCCCAGGGGGTGTGGGCGCGCCCCCCTGCCTCGTGGCCTTCTCGATTGATTCTTGACGTCCACTCCAAGTCTCCTGGATCACGTTTGTTCCAAAAATAACGCTCCCGAAGGTTTCATTCCGTTTGGACTCCGTTTGATATTCCTTTTCGGCGAAACTCTAAAATAGGCAAAAAAACATCAATTTGGGCTGGGCCTCCGGCTAATAGGTTAGTCCCAAAAATAATATAAAAGTGTAAAAATAAGCTCATTAACATTGAAAATAGATAATATAATAGCATGGAACAATAAAAAATTATAGATACGTTGGGGACGTATCACTGCTCGACGCCTACTGCTCCGTCCGCGAGATCCGTCTGGCCTGTTGGCGGTACCGCCGGCTGGCGGACGCCTACAAGGAGTGCGACGAGGCGACAGGCGAGGTGTTCGGCGAGACCGACTACGAGGACGACATCACCGACTCCGCCGAGGCTGCGCCACACCACCAGGACCACAAAGCTGGTCGTCCACGGGCTCCGCTGGCAGCGAGGAAGAGTAGTGCATGGTAGGTCGCCGACACTCAGGTCCCAAGAAGGCCACCGCTTCTCCCCTCACATCGATGCATATCTTGGTGGGCTCAACATCGGCGGCCGATTAGTCACTTGGCGGTGATGTGGAGGTGGACAACTTCACTTCCCGAGGCACCGGAGCCGGAGGTTAAGGAGGCAGAGCTAGACAAGGTGAAGCTTCATTTTTCAGGGATCATGGCCAGAGAAGGGGAACAGGCGTCGGCGATCTTTTAGTTTAGATACTATACATCTAGTGTCGGTCGAGCGCCGTTTTTAATTAAACTATTTGTCCTTCCTATTCGTGGACGGATGCGGAAGGAAATTTATAGATCATCGTTGAAGATGCCCTTAGGCCAACTCCACCGCGCGACCCCATCTTGTCCGGGTGCGTCCGTTTGGGGTAGAACGGACGAATAGCACGGCCCAACGCGCGGCCCCAAATGGACAAATGTTCGGATTCCGTCCGTTTTCGACCCATCCCCGGCCCAAACTTGCGCCGAGTTTGGGGTGAAACGGACATCGCGCGGACAGGCTCGCCGCATGCCCTCCCCCCCCCCTCCCGTGTCCCGCCTGTCGGGGACACTAGCAGTCCCTTCGCTTCCAACGCCTCCACCCTCTCTCCCCCGCCCTGCCCCACCGCCAGCGCCGCCACTATTCTTCGGCCGCCTCCTCACCGTGCAGCCCCTGGCCGTCCATACCAAAGCACGTCTCGACATGGCCGCCACCACACCCGCGCTTTCGCCGTAGTTTTGACCGTCGATCGTAGGAGGTTTGGCCGCCGCCATCGTAGCCGGTGGCAGAGAGGATACGACCACCTGCGATGTACCACGACAGCCACTTGCGACGTACCAGAGCAGCCAGTAGCCGGCCGCCAACCACCGCTGCTGCATCGAGGTGATCATCGCGACCTCTTTGCCACCGCGACCGCAAGGTGTTTGACACTTTGCCCACAAAGGTATGGACAGTGGAGATGAGTTTTTATTCCACCACTTCATTTGTTCATCGGACGATTCGTCGTCGGATGATGAAGATCTTGTGGTGGCTGCACTCGTCGTTCACGACCACATTCAACGGCAGGTTCCTCGGTACATGGGGTCACTCCCCGGCCGTGCTCCCAACCTGAACCGCAACAGGGAGAGAGGCCACACCCTACTCTATGCCGATTACTTTGCGAACACCCCGCTCTTCAAGCCGGATAAATTTCGTCATCGTTTTCGTATGGCAAGGCATGTGTTCAATCGTATCCGAGAGGGAGTGGTTGCTCATGACCCATACTTCGAGTGCAAGACGGATGCCCTTGGCAAACTTGGATTCTCCTCTTACCAGAAATGCACCGCGGCTATCCGCATGCTTGCATATGGAATTCCAGGCGATCTGGTGGATGAGTATGTGTGTATGAGTGACACTACATGTCTGATGTCAATGTACAAGTTCTGCCAGGCTGTGATCGAGGTGTTTGTGTTGGGGAACGCAGTAATTTCGAAAATTTTCCTACGCACACGCAAGATCATGGTGATGCACAGCAACGAGAGGGGAGAGTGTTGTCTACGTACCAACGCAGACCGACTGCGGAAGCGATCACACAACGTAGTGGAAGTAGTCGTACGTCTTCTTCCCGATCCGACCGATCCAAGCACCGTTACTTCGGCACCTCCGTGTTCTTAGAGCACGTTCAGCTCGATGACGATCCTCGGGCTCCGATCCAGCAAAGCGTCGAGGAAGAGTTCCGTCAGCACGACGGCGTGATGACGATCTTGATGTACTACCGACGCAGGGCTTCGCCTAAGCACTACAACGGTATGATCGAGGTGGAATTTGGTGGCAGGGGGCACCGCACACGGCTAAGGAACGATCTCAAGGATCAACTTGTGTGTCTTGGGGTGTCCCCTGCCCCTGTATATAAAGGTTGGAGGGAGGGGGGCTGGCCGGCCAGAGAGAGGGAGGCGCAGGAGGAGTCCTACTCCTACCGGGAGTAGGACTCCCCCCTCCAATCCTAGTCCAACTAGGAATCCTTTAAAGGAGAGAGAGAGAGAGAGGTGGCCGGCCCCTCTCCTAGTCCTAATAGGACTAGGGAGAGGGGGGGGAGGCGCAGCCCTATGTGGGCTGCCCTCTCACCTTTCCACTAAGGCCCATGTTGGCCCATTTGACTCCCGGGGGGTTCCGGTAACCCTCCCGGTAATCCGGTAAAATCCCGATTTACCCGGAACACTTCCGATGTCCAAACATAGGCTTCCAATATATCAATCTTTACGTCTCGACCATTTCGAGACTCCTCGTCATGTCCGTGATCTCATCCGGGACTCCGAACAACCTTTGGTACATCAAAATGCATAAACTCATAATAACTGTCATCGTAACGTTAAGCGTGCGGACCCTATGGTTCGAGAACAATGTAGACATGACCGAGACACGTCTCCGGTCAATAACCAATAGCGGGACCTGGATGCCCATATTGGCTCCTACATATTCTACGAAGATCTTTATCGGTCAGACCGCATAACAACATATGTTGTTCCCTTTGTCATCGGTATGTTACTTGCCCGAGATTCGATCGTCGGTATCCAATACCTAGTTCAATCTCGTTACTGGCAAGTCTCTTTACTCGTTCCGTAATACATCATCTAACAACTAACATATTAGTTGCAGTGCTTGCAAGGCTTATGTGATGTGCATTACCGAGAGGGCCCAGAGATACCTCTCCGACAATCGGAGTGACAAATCCTAATCTCGAAATACGCCAACCCAACATCTACCTTTGGAGACACCTGTAATGCTCCTTTATAATCACCCAGTTATGTTGTGACGTTTGGTAGCACCCAAAGTGTTCCTCCGGCAAACGGGAGTTGCATAATCTCATAGTCATAGGAACATGTATAAGTCATGAAGAAAGCAATAGCAATATACTAAACGATCGTGTGCTAAGCTGATGGAATGGGTCATGTCAATCAGATCATTCAACTAATGATGTGACCTCGTTAATCAAATAACAACTCTTTGTTCATGGTTAGGAAACATAACCATCTTTGATTAACGAGCTAGTCAAGTAGAGGCATACTAGTGACACTCTGTTTGTCTATGTATTCACACATGTATTATGTTTCCGGTTAATACAATTCTAGCATGAATAATAAACATTTATCATGATATAAGGAAATAAATAATAACTTTATTATTGCCTCTAGGGCATATTTCCTTCAGTCTCCCACTTGCACTAGAGTCAATAATCTAGTTCACATCGCCATGTGATTTAGCAGCAATAGTTCACATCACCATGTGATTAACACCCATAGTTCACATCGTCATGTGACCAACACTCAAAGGGTTTACTAGAGTCAGTAATCTAGTTCACATCTCTATGTGATTAACACCCCAAGAGTACTAAGGTGTGATCATGTTTTGCTTGTGAGAGAATCTTAGTCAACGGGTCTGCCACATTCAGATCCACATGTATTTTGCAAATTTCTATGTCAACAATGCTCTGCATGGAGCTACTCTAGCTAATTGCTCCCACTTTCAATATGTATCTAGACCGAGACTTAGAGTCATCTAGATTAGTGTCAAAACTTGCATCGGCGTAACCCTTTATGACGAACCATTTTGTCACGTCCATAATCGAGAAACATATCCTTATTTCACTAAGGATAATTATGACCGCTGTCCAGTGATCTACTCCTAGATCACTATTGTACTCCCTTGCCAAATCAGTTCAGGGTATACAATAGATCTGGTATACAGCATGACATACTTTATAGAACCTATGGCCAAGGCATAGGGAATGACTTTCATTCTCTTTCTATCTTCTGCCGTGGTCGGGCTTTGAGTCTTACTCAACTTCACACCTTATAATACAGGCAAGAACTCTTTCTTTGACTGCTCCATTTTGAACTACTTCAAAATCTTTGTCAAGGTATGTACTCATTGAAAGAACTTATCAAGCGTCTTGATCTATCTCTATAGATCTTGAAGCTCAATATGTAAGCAGCTTCACCGAAGTCTTTCTTTGAAAAACTCCTTTCAAACACTCCTTTATGCTTTATAGAATAATTCTACATTATTTCCGATCAACAATATGTCATTCACATATACTTATCTGAAATGCTGTAGTGCTCCCACTCACTTTCTTGTAAATACAGGCTTCACCGCAAGTCTGTATAAAACTATATGCTTTGATCAACTTATCAAAGCGTATATTCCAACTCCGAGATGCTTGCACCAGTCCACAGATGGATCGCTGGTGCTTGCACATTTTGTTAGCACCTTTTGGATTGACAAAACCTTCTAGTTGCATCACATACAACTCTTCTTTAGTAAATCCATTAAGGAATGTAGTTTTGTTTATCCATTTGCCAGATTTCATAAAATGCGGCAATTGCTAACATGATTCGGACAGACTTAAGCATAGATACGAGTGAGAAAAACTTATCGTAGTCAACACCTTGAACTTGTTGAAAACCTTTTTCGACAATTCTAGCTTTGTAGATAGTAACACTACTATCAGCGTCCGTCTTCCTCTTGAAGATCCATTTATTTTCTATGGTTTGCCAATCATCGGGCAAATCCATCAAAGTCCATACTTTGTTCTCATACATGGATCCCATCTCAGATTTCATGGCCTCAAGCCACTTTGCGGAATCTGGGCTCACCATCGCTTCTTCATAGTTCGTAGGTTCATCATGATCTAGTAGCATGACTTCCAGAAAAGGATTACCGTACCACTCTGGCGCGGATCTTACTCTGGTTGATCTACGAGGTTCAGTAGTATCTTGTTCTGAAGTTTCATGATCATCATCATTAGCTTCCTCACTAACTGGTGTAGGTGTCACAGAAACAGTTTTCTGTGATGTACTAATTTCCAATAAGGGAGCAGGTACAGTTACCTCGTCAAGTTCTACTTTCCTCCCACTCACTTCTTTCGAGAGAAACTCCTTCTCCAGAAAGTTTCCGAATTTTAGCAACAAAAGTCTTGCCTTCGGATCTGTGATAGAAGGTGTATCCAATAGTTTCCTTTGGATATTCTATGAAGACGCATTTCTCCGATTTGAGTTTGAGCTTATCAGGATGAAACCTTTTCATATAAGCATCGCAACCCCAAATTTTAAGAAACGACAGCTTAGGTTTCTTGCCAAACTATAGTTCACACGGTGTCGTCTCAACGGATTTAGATGGTGACCTATTTAACGTGACTGCAGCTGTCTCTAATGCATAACCCCAAAACGATAGTGGTAGATCGGTAAGATACATCATAGATTGCACTATATCTAATAAAGTACGGTTATGACGTTCGGACACACCATTATGCTGTGGTGTTCCATGTGGCATGATTTTGTGAAACTATTCCACATTGTTTTAATTGAAGACCAAACTCGTAACTCAAATATTTTACCTCTGCGATCATATCGTAGAAACTTTTATTTTCTTGTCACGGTGATTTTCTACTTCACTCTGAAATTCTTTGAACTTTTCAAATGTTTCAGACTTATGTTTCATCAAATAGATATACTCATATCTGCTCAAATCATCTGTGAAGATCAGAAAATAATGATACCTGTCGCGAGCCTCAATATTCATCGGACCACATACATCAGTATGTATGATTTCCAACAAATCTGCTGCTTGCTCCATTGTTCCGAAGAACGGAGTTTTAGTCATCTTGCCCAAAAGGCATGGTTCGCAAGTATCAAGTGATTCATAATCAAGTGATTTCGAAAGCCCATCAGCATGGAGTTTCTTCATGCTCTTTATACCAATATGACCTAAATGGCAGTGTCACAAATAAGTTGCACTATCATTATTAACTTTGAATCTTTTTGGTTTCAATATTATAAATATGTGTATCACTATGATCGAGATCCAACGAACTTGTTTCATTGGGTGTATGACCATCGAAGGTTTTATTCATGTAAACAGAACAACAATTATTCTCTGACTTTAATGAATAACCGTATTGCAATAAACATGATCAAATCATATTCATGCTCAACGCAAAAACCAAATAACACTTATTTAAGTTCAACACTAATCCCGAAAGTATAGGAGTGTGCGATGATGATCATATCAATCTTGGAACTACTTCCAACACACATCGTCACTTCACCCTTAACTAGTCTCTGTTTATTCTGCAACTCCCGTTTCGAGTTACTAATCTTAGCAACTGAACTAGCATCAAATACTGAGGGGTTGCTATAAACACTAGTATAGTACACATCAATAACATGTATATCAAATATACTTATGTTCACTTTGCCATCCTACTTATCCGCCAATCACTTGGGGTAGTTCCGCTTCCAGTGACCAGTCCCTTTGCAGTAGAATCACTTAGTCTCAGGCTTAGGATCAGACTTGGGCTTCTTCACTTGAGCAGCAACTTGCTTGTCGTTCTTCTTGAAGTTCCCCTTCTTCCCTTTGCCCTTTTCTTGAAACTAGTGGTCTTGTCAACCATCAACACTTGATGTTTTTCTTGATTTCTACCTTCGTTGATTTCAGCATCACGAAGAGCTTGGGAGTTGTTTCCGTTATCCCTTGCATATTATAGTTCATCACGAAGTTCTACTAACTTAGTGATGATGACTAAAGAATTCTGTCAATCACTATCTTATCGGGAAGATTAACTCCCACTTGATTCAAGCGATTGTAGTACCCAGACAATCTGAGCACATGCTTACTAGTTGAGCGATTCTCCTCCATCTTTTAGCTATAGAACTTGCTGGAGACTTCATGTCTCTCAACTCGGGTATTTGCTTGAAATATTAACTTCAACTCCTGGAACATCTCATATGGTCCATGACGTTCAAAACGTCTTTGAAGTCCCGATTCTAAGCCGTTAAGCATGGTGCACTAAACTATCAAGTAGTCATCATATTGAGCTAGCCAAACGTTCATAACGTCTGCATCTGCTCCTGCAATAGGTCTGTCACCTAGCGGTGCATCAAGGACATAATTCTTCTGTG
The DNA here is from genome assembly GCA_034509565.1 of Triticum monococcum. NCBI lineage: Eukaryota > Viridiplantae > Streptophyta > Magnoliopsida > Poales > Poaceae > Triticum > Triticum monococcum. The sequence continues at coordinate 415,665,667 of CM067844.1, forward strand.
CAGCAATGAGGATAAACCTCAGATCACGGATCCAATCCGCATCATTGCTACTAACATCTTTCAACACAATTTTCTCTAGGAACATATCAAAATAAACACAGGGAAGCAACAACGCGAGCTATTGATCTACAACATGATTTGCAAAATACTACCAGGACTAAGCTCATGATAAATTTAAGTTCAGTTAATCAAATTACTTGAGAACTCCCACTTAGATAGACATCCCTCTAATCCTCTAAGTGATCACGTGATCCATATCAACTAAACCATAACCGATCATCACGTGAGATGGAGTAGTTTTCAATGGTGAACATCGTTATGTTGATCATATCTACTATATGATTCACGCTCGACCTTTCGGTCTCCGTGTTCCGAGGCCATATCTGTATATGCTTGGCTCGTCAAGTATAACCTGAGTATTCTGCGTGTGCAACTGTTTTGCACCCGTTGTATTTGGACGTAGAGCTTATCACACCCGATCATCACGTGGTGTCTGGGCACGAAGAACTTTGGCAACGGTGCATACTCAGGGAGAACACTTCTTGATAATTTAGTGAGAGATCATCTTATAATGCTACCGTCAATCAAAGCAAGATAAGATGCATAAAAGGATAAACATCACATGCAATCAATATAAGTGATATGATATGGCCATCATCATCTTGTGCTTGTGATCTCCATCTCCGAAGCATCGTCATGATCACCATCGTCACCGGCGCGACACCTTGATCTTCATCGTAGCGTCGTTGTCGTCTCGCCAATCTTATGCTTCCACGACTATCACTACCGCTTAGTAATAAAGTAAAGCACTACATCGCGATTTCATTGCATACAATAAAGCGACAACCATATGGCTCCTGCCAGTTGCCGATAACTCGGTTACAAAACATGATCATCTCATACAATAAAATCAGCATCATGCCTTGACCATATCACATCACAACATGCCCTGCAAAAACTAGTTAGACGTCCTCTACTTTGTTGTTGCAAGTTTTACGTGGCTGCTACGGGCTTAAGTAAGAACTCATCTCACCTACGCATCAAAACCACGACGATAGTTCGTCAAATAGACTCCGTTTTAACCTTCTCAAGGACCGGGCGTAGTCACACTTGGTTCAACTAAAGTTGGAGAGACAGTCTTCCGCAAGCCATCTATGTGCAAAGCACGTCGAGGGAACCGGTCTCGCTAAGAGTACGCGTAATGTTGGTCCGAATCGTCTCACCCAACAATATCGCCGAACCAAAGTATGACATGCTGGTAGGCAGTATGACTTGTATCGCCCACAACTCACTTGTGTTCTACTCGTGCAAATAACATCAAACCATAAAACCTAGGCTCGGATGCCACTGTTGGGGAACGCGGTAATTTCGAAAATTTTCCTACGCACACGCAAGATCATGGTGATGCACAGCAACGAGAGGGGAGAGTGTTGTCTACGTACCAACGCAGACCGACTGCGGAAGCGATCACACAATGTAGTGGAAGTAGTCGTACGTCTTCTTCCCGATCCGACCGATCCAAGCACCGTTACTCCGGCACCTCCGAGTTCTTAGCACACGTTCAGCTCGATGACGATCCTCGGGCTCCGATCCAGCAAAGCGTCGAGGAAGAGTTCCGCCAGCACGACGGCGTGATGACGATCTTGATGTACTACCGACGCAGGGCTTCGCCTAAGCACTACAACGGTATGATCGAGGTGGAATTTGGTGGCAGGGGGCACCGCACATGGCTAAGGAACGATCTCAAGGATCAACTTGTGTGTCTTGGGGTGTCCCCTGCCCCCGTATATAAAGGTTGGAGGGAGGGGGGCTGGCCGGCCAGAGAGAGGGAGGCGCAGGAGGAGTCCTACTCCTACCGGGAGTAGGACTCCCCCCTCCAATCCTAGTCCAACTAGGAATCCTTTAAAGGAGAGAGAGAGAGAGAGAGAGAGGTGGCCGGCCCCTCTCCTAGTCCTAATAGGACTAGGGAGAGGGGGGAGGCGCAGCCCTATGTGGGCTGCCCTCTCACCTTTCCACTAAGGCCCATGTTGGCCCATTTGGCTCCCGGGGGGTTCCGGTAACCCTCCCGGTAATCCGGTAAAATCCCGATTTTACCCGGAACACTTCCGACGTCCAAACATAGGCTTCCAATATATCAATCTTTACGTCTCGACCATTTCGAGACTCCTCGTCATGTCCGTGATCTCATCCGGGACTCCGAACAACCTTCGGTACATCAAAATGCATAAACTCATAATAACTGTCATCGTAACGTTAAGCGTGCGGACCCTACGGTTCGAGAACAATGTAGACATGACCGAGACACGTCTCCGGTCAATAACCAATAGCGGGACCTGGATGCCCATATTGGCTCCTACATATTCTATGAAGATCTTTATCGGTCAGAGCGCATAACAACATACGTTGTTCCCTTTGTCATCGGTATGTTACTTGCCCGAGATTCGATCGTCGGTATCCAATACCTAGTTCAATCTCGTTACTGGCAAGTCTCTTTACTCGTTCCGTAATACATCATCTAACAACTAACATATTAGTTGCAGTGCTTGCAAGGCTTATGTGATGTGCATTACCGAGAGGGCCCAGAGATACCTCTCCGACAATCGGAGTGACAAATCCTAATCTCGAAATACGCCAACCCAACATCTACCTTTGGAGACACCTGTAATGCTCCTTTATAATCACCCAGTTACGTTGTGACGTTTGGTAGCACCCAAAGTGTTCCTCCGGCAAACGGGAGTTGCATAATCTCATAGTCATAGGAACATGTATAAGTCATGAAGAAAGCAATAGCAACATACTAAACGATCGTGTGCTAAGCTGATGGAATGGGTCATGTCAATCAGATCATTCAACTAATGATGTGACCTCGTTAATCAAATAACAACTCTTTGTTCATGGTTAGGAAACATAACCATCTTTGATTAACGAGCTAGTCAAGTAGAGGCATACTAGTGACACTCTGTTTGTCTATGTATTCACACATGTATTATGTTTCCGGTTAATACAATTCTAGCATGAATAATAAACATTTATCGTGATATAAGGAAATAAATAATAACTTTATTATTGCCTCTAGGGCATATTTCCTTCAGTTTGGCCCTGAGTACTTGAGGTAGCCAACTGCCGCTGATACAGAAAGATTGTTGGCAACCAACGCAGCTAGAGGCTTTCTAGGCATGCTTGGCAGCATAGATTGTATGCACTGGGAGAGAAAGAACTATCCATTTGCTTGGCAGGGCCAGTACATTGGGCATGTCAAAACGTGCACTGCCATATTAGAAGCGATGGCTTCGCGGGATCTTTGGATATGGCATTCTTTCTTCGGCATGGCAGGTTCTCACGATATCAACGTGTTGCAGCGTTCTCCAGTCTTCGCAAGGCTTGCAGAAGGCCACTCCCCACCTGTCAACTTTGAGATCAACGGCCACCAGTACAACAAGGGATACTATCTAGCTGATGGTATATATCCTAAGTGGTCAACTTTTATGAAGACAATCTCGAACCCCCAAGGTGAGAAGAGAAAGAGATTTGCCCAAATGCAAGAGAGTGCTAGAAAGGATGTGGAACATGCTTTTGGTGTGCTTCAATTCGATGGGGTACCGTTCGAAACCCTGCACTGTCATGGGATGAAAGGAAGCTTTGGGGGGTGATGACTGTTTGTGTGATCATACACAACATGATCGTCGAGAACGAGCGTGATGAAAGTATCTTCGACCAAGGATTTGATTATCAAGGTGAAAATGTTGAGCCCCTGCACTAAGAACCGGCCACGTTTGAACAGTTGACTTGATTGAGCACGTGTGGGATCACATTGGCAACCAATAGATGTATTGGTTCATCTTATGTTCATTCAAGACAATTCTGATTTGGTTGTAAAATTATTTTATTAAAGACAATTTCGATTGGGTTGTAAAACTATTTTTATTTTCAAACAATTAATATTTGGACGTGTAAACTTGTTTCAATATGAAAATATGGGCATTTTTGACCCTGGCAGACACGATGGGGCAAACGGATGCGGCTGCACGCTGGACGCACGGCCTCCGCATCACGGGACAGGTCCGAACACAACCTCATTGCTCTACCCAAATGGACCGATTCGATACAAAGCGGACGTCCGTTTAGGATGGCGCGGTACAGTTGGCCCTAATACCTTGGTCTATCGGATGTTCCTACATGAGTTTTTCTTCTTGGCCATTATTGCTCCCGTTTGTGTGAAAGTTCCTGTTGATCCTAGTTGGAATTCTGCCGGTGTTCGCCGCTGAAATTAGGCAGCGGCTTGGCATTTGCTTGACGATCCAGAACCACCTTTGCGTACTGATGAAACTTTCAGATTCGTCCCTGCCCAACCTTGTACGTAGTCGTGCTTTCCACGACAAGCAATGCCGCCGAGCGTTGACTAGAGAACGACATGCCGTGGCTGCTGAAGGAGAGAAATGGCCGCGTTGTTAAATCAAACAACGCACTCTCTCCGTCTTAAAATATAAGAGCGTTTTTGACACTACACTAGTGTAAAAAAAACATTTTTATATTATGAGATGGAGTAAAAAATAGGTTGTGCAAAATGCTATAGTAGCAAGTATAGCTCCTTGTTGTCAGACGGCCGGTGGCCCAACATCTTCCTTTTTTTGTGCTAATAACGAGTTCTTTTCTGAGGGCACAGGTTCACCCCATCGGTGCCTAATCCGGTTCCTAATTATTCTTTTCGTCCGGTGAAGCCAGGGAGCGGGTACTTTCCTGTTTCGAGGAGGGCGGACAGTCGTCGACACATGGGAGATCGGGAGCTGGTCAAACAATGTTACAGTAGGGTTCGAATAATCTTCGAAGATAGACACTGACTAAAAGCTCTTTCAATTATATTGGAAAAAAATACTGCTACTAACGAATACGGGCTTCTTTCTACGAGGAGTACAAATTACGGACCTGTAGTCTAGACTCTAGATTTATGCAACTCAAAATGACAAACGCTAATCTAAAAAAAACGCAAACACGATTGAAGACTCGATAGATGTCTGTGTTGTAAATACTACTCACTCTGTAAACAAATATAAGACGATTTAGATCACTAAATACATGTATGATAGCCTTAGCATAGATTGAAATTTGCAAATAATAACGCCACCTTCTCCTCTAATACTACTTCATCGTTCCAAAATACAAGCCGTATTTATATTGATGATAAATCTCTCATTTACGATATGTAATCCATGGTTACAACATCATCATTATAGAGCACTCTATTACAGAGGTGTGTCATTTTCTCGTTTAATATAATAATTATAGTTATTTCCGTCTGTCCGGTCGCCATCACGCTACTTTCCAAGATCATTTTTTAAAAGGATTGGCTCCTTCCCTCTATAAAACCATGGCTCCCCAACGTTTTAAGCGCTCCAGAAATCATTCTCAAAGCCTATAAAGCAGAAAGAACAGAGAGAAAGACACCGCGTCACCGGCGAACTCAAAGCGATGGACACCGCTCCCGCTCCCGCTAAGCCGTCCTTGTCCAGGAAGCCCTCGCCGTCGTTCCGCCTCCGCAACGGCAGCCTCAATGCCCTGCGCCTGCGCCGCGTGTTCGACCTCTTCGACCGCAACGGCGACGGCGAGATCACCCTCGACGAGATGGCGGCCGCGCTCGACACGCTCGGCCTCGGCGCCGACCGCGCCAGCCTGGAGGCCACCGTCGGCGCCTACATCCCGGCCGGCGCCGCCGGGCTCGGCTTCGAGGACTTCGAGGGCCTCCACCGCGCTCTCGGCGACGCGCTCTTCGGCCCCATCGTCGAGGAGGAGCCCGGCAAGGAGGGCGAGGCCGAGGACGAGGACATGAAGGAGGCATTCCGGGTCTTCGACGAGAACGGCGACGGGTTCATCTCGGCGGCCGAGCTGCAGGCCGTGCTCAAGAAGCTGGGCCTGGCGGAGGCGCGGAACCTGGCGGCGGTGCAGGAGATGATCTGCAACGTCGACCGCGACCGCGACGGCCAGGTCGACTTCGGCGAGTTCAAGTGCATGATGCAGGGGATCACCGTGTGGGGAGCTTGACGGCGTCTTCCCTTGGTCCCATCTCCTGTTTCTCATGTATGTATCATTCCTAGACATTTTAGTTTAGGGTGATTTTTTCATGATCGAGCTTTCCACCGTTGACTCGATCTGGCGGTAGGTCTTCAGGATTTTGCTTGACAACCATGGTCACATCACACGCAAGCAGCAATTAGTTTCTTCGTTTATTTTCCAAACTCTTGTTAATTCGGAAACTGTATCAAAGACCTTGACCAGCCTCCCCTAAAAATATTCTCTCCGCAGTTTCGTGCGGCTTTCCTGCTCCTGCCTAACCTGTTACTGCCGTTGCGCGTTGACGTGCGGTACTGTATTACATTTGGTCATTTGAATACAACAACAACAAAGCCTTTAGTCCTAAACAAGTTGGGGTAGGTTAGAGGTGAAACCCATAAGATCTCGCAACCAACTCATGGCTCTGGCACATGGATAGCAAGCTTCCACACACCCCTGTCCATAGCTAGCTCTTTGGTGATACTCCAATCCTTCAGGTCTCTCTTAACGCGGACTCCTTCCATGTCAAATTCGGTCTACCCCGCCCTCTCTTGACATTCTCCGCACGTTTTAGCCGTCCGCTATGCACTGGAGCTTCTGGAGGCCTGCGCTAAATATGCCCAAACCATGTTAGACGATGTTGGACAAGCTTCTCCTTAATTGGTGCTACCCCAACTCTATCTCGTATATCATCATTCCGGACTCGATTCTTTCTCGTGTGGCCACACATCCATCTCGACATACGCATCTCCGCCACACCTAACTGTTGAACATGTCGCCTTTTAGTCGGCCAACACTCCGCGCCATACAACATTGCGGGTCGAACCGCCGTCCTGTAGAACTTGCCTTTTAGCTTTTGTGGCACTCTCTTGTCACAGAAAATGCCAGAAGCTTGGCGCCACTTCATCCATCCGGCTTTGATTCGATGGTTCACATCTTCATCAATACCCCCATCCTCCTACAACATTGACCCCAAATACCGAAAGGTGTCCTTCCGAGATATCACCTGGCCATCAAGGCTAACCTCCTCCTCCTCACACCTAGTAGTACTGAAACCGCACATCATGTACTCGGTTTTAGTTCTACTAAGCATAAACCCTTTCGATTCCAAGGTTTGTCTCCATAACTCTAACTTCCTATTTACCCCCGTCCGACTATCGTCAACTAGCACCACATCATCCGCAAAGAGCATACACCATGGGATATCTGCTTGTATATCCCTTGTGACCTCATCCATTACCAATGCAAAAAGATAAGGGCTCAAAGCTGACCCCTGATGCAGTCCTATCTTAATCGGGAAGTCATTGATGTCGACATCACTTATTCGAACACTTGTCACAACATTATCGTACATGTCCTTGACGAGGGTAATGTACTTTGTTGGGACTTTGTGTTTCTCCAAAGCCCACCACATGACATTCCGCGGTATCTTATCATAGGCCTTCTCCAAGTCAATGAACATCATATGCAAGTCCTTCTTTTGCTCCCTATATCTCTCCATAAGTTTTCGTACCAAGAAAATGGTTTTCATGGTCGACCTCCCAGGCATGAAACCAAACTGATTTTTGGTCACGCTTGTCATTCTTTTTAAGCGGTGCTCAATGACTCTCTCCCATGGCTTCATTGTATGGCTCATCAGCTTAATTCCACGGTAATTAGTACAACTCTGAACATCCCCCTTGTTCTTGAAGATTTGTACTAATATACTCCGTCTCCATTCTTCTGGCATCTTGTTTGCCCAAAAAATGAGGTTAAAAAGTTTGGTTAGCCATACTATTGCTATGTCCTCGAGACCGTTCCACACCTCAATGGGGATACAATCAGGGCCCATCGCCTTGCCTCCTTTCATTCTTTTTAAAGCCTCCTTCACCTCAGACTCCTGGATTCGCCGCACAAAACGCATGCTGGTCTCATCAAAGGAGTCGTCTAGTTTAATGGTAGGACTCTCATTCTCCCCATTGAACAGCTTGTCGAAGTACTCCCGCCATCTATGCTTAATCTCCTCGTCCTTCACCAAGAGTTGGCCTGCTCCGTCCTTGATGCATTTGACTTGGCCAATGTCCCTCGTCTTCCTCTCTCGGATCTTGGCCATCTTATAGATGTCCCTTTCACCTTCCTTCGTGCCTAACCGCTGGTAGAGGTCCTCATATGCCCGACCCCTTGCTTCACCAACAGCTCGCTTTGCGGTCTTCTTCGCCATCTTGTACTTCTCTATATTGTCTGCACTCCTATCCAGGTATAGGCGTCTGAAGCAATCTTTCTTCTCTTTAATCGCCTTCTGGACGTCATCATTCCACCACCAGGTATCCTTATCTTCGCTTCTCCTTCCCCTGGACACTCCAAACTCCTCCGAGGCCACCTTACGAATGCAAGTCGCCATCTTCATCCACACATTGTCCGCATCCCCTCCTTCCTCCCAAGGGCCCTCCTTAATGACCCTCTCCTTGAACACCTGAGCTACCTCCCCCTTGAGCTTCCACCACTTCGTTCTAGCGACTTTGGCATGCTTATCCCGCTGGACACGAATCCGAAAGCAGAAGTCAGCAACCACCAGCTTATGCTGGGGTACAACACTCTCTCCAGATATCACCTTACAGTCTAGGCACGCACTCCTATCTTCTCTTCTCGAGAGGATGAAATCAATCTGGCTAGAGTGTTGGCCACTACTAAAAGTCACCAGATGTGATCCTCTCTTTCGAAAGAGGGTGTTAGCTACAATCATGTTGTAGGCTAGAGCAAAGCTTAAGACATCTTCTCCTTCTTGATTCCTGATGCCATGGCCAAAGCCCCCATGCGCCCCTTTAAAACCTGTGTTAGATGTACCCACGTGGCCATTGAGGTCTCCTCCTATGAAGAGCTTCTCACCAATCGGTACACTCCTAACCATGTCTTCCAGGCCTTCCCAGAACTCCCTCTTGGTGTTCTCATTGTGGCCTACTTGCGGGGCATACGCGCTGATAACATTGAGAACCGAGTCCTCAACTACCAGCTTGACCAAGATAATCCGGTCCCCACGTCTCTTGACGTCTACCACTCCATACTTGAGGCTCTTGTTGATCAAGATGCCTACACCATTTCTGTTTGCAGCCGTCCCCGTGTACCACAGCTTGAAGCCGGTATCCTCCACCTCCTTCGCCTTCTGTCCTCTTCATTTGGTTTCTTGGACGCAAAGGATATCAACACCTCTCCTCACCGCTGCATCAACTAGCTCCCGAAGCTTCCCTGTCAGAGACCCTACGTTCCAGCTACCTAAGCGAATCCTCCTAGGCTCGGCTAGCTTCCTTACTCTTCGCACCCGTCGAGTCAAATGCGAAGACCCTTGCTCATTTTCCACTACACCCGGGCGCCGATGTAGCGCGCCACTAAGGATGCGACGACCCGATCCTCGCTCACTTGCCACCGTATCCGGATTAAGATACGACGCGCCACTTGAGGGGTGACGGCCCGGCCCTTGCCCACTTTCCACCACACCCGGGTTCCGATGTGGCGCGTCGCTGAGAGGGTTACGCCCCAACGAAAATATATATTTGGGTTTCATCTCCATAAGAGTGGCTGAGTTTTTACGTTGGCTCGCCAAACCTATCACAACCCTCCTCCTTTACCCGGGCTTGGGACCGACTATGTTGAGACAACATAGGCGGAGTTACATTTGGTCATTTGAATACTATAACTTTATTTGGCCAATGAAGCAAATATGTTCATGAATGTTTTTCTCTATGGTTCTTCTTTGGCAACAAATTTGACACCTGTTCCTCCTGGAAAACATTAGGACTTATTTATTACTAGGATTCACATGGGGAATTTTCCTCCGCGATTAGTATGGTACAAACTAGCACAAAAAAGAGAGAGTAGATATATTCAGTAGACAGTACTGTTTCTCGTCAAAAAAAAAGAATAGTATGGTGCTAGTGCTAAGCACGCGAGGGTTGTTATACCAACCAGATGAATTTTCCTTTCTAAGAGGACCTACCAGTTGTTGAAAGCAACTTGTGTCCACATGGTCTGCACTTCAATAGAGTTATAGAGCTACAGCACTTCATTACGCGTCTTGCTTTGAGTCAAGTTTGTCGCAAGCCATCAAGCAATGTGTTCCTTTGGTTGTGCAGGTTCTAAGCATGGGAGGATCGGAACGAGGAACAACCACAAGATCCGTAGATCGCTTCAGACCTTAAAAATGAAAGTCAGTCTTTAGGGTTGTGTAATTGTGTTGGTTTTTCAGTGCTAGGAAGTTGGTGTGTTCGTTAGAAGCTCAGAATGCAGCTCCTGGCGTGCAATTCTCGCGTGTCCTAATCTGTTCTACTAAGTTTTATCCTTCGTTCGTGTTACCATGTAGGTACTGTGCGTCTGATGTATGTGCCTTATAGTCCGATAATCTCTTAATCTCTTGTCAAGACTGTAGAATGTATTTGACTTCCCTAATATATTGGCATATTTGTTATTTTCCTGTGATTGTAGTTTTTGGCAAGAATTTATTTGAGCGCTTGGATTTTTTTTTCACAATTTTAGAAAATCAACTAGTTATGGGGTGTCTAGATCAACAAAGAAAGGCCCAATTATCAATGTCAAACAAATCACGAGTTAGCTCAACATTCCATGGCTATTTCTAAATTGCTAAATGTAGACAACATTTTCAGCCTGTTATACAGCCTATATGGCTATAGTAGTGGTATCGCACTAATGGGACAACAGGCCGTTGTGACTACACAATATATTTAAGGTCTTGCGTTGCGTCCTATGATTGACATTGCCGCTTTGTTTTCATCATTGTTGTTCCTGCTAGACTGGAAAGTAAAAGCATGTGTACAGGTGTGTTTGGTTTATGCCCAAGGTTGCCCCAACAAAGTATTGGCTAGCCAAAATATTGGTTGAGGTTTTGATTACCCATGATTTGACCAACATTGGCAAGAAAAATAAATTGGAATTGGCTAGAGTTCATTGGCATGCCAACAAATTGGCAACCATCCAAACAAAAACCAACCTTTGGGTCATGACCAAAATTTTGGTAGGGTGCATTTTGGCCACAATCCAAACATACCATTTTTTTTTTGCAGGTGATGTGTGCATTATTGATTCACAGGTTGGGTCAGATATAATTTAGGGCCTCATAGACTGGCAGTTCCTTTGAATGAAAACATACATGAATCAGGAATGAGTATCCTTGAAGAAATATAATAACAACCATAACATAACCATGACTTTAAAACATCACCACTTAATTGGTATTATCAAAAAGTAGAGCAATCTCTGCAACTAATGTAGCTAACTCTACTCTCATAAACTCACGGACTACATACACATAGCGTAAACCAAAACTTACAATCATCACTTACATGGAAGAAATCTTACACCGCGCGCACTGGAGTTCATGTCTAAGCCGTGCCGTTGCTGGACTTTGGAGGTAAGAAGGCCTCCCACCATCCGGACTCGTATTTGGGGTATGGAGCTGTCCATTTGTCAGGCTTATCGAATTTCAACTCTGCGGGGTTAGAAGCCAATGCTTCTTCAGGTGTCTCTGCATCGAATTGCTCCGCTAAGACCCTGTCCAGCCTTAGTTTCATGAATCTGAGAGCAAAAAAGGAGATAATATGAGATTATTGAGGATTTATTACTCAACGTATGCTTTTTAAAATGAGAGATAGAGAACCAGGCTTTTAGCAATAACTTAAATTTGAATCCAAGCAGATGCTTGGCTAAGAATATTTATATGTATAGAAGCAAAAAAAAAAGCTTGACAGAGCACACACCATGCCAGCACTCACACATCAACAAAACACCGGGATGCACAGAGTCAGCATCCGGCAGTGCCATCATGTTTCAGAATTCAATGGTTAAATAGGTTTCTCTAATTTTCTTCAGTTTCTTTTTGCTCGCTTTGCGGTCTAATCAATATGTTCAGGAATGCAAGCCACTCATATCCAGACTGTGCCCAATTATTGAATGGGGGTGACTAAAAACAAGAAACTATCCAAAGTAATGTACTAAAAAAACACATTCATGATTCATGACGCCGAAAAACAAAATCAGAACAGGATATGGCACAACTTCAAGAAGTACAGCACATAGGCTTCATTTTATAAGAAATTGCACTTTTGCATTGAAATAACATCCTGATGAAAAATTATAAATGTGGCTTACTGAAATACATGAGACTACATCCTGGACTTGAGCTTCCATGTAAGATTGCTAAACATCAGGTTTTCCAACCCTCAAATCATCACCATGTAATCAAACTTGACTCGTGGCATATCTAGACGTCAATTCTTGAATCTGAACTTGCCTGGAAGAGCATTGCATGAATCTGAACCGAACTAGTGTTTTTCTTTTGTCACACCTCTTTTATCAACAACCTACACATTTGTAGTGTGTGCCTTTGCTGATAGCAAGCACATTATTATGGGTAGTCATCAAGTAGGCATCCGGTGCAAATTGCAGATACAAGACTGCTGTTAGGAAGCTAGGGTTCTGCCGGTTCTAGGGCGGAGATTGTAGGGGAAAGATGGAGGAAGACGAGGTCGAGGGCGTGGCGGCCGGCGGCTGGGCGCCGTCCTTGCGTGGTGGAGAAGAGGCGGCGGCGGCGCAAGAGGCGGCTAGGGTTAGGTCTCCCGGCTCCCTAAGGGAAGCCGAGCAAATACTGATTGCTTCTTGCTTGATTAGATTGATACATCTCCTCTCCTTACATAGAGAGGAGGTTTACTTGACTCCTAAGCAAACGACCCTAATAACGATAAGATAATTGGGCTAAGCCCCTAGTAACGATAGAATAACTTGGGCCACAGCCCACTGGGCTAAGCCCCTAATATGCCGGTCATAACAACTGCACCGATGCGCTGTTTTGCCATTTGCAACAGGAAGCATACCAGCTTGCACTGCATGACATGATGCCAATGGCCACAGGCGGAGCTCCCGGTAGGGCGAGGCAGGGTGCCCGCCCTACCTTGATTCTGCGCAGAAGGATTTGTACACGTAGGCATACATTGTCGCTGGCTGGTTCGTGTGTGGAGTCACGGTCGCTAGTGGTGCTCGTCGCTCGTGCAGCTTCAGTCCACGTTATTTCGGCCCATGACTTCCTGTTGCTGTTGCTGGGCTTCGTTCAATCAAGCCCATCCCGATCACTCAAGGCGCACGCACCACTACACACCACACTCTCTCAAAAAAAAAAGGTACACCACGCCATCCCGAGAGCTATAAATTGATAGCTCTTGAACTAAACAAATGATCAAGAGCTAGCTATAAATTTGTACATTTTCATGTTGGGAATTTATGATGTAAATTTTGAGAGAATAGCTTCGCAATCTAGATTGCATTAAAGCTTCATTATCCATATGTTTTCAGGTCTACTTAAATATGCTCACGTCTTCATTGTATTTCAATTAGTTAAAATCACGTAAAACTATCAGAGTGTTATTATTGCGTACAGGCTATTTTCATATTGCATAAAAAAATTACTCGGCTTTAGGATCCGCCCCACCTTAAATTTTTTTCGTCCTCCGCCACTGCCAATGGCATATGGGCATTGGGCAAGGCAGGCAACTATAAATGAAGTGAGCACTCACTAGTCACAACACGTAAGTATTAGGCTGGTCATAGTGGGGAGTAACTTAGACTAGTGTCATGCATATGACACTAGTCTAAGTTACTATCTCCATAGTGCAAAGTAACATAGTACTAGTGTCATAGATTGCTTCATTTATTAGCTCATAGACTCATTTTGTCTCGGGAAGCGCTATGTTACAATAACATATTATGTTACCACAAACACCTCTTTCCTCATTAAATAGTTGCCACATAAGCAAAATTGTCTTGGGATGTGTTAATTTACTACCTAAGTTACTCCCACTATGGCTAGCCTTACCATGATTTATTTATTGTAATGTCCAGGGGCACGTGGAAGTTAGCTATCCACGTGCCAGAACCATGAGGTGGTTTCGAGATCTTACGGGTTTCAGCTCTAGCCTGCCCCAACTTGTTTGGGACTAAAGGCTTAGTTGTTATTGTTGTTGTAATGTTCAGTGGGAGGGAGAATTTCCCCAGCTGAATTTCCATTGAAGGGGCTTATAGCCAGATAACTACAGAAGCGAGTGTTGCCGGGACTGCATGCATTGGCGTTTTAATATCCTTGGGGGACTCTGCTAATTAGCATTGCTCGAGCTTGCAACGATGCCTGGAGAGACAGCTGACTTACCTGATCCAGTTGCGGTCGGTGGAGACGAGCGCGACGGCGGGGCGCTTGAGCCGCTTGGCGACGTTGGGGAACCTGTCTAGAAACTTGGGCTCGATCACAAGCCAGAAGTCCTGCTCCTTGCTGCGCTCCTCGTAGAGCCGCAGCTTCTCCTGGAGCTGCTCCTGGAAGTGCTCTTCGTCGTCCAGCATGAACTTGGCGTTCGCCACCAGGAAGTAGTAGGTCCGCGACTTCTCCTCCTGCTGCGCACAGAAAACACCACCACGTCGTCTCAAAACTGAGCAGGATACTCCACTTGCCCGGTGCCGCGAAATGCGAGGCACGGGAAGCGTGCGCCGATGCTTACTTTCTCGGAAGGCTCTGCGGAGCCTTGCCGGTCGGATACGGCGGTGGCGGCGCGGCGGAGGCTCTCGAAGCGCGTCGGCGGGCAGGAGACGGAGAGGGCTGGACGACTAGCGGGGGCGAACCCGGCGTGGGCGTGGGCGCGGTGGAGCGCGGCCCTGGACGGCGCGAGAGTCGCGCAGGGGCGGAGGGACAGCGTCGCCGGAGCCACCATTGGCTCGGTGGAGTCTAACTGAACTGAATCGTAGAGGATAGAGGAACGGAAGAAGATGGTACGGAGCAGAGAGCCTTATCTGGACAGCAACGGTACGCCAGTGAACTTCAGGGGTGAAATATGGGCCGGAGTACGCCGATGTGGACTTGTGGACTAGGATCTTCGGCCCATGGACTTCTGTTTCCGCCGAGTTCCGGATCTCAGTGCCCTGAGCAACTAGTTAACGAGCGCTTCTTCAGAAGCCTCGCAACGATCAGCGCCATTTGGCGCGCTCTCAACTATTCGCCACGTGTCGCATTCTGGACGCTTCTTTTAGATTTTTTATTTTTCTGCACGCGTTTTCGGCTTTTTTCCGGATTTATTTGGCGTTTTGGTTTTTCCCCGGTCTTTCTTAGCTTTTCGATCAAAAAATCAGAGAAAAAAATTTCGCGAAAAAATGCGTTTTTTTTCTTTCGTGAAAGTCACGGCTTTTCTTCCGCGAGAGGGACGGTTGTGCTTTAGCGAGAGTCACGGCCGTGCCTCTCAGAAACAAAAAAAACGTATTTTTTTTCTTTCACGAGAGTCACGGTTTTGCTTTCGCGAGAGGTACGGTTGTACTTTCGCGAGAGTCACGGCCGTGCCTCTCGGAAAGGGAAAAAACAAAATGCGTTTTATGTTTTTTCCGTTCGTGAGAGTCACGGTTTTGCTTCCGCGAGAGGCACGGTTGTGCATACGCGAAAGTCACGGCTGTGCCTTTCGGAAAGGGAAAAAATACGCGTTTTCTGTTTATTTTTTCTTTCGCGAGAGTCACGGTTTTGCTTTCGCGAGAGGCACGGTTGTGCTTTCGCGAGAGTCACGACCGTACCTCTCGGAAACGAAAAAAAACGCGTTTTCTATTTTTTTTTCCTTACACGAGAGTCACGGTTTTGCTTCCACGAGAGGCACGGTTGTGATTTTGCGAGAGGCACGGGCGTGCCTCTTTCGGAAAGGGAAAAAACCGTTCTCCCGGTTCGGTTTTTTCGCCCGGTTTTTTTCGTCCGTTTTTTTCGTGAAAAAAAAGTTTGTCAAAACCTATCAACATGGGATCTAGTTTTAAAGATCTCGACGCGAGAAATCTAATGATGAAAACGGTTCGAGATATGGACGCACGGTTTAAGAGATAAAACATTTTGAATAAACGGATCTACGAAAAAAGGGAAAACTCCCTGGTTGCGACAAGTGGCGCGCTGCATGTGCGCCACTTGTCGCGACCTGGGAAAGTGGAGTGTTCTTTGCAACGAGTACTCCTTAATTAGTGATTTCGTCCTATTTGCCGCTTATTGCGGCAAAATGTCGAGCTGCCGCACACCCCCTCGTCTCGAGTGGGCCGGCCTTTTTATTTCCTCTTCTGTGCCCTTTTCCTCCCTTGCCCCGACTCATTCATCTGCAGAGTAGCCACAACTTTCCCTTCCTTCCTCGCCTCGCCTGGATCCCCTTTTCCTTCGTTGGCGGCGGCTGGTTCTTCTGCTTCCTCCGCCGGCCGCTGCTTCTTCTACTCCCTCCGCCGGCTGCTGCTTCTTCTGCTTCCTGCGTCGGCCGCTACTTCTTCGGCTTCCTCCGTCAGGATCCTACTCCGCAAGAGACTGCGGCCCTCGTAAGCAGCCGGCGGGCCTCTCTACTCGTTATTCATCCGCGCCATCGCATCAGATCTTGCTGAGTTCGTCGTGTTGGGTGTTTTTTTGCAGGTTTTCTGTGCCTCTGCTAGGGTTCCCTGAAGCTCGGCGTCGTCCAGGTCCCGGTGAAGCTCGGCATCAACAAGGTAACGCACCCAACCCCCCCCCCCCCCACACACACACACACACCTCCCCCCCCCCGGTTTGTGTTCCTTGCTCCCTGTGTGATACCGCGCGATCTAGCTGGTTTTTTTCATTTAGCGTTTGGTGGGGTGTTGTTAGGGTTTTGTAGGGGGCTTTGGTCGTAGTGGTGGTGTTTTGGATGTTCTGGAGATTAGACAAGGGGGTTGTGTTCAGAGATATGAATTAGGGGGTATGATTCAGCATGATGATGTTAGGGGGTTGTGTTCAGAGATTTGGATTCAGGGGTATGATTTTCAGCATGATGTTGTTAGGGTTTATGTGTTCTGGTACTTGTCCTTGAGATTTTATGTTTTGTTTTGTTGATGATGGTAGGTGCTTTGTGTAGCATGGTCGGCTCTGTGTGTTTTCTGATTTTTGTAGTAGCATCTGAAGATGACATGGAATTTTTTTCACATATGCTTGTGTAACTATTTACTAGTACTGTTTCTGTGCTGGATGATATTTTGACAAACCAAATTTTTGATTCCACTAAGATTTGTGCAACCAAAGTGAAGGTTCTTCACATTTGATATGTGCCTATGCAGAAAATAATTTGTTGGTTTGTTGACTGAGTTTGTTGATTTTTTAATCAGGCTGGAAAATAATTTGCCTACATTTGCACCATCCAAGAAATTGTCCCTTAAATCATCCCCCCTCTCATTAATCTAGCAGCATTGTGATGCACAATCGTTTTTCTGCTGTAGGACTGATAGACATTTGATATGTGCTTATGCAGAAAAAAGTATTTTGTAATTGATAAGCAAACTTGGAAATATGTTTTAACAGCTTGAGTGAACGCATTCAACTGTTGCGTCACGTGTTTTATACTTTTATTGATTCCACACCTATCCTTGTCGATTAATTCATAGATGCATCCACAAAACCCTAGCCTAGCCTAGCGTAGTGAGTGGCAAAAGCGACTTTCAGGGTTCCGGCGCGTGGGGTGTGGGGAAATGAAACGAACGTGAATGGTAGGAATAGGTGGAACCAACAATCAGTGCCTACTTTATTTGTTTGTTTGTTGTGAAGTTATATGTCATTTCTTTTTATTGTGCCCTTTTTTTGCCTGAGAGTGATGTTATGAGGAATTGAATAAGTAATAGCTAATAATATAAATGCATCCCCTGGGGTAATAGTGCTTGCTGTTTTCGAGGTTGTTGAACTTGTGGCATTTTTTTATACATTGATTCCTGTTAATTCACTGCTTTTATATTTGATTGGAGAATCACTCTTCTTTTCTTTTTCACAATAAACCATGAAATAAGATATGAATAAGATTGTGCTTAAATGACAGTTTGAGAATAACTTTTGTGTGCTACCCTTTTTTCACACATGGATGGTTCTCATGCTAGTTTTGTTATTTTTAGATGACTATTATTACATGATGAGATATATATTTCATATAGGATGTGGTTGTGGTTTTTCATATATGATGTAAACCCAGTAATGCAAGATGAAACTTGCAAGGTGTGGTACTTTTTAGGTTGATGTTTTGTAACATTTTTAATCTGCTTTTTGCTCTTTTTATTTATTTTTTCAAATGTGTTTACATCTTTTTAATATACTTTATTCTGTGTGTTTAATTAGTCTTTGTTTCATGACCTTAGTTTTTTTAATTTTTATACAGGTCTCCCTCAACTCTAAACATGCCTAGACTTTACAAATATCCTGCTGGTACCATCAAGCACAGGTTTTCTACCATCAGGTGGCATAAAGCAGTTTCTGATTTAAGTGATAATCAAAAGTCGTTTGTTAGGAAATATGAGCTCGATAATCTTCTGAATATTCATCCTCACTTAATGGTTCCAATACCAATCCTTCAATGGGTTGCGGACCACCTGAATTGCAATGGGACTGGAGTTTTCAGAAAGGGTGATAAAATAATTCATCTAAGAAGAGACATGGTAATTCAGGTTTTTGGGATCCGTTCTGGTTCTGTGCCTTTTCCTCTGGATAGCATAGATCCAGTTGTTGTGGCTAGAGTGTTACAACTTAGGTCTCAGTATCTCGGTAATGGCCAGAAGAACATTCAATTTGATAATATCATCACTATCATGAAGAATGACGAGACCGAGGAAGGTTTCATGCGGAGTTTCTTATTTCTCTTCATAAGTTCTGTTTTCTGTCCAACCACTCGGAATTGTGCAAATTGGAAAATTCTTTATGGGCTGCACCACATTAGCAAGCTGAAGACCCTTGATTTGGCTCAACTTTGCATTGATCACTTGAACAAAGAAATTGATAACTTCAGCACCAATCTATTCAATAGAACTGAAACTCCATTGAACAATTCAATCTATGTTGGTGGATGCTTACCTTTAGCTGATGTAAGTTTTATAATTTTCCCTACTTTTCATTTTTTTTAAATGTATTATTAAGTTATGCGATTTTTGTTTATATTCACTGATTTGCTGTTTCATGTTCTCTTATGGCTCCCAATATTCTTAGATTGTCTATCTGGACTTTGTGGACTTCACAAAAGCTTCTCAACAAAGAAGTACTCCCTCCGTAAACTAATATAAGAGTGTTTTCTAAACACTCTTATATTAGTTTACAGAGGGAGTATCAATTATGGAGTCCCTAGAATGGCCTATATTCAGAATGATGACTTTGACTATCTAGCTACAATGGACTTAAACCCAAGATCCAAGAAGACGTTTGCATTGGGATTCTTACCAGTAAGCTTGTTCTATCCTTTTTTCGCATTTGTTTAAGTGACAACAAAAGTTGTAGAAAATAGTTTCAAACAATGAGAAAATGTTTTCATTCTTAATTCTTTGGAATGACATTTTTCTTGGTTTCATGGTCTCGCTTTAAGAACTTTAAGAACTGTTTGTTGACTTTGTTTTTTCTTTTCAGCTGAAAGACATTTCTAGGACACCTTACGGTGCTCGTGCAATTGTATTGGCTCAAGAGAACTGGTCCAAAGCCCCACAGAGTTATGATGTTGAGGAAAATCTCATTCCAAAGTCCAATGACATCTCAAATGTTGCATCTACCTCGAACAGTAATCCAGAAGTATGTTTTATCTAGTTTTTATTAACCTTTTTGTTTACCAATACATTTTAGTCATCTCACTTCAGTGTCATAGCGAACTAAGAAATCAGTTGCCATATGTCTATAGTCTGTTCGCAAGAAAACAGATTACATAATATGTTCCTAGTATAACATAATAGAATGAGTCCTGCATTCATAAAATGAACATAATGTGTTCAGGATGTCAACTGAGGTAGGAATTTTGCTAGAGGTAATTTCCTCCTTGTCAATTAGGCAGTTCTCTATTGTATTGACATTGAAAAGAACTGAGACCCAAAAATATTGTATCAGCAATTGACAAGAGTAAAATGAAACACAAGGAACAAAGTCTAACTAATTTTCATTGTTTACCAATGACATCTCACACGAATTTTTCAATGCATGAATCTGTTCCATGTGCAACATATGAATAGTCAAAATATAACGAGTTGCAGTGTTAATAGTACAACATATGAGTACTTCAATGCATAATTTGTTCCTCTGCTTTGAACATATAATGATTTTACTAGATAATGATTTGTTCCTTCTATGTTTATCTGCTTATTTTTAACCTTTTGTTTACCAACATATTTTAGTCTTGTCATTTCAGTCTCATATCACAACTAATACACATGTAACTTTTTTGTCCTGAACTAATAGGTTATGAATATAATATCTCAAGTTGTTGCAAAGCATGATGAAATTTGGAAGAAGCTTCATGAACAGCATATGCAAAATATGTTTTCAGATCTCAAAACAACTCTCATGTCTCTTCAGCCAAATACAAACAGCCAAGTAAACATTGTTGGTACTTCAACCATGAATCCTATTGTTCTTTCAGCACGCAGCAACATGAATAACCAGAATGAACCAATAAATTCCAACCATCGCCCAGTCCATATAGTCAGTGAGCCAATTAGAGCATCTTTATTCCAAGATCATGTATAAGTTACTCCTACTCCTGATGTTACCTTAATGCACATCAGCAAGGACATCCAAGTTGAAGAAGCAGTTCCAGTTACAGAACAAGATTCAGTTCCTCAGCAAGTGCAGCAAACGGAGCAAGCACCTTCAGCTGTAAACATTGTTCATAATGAAGAAATTTCACATGGGAACAATGGTATTCATGCTGACAACACACTTGATCAACCTATTTCTCATAGTCAAACAAGTGACGGTACTCAATTTGCTGTTAACACTCTTATTGAGATCTCAGGTACCTTTTCTGAAACAATTCATACTCGACCGATCTCAGTATTGGAACCAGTGGACTGCGTTCAACATGCAGTCAATAGTGAGCCGTATGAAACGGAATTTCAGCATGTGAACCCCACAACAGTCCATATTCAGGAAACTCCCGTTTCTGTGAGCAAACAAACTCAGTTAGTGAATGAGCCTCCAACGAAAGAAGTGCCTGCTTCGTCAAACATTCTAACTGAAGATGTCATTATGCTAAGGAATGTGATCTCACAATCAAATGACAATCTGGGAGATGGCATTGAAATTCCCATGAAGTATGCTGATGGCATTATAATTCCAGAACTTGATAAGACGGTCCCCAAAGGTACTTCCCACCTTTTTTGAAATCAACCGCCTTTCCCTTCTGTTCATTTTTGTTTGCTTTTCACTGTACTGAATTTTCACTTCCAATTTGCTTGTTGAAGTTTTTGCAATGTCCTGCCTTCTTTTTACACGCTTCATTGTTTTTCATACCAAAGCTTATTATATGTAATTGGTTCATTGGATAGGTCCTGTAGTACCTGAGGTACCTGAGCACAAATCATCTCATGCAGCATTGAATATATCTGGTCCCAGCACTATAGAGAAGAGAAATCGAAAGAAAAGGAAAGCAAAAGATCTATCTGCTCAACATAAGATATCAAAGATAAGTGTTGAACCTCATGTTCAGGAGTTTTATAAGAAATACCTTGGAAAAAAATTCTTCAAGAATGAAAAGTAAGTTTTTTCAGGAGCATCTTACTTTATATGCATGAAACAATCTATCTTTGTTGTATATTCTGTTGGGGAACGCAGTAATTTCAAAAAATTTCCTACGCACACACAAGATCATGGTGATGCACAGCAACGAGAGGGGAGAGTGATGTCTACGTACCAACGCAGACCGACTGCGGAAGCGATCACACAACGTAGAGGAAGTAGTCGTACGTCTTCTTCCTGATCCAACCGATCCAAGCACCGTTACTCCGGCACCTCCGAGTTCTTAGCACACGTTCAGCTCGATGACGTTCCTCGGGCTCCGATCCAGCAAAGCGTCGAGGAAGAGTTTCATCAGCACGACGGCGTGGTGACGATCTTGATGTACTACCGACGCAGGGCTTCGCCTAAGCACTGTAACGGTATGTTCGAGGTGGAATTTGGTGGCAGGGGGCACCGCACACGGCTAAGGAACGATCTCAAGGATCAACTTGTGTGTCTTGTGGTGCCCCCTGCCCCCGTATATAAAGGCCAGGGGCAGGGGGTTCGGCCGGCTAGGAGGGAGGCGCAGGGAGGAGTCCTACTCCCACCGGGAGTAGGACTCCTTCCCCCCAATCCTATTCCAACTAGGATTCTTGGGGAAGAAGGAGAAAGAGGGGGCCGGCCCACCTCTCCTAGTCCTATTAGGACTTGGGAAAGGTGGGGGGGCGCCGGCCAGGTGTGGGCTGCCTCTTCTCTCTTTTCCACTAAGGCCCAATAGGCCCATTTACCTCCCGAGGGGGTTCCGGTAACCCTCCCGGTAATCCGGTAAAATCCCGATTTCACCCGGAACACTTCCGGTGCCCAAACATAGGCTTCCAATATATCAATCTTTACGTCTCGACCATTTCAAGACTCCTCGTCATGTCCGTGATCTCATCCGGGACTCCGAACAACCTTCGGTACATCAAAATGCATAAACTCATAATAACTGTCATCGTAACGTTAAGCGTGCGGACCCTACGGTTCGAGAACAATGTAGACATGACCGAGACACGTCTCTGGTCAATAACCAATAGCGGGACCTGGATGCCCATATTGGCTCCTACATATTCTACGAAGATCTTTATCGGTCAGACCGCATAACAACATACGTTGTTCCCTTTGTCATCGGTATGTTACTTGCCCGAGATTCGATCGTCGGTATCCAATACCTAGTTCAATCTCGTTACCGGCAAGTCTCTTTACTCGTTCTGTAATACATCATCTCACAACTAACTTATTAGTTGCAGTGCTTGCAAGGCTTATGTGATGTGCATTACCGAGAGGGCCCAGAGATACCTCTCCGTCAATCGGAGTGACAAACCCTAATCTCGAAATATGCCAACCCAACATCTACCATTGGAGACACCTGTAATACTCCTTTATAATCACCCAGTTACGTTGTGACGTTTGGTAGTACCCAAAGTGTTCCTCCGGTAGACGGGAGTTGCATAATCTCATAGTTATAGGAACATGTATAAGTCATGAAGAAAGCAATAGCAACATACTAAACGATCGGGTGCTAAGCTAATGGAATGGGTCATGTCAATCAGATCATTCTACTAATGATGTGACCTCGTTAATCAAATAACAACTCCTTGTTCATGGTTAGGAAACATAACCATCTTTGATTAACGAGCTAGTCAAGTAGAGGCATACTAGTGACACTCTGTTGGTCTATGTATTCACACATGTATTATGTTTCCGGTTAATACAATTCTAGCATGAATAATAAACATTTATCATGATATAAGGAAATAAATAATAACTTTATTATTGCCTCTAGGGCATATTTCCTTCAGTCTCCCACTTGCACTAGAGTCAATAATCTAGATTATACAGTAATGATTCTAACACCCATGGAGCCTTGGTGCTGATCATGTTTTGCTCGTGGAAGAGGCTTAGTCAACGGGTCTGCAACGTTCAGATCCGTATGTATCTTGCAAATCTCTATGTCTCCCACCTGGACTAAATCCCGGATGGAGTTGAAGCGTCTCTTGATGTGTTTGGTCCTCTTGTGAAATCTGGATTCTTTTGCCAAGGCAATTGCACCAGTATTGTCACAGAAGATTTTCATTGGACCCGATGCACTAGGTATGACACCCAGATCGGATATGAACTCCTTCATCCAGACTCCTTCGTTCGCTGCTTCCGAAGCAGCTATGTACTCCGCTTCACATGTAGATCCCGCTACGACGCTTTGTTTAGAACTGCACCAACTGACAGCTCCACCGTTTAAAGTAAACACGTATCCGGTTTGCGATTTAGAATCGTCCGGATCAGTGTCAAAGCTTGCATCAACGTAACCTCTTACGGTGAGCTCTTTGTCACCTCCATATACGAGAAACATATCCTTAGTCCTTTTCAGGTATTTCAGGATGTTCTTGACCGCTGTCCAGTGATCCATTCCAGGATTACTTTGGTACCTCCCTGCTAAACTTATAGCAAGGCACACATCAGGTCTGGTACACAGCATTGCATACATGATAGAGCCTATGGCTGAAGCATAGGGAACATCTTTCATTTTCTCTCTATCTTCTGCAGTGGTCGGGCATTGAGTCTTACTCAATTTCACACCTTGTAGCACAGGCAAGAACCCTTTCTTTGCTTGATCCATCTTGAACTTCTTCAAAATTTTGTCAAGGTATGTGCATTGTGAAAGTCCAATTAAGCGTTTTGATCTATCTCTATAGATCTTTATGCCTAATATGTAAGCAGCTTCTCCGAGGTCTTTCATCGAAAAACTTCTATTCAAGTATCCCTTTATGCTATCCAGAAATTCTATATCATTTCCGATAAGCAATATGTCATCCACATATAATATCAGAAATGCTACAGAGCTCCCACTCACTTTCTTGTAAATACAGGCTTCTCCAAAAGTCTGTATAAAGCCAAATGCTTTGATCACACTATCAAAGCGTTTATTCCAACTCCGAGATGCTTGCACCAGTCCATAAATGGATCGCTGGAGTTTGCATACTTTGTTAGCTCCTTTAGGATCGACAAAACCTTCTGGTTGTACCATATACAACTCTTCTTCCAGAAATCCATTCAGGAATGCAGTTTTGACATCCATTTGCCATATTTCATAATCATAAAATGCGGCAATTGCTAACATAATTCTGACGGACTTAAGCATCGCTACGGGTGAGAAGGTCTCATCGTAGTCAACCCCTTGAACTTGTCGAAAACCTTTTGCGACAAGTCGAGCTTTATAGACAGTAACATTACCGTCAGCGTCAGCCTTTTTCTTGAAGATCCATTTATTCTCAATTGCTTGCCGATCATCGGGCAAGTCAACCAAAGTCCATACTTTGTTCTCATACATGGATCCCATCTCAGTTTTCATGGCCTCAAGTCACTTTGCGGAATCTGGGCTCACCATCGCTTCTTCATAGTTCGTAGGTTCATCATGATCTAGCATCATGACTTCCAGAACTGGATTACCGTACCACTCTGGTGCGGATCTCACTCTGGTTGATCTACGTGGTTCAGTAGTATCTTGTTCTGAAGCTTCATGATCATCATCATTAGCTTCCTCACTGATTGGTATAGGTGTCGCAGAAACAGTTTTCTGTGATGTACTACTTTCCAATAAGGGAGCAGGTACAGTTACCTCGTCAAGTTCTACTTTCCTCCCACTCACTTCTTTCGAGAGAAACTCCTTCTCTAGAAATGATCCATTCTTAGCAACGAATGTCTTGCCTTCGGATCTGTGATAGAAGGTATACCCAACAGTTTCCTTTGGGTATCCTATGAAGACACATTTCTCCGCTTTGGGTTCGAGCTTATCAGGTTGAAGCTTTTTCACATAAGCATCGCAGCCCCAAACTTTGAGAAATGACAACTTTGGTTTCTTGCCAAACCATAGTTCATAAGGCGTCGTCTCAACGGATTTTGATGGTGCCCTATTTAACGTGAATGCGGCCGTCTCTAAAGCATAACCCCAAAACGATAGCGGTAAATCAGTAAGAGACATCATTGATCGCACCATATCTAGTAAAGTACGATTACGACGTTCGGACACACCATTACGCTGTGGTGTTCCGGGTGGCGTGAGTTGCGAAACTATTCCACAATTTTTCAAATGTACACCAAACTCGTAACTCAAATATTCTCCTCCACGATCAGATCGTAGAAATTTTATTTTCTTGTTACGATGATTTTCAACTTCACTCTGAAATTCCTTGAACTTTTCAAATGTTTCAGACTTATGTTTCATTAAGTAGATATACCCATATCTGCTTAAATCATCTGTGAAGGTGAGAAAATAACGATATCCGCCGCGAGCCTCAATATTCATCGGACCACATACATCGGTATGTATGATTTCCAACAAATCTGTTGCTCTCTCCATGGTACCGGAGAACGGTGTTTTAGTCATCTTGCCTATGAGGCACGGTTCGCAAGTACCAAGTGATTCATAATCAAGTGATTCCAAAAGCCCATCAGTATGGAGTTTCTTCATGCGCTTTACACCGATATGACCTAAACGACAGTGCCACAAATAAGTTGCACTATCATTATTAACTTTGCATCTTTTGGCTTCTACATTATGAATATGTGTATCACTATCTTCGAGATTCAACAAGAATAGACCACTCTTCAAAGGTGCATGACCATAAAAGATATTATTCATATAAATAGAACAACCATTATTCTCTGATTTAAATGAATAACCGTCTCGCATTAAACAAGATCCAGATATAATGTTCATGCTCAACGCTGGCACCAAATAACAATTATTTAGGTCTAATATTAATCCCGAAGGTAGATGTAGAGTTAGCGTGCCGACCGCGATCACATCGACTTTGGAACCGTTTCCCACGCGCATCGTCACCTCGTCCTTTGCTAGTGTCCGCTTATTCCGTAGTCCCTGTTTCGAGTTGCAAATATTAGCAACAGAACCAGTATCAAATACCCAGGTGCTACTGCGAGCTCTAGTAAGGTACACATCAATAACATGTATATCACATATACCTTTGCTCACTTTGCCATCCTTCTTATCCGCCAAATACTTGGGGCAGTTCCGCTTCCAGTGTCCAGTCTGCTTGCAGTAGAAGCACTCAGTTTCAGGCTTAGGTCCAGACTTGGGTTTCTTCTCTTGAGCAGCAACTTGCTTGCTGTTCTTCTTGAAGTTTCCCTTCTTCTTCCCTTTACCCTTTTTCTTGAAACTAGTGGTTTTGCTAACCATCAACACTTGATGCTCCTTTTTGATTTCTACCTCCGCAGCTTTCAGCATTGCGAAGAGCTCGGGAATAGTCTTGTTCATCCCTTGCATATTATAGTTCATCACGAAGCTCTTGTAGCTTGGTGGTAGTGATTGGAGAATTCTGTCAATGACGCAATCATCTGGAAGATTAACTCCCATCTGAATCAAGTGATTATTATACCCAGACATTTTGAGTATATGCTCACTGACAGAACTGTTCTCCTCCATCTTACAGCTATAGAACTTATTGGAGACTTCATATCTCTCAATTCGGGCATTTGCTTGAAATATTAACTTCAACTCCTGGAACATCTCATATGCTCCATGACGTTCAAAACGTCGTTGAAGTCCCGATTCTAAGCCGTAAAGCATGGCACACTGAACTATCGAGTAGTCATCAGCTTTGCTCTGCCAGACGTTCATAACATCTGGCGTTGCTCCAGCAGCAGGCCTGTCACCCAGCGGTGCTTCCAGGACGTAATTCTTCTGTGCAGCAATGAGGATAATCCTCAGGTTACGGACCCAGTCCGTGTAATTGCTACCATCATCTTTCAACTTTGCTTTCTCAAGGAACGCATTAAAATTCAACGGAACAATAGCACGAGCCATCTATCTACAAGCAACATAAACAAGCAAGATACTATCAGGTACTAAGTTCATGATAAGTTTAAGTTCAGTTAATCAAATTACTTAGGAACTCCCACTTAGATAGACATCCCTCTAATCTTCTAAGTGATCACGTGATCCAAATCAACTAAACCATAACCGATCATCACGTGAGATGGAGTAGTTTTCAATGGTGAACATCGTCATGTTGATCATATCTACTATATGATTCACGCTCGACCTTTCGGTCTCTGTGTTCCGAGGCCATATCTGCATATGCTAGGCTCGTCAAGTATAACCCGAGTATTCTGCGTGTGCAAAACTGGCTTGCACCCGTTGTAGATGGACGTAGAGCTTATCACACCCGATCATCACGTGGTGTCTGGGCACGACGAACTTTGGCAACGGTGCATACTCAGGGAGAACACTTCTTGATAATTTAGTGAGAGATCATCTTATAAAGCTACCGTCAATCAAAGCAAGATAAGATGCATAAAAGGATAAACATCACATGCAATCAATATAAGTGATATGATATGGCCATCATCATCTTGTGCTTGTGATCTCCATCTCCGAAGCACCGTCATGATCACCATCGTCACCGGCGCGACACCTTGATCTCCATCGTAGCATCGTTGTCGTCTCGCCAATCTTATGCTTCCACGACTATTACTACCGTTTAGTAATCTAGTAAAGCATTACATCGCGATTGCATTGCATACAATAAAGCGACAACCATATGGCTCCTGCCAGTTGCCGATAACTTAGTTACAAAACATGATCATCTCATACAATAAAATCAGCATCATGCCTTGACCATATCACATCACAACATACCCTGCAAAAACAAGTTAGACGTCCTCTACTTTGTTGTTGCAAGTTTTACGTGGCTGCTACGGGCTTAAGTAAGAACTCATCTCACCTACGCATCAAAACCACAACGATAGTTCGTCAAATAGACTCCGTTTTAACCTTCTCAAGGACCGGGCGTAGTCACACTTGGTTCAACTAAAGTTGGAGAGACAGTCTTCCGCAAGCCATCTATGTGCAAAGCACGTCGAGGGAACCGGTCTCGCGTAAGAGTACGCGTAAGGTTGGTCCGGATCGTCTCAACCAACAATGCCGCCGAACCAAAGTATGACATGCTGGTAGGCAGTATGACTTGTATCGCCCACAACTCACTTGTGTTCTACTAGTGCATATAACATCAAACAGTAAAACCTAGGCTCGGATGCCACTGTTGGGGAACGCAGTAATTTCAAAAAAATTCCTACGCACACGCAAGATCATGGTGATGCACAGCAACGAGAGGGGAGAGTGATGTCTACGTACCAACGCAGACCGACTGCGGAAGCGATCACACAACGTAGAGGAAGTAGTCGTACGTCTTCTTCCTGATCCAACCGATCCAAGCACCGTTACTCCGGCACCTCCGAGTTCTTAGCACACGTTCAGCTCGATGACGTTCCTCGGGCTCCGATCCAGCAAAGCGTCGAGGAAGAGTTCCGTCAGCACGACGGCGTGGTGACGATCTTGATGTACTACCGACGCAGGGCTTCGCCTAAGCACTGTAACGGTATGTTCGAGGTGGAATTTGGTGGCAGGGGGCACCGCACACGGCTAAGGAACGATCTCAAGGATCAACTTGTGTGTCTTGTGGTGCCCCCTGCCCCCGTATATAAAGGCCAGGGGCAGGGGGTTCGGCCGGCTAGGAGGGAGGCGCAGGGAGGAGTCCTACTCCCACCGGGAGTAGGACTCCTTCCCCCCAATCCTATTCCAACTAGGATTCTTGGGGAAGAAGGAGAAAGAGGGGGCCGGCCCACCTCTCCTAGTCCTATTAGGACTTGGGAAAGGTGGGGGGGGCGCCGGCCAGGTGTGGGCTGCCTCTTCTCTCTTTTCCACTAAGGCCCAATAGGCCCATTTACCTCCCGGGGGGGTTCCAGTAACCCTCCCGGTAATCCGGTAAAATCCCGATTTCACCCGGAACACTTCCGGTGCCCAAACATTGGCTTCCAATATATCAATCTTTACGTCTCGACCATTTAGAGACTCCTCGTCATGTCCGTGATCTCATCCGGGACTCCGAACAACCTTCGGTACATCAAAATGCATAAACTCATAATAACTGTCATCGTAACGTTAAGCGTGCGGACCCTACGGTTCGAGAACAATGTAGACATGACCGAGACACGTCTCTGGTCAATAACCAATAGCGAGACCTGGATGCCCATATTGGCTCCTACATATTCTACGAAGATCTTTATCGGTCAGACCGCATAACAACATACGTTGTTCCCTTTGTCATCGGTATGTTACTTGCCCGAGATTCGATCGTCGGTATCCAATACCTAGTTCAATCTCGTTACCGGCAAGTCTCTTTACTCGTTCCGTAATACATCATCTCACAACTAACTTATTAGTTGCAGTGCTTGCAAGGCTTATGTGATGTGCATTACCGAGAGGGCCCAGAGATACCTCTCCGTCAATCGGAGTGACAAACCCTAATCTCGAAATACGCCAACCCAACATCTACCATTGGAGACACCTGTAATACTCCTTTATAATCACCCAGTTACGTTGTGACGTTTGGTAGTACCCAAAGTGTTCCTCCGGTAGACGGGAGTTGCATAATCTCATAGTTATAGGAACATGTATAAGTCATGAAGAAAGCAATAGCAACATACTAAACGATCGGGTGCTAAGCTAATGGAATGGGTCATGTCAATCAGATCATTCTACTAATGATGTGACCTCGTTAATCAAATAACAACTCCTTGTTCATGGTTAGGAAACATAACCATCTTTGATTAACGAGCTAGTCAAGTAGAGGCATACTAGTGACACTCTGTTGGTCTATGTATTCACACATGTATTATGTTTCCGGTTAATACAATTCTAGCATGAATAATAAACATTTATCATGATATAAGGAAATAAATAATAACTTTATTATTGCCTCTAGGGCATATTTCCTTCATATTCTATATGTTAACTGTTTCAATTTTTAAAAATGCAGTCCAACCATTATTGACATCAATGGATTTACTGTGGAGTATGATCATTTCTATAATTCACTCAAGGCAATAGGAAACGTTCACAATGAAGTCTTCAATGCTTATGTCCAAGTTTTCAATTATGAGAATGAAAATCCAGATCCAAAAAGTAAGGAACCTTTGAAATACTGCTTTACTTCGTACTTCACGGTAAAGTTTCCTATTCCTCATCTATAGTATTTCCTTCTTTTTGTTCCGTGTTGAACTTTTTGCAACTTCTGTTCTTACTGTTGTTATCTCCTTTATTTGGATATGCAGGAGAAGTTACTTGATGATCCCAAGAATTTCAACTCTCGATATTGTGTAAGAAAATTCAAGAAACTGAACTGTGGCAGGAACTTACACAAGCGTGACTTGGTAAACATCAGTTATCAATGCAACTTCTCCAAATTATCACATCCTCTCTTCATCTGTACTGATTTTACTTCTTTGTTTGCGATCCATCTATATTTCCCTAGAGTTGATTCATTCCACTGGACTTTGTTCTGCATTAACAATCTGTTTGAAACCGTCAATTTCTTTGATTCAAGGAGTTTTGTTCCTCAAAATCAAGTCAACAAGTTAACATCAAATCTGGTTTGTTTTCTACTTTTTTAGTTTTTACTCTTGTGCCTTTTGTAACATCAAGTCTTTTGTGACTTTTAGTTTTTACTCAGTAGTTACTCGCAAATAACTGAACTACTATTTATTATGCTCCATGAACTGGTTGAATTCTTATACTTCTTTTAATATAGATCATCAACATGGGCACCATTTTCAAGTCTTCTGGATGCACATACAAGAATATTGAGAATTTTGACTGCATTTCTCCTGAGGAATACCCCCAGCAAGACAACCTGTGAGTAAAGCAACCATCATTATGCTCCATGCACTTTTCTGTCTTTAACTCTTATAATCAGTTAACATTCTGTCACCCAAGAAGGTCCTTTTGCTGAAATTTATGTATACCTTTGTACAACCACAATTGTGCTCTCTATGCTATCATGTATATGGATATCTGGGATGGGAAGAACATGAAGGAATTTGATGATGTATGTCACTAGCAAATCACTCTTCATCTTTCTTGGTCTATAACTTCTTTCACAAATTATCCCCCCCCCCCCCCGCCCAACAACATCGAGGGCTTCTTTGTATGCTTTGCTAATGTGTTGTTTACTGTTTCATTTGTCCCAGGGAATTATTCCTCAATTTCGTCAGGTTGTTGCTTACAAGCTGGCAAAGTGTGACATCAACGAAAAAAGTGTTGAGGGACTTGAAGATGACGTTTCAACCAATAAGAGGAAGAAGCGCCGCTAGTTGTGTGGAGAAAGCAAATAATTTGAGTTTCTAGAATTGAATGTGCAGCACAACTACTGATAACTCACCGGTGTCATTGCTTGGAAAACTTTTAAGTTCCTTTTTTTCCCTTTCCGTGGAAATCACTCTTTTGTGTGGAAAACATTTATGTTGGAGACTCAGTACATTTTATTTTTTATGAAGGTAGTGTCACCAGCACAACTTATTTTTCTGTTCCTGTGTGAGAGACAGTCAAAGAAACTTAGTTGTCGAATAACAATCGGGAACAATTAAAGGTGTTTTGGCTTTTCCGTACCAACATGAGTGTCGTCAAGGATTTTTTTGAATGAAGTGTGTTGTTTATTTCTTTTCCCAAAGCAGATGTGTGATTGATTTCCATGAAATGGAAATTGTCTTACTTTTAGGGGGTATGAAAAATGTGCTTTTTTGTAGCAAACGAGACGGGAGGCAACATTTGTCTTTTTTTACAAAAGCAATAGTGATTTCTCTTGGAAATTTGGCATTTAGGAGGTACGGCCTCAATACCATACTCTCTACTTTGTGTATCAAGAATATCTACTGCAAAAGAGTTTTGTAAAAACATTTCCATTATAATTGCTGTCAAACAATTTTTTACTTCAAAAGGATGTCTACTTCAAAAATATTTTTTCAAAAAATGAAAAAGTCCCCTAAATAATGTTCCGTAAGTAATGTTTCCTAATATTTTGTTGTTAACGTTCCCCAAATAATGTTTCTCTAAGAAATGTTTTGCTGAATTTTTTGTTCATTGATTTTTTTTGTTTCCCTCAAAAATGTGAATTCTTAGGGGATCTCATAACATCATTATGCACTTGCTCGGGTAATTTATTGGGATATTTGTTTTTGGACCCACACATGGGTTATGAATATAGTTTGTTTGGACTAGAATTTGTTTTCGCTCCTTCATACAACATTCTGTTTCAGACAACATTATTCAAGAACATTTTAAAATTTCAGACCTCATTGGGTTTTTCGAAAGACATTTAGTCATTTTTTAAGAACATCGTCGAGGGAACATTATTCAAGTAGCATTTTTTTATCCTTGTAGTAAACTTTTTTTATTCAAGGAAATTATCATTTTTTTAATGTTCATTCAAAAATGTCCCTTTAATAATGTTCCCTAGTTAATGTTTTCCCTTCGCCATAATTGTTGATGCCGATGAGTAAGTATTTTGACTAGAAGAACATTTTAAAATTTCAGACAACATCGTGTTTTTCGAAAAACAATTTAATAATGTTCATTCCAAAAATATCCCTTTAATAATGTTCCCCAAATAAATGTTCAATTTCTTTTTGCTCCCCAAAATAATGTCCCTTTGAATAATCTTTCTTTGATATTGTTCTCCAAATAATGTTCATTCAAAGCACAATAATGTTCCCTAAATAATGTTCCCCAAATAAACATTCAAAATTGTTCCCCAAAAAATGTTCATTTTCTTTTTGCTCCACAATAATGTTTCCTGAATAATTTTTTAAGAACATTATTGAGGGAAAATTATTCAAGGAACATTCTTTCATCCTTGTAGTAAACTTTTCTTATTCAGGGAAATCTGGCTGACCCAAGGGAACATTATTCAATTATTACTTTTTAAATCTTCATTCGAAAATGTCCCTTTAATAATGTCCCCAAGTAAACGTTCAATTTTTTTCCACCTATAATGTCCCTTGATTAATATAACAATGTTTTTGCCAAATAATGTTTCCTCAATAATATTTTTCTTTAATTATGGTCCCCAAATAATGTTCCCTCAATAATCGTTGATGCGAACGTAAATTTATTTTACTTGAATAACATTTTAAACCCACGAGAACAATTATTTGTTTTGAACAAAAATTACTCATTTTTTAAGAACATTATTATATTCTTGTAGTAAACTTTTTTTATTCAAGGAAATAATAATTCCCCCTTTAATAATGTTCCTCAAATAAATGTTCATTCTCTTTTTGCTCCACAATAATGTTCCCTGAATAATGTTTCTTTAATATTGTTCTCCAAATAATGTCTCCAAAATAATTGTTGATAACGAGGGGTTATTATATTTTTAAGAACATTTTTTAAGAACATTTTTAAAGAACTTT
The DNA here is from genome assembly GCA_034509565.1 of Triticum monococcum. Lineage (NCBI taxonomy): Eukaryota > Viridiplantae > Streptophyta > Magnoliopsida > Poales > Poaceae > Triticum > Triticum monococcum. The sequence goes on from CM067844.1 coordinate 415,699,496, forward strand.
TTTCAAAACACAATAATGTTCCCTAAATAATGTTCCCCAAATAAACATTAAAAAATGTTCCCCAAAAAATGTTCATTTTCTTTTTGCTCCACAATAATGTTCCCTGAATAATTTTTTAAGAACATTATTGAGGGAACATTATTCAAGGAAATTATAATTCCCCCTTTAATAATGTTCCTCAAATAAATGTTCATTCTCTTTTTGCTCCAAAATAATGTTCCCTGAAAGAACTTTTTTCAAAATAGAATAATGTTCCCTAAATAATGTTCCCCAAATAAACATTAAAAAATGTTCCCCCAAAAATGTTCATTTTCTTTTTGCTCCACAATAATGTTCCCTGAATAATTTTTTAAGAACATTATTGAGGGAACATTATTCAAGGAAATTATAATTCTCCCTTTAATAATATTCCTCAAATAAATGTTCATTCTATTTTTGCTCCACAATAATGTTCCCTGAATAATGTTTCTTTAATATTGTTCTCCAAATAATGTCCCCAAAATAATTGTTGATAGCGAGGAGTAATTATATTTTTAAGAACATTTTTCAAAACGCAATAATGTTCCCCAAATAAACATTCAAAAATGTTCCCCAAAAAATGTTTATTTTCTTTTTGCTCCACAATAATGTTCCCTGAATAATTTTTTAAGAATATTATTGAGGGAACATTATTCAAGGAAATTATCATCCCCCTTTAATAATGTTCCTCAAATAAATGTTCATTCTCTTTTTGCTCCACAATAATGTTCCTTGAATAATGTTTCTTTAATATTGTTCTCCAAATAATGTCCCCAAAATAATTGTTGATACCGAGGAGTTATTATATTTTTAAGAACTTTTTAAAGAACTTTTTTCAAAACACAATAATGTTCCCTAAATAATGTTCCCCAAATAAACATTCAAAAATGTTTCCCAAAAATGTTCATTTTCTTTTTGCTCCACAATAATGTTCCCTGAATAATTTTTTAAGAACATTATTGAGGGAGCATTATTCAAGGAACACTCTTTTATCCTTGTTCTTATTCAGGGAAATCTGGTTGACCCAAGGGAACATTATTCAATTATTACTTTTTAAATCTTCATTCGAAAATGTCTCTTTAATAATGTCCCCAAGTAAATGTTCAATTTTTCTCCACCTATAATGTCCCTTGATTAATATAATAATGTTTTCGCCAAATAATATTTCCTCAATAATATTTTTCTTTAATTATGGTCCCCAAATAATGTTCCCTCAATAATCGTTGATGCGGACATAAATTTATTTTACTTGAAGAACATTTTTAAACACACGAGAACATTTATTTGTTTTGAACAAAAATTACTCATTTTTTAAGAACATTATTCAAGGAACATTATTATATTCTTGTAGTAAACTTTTTTTATTTAAGGAAATTATAATTCCCCCTTTAATAATGTTCCTCAAATAAATGTTCATTCTCTTTTTGCTCCACAATAATGTTCCCTGAATAATGTTTGTTTAATATTGTTCTTCAAATAATGTCCCCAAAATAATTGTTGATACCGAGGAGTTATTATATTTTAAGAACATTTTTAAGAACTATTTTCAAAACACAATAATGTTCCCTAAATAATGTTCCCCAATTAAACATTCAAAAATGTTCCCCAAAAAATGTACATTTTCTTTTTGTTCCACAATAATGTTCCCTTAATAATTTTTTAAGAACATTATTGAGGGAACATTATTCAACGAACATTCTTTTATCCTTGTTCTTATTCATGGAAATCTGGTTGACCCAAGGGAACATTATTCAATTATTACATTTTAAATCTTCATTCGAAAATGTCCCTTTAATAATGTCTCCAAGTAAATATTCAATTTTTCCACCTATAATGTTCCTTGATTAATATAATAATGTTTTCGCCAAATAATGTTTCCTCAATAACTTTTTTCTTTAATCATGGTCCCCAAATAATGTCCCCTCAATAATCGTTGATGAGGACGTAAATTTATTTTATTTGAAAAACATTTTTAAACTCACGAGAACATTTTATGTTTTGAAAAAAATTACTCATTTTTAAAGAACATTATTCAAGGAACATCATTATATTCTTGTAGTAAACTTTTTTTATTCAAGGAAATTATAATTCCCCCTTTAATAATGTTTCTCAAATAAATGTTCATTCTCTTTTTGCTCCACATTAATGTTCCCTGAACAATGTTTCTTTAATATTGTTCTCCAAATAATGTCTCCAAAATAATTGTTGATACCGAGGAGTAATTATATTGTAAGAACGTTTTTAAGAACATTATTCAAGGAACATTTATTATATTTGTACTAAACTTTTTTTATTCAAGGAAATTATCATTTTTTAATGTTCATTCAAAAAATGTCCCTTTAATAATGCTCCCTAAATAAATGTTCATTTCTTTTTGTTCCGCCAATAATGTTCCCTGAATAATGTGTCTTTAATATTGTTCTCCAAATAATTTTCCCCAACTAATTGTTGATACCGAGGAGTAATTTTTTTTAAAAACTCCTGAGAACATTTATTTGTTTTTGAACAAAAATTACTCATTTGTTAAGAACATTATTCAAGGAACATTATTATATTCTTGTAGTAAACTTTTTTTATTCAAGGAAATTATAATTCCCCCTTTAATAATGTTCCTCAAATAAATGTTCACTCTCTTTTTGCTCCACAATAATGTTCCCTGAATAATGTTTCTTTTAATACTGTTCTCAAAATAATGTTTCTTTAACATTGTTCTAAGTTTTAAAATTTGTTGTCCAGATACAGAAAATGTTTGGGAATTGAAAAAAATGTTCCAACTTTCCTAATTTGTTCACAAATTCAATAATAGTTCATGTTTTTCAAAAAATGTTCTAGAATTTTTAAAAAGTAAACCTTTTATTTTTTGTTCACAAATTCAAGAAATGTCCCCCCTTTTCGAATTTGTTCACATCGTCAAAATGTTCCTGTTTTACAAAATTTGTACGAAAATCCGGTAAATGTTTTTATTGCGAAGAAAATATTCTTAATTTCAAAAAATTCAGTTGTAGGAGGTCATCGATTCGACCCAATAAATGGACTGTAGTTTTTAGGATTTTTTTGTGAATTAATGTTTAAGTTTAGTCTCTGTCGTATACGTCTTTAAAAATACATCTAGCACTTCATGTGTCTCAAATCTACTTAGCAAGGCATTTGTAACAACATATCTACATAACATATCAACAACCTCCTACAATAGTATCAAAACAGTTTTTCATTTTTAAAAATACATTTAGCACTTCCTGTGTCTCAAATCTACTTAGCAAAGCATTTGTAACAACATATCTACATAACATATCAACAAAACATATTTAGTTTTTTAAAACTTTTCTTATTGCCACAGAATAAACTAAATATGTCAAGCTCAACTATAGCTATAACAAGTGTAACTTATCAAAAAAAATTATCAACACAATAATCAAAATCCATCTAAATTTTTCTCAGCTATCGATGCAAAAAGTTCTTCATCGAGAGAAATTATCTTCTTCCTTGCTGCAAACAGAAATTATCTTTCTTCCTTGGTGCAAACATAATGATGAGCATCAACCAGTCTTCTTTTTTGGAGCCGCTTTCTTCCTAGATTTCTTTTCAGATTGTGGCTTCGATTTTTCTCCTTTGCTCACAGACTTGGATGGCCGTATAGGAGGATCTTTCAACGAATTTTCCGACTGCACTTCCGGTTACTGTTTCTTTCCTTGCAAGTACTTTGAATGAATTTGAGCAACAACATCCAAAAGTTCTTTGCTAAGTTCAGAATCTTTGCTGATGTCTGAGCAAGCTTCACCAACTTTACTCATCAGAATAGCATATCTGACTGCATTGTGTGACTGATCTTCACGTGTAAGCAGCACCATTTCTTTCTTGCACTTATCCAACTCTTTTTCTCGAAAAGAAATAGTCCACCTCTCAACAATCAGCTTATCTGGAATACGGGTAATGTCAAACTGCGTAAAAAGTCTGAGGATATGGCAACAAACAATACCATCACGCTCAAACTTCCCACAGAAACATTTGAATGAACCAGTAGTAAGGTCCACATGGACTCTGAACATTTCTCTTGTGAATTCTGGTTTCTCATACCTGATGTGTTTTTTCAAATCATACACTTTATCCTTCTCAATTTCAATAACTTTAAAAGCTGTTGCACTCACTAATTATGTCAAAAACTTCAAGTAGATTCCTCTGGTATATATTGCTGCTGCATGCCGTTCAACAGTGTGATGACTCCAAAAGACAGGAGTCTTCTCATTCGACAAGAACCTGTCCTGATTTTCTATGTGAACAACATTCTCTTGGAATAGCACGTACTATTTCATGAATGCCTCTATAGTATCTTTCCTCTTGATGTAGTCTTTGAAATTTGAGTTGAAGCTTTTGCTACGGCTGGTTGACCTGATGAAAGGGCAAAACATGCCTCGAAAATAAGCAGGAACAAAGAAGGTCTGGTTCTCCCACATCCTTTTGATGTGAGCATGTTCAGCACACTGATACTTCAGAACAAATTTCTCCCATCTTCCTTCAAATTCTTCAACGGTAATGGATTGTAATAAACACTTCATCATATCTTTCTAAATGTTTTCCCTCGTAGCCATGAAAGCACTCATGTTTTCCCGCACATTTTTAAATATATGCCAAAGACAGAACCTATGTAATGCATCTGGAAATACTTGAGGAATAGCATCTTTCATCCCTGCGTCTTGGTCTGTCAATATTATCCCTGGTTTTTTCCACTGCATGACCTCCATGAAAGTTTCAAACAGCCACACAAAAGTATCTGAAGTCTCATCTTGCAATAGCGCCCAACCAAACACAATTGTTCTTCCATGGCCATTAATTCCCACTATAGGTGCAAAAGGCATGTTATATTTGTTTGTGCTATAAGTGGTGTCAAATGATATAATCTCACCAAACAACCGGTAGTTCAATCGAGAACGAGCATCTGTCCAGAACAAGCTGAGAACTGTGTTGTCTGTATCTCTTTGCATCCTGTAGCAGAAACCAGGAGTATCAATCTGAAGGAAATATGCCCTAGAGGCAATAATAAAGTTATTATTTATTTCCTTATATCATGATAAATGTTTATTATTCATGCTAGAATTGTATTAACCGGAAACATAATACATGTGTGAATACATAGACAAACAGAGTGTCACTAGTATGCCTCTACTTGACTAGATCGTTAATCAAAGATGGTTATGTTTCCTAACCATGAACAAAGAGTTGTTATTTGATTAACGAGGTCACATCATTAGTTGAATGATCTGATTGACATGACCCATTCCATTAGCTTAGCACCCGATCGTTTAGTATGTTGCTATTGCTTTCTTCATGACTTATACATGTTCCTATGACTATGAGATTATGCAACTCCCGTTTATCGGAGGAACACTTTGTGTGCCACCAAACGTCACAACATAACTGGGTGATTATAAAGGTGCTCTACAGGTGTCTCCGAAGGTACTTGTTGGGTTGGCGTATTTCGAGATTAGGATTTGTCACTCCGATTGTCGGAGAGGTATCTCTGGGCCCTCTCGGTAATGCACATCACATAAGCCTTGCAAGCATTGCAACTAATGAGTGTGGGATGATGTATTACGGAACGAGTAAATAGACTTGCCGGTAACGAGATTGAACTAGGTATTGAGATACCGACGATCGAATCTCGGGCAAGTAACATACCGATGACAAAGGGGACGACGTATGTTGTTATGCGGTCTGACCGATAAAAGATCTTCGTAGAATATGTGGGAGCCAATATGAACATCCAGGTTTCTCTATTGGTTATTCACCAGAGACATGTCTCGGTCATGTCTACATAGTTCTTGAATTCGTAGGGTCCGCACGCTTAACGTTTCGATGACAGTTATATTATGAGTTTATATGTTTTGATGTACCAAAGGTTGTTCGGAGTCCCGGATGTGATCACGGACATGACAAGGAGTCTTGAAATGGTCGAGACATGAAGATTGATATATTGGAAGCCTATGTTTGGATATCGGAAATGTTCCGGGTGAAATCAGGATTTTACCGGAGTATCGGGAGGTTACCGGAACCCCCCGGGAGCTTAATGGGCCTACATGGGTGACGGTGTCCTGGACTAGGGGGTACTCACCACGTCAACTCCCGATCTGTTAGATTGGGCCGAGGACCCCCATGGCCGTATACTCATGGGCCAGTTCAGACAGTTGCCGCATACATGGAAGATTCCACAAGACTTGGTGATCAAGACAAGGACTCCTCCCCACCGGCATATTCGGCTAGGACTCTTGTTATCCTAGGCCTCTGGTACATTATATAAACCGAGGCTAGGCTATTCGATAAAAAAAACATACAATCATACCATAGGCTAGCTTCTAGGGTTAAGCCTCTTCGATCTCGTGGTAGATCAACTCTTGTAATACTTATATCATCAAGAATAAATCAAGCAGGACGTAGGGTTTTACCTCCATCAAGAGGGCCCGAACCTGGGTAAAACATCATGTCCCCTGCCTCCTGTTACCATCTGCCTAGACGCATAGTTTGGGACCCCCTACCTGAGATCCGCCGGTTTTGACGCCGACATTGCTGCTTTCATTGAGAGTTCCGCTGTGTGTTCGGCAAAAGGTTGATGGCTCGCCTACAGATCAATTGCGACTTCGGCATCTTCGTCACCAGCTCGACTCGTCACCTTGGTTCGACCAAGGACTGCGCCCTACCTCCGATCGTCATGTTCGGATGAGGGCTTTTATAAACATCAATTCCGATCTCTATCAAGATCATAGAGGAATCATCCAGGGAGCCCGGGGGCTCAACGTCAACATTGCCCTCGGCCGACCGTGCTGTTTTTCTCGATAGCAAACTTGTGTCCGCCTCCACCGCCTCCTCAAGTGTCTTTTTTAACGATTACTTCGGTGGAATTGTGCGGAATTGAGTCTACAACGACCTTGGAAAATTTCGTCGAGTTCCGATGGAGGAATCTCTGTCAATCCACGATATACCGGAGCCCTGTCAAATTCGGACGGGAATCTGGACGAGTTTAGGGCGTGGTGTCCAGCTTCTAGCTCGGACGTCTTTTGAAAAATCCAACCATTGATCGGCTGCGGAATTCCTCTATCTACCACCTCTCACAATTTCATCTCGATCCGGCCGTCCAAACTCCGGGAACCTTCCGATTAGTGCATCACTTTTCGGATCTGTTTTTTGCGTGAAAACAAATCCGACCCGAGTTCGTCTTTTTTATGAACGGGATTTCGGACATCCCTTTTGAAGGAAGTTTTGTATGGGGTATTGTGTTTTGTTCCCGAACACACCCCACCAACTTTAAGATCTTTTGAACATGATCTTCAACATCATGCTGGTGTCAAACCAGTTCAGCAATATTGCTCCACGGTTGCCGACCTGCGCTAGACACGTCGTCACTTTGTTGAGCCGAGCTCAACTTCTTCGGATCATCATCTCGGCAAGCCAAACAAGAGTCCGGGATCGCGAAGGATAAATAATCACCAACATCGCCGCCCCACGGATTACACGGAGCGGGCATACCGGCATCGCCGCACGGTCGCTTCATCAAGCCGGCATCGACCACGCCATGACCTACATCGGCAGGGCCGCACTATTGCTTCTTCAAGCTGGTGTCCATCACGCCGACCTACTTCGACTCATCAGCTGACATCGAGGCTTCGACATCGAGGCTGGACCAGGGGCTTCGCCATCTCTTCATCAACCTACTCCGGACACTTCGGCGTACTAGCCGACCAGCTCCGTCACGTTAGCTGGACCGAGGGCTTTGCCTCGGCGAGCCAACCTTTGCCAGCATTGCTATGCCGTCGTTTTATCGCCCATCAGGCAATGGGTGTGCGGATCGAGTCCCAATTTTGGGAATCACCTTCCTTCGGATTGCTACAACAAATAAACCAGGTGCTATTAATCCCAGTATTTTTTTGCTTGTTTGGGTTCATTTTTCCCAAGGAATTATTACTCTGACTTGTCCATCATATGTACACAAGTCTATCAAATGGTGGCCGCATCAACGACGGTCGCATGGTGGTTCGGTCAGTCTCCGTACATAGTCCGGCGAATGCCACATCCGCAACTCGGACCGACCTGTGAATTCAGGCTTCGCCACGCCTTTACCGCATCACGTCGACGCCCTGCATCGACATTGACTTCGGCGCCATGCCATATTTCTTTTATTACTCACTTTGCATAAATTATTTATTATGAAACATTATTATTATTATTATTATTACTATTATCTCCGGTTTGCACTATTTTTTGTGCACAGGAAACAGATCCGGGGACTTCGGCGTCACTCTGCCGGTCTGCATTGACCGTGCTATGTCACCACTTCGGCGTGTCGAGCTCTCCGCTCCGCCACCTCGGGACCGGCTTGGGGGATGGAACCTTGTCCCGCATCAAGCTCGGACCGCGTCATCAATGCCGAACACAGTAACCAGCTAAGTCGCTTTCATGCTCACAGTTTTAATTTTTAACTTGTGTTCGGTTCGACCAAGCATTATACTTTTTTGGAAAAAAGTTGCTTGTAAAAAATTTCTTTGTCCAAACTTTGTTTGTCACACACATATTCAAATACCCCGTTTATTTGGGGGCTTCCTTTATGAAGCTTTTCCTCTTGCATATGATTATACTTGTACGACTTCGTTCCTTGTTCGTGTATTACGCCACAATATGCACCATATTGACTTAAGCGATTTCCAAGCTGGGTTGCCTGGCTCCTGTGCTTACCCCTATGTTCCCGATTGTTCGGCTAGGGAGTAAAGGGAGCACCTATGCGATTGTCACGACCGGGTCCGCCGAGCTCTGACCTCAGACTGGGTGAAGCCGAAAGCTAGCGCTCTTATTGTTTTCAATCATGGTCGGCACACAACGGAACTCATGAGTACAAAAATCTATTGCACAAGTCTCATAGTAATAATGAGCACCGAAGAAAGGTATCAGTGGGGGTACTATTTTCTTCGAAGATGCTTCTTACACTTCGTCTGTAATATAGCATAAGTTCCCTGAGCGCGCTTTGTCTGTTACAGCCTTATGGCCCAGTTGCCTGGTTATCAAAAACACTGTCGATATTCTCGACAGGTGGAATACATAACACTTTTCGGTCCTTTACCGAATAGGGAGAAGCCGACGGTCGGTTAAGATGCGTTTAAAGTTCGGGCGAACAAATATATGATATTAGTACTTCGGTACATACAATCATTATACATAAAATTCTTTTACCCAAGTCACTTGGGGGCTCTTAAATTTATATGAGCCGTTTTATAATAAGTGTTCTTCTTCTTAGTTGTTGCAAAGTTTTTATTACTATTATTATTCATCACTTCTTTTTTCGACACGAGTGTGTGGTCACTAGCCGGGGAGCCTAATTTCTCTCTCAAAGCCGCTAGAGTTTAGTTTGCTAAACTGGCCTAATGAGAAGTACTCCGCCTTCGGGATAGGAGGTTGAAGCCATAGGCTAACCCGCTTGGAGTCTTGAGATAGGATGTGTCATGTTAAAGAACAACAGAAGCACTCTTTTTTTCTAAGACCAATTTTCAGATTGGCGCCGAACACTTGATCTTGTTCGGACATCAAGTTTTTACTGACGTTTTTTGGTTTTTCAAGCTTTTGGCACTTTTAAACTATTTGTGTGTTTTCAGCACAAGTCTCGTAGTGCAGCGCCGGACACCTTTAGAGATTCGGCAAAAACATTCTTGGATATTGTTATATATGCATCGGTGTCGAATTGTGCCTTCGATCAATAGTTGGGTTGCCCGGCTCCTGCGCTTGCCTCCTACGTTCCGCTCTGTTCGGCTAGGTGTGCAAAGGGAGAACCACTGCGATTGTGCTTCTAGCTCACTTGGTTAAGCACCTCAGTGGAGAAAGCCAAAAACTGACTGTCACAATAAGCGTAAACTGGTCAGCGATCCGATGACTGTATTAAATAACGGGCCATTCATAACATTGGCCGAAGTGTTTACGGCTTGACTTCGACTGTCGCCGAACACTACCGGGGGCTAGTAACTGGCCTCCCAAACTAAAATCCTCAATATTTTGCTCTTACATTAGAGCTGAGGTTTCATGATCATGCTTAGCATGACAACCCAAAGAAAGGGACCGATAGCGGGACTATTTTCTTTGGAAGACATTTCTTATGATAAACAGTAATATAACATATCTCTTTGCGTACCTTTGTTTATAAAACCGTATGGCCAGATTGCCTTGTTTTTCGTAAATCTTTGCCCTCATAAAGGCTTTATAAAGTACGACAAACACTCCTCGGCTACTAGCTGAGGAGGTGGAAGCTGATGGTCGGTCAACAAAGTTTTGTACAATGCGGATCCGAGCATTAATGATGTAAAGTACTTGGATACATAGAGTCATTACATATAATTTGTGATTTTACTATGGATATCGATCCTTAATTCAGCCACCCGTGCCCGCATTAAGGCTCGGGGGCTACCGGGCTTCGGGCTTATTATTTAAACATATTAAAGGGGCACATCGATCCCCTGATCTGGTGTTGCCACCCGACCAGTGTCCCGGGGGCTACTGCATTGCCTGTTCAACGCATAAAATTTTAAGTGTGATACAGTTGCTGAGGAGATTTTGATCCTCAGGTTGGTCGGCCGCACCCAACCTGAGTCTCGAGGACTGAGCACACCGCTTTTTGTGTCCCGAAGTATTCTGCCGAGCTAGAACTTGATCCTCAGGCCGATTTTGCAAATCAACCTAAGTCTCAATGGCTACTGGGATCAGCGGTCTTACGTCATCCTTCAAGTGCATCTCGGGTTTTAAACCGATACACACCTTGAGGGTTACTGGCTATATATCTGGGCAGAGAATAAATTGCACCAATCAAAAATATTGATAGAAAATCAGCCCACAGTCGGGGTGGTGCACCACCTCGGAAGCAGTCCGGCATAAAGCTCGGGCGCTAGTGGCTGGCTCCATAGAGGGCATTTCCGGCATTAAGCTCGGCTAAACTCCTTCAACTTTTTTGAACCCAGGTGATATGACACCTCGGATATAGTCCTGCGTTGGAGCTTGGACACAGTCCGGCGTTGGAGCCTAGATATATTTCGGCGTTGGAGCTTGGATACATTCCGGCGTTGGAGCTCGAAAGCAGTCCGGCATTGGTGCTCGGCTGCAAAAAATACCTCAAATGTAGTCCGGCGTTAGAACTCGGACGCAAGAGGACACTACCTCCCAGGAACAACTTCAAACCCGAGGTGTGGCATAAAAATAACAAGGCATTGATAAAGGCCGAAAACTTAAAGGGGCTCCTCGGATACCCGACGTGTAAACTCGTCGAATGCATTTCGGCAATCCTCAAGATCGAAGATGAGAAGATTTGTTGAACCAGTTTTCAAGACCGACAACCGAAGATGAAGAACAGTTCGTAAGAATCGAGGAGCGTCCCTAACTTGAAGACCGGTTCAGGGGGCTACTGACGGTGTCCTGGACTAGGGGGTACTCACCATGTCATCTCCCGATCTGTTAGATTGGGCCGAGGACCCCCATGGCCGTATACTCATGGGCCAGTTCGGACAGTTGCCGCATACATGGAAGATTCCACAAGACTTGGTGATCAAGACAAGGACTCCTCCCCACCGGCGTATTCGGCTAGGACTCTTGTTATTCTAGGCCTCTGGTACATTATATAAACCGAGGCCAGGCTAGTCGATAAAAAAACATACAATCATACCATAGGCTAGCTTCTAGGGTTGAGCCTCTCCGATCTCATGGTAGATCAACTCTTGTAATACTTATATCATCAAGAATAAATCAAGCATGACGTAGGGTTTTACCTCCATCAAGAGGGCCCGAACCTGGGTAAAACATCGTGTCCCCTGCCTCCTGTTACCATCCGCCTAGACGCACAGTTCGGGACCCCCTACCCGAGATCCGCCGGTTTTGACACCGACAATGGGCCTTAGTGGAAATAGAGGGAAGCAAGGGGAGCATGGGGCGCACCCCCCAAGGCCCAAACCGAATTGGTTTAGGGGAAGGGGGTCGGCCCCCTCTTTCCTTCTTCCCCTCTCTCTTTCCTTCTCCCGAATCCTATTCCAACTAGGAAAGGGGGGAAGTCCTACTCCCGATGGGAGTAGGACTCCTCCTGGCGTGCCCTCTCCCTGGCCGGCCGCACCCCCCTTGCTCCTTTATATACGGGGGCAGGGGGCACCCCATAGATACAACAATTGATTGTTTGATCTTTTAGCCGTGTGCGGTGCCCCCTCCACCATAGTCCACCTCGACAATACTGTAGCGGTGCTTAGGCGAAGCCCTGCGTCGGTAGAACATCATCATCGTCACCACGCCGTCGTGCTAACAAAACTCTCCCTCAACACTCGGCTGGACCGGAGTTCGAGGGACATCACCGGGCTGAACATGTGCTGAACTCGGAGGTGTCGTACGTTCGGTACTTGATCGGTCGGATCGTGAGGACGTACGACTACATCAACCGCGTTGTGCTAACGCTTCCGCTTTCGGTCTACGAGGTTACGTGGACAACACTCTCCCCTCTCGTTGCTATGCATCACCATGATCTTGCGTGTGCGTAGGATTTTTTTTGAAATTACTATGTTCCCCAACAGTGGCATCCGAGCCAGGTTTTATGCGTTGATGTAATATGCATGAGTAGAACACAAGTGAGTTGTGGGCGATATAAGTCATACTGCTTACCAGCATGTCACACTTTGGTTCGGCGGTATTGTTGGATGAAGCGACCCGAACCGACATTACGCGTACGCTTACATGAGACTGGTTTTACCGCCGTGCTATGCACACAGGTGCCTAGCGAGTGTCAGTTTCTCCAACTTTAGTTGAACTGAGTGTGGCTATGCCCAGTCCTTGAGAAGGTTAAAACAACACTAACTTGACAAACTATCGTTGTGGTTTTGATGCGTAGGTAAGAACGGTTATTGCTCAACCCGTAGCAGCCACGTAAAACTTGCAACAACAAAGTAGAGGACATGTAACTTGTTTTTGCAAGGCATGTTGTGATGTGATATGGTCAAGACATGATGCTAAATTTTATTGTATGAGATGATCATGTTTTGTAACCGAGTTATCGGCAACTGGCAGGAGCCATATGGTTGTCTCTTTATTGCATAAGATGCAAGCGCCAAATAATTGCTTTACTTTATCGCTATGCGATAGCAATAGTTGCAAGAGCAATAGTTGGCGAGACGACCATGTGACGACACATTGATATAGATCAAGATGATGGAGATCATGGTGTCATGCCGGTGACAATGGAAATCATGACGATGCTTTGGAGATGGAGATCAAAGGCACAAGATGATGATGGCCATATCATGTCACATATTTTGATTGCATGTGATGTTTATCTTTTATACATCTTATTTTGCTTAGTTCGACGGTAGCTTTATAAGATGATCTCTCACTAATTATCAAGGTACAAGTGTTCTCCCTGAGTATGCACCGTTGCGAAAGTTCTTTGTGCTGAGACACCACGTGATGATCGGGTGTGATAGGCTCTACGTTCAAATACAACGGGTGCAAAACAGTTGCACACGCGGAATACTCAGGTTAAACTTGACAAGCCTAGCATATAACAGATATGGCCTAGGAACACTGAGACCGAAAGGTCGAGCGTGAATCATATAGTAGATATGATCAACATAGTGATGTTCACCATTGAAACTACTCCATCTCACGTGATGATCGGACATGGTTTAGTTGATATGGATCACGTGATCACTTAGAGGATTAGAGGGATGTCTATCTAAGTGGGAGTTCTTAAGTAATATGATTAATTGAACTTAAATTTATCATGAACTTAGTCCTGGTAGTATTAGCATATCTATGTTGTAGATCAATAGCTCACGTTTAGCTCCCCTGTTTTATTTTTGATATGTTCCTAGAGAAAACTAAGTTGAAAGATGTTAGTAGCAATGATGCGGATTGGATCTGTGATCTGAGGTTTCTCCTCATTGCTGCACAGAAGAATTATGTCCTTGATGCACCGCTAGGTGACAAACCTATTGCAGGAGCAGATGCAGATGTTATGAACATTTGGCTAGCTCAATATGATGACTACTTGATAGTTTAGTGCACCATGCTTAAACGGCTTAGAATCGGGACTTCAAAGACGTTTTGAATGTCATGGACCATATGAGATGTTCCAGGAGTTGAAGTTAATATTTCAAGCAAATACCCGAGTTGAGAGATATGAAGTCTCCAACAAGTTCTATAGCTAAAAGATGGAGGAGAATAGCTCAAGCAGTGAGCATGTGCTCAGATTGTCTGGGTACTACAATCGCTTGAGTCAAGTGGGAGTTAATCTTCCAAATAAAATAGTGATTGACAGAATTCTCTAGTCACAATCACCAAGTTAGTAGAACTTCGTGATGAACTATAGTATGCAAGGGATGACGAAAACGATTCCCGAGCTTTTCATTATGATGAAATCGATGAAGGTAGAAATCAAGAAAGAGCATCAAGTGTTGATGGTTAACAAGACCACTAGTTTCAAGAAAAGGGAAAAGGGAAAGAAAGGGAACTTCAAGAAGAACAGCAAGCAAGTTGCTGCTCAAGTGAAGAAGCCCAAGTCTGGACCTAAGCATAAGACTAAGTGCTTCTACTGCAAAGGGACTGGTCACTGGAAGCGGAACTGCCCCAAGTAATTGGCGGATAAGAAGGATGGCAAAGTGAACATAGGTATATTTGATATGCATGTTATTTGATGTGTACTTTACTAATGTTTATAGCAACCCCTCGGTATTTGATACTAGTTCAGTTGCTAAGAATAGTAACTTGAAACGGGAGTTGCAGAATGAACATAGACCAGTTAAGGGTGAAATGACGATGTGTATTGGAAATGGTTCCAAGATTGATATGATCATCATTGCACACTCCCTATACTTTCGGGATTAGTGTTAAACCTAAAATAAATGTTATTTAGTGTTTGTGTTAAGCATAAATATGATTGGATCATGTTTATTGCAATACGGTTATTCATGTAAGTTAGAGAATAATTGTTGTTCTGTTTACATGAATAAAACCTTCTATGGTCATACACCCAATGAAAACGGTTTGTTGGATCTCGATTGTGGTGATACACATTTTCATAATATTGAAGCCAAAAGATGCATAGTTAATAATGATAGTGCAACTTATTTGTGGCACTACCGTTTAGGTCATATTGGTGTAAAGCGCATGAAGAAAATCCATGCGGATGGGTTTTTGGAATCACTTGATTATGAATCAGTTGATGCTTGCGAACCATGCGTCATGGGAAAGATGACTAAGACTCCGTTCTCCGGAACAATGGAGCGAGCAACAGATTTGTTGGAAATCATACATACTGATGTATGTGGCCCAATGAATATTGAGGCTCGCGGCAGGTATCATTATTTTATGATCTTCATAGATGATTTGACCAAATATGAGTATATCTACTTGATGAAACACAAGTCTGAAACATTTGAAAAGTTCAAAGAATTTCAGAGTGAAGTGGAGAATCATCGTAACAAAAATAAAAGTTTCTACGATATGATCGCAGAAGTAAAATATTTGAGTTACGAGTTTGGCCTTCAATTAAAACAATGTGGAATAGTTTCACAAAACTCATGCCACCTGGAACAGCACAGCGTAATGGTGTGTGTGAACATCGTAACCGTACTTTATTAGATATGGTGCGATATATGATGTCTCTTACCGATTTACCACTATCATTTTGGGGTTCGAGGGACGTCATCGGGCTGAACATGTGCTGAACTCGGAGGTGCCGTACATTCGGTACTTGATCGGTCGGATCATGAGGACGTACGACTACATCAACTGCGTTGTGCTAACGCTTCCGCTTTCGGTCTATGAGGGTACATGGACAACACTGTCCCCTCTCATTGCTATTCATCACCATGATCTTGCGTGTGCGTAGGAATTTTTTTTGAAATTACTACGTTCCCCAACACAATCTGCAGCTTCTCAATGTACTGCAATGTCCATTCAATATCTGTGCTCTCCTTTTTGCGCACCCATTCTCCCTGTTTCAAATTATCCAGTTTCTTCACATCAAAGGTAATGTTTCCCAGCTTCCCACCACAGAGCTTTCTAAATATGCTCATGATTCTTCTCGGTTTCACTCTGTGTTCTTGAAGTAGTTTTGACAACATGATTTCTGCCTCATTCATGTTTCTATGGCTTAAGAAATTTTTTGTAAGTGATGGAGACCTCACTAGATCATGGTTATGCTCGAGAGACATTGATGCAATATGCCACTTGTCATCCACCAACTTCATTGTTATACTCATTGGACAATTTGTCCCTTCAACAATGTTTCTCTTCCTTTTCCTCAAACCAGTGTTGACACTTGGTGTTTTCCTACTTTTGTTGCACTGGAAATACAACTTTCTGTTCTTATAATTCCTTCCTTTTATCATTGTGAAACCATTCAACTGAGCATAAACATTTACAAAGCGGGAAGCTTCATCCAGTGTTGAGAACACTTTACCAACTTCTGGCATACTAGCATTGTATGTTTCGTCTGGTGTAGGGAACACATACTCTTCATTCACCGTACAAGCTATTGTGTCTTCATCAAAATCTCCGCTCTCAGAATTTCCTTCATAATCACAGTCAGAATTCTGAGCCAAAGAAAGTACCAGCAAAGGGAAGGAACACAACTATTCGACATGAGAATAAAAATCTTTAGAAAACAAAGTTAATATCTAGAAAGTCTTTTTTTATTCTTTCCCCAGAAATGTAGAATCTTACCTCACGGCAAATATTTTCCACTTCTTTTGTTGTTGGCAAAGGTTCACTGCACATGTTCTGTGACGCCCGGATAATTAGGCTACATCAACCCTCTGCTAATGACGCCACGTCACTTCGATTACTATTGCTAATCTCGCGTTAGTTCGAAGCCGATTCAAATTCAAATTCAAAAAAACAAGCAAACAATAAAACTTTTCAAATATTAAAACTAAAATGTTCATCATGTGGCAAATAATCCCTAACTAGTTTTGGTGGTGGAGCCAACCTTTTACAAAGTGTTTAAAAGCCCTAAACTAATTAAAAACAGTGGCTAAAATAATAATTTAATTGCTTTTGAAAGTATAAAAATAATAAACTAATTTATTTCGGGTCCAAACTAGGTTAGGCAGTGGCCTATTTTGGTGATACTAATTTAGGTGCTAACTTGGTATTTTAAAGAAACTAAAATCTCATAAACTAAAAATAGAATAAATAAATGAAGAAGGAAATAAAAAACCAAAAAAGGGGGGAAAACCCCGCTGGGCCAACCGGCCCAGCTAGCTGGCAACTGCCTAGCCCGCTACCCCCTGCTTAACCCCCCCCCCCCCCCCCCCCCCCCCCCAACACCCACCGAAACCCTAGCCCACGACCGCACAAGCCCCCCACCCCCGATCTCTCTCTCACCCACCCCCGATCCAGATCGGATCGGGCACCTCACCCTAGTGCCCTTCGCCGGTGTCCCGTCACCTGTCACCGACCACCGCTGCCCGAAACCCCCTCGACGCCGTCCCCATCGCCTCGTCGACCGGCGCCCACCTCCGCCACCACTGCCGTGCCGGCGCCTCGCCGTCTCGGTCGCGTCCGCCGTGGCCCCGGTGAGCATGCCCGCGCCCAAGGGCTGCCGCCTTCGCCCCACAGCTTCTCTGTCATCCCCGCGCCGTGCCTCCACAAGCCTCTACTCTGCCTCGCTCTGGCCGGCCCGTCTGGCCATCGGACCTCATCGGCAGGGTCCATCCGGCCTCCCCGAGCCCTCCTTTGCAACGATGTGAGCCTCCGGCTCCGCCTGGCTTCTCCCCTCTCCTCCCTGTACCCTCCAGTGCCGGTTGACGCTAGCTCCGCCGTAGTCGTCGCCTTCCGTCGTCCCGGCGCTGTTTCGGCCGCTCCTAGCTCCAGACGAAGGCACTGCTCGACGCGTGCATCGCGCTTGGCCGTTTGACAGCCAGGCTGGCCCTTTCGGTTGCCGGAGCCGCCGGCTCCGCGCGCGCCGCCATCCGCTGAACTCAGGCACACACACGTTCTAACACTGGGTTGATCCACTAACGTGTGGGCCCGCCCAGTTTCACCATTCCCTTAAACCACCTAATTAGAACCTAATAAAACTGTTTAGTTGAATAACTAAAAATGACATGTGGACCCATTTCATGTAAAATCCTGTTTAATAATATCTAAGGTCAATGACATGTGGCCCCCCACTTAATCTGTTAACTTAATTAAAACTGTTAATTTACCCTGTTTTTATGACATGTGGGTCCTGGATAAATAAACGAATTAAAATAAATAAACAAACTGTTAGTTAGTTAGTTAATTAAAGTACTAAACACTCACTGACCAGTAGGCCCCACCCGCTAATTAGGTTAATTAGATTAAACCAACTTTGTTTAGTTAGTTCAGTCAATGACACATGGGTTCCACTGGACCCACATGTCAGTTTTGACCCAGTCAACCGCACTGTTGACTGATGACCTCAGCATTGTGTCACGATGACATCAGCATACACTATTCTGGATAATGTTGAATTAAATTAATTAAATAAATGCTAAAATTAATTTAAATCTTTTACAATTAATATAAAATAAACCGTAGCTTGGATGGAAAAACTTTGTACATGAAAGTTGCTCAGAACGACGAGACGAATCCGGATATGCAGCCCTTTCATCCGCCACGCATCCCTAGCATAGCGAACACGCAACTTTCCCCCTCCGATTCATCTGTCCAAAAACGAGAAACACCGGGGATATTTCTCTGGATGTTTCCCACCTTCGCCGGTATCACCTCCTACTGCGTTAGATCACCTCTAGCATCGTGTATTGCCATGTTACGCTTTGTGATGCTTTGATTGCTCTGTTATTTATTGTGTTCCCCTTCCGTTACTTCTTTCCAGTAGACCCCGAGGCTGCCGGCGACCCCCCAGTTCGACTACGGTGTTGACGACCCCTACTTGTCAGAGCAACCAGGCAAGCCCCCCCCCCTTGATCACCAGATATCGCCTACTCTCCTCTATAATGCTTGCATTAGAGTAGTGTAGCATGTTACTACTTTTCGTTAATCCTATTCTATTTCATAGCCTGTCATTGTTGCTTCAGCTATTGATACCTTACCTGCAATCCTAAATGCTTAGTATAGGATGCTAGTTTACCATCAGTGGCCCTACATTCTTGTCTGTCTGCCATGCTATACTATCGGGCCGTGATCACTTGGGAGGTGGTCACGGGTATATACTTATACATAATATATGATACTTGTGGTGATTAAAGTCGGGTCGGCTCGTAGGAGTACCCGCGAGTGATTCCGATGTTGGGGGCTGAAGGGGCAGGTGGCTCCATCCCAGTAGAGGTGGGCCTGAGTTCCCGAAGGCCCCCGGTGGTTACTTTGTGGCGGAGCGACAGGGCAGGTTGAGACCACCTAGGAGAGAGGTGGGTGAGGGAGTCCTGGATTAGGGGGTGTTCGGATAGCCGGACTATACCTTCAGCCGGACTCCTGGACTATGAAGATACAAGATTGAAGACTACGTCCCGTGTCCGGATGGGACTTTCCTTGGCGTGGAAGGCAAGCTTGGCGATGCGGATATTCAAGATCTCCTACCATTGTAACCGACTCTATGTAACCCTAACCCTATCCGGTGTCTATATAAACCGGAGGGTTTTAGCCCGTAGAACATCATCATACAACAATCATACCATAGGCTAGCTTCTAGGGTTTAGCCTCCTCGATCTCGTGGTAGATCTACTCTTGTACTACCCATATCATCAATATTAATCAAGCAGGACGTAGGGTTTTACCTCCATCAAGAGGGCCCGAACCTGGGTAAAACATCGTGTTCCCTGCCTCCTGTTACCATCCGGCCTAGACGCACAGTTCGGGACCCCCTACCCGAGATCCGCCGGTTTTGACACCGACATTGGTGCTTTCATTGAGAGTTCCTCGGTGCCGTCGCAATCAGGAAGGATGCCTCCTCCCGTCTTTAAAGACGGCGCCGTTGCTAAGGGAGCCTTGGCTGTCGGCCAAACGCTCCGGTTAGGTGGTTTCCTCATGACCGCCTGTTCGGTTGTTGCGCCGATGGTGACCTCTCGGGTCATCAAAAGCAACCTACACGTCAGCTCGGAGCTCGCCGAGCAGCTAGATCCAATGGAGGTCTCTTCCGTAAACGAGCTCTTGGATCGCATCGCCGCCCTGGGGGTCGCTACGGATTACGACCAGGTTGGGCTTAAACCCGATCTAAGAGAAATTAACTCTCCCAAGTCACCCACCACATTGTCGTGGTAGAGGCGCAGTGCGGCGACCCTTCATCTATTTTAAGGACTAGCTACGTCCGGATTCCTGACCCCTCCAAGCCGGATACCCGCGGAGGGGAGGATGTAACTCAAGACCTGAGCTTAGGATCAGGCAACGGGCCAGATTCATTGGACAACACCCAAGAATCCGAACCTCAGAGTTCGGAAACTCTTCGGCCTCCTAATCTTGGATTGGGTGAGGTTTCAGATTCAACGACACCCGCCCACCCGATCATAAGCGATCTCTCCCAAATCAAGCAGAGGCCCAAGGAAACAGTACATCATTACTGGGCCAGATTCCTCCTGGTTATGAATAGGATAAAGGATTGCCGCGAGGGAGACGCAATCTCAATTTTCTGCAGTAATTGCACGGAGAAGGGAATCCTCAACGCCGTAAGTCGTCGTGATATTACACGCTTCGCTGACTTGGCGTCCATAGTACAAAAATACTATGCAATGGAAAGCGCCTGGAAAACCGAAATAAAATTTTGGGATAATCCGGCCTTGAATAGTAATCCCGTCCGAACTAAGAGGGTGCATCATCATAGGACGCCCGGGATAAACACCAAAAAGCCAAAACCCTCTATAGGGCATGGAACCGTACTGGAAAGATGGCTTGATGGACCCTGTAGAATTCACAGTACAGAGGACGCCACACCAACTCACAGCCTTAGATCATGTTGGATACTCCGGCAGGTGGCCAAAATCGGCGAGGTCCTCTTAATTCCGGAGGCCGCGGAAAGCCAGCCCAAGGACACCAGTACCGTTCTCACAGTCTTCGAGACTTTCGCATCAAACAATGTGCAAAAAAGAACACTCCATAGCCTCACCGAAGTCTATCAAGTTGCAACAATAAATCCATGGAGCGACACTGCCATTACCTTCAACGCAAGTGATGAACCTAGATTCCGAACAGCCCGAGCACCAGCCGCATTGGTCCTTAGTCCCATAGTGGACGGCTTTCGCCTCACCAAGGTACTCATGGATGGAGGCAGCGGACTGAACCTCATTTATGAGGAAACCCTTCAAAAAATGGAAATAGACTGGAACCGCGTCGAGCGAAGCAGCACATCCTTTAGAGGAATAATCCCTAGTCAGGAAGCGCGCTGCACAAGAAAAATCACACTAGATGTGGTGTTCGGCACACTGGATAATTATAGGTCCGAAGAAGTCACGTTTCAGGTGGCCCCATTTAAGAGCGGATATCACGCTTTACTAGGGAGGGAAGCATTCACAATCTTCCAAGCAATACCCCATTACGGGTACATGAAGCTTAAGATGCCCGGGCTGAATGGAATCATCACTCTAGCTAGCGATCCAGACATAGCACTCCGCGTCGAAAACAAGACAGCCGCATTAGCCCTTGAGGCACTATCCGAAGCCTTAGCGGCCGAGGAACTGACTGCGCTGCGTTCCACGGTTAACAGGGATGATGTGATACTCGGCAAGAGATCCAAATCCACATCCTTCAAGCCAGCTGACGAAATAGTCAAATTCCAGGTCCATCCAATGGACCCCAATAAAACAGCTTCCATCGGGGCACAACTGAACCCTAATGTAGACGCCGCACTGCGAGAGTTCCTATGAGAGAACTGGGACATCTTCGCCTGGCACCCTTCGGACATGCCAGGGATCCCACGCGGGCTGGCCGAACACAGCTTAAATATCCAAAAAGGATTTAAACCTGTCAAACAAGCCCTTCGGTGTTTTTCCGAACCCAAGAGACATGCCATGGGTGAGGAGCTAGCCAAGCTATTAGAGGTCGGATTCATCAGAGACATAAAACATCCGGACTGGCTAGCAAACCTGGTGATGGTACCAAAGACGGACAAATCCTGGCGCCCGTGTGTCGATTTTAAAGACCTTAACAAGGCTTGCCCAAAGGATCCCTTCCCCCTCCCCCACATTGATCAAATTATCGATGCCACCGCAGGACACGATTCGTTGTGTTTCCTCGACGCATACTCCGGTTACCATCAAATCAAGATGGCAAAATCCGACCAAGCTGCAACAGCATTCATCACACCATACGGCCCATTCTGCTTCAACACAATGCCCTTCGGGCTGAAAAATGCCGGCGCAACATATCAGCGCATGATCCAGACATGTCTGGCAAACCAGATCGGCAAAACAGTGGAGGCATACGTGGATGATGTGGTCGTCAAATCAAGACATGTCGAATCTCTAGTAGACGACTTGAGGCTTACATTCGGTAACCTCCGAAAATATGACATCAAGCTCAACCCGGAAAAATGCGTCTTCGGCGTTCCAGCCGGAAAGCTCCTGGGCTTCATTGTATCCGGTAGAGGAATTGAAGCAAATCCAGCCAAGATCCGAGCATTGTCACAATTGGATGCCCCAAAGGACCTTAAACAAATACAAAAATTAACCGGATGCGTGGCGGCTTTAAGCCGCTTCATCTCCCATTTGGGAGAAAAGGCACTACCCCTCTATCGCCTCCTTCGGCGCACCGAACACTTCGAGTGGACGGATGCCGCCACGGCCGGACTTGATGAAATAAAGGCCATATTGGCAACAAACCCAGTCCTGGCCGCGCCAAACACCGGCGAACCAATGTTATTGTACATTGCAGCAACACATCAAGTTGTCAGCGCAGTGCTCATTGTCGAGCGGGAAACGGACGGACACAAATTCCCCCTTAAAAGGCCGGTCTACTACGTGTCCACTGTCCTCACTCCATGCAAATCACGGTACCCGCATTATCAGAAGATTACATACGCGGTATTCATGGCATCCCGGAAGCTATGACACTACTTTCAAGAGTGTTCCATAACAGTAGCCTCGGAAGTACCACTCAACGATATCATCAACAACCGCGATGCAACGGGCCGGATTGCAAAATGGACCATCGAGCTTCTCCCGTTTGAAATAACCTATAAGCCACGGCGAGCTATTAAATCGCAGGTTTTGGCCGACTTCGTCGCAGAATGGACGGAGGCCGAGCTCCCTAAAGAGTACGGCACATATTCAAACTGGATTATGCATTTCGACGGCTCCAAAATGTTGGCCGGACTGGGGGCTGGCGTCGTCCTGACGTCCCCCACAGGAGACACAGTCCAATATGTGCTCCATATCATGTACACGGATTCCAACAATGCAGTCGAATATGAGGCCCTCCTACATGGCCTCCGGATAGCAGTATCCATGGGTATCTAGCGCCTAGAGGTACGCGGGGATTCAAACCTCGCGATATCCCAAATAAATGGAGACTTCGACGCCAAGGACCCAAAAATGGCAGCTTACCGCAATGCCGTCCTAAAAATGTCAGCTCGGTTCGAAGGGCTGGAGTTTCACCATATAGCCCGAGAAAACAATCAAGCGGCGGACGTCCTAGCAAGCATCGGAGCAAAACGCGATGCAGTCCCCCCAACATCTTTTTGGAAAGATTGTTCAAGCCATCCGTAGCATGGGAGGGGGAACCCGCAAACAACAGCCCGAACCCAGCCGCACCACTCGACGCCGAACAATCTGACACAATTGGAGGCTCTGCCAACGAAATTACACCTTCAGCCCACGTAATAATGGCGGTTATCGCCACGTGGACAGAACCATCCCTAGCCTACCTTACTAGGCAGGAACTCCCAGAGGACCAAAACGAGGCCCGCTACATAGTGCGGCGAGCTAAAGCCTACAGAGTCCATGAGGGAGAGCTTTATAAGAAAAGCACTACCGGAGTCCTTCAAAGGTGCATCTCCGAAGAGGAAGGGCGGAACCTTCTGGCTGAAATTCACGCCGGACTCGGTGGTCACCACGCCGCTGCTCGGTCCCTTGTTAGCAAGGCTTTCCGTACAGGCTTTTATTGGCCGACGGCCCGGGCAGACGCTCAGGACCTAGTCCAACGATGCGCTGGTTGCCAACTTTTTGCCAACCAAAGCCATATGCCACCCACCGCACTCCAAACTATACCCATCACCTGGCCTTTTGCGGTCTGGGGGCTTGACATGGTTGGACCCCTTAAAGGTGGAACCCATAAGAAAAAATACTTACTGGTCATGGTGGATAAGTTCACCAAATGGATAGAAGCCAAGCCTATTAAAACGGCCGAATCCGGACCGGTGATAGACTTCATATCCGGAGTTGTACACCGTTATGGCGTCCCCCACAGCATCATAACCGATAACGGTACAAACTTTACCGCCGACGAGGTAAAACTCTGGTGCAAAAACATGGGCATCAAGCTCGATTATGCTTCCGTCTATCACCTACAAACCAACGGCCAAGTCGAACGTGCAAATGGTCTTATCATGAGCGGCATTAAACTAGACTAGTGCGGTCCCTCAAGGAATCTAACATGCACTGGGTAGAGGAGCTCGACTCCGTGCTATGGGGGCTGTGGACCATGCCAAATCGCACCACCGGCTACACACCATTTTTTATGGTGTACGGCGCAGAAGCAGTTCTGCCCTGCGACATAATTCATGACTTACCTAGAGTGCGCATGTACGAAGAAAGAGAAGCCGAGCTCGATCGGCAGGACAACTTGGACGCCTTGGAGGAGAGCGTGACATGGCAAAAGCCCGTTCCGCATTTTATCAACAGCGGGCCCAAAGATATCAAAGCAGAGAAGTACGGGCCAAAAATTACAATGTTGGCGAACTAGTTCTACGCCTGCCGGATAAGAAAAAGGACAAACTCAAGCCCAAGTGGGAAGGTCCATTCATAATCGACCAAGTCCTGACAGGTGGGGCGTACCGCCTGTGAGATGCGTCGAACAACCGACTCGAGCCGAACCCATGGAACGCCGCCCGTCTCCGAAGATTCTATGCCTAGCGCCAGACTCTGTGTTCGTCTCCTTCCTCTGTCCATTCCTTGTTGAATTTTTCTGTCTTACATTTCTCTCCTTCCCATTTTTTCTTTTATAGCCCTTAAAGGCTCATATAGTGACGCGCCACTCGCGCTCATTAAACCTGGGGGCTTCTTTAACAGAAGCTTATTTATGCGGGCTTCACACCCAACACATGCGTCAAACTTCCGCATGTACCTTTTTCTTCACCATTATATGCATCGATATGACTTAAGTTTTGGCCAAGCTGGGTTGCCTGGCTCCTGTGCTTACCCCTACGTTCCCAATTGTTCGGCTAGGCGGTAAAGGGAGCACCTCTGCGATTGTTACTGCCGGGTCAGCCGGACGTGTACCTCAGACTGGGTGAAGCCGAAAGCTAGCGTTCTTAAGGGAATATTCGGTCGGTGAAATAAAAGATGACCTTTTTTACTCATTTTATGCGCCCCCAGATGCTTTTTCTGCGTCTCTTCACGCAGTCCGGACATGCACATTAGGGCATGCCTCCCAGCGAAAGGAACCCTTAACGAAACTATTCTCTCTGGAAGATGTTTCTTACTAACCATGTAATATAACATAACTAGTTGGGCACTTGTCTGATAAAGCACTGATGACCCCTACGCCTGGTCTCCACGCATACCCCGGTTCTTATATAACCGCTAGGGTATTCGGACACACTCCGGACCGTCAGGTCCCGAGGTTGAAGCGAAAAGGTCGGCAACGACAAATGATCTACAATCCGGCTAGAAGGCATTACACATGTCAATTTAAAATTACACAGTCATTCTGACTGATTGTACTCCTTTTCTATACCATCTAATAGGCTGTCTAATTTACAGTCCTGCTGGGAATACTTAGCGGCCAACTCTACTTGGCCGTACACTAAGCTTACAGGGATCTCCTTCCCGTCAGGCCCCACTGGTCCGACCTCGGCCATGTGGTTTGGGTCAGACTTCGTAAAACGGGTCTTCACCATGGCCCAGTCCTCCCGAGCGCCTTGTCGGCAGGCCGATATTTTCCACAACCGGAAGCACCGCCGAGCTCCCTTCAGCTTCTCCGCAAGCTCTCCAAGGCCCTCGGGCACGGAGTGAGCAGGCCATAAGGCTTGGGCAATACCTCGCATCGCCTGCCGAATTCGCTCGTGCAGTTGCAAGAGTTCGGGAAGAAGGTCACCCGTAGAACCGGGCATCTCCTCTGCAGGACGACCTGTGAGCATACCTACAAACATTACTCTGTTAGTCGACTTCCTCGCCGAACTTTTTTTTCAAAGTTCTTTCAAGCACTTACTAAATATGCCGCGTCGAAGCCGCTGATTCTCCTTCGTAGAGTCCGACAGCTGGCCACAGACATCTTTAAGTTCGACGTCTAGCTTGGTGTTGGCATCCTGAAGATTATTCTTCTCCAGCCTCACCTTTGTCAACACACTCTCACCGGCCTTTAGCCGGCGTAAGAGTTGTTGCTTGTCCGGATCGAGTCCGGTGCCATCTGCAATATGATCTGTTAGATTTGCATCCACACCGCACAATACTAATCTTTCGAAGTGTATCTTACCTGAGGGGGTCTCTTTAGGCTCCCCTGCTGTGGCTAGTGCTGCCTCTAGTTGGGCCTTGCACTTTTCCAGCTCCTGGGACAGTACGGTATTCTTCTCTGTAAGAACATGCATATTAAATGATCCTTAAATCAGTTTCTCTAACTGCTTCAAGTCTCGGGGGCTACTGGCATATATATATATTTAACCAAAATTTTCTTACCCGTATGTCTTTCACATACTGCTCCGTGGCTCTGGCTAAACCATTTTGAGCGGCATGGAGGTACGCATCTCCCGAATTAAAGGCATCTAAAGCCTCTTGGGAGAAACAACCGTCGCGTAGAACTGTCCGGCGACGCCTGTGGTTCATGGCACTCTCCACTTCAGAATTTGTGGCAGACAGCCTGTCCTCGTCCTTTGTCAGAGGAGCGTCTGGTGCGCGCCTTGTGCTTGCCTCTGCTTCCTGGCCAGACGTTGGAACCTGGCTGGTGGAGGCGCGATTGGCAACCTCTCCGGATGTAGTCCGGCGAGGTCTCTTTGTCCTAAAGATAGCACGGACGTTAATATGCCCTGACAAAATAACTCCAGGGAAACAGAGGGTGCGCTATACCTTTGCACCGGCATCTCAGTCCGGACTACAGTCCTTTTCGCCCCACGGGGCCCTGCGGCCCCTCGTTGGCTAGCCGCCGCAGGTTCGGCCTCCTGCCTCGGAAATCTCCCCTGCAAAACACGGTTGTCGTTAGAAACATTGGAATATGTGAGAATGGAATCTCTTTCAAGGGAATGGGACTCCGGTTTCCTTCACCTAGGAGGCCGGGATTAACCCTGGGTAATCCGCCATAATGGCCACCAAGGTATCGCCCTTGCTTAGCTGATAGAACACCCTGTCAATAAGCTCCACTGATATGTCCGGATCCTCTTCGGAGTCCAGATTAAGGGACCGTTCTAGGTCCTCGGGCTGTGGGGGACGGCTGTTTATATCCTTTACCTCCTGTCGCAGTTCCTGAAGGAAATATGCCCTAGAGGCAATAATAAAGTTATTATTTATTTCCTTATATCATGATAAATGTTTATTATTCATGCTAGAATTGTATTAACCGGAAACATAATACATGTGTGAATACATAGACCAACAGAGTGTCACTAGTATGCCTCTACTTGACTAGCTCGTTAATCAAAGATGGTTATGTTTCCTAACCATGAACAAGGAGTTGTTATTTGATTAACGAGGTCACATCATTAGTAGAATGATCTGATTGACATGACCCATTCCATTAGCTTAGCACCCGATCGTTTAGTATGTTGCTATTGCTTTCTTCATGACTTATACATGTTCCTATAACTATGAGATTATGCAACTCCCATCTACCGGAGGAACACTTTGGGTACTACCAAACGTCACAACGTAACTGGGTGATTATAAAGGAGTATTACAGGTGTCTCCAATGGTAGATGTTGGGTTGGCGTATTTCGAGATTAGGGTTTGTCACTCCGATTGACGGAGAGGTATCTCTGGGCCCTCTCGGTAATGCACATCACATAAGCCTTGCAAGCACTGCAACTAATAAGTTAGTTGTGAGATGATGTATTACGGAACGAGTAAAGAGACTTGCCGGTAATGAGATTGAACTAGGTATTGGATACCGACGATCGAATCTCGGGCAAGTAACATACCGATGACAAAGGGAACAACGTATGTTGTTATGCGGTCTGACCGATAAAGATCTTCGTAGAATATGTAGGAGCCAATATGGGCATCCAGGTCCCGCTATTGGTTATTGACCGGAGACGTGTCTCGGTCATGTCTACATTGTTCTCGAACCGTAGGGTCCGCACGCTTAATGTTACGATGACAGTTATTATGAGTTTATGCATTTTGATGTACCGAAGGTTGTTCGGAGTCCCGGATGAGATCACGGACATGACGAGGAGTCTCGAAATGGTCGAGACGTAAAGATTGATATATTGGAAGCCTATGTTTGGGCACCGGAAGTGTTCCGGGTGAAATCGGGATTTTACCGGATTACCGGGAGGGTTACGGGAACCCCCCCGGGAGGTAAATGGGCCTATTGGGCCTTAGTGGAAAAGAGAGAAGAGGCAGCCCACACCTGGCCGGTGCCCCCCACCTTTCCCAAGTCCTAATAGGACTAGGAGAGGTGGGCCGGCCCCCTCTTTCCCCTTCTTCCCCAAGAATCCTAGTTGGAATAGGATTGGGGGGAAGGAGTCCTACTCCCGGTGGGAGTAGGACTCCTCCCTGCGCCTCCCTCCTAGCCGGCCGAACCCCCTGCCCCTGGCCTTTATATACGGGGGCAGGGGGCACCACAAGACACACAAGTTGATCGTTCCTTAGCCGTGTGCGGTGCCCCCTGCCACCAAATTCCACCTCGAACATACCGTTACAGTGCTTAGGCGAAGCCCTGCGTCGGTAGTACATCAAGATCGTCACCACGCCGTCGTGCTGACGGAACTCTTCCTCGACGCTTTGCTGGATCGGAGCCCGAGGAACGTCATCGAGCTGAACGTGTGCTAAGAACTCGGAGGTGCCGGAGTAACGGTGCTTGGATCGGTTGGATCAGGAAGAAGACGTACGACTACTTCCTCTACGTTGTGTGTTCGCTTCCGCAGTCGGTCTGCGTTGGTACGTAGACATCACTCTCCCCTCTCGTTGCTGTGCATCACCATGATCTTGCGTGTGCGTAGGAATTTTTTTGAAATTACTGCGTTCCCCAACAGTGGTATCAGAGCCTAGGTTTTATGGTTTGATGTTATATGCACGAGTAGAACACAAGTGAGTTGTGGGCGATACAAGTCATACTGCCTACCAGCATGTCATACTTTGGTTCGGCGGCATTGTTGGTTGAGACGATCCAGACCAACCTTACGCGTACTCTTACGCGAGACCGGTTCCCTCGACGTGCTTTGCACATAGATGGCTTGCGGAAGACTGTCTCTCCAACTTTAGTTGAACCAAGTGTGACTACGCCCGGTCCTTGAGAAGGTTAAAACGGAGTCTATTTGACGAACTATCGTTGTGGTTTTGATGCGTAGGTGAGATGAGTTCTTACTTAAGCCCGTAGCAGCCACGTAAAACTTGCAACAACAAAGTAGAGGACGTCTAACTTGTTTTTGCAGGGTATGTTGTGATGTGATATGGTCAAGGCATGATGCTGATTTTATTGTATGAGATGATCATGTTTTGTAACTAAGTTATCGGCAACTGGCAGGAGCCATATGGTTGTCGCTTTATTGTATGCAATGCAATCGCGATGTAATGCTTTACTAGATTACTAAACGGTAGTAATAGTCGTGGAAGCATAAGATTGGCGAGACGACAACGATGCTACGATGGAGATCAAGGTGTCGCGCCGGTGACGATGGTGATCATGACGGTGCTTCGGAGATGGAGATCACAAGCACAAGATGATGATGGCCATATCATATCACTTATATTGATTGCATGTGATGTTTATCCTTTTATGCATCTTATCTTGCTTTGATTGACGGTAGCTTTATAAGATGATCTCTCACTAAATTATCAAGAAGTGTTCTCCCTGAGTATGCACCGTTGCCAAAGTTCGTCGTGCCCAGACACCACGTGATGATCGGGTGTGATAAGCTCTACGTCCATCTACAACGGGTGCAAGCCAGTTTTGCACACGCAGAATACTCAGGTTATACTTGACGAGCCTAGCATATGCAGATATGGCCTCGGAACACAGAGACCGAAAGGTCGAGCGTGAATCATATAGTAGATATGATCAACATGACGATGTTCACCATTGAAAACTACTCCATCTCACGTGATGATCGGTTATGGTTTAGTTGATTTGGATCACGTGATCACTTAGAAGATTAGAGGGATGTCTATCTAAGTGGGAGTTCCTAAGTAATTTGATTAACTAAACTTAAACTTATCATGAACTTAGTACCTGATAGTATCTTGCTTGTTTATGTTGCTTGTAGATAGATGGCTCGTGCTATTGTTCCGTTGAATTTTAATGCGTTCCTTGAGAAAGCAAAGTTGAAAGATGATGGTAGCAATTACACGGACTGGGTCCGTAACCTGAGGATTATCCTCATTGCTGCACAGAAGAATTACGTCCTGGAAGCACCGCTGGGTGACAGGCCTGCTGCTGGAGCAACGCCAGATGTTATGAACGTCTGGCAGAGCAAAGCTGATGACTACTCGATAGTTCAGTGTGCCATGCTTTACGGCTTAGAATCGGGACTTCAACGACGTTTTGAACGTCATGGAGCATATGAGATGTTCCAGGAGTTGAAGTTAATATTTCAAGCAAATGCCCGAATTGAGAGATATGAAGTCTCCAATAAGTTCTATAGCTGTAAGATGGAGGAGAACAGTTCTGTCAGTGAGCATATACTCAAAATGTCTGGGTATAATAATCACTTGATTCAGATGGGAGTGAATCTTCCAGATGATTGCGTCATTGACAGAATTCTCCAATCACTACCACCAAGCTACAAGAGCTTCGTGATGAACTATAATATGCAAGGGATGAACAAGACTATTCCCGAGCTCTTCGCAATGCTGAAAGCTGCGGAGGTAGAAATCAAAAAGGAGCATCAAGTGTTGATGGTTAGCAAGACCACTAGTTTCAAGAAAAAGGGTAAAGGGAAGAAGAAGGGAAACTTCAAGAAGAACAGCAAGCAAGTTGCTGCTCAAGAGAAGAAACCCAAGTCTGGACCTAAGCCTGAAACTGAGTGCTTCTACTGCAAGCAGACTGGACACTGGAAGCGGAACTGCCCCAAGTATTTGGCGGATAAGAAGGATGGCAAAGTGAGCAAAGGTATATGTGATATACATGTTATTGATGTGTACCTTACTAGAGCTCGCAGTAGCACCTGGGTATTTGATACTGGTTCTGTTGCTAATATTTGCAACTCGAAACAGGGACTACGGAATAAGCGGACACTAGCAAAGGACGAGGTGACGATGCGCGTGGGAAACGGTTCCAAAGTCGATGTGATCGCGGTCGGCACGCTACCTCTACATCTACCTTCGGGATTAATATTAGACCTAAATAATTGTTATTTGGTGCCAGCGTTGAGCATGAACATTATATCTGGATCTTGTTTAATGCGAGACGGTTATTCATTTAAATCAGAGAATAATGGTTGTTCTATTTATATGAATAATATCTTTTATGGTCATGCACCTTTGAAGAGTGGTCTATTCTTGTTGAATCTCGAAGATAGTGATACACATTTCATAATGTAGAAGCCAAAAGATGCAAAGTTAATAATGATAGTGCAACTTATTTGTGGCACTGCCGTTTAGGTCATATCGGTGTAAAGCGCATGAAGAAACTCCATACTGATGGGCTTTTGGAATCACTTGATTATGAATCACTTGGTACTTGCGAACCGTGCCTCATAGGCAAGATGACTAAAACACCATTCTCCGGTACTATGGAGAGAGCAACAGATTTGTTGGAAATCATACATACCGATGTATGTGGTCCGATGAATATTGAGGCTCGCGGCGGATATCGTTATTTTCTCACCTTCACAGATGATTTAAGCAGATATGGGTATATCTACTTAATGAAACATAAGTCTGAAACATTTGAAAAGTTCAAGGAATTTCAGAGTGAAGTTGAAAATCATCGTAACAAGAAAATAAAATTTCTACGATCTGATCGTGGAGGAGAATATTTGAGTTACGAGTTTGGTGTACATTTGAAAAATTGTGGAATAGTTTCGCAACTCACGCCACCCGGAACACCACAGCGTAATGGTGTGTCCGAACGTCGTAATCGTACTTTACTAGATATGGTGCGATCAATGATGTCTCTTACTGATTTACCGCTATCGTTTTGGGGTTATGCTTTAGAGACGGCCGCATTCACGTTAAATAGGGCACCATCAATATCCGTTGAGACGGCGCCTTATGAACTATGGTTTGGCAAGAAACCAAAGTTGTCATTTCTCAAAGTTTGGGGCTGCGATGCTTATGTGAAAAAGCTTCAACCTGATAAGCTCGAACCCAAAGCGGAGAAATGTGTCTTCATAGGATACCCAAAGGAAACTGTTGGGTATACCTTCTATCACAGATCCGAAGGCAAGACATTCGTTGCTAAGAATGGATCATTTCTAGAGAAGGAGTTTCTCTCGAAAGAAGTGAGTGGGAGGAAAGTAGAACTTGACGAGGTAACTGTACCTGCTCCCTTATTGGAAAGTAGTACATCACAGAAAACTGTTTCTGCGACACCTATACCAATCAGTGAGGAAGCTAATGATGATGATCATGAAGCTTCAGAACAAGATACTACTGAACCACGTAGATCAACCAGAGTGAGATCCGCACCAGAGTGGTACGGTAATCCAGTTCTGGAAGTCATGATGCTAGATCATGATGAACCTACGAACTATGAAGAAGCGATGGTGAGCCCAGATTCCGCAAAGTGGCTTGAGGCCATGAAATCTGAGATGGGATCCATGTATGAGAACAAAGTATGGACTTTGGTTGACTTGCCCGATGATCGGCAAGCAATTGAGAATAAATGGATCTTCAAGAAAAAGACTGACGCTGACGGTAATGTTACTGTCTATAAAGCTCGACTTGTCGCAAAAGGTTTTCGACAAGTTCAAGGGGTTGACTACGATGAGACCTTCTCACCCGTAGCGATGCTTAAGTCCGTCAGAATTATGTTAGCAATTGCCGCATTTTATGATTATGAAATATGGCAAATGGATGTCAAAACTGCATTCCTGAATGGAT
Organism: Triticum monococcum; assembly: GCA_034509565.1. Taxonomy (NCBI): domain Eukaryota; kingdom Viridiplantae; phylum Streptophyta; class Magnoliopsida; order Poales; family Poaceae; genus Triticum; species Triticum monococcum. Next base: position 415,732,828 of record CM067844.1, read on the forward strand.
TTCTGGAAGAAGAGTTGTATATGGTACAACCAGAAGGTTTTGTCGATCCTAAAGGAGCTAACAAAGTATGCAAACTCCAGCGATCCATTTATGGACTGGTGCAAGCATCTCGGAGTTGGAATAAACGCTTTGATAGTGTGATCAAAGCATTTGGCTTTATACAGACTTTTGGAGAAGCCTGTATTTACAAGAAAGTGAGTGGGAGCTCTGTAGCATTTCTGATATTATATGTGGATGACATATTGCTTATCGGAAATGATATAGAATTTCTGGATAGCATAAAGGGATACTTGAATAGAAGTTTTTCGATGAAAGACCTCGGAGAAGCTGCTTACATATTAGGCATAAAGATCTATAGAGATAGATCAAAACGCTTAATTGGACTTTCACAATGCACATACCTTGACAAAATTTTTGAAGAAGTTCAAGATGGATCAAGCAAAGAAAGGGTTCTTGCCTGTGCTACAAGGTGTGAAATTGAGTAAGACTCAATGCCCGACCACTGCAGAAGATAGAGAGAAAATGAAAGATGTTCCCTATGCTTCAGCCATAGGCTCTATCATGTATGCAATGCTGTGTACCAGACCTGATGTGTGCCTTGCTATAAGTTTAGCAGGGAGGTACCAAAGTAATCCTGGAATGGATCACTGGACAGCGGTCAAGAACATCCTGAAATACCTGAAAAGGACTAAGGATATGTTTCTCGTATATGGAGGTGACAAAGAGCTCACCGTAAGAGGTTACGTTGATGCAAGCTTTGACACTGATCCGGACGATTCTAAATCGCAAACCGGATACGTGTTTACTTTAAACGGTGGAGCTGTCAGTTGGTGCAGTTCTAAACAAAGCGTCGTAGCGGGATCTACATGTGAAGCGGAGTACATAGCTGCTTCGGAAGCAGCGAACGAAGGAGTCTGGATGAAGGAGTTCATATCCGATCTGGGTGTCATACCTAGTGCATCGGGTCCAATGAAAATCTTCTGTGACAATACTGGTGCAATTGCCTTGGCAAAAGAATCCAGATTTCACAAGAGGACCAAACACATCAAGAGACGCTTCAACTCCATCCGGGATTTAGTCCAGGTGGGAGACATAGAGATTTGCAAGATACATACGGATCTGAACGTTGCAGACCCGTTGACTAAGCCTCTTTCACGAGCAAAACATGATCAGCACCAAGGCTCCATGGGTGTTAGAATCATTACTATGTAATCTAGATTATTGACTCTAGTGCAAGTGGGAGACTGAAGGAAATATGCCCTAGAGGCAATAATAAAGTTATTATTTATTTCCTTATATCATGATAAATGTTTATTATTCATGCTAGAATTGTATTAACCGGAAACATAATACATGTGTGAATACATAGACCAACAGAGTGTCACTAGTATGCCTCTACTTGACTAGCTCGTTAATCAAAGATGGTTATGTTTCCTAACCATGAACAAGGAGTTGTTATTTGATTAACGAGGTCACATCATTAGTAGAATGATCTGATTGACATGACCCATTCCATTAGCTTAGCACCCGATCGTTTAGTATGTTGCTATTGCTTTCTTCATGACTTATACATGTTCCTATAACTATGAGATTATGCAACTCCCATCTACCGGAGGAACACTTTGGGTACTACCAAACGTCACAACGTAACTGGGTGATTATAAAGGAGTATTACAGGTGTCTCCAATGGTAGATGTTGGGTTGGCGTATTTCGAGATTAGGGTTTGTCACTCCGATTGACGGAGAGGTATCTCTGGGCCCTCTCGGTAATGCACATCACATAAGCCTTGCAAGCACTGCAACTAATAAGTTAGTTGTGAGATGATGTATTACGGAACGAGTAAAGAGACTTGCCGGTAACGAGATTGAACTAGGTATTGGATACCGACGATCGAATCTCGGGCAAATAACATACCGATGACAAAGGGAACAACGTATGTTGTTATGCGGTCTGACCGATAAAGATCTTCGTAGAATATGTAGGAGCCAATATGGGCATCCAGGTCCCGCTATTGGTTATTGACCGGAGACGTGTCTCGGTCATGTCTACATTGTTCTCGAACCGTAGGGTCCGCACGCTTAACGTTACGATGACAGTTATTATGAGTTTATGCATTTTGATGTACCGAAGGTTGTTCGGAGTCCCGGATGAGATCACGGACATGACGAGGAGTCTCGAAATGGTCGAGACGTAAAGATTGATATATTGGAAGCCTATGTTTGGGCACCGGAAGTGTTCCGGGTGAAATTGGGATTTTACCGGATTACCGGGAGGGTTACCGGAACCCCCCCGGGAGGTAAATGGGCCTATTGGGCCTTAGTGGAAAAGAGAGAAGAGGCAGCCCACACCTGGCCGGCGCCCCCCACCTTTCCCAAGTCCTAATAGGACTAGGAGAGGTGGGCCGGCCCCCTCTTTCCCCTTCTTCCCCAAGAATCCTAGTTGGAATAGGATTGGGGGGAAGGAGTCCTACTCCCGGTGGGAGTAGGACTCCTCCCTGCGCCTCCCTCCTAGCCGGCCGAACCCCCTGCCCCTGGCCTTTATATACGGGGGCAGGGGGCACCACAAGACACACAAGTTGATCGTTCCTTAGCCGTGTGCGGTGCCCCCTGCCACCAAATTCCACCTCGAACATACCGTTACAGTGCTTAGGCGAAGCCCTGCGTCGGTAGTACATCAAGATCGTCACCACGCCGTCGTGCTGACGGAACTCTTCCTCGACGCTTTGCTGGATCGGAGCCTGAGGAACGTCATCGAGCTGAACGTGTGCTAAGAACTCGGAGGTGCCGGAGTAACGGTGCTTGGATCGGTTGGATCAGGAAGAAGACGTACGACTACTTCCTCTACGTTGTGTGATCGCTTCCGCAGTCGGTCTGCGTTGGTACGTAGACATCACTCTCCCCTCTCGTTGCTGTGCATCACCATGATCTTGCGTGTGCGTAGGAAATTTTTTGAAATTACTGCGTTCCCCAACAGTTCCTGCATCGAAATCATCAGACTACCTATCTAACCGTGGGAGTATAAAATGAATGGGCAAGCGCAATGGTTCACTTACCCAACTTGGAGGATCGTACATACTGAATCCGGCCTGCGGATTGACGTGGAGGAATTCCTCCTTTTCTCCCTTGTACAAAGAGGATAAGATCTTTACTAAGGCGGCGGCTGAGGCCGGCCCCTTACGACCGTAACGGGTGGCGTCATCCTCCCCGTTGAAATCCCACATGGGGTGGCCTCTATATTGAAGCGGCTGCACCCCCCACATAATGCATGTGGCCATGACTCCAATCATGGTTAATCCAGAATGAGCCAACAGTCTTATCTGGCCCATCAGGTAAAGGACGTCTCTGTCGCTTTCTCTCTGAGAGCTCCGTGGGCGCCAGCTCAAGCGTTTCTTCAATGGGGCATTGTTGAACTCGGGGAGACCGACCCGGATAGGGTCCGGTAGCGGGACCTCATCTATGTAAAACCATTCCGAGGGCCAGTCCTCGGACGCCTTCTTCGGGGTTTCGGATAGGTATCCGGTCCCGGCGAGGCGCTATACTTCGGCTCCGCCAACTTGATAGATAGACCCCTCTTGAGAACGGGGCACCAGGCAGAATAACCTCTTCCACAGTGCGAAATGAGCCTCAACGCCTAAAAATAGCTCGCAAAGGGCAATGAAACCCGCGATGTGTAATACGGAGGCGGGCGTGAGATTGTGCAGCTGGAGGCCATAAAACTTCAGAAGCCCGCGGAGGAATGGATGAATTGGAAATCCCAGTCCCCTTATTAGATAGGGGACGAGGCACACCCGCTCTCCTTTAGAAGGATTGGGGGTGCTCTCCGCTTGTTTTCCGCCATTGTAGGTGGCGAGACCGGCTCGGACCAGGACCATGTATGCCGGGGGAAGAAATCCCTTGGCCTGAAGCGACACTAACTCGCTGTGCGGGATGGTGCAACTCTCCCAGTCCCCGGGTTTGGAATCGGAGGGGCGAGGGGATGAGCTGCGACGGCTGGACATGTTGGAATGGACCTTTGCTGGAAGCGCTTTGATGATAACTCGCGGAGAGGAGGAGATGTGGTTTGAACCCGAATTCACATCCAGTTAAATAGGCAGCTCATTTATATGGCTAGGGGTGTGGATGTAAAAACGCCCCGGCCTTTCGCATTCGTTTGACACATGGAAGACGGCCATTATTGGGCGTAGAAGCCAAGGAGCGCAACATCTACAAGAAACCAGACTTTATTCAACAGGTACACGAAATTTGGAGGAGAACCCGCCTTGCAATGCCGAAGACAATCTGCGGCCGGACTCATCGTCATTGAAGCCTGGTTCGGGGGCTACTGAGGGAGTCCTGGATTAGGGGGTGTTCGGATAGCCGGACTATACCTTCAGCCGGACTCCTGGACTATGAAGATACAAAATTGAAGACTACGTCCCATGTCCGGATGGGACTTTCCTTGGCGTGGAAGGCAAGCTTGGCGATGCGGATATTCAAGATCTCCTACCATTGTAACCGACTCTATGTAACTCTAACCCTATCCGGTGTCTATATAAACCGGAGGGTTTTAGCCCGTAGAACATCATCATACAACAATCATACCATAGGCTAGCTTCTAGGGTTTAGCCTCCTCGATCTTGTGGTAGATCTACTCTTGTACTACCCATATCATCAATATTAATCAAGCAAGACGTAGGGTTTTACCTCCATCGAGAGGGCCCGAACCTGGGTAAAACATCGTGTTCCCTGCCTCCTGTTACCATCCGGCCTAGACGCACAGTTCGGGACCCCCCTCCCCGAGATCCGCCGGTTTTGACACCAACAGTGGGCCTGGCCCTGGTCGGCGTCCATGGTTATTTCAAAATAACACGCTTAACGAGATCTTGGTATTTGATCTGAGTCTGGCTACTGGCCTATATGCACTAACCATCTACGTGGGGACAGTTATGGGCACTCGACGTTGTAGTATCAGCCGAAGCCTTCGTGACGTCAGCGACCAAGCGGTGTGCGCCGGGTTGGACCGCGTAGCGCAACTTCCTTTGTAATGGAGGTTGCTAGGTCTGCTAACCGGCCGCGTACGCAACGTGCAGGTGTGCAATGGGCGATGGGCCCAGACCCCTACGCCATAGGATTTAGACCGGCGTGCTGACCTCTCTGTTGTGCCTAGGTAGGGCTACGACGTGTTGATCTTCCGAGGCTGGAAATGACCCAGAAAAGTGTGTCCGGACAAAGGGGATCGAGCGTGTTGGGAAATGTGGTGCACCCCTGCAGGGAAGTAAATCTATTCGAATAGCCATGTCCCTCGGTAAAAGGACGACCCGGAGTTGTACCTTGACCTTATGACAACTAGAAATGGATACTTAATAAAACACACCCTTCCAAGTGCCAGATACAACCGGTGATCGCTCTCTCACCGGGCGACGAAGGGAGGATCATTGGTTAGGATTATGCTATGCGATGATACTTGGTGAACTTACCATCTACTCTCTTCTACATGCTGCAAGATGGAGATGGCCAGAAGCGTAGTCTTCGATAAGGACTAGCTATACCCCCTTATTCCGGCACTCTGCAGTTCAGTCCACATATGATACCCCTTTTCCATTTGAAACCAATGCATACATATGTAGTGTAGCTCCTTGCTTGCGAGTACTTTGGATGAGTACTCACGATTGCTTTTCTCCCCCTTTTTCCCTTTTCTATATCCGTTTGCTGCGACCAGACGATGGAGCCCAGGAGCTAGACGCCATTGTCGATGACGACTACTACTACTCGGGAGGTGCCTACTACTACGTGCAGCCCGCTGACGGCGACCAGGAGTAGTTTAGGAGGATCCCAGGCAGGAGGCCTGCGCCTCTTTCGATCTATATCCCAGTTTGTGCTAGCCTTCTTAAGGCAAACTTGTTTAACTTATGTCTGTACTCAGATATTGTTGCTTCCGCTGACTCGTCTATGATCGAGCTCTTGTATTCGAGCCCTCGAGGCCCCTGGCTTGTAATATGATGCTTGTATGACTTATTTTATTTCTAGAGTTGTGTTGTGATATCTTCCCGTGAGTCCCTGATCTTGATCATACACGTTTGCGTGTATGATTAGTGTATGATTAAATCGGGGGCGTCACATGTTGGTATCAGAGCCGACTGCCTGTAGGAATCCCCCTTCCACACTCCTTGGTCAAAGTTGAGTCTAGACATTGCGAAATTTTTACTAACATGACTGTGTGTCTTACGGGCACATGTCGCCATTGGGTGGTTGTAGGATCTTTTATTCCTCAACCTATACTCTGGGACTCTGACATCTCTTCTATTCGGGTTAAACAATTTTACTAACTCTGACTCTAGGTTCTCAATAATACTTTCTCCCGGAGAGCCCCTTATTACAGATGATCGTCTGCTGCACCAGAAGAATCCGAAGATACTCTCCGATGTTCTCTTGAGACTTTATGGCGTCGCTTTCGCAATTCCCTTCCATCGATAAACCCCTGTGGATAACCACATATACTCGCCTTTCATACGATGCTTCCCAGCTGATCTTGTTATTACAGGATACCTCAAAATTCTCTTTGTTGTTCCAAGAATCCTTTGAGCTTACTGCCTTGCTGTTCTTTGTCACCTGAATACCCCTACGGATAATTCTCGCACTTATCGAGTATCCGCTCATTCCCAGTTGTTCATGTGTTTCGCCAAAGACTTCAAAATATCATTCGATCTTTCGAAAATCCTGAGCAACCTATTGCTCTTGAAATTCTCGCTTGCTTACATTATGGTTAATCCCATAAGTTTCGTAATCTTATTGGCCTCCCTTTTCTTTATCATTTTAAATCTGTTGATTCAATATGTTGAGGATGCTCGCATTCCTCAGTCGAATCCTAGAATTCATCCTTCCGGCTCAGGCGTCATTTGGATATGAGCTGGTTCTTGACCAATCAATGCCTTGATCGTTTGTGCTTCTAGTCTATTGAACTTATTCATTTTCGATTAGAACGATTGCTTCTGATCCCTTGATTTGGAAATCATAAAATTTCTTTACATTAAGCTTTGAATTAGTCAGTTGTTTCTATAATCCGATGCCTTGGCATTCCTTCTTCCTTTGATTGAGTACCGATACTCACATCAGCCCCGTTGTGGACCGCCATACCCATTGCCGGGTTATTATCCGACAGTGTCCTTCACAACCAAAATTCTTGTGAGTTCTTTACCTGATACATAACACCTTTGGTAAATTGTATACTCTACTTTTGTCAGCCACGCTCTACTTTTGAGCTTGTGTTATTTACTACTGAAGTTCATGGTATATGTTCTAAGAAGCCCCGATGGGATGACCCTATGTCTTCCTTAATTTGTGTAAACCCAAGAGTTTTCACGAGTCATATTCTTCTGGTGATTTACCAGATAAAATTTCAACCCTACAACTCCATCAAAAATGAGAAGGGAATGATAGGTTATGCATTGGAGAAGTGGGAGTCGACCTTGAACTTAGTATTCATGCCCATGGACCCGATGTGGAACTTATCATGGCAGCTTCTTGCAAAACTTTTAATCGGTTGGATAATTCTTTCGGTGTCTTTGAATTGGATCCCTTGCAACTATGATTTCGGCCATATCGATATTCCTTGATTCCTTCTCTCGGACAAGTTAAAGTACTTGTCTTTTGCAGATCAATACACTTGTCTTCCACGGATCAGTACACCAGTCCAACCTTTACTTTGATCTTTCATCGAGTATTACCCCCTGGTATCTCAAGATTATCACGGAACTGCATAACTTCTTATGAGTTCTTCATCAAGTACTACATTCTCACTGATTCCAATCTTTTCACGAGCTCCGAGTCATTAAACACTCAAAGACATCGATAACTGAATCGAGTCCGCACGCGAATTAAACAACTCTTGGTAACCTTCATTACTTACGAGTTTGAACTCGATCACGTCATTCCTAGCCTGCTCGGCTATATCATTATCGTACCGATTTTAACTGTGCTACCTGGTCCTTAATCCCGAAACACAACTTTCGACGATGAGCTAAGCTTACATCGATCTTTCTCGTCATATCATTTCGCCTTGAACAGCAAGCTTGATTTTGAGTATGTGTCTAATCCTTGGTTCCAATAACCTTTCGCTTCATCATTCCTTTGACTTGATGTCATCGCCGATTGATTACACCTGCATGAAATCCCTCGACAATTGTGTCGTGATCATCATCAACATTTTGAGCTCTTCCAGGATATCAATCAAATTCATGATGGGAAATACCATCCTTGCCCCTTGATGATTGTGTTATCTTCGACCACATCCTTGTCTTCCCTCAACACAAACGTGTTCATGTTTTGGATTAAATCTTGAGTTCCTTGCTATCCAGCATTTGTTCTTCTTCACCTTGGAGTATTACCATCTTTTATATCAAGGATGTCGTGCTTAGAACACCCGGCCAGAGGCCCTATGGTTATAAATTCCTTTTCAGCAAGGTTATCCATTCTTCCATGAGGAAATTGTAAGACTTATTCTAGAAGTTATTCCTGATGGATCCTTTGTGTTTCCAAAGTTTGACCTTTGCCTGAAGACCATGTCAATGCTATCTCGAAGCATATATATGGTACTCCAATTTTCAACAAGAACATTTAAAGCCTAATGTTAAATGTTTCCTGCTCAATTATCCAAACACCCCTGTATGGGTAATGTCCTGAACTTTCTCTCCCCTTACCTAAAGAGTTTTCTACATTATATCCTGTCATGGATATCGTGCTCCGCTTGTCCTTGGGAAGGATATACCCTTGAAATATGTGTTTAAACACATTTTCCTTTCCATTGTTCTGTTTAATCCGATAATCATATTTTTCTCTCCATTGTTTGGTTTAACCTTTCTTGTGATCTATATGATCCAAGCAGTAATATTCTCCTGCTTATGTAAACACCTCGTTGTATAATTATGTCAGCAAGACCCTGTTACTATTGTTGATGACATTTCGGTTGCCACCGATGGACGAGAACTTTGCCTATAGGTCCGCCTCTTTCAACGAGCAGGAAAATGGTTCTCTTTGTCCTTCGCCCTTGGTACCAACGATGTTGCCAACATAACAGACCTATTATTCTCTGACATGCCTTGCTTGCATGATCGTGCAAGACGTCACCCCCCTTCCTACTTTTACCCCACATGGTGGGCCCATAACCCACAGTTCCACATGATCGAAACCTGACTCTCCTGTACACCCCTGTTTCCAAAGTTATTCCTCACGCTTGGATTCATATGTAATTCACGAGCCATCTTCTGAGAGATCATCAATTCTGATATCATACACCATACTTATTCCCATTTCTCTGAACCGCTTTCACATTCCGTTTTAGGCAACAAACGGTTGCCTATCTGCTTGAAACTCCTTATTTCACCTTCTTAATTTACTCTCGATGACTTTCTTGAATTTCAACTCGAGAGGTGACTCTATACCTCGTTCACTGAGATAGCCCCTAGGTACCTAACATGTATTGAGCTTCGTACTAAATGAGTTTCCCCCTTATCATTTTCGTAAGTACGATGGAGACCCCGAAGGAAGAATGACGACTTCATCATGATGCCCGTATGCATTGAATTGAAGACATCAACGCTATGGATCAACCTCTTCGAGAAGAGCAACCAAGACCGAGAAGATCTGTTAGAATTTCATAACCAGAACTCCCCCCTTACTCCATCTCTTAAATCTCGGGACGAGATTTCTTGTAGTAGATGAGATTTGTGACGCCCGGATAATTAAGCTACATCAACCGTCTGCTAATGACGCCACGTCACTTCGATTACTATTGCTAATCTCGCGTTAGTTCGAAGCCGATTCAAATTCAAATTCAAAAAAACAAGCAAACAATAAAACTTTTCAAATATTAAAACTAGAATGTTCATCATGTGGCAAATAATCCCTAACTAGTTTTGGTGGTGGAGACAACCTTTTACAAAGTGTTTAAAAGCCTTAAACTAATTAAAAACAGTGGCTAAAATTATAATTTAATTGCTTTTGAAAGTATAAAAATAATAAACTAATTTATTTTGGGTCCAAACTAGGTTAGGCAGTGGCCTATTTTGGTGATACTAATTTAGGTGCTAACTTGGTATTTTAAAGAAACTAAAATATTATAAACTAAAAAAGAATAAATAAATGAAAAGGGAAATAAATAAAAACCAAAAAAGGGGGGAAACCCCGTTGGGCCAACCGGCCCAGCTAACTGGCCAACCGCCTGGCCCGCTGCCCCCTGCTTAACCCCCCCAACACCCACCGAAACCCTAGCCCACGTCCGCACAACCCCCCCACCCCCGATCTCTCTCTCTCACCCACCCCCGATCCAGATCGGGTCGGGCACCTCACCCCAGTGCCCTTCGCCGGTGTCTCGTCACCTGTCACCAACCACCGCCGCCCGAAACCCCCTCGATGCCGTCCCCATCGCCTCGTCGACCGGCGCCCACCTTCGCCACCACTGCCGTGTCGGCGCCTCGCCGTCTCGGTCGCGTCCGCCGCGGCCCCGGCAAGCATGCCCGCACCCAAGGGCTGCCGCCTCCGCCCCGCAGCTTCTCTATCGTCCCCGCGCCGTGCCTCCACAAGCCTCTGCTCTGCCTCGCTCTGGTCGGCTCGTCTGGCCGCCGGACCTCATCGGCAGGGTCCATCCGGCCTCCTCGAGCCCACCTCTGCAATGATGTGAGCCTCCGGCTCCGCCTGGCTTCTCCCCTCTCCTCCCTGTACCCTCCAGTGCCAGTTGACACTAGCTCTGCCGTAGTCGTCGCCCCGGCGCTGTTTCGGCCGCTCCTAGCTCCAGACGAAGGCACTGCTCGACGCGAAGCATCGCGCTTGGCTGTTTGACACCCAGGCTGGCCCTTTCAGTTGCCGGAGCCGCCGGCTCCACGCGCGCCGCCATCCGCTGAACTCACGCACACACACGTTCTAACACTAGGTTGACCCACTGACGTGTGGGCCCGCCCGGTTTCTCCATTCCCTTAAACCACCTAATTAGAACCTAATAAAACTGTTTAGTTGAATAACTAAAAATGACATGTGGACCCATTTCATTTAAAATCCTGTTTAAAAATATCTAAGGTCAATGACATGTGGCCCCCCACTTAATCTATTAACTTAATTAAAACTGTTAATTTACCCTGTTTTTATGACATGTGGGTCCCGCATGAATAAACGAATTAAAATAAATAAACAAACTGTTAGTTAGTTAATTAAAGTACTAAACACTCACTGACCAGTAGGCCCCACCCACTAATTAGGTTAATTAGATTAAACCAACTCTGTTTAGTTAGTTCAGTCAATGACACATGGGTCCCACTGGACCCACATGTCAGTTTTGACCCAGTCAATCGCACTGTTGACTGATGACCTCAGCACTGTGTCATGATGACATCAACGTACACTATTCTGGATAATGTTGAATTAAATTAATTAAATAAATGCTAAAATTAATTTAAATCTTTTACAATTAATATAAAATAAACCGTAACTCGAATGGGAAAACATTGTACATGAAAGTTGCTTAGAACGACGAGACGAATCCGGATACGCAGCCCGTTCGTCCGCCATGCATACCTAGCATAGCAAAGACGCAACTTTCCCCCTCCAATTCATTTGTCCGAAAACGAGAAACACCAGGGATATTTTCCTGGATGTTTCCCACCTTCGCCGGTATCACCTCCTATTGCGTTAGATCACCTCTAGCATCGTGTATTGCCATGTTACGCTTTGTGATGCTTTGATTGCTCTGTTATTTATTGTGTTCCCCTTCCGTTACTTCTTACCGGTAGACCCCGAGGCTGCCGGCCACCCCGCAGTTGGACTACGGTGTTGACGACCCCTACTTGTTAGAGCAACCAGGCAAGCCCCCCCTTGATCACCAGATATCGCCTACTCTCCTCTATACTGCTTGCATTAGAGTAGTGTAGCATGTTACTGCTTTCCCTTAATCCTATTCTGATGCATAGCCTGTCATTGTTGCTCCAGCTGTTGATACCTTACCTGCAATCATAAATGCTTAGTATAGGATGCTAGTTTACCATCAGTGGCCCTACATTCTTGTCTGTCTGCCATGCTATACTATCGGGCCGTGATCACTTGGGAGGTGGTCACGGGTATATACTTATACATAATATATGATACTTGTGGTGATTAAAGTCGGGTCGGCTCGTAGGAGTATCCGCGAGTGATTCCGATGTTGGGGGCTGAAGGAGCAGGTGGCTCCATCCCAGTAGAGGTGGGCCTGGTTTCCCGAAGGCCCCCGACGGTTACTTTGTGGCGGAGCGACAAGGCAGGTTGAGACCACCTAGGATAGAGGTGGGCCTGGCCCTGGTCGGCGTCCGTGGTTATTTCAGAATAACACGCTTAACGAGATCTTGGTATTTGATCTGAGTCTGGCTACTGGCCTATACGCACTAACCATCTACGCGGGGACAGTTATGGGCACTCGACGTCGTAGTATCAGCCGAAGCCTTCGTGACGTCAGTGACCGAGCGGCGCGCGTCGGGTTGGACCGCGTAACGCAACTTCCTTTGTAATGGAGGTTGCTAGGTCTGCTCACCGGCCGCGTACGCAACATGCAGGTGTGCAATGGGTGATGGGCCCAGACCCCTGCGCCATAGGATTTAGACTGGCGTGCTGACCTCTCTGTTGTGCCTAGGTAGGGCTGCGACATGTTGATCTTCCGGGGCCGGGCATGACCCGGAAAAGTGTGTCTGGACAAAGGGGATCGAGCGTGTTGGGAAATGTGGTGCACCCCTGCAGGAAAGTTAATCTATTCGAATAGCCGTGTCCCTCGGTAAAAGGATGACCCGGAGTTTTACCTTGACCTTATGACAACTAGAAACGGATACTTAACAAAACACACCCTTCCAAGTGCCAGATACAAGCGGTGATCGCTCTCTCACAGGGCGACGAAGGGAGGATCATCGGTTAGGATTATGCGATGCGATGATACTTGGTGAACTTACCATCTACTCTCTTCTACATGCTGCAAGATGGAGATGGCCAGAAGCGTAGTCTTCGATAAGGACTAGCTATCCCCCCCCTTATTCCGGCATTCTGCAGTTCAGTCCACATATGATACCCCTTTTCCATTTGAAACCAATGCATACATATGTAGTGTAGCTCCTTGCTTGAGAGTACTTTGGATGAGTACTCACGGTTGCTTTTCTCCCCCTTTTTCCCTTTTCTATATCCATTTGCTGCGACCAGACGATGGAGCCCAGGAGCTAGACGCCATTGTCGATGACGATTACTACTACTCGGGAGGTGCCTACTACTACGTGCAGCCCGCTGACGGCGACCAGGAGTAGTTTAGGAGGATCCCAGGCAGGAGGCCTGCGCCTCTTTCGATTTGTATCCCAGTTTGTGCTAGCCTTCTTAAGGCAAACTTGTTTAACTTATGTCTGTACTTAGATATTGTTGCTTGCGCTGACTCGTCTATGATCGAGCTCTTGTATTCGAGCCCTCGAGGCCCCTGGCTTGTAATATGATGCTTGTATGACTTATTTTATTTGTAGAGTTGTGTTGTGATATCTTCCCATGAGTCCTTGATCTTGATCGTACACGTTTGCGTGTATGATTAGTGTACGATTAAATCGGGGGCGTCACATGTTCTCACCAACACTGTCATGTAAACATTTATTTATGTGTTAATAGCCATATAATTTCTCAGTTTACTTTATTTCCCAACACAATCACTTGCAGCTTTTCCCTTTTTTCTCACACTGACATGTTTGCTCAAACTTAGCACTACTGCTGAAGATGATTCCGTAACATTGTAGTTGTTATCATCATTTATGTCCATTGCCTGGCAAAAACAATGAAAATATACTTTTTGTTAAACACTACAACTGTAGTCAAGATCTTGCCACAATTTATGATTGAGAAAAATATATGCTAGAATTATATTTGCACTACCCAGTTTTGTAAGTACTTATAGTTTGTTCATTGTTATTTGACATTCGCAAATATTCCGTGATGATGTTTGGTGCATCTTCTTCTATTTCTTTGTCAATGCCCCCAAATAAACTGAACCCTATTTCAGCTTCTTGGCTCTCAATCAGTTCCTGGACACCATTTTTGTGTGTTAAAATTTGTGAGTTCATATCACTTCCTAAGAAGAAATGCATTTTGAAATCACACATGCCAAACAACCAACCTTAGTTTCTTTCCTCAAACTTTGATATTGAACAAACTGATCAAATTCTTCCATCAAAGGACAACCCTAAGAGAAAAGTGAAAGGAATTTAAATGATTTTTTCATCCTAACTGAAATCCTACGTGAAGCGATGACTGAATCAAGGACAGTGACCTACCACAGTTGTAGGTTCTGCAACACATTTGCCCGCTGTAGGTTCGAGCAGCTTGTCATCATTGTTGTTCCTTCTCTGCTTCACTTCTTTTCCATTGGATCCAGTTCTTTTGTAAGTTTGCTTCTGCATCCACAAGAAAACATCACACATTTTCTCTTTTTATTCAGTTTTAAAATAACACACTCAACTTGTACTTTTTATAAACAAGAAATGTAGATGCTAACCTTCTTAGTAATCTCTTTCTTCTTACTCATTACTTGCTGGTTAGCAAAACTGCTTTCACCTTCCATCTCGATGTACCGTAGGCTGCAACCATAATTCAGAATCATCTGTTACTTTTTTTAAACAAACAAGACAGTATGCGAAGTAAAATGAAACGGGTGACAGCAAAAGCAGAATAGAAAATGTGAACCCAATTACTATTCATCAAACTCCAAAGCTACATCTATCTCTAATTCTAACAACAAGTGCAAATCAGACCACAGGAAATTATTCACAGCATTAAACTAGGTATTTGTTCGCCAGATCAACAACAACTAACTGGCCAACGTTCAACAACTCCCCAATTTTAGCTAAACTTTAAACTAGGTATTTGTTCGCCAGATCAACAGCAACTAACTGGCCAATTCTACCTCTTAGTTTCCTAGAACTACAACTAAATTTTCTTCCACTTCTTCTGCCTTTTCCCCAACCAATCTTTCTTCAATGCACAATAGAATTAAGGAAAGGAAAGGAAGTAGATCAAGAAGAGGGAGCGAGGTATTACCTCTGTGCTCGAGGAGCACCGCCGGTGGAAACAAGATGGAGGTGCCCTGGCGGCGCCGCCGCTACCCTGTCACCGCCTGTCTTGTCCACAGATTGGTGGAACAGATCGAGCCACGTACCGCCCAGGTCTTATCTGGTCGGAGCCTGTTTTTTTCCTCATGTATTTTCTGTTCAGCAACAGACAAGTGAGACCGTCCACTTACAACACTTTCCCCATTTCGCTTCTCTGTTCTCCCCCCTCCCCTCTGCTCGCCGTCGCCTCTCCTCAGATCTGAATCCTCCTTTTCACCGGAATTTCTCCGCTGCGTTGAATAGGCTCTAAACAAAAGGTTTGATCCCTTCTCCATTCCGACCTCCCTAGGTTCTACTCGCCTCGGATGTCTTCATATGTGCATATTTTTCTTTTTTTTTAAACGTGCGGAAGCATCATCGTGATTTACATCTTCTTCTAAGGATTGGAAGTTTTTTAGCTGGGACGACGTGTTCTGATGGACTAGTGTTAGTTTAATTCATACCTACTCCATAGCCTAATTGAGTTTCTGTACTAGGGCATGGAACAATTTTCATCACAAATTTTTTTCGTGTTCAATTCCACGTACAAGCTACATCTATAATTTTGTTATCTAACTGCATCTCTAATAGCAGCCATGTTGCATTTCATGAACAAGAAGTTAGGGGTTAGGTTTTTTGCAGCAAGCCATGTAATGCAACATGTGGTTCTGCATCATCTTCCACCACATATATATGTGGAATTGCATTCCATGAAATTTTCAGCAGCCATATAGGGAAATTAGTACATGTCAATACTAGCAGCCTTGTTGAAATATTGTTGTCTCGGTTGGGCTGTACACTTTTGTAGGAGCCGTTACTCAATGTCTCTATTTTGGTCATGCCGATTTTTCTACTCCGCGGCTATGTTCATGGCAATTCACATGTTTTCCCTGCTGATTTACACTAATTCCTGGAAGTACTATAAAAAGTGCGTATTACAAGATATTTTCAGTAATCCTAATTCTACCAACAGTGCTTATTTTTTCCAAGTTTTGATGAGCTCCTGTTTGTTACTAGCTCAACACAATGCTCACAATGAATGCAGATTTAGAAATTAGCATGAATACTGTTAGTGTTCATTCCATAGCGAACCAACTGCCATGTTCTCACACTTTGAATTACTTTCGGTTACTTTCATTAGAACAATTAATAATACTGTATTCACTGTAGATGGAACAAGGATGTACAAAGAAAAGAGAAGCAGAAGAGATTGTACATGCAAACAAAGCTCAGAAGAGATCCAAGGTAATGGACTTATGCTCTATACCATTCTTTTCCCAAATGAAAAAAACATCTAATATTTCCATTTCTTCCTTTTTTTTTCATGCAGTGCAATCAATTTCAGCATGTTGAATCATTTATCAAGCTTGCATCTGAAATGACTGACAGTCACAAACAGTGTGTACGTAGAATGGGTTTTCAAACATTCCTACAAATAACCAGCATGTCCAATATTGACTCCATTTACTTCTGGCTTGCAAACCATTTCAACACAACTTCTTGCTCCATTGAAATGCCAAATGGATTCAAATTCCCAATTACAACTACAACTGTTCACAAGATTTTTGGCATACCAATTGGTGGAGTTCCTGTCATCACGAAACCATCAGAAGCAACATATGAATTCATCAAGCATGAGTTAGGAACAACTGCACCCACTATTGAGTACCTTTTCTCAATTATCAATGATGATCTTCCTAAAGACAAGTACTGCCGAATCTTCATTACTGGAGGAAGCAAATTACTTATGGTGGTAAGCATATTTCCCATGACAAAATTTCTTTAACTTTTCTTTTTCTATGTACCATTCAATTTTTCTATGTCTCTGATTAACACTTTTCATTTTAACCCAATCTGTCTGGATTTTTTCTTCAATGTCAGATTTCCTATTTCGAGTTCCTCATAATAACTGAGTTCAAGTTGCCAACCATTGAACCAAGACTACCAATTTGGTCAGCAACCATGCTTAATTCATACATGGCTCTAGATGCACTCCATGGCGAAACTAACGGATATGGCAGACTATCGGTATATGGCCTTGTTGTTCATAGATTTTACTATTGCACATTACATAGTTCTATTCAATGTCTTCAATTTTGATTTTGTAGTTCTAGTTCTTCTTCAAAGTGCAGTGAAACATTATATATATATATATATTAAACACCCTCTTCTTACTCAACAGATAAAGTACATCTCCTCTACTCCATTCAATGATTCAGTTTACATTGAACTACCTGAAGAGATATCACGGTATATTGAATCCAAATTCACAGATATTAGTCTGACACAAGTAAGTTATCTTGCTGGTTTTCATCTGTTTTCTTAGCAACAATAAACTGACATTCTCATTTTTCCCATAGTTTGTTTAACAAGACATGCTCCCTCATTTTAACAGGACAAGATAATTCTTCAAATGCAAGCTCAAAAATTCTACATGAATATCATTCGGAACTCAGCATCTACACTGAAGACCTATGTAGATGATATGCATTGTTCATTCATCAAGACCTTGACATCTTCCAACAGCCCAAACCTCCAATTTAAATCAACAGTTTTAGAGAATACTTTGAAAGTCCCCAAGACTGAACAATTCTTGGCTATAGAATCACATGCAAATTTCCCAATGCTAGATGTGCCAACAATTGTTGATGAAAATGAACAAGTAACCATCAATGAAATTCTTCAGGAATTGGTCATTGATTTCACCCAGTCTGTGAACATAACAAGCTCTAATCTCTCTCTACCTTTTAATGGTAGTCTACCATCTTTCGAAGAGCTTGCTTGTCCGGAATTATTTGTGAAGACATCAAGTCAGAGAACAGCACCTCTCACTGATGTTTTAGCTCTGTTGCATCGTAAGCTTTTCTTTCATAGCTCTTCTAAGTATCTTTTTTCTTTGCACCAAAATAGATCATGAAATAAATAATCACAACTTTTTTTCTACAGGATACTTCTCTGAATCAAAACCCCCAATTCAAAGAGTACAAGAAACAAAAATTTGCTTACCATTGTTCAGATTCTTATTACCAGGAGAGCGTTTGGAAGGTCATTTCTCTCACAAAATTCATTTTATCCAAAGTAATTTTTTCAGACATGTAGATGAACTGGGCTGTTAACATTTCTTATTCTTAATGTTGTCTTCACTTTTTTTCAACCAGATTTCATGGATGCTAAACTGGATAAAAGCTCATTGGTTGATGAAAATTTACTTGCAGCTCACAAAACTTTCAACAATACAATGCATGGTAATTCAAATGGAGAGGCTGGTACAGGCACTCAATATGAAGGCGCGGGTTCCCCTTCATTTGATGCAATTACCAATTCAATTGACATAGTTCAGAATGTTCCATTTGTATCTCGTGCCTCTAATGAGTTCAGCCTGCCAGAAAATCAGTATAGCATGCATTGCAATACTCATGCGAACCCGAATGTCCCTGGAACTCAGAGCCCAATAAGGGTAATGGACATCCTATCACCGAAACTCTACCCAACCAATATTGCCACACCTATTGAAGATCCGTCGCTACTTCAAGCACTTGAACAACATGAAGCACATTCCAGTAAGTTTTCAAAAGCAGAAACTTCAACTTGGCAACAACGAGTGAACAATTCTTTTAAATCTGCGACACTAGTAATTCAAGAACCGAAAAAGGCTGGTAACCAGGTCATTTTTTCCGACGAAATTGAGAATGATTTCTAACAAACATTGGTTGGACTTCTACCCAAATTAACTTACAGGTATGTACAAAAATCATATGAATTTTTATGTGATATGTCTCACATAATTTGAACATAAAATAGTTTTCATATGCGACCCATACTATTTTCTCATGATTTATTTTTCACTTTTCTTCATGATTTTCTCATTCCATGAACAGCCAAAGGATATTTGAGATTGAAGGAGTTTGGGTGGATTAGAAAACTATAGCTCCATCATTCAAGCCTGGTGGCTAGATAAACCCTCGGGTTGTTGGCTGTTTTTAAAAACTAAAGAACAAATACAAGTTGGACTGAGGAAGAAAAGGCCTCATGCGAAACAGCGAAATACTGGAGCACATACTTAGCATTGACGACATGGTCAGCCTATATTTTGAATTCGTCTCCTCAGTTATCGCTTTCACATCATTGATATTTCATTTTCTTAACTATCAATGTTTTTCTGGAAACAAACATGCAGGAGAAGCTAATGAACCCAATGCTAAATCATTCAGATCCTGCAAACCAACTAATCTTACAGGAAAGTAATGTTGGCTTCAGTTTATTGAATGCTTCCTTGGTAAGACAAGTTCTTTTGTACAAACTACTCTTCCTTCTTTAAAGAGTTACACTAATAGATTGTAACTTTGCACAATTCCTTAGGTAAAAATGCCCGTATTCAAGGAAAACCAATGGATTTTAATCATTGCTAATTTCAGAGCCAATTTTTTTGATATCATGAACCCATACTACAGTGGTGATTCATTTCTACCAACAATTAGTGCTGTTATCCACAACTTCAAGATTTTGTTTGCTGCTACATATGAAAATTCTAGTTCTTTCAGCATACGAAATTTCGAATCAAGATTTGTACCAGCTCCCAAGGTCAATTTCAGGTGGGTTCTCCACGGAAATCTCCCATTTACAAGATTTAAACCAGCCACCAGTAACTTTTTGGTTCTTTCTCCAAAAAAAGCAGATTAAAAGTAATTTAAATTCACAATAATTTTCATACTAAGTATGTAACTGATTTTTTTCAATTTTTTTCTTTGACAGGTATGACTCGGGAATTTTCCTTCTTTAGTATGTTAGCAAGTACAAAGGTCTCGGTTTGGAAGGTTTCTCTAATTTAAGTAATAGTCATATCTTTCCTTTTTTGGTCATTACTTGTAACATATCAGGAATGAAACAACAACTTTTTCTAAAATACTGTAGGAGGATTTACATGCTCTACGTCAAAAATTCCTTTTCGAGATTGTAACTTGCAAGCACAATGAAATTCAGCTCCCATTAGTAACTTCTTTCCTGCAGAGACATGTAAGTTCTTTTTTTATTTTGTTTCCCAATGACATAAAAGAGTTGTTTTTTTCTTAGAGCCTGTTGTTTCTCAATTTCTTAGAGCCCGTTCTTCTTTTCTTCTAATCACGTGTACGTTTCAACAGGGTTTCCGCATATTGAAGTGAAGCTTGGAACGCCATTTTTTACTTGTTCTGCACATGACAGTAACCTCAGGTAACTTCTCAAATCAAGATGTAAATTCAATTAACATCCTTATTCTTTCTATTCTGAAAGGTCTCATTAATCTTATTAGTTAGTCTAAAAGGTTCAAGCAAAAAGAATCTCAATGATGAAATGTTCTGCACCTGTGTTTCCAATTAACATATTTCTTCTTTCTATTCTCAAGGGTCTCATTAATACTGTCACCATCAAGGGAAGTTGCACTGCAAGATTGAACTCAAAGGAATACTTCGATGCGAAAAATGTTTCCTTAACAATAGAGCTATCTTTTTTCTCTTAATGGTCTAGTGATAGTTTCTTTCCAAGAAATTTGGGTGTAAACAATGTCTAAAAACAGCTGAAACATTTTTGTAAACGAGCAACCAATTTCATTGGGAAACACATTTCCCTTTTTAATTCTCAAGGGTCCCAATGCAAGAATTTTTTTCAACTCAAAGGAACAGTTCCATGAGGAAACTAATCTGCTTTTTGTTTAACATGGTTCCCTAGTTATATTTTCTTGCATTACGTTCAATTTTTAATAAGGCTTAAATATGCAAAATAAGTTTGCAAAGAAGCTCAAATATTTATATTATTTTTCCATGCATTTTTCTGTATGTTTTTTTCTTATACTGATTCTTTGTTGCACATTTCGAACTCTTCTTTTACTACTTTTTGTCAAGTTTATTGGAACTGTTCTTCCTTTGACAAAGAAACGGTTGTGTTTGTTGGAAAATAAGTTTGGAAAATAAGTTGTCATTATTTTTCTCTTTTATTGGAACTGTTCTTCCTTTGACAAAGAAACAGCAGAAACAACAGAGTGAAACAATACAAGAAAAGAAACAGAGAAACAAACACGCGTGAAATAGAGAAAGCAGGCGTTCGCGAAACAGTACAAACGGTTTTCAAAACGCGCGCCCAACAGAGAAACAGAGAAACGCGGCCCAAACAGCCCACTAGCGACCCCCCCCCCCCTGTGCGAACGCCCGACACTTTGATGCAGAATGCGTCGTATAGGACCTCCCGCCCTGCCTGAGATCCTCAACAAAAAAAATCCCCTGTCTCTGGGTTTCGCAAAAAAAGAGTCATTTGTCTCTTTTTTCTAGGGAAACAGAAGGACTGTGCTTCGCATTTTTATTTTTATTTTTTAAATAGAATACAAATCTTAAAGTGCCAAACAAAAAAAAGAAAAGAAAGGAAAAACAAACAACTATACAAAGGGGTTACAACAACACACTCATGCAAGGCATGATGGAGAGAGCTATACAAATATACACTGCGTGAACCATCGTCTGAAGGCCTCCACCCATTGAGGCAAGGCTGCAAAGGCCTTCCTATGTGCTTTATGGAGAAGCAACTTAAGCTTCTTCTTGAGTCTTTCCTGCAGGCATACAAACTTGGAGTGATATTGTTGAAGATGAAATCATTTCTAGTGTTCCAGATTGCCCATGAGACATGAATAATAGTATACATTGCGAATGGTAGATGTAGGCAATCACACAGTTTAGGATTTGTGCTTGAATATCATTGTTCATCGGAGACCAAGTTGGACATATATATTTCCAGCAGCGTTGAGCAAACGTGTAGTGAAAGAAGAAACGATCCCTAGTTTTCAAAAAAAAAATCATTGCACATGACACAAGTATAATCCTCCAAAAAATAGCTCTTCCTCAGCAAAAGACCTCTTGTGTTTAGTCTGTTCATTATCAAAAACCAAAAAAACATGTGCTTGAGTTGACTGTAGACCTTCCAGAGCCCGTGTGTAGTAGGTATCGTTTGGTGTTGCCCCATCCGAATTTTATACATTGAACTAACTTTGAATATCTGAACTCCATTAGGTAATCGCTAGACATCTTTAGCTTCAACTGTGACCATAGAGTGAAAGAGCTCATGCATGTCCTGAAATTATAGGAAAGCCTCTTCAGAGAGGTAGATGAAATAAGGAGGATAGATCCTGATTTTGAATAGTCTTATGCAAAGACATTGCATGGGTCTTAATAAAGGAAAACAATTGGGGCCATGCATTGGCTAATGGAGGTCCATTCCAGGAATCAGTCCAAGTTAGAATGGAGTGTCCAGAAGCAGGCAAACAGATAGCATGTTCCTTGTATTTAGAGATTAACTTGAAGCAATCCCTCCACCAGAAAGAGCATTGAGTTTGTTGGTCTGATGATAGCCCAGTCTCTAGTTTGTCTAAATATAAATAAAAAGTCCCTTGTCTCTGATGTAGGGTTTTCTCATTTAAAACTGCAGCACCAACCATCACAGATGGAAAATTTTGATCCGCTCGCCTCCAGCTGTCATTTTGGAGCTGGGAGATGGGGACCTCAGATCGGGAGGTCCTATTCGGCAACGCTGAGGCGAACCGGGGCCTACAGGAATGCCTAGTGGGCCGGCCCACGGGCGCACAAAGCTATGTCTAGGGCTGCAAACGAGTCGAATTCAAGCGAGTTGGAGTTGGCTTAGCTCAACTCATATTAAAATTCGAGCGAGCTCAAACTAAGTGAAGCTCAAGATCGAGCTGTAGAACATGACTCATGCTTAGCTTGTAACGATCTCGAGCTAGTTTCAAGCTAAATGAAACGGTAAAAATTATAAATCTATGGTGATTATTCCAACCAGATAAGGATACAACGCGACACAACTTTGTACGACAATCTCATCATGTTTGGGAGAGCTCACCTTGGTCTCTTGGGTGAAATAGCAATAGATGGTGGTCTTTATGGGCGAAAAACAAGAAAACGAAGGTGCATATGCTGAGAAATTTTGCCAAAAACAATAGGGTATTTAACACATAGTCGACCACGTACCATAATTAGACCTAAATCTTCTCTGCACTTAATTAAGTTTCCATATTTACTGATAAATAAGATGGAGAAAAATCATGGATAGCATGTATGGTAACAAATTATCTTATTTCCATTTAAATATGGCAATGATCATTTAACATAATGGTATTATATCGAGCTATCGAGCTAAAATCGAGCGAGCCAATGTTTGCTCAAAATCGGCTCATTTCTCGGTTGAGTTACATAAAGTGTTCAAACTCAGCTCGTTTCTTTTCGAGTTGATCTTGAGTCGAGCCAAAAAACGAGTTGATCTTGAGCGGCTCATGAGCCTCGAGCTTTTCTTGCAACCTTAGCAGGAATCGAACGGGCACCGCAATATTGCAGGATTGTTTCAGCTAGCCACTACGCCACCTAAACACTAGTGGTTGATAGCAATCCGAAACATTTAAGAACTATAACAGCCACACTATTTATTACGCAATACCACATGGATTTTTGAATGATTCTTTTTTTAAAGTTGATTTTTTAATGAAAAAAAGTTCATTGGTTTTCGAAAAAAGTTTATCACTTTTGAAACAAAAGTTCATCAATTTTGAAAAAAGTTCATTGAATTTGAAAAAATTTCATCGATTTTGAAAAAAGTTCATCAAATTTTAAAGCTCATCGGTTTTGAAAAAGTTCATCAAATTTAAAAAAAGTTCACCAAATTTGAAAAAGTTCATGTAATCTGAAAAAGTTCATAGAATTTGAAAATTCGTTCATCGAATCTGAAAAAAGTTCGTCGATTTTTAAAAAGCACAAAATTCTTTTAAAAAATCACACATTAAAAAAACAAAAAGAGGAAAAACCGAATAAAACAGTGCGTAAACTAAACCGCAAACCGGGAAAAACCGGTTTGAGCTGCTTCCAGAAGCTTCCCAAAACCGGGCTTTCGCGAACCAGAAGAAACGAAATAAGATCAAGAAGTGAATGAACTTAGCACACACAATATGTGAGTTGGCGTGGCGTGGTGGTTAGAGCTCGCGACCGTAACGAGTCCGGCCTGTGTTCGAATCCAAGTGTTCTCAACTTTTTAATGTTGCTGCAGAACAAGAAAAAAAAGAATTGGCCGGCCAAGCTTGGACTGCTGCAGGCGCCCGTTTACAAAATTGCATTGGCGCCTGCAGCGCCAAATAGGGTTTGCCGATCTTCAAGAGTTCTATGTTCTTCGTTAACATAGTGCGCAAACAATCGCATGTATGGGACGAGAGAAAAGAGGTGAAAAAGGGGGGATTCGAGGCATCCATCGTGGGTCCGTTAGGTGAAGTGCAGGACTGCTAGCCAATGAGGCACGGTTGGGTTCGTGCTAAACTGGGAGGCGTGACCAAATTAAGGTAAAAGGGCCAACATTCGTTGTAACATTCCACGGACAAAAACTGTTTGTTCCCCGGGTTTTCTAGATTTCAATCAGTTATTTAGTTTCTTCTTTCCTTTGTTTTTTCATTTTCATCCCTTTTCTATTATTTTTGTTTTTGATTTTCCTTCTCCATTTTTCCTATTCTATTTTTACATTTTAATTCTTGATGTTTTTTCTAATTTGTGAATATTTATAAATTCCTGATTTTTTTCCAAAGTAGTAAAAAAATCATATAATTATGAACAATTTTTATATTTGCGAACATTTGTCAAATTCAATAATTTTTTCCAAATCCGTGAACATTTTTATCCACAAATATATTTTTCATTTTGTGAACATTTTTTATTCATGATTTTTTAAATTCGTGAAATTTTATTTATTTGCAAACAAATTTTGAATTCATCAATGTTTTTTAGAATTTATGAACATTTTTTTGATTCACAAACGTTTTTTTAATACACAAGCAATTTTTTAATTCGCAAACACTTTCTTGAATTTATATATTTTTTAATTCATGGCCATTTTTTCGAATTCATGAATACTATTTGAATTCATGAACATTTTTTCAAATCAGCGAGCAACTTTTGAATTCGTGAACATTTTTTCAAATTCGTTAACATTTTTTTTAATTCACAGACATTTTTCAAAGACGCAATTTTTTTCATTTGTGATATTTTTTTGAATCCACAAATAGTTTATGAATCCGCAAAGACTTTTAAAAATATATGAAGATTTTTTGAATTCATGATTTTTTTCAAATCCGTGAACAATTTTTGAATTCCTGAGTATATTTTTGCATTTGTGAAAATGATCTGAATTCAGGAAAAAATCAAATTCAAAAACATTTTTTGTATACTAATTACTATATGTCCAGGTGATTATTTGCATGGTGATAGGTCGTATGTCTTTTTTCATTTCTTAACTAAGTAGGCACTCTTGTCCGATGAATGTGATGCACTCCACAAGAAATGGCCAGGTGCATCAGGGTTGGCTACTTTTTCTTTACTTCCAAAAATGGTAGCCCATTGGTAGCGGCATGTGAAGATTTCATTAATGCACAATGTATGCAATCTACTGTTTACTATCCGTCTTGGCAGTATCGACTAGTCGTATCTACCATGTGCATTCTTGTGTACATTGTCAAACCAAGCGATTTTTCATTTGTGAACCTTGCTTATAACAATCACATATGAGATTTCCCTCAGTTACCGACTAATTCATGGTTGTATTTAGTGATCTAAACAAACACTCTTATATTTATTTATAGAGGGGGTATGTTTTATGTGTTCATATATTTATGAGTATTTCTATTATTATTCTAATGTTCAAGTAGATGGACGCGGCAATGCTCACCCTCGACGGTCTTGTCTTCATTAGAAGGTAGAAGGAAAAGAAGCCCCGCTATCCTGAGTCCGTGTGAACCAATTCTCATGGACCGTTGTCATGTTCACAGCAAATCGCGCGCACAAACTAACACACTACACACGCAGAATGTAAAGCGAGTGGGTGCGTTAGAGCAGCTCTAGCAGATCAGTATACCCTGTCCCGTAAAAATTGGTTTAAAGGATACCGCAAAACATTTTATTTCGCATTTTTACAGTACGACTTTTGTTCCGACGGAATAGATCCCGTAAGATATTTCATTGTCCCGGTAAAATTGCACAAACCCCCTAACGACGTCTGTGAAATTATAATTAGATCTGTCTCCACCGCTCCCACCGCGAGGAGGAGCACGCATCTTGCCGGTGACGCCACCGACATGGAGCAAGACGAGGACCATGGGAACGGCCGCGACGAGCAGGTAGCAGCACCTAGCTCGTGGCGGCGGCGATGAGATTTGGCGGAATTGAGCTCGAGAAGCCATGGCGCCGGTTGCAAGGAAAGCGTTGGGGTTGAAATTTTTCTCCCGTCAAAGGAAAGGGGAGCCTCCAAAACCGGGCGGAATTCCATAGATATAAAGAAAATGGGCTCGTGGATTCGGAATCCAACAAAATATTGTAACAAGCGGGTTTGAAGGATCTGTTCGGGATGGGTTTACGAGATACATCTGGTAAACCGTGAGTTATTATACCAGATGACCGGATTTACGGGATCTGCTAGAGATGCTTTTATCGGTTGGGTTTCTGGCTGCATGAGTATTTTTTAAGTAAACATGTACTTTATTTATTAGAAATAATTGTTACATCATCAATAAGTAAATGTACAATGTCCCTCACAGGCTCCTCAAACCAGTCAGCAATAACTAAAAATTTCGCTAGCTTAGCAATTTCATGAGCCATCTTATTTGCTTCCCTAGTATAATGTTCAAATCTAACAAGCGGAAAATCACAAGCTATGAAATAGCAATCATCAAACACTGCCGCCGCCGCTTCCACCGAATGTACTCTATTTTTCATTATTTCAATCACCTTCATATTGTCAGAATTAATGGCAAGACGATTACAACCGGCCTTTTCCGGCCGCATGAGTTGCTTCGGGACAACGCTCGGTATTTTGCTTTGCCGATGCCCTGAGTGTAAACTTCGCTTGCACGCTAGTACACGGCCGCATGCCCCGCATGTAAACAAGCCAGGTTGTGTCGGTGCATCATCCGTTCACGAATCACACGCAGCGCAGCAGAATTTAGTGCTAGGATGGATACGTAGTGCGTAGGCGCTCTCATGGCGAAGGATTGCGCTGGCCCCGCGTGCAGAGCATGCAAAGGAGCTGCTTTCTTATCGCGTACGCGTCCCGTGGCAGGTCACAACTGCAACCACCGTCCATGGGTGAGTGGTGGCTCGGTGCACGCTCGATGCTGCAGACGTTGTAGTACGTGTTTGCTTTCCGCTTTCCGCTTTCCGGGTGGCAGCAACCAACAGGCCAGTCATGCACAGATCTTTTCTACAAAATTGTCAAGAGATAGCTCTCGCACACCTCGCGACGCGCTGCCGTCGGGATGGGCCGGGGCAGAGGGCGCCACAGTGCCTTGGCGCTATTTCGGACGTTCGCCCGGCTATTTTTAAGTTTTGAGGGTGATTTAGATCTCAACCACGCTCTCAGATGAGCGTCATAAATTTAAACTTGTCTATTCCCACTGTCCAAAAAACATCACAAGTCCCGTGATCAGCGCCACAAAGTCCCGGCAATCAATAAAACGTTCGGCGTGCAAAAGAAAGGACGCATAGGCAGTGCAGTGCATCAAATGGCGACGTCGGCCTCCAGCGTCGGACTGGCAGGAGTCAGCGCGCGCGGGCAGATTGGCGTCGGCGCGACTTCTGTGCTAAGCGTCGTGGAGGCATCATCGCTCGGACTTGGCGGCGGCGTTGGGGTCGGCGTGAGGGTTGGCGTCACCGTCGACGATATCTGGTTCAGGATGAGGCCACGCTCCGCCAGGTACCACGCCTTGACCTGCTCGTCCATCGCCGACATGTCCGCCCCTCACCCTTCCCCATCAGGAAAGCCAGGTCGGTGTTCCTCTTCTTCGCGGCGACGTTGGTCCGAAGCAGGTCGAGCTTGACGGCGCTGTTCGTCATCAACGCCGACCATCGTGCCTCGGTTTTCTCTTCCCTCTGGGTGGCGCCGGTCTGGGCGTCAGCGATGCAGTACCCGATGGACTTTTCAGGCGCGCGGTGTCCTTCGTCGACTTGGCTCGCTTGTTCCCGTCCGGGCGCCCATCGGACGCTCCCGGCGTCGACGCGTCTGACTTGTACGTCTTCTTGGCCTTGACGAGGGTGCGCCAGACTTCCACCCATTTCTTGCACTTCTCGATGCGGGAGAACACGTGGAGGTACTTGAAAACTTGGTCGGTGCTGCTGTCCTGGCGATACATGGCGAACATCTGCACCATATGCGCCGAGAAACAACAGTCGGCGGCTCACCAGGGCGAAAGAATGAGCGAGAGACCGGTGTGTCATACATGACCCTCGATGTTGGCGCCGCTCTCGGACGAGTCATGATCTCGACGATCCCATGCCATTTGTTGCACGTCGTTTGGATGAGCGCCGAACGATTCGCCATGGCCTTCGAGCCACGCTGCATGTGGACGCCCTTGAAGTAGGGGTCGACGAGCTTGCACTCGTCGAACTCGGACTTGATGCGCTCCCAATACGTGTCGACATTCTGGTTCGTGCCGGTGACCGGGTTGAGGCAGACGATTTTCCTCTTTGGACGCCAACTTGACGTGCGGCTCGCCGGTCCTGGCCGCCCGCTTCTTATTTTTCCCTTTCCTCACCGGAGCAGGCGCCGACTCCTCCTCCTCTGGCTCCTCCTCACCGTAGTCGAGGTCATCCTCCATGTCGCTGTTGAGGTCCACTGTATCATCTTGGGCAGTGAACCCGGGGGAGGCGGCGGCGTCGGCAAAGCCGGTCATGATGATGTCGTCCATGTCGACCTCCATCGCGTCGGTGTCGCCGGATGCAACGAGGAGGCTTGTGAGAAGAGCAGCGCGCCACGGCGCAGAGATGGCGTCGGGGAGGATGCGTAGGCCGGCGGCGAGTAGGTGTACGGGGGGTACTGGACGCCGGCGAATGCGGGCGAGGGCGTGCGCTGGGCCGAGTGGTTGGGGTTGAACCCGCCGTGCGCGTCGCCGTCCGTGTAGCCAGGCGAGGGAGTGCAACCCCAGGGGTGTGGCGACGACGAGAAGCCGCCCGGAGAACCAACGCTCTGCTGGCTTCAGGACGCGTACGGGTCGTAGCCGCCAGGTGGATTCACCATCCCCGCGCGAGATGCCTCGGCTTGTTCGGCCGCGCGATCTGCCTGCTCCGCCACGGCCGTAGTTGCCACCGCCGTCAGTGCCGCCCTATCCCGGCTTTTTAGCGTTGGCCCTGTTCCGTCGGTCGGTGGTGACAGCCTCCCGGCGCTGAACTTCCGCCTTCCAGTTGGCGTTAGATATGTCTGGGGGCTTGGACGGTGGCGCCCTCTGCTTCCTCTGCTTCAGCTGGGTGGTGGCGGTGGCGTTGGCATCGGTAGCGACGCGGGGGCATGTACTTTTTCGGCGGCATGGCGGCCGGATGAAGGGAGCGGGAAGAAGAATGGCGGGAGGAAGGAAGAATGGAGGGAAACGAAGGAAGGAAAACGCGGAAAAAGGGCCTTCTCTCGCTGACAAAGCGGACCCACACCCCTTTTCGCTTCGGTCAGCAACCCCAGGCGACATCTGGGGGTTTGGGTTTGGCTCGGGTTTGCCGGCTGCTATTTCGACTCAAATCGGCGATAAACGAGATTCTGGGGATGCTTTTAGAGTTGTGTCGAATATTATTGTACAAGGTAGGTTACAATTGGACTTGGTTTGGGACTATGTGTAGACAGGATAGAAGTCGTGTCCAAGTAGGACACTTGTATCCTAGACCTCTCATATATAGTGAGGGTAGACACACGATGTAACCTATGCCAATATAATAGCACGGGCATGCGGGGGAGCCGGCGGCGTGTGCCGGCGCCCGGGCGGCCGGGGTGCGGTATTGTAACGGTGGCATGGGAAGGAGCGCCCGTAGTCAGGCCCCGAGGACTTAGCCATGATGATGAACCTAGTTAACAAATCTTGGTGTCGTGCTGGTGTGATTGCTTGGTTCTCGGTAGATTGACGGTATGCTTCGAATTTATTCTAACAAGTGGTATCATGAGCAAGGTTCGATTTGAGGCTGCGGTTGTTGATCTGGAGGTGATGATGCCGAAGGCTGCAAAAGAAATTAGTTCGATCCATGGTGTGTTAGGCGATCGGGAGCAATCTCATGGTAGTCGACGGAAAAGCCAGGACGATCGATGGAATTTTCTGAAGCAGCAGAAGTCGGCGAGTGCAAGAAGCAATCTGGAGCGGGAGGCAGATCGATTAGCAGCTGGAGTTCTCGGCGGCGCACGGGTGTACGGCAAGCAACGGGAGTCTTGGTCGGTTCCGTGCAGAAGCGCTGCAGCATGGCTCGCGTGGCGGTCCAGGAAGCTGCGTCAGGCGCGTACGCGGCGCGGTCTGAGGCTCGGCGTGCAGGAGGTTCGATCACAAGTGCGCGCGGCGGCTGGTATGACGCTGGAGGAAGAACGTATCCCATGCAACGAACTAATCGGTGCACCAGATGCTCCAGCGACTTCTGGTCCGTTAGATTGAGAATGAAGGGACAAGATCTAGGCACATGTTGGGTTGCTGGCACTCTTGCAGAATGGACCTTATGTTCTCTCTAATTGAACGAACTGAGCATGTCTTTCTTCCTCGCTTCTCTTGTACTTTGGGAGATGGATTACCAAATTTCAGCGCCGCGGTCTTTCCTCTTTTGTACCACCTGAGCTCCCCCCGCTCTCTATTGTAACAATGTAGTTATCTCCATGTTTCAAATTCAACATCACCAACCTCTGAGACGAACGCAAGCGTCGAGCAGGCTCGTTGCAGGTGTGCCAACAACGTGGTTTTTCTTCCGGAACGTTGGCGCTGCTACCGCTGTATAGGAGCCGGACATCTGTTGCAACTCAAGGATCCAAAGCATGCTCTCTTCTTTCCTTTGTGCATAGATCATATTCAGATGTTTATTATCTCAATTTGTTAATCAATTTCCCCTGATTCGTTTCAAATATATATGACAAATGCTTCCTAAATAAAATGATATGTAAGTGTTGCTCGGATGTTTTGTAAGATCACCAACAAGACTTGAAAAGTTTAGATAATAGAACACCCCGAGGTGGTTGTTTATTGGGTACAAATGTCAGAAACTAACTTGTATAAGATGCAGACGTAATTGTAAACTTTTATTCCCCAGTTACAACAGTTGACTGCCAAAGCAACATTGTGAAGTGCTCCCCTGTTATGAGCCTACATTTGTACATAATTTACATGCACCTTGCAAACTCTAAAATAAGGTTTATACATGATGCTTAGTCTTGGAACCAATATATGGAAGAAAAAAAGTATCTGCAAGTTATGTTGAAGGTCAGGGGCACATAATTTTTCTTGTGATTCACTCTGTATATCTTCAATAGAAAGTGTGCTTACTATGTTGGATAGAACCAGTTTACAAGTCGTTCTTGTTCTTATTCTATTACAACGTTCTAGTATGTGATGAGAGGTCATGCTGAAGATGAGAGTAATTGATTACTTGAAGACCTTTAATTTCTGATTTCTATCCTTTTCTGCATTGATGTTTTCCATAAAGTATGCCAATATTGTATATATTTAACACTGAATTTCTGATGCCAATTGTTTGTGTTGCGTTATATATATATCCAATTAGTTTGTGATGCAATTTCCACATCATAAACTGGATTATTGACCATTGCTACTTAGTCAGTTGATGCTACTGCATGTTCTTGTCGTTGATAAAAATATAACCAAACATTCATAATGATGCATCTAAGATGTTGGAACATTTTCTTGCACGTACATAGTTCAGATGCATTTCAAAGTGAACATGGTGCCGTTGGATTGGATATATCTATGTCAAATCTGAAATGAGCTCGTCACCTTTAGCAGCAGCCAAAATACAGAAGGGACACGAGATGTACTGAAGAAAGCCTGTAGGCCTGTAGGGCAATGGATGATGTCCCACTTTGCTGCATTCTGCAAACACGAGGAGCAATATACAAAAGTTTCAGGTGACTTTTGCACATGCGCCAGCAGCCCACCTCGGGGCTGAATCTTGGCCATGTATTCTTCATCGAACGGCCCATATGCTGCTGGTGCATCAGGTGCACTAATTCTCTTGTTGCACGGGATACTTCCTCGACGCTGGAGACGAGGACCAACAGCGCTAGGGCATGCGGCGGCTGAGTGTGTCGTTGCACGATGCGCTGATGGGTCCGTGCGGCCTGTGGGCGAGAGGCCCAAGCGTGCCTAGCCTAAGGCCCAGGTGCAGCCAAGGCCTGAGGAGCCGAATGGCTGAAGGAGGCCTGGTGTGCAAGCGTGGCATGCATGCGTTTGCTGGGATTGAGATGTGCGTTGCTATGGTCAGGTGTGAGAATTGTTTGGATAAAAAAAGGCGTGGTGTGCTTGCCATCGGGTGCTTGAGAGAAAAAAGAAAAAGGAAAGCTTGGGTCAGTTTGTGCCATGTTTGGGCACGGGAGGCTGCCACTGATATGTCGTTTTTGGGTGTTTTCTCTGTGTTACATGATGGCAGCGGTCAATACACTGCAGAAAATAAGGACGCGGAGACGCATATCCATGGGAGATCAATGTCAATTGGTAGCTGGATCGATGTTTATTTTGCGGAATGCCAAGTTGATCAAGATGGAGCACATACAGCGAGGATGGCGGCGTGTGTATATGGCTCGGAGGAGTCTGGAGCTCGTCGTGGCAGGGATCATGCATACACGGGGCGTCAAGCAGTGCACGGAGATGTGCGGGCGGACACGACGCAGGATGGAGCATGGTTGCAGTCGGATAATTTTGGCTGGGTCGGATTGGACAGTCTGGCGGATCGACGTGGATGTTGGTCAAAGCAGAAGACGGTGGTGATTTCAGCGACGACGACATTGGAGCGTGATGCTGATGGTGACCGACTGCTGGGGCGTGGAAACACGTGGTGCAGGTCTAAGGGCTTATGCGACTTCGACAAGACTATGGCGCAGGGTTGATTCAAGGCGATGTACACATGAGAGAGCTTGAAGTCGACAGGGCGCAGGGTAGCGTGACCAGCTACATAGAGTCATGTTGAAGGTGGAGTTGAAATCTGATGGACGACTTCACTCTGTGCTGATAGAGGGGCTACGGCGTAAATGCTTGGAGAGTCGAAGCCTATTTCAGCGGGATAGCGAGAGACACGTGGATCGGACTGGGTACCAGTGGTCTGAAGGAGACGTGATACTCGGCATCGGTCGGTGATGATCGATGGTTCTCTGCAGTGAGGGTTGAGGCAGTGGGGGCTAGCTACCCGGAAGACTCGACCAGGACAGCAGAGGCTCGACGCAGTGATAGCGGCGAGCCGTGCGGTATACACGGGACACAATGACAGGCCAGAGCATCGGTGGTCTGATATGTTGTTAGACAAAGTATGCAGGGGGTGCTGAAGCAGTGTTGACGAGTATCAGATTCAAGTTGGTGACTGGCACTAGTGCAGAACCGGGCAATAGCACCGGTTCGTAAGGCCCTTTAGTGCCGGTTTAGGAACCGGCACTAAAGTTTGGGCACTAAAGGCCCCCCCTTTAGTACCGGTTCAGCATGAACCGGTGCTAAAGGGAAACCACGTGGCACGAGCCAGCTCCGGGGGCCGGGAGCCCTTTAGTACCGGTTGGTAACACCAACCGGTACTAAATGGTTGTGGGTTTTTTTGTTTTATTTTGTATTTTTCAATTAAATTTGTGTTATCAATTTAATTTAGGATTGTTTTACGTTATAATGAGTTGTAGTCATCATCATCATCATCATCATCATCATCGCATATTAATAAATAAATAAACTCTAGCTAGCTAAAAATCATCATAGTCGTCTATTACCACTATTTAATCATCATAGTCATTACCGCTAGCTATCTAATTATCATCAACGCTGGCTAGCTTAAAGAGGAAACATTCACTTTGTAACAAAAGCAAATATATTATCAAGTTCAACATAATCATCACCAACATCGAAGTTCAGGACACGGATACGAGACAAGTACTAATTAAGAGCATGAACTAGTAGCTACTGATCCTGCTGCTCCCTCTCAGGTAGAATAGCATAGAACATGTATAGCTCTCCTGATTCATCATACTGGAGCATGCAGATGAATCTGTCTCCTAATCTTGGGTTGCGCTTCTCCTTGCTGCCCCCTAGTACTTCTCTGCGATCGTTAACAATTTTGCTCCAATCTTTCACTATTAAGCATTCTCCGCTTTCAGAAATCCTGAATGCACTCATGTGCAATGTAGGAAATCTTGGTCGTAAGCTAACCATTGACATGCGACCTTTTGTCTCGATCCACTGAGACACAACTGTCATCGGAAGTCCCTGTTGAAGAACATCATATAGTAATTAATATACTAAACAATGAAAGTTTAGCTTCAAAAATAATGTATGCAAAAGATGCACTAATTAAGGACAAATATTTAAAATCTTACCATCTTTCGATTATAGATGTGACCGTAGTTCAGTACGATCACCATTGGTCGCACGTTTTGAGTACTAACATTTGTAAGTTCAGGAAATTTTTTTGTCTTGACAGTATTAAGATCCTCAAGCCATGAAACATAATGACTTATCTCCTCGCAGTTTAGTTGAGCCCCGGGGCAGTAGTAGGTCCTGTCTATCAAGCGCCGGACATGTTTGCTTGAACCGAAATAAGCTGACAATACAAATTAGTTGTCAACTATTTTTGAATAAACTGTATCAAAGACATAAACATATGCATGCATGGTTGAGAAAAACTCACCAAATGATAGAACTGGAGGCGTTTGCACATCGACCCAGATGTCTATATTACCTTCAATATCATCTTCCGGACGAATATCAAAGGTGATAACCATATCAGGCTCAAATGTATAAGCCTTGCATAGTGCTTGCCAAGTTTTGCATTCAAAATGGGTGTATGTGTCTCCATTATATAATTTGACGTTGGAAGTATACCCATGCTCCATCTTCAAGTAAACTCTCTTTACCTCCATATCATCTATAGCACTAAAACATATCTTATCCAAGACAAAAATTCTTGCATGGTAGGGGATGCGCTAGTAGAATAGTGAAAATTTAAAATTATAAGTTGAAGCAAATGAAGCATAAGTTTTGCATTCAAATAATAATTGACAAAGTGACTTACTGTATCAACTTCGAATGTCTCATCCAGCTTGATACTGAAGCGCCTACCATCAACAAGAAAATTTTTGTCGCATAGGCCGCGCTGGTCTTCACAGTGTTCGCACATAATGAAATCTTTTTCGTCGTCAGATGACATTTCCTATGTTCATATAGGTGAAACATTAAACACCTATATCTAGCCAAATATATATTCATCTAACATTTGACATTAATATATCTAACTATATATTCAATTGACATTACTATATATTTAACTTTTCTATCTAATTCATCTAACATTCGACATTAATCTAATATTTATATAAACTCAAAATATATAAAAAAAAATAAATAAACAGAAAAACTCATTAACAAATAATATTTTAATTAGATCATCAAATCCCAGATACCTAAATTTTTCTTACTAAAAATAAACTAGTTATATTAATTATTGAACTAGTTCAAATCTCATATACCTAAATTTTCTTACTAAAAATAAACTAGTTATATTAATTATTGAACTAGTTCAAATCTCATATACCTAATTTTTCTTACTAGAAATAAACTAGTTATATTAATTATTAAACTAGTTCAAATCTCATATACCTAAATTTTCTTATTAAAAATAAACTAGTTATATTAATTATTGAACTAGTTCAAATCTCATATACCTAAATTTTCTTACTAAATTTTCTCATATACCTATCTAGCTAGCTAATTTCATCTAACATTCGACATTAATCTAACATTCGATCATCTAATTAACTTTTCTAAAAAACAAAAAATAAGTAAAAAAATATGTGTGTGTGTGTGTATACGTATGTGTGTGTATGTGTGTGTGTATGCGTGTGTGGTATGTGTGTGTGTGTGTGCGGCCCCGTACGCCGCCGCCCCGTACGTACGAGCGGGGGCGCCGACGTACTGGGCGGGGGCATCGGCGTTCGGGGCGGCGGCGGGGACGGATGGCGGCGCGCAGCGTTCGGGGCGGACGGCGGCGCGGCGGCCGGGTACGCGCGAGGAGAGAGCGAGATACGTACGGACGGCGGCGCGGGACGACGACGGACGGCGGCGTGCAGCGTTCGAGGCGGCGGCGGGGACGACGACGACGACGACGGGCGACGGGCGGCGACGACGGGAGCGGCGTGCGAGAGGTTGACGAAAGAAGTGGGGAGATGTAATTGAATTTTCGTAAGTGCTGTATATATAGGGTGAGCCTTTAGTACCGGTTGGAGCCATCAACCGGTACTAAAGGCCTACTTTGGCCAGGCAAAGAGGCGGGAAGAGCAGGCCTTTAGTACCGGTTGGTGGATCCAACCGGTACTAAAGGGTGGTCTTTCGTACCGGTTGGAGCCACCAACCGGTACTAAAGGCCTTGCGCTGCCACCCCAAAGTTTAGTCCCACCTCGCCCGGCGAAGGGCAGCCGCACTGGTTTATAAACCCAGCCGTGGCTACCTCTTCGAACTCCTCTATATAGCAGGCTTCTGGGCCTAATTAATTAGGGCGTGCTGCCCTGTGAGTCTGCTGGCCCTTCTGGGCCTGCATTTGCACACCCTAAGTCTGGCAGGCCCACTGGGCAGCGCGCCAACAAATTTTTTATATAGTTTTTTCTTTTCTGCATTACTTATTTTCTTCTATTTATTTTTGAGTAGTTTTTTATATAGTTTTTTCTTTTCTGCATTATTTATTTTCTTCTATTTATTTTTGAGTAATTTTTTTGTATAGTTTTTTTATTTTCTGCATTATTTATTTTCTTCTATTTATTTTCTTCTGGAAATTGAATGCTGCATACCATGTCAAGTTTCAACATTTTCAGGATTCATTTTGTAGTGATTTTCAATTTCACGGTCATTTAGCTCTCTAAACAATTAGGTAAATGACCGAAAAACAACAAATGATGTCAGAACATGTTGGAAATTGATGACGTCGCTTTAAATGCTGCATACTGAACACAAAAGAAGTCCGGAGTTCAAATAAGTTTAAAAAACATTGAAGTGGCCATGTAACAGATGAGTTCTCGTCCGAAACCCTGATACTCGGAAAGAGTTTGTCCAGTTTGTACACGAAGTGCGTCCAGTTTTTGCCGTGACCCTCTCTACTCTTTCGCGCATGCTATGCGGGTGATATGATGATACCATGCCAAGTTTCAACATTTTCAGGATTCATTTGTAGTGATTTTCAATTTCACAGTCATTTAGCTCTCTAAACAATTAGGTAAATGACCTAAAAACAACAAATGATGTCAGAACATGTTGAAAATTGATGACGTCGCTTTGAATGCTGCATACTGAACACAAAAGAAGTCCGGAGTTTAAATAAGTTATTAAAAATAAAAAAGAGGAGCAATGCTGGTTAATTTGCTTCAAGCCATTTGAAATAGTGTAGACTGCACTGCACATAGCTCAGTGCAATCTATGCTATTCCGCAAGGCTTGAAGCTAATCAACATGTAGGTGAGCATTGCAACTCTTCGTCATTGTCTGTGCACTCACGGCTTATAAACTGCTCATACTGCCTCTCTCTTGGCGAGGTGGGACTAAAAATCAGCTTACAAAGATACTCTAGTACCGGTTCATGGCATGAACCGGTACTAAAGGTTTTCGTGGGGCCCCAGACTGACCATAGCCTAACACAGCCTCATTAGTACCGGTTCGTGGCATGAACCGGTACTAAAGGTTACCCACGAACCGGTACTAATGATGCCCGCCCGCCTAGCCGTTGGAACCGGCACTAATGGCCACATCAGTGTCGGCTCAAATACAAACCGGCACTAATGTGCTTCACGTTTGACCTTTTTTCTACTAGTGTGGGTCTATCGGTGCCGGAAGATGGACATGAGTTGACAATGGAGAATCTGAGAAAGTGGCGGAGTGTCTGAAATTGTCAAAAGCTGAGAGAGTACATGGCCGTATATTCTGTGGTGTTCAGTGCACATGGCAAAGTGCGGATGATAAGGCAGAAGGAGGCGGAGTGCTATAGCGATGGGACATGTCAGAGACTATCCAAAAAAAGGATGAGACAACTGTGAATTTGACTCAGGGTGACACATAACAACGGTGAAATTCCTTCAAGTTTCAGACAGACGGTCAAGAAAGAGCGGTGATGTTGAGTTCAGGTAACTCTTGTATGTGACATCTAATATGCGAGTTGTTCATTTTCACGCAGATAAATTATCGGTGTGTGATGGCGTTGAACGGAAACTCTGAAAGTTGAAAGCACAAAGTAGAGTATTGAGGAACTTAATTTTGCTCGAGTATTGACTATGGGGAAGACGAGAAGGGACTACAGTTGCAGACGGAGTTATGTGAAGTCTGTAAGTAGCAGAGGTGTACATGACGTATCTCAAGTCCAATGTACATAGAGGTTTGACGCACGAACGAATACAAAGTAATGGAGAATATTCGTCAAGGTGGGGTTTGTTAGAGTTGTGTCGAATATTATTGTACAAGGTAGGTTACAATTGGACTTGGTTTGGGACTGCGTATAGACAGAGTAGAAATCGTGTCCAAGTAGGACACTTGTATTCTAGATCTCTCATATATAGCGAGGGTAGATACATGACGTAACATATGCCAACATAATAGCACGGTCACGCGGGGGAGCCGCCGGCGTGTGCCGGCGCCCGGGCGACCGGGGTGCGGTATTGTAGCGGTGACATGGGGAGAAGCGCCCGTAGTCAGGCCGCAGGGACGTGGGCATGATGGTAAACCTCGTTAACAAATCTTGGTATCGTGCTGGTGTGATTGCTTGGTCCTTGATAGATTGACAGTATGCCTCGGATTTATTCTAACAGATGCGACTGGGCCGGTTTTAGGACGTCGACGCTAAAAAAACGTTGGTGTAGTTGGAGGCATGGCTGGAGTTGCTATAAGGGCCATGGTCGCAGGCGCAGTCGGCGGGCCGCACAACGGCGCCGTCGCTCGAGCTTGGTCGAGGAGCCGCCTTCGCCACGAGCTCCCTCGGTAGGAGCCTGCCAGGTTGTGGGCGTCGTCTCCGCTGCAACTTGTTTGCCGGCCAGCCGAATCCCGCTCCGCCGCGCCCTGCTTTGAGCCCGTGCAACAGCCACGCAGTTGTCCTTTAGCTGCAACTCCATGGCTCGCGTCGGGGCGGCCGATGGACTGGAGCGGAGCACGGTAGGTTGAAGAAAGAGATGACAAGCGGGTCCAACTCGTATGTGTGAGAAGAAAAAAAAGAGATCCATGTGTTGGTTGAAATTTGAGGTGGGCAGAAGAGTCTTTCCGCGCGCTACGTACCGTAGGTATTTGACACCGTTAGCTGAAAGAGAAATAAGGGCATGTACAATGGAAGTAGGGATGAAAATGGAGTGGAAACTTTCCGTTTTTCCGGAGGAAAAATGGAAACAAAGAGGAAATATGAAAACGGAAATGGAAATTTGCAAAACGGAAGTGGAAATGGAATGTTTTATGCGGAAATAGAAACAAAAATGGAACGGTGTTTTCCGGTGGAATATGCATGGAAATGGAACTTTCCGTTTCCGTGAATATGGAATTTCTGTTTTTACTATAGACCTATAGCTGCTTTGTAGCCCAACCACCAAAGAGAACACAATGACACAATTAGTAGAATGCATGTAAGGCCCAACTTCTACTACCACACATGTACTCAACTTGACCCTATACGCAATTGTCCGGTACTACTACAATACTACGCTAAGTTGCTAACATAATGATATTATTTTGTAGCCATGTTAACAACTCATTAAATTTGTTTGTTTTTGTGTGCATTTCTCTATGATTCAAGGGGTTTTTAAGTTCCGATCAATGCCTATTTTTGTTTCTGTATCCGCATTGTATTCGCTCCGTGTCCGTTTCCGGTAGTATCTGTTTCGTATTCATTTCCGGGGATTCTGTATTCGTTTCCGCTTCTGCAAAAAAAATATGAAAACAAATATGATAGCACTCAGTTCCGTCCGTTTCCGCTCCATTTTCATCTCTAAATGGAAGCATCACCTTTCTAGTGCTTCAGCTCTTCCACGTAAGTAAAGATAGTTGGGGCATTATTTAGTTTGTCAAACCCTCAATGCATGAAGCTGCCCCATCAAGCCAATGTATGACATATGCATCCTTTTTTTCTTCTGTACTTCAGTGAATGTGGAGGGCTGGATCGCCCCAACTCTCTCCCTTTTTGTGTCTCTCTCTTACTTTTGTCAGCCAAGAGACTACCTTCTCTGCAGGATCCCGTCTTGATCTTGAGGCTACTAGTTGAGCTGAGTTGGACGATCAGGAGTGATGTATAGGGCTGGGGCCCTCATCCACAGTGGAGCGTTGGGCATGCCCTAAGTCTCTGAGTCCGAGTGATCCACACCCAATTCCCTTGTTTCTTTTGAGGGAGGGCACGTGCATGTTGCGTGGACAGT
The DNA here is from genome assembly GCA_034509565.1 of Triticum monococcum. NCBI lineage: Eukaryota > Viridiplantae > Streptophyta > Magnoliopsida > Poales > Poaceae > Triticum > Triticum monococcum. The sequence continues at coordinate 415,773,338 of CM067844.1, forward strand.
CGTATGAGATGCGATTCTTAAATTTGATGGGGAATATATTTAAGGCTATGCTAGGCAAGACAAGAGCGTCTATCTAGCAGGAGCCAGTTCCCATGAAAGCGCAGGACCACTGGACGATATGGTATGGAACCAATGTATTACTCCATCTGTTCCGAATTACTTGTCGTAGACTAAGACAAGTAATTCAGAACGAAGGGAGCAGTAAACAACAATGTAAAATCGACCCTGAAGCTGGAGTTGGAGGGCACGAACAGTCTGAAGTAAAGATATTCGCACAGAAAAAAAGTCTGAAGAAAGATTTCATCTGCCAAGGGAAACGACACCTGTTGGGTTCCAGATAAAACCCCCCACCCTGCGGTGGATGCGCGTAAACAAAGAGCGAAACATGGCATGTGCGCTGCGCACGACCTGCCCACTTCACGCCCTGAGTCCCGACGGTGGATTTCCTAATCCTATGGCTGTCTTCATATTTTTGAGGGAATTCCTATGGCTGTCTGCAGGTTCTTCTTTGCGTACTACTACTACTACCAACTCGCCTTTACTTCTCTAGCAGCCTTGTTGGCAAGGTGTCCTGTCGTGATCCAGCGAGTCACGGCCTGTGACCATCAATCGGTCGAGGTGGAATGCCACAAAGTCCGTTTTAGTGCGCCTAGCCTAAGAAAACGTCAGGGGCCGGGCATGACGCCGTGGATGTACACTGCACACCCAACAACCTCCTCGGCCCCGCCTCGGGGTTAACTGCGCCCGGTTCGTGGAGTGTTGATTTAGTGCTGGCAGACGATACTAATCCGGCCGGGCCACGTTAACATGGGTAGTACGTACTCACGTTTGAAGCGGGGCCAGGGAAGTTAACCCACGCAATCACCGTGGTACCACAGACAAGGCAGGTGAGGCCAACTCCACCGCGCGATCCCAAACGGACGTCCGGATTGACCCGAATCTATTTTTTTGGAGCGCTAATGGGTACGCCCGTGTCCGGCTGCGTCCATTGTGTCGTGCGTGCGTCCATCGCGCGGCCGCAACCCAAATCGTGTCCGGGGTGAGCGGAATTAAAAATAATAAATTAAATAACTAAAAAAGCAAATAAACACATTTTAAAAAAACATAAAACATATATATGGGTTGGTCACAAAACGGCCCAGTTTCAACAGCCACTTAAAAGGCCCAGATTCACAATTAACATAATAAGAAAATAAAAAAAAAACTCCTCCCGCGCGCTCCTGCCGCGCCCGTCGGTGCCGTGGCAGTCGCCGTCTTCACTGGCCGCCGGTGTCGTTGTTGTCGCTGACGAGGTCGACGTAGTCCGGCGGCGTCCAGAGGTGGGCCGGAGGTGCGTGGTGGACGGGGGCCGGCTGGACGGCCGGAGATGCCTGCACCACCTCCTCCCGTGGTGAGGCCTCTCGCTCCGGTGACCGCGGCAGAGTGGGGCATCAGTTCACGCCCACGCCGGCGGCCATCTCCGGAGCAATGCAGGACCAGCCCCACTACTGGCCCAGCAACTGCTGGAACGCGGCCGGCGGGTCGTCCCTCCTCTCCTCCTCGACGGGGAAGGCGACGTCCCCGGCGGCAGATAGGGCCATGGCCTCCTCCAGGCCGTCCCACTGCCGCTCATCGTGCGTGTACATGGAGTCGTCCATGACACGCTGCAGGAGACGGGCCTCCTCCTCGTCTGTCATGCGAGGAGGTGGAGGGGGCGACGGAGACGGCGATGGTGTGGGCGTGACGCCGCGGACCTGCCTACGCCCGCGCTCTTGGGCGCGCTCCCGTGGCCGCCGCGGCCCCGTCGAGGTGCCGGCGAAGAAGGAGGCGCGCCTGGTGTCGTGCTCGTCACGAAACCAGGTGTCCCACAGCGGGGAGTCGGGGGCGTACCTGGCGTCACAGTAAAGGTCGTCGGGGAGGAGGCGGCGGCGACGCTCGACCTCCTCGGCGCGCGCACGGCCGCTCTTCGGGACCGGCGGGATGGGGACCCGGTCGGCCGAGAGGTGCCAGTCATTGGGGAGATGGGCGTCGCTCCAGGGGAGCGGCGTCCTCGTCTCCCAATAACGGCGGCAGACCGACGCCCGGACGTAATGCCGGTCGCGCTCGCCGGCGGACGTGGGCGCGATGAAGAAGGCGGGCGGCGCGGGGCCCCGACGTGGTGGCGATGGCGAGGCGGGCTCCTCCTCTTCACCGAGCCGCGGCGGCGTCCCGACGAGGAGCCGGCCTCACGGTCGTGCCTGCCTTTGCGGCCGTAGTTCCAGAGGCCCATGGCTACGGGCGGCCGGCCGACGAGGTCTAGGCTAGGGTTTTGGGACGTGGTCGCCGCTGTCGGTTTCGAGGAGGCCGCGGGGTGGCGTGGGGCAGTGTGGACGATGACCCGTCCACGCTTCTCATTTAAAGAAGGACGGCGACCGCTCGACGTGCGGATGACAGGTGGGGCTGCCCGCTCGTGCGCATTGATGTGGGCGGGTGGGAGGTAGGTGGCCGCCTGCCACGCGGCCCCGACGCGGACGAGCGCGCGTTCGTTTGGTGTCCGCCGCGACCCAAACCCGGCGCAAGTTTGCGCTTGAAATGGGTCGGCCCGAACACAAAACGGACAAGATGGGTCCGGGCCGTCGCGCGCTGGGCCGCCTCCTTTGTCCGTTTTACCACAAACGGACGGGGCCGGACAGGATAGGGTCGCGCGGTGGAGTTGGCCTGAGACCGCACGGACCAACATTTACAAGCAGAAAGAAAAAAGAAAGAATTCCACGAGCCATGATCGATAGAGACTTTTTGCAAAGCCAACCCCTCCCTACGGTACCCGACCCTGGCTGGCCTGGGGTGCGGTTGGGCGGCAGGCACATGGGCCCATGCGTTGCGAGGTGGACGTGGTTCGGAAGGAAACTGGCGCCCGACACATGGGCCGGGGCGCGCACGGTAGCTAGGGCGTGGCGGAGACCGGATTCAGCAGGTGGGGGCAAACGTGGCGTCTCGTCCTTGAGTGACGCGTCGTATACCGTTACTACCAAGCTGACAACGGCGTCGCCCGTCCTTTCCGTGGAGACCCACCAATCATGGCAGCCATGGTTTTTTTTTCTTTCGAAAACAACTTTTATTTTATAGAGTATTTACCCGCCCCATCTAGAACATTCTGTCCTGGATGGAGTTTGGGCAACACCGTTCATCAAATCAGTGAAAAACAACCAAATACTGAAACGGCTCCAAGACGCTCTCCTTTTGTTTGTTCCGTTATTAGTATCTGGTGATGGCGGAACCTGATCAAGTTCCGATCTAATGTGATCGCATGGGGAGGGGGATACGTAAAAACGGACAAAAATGACCATTTTTTAAAAGTTTAGCACAAAATAAACCCGTTTTCAACAAATTTCGTAAAATAACCTTTTTTTTCATGACGTCTGACCTTGGTGTGTGATGCGTCAGCGCTGACCTGCCACGTTGGCGCAGTCTGGCCCCAAGCAATGGAGCATGATGCCCCACGCGAGGCGTCATGCGTCGGCGCTACACGGGGGCGCCATCCCGGGAAACATTACGACTTGGCCCGGGGTGTCAATGCCCCTTCTCTGGAGAAAACAGCTAGGGCCGAGCACGACGTCTCACAGCTAAGTCAGACCAACTCAGTTTCTTTCTCTCCCGTTTGTCTTCTCACAACCGTCGCCCTCTTACCTTCTCCCCACCTTTCCAAATTAGTCGCCAAAAGGTATGGATCGGAGGGGGGAGGGGGAAGGTGGATCTTCTTCCCCTTCCAATCCTCCAGTTATTCTCCTCCCTTTCCCCTCTTTTTATTGGTTAAATTAAAATCACATTGAGCCGATTTGGAAAAAACCTAGTTCATTCACTTTTTTCAAAATTCATTGATGCGTGCACTTGTAGTATTTGTTAAGTATGGTTAAGGATTTGGATTGTATAATTTGGGATTTGGTACATATAGTTGGTCTTTTAGTTTTATTTAGGTATGGGTTAGGGTTTGTAGCAAATTTGGCATGACACTAGTGACGATATTTGTAAATGTGTGTATCTATGTACACTTGTATGGATATTGGCGCCTACGTATTTATTTGCACATGTATGTATCCGTTTAATGTATAGAAATTTTGATGTATGGATATGGATATTTGCACATGTATGTATGTATCTGCACCAGTACAGATATTTGCACAATAACAACAAGGCTTGGCAATCTGTTCATTGGTGAAGGGATGAATTTATTCCAGGTTTCAAAGTCTTTAGCTCATCAATCATATCTTTATTATTTTTCAGAATCTGGCCTCTTAAATTCCTCACCAATCCTTTCGAATATTTTCTTGCTTTCTTGCCTTTTTTATTTTGCATGACATCCAGACTATCCTTATCAATAATAGGTTCATTCCATATATTTTCCCACTAAGTTCAAGAAACCCTCTGTAAGAATTCAACTGGTTTAAATCCGAAGGATTTGTTTTTTACAACATTATCTTCTAAAATGATCGATATGGTTGACTAGAATGGAGGGGGGGGGGGGGGGGGGGGGTGAATAGGCAACTACAAATTTTATCTCTTTTTAACAAATTAGGCTTGACAGTAAACTAGGTTGTTTACATATGCAACTAGGTGGATTACCTACATGACAAGCACAATAACAAGCTCGCAAGCAAGCACAAGATACAAACACAATATAGCTTGCACAAAGTAAAGGATAGAAATAGCCACAAGTAGAGTCAGTGAAGACGAGGATGTTTTGTCGAAGTACCCTCCATTTAGGGGAGGTACGTCTTCGTTGGAGCGGTTCAAAGGACCACAATGTCGTCTAGAGGGGGATGAATAGGCATTTTAAAAACTTCTATGGATTAGCTTTATCCTAATCCGGAAATATGCTAAGCGGATACTATTCAAGCACAAATCCTAAATATACTAGGCTCAGCTAAGTGCACCAATAACTTAATCTAAACAAGATGAGCACAACAAGGATACTAACAAGCACAACTAAGTTACACAAACTTACTCGAGCAATATCACAAGATATGAAAGTGTATGCCACAAGTTAGCAATTCACATTAATCACAAGATATATCAATAGAGCAAGTATGAATTGCATAATGTAAAGTGTGGGCCTAAATAATCTCTTTGAGGGAACTAGCCAACACAATATAACGAGGACAACAATATATAGTGAATGTAAGGTCAAGAGACCAAAGTAAACCACAAGTGGTGGCTAGGGTTAGAGATAACCAAAGACACGGAGACGAGGATGTATCCCGATGTTCACTTCCTTGGAGGGAAGCTAATCACCGTTAGAGAGGTGGATGTTACCACGAAGGCCCACCTATTCTCCGTTTGAAACAACACCACAAAGGCGTTTATCAACCACTAGTGGTAGACCTTGAGGCGGCCTCCAAATCTTCACAAACTTTATGGAGGCAAATCGCAAGTTGATTCCTCATCGGAGCACTCCTACCGCCTAGGAGTCTCCAACCCCCGAGAGTAACAAGATCAAGGGGAAATTCAAAAGACTTGCTCAAATCATGAATTCCTTTGGTCACAAGACGGAGAGGGAGTGGATATATCTTTTGATTGAAAAATCTCTCAAGAACTCTCACTAATCTCTTCAGGATCTAAGATTTGGTGTAGGAGAAGTGAGAGGGAGACTCTTGGGTGTTGTAGGGTTCTTTGGGATGAAGTGGACAACCTTCTATCGGATTGGTAGAGGGTATATATAGCAAGCCTAGAAAACTAGTCATTTTAAGTGGTCATGTCGGGCCAGACAGCTGGGCAAGCGTCGGACATCCGGCGGGTGTGAAGTGTGCACACGAACACAGATTAACATGGTCAATGTACATGGCCCGGACATCTGGCCCAAGTGGCCCGGCTACTGGACCCCCCAAGTCGGATTTCCGACCGGGGTACGGACATTCGGCGAGTCCCGGGAGCCCGAACATACGACAATGAAAAAAACTTCAGGCGCGTCAATAGTAAAACATGAAGGAAATATGCCCTAGAGGCAATAATAAAATTGTTATTTATATTTCATTATATCATGAGAAATGTTTATTATTCATGCTAGAATTGTATTAACCGGAAACTTGACACATGTGTGAATACAAAGACAAAATAGAGTGTCCCTAGTATGCCTCTACTTGACTAGCTCGTTAATCAGAGATGGTTAAGTTTCCTAACCATAGACATGTGTTGTCATTTGATGAACGAGATCACATCATTAGGAGAATGATGTGATGGACAAGACCCAACCGTTAGCTTAGCATAATGATTGTTATGTTTTATTGCTATTGCTTTCTTCATGACTTATACATATTCCGTTGACTATGAGATTATGCAATTCTCGAATACCGGAGGAACACCTTGTGTGATATAAAACGTCACAATGTAACTGGGTGATTATAAAGATGCTCTACAAGTGTCTCCGAAGGTGTTTGTTGGGCTGGCATAAATTGAGATTAGGATTTGTCACTCCGAGTATCGGAGAGGTATCTCTGGGCCCTCTCGGTAATGTACATCACGATAAAGCCTTGCAAGCAATGTGACTAATGAGTTAGTTGCGGGATGATGCATTAAGGAACGAGTAAAGAGACTTGCCGGTAACGATATTGAACTAGGTATGAAGATACCAACGATCGAATCTCGAGCAAGTAGCATACCGATGACAAAGGGAATGACGTATGTTGTCATTGCGGTTTGACCGATAAAGATCTTTGTAAAATATGTAGGAACTAATATGAGCATCTAGGTTCTGCTATTGGTTATTGATCGGAGATGTGTCTCGGTCATGTCTACATAGTTCTCGAACCCGTAGGGTCTGCATGCTTAACGTTCGATGACAATTTGTATTATGAGTTATGTGTTTTGGTGACCGAAGATTGTTCGGAGTCCCGGATGAGATCACAGACATGACGAGGAGCCTCGAAATGGTCGAGAGGTAAATATTGATATATTGGATGATAGTATTCGGACACCGGAATGGTTCCGGAGTGATTCGGGTATTTTAGGAGTACCGAGAGGTTATCGAAACCCCTCGGGGAAGTAATGGGCCAACATGGGCCATAGGGGGAGAGAGAGGGAAGCCCACAAGGGGATCCCCCCCATGGGCTGTCTGAATTGGACAAGGGGAAGGGGGCGCGCCCCCCCTTTCCTTCCCCTCACCTCTCCTTCCCCTTTCCCCCTCCGAAAGAAAGAAATGAAGGGGGGGGGGGGGCGACTTGGACTAGGAGTCCTAGTCGGTTCCCCCCTATGGTGCGCCCCTTGGCCAATCTCCTCCCTCTCCTCCTTTATATATGAGGGCACGGGCACTCCAAAGCACAACAATTGTTTCTTAGCCATGTGCGGTGCCCCCCTCCATAGTTTACTCCTCCGGTCATTTTGTCGTAGTGCTTAGGCGAAGCCCAGCGCGGATCACATCACCATCACCGTCACCACGCCGTCATGCTAACAAAACTCTCCCTCGACACTTTGCTGGATCAAGAGTTCGAGGGACGTCATCGAGCTGAACGTGTGCTAAACTCGGAGGTGCCGTATGTTCGGTACTTGATTGGTTGGATTGCGAAGACGTTCGACTATATCAACCGCGTTAACCTAACGCTTCCGCTTTCGGTCTATGAGGGTACGTGGACACACTCGCCCCCTCTCGTTGCTAGGCATCTCTTAGATAGATCTTGCGTGATCGTAGGAATTTTTTTGAAATTGCATGCTACGTTCCCCAACAGTGGCATCCGAGCCAGGTCTATGTGTAGATGATATGCACGAGTAGAACACAAAGAGTTGTGGGCGATCATAGTCATACTGCTTGCCACCAACGTATTATTTTGATTCGGTGGTATTGTTGGATGAAGCGGCCCGGACCAACCTTACATGACCACGTTCATGAGACCGGTTCCACCAACAGACATGCAACTTGTTTTGCATAAAGGTGGCTGGCGGGTGTCTGCTTCTCCAACTTTAGTTGAATCGAATTTGACTACGACCGGTCCTTGTTGAAGGTTAAAACAACACACTTGACGAAAAATCATTGTGGTTTTGATGCGTAGGTAAGAACGGTTCTTACTAGATGCCTGTAGCAGCCACGTAAAACTTGAAACAACAAAGTAGAGGATGTCTAACTTGTTTTTGCATGGCATGTTGTGATGTGATATGGTCAAGACATGATGTGATATATTTTGATGTATGAGATGATCATGTTTTGTAAAAGTTATCGGCAATCGCCATGTAATTGCTTTACTTTATCACTATGCGTTAGTGATAGTCGTAGAAGCAATAGTAGGCGAGACGACAACGACGCTAAACGGAGATCAAGGTGTCAAGCCGGTGACGATGGAGATCATGATGGTGGTTTGGAGATGGAGATCAAAGGCACAAGATGCTGATGGCCATATCATGTCACATATTTTGATTGCATGTGATGTTTATCTTTTACATCTTATTTTTCTTAGTACGGCAGTAGCATTATAAGATGATCCCTCACTAAATTTCAAGGTATAAGTGTTCTCCCTGAGTATGCACCATTGCTACAGTTTGTCGTGCCGAGACACCACGTGATGATCGGGTGTGATAATCTCTATGTTCACATACAACGGGTGCAAGACAGTTTTGCACGTACAGAATACTCGGGTTAAACTTGACGAGCCTAGCATGTACAGACATGGCCTCGGAGCACTGAGACCGAAATGTCAAACATGAATCATATAGTAGATATGATCAACATAGAGATGTTCACCATTGAAAACTACTCCATCCCACATGATGATCAGACATGGTTTAGTTGATATGGATAATGTGATCATTTAGATGACTCGAGGGATGTCTATCTAAGTGGGAGTTCTTAAGTAATATGATTAATTGAACTTAAATTTATCATGAACTTAGTCCTGATAGTTTTTGCATATCTATGTTGTAGATCAATGGCCTGTGCTACCGTTCCCTTGAATTTTAATGCGTTCCTAGAGAAATCTAACTTGAAAGATGATGGTAGCAACTACACGGACTGGGTCCGTAACGTGAGTATTATCCTCATTGCTGCATAGAAGAATTACGTCCTTCATGCACCGCTAGGTGCGAGGCCTGCTGCAGGAGCAACTCCGGATGTTATGAACGTCTGGCAAGCTAAATCTGATGACTACTCGATAGTTCAGTGTGCCATGCTTTACGGCTTAGAATCGAGACTTCAAAGATGTTTTGAACGTCATGGACCATATGAGATGTTCCAGGAGTTGAAGTTAATATTTCAAGCAAATGCCCGAGTTGACATATATGAAGTCTCCAACAAGTTATATAGCTGCAAGATGGAGAAGAACAGTTTTGTCAGTGAACACATACTCAGAATGTCTGGGTACCATAAAAACTTGACTCAGTTGGGAGTTAATCTTTCGGATGATAGTGTCATTGATAGAGTTCTTCAATCACTGCCACCAAGCTATAAAGGCTTCATGATGAACTATAATATGCAAGGGATAGAAAAACTATTCCCGAGTTCTTCGCAATGCTGAAAGCTGCGGAAGTAGAAATCAAGAAGGAGCATCAAGTGTTGATGGTTAACAAGACCACTAGTTTCAAGAAAAAGGGAAAAGGAAAGAAGGGGAACTTCAACAAGAATAGCAAGCAAGTTGCTGCTCCCGGGAAGAAGCCCAAGTCTGGACCTAGGCCTGAAACTGAGTGCTTCTACTATAAAGGGACTGGTCACTGGAAGCGGAACTGCCCCAAGTATTTGGCGGATATGAAGGATGGCAAAGTGAAAGGTATATTTGATATACATGTTATTGATGTGTACCTTACTAATGCTCGTATTAGCGCATGGGTATTTGATACTGATTCTGTTGCTCATATTTGCAACTCAAAACAGGGGCTACGGATTAAACGAAGATTGGCTAAGGACAAGGTGGCGATGCGCGTGGGAAATGGTTCCAAAGTCGATGTGATCGCCGTCAGCACGCTACCTCTACATCTACCGTTGGGATTAGTTTTAGACCTAAAGAATTGTTATTTGGTGCCAGCGCATGAACATTATATCTGGATCTTGTTTGATGCGAGACGGTTATTCATTTAAATCAGAGAATAATGGTTGTTCTATTTATATGAGTAATATCTTTTATGGTCATGCACCCTTGATGAGTGGTCTAGTTTAGTTGAATCTCGATTGTAGTGATACACATATTCATAATATTGAAGCCAAACGATGCAAAGTTAATGATGATAGTGCAACTTATTTGTGCCACTACCGTTTAGGTCATATTGGTGTAAAGCGCATGAAGAAACTCCATGCTGATGGGCTTTTGGAATCAGTTGATGCTTGCGAACCATGCCTCATGGACAAGATGACTAAGATTTCGTTCCGCGGAACAATGGAGCGAGCAAATGACTTATTGGAAATAATACATACTGATGTATGCGGTCCGATGAGTGTTGAGGCTTGTGGCGGGTATCGTTATTTTCTGACCTTCACAGATGATTTGAGCAGATACAGGTATTTCTATTTAATGAAACATAAGTCTAAAACATTTGAAAAGTTCAAAGAATTTCAGAGTGAAGTGGAAAATCATCATAACAAGAAAATAAAATTTCTACGATCTGATCGCGGAGGCGAATATTTGAGTTACAAGTTTGGCCTTCATTTAAAACAATGTGGAATAGTTTCACAACTCATGCCACCTGCAACACCATAGTGTAATGGCGTGTCCGAACGTCGTAACTGTACTTTATCAGATATGGTGTGATCTATGATGTCTCTTACCGATTTATCGCTATCGTTTTGGGGTTATGCATTAGAGACAACTGCATTCATGTTAAATAGGGAACCATCTAAATCTGTTGAGACGACACCATATGAACTATGGTTTGGCAAGAAACTAAAGCCGTCGTTTCTTAAAGTTTGGGGTTGCGATACTTATGTGAAAAAGTTTTAAACTGATAAGCTCGAACCCAAATTGGAGAAGTGCGTCTTCATAGGATACCCAAAAGAAACTGTTGGGTACACCTTCTATCACAGATCTGAAGGCAAGATATTTGTTGCTAAGAATGGATCCTTTCTGGAGAAGGAGTTTCTCTCGAAAGAAGTGAGTGGGAGGAAAGTAGAACTTGATGAGGTAATTGTACCTTCTCTCGAATTGGAAAGTAGTTCATCACAGAAATCAGTTCGAGTGATGCCTACACCAATTAGTGAGGAAGCTAATGATGATTATCATGAAACTTCAGATTAAGTTACTACCGAACCTCGTAGGTCAACTAGAGTATGTTCCGCACCAGAGTGGTACGGTAATCTTGTTCTGGAAGTCATGTTACTAGACCATGACGAACCTACGAACTATGAGGAAGTGATGGTGAGCCTAGATTCCATAAAATGGCTTGAGGCCATGAAATCTGAGATGGGATCCATGTATGAGAACAAAGTATGGACTTTGGTTGACTTGCCCGATGATCGGCAAGCCGTAGAGTATAAATGGATCTTCAAGAAGAAGACTGACGCTGATGGTAATGTTACTGTCTACAAAGCTCAACTTGGTGCGAAAGGTTTTTGACAAGTTCAAGGAGTTGACTACGATGAGACCTTCTCACCCACAGCGATGCTTAAGTCTGTCCGAATCATGCTAGCAATTGCTGCATTTTATGATTATGAAATTTGGCAAATGGATGTCAAAACTGCATTCCTTTATGGATTTCTTAAAGAAGAGTTGTATATGATGCAACTAGAAGGTTATGTCGATCCTAAAGGTTCTAACAAAGTGTGCAAGCTCCAGCGATTCATTTATGGACTGGCGCAGGCCTCTCGGATTTGGAATATACACTTTGATAGTGTGATCAAAGGATATGGTTTTATACAAACTTTTGGAGAAGCATGTATTTACAAGAAAGTGAGTGGGAGCTCTGTAGCATTTCTAATATTATATGCGGATGACATATTGTTGATTGGAAATAATACATAATTTCTGGATAGCATAAAAGGATACTTGAATAAGAAATTTTCAATGAAAGACCTCGGTGAAGCTGCTTATATATTGGGCATAAAGATCTATAGAGATAGATCAAGACGCTTAATTGGAATTTCACAAAGCACATACCTTGATAAAGTTTTGAAGAAGTTCAAAATGGACCAGTCAAAGAAATGTTGGGGAACGTAGTAATTTCAAAAAAATTCCTACGCACACGCAAGATCATGGTGATGCATAGCAATGAGAGGGGAGAGTGTCGTCTACGTACCCTCGTAGACCGTAAGCGGAAGCGTTATGACAATGCGGTTGATGTAGTCGTACGTCTTCACGATCGAATGATCCTCAGTACCGAACGTACGACACCTCCGCGTTCAGCACACGTTCAGCTCGGTGACGTCCCCTGAACTCACGATCCAATAGAGCTTCGTCTGCATGATGACGTGGTGACGGTGTTGATGAAGCTACCGACGCAGGGCTTCGCCTAAGCACCGCTACGATATGACCGAGGTGGATTATGGTGGAGGGGGGCACTGCACATGGCTAAGAGATAAATGATCAATTGTTGTGTCTCCAACGGGTGCCCCCCTCCCTGTATATAAAATTGTGGAGGAGGGGGAGGGGGCCGGCCTCCTATGGCGCGCCCCAGTCCTACTCCCACCGGGAGTAGGACTCCCCCCTTCCAAGTAGGAGTAGGAGAGGAGAAGGAAGGGAGAGAAGGAGAGAAGGAAAGGGGGTGCCGCCCCCTCCTTGTCCAATTCGGACTAGAGGGGGAGGGGGCACATGGCTGCCCTGGCCGCCCCTCCTCTTCTCCCACTAGGGCCCATTAGGCCCAATATATTCCCCGGGGGGTTCCGGTAACCCCTCGGTACTCCGGTATATGTCTGAAACCTCCCGAAATACTTCCGGTGTCCGAACATAGTCGTCCAATATATCGATCTTTACGTCTCGACCACTTCGAGGCTCCTCGTCATGTATGTGATCATATCCGGGACTTGGAAATACCTTCGGTATATCAAAACACAAAAACTCATAATACCGATCGTCACAGAACTTTAAGCGTGTGGACCCTACGGGTTCGAGAACTATATAGACATGACCGAGACACGTCTCCGGTCAATAACCAACAGCAGAACCTGGATGCTCATATTGGTTCCTACATATTCTACGAAGATCTTTATCGGTCAAACCGCATAACAATATACATTATTCCCTATGTCATCGGTATGTTACTTGCCCGACATTCGATCGTTGGTATCTCAATACCTAGTTCAATCTCATTACCGGCAAGTCTCTTTACTCATTTCGCAATGCATCATCCCGTAACTAACTCATTAGTCACATTGCTTGCAAGGCTTGTAGTGATGTGCATTACCGAGAGGGCCCAGAGATACCTCTCCGACAATCGGAGTGAAAAATCCTATTCTCGATCTATGCCAACTCAACGAACACCATCGGAGACACCTATTGAGCACCTTTATAATCACCCAGTTACGTTGTGACGTTTGGTAGCACACAAAGTGTTCTTTCGGTAACCGGGAGTTGCATAATCTCATAGTCATAGGAACATGTATAAGTCATGAAGAAAGCAATAGGGGTCATGTCAATCACATCATTCTGCTAATGATGTGATCCCGTTAATCAAATGACAACTCATGTCTATGGCTAGAAAAACTCAACCATCTTTGATCAACGAGCTAGTCAAGTAGAGGCATACTAGTGACACTATGTTTGTCTATGTATTCACACATGTATTATGTTTCTGGTTAATACAATTCTAGCATGAATAACAAACATTTATCATGATATGAGGAAATAAATAATAAATTTATTATTGCCTCTAGGGCATATTTCCTTCAGTCTCCCACTTGCACTAGAGTCAATAATATAGATTACACAGTAATGATTCTAACACCCATGGAGTCTTGGTGCTGATCATGTTTTGCTCGTGGAAGAGGCTTAGTCAACGGGTCTGCAACATTCAGATCCGTATGTATCTTGCAAATCTCTATGTCTCCCACCTGGAGTTAATCCCGGATGGAATTGAAGCGTCTCTTGATGTGCTTGGTTCTCTTGTGAAATCTGGATTCCTTTGCCAGGGCAATTGCACCAGTATTGTCACAAAAGATTTTCATTGGACCCGATGCACTAGGTATGACACCTAGATCGGATATGAACCCCTTCATCCAGACTCCTACATTTGCTGCTTCCAAAGCAGCTATGTACTCCGCTTCACACGTAGATCCCACCACGACGCTTTGTTTAGAATTGCTCCAACTAACAGCTCCACTGTTCAATATAAACATGTATCCCATTTGCGATTTAGAATTGTCCGGATCAGTGTCAAATCTTGCATCGACGTAACCATTTACGACGAGCTCTTTGTCACCTCCATAAACGAGAAACATATCCTTAGTCCTTTCAGGTATTTCAGGATTTTCTTGACCGCTGTCCAGTGATCCACTCCTAGATTACTTTGGTACCTCCCTGCTAAACTAATAGCAAGGTACACATCAGGTCTGGTACACAACATTGCATACATGATAGAGCCTATGGCTGAAGCATAGGGAACACTTTTCATTTTCTCTCTATCTTCTGCAGTGGTCGGGCATTGAGTCTTATTCGACTTCACACCTTGTAACACAGGCAAGAACCCTTTCTTTGCTTGATCCATTTTGAACTTCTTCAAAACTTTATCAAGGTATGTGCTTTGTGAAAGTCCAATTAAGCGTCTTGATCTATCTCTATAGATCTTGATGCCCAATATATAAGTAGCTTCTCCGAGGGCTTTCATTGAAAAACTCTTCTTCAAGCACCCTTTTATGCTACCCAGAAATTCTATATCATTTCCAATCAACAACATGTCATCCACATATAATATTAGAAATGCTACAGAGCTCCCACTCACTTTCTTGTAAATACAGGCTTCTCGAAAAGTCTGTATAAAACCATATGCTTTGATCACACTATCAAAATGTTTATTCCAACTTCGAGAGGCTTGCACCAGTCCATAAATGGATCGTTGGAGCTTGCACACTTGGTTAGCACCCTTTGGATCGACAAAACCTTCTGGTTGCATCATATACAACTCTTCTTCCAGAAATCCATTCAGGAATGCAGTTTTGACATCCATTTGCCAAATTTCATAATCATAAAATGAGACAATTGCTAACATGATTCCGACAGACTTAAGCATCGCTATGGGTGAGAAAATCTCATCATAGTCAACCACTTGAACTTGTCGAAAACCTTCTGCAACAACTCGAGCTTTGTAGACAGTAACATTACCGTCAGCGTCAGTCTTCTTCTTGAAGATCCATTTATTCTCGATGGCTTGCCGATCATCGGGAAAGTCAACCAAATTCCACACTTTGTTCTCATACATGGATCCCGTCTCAGATTTCATGGCCTCAAGCCATTTTGCGGAATCTGGGCTCACCATCACTTCTTCATAGTTCGCAGGTTCATCATGGTCAAGTAACATGACTTCTAGAACAGGATTACCGTACCACTCTGGTGTAGATCTTACTCTGGTTGATCTACGAGGTTCGGTAGTAACTTGATCTGAAGTTTCATGATCATCATCATTAGCTTCCTCACTAATTGGTGTAGGTGTCACAGGAACCGGATTCTGTGATGAACTACTTTCCAATAAGGGAGCAGGTACAGTTAACTCATCAAGTTCTACTTTCCTCCCACTCACTTGTTCGAGAGAAACTCCTTCTCTAGAAAGGATCCATTCTTAGCAACAAATGTCTTGCCTTCAGATCTATGATAGAAGGTGTACCCAATAGTTTCCTTTAGGTAGCCTATGAAGACACATTTCTCCGATTTGGGTTCGAGCTTATCAGGTTGAAGGTTTTTCACATAAGCATCGCAACCCCAAACTTTAAGAAACGACAACTTTGGTTTCTTGCCAAACCACAATTCATAAGGCGTCGTCTCAACGAATTTCGATGGTGCCCTATTTAACGTGAATGCAGCCGTCTCTAAAGCATAACCCCAAAACGATAGCGGTAAATCAGTAAGAGACATCATAGATCACACCATATCTAGTAAAGTACGATTACGACGTTCGGACACACCATTACGCTATGGTGTTCCGGGTGGCGTGAGTTGCGAAACTATTCCGCATTGTTTCAAATGTAGACCAAACTCGTAACTCAAATATTCTCCTCCATGATCAGATCGTAGAAACTTTATTTTCTTGTTACGATGATTTTCCACTTCACTCTGAAATTCTTTGAACTTTCCAAAATTTTCAGACTTATGTTTCATTAAGTAGATATACCCATATCTGCTCAAAACATCTATGAAGGTGTGAAAATAATGATACCCGCCGCGAGCCTCAATATTCATTGGACCACATACATCAGTATGTATGATTTCCAATAAATCTGTTGCTCGCTCCATTGTTCCGGAGAACGGCGTTTTAGTCATCTTGCCCATGAGGCATTGTTCGCAAGTACCAAGTGATTCATAATCAAGTGATTCCAGAAGTCCATCAATATGGAGTTTCTTCATGCGCTTTACACCAATATGACCTAAACGGCAGTGCCACAAATAAGTTGCACTATCATTATCAACTCTGCATCTTTTGGATTCAACATTATGAATATGTGTATTACTACTATCGAGATTCAACACAAATAGACCACTCTTCAAGGGTGCATGACTATAAAAGATATTAGTCATATAAGTAGAACAACCATTATTCTCATATTTAAATGATAACCGTCTCGCATCAAATAAGATCCAGATATAATGTTCATGCTTAACGCTGCCACCAAATAACAATTATTCAGGTCTAAAATAATACCGAAGGTAGATGTAGAGGTAGCGTGCCGACGGTGATCACATCGACTTTGGAACCATTTCCCACACGCATCGTCACCTCGTCCTTAGCTAATCTTCGCTCAATCCGTAGTCCTTGTTTCGAGTTGCAAATATTAGCAACAGAACCAGTATCAAATACGCAGGTGCTACTGCGAGCTCTAGTAAGGTACACATCAATAACATGTATATCACATATACTTTTGTTCACCTTGCCATCCTTCTTATCCGCCAAATACTTGGGGTAGTTCCGCTTCCAGTGACCAGTCTGTTTGCAGTAGAAGCACTCTGTCTCAGGCTTAGGTCCAGACTTGGGTTTCTTCTCCTGAGCAGCAACTTGTTTGCCGTTCTTTTTGAAGTTCCCCTTCTTCTTCTTCTTCTTCTTCTTCTTCTTCTTCTTCTTCTTCTTCTTCTTCTTCTTCTTCTTCTTCTTCTTCTTCTTCTTCTTCTTCTTCTTCTTCTTCTTCTTCTTCCCTTTACCCTTTTTCTTGACACTGGTGGTCTTATTGACCATCAACACTTGATGCTCCTTCTTGATTTCTACCTCCGTAGCCTTTAGCATTGCGAAGAGCTTGGGAATTGTCTTATCCATCCCTTGCATATTATAGTACATCACGAAGCTCTTGTAGCTTGGTGGCAGTGATTGAAGAATTCTGTCAATGACATTATCATCCGGAAGATTAACTCCCAGTTGAATCAAGTGATTGCAGTACCCAAACATTCTGAGTATATGTTCACTAATAGAACTATTCTCCTCCATTTTGCAGCCGTAGAACTTATTGGAGACTTCATATCTCTCTATGCATTTTCTTGAAATATCAACTTCAACTCCTGGAATATCTCATATGCTCCATGACGTTCAAAATACCGTTGAAGTCCCGGTTCTAAGCCGTAAAGCATGGCACACTGAACTATCGAGTAGTCATCAGCTTTGCTCTGCCAGACATTCTTAACGTCATCAGTAGCATCTGCAGCAGGCCTGACACCCAGTGGTGCTTCCAGGACGTAATTCTTCTGTGCAGAAATGAGGATAATCCTCAAGTTACGGACCCAGTCCGTTTAATTGCTACCATCATCTTTCAACTTTGCTTTCTCAAGGAATGCATTAAAATTTAACGGAACAACAACATGGGCCATCTATCTAGAACAACATAGACAAGCAATATACTATCATGTACTAAGTTCATGATAAATTTAAGTTCAATTAATCATATTACTTAAGAACTCCCACTTAGATAGACATCCCTCTAATCATCTAAGTGATCACGTGATCTAAATCAACTAAACCATAACCGATCATCACGTGAAATGGAGTAGTTTTAAATGGTGAACATCACTATGTTGATCATATCTACTATATGATTCACGCTCAACCTTTCAGTCTCAGTGTTCTGAGGCCATATCTGTATATGCTAGGTGTTGGGGAACGTAGTAATTTCAAAAAATTTCCTACGCACACGCAAGATCACGGTGATGCACAACAACGAGAGGGGAGAGTGTTGTCTACGTACCCACGCAGACCGACTGCGGAAGCGTTGACACAACGTACAGGAAGTAGTCGTACGTCTTCCCGATCCGACCGATCCAAGCACCGTTACTCCAGCACCTCTGAGTTCTTAGCACACATACAGCTCGATGACGATCCCCGGGCTCCGATCTAGCAAAGCATCGGGGAGGAGTTCCGCCAGCACGATGGCGTGGTGACGATCTTGATGTTCTACCGACGCAGGGCTTCGCCTAAGCACTACAACGATATGATCGAGGTGGAATATGGTGGCAGGGGGCACCTCACACAGCTAAGGAATGATCTCAATGATCAACTTGTGTGTCTAGAGGTGCCCCTGCCTCCGTATATAAAGGAGCCAAGGGGGAGGGGGCCACCGGCCAGGAGGAGGGCGCAGGAGGAGTCCTACTCCTACCGGGAGTAGGACTCCCCCCCAATCCTAGTTGGACTAGGATTCCCCGAGGGGGAAAGAGAGAGAGGGGGGCCGGCCACCTCTCCTAGTCCAAATGGGACTAGGGGAGGGGGGAGGCACGTGGCCACCTTGGGCTGCCCCTTTCTCCTTTCCACTAAAGCCCATTAAGGCCCATATGGCTCCCGGGGGGTTCCAGTAACCTCCCGGTACTCCGGTAAAATCCCGATTTCACCCGGAACACTTCCGATATCCAAATATAGGCTTCCAATATATCAATCTTTATGTCTCAACCATTTCGAGACTCCTCGTCATGTCCGTGATCACATCCGGGACTCCAAACTAACTTCGGTACATCAAAATGCATAAACTCATAATAACTGTCATCGTAACGTTAAGCGTGCGGACCCTACGGTTCGAGAACAATGTAGACATGACTGAGACACATCTCCGGTCAATAACCAATAGCGGGACCTAGATGCCCATATTGGCTCCTATTCTACGAAGATCTTTATCGGTCAGACCGCATAACAACATACGTTGTTCCCTTTGTCATCGGTATATTACTTGCCCGAGATTCGATCGTCGGTATCCAATACCTAGTTCAATCTCATTACTGGCAAGTCTCTTTACTCGTTCCGTAATACATCATCTCGCAACTAACTCATTAGTTGCAATGCTTGCAAGGCTTATGTGATGTGCATTACCGAGAGGGACCAGAGATACCTCTCCAACAATCGGAGTGACAAATCCTAATCTCGAAATACGCCAACCCAACATCTACCTTTGGAGACACCTGTAGAGCTCCTTTATAATCACCCAGTTACGTTGTGACCTTTGGTAGCACACAAAGTGTTCCTCCGGTAAACGGGAGTTGCATAATATCATAGTCATAGGAACATGTATAAGTCATGAAGAAAGCAATAGCAACATACTAAACGACCGGGTGCTAAGCTAATGAAATGGGTCATGTCAATCAGATCATTCAACTAATGATGTGACCTCGTTAATCAAATAACAAAACCTTGTTCATGGTTAGGAAACATAACCATCTTTGATTAACGAGCTAGTCAAGTAGAGGCATACTAGTGACACTAAGTTTGTCTATGTATTCACACATGTATTATGTTTCCGGTTAATACAATTCTAGCATGAATAACAAACATTTATCAGGATATAAGGAAATAAATAATAACTTTATTATTGCCTCTAGGGAATATTTCCTTCAGTCTCCCACTTGCACTAGAGTCAATAATCTAGATTACACAGTAATGATTCTAACACCCATGGAGCCTTGGTGCTGATCATGTTTTGCTCGTGGAAGAGGCTTAGTCAACGGGTCTGCAACATTCAGATCCGTATGTATCTTGCAAATCTCTATGTCTCCCACCTGGACTAGATCCCGGATGGAATTGAAGCGTCTCTTGATGTGCTTGGTCCTCTTGTGAAATCTGGATTCCTTTGCCAAGGCAATTGCACCAGTATTGTCACAAAAGATTTTCATTGGACCCGATGCACTAGGTATGACACCTAGATCGGATATGAACTCCTTCATCCAGACTCCGTCGTTCGCTGCTTCCGAAGCAGCTATGTACTCCGCTTCACATGTAGATCCCGCTACGACGCTTTGTTTAGAACTGCACCAACTGACAGCTCCACCGTTTAGTGTAAACACGTATCCGGTTTGCGATTTAGAATCGTCCGGATCAGTGTCAAAGCTTGCATCAACGTAACCTTTTACGGTGAGCTCTTTGTCACCTCCATATACAAGAAACATATGCTTAGTCCTTTTCAGGTATTTCAGGATGTTCTTAACCGCTGTCCAGTGATCCACTCCTGGATTACTTTGGTACCTCCCTGCTAAACTTAGAGCAAGGCACACATCAGGTCTGGCACACAGCATTGCATACATGATAGAGCCTATGGCTGAAGCATAGGGAACGTCTTTCATTTTCTCTGTATCTTCTGCAGTGGTCGGGCATTGAGTTTGACTCAACTTCACACCTTGTAACACAAGCAAGAACCCTTTCTTTGCTTGATCCATTTTGAACTTCTTCAAAATCTTGTCAAGGTATGTGCTTTGTGAAAGTCCAATTAAGCGTCTTGATCTATCTCTATAGATCTTTCTGCCTAATATGTAAGCAGCTTCACCGAGGTCTTTCATTGAAAAACTCTTATTCAAGTATCCCTTTATGCTATCCAGAAATTCTATGTCATTTCCAATCAGCAATATGTCATCCACATATAATATCAGAAATGCTACAGAGCTCCCACTCACTTTCTTGTAAATACAGGCTTCTCCGAAAGTCTGTATAAAACCAAATGCTTTGATCACACTATCAAAGCGTTTATTCCAACTCCGAGAGGCTTGCACCAGTCCATATATGGATCGCTGGAGCTTGCACACTTTGTTAGCTCCCTTTGGATCGACAAAACCTTCCGTTTGCATCATATACAACTCTTCTTCCAGAAATCCATTCAGGAATGCAGTTTTGACATCCATCTGCCAAATTTCATAATCATAAAACGCGGCAATTGCTAACATGATTCAGACAGACTTAAGCATCGCTACGGGTGAGAAGGTCTCATCGTAGTCAACCCCTTGAACTTGTCGAAAACCTTTTGCGACAAGTCGAGCTTTATAGACAGTAACATTACCGTCAGCGTCAGTCTTTTTCTTGAAGATCCATTTATTCTCAATTGCTTGCTGATCATCGGGCAAGTCAACCAAAGTCCATACTTTGTTCTCATACATGTTGGGGAACGTAGCAGAAATTCAAAATTTTCCTACGTGTCACCAAGATCTATCTATGGAGAGACTAGCAACGAGGGAAGGAGAGTGCATCTACATACCCTTGTAGATCGCTAAGCGGAAGCGTTCAAGTGAACGGGGTTGATGGAGTCGTACTCGTCGTGATCCAAATCACCGATGACCAAGTGCCGAACGGACGGCACCTCCGCGTTCAACACACGTACAGCCCGGTGACGTCTCCCACGCCTTGATCCAGCAAGGAGAGAGGGAGAGGTTGAGGAAGACTTCATCCAACAGCAGCACAACGGCGTGGTGGTGGTGGAGGAGCGTGGCTATCCTGCAGGGCTTCGCCAAGCACCACAGAAGAGGAGGAAGAAGAGACGCATGGCTGCACCAAGAGAGATTGAATCACATGTGTTATGGGCAGCCCTAGGCCTCATATATATAGGGAAGGGGAGGGGCTGCGCCCCCTCTAGGGTTCCCACCCCTAGGGGGGGCGGCAGCCCTAGATGGGGATCGAAGGTGGCGGCCAAGAGGGGGAGAGGAGAGGGAGGCGCACCAATATGGGCCCTAAGGCCCATATCCCCTAGGGTTTGCCCCCTTTCCACCTCTTAGGCGCCATGGGCCCTTATGGGAGGCGCACCAGCCCACTAAGGGCTGGTCCCTCACCACTCTTGGCCCATGCAAGCCTCCGGGGTTGGTGGCCCCACTTGGTGGACCCCCGGGACCCTCCCGGTGGTCCCGGTACATTACCGATAAACCCCGAAACTTTTCCGGTGTCCAAAACAGGACTTCCCATATATAAATATTTACCTCCGGACCATTCCGGACTCCTCGTGACGTCCAGGATCTCATCCGGGACTCCGAACAACATTCGGTAACCACATACAAACTTCCTTTATAACCCTAGCGTCATCGAACCTTAAGTGTGTAGACCCTACGGGTTCGGGAGACATGCAGACATGACCGAGACGTTCTCCGGTCAATAACCAACAGCGGGATCTGGATACCCATGTTGGCTCCCACATGTTCCACGATGATCTCATCGGATGAACCACGATGTCAAGGACTTAATCAATCCCGTATGCAATTCCCTTTGTCTAGCGGTATTGCACTTGCCCGAGATTCGATCGTCGGTATCCCGATACCTTGTTCAATCTCGTTACCGGCAAGTCTCTTTACTCGTTCCGTAACACATCATCCTGTGAACTCCTTGATCACATTGTGCACATTATGATGATGTCCTACCGAGTGGGCCCAGAGATACCTCTTCGTTTACACGGAGTGACAAATCCCAGTCTCGATTCGTGCCAACCCAACAGACACTTTCGGAGATACCCGTAGTGTACCTTTATAGTCACCCAGTTATGTTGTGACGTTTGGCACACCCAAAGTATTCCTACGGTATCCGGGAGTTGCACAATCTCATGGTCTAAGGAAATGATACTTGACATTAGCAAAGCTTTAGCATACGAACTACACGATCTAGTGCTATGCTTAGGTTTGGGTCTTGTCCATCACATCATTCTCCTAATGATGTGTTCCCGTTATCAACGACATCTAATGTCCATGGTCAGGAAACCGTAACCATCTATTGATCAACGAGCTAGTCAACTAGAGGCTTACTAGGGACATGGTGTTGTCTATGTATCCACACATGTATCTGAGTTTCCTATCAATACAATTCTAGCATGGATAATAAACGATTATCATGAACAAGGAAATATAATAATAATCAATTTATTATTGCCTCTAGGGCATATTTCCAACAATACATGGATCCCATCTCAGATTTCATGGCTTCAAGCCATTTTGCGGAATCTGGGCTCACCATCGCTTCTTCATAGTTCGTAGGTTCATCATGATCTAGTAGCATGACTTCCAGAACTGGATTACCGTACCACTCTGGCGCGGATCTTACTCTGGTTGATCTACGAGGTTCAGTAGTATCTTGTTCTGAAGTTTCATGATCATTATCATTAACTTCCTCACTTATTGGTGTAGGTGTCGCAGAAACAATTTTCTGTGATGTACTACTTTCCAACAAGGGAGTAGGTACAGTTACCTCGTCAAGTTCTACTTTCCTCCCACTCACTTCTTTCAAGAGAAACTCCTTCTCAAGAAAGTTTCCGAATTTAGCAACAAAAGTCTTGCCTTCGGATCTGTGATAGAAGGTGTATCCAATAGTTTCCTTTGGATATCCTATGAATACACATTTCTCCGATTTGGGTTCGAGCTTATCAGGTTGAAGCTTTTTCACATAAGCATCGCAGCCCCAAACTTTCAGAAACGACAACTTTGGTTTCTTGCCAAACCATAGTTCATAAGGCGTCGTCTCAACGGATTTTGATGGTGCCCTATTTAACATGAATGCGGCCGTCTCTAGAGCGTATCCCCAAAATGATAGCGGTAAATCAGTAAGAGACATCATAGATCGCACCATATCTAGTAAAGTACGATTACGACATTCAGACACACCATTACGCTGTGGTGTTCCGGGTGGCGTGAGTTGCGAAACTATTCCACAAGTTTTCAAATGTACACCAAACTCGTAACTCATATATTCTCCTCCACGATCGGATCGTAGAAACTTTATTTTCTTGTTACGATGATTTTCAACTTCACTCTGAAATTGTTTGAACTTTTCAAATGTTTCAGACTTATGTTTCATTAAGTAGATATACCCATATCTGCTTAAGTCATCTGTGAAGGTGAGAAAATAACGATATCCGCCACGAGCCTCTACATTCATCGGACCACATACATCTGTATGTATGGTTTCCAACAAATCTGTTGCTCTCTCCATAGTACCGGAGAACGGTGTTTTAGTCATCTTGCCCATGAGGCACGGTTCGCAAGTACCAAGTGATTCATAATCAAGTGGTTCCAAAAGTCCATCAGTATGGAGTTTCTTCATGCGTTTTACACCGATATGACCTAAACGGCAGTGCCACAAATAAGTTGCACTATCATTATCAACTCTGCATCTTTTGGCTTCTATATTATGAATATGTGTATCACTACTATCGAGATTCAACAAGAATAGACCACTCTTCAAGGGTGCATGACCATAAAAGATATTACTCATATAAATAGAACAACCATTATTCTCTGATTTAAATGAATAACCGTCTTGCATTAAACAAGATCCAGATATAATGTTCATGCTCAACGCTGGCACCAAATAACAATTATTTAGGTCTAATACTAATCCCAAAGGTAGATGTAGAGGTAGCGTGCCGACTGCGATCACATCGACTTTGGAACCGTTTCCCACGCGCATCGTCACCTCGTCCTTAGCCAATCTTTGCTTAATCCGTAGTCCCTGTTTCAAGTTGCAAATATTAGCAACAGAACCAGTATCAAATACCCAGGTGCTACTGCGAGCATTAGTAAGGTACACATCAATAACATGTATATCACATATACCTTTGTTCACCTTGCCATCCTTCTTATCCGCCAAATACTTGGGGCAGTTCCGCTTCCAGTGACCAGTCTGCTTGCAGTAGAAGCACTCAGTTTCAGGCTTAGGTCCAGACTTGGGTTTCTTCTCCTGAGCAACAACTTGCTTGCCGTTCTTCTTGAAGTTCCCCTTCTTCTTCCCTTTGCCCTTTTTCTTGAAACTAGTGGTTTTGTTAACCATCAACACTTGATGCTCCTTCTTGATTTCTACCTCCGCAGCTTTCAGCATTGCGAAGAGCTCGGGAATAGTCTTGTTCATCCCTTGCATATTATAGTTCATCACGAAGCTCTTGTAGTTTGGTGGCAGTGATTGGAGAATTCTGTCAATGACACAATCATCTGGAAGATTAACTCCCATCTGAATCAAGTGATTATTATACCCAGACATTTTGAGTATATGCTCACTGACAGAACTGTTCTCCTCCATGTTGCAGCTATAGAACTTATTGGAGACTTCATATCTCTCAATCCGGGCATTTGCTTGAAATATTAACTTCAACTCCTGAAACATCTCATATGCTCCATGACGTTCAAAACGTCGTTGAAGTCCCGATTCTAAGCCGTAAAGCATGGCACACTAAACTATCGAGTAGTCATCAGCTTTGCTCTGCCAGACGTTCATAACATCTGGTGTTGCTCCAGCAGCAGGCCTGGCACCCAGCGGTGCTTCCAGGACGTAATTCTTCTGAGCAGCAATGAGGATAATCCTCAAGTTACAGACCCAGTCCGTGTAATTGCTACCATCATCTTTCAACTTTGCTTTCTCAAGGAACGCATTAAAATTCTACGGAACAACAACACGAGCCATCTATCTACAATCAAACATAAACAAGCAAGATACTATCGGGTACTAAGTTCATGGTAAGTTTAAGTTCAATTAATCAAATTACTTAAGAACTCCCACTTAGATAGACATCCCTCTAATCCTCTAAGTGATCACATGATCCAAATCAACTAAACCATGTCCGATCATCACGTGAGATGGAGTAGTTTCATTGGTGAACATCACTATGTTGATCATATCTACTATATGATTCACGTTCAACCTTTCGGTCTCCGTGTTCCGAGGCCATATCTGTATATGGTTGGCTCGTCAAGTATAACCTGAGTATTCCGCGTGTGCAACTGTTTTGCACCCGTTGTATTTGAACGTAGAGCCTATCACACCCGATCATCACGTGGTGTCTCAGCACGAAGAACTTTCGCAACGGTGCATACTCAGGGAGAACACTTCTTGATAATTTAGTGAGAGATCATCTTATAATGCTACCGTCAATCAAAGCAAGATAAGATGCATAAAAGATAAACATCACATGCAATCAATATAAGTGATATGATATGGCCATCATCATCTTGTGCTTGTGATCTCCATCTCCGAAGCACCGTCATGATCACCATCGTCACCGGCGCGACACCTTGATCTCCATCGTAGCATCGTTGTCGTCTCGCCAATCTTATGCTTCCACGACTATCGCTATCGCTTAGTGATAATGTAAATCATTACATCGTGATTGCATTGCATACAATAAAGCGACAACCATATGGCTCCTGCCAGTTGCCGATAACTCGGTTAAAAAACATGATCATCTCATACAATAAAATTTAGCATCATGTCTTGACCATATCACATCACAACATGCCCTGCAAAAACAAGTTAGACGTCCTCTACTTTGTTGTTGCAAGTTTTACGTGGCTGCTACGGGCTTAAGCAAGAACCAATCTCACCTACGCATCAAAACCACAATGATAGTTTGTCAAATAGACTCCGTTTTAACCTTCGCAAGGACCGGGCGTAGCCACACTCGGTTCAACTAAAGTTGGAGAGACAGTCGCCCGCAAGCCACCTGTGTGCAAAGCACGTCGGGGAAACCGGTCTCGCATAAGCGTACGCGTAATGTTGGTCCGGGTCGTCTCGTCCAACAATACCGCCGAACCAAAGTATGACATGCTGGTAGGCAGTATGACTTATATCGCCCACAACTCACTTGTGTTCTACTCGTGCAAATAACATCAAACCATAAAACTTAGGCTCGGATGCCACTGTTGGGGAACGTAGTAATTTCAAAAAAATTTCCTACGCACACGCAAGATCATGGTGATGCACAGCAACGAGAGGGGAGAGTGTTGTCTACGTACCCACGCAGACCGACTGCGGAAGCGTTGACACAACATAGAGGAAGTAGTCGTACGTCTTCCCGATCCGACCGATCCAAGCACCGTTACTCCGGCACCTCCGAGTTCTTAGCACACGTATAGCTCGATGACGATTCCCGGGCTCCGATCCAGCAAAGCGTCGGGGAGGAGTTCCGTCAGCATGACGGCGTGGTGACGATCTTGATGTTCTACCGACGCAGGGCTTCGCCTAAGCACTACAACGATATGATCGAGGTGGAATATGGTGGCAGGGGGCACCGCACACGGCTAAGGAACGATCTCAATGATGAACTTGTGTGTCTAGAGGTGCCCCTGCCTCCGTATATAAAGGAGCCAAGGGGGAGGGGGCCGCCGGCCAGGAGGAGGGCGCAGGAGGAGTCCTACTCCTACCGGGAGTAGGACTCCCCCCAATCCTAGTTGGACTAGGATTCCCCGAGGGGGAAAGAGAGAGAGGGGGGCCGGCCACCTCTCTTAGTCCTAATGGGACTAGGGGAGGGGGGAGGCGCGCAGCCACCTTGGGCTGCCCCTTTCTCCTTTCCACTAAAGCCCATTAAGGCCCATATGGCTCCCGGGGGGTTCCGGTAACCTCCCGGTACTCCGGTAAAATCCCGATTTCACCCGGAACACTTCCGATATCCAAATATAGGATTCCAATATATCAATCTTTATGTCTCGACCATTTCGAGACTCCTCGTCATGTCCGTGATCACATTCGGGACTCCGAACTAACTTCGGTACATCAAAATGCATAAACTCATAATAACTGTCATCGTAACGTTAAGCGTGCGGACCCTACGGTTCGAGAACAATGTAGACATGACTGAGACACATCTCCGGTCAATAACCAATAGCGGGACCTGGATGCCCATATTGGCTCCTACATATTCTACGAAGATCTTTATCAGTCAGACCGCATAACAACATACGTTGTTCCCTTTGTCATCGGTATGTTACTTGCCCGAGATTCGATCGTCGGTATCCAATACCTAGTTCAATCTCGTTATCGGCAAGTCTCTTTACTCGTTCCGTAATACATCATCTTGCAACTAACTCATTAGTTGCAATGCTTGCAAGGCTTATGTGATGTGCATTACCGAGAGGGCCCAGAGATACCTCTTCGACAATCGGAGTGACAAATCCTAATGTCGAAATACGCCAACCCAACATCTACCTTTGGAGACACCTGTAGAGCTCCTTTATAATCACCCAGTTATGTTGTGACGTTTGGTAGCACACAAAGTGTTCCTCCGGTAAACAGGAGTTGCATAATCTCATAGTCATAGGAACATGTATAAGTCATGAAGAAAGCAATCGCAACATACTAAATGATCGGGTGCTAAGCTAATGAAATGGGTCATGTCAATCAGATCATTCAACTAATGATGTGACCTCGTTAATCAAATAACAACACCTTGTTCATGGTTAGGAAACATAACCATCTTTGATTAACGAGCTAGTCAAGTAGAGGCATACTAGTGACACTAAGTTTGTCTATGTATTCACACATGTATTATGTTTCCGATTAATACAATTCTAGCATGAATAATAAACATTTATCATGATATAAGGAAATAAATAATAACTTTATTATTGCCTCTAGGGCATATTTCCTTCACTAGGCTCGTCAAGTTTAACCTGAGTATTCTGCATGTGCAAAACTGGCTTGCACCCGTTGTATTAGAACGTTGAGCTTATCACACCTGATCATCACGTGGTGTCTTGGCACGACGAACTTTTGCAATGGTGCATACTCAGGGAGAACACTTGTACCTTGAAATTTTTAGTGAGAGATCATCTTATAATGCTATCGTCAACCAAAGCAGAATAAGATGCATAAAGGATAAACATCACATGCAATCAATATAAGTGATATGATATGACCATCATCATCTTGTGCCTTTGATCTCCATCTCCAAGGCACCGTCATGATCACCATCGTCACCGGTGCGACACCTAGATCTCCATCAGAGCATCGTTCTCATCTCGCCAACTATTGCTTCTACGACTATCGCTACCGCTTAGTGATAAAGTAAAGCAATTACATGGCGATTGCATTTCATACAATAAAGCGACAACCATATGGCTCCTGCCAGTTGCCGATCACTCCGTTACAAAACATGATCATCTCATACAATAAAATATAGCATCATGCCTTGACCATATCACATCACAACATGCCCTGCAAAAACAAGTTAGATGTCCTCTACTCTGTTGTTGCAAGTTTTACATGGCTGCTACGGGCTAAGCAAGAACCGTTCTTACCTACGCATCAAAACCACAACGATAGTTCGTCAAGTTAGTGCTGTTTTAACCTTCAACATGGACCGGGCGTAGTCACACTCGGTTCAACTAAAATTGGAGAAACTGACACCCGCCAGCCGCCTGTGTGCAAAGCACGTCGGTAGAACCAGCCTCGTGTAAGCGTACGCGTAATGTCGGTGTTGGAGATATTACTGCTGGGCGTAAACCGGCCTATCTGGTATTGGGACTTTGTGAACTGAACCAGTCGCCCAAGAAGTGATAAAGCCCAAGAAGGCAGATGAGGGCCTAAGGCCCGTAGTCGGTTTAAGACTTGTAGCTGTAAACCGGTATTTGTATATAAACTTGTATTGTAAGTTAGGAATAAGGAGAGACCAACCCAGATACGAATATCGACCGGTGTTGGGACTTTGTGAACCGACGGGCGTCACCCTTGTATATAAGGGGATGACCCGGCGGCGGTTCAAGGACAACAGACAACAACTCGAGACATAGGTGAAGCTTGTTTGCTCCCTAGTCATCGAAACCCCATCAATTCCATCACAACTAGACGTAGGCTTTTACCTTCATCGAAGGGGCCGAACTAGTATAAACTCTCTTGCGTCCCTGTGTCCGCTTTAACCCCTTCAAGCTATCCCGTCGCGATGGCTCCACGACTAAGTGCTTTCTCTAGGACATCTACTATGACAAAACCACGACAGTTGGCGCCCACCGTGGGGCTATCGCACGATGGTTTCAGGTTCTTGGAGGGCCGCTTTGAAGGACTCGAGGGCTACGCTGTAGGCCGGATGACTAAGAGTCGTCGCGGCAAGCTCTACATCGACGACGCAGGCTGGGGCCCCGAGGCCGGCCCAGTTGAGTACGGGTACCGGGTCCCCTTTGGTGGCATTCACGTTTTCATTGGCAAGATCGGTGAACCGGGCCCTGAGCCGGACATCTGCACCGACCTCGTCGAGACGGCTCAGCGTGCGCGATCCGCCCGGGTTAAACCGGCCATGAAGCGTGCCTTTGTGGGAGTCATCCATGGAGGAAGTTATGAGGATGGATCGGAATCTCACGGCGAGACCGTCGTTTGTGCCGATGACGAGTCATCGACCGGAGAAACCGAATCTCTTTATCAGCTACAAGACGGCCGGATTGGGGGCTGTTCCGACGGCGACAGTATTTCGGACCCCTCTGATCTGCCCAACCAGGTTGGAATATTCATGGCCGGCACACAAGCAACGCTTCATTCTTCGACCGCTGCGGTAACAACCTCCGGTTCAGCAGCGGTGACGGCTGCTGGAGCAGGAGGCCCTGTGCGCCCGCCGGCTCAAGTTCTATCAGAGCTATTTGATGCATTGGCTGTGCTTGTGGCGGAAGCTAATCCGGCGGATCAGGACGTCCACAACACGGAGGTTGCAAAGATAAAGGAACAGATCACCCAGGCCAAGGCGGATCTGGCAGCTGAGGACACCAGGATGGCCATAGAGCGGGCCGCTTTAGACGCACAAGCCTACAGGCTCATGTTGGACCAGAGCGCATCGCAGGAAGTCATGAGGAGGAAGTACCGATCCCGTTTGCCTCCGATTTTCGAGGCCAGAGACCTTTTCAACACTCCAGGAGCAGGAACCGGCAATCCGCTGGAGGGAAACCAGGCGGAAGCTCCTGGGACAGGTGCACCGGTTCAGCCTCGTCAGATGGACCCGCCTCGTCAAAACACTGTGATACCTCACGCTGTTTTAACACCGCCGGGTCATTACTCCAACCCAATGGACAATCTCGTCGCCGCTGCTGCACGGCTGGAGGCCATTCCAATTGAAGGTGACTCGCCGCAGGCAGTAGAAACGCGACGGGTCAAGGAGCTTCTGAGGACAGCTTTGGTCCAACAGGAAGCATACTCGTACAGCCGCGACCGGATCCACTCGACCCCCCGTCCAAGCCGGAGCTATAGCAGACATATGGATGAACCGGCGGTGTTGAGTAATGAACGACGTGGAGCACCCCATGGCAACAACCCGGCGGGTGGTGCTGATAACGCTCAGGAAGTGGTGGACCGGGCCCGAGCGCGCAGGGAGGCCGAGTTAGCCGCACAACATCAGGCTCGGCAGCTCACGCCGGTTCGTCCAACTATCTCGATCGAACCTGGTGTTACTTCTAGTTCTTTGGGGGTGCCTTGCCTTGTCCCCGCTTTACGCAATGTGCGCCTGCCCAAGGATTTCAAAGGCCCGCGCAAAGTACCAAATTACATGGTGGATCAACCCCCAGAGACATGGGTGGAGAGCTATGAGATGGCCATGGAGATGCTTGATGTGGATGACACGGCGTGTGCGAAATACTTCACCATGATGCTTGAAGGAACGGCCCGTACTTGGTTAAAAAGCTTGCCGGCTAAGTCTATCAGTTCATGGGCCCAATTACGAGCTCGGTTTATCAGCAATTTCAAGGATACATGTAAACAACCTATGTCGATAGTGGACTTAGCTGCCTGCGTCCAGGAGGAAGGAGAATCGACGACTCATTGGGTGCGTCGGGTTTCACAAGTGTTGCATTCATCAGACCGCATCAACGCTGACACCGCTGTATTAACCTTAGAAGGCAACTGCCGGTTTGGGCCCCTAAAGCTGAAGTTGGGACGGATGAAACGTCATTGCACTGACATGGGAACCCTCATGGCTGCTTTGGTAAAGTATGCTAATTGTGATAGTACCAAGGATCCCGAGTCTGATGATGACAAGGCAGGGAAGGGAAAGAGGAACAACAACTCCAAGGGTCAGCAGCATCACTGGGCAGGCAATGGTGGTGGAGGCAAGCGTAAAGTGGATGGTAACATGGATTTTGTGGCTAATACCAACACGCAGGACAATGGCCAGCGACGCAAGGGCAAACCGAAAAATCACAATGGGGCGCCCAACCCTAACCCGGACCGCCTAAACTATCTGCTAAGCCAGCCCTGTCCAAGACATGGGACGAAGGAGGCGCTAGCAAACCACCTTTGGAAGGATTGCTTCATTATGCAGGAGTTCAAGAATTCTAATACTTTCCGGTATGATCACGGCTCCGACGGTGGCTCAGGGTCCGGGCCGGGTTACGGTGGAGGAAATTCTGGTTCAGGATTTAATGGTAATCCGGGCGGACATAATGGTCAAAATAGTCAGAACAACCAGGGTGGTTACGACCAACAGCAACAACAGTCAGGTTACCAGAGCAACCCAAAGCAGTTGAGTAGTGGGCAGTACCATGTCTTCACCACTAGCTTGGACAAGTGAGACCGGAAGGTTCAGAGGCGGGCGGTCAACTCTGTTGAACCGGCCATACCCCGTTATCTACGTTGGTCTGAACAGCCAATCATATGGAGCAGAGAGGATCACCCTCCCCAGGTTGATAATCCGGGTCAGTTGGCTCTGGTGGTGGCGCCTTAGGTGGGACGTTACAAGTTCACCAAGGTGCTCATGGATGGAGGGAGCAGCATTAATATCTTGTACTATGAGACCTTCCGTCGTATGGGACTAACAGATAAAAATCTCAAACCGTCTAATACGGTGTTCCATGGTGTAGTACCTGGCAAATCAGCATATCCTGTTGGTAAGATAGCTTTGGAAGTGGCCTTTGGGGATGATCATGATTCCAGGTCGGAGACATTGGCGTTTTGAGGTGGTGCAAATCCAAAGTCCGTATCACACCCTGTTTGGGCGACCGGCCTACACCAAGTTTATGGCACGGCCCTGTTATGTGTATTTGCAGCTCAAGATGCCGGGTCACAAAGGGACAATAACGGTTCACGGAAGCCGCAAAATCGCTTTGGAGTGCGAGGAAGGAGATGCGGCCTATCCAGAGTCGGTTTGTACCACCGAGGAGCTGAAGCATTATAAGGACAATGTTGATCCAGCGGACATGACTCCGTTAAAAAAGCTAACTATGGAGCATGATCTGGCCCTGAAGTTCAAATCGGCAGCAGAAACTAAGCTTGTTAACTTCGTACCTGGCGATTCATCCAAGCAATTTAGCATCAGTGCCAACTTGGATCCGAAATAGGGAAGCGCGCTCATTGAGTTCATCCGTGAGAATCAGGACATTTTTGCATGGAAACCCTCTGACATGCCAGGTGTACCGAGGCAACTCGCTGAGCACACCCTTAATGTGGATCCTAAATACAAACCGGTGAAATAGTTCCTCCGCCGGTTTAACGAAGAAAGACGCAAGGCGATTGGAGAAGAGGTAGCCAGGCTCTTAGCAGCTGGCTTTATTGTTGAAGTTTTTCACCCTGAGTGGCTTGCCAATCCGGTGCTGTTCCTTAAGAAAAACAGCACCTGGTGCATGTGTGTGGATTACACAGATCTTAATAAAGCTTGTCCAGTAGATCCTTTTGCCCTCCCCCGTATTGATCAAATTATTGATGCTACAGCGGGTTGTGAGCGTTTAAGTTTTTTGGATGCATATTCTGGCTATCATCAGATCAAAATGGCAGTTAAAGACCAGGAGAAGACGACATTCATAACTCCCTTTGGAGCCTTCTGCTATGTGTCTATGCCCTTTGGGCTCAAGAGTGCCCAGGCAACTTATCAACGTTGTGTGCAAAATTGTCTACACAAACAGATTGGCCGTAATGTACATGCTTACGTGGATGATATCGTGGTTAAATCCAGGGAGAAGGAGACTCTGATTGGTGACTTGAAGGAAACCTTTGATAACCTGAGGACATACAAGATGATGCTTAATCCGGACAAGTGCATCTTTGGTGTACCAGTGGGCAAGTTGTTAGGCTTTCTGGTGTCCAATAGGGGAATTGAGGCTAATTCGGAGAAGATCACAGCCATCACCTCCCTGGCTAAACCGAAGTGTATCAATGATGTTCAACGCCTGGCAGGCCGGATTGCCGCGTTAAGCCGGTTTATCAGTCGTCTTGGTGAGAAGGCAATCCCTTTGTATCAGATGTTGAAGAAAACGGATCAGTTTGTCTGCAGTTCTGCTGCTGATGAAACATTTGAGGACTTAAAGCGGCAATTGGCCAATCCGCCTATGCTCGCCCCTCCCATTGACAAGGAGCCGTTACTGCTATATGTTGCTGCTAATGCTTGGGTGGTCAGCGTGGCTATTGTGGTGGAGCGAAAGAGGCAGGTAAGGAGCATCCGGTTCAACGTCCGGTGTATTATATCAGCGAGGTACTAATCGAGTCCAAGCAAAGGTATCCGCATTGGCAGAAGCTGGCGTATGCAGTTTTTATGGCAACCCGGAAGTTTAAACAATACTTCCAAGGGCACCCAATTACAGTGGTCAGTTCTGCTCCTTTGGGAGATATCATCCAGAACCGGGAAGCAACTGGCCGGATTGCCAAGTGGACTATAGAGCTTGGGCCGCACGGTTTGAAGTATGTGCCTGGGACGGCGGTTAAGTCTCAAGCACTTGTTTATTTCATCAATGATTGGACGAAAATGCAAGCACCTGAAGAAAAGCCGGATCACACATATTGGACCATCCATTTTGACGGATCCAGGCAATTGGAAGGCTCGGGGGCTGGAGTCATATTAACTTCCCCGCGAGGTGATAAGTTTTGTTATGTTCTCCGCTTAATGTTCCCTTGTACTAACAATGCAGCTGAGTATGAAGCCTTGCTCCATGGTCTCCGGATGGCTAAGGAGATGAATCTAAGTCGAGTTAAGTGCTTCGGGGACTCGGACCTCGTGGCTCAGCAAGTATCCGGCACTTGGGATTCCAAGGACCCACTCATGGCAGCATATCGTTGTGATGTGGATATTGTTGCAGGTCATTTTAAGGGCTATCAGGTGGACCATGTGGACCGGCGGAAAAATGAAGCGGCCGATGCTTTAAGCCGGCTGGGCTCTTAGTGCAAACCGGTCCCGCCCAATGTTTTTCTGGATGTGCTGCACAACCCGTCGGTCAAGATCCCTGGTGAAGCGGATTTGGCTATTCCTGATCTGGAGGCTCAATTGGTGGCAGCTCTTCATGTTATTCCGGATTGGACGCTTCCTTACCTGGCGTACAAGAACTGGGGCGAGTTACCAGAGCATGAGACTCTGGCCCGACAGATAATCCGGCGATCCAAGTCCATGGCTATTATCAACGGCGAGTTGCATCATTGCAGTGTGTCAGGAGCATTTCAACACTGTGTGTCTCCTGAAGAAGGCCGTGAAATTTTGCGTGAGATCCATGAAGGAGATTGTGGTCACCACGCCGGTTCAAAGTCTCTGGTGGCTAAAGCGTTTCGCCATGGCTTCTATTGGTTAACTGCTCATGCTGATGCGGAGGATCTGGTCAGACGATGTGATGGTTGCCAAAGGTTTTCAAGACGTGCTCATGTACCGGCTCAAGAATTGAGAATGATTCCAATTACTTGGCTGTTTGCGACATGGGGGCTGGATATGGTTGGGCCTTTCAAAAGGTCCAAAGATAAGAAGACCCACCTCCTGGTGGCGGTTGACAAGTTTACAAAGTGGGTGGAGGCAGAACCTGTTAGCAAGTGTGATGCAGCCACGACGGTTCAGTTCATCAAAAAAGTGATTTTCCGGTTTGGCTTTCCGCACAGTATCATCACAGATAATGGTACCAATTTGTCCAAAGGTGCCATGAAGGAGTTCTGCGAACAGGAGCACATCCGGCTCGACGTTTCATCAGTGGCACACCCACAGTCCAATGGTCAAGTAGTAAGGTCTAATCAAGAGATCTTGAGAGGCATCAAACCCCGGCTCATGGTTCCTTTGCAGAGAACGCCGGGTTGTTGGGTAGAAGAATTACCATCTGTGTTATGGAGCATCAATACAACACCCAACAGATCAACAGGATACACACCGTTCTTCATGGTTTATGGAGCGGAGGCGGTTCTCCCCAGTGATATCCGTCATGATTCACCTCGTGTGACGGCTTATATTGAAGCGGACAACGAGACAACACGACAATATGCTTTGGACCGGTTGGATGAAGAGCGTGACATAGCAGCCGCCCGATCGGCGATTTACCAACAGGATCTTCGTCGTTGTCGCAGTCGCCGAGTCAGAACTAGAACCTTTCATGAAGGAGATTTGGTGCTTCGGCTCATCCAAGATCAGTCTGATATGCATAAGCTATCCCCACCTTGGGAGGGGCCTTTCGTGATCAGCAAGAATCTGCACAACGGGTCATACTATCTGATCGATATTCGAGAGCATAAGGACTCACGTACATCAGAGGAGGAGACCAACAGGCCGTGGAACATAGCTCATCTTCAGCCTTACTATACCTGAGCCATTGGCTATACTTATGTACATATTACGATGATGTATATATTATGATTAAATATAATAAATCGGAACCTCAGCTAAAGCGGGGTATCTGTTCTTTTACATCATGTGTGGTTACACGGAGTTGCTCTAAAGCGGCCTCCGGTTTACCCCTTGAGTTCGCTTTTTAAAAGCATCATGTTATATCACTTGGGGGTTTGGTCGTGTCCGAACCAATACAATACCTCTTGATAGGCGAAAGCCACCAGATCACTTGGGGACTTGGTCACGTCTGAACCAATCATGCCTCTTGATCGGCCTCAGGCCACAGAATCACTTGGGGGCTTGGTCGAACCCGAACCATTGCCATGCCACTTGATCGGCATAAATGCCACGGTTTCATTTGGGGACCTGGCTGACTAGAACCATAGTTACACCTAACGGGAGCTTGGTCGTGTTCGGCCATGGTAACGCCATCTGATCAGCTCAAATAAACCTTTTTTTGCAACCGGTTTTGTCATTGCATTTGCTTCACACTTTTCTTTGAAAGGTTTTTCTTGCTTTTTATTGCGTTTTTTAAACCGACAAAGTTTTCAACCGGTTCACACTGTCAATTGACGGAACACGGTTCATTTCAATCCGGAGACTATTTGCCCGGTTTGATCTTTTTTGTTAACATCCTCTTATGGAGTAACACAGTGTTTATTATAACCCGGCACGGTTTACATAGTAAACCGGCGTCATATATATATGGGAGCTGCTATCTCCTCCAACAGTGTGGGTTTATAAAACTCCGCTTCAAGATTGGCCAAGCCAACTTCACGCTCAACGATGGCAGGAATTATGTATCTCAAAAATTTGGTCATATACTTAAAAAATTTCGGATGTTTTGCTTTCATGTATGCAGACATCATATTCCGCCTGACGATACAACCGCGGTGGCACTTGAGGATTTTTTATTGCAGAAAGTACTTTGGAAAGTTCATTACCCAAAGGAAGAGCAAGTGGCAGCAATTATGCACGAAGGCATATCAACATCAAAAGTATCAGCTAGACTATTACAAGGCAACACGGTGCCCACAATAAGATCATTGTTTTTTCGCAAAGGAGAAGCAGTTTTAAACCGGCTTCCGGTTCAAGCTTGGTCACCAACCTGGCCTGATGGTTGTGGGTCATCCTGCACCGCTTCAGCTTCAGTTGCTCTACCCAGCGGCTGGAAACCAACAGTTGTCCAGTCGATTCCCATTAATGCTTGAAAAACAGCTTCATCATGGATCAGCAACGACGGGTCAATATCGGGAGCGTAAGTATGCTTATGGATTGGAGGGATAAGATTTTCCGCTTCATGAATTGGTGCAGCTATTCGCTTGTTTTGATTGTCATATTGGGCTTGATAATGAGACAAGTCTGCTTCTTCAGCCAATTGACAAGCTAGCGGACGCACCTACCGGTTTATTGCTCGCAGATCCGCTTCACCAAACTCTGACCCATCTTCCTTCAAGCTGGGATAGCCCTAAGCCGCTTCAATAGGATCAAAATCCGGCACCCAAGCTTTTGCCCGGATTAAGGCATTGATTGCACCGGTTCGAGCAGCAGATTTCTTCAGCTCTTAAACCCGGGCAGGAAGCACCGACAGTTTCATCAGAGTGTCCTGAATCAAGGTGGGCGCCGGCTTGTTGTGGGATGCGGTACAGATGATCCGCTATGCACCAGTGTATAGTTGTTCGACCAACGTATAGGCAGCTTTCAATTTCCTCCGCACATCTGACCCCAAGTGACCAATGCGTGTCCCTGAAATATCATAAAGGGTTAACAAACCGGCAGCTCTGTAAGAAGGCAGAGTCAATTCAGAAGTCAAACTGGCTTACCAAAGATAGAAGTGGTCATGGCATGCATGTGCCGCTTTATGCTGGTCAGTTCATCCGCCACCGGTTTTAGTGCAGCCTCGGCATCCTCTGCTCGTTTGATTAAAGCGGACTTTTCAGTGACCCAATCCGCCCGCTTCTTCTTGAGGCTCTCCTTAAGCTGTTCCATGGCGCTTAAAGCGCTGGCTAATTCCTCTTTTGCTTTGGAGGTTTCAGCTTGTTGGGATTTCAGATTATCTTGGAGATCGGCGACTTGGCTTCCTTTTGTCTTCAGCTCAGCCTGCATGCAGACAGTTATATGATTCAGCAAAACGGTACATGGATTGAAGTACCAACCACATAACAAGTTATGCACTTGGCACTTGGGGGCTAATGCATATTCGATTTTCATCTTTCAATGGCTTACAAAGTCCCAAGATCAATACAAGTATTCAACTTGGCACTTGGGGGCTAATGACTATTTGCTCGTATATATTCTGATGCGGCAATCTCAGTTACTTAAAGTACTGGTTTAACTACGCTAAGTTGAACCGTCCCTTGGGGGCTACATCAGCGAATTTCAAAGCATTAAGATTTATATTAGTAAGTCCCGGTTGGAAAGAAGATTACAAACCGGCCCTTGAGGGCTAGGAGAGTCAGCAAGAATTGAAGCATACAAGCAGGAAAGAGCATATGGAAGTTATCTCATATTTATCTTTCATCATATTAACCAGACCGGCTTCATAGTCACGACTGGTATACAACCAGTTTAGGTAGCCGGAATGGATATCTTGGGCGTTCAGAGCAGCGTAAGTCGCCAGATCAGCATTCCACTTGCCTTTTCCAAAGGCATCAAATTCTTCCTTGGCAGAATGTTTGGACAAAGCGACATGATTGCTTGGCTCAGTATGGCCAGTGCCAGTAATGACAACCTCATCATCCTTGGTATCGCCGGTTTGCACTGGGGCCGCTGGCTTGTCAGTAGGCTTTGTTGGACCGGTGGATTTCTCAATCTGGATGGAGCTTGTGGGCTGATTGGCAGGATTTGAGGTATCAATAGGTATCTCTTCAGCAATAAGATCGTCGTCTTGCTGCGATGGATCATTGGGTATATCCTCAGGAATAGCCGCTTCAAGATCTGGCGTCTTGCCCGGTTCAAGGACGGCATCTTCTTCGGCCGCTTTGTCCAGGCGAGCCTTCTTGCTTGGCCTAGGTTTGGCCCTGAAAGGAATAACAAAATCAAATACAACATATGTTCCAAGGCGATGTGCAGCAAATATTATGATAAGTATAGCTTACCCAAGCACCGTTTTGAGCGGTGGCAGCTGAGTAGCCGATGACTCGCCAGAGGATGAGTGGGAAGTAACCTGGTAATCGGAGTCAGATGGATTAAGAGGCTAACGAAAGCAGCCCACTTTAGGACAAGCACTAACAAGCAAATTAGAGACCTCTGAGCGGCGTTTCCGAACCGGACTATTCGGTAAACCGGCGGAGGTAACTACCTGGCCGCTGTGCCGAGTGGTGCAACGAGCTTCGTGCTGTTGGGTTTTCATAAGAAATTTGGGATCCAAATAAGCAAGAGGATGAGAAAATTTAACTTTCCGGTTTGCCTGACGGATTTTTAGTGAAGGCAAAGGTTCTGAATCGGAAGAGAGAACAATTACCTCTGCAGCATCAGCGTGGCTAGCTTCGGCATCATCCTAACAAATATCATCATCAATAAAATGCATGAAAAATAAGCCAAGTGAGTCAAGACCTACCTCAAGGTCCGGATTATCCACATCATCATCAGGGGCCGGATTAGAGGATGCAGTGGTTCTTTTCCTATGAGCAGTCTTCTTCACAGCATTAGTCTTTTGCCGGGTTGCTCTTTCCGGTTTGTCTGGTTTTTCTGGTTTCTCTTGCGGTAGTTTCTTGCTCCAAAATGGATCATTACCCCGGTTACACTGTCACACCCTAGCTAGTTCAAGCATTAGAGTGTGCATCATGTTTAAATTTCTCTTAAATTTGAAATGGGGAAAGCAGAAACCCCAACACCCCCCTGGAAACAACTAGGGTTTACTAAAATTATTTTCAATGAACCTGAAATGCCCTTCTAAAAAGTTCACCCTCTTTTTCTTGGGTTAGAACCTCTGGCAAAATTGGTGCACAATTTTCTAGGTCAACAGAAGGTCATTGATTTAAATCATAAGTATTTGAATTTGGGCATTTAAATGCTATAAAATAATTTAAATGCTCAAATAATTTTGGGAATAAATGTTTCCTGTTGGAAATATTCTAAACAGAGCTCACATTTATTTTCAGGATTTTTGGAAACATTTTAGTATTTTTAATAAAGCCCAACAGTTACAGTTTAATAGAAGACAGAAACAAATTAAAAAAAAGGAGAGGGAGAAGCCCACCTGGGCCTTACCTGGCGCCGCCCACCAGGCCCACCTGCCGGCCCAGCCCAGCTACCGCTCCAGCGAGCTGCTTGGCCGTCGTCCGCATGCTGCACCACCGTGTCCACTCGCTCCGCCGTCGTCGACTACCTCGAGCAGACCGAGCCCCGAGCGCTCACACGCTCTGCAACACCTCCACCGACCCCGCCTTCGTCAGCCACCGCCGGAGATCCCTTTCGAGGTCGCCGCCGCATCAGCTCGTCCCCGACCGCGCCGTCTGTCTCTGTGTGACCACTGTGAGCCCAGCTACCTCCCCGTCCTCTCCGTTCTCCCCCTCGTGCACCACAGTGAGCACACGGAGCTCACCCGCACGCACCGCCGCGGAGCTCGTCGCCGACGTGTCTCCGGCCAAACACCGGCCATGCCACCTAGTCTAACAACTTCACCGCATCCCTAGGGGCACAACGCACCTCACCACGCGCCTCGCCGTGCCCCGTAGCCTCGGTCTCACTTTCACCCGACTCCGGCGACCGCAAAGCTCGTCGCCGGCGGTGTTTCCGGCCACCCCGAGCCCAAGCACCACCACCAAACGCTGCGGCTCGTTCCCAGCTACCCGTAGATGATCTCCGCTGTCGTTTTGGTCGCCTGAGGGTATTTTCCGAAGCCCTCCACCGTCTCGGCCTCGCCGGTGACTCAACGCCGGCGGGATTAGCCCTGTTGACCGGTGGGTTTGACCACTGACGTGGACTGGGTGGGCCTAGTTTGACTCCCCTGAGTCATTAACCTACGGACATGCGGGACCCACCAGTCAGGTTTGACCTGGACATCCCCGTTGACCCTGACGTCACCCTGACGCATTGCTGATGCAGCAATTGATTTACTGGAATTAGTTTTATACAGGAAATTCCAGAAAATAGTTCAAACTTCAAAAATTCATAGAAATTCAACCGTAACTCCAAATGAAATAATTTATATATGAAAAATTATCAGGAAAAATCAATCTATCCATCTGTAATGGTTTCATGCATGACAAAACAAGTTTACCTTGCTGTTTAAGTAGAATAAGGAAATGCACTATTAAAGCCATGTTTAATAAGCTAATAATTGTATCTTTGATTCAAATAAGCACATTCATTTCTGTTATAGCTTGCATTAGGTCAAGACACATTCATATTGCCATGTCATAGCATGCATCATATTGTTGCATATCGTCATGTGTTGATTGTGTTCCGATGTGTTCTTCGTGGTAGGTTCTGCCTCCGAGGATATTCACGAGTATCCAACTGAAGGGCAGTATCCCACTACCACTCCATCAGGCAAGCAACCCATTGATCATTCCGATACAAACCCATGTTCTCGCTTCTACTCTTGTTTACTGCATTAAGACAACACGATTCAAATTGCTGTGTGCTACGATAGTTGAACCCTTATCCTCTGCATGACCTGTCATTGCCACAGTAACTAGATGAAACCCACTAGCATGTGTAGGAGTTGATTGAGCAATGTATGTGATTCCTACCTTGCTATGCTTGCTATGCTTAGAGTTATGTTAGGTCTGGTTCATCTGGGTGATGGGCTAGAGTGAAATGCTTATGTCGGTAATATGAGGGATGTGTTGAACTTGTTTTGGTAAAGGTATCGATGAGAGGCCATGTAGGAGTACATGGTGGGTTGTTTCATTGAGGCCGTCCCCAAGAACTGAGATCTGTATGCGTGATTTAAGATTCGGCTACTACCACACATTGGGCCCTGAAATATGACCCCGCTCGACTTACTGACTCCTCTCGCCTCTGTCTAGGAGTTGCAACTAGTTTCTGGTGTTTGTAGGACATGTGTTGGCGGCCGTGCGTAGCGCTGACCCTAAGGGTGGGCTATGATGCGGTAGATACACTGTGGCCGGGTATGCCGGGCGCCCGTTTGGCGTCTCGGGACCCTGTACACATCGTTTGGGGACGTTGAGGACACCCCGGCCAGATTTCCTTGCGGATGGAACCTGAATAGGCGATAAACCTGGACTAGAGACTTGTGAGGTTAGTTAGGTCGTGGTCTACACCCACATCGGTTTTCGCTTGAAGTCTGCCGAGCACATGTTGTGTGCGGACGCTAAGTGGTGGAAACATGTGTGACGAAGTACACCCCTGCAGGGTATAAAACTATTCGAATAGCCGCGTCCTTGGTAAAGGACTGCTTGGTTGCCTATACAGTTCATAGACAAGTTAATGGATACTACTAAAAGACTCAAGATAAGTGTGAGTACCGAGGATGGCCCTCTCGTAGGATGACGAGGGAGGATCCCCGATGGAATATTGTGTTGGTGAGTAGTGGACTCGTGTGCGAAAAAACTATTTTACCAGAGAAGTTCTGTAGGATAGTTTAGCCAAGAGTCAAAGCTGGCTTGCTGCATTAACCCCACCACCTTCTTGAGAATAAGCATGTATAGTAGGTTCTGTTGTAAGACTTGCTGAGTACTTTGTACTCATGTTTGCTTAATTACTGTTTTCAGACGACAACACCGCCCCCTCCGATGGGTTCTATGTAGACCTTGACGTCGACGAGCGACTAGCCACCCAGGTGGTGATCCTGGCCATGGAGGGCCCTATGTAGATAGTCAGGCTTCGAGAAGCCTTCTTTCTTTCTAGAGTCTGTACTCAGACTAGTTGCTTCCGCATGTGCTTGTATGATTGTATGACTTGAGTGTCGGGTCATGTGACCCCCATCTGTATGAACATGTTATGTATGGCTCTCTAGAGGCTTTAAATAAAGTACTTGAGTTGTAGAGTTTTGTTGTGATGCCATGTTGTATGGACTCATATCGGGCATATTGTGTGTATGATTGAAATTCTTGGTATGAGTGGGATCCGACAATCTAGTTGTTTATCCTTGGCAGCCTTTCTTATGGGGAAATGTAGTCTAGTGTTCCTCGAGCCATAGTAGTCCTCTACAGCCCGGTTCACCGGAGTCCTGCTAGCCTAGCACTACTGTTCAGGACACTTGACTGGCCGGCATGTGATTCACTTCGTTCCTATGTCTGTCCCTTCGGGGAAATGTCACGCGGTGACTTCCGGAGTCCTGCCTAGCCTGCTACAGCCCGGGTTCCCCGGAGTCCTGTTAGCCCAGTGCTACAGCCCGGAATCACTCGCTGATGACCGACATGCTCGATGTGATTCATGTATGCCTGTCTCCATAGGTCTGTGCCGCTTTGGGTTCACGACTAGCCATGTTGGCCCGGGTTCTCTGTCATATGGATGTCACATCCCTAGCCTTGCCATGCACTTGGACTAGCTTGGTTGCTGCATCATGTCTAAATTTCTTCTAAACTTGAAATGGGGATTGTTCAAACCCTAGCACCAGATCAAATCAAATAGGTTCAACTTAAAATAATCTTCAATGAACCCAAAATGCCTTTGGAAATGTCCATGATTTTTGATAAAGGTGAAAACCTCTGCCAAAAATGATGAGCATATTTCTTGGCCATTTATGGATTTTTGAATAAACTCATATTGTATTTGAATTGGGGCATTTAAATTCTATAAATATTTTAAATGCTCTAATACTTCTGAAAACAATTGGGGGCTTTTGGAAATAATTCAAATAGTGCCCACAATTTTTGTCAGGATTTTACAAAATGAGTTAGTATTTTTACTAATTCAAAACAGATCAAAAAAATAGAAAACAGAATAAATTAGAGAGAGAAGAGAGTGCTAACCTGGCAAAGCCCCCGAGCCCAGCTCCTGTGCAGCCCACCAAGGCCACCTGGCTGGCCCAGCTGGCCAGCCCAGCCCACTGGTTTTCCCCCCTGTCGTCTTCCTCGCGACAGAAGGACGCCGGGCGCGTGCCCCGTGCGCGCGGCCACGCGCTCCGGCCAGCTCCTGCTTGCCGCACCCCCCTCGACGCCTGGACGCCTCTGGGAGACGCCACGCAGCCCCCTGGTCCCTCTCGCTCACTCCCTCGAGCTCATCCCCCTCCTCTGCTCTCTCCCTACGACGCCACCGAACACGCCCATCGCCGCCGTTGGCCGTAGCCGCGACCACCGTACCTCCCTAGCCCATCCAACGTGCTCGAGAGCCCCGCCTCGTCCCCCTCTTCCTCCTCACCAAGATGGAAGGCGCCGGAAGCCCTGGATGCCG
Source organism: Triticum monococcum (assembly GCA_034509565.1). Taxonomy (NCBI): domain Eukaryota; kingdom Viridiplantae; phylum Streptophyta; class Magnoliopsida; order Poales; family Poaceae; genus Triticum; species Triticum monococcum. Next base: position 415,818,138 of record CM067844.1, read on the forward strand.
CCAGCTCCGCCGTTCCCCTCCTCGGCCACCGAGGATCGTCTTCGTCGATTCGCCGTCAACCGTCCGTCCCCGAGCTCGTCGACGACCCCATCCGATGCGCTGTGAGCCCCCGGTTCTTCCCCCTCCTTTCCCGTGGTCGTTCCCGCACCCTAGCACCTAGGCCGTGCTAGCCGAGCTCCGGTCGCCGCCCGTCTTGTCGCCGCCGTGGCCTGAGCTCGAACGGGTCGCGCCCGTACACCGCACCGAGCTCCTGGTGACCCCAGGAGGCTGCCCAGCGCTTCACTTTGCTCACCCGCACTCCACAACGCCATTCCGCCGAGGTCCGAACTCCGGCCACCGCCGCGAGCTCCATTCCGGCGAGCTCCGACCACCTCAGCCCCAGCCGCTGCCATGAGTGGATGCGGGAGAGCTCCAGCTCCCCGCGGGTGCCCTCCGCCGATCGTTTGGGCACCGGGAGAGCGAACCCGACGCCTCCGCTGTCTCTGGCTCCACCGGCGACGAGCCGTGGGTCAACTCCGGCGAGTTGGCCCGGGTTTGACCCCTGGTTGACTCTCCCCTGGGTCATTGACAAGTGGGGCCAGCCCCTGCTAATTACCAAGGGTTAGGATTAGTTTAGTGTTAACAAACTCTGTTAATTAGACTATACACTGACACGTGGGACCCACTGTCAGGTTTGACCTGGATCGACTAGTTGACATGCTGACGTGGTGCTGATGTCACCCTGATGTCATAAACCTTTTTCTGGAATTAAAATAAATCAGCAATGATTTATAAATTTCAGAAAATACCCCAAACTTCAAAAATTCATAGTAATTCAACCGTAACTCCAAATCAAACAAATTATATATGAAAAATTATCAGAAAAATTCAAGGAATCCATCTGTACCATTTTCATGCATGTTTGAGCAAGTTAACCTCACTGTTTAGTCCAAAACATGATAATGCACTATTTGAATTCATAGATTGAATTTGAATTTGAACCCTGAGTTCAAATCAACCCAAACCTTCCTGCCACTAGTTGCATTAGCTCAAACCACAGCATATTGACATGTCATGATCATGCATCATACTGTGCATTGCATTGATTGTATTTCCTTCTCTGTTGCCCGTATTTATCCCCTCTCGATAGTCGTTGTACCGACGATGTGATCGTTGACACTGATGAAGACCCAATGATATCTTCAGAAGTGCCAGGCAAGCAAACCCCCTTGTTCATTCCGATACAAGCCCACTCTCTCGCTCCTGCTCTCTTTTACTGCATTAGGACAACAACGATTCATCTGTTACTTGTTGCGGTAGTTGAACCCCTTATCCTCTGCATGACCTGTCATTGCCACAGTAAATAGATGAAACCCACTAGCATGAGTAGGAATTGTTTGAGCCCTGATGTGCCTACTCATTCATGCTTGTTTGTCATGCCTGCTACTGCTTAGAGTTGAGTCAGGTCCGATTCATCGGGGATGGATTGGAGGTGTGTAAACATGTCCTACTGTTGAGAGCTAAGTGTGTGAACGCGATTTGGTAAAGGTAGCGGTGAGAGGCCATGTAGGAGTACATGGTGGGTTGTCTCATTGCAGCCGTCCTCAGGAACTGAGTTCTGTGTCTGTGATCCATGAACAGTTACTACCGCGCATTGGGCCCGAAACCAATGGACCCTCTCGGCTTCTTAATCACCCTAGTACTCTGTCCAGGAGTTGCATCTAGTTTCTGGTGTTTGTAGGATATGTGTTGGCGGCCGTGCGTAGCGCTGACCCTAGGGGTGGGCTATGTTGTGGTAGATACACTGTGGCACGGTGTACCGGGCGCCCGTTTGGTGTCTCGGGAACCCTGCACACATCGTTTGGGGCTATGAGCGAAACTCCGGCCGGATCTCCTCGCGGATGGAACCCGAATAGGCGATAAACCTGGACTAGAGACTTAAGTGTTTAGGTAGGCCGTGGCCGCACCCTCGCCCGGTTTCCGCTTGAAGGTTGCCGAGGTACATGACGTGTACAGGGCTATAAGTGGTGAGAGCGTGTGTGAAGAAGTACACCCCTGCAGGGTTATCATTATCTATTCGAATAGCCGGATTCCTCGGATATGGAAACTTGGACCCCTTGCATAGTTCATAGACAAGTGAAAGTGGATACTCTAAAACTCGCAAGATAAGTGTGAGTACTATGGACGGCCTTCTCGTAGGGAGACGAGAGCGGATCCATAGTGGTGTATTGATTGGTGAATATGTGGACTCGTGTGCGCCACCTCAAAAGAGTTGCTTGCAATTGTAGTTCAGGTTAGCCACTGAGTCAAAGCTGGCTTGCTGCAGTTAAATTCCACCACCCCCTTTGTTGATACCGATGCATATGTAGCTAGTTCTGATGTAAGTCTTGCTGAGTACCTTTGTACTCACGTTTGCTTAATTTATGTTTTGCAGAGAGACTTCAGTCCCGCTAGTAGTTCCCCTTGGACTTCGACGTTTAGCTTGATACCTCAGCTACGATCTTGTGCCCTCGACAGGATTTGGTAGATAGTCAGGCTTCTTAGCCTTTTTCATTTATAGATGTCTGTACTCAGACATGTTAAGCTTCCGCATGTGTTTGATTTGTATGCTATGATTGTTGGGTCATGAGACCCATGCTTGTAATATCTGGCTCTTCGGAGCCTAATGAATTAATACTTGAGTTGTAGAGTTATGTTGTGATGCCATGTTGTATTCACACATATCGAGCATATTGTGTGTATGATTGAAATGCTTGGTATGTGTGGGATCCGACTATCTAGTTGTTTATCCTTGGCAGCCTATCATATGGGGAAATGTAGTCTAGTGCTTCTGAGCGATAGTAGTCCGCTACAACCCGGATCACTGGAGTCCTGCTAGCCCAGCACTACTGTTCAGGACACTTGACTGGCCGGCATGTGATTCACTTCGTTCCTATGTCTGTCCCTTCGGGGAAATGTCACGCGGTGACATCCAGAGTCCTGTTAGCCCAGTGCTACAGCCCGTATTCACACGCTGTTGACCGACATGCTCGAGGTTGATTCATGTATGCCTGTCCCCATGGGGTAGTGCCGCTTTGGGTTCACGACTAGCCATGTCGGCCCGGGTTCTTTGTCATATGGATGCTAGCGACACTATCATATACGTGAGCCAAAAGGCGCAAACGGTCCCGGGCCAGGTAAGGTGGCACCCGTGGAAATACCGTGCGTGAGGCCACAAAGTGATATGATGTGTTACATGCTAGATCGGTGTGACCTAGGATCGGGGTCCTCACAGCGTTGGTATCAGAGCCTGACTGCCTGTAGGTTTACCAAGCCAAACTGGTCGAAGTTGAGTCTAGAAATGCTTTAGTTATGTAAGGGAATTGATTGTGGAAGGGAACGTAAGGCTCTTTTTACTCCTTATACCTCATGCCCATCTGATCTGAGTCAACCTCTTCTTTTCTACGGGGATTAAGAATTAGGCCTTTTCATCTATCTATCAGGATGACGTGTTACTGAACCGTAGTTGCCTAAGATTGTTGGATTTAAGCCTCAGTTCAGTTCCTACTACTTCCATATATTCATAACTGGCCTCAGAACCTTGATATTATGATTCTGAGTGGTTATGCCACCATTTTTGCAGGATGTCTCAAATCATTTTGAGCATTTACAGCCGTTATGCTGTCCGAGTCATCCCAGGTTTCTAAATAGTCTGATGCATTTGCAAACCTTTTCCCCTGTTCCTGATGTCCATTTGGGCCAGATTAATCACACTACTTGTCAGTTGGGGTATTCTTTTGCCTCGACATATATTTTGGGAATTATTATTATGACCCTAGGTGTCTTAGAGTGCCACCTAGTAATCTAACCATGTTTTGTGTCCCCAATGTGTGATTCTGGCCATTATTCTCAAAAGCATCCCGTGATGCCATGTAGTGGTAGGTATTCTATCCCTGGGTTTTGAACCCGAGATTCACCCTACTTCATGTTGTTAGTATTTGCTAGTTCCCTTAAGATATTAGTAACCTTTGCGATAATCCTCGAGGTCCATAGTATTTCCTTCTTCCAAATACTATGAACCACTTATGGCAGAAGTTCTTGAACCAAAGGATCACAACCAGAGTGCTCTTGATGAGTTCTCCATTCTATATTATGGCTCTGCCAGTTCTACCTTTCTGCATGGGTTATCTGGAAGAAATATGTTGAGCTTTGCTCGACATACTAATCTATGCCTCCACAACTCAGAAAGTTATATGTTCCTTGAGTTGTCCCTCTTTAGTTGTTTTCTGACCTTCGTCTATCAATTGATAGTCAGAAGTAGTCGTGCATTCATGTTTATCAGTGCCTTTTACTTCTGTGGCCCGTCAAGCCATTCTATTTGGAATGACTAGGAGAAACAAACTCCAGTACCTCATCCATTTCTGGGATCGGGTCAAAGTGGTTGTATTCCACAGATCAAAATGCCAATCCAGCTTTTGTTCTGTTCTACCTCGGAGTATTACCCACTTTATGTCAAGAGCGTCGTGAGAATTGCACCTTCTCCTATGAATTCTTGACGTAGTGATACTCTCTCCATCATTATTCATTTCTCGGTTTCAGTGTTGTTGCAACCGGAATGTCGACAAGTGAATCGTGGTGTGTGAAATCAATACTCCTAGCAACCCCGTTGCTTGGTAGTTAATGGACAATACCCTCATTCTTAGCGCGTTGGTTATTGAATTATCATTCTAAGACTGATCGTGCTACCTAGTCCATATTTCTGGTGCACACTTCGATCAATGGATTAGGATTGTGCCAATCCCTCACTCTTTGATCATATCATCTTGCCCTGAAAAGCAAGATTGTTCTCGAGCTTAATAACATACCGGTGGTTCGTGATTTTCCGAAGATCTTCTCGGAAGTGTTACCAGGTTGTCACCTGACCGCTATGTTGAGTTCGTGATCATGTTGATTTTCCTCCAAACCACCCAATCTCCAAGAATCTGTGTGGGATACCCCTGAACTAGTTGGTTAAGCCAAACAATAACTTGGAGAGTTGGAAGATGAAAGCTTAATCCACTTAGTTCATCACTATGGGATATCTTTGTGTTTGTGGGTGTGTTGAAGAAAGATGATATCTCCATCGATTGGTCCTCGTGATCAGTTGTTGGATCTATTGCCTTGTCAAAACTTAGACTTGAGTATGGGCTATCGTCAAGTCAAATCAGAACAACGATGTTCGTAATGTTGTCTTACTCGTGGTTGATCCCTTGAGCATACACCATTATATCTTTTGGTCTGACCAATGCTATCACCGTGTTCACATGATGGTGGAAGTCCAGTGATATGAAAATTTCGATGAGTTGTTGTTGAGCCCATCAGCAGCATTTTGTCTCCCCCATGATTCATGTTGAACGTTACACTAGTATTGGAAACTTTATAAGCATTATCTTCGTGTTTCGTTCATGAAGCATATGTTTGGATGAAAGAAGTGACTTCCTTTAATTCATGTGCACTCGATGTAAGTTGCCGCCATGAATTTGAGAAAGGTTTGTTTTGTTTCCCTTGGAGTCATCCCAAATCAGTCATGCATATGTGCGAAATATTCTATGGTTTGGTAGATTAATTACCTCCACTCCATATGTGTTCCTAGCACACCAAGCCACTGATTGGTTTGTTCAAGGAGAAGAAGTTTCTTCTTAGGAGCTAGACTTACGTAAGGACTTCGATATCCTCGTTGATGGTTCCCTCCTGAACTCGGTAGTGTTTCGTTGTAAGACTACCAGGTGGCCATGCTTGTCTAGGACAACGTGTTCACATGCTTGTAGCAGAGCCGGCTCATGTTTTGGAGCCTACTACCGTAGTTCATTCCCCCGAGAATCTCGCAACGTTGTCTCGTCGATTTGTGTTGCAAACCTTCATTTTCCTTTCTAGACTCGATGAGTCTGGAATATCCTGACACCAACCAGATCTGAATCTCAGGCAGATATGATGGTTGGAGCATTTTCCAAGAACCATAATATTGGTCTCCTGATAACCGGTAAAGTGGATGTCGTGGCCAGCACATCCAGCCGGAAGACCTATTATTGTAGTATCTCGGTTGAAGAAAGTTGGCCACCTTCCCATAAGGATTTCGTAGGATTTAATCCAGAAGTTGTTCCTTATGGATCTGTTGTATTCCGAAGTCCGACCACTACTTGGTGGCTATGCCGATGCTTAAAGCATGACCGTGGTAACCAGTACATCAAGGAGAACATTAGAAGCGGAGTGCTAAATGTCTCTCGGTCGATCATCCAGATTTTGTTTCCTTGGCTTCGCTAAGGTGAAATCTGAGAAAGTGTTATCTTCCTTTTCATCTGCATCTTCCACCATTATTCATCATGGTAGCATGTTGTGTTGCCAGGATCCTTGACACGGATATTGGCAGAACCTTGATGAGTATGGAAATGCTCAAGTTCTTGAGAGCACGCTTAGGCACTAGGTTCTGATGTTGTCGTTAACTGGGATGTGCCTCCGTTCTCTCAGTTGTTCGATAGCCATCCGATTGGTGGAATCACCTTGCCGGTGAACCTTCTCCCCAGTTACTAGAATCATTCCCAACATTTGCATTTTGTTCCCAGCTTGCACCTCAGCAGTTGTTGTTCATGGTCATCTTCAAAAGTGGACTTACCATAGGTCCCATCCATTTCCGATGATAAGCAAAAATCATCCATTGCGTTGTCTTCAACAAGGTAGTCCACATCATCCATCCTAGTCCGAGTATGTCATTCTTTCGAACTCCTTCCACTGATCATTTGTGATTGCCTTAGGCTGGTATAAAGAGTTTCTATGATCTCCGAATCAAAAGTAATTCTTTTTGCCACTTAAGGGAATAATTCTGTGAGTCACCTTCCTTAAGATGTCTTGTTATGGTATCATGGCAATTATCCCTCGCTACTTTGAAACCATGCATCATCCTACTCCAGCGTGGGTTTGTTGCGTACCAAATTGAACCTTGTCATCTGCTTCTTCTCGTTGATTCTGATATGTGCCTTGTGTCTCAACTCAAAAGGTGTTCTTACGTCTCATTCCGTGGAGTTGATCTTGTATCCACTCTTGGGAGGTTGTCTTGCTCTCTTGTCGCCATGCTGGATGAAGCTCTCGAAGCAAAGATGTCAAGATCGACATGATGCAATGAATCAACATCTTTGAGAAGGGCAATGGGATCGTGAAGGTTCTTTATTGGCATTCCCTCTGTCTTCTTACCTCACGTCTTGAATCTCGGGACGAGATTCTTGTTTAGTGGGGGCGAGTTGTCACATCCCTAGCCTTGCCATGCACTTGGACTAGCTTGGTTGCTGCATCATGTCTAAATTTCTTCTAAACTTGAAATGGGGATTGTTCAAACCCTAGCACCAGATCAAATCAAATAGGTTCAACTTAAAATAATCTTCAATGAACCCAAAATGCCTTTGGAAATGTCCATGATTTTTGATAAAGGTGAAAACCTCTGCCAAAAATGATGAGCATATTTCTTGGCCATTTATGGATTTTTGAATAAACTCATATTGTATTTGAATTGGGGCATTTAAATTCTATAAATATTTTAAATGCTCTAATACTTCTGAAAACAATTGGGGGCTTTTGGAAATAATTCAAATAGTGCCCACAATTTTTGTCAGGATTTTACAAAATGAGTTAGTATTTTTACTAATTCAAAACAGATCAAAAAAAAATAGAAAACAGAATAAATTAGAGAGAGAGAGAGTGCTCACCTGGCAAAGCCCCCCGGCCCAGCTCCTGTGCAGCCCACCAAGGCCACCTGGCTGGCCCAGCTGGCCAGCCCAGCCCACTGGTTTTCCCCACTGTCGTCTTCCTCGCGACAGAAGGACGCCGGGCGCGTGCCCCGTGCGCGCGGCCACGCGCTCCGGCCAGCTCCTGCTTGCCGCACCCCCCTCGACGCCTGGACGCCTCTGGGAGACGCCACGCAGCCCCCTGGTCCCTCTCGCTCACTCCCTCGAGCTCATCCCCCTCCTCTGCTCTCTCCCTACGACGCCACCGAACATGCCCATCGCCGCCGTTGGCCGTAGCCGCGACCACCGTACCTCCCTAGCCCATCCAACGTGCTCGAGAGCCCCGCCTCGTCCCCGTCTTCCTCCTCACCAAGACGGAAGGCGCTGGAAGCCCTGGATGCCGCCAGCTCCGCCGTTCCCCTCCTCGGCCACCGAGGATCGTCTTCGTCGATTCGCCGTCAACCGTCCGTCCCCGAGCTCGTCGACGACCCCATCCGATGCGCTGTGAGCCCCCGGTTCTTCCCCCTCCTTTCCCGTGGTCATTCCCGCACCCTAGCACCTAGGCCGTGCTAGCCGAGCTCCGGTCGCCGCCCGTCTTGTCGCCGCCGTGGCCTGAGCTCGAACGGGTCGCGCCCGTACACCGCACCGAGCTCCTGGTGACCCCAGGAGGCTGCCCAGCGCTTCACTTTGCTCACCCGCACTCCACAACGCCATTCCGCCGAGGTCCGAACTCCGGCCACCGCCGCGAGCTCCATTCCGGCGAGCTCCGACCACCTCAGCCCCAGCCGCTGCCATGAGTGGATGCGGGAGAGCTCCAGCTCCTCGCGGGTGCCCTCCGCCGATCGTTTGGGCACCGGGAGAGCGAACCCGACGCCTCCGCTGTCTCTGGCTCCACCGGCGACGAGCCGTGGGTCAACTCCGGCGAGTTGGCCCGGGTTTGACCCCTGGTTGACTCTCCCCTGGGTCATTGACAAGTGGGGCCAGCCCCTGCTAATTACCAAGGGTTAGGATTAGTTTAGTGTTAACAAACTCTGTTAATTAGACTATACACTGACACGCGGGACCCACTGTCAGGTTTGACCTGGATCGACTAGTTGACATGCTGACGTGGTGCTGATGTCACCCTGACGTCATAAACCTTTTTCTGGAATTAAAATAAATCAGCAATGATTTATAAATTTCAGAAAATACCCCAAACTTCAAAAATTCATAGTAATTCAACCGTAACTCCAAATCAAACAAATTATATATGAAAAATTATCAGAAAAATTCAAGGAATCCATCTGTACCATTTTCATGCATGTTTGAGCAAGTTAACCTCACTGTTTAGTCCAAAACATGATAATGCACTATTTGAATTCATAGATTGAATTTGAATTTGAACCCTGAGTTCAAATCAACCCAAACCTTCCTGCCACTAGTTGCATTAGCTCAAACCACAGCATATTGACATGGCATGATCATGCATCATACTGTGCATTGCATTGATTGTATTTCTTTCTCTGTTGCCGGTATTTGTCCCCTCTCGATAGACGTTGTACCGACGATGTGATCGTTGACACTGATGAAGACCCAATGATATCTTCAGAAGTGCCAGGCAAGCAAACCCCCTTGTTCATTCCGATACAAGCCCACTCTCTCGCTCCTGCTCTCTTTTACTTCATTAGGACAACAACGATTCATCTGTTACTTGTTGCGGTAGTTGAACCCCTTATCCTCTGCATGACCTGTCATTGCCACAGTAAATAGATGAAACCCACTAGCATGAGTAGGAATTGTTTGAGCCCTGATGTGCCTACTCATTCATGCTTGTTTGTCATGCCTGCTACTGCTTAGAGTTGAGTCAGGTCCGATTCATCGGGGATGGATCGGAGGTGTGTAAACATGTCCTACTGTTGAGAGCTAAGTGTGTGAACGCGATTTGGTAAAGGTAGCGGTGAGAGGCCATGTAGGAGTACATGGTGGGTTGTCTCATTGCAGCCGTCCTCAGGAACTGAGTTCTGTGTCTGTGATCCATGAACAGTTACTACCGCGCATTGGGCCCGAAACCAATGGACCCTCTCGGCTTCTTAATCACCCTAGTACTCTGTCCAGGAGTTGCATCTAGTTTCTGGTGTTTGTAGGATATGTGTTGGCGGCCGTGCGTAGCGCTGACCCTAGGGGTGGGCTATGTTGCGGTAGATACACTGTGGCACGGTGTACCGGGCGCCCGTTTGGTGTCTCGGGAACCCTGCACACATCGTTTGGGGCTGTGAGCGAAACTCCGGCCGGATCTCCTCGCGGATGGAACCCGAATAGGCGATAAACCTGGACTAGAGACTTAAGTGTTTAGGTAGGCCGTGGCCGACACCCTCGCCCGGTTTCCGCTTGAAGGTTGCCGAGGTACATGACGTGTACAGGGCTATAAGTGGTGAGAGCGTGTGTGAAGAAGTACACCCCTGCAGGGTTATCATTATCTATTCGAATAGCCGGATTCCTCGGATATGGAAACTTGGACCCCTTGCATAGTTCATAGACAAGTGAAAGTGGATACTCTAAAACTCGCAAGATAAGTGTGAGTACTATGGACGGCCTTCTCGTAGGGAGACGAGAGCGGATCCATAGTGGTGTATTGATTGGTGAATATGTGGACTCGTGTGCGCCACCTCAAAAGAGTTGCTTGCAATCGTAGTTCAGGTTAGCCACTGAGTCAAAGCTGGCTTGCTGCAGTTAAATTCCACCACCCCCTTTGTTGATACCGATGCATATGTAGCTAGTTCTGATGTAAGTCTTGCTGAGTACCTTTGTACTCACGTTTGCTTAATTTATGTTTTGCAGAGAGACTTCAGTCCCGCTAGTAGTTCCCCTTGGACTTCGACGTTTAGCTTGATACCTCAGCTACGATCTTGTGCCCTCGACAGGATTTGGTAGATAGTCAGGCTTCTTAGCCTTTTTCATTTATAGATGTCTGTACTCAGACATGTTAAGCTTCCGCATGTGTTTGATTTGTATGCTATGATTGTTGGGTCATGAGACCCATGCTTGTAATATCTGGCTCTTCGGAGCCTAATGAATTAATACTTGAGTTGTAGAGTTATGTTGTGATGCCATGTTGTATTCACACATATTGAGCATATTGTGTGTATGATTGAAATGCTTGGTATGTGTGGGATCCGACTATCTAGTTGTTTATCCTTGGCAGCCTATCATATGGGGAAATGTAGTCTAGTGCTTCTGAGCGATAGTAGTCCGCTACAGCCCAGATCACCGGAGTCCTGCTAGCCCAGCACTACTGTTCAGGACACTTGACTGGCCGGCATGTGATTCACTTCGTTCCTATGTCTGTCCCTTCGGGGAAATGTCACGCGGTGACATCCGGAGTCCTGTTAGCCCAGTGCTACAGCCCGTATTCACACGCTGTTGACCGACATGCTCGAGGTTGATTCATGTATGCCTGTCCCCATGGGGTAGTGCCGCTTTGGGTTCACGACTAGCCATGTCGGCCCGGGTTCTTTGTCATATGGATGCTAGCGACACTATCATATACGTGAGCCAAAAGGCGCAAACGGTCCCGGGCCAGGTAAGGTGGCACCCGTGGAAATACCGTGCGTGAGGCCACAAAGTGATATGATGTGTTACATGCTAGATCGGTGTGACCTAGGATCGGGGTCCTGACAATGGATGCTAGCGACACTATCATATACATGAGCCAAAAGGCGCAAATGGTCCCGGGCCATGGTAAGGCGACACCCGTGGGATACCGTGTGTGAGGCCGCAAAGTGATATGATGTGTTACCGGCTAGATCGATGTGATAAGGAATCGGGGTCCTGACAGCGTTGGCATCAGAGTCGGACTGTCCTGTAGGTTCGTTGAGCCAAACTGGTCGATGTCGAGTCTAGAAATGCTTTAGTTATATGTAGGGGAATTTATTGTGGGAGGGAACGTAAGGCTCTTTTACTCCTTTACCCTATGCCTCTTATCTGAGTCATTCTCTTCTCATTCAACGTGGGTTAAGGACTAGGCTCTCTTCTTCTATCAGGTTCACGCGTTACTAATTCATAGTAGCTTATAGGATTGTTGTTACAAGCCCCAGTTCAGTTTCTACTATTTTTAGTATGTTGCTATTTGAATCAGAACCTTGATATGATGTTGTTGAGCGGTATTGTGAACTATTGTGGATGTCTCAAATCTTTTTCTGAGCATTTATAGCCGTTATGCTGTCCAATTTTCCCTAGAAATTCTGATGTCTTTGCATTATGGTTGTGCTTTCAGATGGCAACCCGTGCTCAAAACCAAGTGGTTCGCCTGACCAGGTGCCTCGACGTGCCCGGCCATACTGCTATGTTAGTCCGGGTCATGATCGAGATGGGTTACCGTTGGTATCCCGAATACACTGTCGAAGAGGAGTTCCGCGACTTTAATCAAAGCCAGTATTTCTGCACCGTCAGGATATTTCCTTCTTATCCTGGATCTACCGAGCCCCTTCACTGTTCCTATGGACTCGGGGTTACCGTTGAGATGGCTGTGCAGGATGCTGCCTATTCCATGATGACCATCATGCGAGTCCGGACTGGCCTGCTTCGGAACACTGATTTCCGTTACATGCCAGCTTCTCTTCCAGGAGCGCAAGGGTATCTTCAGGCTATCTATGCTGACTCCACTCAGGAGGATTCATTAACTCGTACCACCGTTGAGATGCTCGAAGATAAGGACCGAGAGAATCGGGCCTTGAGGCTAGAGCTTTTTAATACCCGTGCTGATCATTGGGCCACATTGACTCGGTTTGCACCTGTGGTGCAAGCTGGATGTATGGATACAAGGGATCTATATCCTGTGAGGTCTGCTTTGCCAGACATGGTGGATTGGCGTGATGTGGGAGGCATCACCCCACCCCGTGGTCCCCGTAGGCCACCGTTTGTTGGTCCAAGACCTCATCCTAGCCCCTTTGGTCCACAGGCTCCTCAGGACCGTCTGTTCCCGAATGGTCACGTTGAACTTCCAGGCTATGGAGGTGACTTCTATGAGGACTACTACGAAGCTGTCTGAGTTAGTAGTAGTACCACTAGTATTGTAGTAGTTGTATCTCCACTGTCCTGCGTGACTTGTGGAATATGACTTTGCGTGTAATCGATTCCGGAGGTGTAGACAATAATGTATAGGAGCTTGGAATGCCTCCGATGAGATGTAACGTCTTTCATCATAGTTGTACTTTAGCCTGGGCTTGTACTAAACTATGTATGATGTGTATGACCGTTGGTATATATATGGCAATTTTATATTACCATGACATACGGATGAACATCTCTGCATTCTGTGTTATCCATTACATTCTGCACTTCCCTGCTAAGTTTGAGCCATCCTTGTCTAAACCGTTGTCTTGTTTTCTCCTAGGATGGTCAACACCCGCAGCAACCCTGCTGCCCCGGAGCAGGGGGAAGCCAGTGCTGCTAGAGGTGAAAATCTGCCTCACCCGACTTCTCTGGCCAAAGTAATGCTGGAGGCAGAAAGAAACAAGCATGAGACCAACCGCCTGCTGGAGCGGATTGAGCAGAACACTGCACGCCACCCGCGAAATGACTTGGTGTCAATCAATGACTTTATCAAGCTGTACCCACCAAAGTTTAACCATTCTGTCGAGCCCCTCGACGTGGATGACTGGCTTCGCAGCATCACCCACAAGCTACGTTCTGCCAACGTAGCCGAAGCCGACAAGGTTACTTATGCTGCCTACCACCTCGAAGGCCCTGCTAGCCTTTGGTGGGAAAACTTCGAAGCCATGCGCCCGGTCGGCCAAATCACTACTTGGGCTGAATTCAGTGAGGCTTTCCGTGAGCATCACATTTCGGAAGGTCTCATGGATCGCAAGAGGCAGGAGTTCTGCAACTTCACCCAAGGAAGACTGACTGTGGATGCTTACAGTCATGAATTTGGGAATCTGGCACGTTATGCCCCTAAAGAGGTATCTACTGAAGCAGGCAAGGTTCCGCAAGGGACTTAGCCCCGAGCTTGGCCGTGATCTTCGTCTGCACGAGTGCACCTCCTTTCAGAAGTTGGTCAATAAAGCCATCAGTGCTGAGACAGGCCAGACTGATTATGACGCTTCACGCAAGCACTCCCGTGATTTTGGCTCTTCATCCGGCTCTGGAGCTCAGAAGCGCCGGGTGTGGATCCCAAGCACGGCATTGCCACCCAGGTTCATTCCGAGGCCATCCTTTGAGGTGCCTCGTCCCAACCAGCAATTTGCACCGCCCAAGCCCTATGGTGGCCCCGCTGCTAATGCTACTCCACGCCCCAATGTGGTAACATGCTTCAAGTGTGGAGAGCCGGGTCACTATAGCCGAGAGTGTCCCCAGAACAACAACCCCAATCAAACTGGAAAGTCCGTTGGCCATGGTAAGCCCACGGGAAAAACATTCTACGCCAAGCCGGCCACCACTGCACGTGGCCATGTCAACTATGTTTCAGCCGAGGAGGCTCATGAGGATCCCAATGTCATCCTTGGTACGCTCCTTGTTAACTGCCATCCGGCATCTGTTCTTTTCGATACCGGAGCATCTCATTCATTCATATCCGAGAACTATGCTCGATTGCACAACACGACATTCTGTGACATGCCCTCTACCATGGAAATTCAAACCCCTGGCTCTAGATGGCAAACTTCTAGAGTAAGCCATGGGAACGAAATTCTTATGGATAGACTTGTCTTCCTTGCATCCTTAATAGCTCTCAAGTCCTCGGACATAAACATCATCTTAGGTATGGACTGAATGTCAGCTCATTATGCTAAGATTGACTGTGCCACTAGAACCGTTCAACTTACTCACCCATCGGGCAAGACAGTTAATGTCTTAACTCGAGTGGCCAAGCGTCAGCTTTACTCCCTAAATGCCAACCCTCTTCCAGACCTTGAGGACGTTCCGGTAGTCCGAGACTTTCCGGATGTCTTTCCAGAAGAACTGCCAGGTGTTCCACCTGACAGGGATGTTGAGTTTGTGATAGACCTTGTTCCAGGAACCGTTCCAATTTCTAGAAGACCCTATAAGATGGCACCCCTAGAACTAGCCGAGCTTAAGAACCAACTTGATGAGTCCTTGAAAAAGGGTTTCATCCGTCCTAGTTCCTCTCCTTGGGCTTGCCCCGTCCTCTTCGTTAAGAAGAAGGATGAGACAGATCGAATGGTTGTGGATTACCGACCTGTCAATTTGGTCACCATCAAGAACAAATACCCGCTTCCCAGGATCAACGATCTGTATGATCAGCTTGCTGGGTCCTCAGTCTTTTCCAAGATGGATTTGAGGTTGGGCTACCATCAAATCAAAATCAGAAACAGGGACATTCCCAAAACGGCCTTTGTTACTCGTTATGGCCAATACGAGTACACCGTTATGTCCTTCGGTTTAACCAATGCCCCGGCTACCTTCTCCCCGTTAATGAACTCGGTTTTCATGGAGTACTTGGATAAATTCGTCGTAGTATACCTCGATGACATACTCATCTACTCCAAGAATGAAGAGGAACATGTAGAACATTTAAGGCTGGTATTGATGAAACTTCGAGAGCATCGCCTTTATGCCAAATTCTCCAAGTGTGAATTTTGGTTGCCAGAAGTAACCTATCTAGGCCATGTAATCTCTGGTAAGGGTATTGCTGTCAATCCCGAGCGAGTTCAAGCCGTCCTTGATTGGACTCCACCTGAGACGGTTAAGCAAGTTCGGAGCTTCCTTGGCTTAGCGAGCTATTGCCGCCGCTTCATCGAGAATTTCTCCAAGGTTACTAAACCTCTAACTGAACTCCTCAAGAAAGATAAAAAGTTCGAGTGGACTCCACAGTGCGAGCTCAGTTTTCAGGAACTGAAAAGACGCCTGACATCTGCTCCCGTACTGGTACCACTAGATTTCTCCAAGGACTTTATTATCTATTGCAACGCCTCGCAACAAGGACTAGGTTGCATACTCATGCAAGATCGTCAGGTAATTGCCTATGCTTCACTGCAATTACACCCACATGAGGAAAATTATCCCACACATGATCTAGAGCTTGCAGCTGTAGTCCATGCACTTAAAACATGGCGACATTACCTTCTCGGTAATCATTGCGAGATCTTCACCGATCACCAAAGTTTGAAATATATCTTCACCCAACCAGATTTGAATCTCAGGCAAAGACGTTGGGTCGAGTTGATCTCGGATTACGACTTAGGAATAACTTACACCCCGGGCAAAGCCAATGTCATGGCTGATGCACTAAGTCGTAAGTCCTATTGTAACAACTTGATGTTACAACAAAGTCAACCGCTTCTCCATGAGGAATTTCGTAAGCTTAATCTTCACATTGTTCCTCGAGGATTCCTATCCACCCTGGTGGCGAAACCTACCCTTATGGATCAAATCATAGCTGCCCAGAAGCGTGATAAAGGCATATCCCGGATTAAGGAAAACATTGCTAGCGGAGTTGCTAAATGTTTTCCATGGATAAGCGGGGTGCTGTCTTCTTTGAGAACCGTTTGGTGGTTCCCAAGAAACAACATCTACGCCAGCTGATCCTTAAGGAAGCTCATGAATCCCCTCTCACCATTCATCCCAGTAGCACTAAAATGTATCAAGACCTACGCCAGAGGTTTTGGTGGACTAGGATGAAGAGAAATCGCTCAATACATTGCTAGCTGCGACGTCTGTCGTCGTGTTAAAGCAGAGCATCAACAGCCTGCTGGCACCCTTCAACCTTTGGCTATTCCTGAATGGAAATGGGATAAAATCAGTATGGATTTCATTACTGGGTTTCCCAGGACCAAGAGAGGGAATAATGCCATCTTCGTCGTGATCGACCGTCTTTCCAAAGTAGCCCATTTCCTACCTGTTCGTGAGAGTATCACTGCTAGCCAGCTAGCCGATTTATACATCTCCCGAATAGTGTCCCTTCATGGTGTCCCATTGGAAATTAACTCAGACCGTGGGAGTCTCTTCACCTCTCGATTTTGGGAAAGTTTCCAAAATGCTATGGGAACTCAACTCTCCTTTAGCACCGCCTTCCATCCTCAATCAAGTGGTCAAGTAGAGCGAGTCAATCAAATTCTAGAAGATATGCTCCGAGCTTCTGTTATCTCATTCGGAATGAGTTGGGAGAAATGCCTCCCATTCGCGGAGTTTGCTTATAAAAATAGTTATCAAGCTAGCTTGAGCAAAGCTCCTTTCGAAGTACTCTATGGACGAAAATGTCGAACGCCTCTTAACTGGTCAGAAACCGGGGAAAGACAACTCTTTGGCCCGGATATGATTCAGGAAGCGGAAGAGCAGGTTCACGTTATTCGTGAGAAATTGAAAACAGCACAATCTCGTCAAAAGAGTCAATATGATCATAAACATAAGCCTATGACTTATGAAGTCGATGAGAAGGCTTACCTTCGGGTTACCCCGTTAAAAGGAACCCATCGTTTCGGTATCAAAGGCAAATTGGCTCCTCGTTACATTGGACCCTTTCGCATTCTTGCCAAACGAGGAGAAGTTGCCTACCAATTGGAACTACCTCCGCATCTTTCCAGAGTTCATGATGTCTTCCACGTTTCACAACTCAGGCGTTGCTTCGTGGATCCTATCCGTGGAGTGGACCATGAAACGCTTGATCTACAAGATAACCTCTTTTATCAGGAATATCCCGTTCGTATCCTTGATCAAGCCGAGCGTACCACTCAACGTCATAATATCAAGTTTCTCAAGGTTCAATGGTCACACCATTCCGAGAAAGAAGCCACTTGGGAAAGGGAGGATCGTCTTCGACTCGAGTACCCCACCTTCTTTCCAGAGGATCCTAAATCTCGGGACGAGATTCTTTTGAGTGGGGGTGAGTTGTCACACCCTAGCTAGTTCAAGCATTAGAGTGTGCATCATGTTTAAATTTCTCTTAAATTTGAAATGGGGAAAGCAGAAACCCCAACACCCCCTAGAAACAACTAGGGTTTACTAAAATTATTTTCAATGAACCTGAAATGCCCTTCTAAAAAGTTCACCCTCTTTATCTTGGGTTAGAACCTCTGGCAAATTGGTGCACAATTTTCTAGGTCAACAGAAGGTCATTGATTTAAATCATAAGTATTTTAATTTGGGCATTTAAATGCTATAAAATAATTTAAATGCTCAAATAATTTTGGGAATAAATGTTTCCTGTTGGAAATATTCTAAACAGAGCTCACATTTATTTTCAGGATTTTTGGAAACATTTTAGTATTTTTAATAAAGCCCAACAATTACAGTTTAATAGAAAAAAGAAACAAATTAAAAAAGGAGAGGGAGAAGCCCACCTGGGCCTTACCTGGCACCGCCCACCAGGCCCACCTGCCGGCCCAGCCCAGCTACCGCTCCAGCGAGCTGCTTGGCTCGGCCAGGCAGGCAGGCAAGTGCTCGACGGCGGCACCAGCGCGCGACACGCAGCTGGCTGCCGCCCTGGTTCCTCCCCTCCCCTCCCTGCTGGCCTGGACAGGCTCCACATCGCCGCCTCGACCCCCTGGACATGCTCACTCGCCCCCTGCCTCACTCCCTCGCTCCCCTTCGCCATGGCCGACGCAGCCGTCGCCGTCCCGCCACCATAGTCGCGTCCACCACCGTCCCCGTGCTGCACCACCGTGTCCACTCGCTCCGCCGTCGTCGACTACCTCGAGCAGACCGAGCCCCGAGCACTCACACGCTCTGCAACACCTCCACCGACCCCGCCTTCGTCAGCCACCGCCGGAGATCCCTTTCGACGTCGCTGCCGCATCAGCTCGTCCCCGACCGCACCGTCTGTCTCTGCGTGACCGCTGTGAGCCCAGCTACCTCCCCGTCCTCTCCGTTCTCCCCCTCGTGCACCACAGCGAGCACATGGAGCTCACCCGCACGCACCGCCGCGGAGCTCATCGCCGACCTGTCTCCGGCCAAACACCGGCCACGCCACCTAGTCTAACAACTTCACCGCATCCCTAGGGGCACAACGCACCTCACCACGCGCCTCGCCGTGCCCCGTAGCCTCGGGCTCACTTTCACCCGACTCCGGCGACCGCAAAGCTCGTCGTCGGCGATGTTTCCAGCCACCCCGAGCCCAACCACCACCACCAAACGCTGCAGCTCGTTCCCCGCTACCCGTAGATGATCTCCGCCGTTGTTTTGGTCGCCTGAGGGCGTTTTCCGAAGCCCTCCGCCGTCTCGGCCTCGCCGGCGACTCAACTCCGGCGGGATTAGCCCTGTTGACCAGTGGGTTTGGCCACTGACGTGGACTGGGTGGGCCCAGTTTGACTCCCCTGAGTCAATGACAAGTGGGCCCCCTTTGCTAACCAAATCAGATTAGTTTTAATTAAAGTTAATTAGCTTAATTAACTACTGACACGCGGGACCCACCAGTCAGGTTTGACCTGGACGTCCCCGTTGACCCTGACGTCACCCTGACGCATTGCTGACGCAGTAATTGATTTACTGGAATTAGTTTTATACAGGAAATTCCTGAAAATAGTTCAAACTTCAAAAATTCATAGAAATTCAACCATAACTCCAAATGAAATAATTTATATATGAAAAATTATCAGAAAAAATCAATCTATCCATCTGTAATGGTTTCATGCATGACAAAACAAGTTTACCTTGCTGTTTAAGCAGAATAAGGAAATGCACTATTAAAGCCATGTTTAATAAGCCAATAATTGAATCTTTGATTCAAATAAGCACATTCCTTTCTGTTATAGCTTGCATTAGGTCAAGACACATTCATATTGCCATGTCATAGCATGCATCATATTGTTGCATATCGTCATGTGTTGATTGTGTTCCGATGTGTTCTTCGTGGTAGGTTCTGCCTCCGAGGATATTCACGAGTATCCAACTGAAGGGCAGTATCCCACTACCACTCCATCAGGCAAGCAACCCATTGATCATTTCGATACAAACCCATGTTCTCGCTTCTACTCCATCAGGTAAAGGTATCGATGAGAGGCCATGTAGGAGTACATGGTGGCCTGTTTCATTGAGGCCGTCCCCAAGAACTGAGATCTGTATGCGTGATTTAAGATTCAGCTACTACCACACATTGGGCCCTGAAATATGACCCCGCTCGACTTACTGACTCCTCTCGCCTCTGTCCAAGAGTTGCAACTAGTTTCTGGTGTTTGTAGGACATGTGTTGGCGGCCGTGCGTAGCGCTGACCCTAGGGGTGGGCTATGATGCGGTAGATACACTGTGGCCGGGTATGCCGGGCGCCCGTTTGGCGTCTCGGGACCCTGTACACATCGTTTGGGGCCGTTGAGGACACCCCGACCGGATTTCCTTGCAGATGGAACCTGAATAGGCGATAAACCTGGACTAGAGACTTGTGAGGTTAGTTAGGTCGTGGTCTACACCCACGTCAGTTTTCGCTTGAAGTCTGCCGAGCACATGTCGTGTGCAGACGCTAAGTGGTGGAAACATGTGTGACGAAGTACACCCCTGCAGGGTATAAAACTATTCGAATAGCCACGTCCGCGGTAAAGGACTACTTGGTTGCCTATACAGTTCATAAACAAGTTAATGGATACTACTAAAAGACTCAAGATAAGTGTGAGTACCGAGGATGGCCCTCTCGTAGGATGACGAGGGAGGATCCCCGGTGGAGTATTGTGTTGGTGAGTAGTGGATTCGTGTGCGAAAAAACTATTTTACCAGAGAAGTTCCGTAGGATAGTTTAGCCAAGAGTCAAAGCTGGCTTGCTGCATTAACCCCACCACCTTCTTGAGCATAAGCATGTATAGTAGGTTCTGTTGTAAGACTTGCTGAGTACCTTTGTACTCATGTTTGCTTAATTACTGTTTTCAGACGATAACACCGCCCCCTCCGATGGGTTCTATGTAGACCTTGACGTCGACGAGTGACTAGCCACCCAGGTGGTGATCCTGGCCATGGAGGGCCCTATGTAGATAGTCAGGCTTCGAGAAGCCTTCTTTCTTTCTAGAGTCTGTACTCAGACTAGTTGCTTCTGCATGTGCTTGTATGATTGTATGACTTGAGTGTCGGGTCATGTGACCCCTATCTGTATGAACATGTTATGTATGGCTCTCTGGAGGCTTTAAATAAAGTACTTGAGTTGTAGAGTTTTGTTGTGATGCCATGTTGTATGTACTCATATCAGGCATATTGTGTGTATGATTGAAATGCTTGGTATGAGTGGGATTCGACAATCTAGTTGTTTATCCTTGGCAGCCTTTCTTATGGGGAAATGTAGTCTGGTGTTCCTCGAGCCATAGTAGTCCTCTACAGCCCGGTTCACCGGAGTCCTGCTAGCCCAGCACTACTGTTCAGGACACTTGACTGGCCGGCATGTGATTCACTTCGTTCCTATGTCTGTCCCTTCGGGGAAATGTCACGCGGTGACTTTCGGAGTCCTGCCTAGCCTGCTACAGCCCGAGTTCCCCGTAGTCCTGTTAGCCCAGTGCTACAGCCCGGAATCACTCGCTGATGACCGACATGCTCGATGTGATTCATGTATGCCTGTCTCCATAGGTCTGTGCCGCTTTGGGTTCACGACTAGCCATGTCGGCCCGGGTTCTCTGTCATATGGATGCTAGCGACACTATCATATACATGAGCCAAAAGGCGCAAATGGTCACGGGCCATGGTAAGGCGACACCCGTGGGATACCGTGCGTGAGGCCACAAAGTGATATGATGTGTTACCGGCTAGATCGATGTGATTTGGAATCGGGGTCCTGACATACACAGACAATGATATTAAGCAATGACCAGATATATCAATAACAGATTCAGCAAAAAGAAAAATCAAAGTCTTACAGCTGGCAGTTTGTTGGTGGCACAGAAGGGAAGCAGGCCGTTTTTAGCATAGACGTGTTCCGGTTCATTTAGCATCTTATTCACCGCCTCTGTGATTTCTTCGTCAGTGAGCTGGATGTTGGAATGTCGCAGTGGGTCATCAACGCTGCCAGTATACTCGCACATCAAACCGGAGCGCTGACTCAGAGGCAGTATGCTCCATGATATCCAACAGCGAGCGAGATCAACCCCTATTAAACCATTGGCCATAAAGGCTCTGAGCTTCGACAGTTGAGGAGCATATTTGCTTCTCTCCTGGGCAGTCAACCTTTGCAGAAAGGGGTGTGTATTGCTGAGCCGCTCCGGACGAAAGCCAGGCAAGGGATTCTCACCAGCAGGGGAGGTGTCTTTGCAATAGAACCATGTCTAATTCCACTCTTTGGGGTGGCTGTGCAGTTTGGCGTGAGGGTATGTTACCTCTTTCCTTTTCTGAATCGCCACGCCACCCAACTCCGTATTAGAGCCGTTAGTAAACTCAGTACGGCGGTTTAGATGGAAAAGGTCTCTGAACAATTCCACTGTGGGCTCCTCTTGAAAGAACGCCTCACAGAGCACTTGGAAGTGACACATATTTGTAACAGAGTTGGGGCCAGTGTCTTGTGGATGGAGTTGGAAATCGGCTAAAACATCCCGGTAAAATTTAGAACCGGGCGGCTTAAAGCCCTGGGCTAAGTGTTCTACGAAAACAACGACCTCTCCTTCTTGAGGTGTGGGAGGGCATTCTTTGCCAGGAGGCCTCCAATGGATGGTATCTTTGCTGCCTAAAGCGCCAATCAGGACTAAATCGTCCAGTTGAGCCTCTGTGACGCGAGAAGGAACCCAATTGCACTCATATACTTGCTTGGCCATGAGGAAATCTACAAGGTAGAAGATCCCGGTTCAAAAATGCATTGACCAAGGTACATTGGTATGTGCAATGTTAAACCGGAGACAGATCTATCTAAACCGGAGTTTTATGAAGCAACAACATCTGGCGGTTCAATAAGGGGACTAATGGTATATACCGGTTTGGCAATTTTTTATACAAGGTTAAACCGCCTGATCTAAGCATTGAGACAGCTGAGATTGCGAATGGATAAGTATGCAGAAACAGATTTCACAAGATTTCTCTACAGCGTTGGATCTGATGCAAGTTCAGAAAATAAGAAAAATATTCGAAAGCTCAAGGCAGAACAATATTGAATCAATGGGCAGAAATATATGTGAGATCTATGGTGTTGGGCATGAAACTAAAGGCGGATACTAAAAGCTACTGTTACACAGAGCAGGGGTTCACAGATGCATCCAGGGGCTAGTATATGAACACGAACAGGTGATGAACACTCCAAGAACATGAAACCCTAGAACAGATCTATGTTGAGAAGCGCAGAAGGCTTTCCAGAGTTAAGGAAGACGCGGAAGGTTGCCGCGGTGCTCTGGTGCGTTCAGGTTGATGCAGCGGCCAAGGTTGGTGCAGAAGTTGACGGCGGCGGCGGAGCTCTGAGGCTGGCGACGCGAGGAAGACAAAGAAGAAAGGAATGAAGGGGAGAAAAGAAATGACCCTTCGGTCCTATTTATAAGGCAAAAGGACATGTGTCAGGCGCGACAATCAAGGAGCCACGAAACGGAGCTGTCGCCTCGATTTCCGCAGATCTATTAAACAAGGAAGCATAATGGATAGCTTCGTTATGACAGGTGACGTCATTCCGGTTTACAGCAATCAGAGAAGATGACATCATGGCGGTTTACCAATTTATGAGAAGATGTTGAAGATGAAGTTTTTGTTAAAGGATTGACATGAACCCGTTCAAATCAATTTGGGGCCTAATGTTGGGGATATTACTGCTGGGCGTAAACCGGCCTATCTGGGCTGGGTCAACTTCATCAGTAGTTCAAGAGTGCTAAAAGCCCAAGAAGGCAGATGAGGGCCTAAGGCCCGTAGTCGGTTTAATACTTGTAGCTGTAAACCAGTATTTGTATATAAACTTGTATTGTAAGTTAGGAATAAGGAGAGACCAACCCGGATACGAATATCGACCGGTGTTGGGACTTTGTGAACCGACGGGCGTCACCCGTGTATATAAGGGGACGACCCGGCGGCGGTTCAAGGACAACAGACAACAACTCGAGACATAGGCGAAGCTTGTTTGCTCCCTAGTCATCGAAACCCCATCAATTCCATCACAACTAGACGTAGGCTTTTACCTTCATCTAAGGGGCCGAACTAGTATAAATTCTCTTGCGTCCCTGTGTCCGCTTTAACCCCTTCAAGCTAACCCGTCGCGATGGCTCCACGACTAAGTCCTTTCTCTAGGACATCTGCCGTGACAAAACCACGACAGTCGGTCCGAGCCACTTCATCCAACAATACCGCCGAACCAAAGTATGACATGCTGGTAAGCAGTATGACTTGTATCGCCCACAACTCATTTGTGTTCTACTCGTGCATATAACATCTACGCATAAACCTGGCTTGGATGCCACTATTGGGGAACGTAGTAATTTCAAAAAATTTCCTACGCACATGCAAGATCATGGTGATGCATAGCAACGAGAGGGGGGAGTGTCATCTACGTACCCTCGTAGACCGTAAGCGGAAGCATTATGACAACGCGGTTGATATAGCCGTACATCTTCACGATCGGCCGATCCTCAGTACCAAACGTACGGCACCTCCGCGTTCAGCACACGTTCAGCTCGGTGACGTCCCGCGAACTCACGATCTAGTAGAGCTTCCAGGAAGAGCTTCGTCAGCACGAAGGCGTGGTGAAGGTGTTGATGAAGCTACCGACGCAGGGCTTCGCCTAAGCACTACTACGATATGACCGAAGTGGATTATGGTGGAGGGGGGCACTGCACACAGTGTAAGACCCACGAAGCGGCTATATCTCCCACGTGTCGGAGCACGACTATGTAAGACCCACGATGTGGCTATATCTCCCACGTGTCGGAGCACGACTTAGAGGCATAACCGCATTGTAGGCATGTCGCAAGAGGGGTAATCTTTACACATCCCATGTACTGAATAAGAAAGAGGTACAGAGTTGGCTTACAATCACCACTTCACACAATACATAAATATATCATTACATCATCAAGATACAATCAAGGTCCGACTACGGAACCAAAATAAAGACAACCCCAAATACATAAGATCCCCGATCACCCCAACTGGGCTCCACTACTGATCGTCTGGAAAGGAAACGTAGTAACGTCCTGAGTCCTCATCAAACTCCCACTTGAGTTCAGTCGCATCGCCTGGAATGGTATCATCGGCACCTGCATCTGGTTTTGGAAGTAATCTGTGAGTCATGGGACTCAGCAATCTCACACCCTCGCGATCAAGACTATTTAAGCTTATGGGTAGGTAAAAGGTATGTGAGGTGGAGCTGCAGCAAGCACTAGCATATATGGTGGCTAACTTACGCAAATGAGAGCGAGAAGAGAAGGCAAAGCACGTTTGAGAATCTATGATCAAGAAGTGATCCTAGAACTACTTACGTTCAAGCATAACACAAGACCGTGTTCTCTTCCCAGACTCCGTCGAAAAGAGACCATCATGGCTACACACGCGGTTGATCCATTTTAATTAAGTTAAGTTTCAGGTTTTCTACAACCGGACATTAACAAATTCCCATCTGCTCATAACCGCGGGCACGACTTTCGAAAGTTCAAAACCCTGCAGGGGTGTCCCAACTTAGCCCATCACAAGCTCTCACGGTCAACGAAGGATATTCCTTCTCCCAGGACGACCCGATCAGACTCGGAATCCCGGTTACAAGAGATTTAGACAATGGTAAACCAAGACCAGCAAAGCCACCCGAATGTGCCGACAAATCCCGATAGGAGCTGCACATATCTCATTCTCAGGGCACACCGGATGAGCCAGACGTCAGGTTGGCATAGACCCTGGTTGCCTAGGGGGCGCCAGACATCACTCAGGTTGGACCAACACTTGGAGAAGCACTGGCCCGGGGGGTTAAAATAAAGATGACCCTTGAGTCCTCGAAACCCAAGGGAAAAAGGCTAGGTGGCAAATGGTAAAACCAAGGTTGTGCCTTGCTGGAGGAGTTTTATTCAAGGCGAACTATCAAGGGGTTCCCATTATAACCCAACTGCGTAAGTAATGCAAAATCAGGGAACATAACACCGGTATGATGAAAACTAGGGCGGCAAGAGTGGAACAAAACACCAGGCATAAGGCCGAGCCTTCCACCCTTTACCAAGTATATAGATGCATTAAAGTAAACAAGATATAATAATGATATCCCAACTATAAACATGTTCCAACAAGGAACAAACTCCAATCTTCACCTGCAACTAGCAATGCTATAAGAGGGGCTGAGCAAAGCGGTAACATAGCCAAACAACGGTTTGCTAGGACACGGTGGGTTAGAGGTTTGACATGGCAATATGGGAGGCATGAAAAGCATGTGGTAGGTATCGCGACATAGGCATAGAATAGAGCGAGCAACTAGCAAGCAAAGATAGAAGTGATTTCGAGGGTATGGTCATCTTGCCTGCAAAGTTCTCCGAGTTGACGTAAGCTTGATCCTCGTAAGCGTACTCAATGGGTTCCTCAATCACGTACTCATCTGCCGGCTCTACTGAAAGCAAGAACACAAGCAAAGGGAACCACAATCAACCAGGGTGCAATGCGCAAGCAACATGATGCAAAACATGACATGATATGCGGGATGTAAAATGCAATGCATATGCATGCTCCGGAAAGAAAAGATTGAACCAGGCCTCAACTTGGCAAACCAAGAGTGCCGCTGGAAATATGAGTTGATTTCGGTCAAAATCGATATAAAGATCACCGGAATCGGATGCACGGTTTGCAAATGGCAAGCAAAACAATAATGGCACTATTCTGCGATTAACAGCACGATGCCATCTAGAATGCAATAAGAAACTAAGCTACTGCACTCTAACATAGCAACAAAACACATGGCAGTGATCCACTCAAGATGCTAGACAAAAGATGAACACTGAGCTATGACTAAAACACACAATAGCAGGTTCAAACAAGCATGGCAAAAGTGCAAAAGATATCAGGTTCACAAACTTAGTGAAAATAACAACATGTCAGGATTTATCATCAGGAAGCAATGTCTAGAGCAAGATAACAACATGCTACAGGAACATATCATGGCAAAGCAAGGCATGGCATGAAACTACTCAAAGCATATAACAAAAGTCCCTTACTGACCATAGGCCAAAAAGGATCAGAAGATATGATGGCACCCATGTAAACATAGCAAGTTTCGTTATCAGATTCAGACTTAGCAGAAAAATGGACATGGCAAAAACAGAGTTACGTAGGCATGTTTGCGAGCTCGATGCACTCACCACAAGGCATTGCATGACAAACTAAGCATATACCCAGCAAGAAGACATGATGAAGTAGCTAACCATGGCAAGAACAAACTCATAGCATGCATGGATCGACTACAACAACCTTGGCAAAATTGATTAACACGTAAACAATCTGCGAGGAACATTTTATAGCAAAAGTAGAGCAAGATTGAGTTATGCTAGGGTACTCCATAATTGCAAACAAAGACATGGATGGATAGAGCATAA
The DNA here is from genome assembly GCA_034509565.1 of Triticum monococcum. Taxonomy (NCBI): domain Eukaryota; kingdom Viridiplantae; phylum Streptophyta; class Magnoliopsida; order Poales; family Poaceae; genus Triticum; species Triticum monococcum. Next base: position 415,845,209 of record CM067844.1, read on the forward strand.
CAATATCTCAACATCATCCTTACTGAACATGCTCAAAAGAGGCATGGATCACTCTATAGCAACATGAATACATTGCATAAAAAAATAACATCAGGGGAAAGACTTAGAAGAATTATAAGTCCCTGAAATCAGCAACATCACGAGAGCTAATTTGCATGCTTGTGGTAGTCACCGCATTGATCAAAAAAATACATGGCATACACCCCTGTAAAGATGGCATGGCATAGCCCAAAACACATGTAGGGCTCAAGTTCATAGGAGGCACGCATTAAACATGGCAAAAATGACAAATGTCCATAATCTGTTAAGAAACAGAAACTAACATTTTATAGCACTCTTGCAACAGCACTTAGGGCATCAATATGAACTCAAATGAACATGGCACAATGGAACAAAAAGTAGGGCATCTCCTGATGAACATTTCGATATAACATGCACGCAAAACGAAGCAGTATTCTAGGAGATATCATGCGATGAACAGGAGCTAAAAATATCTCAGAAAAAGACTTAGAAGAAATCGGGGTCGACCTCTGGATCTAGATCTAGGGTTCCTCTTAGCGCGGATCCCGAGGCTCGTCGGAGTGGAACTCGCCGGAGTTGGAGACATCGCTGGAGACTCGGGGGAGGGCGGATCCGAGGCGGTGCGGGCGGAGGAGCAGGCGGTGCGGTGCGGGGCGGCGGCACGCGGCGCGTGGCACCGGCGCGGTGGCGGAGTCCGGCGAGGGCGCGCGGCCCGGGGCGACGACGACTAGAGGCGTGCGGCGGCGGGGCGGCGAGGTCAGCGCTGGCGCGGGCGAGTGGCGCGAGGAGGCGGGCGGCGCGGGCAAGTTGGGTGGGCGGCGGCGGCGCGCGGGCCGGCAGGGCCCCGCCTGGGCCCCGACGGGCCGGTGCGCGGGGCGGCGAAGTGGGGCGCGGCTCGCCACATGGCGGTGCGCAGTTGGATGGGGGGAGCGGGGTGGACGTGTCCATCGGTGGAGGAGAAGTTGTCCGGTGGCGCGAGGGAAAAAATGCTAGGGTTCATCCGGGATTTGGAGAGGGTTGCACATATTTATAGGTAGAGGGAGCTAGGAGAGTCCAAATGAGGAGCGGTGTTCGGCCACACGATCATGATCGAACGACCGAGAGGATGGAGGGGGTTTGGATGGGTTTTGGGCCACTTTGGAGAGGTGTTGGGCTGCAACACACACGAGGCCTTTACGGTTCCTCGGTTAACCGTTGGAGTATCAAACGAAGTCCAAATGGCACGAAACTTGACAGGCGGTCTACCGGTAGTGAACCAAGGCCGCTTGGCAAGTCTCGGTCCAATCCAGGAACGTTTAACACTCGCACACGAAAATAGGCAAAAGGGGACACCGGAGGACGTAGGAGTGCCGGAATGCAAAACGGACAACGGGGAAAATGCTCAGATGCATGAGACGAACACGTATGCAAATGCGACGCACATGATGACACAATATGAGATGCATGACATGGACAAATTGCAAAACGAAGACAAAACCCAACCACAAGGAATATCATAACTTAGTGCTGAAAATGGCAAGAGTTGGAATACAAATATGGCAAGTTACATATGGGGCATTACACATGGCTAAGAGATCAATGATCAATTGTTATGTCTCCAAGGGGTGCCCCCTCCCTGTATATAAAGGAGTGGAGGAGGGGGAGGGGGCCGGCCTCCTATGGCGCACCCCATGAGGAGTCCTACTCCCACCGAGAGTAGGACTCCCCCTTCCAAGTAGGAGTAGGAGAAGAGAAGGAAGGGAGAGAAGGAGAGAAGGAAAGGGGGGCGCCACCCCCTCCTTATCCAATTCGTACTAGAGGGGGAGGGGGCGCGCGGCTGCCCTGGCCGCCCCTCCTCTTCTCCCACTAGGGCCCATTAGGCCCAATACACTCCCCGGGGGGTTCCGATAACCCCCCGGTACTCCGGTATATGTCCGAAACCTCCCGAAACACTTCCGGTGTCCGAACATAGTCGTCCAATATATCGATCTTTACGGCTCGACCATTTCAAGGCTCCTCGTCATGTCCGTGATCATATCCGAGACTCTGAACTACCTTCGGTACATCAAAACACAAAACTCATAATACTGATCGTCACAGAACTTTATGCGTGCGGACCCTACGGGTTGGAGAACTATGTAGACATGACCGAGACACGTCTCCGGTCAATAACCAATAGCGGAACCTGGATCCTCATATTGGTTCCTACATATTCTACGAAGATCTTTATCGGTCAAACCGCATAACAATTTTCGTTGTTCCCTTTGTCATCGGTATGTTACTTGCCCGAGATTCGATCGTCAGTATCTCAATAACTACTTCAATCTCGTTACTAGCAAGTCTCTTTACTCATTCCGCAATGCATCATCCCATAACTAACTCATTAGTCACATTGCTTGCAAGGCTTGTAGTGATGTGCATTACCGAGAGGGCCCAGAGATACCTCTCCGACAATCGGAGTGACAATAGCAAGGTAACTAATGGTAAAAGTGAGTTTAAACGGTATTGCAATGTGTTGAAACATGGCCTAGGGTTCATACTTTCACTAGTGCAAGTCCTCTCAACAATAATAACATAATTGGATCACATAACTATCCCTCAACATGCAACAAAGAGTCACTCCGAAGTCACTAATAGCGGAGAACAAACGAAGAGATTATGGTAGGGTACGAAACCACCTCAAAGTTATTCTTTCCAATCAATCCGTTGGGCTATTCCTATAAGTGTCACAAACAGCCCTAGAGTTCGTACTAGAATAACACCTTAAGACACAAATCAACCAAAACCCTAATGTCACCTAGATAATCCAATGTCACCTCAAGTATCCGTGGGTATGATTATACGATATGCATCACACAATCTCAGATTCATCTATTCAACCAACACATAGAACCTCAAAGAGTGCCCCAAAGTTTCTACCGGAGAATCACGAAGAAAATGTGTGCCAACCCCTATGCATAGGTTCATGGGCGGAACCCGCAAGTTGATCACCAAAACATACATCAAGTGAATCACGTGGTATCCCATTGTCACCACAGATACGCACGGCAAGACATACATCAAGTGTTCTCAAATCTTTAAAGACTCAATCCGATAAGATAACTTCAAAGGGGAAACTCAATCCAATACAAGAGAGTAGAGGGGGAGAAACATCATAAGATCCAACTATAATAGCAAAGCTCGCGATACATCAAGATCATGCCACCTCAAGAACACGAGAGAGAGAGAGAGATCAAACACATAGCTACTGGTACATACCCTTAGCCCCGAGGGAGAACTACTACCTCCTCATCATGGAGAGCACCGGGATGCTGAAGATAGCCACCGGAGAGGGATTGCCCCCTCAGGTAGGGTGTAGGAACGGGTCTAGATTGGTTTTTGGTGGCTACGGACGCTTCTGGCGGCGAAACTCCTGATCTATTGTGCTCCCTGATCGTTTTAGGGTATATTGATATATATATATATATATATATATATAGGTGGAAGAGATACATCAGGGGAGCCACGAGGGTGGAGGGCGTGCCTAGGGGGTGGGCGCGCCCCCTGCCTCGTGGCTTCCTCGTCGATCCCCTGACGTGCACTCCAAGTCTTCTGGGTTGCTTCCGTTCCAAAAATAAGTGCCGTGAAGTTTCAGGTCAATTGGACTCCGTTTTATTTTCGTTTTCTGCGATACTCTAAAACAAGGAAAAAACAGAAACTGGTACTGGGCTCTGGGTTAATAGGTTAGTCCCAAAAGTAATATAAAAGTGTATAATCTAGTGCAAGTGGCAGACTAAAGAAAATATGCCCTAGAGGCAATAATAAAGTTGTTATTTATATTTCCTTGTATCACGATAAATGTTTATTATTCATGATAGAATTGTATTAACCGGAAACTTGATACATGTGTCAATACATAGACAAAATAGAGTGTCCCTAATATGCCTTTTCTTGACTAGCTTCTTAATCAAAGATGGTTAAGTTTCCTGACCATAGACACATGTTGTCATTTGATGAACATGATCACATCGTTAGAGAATGATGTGATGGACAAGACCCATCCGTTAGCTTAGCATAATGATCATTAAGTTTTATTGCCATTGCTTTCTTCATGACTTATACATATTCCTTTGACTATGAGATTATGCGACTCCCGAATACCGGAGGAACACCTTGTGTGCTATCAAACGCCACAATGTAACTGGGTGATTATAAAGATGCTCTACATGTGTCTCCGAAGGTGTTTGTTGGCTTGGCATAGATCGAGATTAGGATTTTTCACTCCGAGTATCGATGAGGTATCTTTGGGCCCTCTCGGTAATGTACATCACGATAAAGCATTGCAAGCAATGTGAATAATGAGTTACTTGTGGGATGATGCATTACGGAACGAGTAAAGAGACTTGCCGGTAACGAGATTGAACTAGGTATGAAGATACTGACGATCGAATCTCGTGCAAGTAACATACCGATGACAAAGGGAATGACGTATGTTGTCATTGTGGTTTGACCGATAAATATCTTTGTAGAATATGTAGGAACCAAAATGAGCATCCAGATTCCGCTATTGGTTATTGACCGGAGATGTGTCTCGGTCATGTGTACATAGTTTTCAAACCCGTAGGGTCCGCACACTTAACGTTTGATGATGATTTATATTATGAGTTATATGTTTTGGTGCACGAAGATTGTTTGGGGTCCCGGATGACGGACATGACGAGGACTCTCGAAATGGTCGAGAGGTAAAGATTGATATATTGGACGATAGTATTCGGACACCAGAATGGTTTCGGAGTGATTCAGGTATTTTTCGGAGTACACAGAGGTTACCGGAACCCCCGGGGAAGTGATGGGCCAGAGAGGAAAGCCCACAAGGGGAGGCACCGCCCCATGGGCTGTCCGAATTGGAAAAGGGGAAGGGGGCGCGACCCCCTTTCCTTCCCCCTCTCCTCTCGTCCCCATTTCCACCTCCGAAAGAAAGGAAGGGGAGCCGACTTGGACAAGGAGTCCTAGTTGGTTTCCCCTCTATGGCGTGCCCCTTGGCCGGCCTCCTCCCTCTCCTCCTTTATATACATGGGCAGGGGGCACCCCAAAGCACAACAGTTGTTTCTTAGCCATGTGCGGTGCCCCCCTCCATAGTTTACTCTTCCGGTCGTATTGTCGTAGTGCTTAGGCCAAGCCCTGCGCGGATCACATCTCCATCACCGTCACTACGCCGTCGTGCTGATGGAACTCTCCCTTGACACTTTGCTGGATCAAGAGTTCAAGGGACGTCATTGGGCTGAACGTGTGCTAAACTCGGAGGTGTCGTACGTTCGGTACTTGATTGGTTGGATCGCGAAGTGTCACGGGATATCCGCGGCCACCTATGGGACCGGGTGGCCCCTTGCTGGTTTGGCAGGAGGAGGTCGCGTTGCACAAAGAGCAGATAAGCGTACGATAGCACGACAGGGAGCACACAAGCAATTTACCAAGGTTCGGGCCGCCGCGAGGTGTAAGACCATACTCCTGCTTTGCTGGATTGATGGTGGAACAAGCGTGGTGAGGCGTAGTACACTTGCCCAGCAGGGTTTGCCTCGGGGCCGTAGCGACTACGCGCGTATGGTGGCTTGGGTTCGTCAATTTTCCAACCCTTCCTAGGAGTGCCATGGGCCTCCATTTATAGATTAAGGGGTCACCACAATGGCAAAGTAGTCATTATCCACTGATATGATAGCGAACCGTGCTATCATACCTAACTCTGTGGGCTGACAGGATGCATTAAATGCGCCGCTTGGTGTCACATCACTGGTCGCCCGACTAGGCTTGCCGGGCAATCGTGCCAGCTCCGCGCCTTCTCCCTTGACACGTCACCGGATGGGTGTCATCTGTAGGCTTCTTCTGTAGGAAATGGCTGCCATGTGGCGAACAGCTGCCACTTATTCATCTTGCGGCTTGACACCACACTAATTGATGGCGTGGGTCACACTTGAGTGGTTGGTAGGGTGGTTCTGCTCCCGCGAGCCTCGGCAGACCTTGCCGTGGTGCCTCGGTTTCCTGCTTCTTGTGGTGGCCTTGCTCCTTGCTGGGCTCGCCTGCCCGGCAAGGGAGGCCCTTCTCTTGCTGATATCTTGCTCTTCTGGCTCGATCTTGGTCTTTCTGGATTGCGTGTTGGTTCTTCAAATCTCTTGGTCCTTCAATCTCTGACTTGGGTTGGTGTGTCAATCTTGATCTCGTGCCTGTGCGCAGTCTGGGCAACAAACCCAGGGTTTGTTGCATCGATAGAAGCCCCCGGTCCTGCCCCGAACGCGCTGCTAAGCGTCGTCGGAGTAGGGCCTAATAAGTGCATAGGCAAGGTTGCTGAAGGGGTTGGCCCCTTGAGTTTTTCGTTGCTGCTGCGTCAGCCTTGATTCCGGGTCAGTTTCCAGTTTTCCCGCGCATGGCGCGTAACGCCGCAGGGGAACTTTTGATCGTGGCTTATGGATTCGCCTCACCCCACGATCACGGGGTGAAAACCTCCATCCCACTTGCCCCACGTCCCACATGCACCGGCCACGTGCTCCGCATGCATTGGTCGTGGTAGGTGGTGGATGTGGAGGGCACAGGGAGGAGTGCCATGATTGAAAATCAAATGTCGATGGTTGGAGTAGAGGGTCGACCTTGATTCCCAAAGCCGCCGAGGGTGAAGAGGGGACGTATTGGAGGAGCGGGGTGGCCATCTTTACCACGAGCACTACAAAAAAGGACACTTCTGTGATGATACGTGTTTGTCACACTAGGTCACGTTTTCTGTCATGCATGTACATCCATGACAAATTTATGACAGAATCAAGATAGTCATACATGTGCTGTCGTAGAAGTGTTCCATGACATTACCCAAATTATCATCACGGAAGTGTCCACTTCCATGACGATAAATCGCGCGTCATAGAAGTGCTTTCGTCAAGGGTGACCGACACATGGCATCCACCGTAACGGAACACCGTTAAGCTATCGGGTCCGGTTTTGGATCCGATAACCCGTTAACAGCCCCGACCAATGGGGATTTTCCACGTGTAAAATCATCATTGGCTGGAGGGAACACGTGTCGGCTCGCCGTTGGGACAGATGTCATCCACTCATTGGACCCAAAGCGCCTATGATACGTCGACACGTGGCACAGCCCAATAGAGGCCCATTCCTGTGAAAAGTCCGGCCCGTTTGACTTGGTCAAAAGGTGGCGGGCTGGCCCACAGCAAGCCTGTTAATGGCCTGTTCGCATATAGCCCATTTATAGCCTGCTAACCCAGGGCCCGTCTACGACCTATCCGAATTAGGCCCAGTAGCGTCATCTGGGCCGTCCAATATAATTCCAGCCCATTTTAACTTCCGGCCCATGTATGGCCCATGATGTCTTTCGGCCCATATGAGGCCCTTAGTAACCCTCGGCCCATAGGAGGCCCTTAGTAACCCTCGGCCCATTAACGGCCCGTGGTAAAACTGGCCCGTAATGAACAGTGTATCACTTTATACCCATTAACAACCCATTATTCCATTGAGCCATTTCAATCCCATGTTATCTTTCGGCCTTCTCAGGGCCCATTTATTCTTGGGCTCATTTCCAGCATTCGTTTAGTTTCGGCCCGTTACTGTCATTTTCTGCTTGTGGGCCAAATTTAGCCCGTGGTTACAGTCGGCCCGTTTGTGGCCCGTTAATATGTTGGGTCGTTTTCATAGTGTCATCAAATACGGGCGATTAACGACGGCCCATTATGGTCGGCCTATGAATGGACGATTTCAACTCTAGCCCATTTACAGCCATAATGTGGTCTGTTATTGGCCCATGTTTGGCCAACTGTTCATACGGCCCGTAGAAGGCCCATTGATGATACGGCCCGTATAAGGCCCATTGTTTCTATGCCCCGTAGAAGGCCCATTGTTTCTATGGCCCTTAGGAGGCCCATTGTTTCTAGGGCCCGTAGGAGGCCCATGTTAACTACAGTAAATATGTAGCCCATGGTTAATGTGGCCTGGTTTTAAAAAATAGGCTATTGCGGCCACTAGCAAACCGCGGAAAAAGAACTGCACTGACTACAAGAAAACAAATAAAGAAGAAAATAAGGAAATAAATAGGCAAGCAACTTACGCTAGGCTATCACGGCTATTACACATATTACATCCACTGGCCATCAAAGTTCGCCACCAGTGCAAATATAGGGAACAAAGCAGCATATAAACGCTGCAGTAAAACAAGTCCAGAACTGAAACCACTTCAGAAGAGCTCAAGAAACAATATCCGGGGTACCCATAATGCTGGCAAGATGCTTAGCAAGCTTATTAAGTTTCTCTTGTTTGGCGCTTAAATCCTCCAGCACTTGCTGTTGCACCAGAAAGTATGCATCTGAATTCTGCAGGGACCTCCTCAGTCCTTTGGCTTCCTGTCGCATAACATCTGATCGATGTCTTTCAACTTGAAGTTGAGACTCAAGAAGCCGAACTGATTCAGGCAGTGAGTTCGAAGAGCTGGTGCCAGCAGTAGTAGCCAGTAACTCGAACACTACATCAAGACATGACTTTGGGGTTGTCTTAGTGTCTTCAATATAGTTTTTATCAGCTTTCTTGGAGACCAACAGGGATGTATCACTATCTTGAACCTTATCTGCATTACTTCCTGTACCATTGCATAACGGGGTACTCTTCTCCAATATTTTATCCACATTCTAAAAGAGAAACAAATAAACACATCACATGTTTACAATGTAGTATATGAAACTCATTTTGGTAAACCAGTTCAGTAGTAAGGTGGACATGATAACAACATGAAACAAACATATATCTATGTAGTATGGTCACTTTATGGTCTATATCATTCTAGTTTATGTTGCCAAATCAGGATAGATACAATTCAAATCATATCTATTTAAGACAAAGCTGTCGGATCACGGGTTCCGGCAGACCCTTAAGGTTCGAACACTGGGGTGCGCGCGGAGATCACACCTTCTACCTCCCCATCTCGCAAAGATCTAAACTACTAAAAGAACTGCACAAGAGACACAAGGTTTATACTGGTTCGGGCCACCGTTGTGGTGTAATACCCTACTCCAGTGTGTGGTTGGTGGATTGCCTCCTGGGGCTGGTGATGACGAACAATACAAGGAAGAACAGCCTCGCGAGGGTCTGTTCTTGGCTGGGGCGATGAACTGCTAGGAGGAGTTCAGTCACCCTTCTCTCTCTCTCACTCACTCTCTCTGCTTGCAAACCGAATGAACCAACTGAACCCCGTCTACATGGGCGCCTGGCCCTATTTATAGAGGCCCTGGTCCTCTTCCCAAATATCGAGCGGGAAGGGAGCCAACAATGGCGGGCTAATTTGAAGGGGGACAGCAAGTATCAACTATCCCGACAAAAGCGGTCTTCGCCTGCGCAAAGCTCTGGTGATGACACTGTCCTAGGCTCCACGGTGACCTCTGTCTCGTAGTCCTCCTGGTCTTGGTCTCGTTGCACTGAAATGACAACCTTTGCCTGATGCCTCGGTACTCCGCAGCTGCGCTTGCCCCCTTTGCACCAAAAGGAAAGAAGGACGCTGTGCGTGCTGGCACCCGCCTGGCGCCCTGAGTCGTCATGGCTTGCGTCACGGGCACCTCGTGAGGTACCCTGCCTTGATCTCTCCGCCTCCTCGCGAGCCAGCCTGATGAGGCTGCGCCTGCGGATGCGCTGTCTCGTCCGCCCCGCGAGGCTTGTCCCCTCGCGAGGGTCTTGAGTCTTGCGTTGATGAAGATGGGCCATGCTGGGCCTCCTTTGAGCCATGCCGCAGGCCGCAGGCAGGCAAGTCTGGGGACCCCCATTCCCAGAACGCCGACAGTAGCCCCCGGGCCCAAGGCGCGTCTGGACTTGGCCGTGCCAAGAGGCGAAAGGGCGAGGGCGAAGCACCGCGGGCCCTAACAGCCTGCGGCCTTGGGCGCCGTGTGGCGGTTGATGGGACGTGGGCAGCACTGTTCCCCCCACGCCCCCTTATTCTGCGCCCTGCTAGGCGGACTTGTAGTTGCACACAGCCACTCCCCTTCCTGTTGCTCGAGCGTCCCCTGTTCTTCCTTCCTTCGAACGCCGGCTCCCGCCTCCAATCCGATCTCGAATCTTCCCCCTCCTTCCCATCGCCATGGCTCCGACGAGGAAGGAGAGAGGGGAGAAACCCATGCCTCTATCTTGTGCGCCGGCATCGGTGGCCCCTGCCGTCGGCCAGTCGACCATACTCAATCAAGAGTGCCTGGGCAGGGACAGCTTGGCCCTGGCCACCGTCTTCAATGAGTGCGGGAGGACGACGGCCTGGCCAGCGTCCCACTTCTCCATCGACAGGATAGCAACCGAGGTCCCATGTTTCACCGACGCCTTGTGGGCGGGTCTGGTTCCCCCTTCTCTGATTTCTTCAATGCTGTGCTCTCCCATTATCAGATCCACATGATGCATCTAAGTCCTGAGTCCATCACCCTCCTTTTGGTCTTCGCCTTCGTTTGCGAAGCCATTGTGGGCATCCCTCCTTCGGTTGCCTTGCTGCGCCACTTCTTCTCGCTGCACCTTGTCGACCCTTCCCAATGCTGGGCGTGCGTGAGCTTTTCTGCCGAGCCTGAGACCGAGGCCTATGGGATTGACTTCAAACTCCCCCTGCCCGCGGTTGGGTTCCGCGAGCGGTGGTTGTATGTGGACGCAGGGGTGCCCAGCCCCTGCTATTGGAGCCGACCTCGCCTGCTGTCCCCAATTCGGGTTGGGGCCAGGAGACGCTCAAGAGCCCGCGACTCGTCTTTGTCTGGAGCCGCTTCACGCTCCTAAGGAAGCTCGGCATGACAGCGCCTAAGGTGGTGAAGGAGTTTCTGTTATGCCGTGTTGCTCCCCTTCAACGCCACTCTCGCCGGATGTGGGCCTTCCATGGGCGCGAGGATAGCATGAGGCTCCAGGAAGAGGACCTAGCTCTCGCGGTGCTGAAGTCGACGCTCTTGACCTTGGCCGGGGACCTCAATCCCAGCAACGTCCGACAGGGAGGGGCCTTGCTGTATCTCTGCTAGAGCAGGGCCGACTTCGTGAAGCAGATGCCTGTCTTTGATGAGTGGGGGCTGCGCCCTGCCGGCCTCCAGGGACCTCGCGAGAATCCAATGGTGGTGACTGCCCTTCCAATCGGCCAAGGCGGCTCCTCCCCAAGTGGCGGAGCAGGGAGGCAGGAGGCGCCGGAGGCCGAGGGGGCTCCTGATGAGGTGGCAGCGCCGGGTGATGCTCGTGAGGGGACGGCTCCTGGGACCCGTGCTGCTGCGGCTGAAGGTGGCAAGCAGCCGCTCCCAGCGCCCGGGGCTGGGGCCTTGGAGGCCCCAGCCGCGTCTTCTGGCGAGGTGATGGGCGGCACGCGCCAGGCAGGCGCCCCTGACGCGGATCGCTCTCATGCTCCGTCCTAGCCGCAGGTTGATCCTTGCGCTCTTCTCTTGGGCCGCTTCCGTGTGGACTTTGAGGCCCTCCGGAGGAAAAGGGAGGCCCTGGGTGATGACTTCCCTTGTTGCGTGCTGAAGCGCAGGAAGTACTTCGCCATTGACGAGTAAGCCTTCTTCCTCTCTGGCTCCTGATCCTCTTGTTGCTTTCACTGATCCTTGCTCCGCAGGCCCCTTCCGGCCGAGCTCGCGGAAGTAGCAGAGGTGCCGCCTCCCTTGGCTTCGCCCCCTCTACCGTCCTCAAATGCTTCGAGCAGCTCTGCCCTTGTGGTGAGGGCGTCTGAAGGGGTGGACCATCCCGAGGTGCACCGCGGCCCTTCATTCCCTGCGATTTTCCTTCGTGGGCCCTCTCGGGGAATAGCCAGTCTGCCGTGGGCTTCTCGTCTGGTCGGGGGCTGCGACTGGTTGAGGTGCCTCCTGCGCCCTTCATCTGGAGACGGGCTGGCCCTAGGCCGGGCTTCTGGTGCGGCGCGCCCGGCCATCGCGTGGGCGCCAGCCCCCAGCCCCCTGCCCGGAGGAGGAACGATGACTCGCGGCCCCTGGCCCTTGCTTGGGGCGGATGATGGTGTGGAAGACATGCCTGAGCGCGCCCGGGAGCACCGCGCTCGCCAGCAAGGGTTCTTTCGAAGAGCGACCGACGCGGTGAACTTGCTTGGGGAGGAGCTTGCTGATGAAGACGCACGCCTGGAGGCCGAGGGCCTGCGCCTGGCCGCAGAGAGGCGCGAGCTAGCGGCCGCTATTGCCCTCGCGCGTCATCAGCGCGACTTCGATGACGAAGAGGCGAAGGCGTCGCTGGAGGCCTCCCGGGCGGCCCGATCCCAGGCCGCTGAGGAGGCCCGGGGAGCAGACCAACGGCGAGAAGCAGCAGAAGAACGGGCTCGGGAGCTCTTGGCCCGGTGCCACTCGTTGGAGGAGCAAGCGGAGCTGCGAGAGGCAGCCCTTGCATCGATGAAGGTGGCTTCTGGCGACCCGGTTGAGCTTCGGAAGCGCGAGGAAGCGTTGGTGCTGGAAGCCGCCGAACGCACCCGTGACTACGAGCGGCTGGAGACAAGGGAGCGCCTAGTGACGCAGGCGGAAGACGATGTCGTTGTGTGGGAAGCGCGTGTCCTGGAGGAGGTTTGTCGTCGGGTGGCGACGGCGCGCCAAGGCCTCGAGCGTGAGTTCGAGGGGAAGCTGGGGATGATCCGGGTCGAAGCCGAGGGCAGAACCGCAGCCCTGAGGGCCCAACGGGATGAGGCAACGCGGCGGGTCGACGCCTCCCGGGCCGCCCTTGAGGCAGCACAAAAGGAGTTGGCCGCCTCCCAGGCCGAGGTGCTCCGTCTTCGCCAGCGGATGGAAGAGGCTGAGGGCGTCGCGCGCCGGAACACGGACGAGATATGTCAGCGGCAGGTCCTGGAGCACGTGGACGGTCCCATGCTTGCCACGCTCCGGGAGAGAGCTAGCGCGGCCTTGGGCAACATCTGTGAGGCGGCTGTTGGCGAGCCGCACACAGCCAACTATGTTGGCAACCTTCAGTTCTTCACTGCCGTGGTGACGCAGCTGGAGGCGCGTTCGACAAGGGCCGATAGGTTGGTGGAAGAGAAGAGCCGCGCGCTGCTCGGGCGCGCCTTCTCCCGTGTCTTCAGCCATCTCCTGATCATGGATCCCCGCTTTGATTTTGACGCTGTCATCGCCCCAGTCCCCCAGGCTGTCCGAGGTGACCTGGCGCACTGGGTGGAAGACAACGTGGATGCCCTTGTCAGGGCCTTCGCTTCGGACGATGACGACGTGATTGTGGGTGCTGACGAGGGCGGCGCGACGAGCGGCCCTGACGCCGCTGGCAGCGACGCGGACGACGATGGTGGATTCGGCGACCCCAGCGAAGGCTCGGGAGGTGCTTCCGGGGACGCATTGGGGGATTGGTCCGACTGAATGTGTATCGCTCCAGTCTTTTTCACCCTGCATGAATAGAACTCAGGTTTTTGCCCTGATGTCTTGTGAGAGCATTTTGGGAGGGGAAGCCCCTCATGTAAAACCCGTGTTCAGCATATTAATAGTTGTCATATTGCACGAGCGCCCGCGCCTGGTGGCTGGCTGGTTTACCTTTGTTTCGCGCAAGCCCCAAAGCAGCCTGTGGGAGGGCATGACGCCCTTGGTGTTCTTTAGTTGAATCCGTTGGATACAAGAGTGTCGCCGGCGGGGAGTTTCACAAGCGTTGGCCTTCTTCACAGGCTCTGGGCCTTTTCCTAAACGTGTGAGCTTCACAGGCACTCGCCTTGCTTCACAGGCTCTGGGCCTTTTCCTGAGCGCGATGACTTCACAGGCATTCGCCTTGCTTCACAGGCTCTGGGCCTTTTCTAGAACACGATAGCTTCACAGGCACTCGCCTTGCTTCACAGGCTCTGGGCCTTTTCTAGGACACGATTGCTTCACAGGCACTCGCCTTGCTTCACAGGCTCTGGGCCTTTTCTAGGACACGATAGCTTCACAGGCACTCGCCTTGCTTCACAGGCACTCGCCTTGCTTCACAGGCTCTGGGCCTTTTCTAGGACACGATAGCTTCACAGGCACCCGCCTTGCTTCACAGGCTCTGGGCCTTTTCCAGAACGGGGCAACCTCCGCAGGCACCCGAAGATCCTCCCGAGAGGGAGCAACAACAGCAATTTAGGTCGCACACGAGCCTGCCCTGACCAGACTCGCGAGGGGCTCGCGAGGGGAGGCAGCTGTGGCGAAGCGGTAACCAGAACGCGAGAAATGGCTCGAGCGAGAATAAGCACCCCTTCCCCGAACACACACAAATCTCAAATTCGAATCCAACTTAAATCCAGCGAGGGAAAAGCTACAGCTAATGAGACTCCGGGGCGTGTACATCCCCACTCATTATTACGTGAGAGTGTCATGGGGCGGCGAGCTTCACAGGCACTGGGCCTTCTTCACAGGTACTGGCCTTGCTTCATATCGCCAGACGAGGGCCCCGCCCTGCGCCACACTCTAGTGCCATCAGCAACGATCGGAACCCAGGATGCCGCCCGATGGGGTAGAGCGGTTGCCAGCGGTTCCCCCGACGACCACGGGTCCTCTGCCAGGGGCAGGCCCTGAGGCACCTCCCTAGCAGAGGGCCTACCTCCTGAGAACGCCTTGCTCCGAACGCCGCGGTGGTGATGTCGGATCCCGGCCCCTCTCCTGCAGTCCCCTGCGCCCTCCTCCCGAGGGGTAGGAGACTGTGGGAGCGGGGCAGCTGCTTGCCGCGGCGACCTGCACCTCCTGCGATCCATGGTTAGCGTATACCTGCCCCTGAAGAGTTAGCGGTGCCCGATAATCGTTGCCTCTAGCGTGGCCAGCGGGTTCGTCCCGGTGTAGGATCGGAAGTATGTCTAGAGGGGGGGGGGGTGTGATTAGACTACTTGACCAAATAAAAACTTAACCTTTTCCCAATTTTAGTTCTTGGCAGTTTTTTAGCTATCTTAGGACAAGTCAAGCAATCATTACACAATTGAAGCAAGCATGCAAAGAGTATATTAGCAGCGGAAAGTAAAGCATGCAACTTGCAAGAATATAAAGGGAAGGGTTTGGAGAATTCAAACGCTATTGGAGACACGGATGTTTTTCCCGTGGTTCGGATAGGTGGTGCTATCCTACATCCACGTTGATGGAGACTTCAACCCACGAAGGTTAACGGTTGCGCGAGTCCACGGAGGGCTCCACCCATGAAGGGTCCACGAAGAAGCAACCTTGTCTATCCCACCATGGCCATCGCCCACGAAGGACTTGCCTCACTAGCGGTAGATCTTCACGAAGTAGGCGATCTCCTTGCCCTTACAAACTCCTTGGTTCAACTCCACAATCTTGTCGGAGGCTCCCAAGTGACACCTAGCAAATCTAGGAGACACCACTCTAAAAGAAGTAACAAATGGTGTGTTGATGATGAACTCCTTGCTCTTGTGCTTCAAATGATAGTCTCCCCAACACTCAACTCTCTCTCATAGGATTTGGATCTGGTGTAAAGAAGATTTGAGTGGAAAGCAACTTGGGGAAGGCTAGAGATCAAGATTCATATGGTTTGAATGGAATATCTTGGTCTCAACACATGAGTAGGTGGTTCTCTCTCAGAACATATGAGTTGGAATGGTGTATGTGTTCTGATGGCTCTCTCCACGAGTGAAGAGGAGGTGGAGGGTTTGGGCATAACATAATCTCGGTGAGACCGATTGCACAAACTCGGTGGGACCGAGTTTGGCAATAAGCTAACCAGAGAGTTGGTCAAGTAAACTCGGTGGGACCGACTCGCTCTTTCGGTGAGACCGAAAAGTTACAAGAAGGAGACACAGAGTTTACATTGCATTCTCGGTGGGACCGATTCGCTCTTTCGGTGAGACCAAAAAGTTACGAAAGGGAAACAGAGAGTTTGCACGCCCATCTCGATGAGACCGAGATCCTTATCGGTAGGACCGAATTGCTAGGGTTTGGCAGTGGTAAATGACAAGTGAAACTCGGTGGCGCCGGATTGAAAGAATCGGTATGACCGAGTTTGGCTTAGGGTTTAGGTCATTTGTGGATATGGGAAAGTAGCTGAGGATTTTGGAGCATATCATTGAGCACATAGAGCAAGAGGCTCATCAAGCAACACCTCATCCCTCCTTGATAGTATTGGCTTTTCCTAAAGACTCAATGTGATCTTGGATCACTAAAATATAAAATGAAGAGTCTTGAACTTTTGAGCTTGAGCCAATTCTTTGTCCTTAGCATTTTGAGGGTTCCACTTTCACATCCATGCCATGCCAATCATTGAGCTTTCCTGAAATAATCATCTTGAAATAGCATTAGCTCAATGAGCTATATGTTGTTATGAATTACCAAAACCACCTAGGGATAGTTGCACTTTCAATCTCCCCCTTTTTGGTAATTGATGACAACATATAGATCAAAGCTTCGACAAATGATAATAAGCATGAAATATATCGTCGCTTTGAGAAGTATGTGATAAGTAAGATCTCCCCCTAAATTTGTGCATATTTAAAATTTGCTTTGGACTGCAAATGCACAAGGAGTTAGAATCATGGGTTACTCTTTCATGTCACATACATCTTGGTGGAGCGCTAAAAAATGATGCGATTGAAATACATGCACTCATCACCAAGAATAGTGAATGATCACAAAAGATAGATAGAATGATAATATTTAAGCAAGCATTAAGCAAACATTAAGTGTAGCTTATGGTCAAACACATGATCATCGATGTCTCACAAACATAAGGACGTAGTATCTCACACACAAGAAAACAAAGTTCGAAAAACCACCAAATAAAACAAGAGAGAATAAAAGCAACACTCTCTCTCGAAGCCTATGATCTATACATTTTCTCCCCCTTTGGCAACACGTTACCAAAAAGTTCCTAGAAAATGCATAGTGCTAAGTCGACGCTCAGGCTTGATCTTCAGGTGGTGGTGGAGTCCGGAGCACTCCAAGGATGAAGCCTTCGGTAGACGTGGTCGGAGTTGAGGCTGAAGTGGATGCTGGAGCTGGTGGAACTGAGGCTGTGGCTGGCACAGACGTTGTAGCTCTGGTGTCAGCAACTGGCAGTGCAAACGACCTCGGACCTCGTGGCACCCTGGCAAAAGCATCAGTCGTGGTCCTGCCTCTCCTCTCATTCATGTCCTCCTGGAGCTGCTCCACGGCAGTCTGTATCTCTGTCACCTTGATGTGCAAGTCATAGAACCTCTGTTCCATGATCCTCTCTAAGCTGGCCTGGTTCTGAGTCAGGGTGGCAAGTCCTTGCTCAATCTGCAGGGTGGACGCAATCAGGTAACCAAGCTGCTCTGGTTTGGTTTTCAGGAAGTAATCAGATGCCTCCGCTTGAGTAGGCATCCTGGCAGCTTTCTCCTTCTTCGCCTTCTCCTTCTGAGCTTGTGCATGGGCAGATGATGGCTCATTCTTAGTCATGACCACTTGGTTATCCTCGAAGTCTGGACAGATGGGCAGGTGTTCCTTATCCAAGAGGTATATGCCCGTGCCCATCTTGGAGTTGATGAGCTCCTGAATCTGTGGGGCATATCCACAACTCCTCTTCTGGTCTGCTGCTGTCCTCTTGATTGTTTCCACTATGAGACTCATGACTTTGAATTTTTGAGGCACGTCAAAGACATGAAGCAAATTGATCGCGTGACCTCTGATCATCTTGTGATCTCTAGACTTGGGCAGAAGAGTGTGCCTAAGGATCCAGTTGATCGTAGGCAGTCCTGACAGAAGATAGTGCACTGAGCCAAACTTGAACGTGTCAAGTGCTTCATTCGGAATCTCCTTGTACATGTTGGACATAGAGTTGTGGTCCATCTTCTTCTTGGCATAAATGTCCAAGTCATCATCCTGCCCCTCTGGGGGCATTGATCAACTTCGCCCATTCCTCAACAGTTGATTGGTACCTTGTACCCTCTGACATCCAAGTGATCCTGCCATCCGGATAGAAGTGTGCTGTGGAGTAGAATTGCATGATTAGCTCCTCGTTCCACTTTGTGAGCTTCTGCCCAACAAAGTCTGCCACTCCACACGCACTAAAGCTGTCATATACTCCAGGATAGTGTTCCTCATTCTCCTTCATGTAGGTCCAGTCGACCCATCTCATGTCACATACAATTGGCTTCTTGTCAAGCAAAACTGTCTCATAGAAATCCTGCTGCTCCTTGGTATGAAATCGGTAGTCCACTGCAGTCCTTCTCCTAGAAGCATACAGATCTGCTTCTCTCCACTTCCTCAGCCCTAAATCTTTCCTGAGCTTCATATCCTTAGCCACAGGATGAGCATCGCTGTGGTCTGGGATCTTGGGCTTGAGCTTCCTAAGGACATGCTCTTCTTCTCCTTCTGCAACTTTAGGCACTGGGGCCTTGTTCTTCTCAGTGGCTGGGATGCTTCTTGTTTTTCTCTTCGGCTTTGGCTTTGGAGCTGACTTGGCCTTGGAAGGAGCTCCCCCTGATTTTATGGCATTTCCCATTAGTTTGGGAGCCTTGGGTGCTGGTGCAACAACCTCTTCTTATTCCTCCTCATCTTCCATGATGGAGGCCTTCCCAAGCACTCTGGCCACAGTCTTCTTCACTCTTTCTTTCCTCTTTTTGCCCTCAGCAGCAATGGGCTCAATGGGAGCAGGCTTCACAGTTGAAGCTCCAGCCTTTGACATGGGCTGCCTGCCTGCTGGCCTTGTTATTTTCAGGCCTGGCTTTGTGCCTTGAGCTGGCTCAACTCTCTTTGATGTGGCCTCTTCCTCTGCCACATAGTCTTCATCTTCAGAATCAGAAGTCCTCTTCTTTCTTTGACGTGTGGCAGCTTTAGGCAGGTTGCTGGGTGTGCTCCTGCTGCCATCATCTGAGGAACTTGAGGGGCTAGTGCCCTCACTCAACTGCACTTGCTGCTCTGACAAGTTCTGGCTGTCACTCTGGTCTGACATGATGCAAACTGACTGCTGACCCCTAGTTCGGCGGAGACTCGCTATGGCGACAACGGCGGGGCAGAATTCTGTTGACGGCGTCGGAGACCAGCGACTGGAGGCTGCTGGCGGCGAGGAGGACGATCCGGAGACCCAGGAGGCAGAGCGAGGTATGCGCGGGCGAAGAGGTTTCGGAGAAATTTCCAAAATTCTGCCCGTCACTACATATAGCCCGACCTCGTCGGTGTGACCGAGTGGAACAACTCGGTGGCACCGAGATGCAAAACTGTATACAGTTATTGCAACTCGGTGTGACTGAGTGGTTCAAATCGGTTGCACCGAGATCGAAAACCTAGATTAACTTAATGATCTCGGTAGGACCAAAAGTATGGTATCGGTCAGACCGAGAATCACAAAGAGGTTTTGGAAGTTTAAGTCTATGACAAATCAAGGACTCCGAGCGCTCCTCACACAGAGTGGTTCGAATCTGGCCTGATCAAGTTTTGTGATGCAGCATGAATAGAGTTTGAGATGAGAAAAGCATAGATAGCTAGAGGAGGTTCTTAGGCATTCTTGTCCATCCACTTGGCAAGAGAAGATAAAGCCAAACAATCAAAACAACAAGTGGATGTCCTCGAATGAGTAAAATATGCAACCAACATGCTCACACAATAAGATGGCAAATGAAATATGTGGCAAAGCATGCATAAACAATTCTAGCATCTATCAAGCAATTTGTGATGACTAGGTCATCTATATATGAGTATATTGACTTAGGAGTCAAGTGAGAACACTTGATCGTAGGTCATACTCATCGTTTAAGCTCAAGTGGGGTTACCACTTTTACATAAAGCATTGTTGTATTCACATCTTTAGAGTTGCTTTAGCTCAAGTCTTAGAGTAAAGCTCCCCCTAGATGTGATATCCCCCCCTAAGAGGGATGAACTAACCTTGGGTTTTGTCGATGATGACTTCATGTAGATGTTGAAGATGTGGATGCTCAATGTTGATGTAGATCACTTGGAGCTATCCATTTGAGTGAATTGCACTTTCAATACCTACATGGGTTAGTCCCACAAGGAACAAACAAGGATATCCATAGACATAGAGTAATGCATATACAAGATGATGTCCATGAAAACTTTAGGTTACCTTGTCCCTTGTCTTACCAACAAGAGGATTTGTGACTCCTTGAACTAGTGCATGATGTGGAAGTTGATTGCACTTGTTCTTGCCAAAAAATGATGAGAGTGAAATATGTTGGCGGAGTCACCCTCAAGAACTCTCTAGTTCTTCTTCTTTTGGATCCACACCATCTTGATGGGAATCCTTGGAGTTGTAGTCATACTTGATGAAGTGGAACTTGACGTGGTCTTGGGAATCCACTTGACTAAGGTCTTAGGAGCTTCTTCAAATGCATCAATCTCCTCTTGAAGCTTGTCCTTGCCTTTTTGCTTGTAGTCTTGTGGTGGAAGATCATCTTGAGCTTGTGTCCCCTTGAAAGAAGTGTCATACTTCTCTTGTTGAGGAACAAACTTTGTCTTGGGGTATTGATCTTCTTCCCATTCAACTCCATTGGCATTGAACTTTCGTTCAAAACCAACACCTTGATTCTTCCGGTGCATCCCTTGCTTGCGCACAATTTCCTCGAATTGCTTACTTCCGGCAAGGCTTTTGTATACTCCTTTCTCTATGATCCCCTTTAATAAGCTATTTTCTTGCTCAAGTGTAACTTGGCTAAGAGAATCATTAGTGGAATCAAGATAACTACTAGAAGCAACAATATTGGATTTAGCATGTTCATTGTTACTACTAGAGGAAGAATCTTTCTTGTTCTTGTTACTAGACTTGACTTGAGGCATGTAAGTGGATAATAGTAAACGCTTGGCAATGTAAGAAGAACTTTTCTTGCGGAGATCATCATTGATTGCCTTTAAGTACTCATGCTCTTGCTCAAGATTGAGCTTTTCAAAGCGTAATTTCTCATGAGCTCTTAAAAGTTCTCGATGATCTTCGAAGATAGTTTCATGAGCTAACTTAAGAGTGTTTAGTTCTTTAGTTAGAGCCTCAATCTTCTCCTTATCATTGTCATTCGTTTTAGCATGATTAATTGATGTTTCATCATAGTACTCATCACTAGAGTTGTCAACAAGCAAGTCATCATCACCTAACAAGTCATCTTCATCACTATTAAAATCAACGTACTCGGGGTGTGTTACCTTAGGACCTTTGGCCATGAAGCATCTTCCAATTCCTTCATTTGGTGAGTCAAATATGTCGTAGGAGTTGGTTGACACAAGTGCTAGACCAGCAACACCTTCATCTTGAGTATCTTCAGAGTCGGAGTGATAACTTCTCTCGGAGTGGCTGTCGGAGTCGGAGCCGGATACCCATTCACCAACATGAGCTTGATGTCTTCGTTTTGTGTAGCTCCTTGATGATTTTTCTTTCCTTTCCGAATCCTTGCTTCTCCGTGAGTATCTCCGTTCATAACGATCATCTCTACTCCTTATCTCTCTTGGTGGTGATTCTTTGCTTCTTCTTTTTGGAGAATCTTCTCTTCTCTTGTAGGGAGCCGTACACTCATTGGAATAGTGTCCGGGTCTTCCACAATTATAGCAGTTTCGCTCTCGACTAGAAGATCTTTTGTCATTGTATGACCTTGACTTGAAGCTTCTATCTTTGCTTCTACTCTTGTAGAACTTGTTGAAGTTCTTCACCATTAAGCTCAATTCTTCATTGAAGGTTTGTTTCTCACTTGATGATGTGGGGACTTCACATGAGGCTTTGTAGGCACCACTTGATTTGTTGTGAAGTTCCTCTTTATCCTTAAGTGACATCTCATGAGAAACAATCCTTCCAATCACTTCCGTTGGCTTGAGATCTTTGTAATTGGGCATCATTTGAATCAATGTGCACATGGTATCATATTTCCCATCCAAGGCTCTTAGGATCTTCTTGATGATGAATCTATCGGTCATCTCTTCACTCCCTAAGCCGGCAATCTCATTTGTGATGAGAGCAAGCCTAGAGTACATATCGGTGACACCTTCACCATCCTTCATCTTGAACTTGTCAAGTTGACTTTGGAGCACATCCAACTTGGATTCCTTGACGGAGTCGGTACCTTCGTGCATATCAATCAAAGTGTCCTAAATTTCCTTTGCATTCTCAAGGCGGCTGATTTTATTGAATTCTTCGGGGCACAATCCGTTGAAGAGAATATCACAAGCTTGAGAATTGTATTGCAACATCTTCAACTCATCCGCGGTAGCTTCACGGTTTGGTTCCCTCCCATCAAAGAACTCACCTTGCAAGCCAACACAAACAATAGCCCATACGGCGGGGTTATGTCCAAGAATATGCATTTTCATTTTATGCTTCCAACTAGAAAAATTAGTACCATCAAAGTAAGGACCTCTACGGTGATAATTTCCCTCGCTAGACACCATACTCTCCTAGGTTGTGAAACTAAGGCTATGGCCACGAAAAGATATGGAGATCAAGGCAAATGGAGACCAAAGCTCTGATACCACTTGTAGGATCAGAAGTATGTCTAGAGGGGGGGTGATTAGACTACTTGACCAAATAAAAACTTAACCTTTTCCCAATTTTAGTTCTTGGCAGTTTTTTAGCTATCTTAGGACAAGTCAAGCAATCATTACACAATTCAAGCAAGCATGCAAAGAGTATATTAGCAGCGGAAAGTAAAGCATGCAACTTGCAAGAATATAAAGGGAAGGGTTTGGAGTATTCAAACGCTATTGGAGACACGGATGTTTTTCCCGTGGTTCGGATAGGTGGTGCTATCCTACATCCACGTTGATGGAGACTTCAACCCACCAAGGGTAACGGTTGCGCGAGTCCACGGAGGGCTCCACCCACGAAGGGTCCACGAAGAAGCAACCTTGTCTATCCCACCATGGCCATCGCCCACGAAGGACTTGCCTCACTAGCGGTAGATCTTCACGAAGTAGGCGATCTCCTTGCCCTTACAAACTCCTTGGTTCAACTCCACAATCTTGTCGGAGGCTCCCAAGTGACACCTAGCCAATCTAGGAGACACCACTCTCCAAGAAGTAACAAATGGTGTGTTGATGATGAACTCCTTGCTCTTGTGCTTCAAATGATAGTCTCCCCAACACTCAACTCTCTCTCATAGGATTTGGATCTGGTGTAAAGAAGATTTGAGTGGAAAGCAACTTGGGGAAGGCTAGAGATCAAGATTCATATGGTTTGAATGGAATATCTTGGTCTCAACACATGAGTAGGTGGTTCTCTCTCAGAACATATGAGTTGGAATGGTGTATGTGTTCTGATGGCTCTCTCCACGAGTGAAGAGGAGGTGGAGGGGTATTTATAGCCTCCACACAAAATCCAACTGTTACACACAATTTATCAATCTCGGTGGGACCAAATCAGAAAACTCGGTCGGACCGAAATAGTAAACCTAGTGACCATTAGGAATTTCGGTGGGACTGATATGCAACTCGGTAGGACCGATTCGGTTAGGGTTTGGGCATAACGTAATCTCGGTGAGACCAATTGCACAAACTCGGTGGGACCGGGTTTGGCAATAAGCTAACCAGAGAGTTGGTCAAGTAAACTCGGTGGGACCGACTCGCTCTTTCGGTGAGACCGAAAAGTTACAAGAAGGAGACATAGAGTTTACATTGCATTCTCGGTGGGACCGATTCGCTCTTTCGGTGAGACCGAAAAGTTACGAAAAGGAAACAGAGAGTTTGCAAGCCCATCTCGGTGAGACCGAGATCCTTATCGGTAGGACCGAATTGCTAGGGTTTGGCAGTGGTAAATGACAAGTGAAACTCGGTGGCGCCGGATTGAAAGAATCGGTATGACCGAGTTTGGCTTAGGGTTTAGGTCATTTGTGGATATGGGAAAGTAGCTGAGGATTTTGGAGCATATCATTGAGCACATAGAGCAAGAGGCTCATTAAGCAACACCTCATCCCTCCTTGATAGTATTGGCTTTTCCTAAAGACTCAATGTGATCTTGGATCACTAAAATATAAAATGAAGAGTCTTGAACTTTTGAGCTTGAGCCAATTCTTTGTCCTTAGCATTTTGAGGGTTCCACTTTCACATCCATGCCATGCCAATCATTGAGCTTTCCTGAAATAATCATCTTGAAATAGCATTAGCTCAATGAGCTATATGTTGTTATGAATTACCAAAACCACCTAGGGATAGTTGCACTTTCACCCGGGGCTCCTGGAAGGGCTCAGCTTCCATTGCCTCGTCCCCCCAGCTTGGGCCGAGGAGCGAGCCTTGTCCGTTCTCGTGAGGGTGTCCTTGGTCCATCATGAGGGGCACGTATTTCTCCATCGCCGTCATCCCGAGTGCCACGCCGTGATGCCCCGCATGCCACGCGGTCCCACCTGTCATGCCTACTGCGGGGTGGCAGCGCGGCCGCCCTCCGGGGTCGCGGGTCGCGTCGAGTCCTTCTTCTTCGCGGGCCGGGGGCAGGGGCAGTGCCGCCGCCGGTCCGGTGCTGACAGCTTCACTGGCGTCGGAGTAGCCTTGGAGTCCGCGGGCGCGTGCGGAGCCCCCGCGCGGGTCGCCCTGGGCTTGAGATGGGAGCTGGGTGGAGAAGGGGTGAGCCCCCGAGGCGGCGAAGCCCAGGAGCTCCGCCACTCGCTCCAGCAGCACGTCACGGTCGCCCTCCAGCAGTCTGCACCGCAGCAGCTCTTGGGCCACCATGAGCGCGGCCCTTGAATTCGCTTGCTCCCGACGGGTGTACGGTGTCGTGGTTGCGGCGTGATTGGAGGCCCTTACCGCCGACCGCGCTTGCCGCGGTGTGAGGGTTGCGGAGGCCTGTCTGCGTCGCCTGCGGCCCGCAGCGCCCTACGGACCACGAGCTGCCTGGGGCGCGGGGTCGCTCGAGGCGGGCGGCTCCGCGCAGGTGGGCCACGCCGCCCATGGACCTTGGTTGCCCGCCTGGTCGCCGGACATGGTGATGACCATGCGACGGGAGACGGAGCGGTAGGAAGACAAATTCCGGCACACCCCTACCTGGCGCGCCAAATGTCGGATCACGGGTTCCGGCAGACCCTTAAGGTTCGAACACTGGGGTGCGCGCGGAGATCACGCCTTCTACCTCCCCGTCTCGCAAAGATCTAAACTACTAAAAGAACTGCACAAGAGACACAAGGTTTATACTGGTTCGGGCCACCGTTGTGGTGTAATACCCTACTCCAATGTGTGGTTGGTGGATTGCCTCCTGGGGCTGGTGATGACGAACAATACAAGGAAGAACAGCCTCGCGAGGGTCTGTTCTTGGCTGGGGCGATGAACTGCTAGGAGGAGTTCAGTCACCCTTCTCTCTCTCTCACTCACTCTCTCTGCTTGCAAACCGAACGAACCAACAGAACCCCGTCTACATGGGTGGCTGGCCCTATTTATAGAGGCCCTGGTCCTCTTCCCAAATATCAAGTTGGAAGGGAGCCAACAATGGCAGGCTAATTTGAAGGGGGACAACAAGTATCAACTATCCTGACAAAAGCGGTCTTCGCCTGCGCAAAGCTCTGGTGATGACACCGTCCTGGGCTCCACGGTGACCTCCGTCTCGTAGTCCTCCTGGTCTTGGTCTCGTTGCACCGAAATGGCAACCTTTGCCTGATGCCTCGGTACTCCACGGCTGCGCTTGCCCCCTTTGCACCAAAGAGGAAAGAAGGACGCTGCGCGCGCTGGCACCCGCCTGGCGCCCTAAGTCATCATGGCTTGCGTCACGGGCACCTCGCGAGGTACCCTGCCTTGATCTCTCCGCCTCCTCGCGAGCCAGCCTGATGAGGCTGCGCCTGCGGATGCGCCGTGTCGTCCACCCCGCGAGGCTTGGCCCCTCGCGAGGGTCTTGAGTCTTGCGTTGATGAAGATGGGCCATGCTGGGCCTCCTTTGAGCCACGCCGCAGGCCGCAGGCAGGCAAGTCTGGGGACCCCCGTTCCCAGAACGCCGACAAAAGCATCTTAGACAGAATATAAGTGTGGGAAACTACACAACAATAACAACACTTGTAAGGTGCATGGCATGCGAATATAACTGTTTATTCAATTGAAACTGAAATCAACATAGAGCAAGTTACAACAGCAAACACGTTAAAGAAACAGGTTTAAAACATACCTGTTGCGCCATTGGAGTTTCAGTTGCATCCTTCATATTTGAAATTAGTTGGTATGAGTAAATACAGTGATGCAAGTGCAAAGTAGTATGAACCATAGCTACGGAACCTAACCTGAGAACAATTCTTCTTCTGCTTTAAGCGTTGACTTGGGGTTCAGAGTGGTGGTCCTCGTGCTTTGGGCACTGCAGTTGCCTTACTAACTGCTCGTGTTTGGGTGCTCTGTGGTGGAGACGGTGCTGTGTCAACGAGAACTGGGTTACTATCTGTTGGGGTTGGGGTTAGAAGGGGTGTAGCTTGTTCTCTGTCCAACTGGGTAGGGGTACAATCTGTGTGAGTCTGGGTTATGCGTGGTGGGGCTGGTTCTTGGGCAAGTACAACCGTGGTTCTATCTCCATCGACAGGTAGCACGATCTTTTCTGAAGACCATGTTTTTACTACCGCAGATACTGGCATCACCCCCTCCAATTGAAATGGCTGATAAACAAGAAAAGTAATTGAATGTACAAACATTGTAAGATAGACAGGTGCAATGGATAGTAGGGAAGAAAACAGGGCATGAAATAATTCACATTTATGTTGTCTAACCAAACAGAATAGCAGGACATAATTTCACATATATGATGGCTAATTAAACAGGATAGCATGACACAATTTCACATCTATGATGGCTAACTAAACAGGATAGAATGACATACTTCAAAATATGATGACTATGTAAACAAGTTGACATGATATAACTATACGATGTGTCTATTAAAGTGGTTGGCATGCAATAAATCACAAACATGCCGTCGATGGAAACATGATGGCATGATATAATTCATGGGTAGAACAACATAATTCAAAATATGATGATTATGTGAACAGGATGAGATGATATAACTATATTATGTCTTTAGAAAATGGGTTGGCATGCCATAATTCAGATACATGCTGTCTATGTAAACATCATGGCATGATATAATTCAAATATATGATTTATATACTAAGGAAGTGAGCAGAGGGCAATCGCATATATGATGTGTCAACTAAGGAGATGGCATTCAATATCGTGTATATGATGTAAACACAAAGCATTGCAATACAACATAAGCATGATATGAGTAATATAACCCTGCCAAGTTTGAGCATACACCTCAGGGGGATAATAGGACTGGCCGTCTGCCTCTGAATCCTCCTCTGAAGAGCTATCTGTAACTAGCAAGATATCTGCTTCACCAGGTAGCATTGTCTGCTCTGAACACCTTGTTTTCACTCCAGATTTCTCCATCACCAATTCAAATGGCTGATGTGCAGGAAGAGCAGTTGAATATACAAACATTGTCGACAAAAGCAATGAGAAATGCAAAAAAGGACGACATGATATAATTCACATATATGACACTTGGCTAAACAACATGGCATTCCATAATTCACATATATAATGCCTTGCAACAAGATAGCATTGCATAATTCACATATATAATGTCTTGCAATAAGATGGCATTGCATAATTCACATATATAATGTCTTGCAATAAGATGGCATTGCATAATTCACATATATGGTAATTAGACACTAAACAAGTGGCATTCACACAAAGCATGTCTAAACTAAGAAAATGACATAGCAATGCAAGATACCATACGCACGATATGAGCATCATAACCCTGCCAAGTTAGAGCATGCACCTCGGGGGGGGGGTAGGACTGGTCATTTATCTTTGAATCCTCCTCTGAGGAGCTATCTGTAACCAGCAAGACATGCGCTTCGTCAGATAGCATTGTCTGCTCTGAAGACCTTGTTTCCACTCCAGATTTTTCCATGACCGTGTCGAATGGCTAATGCACAGGAAGAGTAATTGAATGTACTAAAATTGTTGACCAATTTAACACGTAATAAAAAATGATGTCATGATATAATTCACATATAAGATGACTGGCTAACCAGGGTGGCATTGCAAAATTCACATATATGATGCCTGGCTAAACAAGATGGCATTGCATGATTCACATATACGATAAAGAAACTAAATAGATGGCATTGACACAAAGCATGTCTAAATTAAGCAGATGACATCTTTAATGTATACAGTAAGCAATGCAAGGCACCATATGCATGATATTACCAACATCACCATGCCAAGTTAGAGCGAAGACCTCATGGGGTAAATAGGAGTGGTCTTCTGCTTCTGAATCCCCCTCAGAACAGTTATCTTCCTCTTGATTACGATCCGAAATGGGTGGAGGGGGGGGCTGCCTTTGCGCCCACCATGGAGTGATGTCTGCATGAAATTTTATTGCCACACAAGGATCGTCTCTTTTGCTCTACATGTTTAGTTCCATTGTGTACAATAACTGACATGCATAGGAATACAACATAGTGAGATTATGTAAGGAGTGCATGCACAAATCCAGAGTGATGGTAGCAAAATGTGGATAGACCCAAAACAAATGATAGCAGGCAGATAATAGCTTTAGTTAAAAATACAGATAATGGCTCCTTTAATGTTTGTTTGCACCCAACATGAAACTCATAGTAGACACCCGAGATTAACTAGATAGTAGACCGATAGTACTGATTGTTGCCCCAATATGTACCCCACAGCCATTTAAAAACTCAAGTTTCAACATATGTTTGGACCTGAGTCGGAGTCTAATAGGTGAACACGATGATAAAGTAGCATGTCATCATATTAAGCAATGCATAGCGTTAGCAGACACAAAAGAGTGCGACCTCTCTTGCGGACCTGTGTAGTCCTCAAGGTCAACTGCTCAGTTGATGATGGTAATGCAGTTGTCGTGGCTGCCGGCGGTGGGGAAGAAGATCTGAGGCGGCAAAAGACAGTCTGGAGAGCAGACCCCTGCTGTGGTGAACCCTTCCATCGTTGGAGGAGCTGAGCTGGGGTGGAACACAACACCGCAGGAGCAGGACAAACAACACAAGGTTTTCTTTGACACATACCTGTAATAGAAGTAATTGTGTAAGGGCTTGTTTGAATTTGAGGTTTCTAACAATGCAGGGATAGGAAATAGAGAGGAATAGGATAGGAATGCACGTGCAAAATGAAGAATTTAAAAACACAGGATTTCTGCCAATCTGGGTGTTTGGTTCACAATAATTGGAAGATCACAGGATGCAATGAAGCATGGTGAGATTAAGTCAAACCACAAGAAGTGTGCAACCTCTTTGGCGAAGCCATGTCGATCTCAGCGTGATTGGGTTGGCCGGTGAGGATGCTCCAGCTGACTTGGCTGTCGGAGGAGGGGAAGAAGATCTTAGGCATCTGGAGATGGGGCCCGACGTACTGCTCCGCTGTGATGGAGGGTTTTGTTGTTGGAGCAGCTCCAATGAGTTGTACGACGCCGAGGCTGAAGCAGGACAAGAGAGACACTGTTAACTTGACTGGAATTCTAATAACATCTCCAATATATGACGTAAAATACATAACCACAAAGTGCTAGATGTATACATCAGCCGCTCATCTCTGAACTTAACTGTCAAAATTGAATTTAACTGTAGAAACTGAACTTAATTGTCGAAACTGAATTTTGCCGTCGAAACGGAATTTTACTATCGAAACTGAATGCACTAGAGGTGAGGCTACAAGTCAGTCGACTGACCTTTTCATCTCTGGTCAGTCGATTTTGTAGCCGTTGGATACGAAATCAAGGGCCTGCAGTTCATCTTCAACCTCCACCCCCTGAGCCGCCAGCCACCACTGGCCAAACAGCCGCCCTGCCCACCCCGAAAGCACTCCCCACCGTCGGTCCGCCGCCGCCCCGGCCATCCCTGTAGCCCCCCCGTGCCGAGATTTTTCTCCAGCGATCCCCACGCCACCGCCCCACCACCGTTAGCAACCACCGCCCCCACCCTGAACCCTAAGATAGATAGTGGGGTACCTCTCCGGCGACCCCCCCTCCCCGCTGCGGCTGGTTCTTCCTTAACTCCGACGAGCCCCCCACCCCCTGAAAATTTACTGACCCAAAAGTCGATTCAGTCAACTGAAGTGTAGCTAAATTGGAGCAGCATCGCAAGCAAGAGCAAGAGCGAGAGCAGCAACGGGAGCAAGAGCAAGAGCAGACCAGGCAGGGGACCGAGAGCAAGAGCAGAGCAGCAGCACGAGCGAGAGCTAAAGCAGCAGCAACTCCTACTGATGTGGATGTTGCCACCGAGGGAGGGACGCCGCCGTGGATTGAACCGCGCCGTGTCGGCTTAGGACCGAGCGCCGGTAGCACCGTGAGATCGAATCAAGAAGAAAATGCGGCGATTAATGTACAACCTCTTTGGTGGCGCCGATTAGGCCGCAACTTCATCCGAGGAAACGGTGATGATGATGCTCTTCCGGTGGTGCAGGTGAAGACGACGGTGTGGGAATGGAGGTGGCGTGAAAGACGAGGGGAACGTCGGGGCAGCTCCTTGGAGGTGGAGGACGGGGTGGCTGAACTGGCGAGATGACCAGATCGATGACGGATCCTCATCTGGTATGGTGGATGAGGGACGTTGAGGTGTTGCTGTGGACGACGTCGTCGGGGAAGAGGCTCTGGCTGGGTGGCGGATAGAGGAGGGTGTGGGGCTTCGCAGGTTTTGCCGGCCTTGGTGTACGAATGGGTGGGCGGATGGGATGGGAGTGGGGAACCATGGCTTAGGGACGCGCTTGTCCGAAATGTGGGGTAAGTTACAAAAGTACCCCCAACGATTTGAGGCGGTTCTTTTGGTTCAGGGGTATCATGGGCATTTTACATGTCAGGATTTCACAGGAGGTGGGAGTTTTCGCGCGCGTTGGAATTTTGGAATGGCAAGGCGCGGGTTGAGATGGAGGGAGTTGTCGGAGCACAACGAGACAAAGATATATCTTAAATATTTCGGGCTAACAAGGCGCGGGTTGAAGAGGCGGGAGTTTCGCAGCACGATAGACAGAGACGCTAGCTTGAAATTTCGGCATAACAAGGCGCGGCTTGAAATTTTGGGAGAACAAGCTTAACGTGTACCCAAAAAAGACAATTTATACTAGTATGATATACTACGTACAATGTGTTTAACACGCAAAACACACACAGACACCATTTAGACTAGTAAGGTACACGTGCATTGCACGCATGAGATTTGGCAACCAAATTATGAATAAATACCACATTATAGCATGTAAGCTTTGAGTCATATATGCATAATGTAGATGTTCGTTTAATTCTTATAGTTCATTTCATTCAAAATCATCTAGTTTTTATAAGAAAGCTAATCTATTTTAAGATTCATGGAATTGTGCGTTGTAAGGCATAAAGTAAAAACAAATCATGTAGAAAAACATTTGGGCAATTCTGATACGGAAGATTCTAGAACAAAGAAGAAGTGCTTGTGTTTTGAGGTTTGTGCATTATGCTTAAGATCAACCATAGAGTCTTCTAGACTGTACATGTGGCAAAATCTGGTGGAATCTAGATGATATCGAACGGCCAGTAGTGCTCAAATTTGCCAGCTCTGCACCATTGGATTGGCCTCATCCAACGACCATCTTTCAAAGTTAAAGTTATCCACACACTATACACAAAATAAAAAATATAATATACATATAGGGTTATAGATATAGATATGTGATGCGAAAGTCACCCATCATCTCCAATTAGAATAGTGTGTCCATGCACGGATGCAATGTGGCCAAACGATGTTTGCCATCGGTATCTCAAATTCAAACCAATCTGACCCTGTTTCAATGTGTATACATTGCAACATGCTGGTTCCCAAACCACACCGTGCAGATCTCCGTTATATTCATGCATGCATGGGTTTCAAACATCATGATCTCTTATTCAAATATTTGAATTCTACTTTACATTGATTATGACCTCACCTAGTCTTTTACACCCACACATTGGTCTTTCTTTATAATTGTACCACAAACTTTCTCTCGTGCATGCATGCACACACACTACCAGTCGGCATTATCCATCACACACATTGTAAGTGGATCTAGTGCCCCTTAGTGATTTTGGTGTATTGAAGACTTATAGGTTAAGGGACTAATGCGTTTGTGAGTGTACACAGGTCTATAAGTCTATGAGGAGTTTGATACTTACAGGAAAAGTCGACCCCTAAAAATGAATATCTTTGACTGAAGATTTAGGTATTTCTGAAGACTTTCATGAAGACTTTGAAAGTGAAGAAATTGGTGTGTTCGTGAAGACTTGATATTCATGCGAGGAATATGCAGCTTGAAGACATTCGTTTTCATAGTTTTGTTTTTTCTCTTTCTTGAGTCATAGGAAACACCGTACTGTTAAAGGGGGTCGAGGAAATACTAAGGAAAAATTTCCATGTGATGCTCAACTCAAAATCCTACACCTACCAATCCCTTCGAGTGAAGCCATTGGAAATCTCCTATAGTTTAGTCAATTTCTTCAGTGACAGAGACGAAGTTCTTTTGGTCTCTGAGGAATTTGTCCTGACTGAGGAGTTAGGAATTCGCCAGTGCGGATTGCCTACAGAGTGAGGAACATGATAGCCCTGAGGATTTTGCTACTCAAAATTCCGACCGTTGCTGTGCTATGCGCCAGCTGTCCCAAAATATCTATCCACCTAACGGTCATATCATTGAAGGGAATTTATGTCTTATCATGTCGGGCTGCTCCCTAGGCTATAAATAGCCGCCCCCTACAACCACTAGATGGTTGGCTGCTCCGAGAGAAACCGACACTTGTCATTTGAGAGCAACCCATCCTCTGAGGACTTTGAGCGAAAATCATCAAGTGAGGAAAAAACAAAAACCCAAAACCCAAACACCTACAAACCCCAAGTGATTGAGCATCATTAAAGAGATTGATCCTGAGTGGATTCGACGCTTGTTACCTTTGAAGACTGTTCTTCTTCCAGACAGTTAGGCATCATGGTCTAGAGCATCCAAGAGGAATTGTGGATCGCTGAGTGACCGAGTTTGTGAAGGTTTGGAAGTCGCCTGAAGAATTACCATGAGTGATTGGACGAGGTCTATGTGACCTTAGTTCAAGGAGAATACGGTGAGGACTGGGTGTCCTGAGCTGCGTGTTCAGGACTGGGTGTCCGGGACTGTGTGTCCTCGAGTTTAAATACTCAGCCGCTCCAACCAGACGTACAACTGAGACATCAGTTGGAACTGGTCTACCAAATCATTGTCTTCACCAAGCTTACTGGTTCTATTCCCTCAACTCTTCCATTTCCTCATAACTATGTTTTGTGTTTGTTCATATCTGTGTTTGAAGACTTTGACTGAAGACTTCCTCAATTTCCTTAGTTCAATTTCTTCAGTCTGTTTGTCTTCATCCTGTGTTATCCTGTGATTACGCTTCCTGTACTCTATGCCTATCTTCATTTCATCATGATGACTATGCTTGTATTCTGTTATGTTTACTTTTGAGTACTTATTCCGCTGCTAGTAGTTCTTCGCTAAGGAATTTCCTCATCGGAAAATTCCTCAGTGACGAATTTCATAAAAATCGCCTATTCACCCCCCCTCTAGTCGATATAACGCACTTTCAATTGCTATCAGAGCAAGGTACTCCCTTATTCTGTGTGATTTTGGTTTAACCGCCTGGAGTTTTAGTTATGTCGACTGCAGCTATGATCAAGGTCTCTGCTGGGTGTCCTACCTTCGATGGGACGGACTACCCCTACTAGAAGAATAAGATGCGAATGCATCTTGAAGCAATTGATAACTATATTTGGTATGTTGTGGAAAATGGTGTTCCCTCAGTCACACCTTCTCTGAATGCTGCTGATGTGAAGAGATTCAAGCAACTCGACTCTCAAACGAAGAATATCATATGTGGCCATTTGAGCAAAGGATAGTATGGCAGAGTGAGTGCTTTGGAGACAACAAAGCTTATCTGGGACAGGTTGTCCAAAGTGAATGAATGAGTCTCAACTCAGCGTGACTCTAGAGTTGATGTTCTTCGCAATCTCTTCAACCACTTCAAAAGACTCGACAATGAAAATGTTCAACAAAGCTTCGATCGCCTCACTGACATCTCAAATGAGCTTCAAGCACTTGGTGCCACTGACATCACCGACCATGAGGTGGTGAAGAAATTGTTGAGATCGCTTGATTCCTCATTTGACACTCTGGCATTGATGATACAAGAACATGCTGAATACAAGTCACTTGATCCCGCTGATATTCTCGAGAGGCTAAATACTCATGAGTTCCAACTTGCTGAAAAGAGAGATCTCTATGGTTCAAGCTATGGCAGATCACGTGCACTGAAGGCCAAGGTAGTATCTGAGTCCGAAGATGAAGACTCTAGTAGCAGCCTTGGTGATCCTAAAGAACTGAGCCATGATCTGGCTCTGCTCGTGAAGAAGTTTCAAAAGTTCTCAAGATGTGGTCGCCTTGGAAGATCCTCAAGGATAAATGATTCCTCACCCAGTGACTACAAGAAGAGGCTCTGTCACAAGTGCAAGAAACCTGGACACTTCATTCAAGATTGTCCTTAGTGGGAAAAGGAATCAAAGAAGAAGAAATACAAGGATTACAGTTCTGATGATGCGAAGAAAAAGAAGAAATCCACAAAGTCTTCATCATCAAAATCCTCAAAGTCTTCATATCACAAGAAGAGCAGCTCCAAGAAGGCTAGGGCATTCATTGGCAAGGAAATGGACTGTGAGGCTGAATCTGAAGAAAATGAGGAAGAGGAGACATCTGAGGAGTCCGAATCCGGAGTGGTGAGCCTAGCTCTTGCTACTGCATTCGTCAGCAAGTCTATCTTCAACACTGAAGAAAATGACCTCACCAACAAGGCTGATGAAGGCAATGATGACTACACTCCCACCTATTGCTTCATGGCAAAGGGTGCCAAGGTACTCAAATATACCTCCTATCAATCAAGTGAGAATGAATCTGATGAAAACCTTAAGCCCAACTATTCTAAACTTGCTAAGATTGCTATAAAACAACGAAGGGCTTTAGAAAAGGTTCAAAACATGCTAAATAAAAGTGATGATATGTTGGGTGAAGAAATGGATCGCATTGAAACTTTGACTAAAAATCTTCAGAGACTTCAATCCAAGCTTGACAAACTTCAAAGTCATCATAACACTCTCTTATCAGATCATGAGAAGCTTTCTTATGAATTTCGTCAAAGAAAGCAAGACCTTGAGAAGCTAAGAGTGAGTTATGAAGATCTTCAGAAGGAGCGCGATTCATTACTTGCTCAACAAATCAGCGCTTCTCAGGAAGAATTTGTTCCTCCATGCTTGAAGTGCATTAAACGTGAATCTGCTAATTCTTCACCTGAATGTTCAAATGCTGCTAATGTTTCAAATTCTTCACATGCCTCTGCTATCACTAATTCCTCATCTAAGGACATTGCTAGTATCACTAACGATGCAGGGCTGAAGAATTGTACACGATAGGCATGTACAAAAGCCTAAAAGGGCATCAGGCTCTCTATGATGTGCTTAAAAAGCAGATCCGCAATAGGAACCCTAGGAAAGAGGGTATCGCCTTTGAGAGGAAACTCAATGCTGATGGTACATATTGGAAGCCTGAGCAGTACCCCAAAACTACATGGGTTGCTGCAAAGGGACCTACAGTTGATCCATCTAACTTATCTAGATTTGCATGTGAATCTCCTCATTCTGATGATGAGTCAATTGACTCCAACTATAAACTGTTCAAAAATCAGAATGGTGAAGTATTTGCTAGATATGTTGGCACTAACTAGAGGAACGGCTCCCCTATGAAGAAAATCTAGGTTCCCAAAAGATGCCTTGAAAATCTTCAAGTGAATGTCATCATGACACCACCTGTGAAGAATAGGAACCCCAGATCAAATTCCTCATACGGACCAAAGTCCTCATATAAACATCATCATGCTAACCCGTCTGTTTCGCAGGGAAGATCTAAGGATTATGGATATGTGCATTATTCTTCAAATCATTATGTCCATAAGTCCTCGAAGAATTTCTCTGCTTACTCTTATGCTTACTCTAACCCATCTTATGTGAAACGAAATGGATTGGCTTCTATGCCATCCTTCTCGTATGGAGCTCGCAGAATGATGAACTCTTTGCCACACCTTCAGATGTGGGTGGTGAAGAAAAAGAACTAATCTCTTTTGCAGGATCAGGTCTCCAGATGCACGTAATCATCTGAAGAATTTGCTGGAGACCTGAGCAATGCCTGATAGGACGCATGCTAATCATGAAGAAATGAACTTTCATTTCTCACGTCCTCATATTGCTTTATCAGTTCTTTTAGTTGATGAAATTGATCTGATGAATTGATGTCATATTCTTCACTGATGAAGTATATGAGTTTGTAAGCTGCACTAATTCATCTGCAGGATGATCAACCCAAAGCCACTGAGTGTGTCCTCGATAGTGGATGTACAAACCACATGACTGGTGACAAGAATCTATTGATCGATGCTCCATTATCTCCATCGCATCTGAAGCATATCATCTTTGCTGACAAAGGCAAAAGTCAGGTATTGGGTCTAGGTAAGGTTGCGATTACAAAGGATCGACACATGGACAAAGTCATGCTTGTTGAGTCCTTAGGATACAACCTTATGTCTGTCTCAATGCTTTGTGATCTTGATATGGTTGTTGTCTTTGGCAAGTACTGTTGTGTTGTGGTTATGGAAGCTGACAATTCCAAAGTCTTTGAAGGCTTTAGGAGAGGAGACCTGTATATTGTTGATTTCTCTATAGGACCACAACCAGTCGTGTGCTTACTTGCAAAAGCTTCAGAAGGCTGGCTCTGGCATCGACGACCTGGTCATGCAGGCATGGGGAATTTGCACACGCTTGCGAAGAAGAAGCATGTTATTGGCATCGAGAATGTCAAATTCCTCAAGGATCACCTATGCGGAGCCTGTGAAGTTGGGAAGATGACCAAGGCCAAGCATCCAGCAAAGACTATCATGACCACCACTCGCCCATTTGAATTGCTTCACATGGATCTCTTTGGTCCTAATCATTATTCTGCTATTTCAAATGAAGCATCTCAATATGGCTTTGTTATTGTTGATGATTATTCTCGCTACACATGGGTACACCGTGTTACTTACAAACATGGAGTGCAGGAAGTCTTCAAACGATTTTCCTCGAGGGCTTCAACTAACTTTGGTGTGAAGATCAAGCACATCAGAAGTGACAATGGCACTGAGTTCAAGAATTCTGGTCTTGATGACTATCTTGATCAACTTGGTATTACTCATGAGTTATCTGCTCCTTACACTCCTCAGCAGAATGGCGTCGTGGAGCGCAAGAACAGGACTCTTGCTGAGATGGCTCGCACTATGCTTGATGAATACAAAACGCCTCGTCGTTTCTAGACTGAGGCAATTGATACTGCCTGCCACATCATCAACAGAGTATATATTCACAAATTCTTCAAAAAGACTGCCTATGAACTCCTCACTGATAAGAAACCCAATGTAAGTTATTTCAAAGTCTTCGGTGCTAAATGTTGGATTAGAGATCCTCATCACAACTCAAAATTTGCACCGAAAGCACATGAAGGTTTTATGCTTGGTTACGGAAAGGACTCGCACACCTATAGAGTCTTCAACAACGTTCTTCACAAAGTTGTTGAAACTGTAGATGTGCGGTTCGATGAAACTAATGGCTCGCAAAGAGAGCACCTACCTACTGTGATAGATGAACCAGCACCTGAGGAAACTATCAAGTTCAAGGCTACTGAGGATGTCATTCCTACTGAAGAATCTGCTGAAGAATTCATTCCAGAACATGAAGAACGTCAAGCTAATGCACCTGAAGAAAATGCTGAAGAAAATGGTGCTGAAGAAAACGCTGATCAAATTCTTCAATGACAACCAGCTCATCCTCGCATTGCAAAAGAAGTGCAAATTGAAAAGATCATCAATGACATCAAAGCGCTAGGTCCTCTCACACGCTCAAAAGCTTCACATTTGTCTAACTTTGGTGGGCACTATGCTTTTGTCTCTATTACAGAGCCCACTAAGGTAGATGAAGCATTTCTGGAGCCTAAGTGGATTCAGGCCATGCAAGAAGAATTACACCAGTTCGAGCTCAACAATGTCTGGGAAATGGTCAAATGTCCAGATGCTCGCAAGCACAGTATCATCAGCACAAAGTGGATCTACCGCAACAAGCAAGATGAAAATGGCCTTGTGGTAAGGAATAAGGCACGGCTTGTAGCTCAAGCCTACACATAGGTTGAAGGAATTGATTTCGATGAAACTTTTGCACCTGTTGCTAGACTTGAGGATATTCGCATATTACTTGCTTATGGTAACCATGATGATATCACTTTATATCAAATGGATGTGAAAAGTGCATTCCTCAACGGTAAGCTTGAGGAAGAAGTATATGTTGCTCAACCCCCAGGTTTTGAAGATCCAAAGAACCCTGACAAAGTCTTCAGACTCAACAAGGCCCTCTATGGCCTCAAGCAGGCCCCACGGGCTTGGTATGATACCTTGAAGGAACTCTTCATGAAGAAAGGCTTCAAACCTGGTTCACTCGACCCTACTCTTTTCACTAAATCTTATGATGGTGAATTGTTTGTGTGCCAAATATATGTTGATGATATTATCTTTGGCTGTACTGACCAACGTTATAGTGATGAATTTGCCTATATGATGAGTGAAGAATATCAAATGTCTAGAATGGGAGAGTTGAAATTCTTCTTAGGTCTTCAAATTCGTCAACAACACAATGACATATTCATATCTCAGGAGAAATACCTCAAGGATGTACTGAGGAAATTCGGCATGCAAGATTGCAAAGGCGTCAAAATTCCTATGCCCACAAATGGCCATCTGTGCACTGATGAAAATGGTATTGACTTCTATCATAAGGTATACCGCTCCATGATAGGTTCTTTATTGTACTTATGTGCATCTAGGCTAGATATAATGCTTAGTGTTTGCATGTGTGCCCGATTTCAAGCTACACCGAAGGAATCACACCATAAGGCTGTGAAGCATATTCTTCGATATCTAGCTCACACACCAACACTTGGATTATGGTACCCCAAGGGCTCGGCTTTTGATCTCATTGGATATTCTGACTCTGACTATGATGGTGATCGTGTGGACCGCAAGTCAACATCTGGTATATGTCATTTCCTCGGACGATCTTTGGTCTGTTGGTCCTCGAAGAAGCAGAACTGCGTATCACTATCTACTGCTGAAGCTGAGTACATTGCCGCTGGTTCTTGCTATGCCGAATTGCTATGGATGAAGCAAACTCTCAAGGACTACGGCGTCAACATGAAGAATGTGCCTCTCTTCTGTGACAATGAGAGTGCCATCAAGATTTCTCACAACCCAGTTCAACACTCGAAGACAAAGCACATTCAGATTCGTCATCATTTTCTTTGTGATCATGTGTTGAAGGGCGACATTTCTATTGAGCA
Organism: Triticum monococcum; assembly: GCA_034509565.1. Taxonomy (NCBI): domain Eukaryota; kingdom Viridiplantae; phylum Streptophyta; class Magnoliopsida; order Poales; family Poaceae; genus Triticum; species Triticum monococcum. The sequence goes on from CM067844.1 coordinate 415,884,502, forward strand.
TGTGAAGACTGAAGAACAACTAGCCGATATCTTCACAAAGCCCTTGGATGAGAAGAGATTTAGCAAGTTGCGGTGTGAGCTAAATATCCTAGAATCTTCGAATGTTCTTTGAAAATGACTCTCATCCTAACACTTATGCAAAATTAATGACTTAGATGTGCAACACATGAAGAAACGTTTTTCTTCAATCAATGAAGAATAACACTCTTAGTGTGAAGAAATTAATGAAGAATTTGATTCTCAGAACCCTACGATAATTGTACGCGGTGTCTGAAATCATCATTCTTATACGGTGGATCACGCCACAACCAAAAGTTGAAATTCCTCAAATTATTCATATTCTTCAAATTTGCATAGTCTTCACTGGTTCCGTCATTTTTCTTCATTGGCTATATATATATATGAGTTTATGTCCTCTACATCATTCACTTATTGCTATTTCTTCAAGTTGGTTCTCTGCTAAGTGAATGTGATCGGACCCTTCCCCTCTATGCTATACTCAACCCAATCTGTTCACAAATTCTTCATGTGTGTTCTATTTGAAACTCATTCAAAATCTTCACTGTGTCCTTGTCAGCTGAAGAAATTGCGAACAGAACTTTAAAACCTATCTTATCGAAATTGTCGGCTTTTCCGATCAAACTGTTCCGCATCCCACGATACACTTATCCACTCACCCACGATCTAACACGATCTCCACCTCTCACTACGTGGGTGACACATGTCATGCGAATGAGAAGGGTGAGGGGCACATTTGTCCAATTTCTTCAGATGGGCAGTTTTTCACCGTGGCTATAAATACCCCTCCTTCCCTTCCTCACTTCTTTTACTCTGCTTGACCTCTCTCTCCAGCTCGAGCTTCTCAAACCCTAGCGCCGCCTCTACTTCATCGCCGCCGGTGAGGAAGAGCTTCACTGCCTCGACCTCGTCGCCGACGTACTCGCGCCGACCGCGGAAATCTTCACTCCACCGCCGCCGTAGCCGTCTTCCTCCGCCAAGTTAGGGCATGGAAGATCTGCACAGACGAACTTCACATCTCCTCACTCTAGTTTGTCGTGTTCTTCGTCCAGGGTAATTAAAAGTTACTTTTACTACCCTCGTTGATTCGAATGATTATCTACAAAATCTTCAAAGGTGTTTTTTTCTTCATATCTTCACACACTAAACACCTCACAAGTCATCTGTTCTTGATTCGTTTCTCTAAGCCATGTTTTTCTTCAAGATTCCTCAAATGTGTGGATTTTTAATCTACACATCTCTGGAACCTAAGACAAAGAACGCTTAGTGAAATTCCTCAAGACTCATCTGGTCAAATTCCTCAAACTTGATCTTTTTACAAAACCTTCTGAGAACGCATATGACCTCTCCAAATTCCTCGCAACTATACTCTATTCACAGGTACACATGTCAGCTGCTGAATCACTAGGTTCTCATCAACTTAACTCAGTTGCAGCATTCCTCGAAGAAAAGTTGCATACTTCTTCAAAGAATTCAATTGTTCAAATTCCTCAACTGAAGAAAATGGCTGATGGTAAGAAGCCACAGAAGGGAGGAAAGAGGCCTGAGGTAAATACAACGTTTGAGATCCCTGATGACATATATGCTGGGTACTGCACACCTACTAAGGAAACCAAGAATGAGCGCAAAGTGCGCAAACAGAGGATAGAGAGGAGATGGGCAAGAGAATGGAGGGAGTACAGATATGTCACTCCTAAGTACATGAAGAAATTCGCACTCAATCCTCCATTCCCAAGAGCTCCATTGGCACCTGGCCAAATAGCAGATCCCACCAGCCTCAAGCGCGGTGAGGACTATCCTGATGAATGGGCCAAGCGCCAAGCCAAGCTGGCTAAGAAAGCCAGGGAAGCAGTGAGGAAATTCAATGAAGACTCTGCTGCTGCTGCTGCCTCTGCTGAGGCCTTTGTTGTCAAGCCAAAGAAGGCTATGTCAAAGAAGCCTGCGTGCAAGCCAAGTGCTTCACCAACAATGCCCTCAAGGCCAAGTTCCTCAGCAATGCTCTCACGGCCAGAATCCTCAAAGCCCTCACAACAAATTCCTCATGCTGCTCCTATTCCTCCAAAGTCCTTAGCTCCTCCGCCAAAGCCTTCAGCTGTTCCGACTAAATCCTCAGCACCTGTGCATCCTCGTGCCAAAGGACTGCCGGCATCTACATTGCCTCAGGTGTCTCGGCTAGTTCCTCAGCTGTCCCCTTACTGCTGAAGACAAAGGCCACTGCTGGACGAGGTCCTCGCCCAAGTCCTCAAAAGAAGCAAGTCGCTTTCCAAGTGCCGTCTAATGAAGACGAAGCTGATGATGATGAACTTGCAGAAATCATCAGAGACAGGCAAGTCAGGGCCGCTAGAGCCAAAGGATCAGAGGTGCCACTGCTTTTGGATCCCAAGCTGATCCTCGACTACATTGATGATTGGCACAAGGACCCTAACACTCCCTTGCCTGACTTCAAGCTGACTCCTGGCCAGAGTCACATGCTGACCCACTTCATTCAAGAAGAAAAGTGGAAATTTGAGAAGGCTAGGCAGATCAAGAAAGCGCAGTACAAGAAAGAGGGCTATCTGAAGAAAAACGTTGTCTCTATGACAACTGAAGAACTTGTCACTATTTAGACTGAGATTAAGAAACTCAGTGATGACTTTGACGCATATCGCGCTGATTGGCTTGGAGCCAAGGTTCGTTTTGTGAAACTTGCGGATAACTTCACTTCCAATGTTGCAGCCCCAACGCAACAGAAAATTCCTCAGGCTGAAGAATCTGCTCAGCCTACTGAATAAAATGCTAGCACCGTTGATGAAAATCAGGCTGCTGAAGATAATGTGAGTTCCAGGGCTGATGACTGCATTCCAGCCGCTGAAGAAATTGCCAGGGCACCCACTAGTGGTGTGCCTGAAGAAACTGAAGAACTCAGGGCAACTGCATCAGTTGTGCCTGAAGAAAATCAACCAGATTCCTCAGCTGCTCCTGCACCAACTTCAACTGCGATCCTTCCATCTGCATCAGATGTGAAGAAGACCAAGGCTGCAGAGCGTGCTGCAGTGAAGAAAAGGAAAGCATCAACTGCTTCAGATTCTTCAGCTCCGAAGAAAATGAAGCCTATGACAAGTTCATTTTAAAATCCGATTGATGTTGTTCCCATCTCAACCAGGCCATCAAAGGACCTTGTTCCTTTTGATGAAGAATATGTGATCCCCAGCGGATCTGATGAAGAAACTCCTTCTGCTGCTTCGTCTGAACCGTTGGATGAAGAAATTGAAGTGGATGCGATCCCTTCAACACCTATCATCTCCTCGCCTATGCCTCAGTTCACAGCTGAAGAGGCTGACATTAGAGAAATGGAAGATGAAGATGTGGACATTGGCTGCTCCACACCCGTAATCAATGATGAATTGTGGGAAAGTCAGCATCCAAACTCTCCAATGTTCACCCCTCTACAGCAAATTCCTCAGTCCCCCACACAAACTGTTCACATGGGCTCTGAAGAAACTCATCCCACTACATCTGTCCATGAGGAAATTCCAGCCACTAGCGCTGAAGAAACTGCTGCTGCTGAACAACCAATAATGCAGAGTGCTATTGAGGAGGAACCAGAAATTCCTCAGCCTGAAGAACCTGCGATTGAGATTCCTGAGGTCATGATGCAACTCACTGACACTCCTCTGCCGAAGCCAAAGGATCCATTCTCACGCAAGCAAAAGTTCAAGGCTGATGATTTCTTCGGTGAGCACGTATTCTTCGAAGATTACAACCCATATGACTCTGCTCGCATTAGGAAGAGGCGTTTCTGGACTGCTAGTCAAGCCAATTTCTATTCCTCAGTGCTGTTCAACAAGGAGAAGATCTTCTACCATGAGCATATTCCTCACGTGGATATGGAATCTCTGCCGTGCTTCACACTAGTCCTGAGTGTTCTTCACGACGCTGGACTGCTCAACTTCTGCTCTGACATCTGCGATTGGAATGAAGAACAGATTCTTCAATTCTATGCAACGCTGCAGATCACCGGAGATGCTGAAGATGTGAATTCATGGGTGCTGGACTGGATGTCTGAAAACACTCACTACACTACACCGGCCTCTGAATTTCTTCGTGCTCTACCACTCAGTCCTCCCCTTCAAGAAGCTCACTGCTGAAGGAAATATGCCCTAGAGGCAATAATGAAGTTATTATTTATTTCCTTATACCATGATAAATGTTTATTATTCATGCTAGAATTGTATTAACCGGAAAACATAATACATGTGTGAATACATAGACAAATAGAGTGTCACTAGTATGCCTCTACTTGACTTGCTCGTTAATCAAAGATAGTTATGTTTCCTAACCATGGACAAAGAGTTGTTATTTGATTAATGGGATCACATCATTAGTTGAATGATCTGATTGAGATGACCCATTCCATTAGCTTAGCACCCGATCATTTAGTATGTTGCTATTGCTTTCTTCATGACTTATACATGTTCCTATGACTATGAGATTATGCAACTCTCGTTTGCTGGAGGAACACTTTGTGTGCTACCAAACATCACAACGTAACTGGGTGATTATAAAGGAGCTCTACAGATATCTCCAAAGGTACATGTTGGGTTGGCGTATTTCGAGATTAGGATTTGTCACTCCGAATGTCGGAGAGGTATCTCTGGGCCCTCTCGGTAATGCACATCACTTAAGCCTTGCAAGAATTGCAACTAATGAGTTAGTTGCGGGATGATGTATTACGGAACGAGTAAAGAGACTTGCAGGTAACGAGATTGAACTAGGTATTGGATACCGACGATCGAATCTCGGGCAAGTAACATACCGATGACAAAGGGAACAACGTATGTTGTTATGCGGTTTGACCGATAAAAGATCTTCGTAGAATATGTAGGAACCAATATGGGCATCCAGGTCCCGCTATTGGTTATTGACCGGAGACGTGTCTCGGTCATGTCTACATTGTTCTCGAACCGTAGGGTCCGCACGCTTAAGGTTTCGATGACAGTTATATTATGAGTTTATGAGTTTTGATGTACCGAAGGAGTTCGGAGTCCCGGATGAGATCGGGGACATGATGAGGAGTCTCGAAACGGTCAAGACGTAAAGATCGATATATTGGACGACTATATTCGGACTTCGGAAAGGTTCCGAGTGATTCGGGTATTTTTCGGAGTACCGGAGAGTTACGGGAATTCGCCGGGAGAAGTATTGGGCCTTATTGGGCCATACGAGAAAGAGAGAGGGGCTGCCTAGGGCAGGCCGCGCGCGCCCCCAAGGCCTAGTCCGAATTGGACTAGGGGGGGGGCTGCGTCCCTTCCTTGTTTCCTACTCCTACTACATGGAAGGACTCCTAGTTGGACTAGGAAAGGGGGAATCCTACTCCCGGTGGGAGTAGGACTCCCCTAGGGCGCGCCATAAAGAGGGCCGGCTCTCCCCTCCTCCACTCCTTTATATACGGGGGCAGGGGGCACCCCATAGACACACAAGTTGATCCTCGTGATCGTTCCTTAGCCGTGTGCGGTGCCCCCTTCCACCATATTCCACCTCGGTCATATCATTGTAGTGCTTAGGCGAAGCCCTGCGTCGGTAGAATATCATCATCGTCACCACGCCGTTGTGCTGACGGAACTCATCCCCGAAGCTTTGCTGGATCGGAGCCCGGGGAGCGTCATCGAGCTGTACGTGTGCTAAGAACTCGGAGGTGCCGGAGTAAGGGTGCTTGGATCGGTCGGATCGGGAAGACGTACGACTACTTCCTCTATGTTGTGTCAATGCTTCCGCTTCGGTCTACGAGGGTACATAGACAACACTCTCCCCTCTCGTTGCTATGCATTACCATGATCTTGCGTGTGCGTAGGATTTTTTTTAAAATTACTACGTTCCCCAACAGTGGTATCAGAGCCAAGTTTTATGGTTTGATGTTATATGCACGAGTAGAACACAAGTGAGTTGTGGGCGATATAAGTCATACTGCCTGCCGGCATGTCATACTTTGGTTCGGAAGTATTGTTGGATGAAGCGGCCCGGACCGACATTACGCGTACGCTTATGCGAGACCGGTTCTCCCGACGTGCTTTGCACAAAGGTGGCTTGCGGGTGACGGTTTCTCCAACTTTAGTTGAACCGAGTGTGGCTACGCCCGGTCCTTGCGAAGGTTAAAACGGCATCAACTTGACAAACTATCATTGTGGTTTTGATGCGTAGGTAAGATTGGTTCTTGCTTAAGCCCGTAGCAGCCACGTAAAACATGCAACAACAAAGTAGAGGACGTCTAACTTGTTTTTGCAGGGCATGTTGTGATGTGATATGGTCAAGACATGATGCTAAATTTTATTGTATGAGATGATCATGTTTTGTAACCAAGTTATCGGCAACTGGCAGGAGCCATATGGTTGTCGCTTTATTGTATGCAATGCAATCGCTCTGTAATGCTTTACTTTATCACTAAGCGGTAGCGATAGTCGTGGAAGCATACGATTGGCGAGACGACAACGATGCTACGATGGAGATCAAGGTGTCGCGCCGGTGACGATGGTGATCATGACGGTGCTTCGAAGATGGAGATCACAAGCACAAGATGATGATGGCCATATCATATCACTTATATTGATTGCATGTGATGTTTATCTTTTATGCATCTTATCTTGCTTTGATTGAAGGTAGCATTATAAGATGATCTCTCACTAAATTATCAAGATAAAAGTGTTCTCCCTAAGTATGCACCGTTGCCAAAGTTCGTCGTGCCCAGACACCACATGATGATCGGGTGTGATAAGCTCTACGTCCATCTACAACGGGTGCAAGCCAGTTTTGCACACACAGAATACTCAGGTTAAACTTGATGAGCCTAGCATATGCAGATATGGCCTCAGAACACGGAGACCGAAAGGTCGAGCGTGAATCATATAGTAGATATGATCAACATAATGATGTTCACCATTGAAAACTAATCCATTTCACGTGATGATCGGTTATGGTCTAGTTGATTTGGATCACGTGATCACTTAGAGGATTAGAGGGATGTCTATCTAAGTGGGAGTTCTTAAGTAATATGATTAATTGAACTTAAATTTATCATGAACTTAGTCCTGGTAGTATTTTGCAAATCATGTTGTAGATCAATAGCTCGCGTTGTTGCTTCCCTGTGTTTATTTTCATATGTTCCTGGAGAAAATTGTGTTGAAAGATGTTAGTAGCAATGATGCGGATTGGATCTGTGATCTGAGGTTTATCCTCATTGCTGCACAGAAGAATTATGTCCTTGATGCACCGCTAGGTGACAGACCTATTGCAGGAGCAGATGCAGATGTTATGAACGTTTGGCTAATATGATGACTACTTGATAGTTTAGTGCACCATGCTTAATGGCTTAGAATCGGGACTTCAAAGACGTTTTGAACGTCATGGACCATATGAGATGTTCCAGGAGTTGAAGTTAATATTTCAAGCAAATACCCGAGTTGAGAAATATGAAGTCTCCAACAAGTTCTATAGCTAAAAGATGGAGGAGAATCGCTCAACTAGTGAGCATGTGCTCAGATTGTCTGGGTACTACAATCGCTTGAATCAAGTGGGAGTTAATCTTCCAGATAAGATAGTGATTGACAGAATTCTCTAGTCACCATCACCAAGTTAGTAGAACTTCGTGATGAACTATAATATGCAAGGGACAACGGAAACAACTCCCAAGCTCTTCGTGATGCTGAAATCAACGAAGGTAGAAATCAAGAAAAACATCAAGTGTTGATGGTTGACAAGACCACTAGTTTCAAGAAAAGGGCAAAGGGAAGAAGGGGAACTTCAAGAAGAACGGCAAGCAAGTTGCTGCCCAAGTGAAGAAGCCCAAGTCTAATCCTAAGCCTGAGACTAAGTGCTTCTACTGCAAAGGGACTGGTCACTGGAAGCGGAACTACCCCAAGTGATTGGCGGATAAGAAGGATGGCAAAGTGAACATAAGTATATTTGATATACATGTTATTGATGTGTACTTTACTAGTGTTTATAGCAACCCCTCAGTATTTGATACTAGTTTAGTTTCTAAGATTAGTAACTCGAAACGGGAGTTGCAGAATGAACAGAGACTAGTTAAGGGTGAAGTGACGATGTGTGTTGAAAGTGGTTCCAAGATTGATATGATCATCATCGCACACTCCCTATAATTTCGGGATTAGTGTTGAACCTAAATAAGTGTTATTTGGTGTTTGCGTTGAGCATGAATATGATTTGATCATGTTTATTGTAATACGGTTATTCATTTAAGTAAGAGAATAAATTGTTGTTCTGTTTACATGAATAAAACCTTATACGGTTACACACCCAATGAAAATAGTTCATTGGATCTCGATCATAGTGATACACATAATCATAATATTGAACCCAAAAAATGCAAAGTTAATAATGATAGTGCAACTTATTTGTGGCACTACCGTTTAGGTCATATTGGTGTAAAGCGCATGAAGAAACTCCATGCTGATGGCCTTTTGGAATCACTTGATTATGAATCACTTGATGCTTGCGAACCATGCCTTATGGGCAAGATGACTAAAACGCCGTTCTCCGGAACAGTGAAGCAAGCAACAGATTTGTTGGAAATCATACATACTGATGTATGTGGTCCGATGAATATTAAGGCTTGCAGCAGGTATCATTATTTTCTGACCTTCATAGATGATTTGAGCAGATATGGGGATATCTACTTGATGAAACATAAGTCTGAAACATTTGAACAGTTCAAAGAATTTCAGAGTGAAGTGGAAAATCACCGTGACAAGAAAATAAAAGTTTCTATGATATGATCGTAGAGGAAAAATATTTGAGTTACGAGTTTGGCCTTCAATTAAAACAATGTGAAATAGTTTCACTACTCACGCCACCTGGAACACCACAGCATAATGGTGTGTCCGAATGTCATAACCGTACTTTATTAGATATGGTGCGATCTATGATGTCTCTTACCGATCTACCACTATCGTTTTGGGGTTATGCATTAGAGACAACTGCATTCACGTTAAATAGGGCACCATCTAAGTCCGTTGAGATGACACAATCTGAACTGTGGTTTGGCAAGAAACCAAAGTTGTCATTTCTTAAAGTTTGGGGTTGTGATGCTTATATGAAAAAGTTTTCATACTAATAAGCTCAAACCCAAATCGGAGAAATATGTCTTCATAGGATACCCAAAGGAGACTGTTGGGTACACCTTCTATCACAAATCCGAAGGCAAGACTTTTGTTGCTAAATTCGGAGTTTTTCTAGAGAAGGAGTTTCTCTCGAAAGAAGTGAGTGGGAGGAAAGTAGAAAACTTGATAAGGTAATTGTACCTCTCCCTTATTGGAAAATAGTTCATCACAGAAATCTGTTCCTGTGACTACTACACCAATTAGTGAGGAAGCTAATGATGATGATCATATAACTTCAGATCAAATTACTACCGAATCTCGTAGGTAAACCAGAGTGAGATCCGCACCAGAGTGGTATGGTAATCCTATTCTGGAGGTCATGTTACTTGACCATGACGAACCTACGAAATATGAGGAAGCGATGATGAGCCCAGATTCTGATAAATGGCTTGAGGCCATGAAATCTAAGATAGGATCCATGTATGAGAACATAGTGTGGACTTTGGTGGACTTGCCCGAGGATCGGCAAGCCATTGATAATAAATGGATCTTCAAGAGGAAGACGGACGCTGATAGTAGTGTTACTATCTACAAAGCTAGAATTGTCGCAAAAGGTTTTTCGACAAGTTCAAGGTGTTGACTACGATGAGATTTTCTCACTCGTATCTATGCTTAAGTCTGTCCGAATCATGTTAGCAATTGCCGCATTTTATGAAATCTGGCAAATGGATAAACAAAACTGCATTCCTTAATGGATTTACTAAAGAAGAGTTGTATACGATGCAACTAGAAGGTTTTGTCGATCCTAAAGGTGTTAACTAAATATGCAAGCTCCAGCGATCCATCTATGGACTGGTGCAAGAATCTCGGAGTTGGAATATACGCTTTGATAAGTTGATCATAGCATATAGTTTTCTACAGACTTGCGGTGAAGCCTGTATTTACAAGAAAGTGAGTGGGAGCACTACAACATTTCTGATAAGTATATGTGTATGACATATTGTTGATCAGATATAATGTAGAATTATTCTGCAAAGCATAAAGGAGTGTTTGAAAGGAGTTTTTCAAAGAAAGACCTCGGTAAAGCTGCTTACATATTGAGTATCAAGATCTATAGAGATAGATCAAGACGCTTGATAAGTTTTTCAATGAGTACATACCTTGACAAGATTTTGAAGTAGTTCAAAATGGAACAGTCAAAGAAAAAGTTTCTTGCCTGTGTTACAAGGTGTGGAGTTGAGTAAGACTCAAAGCCCGACCACGGCAGAAGATAGAAAGAGAATGAAAGTCATTCCCTATGCCTCAGCCATAGGTTCTATAAAGTATGCCATGCTATGTACCAGATCTATTGTATACCCTACACTGATTTTGGCAAGGGAGTACAATAGTGATCTAGGAGTAGATCACTGGACATTGGTCAAAATTATCCTTACTGGAATAAGGATATGTTTCTCGATTACGGAGGTGAAAAAAAGGTTCGTCGTAAAGGGTTACGTCGATGCAAGTTTTGACACTGATCCAGATGACTCTAAGTCTCAATCTGGATACATATTGAAAGCGGGAGCAATTAGCTAGAGTAGCTCCATGCAGAGCATTGTTGACATAGAAATTTGCAAAATACATGCGGATCTGAATGTGGCAGACCCGTTGACTAAACTTCTCTCACAAGCAAAACATGATCACTTTTTGGGTCTTAATCACATAGCAATGTGAACTAGATTATTGAATCTAGTAAACCCTTTGGGTGTTAGTCACATGGAGATGTGAACCAATCACATAAAGATGTGCACTATTGATGTTAAATCACATGGCGATGTGATCTAGATTATTGACTCTAGTGCAAGTGGGAGACTGAAGGAAATATGCCCTAGAGGCAATAATGAAGTTATTATTTATTTCCTTATATCATGATAAATGTTTATTATTCATGCTAGAATTGTATTAACCGGAAACATAATACATGTGTGAATACATAGACAAATAGAGTGTCACTAGTATGCCTCTACTTGACTAGCTCATTAATCAAAGATGGTTATGTTTCCTAACCATGGACAAAGAGTTGTTATTTGATTAACGGGATCACATCATTAGTTGAATGATCTGATTGACATGACCCATTCCATTAGCTTAGCACCCGATCGTTTAGTATGTTGCTATTGCTTTCTTCATGACTTATACATGTTCCTATGACTATGAGATTATGCAACTCCTGTTTCCCGGAGGAACACTTTGTGTGCTACCAAACGTCACAACGTAACTGGGTGATTATAAAGGAGCTCTACAGGTGTCTCCAAAGGTACATGTTGGGTTGGCGTATTTCGAGATTAGGATTTGTCACTCCGAATGTCGGAGAGGTATCTCTGGGCCCTCTCGGTAAGGCACATCACTTAAGCCTTGCAAGAATTGCAACTAATGAGTTAGTTGCGGGATGATGTATTACGGAACGAGTAAAGAGACTTGCCGGTAATGAGATTGAACTAGGTATTGGATACCGACGATCGAATCTCGGGCAAGTAACATACCGATGACAAAGGGAACAACGTATGTTGTTATGCGGTCTGACCGATAAAAGATCTTCGTAGAATATGTAGGAACCAATATGGGCATCCAGGTCCCGCTATTGGTTATTGACCGAAGACGTGTCTCGGTCATGTCTACATTGTTCTCGAACCGTAGGGTCCGCACGCTTAAGGTTTCGATGACAATTATATTATGAGTTTATGAGTTTTGATGTACCGAAGGACTTCGGAGTCCCGGATGAGATCGGGGACATGACGGGGAGTCTCGAAATGGTCGAGACGTAAAGATCGATATATTGGACGACTATATTCGGACTTCGGAAAGGTTCCGAGTGATTCGGGTATTTTTCGGAGTGCCGGAGAGTTACGGGATTTCGCCGGGAGAAGTATTGGGCCTTATTGGGCCATACGAGAAAGAGAGAGGGGCTGCCTAGGGCAGGCCGTGCACGCCCCCAAGGCCTAGTCCGAATTAGACTAGGGGGAGGGGCTGCGTCCCTTCCTTGTTTCCCAACAGCTGCATCTACAGTGAACCTGAGGTCACACATCATTACATGCATGTGCTGATGAAACCTTTGAAGCCAGGTCAGGCACCAAGAACCAAATTCCTCGTGAAGGAATTGATGTACGTGTCCAGAACTGTCTATCGTATTCTTACGAGGACAATCAGTCCCATCAAAGGCCATGACTCATCTGATGAGGAAATTGTTGGCATCATGAAGAATCTGGTATTCAACATCGTTCATGGCATTCCTGTCAATTATCACGATTTCTTCATGAGGACTATGGCCAATGTTGCACTGTCTCCGTTTGAGCTGAAGCCTTATGCACCTTGGATTATGAGATTCCTCAGGACAAGGTCTTCACTCAACTACAAAGCTGATTTCCAGAATCACCTCAGCTACTTGCCCCCAATTTAAGTTCTCAAGCAGACATATTCCTTAGTTGATGGAAAGGGCAAGGCACCAGCTGTAATAGATGAAGGCATTCGTCCATTGGATGGTCTGTTTCGCAAAACTGCATCCTATTCCACCAATGATGACTCTGCCACACATGACTCTGCCAAGGCACCCAAGTCCACTCCTCAAGCCACTGCTCCGCACGTGATGACTGACCATGAACTTCTGCTTAGTCTTCACCAAAAGGTGGATCGAAATCACAAATGGGTTAAGCGTCAGTTTGGTTCACTTCTTCACAACATGACTGCCACACATAATGCAGTGAAGAAAAACCACTACTACCTCCATCAAGTCTTCGGTCGCACCTGGGCAATCCTGTCACATCTGTATGGTGAAGAAGATCTGAAGAACATGGGTCTCAAAGAAGATTTTGACTGGTCTGCACCTCCACCAAAGAAATTCAAGAAGGTCAAGGTTCCTTCTCTGGTGGCCAGCTCATATTCTTCATCGCGCGGCACTGATGAACATGAAGATTTGGACGACACTTCGGCAGGCCCTACATCAACAAACGACCCCAACAACGCTGGCGCTCCTTCATCAACATGATTATCTTCAGGGGCGTTAGTCCTCATTTTCGATCCTTTTGGTCATTCGATGACAAAGGGGGAGAAATATGAGTTAGTCTTCAAGCGGGTCTACTATATGGGCGTTTTTTTGCTAAGTTACAACTCTCATTCTTCTAAAACTTTATTGGATCGAGTTGTAATCTTAAACCCGATGATGCTCTGATACTTTTGATGCACCGTGCTCTGATACTTTTGATGCACTATTCTGCATGCTTATTCCTCGTTAATATTATTGCACGCATGCTGAATTTCATCAGGCACCATATTTCATCATGCATTTCAAATTCCTCATATTATATGTTAAATGCGTGCATGAATTACAAGATATAGGGGGAGATCTCCATGATTCAACTCTCAAGTGTGCATTGCTTCAGAACCAAATTCCTTAGTATGCACATCTTCAGGGGGAATTCTTCTATATCTTGCAATCAAATTCCTCAATATCAGTAGTTACACTTCATATGTTTATCCCCGTTGAAAACTTAACCTATATTGTCATCAATCACCAAAAATGGGGAGATTGTAAGTGCATCTAGTGCCCCTTAGTGATTTTCGTGTATTGAAGACTTATAGGTTAAGGGACTAATGCGTTTGTGAGTGTACACAGGTCTATAAGTCTATGAGGAGTTTGATACTTACAGGAAAAGTCGACCCCTAAAAATGAATATCTTCGACTGAAGATTTTTGTATTTCTGAAGACTTTCATGAAGACTTTGAAAGTGAAGAAATTTGTGTGTCCGTGAAGACTTGATATTCATGCGACGAATATGAAGCTTGAAGACTTTCGTTTTCATAGTTTTGTTTTTTCTCTTTCTTGAGTCATAGGAAACACCATACTGTTAAAGGTGGTCGAGGAAATACTAAGGAAAAATTTCCATGTGATGCTCAACTCAAAATCCTACACCTACCAATCCCTTCAAGTGAAGCCATTGGAAATCTCATACAGTTCAGTCAATTTCTTCAGTGACAGAGACGAAGTTCTTCTGGTCTCTGAGGAATTTGTCCTGACTGAAGAGTTAGGAATTCGCCAGTGCGGATTGCCTACACAGTGAGGAACATGATAGCCCTGAGGATTTTGCTACTCAAAATTCCGACCGTTGCTGTGCTATGCGCCAGCCATCCCAAAATATCTATCCACCTAACGGTCATATCATTGAAGGGCATTTATGACTTATCATGTCGGGCTGCTCCCTAGGCTATAAATAGCCACCCCCTACAACCACTAGGTTGTTGGCTGCTCCGAGAGAAACCGACACTTGTCATTTGCGAGCAACCCATCCTCTGAGGACTTTGAGCGAAAATCATCAAGTGATGAAAAACCAAAAACCCAAAACCCAAACACCTACAAACCCCAAGTGATTGAGCATCACTGAAGAGATTGATCTTGAGTGGATCCAACGCTTGTTACCTTTTAAGACCGTTCTTCTTCCAAACGGTTAGGCGTCATGGTCTAGGGCATCCAAGAGGAATTGTGGATCGCTGAGTGATCAAGTTTGTGAAGGTTTGGAAGTCGCCTGAAGACTTACCACGAGTGATTGGACGAGGTCTGTGTGACCTTAGTTCAAGGAGAATACGGTGAGGACTGGGTGTCCTGAGCTGCGTGTTCAGGACTGGGTGTCCGGGACTGTGTGTCCTCGAGTTTAAATACTCAGCCGCTCCAACCAGACGTACAGCTGAGATAGCAGTTGGAACTAGTCTACCAAATCATTGTCTTCACCAAGCTTACTAGTTCTATTCCCTCAACTCTTCCATTTCCTCATAACTGTGTTGTGTGTTTGTTCAAATCTTTGTTTGAAGACTTTGACTGAAGACTTTCTCAATTTCCCCAGTTCAATTTCTTCACTCTGTTTGTCTTCATCCTGTGTTATCCTGTGATTACGCTTCCTGTACTCTGTGCCTGTCTTCATTTCATCATGATGACTATGGTTGTATTCTGTTATGTTTACTTTTGAGTACTTATTCCGCTGCTAGTAGTTCTTCGCTAAGGAATTTCCTCAGCGGCAAATTCCTCAGTGAAGAATTTCATAAAAATCGCCTATTCACCCCCCTCTAGTCGATATAACGCACTTTCACACATGCAATCTTTTTCTTTAGGTCGGTCTCCCATGAAGGCACACACACACATCCCCCTCTCCATCATATCGGGCATTCTTTATCTCTCACGTGGATGCGCAACGATCGATGTCCCTCTATGTGTGTGTGTAAGTGTGTGTGTGTGTGTGTGTGTGTGTCTGTATAGCTAGGTCTTTCATAGTTTTCCACATAAACCGATCAATCTATATATCTAGTGAGTCTCACCCTCTTTCCCACGTCCACATCGATCAATCTATACCTCTCTATATAGGATTACATATATAGCTAATACACCCACATTAATTATATATCCAACACCCCCTCTCATCATACATGCCTTCCGCTTCATCTCTCACACGCGCGCACAATGGCAAAGACAGGGGGCAGCAAGGGCCCTGCCCCCCCGTAACATCACTATATATCGAGAATAATATGAAAGTGATCATTAGACAATTGCTGGTAAAAATGGTTTAAGTTGATGAATTGGCCCTCCTCGTAAAGGATTAGCAATGCTTGGCCCCCTAGCTCATGGGACATTTTTCATGGCCCCGTCACTGCGCGCAACAGCGCACGTTCTCGCCCCCTCTCTCTAAATATCGATCTCACAGTTGTGCACTCCTTCATAGTCTCCCTCCAGTCGGCCCCTCGCACCATCTTCTAGCCCCCACTAGATTTTGCCACATGTACAATCTAGCAGACTCCATGGTCGAACTTAAGCATAATGCACAAATCTCAAAACAACAGTGGTTCTCCTTTGCTCTAGAATCTTCCGTATCATAACTGCCCAAACTTTTTTTCTAGTTGAGTTTCCATTATTTGTTTTTACTTTATGCTTTACAACGCACAATTCCATGAATCATAAAATAGATTAAGGGCTTCTTTGATTCAAAGGATTCTCGAAGGAATTTTGGAGGATTCTAATCCTTAGGAATTTTTCCTATCTTGGTTGTTTGATTCGTAGGATTGTAAACCATAGGAATTTTTCCATATGATTCATTTGCACTAGATTTCATAGGAAACATCCCATCCACTCAAACCTCTTTGAAAGAATTCTGCGTTTTTTCTATGCACAATCAAACACTCATACCATCCTGTAGGATTCAAGATGACATTCCACCCAAATCCCATGTTCTTCCTATTCCCACATTTTAGAAATCCTATGAATCAAAGAGGCCCTAAGGTTTTTATAAAAACTAATTGATTTTGAATGATATGAACTATAAGAATTGAACGAAGGTCTACATCAGGCATATATGACTCAAAGCTTACATGCTATAGTGTGGTATTTATTTGCAATTTGGTTGCAAAATCTGACGCGTGCAATGCACGTGTACCTTACTAGTACTTCGAGTATGTGCAAAACACAATGGCACACTACACAGTGTCTCTCTTACAGTTCATGAAGCCACGTGGTACATGTGGACGCGTTGTCGTGACATCCTTGTGTGGATTGATCACAGTGACATGCTGCTGGTTCCTGAAGAATGTACTCATCCTCCCTGAGCCGCACTGGCGGTGCATGCACAAAGAGAAGATGTGCACGCACGTCAAGCACGTAGTCATTCCCTAACACGCACACACGGGTACACGGGCGGACGCAATTTTGTACCAAGATCCACCCCATGTGACAATTTGACGCGTGTAAAGTCCTTCACTTCATTGATGGTCAATTAATACAGCGCATGCAAATTGAGTGGACGTGAGGGCGGAAGAAAGACATTACTACTCCACTGCGCGCATGCAAGTAGTTAAATCATGGGTTGCTAGTAGTACTTCCATTGGTCTCCTTTGTATTTTGTGTGTGCATCTTCCTTCTTTTTTGGGGATGATAATCCTCCTTCTTTTTCTCCTGTGTTTCTTATTTTGCTTCGAGTGTTTGGCCGCAAGTGTCACCTTCTCCGCGAGGCATGAATAGAACAATGCTAAAAATGAGATGACTAGCAAATTAGATCATTCTTTATCGCCAATAGAAGAATGCCTCTTGCTAGTAATATATAATAAGAGTAGAGAGTAGAGGATGTTACTGGGCTGCTGTGTTTCACGCTCCTCCATCGTACCCCAGTGGAAAACTTGAGTATACCGCACGGTTCTTTGCTCCTCCTCAAGTCGTCGGCACATTTATACGAGCAGTTAAGTCGCAAGGCCCTGCCTTCCAGCAGTAATGAGCCGACAAATCACAAAGGCCCTCGTCTCTCGTGAAAAGGACCAAGCTAGACTGCCCCACCCTCTAGACTTTTAAAAAACGTATACATCTGTACAGTAGTAGTATCGATGGATAGCGCCATGGAGCAAAACTAACAAGATATAATTAAAGAAAAAAGGTGGTACATATAGAGAGCGCTCGTCGCCAAATTATGCATATACTATATGACACTACCCACTATGAAGGTACTAGTAACATAGACTAGTAACTGGTCTATGTTACTCTCCACTATGACCAGCCAAAGTCGAGGCGCGGATACCAACGAGGGCCTAGTTTTGACTATACTTGGACAACTCACCCGACTCCATGTGCACCAGGCAGACGAAGCTCGTGTCGTGTTGGTGCCGTGTGCGGCCCGCACATTAACCAAAACCTGGCGCCTCCATCTTAGTCTCCGCGTTTAAAACATCTCAATCTCAAGGCCAAGGAGCAACGTGAAACCTATGATAAAGCCAATCGGATGGTTGAGAACACTACAATTCGTAGCTACAGATGCGTGTGTGAGAGAGGACGAGTGCGTGTGTGTGTGAGAGAGTACAACTGTATGTGGGTGGCATCGACCTAGGGAGCAGTGATGGTGCGTGCGAGAAGTCCCGAGAGATAGGTGTAATGCGTGTGAAAAAAACTAGTCTATAGCTCGCCACGAGGCTATTCCTGTCGAACGCCAAGCGTAAGATATGTATCCGACAGTACTAGTTTTTGCACGTACACAACAGTAAAAAAGAACTAGTACCATGGCATATGCTACACCATGGCCGAGAAAACGTGCCGACGTTACACCATCCGGGAATAGTGCCGCACTTCAAAACTAGAACCGTCAATAAATTTTGAGCATGTCTCGTCACATTCCAAATTACTACTACTACCACTCTATATCTAATTGCAAACCTGTTCACACCGATCACAACCTAAATGGTTTCCCACTTAGGAGCGTATTAGTAGTACTCCTACTCGGTTATAAGTACTACTATGCTAAGATGAATGCACATTCCTCCTTAACTCCTCATCCACAAAAAACAATCAAGTCAATCAAGCCATAGCCAATGTGAGTTCTGGGTCGAGAGATTTCCAGCAGGGAGAGGTGAGCATGGAAGAGGAAGCACGAGAGATGTCCTGCCTCGCCGCAAAAACAGCCGACATGTCCAGCCACGCAACAGTAGCAGCACAGAGGTCCCGCCGCACCGCCGAAGCAGCATGGAGGTCCCACCGCACCGTCGATGTAGCAGACTGGTCCGGCCACGCCGCGGAAGCAACAGAGATTTCCCGCCGCGCCGCCCAAGCAGCAGGGAGGTCCCGCCGCGCCGCGGCGGCTTGGGAAAATTTCTCGCGGGAAGGCGAGGACTCTTACAGGCGCATGCATGTGATAATCCATAGCCAGATGGATCAGATCTTTGGTTGGGCGAGGATGCAGGACGAGGCTACCGGCGTCATCCGGCAGATGGGGGAAGGCAATGCGAAGCTCCGGGGCGAGTGCGACCTGCTGAGGGCGAAGATCGCCGGAAGGGCGAAGTAGGAGGAGGAGACCGCTGTCGTGTTGCAGAGGATGGGCGTCATCATCAAGAAACTTGTGGACGAGAATGCCATGCTCCGCATCGAGCGCAACAGGCTGGTGGATGAATCCATGGATGCTACCAAGCAGCGTATTAAGGACATGAAACTGATGAAAGAGATCATCGCCCACTGCGAGAACTAGTTTCCGCGACCTGCAACGCATAAAGAAAGTAGAGATGAGCGAGCTAGATCGTTGTACACGTCTTCCTTCTTCTTTTGCCCTTGTGTATTTCGGGCGTAGCCGCAAGTGGCTTTTTTTAATTATCTTCCTAATTATGTAAGACAATTATTATCCACTCTCGCCGTCCTTATATATATATATTCATTAGTCTTGCTATAAGTCGCAGTAGATGCTATATAGGTCCGTCGGATCTTACATCAAGATCCATGCATTTCTTTTCAGATTTTCTTTTTTCTCTCTTAAATCTCAGTAGAGTGAGACATTGCCACACCATTAAACAGAGGCTCGTGCTCCATTAATGGAGTCCTTGGGAGAGAGGTGGACGGAAGATGGAGGTCAAAGGGCTCTCCTCCCGATAAGCACGCGCAGGGGTCTGATCGCACGCCTCCTGTACTCAAATTGCTACCATGCACGGCGCCTCCTAGCTAATAAAAAAGGGGTGCGTGGCGGCACGTAAATGGTAAATAGAACGCCCACGGTTTCAATAATACTTGTATTTCCGATTGTAACGTGACAACACTTGTTCCAAAATGACTTTGTTGATTGTTAATGTGTGCGCCTTCCAAATTGGACAGCAAAAAATGCCATCGATCCATGAGATGCCTGCTCAAAATGCAATTATATATGTAAAAATGCCATCGTTAAGTTAGATGTTTGCTCCGAAATTCCATTAGACATTGTTATTTTCACGTCAAACCCGTTGACCATGTTACATGACAAAAATAAGCTGATTCTCACAATGATAAGTTAATGGTGTCCAGCACAACACACCCCTCAAATAAAACTAACCACCCTGGAATTCTTTGACAAAACTAAGCACCCTGAAATTCTTTGACAACTAAACTACTGGCTATATGATGTTGGCCATATATATTGTACGTATATAATGTCAAGAAACGAGTGGTAGTACTATACCAACTAAAAGATGAAATGTACGAAATATAACGAGAAGAAATATAACATAGTTCTGCTGGGGGCTCAACACAACACACCCCTCAAATAAAACTAAGAACACCAGAAATTAAACTAAGCAACTAATCCGCTAGACACTGGATTAGAACCAACATGAGCAACGACACTGCCACCTTACTTGGAGTCCTCGTCCACGTCCTCGACTTCGTCCTTGTCCCTCTTCCTCTTGGGCGATACTTTGCTTGAAGCGCACACTTGGCTCTTGCTCTTCATCCAACCCTTGTAGATATTGAAACAAAGGTAGCCATCCATTGCAGCATAGTGGATGTGGTATATATCTAGTACAGTCCACTGCCATGCACGATGAAACGTGTGCGGAGCTTTCTTCAGTTCACCGTACATAGGATGAACCATGGCTCCTGCCAGGGTCAGCATTGAAGGCTGATCAAGGGAGGGCACCAGCCCTTCCTTCTGGAGGTCGAAGGGGTTGCCTACAACGAGGCCTATCCGACCCAAGATTTCCTTGTTGTTCCTAAAGTCTACAGTAACGAATTTGACTCGGCCGCCCTTGAGGAAGTCCTTAAATTCCTCGCACTCAACGTCGGCATGGCATATGTGGTAGACCAAGCATAAGTCATGCACGCAAACCTGGATCACGGCAGGCTTCTTCTTCTTTGCCTCCTTTAGTTTCTTCTCGCTTCCCAGGACTGTGGTCTACTCAACATCTAGCCCAGCGACCCACTCATCATTTGATTTTTCGAACATGCGTTTGAAGCGAGCAAGGTATTCTTTCACCGTTGCGGAAGAACGGGTGTAGATGATGTCGAACTCATCGTCGGTGATGGTTCTAACCTAGTACTCACCGTCGATCATGGAGATTTGGGATGCCATGGATTTGGGAGGAGGGTTAGGATTAGTGGAACCGCTGTAATGCGAAAGGACGGGACGACTAGGAGCGGTTTATCGATTGTAAAAATGTCAAGTGGGGGGGCGGGGGGCTTGCGAATGGCA
Source organism: Triticum monococcum (assembly GCA_034509565.1). Classification (NCBI taxonomy): domain Eukaryota; kingdom Viridiplantae; phylum Streptophyta; class Magnoliopsida; order Poales; family Poaceae; genus Triticum; species Triticum monococcum. Next base: position 415,905,584 of record CM067844.1, read on the forward strand.
GGGTAGTGGCTCGCCTGGTGGATAAATGGATTCATGCACAGTACTATGGGGGCCCAATTAGATGTCATGTCTACTCGACGCCCAATTAAATGGCTTTCGATCTCATGTCAAGCGTCGGGAAAATTACAGGTGATACGAAGCTTTCCATTCTCCCATGATACGGGCTTCCGAGAGCCCTTGGATCTGAGATCGAACGGTTGCATGGCGTGATTCTAGACCTATGGGTGAATATCCTATCCTGGAGGGTTATTCTGCAAATTTTGAGAAACTTAGCATGCGACCGTTCGATCTCAGATCCAAGGGCTGCCAGCAGCCCATATCATGGTCGCGCCTACCACGACCGTTGCCTCGCTCGCGCGGTCGCGCCCTTGGAGATTTAACACGGTGTGTTAGGCTATCTGATGTTGGCATGTCATACATAGTCATCACTTAGTCACTCATACAACAAGGTTAGCTATAAGGTTGGCTATGAGAGTATTTTTTGTTTACTTCTGTCTATCTCTTTCTTTGTAGTATTTATTGCATTTGCCAAGGAGTGACCTCTTCCAATGAAATGGTGCTTAGATGAGGTGCTATGGGCATTAAATGGCTTAGCAACTCAAGTCCCCAATGCATAGGTGCTTAGTTTTTGTTGCTAAGTTTGCTTCATCTAGGTACACGCGCTTATCACCGTTTTTTCCTGGGGTCACCAAACTAGTCTCTCTCTTCTTAATTAACTTGCCACATCAGACTTTATGCCTATGTGGCAGGCTTAGCACCTGTAGGATCAAGTACAATAGTGGGCTACAAGCCCGCTTTACATGGCATTTTTTCATATGTCGGGGAAAGAGGCAAGGAAAAAGTGGAGGAGTGGGCTCTCAAGCAAGAGCCAGCGTCTACATGGTGGAGCATCGGGAGAGGCACCTGTATGGAGGTGGTCAGGAATCGGGTGACTCAAGCCGGTCGTAGCGCCGCAGTTAAAATGATAATGGCAAGTCAAATCACCGGGCCCCGCCTGTCCAGAAGTAACTCACTGTCAAATCACGCATCCCTACATTTGAAGAAGCCTACTCCGTCATATTCTCGCGTCTCTGTCGAACTGACTAGGCGGAACTGCCCCGCCTACCACGCGGGAAAAGCCCCGTCCTCGAAATCTCCAACTCATTGTCAAACCAAGTAAGGATCTTCTGCAACCTGGCTAACTTTGCCTGGTCGCCGCCAGCGATCTGCCTGATTCGCTGCTGCATCCCCTCCATAGATCCTCGTCTGAGGAGAGAGGAGGTGGTTTTGCAATGGAGAAGGGGGAGAGGCGAGACAATGGTTTTGGAATGGAGATGATGGAGAGGAGATGAGGTGGTTTTGCAATGGAGAAGAGGGAGAGGACCGTGCGGCAGCGATTTAGGATTGGACGAGAGGGCCGACGTGCTGTGAGTGGATCAAAATCAAAATCAATTTACCCTTCAATTAAGAAAGCGGCCCCACATTAACTAGTCTCCCTTTTATTCTGGGTCATAATTGACCATGATTTTCGCAAATAAAATATATGTTATACGTTGCAAAAATAATATAATTTGAAAGTACATTCAGATACGAACCAAACGATACACTTTTTGGTGACACGCATTCACATTTTGCTTGTCAAATACAGTACGTGGTCAAACTTTGACCCAAAATGCGGAAAACAAAAAAAAATACTTCCAAGACCAGCATTGCTCTTCCGCTCTTCTCCTCTTAAACCACCGCCGCCCCTCTCCTGTTCCAATCCAAATCCAGCGCCGCTCCTCTCCTCTTCCATTTCAATACCACTGCCCCTTCTCTCCTGTTCCAATCCAAAACTAGCGTTGCTCCTCTCCCGTTCTAAACCAAAACCAGCGCTGCTCCTCTCCTCTTCCATTCAAAAACCACCGCCGGCGAGTGAAGGTGCTGTGGAGAAGTAGATCGATGGAGGAGTACAACCAATACGTGAGAATCGCAGACAGCGACCCTGTGAAGCTAGCTAGGATGTTGGAGATACAGTCTTGGTTTGACAACAAGGACCAACTAGCGGCGACGGCGACATCCATGGCCAAATATCTGCAACAGAGCGAAAAGGCGGCAATACTACCGGAGGGAGTCGCGCGGGAATACATAGAGCTGCTCCTCTGGGCCATGGAGCAAATAGATTCACCGAATCCGATCGTGAGGGAGCGGTGGTGGGAGTATCGATCCCAGATGGAGCATTCACCAGAGATAGAAGGATCGAGCATCTATAGGGTGCCGTTTGTGAGGGTGTCGTGCCAGAGCGAGCTGGTGGAGTCTTCGTCGACCCAACCCAACTGCAAGAGGAGAAAAACAGTTGGCCCGACGGCGCTTCCCCGCCATCCTCTCCCTCGCCGTTCACATCGTCTCACGGGGCGGCTCTCTACCACCAAGGAATAGGAGGGATTGCCCCCCAGACCAACAGTCGGGCAGGTTGTGAATTGTCAGGAGGAGCTTAGGGTTGTTAGTATTTGCAGGTTATAAATTGTGTTTTGTGTTGTGTATTTTGAGAGTACTTTCAGATATGAATGTCTTTTGAATTTCAGATTTGCATTATTGAGCATATGAAGTATTTTATGAATTCTAGAGATCTATTTTTAGCACTTAAAAATGTAGTTTCATAGGAGTATAAAAGTACAGACAATGTGATTCTCAGAGAAGAAACTACAAGTTTCAGTTTCAGATAAGAAACTCCAAGTTCAGTTCCAGATAAGAATCTGCAACTTTCAGAGGCAGAGCATTTATTTTAACACAGCCTTTTCAAACAATGTTAACATCATGCTGGAAGTTTCATTCATGGTCGAAACTGGAACTACCAGCCAGTTAACATCATGCTGATCAACATTCATGCATATCACATCTTCATATGATGCACAGTCAAAAAGGTATGCTACTTTCAAAATGCCCACACAATGTCGAGTGTGCGAAAACAGAGAAAACGAGGGACGAAGTTTTGGCAAGTGTAGGACGTGGTGTGCGTAGATGACAATTAGGACCCACATGCCAATAAACGCAGAGGCAAATTTTTTGGAGATATTTTCTCTGCACAGGTGGAATCGAACCCGGGCGGAACAACTGTCTGGTAGTGTCACTCGGCCACTAGGCTAGTTCAGTTGTTTCGTTACTAATAAGGCACCTCCTCAGGTGGTCGGATCTCCTCCTGCGCCTTTGTGCACTCGCCGCGACGCCGCTGTCTGCCGTTGTGAACATGCTGAACAAACAAGAGGAATCTGGAGAGGACTATACGTGGAGAGGCAGACAGCCGGGACCCACCAGGTCTATGACCGCACGCAAGCAAGTGCCTCATCGAAAAAATACTTCCTCCTAATGCTATACTGACGTTGGGGCCCATGGGTTTGTCAACATAGTTACATTTTTTAGGTGCTTCAATGTAGTTACTATAAGAGATAAATTCACAATGAAGCCGGGGAGCTGGCAGATATCATTTATTATCACTGGGGCAACAAGTATCAACTGGGTTTTGGGCTGCCCGTCTAGGCTTTCTTTTTTAACATGCGCAGCCCACGACCTCGGATGGGAGGTACATAGGCTTGTTTGTATTTTCTTGAGGGCCGTCGACCAGCCTATGGACCTCCCATCCGAGGTTTTATTTTTCCTGAAACATCGGCAACCTAATTTATGTATTTTTTTGAAGAAAACACAGAGGTCTGTTCTATTTTTCTATATAAGAATAGGAACGCCTGTTCCAACTTATGTTTCCCTTCTAACTATATTATATATATTTAAATTATTTATATGTTATGATATATTATTGTTATTGTCATCATATATTTAACAGATACTTACATATGTAAGAAAACAATATCCCACATCTTGTTAACTTATAAAAATAATTTCTTAACAATGAAATCCTGGATTTTTTTTGGCAACGAAAATCCTGGTGATTGTGTACAAAAGCTTGGTAAGATTTAATGACCAATGTAATAATAAATCACTTATTATATATATATATATATAACAAAATGCTCAGCCTCTGTTTATTTTTTGATAACATTGCTGCGCCAACCCCAACATTATAATTAGAATCAGCCCAGCAAAATCATGTATTTCGAGAAAGTGAAAATGGCTTGTAATTTTTTTTAGGAAAAACATAAATGGGCCGCATGGATGCTACATTATTTGTTCACCCAGCCCAGCTAATGGACTGTAATTCAAAAAAAAGATCAAATGGACTGTAAATTTACCCCGCAAAAAGGCTGTAAATTCTGAAAAAATGGGTTGAATACGTGCCACATTTTTGGAGGCTGAAATGTGGGCCAATAGGCCGAAGCCAATGCAAGTTGTTCTCAACTTAGTCAACAAATGATTCTAACATCGTTAGCCATTGGATTTACATCCAACGACCGACATCCATCTTCAATCTCTCGTCTTCTTCCTCCAGCGCCGTCGGGACCACCTGCTCCCGCCTCCTGCTGCTAGCAGCTCAGCTTAGCACGCTTCGCTGTGCAGCGCTACTCCAATGTTGGCCAGGCCACCCCTCCACACCTCATGTTCTTCTCCATCGACTGCCGAACCACACCGCACCAGAACCACTTTACCCTCATACACCTCTCCGTCTGCGACTCTACTCCCGCGTCTTCCCATCTCCAGCTCATTGCTGTCTGGGGCCTCGCTGTCGTCCACCACCTTGGATGCGCTCGACGCGGAGTGGTCAACATGGTCAACGAACGACACCATTAGAAGTAGATTGTGCATGGAGAGGCTGACAGCTAGGTCCATGGCTGCACACAAGGAAATGCCTCCTTATTACACGCAAAATAATGATTCCTCCACCTGATAGCTGGGACCCAACGGAAGGGCCTCTGTATTTCATAAAAAAACATTCCCACCACTGACAGGTTGGACCCACCAGCTATATCTTCGCACGCAAGGAAGTGCCTCCTTATTACGCACAAACAAATGAATACTCCCCCTGCTAGTTGGGACCCACCTTGGTGGGAGGCTGACTTGTGGGCCTACTAAGTTGGCGGGGACGGAGTGCTTTGTCAACTTAGTTAATATGAACGATTCTCGCTCCAGTGACTGTACGATGTCCATCCAACGGCCGTAGTGCTTCTTCAACCTCTGGTCTTCTTGATCCAGCCGCCCAAAGCAATGCCTGTCGTGTCGCATGCTCCTGCCTCCCGTGGCCGACTGTGCTGCCGCGGAGATCTCACCGCCCCTACTTTTCCCATCACTGGCCAGGCCCTACGGCGACGACGGCCTCACACCGTAGCCGAACCAGTGAACCCTCATACTCCTCTCTGCGCAGGCTTCCACTGCCGCGTCTTCCCCGGCTCCGCGTCGTCCCCTTCCTAGGCCTCGTCGTCGTCCATCGCCCTGGTGCTCTTGGCACGGCGTGGTCAACATGGTCAAGGAACGACTTCCATCGGACGTGGACTGTACGTGCAGAGGCTGACAGCTGGGTCCACAGCCGCAGGAAGGAAGTGCCTCCTTATTACGCGCAAAATAATTATTCCTCCACTTGACAGCGGGGACACACCGGACGGGCCACCGTATTTCGCGAAAAAAACGTTTCCCCCTGACTGCTGGGACTCACCAGCTACATCTTCGCGTGCAAGGAAGTGCGTTTAGGCAAAAAAAAAACGATTCACCCCCCTGACTGATGGGACCCACCAGCTACATCTTCGCACATAAGGAAGTGCCTTACAGTCGGGACCCACCTGGTCGAAGCATACGTAGCGTTGTCATTCTGGTCTTGAACGTGTACATACATACTGGTCGATGTAGAGGCGCGCACGTGTCATAGTAGAGGCGCCCACGTAGCATGTACAAGTACGTACAACGACCAGTGTGCAAGAAAGAAAATACGACCACGTACATACATACGGGCAGGGTCTCGAACGCCTACTCGCACATACATATGGCCAGGGCTCGTGTACATGTCTGGGTCAGAATGGAGAAACAACGTCATCGTCGTGTTCATGGGGAGCCAATCGGCTGGTTCGGAACAGAATGCGTCGTTGTGTTCATCGGGAGGGCTTGGACGGAACAACCAATGGAAACGAGGCCTGGCGTACGTTAGAACAGAGGAAACGGCCTTGTGTTCGATCGGCCACATACGAAACGGGATCCTGTTCATCGGGAGGGGTCTGGCGTACCGCAAAACGGAGGAAACGGACCTCCTACGGTCGAAACGGGGGTCTTGTTAATCACGAGGGGTGTGGCGTACCGCAAAACGGAGGAAACGGACTTGTGTTAGAGCGCTACGGTCGAAACGGGGGGTCTTGTTCATCGGGAGGGGTGTGGCATACCGCAAAACGGGACTCCACGGGATACTGTTCATCTCCACCGTCGACCCCCTCCAGCTTCCACGGGCTACTGTTCATCCACCGTCGACCTCCCCCAGCCTCCACATGCGACTGTTGATACGTCTCCAACGTATCTATAATTTTTGATTGCTCCATGCTATATTATCTACTGTTTTGGACTATATTCGGCTTTATTTTCCACTTTTATATTACTTTTGGGACTAACCTATTAACCGGAGGCCCAGCCCAGAATTGCTGTTTTTTGCTTATTTCAGTGTTTTGGAGAAACAGAATATCAAATGGAGTCCAAACAGAATGAAACCTTCGGAAACATGATTTTCTCATCAGATAAGATCCAGGAGACTTGGACCCTCCATCAAGAAAGCCACGAGACGGTCACGAGGGTGGAGGGCACGCCCCCTGCCTTGTGGGCCCCTCGAAGCTCCACCGACGTACGTCTTCCTCCTATATATACCTACGTACCCCCAAACGATCGGGGACGGAGCCAAAAACCTAATTCCACCGCCGCAACTTTCTGTATGCACGAGATCCAATCTTGGGGCCTGTTCCGGAGCTCCGCCGGAAGGGGCATCAATCACGGAGGGCTTCTACATCATCATCCAAGCCCCTCCGATGACGTGTGAGTAGTTTATTTCAGACCTATGGGTCCATAGTTAGCTAGATGGCTTCTTCTCTCTTTTTGGATCTCAATACAATGTTCTCCCCCTCTCTTGTGGAGATCTATTCGATGTAATCTTCTTTTTGCGGTGTGTTTGTTGAGACCGATGAATTGTGGGTTTATGATCAAGTCTATCTATGAATAATATTTGAATCTTCTCTAAATTCTTTTATGTATGATTGGTTATCTTTGCAAGTCTCTTTGAATTATCAGCTTGGTTTGGCCTACTAGATTGGTTGTTCTTGCCATGGGAGAAGTGCTTAGCTTTGGGTTCGATCTTGCGGTCTCCTTTCCCAGTGACAGAAGGGGCAGCAAGGCACATATTGTATTGTTGCCATCGAGGATAACAAGATGTTTTTTTGTCATATTGCATGAAACTATCCCTCTACATCATGTCATCTTGCTTAAGGCGTTGCTCTGGTTTTAACTTAATACTCTAGATGCATGTGTCGGATCACGGGTTCCAGCAGACCCTTAAGGTTCGAACACTGGGGTGCGCGCGGAGATCACGCCTTCTACCTCCCCGTCTCACAAAGATCTAAACTACTGAAAGAGCTGCACAAGAGACACAAGGTTTATACTGGTTCGGGCCACCGTTGTGGTATAATACCCTACTCCAGTGTGTGGTTGGTGGATTGCCTTCTGGGGCTGGTGATGATGAACAATGCAAGGAAGAATAGCCTCATGAGGGTCTGTTCTTGGCTGGGGTAATGAACTGCTAGGAGGAGTTCAGTCACCCTTCTCTCTCTTACTCACTCTCTCTGCTTTGCTCTCACTTGTCGACCATCCGAACGAACCCCCCTTGCTATGCGGGTGGCTGGTCCTATTTATAGGCAAAGGCCCTGGGCCTCTTCCCAAATATTGAGCGGGAAGGGCGCCAACAATTGGCCAATTCGAAGGGGAACATCTAGTACACTTATCCTGACTAAAGTTGGTCTTCGCCTGCCAAAGGCTCTGTGGTGACGCCGTGCTGGGCTCCATGGTGACCTCCGTCTCGTAGTCCTCCTGGTCTTGGTCTCGTTGCATCGAAATGGCAACCTTTGCCCGACGCCTCGGTACTCCGCGGCTGCGCTTGCCCCCTTTGCACCAAAGAGGAAAGAAGGACGCCGCGCGCGCTGGCGCCCGCCTGGCACCCTCGATCGTCATGGCTTGCGTCATGGGCACCTCGCGAGGTACCCTGCCTTGATCTCTCCACCTCCTCGTGAGCCAGCCTGATGAGGCCATGCCTGAGGAAGCTCCACGTCATCCGCCCCGCGAGGCTTGGCCCCTCGCGAGGGTCTTGAGCCTTGTGTTGATGAAGATGGGCCATGCTGGGCCTCCTTTGAGCCACGCCGCAGGCCGTAGGCAGGCAAGTCTGGGGACCCCCGTTCCCAGAACACCGACAGTAGCCCCCGGGCCCAAGGCGCGCATGGACTTGGCCGTGCTGAGAGGCGAAAGGGCAAGGGCGAAGCGCCGCGGGCCCTAACAGCCTGCGGCCTTGGGCGCCGCGTGGCGGTTGATGGGGCGTGGGCGTCTCCACTTCCCCACGACGCCTCGGTGATTGCGCGAGTTGGACAAGTCCCTGCATGCAAATCGTGTCATGATTACCTGTGATCATGGATGCCGTCAGTTGGCCTTCGCCGGCTATAAGTACGGCACGATGCGTGCCCTTCCAGTCCATCTCTTCTTGTGTTCTCCTTTGCCTCAATTCTTGCTCCACCTTGGTATGATGGCTCCATCGAGGAGGTACTCGGCTGTGGAGAAGGGGAAGGCCCTCCAGGTCGATCCTGCCTCTCCCCCGCCCAACCGCGGTCGTGGGTGCCCTCGGAAGCATCCAGTGGCCGCCCCGGTAGCATGTGGTGGTCATGGGGGCGGCTCCCAGCGCGGCGGCGGGCGAGCCGCTGTGGCCGAGGGACGCGCCTGGGTTGCGCGCTCCCCTAGGCCGCACTTTCATGCTGCGCAGGTGCCGCCGGAGTTCGTCGTCTCGTTGGCGGAGCCGACTAGCGCCTGGCTCCAACTCCCTCGTTTCCTCCTTGGTGAACTCCCGATCGGTGCTCCTAGTGGCCTCTGGCTCCAGGCGGAGGGCTGCTGAAGCAGGTCCCCATGGGTTGCGCTGGAGGTCTCCGCCAATGGGGGCTTGGCCTTAACTTGTGGCTGGTAGGCGTTCGCCCGCGCTCGCGACCTAGGGCGCCGGTGCACCCTGCACTTCAGGTTCGACGACGACGCCACCCTCTATGTGAGGGTGTTTGGGGAAGATGGTCGCTGCGCGGGGTGTTGCCCTGAGGACGACGACCGCGGCCGGGGGCCCCGCTCCAGCGGTGATGGAGGAGACAGCGCCCGTGCGGATGGCGGCGTCCGAGACTCCCCAAGCTTCGTCAGCTCTTCCTCAAGCGACTCCTCCAGCGGTGGCCGCAGTCAACCCCCGCACCATCGAGCTCGCTTGGGAGGTGGTGGTTCGTCCGCCTGCCGTCGTGCCCCGGTGAAGCGCGAGAGGGAGTCTGCCTGAGGCCCGGAGGCAGCCCGGGTCGCCTCCGCGGGCCGATGTGAGGAGGGCCGCGCCAGGCTCGTCCTTTCCTTTTCCTTTTGTTTCCTGTGTAAGACAAAACAGCTGCATGGAGCCCCACCGGGGCGTGTTGGGAATTATTGCCATTTTAACCATTACCTTGATGTTATTTTTGTGCCTCTTAACTACACGCCTGTGCGTAGAGAGTCCTTGACCCCTGCCGGGGGGGCGACCGACCCAGGCCCTGTGTGCGCATCACGGTGCCCGAGGGGCACGGACTAGAGGGGTGCTCCTGCAACGTGCCCGGGCCATGAAACCTTCCAGCGGCTAGAACAGAAACGCTCGCGAGGACGTTTGGGTACCATCCCTCGCGAGGTCGTTTATGAGAGAAACCAAAGCGAGGAGCGAAAATCGACGAACCACAAATCAGCAACAACGATAACTTGAATAAGACTTTAGATGCAAGTAAACACGTCAACTGCGGAAAGCAAATGAAAAAGCCGCGTCCGGCACCTAATCTAGTCTTCGACGTCTTCTCACCAGCGCAGAGCTAAGTGCTGCCACTGGGCATGGGAGGGACCCCAGGGCCTGAGGCCGGCGCTCCTGAGACTCCGGGGCGTGTACAACCCACTCATTATTACGTGAGAGTATCACCGGGCGGCGAGCTTCACAGGCATTGGCCTTGCTTCACAGGCTTCGGTCCTTTTACAAAACGCGATAGCTTCTCAGGCACTCGCCTTGCTTCACAGGCTCCGGGCCTTTTCCAAAAAGGGAAGGTCTTCACAGGCACTCGCCTTGCTTCACAGGCTCTGGGCCTTTTCCAAAAAGGGAAGGTCTTCATAGGCACTCGCCTTGCTTCACAGGCTCTGGGCCTTTTCCAAAAAGGAAGGTCTTCACAGGCACTCGCCTTGCTTCACAGGCTCTTCGCCTTTTCCAAAAAGGGAAGGTCTTCATAGGCACTCGCCTTGCTTCACAGGCTACGGGCCTTTTCCAAAAAGGGAAGGTCTTCACAGGCACTCGCCTTGCTTCACAGGCTCTGGGCCTTTTCCAAAAAGGGAAGGTCTTCACAGGCACTCGCCTTGCTTCACAGGCTCTGAGCCTTTTAGGGGTAGAACCTCCGGAGGTGCTGGATGTTCCACGCGTTCTGGACCGGCTCCCCATCTTGAGTCTCCAAGTGCACGGAGCCTGGCCTGGAAACATGAACAACCTTGAACGGGCCCTCCCACATGGGAGAGAGCTTGTGCAGCCCCTCCCTGGAGAGAACCCGCCTGAGTACGAGGTCTCCTACCTCGAGGGTCCTGGGGCGGATGTTGCGGCAGTGATATCGTCGTAGCGCGTGTTGGTACCTTGCCACTCGCAACGCGGCTTTCTGGCGGCGTTCCTCCCCCAGCACGAGGTCCATCCCCCGCATGGCGTCCTGCTGCGCCTCGTCGAACGCCAGGCCCCGTGCAGAGCGACGCCTGACCTCGTGAGGAAGGACTGCCTTGGCTCCATAGACCAGGAAGAACGGGGTCTCCCCAGTCGGTTTGGTCGCGGTCGTGCGGATGGACCACGACACGGACTGAAGCTCGTCGTACCAACCTCTGCCGCAGGCCTCCAGCTTCTTCTTGAATGTCCTGGTGTTGAGGCCCCACAGGACCTCCGCGTTGGCTCATTTGGCCTGCCCATTGCTTCGTGGGTGTGCCACCGAAGCGTAGCATCTTTGCGTCCCAAGGTTAGTACAATATGTTTTGAAGAGATTACTGGTGAACTGCGAACCGTTGTCCGTGATGATGCGATTCGGTACCCCGAACCGGCTCACGAGACCCCTGATGAACTTGACCGTGGAGCCAGCGGGGATGGTACGGACAGCCTCCACTTCTGCCCACTTGGTGAACTTGTCAATGGCGACGTAGAGGTAGCGGTAGCCCCCTGGCGCCCGAGGGAACGGGCCCAGAATATCCAACCCCCAAACTGCGAAGGGCCACGAGATGGGTGGGGCACGGACTAGAGGGGTGCTCCTGCAACGTGCCCGGGCCATGAAACCTTCCAGCGGCTAGAACAGAAACGCTCACGAGGACGTTTGGGTACCATCCCTCGCGAGGTCGTTTATGAGAGAAACCAAAGCGAGGAGCGAAAATCGACGAACCACAAATCAGCAACAACGATAACTTCAATAAGACTTCAGATGCAAGTAAACACGTCAACTGCGGAAAGCAAATGAAAAAGCCGCGTCCGGCACCTAATCTAGTCTTCGACGTCTTCTCACCAGCGCGGAGCTAAGTGCTGCCACTGGGCATGGGAGGGAGCCCCAGGGCCTGAGGCCGGCGCTCCTGTGACTCCGGGGCGTGTACAACCCCACTCATTATTACGTGAGAGTATCACCGGGCGGCGAGCTTCACAGGCATTGGCCTTGCTTCACAGGCTCCGGTCCTTTTCCAAAAGGCGATAGCTTCTCAGGCACTCGCCTTGCTTCACAGGCTCCGGGCCTTTTCCAAAAAGGGAAGGTCTTCACAGGCACTCGCCTTGCTTCACAGGCTCTGGGCCTTTTCCAAAAAGGGAAGGTCTTCACAGGCACTCGCCTTGCTTCACAGGCTCTGGGCCTTTTCCAAAAAGGAAGGTCTTCACAGGCACTCGCCTCGCTTCACAGGCTCTTCGCCTTTTCCGAAAAGGGAAGGTCTTCACAGGCACTCGCCTTGCTTCACAGGCTCTGGGCCTTTTCCAAAAAGGGAAGGTCTTCACAGGCACTCACCTTGCTTCACAGGCTCTGGGCCTTTTCCAAAAAGGGAAGGTCTTCACAGGCACTAGCATTGCTTCACAGGCTCTGAGCCTTTTAGGGGTAGAACCTCCGGAGGTGCTGGATGTCCCACGCGTTCTGGACCGGCTCCCCCTCTTGAGTCTCCAAGCGCACGGAGCCTGGCCTGGAAACATGAACAACCTTGAACGGGCCCTCCCACATGGGAGAGAGATTGTGCAGCCCCTCCCTAGAGAGAACCCGCCTGAGTACAAGGTCTCCTACCTCGAGGGTCCTGGGGCGGATGTTGCGGCAGTGATATCGTCGTAGCGCGTGTTGGTACCTTGCCGCTCGCAACGCGGCTTTCTGGCGGCGTTCCTCCCCCAGCACGAGGTCCATCCCCCGCATGGCGTCCTGCTGCGCCTCGTCGAACGCCAGGCCCCGTGTGGAGCAACGGCTGACCTCGTGAGGAAGGACTGCCTCGGCTCCATAGACCAGGAAGAACGGGGTCTCCACAGTCGGTTTGGTCACGGTCATGCGGATGGACCACGACACGGACTGAAGCTCGTCGTACCAACCTCTGCCGCAGGCCTCCAGCTTCTTCTTGAATGTCCTGGTCTTGAGGCCCCTCAGGACCTCCGCGTTGGCTCATTCGGCCTGCCCATTGCTTCGTGGGTGTGCCACCGAAGCGTAGCATATCTGCGTCCCAAGGTTAGCACAGTATGTTTTGAAGAGATTACTGGTGAACTGCGAACCATTGTCCGTGATGATGCGATTCGGTACCCCAAACCGACTCACGATACCCCTGATGAACTTGACCGCGGAGCCAGCGGGGATGGTACGGACAGCCTCCACTTCTGCCCACTTGGTGAACTTGTCAATGGCGACGTAGAGGTAGCGGTAGCCCCCTGGCGCCCGAGGGAACGGGCCCAGAATATCCAACCCCCAAACTGCGAAGGGCCACGAGATGGGTGGGGCACGGACTAGAGGGGTGCTCCTGCAACGTGCCCGGGCCATGAAACCTTCCAGCGGCTAGAACAGAAACGCTCGCGAGGACGTTTGGGTACCATCCCTCGCGAGGTCGTTTATGAGAGAAACCAAAGCGAGGAGCGAAAATCGACGAACCACAAATCAGCAACAACGATAACTTCAATAAGACTTCAGATGCAAGTAAACACGTCAACTGCGGAAAGCAAATGAAAAAGCCGCGTCCGGCACCTAATCTAGTCTTCGACGTCTTCTCACCAGCGCGAAGCTAAGTGCTGCCACTGGGCATGGGAGGGAGCCCCAGGGCCTGAGGCCGGCGCTCCTAAGACTCCGGGGCGTGTACAACCCCACTCATTATTACGTGAGAGTATCACCAGGCGGCGAGCTTCACAGGCATTGGCCTTGCTTCACAGGCTCCGGTCCTTTTCCAAAACGCGATAGCTTCTCAGGCACTCGCCTTGCTTCACAGGCTCCGGGCCTTTTCCAAAAAGGGAAGGTCTTCACAGGCACTCGCCTTGCTTCACAGGCTCTGGGCCTTTTCCAAAAAGGGAAGGTCTTCACAGGCACTCGCCTTGCTTCACAGGCTCTGGGCCTTTTCCAAAAAGGAAGGTCTTCACAGGCACTCGCCTTGCTTCACAGGCTCTTCGCCTTTTCCAAAAAGGGAAGGTCTTCACAGGCACTCGCCTTGCTTCACAGGCTCTAGGCCTTTTCCAAAAAGGGAAGGTCTTCACAGGCACTCGCCTTGCTTCACAGGCTCTGGGCCTTTTCCAAAAAGGGACGGTCTTCACAGGCACTCGCCTTGCTTCACAGGCTCTAAGCCTTTTAGGGGTAGAACCTCCGGAGGTGCTGGATGTTCCACGCGTTCTGGACCGGCTCCCCCTCTTGAGTCTCCAAGCGCACGGAGCCTGGCCTGGAAACATGAACAACCTTGAACGGGCCCTCCCACATGGGAGAGAGCTTGTGCAGCCCCTCCCTGGAGAGAACCCTCCTGAGTACGAGGTCTCCTACCTCAAGGGTCGTGGGGCGGATGTTGCGGCAGTGATATCGTCATAGCGCGTGTTGGTACCTTGCCGCTCGCAACGCGGCTTTCTGGCGGCGTTCCTCCCCCAGCACGAGGTCCATCCCCCGCATGGTGTCCTGCTGCGCCTCGTCGAACGCCAGGCCCCGTGCGGAGTGACGCCTGACCTCGTGAGGAAGGACTGCCTCGGCTCCATAGACCAGGAAGAACGGGGTCTCCCCAGTCGGTTTGGTCGTGGTCGTGCGGATGGACCACGACACGGACTGAAGCTCGTCGTACCAACCTCTGCCGCAGGCCTCCAGCTTCTTCTTGAATGTCCTGGTCTTGAGGCCCCTCAGGACCTCCGCGTTGGCTCATTCGGCCTGCCCATTGCTTCGTGGGTGTGCCACCGAAGCGTAGCATATCTTCATCCCAAGGTTAGCACAGTATGTTTTGAAGAGATTACTGGTGAACTGCGAACCGTTGTCCGTGATGATGCGATTCGGTACCCTGAACCGGCTCACGATACCCCTGATGAACTTGACCGCGGAGCCAGCGGGGATGGTACGGACAGCCTCCACTTCTGCCCACTTGGTGAACTTGTCAATGGCGATGTAGGGGTAGCGGTAGCCCCCTGGCGCCCGAGGGAACGGGCCCAGAATATCCAACCCCCAAACTGCGAAGGGCCACGAGATGGGTATAGTCTGCAGGCCCCCCGCCGGTTGATGGATCTGCTTGGAATGAAACTGGCAGGCCTGACAAGCCTTTACCAATTCGATTGCGTCGTTGAGCGTGGTGGGCCAATAGAACCCACTACGGAATGCCTTGCCGACGAGGGTCCGTGATGATGAGTGGTGTCCGTAGTCTCCGCCGTGTATGTCCTTCAGTAGTTCCTTTCCTTGCTCCCTGGAGATGCAGCGCAAAGATACATTGTTTGGTCGCTTCCGGTAAAGTTCTCCATCTCTGATGCAGTATGCCGTGGCCTGCCGCGCCACACGCTCCGCTTTCGCTTCCTTTTCCGGTAGGGCCCCTTGCGTTAAATAACTCCGGAGTTTTGCGATCCAGCACTCCTCCTGAGGTTCCATCGTTAGTAGTAGGCGTGCTCCTGAGGTCGGTCCGCTGACCGGGGCTCCCGAGGCTGGCGGCTGGGGGAGCTCCTCTCGAGTCTGAGTGGTGTTTGATAACGTCGGTTGTGCTGAAGGTTTGAAGAGCCGCTCTTCGAAGATGCCGGGTTCCTGCGGAAACCGCCTGGATGCCCGCCCGGTATGTTGTCAGCTTCCTGATTGGTGCCACGGGGCACGTGCTTCAGCTCCAGCCCCCAGAACTGCTTTTCCATCCTGCGGACCTCCGCCAGGTAGGCCTCCATATGCTCGTCCTTCGGCTCGTACACCTTGTTGAGGAAGTTGACTAGGAGGTGCGAGTCGCCCTTGACGGTGAGGCGTTTCACTCCCAGGGCTACTTCGGCCTTCAACCCGGCTATCAGTCCCTCATATTTTGCTATGTTGTTGGAGACCTTTTCACGTTGCTGGAAACAGAGCTGTACAACATAGTAGAGCTTATCCTGAGTGGGTGATATCAGCACCGCGCCAGCCCCCGCGCCGTGTCTGGAGAACGCCCCGTCGAAGTACATGACCCAGCCTTCCGGCGCCTCACTCCCTGGAGAAAGGGACCGATCCTCGTTGTCCCTGGGGCCTGGTGCCTCCGCCCATTCCGCTATGAAATCCGCCAATGCTGCTCCTTTGATGACCCTGGTTGTGCTGAACTCGAGCTGAAACACCTGCAGCCCCATGCTCCACTCGGCGACCCTTCCGGCTGAGTTAGGGCTCCTGAGCACTCTCTCCAGGGGGTACGATGAGACGACTTTGATGGGATGAGCCTGGAAGTAGTGACGCAGCTTGCGCGAGGCTACCAGTAGCGCGAGGAGGAGCTTCTGAGGCATTGGGTACCGCGCCCTCGCATCCCGTAACATCGTGCTAACAAAGTAGACTGGATGCTCAATAGGGCTAAGAGCATCTGGGGTCGCGGCGCCCTTGGGAGGCAAGGGCGCCTCATGAGATGATGTGGCCTCGGGAGGTGGATCATCCGGGCGTGCGGCCTCTCCTGCCTCTGGTGCATTCTTCGGCAGCTGACCCTCCTCAACTGCGGTTGTGGCTTCTGCAGGCTTTCCTTGTTCCCGTTTTGTCTTGCCTCGGGCTGCCGCTGCGGTCTTGACTCGGCGCTCCTCCCTAACCGCCACCAGGGCTGCGCTGGCGGAGTAGGGAGTGGCGGCGAGGTAAAGCAGCAGGGGCTCTTGAGGGCGCGGAGCCACCATGACTGGGTGACTAGTCAGGTACCTCTTGAGATCTTGAAACGCCTTATCTGCCTCTTCAGTCCATTCAAAGGGCCCCCTTTTCTTCATCAGCTGAAAGAAAGGCAGCGCTCGGTCCCCCAATTTGGAGATGAAGCGCCCTAGCGCGGTCACGCGCCCAGTGATCTTCTGCATTTCTCTGAGGGTCTTTGGCGGGCTCATGTCCTCGACCGCCTTGACCTTCTCGGGGTTGGCCTCGATGCCACGATGGGACACGAGGAATCGCAAAAGCTTGCCCGAAGGGACGCCAAACACACATTTCTCCGGGTTGAGCCGTAGGTTTACTGCATCGAGGCTCGCGAAGGTCTCCTCTAGATCTTGTATCAGGGTCTTGGCCTCCCGAGATTTTACTACAATGTCATCAACGTAGGCTTCGACATTCTTTCCGAGTTGCGGGCCCAAGGTGATGTGCATCAGCCGCTGAAAGGTTGCCCCTGCGTTCCGCAGTCCGAACGGCATGCATGTATAGCAGTATACCCCGCACGGGGTTAAGAAGGCGGTCTTCTCAATGTCTTCTACTGCCATCTTGATCTGGTGATACCCGGAGAAGGCGTCCAGGAACCATAGCAGGTCGCACTCCGCAGTGGAATCAATGATCTGGTTGATGCGGGGGAGCGGAAACGGATCTTGCGGGCATGCCTTGTTGAGGTTGGTGAAGTCGACATGCGTTCCTTCCCCCCTTTCTTGGGCACAACGACAGGGTTGCCAACCAGTCCGGGTATCGGACCTCGCGAATGACCCCAGCGGCTTCTAGCTTGCGGGTCTCTTGGACAATGAAGGCCTGCTTCTCCACAGACTGCCGCCTGGCCTTCTGCTTCACGGGGCGCACATTTGGGAACACGTTGAGGTGATGCTCGATGACATTCCTGGGGATCCCCGCCAGCTGATCGGGCTCCCAAGCAAATACCTTCTTATGCGCGCGTAGGAATTTGACCAAGGCCTCCTCCTGCTCAGGCTCAAGGTTGGCGCCTATGGTGAAAGTGGCACTGGAGGACCCGTCCTCGTTGACGGGTATCTGCTTGGTTTCTGCCTTGTCCTGGGTGAAAAACTGCTTCTTCTTGGCGGGCGCAGCCCCCTTGGGCTCTGGGGTCTCCGCGTTGACGGGCCGTGCCGATGCCGCCGTCTTGAAGGCGAGCTTGAGTACTCGCAGGGCGTCCCCGGTGTCCCAGTGCACGGCGAGGGTACCGCTGCTCCCGGGCATCTTCATGAGGTTGTACGCCGGGTGCGTGGTGGCCATGAACTGAGCCAGTGCCGGGTAGCCGAGGATGGTGTTGTAAGGGAGGCCGATGGGGGCGATGTCAAAGTCGACCGACTCCGTGCGGAAGTTGTCGTAGGTGCCGAAGGTTACCGGGAGCCGGATCTGTCCCAGGGAGTCGGATGATCCGCCCCCGACGCCCGAGAAAGATCGGCTGGGTCGCAGCCGCTCCCGGGGTATGCAGAGGAGGTTGAAAGTCTCGACCGAAAGCACGCTGAGGCCCGCGCCGCCGTCAACGAGGGTTCTGGTGACGGCCACCTGGCAGATGGTGGGGGTGCACAACAGGGGAAGCGCGCCCGAGCCGACCAGGTTAGTGGGGTGGTCCTCCGAGCTGAAGGTCAGACCGACCTCACGCGCCGCCCGGTCCGGGGGATCCCTCTGCCGTGCGGAAATGGCGCTAACCTGGCGGGCAAAAGGCTTGACGTGGCGACTCATGGGCGGCACCTGCGAGCCGCCCAGGAGGGCCGCAACGACCGGAGGCGTCGATGTTGCGGTGCAGCCACTCTGTCGCGTAGGCAGATGCTGGGGCGGGGGTGCTTGCCGCTCGCTCCCCGCCGGGCCGGTGGCGGTGTTGACGGCGGGCGACGGGGGACAACGAGAACGCCCACCGGCGAGTGCCGCCGGGGCGACGCGAGCTCGACTGGCGCCGTACATGGATGCGGCGGCCGGTGGAGGATGGAGTGGTGGAAGACAAATTCCGGCGCACCCCTACCTGGCGCGCCAAATGTTGGATCCCGGGTTCCGGAAGACCCTTAAGGTTCGAACACTGGGGTGCGCGCGGAGATCATGCCTTCTACCTCCCCGTCTCACAAAGATCTAAACTACTGAAAGAACTGCACAAGAGACACAAGGTTTATACTGGTTCGGGCCACCGTAGTGTTGTAATACCCTACTCTAGTGTGTGGTTGGTGGATTCCCTTCTGGGGCCGGTGATGATGAACAATGCAAGGAAGAACAGCCTCACGAGGGTCTGTTCTTGGCTGGGGTGATGAACTGCTAGGAGGAGTTCAGTCACCCTTCTCTCTCTCTCTTACTCACTCTCTCTGCTTTGCTCTCACTTGTCGACCATCTGAACGAACCCCCCTTGCTATGCGGGTGGCAGGTCCTATTTATAGGCAAAGGCCCTGGGCCTCTTCCCAAATATTGAGCGGGAAGGGCGCCAACAATTGGCCAATTCGAAGGGGAACATCTAGTACACTTATCCTGACTAAAGTTGGTCTTCGCCTGCCAAAGGCTCTGTGGTGACGCCGAGCTGGGCTCCATGGTGACCTTCGTCTCGTTGTCCTCCTCGTCTTGGCCTCGTTGCATCGAAATGGCAACCTTTGCCTGACACCTCGGTACTCCGCGGTTGCGCTTGCCCCCTTTGCACCAAAGAGGAAAGAAGGACGCTGCGCGCGCTGGCGCCCGCCTGGCACCCTCGATCGTCATGGCTTGCGTCATGGGCACCTCGCGAGGTACCCTGCCTTGATCTCTCCGCCTCCTCGTGAGCCAGCCTGATGAGGCCGTGCCTGAGGAAGCTCCACGTTGTCCGCCCCGCGAGGCTTGGCCCCTCGCGAGGGTCTTGAGCCTTGTGTTGATGAAGATGGGCCATGCTGGGCCTCCTTTGAGCCACGCCGCAGGCCACAGGTAGGCAAGTCTGGGGACCCCCGTTCCCAGAACGCCGACAACATGCTGGATAGCGGTCGATGAGTGGAGTAATAGTAGTAGATGCAGGCAGGAGTCGGTCTACTTGTCTCGGACATGATGCCTATATACATGATCATACCTAGATATTCTCATAACTTTGCTCAATTCTGTCAATTGCTCAACAGTAATTTGTTCACCCACCGTAGAATACTTATGCTCTTGAGAGAAGCCACTAGTGAAACCTATGGCCCCCGGGTTTCTTTCTCATGATATCAATCTCCATGACTTTATTATTGCTTTGCTTTTACTTTTTACTTTGCATCTCTATACCAAAATACCAAAAATATTATTTATCATCTCTATCAGATCTCACTTTCGTAAGTGACCGTGAAGGGATTGACAACCCCTAAGCGCGTTTTTTGCGTTGACTATTGTTTTTGTGTAGGTACAAGGGACTCGCGCGTAGCCTCCCTAGATTGATACCTTGGTTCTCAAAAACTGAGCGAAATACTTACGCTACTTTGCTGCATCATTCTCTCCTCTTTGGGGAAATCCAACGCAGTGCTCAAGAGGTAGCAACTGTTCATCCACGTGCTCCTGCTCATCCAGCCTCCACCGCGCGCTACTCAACTGGCTACTGTTCAAGCAGCCCTCTCCACGGCCTCCTGTTCAACCACCCGTCCACGGGCTACTATTCATCCAGCCCTCCCCCGTCTACTATTCATCCTAGCCTCCACAGGGTGGTCCTGTTCATCCAGCCCTTCGCGGGGTCTTGTTCATCCAGCCCCAACCGGCTCGATTGATCGGGGTCCTGTTCGTCCAGAGGCAACACCACAGGGTCCTGTTCATCCACCCTCACCGGGAACTGTTCATCCAGACCCCCAGCAACGCTCACTGTTCATCCAGAGGCAACACCACGGGGTCCTATTCATCCACCCCACCAGGAACTGTTCATCCTAACCCCCCAACAATGCTCACTATTCATCCAGAGGCAGCATCGATCGGCTTCAATTAGCAGCAGTAGCGATGGAATCACTCGATCGGGTTCAGTTGACACCCATCGATCGATTGCTCGGGTTCAGTAACGCGTAGCATGTAGTGCAATCGCTCGAGTTCAGTTAGAGCCCAACGCCTCGCTCCTGTTTAGTTAGAGCTCAACGCCTCGCACCCACGTGCATGCGTGTATGAGAGAAACGCGCATCGCTCGGCCTCAACTACCCACCGTAACCGGGAACACCCCGATATTTTCCTCGCCCTCGCTTCTACCATGGTTTTTTCCGTCATGGACAGCCCAAAGAATGTCATGCAGCTGCGTCTCCGGCCCTCCCAGGACGAAAAACCCATTTTATGTCATGATTTTTTGTCATAGAAGTAGGACCCCACCACATCTATGATGATACCGGGTTTTGTCACAATTATCGTCATAGAAGTGTCATAAGTATGACAGAAAAAAAATTCGTTCGGCCCAAAATGTCATGGATGTGTATTTTTTTTGTAGTGGAGAGGCCAGCACCCTGCCTCATCCCCTCTTTAAAAAGAGACAAAGGCAGTACCCCTCTGCACATACCTCTCCTTCTTCACCGCAATTCTTCTCCCTTAGCCATGGTGAGAGGGCGAGGGTGCAGTAGTGTCCCGACGGTGGCAACAAGGGCTTCCACTCGGCAGCGTATCCCTCCTCCTCCGAATCCTGAGGTGGCAGAGCCCACGACGAGAGGAGGGAGGAGGGGGCGCGGCCAAGGCCGCCGTGGTGCTCGAGGAGGAGGAGGGCGAGGGAGCTCCTTGCTTGTGCCCCCACCGGCGGCTCTTCCTCCGATGGAAGGCCACGTCGGGGACCAACCTTGAGAGTTCATCACCAGGCTGTATAAGCCCTTGTGCGGTCACCTTCGTCTTCCAACCTTCTTTGCACGGGAGATGGAGCTCGAGCAACCGTGCACCCTAAGGCTACACATGAGGGGTTGTGGGAATGGAAGCATGTGGGTTGACATTGATTTCCCCGCCCCTCATGTCATGTATCTTAGTTGTGGCTGGAAGAACTTCGCTCGTGCACACAGCTTCTCAGAGGGGCACATTCTCCATTTCAAATTAATGGAGAGTGACCTGCTCTCCATCAAGATCTTCGGGCGCTTGAGAGGCCGCTTAGGGTGCTGCATGGAGAGCTCGACCAACAACGAAAGTTCCTCCTCGAGCGAAAGCGACGAGGAGGACAGTGACGGAGATGACGACGGCAGTGGGAGAGGGGGCGACGACTCTGAATCCGGCTGATCGTCGCCCGCACCATCTTCATCAGGCGACAGCACCATCATCTGCATCCGCGTCTCCTCCGTGACAATGTGATTTGGGGGGGGGGGGAGGGGTTGGATGCAGAGGAGTAGACCGTGTTGCCGGGCTCCTCCAGCAGTCTTCCAGCTGGATCACATGAGGCTTCCTCTCGGGCTGCAGCTTCGTTGGCCCTGCCTAGTCCTGCTGGCTCTGGTGACGTTGGTTGACGGAGCCACCTTCCGCCGTGCTCTCCATCGGGGCGTTCCCTCTGGCTCCCGTTCCCACTTGGCTACCTCTCCTGGAGCCCGATGGGAATGCATTGGACTCCAGCTCTGGTACTCCTTTTGTCCTACCCGCCTTCGATGGCCATGCCTCGGAGGAGAGGGACAGGAAAGGGCATTACGAAGCACTTATCTTTTTTAATCTTAAACTTGTAGGCAATCACCAAATTTTAATTCAAATAATGTAATCTCTTGAGTCCATCTTTGTGTTCTGTAATGCTTGTACTTGTGTTTGCATATGAATGAAAAAGATAAGTCCTGCCAGGAACCCTTGCATGTGTAAGTCCATGCAGTTGTGGAATGCCTCTTTAATGTAAATAAATGGGTTTTCACCGGCAGGATATCCTGCCGGCACCCTCTTTGTTTATCGGATAACTACGTCTGCCGGGGAACACACAGAGAGGCCAGCCCTCCCGCCAGCTCCTTTTTACCAAAGGCTACGGCGACCATCCTGACTAAAGCAACATTCAAGTCATGGATGGGAGCACCTAAGTTTCAAAAGAGATAGGCGAGGTTTTCTCATGCAAAATTATAGCTTTACAGAACACTAATGGACAAGAGGTAAACTTATCTGTTTGGCTTGCCGAGGATCGCTGTGCCATGCAATCTTCTCGTCCCTTGTCGGAGTCAAGTTCACGGTAGTAACCTGCAACTCCATGTAGATGAGAATAAATGCAGGATGCAATCCTAACTATATGCATATGCAAATGCTCATGAAATGCTTATGCAGTGATCTGGGTGTGCTAGTGCATGCATGCGATCATTATCGCCCCCCACAACGCTTCTTTATTTTCTGTTGCACGGGGTCATCGCGCCGGCTTTGTACAAGGGGTTACATGCAACGGAGGCAAGGCCTGTACAAAAGGGTGGCTGCCGAGCAGTGCCTAACAGCCTCGCGCCTTACGTGGAGTACTTACGGAGATGATGAAGTACACCGGGCGCTGCACCATTTTCATCCTTGCCTTGTCTCTGGGGTTGTTTTCGTTGTCGTGATCATTGTTGTCCTGATCTTCCCTGACTCCACTGTTCTCTGTTCAGTTTCTGCGTCATCCACCTCTTGCCGCGCTACCAAGGCTGCGCTAAGCACCTGGTTGGTTGCTGCCAAGTATAGTAACAATAGTTCTTGGGGTTTGGGTGCAACCATGGTGGGTACGGACAATAGGTAGGCTTTTAACTCTTGCAGAGCTGCATCTGCTTCCGGGGTCCACTTCATAGGCCCTGCCTTCTTCAGTACCTTGAAGAACGGTAGGGCACGCTCGACAAACTTGGAGATGAATCTGCTTAGTGCGGCAACGCATCCCATCAAGCGCCTCACATCCTGAACTGTCCTTGGTTCTTGGATCTGCTCAATGGCCTTGGTCTTGTCGGGGTTGGCTTCGATCCCTCAATGGGACATGAACAACCCAAGTAGCTTGCCGGAGGGAACACCGAATACACACTTCTCCGGATTAAGCTTCAGATTGATCTTGCGCAGATTAGTAAATGTCTCTTCCAAATCCTGGATAAGGGTGGCCTTATAATTGGTTTTGACCACGATATCATCCATATAGGCTTCTATATTTTTGTGCAACTATGGCTCAAGACAGATCTGGACTGCCCTTGCAAAAGTGGACTCGACACTCTTTAATCCGAACGCCATGCAGAGTGATGAACGATGTCTTCTCTTCATCTTCCTTGGACATGAAGATCTGATGATATCCGGAGTATGCATCCAGAAAGGGGAGAAAAGCACATCCTAAAGTAGAATCCACGATCTGGTCGATGCGCGACAAGGGAAATGGGTCCTCCGGGCAAGCCTTCTTGAGGTTTCTAAAATCAATGCAAAGCCTCAACTTCCCATTACCTTCCGGACCACTACTGGATTTGCCAACCATGTAGGATGCAGTACCCCTCTGACCAAACCAACTGCCTCCAATTTTTTGATCTCTTCGGCAATGAACTGCTGCCTCTCCAAGGCCTGCTTCCGTACTTTCTGCTTGACGGGTCGAGCATGTGGGAAGACAACAAGGTGGTGCTCAATTACCTCCCTGGGAACACTAGGGATATCAGATGGTTGCTAAGCAAACACATCGATATTCGCCCGCAGGAAGGCAACAAGCGCGCTTTCCTATTTGTCATTGAGTGTGGCGCTGATGGTGAAAGTACCATCAACGCCAGCCAGCCCTGCCGGGACCTTCTTCACTTGGGGTGTAGTAACCTGGGATCTCTTGCTGTTGGAACACTCCGGCACGTCGTCAACGGGTGCCGTGCACTCAGAGGGGGCACGCTTCCCAGACTCCTTTTCAAAGGTCCTACAATCCCTCTTTTTCCTTTACTTTCCTTGGCGGGAACTGTCATTGCTGCCGCTTCCGCTGCAACTACACCCCGATACATCTTGTCCACACAAATAATTGCATCCTTCTCGTCTGATGGGATAGTGAGGACTCCCAGTGGCCCAGGCATTTTCAAGGTGTTGTAAGCATAGTGGGATGCTGCCATGAACTTGGCCAGGGCTGGTCGTCCAAGAATCCCATTATACGGTAGGGGGACATCAACCACATCAAACACAATCTTCTCAGTCCGATAGTTCAGTTCTCCCCCAAACATCACCGACAACGTAATCTTCCCCTTAGGATGGCTCCTGCCGGGATTAACTCCTTGAAACGTGCCGGTTACCTCTAGCTCTTCTTCTCCTATCTGAAGCTTGCTGATAACCACTGGGAAAATCAGATTCAACCCGACCCCGCCATCCACTTGCATCTTAGTGACCTTGAGGTTGCGAATTATCGGGGAGACCAACAACGACAAACACCCTACCGCAGTGGTGTGACCAGGGTGATCCTCTTCATCAAAGATGATGGGTGTGCGGGACCATTTGAGCGGTTTCCGGGCCTCTGGTGCCGGCTCCACAACACTGACCTCTCATGCCTATCGCTTGAGCTGGCGATGAGAGGTGTGCAAAGATGCACCCCCATCAATGCATAGGGCGTCAGTGGCCTTCTGAAATTCCTGCTCACTAGTTTCCTCTTCATCCCCTCCATCACTGGCATCATCACAGATTTCCTTCTCTTGGCCCTGGCGGGCTTTCCTTGGTTTCGAAAGGGTCTACAGGGGCAATTTGCTTCACCACCCCGGCCCTTACCGCCAGCAGCATTCTGACCTTTCTCCTTATCACGCTTATCATACTCTGCCCTCTATTTCTTGACGAGCTGCTCAACTTAATAACACTCCTAAAGGTCATGGCCTTTGGTCTGGTGGATCTTGCAGTACGGCCCATCGCCTTTCCCAACTTTTTCGGCAGCAGCGGCTTCTCGGTAGGCAGTGCACGCGGCAGCTTCCTTGCAGGGGGCCGCAACCTTGGCCTTTTTGCTGATACTAGGTGTGCCCGATCCTTCCAAAGTCATTACGACCTTATCACTTGGCTTCTTATTGCACTCCTTGCCCTTTTTCTGACTAGTTGATTCATCCTCATCTTCTGAATAAACATTAATGCAATCTTCTTCTCCGGGCAACTTCCTTCCTTCTTCCATCTGGGAACATTTATCCACCAGTGTATATATTTCTTTCACAGTCTTGGGAAACCACATGTTCATTTTGGAACGAATGCGGCGGTTGCGCACATTGGACTTGAAAGCTGCTATAACGGCTGCTAGATGGATATTTAGAATATTTCTATGAACTTTACTGAATCTCTGCAAATACTTACGAAGGGTTTCTCCTTCCTTCTGCTGGAGAAGCTGCAGGTCGCTGGGCCTGCCGGGCTCTTGGTGGCCATCGGTGAAGGCACCGATGAGCTCGTGGCACAGATCTGACCATGACGAAATGGAGTTCTCTGGCAGGTGCATCAGCCAAGACCTCACATTGGACTTGAGGGCCAAAGGGAAGTAGTTGGCGAACACCTTCTCATCTCTTCCCTCGGCAGCCTGAACAACGATGCTATAGATGCTCAGGAACTCTGCCGGGTTCAGCCTCCCGTCATACTTCTCAGGTATCTCTGGCTTGAATATGCGAACGAACAGCCAACGGACTTGTCGCAGCTCTCATGTAAAGGCAGGGCAGTCGACCTCGAAAGGCACGCACCCGCCAACACCAAGCACATGCTCATCGACGTTGAGGCCGTCGCACCCGTCGGTCTGGTGGGGGTCGTTCCAGCACCGTTCGGTGACGACGCGCGCAACTCCCCACCGCCTATCTTCCGGGGTTCGACGTTGTCCTGGACGTGCTCGAGGGTCAGAAGAGGCCATCGATACATCGTCAGGGTCATGATTCTACTACGCCCTCATCGGCTGCCGTGGTGGGGACTAGACCGTGGGGACAGCCCCCTCTGTATGGCCAGCAGTGCGGGGGTGGCTATCGCTTGGGGAGGTTGCTGTGGGCAAGCTCGTGGTGAGCCCCTAGCTTCAGCGAAATCGAGCAGGCTTTGGATGGTGGCACGCCACTCATCCATCTAGTCGACTGCTGGCGGGAATATCGGTAGTAGCTGAGCTCGCGCCATGGCCTCCGTGGCTGTGCTTGGCATGGATGTCGATGATGTCGACCGCACTGTCGCGTGGCTCCTGATGTTGCCAGCGGCAGCGGCGGTGGTGCCGTGCCCACGCTGCTATGAGGCGACCACCGGGGCAGCGGGGTCATGCAACGGTGGTGCTCGAAGATCAGCGGCTTTGTTGAGCGCAGCGGTTTGGTTGGCTCGTTCGGGAGGAGGCTCATGCACCGCGGTCGCTCCCGTGGTGGGAGCGATCAGAGTTCGATGGCTCCTCCTGGACCGAGCGCCGTTGCTATGGCTGTGCCCGTCGGTGAGAGGAGGGGGCGCAGATGGAGTGACCCTGTAATGCCCCGAGACCGATGTGCCACGTGTCTTCCTATTATTTGCTATTGTTGCCATGTCATTGCTTGCGTGTCATACATTGCATATCATGTCATCATGTGCATTCCATTTGCATACGTGTTCGTCTCATGCATCCAAGCATTTTCCCCGTTGTCCGTTTTGCATTCCGGCGCTCCGTTCTCCTCCGGTGGTCATTTCTACCTTTCTTTCGTGTGTGGGGATTAAACATTTCCGGATTGGACTGAGACTTGCCATGCGGTCTTGGTTTACTACGGATAGACCGCCTGTCAAGTTTCGTACCATTTGGACTTCGTTTGATACTCCAACGGTTAACCGAGGGACCGAAAAGGCCTCGTGTGTGTTGCAGCCCAACACCCTTCCAAAGTGGCCCAAAACCCACCTAAACCCTCTCCATCATCTAGAGCGTTCGATCACGATCGCGTGGCCAAAAACCGCACCTCATTTGGACTCTCCTAGCTCCCTCTACCTATAAATATGTGCTCTCCTCCGAAATATCACGCAGACGAAACCCTAACCCCCTCCTTTCCGCGCTGACGGACATTTCCTCCCCCGCCGACGGACATGTCCGACCTCTCCTGCGTGAATCCGGAGCCGCCAAGTGTCCTCGCCGCCGCCGTTCTCCACCGCGTGCCACCGCGGGCCCGCGCGGCCCAGATCCGGCCCGCGGGGCCTGAACCGCCATCGCCCGCGCCTGTGCATCGCCGCCGCCTAGCGCCTCCCATCCACGCCTGCCGGCCGCCACCTCCGCCTCCGTGCCGCCATGTGCGCCGTCGTCTCCTGCTCAACGCCGGCGCGCGTCTCTGCAGCCGCGCCGCCCCGGATCCCCTGCAGCTCGCCGCGGGGAGCTCCGCCGCCGCCTCGCCAAGTCACCGGCGCCGCCCGCCTAGCTCGCCGCCGGCCGGATCCGACCAGATCCGGGCCGGGATGACCTCCCGCCGCCGCCCCTGACTTCTCCGGCGCGGATCCGGCGAGATCCGCCGCCGCCTCGGTTCGCGCGCCGGATGAACCCTAGATCTGGAGGTCTATATTTTCCCAAGTCCCCGAGTTTTCCATGTTTCATATGCCCATGTTCATCATGCCGTAACTTTCCATCCGTAGATCCGTTTTGGGCGTGTAGCATATCAAAATGTTCGACTCAGAGAGTACATCATTTTATCTCATTGCATCATTTTCATTTGAGCTCATCTTGATGCCTGAAATGCTGTTGGAAGAGTGCTATTTGAGATAATTGTCAGATCTGCTGCTCCAATTAGATATTTGTCATTTTTGCCATGATTAATGTGTGCATGATATGCCCCTGAGCTCTACATATGTTTTGTTATATGCTTTGCCATCTTTCCAGAGGTGCAACCCATGTATTTTTGTGATGTGTGTGGTGACTAGCACAAGCTTGCAAAGTGGTGCATTCGTTAATGCTGATTTCAGGGACTTAGCATTTCCACTAAGTCCTTGGACTGAGTTATCAATATGCCATATGTTCATGTTGTTTCCTAGTGATCCGTGCCTCTTTTGAGGATGATCAGTAAGGATTTTTGTTAATATTGTAGTGCTCTATCCATCCATGTCTTTGTTTGCAATTATGGGGCAACCTAGCTTGAGTCAATCGAGCTCTACTTTTGCTATTTCGTGAAACTGGGCAGATTGTCTAATTGTTAGCAATTTTGCCGAGGATGTTGTAGTTGGTCCGTGCATGCTATGTTATTGTTCTTGCCATGTCTAGCTTGTATAATGTGTATTCTTGATGGGTGTATGCTTAGATTGTCATGCCTTGCTCTATAGTGAGTGCATCGAGCTCGTAAACATGCCTACTTGATATCTGATTTGCATGCTCCAGTTTTTCACTAAGTCTATGTTCTGATTATGTTTTTGCCATGTTCACATGCTTGCAAATGTATTTTCTGATCCCTTTTGGCTCAAGGTCACTAAGGGACTTTTGTTAAGCTCTTTGAGTAGCTCCATGCCATGGTTTACTTTGCCATGTTCAGGCCCTGTAGCATATAGTTTTCATGCTCCAAAGTGTGCTACCTGATCTGAAATTCCAGGCTTGTGTTAATTTCACCAAGTCTGAAACCTGTTTACCAATTGCACTTTTTTCCATGCTTGTTTGAACCTGTTAATGGATGAATTGGCCATAGCTCAGTGTTCATCTTTTGTCAAGCATCATGAGTGGATCCCTTCCATGTATTTTGTTGCCATGTTTGAGTGCTGTAGCATGATTATCTTGATGCTTTTAGATGGCTACGTGCTGTTTATCGTAGACCGGTGCCATATTTGAATTGCTTGCCATTTCCAAACCGTGCATCCGATTCTGGCGATCTTTATATCGATTTCAACTGAAATCACCTCACCTTTCCAGTGGCACTCTTGGATTTCCAAGTTGAGGCCAGGTTCATTCATTCCCTTGCAAATCATGCATATGCATCGCATACCGCATACCGCATATCATACCATGTTCATTTGTTGGTTGTTTACTATGTTATGTGCTTCTTTTCCGGTGTTTGCTTCTTCAGGTTGGTTCCGGTAACGTCGCGTTTGTGAGGATCCGTTCGACTATGTCCATTTGTCTTCTTCATGGACTCGTTCTTCTTCCTTGCGGGATTTCAGGCAAGATGACCATACCCTCGAAATCACTTTTATCTTTGCTTGCTAGTTGCTCGCTCTTTTTCTATGCCTATGCTGCGATACCTACCACTTGCGTATCATGCCTCCCATATTGTTGAACCAAGCCTCTAACCCACCTTGTCCTAGCAAACCGTTGTTTGGCTATGTTACTGCTTTGCTCAGCCCCTCTTATAGCGCTGTTAGTTGCAGGTGAAGATTGGAGCTGGTTCCATGTTTGGAACATGGATATTTTATTGGGATATCACAATATCTCTTATTTAATTAATGCATCTATATACTTGGTAAAGGGTGGAAGGCTCGGCCTTATGCCTGGTGTTTTGTTCCACTCTTGCCGCCCTAGTTTCCGTCATATCGGTGTTATGTTCCCAGATTTTGCGTTCCTTACGTGGTTGGGTTATAATGGGAACCCCTTGACAGTTCGCTTTGAATAAAACTGCTCCAGCAAGGCCCAACCTTGGTTTTACCATTCGCCACCTAGCCTTTTTCCCTTGGGTTAGGCCAGCCCAAGGGTCATCTTTATTTTAACCCCCCGGGCCAGTGCTTGTCTAAGTGTTGGTCCGAAACAGAGCCACTTGCAGCACCACCTCGGGGAAACTCGAGGGCTGGTTTTAGTTGTACGGATTGCTTATCCGGTGTTGCCCTGAGAACGAGATATGTGCAGCTCCCATCAGGATGTCGGCGCATCGGGCGGTCTTGCTGGACTTGTATAACCCTAGGTCCCTCCAGTGTCTATATAAACTGGAGGTTTAGTCCGTAGAGGCAATCATAATTCATATAGGCTAGACATATAGGGTTTAGCCATTACGATCTCGAGGTAGATCAACTCTTGTAACCCATATACTCACCAAAGTCAATCAAGCAGGAAGTAGGGTATTACCTCCATCAAGAGGGCCCGTACCTGGGTAAACATCTTGTCCCCTGCCTCCTGTTACGTTCGATCCTCAGACACACAGTTCGGGACCCCCTACCCGAGATCGGCTGGTTTTGACACCGACATTGGTGCTTTCGTTGAGAGTTCCTCTGTGTCGTCAATAGAAGGATCGATGGCTCACCTTGTGGTCAATGACAAAATCACCTCTGGAAGGGCCCTAGTTCCTGAGGCAGATCCTCTAGATCGGCAGTTTCACCATGGGTGCTCGCCCTTCCATTAAGCCCAAGGTGGGCCCCCAGATTGCCAAAAACCTTCTCCACATCAGCCCCGAAAGCATCAATAAGATGGATCCGATATATATCTCGTCTTCAAAACAAACTGCTAGATCGCATCACCGCCCTAGAGGTCGCAATAGATTATGATCTTATTGGGCTTAAACCCGATCAAAGGGAAATCAAGTACCCACCGGTCACCCACCTGGTGACCGTCGTGGAAGAGAAAGTACGGGATATAGTTCCTCCTATGCTGAAAACGAGCTATGTTCGGATCTCCAAGCCCTGCGACCCGGATACCCATCTTCGAGAAGAGACTATTTGTCCTTCGAATATAGAATCAGGCATCAAGCCTAAAAATCCCCAGGACACTCCGGATCCTGGGCAAATCACCTCAGAAATTTTGCAAAATCCGGATTCCCCAGTAGACCAGGGTTCGGATTTAAAGCCACACGCCCACCACAATCAATACTCTCCCAGCAATTCCGGTCCCCCGGATATATACGACTTAATGTATATACGACAACAACCTCGGGAGACAGTCCATCACTTTTGGGCTAGATTTCTGCTTGTTAAAAATGATGATGCGGTATCGGTCTTTTGCCACAACCGCACAGACGAAGGAATCCTCGATGCCCTCAACCGACGCCACATACTGCACTTTGCATATTTGGCACACAAAGTACATAAGTATTGTGCAAATGGAAGTGCCTGGAAATCCCAGACAGCTCAGTGGGAACCATCGGCATTTAAGCCACCCACCAGCCGGGCAAAAAGGATGCACTCTCATGCGATACCTGATCATAGCTTCACGGACAAGAAAATTAAGCCCTTAACGGGACGGAGGACTATCCTCGATGAATGGCTCGACAAGCCCTGCCAGATACACACAAGGCCAACTCCCAAACCAGCACACAGCCTTCAGGCATGTTGGATACTCCGGTAGGTGGCTAAGAGCGGTGAGGCAATCCTCACCAACACTACCCCAGAGAGGTACCCCTCTAAGGATAATGATCTCAATGTATTTATGGTCTTCGAGACCTTTTCTTCAAATAATCGGCGTAAAAGGGCACTCTAGGACCTCACCGAACTTAACCAAGTAGCCGCAATAAACCCTTGGAACGACATGGCGATAACCTTCAATGCCACTTACGAACCACAAACCCGATCAGTCCGAGCACTAGCCGCCTTAGTCGTAAACCCAATTGTGGATGACTTTCGGCTTACTAAAGTGCTCATGGACGGAGGTAGTGGATTAAACCTCATTTATGAGGACACGCTCGACAAAATGAAAATAGACAAAAGGTGTATCGAGCAGAGCAGTACAACCTTTCGAGGTATTATCCCCATCCGGGAAGCACGGTGTTCGGGACAAATAAAACTTGATGTGGTATTCGGCACACCTAAGAACTACAGGTCCGAAGATTTAATCTTCCAAGTGGCACCTTTCAACAGTGGATATCATGCCCTGTTAGGGCGAGATGCTTTCACACGATTTCAAGCCATACCTAATCACGGGTACATGAAACTTAAAATGTCCGGGCCCAACGGAGTCATCACTGTCGCCAGTGATCCGGACATAGCACTCCGCGCCGAAAACAAAACCGCATCCCTGGCCCTCGAGGCACTGTCTGAGGCTCTCGCGGCCAAGGAGCTCACGGCTCTGCATTCCGCAGTGGATAGGGACGACGTAATCCTAGATAAAAGACCTAAGTCCACTACTTTCAGGCCAGCAGACGAAGTAGTCAAATTCCAAGTCCACCCAACGGATCCTAACAAAGCAGCAGCCATTGGGGCACAGCTAGATCCGGCGGTCGATGCCGCCCTAAGAGCATTCCTGCGAGAGAATTGGGACATTTTTGCCTGGCACCCTTCGGATATGCCAGGAATCCCACGCAGGCTGGCCGAACACAACCTCAATATAATAAAGGGGTTCAAGCCAGTTAAGTAAGCGCTATGCAATTTTCCAAACCCAAGCGACAAGCTATGGGGGAGGAGCTAGCCAAGCTACTTGAAGCCAGGTTTATTCGGGAAATAAAACACCTGGAGTGGCTAGCAAACCTAGTCATGGTGCTAAAGAAGGACAAATCCTGGCGCCTTTGTGTCGATTTTAAGGACCTTAATAAAGCTTGCCCTAAGGACCCCTTCCCACTAGCCCGCATGGACCAAATCATTGATGCAACTGCAGGAGACGATTCACTGTGTTTCCTCGACGCATACTCTGGATACCATCAGATTAAGATGCAGGAATCCGATCAGGCCGCAACGACATTTGTCACTCCGAATGGGCCTTTCTTCTTTAACACTATGCCTTTCGGACTTAAGAACGCCGGCGCAACCTACCAACGCATGATCCAAATGTGCCTGGAAAAAAATTGGCAAGACAGTGGAGGCATATGTAGATGATGTAGTCATCAAAACAAAACACATCGAATCATTGGTGGATGACATACGTCTCACGTTCGACAACCTCCGAACATATGACATATGGCTCAATCCGGAAAAATGCATTTTCGGCGTTCCGGCCGGACAATTGCTCGGGTTCATCGTTTCCAATAGAGGAATCGAAGCAAACCCAACCAAAATCCGAGCCTTGTCACAATTGGCGATACCAACAGGCCTAAAACAGGTCCAAAAACTAGCTGGGTGCATGGAAGTTTTAAGCCAGTTTATGTCGAAATTTGGAGAAAAGGCGCTGCCACTATATCGCCTGCTTCGGTGTACCGACCACTTTGAATGGACGGACGCTGGCAGAAATAAAAACTCTGCTGGCAAGCAATCCAATCCTTGCCGCACCTAACATCGGCGAACCCATGCTACTGTATATATCTGCAACTCAGCAGGTGGTGAGCGCAGTGCTCGTCATTGAACGAGAGGAAGAAGGACATAAATTACCGCTCCAAAAACCAGTATACTATGTATCGGCGTTCCTCACACCATGCAAATCCCGATGCCCGCACTATCAAAAGATAGCATATGCGGTTTTCATGGCATCTCGGAAGCTGCGACACTACTTTCAAGAGTGTACGATCACGGTGGCCTCTGAGGTACCCCTCAATGATATCATAAATAATCGAGACGCCATCGGCCGCATTGCAAAATGGGCCATCGAGCTCCTACCATTCGAAATAATGTACAAACCACGCCGAGCTATTAAATCTGAGGTGTTGGCCAACTTCGTCGCCG
This sequence comes from Triticum monococcum, assembly GCA_034509565.1. NCBI lineage: Eukaryota > Viridiplantae > Streptophyta > Magnoliopsida > Poales > Poaceae > Triticum > Triticum monococcum. The sequence goes on from CM067844.1 coordinate 415,939,255, forward strand.
AATGGACAGAACCCGAACTGCCCAATGAATATGACACATACTCCAACTGGGTGATGTACTTCAATGGCTCTAAAATGTTAGCCGGATTGGGGGCTGGTGTCATCTTAACATCCCCTACAGGGGACACATTCCGTTACGTATTGCAAATCATGTATACAGACTCCAATAACATAGCCAAATATTAGGCCCTACTGCATGGTGTCCGGATGGCTGTTTCTATGGGCATACAACGCCTCGAGGTGCGCAGGGATTCAAACCTCGCAATATCCCAAATAAACGGAGAATTCGATGCAAAAGATCCAAAGATGGCAGCTTATCGCAATGTTGTGCTCAAAATATCAGCTCGGTTCGAGGGGCTTGAGTTTCATCACGTGGCCCGAGACAGTAACCAAGCGACGGATATCCTTTCTCAAATGGGCGATAAACGCGACCCCGTCCCGCCTAACACCTTCATGGAAAAGGCTCTTCAAGCCATCCGTGGTATGGCAGGACGAGAGCAGAAATACCAGTCCGGCGCCGATCACACCCCCGGATGCCGAACACGATTCGGACATCATCGGGGGCTCGGGCACAGATCCAACACCTTCCGCCCATGTAATTTTGGCAGTAATTACCCCATGGACCGAACCCTTCCTGGCCTACCTTAATAGGCGGGAGCTCCCTCAGGACCAGAATGAGGCTCATTGCATCATTCGACATTAGAAAGCCTACAAGGTTCATGAAGGAGAGCTCCTCAAGAAAAGCACTGCCGGAGTCCTTCAAAGATTTATCTCCGAAGAGGAGGGACGACAACTCTTGACCGAAATACACGCTGGTCTTGGAGGCCACCATGCAGCAGCTCGGGCCCTTGTAAGTAAGGCCTTCTGTACAAGTTTCTTTTGGCCCACGGCCCTAGTAGACGTGCAAGACCCTGTACAATGCTGCATCGGATGCCAGCTTTTTGCCAATCAAAGCCATATGCCGCCCACTGCCCTATGAACAATCCCCATTACTTGGCCTTTCACGGTCTGGGGGCTGGACATGGTCGGGCCCCTTAAAGGGGAAGCCATAAGAAAAAAATACTTGCTGGTTATGGTAGATAAATTCACTAAGTGGATAGAGGCCAAACCAGTTAGAATGGCTGAAGCCGGACCGGTGATAGACTTTATATCCGGCGTCATACACCATTATGGTGTCCCACACAGTATTATTACTGACAATGGCTCTAACTTCACAGCCAACGAAGTAAAAACTTGGTGTGCTAATCTGGGCATTAAACTCGATTACGCCTCCGTATATCATCCTCAAACAAACGGTCAAGTCGAGCAGGCCAATGTCCTGATAATGAGTGGCATTAAACCCAGACTAGTGCGATCCTTAAAGGAGTCATATAAACACTGGGTTGAGGAGCTCGACTCCATACTTTGGGGGCTGCGGACCACACCCAATTGCATGATCGGATACACACCATTTTTCATGGTGTATGGAGCAGAGGCCGTCTTGCCCCGCGATATTATTCATGACTCACCTCGAGTGCGCATGGATGAAGAGAGAGAGGCCGATCTCGATCAGTAAGATGACTTAGATAGCCTGGAGGAGGAGCACGATGTCACAAGAGCTCGTTCCACAGTCTAACAACAACAAGCTCAAAGATACCAAAGGAGAGAAGTGCGGGCCAAGACTTATAATGTCGGTGAACTCGTTCTACGCCTACCAGAGAAGAAAAAGGACAAACTCAAGCCCAAATGGGAGGGTCCCTTCATTATAGATGAAGTTCTCACTGGAGGAGCCTATCGCCTTCGTAATGCATTGGACAATCTCTTAGAGCAGAACCCATGGAACGCTGCCAGACTCCGAAGATTCTACGCCTAAAGTCCGGACACATTGTTCGTTACCTTTTTCTCTTTTCTCTCTCTTCTTTTCATTTATTTTACGATTTCTAGTGTGTGTTCAGGTAAGCTGCACACTTGCGGGGAATACATCTTTAAATGTACACACCCCACTATAACTGGGGGCTTCCTTTAAATAGAAGCTCTCTATTATCTCGAGCATAAGGCTCACCATATATATGTGTATTGCTTACTCATATACGTCTTGTCTTCGCCATTATATGCACCTCTATGACTTAAGTTTTTGCCAAGCTGGGTTGCCTGGCTCCTATGCTTATGCCCTAAGTTCCCGATTGTTCAGCTAGGGCTTAAATGGAGCACCTCTACGATTGTTACGACCAATTCATCCGGACATGTACCTTAGACGGGTGATAATTGGTCGGCAGACAAAAGACGAGCTGCCTTTGCAGCAATATAAACTACTAACACATAAATACTTATGCGATTCTTTCGCATCATGACCTAGTCATACATAAACGCATGCCGGCCCAGGGAGAGGAACCCTTAATGGAACTATTCTTTCTCAAAGATGTTTCTTATGTTAAACAGTAATATAACATAACTCCCCGAATACAGTTTGTCTGTTCAAGCATTATGACTGGACCGCCTGGTTTCCAAACATACTTGGTGTTTCCCACATGTATAGTATTCAGAAACACTCCACCCTTGGGTTTTGGAGGCTGAAGCGGAAAGTCTACTATGACAATCTTTTATAATTCGGCCGAAGATGAGTTTGCTGATAAAGAACATTGTCAAATAAAATTACACGCCTACTCTTTATCTATGCCATCTATCAGGCTGTCTAGTTTACAGTCCTACTGTGAAAATTTGGCGGCTATCTTTACTTGGTCGTACACCAACCTAACCGGAATTTCTTGTCCGTCTGGTCCCCGAGGTCCGACCCAGACCATATGATTCAGATCAAGTCCGGTATACCGTGTCTTCACCATGGCCCAGGTCTCTCGCGCACCTTCTCGACATGCCGATACCTTCCACAACTTTAATCGAAGATGAGTTCCCTTGAATAACTCTGCGAGCTCCCCCATCATTCCTGGAGGAGAATCAGATGGCCATAAAGCCTTCGCCATATTCCTCATGGCTTTCCGAGCTCTCTAATGCACCTTGGATAGCTCTAGCAGCATGTCACCTTGGAATCGGGACACTTCTCCTCTAGGCCGCCCAGTTAACAAAACCACAAGCGCAAATCTTGTAATTTTTTTCCATCAGGGGATCTTTTGAAAGTTAGATTCACGGGCATACTAAATATGCTGCCCTTCAGCTTTCGGTCCTCCTTCAAGGCATCCGACAGTTGGGCCCATATGTCCTTTAGCTCCTCGGCTTACTTGGTGTTTGCATCTTGTAATTTGTTTTTCTCATGAATGGTCTGTGTTAATATACATTGACCAGCGGCTTCTTGCCCTTCGGCATGCTCCTTGTCCGCCTGACCAGCCTTTAGCCTTTCCTCCAACTACTCTATCGATCTTGCCGCTGAAAACAAAACAATGCATATTTAAAAATCATTGTTGGCGCATAATTGTACTTCCCAGATACTGTTGTGCTCACCATCAGATGCCTTTTTGGATTTTTTTTTCAAACTTTCTAGTTCGGCGGTGACAACAGTTAGCTTGGGCCGACGTTCCTCAAGCTCCTCGGACAATGTGTTGTTCATCTCTGTGAGTACTTGATGATATAACAGTTCTTCAGTCGGTTGGGCCAACTGCTTCAAGTCTTGGGGGCTACTGGCATATGACCATGTCAAATTGTGTCGAATTTCACCTGAATTTTCTTTAAGAACAGCTAAATAATTCTGGCAAGGCCTTCTCGAGCGGCCCAGATATAGGCATCCATCGAATTCAGTGCGGTGAATTCTTGTTCGGACAAGGCCGACGTATGCATAGCTTCCTTCAAGCGACGGTGATTCATCACGCTCTCTAGTTTGGAATTTGTGACCGACATGTCACCCGAATCCTCTTGAGGAGGCGGAACAGGCGCAACATTTTCTCACGTCCTAATTGGCGAGTTCGACACCAAATTAGTGGGCAATTGGCTAACTGGGCGCTTTCCCACCGTTTACTGTGTACTCCTTCTAAAGATAAAAATATAAAGAAGGGGAGACCCTTAAACAATCCAGACTCATGCTTAGGCATGCATTAAGTACAAATACCTCTTGGGGGACTGTGAAGTCTCCGCAGTACTCCCAGCTCCTTTTCGTTTTGAACGACAACCTTGCGCGGGGGACGCCCTCGAGGAGTTATGGTCCTTGGAATGCCGATCCTGATGAAATCCGGATTAGTACGATAGGAAAGGATACAAATGAGGATCTCTTCTTAGGAAGCCTCTGTGTTGGGGATATAACTATTGGGTTTAACCTACCCAGGAGGGGCCGGGTTAAGCCCCTGGCGGTTCATCAAGACAAAGCCCATGAAGATGCTTAAGACAGTAGTTCACTACGCAGACTTATCGAGGGCCTGATGCCCAAAGGCGACTTAAGTCCCAAACACGTGTAAACTGCCATATATGTGTAACTTGTATTATAAGGCATGTACAGTTAGTTACCGAGCCGAACATGTTGTTTATGAGCCGGCCGGGACTCTGTAAACCGCCGAGCATCAACCTGTGTATATAAAGGGACGACCCAGCGGCGAGTTAGGGCAAGAAACAATAGATCAAAAGCTAGGTCAAGCGTATTCGCTCCCTGGTAATCGAGACATAAGCAATACCACCTCAAACTAGATTAGGCCTTTACCTTCACCGCAAGGGGCTGAACCAGTATAAACTCTTTGTGTCCTTTGTCCTGCTTAAACCCCTTTAAGCTAACCCTATTGCAATGGCTCCATGACTAAGTCCTTTTGCTAGGACATCTGCCATGACAATTCCACGGCAGTTGGCGCCCACCGTGGGGCCAGCGCACGGTGGTTTCGAGTTCTTACAGGGCAACTTCGAAGGGATGAAGGGATACACTATGGGCCGGATGACCAAGAGTCGTCGCAGCAAGCTCTACATCGACGACGCAGGCTGGGGTCCCAAGGCCGGCTCAATCGAGTACGGGTACCGGGTGCCCTTCGATGGAATCCACGTCTTAATCGGCAAGATCGGCGAACCGGGCCGTGAGACGGACATCTGCACCGACATCATCAAGACAGCTCAGCGAGCACGACCCGCCCTGGTTCAACCCGCCGAGAAGTGCGCCTTCAATGGATTCATCCATGGGGCAAAACTTGAGGAAGGGTCCGTGTCTGGCGGTGAGACGGCCCTCTACTCCGATGGTGAGTCATCCACGGGCGAGAATACTTTGTTGTACCTACTGCAAGTCGGCAGGCTTGGGGGCTGTTCCGATGGCGATAGTATTCCGGACCCCTATGAGCCGCCGAACCGGGTTGCAATTTTCATGGCCGGTACACAGCCAGGGCAGAATTCTATGACTGCAGCAGCAATGATTCCCGGGTCAGCAACGACGACGGCGGCCGGGGCAGGAGGCCCTGTGCGCCTGCTGGCTAAGGTCTTGTTCGACTTATTGGACACTTTGGCAACATTGTTGACAACAGAGATTAATCTGGTAGATCAAGCTCAGCATAACGCGAAAGTTGCAAAACTGCGAGATGAGATAGCTCAAGCCAAGGAGGATCTGGCGGCTGAGGACGCGAGGATGATGGTGGAACGAGCCGCTTTGGATGCTCAGGCACAACAGATTCAGGCTGATTCCTTCCGGCTCTCATTGGATCAGAACGCTTCAAATGAAGTCATGAGGAGAAGGCATCGAAGTCATCTGCCTCCAGTCTACAAGGCGAGGAACCTCTTCAATACACCTGGTGCAGGGACCAGTGACCCACCAGAGGTAAACCGGGCGGTAACCGCGCCTAGGGCTTGAGCGCCGGCTCAGCCACGCGCGACGGATCCCCTTCGGTGAACAATATCCCGCCACAATATGTGCCAACGCCACCGGGTCATTATTCTAACCCTTTGGATAATATGATCGCTGCGGCAACGCGATTGGTGGGTCTCCCAGTTGAAAGCGAGTCCCCGGCTGCAATTGAAACACGAAGGGCCGGATAGCTTCTGTAGATAGCACAGGTACAACAGGAGACCTATTCTTATAGTCGTGAGAGGATTCACTCAACCCCTTGCCCGAGCCGGAGTTATAGCAGTGTAACACCCTCGATGCGGCTATATCTCCTACGTGTCGAAGCACGACTTAGAGGCATAACCGCATTGAAAGCAATGTCACAAGTAAGGTAATCTTCACAACAACCCATGTAATATATAAAAGGGGAAAGGATACATAGTTGGCTTACGCTCGCCACGTCACACAAATACATGAATAACATTACAATCATCCAATACACTCATGGTCCGACTACGGTACCAAAATAAAAGATCAACCCCCACATGTGACACGGACCCCGATCGCCCCAACTGGGCACCACTACTGATCATCTGGGAAAGACACATAGTAATAGCGAGAGTCTTCATCGAACTCCCACTTAAGCTCAAGCACATCGTCTGGAATGGTATCATCGGTCCCTGCATCTGGTTTTGGAAGTAATCTGTGAGTCACGGGGACTCAGCAATCTCGCACCCTCGCTATCAAGACTATTTAAGCTTATAGGTAAGGCAAGGTAATATGTGGAGCTGCAGCAAGCGACTAGCATATATGGTGGCTAACCTGTTCGCAAAAGAGAGCGAGAAGAGAAGGCAAAAGCACGGTCGAACAACTATGATCAAGAAGTGATCCTAGAACAACCTACGTCAAGCATTACTCCAACACCGTGTTCACTTCCCGGACTCCTCCGAGAAGAGACCATCACGGTAACACACGCGGTTGATTCATTTTAATTAAGTTAAGTTTCATTTTATCTACAACCGGACATTAACAAATTCCCATCTGCCCATAACCATGGGCACGGCTTTCGAAAGTTCAAATCCCTGCAGGGGAGTCCCAACTTAGCCCATCACAAGCTCTCACGATCAACGAAGGATATTCCTTCTCTCGAAACATTCCGATCAGACTCGGCATCCCGGTTTTACAAGACATCCTCGACAATGGTAAAACAAGTCCAGCAACACCGCCCGAATGTGCCGACAAATCCCGATAGGAGCTGCACATATCTCGTTCTCAGGGCACACTCGGATAAGCAATCCGTACAACTAAAACTAGCCCTCGAGTTTCCCCGAGGTGGCGCTACAAGGGGCTCTTGTTTGGACCAACACTCAGAGGAGCACTGGCCGGGGGGGGGGGGGTTAAATAAAGATGACCCTTGCGCTCCGGAAACCCAAGGGAAAAAGAGGCTAGGTGGAAAATGGTAAAACCAAGGTTGGGCATTAATGGAGGAGTTTTATTCAAGGCGAACTGCCAAGGGGTTCCCATTATAACCCAATTGCGTAAGGAACGCAAAATCTGGGAACATAACACCGATATGACAGAAACTAGGGCGGCAAGAGTGGAACAAAACACTAGGCAAAAGGCCGAGCCTTCCACCCTTTACCAAGTATATAGATGCATTAAGATAACAAGATAATAAAGTGATATCCCAACAATAAACAATGTTCCAACAAGGAACGATCTCCAATCTTCACCTGCAACTAGCAACGCTATAAGAGGGGCTGAGCAAAGCGGTAAAATAGCCAATCAACGGTTTGCTAGGACATGGTGGGTTAGAGGTTTGACATGGAAATTTGGGAGGCATGATAGGCAAGTGGTAGGTAACATAGCATAGGAATAGCAAAAGAGCGAGCATCTAGCAAGCAAATATAGAAGTAATTTCGAGGGTATGATCATCTTGCCTGCAAAGTTGTCAGAGTTGACTTGATCCTCGTAAGCAAACTCAACGGGCTCATCGTTAGTGAACTCTTCTCCTGGCTCTACCCAAACAAGACAAACAAGCAAAAGGAACACAATCAACCACGTGCAATGCTCGAACAACATGACGCAAACATGGTATGCTATTCGGGAAGCGATATGTGATGCATATGCAAGATTTGACAAGGAATGATTGAATCTGGCCTCAACTTGGAAATCCAAGAGTGCCACTGGAAAGGTGAGGTGATTTCGGTTGAAATCGATATAAAGATCACTGGAATCGGATGCACGGTTTGGAAATGGAAAGCAAAACAATTATGGCACCGGTCTGCGATAATCAACAAGTAGCCATCTAAAAGCATCAAGATAATTATGCTACAGCACTCAAACATGACAGCAAAATACATGACAGGGATCCAGTCATGATGTTTGACAAGAGATTAACACCGAGCTACGGCTAGTTCATCCATTAACAGGTTCAAACAAGCATGGCAAAAGTGCAAACGATAACATGTTTCAGACTTAGTGAAATTAACACAAGTCTGGAACTTAACATCAGGTAGCACACTTTAGAGCATGAAAACTACATGCTACAGGAACTTAACATGGCAAATCAAGGCATGGCATGAAGCTACTCAAAGCACTTAACAAAAGTCCCTTAGTGACCTTGAGCCAAGAGGGATCAGAAAATACAATTGCAAGCATGTGAACATGGCAAAAACATAAACAGATCTCAGACTTAGTGAAAAATTGGAGCATGCAAATCAGTTAACGAGTAGGCATGTTCACAAGCTCGATGCACTCACTACAGAGCATGGCATGACAAGCTAAGAATACACCCATCAAGAATACATATCATAGGAGCTAGACATGGCAAGAACAACAACATAGCATGCACAGATCAATAGCAACATCCTCGGCAAAATCGCTAACAAGTCAACAATCTGCCAGGATTCACGAAATAGCAAAAGTAGAGCTTGATTGACTCAAGCTAGATTGCTCCATAAATGCAAACAAAGACATGGATGGATAGAGCACCACAATGTTAACAAATCATCCTAACTGATCATCCTCACAAGAGGCACGAATCACTAGGAAACAATATGAACATATGACATAATGACAAAATCAGGACAAGGACTTAGAGAAATTCTAAGTCCCTGAAATCAGCATTACCGAATATGCTACTTTGCAAGCTTGTGCTAGTCACCACACATATCAAAAAAATACATGGTAAACACCTCTGTAAAGATGGCATGGCATGTAACAAAACTCATGTAGAGCTCAGGAGCATATCATGCACTCATTAATCATGGCAAAAATGACAAATATCTATTTGATGAAACATATCTGGCAATTATATCACATAGCCCTCTTCCAATAGCATTTCGGGCATCAAGATGAGCTCAAATAAAAATTATGCAATGAGATGAAATGATGTACTCGTTGAGACGAACATTTTGATATGCTACACGCGCAAATCGGAGCTACGGATGCAGAGTTATAGCATGCCAAAGTATGCAAAATATCTAGGGTTTGGGGGAAAAAGTCAACCGAAACTTCTCAGATCTGGCACGGATTATGAGGTTCGTCGGCGCGGGAGTTACTGTTCACCGGAGTAAGGTCGCTGGCCAGAGACGAGGAAGAGGCGGGGAGGCGAGGTGGTGGCGCGGCCGGAGTAGAGGAAGAGGCGGCGGGGCGGCGGACGTTGACGCCGGACGGCGAGGGAGCTTGCCGGAGTGCAGCTCCCGCCGGCGAGACGAGTGGCGGCCGACGCGGAGCGCTGCGGCGGCGCGGGCGCGAGGCGCTGGCAGCGGAGGGCGGCGCGAGGAGATGGGCTCGGGGGGCCGCGCGCGGGCTCTCCCGGACCGGCAGCAGAGGGAGGCGGCGGACGAACCACGTCGTGCCACGTGGCGGCGGCGGTGGATTCGGACATGTCCGGCCGGACAGAAAAGTGTCCGACGACGCGTGGAGAGGGAGGGGACTAGGGTTTCGTCGGGAGATTCTTGGAAGGGGATCTATATATAGGCATAGAGGGAGCTAGGAAGCTCCAAATGGAGCACGGTTTGCGGCTATGCGATCGTGATCGAACGACCGAGACGATGGAGAGGGTTTAGGTGGGTTTTGGGCCAAATTGGTGGGGTGTTGGGCTGCAACACAAACGAGGCCTTCTCGATCCCTTGGTTAACCGTTGAAGTATCAAACGAAGTCCAAATGGTACGAAACTTGACAGGCGGTCTACCGCTAGTAAACCAAGGCCGCTTGACAAGTCTCGGTCCAATCCGGAAATGTTTAACTCCCACACATGAAAAGAGGTAGAAAGGGGCACCGGAGGAGATAGGAGCGCTGGAATGCAAAATGGACAACGGGGAAAATGCTCGGATGCATGAGACAAACACGTATGCAAATACAATGCACATGATGACATGATAAGAGATGCATGACAAAGGGAACAACACACAGAGACGAAAACCTAACCCGAGGAAATAAAATAACTTAGCGCCGGAAACGGCAAGAGTTGGGATACATATAAGGTAAATTACATCTGGGGTGTTACAACACTCCACCACTACGAAAGGATCTCGTCCCGAGATCTAGGACTGGAAAAACGTCGGGTACTCAGAACGGAGGTGATCCTCGCGTTCCCAGGTGGCTTCATGGTCGGAATGGTGTGACCACTTGACTTTGAGGAATTTGATTGACTTATTGTGAGTCTTGCGTTCAGTCTCTTCAAGAATAGCAACTGGGTGCTCACGATAAGAAAGGTCTTCTTGGAGGTCAATGTCTTCGAAGTTGACGATGCGGTCAGGAGTCTTGAAGCACTTGCGGAGCTGAGAGACATGGAACACGTCGTGCACATTTGCAAAGTTTGAAGGAAGCTCGAGTTGTTAGGCGAGATCGCCTCTCTTGCTTACTATCTTGAAAGGACCCATGTATATAGGGGCAAGCTTCCCTTTGATACCGAAGCGACGAGTACCTTTCATTGGAGAGACGCGGAGGTAAACATGATCTCCGATCTCGAAAGCCAAATCACGATGCTTACTATCATAGTAGCTCTTCTGGCGCGATTGCGTTGCTTTGAGGTTATCACGAATGACTTTGCACATCTCCTCTGCCTCAGTGATCAAGTCATTTCCAAGAAGTTGACGTTCACCGGTCTCTGACCAATCCGGAAATGTTTAACCCCCACACATGAAAAGAGGTAGAAAGGGGCACCGGAGGTGATAGGAGCGCCGGAATGCAAAACGGTCAACGGGGAAAATGCTCGGATGCATGAGACAAACACGTATGCAAATGCAATGCACATGATGACATGATAACAGATGCATGACAAAGGCAACAACACACGGAGACAAAAACCCGAACCCGAGGAAATAAAATAACTTAGCGCCGGAAACGACAAGAGTTGGGATACATATAAGGTAAATTACATCCGGGGTGTTACAACCAGGCACATTGACTCACCAGCCATTTCAAGCAGTGACAGACATCGTAACCAGCCTCGTGGACATGACTCGGCACGCGGTAGTGCTAATGCTCAGGATTTGGTGGATCAGGGCAAAGCACGTCAGTAATCCGATCTGGTGGCTCAGCAAGGGGTTCATCAACGTTCTCTGGTTTATCCGACAACTTCAGTGGAGACAAGGGTAACCTCTAGAACCTTGGGAGTGCCATGTTTAGTGCCGGCTTTACGTAACGTATGGTTGCCCAAGGATTTCAAGGGTCCTCATAAGGTGCCCAACTACACAACCGATTTACCCCCTGAAGCGTGGGTTGAGAGTTATGAGATGGCAATGGATTTGTTGGATGTTGATGATGCTGCATGTGCTAAGTACTTCACGTTGATGTTGGAAGGGACGGCCCGCACTTGGTTGAAAGGGTTGCTTGCTAACTCCATTGGATCATGGGCCGAGTTAAAAGTCCGATTTATCCAGAACTTTAAAGATACATGCAAGCAGCCTATGTCGATTGTGGATCTGGATTCCTGTGTCCAAGAAGAAGGCGAGTCAACAACCCATTGGGTGTGCCGGGTCTCGACTATCTTGCATTCATCGGATCGTATCAATGCCGGCTCAACAGTCCTGATGTTAGAGAAGAATTGTTGTTTTATGCCCCTTAAGCAAAAGTTAGGGTGGCTCAAGCGCCATTGTAATGACATGGGAGAGCTGATGGCGGCTCTGGTTAAGTATGCCGACTCTGATGGTACCAAGGACCCCGAGTCTGATGAAAAGCCGGGAAAGGGAAAGAAGAGTAGCAGTAACACATGGCAGCAGCATAACCCGGCGAGTCAGGGAGGCAACTATAAGCGCAAAGCTAATAATAATTTGGATTTTGTGGCTAACACCAATACACAGAATAATGGACATCGTCGTAAAGGAAAGCCGCCTCCACGGATTGGGGGGCCAGGTTTCGATCTGGAGCGGCAGCTGAATATGCCCTGTCCAAGGCATGGTATACGGGAAAGGCCGTCCACTCACCTCTGGAAGGACTGCTTCATTATGAAGGAGTACCAAAATTCCAATCTTTTTCAAGGCAATCATGGTCCAGGTTACGGTGGTGGCGGTTCTAATTCTGGTTTTCAAGGCCAAGGTAATCAGGGTGGTTACAACCAACAGAATAATCAGGGGAATCAGCAGCATCAATCTGGTTATCAGAGTAACCTGAAGCAGTTGAATAGTGGGCAATACCATGTTTTCACCACAAGTCTATGCAAGTGGGATCAGAAGCTCCATAAAAGAGCAGTGAACACCGTTGAGCCGGCGGTTCCCCATTACTTGCGATGGTCTGAATAGCCCATTGTGTGGAGTCGTGAGGATCACCCACCCCGGGTTGATAATCCAGGTCACTTGGTGCTGGTGGTGGCGCCTCAGGTTGGGGTTTACAAATTCACCAAGGTTCTCATGGATGGAGGCAGCAGCATCAATATCCTTTACTATGAAACTTTCCACCGCATGGGATTGACTGACAAAAATTTTAAGGCGTTGAATATTGTTTGTCACGGTGTGGTGCCAAGTAAATCGGCATATCCGGTTGGTAAAATATCTCTGGAGGTTGCTTTTGGAGATGATTATGATTCCAGATCTGAGATGTTAACCTTTGAAGTGGTTAAAATCAAGAGCCCTTATCATGCTCTGTTTGGGCGGCCGGCTTATGCTAAGTTCATGGCAAGGCCTTGTTATGTTTATTTACAGCTAAAGATGCCGGGTCACAAGGGCACTATAACGGTACACGGGAGTCGCAAGGTAGCCTTGGAGTGTGAAGAAGGCGATGTTTCTTATGCTGAGTCTGTTTATGCGATAGAGGAGTTGAAGTTTTACAAGGATAATGTTGACCCCACAGATATGACATCTTTAAAAAAGCCAACTAAGGAGCATGATCCAGTCTTGAAGTGTAAGTCGGCATATGACACTAAGCTAGTTGATTTCATTCCTGGTGATTCATCCAAGCAGTTCAGTATCAGTGCTAATTTGGATTCGAAATAGGAAAGCGCGCTCATCAAGTTCATCCGTGAGAGCCGGGACATCTTTGCATGGAAGCCTTCAGACATGCCAGGTGTATCGAGGGAACTCGCTGAGCACACTCTCAATACTGATCCAAAGTTTAAACCGGTCAAGCAATTCCTTCGCCGTTTCAATGAAGAGAGGCGTAAGGCTATTGGTGAGGAGGTCGCCCGGCTCTTGGCGGCTGGGTTCATTGTTGAAGTTTTTCACCCTGAGTGGTTAGCTAACCCGATGCTGGTGCTTAATAAAAATGGCACCTGGCGCATGTGTGTGGATTATACGGACTTAAATAAAGCTTGTCCGGCTGATCCCTTTGCTCTCCCCCATATTGATCAGATTATTGATGCTACGGCAGGCTGTGAGCGTTTGAGTTTTTTGGATGCTTATTCTGGTTATCATCAGATCAAGATGACAGTTAAGGACCAGGAGAAGAGAAGTTTCATCACTCCTTTTGGAGCCTTCTGCTATGTGTCTATGCCTTTTGGGCTTAAGAGCGCCCATGCGACTTACCAACAGGGTGTGCAGAATTACCTTCATGATCAAATCAGGCATAATGTTCATGCCTATGTGGATGATATTGTGGTGAAGTCCAGGAAGAAGGAGACCCTGATTGATGATTTAAAGGAGACCTTTGACAATCTCTGGGTCTACAAGATGATGCTTAATCCGACCAAGTGTGTCTTTGGTGTACCAGCAGGCAAGATCTTGGGTTTTCTGGTTTTAGAATGGGGTATTGAGGCTAACCCAAAGAAGATAAAGGCTATCACCTCTCTGGCTAAGCCGGCGTGTATCAATGATGTTCAACATTTGGCAGGTCGTATTGCTGCCTTAAGCCGGTTGGGTGAGAAGGCTATCCCTTTGTACCAGATGATGAAGAAGACATACCATTTTTCTGGAGTGATGATGCAGATCAGGCATTTGAAGCCTTGAAGAAACAATTGGCTGAGCTGCCGGTTCTTGCTACTCGTATTGATAAGGAACCTTTATTATTATAGTGGCTGCCAATAGCCGAGCTGTCAGTGTAGCCATTGTGGTGGAAAGGAAGGAGTCAGGTAAAGAGCATCCAGTTCAACGGTCGGTTTACTACATCAGTGAGGTACTTATTGAGTCCAAGCAGAGGTATCCACATTGGCAGAAGCTGGTGTAAGGGGTTTTCATGGCTAGTCAAAAGCTCAAGCAATATTTTTTGGGGCATCCTATCACTGTGTTTAGTTCTGCTCCTTTAGGGGATATTATTCAAAACAGAGAAGCCACAGGTCGGATAGACAAGTGGGCCATTGAGCTTGGACCTCACGGTATAAAGTATGTGCATCGTACAACCATCAAGTCTCAAGCACTTGTGGATTTCATCAATGATTGGACAGAATTGCAGATGCTTGAGGAGAAGCGGGATAACACATATTGGACTATTCACTTTGATGGGTCTAGGAAGTTGGAAGGCTCGGGGGCTGGAGTTATCTTGACTTCCCCATGAGGTGATACATTTTCTTATGTTCTCCGGTTGATGTTCCCTTATACTAACAATGCAGTTGAGCATGAAGCCTTGATCCATGGTCTTTGGATGGCTAAGGAGATGAACTTAAGCTGGGTGAAATGTTTCGGTGACTCAGATCTGGTGGCTTAACAAGTTTCTGGCACTTGGGACTCTAAGGATCCACTCATGGTGGCTTATCGACGAGAGGTTGATGCTATTGCCGGTCAATTCAAGGGTTATCAAGTTGAACATGTTGATCGCAGGAAAAATGAGGCAGATGATACTTTAAGCCGGTTAGGGTCTCAGCATAAGCCTGTGCCACCTAACACTTTCCTGGATATTCTGCATAACCCTTCTGTCAAATTGCCTACAGAAGCACAACTGGTGGTGGCGCTTCATGCTATTCCTGATTGTACAGTCCCATATTTGGCTTATATGACCAGGGGCAAGTTACCTGAGGATGAAACTTTGGCCAGACAGATAACCCGGCGGTCTAAGTCAATGACTATTGTCAATGGAGAGTTGCATCATCGCAGTGTTACAGGGGCATTTCAACGTTGTGTTTCTCCTGAAGAAGGCTGTGAGATTCTGCGTGAGATTCATGAAGGAGATTGTGGTCATCATGCCGGCTCTAAATCTCTTGTAGCCAAGGCTTTCTGTCATGGGTTTTATTGGCTCACGACTCACGCTGATGTTGACGATCTAGTCAGTAAATGTGATGGGTGTCAGAAGTTTTCACGCCAAGCTCATGTGCCGGCTCAATAATTGAGGATGATTCCAATTACTTGGCTGTTTGCAGTCTGGGGGCTTGATATGGTTGGGCCTTTCAAAAGGTCCAAAGATAAAAAGAGACACCTCCTGGGGGCGGTTGACAAGTTTACAAAGTGGGTTGAGGCAGAGCCAGTCAGTAAATGTGACGCGGCAACGACGGTTCAGTTCATGATAAGGGTGATATCCCATTTTTGCTTTCCCCACATCATTATAACTGATAATGGCACTAATATATCCAAGGGTGCTATGGAAGAATTTTGTCAACGTGAGCATATCCGACTTGATGTATCATCAGTGGTACACCCCCAGTCTAATGGTCAAGTTGAGCGGGCCAATCAAGAGATCCTGAGAGGCATCAAGCCCCGGCTTATGGCTCCTTTGTAGAGGACGACGGGTTGTTGGGTGGAGGAGTTACCCTTAGTGTTATGGAGTATCAATACTACCCCCAACAGATCTACGGGTTACACGCCTTTCTTCATGGTTTACGAAGCAGAGGCGGTTCTCCCTAGTGACATCCGTCACGACTCGCCCCGCGTGGCGTCTTATGTTGAAGCTGACAATGAAAAAGCATGTCAGGATGCACTTGACCTGTTGGATGAGGAGCGTGACCTTGTGGCGGCTCGTTCGGCTTTTTAGCAACAAGATTTGCACCGTTATCATAGCCGCAAGGTTAAAACCAGAACCTTTCAAGAAGGTGACTTGGTGCTCCGGCTTATCCAGGATCAATCTGATATGCACAAGCTATCCCCACCTTGGGAAGGGCCCTTCGTGGTCAGCAAAAATTTGAACAATGGGTCATACTACCTTATCGATATTCGAGACCGCAAGGACTCATGCATGTTGGTGGAGGAGACCCGTCGGCCGTGGAATATTGCTCATCTTCGGCCTTACTATACCTGAGCTACTGGCTCGCCTGATGTACATATTTTGACAATGTATATATTATTATTAATAGAATAAAGCCGGCATCCCTGATAATTCAGGGCCTCTATCATTTCATTTCTCAGAAACTGAGTCTTTATTATTACTTTATATGATCACTTAAAGGCTTGATGCCAAGTTACAGGGACCAAAGAGAGATTGTTGCACAACACAACTCAAACATAGGTACCCGCCGAGCACAGCTCACAAATATATCACTTGGGGACTTCCTGCTCATCGAGCATAGCTATGACTACCCTTGTTGATCCGGCTTATACGAACGGAATATAATGTTACTTGGGGGCTCTTTGTTCAATGTACAAGAGTTTTTATGACCCTTGTAATAGGCTTAAAAGCCTGGCTTGGAAGCCAGGTGTATTCACCTAAAAACCTGGGTTATCCTGCCTTTTTAAGTCTGCCACTCCGCCCAGGTAATCTTGGAACGACCCGCCGTAATTTTGACAAGTCAATCTTGTAAAGGCCCTGAATTTTTCAAAGTTAAAATGACGATTGGTTATGTGAGGTCTGGCTTATAAGGTTTGTATGAAGGTTTAACTCAGTGGCTGTGCATTACTTGAACACACTTGATTTTTAGGCCTGGCTGCCTGTGAAAGCCTTGATTTTTTATTATTTGATTTTTGAGATTCCTCTTCGGTGACATATTAATACATGGTTGAAAACCGAGGAGGGCTATGATGCCTTATGATTCATACATGAAACTACCCGGTGTTTATTAACCTGACCTGGCTTTAAGACTATGAGTCGCCAGGGTATAATGATTTTATATGCTTGGAAGCGCTATGCTCTAAGTTTGGGATATTACCCCTTGCTGCATATGGCGTATTAAGCTGGCGGTACGTGTCAACTTGCACAGAGCTTTGCACGCTCAATCTTTTGGGTTTCCACCCTTATTCCGCTGGTATGATAAGCCGGTGGTGTATCAAAGGTATGATATTTTTATTAAAGGTCGTGATTAAACCGGCCGTGGTTATGGACTATCTTTAGCCACCAGTGGTTTTCTTTTATAAGGAATTATGACCCATCCGGCGGTAAACTGCTAGGATCCTTGTCATGTGTCTGTGTGCAGGTACAATAAATAATCTGGTGCACATAGTCAATGAAATCATAAACATAAGTGGCAGATCTTCAACTTGATAGATCAGTAGTATCATACAAACCAAAACATGCACGATGGCATGACAGATCAAGAGTTTAACTAAGCCTATTACAAAGGCATCTAATGCCCCACAGGAATAATTGGCTTAGCAGTCTTGTAGAAAGCAGATGCTAAGCCACCCCACGGCTTATGACTCTTGGCCTTGCTGAGTTGAAGGTTGCGACTCATCCAGCAGCGGTTCATCTGACTCCTCTTCACCCAATGGCTGGAAGTCAGTGGTCGACCAGTTGATCCCAGTTAAAGCTCTGAATACATCGTCATCACTTATAAGTGTGGATGGGTCAACATCAGGGGCATAAGTGTGCTTATGGATCAAAGGAGTTAGGTCCGGAGCATCATGAGTCGGCGCCTTCACCTTCTAATTGTTGGCATCATAAACCGGTTGGTAATGTGTAAGATCAGTGTCTTCAGCCAGTTTGCTAGCCAAAGAGCACATTTCCGTCGTAAGGGTGGCGAAGTCGTCTGCAGTGAAGGGTGACCCATCTTCTTTGATGCTTGGGCAGCCGTTTGCCAAGTCTGCCGGTTCAAGATCAACTAACCACGCCTTGGCCCGGGTTAGTGCGGTAAGGGCACCGGCTCTTGTAGCTGATTTATTCAACTCTTCGATCCGTGCAGACAACATAGATAGTTTATCCAACGTATCATTGATAAGAGTTGGAGCCGGTTTGTTGTGAGCAGTTGTGCAGATGACCCGCTGTGCGCCAGTATATAGTTGTTCTATGAGCATGTAAGCAACTTTCAGTCTTTCCGCATGTCTGAGCCAAGATGGGTAACCCGGGATCCTGTATCATCAAGGACGTTTGTAAGCCGGGAGCACATCGGATAACATATGTTCAAATATTAAGAGGAAGCTATTTTACTGAAAACAACAACAGTCATGGCGTTAATTTGCTGTTTTAAGCCAGCAAGCTCTGCAGATACTAGCTCAAGGGCCACCTCAGCATCCCTAGCCCTCTTCAACAGGGCTGACTTCTCTGAATCCCAACCCGCTTGTTCAACCTTGAAGCTTTCCTTCAATTTTTCCATCGCCGCTAAGGCGCTAGTCAATTCATCCTTGGCCTTGGAGGTTTCTGCTTGTTGAGACTTGATGATCTCTTGAAGGTCGGCGACTTGGGATTCTTTACTGCTAAGCTCAGACTACAAAAGTAAACAATAAGTAAGATGACAATGAATTTATTTGAAGTCCCAAGCGCAATACAAGTATTATACTTAGCACTTGGGGGCTAAAGTCTATTGCTTCTTAAAATATTGTGAAGTCCCAAGTACAATACAAGTATTATACTTGGCACTTGGGGGATAATGCATATCCCTCTTCAAAACATGGCTTTATTTGCTGACCCGAATAAATGCTGGTGATCCGGTTTACGAAGGATATTAGTGGATTATGGATTTCTAGAAGATAATTAGTCTCGACTTAACATATTTGTTAAGCCGACCCTTGGGGGCTACAGACGCAATGTTAATTCTTGCTGCATTAAAGTCCCGACTCAACATATTTATTAAGCCGGCCCTTGGGGGCTACAGATGCAAAGTTGAGGTGCTGGTATTACAAAGTCCCAGTTTATATTCCAGTTATAAACCGGCCCTTGCGGGCCACTGGAGTTGATCTATGCATCTATTGAATTTTATAGCACATGTTATTCTATCATGTCCAATAAACTTGGCGGCTAAGGGGAAGAATATTCATGTAACAAGGAGTTGCAGTGTTTACCTCATAGCGCTCCTTTATCAAGTTCACTAAGCTGGCTTCAAAATCACGGCTGGTGTACAAATGGTTTAAATAACCTGAGTGGAGATCTTGAGCACTGAAATGAGTATAGCTCTCCAAGTCTTCTTTCCACTTGCCTTTATCTTCAACATAAATTTCTTCTTTTGCGCTGTGCTTGGATAAGACAGTAGGTTGACCCAGAGCTGTGAATCCAAAGCCGGTGATAGTAACGTCATCAGTCTTCTCCTCGGCAGGTTTGATTGGGCTTGGCAGCCTAAAGATAGCCGGCTCAACATCCATATGATCCATGGAAGGTTCATGGTCTTCCAGGGGTGAGTTGTCAATGGTGGGTTCTGCAGTTGGATGAGGAGATTCTGGTTGTTTTTCCGACTCAGACAGATTGAGATTGTCGGCCGGCTTATTTAGCTTGGCTTTCTTGCTGGGTTTGGCCTGGCCCCTGAAAATAAGAAGTGTAAAAAGGTCAGTGTAATAATCAAGTATAAAGCATGAAAGGTTAAAATATGTCCTTACCCAGGTATAGTTTTGAAAGCTGGAATTTCTGTCCCCGATTACTCGCCAGAGGAAGAATGAAAAGTCCCCTGATAGTTTGAGTCAGACGGGTTAAGAGGTTGTCGGAAATGAGCTGCCTTGGGATAAAGTATATCAGAAATATGAAGGACCTCTGGGCGGCGTTTGCGAGTCGACGTATTTGGTAAGCCGGAAGAAGTGATCTTCCCACCACTATGCCGGGTAACTCGGTGAGCTTCGTGTTGTTGTTTCTTCAAAAGAAATTTGGGATGCAAGTGATCTAGAGGGTGAGAAAAGCTTACATCCTGGCTTGCTTGTAGGGTTTTTTTGTGTTGGCAGAGGTTCTAAGCCGGAAGGAAGAATAATTACCTCTGCGTCACCTGCATGGCTGGCCTCGGTGTCGTCCTAATAACAATCATTGTCAATGAGATGTATAAAAAATGAACCAAGAGAGTCGAGTTCTACCTCAGACTCATTATCCTCATTATCATCGGCAGATTCAGTAGTCTTCTTGGTAGACTTCTTGATGGCCTTGGTTTTGACACGAGCCGGTGTGGCTGGCTTATCCTATATTTTCTTCTTCCAAAATGGAGAGTCTGCCTGTTAAGATTGAAAAGATCATAAGTAGGCATCAAAATACAGACTAAGCAGAAGATGTACAATTCTTACAGATGGTGGCTTGTTGAAAGTAAAGAAAGGACTAAGTCCGGTTTTGCTGCACTCCTTCACAGGTTCATTCAACAGCTTTTTGGTGGCTTCAGTAATTTCTGCATCAGACAGTTGAATGTCACAATGGCACTGAGGGTCTTTTGTGTCACTAGTGTATTCACACATTAAGCCGGGGCGATGGCTTAGTGGCAAGATAGTCCAAGACAGCCAGCACCAGAAAAAATCAACACCGGTTAAGCCATTGGCCATAAAGGCCCTGAGCTTTGAGAAGGCTGGTGCGTATTTGGCCCGTTCCTTCGCATTAAGCCGTTGGGGGAGTGGATGTGTGCTACTAAGTCAGTGTTCATGGTAACCTGGCAGAGGATTCTCACCGGCTGGAGATGTATCTTGACAATAGAACCAAGTTTGGTTCCAGTCTTTGGGGTGACTGTCGAGCTTGGCATGGGGATAGCTGACTTCTTTCCTTTTTTGAATTGAGACTCCACCAAGTTCTTGGCATGGCCTGTCGAAAAACTCTGTTTGGTGGTTTAAGTAATAGAACTCCCTGAATAAATCAACGGTGGGCTCTTCTTGAAGGTAAGCTTCACAAAATACTTGGAAGTTACAGATGTTGGACACGAAATTGGGTCCTATGTCTTGGGGGTGAAGTTGAAGGAAATGAAGCACATCACAGAAAAACTTTGAGCCGGGTGGATTGAATCCCCGGCTCAGATGGTCAGCAAAGACAATTACTTCTCCATATTTAGGTTGAGGAGGAACTTCTTCACTAGGAGCTCTCCAATGGATGATCTCTTTTTTTGGCTAAAGTGCCTGTGGCAACAAAGTTGTTCAATTCTTCTTCGGTAACCCAAGATTTGACCCAATTGCAAGACGTGTATGTCTTAGCCATTTTTGAAATGATCTGAGAGAAAGATTATGCCGGTTCAAGATTACATGGTTAAGCCGGCTTATGATTAAAACGCAAACAATAATGAAGCGTATAGAGGTGTTAAGCCGAAGATTGACGGCTTAAGAGGGACTAATGGTGCCTGGTGGATTATGGTTTAAAATTAAGCCGTCCACATCGTTATTGGTTTACAGATCTAACAAAGGAAAAAATGCTAAGTGATGGAAAACATGTTTCACAGATTGATATCATAATTTTGGATCTACGGCACGTCAGATAATGGAAAATATCCAGACCTAAATTACGGTGCTTCAGCTGTTCGTGAGATCCAGATGGAGTTTTCCGTTCAAAAGGAGATGCCTTGATAGTGAAAATAAGTGCTATGAATATTACCACGCATGAAAGATACTAAGTTCAAATCAAAAATGAGTGCTACAGACGAGAACTAGGATGAACTTCGATGAACTTCGAGAAACCCTAATGGGATCTATGAGAAAGGAGAAAAGGAAATTGTACCAGGGCTGTTGGACAGCGGAAGTGCGTGTACGAAATCTGATCCAAACAAGTTGATGCAGCGACCGTTGTCGAGGCAGATGCGAAGGTCGACGTCGGCGGTAGAGCTCGATTGTTCGGGTGTCGCGAGGTGGAAGATAGAGATGAAGAGGCAGGGGGGGAAGTGAAAGGGACCAGACCCTATTTATAAGATGAAAGGATAAGTGACATGCATGGGAATCGAGGAGGCCAAAAATGGATGTGACAGCGCAGACGCCACGATTTTCGGAGATTCATTAAAGGAGAAGATTTATTAAGATTTGAGCTTTGTGCGATATTAATGATAGGTGACGTCACGACCGGTTACCATGATCCTATAAGATGACGTCATGACGAGTTACAAGGTTTTGCAAGAGTAATGAGGAAGGATTTTTTTCTAAGAGTTGAAGATTGATATGAACAAGTTCAAATCAACCTAGGGCCTAATGTTGGTGATATAACTATTGGGTTTCACACGCCCAGGAGGGGCCGGGTTAAGACCCTGGCGGTTCATCAAGAAAAAGCCCAGGAAGATGCTTAAGACAGTAGTTCACTACGCAGACTTATCGAGGGCCTGAAGCCCAAAGGAGACTTAAGGTCCAAACAAGTGTAAACCGCCATATATGTGTAACTTGTATTATAAGGCATGTACAGTTAGTTACGGAGCCAGACATGTTGTTTATGAGCCGGCCGGGACTCTGTAAACCGCCGGGCGTCGACCTGTGTATATAAAGGGACGACCCGGCGGCGAGTTAGGGCAAGAAACAACAGATCGAAAGCTAGGTCAAGCGTATTCGCTCCCTGGTAATCGAGACATAAGCAATACCACCTCAGACTGGATTAGGCCTTTACCTTCACCGCAAGGGGCCGAACTAGTATAAACTCCTTGTGTCCTTTATCCCGCTTAAACCCCTTTAAGCTAACCCTGTTGCGATGGCTCCACGACTAAGTCCTTTTGCTACGACATTTGCCGTGACAATTCCACGACACTCTGGACACTCACGATGCAGAATGGGTAAAGGCGAGGGTAGTCTGCTATAAGCGCTTCCTTAAAGGAGCACTGGAGAATCCAGGGAGGCCACTACGAACTGGGTCTGGCTGTGGGACATCATCCACATAAAACCATTCCGAAGTCCATTGCGGGTATACCTCTTTAGGTGTTCCTACAAGGTATCCGGACCCAGCTGTACGCCATACTTCGGCAGCGCCCACCTCAAATATAGAGCCTCCTCGGTGGCGAGGAACGAGACAAAAGAACTTCCTCCATAATTCAAAGTGGGCTTCAATACCCAAAAATAGCTCACAGAGGGCAACAAAGCCTGAGATGCGCAAAATCGAACCTGGGGTGAGGTTGTGTAGTTGCATGCCATAAAATACCAATAACCCCTGAGAAAGGGATGGATTGGAAATCCTAGGCCCCGCAACAAGAATGGGACGAAGCACACCCTCTCCTCCTTATTGGGGTTGGGGAAATTCTCGGCCATCACGTCGTTGCCTACTGAGTGCAATCCCGCTTGAACGGAGACTAGATCTGTGGGAGGGAGGTAGCCTTGCATCTAGAGCTGGCTTCATTAAAGATGAGGCATAGAGCAACTCTACCAATCGCTCTCTTTAGGGCCATGGGGACGTGAGGAGGAGCCTGGGGCGCTGCCCATGGTGGAAGGCTTTGCTCATGGCTGGATTTGGCGATTTCCTTTCTACGCGATGGGGGATGCCATTTGGAAATCTATATCACTTTACATAGATGCCATCGGAGCGTGGTAAAGGACTTATTTACAATAAGGACATGGACCGTTCGTATTCATCCTGCGCGAAAGTTGAAGCACCATTAGGGGGATTGTAAAAGACATTAAGGTTGTCGCTGGATAATCGACAGTTCGGATTGTAATGAAGAACCCACCTTTCAAAGCTGAAGACAATCTGCGAGCCGAAGACTACGTCATCATTGAGGGCGAGTTCGGGGGCTACTGACGGAGTCCTAGATTATGGGGTCCTCAGATGGCCGGGCTATGCAGCATGGGACGGATTGATGGGCCATGAAGATACAAGATAGAAGGCCTTCCCCCATGTCCAGATGGGACTCTTCTTTGCGTGGATGGCAAGCTTGGCGTCCGGATGTGAAGATTCCTTTCTCTATAAACCGACTCTGTATAACCCTAGGTCCCTCCGGTGTCTATATAAACCAGAGGGTTTAGTCCGTAGAGGCAATCAGAATCCATACAGGCTAGACATTTAGGGTATAGCCATTACGATCCCGAGGTAGATCAACTCTTGTAACCCATATACTCATCAAAGTCAATCAAGCAGGAAGTAGGGTATTACCTCCATCAAGAGGGCCCGAACCTGGGTAAACATCGTGTCGCCTGCCTCCTGTTACCTTTGATCCTCCGACGCACAGTTCGGGACCCCCTACTTGAGATCGGCTGGTTTTGACACCGACAACAAGGCACCGGATTTCTTCTTGGGTGCCATGGTCGATGCGTTGTCGAGGATGAAGATGGTGACGAAGATGATGCGCTGCATACGCCCTCAAGTTCATGCAAGCGCTCCCCCTACCTGGCGTGCCAAAGATGTCGTGCGATATCCGCGACCACCTATGGGATTGGGTGGCCCCTTGCTGGTTTGACGAGGGGAGGTCGTGTTGGACAAAGAGAAGATAAGCGTACGACAGCATGACAGAGAGCACACAAGCAATTTACCCAGGTTCGGGCCACCACGAGGCGTAAGACTCTACTCATGCTTTGGTGGATTGATGGTGGAATGAGCATGGTGATGCGTAGT
The DNA here is from genome assembly GCA_034509565.1 of Triticum monococcum. Classification (NCBI taxonomy): domain Eukaryota; kingdom Viridiplantae; phylum Streptophyta; class Magnoliopsida; order Poales; family Poaceae; genus Triticum; species Triticum monococcum. The sequence goes on from CM067844.1 coordinate 415,963,867, forward strand.
ATACTTGCCCGACAGGGTTTGCCTCGGGGCCGCAGCGACTACGCGTGTGTGTGGCTTGGGTTCATCAACTTTCCAACCCTTCCTACGCGTGCCATGGGCCCCTTTTATAGATAAAGGGGTCACCACAATGGCAAAGTTGTCATTATCCACTGATATGATAGCGAACAGTGCTACCATACCTAACTTTGCAGGCTGACAGGGTGCATTAAATGTGCCGCTTAGTGTCACATCACTGGTCGCCCGACAAGGCTTGCCGGGCTATCTTGCCAGCTCCGCGCCTGCTCCCTTGACACGTCGCAGGACGGGTGTCATCTGTAGGCTTCTTCTATAGGAAGTGGCTGCCATGTGGCGAACGACTGCCACTTAGTCATCTTGCGCTTGACACCGCACTGATTGACAACGTGGGTCGCGCTTGAGTGGTTGGTGGAGTGGTTCTGCTCCCGCGAGCCCCGACAGACCTTGCCGGGGTGCCTTGGTTGCATGCTTCTTGCGGTGGCCTTGCTCCTTGCCGGGATCACCTGCCCGACAAGGGAGGCCCTTCTCTTGCCGATATCTTGCTCTTCTCGCTCGATCTTGGTCTCTCTGGACTGCGTGTTGGTTCTTCAAATCTCTTGGTCCTTCAATCTCTGACTTGGGTTGGTGCTTCAATATTGATCTCGTGCATGTGCACAGTCTGGGCAACAGACCCAGGGATTGTTGCACCGACACAAAGACGTTCGACTACATCAACTGTGTTAACCTAACACTTCCGCTTTCGGTCTACGAGGGTACATGGACACACTCTCCCCCTCTCGTTGCTATGCATGTCCTAGAAAGATCTTGCGTGATCGTAGGAATTTTTTTGAAATTGCATGCTACGTTCCCCAACAAAACATGCATAACTTTCTCATCCGGACTCCAATTTTGATGATTTCAGGCTTGTTTTGAAGCTATTGAAAAACTCTAGGTCGTCACATAGAGAACCACCCAAGATCAACCAAAATGGAGGATGAAAAATATGAAAAAGGCTAGATCATAGAATTTGGGGAACCCTTATGGCTTTGGATAAAGATATATATGTATATGATCGGAGTGGAATTGTATGTAGGAGATAATGGCTTGAGAGAGTCCATCATGAAACCCTTTGATCTCCTCTTAATAGTAAGGGATCCCTATAACTCAAGAATCATAAAATAGCTACACTAGATAGCTTTTGGAAATCCATTCTTGGGCATATATCTTTTTCTGATGGTCATTGATCCATGCGACTACAACCAAAGGAACTAATACCTTTGACTTGAGCATTCTACATGAGATTGATGTTGACATTTATTCTTGGCTTAATATGGAGGAAGCATAACCTTGATCATGACATTTGGTGATGACTTCAAATAGCTCCTAAATAAGCCATGCGGGGATCATTGCATTGCATTCTATCTTCACATGTCCATCATGTGATCATTCACAAGCTAGTTATCTTGAGCTTGCCCTTGTCAACTATGATCATCATCACTTGATGTCATACTCTCATGGACACTTGGAATCTTTCTCTTGAAGCAAGCCCATGAGAAACACCTAACCCATGTTGATATAGAAAACACATAGTATGGGTTAGTACACAAAGAAAATTGACAATTACTTCCCATACCACAAGATCCCATGTGGTACATCATTTATGCTTGTGTCATGACCATCTTTGAGTTCAATCTTTGATCTTCATCTTGGTCAGCATTTATCTTTGCTCCATGATTAATCTTGGTGTATTTAAGGCCCTATTGATCTCTTCACTATGCTTCATTGCTTCAAGACATGATCACCAATATCTCAATTCACCATGACCATATCAAGCTTCTCCATGAATCTCATATCGGACATCACTTGATCGTTTTTATGTGCTACTTGTGAGATGCGTTGGGATTTTCTCCGAAGAGGGGAGATGCAGTACGGTAGAGATAAGTATTTCCCTCAGTGAGAACCAAGCTTTATCAAACCAATAGGAGAATCACCCAAATTCCCGTCTTCAGCACCTACACATAGAAAAGAAAAATACTTGCACCCAACGCGGACAAGAGGGTTGTCAATCCCCTTGAACTCGTTACCTGCAAGAATCAAATCTTTTATAGGTAGAAGGATAAATTCCAAAGTAAAATAAAAGTAAATAAATTACAAGAAAGTGGGATTTTATAATATGATTAAAAGTAGACCCGGGGGCCATAGTTTTCACTAGAGGCTTCTCTCTCGAGCAGATAGCATACAGTGGGTGAACAAATTACTGTTGGGCAATTGATAAAAAAATGCATAGTTATGATGTTACTCATGGTAATGATCATGTATATAGGCATCACATACGAGACAAGTAGACCGGCTCCTGCCTGCATCTACTACTATTACTCCACCAATCGACTACTATCCAGCATGCATCTATGGTATTATTTCATGACAAACGGAGTAACACCTTAAGCAAGATAATATGATGTAGACAAAGTAAACCCAAGCAATATGAATACACCCCGTCATTTTACCATTAATGGCAACAATACAAATACATGTCTTGTCCCCTACTATGTCACTGGGATATAGAGCACTACAAGATTGAACCCATTACAAAGCACCTCTCCCACTGAAGATAAATCAATCTAGTTGGCCAAACCAAACAGATAGATCAGAGAGAAATACAAAGCTATAACAATCATGCATAATAAAGTTGAGAAAAGACTTAATTACTTTCAATGAAGAATTTGATCATAAACCCACAATTCATCGGATCCCAACAAACACACTGCAAAAGAAGATTATTTTGGATAGAACTCCAAGAAGATCGAGGAGCAGATGCTATTGAAGATAAAAGTGGATATAAGAAGTCGTCTAGCTACTAGCTATGGACCTCTGGGTCTATGGTGAACTACTCACGCATCATCAGAAGGCGACAAGGATGATGTAGAAGCCCTCCGTGATCAATTCCCCCTCCGGTAGAGTACCGAAAAAGGCCTCCAGATGGGATCATAGAAGAACAGAATCTTGCGGTAGCGGAAAAAGTGTTTCTGGTGGCTCTTTGTTGATTTGGGAATTTATAGAGTTGGAATTAGGTCAAAGGGAGCTACGAGGGGCCCATGAGCTGAGGGGGAGAACAAGTTGCTAAGTCACAAAATGATTTGCTTAATGAGATGAATAACAAAATGAATGATCATGTTTGTCAGAGCAACGACTAGAGGAGGTAGAATGACTCAGGATCCACTATATCCTAAAGGTCGTCCTAGAAGAATTGAGCAAGACTCTTAGAGAATTAATAATGATGCGCCTAGATCATCTAAGAAGAAAAATAAAAATAAAAATGATAGATCTTTGCATTCTTCTAGTGAACTTGAGGTAGAAAACCCTCCTGAGAATAGTAACAATGTTTCTATTTCTGATGCCAAGACACAATCTAGTAATGAACATGCACCTACTGATATTGATAATGATGATGTTCATGTTAATGCTCAACCCGATAATGCTAAAGAACCTGATAATGACGTAGAAATAGAACCCGCTATTGATCTTGATTACCAACTAATATGCCTCCAACGTATCTATATTTTTTGATTGTTCCATGCTATTCTATTATCTGTTTTGGATGTTTTATATGCATTAATATGCTATTTTACATGATTTTTGGTACTAACCTATTAACCTAGAGCACAGTGCTAGTTTCTGTTTTTTCCTTGTTTTAGAGTTTCGCAGAAAAGGAATACTAAACGGAGTCCTAATGGAATAAAACTTTCGCGATGATCATTCTTTGACCAGAAGACACCCAGGAGACTTGGAGTGCAAGTCAGAAGAGCCACGAGGTGGCCACAAGGGTGAAGGGCGTGCCTAGGCGGGTAGGGCGCGCCCCCAACCTTGTGGGCCCCTTGTAGACCTCCTCACCTAGATCTTGCTCCTATATATACTCTTATACCCTAAAAATCCAGGGGAGCCACGAAACCACTTTTCCACAACCGCAACCTTCTATACCTGTGAGATCCCATCTTGGGGCCTTTTCCAGCATCCTGCCGGAGGGAGATTCCATCACGGAGGGCTTCTACATCAACACCATTGCCTCTCCGATGAAGTGTGAGTAGTGTACTTCAGACCTACGGGTCCATAGCTAGTAGCTAGATGGCTTCTTCTCTCTCTTTGATTCTCAATACCATGTTCTCCTGGATGTACTTGGAGATATATTCGATGTAATACTCTTTTGCGGTGTGTTTGCCGAGATCTGATGAATTATGGATTTATGATCAGTTTATCTGTGAATATTATTTGAATCCCCTCAGAATTCTGCTATGCATGATTTGGTATCTTTGGAAGTCTCATCGAACTATCGATTTGGTTTGGCCAACTAGATTGGTTTTTCTTGCAATGGGAGAGGTGATTAGCTTTGGGATTAATCTTGCGGTTCTTGATCCTAGTGATAGAAGGGGAATCGGCATGTATTGTATTGTTGCCATCGAGGATAACAAGATGGGGTTTTCATCATATTTCTTGAGTTAATCCCGTTACATCATGTCATCTTACTTAATGCGTTACTCTGTTCTTATGAACTTAATACTCTAGATGCAGGTAGGAGTCGGTTGATGTGTGGAGTAATAGTAGTAGATGAAGAATCGTTTAGGTCTACTTGATTCGGACGTGATGCTTATATTCATGATCATTGCCTTAGATATCGTCATAACTTTGCACTTTTCTATCAATTGCTCGCGAGTAATTTGTTCACCCACCGTAATATTTTATATCTTGAGAGAAGCCTCTAGTGAAACCTATGGCCCCCGGGTCTGTTTTCCATCATATAAGTTCCTGGTCTACAATTCTAGTTTCCTATTTACTTTCCTTTGCAATCTTTTACTTTTCGTTCCATAAACCAAAAATATTACTTTACCGTTTGTCCATCTCTATCAGATCTCACTTTGTGAATAACCGTGAAGGGATTGACAATCCCTTTATCGCGTTGGTTGCAAGTTGGTGTTTGTTTGTGCAGGTATTCGGTGGCTTGTTGCATTGTCTCCTACTGGATTGGTACCTTGGTTCTCCAAATTGAGGGAAATACTTACGCTACTTTGCTGCATCACCCTTTCCTCTTCAAGGGAAAAACCAACACAAGCTCAAGAGGTAGCACCAACCTCCTAAGAATAAAAGATATGATGAAAGAGATTTCATTGCTAGAAAACATGGTAATGAGAGAGAACCATGGGTTCAGAAGCCCATAACTTTTCCTACTAAGCCACCTAAAAATAAGGATGAGGAAGAATTTGAACGCTTTGTTGAAATGCTTAGGTCAGTCTTTTTGCGTACTCGTTTGACTGATATTTTGAAGATGCACCCATATGCTAAGTATAGGAAATATGTTTTCGCTAATAAAGGAAAGATACATGAACCTGAAATTTCAACCATGCTCGCAAATTATTCTTTTATGGGTGGAGTACCTAAGAAGTAGGTGATCCAGGAATACCCAATGTACCATGCTCCATTAAAAGAAGTTATGTCAAAACTGATTTATGTGGTTTGGGAACCGGTGTTAGTTTTATGCCCTTCTCTTTATATAGAAGACTTGATTTGAATAAGTTGACACCTACTGAAATCTCTTTGCAAATGGCTGATAAATCAACTGCTATACCTATCGGTATTTGTGAGGATGTGCCTGTGGTAGTTGTAAACGTTACTATCTTAACAAACTTTGTTATACATAATATGCCCGAGCATGACAACATGTCTATTATCCTTGGTAGACCCTTTTTGAATACTTCAGGGGCTGTTATGGATTGCAACAAAAGCAAGGTCACTTTTCATATCAATGGTAATGAGCAAACGGTACACTTTCCGAAGAATCAACTCCAAGTGAACAATATCAATTGTATTTTAAAAGTTTCGAAAATCACTATTGGAGGTTTTCAATTCCCTCTTCCTTCTATCAAAAAATATGAAACTCTTATTATGGGGGAAATGCATATCTCCATTGAGGTAACCTAGTGTTATATGAAGATTCTTCGGTTTCATGTTACTTGGAAATAGTTTTTTAATAAGACTTGGTCAACCTTATTAATGGATTCTTTTTAAGGGGCATGTGGTTGATGAATTTAGCAAGAATACCTTTATGTACCTATTGTTTGCTCTCTATTATTTCTAGTTTAATAAAGTAAAATGCCAAGATTATCCTATTTTCGGAATTATACATGCAATAAAAAATGGCCCAAAAATAGAAGTGCCCAGATTGTCATAAAATTTTAACATGATTTGTTTTTGGAATATATAAGATTTTTTTGGCACTAAATATATCCTTGGGGGATGCCCCTGTTGCCCACAAGGCAACAGGACATGATGGCAGCTAGAACCACGTCAGTAGTTTCCCGGACAGGGAGGGATGATGTAGCATATCGATGATAGAGTATTTCCCTCAGTTATGAAACCAAGTTATCAAACTAGTAGGAGAACCAAGCAACACAATGTAAACATCATTTGTAGACAAATAACAACACCTCACAACCCGACGTGTTAAAGGGGTTGTCAATCCCTTTAGGGTTACGGCGCCCGAAATTGGTGTGTGACGGTAAAAGGCTGTAATAGATTGGATAAATAGATCGCAAATAAAATAAAGGGCAGCAATATATTTTTGTATTTTTGGTTTAATAGATCTGAAAATAAAAGCAAGGAAAAAGTAGATCGCAAAATCAAATATATGAGAAATAAGACCCGGGGGCCGTAGGTTTCAGTAGTGGCTTCTCTCAAGAAAAATAGCAAACAGTGGGTGAACAAATTACTGTTGGGAAATTGATAGAAATTCAAATAATTATGACGATATCCAGGCAATGATCATTACATAGGCATCACGTCCAACATTAGTAGACCGACTCTTTCCTGCATCTACTACTATTACTCCACACATCGACCGCTATACAACATGCATCTAGTGTATTAAGTTCATGGAAAAACAGAGTGATGAAATAAGAACGATGACATGATATAGACAAGATCCATTTATCTATATGGCGGTAGATATAGATCTCGTCTTTTGATCCTTAGTAGCAACGATACATATGTGTCGGTTCCCTTTCTGTCACTGGGATCAAGCACCGTAAGATCGAACCCACTACCGGGCACCTCTTCCCATTGCAAGATAAATAGATCGAGTTGGCCAGACAAAACCAAAATATCGGAGTAGAAATACGAGGCTATAAGAGATCATGCATAAAAGAGATGCAAGAAACTCAAATAATTTCATGGATATAAATACATAGATCTGATCATAAACTCGAAGTTCATCGATCCCAACAAACACACCGCAAAAAGAGTTACATCATATGGATCTCCAAGAGACCATTGTATTGAGGATCAAGAGAGAGAGAGAGAGAGAGAGAGAGAGAGAGATGAAGCCATCTAGCTACTAACTACAGACCCGGAGGTCTACAAAGAACTACCCACACATCATCGGAGAGGCACCAATGGAAGTGGTGAACCCCTCCGTGATGGTGTCTAGATTGGATCTGATGATTCTGGACTCTGGGGTGGCTGGATGAATATTCCGTCAACTCCCCTACGGTTTTGGGATTATTTGGGTATTTTTAGAGAAAAGAGGTGGCCGGGGGGGCACCCGAGGTTGGCACAACCCACCTGGGCGCGCCAGGGTCTCCTGGTGCGTCCTGGTGGGTTGTGCCCCCCTCGGGGCACCCCTAGGTGCAACCAGGGCCCATATGCTTCCTTTTGGCCCATAAAAATCATCGTAAAGTTTCGTGCCATTTGGACTCCGTTTGATATTGATTTCCTGCGATGTAAAAAACATGGAAAAACAGGAACTGGCGCTAGGCACTATGTCAATAGGTTAGTACCAAAAAATGATATAAAATGACTATAAAATGATTATAAAACATCGAAGATTGATAATAAAACAACATGGAACAATCAAAAATTATAGATACGTTGGAGACATATCAACATCCCCAAGCTTAACTCCTACTCATCCTCGAGTAGGTAAGTGACAAAAACAGAATTTTTGATGTGCAGTGCTGTTCATCAAGTCATATCATATTCTTTTCTTTATAGCATGGACATTTGGAATTTTATATGATTCAAAGCAATAGTCTAGTTTTGACATAATAATTTAGATAGTCAAACATATCAACAAGCAACCATTTCTTTCAAAATATCAATGCTAAAATAAGTTATCCCTAGCCCATCATGCTCAAACATTGATCCATTCATGAAACACACTCGAATATTAACTACACCCAACACTTGAGCACGATCATATTGCCTCCTAGTTGGTGCTTTTTATGAGAGAAGATGGAGACTCAAATTTCAAAAATAAAAATGGCATAAAGTAAAAGAAAGTCCCTTTGCAGAGGGAAGTAGGGATTTGTAGAGGTGCCAGAGCTTGAAGTGAAAAATATGAGATAAAAACATTTTGGGAGGTGTATCCATCCCACCAACGAAAATGACTTAGAGTTTCGAACATTTCCATGCTAGATATGCCATAGGCAGTTCGCAAACAGAAAATAAAGTTTATTGCTTTTCCACCATAAATTTCACTTTCCATGGCTAGCCGTATCCACGGGTGCCCTCCATACCAACACTTTCCAAGGAATTTATTATTTGACAACATAAAGTAAAGCATTTCTTTTGCATTTCGGTACTGGGCATCCCTAATACCTTTGCCTTACTCCTATGCAATGACAAGTGAATGAACAATCATCTTGAGAATAACACATCTGGCATGGAAAATATTAGCCACCCGTTACCGTTCCGCGAGCGAAACAAACACACAAAAGAGAAGCTTATTTTGAAATTTAGAGATGACACATGCAAATTTGCTAAGAACGGCAAATTAATACATCATATAGGTAGATATAGTGGACTCATGTGGCAAAACTGGTTTAAAGGATTTTGGATGCACAAGTTGAGGTCATACTTAGTGCAAAATGAAGGCTAGCAAAAGATTGGTAAGCGACCAACCAAGAAACGAATAATCTCATGTAACACCCCGGATATGATTTACCCAATTTGTACTCCAACTCTTGCCGTTTCCGGCGTTAAGTTATTTTATTTTCTTGGGTTCGGGTTTTTGTCTCCGTGTGTTGTTATCGTTGTCATGCATCTCATATCATGTCATCATGTGCATTGCATTTGCATACGTGTTCATCTCATGCATCCGAGCATTTTCCCCGTTGTCCGTTTTGCATTCCGGCGCTTCGTTCTCCTCCGGTGGTCGTTTCTACCTTTCTTTCGTGTGTGGGATTAAACATTTCCGGATTGGACCGAGACTTGCCAAGCGGCCTTGGTTTACTACCGGTAGACCGCCTGTCAAGTTTCGTACCATTTGGACTTCGTTTGATGCTCCAATGGTTAACCGAGGGACCGAAAAGGCCTCGTGTGTGTTGCAGCCCAACACCCCTCCAAGTTGGCCCAAAACCCACCAAAACCCTCTCCATCATCTAGAGTGTTCGATCACGATCGCGTGGCCGAAAACCGCACCTCATTTGGACTCTCCTAGCTCCTCCTATGCCTATAAATATGTCGTCCTCCGAAATCCCGGGTCTCTTCCCCCCTAACCCTAGCCATTTTCCCCGCAGCGCGCCGGACATGTCCGCTCTCGCGCCGGACGCCGTCCCACGCCACTGAGGGCTCGCCACGTGGCATGCCGCCCTCGTCTCTGCCGCTGGCCCGCTCGGCCCGAGCCGGGCCCTCGTCGCCGCGCAGCCAGGCCGCGCCCCGCGCCCGACCCCGCCGCCCGACTCCCTCGCCCGCGCCCGAGCGCCGCCTCATCGCCTGACGCGCCGGCCGCCGCGCCCTCGCCGGCGACGGCGACCGCCCGTGCCGCCTCACCGCTCCGGCGGTCCCCGTTGCCATCCGCGCCTGCCGGCGCCGCGGCCGACCGCCGCCACCACCGGCTCCGCCTTCTCTCCGGTCTCCTCCTCCTCGCGGCAAGTCCCCGGCAAGCTTCCCCAACTCCGGCGGCCCACCTCCGATTCTGGCGAACCTCGTAGAACGCGCCGGATCTGGATCTGGAAGATAGGATCGGGTTGACTTTTTGCCCGAAACCCTAGATAAATTGCTATGTTCATCGCATTGTATCTGTGCATCCGTAGCTCCGTTTTGGGCATATAGCATATCAAAATGTTTGTCTCAGAGAGCACATCATTTCATTCCATTGCATCATTTTCATTTGAGTTCATCTTGATTCCCGAAATGTTGTTAGAAGAATGCTATTTGAGATAATTGTCAGATCTGCTGCTCCAATTAGATATTTGTCATTTTTGCCATGATTATTGTGTGCATGATATGCCCCTGAGCTCTACATGTGTTTTGTTATATGTTTTGCCATCTATCCAGGGGTGCAACCCATGTATTTTTTTGATGTGTGTGGTGACTAGCCCAAGCTTGCAAAGTGAGGCATTCGTTAATGCTGATTTCAGGGACTTAGCATTTCCACCAAGTCCTTGGACTGTTTATCTCAATATGCCATATGTTCATGTTGTTTCCTAGTGATCCGTGCCTCTTTTGAGGATGATCAGTAAGGATGTTTTGTTAATCTTGTAGTGCTCTATCCATCCATGTCTTTGTTTGCAATTATGGAGCACCCTAGCTTGAGTCAATCAAGCTCTACTTTTGCTATTTCGTGAATCTGGGCAGATTATCTACCTGTTAGCGATTTTGCCGAGGATGTTATAGTTGATATGTGCATGCTATGTTATTGTTCTTGCCATGTCTAGCTTTCATTTTGTGTATTCTTGATGAGTGTATGCTTATATTGTCATGACTTGCTCCGTAGTGAGTGCATCAAGCTCGTAAACATGCCTACTTGATATCTGTTTTCAGGATGCTCCAGTTTTCACTAAGTCTGAGAACTGATTATGTTTTTGCCATGTTCACATGCTTGCAAATGTATTTTCTGATCCCTTTTGGCTCAAGGTCACTAAGGGACTTTTTTAAGCTCTTTGAGTAGATCCATTCTATGCTTTACTTTCCATGTTCAAGTCCTTTAACATATAGTTTTGTTGCTCCAAAGAGTGCTATCTGATCTGAAATTCCAGACAAGTGTTAATTTCACTAAGTCTGAAATCTGTTTGCCAAATGCTTTTTTGCCATGCTTGTTTGAACCTGTTAATGGATGAATTGGCCGTAGCTCAGTGCTAGTCTTTTGTTAAGCTTCATGAACGGATCCCTGCCATGTATTTTGATGCCATGTTTGGGTGCTGTAGCATGTTCATCTTGTTGCATTTAGATGGCTACTTGCTGTAAATCGCAGACCGTGGTCATATTTGAATTGCTTGCCATTTCCAAACCGTAACTCCAATTCCGGTGATCTTTATATCGTTTTCAAGCGATTTCATCTCATATTTCCAGTGGCACACTTGGTTTTCCATGTTGAGGCCAGGTTCATGCTTTCCTTGTCAAATCTTGCATATGCATCACATATTGTATCCCGCATAGCATACCATCTTTGCATCTTGTTGTTTAAGTTTGCACGTGGTTGATCCGGGAGACGAGTTCGCTAACGAGGAGCCCGTTGAGTTTGCTTTCGAGGATCCAGTCAACTCTGACAACTTTGCAGGCAAGATGATCATACCCTCGAAATCACTACTATCTTTGCTTTGCTAGATGCTCGCTCTTTTGCTATGCCATGCTACGATGCCTACCACTTGCTTTCAAGCCTCCCAAATTGCCATGTCAAACCTCTAACCCCCATGTCCTAGCAAACCGTTGATTGGCTATGTTACCGCTTTGCTCAGCCCCTCTTATAGCGTTGCTAGTTGCAGGTGAAGATTGGAGACCGTTCCTTGTTGGAACACTATTTACTTGTTGGGATATCATTATATTGCCATGTTATCTTAATGCATCTATATACTTGGTAAAGGGTGGAAGGCTCGGCCTCTCGCCTAGTGTTTTGTTCCACTCTTGCCGCCCTAGTTTCTGTCATATCGGTGTTATGTTCCCGGAATTTGCGTTCCTTACGCGGTTGGGTTATAATGGGAACCCCTTGATAGTTCGCCTTGATTTAAGCTTTTCCAGCAATGCCCAACCTTGGTTTTACCATTTGCCACCTAGCCTCTTTTTCCCTTGGGTTTCCGGAGCCCGAGGGTCATCTTATTTTAAACCCCCCTGGGCCAGTGCTCCTCTGAGTGTTGTTCCACCTGTTAGCTGTCGGTGGCCACCAGGGGCAACTCTGGGCTGGCCTACCCGTATCTAAGACAATCTGAGTGTGCCCTGAGAACGAGATATGTGCAGCTCCTATCGGGATTTGTCGGCACATTCTGGCGGTGTTGCTGGTCTTGTTTTAACTTGTCGAAGTGTCTTGAAGTACCGGGATACCGAGTCTGATCAGATCGTCTCAGGAGGAGGTCTATTCCTTCGTTGACCATGAGAGCTTGTCATGGGCTAAGTTGGGACTCCCCTGTAGGGATTTGAACTTTCAAAAGCCGTGCCCGCGGTTATGGGCAGATGGGAATTTGTTAATGTCCGGTTGTAGATAACTTGAACCTTAACTTAATTAAAATGAATCAACTGTGTGAGTTGCCGTGATGGCCTCTTTTCGGCGGAGTCCGGGAAGTGGACACGGTGTTGGAGTAATGCTTGCCGCAGGATTGCCCTCTAGTTTATCGCTCGCACTTTGCCTCCTCTTCTTGATCTCTTTTGCGAACAGGATAGCGACCATATATGCTAGTCGCTTGCTGCATCTCCACATATTTTACCTTGCCTTACCTATTAAGCTTAAATAGTCTTGATTGCAAGGGTGCGAGATTGCTGAGTCCCTGTGGCTCACAGATTACTATTACACCAGATGCAGGGCCTGATGATTCCGCTCCAGATGGCGCGCTTGAGCTCAAGTGGGAGTTCGACGAGGACTCTCAATGATACTATGTTTCTTTTCCTAATGATCAGTAGTGGTGCCCAGTTGGGGTGATCGGGACCGTGTCGCATGTTGGATTATCTTTTGTTTTGGCGCCGTAGTCGGGCCATGAGTGTTTGGATGTTGTAATGCTATTTATGTACTTTGATTGACGTGGCGAGTGTAAGCCAACTATGTTATCTCCCCTTTTATTATCTATATTACATGGGATGTTGTGAAGATTGCCTAACTTGCGACATTGCTTTCAATGCGGTTATGCCTCTAAGTCATGCCTCGACACATGGGAGATATAGCCGCATCAAGGGCGTTACAAGTTGGTATCAGAGCCTTCCCTGACCTTAGGAGCCCCCACTGATTGATCATTTTTAGCAGCCGAGTTGTGTCTAGAAAAATGTTTTGAGTCTTTTAGGAATTATATAGCGGAGAGTTTAGGAATTCTTTTTTACTTCCCAGTCTCCTCATCGCTCTGGTAAGGCATCCTGACATAGAGTTTTGACTCTTCTCTTCTCAAATTTCACTAAAAAAAATTTTAGGATCACACGGGTATCTTGGAATCGTTCTGATGGTTTTGTGATGAGAACATTGTTCTTGGTGCCTCCTGTCTTTAGGGGTTGTGGCAGTGTCCCGGGGAGTTGAGCTCCGAGGTGTTGTGGTCACAATTTTATTGTTGCAATTCTAGAATACCTGAGTTTAGTATGCTGACATGGAAAATCTCTTTTATGCAGTTCGTTGGTGAGATAAACTCAACGCCACCCAGTACTGGGGCGGGAGTGCGGGAGTATCGCCATAACTTGTATAACAGATGCTTTTCAAAGGTTGAGGTAGATGGTTTCAGAAGTTTTGTCGGTTATGTGTTGAAGGATGGATACAACTGGATGTAGGATTTGCTAGATTTGGGTGAGATATTATGCTTCCCCTGTATCCCCAACACCTGATTGCATAACCAGAAAGGTTCGGGAGTTTCATAGGTGGGAATTCTTGTAGCTCTAGTTCTTCCACGGATATTTGGTTTGAGATTGGGATTTCTTACCGAGTATTCGTTCTTGATCCGTACCTTGTTGATTTATTTCTCTACCTAAATTCTAAGTGGCTTCTCAATTTGTGGATATGTGACCATTTCAAGAGGAATGCATTCGTTCATTTTGTTTGGATGTGAAGACTATATGTTGCAATTTTCATTCCGTTGGATTCAGCTTCAATATTTGTCTATCAATGTGCTAATGGATGTCAACCTCTTTAGGATGGCTCCTCCAACGCGCACGACTCCGAATCAGGATCCGCCACCACCTCCACCTCCTCTGGAGGCATGGCAAGCTGGGATGGCCGCAACCAATGCAAACACGCAGTTGATCATGCAAATTCTTCAAGAGCGCAATCAAGCGAATCAAGGCAACCAAGGAAACAATCAGAATCACTTTGCTACACTCAACCAGTTCCTTGCAAATCAGGCAAAGACTTTCAGCAATTGTGTTGAGGCAACTGATGATTGGCTCGTGGATCTGTGCAAGCATTTCGAGTGCAGTAACGTCAGGCCTAAGGACTTTGTCAAGTTTGCTTCCTTCCAACTCAAAGACCAAGCCGCAGAGTGCTTCTAGCAATACAAGGATTCCAAAGGAGGACGTGTGATTACCTGGGATGAATTCTGTCAAGATTTCAGAGCTCATCATATCCCTCAGAGCGTGGTTGAAAGCGAGTGTGAGGAATTCCGCAACCTGAAGCAAGGCTCTTTGTCTGTCTATGACTACAACAAGTTGTTCCAGAAGCTCGCCCGCTTTGCCAAGCAGGACGTACCTGATGAGAAGAGCATTATATACCAGTTCAGGGGTGGTCTCAGAGAAGAAATCCAGCTAGCTCTTGTTCTCTTTGAGCCCTTGAGGTACGATGAGTTCTACAACATGGCATTGAAGCAAGAGGCCGCTCAACTGAGATGTGATGCTTCCAAGAAGCGAGTCAGAGATGCTACTCCTTCTTCCTATACTCAAGTGGCCAAGCAGCAGAAGTATTGGCTTCCTCCTCCTCCGTTTCGTCAGCCGTATCAGAAGAGCAAAGGTGGCAGTGGATCTTCCCACCCACCCAACCCTGGCTTTCAGAACAAGACTTCGTCTCAAGCTCCAAGATCGAGTGCTCCATATCACCGTCCGCTTTCAAAGGTCACGTGCAACAAGTGCCAATAGAAGGGTCACTATGCCAACAAGTGTTTCAACCAGAGGCGTCTTCCTCCTCCTCCTGTCAGATCGGCAAGTACACCTATGGTCAAGCATAACACCAAGTCCGCCAAGGTCAACTTGATGAATGCAGCTCAGGCAGAGGACTCGTCAGATGTCATCATGGGTAACCTTCCTGTTAATGATATTCCAGCTAAAGTTCTTTTTGACATGGGTGCATCGCATTGTTTCATCTCGAGACCGTTTACATCTAAGCATGGTTTGGCTTTGCAAATTTTTCCTAGTCCATTAGCAGTTGTCTCTCCCAGTAGGCGCATGCATGCTAACTCCATTGCTCCGGATGTTACCATCACTTTGGGTGACTACAAATTTCTATCTTCTCCAACGGTTCTTGGTGACTCAGATATTGATCTTATTCTCGGAATGGATTGGCTTTCTAAGCACAAGGCTCTGCTTGATTGTGCAGCCAGGCAGATTCAATTGACTCATTCGTCTGAGGATGTAATTGTCTTTGCCGCTCGTGATGATACTATCCGTCTATTTTCTCTCAATGAGAAGGGTGAACTGGATGCTATCTCGCAGATTCCAGTCATTTGTGAATATCAAGACATCTTTCCAGAAGAGCTTCCAGGAATGCCTCCGCACCGGCCAGTTGAATTCGTCATCGATCTTGAGCCTGGCACGGAACCAGTGTGCAAGCGTCCTTACAAGCTTGGACCTGAAGAGTTAAAGGAGCTGAAGAAGCAACTCGATATTCAATAACGAATGGGTCTCATCCGGCCTAGTTCTTCTCCGTGGGGTTGTGGTGTTCTTTTTGTGAAGAAGAAGGATGGAACGGACCGACTTTGTGTTGATTACCGTCCATTGAACAAGAAGACCATCAAGAAAAATACCCACTTCCCAACATCAACGAGCTGTTCGAACAACTCAAAGGTGCTCAAGTATTCTCCAAGCTTGATCTCCGTATGGGTTATCATCAGATTCGAATCCGTGAGCAAGATATTCCCAAAACGGCTTTCAGGACAAGCTATGGTTCATATGAATACATTGTCATGTCTTTTGGCCTTGTCAACGCTCCTCCGACGTTCTCTCGCATGATGAATTTCATCTTCAACGCCTACACCAATGACTTCGTTTTGGTCTATCTCGACGACATTCTAGTTTTCTCGAAGAACAAGGAAGATCATGCCAAGCACTTGCGTTTGGTACTCGATAAGCTGAGGGAACACCAGTTCTATGCCAAGTTTTCCAAGTGCGAATTTTGGCTCGATGAGGTTCTTTATCTTGGTCATATCTTCTCTGCCAAGGGCATTGCGGTGAATCCTGAGAAGGTGTCTGCAATTGTGAATTGGGAACCTCCTCAGAACATGAAGCAACTCCGTAGCTTCCTCGGTCTTGCAAGCTACTATCGAAGATTCATTGAAAACTTTTCTAAGATCGTGAAGCCTCTCTCAAATCTTCTCCAGAAGCACGTCAAGTACGTTTGGTCTCCGGAGTGTGACATTGCTTTCAACACTTTGAAAGAGAAATTGATCACTGCTCCAGTTCTGACTCCGCCTGATGAATCCAAACCGTACGAAGTCTTTTGTGATGCCTCTCTCCAAGGTCTTGGCGCAGTGTTGATGCAAGAGAAGAAAGTTGTGGCTTATACCTCTCGCCAGTTGAAGCCCAATGAGAAGAACTACCCCACTCATGATCTCGAGTTGGCGGCAGTTGTGCATGCTCTTTTGACTTGGAGACATCTTTTGTGGGAAGAAAATTGGACATCTTCACTGACCACAAGAGTCTCAAGTACATCTTCACTCAGCCTAATCTCAACCTCAGGCAGACTCGATGGGTCGAAATGATTCAAGAGTATAATCCGAGTATCGAGTATACTCCAGGCAAGGCCAATGTGATTGCTGACGCATTGAGCAGGAAGGCGTATTGCAACAGTCTTATTCTCAAGCCCTATCAACGAGCTTTGTGAAGCTTTCCGAAAACTTAATCTGCAAGTGGTTCCTCAAGGTTTCCTTGCTAACCTTCAAGTCTCTCCTACCTTCGAAGACCAGAATCGCCAAGCCCAGCTTCTTGATGCTATGGTGAAAAAGGTGAAGATTGGGATTGCCAAGAGTCAACCCAAGTACAAGTGCTACCGCCTTGATGACAAGGACACTCTCTTCTTCGAGGATCGTATTGTTGTGCCCAAAGGTGACCTCCGTAAAGTGATCATGAACGAGGCTCACAATTCTCTCCTCTCCATCCACCCTGGGAGCACGAAGATGTATCAGGAACTCAAGCAGGCTTATTGGTGGACTTGAATGAAGCACAAGATTGCTCAGTTCGTGAATGAATGTGATGTCTGCAGAAGAGTGAAGGCAGAACACCAAAGGCCAGTTGGTCTCCTCCAACCTCTTGCCATTCCAGAATGGAAGTTTGACCACATTGAGATGGACTTCGTGACTGGGTTTCCAAAGTCCAAACGTGGCAATGATGCTATATTCGTTGTCATCGATAAACTCACTAAAGTGGATCACTTTCTGCCTATCAAAGAGTTAATCACTGTAACTCAATTGGCGGAACTCTATACCTCTCGGATTGTCTCTCTGCACGGTATTCCTCAAGTGATCTCTACAGACCGTGGCAGCATCTTTACCTCCAAGTTTTGGGATTCTTTTCAGAAGACCATGGGCACCAACATCCGCTTCAGCACAGCTTTCCATCCTCAAACTAGCGGCCAAGTCGAGCGTGTCAACCAGATTCTTAAAGATATGCTAATGGCTTGTGTGATCTCCTTCGACATGAAGTGGGAGGATTGTCTTCCTTATGCTGAATTCTCCTACAACAACAGTTTTCAAGTAAGTTCGGGCAAGGCCCCATTTGAAATTCTGTATGGCAGGAAGTGCCGTACCCCTCTCAACTGGTCT
This sequence comes from Triticum monococcum, assembly GCA_034509565.1. Lineage (NCBI taxonomy): Eukaryota > Viridiplantae > Streptophyta > Magnoliopsida > Poales > Poaceae > Triticum > Triticum monococcum. The sequence goes on from CM067844.1 coordinate 415,981,773, forward strand.
GAAACCGGTGAACGTTAGCTTTTGGGAAATGACTTAATCACAGAGGCAGAGGAAATGTGCAAAGTCATTCGAGATAACCTCAAAGCAGCCCAATCCCGCCAGAAGAGCTACTATGATAGTAAGCACCGTGATTTGGCTTTCGAGATCGGAGATCATGTTTACCTCCGCGTCTCTCCTATGAAAGGTACTCGTCACTTCGGTATCAAAGGGAAGCTTGCCCTTAGATACGTGGGACCTTTCAAGATTGTCAACAAGAGAGGCGATCTCGCCTATCAACTCGAGCTTCCTTCAAACTTTGCAAATGAGCATGACGTGTTCCATGTCTCTCAGCTCCGAAAGTGCTTCAAGACTCCTGACCGCACCGTCAAATTCGAGGACATTGAGCTCCAAGAAGATCTCTCCTATCGTGAGCACCTAGTTGCCATTCTTGAACAGACTGAACGCAAGACTCGCAACAAGTCAATCAAATTCCTCAAAGTCAAGTGGTCACACCATTCCGACCGTGAAGTTACCTAGGAACGCGAGGATCACCTCCGTTCTCAGTACCCGGTGTTCTTTCAGTCCTAGATCTCGGGACGAGATCCTTTCGTAGTGGTGGAGTGTTGTAATACCCCGGATATGATTTACCCAATTTGTACTCCAACTCTTGCCGTTTCTGGCGTTAAGTTATTTTATTTCTCGGGTTCGGGTTTTTGTCTTCGTGTGTTGTTATCATTGTCATGCATCTCATATCATGTCATCATGTGCATTGCATTTGCATACGTGTTCATCTCATGCATCCGAGCAATTTCCCCGTTGTCCGTTTTGCATTCCGGCGCTTCGTTCTCCTCCGGTGGTCATTTCTACCTTTCTTTTGTGTGTGGGGATTAAACATTTCCGGATTGGACCGAGACTTGCCAAGCGGCCTTGGTTTACTACTGGTAGACCGCCTGTCAAGTTTCGTACCATTTGGACTTCGTTTGATGCTCCAACGGTTAACCAAGGGACCGAAAAGGCCTTGTGTGTGTTGCATCCCAACACCCCTCCAAGCTGGCCCAAAACCCACCAAAACCCTCTCCATCATCTAGAGCGTTCGATCACGATCGCGTGGCCGAAAACCGCACCTCATTTGGACTCTCCTAGCTCCTCCTATGCCTATAAATAGGTCCTCCTCTGAAATCCCGGGTCTCTTCCCCCTAACCCTAGACATTTTCCTCGCAGCGCGCCGGACATATCCGCTCTCGCGCCGGACGCCGTCCCGCGCCACTGAGGGCTCGCCACGTGGCGCGCCGCCCTCGTCTCCGCCGTCGGCCCGCTCGGCCCGAGCCGGGCACTCCTCGCCGCGCAGCCGGGCCGCGCCCCGCGCTCGACCCCGCCGCCCGGCTCCCTCGCCCGCGCCCGAGCGCCGCCTCGTCGCCTGACGTGCCGGCCGCCACGCCCCTCGCCGGCATCGGCGACCGCCCGCACCGCCTCGCCGCTCCGGCGGTCCTCATCACCATCCGCGCCCCCCGGCGCCGCGGCCGACCGCCGCCACCACTGGCTCCGCCTTCTCTCCGGTCTCCTCCTCCTCGCGGCAAGTCCCCGGCGAGCTTCCCCAACTCCGGCGCCCCCCCTCCGATTCCGGCAAACCTCGTAGAACGCGCCGGATCTGGATCTGGAAGATTGGATCGGGTTGACTTTTTGCCCAAAACCCTACATAAATTGCTATGTTCATCGCATTGTATCTCTGCATCTGTAGCTCCGTTTTGGGCATATAGCATATCAAAATGTTCGTCTCAGAGAGCACATCATTTCATTCCATTGCATCATTTTCATTTGAGTTCATCTTGATGCCCGAAATGCTGTTAGAAGAATGCTATTTGAGATAATTGTCAGATCTGCTGCTCCAATTAGATATTTGTCATTTTTGCCATGATTATTGTGTGCATGATATGCCCCTGAGCTCTACATGTGTTTTGTTATATGTTTTGCCATCTATCGGGAGGTGCAACCCATGTATTTTTTTGATGTGTGTGGTGACTAGCACAAGCTTGCAAAGTGAGGCATTCGTTAATGCTGATTTCAGGGACTTAGCATTTCCACTAAGTCCTTGGATTGTTTATCTCAATATGCCATATGTTCATGTTGTTTCCTAGTGATCCATGCCTCTTTTGAGGATGATAAGTAAGGATGTTTTGTTAATATTGTAGTGCACTATCCATCCATGTATTTGTTTGCAATTATGGAGCACCCTAGCTTGAGTCAATCGAGCTCTAATTTTGCTATTTCGTGAATCTGGGAAGATTGTCTACTTGTTAGCGATTTTGCCGAGGATGTTGTAGTTGATCCGTGCATGCTATGTTATTGTTCTTGCCATGTCTAGCTTGCATTTTGTGTATTCTTGATGAGCGTATGCTTATATTGTCATGACTTGCTCTGTAGTGAGTGCATCAAGCTCGTAAACATGCCTACTTGATATCTGTTTTCAGCATGCTCCAGTTGCCACCAAGCCTCTTTTTCCCTTGGGTTTCCGGAGCCCGAGGGTCATCTTATTTTAAACCCCCCTGGGCCAGTGCTCCTTTGAGTGTTGGTCCACCTGTTAGCTGCCGGTGGCCACCAGGGGCAACTCTGGGCTGGCCTACCCGTACCTAAGACAATTTGAGTGTGCCCTGAGAACGAGATATGTGCAGCTCCTATCGGGATTTGTCGGCACATTCGGGCGGTGTTGCTAGTCTTGTTTTAACTTGTCGAAGTGTCTTGAAGTACCGGGAAACAGAGTCTGATCGGATCGTCTCGGGAGGAGGTCTATTCCTTTGTTGACCGTGAGAGCTTGTCATGGGCTAAGTTGGGACTCCCCTGCAGGGATTTGAACTTTTGAAAGCCGTGCCCGCAGTTATGGGCAGATGGGAATTTGTTAATGTCCGGTTGTAGATAACTTGAACCTTAACTTAATTAAAATGAATCAACTGTGTGAGTTGCCGTGATGGCCTCTTTTCTGCGGAGTCCGGGAAGTGGACACGGTGTTGGAGTAATGCTTGCCGTAGGATTGCCCTCTAGTTTATCGCTCGTGCTTTGCCTCCTCTTCTCGCTCTCTTTTGCGAACAGGATAGCCACCATATATGCTAGTCGCTTGCTGCAGCTCCACATATTTTACCTTGCCTTACCTATTAAGCTTAAATAGTCTTGATCGCGAGGGTGCGAGATTGCTGAGTCCCTGTGGCTCACAGATTACTATTACACCAGATGCAGGGCCTGATGATTCCGCTCCAGATGGCGCGCTTGAGCTCAAATGGGAGTTCGACGAGCACTCTCAATGATACTATGTTTCTTTTCCTGATGATCAGTAGTGGTGCCCAGTTGGGGTGATCGGGACCGTGTCGCATGTTGGGTTATCTTTTGTTTTGGCGCCGTAGTCGGGCCATGAGTGTTTGGATGTTGTAATGCTATTTATGTACTTTGATTGACGTGGAGAGTGTAAGCCAACTATGTTATCTCCCCTTTTATTATCTATATTACATGGGATGTTGTGAAGAATGCCTAACTTGTGACATTGCTTTCAATGCGGTTATGCATCTAAGTCGTGCCTCGACACGTGGGAGATATAGCCGCATCGAGGGCGTTACATCTCATAAGCAAGCATTAAGCATAATTAACACCAAATAATGGACCACAAGTAGGATATAATTTTCATTGCATGATTATTGACTTTCGTACTTGCATAGGGAATCACAAACCTTAACACCATTGTTCCTACTAAAGCATAATTACTCATGAACATAACTCACATATCACATCATCATATATCAAAACTATTACTAAGAATCAAGTTTATTTTGTCCAATGATCTTCATGACATTTTGTTTACTTTATCCTTCTGGGATATCTATCACTTTGGGACTAATTTTCATGAGTTACTTTTCATAATCTCAACCAAGTATACGTGAAGATCATGAGCATAACAATTTTTCTTTCTCTCAAAATAATTTACATGAAGAAAGAGAGAATTTATTCAAAATTATACTACTCTCAAACAAATATAAGTGAAGCAAGAGAGCATTTCTCCAAAAATACTAAGCACACCGTGCTCAAAAAGATATAAGTGAAGTACTAGAGCAAGTCCTAGCTCATAAAAGATTTAAGTGAAGCATAGAGAGCAATTCTAACAAGTCAAGATATAATTTTGGCTCTCTCAAATAGGTGTGTCTAGCAAGGATTGATAGCTCAAAACACAAAATAAAACAAGCAAAGACACATATCATACAAAATGCTCCAAGTAAAACACATATCATGTGACGAATAAAAATATAGTCTCGAGTAAAATACCGATAATTGTTGGAAGAAAGCGGGGATGCCACTCAGGGGCATCGCCAAGCTTAGTTGGTTGCTCTTTCTTGGATAATAGCTTGGGATGCCGGAGCATCCCTGAGGGAGTCCTGGACTAAGGGGTCCTCGGGCATCCGACCTGTTAGCCATGGGCCGGACTGATGGGCTGTGAAGATACGAAGACCGAAGACGGCACCTGTGTCCAGATGGGACTCTCCTTGGCGTGGAAGGCAAGCTTGACGACCGGACATGTAGATTCCTTTCTTTGTAACTGACTTTGTGTAACCCTAGATCCTCTCGGTGTCTATATAAACCGGAGGACTTAGTCCGGATAGGGGAGACACTTATTATCATAGCCATACAAGCTAGACCTCTAGGGTTTAGCCATTACGATCTCGAGGTAGATCAACTCTTGTAATACTCATATTCATCAATATCAATCAAGCAGGATGTAGGGTATTACCTTCATAGAGATGGCCTGAACCTGGGTAAACATCGTGTCCCTTGCCTCCTGTTACCATCAACCTTAGACGCACAGTTCGGGACCCCCTACCCGAGATCTGCCGGTTTTGACACCGACATTGGTGCTTTCATTGAGAGTTCCTCTGTGTTGTCGCCAAAAGGTTTGGTGGCCCCTTCAATCATCAAAAGTGACGCTGTCCAAGGAGAAACTTTCCTCCCCGGACAGATCTTCGTGTTCGGCGGCTTCGCACTGCAGGCCAACTCGTTTGGCCATATGGAGCAGATCGAAAGCTACGCCGCTGGTCATCAGGTCAGATTTGGGAGCTTGAACTACGTTGCGGACATCCATGGAGACTTGATTTTTGCCGGATTCGAGACCGCGGTAGCCGCTCCCGGACACCCAGATGATCATGACCTAAATCTGTCATCAGACCGCATCCAGGAGATCGCTCCTATAACTGCCCTGGCCTCAGAGCCAGAGCAGACTGCGCCATGCGAGGACGGGAGGATCAACCCCACCTCAGAGGCCTCAGATCCCACGACGTTGGGGCCGCACATAGACTTAACCTCTCACGACGTCTTTGTCACGGAACTCCGGACTCGTCTCCGAATGTAAGTTCCGAACCACGTGAGCCCGCGGACGCCAAGCTTGATCATTTATCGATCTTCGAATCCAGCACCGCAGACATCTTCCACCACTCGCCCTTGGGAAATGTGCTAAATTCCTTAGATAACCTGTCCTTGGCGAAGGACTCACAGCCGAACTATATTCGGCTCGAACCAGGGGCCGGCGGCGGCGAATTTTGCTTCCCACCCACCACCCACTTCATAGCCACAGTCGAGGATTCGACCAATACACTTGATTATGACTCCGAGAACATTGACGGTATGGACGACGATGCCGAAGACAACGAAGGCCCCATTGATACAGCTAATGACCAAGATAAATGGGAAGATGGGCAGGTTAGCCCTGGTAAACAGGCCACATACGAAGATTCAGAGGACGACAATTACCTTCCGCTCTCTGAGGATGAGGTGAGCCTCGGCATCGAGGATTTCATCGTGCCTGAGGAACCTCTTGAGCATGAGTGCTTCAAGCGCCAACTAATAGCCACTGCAAGGAGCCTGAAAAAGAAGCAGCAGCAGCTTCAAGCTGACCAAGGTCTGCTCAATGATAGATGGACCAAAGTCCTAGTCGCCGAAGAATACGGCCTTAGTGGCCCAACCAAAAGCTACCCAAAGAGTAGATTGCAACCCCAGGGCGACGACAAGGCGCTCGATCCCGTGCCATTATCGCACAAGGCGTCAGGTTGACCACAACTTGGTCCATGCAAAGCGGCAACTCAAGCCGAACACCAGACCGCCCCACCTCGCCGTAAAGGCAAGAACAAAACAGCTCGGGGTTGTGCATACGACCGTCAACAGGACTTGGATAGTAGAGTAGGACACTCAAGAGCGACCTACGGATCGTGAGGACATACCTCGACACGCGATGACGGCCACCTATTCGGACGTGACAAACCTACCCACGCCCGGGCCAAAAACCGAAAACGGACTCCATCGGAGGTAAGTCGCAGTGTGGCCCAACATAGAGGCGCCGCACACCCTCTTTGCTTCACAGATGAAGTAATGGAGCATCAATTCCCAGACGGATTCAAACCTATGAATATTGAATCATACAATGGAACAACGGATCCCACGGTATGGATCAAGGACTTCCTCCTCCATATCCACATAGCCCATGGGGACGACCTTCATGCCATCAAATACCTACCACTAAAACTCAAAGGACCAACTCGTTACTGGTTAAACAATCTGCCGGAAAATTCTATTGGCAGCTGGGAAGATTTGGAGGACGCCTTTCGCGACACCTTCCAAGGAACATGTAACACCCAAGATGTAACTTGCCATATTTGTAACTCCGACTCTTGCCATTTCTGGCTTTAAGTTATGAGATTTCCCTTCGTGGTTGGGTTTTGTCTTTGTTTTGCATTTTGTTGATGTCATGCATTTCATATCACGTCATCATGTGCATCGCATTTGCATTCGTATTCGTCTCATGAATCCGAGCATTTTCCCCGTTGTCCGTTTCGCGATCTGACACTCCTACATGCACCGACGCACCCCTCTTGTCTCTTTTCGTGAGCATGTGTTAAACGGTCTCGGAATGGACCGAGATTTTTCAAGTGGCCTTGGTACACCACGGGTAGACCACCTGTCAAATTTCGTTCCATTTGGAGTCCGTTTGATGCTCCAACGGTTAACCAGGTAACCACGAAGGCCCCTTTGGTGTTGCAGCCCAACACCACTCCAGAACGGCCCAATAACCCATCTAAACCATCTCCATGTCCTCCGTCATCAGATCACGATCTTGTGGGCGAAAACTACACCTCATTTGGACACTCCTACCTCCTCCTACCTATAAAAAGGTGCCCATCCCCGAATTTTCGCGCAGATCTAACCCTAACCTAGCCCTCTCCGCCGCTGGACATGGCCGGATCGGACCGGATGCGTCCGCGCCGCCGCGCCCCGTCCAACCGCCGCTCGCCACGACACCGCAGCCGTCCCGTGCACCGTCGAAGCCCGCCGGGCCCAGGCGCGCCACCCGGCCCGACCGACCCGGCCGTCTGCGCCGCCCGCGCTCGCCGTCGCCACCGCTCCAGCTCGGCGCCGGCCACCACGCAAGCTCGGCGTCGGAGCTCCCCACCGCCTGCGCGCCACCTCCCTCCGCCTCGGCTCCGACCGGATCCAGTCGGAGCAAGGCTCCCCCCGCCGGATCTCGCGTCTCCATCCTTTCCCTCCACTCCGGTGACCACCCTCTCCATTCCAGCGAACCCCGTAAGGCGTGCCCCGAAACCCTAAATCCGTTTCGGGAGGTATAATTTGGTCCAAGTCCTTTTCCCCTAATATTGTATGCCATTGTTCATTGCCTCTTATTTCGGTGACCGTGACTCGGAATCATGCATATGATATATAAAATTGTTCGTCTCATTGAGCTCTTCATGACAGTAGCATTTCCATGCATGTTCATTTCATTTTGATGCCATTTTCATTGATCCAGGAGTGCTATAAAACATTAACTGCTGTTACTTATTAGATCATGAGGTTTTGTCATTTTTGTTGCATTTGATGTGTGCATCGTATGAGCTAGAGGTCTACATGAGTTTTGTACTACACCATGCCATCTTTACGGGGGTGCTTGTCTTGTATTTTTGTGATCTATGTGGTGACTAGCACAAGCATGCAAAGTAGCCTCCGCAATGTTGCTATTTTCAGGGACTTAGAATTTTGCTAAGTCATTTTCCTGCTGTTATTTTGATGCCATGTAAACATGATGCTATAGTGAGATCCATGCTTGTTCTGAGATGCTTCAGTAAGAATGTTTTGAACATGTGGTTATGGTCTATCCATCCATGCCCCTGTTTGCAATTATGGAGTTTTCTAGCTTTTCTTGTTCTTGCTCTACTTTTACTATAAAATGTTCCTGGCATAATGTTAACATGTTGATCAATTTTGCCATGGTTGTTGCTAGTGATCCATGCATCCTATGAACTTGCTCTTGCTAGGGTTAGATTCATGAACATGTCATCTTGCTGTTGGTATGCTTGTTTTGTCATGCAATGGTTTGTGGTGAGTGGCATGAGCTTGCAAAGTTGCTATCATAATTCTGTTTATGACATGCTCTGTTTTTCTGCTAAGTCTGAAACTGTTAATAAAACTTGCTATGTTTACATGGGTGCCATCATATCTTCTGTGCTTTTTTGGCTCATGTTCAGTAAGGGACTTTTGATCTATGCTTTGAGTAGAATCATGAAATGCCTTCGTTTGCTATGATATGTTCCTATAGGGTGATGTTTGCTTGCTCTAAATGTTGCTTCCTGATGTTGTTTTTGACATGTTAGTAATTTCTGTAAGTCTGTGAAGCTGATATCTTTTGCACTTTTTACATGCTTGTTTGAACCTATTCTTGTGTGATTTAGCCATAGCTCATTGTTCATGTTTTGTCAAGCATCTCTTGTGCATCATTGCAATGTGCTTTGTTGTATGTTGGAGTGCAGTAGCTTAGTTTCTTGTTGCATTCTAGCTGACATCGTACTGTTAATCGCAGAATTGTGCCATTCTTGTTTTGCTTGCCATTTGCAAACCGTGCATCCGTTTCTGGTGATCTTTATATCGATTTCGACCGAAATAATCTCATCTTTCCAGCGGCACACTTGGTTTGCCAAGTTGATGCCTTGATCATTCTTTCCCTTCCGAAGCACGCATATGCATTGCATATCATGTCTTGCATATTATGCCATGTATTGCATCATGTTGCTTGTGCATTGCACCGTGATTGATTGTTGGTCCTTTTTCTTGTGTTCTTGCTTTGGGTAGAGCCAGGAGACGAGTATGTGATCGAGGAACCTGCTGAGTACGCTTACGAGGATCAAGCTTTCGACAACTCTGAGAACATTGCAGGCAAGATGACCATACCCTCGAAATCACTTCTATCTTTGCTTTGCTAGTTGTTCGCTCTATTGCCTTGTCACGCCACCTACCACTTGCTATATCATGCCTCCCATGTTGCCATGTCAAGCCTCTAACCCACCTTTCCTAGCAAACCATTGTTTGGCTTTGTTGCCGCTTTTGCTCAGCCCCTCTTATAGCGTTGCTAGTTGCAGGTGAAGTTGAAGTTTGTTCCATGTTGGAACATGGATATTGCTGGGATATCATTATTATATCTTATTTACTTTAATGCATCTATATACTTCGTAAAGGGTGGAAGGCTGATCGGGCCTTCCTAGGAGAAGGAATATCCTTCGTTGACCGTGAGAGCTTGTGATGGGCTAAGTTGGGACACCCCTGCAGGGTATAACCTTTCGAGAGCTGTGCCCGCGGTTATGTGGCAGATGGGAATTTGTTAATATCTGGTTGTAGAGTTCATGACACTTAACTTAATTAAAATGTATCAACCGCGTGTGTAGCTGAGGGAGTCCTGGATTATGGGGTCTCCGGACAGCCGGACTATATCCTTTCACCGGACTGTTGGACTATGAAGATACAGGATTGAAGACTTCATCCCGTGTCCGGATGGGACTTTCCTTGGCGTGGAAGGCAAGCTTGGCAATACGGATATGTGGATCTCCTCCCTTGTAACCGACTCTAGGTAACCCTAGCCCCCTCCGGTGTTTATATAAACCGGAGGGGTTAGTCCATAGGACAACACACAATCATACCATAGGCTAGCTTCTAGGGTTTAGCCTCTACAATCTCGTGGTAGATCAACTCTTGTAATACTCATATCATCAATATCAATCAAGCAGGACGTAGGGTATTACATCCATCAAGAGGGCCCGAACCTAGGTAAACATCGTGTCCCCTGCCTCCTATTACCATCCGCCTTAGACGCATAGTTCGAGACCCCCTACCCGAGATTCGCCGGTTTTGACACCGACATTGGTGCTTTCATTGAGATTTCCACTATGCCGTCACCATAAAGCTCGATGGACCCTTCGATCAACGGTAACGATGTGGTCCAGGGTGAGGCTTTCCTCCCCGGACCAATATGAGCATCCAGGTTCCGCTATTGGTTATTGACCGGAGACGTGTCTCGGTCATGTCTACATTGTTCTCGAACCGGTAGGGTCCGCACGCTTAACGTTATGATGACAGTTTCATTATGAGTTTATATATTTTGATGTACCGAAGGTTGTTCGGAGTTCCGGATGTGATCACGGACATAACGAGGAGTCTCGAAATAGTCGAGACATAAAGATTGATATATTGGACGACTATATTTGGACACAGGAATGGTTTCGGGAGTTATCGCATATAAAACGGAGTACCGGGGATTACCGGGGGTTAATGGGCCTCATGGGCCCAAAGTGGAGCAGAGGAGGGGCGGCTAGGGCAGGCTGCGCGCCCCTCCCCCTCTAGTCTGAATTGGACAAGGAGGGAGGGGTGGCGCCCCCCACTTTCTTTTCTCTCCTCTCTCCCTTCCTCCCCCCTCTCCTAGTTGGACAAGGAAAGGAGGGAGTCCTACTCCCGGTAGGAGTAGGACTCCTCCCTGGCGCGCCTCCTCCTGGCCGGCCGCCCCTCCCCCTTGCTCCTTTATATACGGGGGCAGGGGGGCACCTCTAAACACAACAATTGATCCTTGAGATCTATTAGCCGTGTGCGGTGCCCTCCTCCACCATAATCCTCGATAATATTGTAGCGGTGCTTAGGCGAAGCCCTGCGGTGGTAGAACATCAAGATCTTCACCACGCCGTCGTGCTGACGGAACTCTTCCCCGAAATTTTGCTGGATCGGAGCCCGGGGATCGTCATCGAGCTGAACGTGTGCTAGAACTCGGAGGTGCCGTAGTTTCGGTGCTTGATCGGTCGGGCCGTGAAGACGTACGACTACATCAACCGCGTTATGCTAACGCTTCCGCTTCCGGTCCACGAGGGTACGTAGAAAACACTCTCCCCTGTCGTTGCTATGCATCACCATGATCTTGCGTGTGCGTAGGAAATTTTTTGAAATTACTACGTTCCCCAACAGTGGCATCCGAGCCTAGGTTTTATGCGTTGATGTTGTGCACGAGTAGAACACAAGTGAGTTGTGGGCGATATAAGTCATACTGCTTACCAGCATGTCATACTTTGGTTCGGCGGTATTGTTGGATGAAGCGGCCCGGACCGACATTACGCATACGCTTACGCGAGACTGGTTCTACCGACGTGCTTTGCACACAGGTGGCTGGCGGGTGTCAGTTTCTCCAACTTTAGTTGAACCAAGTGTGGCTACGCCCGGTCCTTGCGAAGGTTAAAACAGCACCAACTTGACAAACTATCGTTGTGGTTTTGATGCGTAGGTAAGAACGGTTCTTGCTAAGCCCGTAGCAGCCACGTAAAACTTGCAACAACAAAGTAGAGGACATCTAACTTGTTTTTGCATGGCATGTTGTGATGTGATATGGTCAAGACATGATGCTAAATTTTATTGTATGAGATGATCATGTTTTGTAACCGAGTTATCGGCAACTGGCAGGAGCCATATGGTTGTCGCTTTATTGTATGCAATGCAATTGCGCTGTAATGCTTTACTTTATCACTAAACAGTAGCGATAGTCGTGGAAGCGTAAGATTGGCGAGACGACAACGATGCTACGATGGTGATCAAGGTGTCGCGCCAGTGATGATGGTGATCATGACGGTGCTTCGAAGATGAAGATCACAAGCACAAGATGATGATGGCCATATCATATCACTTATATCGATTGCATGTGATGTTTATCTTTTATGCATCTTATCTTGCTTTGATTGACGGTAGCATTATAAGATGATCCCTCACTAAATTATCAAAGTATAAGTGTTCTCCCTGAGTATGCACCGTTGCGAAAGTTCTTCGTGCTGAGACACCATGTGATGATCGGGTGTGATAGGCTCTACGTTCAAATACAACGGGTGCAAAACAGTTGCACACGCGGAATACTCAGGTTTAACTTGAAGAGCCTAGCATATAATAGATATGGCCTCGGAACACGGAGACCGAAAGGTCGAGCGTGAATCATATAGTAGATATGATCAACATATCGATGTTCACCATTGATACTACTCCATCTTACGTGATGATCGGACATGGTTTAGTTGATTTGGATCACGTGACCACTTAGAGGATTAGAGGGATATCTTTCTAAGTGGGAGTTCTTATGTAATATGATTAATTGAACTTAAATTTATCATGAACTTAGTACCTGATAGTATCTTGCTTGTCTATGTTTGATTGTGGATAGATGGCTCGTGTTGTTGTTCCATTGAATTTTAATGCGTTCCTTGAGAAAACAAAGTTGAAAGATGATGGTAGCAATTACACGGACTGGGTCCGTAACTTGAGGATTATCCTCATTGCTGCACAGAAGAATTATGTCCTGGAAGCACCGCTAAGTGCCAAGCCTGCTGCAGGAGCAACACCAGATGTTATGAACGTCTGGCAGAGCAAAGCTGATGACTACTCGATAGTTCAGTGTGCCATGCTTTACGGCTTAGAATCGGGTCTTCAACGACGTTTTTAACGTCATGGAGCATATGAGATGTTCCAGGAGTTGAAGTTAATATTTCAAGAAAATGCCCGGATTGAGAGATATGAAGTCTCCAATAAATTCTATAGCTGCAAGATGGAGGAGAATAGTTCTGTCAGTGAACATATACTCAAAATGTCTCGGTATCATAATCACTTGACTCAACTGGGTGTTAATCTTCCTGTTGATAGTGTCATTGACAGAGTTCTTCAATCACTGCCACCAAGCTACAAAAGCTTCGTGATGAACTATAATATGCAAGGGATGAATAAGACTATTCCTGAGCTCTTCGCAATGCTAAAAGCCGCGGAGGTAGAAATCAAGAGGGAGCATCAAGTGTTGATGGTCAATAAGACCACCAGTTTCTAGAAAAAGGGCAAAGGGAAGAAGAAAGGGAACTTCAAGAAGAACAACAAACAAGTTGCTGCTCAGGAGAAGAAACCCAAGTCTGGACCTAAGCCGGAGACTGAGTGCTTCTACTGCAAGCAAACTGGTCACTGGAAGCGGAACTGCCTCAAGTATTTGGCGGATAAGAAGTATGGCAAAGTGAACAAAGGTATATGTGATATACATATTATTGATGTGAACCTTACTAATGCTCGCAGTAGCACTTGGGTATTTGATACTGGTTCCGTTGCTAACATTTGCAACTCGAAATAGGGGCTACGGATTAAGCGCAGATTGGCTAAGGACGAGGTGACGATGCGTGTGGGAAATGGTTCCAAAGTCGATGTGATCGCGGTCGGCACGCTACCTCTACATCTACCTTCGGGATTAGTATTAGACCTAAATAATTGTTATATGGTGCCAGCGTTGAGCATGAACATTATATCTGGATCTTGTTTGATGCGAGACGGTTATTCATTTAAATCAGAGAATAATGGTTGTTCTATTTATATGAGTAATATCTTTTATGGTCATGCACCCTTGAAGAGTGGTCTATTTTTTATGAATCCCGATAGTAGTGATACACATATTCATAATGTTGAAATCAAAAGATGTAGAGTTGATAATGATAGTGCAACTTATTTATGGCACTGCCGTTTAGGTCATATCGGTGTAAAGCGCATGAAGAAACTCCATACTGATGGACTTTTGGAACCACTTGATTATGAATCACTTGGTACTTGCAAACCGTGCCTCATGGGTAAGATGACTAAAACGCCGTTCTCCGGTACTATGGAGAGAGCAACAGATTTGTTGGAAATCATACATACAGATGTATGTGGTCCAATGAATGTTGAGGCTCGTGGCGGATATCGTTATTTTCTCACCTTCACAGGTGATTTAAGCAGATATGGGTATATCTACTTAATGAAACATAAGTCTGAAACATTTGAAAAGATCAAAGAATTTCAGAGTGAAGTTGAAAATCGTCGTAACAAGAAAATAAAGTTTCTACGATCTGATCATGGAGGAGAATATTTGAGTTATGAGTTTGGTCTACATTTGAAACAATGCGGAACAGTTTCGCAACTCACACCACCCAGAACACCACAGCGTAATGGTGTGTCCGAACGTCGTAATCGTACTTTATTAGATATGGTGCGATCTATGATGTCTCTTACTGATTTACCGTTATCATTTTGGGGTTATGCTTTAGATACGACTGCATTCACGTTAAATAGGACACCATCGAAATCCGTTGAGACGACGCCTTATGAACTATGGTTTGGCAAGAAACCAAAGTTGTCGTTTCTAAAAGTTTGGGGCTATGATGCTTATGTGAAAAAACTTCAACTTGATAAGCTCGAACCCAAATCGGAGAAATGTGTCTTCATAGGATAGCCAAAGGAGACTGTTGGGTACACCTTCTATCACAGATCCGAAGGCAAGACTTTTGTTGCTAAATTCGGAGTTTTTCTAGAGAAGGAGCTTCTCTCGAAAGAAGTGAGTGGGAGAAAAGTAGAACTTGATGAGGTAACTGTACCTACTCCCTTATTGGAAAGTAGTACATCACAGAAACCGGTTTCTGTGACACCTACACCAATTAGTGAGGAAACTAATGATATTGATCATGAAACTTCAGATCAAGTTACTACTGAACCTCGTAGATCAACAAGAGTAAGATCCGCACCAGAGTGGTACGGTAATCCTATTCTGGAAGTCATCCTACTAGATCATGATGAACCTACGAACTATGAAGAAGCGATGGTGAGCCCAAATTCCGCAAAATGGCTAGAAGCCATGAAATCTGAGATGGGATCCATGTATGAGAACAAAGTGTGGAATTTGGTTGACTTGCCCGTTGATCGGCAAGCAATTGAGAATAATTGGATCTTCAAGAAGAAGACTGACGCTGACGGTAATGTTACTATCTATAAAGCTCGACTTGTTGCAAAAGGTTTTCGACAAGTTCAAGGGATTGACTACGATGAGACCTTCTCACCCGTACCGATGCTTAAGTCTGTCCGAATCATGTTAGCAATTGCCGCATTTTATGATTATGAAATTCGGCAAATGGATGTCAAAACTGCATTCCTGAATGGATTTCTGGAAGAAGAGTTGTATATGATGCAACCAGAAGGTTTTGTCAATCCAAAGGGAGCTAACAAAGTATGCAAGCTCCAGCGATCCATTTATGGACTGGTGCAAGCCTCTCGGAGTTGGAATAAACGCTTTATATAGTCTGATCAACGCATTTGGTTTTGTACAGACTTTTGGAGAAGCCTGTATTTACAAGAAAGTGAGTGGGAGCTCAGTAGCATTTCTAATATTATATGTGGATGACATATTATTGATTGGAAATGATATAGAATTTCTGGATAGCATAAAGGGATACTTGAATAAGAGTTTTTCAATGAAAGACCTCGGTGAAGCTGCTTACATATTGGGCATTAAGTTCTATAGAGATAGATCAAGACGCTTAATTGGACATTCACAAAGCACATACCTTGAAAAAGTTTTGAAGAAGTTCAAAATGGATCAAGCAAAGAAAGGGTTCTTGCCTGTGTTACAAGGTGTGAAGTTGAGTAATACTCAATGTCCGACCACTGCAGAAGATAGAGAGAAAATGAAAGATGTTCCCTATGCTTCAGACATAGGCTCTATCATGTATGCAATGCTATGTACCAGACCTGATGCGTGCCTTGCTATAAGTCTAGCAGGGAGGTACCAAAGTAATCCAGGAGTGGATCACTGGACAGCGGTCAAGAACATCTTGAAATACCTGAAAAGGACTAAGGATATGTTTCTCCTATATGGAGGTGACAAAGAGCTCATCATAAATGGTAACGTTGATGCAAGCTTTGACACTGATCCAGACGATTCTAAATCGCAAACCGGATACGTGTTTTTACTGAATGGTGGAGCTGTCAATTGGTGCAGTTCTAAACAAAGCGTCGTGGCGGGATCTACATGTGAAGCAGAGTACATAGCTGCTTCGGAAGCAGCAAATGAAGGAGTCTGGATGAAGGAGTTCATATCCGATCTAGGTGTCATACCTAGTGCATCGGGTCCAATGAAAATCTTTTGTGACAATACTGGTGCAATTGCCTTGGCAAAGGAATCCAGATTTCACAAGAGAACCAAGCACATCAAGAGACGCTTCAATTCCATTCGGGATTTAGTCCAAGTGGGAGACATAGAAATTTGCAAGATACATACGAATCTGAATGTTGCAGACCCGCTGACTAAGCCTCTTCCACGAGCAAAACATGATCAACACCAAGGCTCCATGGGTGTTAGAATCATTACTGTGTAATCTAGATTATTGACTCTAGTGCAAGTGGGAGACTGAAGGAAATATTCCCTAGAGGCAATAATAAAGTTATTATTTATTTCCTTATATCATGATAAATGTTTATTATTCATGCTATGATTGTATTAACCGGAAACATAATACATGTGTGAATACATGGACAAACATAGTGTCACTAGTATGCCTCTACTTGACTAGCTCGTTGATCAAAGATGGTTATGTTTCCTAACCATAGACATGAGTTGTCATTTGATTAACGGGATCACATCATTAGGAGAATGATGCGATTGACTTGACCCATTTCGTTAGCTTAGCACTTGATTGTTTAGTTTGTTGCTGTTGCTTTCTTCATGACTTATACATGTTCCTATGACTATGAGATTATGCAACTCCCATTTACTAGAGGAACACTTTGTGTGCTACCGAACGTCACAACGTAACTGGGTGATTATAAAGGTGCTCTACAGGTGTCTCCGAAGGTACTTGTTGGGTTGGCGTATTTCGAGATTAGGATTTGTCACTCCGATTGTTGGAGAGGTATCTCTGGGCCCTCTCGGTAATGCACATCACATAAGCCTTGCAAGCATTGCAACTAATAAGTTAGTTGCGGGATGATGTATTACGGAATGAGTAAAGAGACTTGCCGGTAACGAGATTGAACTAGGTATTGAGATACCGACGATCAAATCTCGGGCAAGTAACATACCGATGACAAAGGGAACAACATATGTTGTTATGCGGTCTGACCGATAAAAGATCTTCGTAGAATATGTAGGAACCAATATGAGAATCCAGGTTCCGCTATCGGTTATTGACCGGAGACGTGTCTCGGTCATGTCTACATTGTTCTCGAACCCGTAGGGTCCGCACGCTTAACGTTACAATGACAGTTTCATTATGAGTTTATATATTTTGATGTACCGAAGATTGTTCGGAGTTCCGGATGTGATCACGGACATAACGAGGAGTCTCGAAATAGTCGAGACATAAAGATTGATATATTGGATGACTATATTCGGACACAGGAATCGTTTCGGGAGTTATCGGATATAAAACGGAGTACCAAGGGTTACTGGAACCCCCCCGGGGGTTAATGGGCCTCATGGGCCCAAAGTGGAGCAGAGGAGGGGCGGCTAGGCTAGGCTGCGCGCCCCCTCCCCCTCTAGTCCAAATTGGACAAGGAGGGAGGGGCGATGCCCCCCTTTCCTTTCTCTCCTCTCTCCCTTCCTTCCCTCTCTCCTAGTTGGACAAGGAAAGGAGGGAGTCCTACTCCCGGTAGGAGTAGGACTCCTCCCTGGCGCGCCTCCTCCTAGCCGGCCACCCCTCCCCCTTGCTCCTTTATATATGGGGGCAGGGTGGCACCTGTAGACACAACAATTGATCCTTGAGATCTATTAGCCGTGTGCGGTGCCCTCCTCCACCATAATCATCGATAATATTGTAGTGTTGCTTAGGCGAAGCCCTGCGATGGTAGAACATCAAGATCTTCACCACGCCATCGTGCTGACGGAACTCTTCCCCGACATTTTGCTGGATCGGAGTCCAGGGATCGTCATTGAGCTGAACGTGTGCTAGAACTCGGAGGTGCCGTAGTTTCGGTGCTTGATCGGTCGGGCCGTGAAGACGTACGACTACATCAACCGCGTTGTGCTAACGCTTCCGCTTCCGGTCTACGAGGGTACATAGACAACACTCTCCCCTCTCGTTGCTATGCATCACCCTGATCTTGCGTGTGCGTAGGAATTTTTTTGAAATTACTACGTTCCCCAACACCATGGAGGTCGCACTCTCAGTGGCGATGGATCCGGATACCGACTTCACCCCTTACGAGAGCCGTGTTGCCGAACCACAGGATTTGTATCCAGCCACGGACTCTGAGCCGCCTGCATCCGTGCCTATCGAATCCGATTGGGCGCCGATCATGGAGTTCACCTCCGCGGATATCTTTCAGCACTCGCCTTTCAGCGATGTGCTAAATTCATTAAGGACTCTCTCCTTGTCAGGAGAACATTGGTCGAACTATGTCCAGCTAGAATGGGATGCGGACAACGAAGAAATTCGCTGCCCACCCACCACCCACTTAGTAGCCACTGTCGACGACTTAACTGACATGCTCGACTTTGACTCCGAAGACATCGACGGTATGGACGACGCTGCAGGAGACGCACAGGAACCACCGCCCACCGGGCACTGGACCACCACCTCATCATATGATATATATACATGGTGGACACCCCCTGAGGGAGTCCTGGATTAGGGGGTGTCCCGATAGCCGGACTATACCTTTGGCCGGACTCCTGGACTATGAAGATACAAGATTGAAGATTTCGTCCCGTGTCCGGAAGGGACTTTCCTTGGCGTGGAAGGCAAGCTTGGCGATACAGATATGTAGATCTCCTACCATTGTAACCGACTCTGTGTAACCCTAGCCCTCTCCGGTGTCTATATAAACTGGAGGGTTTTAGTCCGTACGAACAACAAATATACCATAGGCTAGCTTCTAGGGTTTAGCCTCTTTGATCTTGTGGTAGATCTACTCTTGTACCACCCATATCATCAATATTAATCAAGCAGGACGTAGGGTTTTACCTCCATCAAGAGGGCCCGAACCTGGGTAAAACATTGTGTCCCCTACCTCCTGTTACCATCCGCCTAGACGCATAGTTTGGGACCCCCTACACGAGATCCGCCGGTTTTGACACAGAGGCAGAGGCAGTTTTGCCCTGCGACATAATTCATGACTCACCTCGGGTGCGCATGTACGAAGAAAGAGAAGCCGAGCTCGATCGGCAGGACAGTTTGGACGCCTTGGAGGACGAGCGTGACGTGGCAAAAGCCCGTTCCGCATTCTATCAACAGCAGGCTTGAAGATACCAAAGCAGAGAAGTACGGGCCAAAAATTACAACGTTGGCGAATTAGTTCTACGCCCGCCGGACAAGAAAAAGGACAAACTCAAGCCCAAGTGGGAAGGTCCCTTCATAATTGACCAAGTCCTGACTGGTGGAGCGTACCGCCTGCGAGATGCATCGGATAACCGACTCGAGCCGAACCCATGGAACACAGCCCGTCTCCGAAGATTCTATGCCTAGCGCCGGACTCTATGTTCGTCTCCTTCCTCTGTCCATTTTTTTATATACTTTCTATCTTACATTTCTGTCCTTCTCCTCTCTCTCTCTTTCTCTCTCTCCCTCTCTCTCTCTCTCTCTCTTATAGCCTTTAAAGGCTCATAAAGTGATGCGCTATCCGCGCTCATTAAAGCTGGGGGCTTCTTTAAACAGAAGCTTATTTATACGGGCTTCATGCCCAACACATGTGTCACACTTCCGCATGTACCTTTTATTCACCATTATATGCATCGATATGACTTAAGTTTTGGCCAAGCTAGGTTGCCTGGCTCCTGTGCTTACCCCTATGTTCCTGATTGTTCGCCTAGGTAGTAAAGGGAGCACCTCTGTGATTGTTACTGCCGGGTCAGCTGGATGTGTACCTCAGACTGGGTGAAGCCGAAAGCTAGCGTTCTTAAGGGAATATTCGGTCGGTGAACTAAAGATGATCTTTTTTTCACTTATTTATCTATACGCCCCCAGATGTTTTTCCTGCGTCTCTTTTCGCAGAATGGACATGCACCTTAGGGCATGCCTCCCAGAGAAAGGAACCCCTAACGGAACTATTCTCCCTGGAAGATGTTTCTTACTAACCATGTAATATAACATAACTAGTTGGGCACTTGTCTGTTCAAGCACTAATGACCCCTACGCCTGGTCTCCATGCATACCCCGATTCTTATATAACTGCAAGGGTATTCGGACACACTCCGGACCGTCAGGTCCCGAGGTTGAAGCGAAAAGGTCGGCCATGACAAACGATCTACAATCCGGCTAGAAGGCATCACACATGTCAATTAAAATTACATAGTCAAACTGACTGATTGTATTCCTCTTCAATACCATCTAATAGGCTGTCTAGCTTACAGTCCTGTTCGGAATACTTTGCGGCCAATTCTACTTGGCCGTATACTAAGCTCACAGGGATCTCCTTCCCATCGGGCCACATGGGTCTGACCTCGGCCATGTGGTTTGGGTCAGCCTTCGTGTACCGCGTCTTCACCATGGCCCTGGCCTCCCTGGCGCCTTGACGGCAGGCCGACATCTTCCAGAATCGGAAGTGCCGCCGCGCTCCCTTCAGCTTCTCTACAAGCTCTCCAAGGCCTTCAGGCATGGAGACGGATGGCCACAAGGCCTGGGCGACGCCTTGCATCACCTGCCGAACTCGCTCGTGCAGTTGTGAGAGCTCGGGAAGAAGGTCACCCATAGAACTGGGCATTTCCTCTGCAGGACGACCTGTTAGCATACCTACAGACATTACTCTGTTAATCGACTTCCTCGCCGAACTCTTTTTTCAAAGTTCATTTAAGAACTTACTAAATATGCCGCGTCGAAGCCGCTGATTCTCCTTAACGGAGTCCAACAGCTGGGCATGAACATCCTTCAGTTCAACGCCCAGCTTGGTGTTGGCATCTTGGAGATCGTTCTTCTCCCGCCTCACCTTTGTCAGCACACTCTCACCAGCCTTCAGCTGGCGTAGGAGTTGTTGCTTTTCCGGATTTAATCCGGCACCATCTAGAATTTCATTTGTCAGATTCGCACCCACACCACACTTCACAAAATACTTATCTCTCAAAGCGTATATTACCAGAGGGGGTCTCCTTGGGCTCCCCTGCTGCGGCTAGTGCGGCCTCAAGTTGGGCTTTGCACTCTTCCAGCTCCTGGGATAGTAGGGTATTCTTTTCTGTAAGAACCTGCATAACAAATGATCCTTAAATCAGTTATTCTAACTGTTTCAAGTCTCGGGGGCTACTGGTATATATATAATTACCCAAATTTTCTTACCCGTATGTCTTTTACATACTGCTTTGTGGCTCTGGCTAGACCATTTTGAGCGGCACGGAGGTACGCATCTCCCGAATTGAAGGCATCCAATGCCTCTTGGGAGAAACAAGCATCGCGAAGAACTTTCCGGCGACACCTGTGGTTCATGGCACTCTCCACCTCGGAATTGGTGGCAGACAGCCTGTCCGCATCCTCTGTCGGAGGAGCGTCCGGTGCACGCCTTGTCTTCGCCTCCACTTCCGGACCAGGCTTTGGAGCCTGGCTGGTGGAGGCGCGATTGGCAACCTCTCCGGATATAGTCCGGCGAGGTCTCTTCGTCCTGAAGAGAGCATGAGCATTCATATGCCTCGAAGTAATAACACCTAGGAATAAGATGGCACGCTATACCTTTGCACCGGCGTCTTAGTCTGGACCGCACTTCTTTTCAGCCCGCGGGGCCTTACCGCCCCTCGTTGGCTAGTTGCCGCAGGCTCGGCCTCCCGTCTCAAGGACCTCCCCTGCAAAACACGGTTGTCATACAACAATCGAAAACATGCGGGGATGGATCCCTTTTCAAAGTGCTGGGACTTCGGTCTCAGTTACCTGTGAGGCTGGGAGTAGCCCTGGGTAATCGGCCGTAATGGCCACCAAGGCGTTGTCCTTGCTCAATTGATGAAACACCCCATCAATCAGCTCCACAGATAAGTCCGGATCCTCTTGAGAGGCCGGGTCGAGGGACCGTCCCGGATCCTCGGGTTGTGAAGGAGGGCTGTTTATTTCTTTAACAGCCTGGCGCAGTTCCTGTGTTGAAGTCGTTAGACTGAATATTTAACGATGGGAATATAAAACGGATGGGCAAGTAAAAGTGTCCACTTACCCAACTTGGGGGATTATACATAGAAAATCCACCCTGTGGGTTGATGCGGAGAAATTCCTCGTCTTCTCCCTTGTACAAAGCGGACAAGGTCTTTATTAGAGCGGCAACCGAATCCGACCCCTTACGGCCGTGGCGGGTGGCGTCGTCCTCCCCGTTGAAGTCCCACATGGGGTGGCCTCTATACTGGAGCGGTTGCACCCCTCGCATGATGCATGCGGCCATGACGCCGATCATGGTCAGTCCGGAATGGGCTAACAATCTTATCCGGCCCATCAGGTAAAGAACGTCCTTGTCGCTTTCCCTCTAAGGGCTCCGTGGACGCCAGCTTAGGCACTTCTTTAGGGGAGCACTGTCAAACTCAGGGAGGCCGATCGGGACAGGATCAGGCAGCGGGACGTCCTCTATATAAAACCATTCCGAAGGCCAGTCCTAGGAAACCTTCTTTGGGGTTCCGGATAGATATCCGGTCCCGGCGATGCGCCACACTTCGGCTCCGCCCACTTGATATATTGACCCCTTCTGAGAACGGGGCACAAGGCAGAATAGCCTTTTCCACAGCACGAAATGAGCCTTGCAGCCCAAAAACAGCTCGCAAAGGGCTACGAAGCCCGCGATATGCAATATGGAGGCAGGCGTGAGGTTGTGCAGCTGGAGGCCATAGAACTCCAGGAGCCCCCAGAGAAACGGATGAATTGGAAATCCGAGCCCTCTTATTAAGTAAGGGACAAGGCATACCCGCTCTCCTTTGGAGGGATTGGGGGCTCTCCGCTTGCTCTCCGCCATTATAGGTGGCAAGTCCGGCTCGAACCGGGACCATATAGGCCGGGGGGAGAAATCCCTTGGTCTCGAGCGTCACTAGCTCGCTGTGCGGGATGGAGCACCTCTTCCAATCTCTAGGCTGAGGGCTGGAAGGGCGAGAGGGGGAGCTGCGGCGGCCGGCCATGATAGAATGGACCTCTGTCGGATACGCTCTGATGAATACTCGTGGAGGGGAGAAGGTGTTGTTTGGATCTAAATCCTCGTCCCCTTAAATAGGCGGCTCATTCACGCGGCTAGGGTGTAAATATAAAGAAAACACCTGACTTTTCGTATTTGTTTGACACGTGGAAAATGGCCATTATTGGGCATAGAAGCCAAGGAGCATTACATTTACAAGAAACTGGACACTATTCAACAGGTACACAGAATTTGGAGAACCCGCCTTGCAATGCCGAAGACAATTTGCGCGCCGGACTCGTCATCATTGAAGCCTGGTTCGGGGGCTACTGAGGGAGTCCTGGATTAGGGGGTGTCCGGATAGCCGGACTATACCTTCGGCCGGACTCCTGGACTATGAAGATACAAGATTGAAGACTTCGTCCCGTGTCCGGAAGGGACTTTCCTTGGCATGGAAGGCAAGCTTGGCGATACAGATATGTAGATCTCCTACCGTTGCAACCGACTCTATGTAACCCTAGCCCTCTCTGGTGTCTATATGAACCAGAGGGTCTTAGTCCGTACGAACAACAATCATACCATAGGCTAGCTTCTAGGGTATAGCCTCTTTGATCTCATGGTAGATCTACTCTTGTACCACTCATATCATCAATATTAATCAAGCAGGACGTAGGGTTTTACCTCCATCAAGAGGGCCCGAACCTGGGTAAAACATCGTGTCCCCTACCTCCTGTTACCATCCGTCTAGACGCACAGTTCGGGACCCCCTACCCGTGATCCGCCGGTTTTGACACCGATACCCCCAAAGACGGTAATGGCGACGAGACGGCGGAGGATGACCCCTCCAAGAAGCAACCCAAGTGCCGACGTCAGCGGCGCCGCTCTACGTCCCGGATAGTGCCGAAGAAAACAACAATCCCCTCCAGCATGATGTAGAGCGGGAGGCTGAACAAGCTAGCCCTCCAGAGCAGGCAGTAGATGGAGAATCGTAGGAGGACAATTACATGCCTCTCTTCGAAGACGAGGTAAGCCTCGGCGACGAAGAATTTATCGTGCCTGAGGATCCCATCGAGCAGGAGCGCTTCAAGCGCCGGCTTATGGCCACAGCAAATAGCTTGAAGAAAAAGCAACAACAGCTTCAAGCTGATCAAGACTTGCTAGCAGACAGATGGACCGAAGTCCTTGCGGCCGAGGAATACGAACTCGAGCGCCCCTCCAAGAGTTACCCAAAGCGCAGGTTCTACTTCACCTCGAGGATGAAGCACCGAAACCTACATCACTAGTGTACGATGCGGCTGACCGGCCACCTCATGGCCGAGCCAGAGAGGCGTTTCAGCCTGAAGTCAAGCCCGCACCCCGCCGCCAATCAAACAAAAACACCAAGGCCCGGGGCAACACGCTGGACCTGCGAGATGTATTGGAAAACAAGGCAAAACATGCAAGATCGATCTACGGATCACGGGGGCACGCACCAATACGCGACGATGATCGTCATGCTGGATACATTAAAAGCAAATCCGGCCGAGCCAAACACAGCAGACAAGACTCGTATGAACCGCGTCGCGATATAGCCCGGCACGGAGGCGCCGCACACCCCTTATGCTTCACTGATGAAGTAATGGACCACGAATTCCCAAAAGGGTTTAAACCCGTAAACATCGAATCATACGATGGTACTACAGACCCCACCGTATGGATAGAAGATTTCTTCCTCCACATACACATGTCCCGCGGGGATGACCTACATGCCATCAAATATCTCCTGCATTGGCTCAATTGGCTCAATTGCTTGCCGGCAAACTCCATCAGAAGTTTGGAGAACCTGGTAGGGGCATTCCTGGACAATTTCTAGGGAACTTATGTGCGACCGCTGGACGCTGACGACTTAAGTCATATAACTCAGCAGCCAGGGGAATCGGCCAGGAAATTCTGGACCCGGTTCCTAACCAAGAAGAACCAAATTGTCAACTGTCCGGATGTAGAGGCCTTAGCGGCATTCAAGCATAATATCCGTGACGAATGGCTCGCCCGGCACCTCGGCCAGGAGAAGCAAAAATCCATGGCAGCTCTCACGACACTTATGACCCGCTTTTGTGCGGGCGAAGATAGCTGGTTGGTTCGTAGTACAAATACAGCAAACAAACCTGGCATATTAGAAGCTAGGGATAGCAACGGCAAACCACGATGCAACAAACACAAGTGCCGCAAATATGGTGAAAATGCCAAAAATACGGCAGTTAATGCCGGGTTCAAGGGCTCAAGGTCTGGTCAGCAGAAAGGGCCACCCAAAAATACAAAACCGGGTCCATCCAGTCTGAACCGCATACTCGCTCTCCAATGCCAAATTCATGGCACCCCAGAAACGCTAGCTATCCATACCAACAGAGAATGCTGGGTCTTCAAACAAGCCGGCAAGGCAGGCACCAAAGACGAAGAGGGGTCTCAAAGCGACGATAGCGACGAAGAGCCCAGTTCACCAAACATAGGAGGGCAAAAGAAATCCCCCCCCATATTCAATTGGTGAATGTGGTAAATACCACCCAAATTGCCAATTTGGACCAGATATGCACCCTTAGGGATGGCGGCTCAACGGAACTAGCCGTCCCACAATATAAGCTAGGGCCAGTCACCTTCAACTGCACGGATCCTCCGGTTAATGCCAATTAGGGCAATCCAGTCGCACTAATCCTTGACCCAGAAGTAGACGGGTTCCACCTCACTCGCGTCCTTACAGACGGAGGTAGCAGTTTAAATCTGCTTTACCACGACACAGTGCGCAAGATGGGCATCGATCATTCAGCGATCAAGCCCACTAAAGCCACTTTTAGAGGCATCATACCAAGTACGGAGGTTAGCTGTACAGGCTCCATTGCCCTCGAGGTAATCTTCGGATCACCAGAAAATTACTGTATCGAAGAGTTAATCTTCGAATTCGCCCCTTTCCGCAGTGACTATCAAGCACTGCTCGGGCGAACCGCGTTTGCTTGATTCAACGCGGTGCCACATTATGCCTACCGTAAGCTCAAAATGCCCAGTCCACGTGGCGTCATCATGGTTCATGGCAAGGCCGAACCTATCTTCGGCACCAACAAATACATCACTACCTTAGCAGTAGAAACAACTAGCAACACCTTGCAGCCGAACCTCGAGTCGACGCCCAAGCTCCCGGACACCGTCAAGGGGCTCTGAACTTCCTCACGAAAGGACACCCCGGCTCGTCCAAAGCTCAAGTAAACACTCCGGCGAAGGCCATGATAGGCCCAACTCAGCGGTTCAACCGCCCTCCGACACGCAAACATTTCTTATATTTTCTTCGCAGGTTCACCTTTGCACCGACCAGGATGGACTCCATGGAGGCAGCTTGAACGCGTCAGGGGATCCTTAGACATTCCCCGCAGTGAACGTCTGGCTATAATATGGATCCGCACTCAACCTCTTCTACCTGGTCACAGCAGGTTCTGCTATCACAACTCCTTTTTTATCACATTACTTGTACCCATACGCATAGACGTATTATTTAAATACAACATGTGGATTTATATGATGTTTACCTGCTGATTATTTCTTATCGAAATCATTTCGTCAAGTGGCATCCGTACACAGCTATATGCCTTAAATATGCCAGGGGCTTCGTTTTTCCCGTAACATGGCAATAAAAGTCCGAACACCTTCATGGAAGTTCGGCACCCCAAACCTATAGCATTATATGCATCAAATCCGAATCATGTCTTTGGTCAATAGTTGGGTTTGGCCAGCTCCCATGTTTTGGTACCTTACGTTCCGCTATATCGGCTAAGGTAGCACTGGGAGAACTACTGCGATTGTGTCCCGGTTCTTCCAAATGAGCACCTCGGTAGAGAATGCCGAAAACTGGCTGTCATGATACGGCGAGAGCTGGTCAGCTGTTCGAGCGGTCACAAAATCTTTAAGGATTTCTCCCGCACAATTCCATAACCACTGTAGCGTGCGATGGATCGGCTTTTTCTCCGATCAGGCGCTTATAGAGCCCCTAGTACGGTCTTCCGAACACAAGGGGCTGCGCCGACCATACTAAAGCTCCTATGGCTAAGTGAGAGTGATAAAGCCCTATAGTCCAATTGCCTGGTTCGTTGTGCTGAGCACCTCCTTCGGAGGACCCAAAACTGGGATAAAGAGTGCTCAGGTTTATCCTGAACACCCTTGTACTTCTTACGTGGGGGCAGCAGCCGACAACTGGCCAACTCTCAGTTTCAACATAAAAACGGCCGCACAAGAGGGTAAACCTTTATATAACAGGCGACATATAAATGACCTTGTTCAAACATTACAAAGAACAACATGATCAACATTCATGGAAATATAATATCCTTGGTGCATAGCTCCGCCACAAGGTAGGATCCTTTCAGGACACTCTTATAATATAATTCGGGCTTGCGGTGCTCCTTCCCCTTTGGCGGTCCCTCGGTCACTAGCTTTTCGGCATCCATCTTCCCCCAGTGCACCTTTGCGAGGGCGAAGGCCATTCGCGCTCCTTCTATACAGACCGACCGCTTGATGACGTCAAGTCGAGGGCAAGTGCTTACAAGCCGCCTCACAAGCCCGAAGAAGCTGCTTGGAATCAGCTCGGCAGGACATAGCTGGATAACCATATCTTTCATGGCTAGTTCCGCCACCTTATGCAGTTCGATCAGTTGTTTCAGTTGATCGGCAAAAGGCACCTGATAGTTCGGCGCCAAATACTGCGACCAAAAGAGCTTATCGGTGGAGTTCCTTCCTTCGGCTCGGTAGAACTGAGCGGCATCTGATATGCTGTCAGGTAGCTCGACAAATACACCTGAAAAGTCCGGATTCACAATCAGAAACATAGTTTTCAACTTCAAATACTTGCTTTACATGGGAAAAGCCTTACCCGTCGCGATCTTCCTCGCCTCTTGGATCCCCTGCAGGGCGCTTTGGGTTTCCCCCGGGCATGGCTCGTGGCTTGACGCGCCTTGGTGAGTTCAGACTCTTTCTCCGTTAAACTCTGCTCCAAGGTCTCGTATTTTGTCGATGTCAAAACCGGCGGATCTCGGGTAGGGGGTCCCAAACTGTGCGTCTAGGCAGATGGTAACAGGAGGCAGTGGACATGAAGTTTTACCCAGGTTTGGGCCCTCTTGATGGAGGTAAAACCCTACGTCCTGCTTGATTAATATTGATGATATGGGTAGTACAAGAGTAGATCTACCACGAGATCAGAGAGGCTAAACTCTGGAAGCTAGCCTATGGTATGATTGTGTGTTGTCCTACAGACTAAAACCCTCTGGTTTATATAGACACCGAAGAGGGCTAGGGTTACACAAGGTCCGTTACAAAGGAGGAGATATGCATATCCGTATTGCCTAGCTTGCCTTCCATGCCAAGTAGAGTCCCATCCGGACACGAGACGAAGTCTTCAATCTTGTATCTTCATAGTCTAACAGTCCGGCCAAAGAATATAGTCCGGTTGTCCGGAGACCCCCTAATCCAGGACTCCCTCAGTAGCCCCTAAACCAGGCTTCAACGACGATGAGTACGGCGCACAGTATTGTCTTCGACATTGCAAGGCGGGTTCCTCCTCCGAATATATCACGGAAGAATTTGAATACAAGGATAGTGTCCGACCCTGGAAAATAAGTTCCACATACCACCGTAGAGAGAATAATATTTCCACAAATCTAATTTGCTGACTTGTTTTGGCAACACGACCTTATGCCATGGCCCGGTGATTATTTGAACCGTTTCCTTTAACTAGCCACGCACATAACGCGAGGCAGTTTTTTGACACGTCTTGTCAAAGCAGATAACGTGTCCCCTTATCATGGGATTCTCATCAATACGGGCATGGGTAACCCAACTGCGCCATCGATTCCGGTGCTTGGGGGATAAGCGAGTTTTAACAGGCTAGTGGGGGCGCCTGGTTTCGGCCGCCCATATAAAGGGATAAATATTCACCTTTTCATCCACGCCTTGTTCCTCCTTTGCTCATCCACTTTCGCACACTCGAGCTCCAGCGCCCAAGTCCGCATTTCCCACCTCGACCTTCTCCAACCATGTCTAGAGCGGGAGGCAGGTGGATGGTCTCCTCCATCATGGAGGGACACATCAAGAAGCTGAGGAGAGCTGGATACCTGCCCGACGACATCGCGCACTGGCTCCTAGATGAGGGGCAGCTCATCCCCACCCCCAAGCCCCATGAGAGGGTAGTGTTCCTTACCCACTTCCTCCGCGGACTGGGATTCCCTCTCCAACCATTCGTCCGGGGGCTCATGTTCTACTACGGCCTGGATTTCCACGATCTAGCCCTGAACTTTATCCTAAACATCTCGGCATTTATCGTCGTTTGCGGAGGCCTTCCTCCGCATCAAGCCCCACTTCGGCTTATGGCTGAAGACCTTCAACGTCAAGCCGAAGGTAGTGAGCGGCTGCCAAGCAGAGTGCGGAGGCGCCATGGTGGGCAAGATGCCCAACGTCACATGGATCGAGGGCTCCTTCATGGAGACCACAAAGGGGTGGCAATCAGGGTGGTTCTACATCACCGAGACGCGTGACCAAGAGAAGGGCCTGTTGTGGGGTAGTTCGGGAGAGCTAACCGGACTCCAAACATGTATTTAAAACATGGTGAACAAGAAGCTCAAACTCGTCAATGTAGTCCAGGTCATGCTCATCCGCCGGATCCTCCCATGCCAACAATGGGCTCTCAACTTGTGGGAGTTCGACCCAGCCCAGCACCGAACTCTGAACAGGCTCTTTGACACAACTCACAAAGAAGCCTGGAAGGTGCTATTCAAGAGTGTCGAGGTTCCCCCTCCCACTACCAAGGACCGCGGATTCTGCACGAAGCGCCAAGCCAGCGCGGTAAGCTGTTTTACCTCTCACAGGATACTTGTTATTCATAGTTTGACTCTATGCGGGATCTAAGCTCCCGTACCTTTGACAGGACTGGCAGGAGACGGCTGGACAGATCGACTATCCGGCTCCTTTGCCCGAAGGCCCAGCAGACGCTCTCTTGGCGAAGATGCTGACTCTGGCTCCTTACATGGTGCCGGAGAAGACCAAGAAGGCCGAGGGAACCCGAAAGAGTTCCCGACGCCAGGCGGCATCGGACTCACCATTCGATGAGTCTGCGGCACACTCCTCCCCCGAAGACGAGGAGGAGGAAGAAGATGCTCCCCCTCCAGGCGGGGGAGACAAGAAAAGGAAGGCCGCCGCAACTGGGGGGCCGAAGGGTCCAAGAAGCGAAGGACTCTCCTTCCGGACAGTTACACCGCCGCCGCTGAAGGCGAAGACGAGTGGTTGCCCAGGGCCTAGCCCCTGGGGAGGTCGTAATTATTCGGATACCAGAGTAACTCATAGCATTCCTTTGTCGCACTGCTTTCCCTAATGCCGAATATGGTTATGCAGGCCGCCACGAGCCCGTATCGATGTATCGTCGGATGGCTCCCTGGGCTCGTCGGATATGGATAGCGATCCACTTCCAATCGCCACCTCCCCTTGCCCTGCGGACGACGCCGAGGTACTGTCTCAATAGGCACCGGTTCGAGGGGAGACAGTCCCGGAGGTGCCTCAAGGTGACCTTCTGGACTCCGAGAGCAGAGGGGACAAGGCCCCTGAGGGCTCCAAGTTCGGCCCTCAGCCGAACACCGCGCCGGAACCTCCAGTGGTTCCGGACTCGGGCAGGCAGCCTCCTTCCAAGAGGGGCGAGACGCCTGTGCTGGTGACCTCTGTCCATCCAGAGGCGCCGGACAATCTGCTGGGAGCACTTCGCAGTGCTTCCATCGACAAGGAGCACCGTACTATTATGAGTGCGGTGGTCCAGAAGGTTCAGTCCGCCAAGAGCGGATTGACTGAAGCCTATGCCAGCCTTCTAACAGGCTTTGAGGTAAGTGTTTAAAATATTGGAAAAATATTACCGCGTAGACAATAGCCCCTGATGCTCTGTTCGGTGTTCACAAAGAATAGCCGAACAGAGGATCAAACAACATTGCAGGAGTCTAATATAAGTATGTCAATATGCATGTGCAGGCTTCGCTGCTGGCATCTGCCGCACTGACTGCGGAGG
This sequence comes from Triticum monococcum, assembly GCA_034509565.1. Taxonomy (NCBI): domain Eukaryota; kingdom Viridiplantae; phylum Streptophyta; class Magnoliopsida; order Poales; family Poaceae; genus Triticum; species Triticum monococcum. The sequence continues at coordinate 416,013,001 of CM067844.1, forward strand.
TCGCCGCACTAAAGCAGGACCTTAAAGTGACCAAGGACGAGCTCGGCCTTGCCAAGAGGCAACTCGAGGAGAACAAAGGTAAGTAATACCTAGTTTATGGATATGTATAAAAATAATGCAATTGCAAAATGACAGGATCATCATGAATTTGCCAGGGGCCACGACCGAAGTGGCGACCCTAAGGCAAGCGCTGTCCGAGGCCGAAGATAAAGCAGCCAAGGAGCGCACCGAGCGGGAAAGGCAAGAGGCTCGGGTGGGCGAGGTGCAGCAAGAGCTCCAGGCTCTCGTGACGAAGCACAAGGCGTTGGAGCTTGAGTCGAAGACACGAGAGTCTGAGCTTGCCGCGGCCCTCAAGAGCATGAAAAGTGCCAAGGCCGAAGCCCAAAAGGCCCTCCAGGAGATTGATGCGATGAAGAAAATAGCGGCGGGTAAGGCATTCTATATGCAAAGAAAGCATGTGAAAGTAAATTACCAATTACTTACCCGAATCCGGAGCTCTCCTGGAGCATTCGCAGATTTGCCCCGCAGCGTGTCGGATGCCGCACAGTTTTACCAGGCCGAGGCGGGAAGCTCAACGGAGAAGCTGTTCTGGTCTCAGTATACTGGGACCAAACACCCGGTGCCTATGAGCGACCAGCAGAAGCAGCTGGTCGAGCTACACAAAGCGTCCGAACAGGCCATGAAGGGCTTTATAGTCCGGCTGTGGCCTGGCGACGCTCTTCCGAACAGCTACTTCGGCCTGGTGAGGCGGCTTGTGGACGCCTGCCCACGGCTGGAGGTCGTCAAGCGGTCTGTCTGCATCGAAGGTGCACGCCGGGCTTTCGCCCGCGTGAAGGTGCAATGGGCAAGCTAGACGCCGTGAAGCTGATCAAGGAGGGACCGTCGCACGGCAAGCAGCATCGCACCCCCGAAATTTATTATGAGGGTGTCTTGAAGGGTGCCCGTCTTGTAGCGGACGAATGTTCAAAGGATGTAATATTTGAGTAAACTTGCTCGTGTGATCCTGTATTATGAATACTTGTTTCATATGCGCTATGCAACGCTTGTTTGAATTTAAAATATTACCTTCTGTTTGGTTGTTTATCCAATCTGAGAGATGGCTAGTCCTCGGCTTTTGCCCCCATGCCGCGAGTGCTGGGGTGTTTGGGATAAACCTGAGCACTCTTGTTCCCATTTTTGGGTCCTTCGAGGGAGGTGCTCAGCACAGCGAACAAGGCAACCGGACTAATAATGCTTTATCACTCTCACTTAGCCATAGAATTCTATAATTTTAAATTTCGGCGAAGCCCCTGGTATTCGGAAGGCCGAATTCGGGGCGCGATACACTCCTTTAAGCCGGACATGACCGGCTCCTCTCTCTAAGCGGCATAAGTATTTAGGGACTCGAAACCTCGCCGAACAGCGACCAGTCTCTCGCCTTATCATGAAAGTCAGTTTTAGCTTTCTCTGCTCAGGTGCTTAGCCTAGCAGAACCGGGGCACAATCGCAGTAGTTCTCCTAGCGCTACCTTAGCCGCTAGAGCGGAGCATAAGGTACCAAAACATAGGAGCCGGGGAAACCCAACATTTGACCAAAGACATGATTAGGAGCTGATGCATATAATGCTATAAGTTCGGGGTGTCGCACTTGTGGAAGTGTTCGGACTTCTCACACCATATTGTGGGGTACTTAAGCCTCTGGTGTGTTGGCCGTACCAAAGTGTACGGTTGCAAGGCGTCATTAATGAACACATATATATATATAACAAGAATGCAATAATAGTCGTAATGTTATGCGTTGTTTATTCAAAGAGGTGCGTTAAAGCAGAATGGTACAGATAGTGCGATAAGCAAAAAGTAGGACTATATCCCTTCCAAGGGCAAGCTGAGGAATAGTATTAAAGCAAATATTTCATTCGTTATCGTAATCCACCTGGGAGTTCTGTGGTGTGACGTAGCTTTCTGCCTCTCTTGGTTGCTGCATCATGTGTTCGGCAATCATGCTGCCAGACAAGGTTTCCAGAGATTAAAGTCCTGAAAGAGAAAAATAATAAAGCGGGAAGCCCCTAGTGCGGTTTAGGCCGCGTCTTGGAGCGTGTCGTAGTCGTGCCCCCCTCCCACCTGTGCCCATGGTATTTTTAATGCGTAATTATGTACGCGTGGCACGAATTTCGCCGTTTGGCTTGGGCCGGGGTGGGGGCCGCATTGCTACGCGAGCTCAGACTGTGCCAGGCAGTCTAGTTGCCTGTTACTCCGAGCACATTTGAAGGTGTCTGGGTCTTGAAACGCCGAACTGGTGGATTGCCTTGAGAGGCTGCTTTGCGCTTCTGCTGCGAGGGCCGTAGTGTGCTCCTCCATGCGGAGAGAGCGCTCTGTGTTTCCGTTAACTATGATGACCCCCGGGGTCCTGGCATCTTGAGCTTGAGGTATGCATAATGCGGTACCGCATTGAATCTCGCAAATGCGGTTTGCCCGAGCAGTGCATGATAGCCACTGCGGAACGGGACTATATCGAAGATTAATTCTTCCCTTCAGAAGTTATCCGGGGATCCGAAGACCACTTTGTTGGGGTAAATAGCCATGGGTAGCCCAGCCGGCTTCCCCTGGCCCCTCAGAAAAAATTATGAGCCCATCCGGCTCACAAGGAGACTAAGGACCTGGGCCGCCTCCCCCTAGCCGGCTGCCCTCCTAGCCGGCTTGGGGGGCGGCCCGCCCTTTTCACCCCCATGAAGAAAACTGTGGAGGGCCGGCTACGGTGTGGCCGGCCACGGCAGGGCCGGCTATGGCAAGGCCGACTATGGCACGGCCGGCTACCGCCGGGCCGGCTCCGATAAAGCAGTCAACGCCATACCCGCGATGTGCACGTCCACCCTGCGATGATGAAGCGGGGCGTGGCTATAGTGGAGCCTGCCACCCCCAAAACCCGGAGCACGCCTGGTACAGCGCGTCGTGCGGGCAGCTGCGGCCCGCCCGGCGCGGCACTGTAGCCACGGCGGCTCTGACGCCGTCCACGACGGGCCGCCAGCGTGGCCCCCGAGGCGGTGGGCCCCTTCGGGCAGAGAGATGCCGAAGGCGGCCACACCCCCTCTCAAGCCGGCAAGACAGAGGGCCGGCTTCACGTAGCCGGCCTGCCGCCTTCCTCGAGGGAGACGCCCATTAAGGAGACAAGGTGCGGAAGGGCTACAGTAATCGCCCGCCAGGGCGACGTTACTGTAGCCGTGCTTACCCCGACCAAACCTGCGCCAACGAACACGGAGCAACAGTAACCAGCCGCCGACCTGGCCCTGGCCGGTGGGGCCGGCCTGTCGACCCGGGAGCCGACAGCCGGCGGGACCCACCATCAGGCGGGCCCCAGAAGCCGGCGGAGAAGCCGGCGAACATAGCCACAGACAGCTGGGCCCCGTGCCCAGTCGGATTACCATTGTACCCCCGGGGGGTAGGCCTATATAAACCCCCCGGTGCACCCATGCAAAGGGTTGAACTCTCTTTCTAGACATAGACACATACAAGGAGAAGAAGCAAGCTGAGCTAAGCCCTTCTTTCTCCTTCCACCCCAAACAGCTCAAGGAGCATCGTAGCCACCTGTGAACTTAGTAACCATGCGGAGACCCCGCAGAGCAGCAGTAGGGGTGTTATCTCCCCGGAGAGCCCTGAAGCTGGGTAAGATTCGCCGGCGTGCATGTCTACGCCTCATCCCGTTTGCAGGCACTGGCGACGTTCTATTGGCCCCCGCAATGATAAGCCACCCGTTGGCATATGTCGATCCTACCACCCGACATTTGGCGCCCACCGTTGGGCCAGGTGCACCGTCGTCCAGAGACCTGTTCTGGATGGGAACCCTTTTCCTTCCTCGTGGGCGCAGCCAGCCTGGCTCGCCCGATGGCGCTTGCCACGATGCGCTGCATGGCGTCGCGGATGCCTGCGCGGCTAGCGGCCTCGCTGACGCCTGCGCGGCTAGCGGCCTCGCCAACCTCTTCGACAAGGCCCGCATCTCCGACGAGCTCGCTTCCGATGCGGGCACAGATCACCTCGCCAACCTCCTCAGCCAGCTCCACGTCTCCAGCGAGCCCGCTGCAGACTTGGAGTCGGTTGGCTCCACCGACCCGATGCCCGTCGACTCCGAAGCGGCATCCTACGACACCTTCCCCACCAACGTCACGGTCTACAACGACCCGCTCCCTCCAGCTGGCGATCGCGATTCTGACGCCCCCAAGGTGATGGTTATCGGCCTCGACGGCCCGACTGACGAGGGCACCCGCGACTCCCCACGCGCGGCAGCCCAAGACTTGTCCGTCCCCCTTCCGGCTGACGCCAGCGACGAAGTTCTGGAGGCACGCCGCCTCGCCCTCCTCGCGGAGGGCCGGCGGCTGGCCTCCATAAGACGCCTCACCGAGGCCTACCAGCGCGAAGCTGACCGCGCCGCCTTCGGCACGCCGGCTCCGGCTGGCCCTAGCCGGGCCGGCGCTGTCAGGCAACGCGGCGCCGTCATCGCCGACACGCTTGGGGTAGATCGCCCGGTCTACGCCACCCCGCTCGAGAACCTGCACGCCGCCCAGGCGGCCGTAGACGAGCTGGACGGCTTGGAAGCCGAAGATCTCCCCCATTTGACGCGGCGCATCCAGCAACTAATCGATGCGGCCGCACGACGGCATGAGGCCGACGCCTGCGCGGGGAGCCTTCCCCCGCGCCGCGAACACGGCGCGACCTCCCGGTCGCCGACTACCAGCTACACCCGTGCACGGCGCGAAAAAGAGCCGGCTTCCAGCCGAAGCCGGACCCAGGTCTCCATCGAGCGAGACGCGGACGGCCGCCCCCGAGCCATGGAATGGCGGGGCACCCCGCCTCCGCCTCGAGCTCGCGGAGAAAGATATCCTACCCCGCCTTCAGTGGCTCACCCGACTCTCAGCGGCCGGCTTGGTCGCCGGGAGGGAATCGGCGAAAACTACGCCCGCCACCGGATCGACCGCTTGGCCCGATCCCTGGCGCTAGAAGAAGAAGACGATGTCGGACCGCCTTGCTTTGGCCCCCGCACAGGCGGCTGCTCAGGGATAATCTCCTCCGCCGTGGGCTGAGGGATGTCCGGATCCAAAGTTTGGAGGGGGATGGGGAGTAGCGGAGTCTGGCTACGCGCGCCTTCCGCCTCCATCTCCGCGGCCGCCCGCTCCGACGGAGTCTCGGCCGCCGCGCTCGCTCGCCCTGGCGCCGTCTGGGCGGCCTCCCGCTCCGCCGCCTCCAGCTCGGCCGCCTCCCTCTCTCGGCGCGCCTCGCGAGCGTTGCGCTCCGTGGCTGCGTCAAGTTCGGCGCAGGGGTCCACTCGGCGGGACCCTGAGGATCCGGCACTCAGCCCGACCACGAAGCCGGCTGGGCCTCGCTCGAGGGAGAGCGGCGCCCTGCTCAGAAAATCAGAAAAGCATTCAAGAAAAGAAGACTTCAGAATAACAAGCACGTAGGCGGCTACTAGACTTACGCGGAAACTGAGGGGGGCTTCTTCACTGCCTTCCGGAAGCGGGCCGCCTTCGCCGCTGCCTCCTCACGCTTTGTGGCCGCGGCGGAGGCCTTCGGCTTATTCGGCCGGCTTCCGAAGAGCGGGAGCGCAGCCCGACGCTTCCCCTTCCCACCACCGGCAGTCGGCGCGGCAGACGAGCTCGCGCCGCGGCGGTCGGTTGCCGGCTGGCGGCGCGGGAGTTCTTCGGCTTCAAAATCGTCCGGCCAGTCGTCGAAACTGGCCGAGAGCCCGGTGCCGCCAATCTCGGCGGCGTCCCCCGTGGCGGCATCCTCCATGGCGACGGCGGAGAGATCCGGGTCGTCGAGGTCGTCCATCGTACGGTCCGGGGCGTACTCACGGTCGACTCCAGCCGCCCCGGATGGCGGCGGAAGAAGAGGATTCTGACGAAGAGAAAAAAGAGAAGAGCCACCTGGTCAGAAGCTGGCTGACCCAAGCCGGCAGACGACGAGAAGAAAAACTTACCATAGGCGGAGGATGGGCGCGGGAGTACGGCGCCTTGCCGAATTGCCACTCGTCGGTGAGCTTCAGGTTGGCGATGTAGTTCGCCATCAGAGCCACCTCGGTGTGGGGCATCTCCCATGTGCTCAGCCGGCAGGGGTCAAACCGGCCACTCATTTGGCACATCATGTGCGGCCGGCTCTGGAGGGGCAGAATCCGGCGCTCGACGAAGGCGGTAACCAGATCGGACGCGCGCAGGCCTTCCGACTGGACCATCACCCGCAGCCGGGAGATGGAAGCATTCCCAGCCGGAGATAAGGACTTCGACCGGTAGCCCCAGCTCCGCCGCTTCCCAGTCGGCGGGCCAGCTACGTAAGCCGGCAGATTGACGTAGTCGCCATGCGGGGCGATGTTCTTGACGTAGAAATAAGAATTCTGCCAGAGCTTGACAGATTGGATCAGAGGGATGTGGGTGAAGGGGTTGTCGTCGCTTTCCCTCTTCATCGCGATGAAGGCGCCGTAGGGAGCCGGCACGCCGGCGGAGACAGTGTCGAGCTTGTTCTGGAACAGCTCCGCCCAGAGCTCCAGCGTCGGCAGCACCCCCAGGAACCCCTCGCAGAATGAGACGAAGGCCGAGAGCTGCAGCACTGCGTTGGGCGTGACGTGGTGTGGTTGGAGATTGTAGAATTCAAGAAAGGAGCGCATGAAGCTGCTCGCTGGGAAGCCGAAGCCACGGAGGAAGTGCGCACGGAAGACGACGCGCTCGCCTTCCTTCGGGGCCGGTGAGACCTCCTTCGCGGGTGCCAGACGCACCTGCACGAGGTTGGCAGCGGGCAGGCGCCGGGTCTGGCGGAGGAACTCGATGTGGTCATCGTGGATGTTGGACCCGTCCCACGAGCTCGACAAAGCCAGAGACATGGCGGCGTGAGTGGGCTGCGGCGCGAAACTGCGTCGGGCGCAAGGAAGAAGAAGAGGAAGAAGAAGAGCAAAAGGGACGGGGAGCGGGGGAGCGAACAGGACTGTGCCTCTCCCCCTCCCCCCCTACTTGTAGGCGCGTGCGCCAGAGACGAGGAGGCGCGGCGTGGGGGATCGTGGGGATCGATCGTGCCCATCTCCCCCACGCCCGTGTTAATTACGCGCCTTGATGACGCGGGGTAACGGCCGCGGGGAGGCAAGCAGTCCCCTCGGGCCACAGAAGATCTGCGCCCGGGCCGAGGCTAGGGAGTGGCGGGCCCGGGCCTGCGGCGGCGTCCCGTCGCGCGCGTGCGACGGCAGGGCTTCCCCGCCACGTGGCTCATCGTGGGGCCCGCGGCTAGCCCACGGGTCAACCACGGTCACCCTAGTGACGAAAAGCGCTCCGAAGTCAGCTGCAATGACGAGGTCAGCCCCTCACGGTATGAAGCCGGCCAAGCTTCCCGTCCTACCGTCCGCCGTGAAGCTCGCCCGCCTTTGGGGATTACTGTCGGGGTAAATAGCCATGGGTAGCCCAGCCGGCTTCCCCTGGCCCCTCAGAAAAAATTATGAGCCCATCCGGCTCACAAGGAGACTTAAGACCTAGGCCGCCTCCCCCTAGCCGGCTGCCCTCCTAGCCGGCTTGGGGGGCGGCCCGCCCTTTTCACCCCCATGAAGAAAACTGTGGAGGGCCGGCTACGGCATGGCCGGCCACGGCAGGGCCGGCTATGGCAAGGCCGGCTATGGCACGGCCGGCTACCGCCGGGCCGGCTCCGATAAAGCAGTCAACGCCGTACCCGCGATGTGCGCGTCCACTCTGCGATGATGAAGCGGGGCGTGGCTACAGTGGATCCTGCCACCCCCAAAACCCAGAGCACGCCTGGTACAGCGCGTCGTGCGGGCAGCTGCGGCCCGCCCGGCGCGGCACTGTAGCCACGGCGGCTCTGACGCCGTCCACGACGGGCCGCCAGCGTGGCCCCCGAGGCGGTTGGCCCCTTCGGGCAGAGAGATGCCGAAGGCGGCCACACCCCCTCTCAAGCCGGCAAGACAGAGGGCCGGCTTCACGTAGCCGGCCTGCCGCCTTCCTCGAGGGAGACGCCCATTAAGGAGACAAGGTGCGGTGGGGCTACAGTAATCGCCCGCCAGGGCGGCGTTACTGTAGCCGCGCTTACCCCGACCAAACCTGCGCCAACGAACACGGAGCAACAGTAACCAGCCGCCGACCTGGCCCTGGCCGGTGGGGCCGGCCTGTCGACCCGGGAGCCGGCAGCCGGCGGGACCCACCAGCCGGCGGGCCCCAGAAGCCGGCGAACATAGCCACAGACAGCTGGGCCCCGCGCCCAGTCGGATTACCATTGTACCCCCGGGGGGTAGGCCTATATAAACCCCCCGGTGCACCCATGCAAAGGGTTGAACTCTCTTTCTAGACATAGACACATACAAGGAGAAGAAGCAAGCTGAGCTAAGCCCTTCTTTCTCCTTCCACCCCAAACAGCTCAAGGAGCGTTGTAGCCACCTGTGAACTTAGTAACCATGCGGAGACCCCCCAGAGCAGCAGTAGGGGTGTTATCTCCCCGGAGAGCCCTGAAGCTGGGTAAGATTCGCCGGCGTGCATGTCTACGCCTCATCCCGTTTCCAGGCACCGGCAACGTTCTATTGGCCCCCGCAATGATAAGCCACCCGTTGGCATATGTCGATCCTACCACCCGACACACTTCCAGTGTAATTGATCCTGTGCAATGGGCCTCTACACCTGGAATGACGCCTTTAAAAGTCATTTTTGTGGGTTTGATCCTTGAGGGGTCTATACCCATTTTGCGCACTGTGTCCTGGTAAAGCAGGTTTAGGCTGTTGCCGCCGTCCATAAGGACTCGAGTGAGGTGAAATCCGTCAATGATTGGGTCTAAGACCAGTGCGGCGAATCTACTGTGACGGATACTAGTGGGGTGGTCCCTACGAGCGAAGGTGATGGGCAGGAGGACCATGGGTTGAACTTTCGGGCGACTGGTTCCAACGCATATATGTCCCTGAGCGCACGCTTCCGCTCCCTCTTGGGGATGTGGGTTGCGTATATCATGTTCACCGTCCGCACTTGTGGGGGGAACCTCTTCTGTCCTCCAGTGTTTGGCTGCCGGGGCTCCTCTTCGTCATCGCTGTGTGACCCCTTATCTTTGTCTTCGGCAATTAACTTGCCGGCCTGCTTGAACACCCAGCATTCCCTGTTGGTGTGGTTGGCTGGCTTGTTAGGGGTACCGTGTATTTGACACGAGCGATCGAGTATGCGGTCCAAACTGGACGGGCCCGGAGTGCTTCTTTTAAATGGCTTTTTCCGCTGACCGGGTTTAGAGCCTTTGAATCCGGTATTGACTGCCGTATCCTCAGTACTATCGCTGTTAATGCGGCGCTTATGTTTGTTGCGACGTGACCTGCTATTGCCGTCCTTGGTATCCGAAGTACCATGGTTTTTTGATATGTTATTACTGCGAGCCAGCCAGCTGTGTTCTCCCGCACAAAAGCGGGTCATGAGTGTCGTGAGGGCTGCCATAGATTTCGGCTTTTCCTGTCCAAGGTGCCGGGCAAGCCATTCGTCGCGGATGTTATGCTTGAAAGCTGCTAGGGCCTCTGCATTCGGACAATCGACGATTTGATTTTTCTTTGTTAGGAACCGTGTCCAGAATTGCCTGGCCGATTCTTCTGGCTGCTGAATTATGTGGCTCAAGTCATCGGCGTCTGGTGGTCGCACATAAGTGCCCTGAAAGTTGTCGAGGAATGCGGCTTCCAGATCTTCCCAACAGCTAATGGACTCTGCTGGCAAGCTGTTAAGCCAATGCCGCGCTGGTCCTTTGAGCTTTAGTGGGAGGTATTTGTTGGCGTGTAAGTCATCACCGCGGGCCATGGGGATGTGGAGGAGGAAGTCCTCGATCCATACCGCAGTATCAGTTGTGCCATCGTATGATTCAATATTTACAGGTTTGAAACCCTATGGGATTTGATGATCCATTACTTCGTCTGTGAAGCATAGGGGGTGTGCGGCGCCTCTGTATTGGGCTATATCGCGACGCAGCTCGAATGGGTCTTGCCCGCTGTGTTCGGCCCGGCCGGATTGACTTTTACTGTATCCGGCGTGACGTTTATCGTCTCGCATAGTGGCGCGCCCTCATGATCCGTAGATCAATCTTGCATGTTTTGCTTTGTCCTCCAATACATCTCGCAGGTCTGGCATATTTCCCCATGCCTTTTTATTTGAATGGCGTCGGGGTGCAGGCTGAGTTTTTGGCTGGAATGCCTCTCTATCGCGGCCACGAGGTGGCCGATCAGCCGCGTCATACGCTTCTTCCTCCAGTCGGGGTAGTAACCTACATTTTGGGTAACTCTTGGAGGGGCGCTCGGGTTTATATTCCTCGGCCGCGAGGACTTCAGTCCATCTATCAGCTAGCAGATCTTGATCAGCTTGAAACTGCTGCTGCTTTTTCTTAAGGCTATTTGCCATGGCTATAAGCCGGTTCTTGAAGCGCTCTTGTTCGACGGGATCCTCTGGCTCGGCGAATTCGTCATCGCTGAGGCTTGCCTCGTCTTCGGAGGGGGCATGTAATTATCATCCTCCGCTTCTCCATCTGCCGCTCTCTCAGGAGGGCTGGCTCCTTCATCCTCATGCTCTAAATCTTGCTGGAGAGCATTGTTGTTGTCTTCGGCACTATGTGGAGTGTTATTATCTCCTGTGTAGGTATCACCACTTTTGCTTTGGCGGGACTTAGAGCGGCGCCGCTGACGCCGGCGCTTGGGTTGCTTCTTGGAGGGGTCATCCTCCGCTATCTCGTCGCCATTGCCTTCTTTGGGTGTGTCCACCATGTATATATCATATGATGAGGTGGCTGTCCAGTGCCCTGTGGGCAGTGGTTCATCTTCGTCTCCCGCATCATCGTCCATACCGTCGATGTCTTTGGAGTCAAAATCGAGCATGTCGGTTAAGTCATTGACAGTGGCTACTAAGTGGGTGGTGGGCGGGCCGCAAATTTCTTCGTCGTCCGCATCCCAATCCTGTCGGACATAGTTCGGCCAGGATCCTCCTGACAAGGAGAGAGACCTTAACGAGTTCAGTATGTCGCCAAAGGGCGAGTGCTGAAAAATATCCGCGGAGGTAAACTCCATGATCGGAGCCCAATCGGATTCGCTAGGAATGGGCGCAGGCGGTTCGAAGTCCGTGGCCGGAGAGAGATCCGGCAATTTGTCAACATGGCTCTCGTGCAGAGTAAGGTCGATGTTCGGCTCGATCACCGATGAGGGTAAGGCCTCTGTGGCGGGGTCCATCCACCTGTCCATGGACGGTGCAACTGGCTCCGAATTAAGGATCGGAGCGGCTGCCGGTGCGATCTCCTGAACACTGTCTGATGGTAGAGCTAAATCGTACTCATCATGACCGCGTGACGCACAAGGCAGAGGCTCGAATCTGTCGAAGATCAAGTCTCCGCGGATATCGGCCGTGTAGTTTAAGCTTCCAAACCTGACCTGATGGCCAGGGGCGAAGCTTTCAATCTGCTCCAGGTGGCCAAGCGAATTGGCCCGTAGTGCAAAGCCACTGAATACAAAAATCTGTTCGGGGAAAAAAGTCTCACCCTAGACTACATCGCTATCGATGATCATAGGAGCCATCAAGCCTAACGGCGACAACACAGAGGAACTCTCAATGAAAGCACCAATGTCGGTGTCAAAACCGGCGGATCTCGGGTAGGGGGTCTGAAACTGTGCGTCTAGGCGGATGGTAACAGGAGGCAGGAGACACGAAGTTTTACCCAGGTTCGGGCCCTCTTGATGGAGGTAAAACCCTATGTCCTGCTTGATTAATAATGATGATATGGGTAGTACAAAAGTAGATCTACCACGAGATCAGAGAGGCTAAACCCTAGAAGCTAGCCTATGGTATGATTGTGGGTTGTCCTACGGACTAAAACCCTCCGGTTTATATAGACACTGGAGAGGGCTAGGTTTACACAAGATCGATTACAAAGGAGGAGATATGCATATCCGTATTGCCTAGCTTGCCTTCCACACCAAGTAGAGTCCCATCCGGACACGAGACAAAGTCTTCAATCTTGTATCTTCATAGTCTAATAGTCCGGCCAAAGAATATAGTCTGGCTGTCCGGAGACCCCCTAATCCAGGACTCCCTCACATTTACTTACGGCCTCTTGCAGCTCCTACTCAACCTTAATAACTCTGGCCCCATGTTTCTCACGAAGAGTCCGCTCCGTGGCCGCCTTTTCCTCGGCCTCGGCGACGACCCTTTTGAGGGCCTCGACTTCGGTCATAACCCCTAGCACAAATTATGCGGCTTATTTCATACTGAACATTTACTTCACAATAAATGCGTGCAACGCTTGTGCATACCTTGTTTATCCCTCAACTGCATTTTCAATTGGCCAATTTCTTCCATGGCCCGCTCGAGACTTTGATTCAGTCCGGAGATGTCCGCAGTACGAGAGGCAATAGCCGCTACAGGTATCTGCTTGAAACAGAAGAGAAATCAATATCAGTTAATAAGTCTTCCTGTGGTCATCAATGCGATCCCCTGTTTGGTTCTTTCTTTCACCGAACAGTGTATCAGGGGCTACTATCTATACTATGACACTCTTCGGCAACTTATAAAACATACCTCAAAGCCTCTTATAAGGCTGATACAGGCTTCGTTCAGTCCACTCTCGGTTGACTGAATCTTCTCAATCACCGCACCCATAAGGGCACGGTGTTCGTCAACAATGGAGGCGTCTCGTAATGCCACCAACAAAGCATCTGACACCTCTGGATGGATAGAGGTCGCCGGTGGAACAGGCACGCCCCCTCCAGCCGAAGGAGGCTGCCTTCTTGATTCTGGAGCCTTATAAACCTCTGGAATCGCATCCGGTGGGGAGCTGAACTCAAGGTCGCCCCGCCGTCAGACCCCATGGGAATCTTTTCCCCCATGTGTCTGGCCCCTGCGATTTGACCTCCAGGCACCGCCTTCACGGTTTCTTCCTTTCCTCCTTGCACTACAAAAAAATACACTTCCGTGATGATACGTGTTTGTCACAGTAGGTCGCTTTTTTTGTCATGCATGTACATCCATGACAAATTTATGACAGAATCAAGATAGTCATACTTGTGCTGTCATAGAAGTGTTCCATGACATTACCAAAATTATCATCATGGAAGTGTCCACTTCCATGACGGTAAATCGCGCGTCACAGAAGTGCTTTCGTCAAGGGTGACCGACACGTGGCATCCACCGTAACGGAACGTCGTTAAGCTATCGGTTCGGGTTTTGGATCTGATAACCCGTTAACAGCCCCGACTAATGGGGATTTTCCATGTGTAAAATCATCATTGGCTAGAGGAAACACGTGTCGGCTCATCGTCGGGACAGATGTCATCCACTCACTGGACAGAAGGCGCCTATGATACGTTGACATGTGGCAGGCCCAACAAGTTTAAATGGGCTGGCCCAACTAAAGGCCCACAAGATTTTGCGGACCATAATGGGCCGGCCCAGCTAAAGGCCCACGAGATTTTGCGGGCCATAATGGGTCGGCCCAGGTAAAGGCCCACAAGATTTTTGTGTGCCATAATGGGCCGGCCCAGGTAAAGGCCCACAAGATTCTTGCGGGTCATAATGGGCCAGCCCAGCTAAAGGCCCATGAGATTTCGCCGACATTAATGGGCCGGCCCAGCTGTAGACCCACAAGATTTTGAGGACCCTAGTAGGCTGGCCCATTAATTGGCTGCCATGTTTTGGGCCAAATGCCGGCCTATATTTGATCCGGTCCATTAATGGCCTGCCACGCTCCAGGCCTAATAGTGGCCCATATGAGATCCGGCCGTTAAAAGCCTACCATGTTCTGGGCCAAATTATGGCCAAGATCAGGTCTGACCCTTTAAGAGGCTTTGGGATCAATTATGGCCCATATCAGATTCGGCCCGTCAACTAGACACTATGCTTTTGGGCCCACTTGCTAAAGGCCCACTTAGTAATTCGGCCTGATATTAGTTTTGGCCTGTTAAGGGCCCGTTTAACATTTCGGCCCTATATTAATTTCGGCCTGTTAAAAGCCCATCATATAGTTGGGCCTAACTATGGCCCGGCCTACTCGCAGCCGATATCTGATTGGGCCAAACAAGGACCCAGACAATTTTGGCATGTTAAAAGCCCGTGATTTGATTCGCACAATCATGGGCCGGGGTTCATTTCGGGCTGCTGTGTAACTAGTTGGAATTAAGAACAAACCTACTCTATACAATAAAGAAATTACGGCATAGTAACTAAGAATAAACCTACACTACACAATAAAGGATTTAAGGTATATTACATCCACTGGGCATCGAAGTTCGCCACCAGTGATTATAAAGCGCAATGAAGAAGCAGATTACAAAAACTGGGCACCATTGCAGCGTAACAAAGTAATACTGAACCGAGACCACTTCCAAGACAGTTCAAGAAAGGTTAGCCTTGCGGGGGAACTGCTGCGCAAGCTGCTGAGCAAGGCTGTGAGACCGGCCTAGCATGTGGGTCATAGTTTCCAGGTGTAGCTATTTAGCGATGAGGTTCTCATTCGTGTTCTCCGCAATATTTCTTAGAGATAGGACTTCAAGTCGAAGATGGGTTGCAGAACGCCTTTCTGCTAGAACTTGGGACTGAAGAAGTCGAACTGATTCAGAGAACAAATTTTGTGAGCTTGTCTGACTGTTAGTCTCAAGTAACTTGAACACTGCATCAAGACAAGACTTTGGGGTTGTCTCGCTATCTTCAAGATGTTTTGCCTTCTTTGCTGCAATATTTGTTGGGTTTGTCTCACAGCCTTCAGTAGACTTGTGCATGCCATTAGGCATATCACCCTGAAACAAAGCAGAGAGATGACAGGTTTTGCACGTGTACAAACAAAGATGATAATTGTTCTGTCAATTATATCCAATTTCAAATTAGAAAATAAAGAGTATGTTCAAAATATCAATAGCATAATTTGGCATTGTTCATAATGCGGGGAGCTTCACCACACTACTGGATTACCATGTCAACATAACAAGCATAGATGAAGGGAAAAGAAAATCATTGTATCTATTTTGGATAATGTGCATGGCATGTTGTTCATATCATCAGCCACATCAGTAAGATAAAACAGGAGATGACAAGGTGCAAACGTGGGCTGCTTCACCACACACTTGATTATAGATCCACAAAAACAAGCATACATATAGGGAGTATTAAGTAATGTGCATGGTATGAATAAGGAATTTGGTTTTACAAGTAAAACTTAGAACTTACGGTTCTTACAAACATGCATTTTGGTAGAAACAGCAAACTAAACAGCAGTAAACGATAGGGAGTATGAGCAAATTAAACAGCGGAGGATAAAGGCTTTAGAAGGACTGACTTACATTAGCAGTTAACACCGGCTTTATAATGCCCTTCTCCATGGCAAGGGAAGGATAACTCAAGAATTTCAGCACAAAATCTTCTTCATAAGCATTGCATGTACTCTACATTTTGTAGAGAGTAATTATAGATATGATAATACTGGAAGGGATAGAGGATAATGAAGATAAGATGCAGATTGATGCTACATAATCAACTACCAATCCCTGGAAGTACAAGCGTTACAGGACAAAATGTAGTGACAAGAGAAATGGGCTACACTTCTGCACTGGCATTGTCTGTGTATTCTACTTGTTGGTAAGATTAAATATAGATCTGATCTTTTTTAGTAAATGGTGGGCGAGGGAGATAAGATGCAGAATGCTACAAAATGAACCAATCCCTCTTCCCATAATACAAGAGTGTTTTGAACACTGGTGTACTATACAAAACGTTCTTATATTATGGGACGGAGGGAGTAGCCGTTAATGGAAGTACAGTGATAGACCATGTTCAGTCCTTGCAAGAGGACTATAGAGCTAAACCTCTTCAAAAGCATTGGGTTGATTCTAAATTTATGTAAGAGTCCATACGGATCTTATAATGTCCACCAAATGGACGATTACGAGGCTAACATGTGCAGTGATGCTACATAATCAAACAGCTATGAAAGTAAGTATGGTCATACAGGGCAAGAGGTACTCACAAGAGCAATGCAGTGTGCAGTATAGTTGCGAGATTCTGTGGTCCCTTGAGAACGAATGTTCTTCTTCTAACAGTTTTCGTACAAGTGAGACATTAAGGCAAATGAAGAAATGTAGTTCAAATTGTGATGTGATATCATAGACAGTACCTTACGCTGCAGCCGAGACCAATGTGTAACAAGATTATTCCAGTCACCGTCGGATAAATGTAGCACCGGAGAGTTTACAGAAATTTTGTTCAGAGGCTTGCCATCGAAGTGCGCTTGCCTCAGGTAGGAACAATACTTCATCAACGATTGCTTGAAAAGCGCAACCAACCCTTGCTCGTCATCACAATCCAGTTTGCGCCTCGCCTATTTAAAAGAATGAAATCTTGTGTCTTCTGTCAGCAGAAACATATGCAGTAATGACCATGAATAACATTAGTACATTACTTACGCGTAAGCTGCGGAGGAAGACTAGAAATTGTTCCGTGTATGTGGTATAATCTTTCCATGAAGGAAAGATGCGCACAAAGTTCCTGACGACAACATAAGCTTCATCTTCTAAACTGGGAAGAAATGGAACAGGGGTCCTATTTGCTGCAATTGGGGCTCTCTCTGGTTCAAAAAGGGATTTGGCAAATGGATTTGGTCTACTCTTTGCTGGAATGGGGTTTTTGCCTCATACAGCTGGTGCTATGTCAACTCGCATAATCATACTGTTTGCTGCAGTTGGGGTCTGCTGAGTTGGGGCATCAGAAATAACCAGTGTAGTAGGGCTAACGTCTGCTAGAGTTGGGGTTTTTTGTGGGTCAGGTGATATTGCAACTACACCTAATGGGCTATTTGATTTATCAGGTGCCACTACCTTTTCCAAATACTTTGCTTGTGCTCCTCCATGATCAGCAATCGCCCTCTTCCTTTTGAACGTCTGATACACAAGAACAACATTTGAATGGATAAATATGGTATGATGACAGATGCAATATGTACTGAAAATGGATAGGCAGGGCGTATTCACATACACGATGTGTAAACTAAGCTAATGGCAGTTCAACAAAGTAGAAGCAATGCAAAGCATCAGTTGCAATTTATGTGCGAGCAATGTAACCTTGGAAAGTTAGAGCAAGTACCTTGATGGGTGAATAAGATAGGGCATCTTCCTCTGACTCCTCCACTAGGGAGCTACATTGACTTAGGTCTTTCTCTAGCTCAGAATCACTGTTAGGATCATATTCTGAGCATGAATCTATAGGTGGAGAGTGTTTGCATTGCATTGCATCCAGACTTGCTTTCAGTCCCTTAATGCCAAGTTTGACAGCCATGGCATTGTTCTGCTTTATTCTTTTCATGCGCGCAAGCTCATAATCATTATGATGCTGTTCAGAATCTGAGATTCATGAAAACATAAAAAGTAGTCAGATTATCTATGGAATGCATTGCGGTTTCAACTTGGAGAGTGTCTCCCTATAAACCCCTGCATATGCAAAGTTCACCTCCCCAAACGTGCTGACCAGACCACACACAGAGATACACACCCGAGCGGTGAACATGCATTTTCGAAACTAATTTAGGAACATTTAGCTGACCAATTAAACAACTCTGTTTTAATAATATCAGATTCATATTTGAACAACTAAGCTTGTTTAGCTTGATGGGTGGAGCAGTGTTATTATGACACGAAGCATGTATTCTGATCGTATAGTGATCATAAAAGGGGGAAACTCTAAGCATATATTTTTTTTAGCAAAAGAGGGTTTCCCCTCTGATTTCTATTAAAGAAACCACCACGGAACCAACATGATCAATTAAACCCTAAGCATGATCAATTAAACCATATTATGGCTGTGCCATGGCAGATTTCAAGCTGCATACCGGAGAAATGATATTTAGCATCCATTGTTTGCTTCGAACTAAGAACTAAATTCTAAGAGCTGAAAAGAAAGTAGAGTAACCAAGTTAAGATATATTTTCTGGTTGAGATCAAAAAGTTGAGGAGATATGAAGTACCACCTCTCTTGCGGCGCCGTGTAGGCATCGGGGGTGCGATGGCTATCGGTGGCATTAAAGCAGATCTGCGATGGTAGACGGGTGCATCGAGGGATAAGTCCTGTTGTGGTGGAAGAGAAGGTCGTGTGAGCGGCCCCGGCAAAGAGGATGATGGCGCCGATGAAGCGAGAGGACGCGATGCAAGGCTATTGGTCCATCGCCGTGGATGAGAAACATCCATCTCTAGCAGTGGACGATGTGGTCTTGGTAGGCGCTCCGGCATGGTGGAGGACGGTGGCGATGGATGTGGTGGAGGACGGCGGCGATGGATGGGGTGGCGGAAGGAGGCTGGTGTGGGAATGGTGTGTTCTAGCACGGACGGTGTATGAATGGGAAAATGGAGGGAGAGGTACGGGGAACCATGTCTTTGGAACATGCCTGTCTGAAATATGGGAAAGTTACGAACTTATCCCCCATTTCTAATTTGGACGTCTCATCGGTTGGGGATAGGACAGTAATATCGCATCTCCCAAATATTTGATGGTAACTATTTCGGGCGAGGAGAGGGCATTTTGCCGCCCACGGTGTATGAACGGGGCTGACAGGTAGGGCGGTTGTGTCACGTCTAATGGAAGTTACACATCTGCCTCTATTTAAAATATTAGCCTACATCGATTTCGGGCGAGGAGAGGGTGTTTTGCCACCCACGGTTGGCGCCCACGGTGTATGAACGGGGCTGACAGGTAGGGCGGTTGTGTCACATCTGATGGAAGCTACACATCTGCCCCTATTTAAAATATTAGCCTACATCTATTTCGGACGAGGAGAGGGTGTTTTGCCGCCCATCGTGTATGAATGGGGAATAGAGGGAGAAACAGTGGTCTTTCGGATGAGCTTGAATCAAATGAGTTTTGCCGCCCATGTTTGACGCCCACCGTGTCGGAATGGGCTCAGAGGCGGTCGTGTCACGTCTAATTGAAGTTACTAACCTACCCCAATTTAGAGCAGTGGAAATCGAGCCGATGGATTGTCCGTGTAATGGGTAGACAGTAATTTCCATCTCCCAAACACTTGGCTTCGGGCAGCCGATGTGGGAGTGGACATTTTGCTGTTTCTTTCGAATTTTGGGACAATAAGCATCCACGTTTACCCTGGCAACTAAATTCGAATCCATTTTGTATTCCTATATGAATCTTTATAAATCATTCTATGTGTTTTTATATATCTTCAAAAGGACGACAAAGATGTATTCCACTGTCATATATGAATATGGTTTACAAATGCCGATACTCAAATTCAGAAACTAAAATCCAGTTTAAGGTGAATTCGAATATTTGGAACACTTCATGTCCAACTCAAATGTCACACGCATCATAATGTGTACTCCCATTTAGATATGTACACAAGCGACGTATCAAGATTCAAATACCGAGTCAATCAACCAAGAATGTACGGAACTAACAGACATGTAAACACTTATAGAGTATATGGATCAATAATATCAACTAACACACATAAGCCAGGCCGCTGTACTTTTTTTTAGCTACAACAGCGTCCTTTTTTTAACCAGCATCTTGGCCCTTTCTGATGCGTGCCACTTATGGTCCATCTATACTACTATTGCTGAATGCACATTCAGCCCGATTGGCATATTTGTAGGTCTGGCACAGCAATCCAAATGAAATATCTCCGAGTCTTATCAATTAATACAGACTTGTGCTCAAATAAAATTACAAAAAACAAAAAAACAATTATTACATGATCTCTAAAACAAATGGTTTGATTGATTACATGAACAGACAACACAAAGGTTATTCAACTATGGAAAGAACATTTCACCTATGATTTACCAAGTAGGAATTTAATTTCCTTTTTTCCTTCAGGACCTTAACAATCTGGTCAGTCTCAGCTTGCTTTGTTTTGAAATCCACCAAATATTTAATGGTTGTCTTGAGTACTGCTTTTGATTGTGCTGTTTGCTTCCTCAACATGTCAACTTCATCTCTAAGTGCAGAAGCAGAATCTCTTTCTACCACTAGTTTAGCCTCTAGAGCATCAGCAGTTGGCGATTCATAATGCACGATTGGGCCGGTGCCACTGGTGTGGGATGATGCAACGTCCATGGGGACCTCGCTCTTTGATCTTGGGCTAACCTGTTTTGCCATTAAAGTTCCGATTGGATTCAGAAAAGTTGAAGTTAGCAAAACATCTCAACTAGGAGTTATAACAGCAAACCAGTTAAACAAACAAGGAATTAAAGAGTTTCAATTGGATGTTGAAAATTAGTTATTAACATTATTGTAACTCGTTGTTGCAGTAGCAAAGCAGTTAAACAAACAAGTAGATATTCAAGTTAAGGCAAACAGGTAATTCTTAATAGTAAGTATCAAACACATAGATAGGCGTAGTCTACAATATGATTAACATGCTGTGCCATTATGTAATCAGTAGCAAACTAAATTAATCCAAGCAACGTAATTGAACAATTTTGCAATAAGTGGCTAACTAAAATTCTGAGAAGCAGGTGACTGAACTTACGCTAGTTCTTTGTATAGGCACACCGCAACTTCTTTTTCGCTTACAAGGTTGTACGAAGGAGTCCATGGCATCAATTGCTTGGATACGCAGTCCCAATACTTCTTTCTTCCCACACTGCATGGGTAAGTTGAATGGTTAATTAGGTAAGATGGTGCGTCCTTGATATGTTATATGGGACGTGTAGTCAGACTAGTTGTAGCCAAACACATCACACTGGCTTTTACTATATATTTCATGCGATTACTTTTGGCATATCGAGATCTAAGCAAACTACAATAGGATGAAAAGACTAACATCCTTCACATTATTGGCGAACTCAGTTCATAGAAACAAGCAATTCAACCATTCTGTGGGTAAATCAAAAGCGCCACTGGAATATTTTTCACTATCCAATCATACACGCAAAAAAGGGGTGACGCCACCATAGGGGCTGGTATGGCCGGCCGCCTCAGGTGGCTGGAAAGTGTGCACCTAGTTTGAGTCGTCCAGGTTGGCCCACGCTAGTTTTGTTCGTCCCAACGCACGAGCAGGCAATGTAAAAAATGAAGAAAAATGTTTCAATTTGGATGGGCCAATAACCATAAGTGCAAGGCAGGCCCTATAGCAGGCTCGCGGCCCAAACGAGCGCCTTCCATATCGATCGACAGCAGGAAAAATCCCAAGTCATTCGCTCCAGCCTCCAGGCTGGTTCGCTCCTAACCTAGCCGCCGCTGGACAGACCAACACAGCTCTTCCTCGCGCCCTCGTTGGAGGGCGGTCGCCGGGCTTCAAGCGAACAGAAGGACAAGAAGATGAAGATCCAACCCTGGGTGTAGCCTGCCTGGGAGGCAGCGGCGGCAGCACGGGCATGGCATCGAGCTTGCGCAAACGGACAGTCATAGCTTGCAAGAGTAGCATGCGCAACGAGGAGGTACATCACATCCCTGATTATATCTAATTCAACTCTTCAATTTCTGGCCAATAGTTAAACCCGACGGTGTTGTAAAACTGCTTGTATGTAGGGAATCTATGAGAAAATGAAACCAATTTCTACTTATTTATAACTCCCCCAATCAATACTGAACTAACTGAATCTAATGTATCTAATCAAGTTTCCGGTGCAAACATACAAGATCATGTTGTTCTTGAGCCTGAAGTGTCTAATGAACAGACTGCTAATGAAGGATTTGATGCAAACATTTTACATGCTCCTGGTGATGAACATATAGTGTCTAATGAGGGATCTAATGCAAGCATTTTGCAAGCTCATTGAAGGATTTAGTGTCTAATGATGATCTACTATGTTAACAGAGATGGAGATTTGCAGGCATTGATGACAAACAAATTATAGTGCATTTTCATAGCAAATTATAGGACATCTACCAGAAAGTCCCCGTATCATGACAACATAGCATAAATACTTTTCTAATCTGTTGTTTGCGCACTGGTTATACGTGCAATTACACTTTGATATTTTCAGCCAGAGAACGAATAATTCAAGCAGGTACAGACCATGTTTGTAGTCCTTGTATACCATGTTGCATTTTGTGTTTTTTGGTGCTTGCATCATTTAGTGTTTATAATCTGAACTACTTTGGATCATTAGCTGGTTTTCAAAGTGCATGTAGCTTCACATTTCTCAAGTTATGTTGATTTCCGGAGTGCAAGTGCCTTCGTATTTTTAAGTTAAATGTTCGCCCCTGGTAACTTGAATTCGTGGATCAGCCACTGCACACAAATCATACACGAATGCCAGTACGAATTAAATGAAATGCAGGGACTTACGCTAGCTCGTTGTACAGGCACACTGCAGCTCTGCTTGCACTTGGGATGTTCCATGTACAAGTCCATGTTAGCACTTGCTTGGATGGCCTTGTGCTCCTTGCATCCTCCTCTGCATTTTTGACACGGCGAATGGTTGATCAAATAAGAGGAATCGGCCTTGGTGTTGTACCAGAGGACAGATACTTACAAGGTTATACAGGTGTGCAGGATGTGTACCAGATCCCGTAGCACCGTCATGCTTCGCTAATATAAGGATTTTCTTGTTTTAGATGATATCTCAAGAAGAAATAAGAGTTAAGGTCAGAGTTGCATAGGCGTGTAAGCTAAAAGAGCAGTGAAAGGATTTCCAAACATCGTCGGAACTGTGCACAAGGGAGTGATGTGTGGATACCTAGTTCAGGCCGGCATTTGGGCATGCTCGCCTAGCTAGAGTGCGGGTCACTTCAGAGCCGTTGAGGGTGATGCGCTGGCGTTGGCTGGCCACCCACGGATGCTAATCTTGAGTGGCAGCGGAGCGCTACGATGCGGTGGACGAGACCGTTGGTGAAGCCCCAACGGCCTCGGGGGGCGGAGGTGCGACGATGTGCTCGGTGAAGTAGCCCAAGTGAGTTGGGAGACGGTGTCGGTGAAGCGCACCTCTGCGGTGGAACTCGGTGTCTGTGAGGCACGTCGATTGCGGCGGCCGACATTGTCGGTGGACCACCCAATGCGGTGGACGAGGGCGTAGATGAGGTAGCTCTGGTGCGGTGGTGAAGCGCAACCATCGTCTTCGTCGTCGTCGTCCGGAACTGAGGTGGGGAACGGTGGGGAAAGAGATGAGACGAGGGGCGATTCGAGGGTTGGCGGCGCATTAGGGATTTGAGTAATCTGGGCGTGGAAGGGGACGGTGGAGAAGAGAGATTTTGCAGGGCTGGAATTGGGGCCGCCAGATATTTCAATCCGAAACGTGGAAGCGCGAACTTATATTGTCATCCTCCTTTGGGGGGGTGGGTGGCTGGGTGCTACGCGTCCGTCCGACACACGTGACCACCTTGACAGGACTATGCTTCGGTGCCTTAAGGCACCTGCCTTTGTGTCCATGACATATGGGCCCAACAGGTGGCTGGCCCACATGTCAGTGACCCAAAGGCAGTTGCCTTTAAGGCACCTAAGTAGCGTCCACCCCGACACGACCCTGGTTTGCCTGGTGCGCCTACATTTGAGAATGCAAACGAATCTTCTTTCATTTGCAAACGAATCTGTATGTATTACCATGCCCGTGTTTTCCTTGCAATAATTAGTCATTCGAAACGAGATACTCCATCCGTTCACTTTTGTAAGTCGTTTCAGACAACTTAAAATGAACTGTTTTGCACATTGTCTGAAATGTCTTCAAGGTCTTATAAAAGTGAACAGAGGGAGTACTATAAATTAATTAATGAGGAGTCATTTGAAAAAAAATCAAAATGGTACCCACGCTAACGTGGATTAGAGTGTGTGTCACATAATTAGTTATTTGAATTAGAGTGTGTGTCACGTAGTTAGTTATTTGAATTAGAGTGCGTGTCACATAGCGATCTCCAATTCTAATGTGGATTTCACATTTCACTGTATCCATGCTACTTTTTTAATACAAATTCATATGTATATGATGAACACCATGGTAGTGAGAAAACTTTTGGATGGATTCAAACATATGACCTACAAAATAGCACAACAAACTGAGTCAATGTCAACTTTTCGAAACTTAGTATGGCACAAATTCGAAATAATTACCCATATGCCTGGTCCTCGGTTCAAATCTTACAATGTACACTGAATTGAAACATCGATATTAAGTCTCGTACTATGTACATTCAAATGTTGTTTTTAGCCCCCCCCCCCCGCACAAACGCTACATACTTCCTGTATCGGTCAATCTTCCTCTCCTAACCACCTTAGGAAGCTATCGGTTTCCAACACACGTTCATTCTTTCTCTCCATGTTTCGATCTCTAAGTCTCTCAACTACACAACCCCTTTTTCCACTCTGTTACCCCATGCCGAGCTCTCTCTCTCTCTCCCCTCTCCCTCTCACCGTCTCGCGCTAAATACATGCATTGCCTATCTAGCCCCCCAACCTCTAGTGCATGCGCACGCACGCACGTTGTATATCTAGGTCACTCCCTCGAGACTGTCTCACTGTTTCTTCCGCACGGCGGGCCACACTCGCTCAATCTCGCTATCTTTATCTGAGTCTCGTTTAACCTCATTTTCTTTCACACACAAATGATATATCTCCCTATTCGGGCCTCGATCGACACACTCTATACTCTCTCACGCAGATTGTCTATCTAGGTCAGTCCATCCAAGCCGCCACCACTCTTTCGACCTCATGGTGGGCCACACTCACTCAATCTCTCCCTCTCCGTATGTCTCGATTGACCTCGCTCTTTCTCGGACAAAAACGATATATCACCATGTTTGAGCCCAATTCGACCTATTCACATTGTATACTCTCTCACGCACATTGTCTATCTAGGTCACTCTCTCCAACCCGTCTCACTCTTTCAATCGCACGGCGACCCTATGTGATCGGTTGACCTTGCTTCCTCCCACGCAGAAAATATATCTACACGTCTATGACTGGATCATCTCTCAAGCTCTATCTTACAGCCCTCACCCTTGCCAAAAATCTCAATCGGACAATATCTCTCCAGAGCATATATATTTGTTCAATGAATGTTGGACCACACTCACTTTGTCTCTCTATCTATATGTCTCTCGATTGACCTCGCTTTCTCACGTCGTATCTTCCACGTGTTGAAGCTACTACCTCTCCATCCCTTGCAAAGCCGGAGCTATTTACATTGCGAGGGACAGTCCAACCTTGGATTAATTTGTGTAGGCATTTATTCCGGTCGGTTTAGATTATATTTTCGTAGCATTCAGCCCACAACTACTCCAAACACCGTTGCAACCCACGCAACTGCCCTAGTTGATTTCCCTCTGGCTCGGTCATCGCTCTCTTGCACGTCCTTTCTCGCCTTCAACGTCGCACCATGGTATTATTGAAAAAACTATGTTGTTCTCTTTAATTATTATAAATAAGCTACAAAACTACACACCGATAGTCCACTTGGAATGGAACAAATTTCGACCCACAAATTAAAGTGGTACAAACTACACACTGAGGGGCCCACATGTCATGAAACGAATTTGGACCCATATACAAATTAAAAAATAAAGGACAATGATCGAACATGCGACCGGGCCTTCAAGCCGCACGTCAAGAGTAGGCAACATACGTAAAATAGCAATGTTTGTTGTACCCCCTTTGTTCACATAATGTTTTTATATTACCACAGCCTAATTAATGGATAACATGTAATATTATTTTTAGTACTATTCGCCTTCACTTACTGGTGGGTTCCATGTGTGCTCTCTCTCTCTCCTCCCCTTCTGCGTTTAGACGCACGGACTAGTAATTTGTACGTGCTTTGCACGTTAGATTAAAAGTAAATATCCTATCTCATAAAAATCAAAGTACTACAATGAATTTATATATGAAGAATGCATTAGAAAAAAAGCATATAGTTTTATTCCAAAAGAAATGATAAGGGCGTGTTTGTGAAATCTTTTAGTTTTTCAAATTCAAACTTATAATATAGGTATAATTAATTTGATGTTATAATTTTCATCTTTCCCTACTTTCAAGTCAGCGTTTTCTCATAAACTCTATCTCATCTGTGTGTTGTCTACCGTATAGCAATTTAAGTAACTTAGTGTCCCCTTAAGAAAAATAAAGTAATGTCTAAATCAATAATTTATAATGATATTTTGAATATTTCACTCAACGAACAAAAATATTGCCATGCATAGACTTTTTTTCTACTGTGTTCTAATTCTTTTGATAAAAAAATACTTCCCTACATGCATTCAATAGTATTCATGTGAGGAGAAAATTGATAATATAGGGCGCTAGCCTCTACATGCACATTTGTTTAGATGCTTCTGGTGTGTAGTGGAGTATTAACAGGAACATTTCACAATATGAGGCTAGCTGCGTGCTCACTTGAAGCTCTAGAAAGATCCTCCCAGCCTTGTTTTGGCGCCCAACCGTGGGAGCGAATCCCACTAACCATAACCGTTGGATCAGTAGGGTTCAACTTTGATAAACGATGGTGATTCAACCCATGGAGGAAATCAATGGCTAGCAAACGATTCTGCGTCACGGCGGGTGGCTATCCAAAGTTTGAAAATTGGTGTAGTAGAGAAGATAGAGATACAATATGTTTTTACACGCACATTTTTCCTCCGTGCCGAGACATGGCACACCCTACCGCGCGGTTTCGGGGTCTTCCCGGGTGGTGCACGCATATATTCTTGCTGACGTGGGATGCCCTACCGCGCGTTTTCTGGGTCCTCCTCGGTTTTAGCGCCGAAGCAAGTAAATGAGTCGTCAAATCATGAAAGACCACCTTTCCTGCCGAGTACATCAGTGAAGCACGGTGGCTAGCTAGTTGGGCTAGTTCGACCGATTAGCTAGGCTGCCGCCACATTTGTTTTTTCACCCCTTTTTTAATCTACTTGCCGGCAGGTAAATTTAAATATCCACCGCGGCGTTGCTCTGGTGTTTGGGTGCGGCAGGATTTTTGTTTTTTTAATTGACGGGAGCTGGCGCGGCAGGATTTTTAATATTTTGATTGATGGGAGCAGGCGTGGCAGCAATTAGTCATGATGACTCCGCCTGTACCCACTGCTCCCTGATGTGAGAAGTCGTCGATTGGTGTTTTACCGAGGTGAAAACCAAAAGATTCCCCGCTCCCTCCGCCTTCCCGTAGATTGCATTGCCTTTCAGCCATTTTGCCCCCTTTGCTTCCTCTCCCCATTGCATCTACCTAGTGCCATGGCGGCACAGCAGATCACGGAGTCCGAGGTGAGGCTCCTGACATAGGAGCTCCATGCCAAGGATGCGGAGCTCAGGGCCAAGGACGTGGAACTCCGTGAGCTCAAGGAGGAGAGGAGTGCCATGCTCCTCCGTTATGTGCGGGAGTTCACGGAGCTTCAAAAGTGGCAAGCGTCCACCACAAAGATGCTCAAGGCATCAGCGGTGTTGCTGCAGAAAGCGGGAGATACGATAGGCCGTCAGGGCAGCCGGTTGGAGCGCAAGCGGGCCGATCGTGATGAGGTCCAGGATCGCCTCAGCCACTTGGTGAACCAAGTTGCCACACACGTGTTGTGGCTGCACGATGCCTACCGTCGTGCCAGCGCGACGATGCCAGCCGTCGGGCTAAACCCGTTCGACCACCCGGTCGACTTCAATGAGCTGCGGCTTCCTGACCTGGTCTCCTTCTTCACCTATATCTCCGAGGAGCTGAGCCATCTTCGCGCGAGGTGGGGGCTGAGCTGGACAAGGAGGGGTTGCGGGCTGCCGTCACCATTGCCGGGCGAATCCTTTCAGGGCTCCGTCACCGGAATCCATTTGTGCCATTTGACGCCGTCTTTGACGAGCTGGCTCCCGTCGATCGGGAGCGGGCTCTGCGGGCGGTTGCACCCTGCATCACCAACGTCGTGCACCTCGAGAAGCAGAGGGACTTCGGTGGTGTTTAGGCGCCCTCTGCATGGGCATGTCCATGTCTCGGCGCAACATGACCGTTGGATCAAACTCAGACGGTGCAGATCAGTCACTGTAGCACAAAGCGTGTGGGTGTGTTTGGTTGCATTTTCATCTCAATATAGTTGTTTCCTCTTCGTGTATTTTTATCAACCTACTAGTGTGGACTCATGCACCCTTCATGCACTCTGCCAAACACCCAAAAGTGGGTCCAGAAGGGAACTTTTGCTTCCATCCTGTGCACCCTTCATAAACCCTGCCTAACACTATTCGTGCTTCATATGGTACATGTTTCGTGGAGTACTGTAGCACCGTACTCTCCGTATGCTGTGGACCTAGTTCTGTTAACATTGATCTCACCGTTCATTCTTGACCGGACAGTCGAAAAAGCGGTACTATGTTACATATAGGAGTAGTTGACATGTGCACAACATCATTTGTTATCGTCATATCTTACTACACTAGCAACAAGATTGTGTAGTACTGACGTATGAACCAGTTCACATGCCTAGTAGTAGGAGCACTGTGTATGTTCAAGTGGCTGCCGTGTTTCACACTCCTACATCGTAAGAGTGGAAACGCTTAATGTAATAATTTTTTCCTTCTGAAAAACAGTGGACACGCTCTACAGTGCGGATCCTCCTCTAGCCATGCACTAAATTACTCACTTTCGCCGACGTGTGGGACAGCCAGCATTGGGGTCCACCAGCCATGCACTAAATTACTCTGTAGTAGAGTGACGGTAGACTACCCCGATCGAAGCGCCGCAGTAATGCCCAATGAGCCATCAAATCAGAAAACCCCCTCCCTTCCAGCAGTAAGTTGGACGGACGAAGCAACCATCATTTCACTATTCTCTCTCAGCTTCTGCCTCATCTTGTTCCTCATTTCTACAAGGAAACCCCAACTTGCTTCTGCCATTGTTCTTCTCTCCCAAAGAAGGAAAGGTGAGCGCATCAATGGTGTTGATTCTGGCCAAGGCCCGGTCTTGCAACCCCGAGACTGATCCTATAACTCCCTCTCTTTTCTTCTTTTGGGTTTGTGATCATGGTTTCTTTTCTTCTATTTCTATTTGGTATTTTCATGATGGACGCTGGAGCACCGGCCGAAGTGATGTCTATGGCTCCGGCCAAAACCGTCGAGGCTCATGGTATGAAGAAGCACAAGCACCCCGCCGAGACTACCGTAGACAAGCTCAAAGCCATCGCCCTGTCCAAGCCCCCCTCTCCGGGATCCCTCATTAAGCAAGTCCAGGTAATATCTCTTCTTGACGATCTTTTTCTCGATCTTGATCGTGTTTTTTCATCTAACACGCAGTACTAGCACTAGTAGTACAACTTTCTGGGTGATCTTGCATGTGATTTTTGTGTGCCAAATGACGGTTCTAAATTCCTCTTTTGACCAAAACATGCGAGAGGTTGACACTGATTTCTTATAGATTACTTTCAACTACTTCCACTGTCCCAAATTTCTTGTCTTAGATTTGTCTAGATACGAATGTATCTGATACTAAAATGTGACTTGATACATCCGTATCTAGACAAATCTAAGACAAGAATTTTGGGATGGAGGGAGTACTTTATGAACATCAATGCTACCTTTTAAGAGGGTATATTTTCCTCAGTAACTTGTGTTATGGATATTGCATGTAATCCCTCTGCTCTCATGCCTTTGAAGACATGTTCTAGTGTCTTTGTTCACTCATTTCTGTGTGTATATGTAGTAATATATGGAGTATAATATCGAAAATCATCTTATATTTCTGAACGGAGGTAGTAATAAAATATGGTTTCTGTTTGAATTAGAACTAGGTCCGCGGTGGAGATGAAGTTCTCAAAGTCATGTCATGTGAACTCGAAGACCTGATGATGAGTTCTACTGCTGAACTATCCAGCTGTTGTGTCCTTGTCGCCACGTGTCCTGAACTAGTGTTTTCCTGTAGCATTGTTGTCAGGCGTGTTCTCGAGGCTGTACTTGACCATAACAATTTCCTGGCTGTGCCTTCGATTACAAAGGGTGTGGTTCTTGTAAAGCTTCCCAACAAATCTGATGCGGCCTATCTTCATCATCATGTTTATGAGTGGAAATACCACTCTGTTAGGTTCTCCAATGTTGACAAGATGGTGATGGTGCATGTAGACATCTCACATGAAGTCCATGGCCTAGTCAGTTATGCGGGGTTCATCCCATAGGTCGGTGGCAAAAAATAGTCTGCAGAGTTTAGTTAGTGCAACTTTGCTTGTCTATAGTAAGTACTATTGTTCAGTACTTGATTTGTGTTTGTGAACCCTATATTGTTTATTATTACTATTGCTTTTGGTGTGTGGTCAGTCCTGAGAACGGTCTATGTTGATGTCTGTCCACTCAATTCAGTCTGTATATTTTGAAGTATCCATATCATATTTTTGTGAGGACGGTCTATCAATTATGGTTACACTCCAATATCTGTATGCATTGCAAGGTTTATCGCACCCACCAGGATTTCCAGCCCCATGGATGTTTGGTCCATATGATTTGTCACGACCTTTGGACTGTCCTGCTTGTGGGAGTAGGCGGGGCCCCTGCATGCCACGCGTAGTTGGACAATCAATCTTCTGTTTAGTACTTCAACATAGTGATTTCCTGGTAAGGATTCAATCGTGTCACATCAAGTAAATCTTATTGATTTACTGTCTAAATCTTATTGATTTAATGTCATGTTTTCTTTCTTTTCCTGCAATTTTACTATGCAGGTTTTGCCATGTGACATTCATCACAGAATAAACCGTTTGGTTTGCTCTACGATGGCTATTTTTGCAGGTTTCACTTCTTATGTCATGTCAGTAACGAAGGCACCGTCCATCACTTATATTACTGGAAAAAATTGGATCAGTCTATTGTCTGAGTACAAGCTGAATCCCTATGATGAACTGCAGTTTGGTTTAACAAAAACGCCACAATTAGCCCTTCTCGCGTTTAAAAGAAATGAAGAAAAAGACTAGATCACGGTCACGGATCCTAGTCAAGTTAGAAAGTTGATCATAGCAGACCAGACATGATCGCCGCTGTCTCGCACAGATCGAGCACCGGCAGTTGCTCTAGCACTGATAGCGGCAGCAGCTCAGTCTGATCCAGCTGAGGATTGGGCACTGACCGCGTCAGCGGATCAGTCTGATCTACTGGAAGATCGGGCATCGACACTGGCACCTGCTCCGACACCGGCACCAGTTCTACAAGGAGCACCATCTCCGGCAGCAGTAGCGGCTTCGGCACCTGCACCAACACTTGCACTTGCATCTGCTCTGGCCTGTGCAGTTGCACTGGCAACAGACTGAGCTGCAGTTCGCACTTCATATACCAAAGTCCTTACAAAAACCGACATGTCCACCTTCTTGGTAGGCATTGGCCGCCCAAGTGCTTCGTTCTTTTTTCTTTCCATGTTGTTTCACATGATTTCCTGTGTTGATCTAACTGTTTGGGTATGTCTTCTTGTTTGCAAATAGAGAATTTCTAGATCAACGAGGGAGTCGTTCAACAATCTGGGCGACCGCGGCCAAGTTTCTCTTACCATGCGCAGCCTTGGTGTGAATGAACCTGCTCAATATACCGTAAGTACAAAGGATGATCGCATGATGATTGATGCTAAAGGATGGTCAGGGTTCAAATCTAAATCATATCTTGCGGTAGGGGATGATGTCAAAATCGAACTTTCTTGGCAAGGAGAGCTGGTCCAAATCAACTTTGAAATTCTTCAATAGCAGCACGCAACTGCCGAACTGATCTATCCTCCGAGAGATTTTGATGTTATAATCTGGCATGGTGAAACAAGTGTCCTGTGTGTATAAGTAGTACGACCGTATTATTTATCACATGTTATGTCATTGATAGAATTGCAACTCTGATTGCTGGTTAGGAACTGTCATTCGATTTCATTCCAACAGCTGTCGTGCTTTATTCAATTTCGTGTATTCGCCTTCCGACAGCATCTAAAACCAGCGCCGTACCGATCGCTTGCAATATGAAAAGCGCTGAGGTAGAACACATGGGCCCCCAAATATGCAGGGTCGGCCTGCGGCCCAAAGTCCAGAACCGTGAGCCTATCTGAGTATTATATTCTCAGCTGAACCCCCATAAAAAAGCTGAACCCCCATAATGCCCGTGCGTTGCAGAGGGAGTATATTTCTCGGCAAGGTGCGCCTGTGATATAAAAGATTTGTATATTTCTTTACAGAGGGAGTATCTCTCTGTCAAAAAATATATTTATGTGTAACTAGTTACTCCTATCTTTCTACTTCCTTTCGCTGATATGTGGGGCAACCGGCAACGAGGTACACGTGCCATATGCACAAATTAGAGTGCACAACTTCACGGTAGACACACCCCGGTCGTAGCGCCGCGGTAATGCCTAATCAGCCGTCCAATCACAACCCCCTTTCCAGCTTTAGCAGTAAGCTGGACGGACGAAGCGACAATATTTCACTGGGCCTGAATCCCCTTCTCCCTCGTCTGCTTGTTCAGAGAAAACCCCCTCTCGGTGATTGCATAGGGTTTTCTCATGGAGAACCAGGTACGAATTCTTCATCCATCCCCGATAAACCCAAGTCCCTTGGTCGTAGGTAATCCTAGGATGGCAGCCGCCGCCGTTGATGCATTTTTCTTCCTACTGAATCTAGTGTGTTTCATTTGCAGTGCCCAAAGTGCGAGTACCCTACAGGTTTTTGCGCCCTCGGCGAGATGCCACACTTGTTCCTTCTCATCCTAACACAGCATTTTGAAATGCGCGCAGTATGTTCCTAGAATCCTCTTTTCTATCCAGGAGGGTGGGGTTTTTTTGAACATGTTGTGTTCTCATATTATTTTTTCCTACAGTGTATTATTTGCTCTGCCAGAACACATGTACTCAAGATGCTCGGCCTTGCCATAACTGAATACACTAGTTTAATGGTCATAGTGAAGACAATCCATGGATATAAGTTCTGAGTTGGGTTGATGAACCAAGAAGATCGCTGCTTTTTTATGGCTGAACTTGGATAAACTTTCTCAAGTGTTACAGACTGAAAGTTGGCGCACGAATGTTGATGGGAATAGCAGAACCTTGTCTCATCTTCACTGTGATCTTCCACCCCGACGTCGTTCCAATTGTTCATCCATGTTTGTTTTGTATCTAGTTCTTGCTTGTTGCCTCGATTACTTCTTAATCCACCTATTCTATCTAACTAATCACAATTTAACTTTAAAAGTAGCAACAAATCTCTCACGAAGATGCTACTTCTAACTAATATTTTCTTATAATTGGTGGCACGTGTAGGTTTTTTCAGAGTTAAGCAGTCTGCTCGTTTGTTACTCTATAATACCTCGGTTGTTACTAATGGCACTGAAGTTGACTGGATCGACATCCACAAGGTTTTACACTTTATTGATTGTCTTGAGGTCCTTGTGGGGCGTTTCAATGGTGGAAGGCCACGTGGGATATGTGTGCCACTGTTGCAATCGTTGAACAGGTCCAACTGTGTCAAGAAACTTATGGTACGAGCTGTTTTCTGTTATATATGTTTTTCATAAACTATTGCTTATACACAGTTTTACAGCTATGATCTTCTTGAAATAGGAACTGCCGAGTTCTGTTGTTCCTATACAGATGCCTGACCATGGTCGGGTCAGACTTGCGCTTGGTCACAACATGATGTTTATGTCGACCTACTCAATTCCCCTTGGAGGTGAAAAGATACTTATTCATGGGTGGTCTCAAATAATGAAGGCCCGTCCATCTTGGAGAATAGGACATAAGATTATGTTCATGCTTTTCCATGGCTCTAAAGCGAATATCCTGTTTATTGACCATGTTGCAAGATGAAGCCGCTTTCAGAAGGTTGTGGATGCAAGGGGTGGCGTCTGGGCCTTGTCCTGGGGCTTGGCGGCCTCACCCTTGGTTAAATGTAGGCAAAGTAGCAATGTTCAAGGCATGCTTTGTATGGTTGAACCTGTATAAGTACTCATACTGCTTTCAGCTTTGGTTGTTAAGTGCCCCTCCTGGTTTCAGTTAAGGTTGTTAAGTACTCCTTCTGCTTTTACAGTCTGTCGTGTTTCTTCAGTCCTATCTTCCTCCAGCCTCCAAAACCAAACCAGCGCCGGCGGGGCCGCCTGCTTCCGCCTCCCACGGCTGGATGCGCCTCAGCGCACGCATCGCCGCCCCACCGTCTCCTAAATCGTTAACGCCGACGTCCTCCGCATGCTTTGGTGCGCTCGCCGCGGCGCCGCCCTCTCGCATTGTCAACATGGTCAACAAACACTAGGAATCGGTAGAAGTACGTGGAGAGGATGACAGTAGGGGCCCACCATGTCAGCGTATGGAAAAATAAAATGCTTCCTCCTAGTGTTTTCCTGACATCTGGGACCCACGACATTGTGAGCGTATATAGTCAACAGACAAGAGCACAGCACAAGATCGGCTGACACCTGGGACGTAGCTACTCGAGCAGTATTTTTTTGTTTGGTACCGTTGAGACGGAGCAGGGTTTGAACTGGGCTGTGGCCCGTCTAGCCCAGGCTTATATTTTATGTTTACCATGCGACCAGCCCAGCTATTTTTTCTTTGTGAAAATGAGCCCAGTTTATTTTTTCCGAAGAATACTCAATCCAGGCCTACTTATTTTTTTACGCCCTGATTGGCTGCAACTCTTTCAAGACGCCTGCAAATCTTGAAAGTAATATGAAATGGGTTGTAAATATAAAAACAGATGACAAATTGGCAATTACTTTATGATTTTTGAATTTTATTACATTTTCAGATTCCTATTTCACTAGGCATTAACCTAATTTAAATATATCTTCAAAGTACTTTAAATCTGGCTGGACATTTCGGTATTAAAAATAGTTTGGCACCCACAGAAATATGCGAAATTGGCCCTGGCCAACCAAAAAACGACTGCAATAAATTGCATAAGAAGTTGCCATGAGCTATATATAAATTATTAAAAAAAAGAGGGGGTGGGCTGACTTGTGGGCCTGTTTAGTTGATGCGTACGCAAGATTTTTTTAGTTATTATATACGTCAACAAACGATTCTAGCAGACGTAACCGTTGGATGTCAATCCAACGGCCGTCGTGTTTCTTCAATCTCTGATCTTCTTGCTCCGGCCACCAAAGCAGCGCCGCCGGACCGCCTACTCCCGCCTCCCGTGGTCGGCTGTGCTGCCGCGCAGGCCTCAGGGCCCGCTACTACTCCCACCACTGGCCAGGGCATCCCTCTACTCACCCACACCCCTGTTATTCTGCGGCGACAGCATCCTCACACCGCAACCGAACCGGTGAACGCTTTTACTCCTCTTCGTGTGGGCATCCACTGCCGCGTCTTCCCCGGCTCCGCGTCATCCCCTTCCTATGCCTCGCCGTCGTCCACCGCTGTGGTGCTCTCGGCACGGCGTGGTCAATGTGATCAGCGACCGACTTCCATCGAAAGAGTACTGTACGTGGAGAGGCTGACAGTTGGGTCCACGGCAGCCGCAAGGAAGTGCCTCCTTATTACGCGGAAAATAATTATTCCTCCACCTGACAGCGGGGACCCACCGGACGGGCCTCCAGTATTTTGCGAGAAAAATCATTTCCCCCTGACTGCTGGGACCCACCGGATGGGCCACCATATTTCGCGAAAAAAATGTTCCCCCTGCTGTCAGCTCGGACCCACCGGAAGTGCCTCCTTATTACGCACAAAAAATGAATACTCCCTCGGCTAGCTGGGACCCACCTTGGTGGGAGGCTGACTTGTGGGCCTACTAAGTTGACGGGGACGAAGTGCTTTGTCAACTTAGTCAATATGAACGATTCTAGCTCAAGTGATTGTACGATGTCCATCCAACGGCCGTAGTGCTTCTTCAATCTCTGGTCTTCTTGCTCCAGCCGCCCAAAGCAGCGCCGGTCATGCCGCATGCTCCTGCCTCCCGTGGCCGGCTATGCTGCCGCGGCGGCCTCACCGCCCCCTACTATTCCCACCGCTGGCCAGGCCATGCGGCGACGGCAGCCTCACACCGCAGCCGAACCAGTGAACCCTCGTACTCCTCTCCGCACGGGCTTCCACTGCCACGTCTTCCCCGGCTCCGCGTCGTCCTCTTCCTAGGCCTCGCCGTCGTCCACCGCCGTGGTGCTCTCGGCGCGGCGTGGTCAATGTGGTCAACGACCGACTTCCATCGGAATAGTACTGTGTGTGGAGACGCTGACAGCTGGGTCCACGGCCGCAGAAAGGAAGTGCCTCCTTATTACGCGGTAAATAATTATTCCTCCACCTAACAGCAGGGACCCACCAGACAGGCCACCGTATTTCGCGAAAAAATATTTGCCCCTGACTACTGGGACCCACCAGCTACATCTCCGCACGCAAGGAAGTGCCTGACAGTCGGGACCCACCTGGTCGAAGCGTACGTAGCGTTGTCATTCTGGTCGCGAACGTGTACGTACATATATACTGGTCGATGTAGAGGCGTGCACGTAGCATGTACACGTACGTACAGCGGCCAGGGTGCAAGAAAGAAAATACGGCCACGTATGTGTACATACGGGCGGGGTCTCGAATGCCTACTCGCGCATACGTACGGCCAGGGCTCGTGTACATGGCTGGGTCGGGACGGAGAAACAATGTCGTCGTCATGTTCATGGGGAGGCAACGGAATGCGTCGTGTTCATGGGGAGGCAAGGAATGCGTCATGTTCATGGGGAGGCAACAGAATGTGTCGTGTTCATCAGGAGGGTTTGGACGGAATAGGCGATGGAAATGAGGCCTGGCATACCACAGAACGGAGGAAACGGCCTTGTGTTCGACCGGCCACGTTCGAAACGGGATCCTGTTCATCGAGAGGGATCTGGCGTACCGTAAATCAGAGGAAACGGACCTCCTACAGTCGAAACGGGGGTCCTGTTGATCGGGAGGGGTGTGGCGTACCTCAAATTGGATGAAACGGACTTGTGTTGGTCCTCCCTTGTAAGCGACTCTGTGAAACCCTAGCCCCCTCCGGTGTCTATATAAACCGGAGGGGTTAGTCCGTAGGACAACACACAATCATACCATAGGCTAGCTTCTACGGTTTAGCCTCTATGATCTCGTGGTAGATCAACTCTTGTAATACTCATATCATCAATATCAATCAAGCAGGACGTAGGTTATTACCTCCATCAAGAGGGCCCGGACCTGGGTAAACATCGTATCCCCTGCCTCCTGTTACCATCCACCTTAGACGCACAGTTCGGGACCCCCTACCCGAGATCCGCCTGTTTTGACACCGACAGTATCCATGATGGTCTCTTTTCGGTGGAGTCTGGGAAGAGAACACGACCTTGTTTTATGCTTGAACGTAAGTAGCTTCAGGATCATTTCTTGATCACTTATAGCTTCTCGACTGTGCGTTGCTTCTCTTCTCTCTCTTATTTGCATATGTTAGCCACCATATATGCTTAGTGCTTGCTCCAGCTCCACCTCACTACCCTTTCCTACCCTTAAGCTTAAATAGTCTTGATCTCGCGGGTGTGAGATTGCTGAGTCCTCGTGACTCACGGTTACTTCCAAACAGATGCAGGTGTCGATGATGCCAGTGCAGGAGACACTACCGAACTTAAGTGGGAGTTCGACGAGGATTCAGGCCGTTTCTCTATTTCTTTTTTGGATGATCAGTAGTGGAGCCCAGTTGGGACGATGGGGGATCTAGCATTTGGGGTTGTCTTCTTTTATTTTGGTTCCGTAGTCAGACCTTTGATTGTACTTTGGAGGATGTATGGATTATTTATGTATTAGGTTAAGTGGCGATTGTAAGCCAACTCCTTATCCCTTTCTTATTCAGTACATGGGATGTGTAAAGATTACCCCTCTTGCGACAAGCCTACCATGCAGCTATTCCTCTAAGTCGTTCCCCAACACGTGGGAGATATAGCCGCATTGTGGGTGTTACAGAACATATGTCCAGCCACCGGACACCGATGACTTAAGTCACATTGTCCACCTGCCCGGAGAGTCAGCCAGGCATCTCTGGACTAGGTTCTTAGTTAAAAAGAACCAAATCGTCGACTGTCCGGACACGGAAGCCCTTGCGGCCTTTAAACACATCGTCCAGGATGAATGGCTTGCATGCCACCTCGGTCAAGAAGGACGTAGATCCATGACAGCCCTTACCGCTCTAATGAGCCGCTTTTGCGTGGGAGAAGACAGTTGGCTCGCTCGTAGAAGCAATAGCGCCAGCGACTCGGGCACTTCCAAAATCTGAGACGGCAATGGCAAGCCACGATGAAGCAAACACAACAGTCGCAATGATAATGAAAGATCACACGACACTGTGGTCAACGCCGGAGTCAGCAATCCCAACCCGGTCAACGGAAAAAGCCATTCAAGGCGAACAGAGATGGACCATCCAACCTAGACAGGATACTGGACCGACCCTGCCAGATTCACAGCCACCCCAATAAACCAGCTAATCATACCAATAGAAACTGTTGGGTCCTCAAGCAAGTCGGCAAGCTCAATGCCAAACACAAGGGAAGGGGGCTGCCAAGCAATAGGGACGACGGAGCGGTTCACTAGCCAAATGCCGGGGGCCAGAAGCAATCCCCCCCCCCCCCAAAGATCGATCAAATCCGGAGCAGAAATAGTAGTTGGGCCTCCGTTGCCCATCTCATATACCCGTTAAAACTATTCCGCGCATACATAACTACGCACTTAAGATACCATGGGCATTGGCGGAAGCATAATATGGAGAAGTCTGCAAGCACTCCGGTAACATTTTTATCTACTTTCCTTTTTCTTTCTTCATTACCTCTTAAAAACAGGTGGCGCAAAGGAGAAACATCTAAGACCGACTCTATCGGAGTTCGGATCCATACACTCACCTACGGGGCTACTTCCTTCAAGGATTCCCCTCACCGAGGAAAGGCGGCGCAGACGTGGGATAGGAGGTCCAAAATAACTTTTTGTAGACCGCACTCTTTTTTGAGCCTGTAACATGCCTTTTTCCTCTGCCTTCGACTCAGGGCATATCAAATAGCCGGGGTCGTGGCCTATATATATATATATATATATCAAGTAATCTTTGGCATATCGCTCAGGTCCCAGTTCATATTACCCGTATTAATTATCCGCGTCTTTCTGCAAATGAATATGCCTCCTATGGCTGTTTCACACATATACCCCAGCTTAAAACTTGCCACGGGCTCGGTACAGGAACAATTGAGTTGCCAACAAAGTCCGAACAACTTTTATAGCATACTTCGGCGTCACGAGTTTGGCCTTATATGCATCAGCTCTGAATCATGTCTTGGGTCAATAGTTGGGTTGCCCGGCTCCTGTGCTTGCTATCCTACGTTCCACTCTACCAGCTAGGGTAGTAAAGGGAGAACTACTGTGATTGTGCTTCCGGTTCACCTAGCTCAGCACCTCAGTAGAGAAAGCCGAAAACTGACTGTCATGATGCGGCGATAGCTGGTCAACCACTCGATGACTTATCGGAATCTCTAGCGATTCGTCCGTGTCACATGAAGGACCTCTTTTCGGTCAAATATGTACGCACATCGTATGAATAAGCCGCATACATACCAGGGGCTATGTCGTAGACCAACCATAAAACTCCTATGGCTAAGTTAAAGTGTTAACGCCCTATAGTCTTGTTGCCTGGTTCGCCGCATTGACACCTCCTTCACGGACCAAGACGTTGGGTCAAGAGTGATAAAATGCTTTTCTGAACAACCCTGTACTTCCTATGAGGGGGCTGAAGCCGACGACTGGAAAACTTTTAGATTATATTAAAACGGCCGCACAGGAGGAACACAAACTTTCGAGCAATATATAAAAACAGATTAACTATAAAATTGTCTCGTACAATTCTCATACACCTAACTCGAACATTATGTCTTTCGAGCACTAGCCCTTTATCAAGTAGGTGGCCACTAGGACGTCTTCAAAATAATGCTCCATTTCGTGGTGGTCCTTGTCCTTGGGTGGACTCTTCACCGCAACATCGATGGCCTTCATCTTCACCCAGAATGTCTTGACTCGGGGAAAGGCCATCCGTGCACCCTCGATGCACACTGACCGCTTCACAGCGTCGATACGTGGCACCGCATCAACAAGCCATTGCACCAAGCCGATGTAACTATTCGGAACAAGCTCAGTTCACCATAACTCGGTTATGACATTCTTCATGGCAGCGCCGGATATCCTATGAAGCTCGGCCCACTGGGACATCTGCTCATTTAGCAACAGGGGGCGCTTCGCCGCGCTGAATTGTGACTAGAAAAGCTTCTCTGTTGCATACCCCTCTCGCGCCTGGTAAAACTGCGCCGCATCGGAAGAACTCTTCGGCAAGTCTAAAAACTCGTCCAGAGAACTCCACAATTGGTTAAGCTGAGCATAGTTCGGATCGCCGAACTTAGTCTGTAGCAAAAATGGCTCACCAGCCGCAATCTCCCTAGATTGCCAGATCTCCTCACGGGCGGCTCTGGATTCAGACCGCGCGTCTCTCGCCTCTCATAAGGCCTTGTCAACTTCAACCGTTTTGGCTTCATTCTCCTTCTCAAGGAGTTCACAACGGCGAGCAGCATTTTTTAGTTTGAGCGCCATTGTGGATATCTTCTCCTCGTCTTGACGCTGAGCAGCTCGTTCGGCTTTTAAATCAGCCGATGCCTTTTCGGCAGTCGCATTACTACACCGCGCTGCTCCTTGGCCCGGGCCTGCTCCGCCTGAAGAATTTCAACGGCGGCAGCACCATCTGCAGCCATGCAGATTACATTATATAAATTTCAGCATCATACTTATATCACAAAAATGTATGTGAAGGGACTACCCCAAATACATACCTAGTGATTCGTCAAGACGTATATTTATTAACGCAATGTCATCCCCGGCCATATCAAGCTTCCATTGTAGCTCGGCAATATCCGTAGTCTGGGAAGTAGCCAGGGGGCCTGTGTTCAAGTTAATCAGATTAGTCCTTGAATATTTCTTCTTGATCCTCCATTCGCCTCCCATGGGAAGCCAACCCGAGTCTCAAGGGCTACTATCTATACACAGGTGTATTTTGCGAATAAAATACAATTGCACATATTACAGTACAAACCTTGAAGCCCCTTAGTAGGCTCGCAAAGGCCTCATCCAATCCTCTCTTCAAGGACTGGACATTTTCAACCACCGTGCCCATTAAGGTACGATGCTCCTCTGAGACGGACCCCTGCCGCATCAAGTTCGTCAAGATATCCGGCGCCTCTGGGTCTCCGGAGGCTGCCATAGGAGTACGGCCACCCTTTGAAGGGATCTGTTCAAACGTATCCGGCTGTATATCGGATTGTCCGGGGCCCTTTTTGTTGTTCCCCGGACCCTGGGCCACCGAAGTATCACCTTCGGGTAATGTCTTCATCATCCCTTGCACAACTTGTTGGTCAGGGGAGACCCTCCGCGACAACACCTCAAAGTCGTCCTCCCTATTGAACGGAGAGGCCGGTGGGGGCGTCTCGCTTTCCATCATCTCTGGGAGAAGGTCCCCCGAGGAAGAGGATTGTTGAGGAAGATTGCGTGATGAAGTTTTCATATCTTTTAAACCGTAACTCCGATTTGAACATGTTATATATGAAGTTTGATTATAAAAATATGTAGAATATGAATATGATATTATTTTTTGCTGTCAAATATTTTAAATAATATTTTAGAAGATATTTAAATCAAACAAATGCCTTTTCTAAATTATCTGTATCTTTTAAACTGTAACTCTGATTTTAACATGTTATATATGAAATTTGATTAAAAAATATGTACAATCTGAATATGATGTTATTTATACTTGTTCAATATTATTTTGGAACCAAACTTGTAGTCTATAGTGCATGATCCATTTTTTTGTACCAGCGGCGATCCCAATTGCAAATAAACACCCACTAAAATCATATATGAATAAAACATCGATAACTACACATGCATACCTTTGAAAAACCTTGCAGGAGAAAACAACAGATTTCTCATCGCGAGAGTGAGAGAAAGGAAGAGAGAGAGAGAGAGATGCCTTAGGATTAACCACATTCAAACATGTTTTTGTTTGTGTGCACACTGAGGCCGCCGCCGGCGAGGGTGAGAAGGAGGATAAGAGGCAACACAAATGTGATGCCTCGCTAAAATATAGGACATTGACCTATTATGGTCTTGAGCGATGGTTGTTGGGTTAAGAGTGTGTGTATTTTTCCCCATTGCAACGCACAGGCTCTTTTGCTAGTAAAGTTTATTCCCTTTTCCACCATAACTTTCACTTTCCATGGCTACCCGTATCCACGGGTGCCCTCCATACCAACACTTTCCAAGGAATTTATTATTTGACCACATAAAGTAAATTCATTTGTTTTTGCATTTCGGGACTGGGCATCCCTAATACCTTTGCCTTACTCTTGTGCAATGACAAGTGAATAAACACTCATCTTGAGAATAACACATCTAGCAGGGAAAATATTAGCCACCCGTTACCGTTCCGCGAGCGAAACAAACACACAAAAGAGAAGTTTATTTTGAAAATTAGAGATGGCACATGCAAATTTGCTTAGAATGGCAAAAGAATACCGCATATAGGTAGATATAGTGGACTCATGTGGCAAAACTGGTTTAAAGGATTTTGGATGCACAAGTAGAGGTCATACTTAGTGCAAAATGAAGGCTAGCAAAAGATTGGGAAGCGACCAACCAAGAAACCAAAATATCATAAGCAAGCATTAAGCATAATTAACACCAAATAATGAACCACAAGTAGGATATAATTTTCATTTCATGATTATTGACTTTCGTACTTACATAGGGAATCACAAACCTTAACACCAATATTCCCACTAAAGCATAATTACTCATCAACATAACTCACATATCACATCATCATATCTCAAAACTATTACTAAGAATCAAGTTTATTTTGTCCAATGATCTTCATGACATTTTCTTTACTTTATCCTTCTTGGATATCTATCACTTTGGGACTAATTTTCATGAGTTGCTTTTCATAAGCTCAACCAAGTATAAGTGAAGATCATGAGCATAACAATTTTTATTTCTCTCAAAATAATTTACGTGAAGCAAGAGAGAATTTATTCAAAATTATACTACTCTAAAACAAATCTAAGTAAAGCAAGAGAGCATTTCTTTGAAAATACTAAGCACACCGTGCTCAAAAAGATATAAGTGAAGCACTACAGCAAGTCCTAGCTCATAAAAGATTTAAGTGAAGCATAGAGAGCAATTCTAACAAGTCAAGATATAATTTTGGCTCTCTCAGATAGGTGTGTCCAGCAAGGATTGATAGCTTAAAACACAAAATAAAACAAGGAAAGCACAT
Source organism: Triticum monococcum (assembly GCA_034509565.1). Classification (NCBI taxonomy): domain Eukaryota; kingdom Viridiplantae; phylum Streptophyta; class Magnoliopsida; order Poales; family Poaceae; genus Triticum; species Triticum monococcum. The sequence continues at coordinate 416,056,112 of CM067844.1, forward strand.
ATCATACAAAACGCTCCAAGCAAAACACAAATCATGTGACGAATAAAAATATAGTCTCGAGTAAAATACCGATAGTTGTTGGAAGAAAGCGGGGATGCCACTCGGGGGCATACCCAAGCTTAGTTGGTTGCTCATTCTTGGATAATAGCTTGGGATTCCGGGGCATCCCAAAGCTTAGGCTCTTACATCCTTCCTTCATCCATCGTAAGATAACCCAAAACTTGAAAACTTCAATCACAGAAAACTCAACAAAGCCTTCGTGAGATCCGTTAGTATAAGAATAATAAACCACTACTATAAGTGTTGTATCAAACCAATTAATATTTGTTTTTGTATTATATCTACTGTATTCCAACTTTTCTATGGCAAAAACTCATCAAAGAAAACCATAGAGCCATCAAAATAAGCACACAACACAAAGAAAACATAATCTGTCAAAAGAGAACAGTGTGTAGCAATCTGACTATTTCGAATACTTCTGTAACTCCAAAAACTCTTAAAATTAGGACGACATGAGAAATTTGTATAATGATCTACTTCAACTAGAATGGGTATTTTATCGCGCTCTGGTAAAACATGAAAATTAATTTCGTGAGCGCAAACTTTCTGTTTTTCAGCAAGATCAAACAACTATTGCCCAAGAAGATCCTAAAGGATTTACTTGGCACAAACACTAATTAAAACATAAAAAACACAATTATAATTGTAGCATAATTGTTTAAACACACAAGAATAAGTAAAAAGAAAAAATAAATTTTATTCATTGGGTTGCCTCCCAGCAAGCGCTATAATTTTATGCCCTTAGCTAGGCATAAAGCATGGATCTAAGTTTTGTCATCTTTGTCCAACTCTTCAATAAAACACTTAGAATCCCTCAAAGAATTAGCATAAAGACTTTCAATAACAACACTCCTAGGAATAAATTCAAAGATTTCATTCTTGCAAAAAGGATCTTTTATCACTTCAACAAAATCAGGGTGGATACTAATCATCTTAAGATCTCCTTTATTGCTATCACTAGAAGTTGCACCCTTGTTTCTGGATCTCCTACTCTTTACGGGAGTTTCCTCAATAATTTTAGTGGTAGTAGAAGCCGTGCTTAGATTACTTCAGATTTCTTCCAATTTATCAATCCAAGACGGACTTTCTTCTATTCTTTTATGGATCAAGGTACCCCTCTCTTTTAACAACTAAAAATATCGCCCGCTTTTGACCCAAGATTAGTAGCAAAATTATGCATATTTTTATGTATAATTTCCATATGATCTTCAGTGAGCATTTTCTTCTCAATGGCATCTAGTCTTTCCATAACATGCTCAAGAGTCAAAATTGTTTCATTAACCATAAGAGGTGGTGAGCCCACTAAATTTCCCATAGCATTAAGATCATCAATAGGGGTACTCATTAAGAATTTCCACTGGTAATCGTGTCAAGGACGAATTTATACCAAGTGGTGATACAAACATAAAAACAGCGCAGAAGCACAATGGTGGATTACTTACAGATAGATCTATTATGAGCATTGCAAATTCTATTCCAAGCATCTTTTAAACTTTCTCCTCCCCTTTGTTTAAAGTTTAGAACCTCGTTCTCGGGAGTGCAAGCAGTAGTGGAGGAATTCTCCATAGTGGCAAACAAGATCTCACACACAAAAACAGATCCAGCAAGAAAACGATGAACGGAAAAAGAGAGGCGAATAAAACAGCAATTTTTTGTGAAGTGAGGGAGAGGAAAACGAGAGGAAAATGGAAAATAATATAAATTGCAAGGAGATGAGATTTATGATTAGGAACTTGGTTATGATGAAGATCCTCCCCGGCAACGGTGCCAGAAATTCTCCTTGATGGCAGCTAGAACTATGTCGGTATTTCCACGGAGAAGGAGGGATGTTGTAGCACAACGAAAGTAGAGTATTTCCCTGAGTTATGAAACCAAGGTATCAAACTAGTAGGAGAACCAAGCAACACAACGTAAACAGCCCCTGCACACAAATAACAACACCAGGCAACCCGACGTGTTAAAGGGGTTGTCAATCCCTTTTGGGTTACGGCGCCAGAAATTGGCGTGTGACGGTAAAAAGGTTGTAATAGATTCGATAAATAAATCGCAAATAAAATAAAGTGCAGCAATATATTTTTGTATTTTTGGTTTACTAGATCTGAAAATAAAAGCAAGGAAAAAGTAGATCGCAAATGCAAATATATGAGAAATGAGACCCGGGGGCTCTAGGTTTCACTAGTGGCTTCTCTTAAGAAAAATAGCAAAATGGTGGGTGAAAAAATTACTATTGGGCAATTGATAGAACTTCAAATAATTATGAAGATATCGAGGCAATGATCATTACATAGGCATCACATCCAAGATTAGTAAACCGACTCCTGCTTGCATCTACTACTATTACTCCACACATCGACCGCTATCTAGCATGCATCTAGTGTATTAAGTTCATGGAAAAATGGAGTAATGCAATAAGAACGATGACATGATGTAGACAAGATCTATTTATCTATATGGCGGTAGATATAGATCTCGTCTTTTTATCCTTAGTAGCAGCGATACATCTGTGTCAGTTCCCTTTCTGTCACTAGGATCAAGCACCGTAAGATCGAACCCACTACCGGGCACCTCTTCCCATTGCAAGACAAATAGATCGAGTTGGCCAGACAAAACCCAAATATTGGAGAAGAAATACGAGGCTATAAGAGATCATGCATAAAAGAGATCAAAGAAACTCAAATACTTTCGTGGATATAAAAACATAGATCTGATCATAAACTCGAAGTTCATCGATCCCAACAAACACACCGCAAAAAGTGTTACATCATATTGACATCCAAGATACCATTGTATTGAGGATCAAGAGAGAGAGAGAGAGAGAGAGAGAGAGAGAGAGAGATGAAGCCATCTAGCTACTAACTACGGACCTAAAGGTCTACACAGAACTACTCACGCATCACCGGAGAGGCACCAATGGAAGTGGAGAACCCCTCCGTGATGGTGTCTAGATTGGATCTGGTGATTCTGGACTCTGCGGCGGCTGGATGAATATTTCGTCAACTCACCTAGGGTTTTGGGAATATTTGGGTATTTACAGAGCAAAGAGATGGTCCAAGGGGTACCCGAGGTGGGCACAACCCACCTGGGCGCACCAGGGCCTCCTGGCGTGCCCTGGTGGGTTGTGCCCCCGTCGGGCCACCCCCAGGTGCAACCAGGGCCCATCTGCTTACTTTTGGCCCATAAAAAATCAATGTAAAGTTTCATGCTATTTGGAATCCGTTTGATATTGATTTCTTGTGATGTAAAAAACAGGAACTGGCACTATGTCAATAGGTTAGTACCAAAAAATGATATAAAATGACTATAAAATGATTATAAAACATCCAAGATTTATAATAAAACAACATGGAACAATCAAAAATTATAGATACGTTGGAGATGTATCAGGGCACGGCCACCCCTTGGGCGCGCCAAGATGCCTTGTGGGTCCCACAAGACCGCACTCACTTAGTACTTCAGCCCACATCATCCCTTTCCCCTAGCAAAAAATCCTGGTTGCTCTGTCTCTCTCTCTCATATTCTTGCTCCCCGAACCTGAAATTTTTGATGTCTTTGCCCGGAGCTCCATTTCCGAAACTATTTTGAGGGATTGCTCCGTGGTATGTGACTCCTCCATTGCTCCAATTAGTTTTTTCTTCAGTGTATTATATTTTGCATATTTTTTGCTCTTGGTGCTACTGAAAATGATCTCGCATGTTGAATTATTTGAGTTCTAAGTAGTTCTAATGCTTGATATAGCCTCTAGGCATTCATATGAGTAGTTGCTATCAATCTTGTGAAGTTTTGTTGGCATAATTTTGTGTTCCAAAAATTTCAGAAATTTTTTCGTAGGAAACATGAACTTCTTTAGCAGGAGTTCTTCGAGGAGGTTGTCCTCGGAGGGATCATCGAGTGAGAGCTTGGTACGACAAGCATATGTTGAGCCAAGGTCAAGTTTAGCGCGGATTGCCGTTGCTAAATCATGTCGGCGGCCGTTTAACGAGTTCATGATAGGTGCTGGTATTAAGGAAGAATTTGGTCAATACGTTCAGAACACTGAGCTCATGGCCTTCCTCGCATATAAGTGTACTCAACACTATAATCTCACCCATTCATTCACCCAAAAGTTTGAGTATCATTCTCGTGATTCTAGAGTTTTGTTTCATCTCTATGATAGATCCTATGATATGCCTGTAAAAGAATTATGTGATGCATGCAAAATTCCATAATGGGGTTCACTTAGCAAACCACAAAAATATGATTATGATATGTTCCTTAATAGTCTTTGCAATGGTGAGGATAGAGGAGTTATGCAAGCTAGAATTAAAAGTATTAAATTCCCCTCTATTCGCTAGTTTGCACTCTTAAATGGAAAATCCATCAGTGGTAAACAAGACTATAGTGCACTTTGTGCCCCTGACTTAGGCATTATTCATACTACTCTAACATGTCTTAAACCATATAATCTCGGGGCAACTGTTGCATAGAGGCTGCATCGCAACACGGGCAATGGTGATTTATATGGAGAATTTATGCCTCCCGCATAGCTGCTAAGCTATGGGTCTCGCCTAGGCCCAATGATCCCATATTACGTGATAGTTACTTAGAATTTGACGCAATGTAGTGCCATGATTTTATTAATGATGGAGCTCAGAATTACGACTATAATTTAATATTTGACAAATACCATGTTGTCTCTGTTATTTTGCCTGCGCCTATTCTCTTTGACTTTTAGAGCAAGTAGAGATATTTTATCTATGATAATGAAGCACGCGAGTACAACGCGGTAGTAGACACTGCTCATCTGGCTGAGGAGGCGGCGCAGAACGCCTTGATTAGCTATCACTTCGATTATTATCCAAACCAATGGTGGTGATTACAAAGCTATAGGCCAAAAGCCTAAGCTTGGGGAGTACATATTTCTCACCAACATTACATTCGTGTTCACACATTTCAGTCCAGTTGTCGGTGTTCATTCTTTTTCATTGTATAATCCATATTAGTTTTATTTTTTGCTTTCTTCTTGTGTGTTTGAAAAAACTTTAAAAATCCAAAAATATTTCTCGCTTATTTTTGGTTTTTTTCTTTCTTGTTTATTTAGTTTGTAGTATTAAAAGAAAAACCCAAAAATATTTCCTTGAGTGGCTCTCATATGCATTATTGTTGATCTAGCGAAGAAACAATATTACCTTGTCTTCTCCTTTGAATAAAATGCTTGCAGATCTGCACGGCACTCTTGCACTATTATTATTTTCATATCATTCGGTCATGCAAGTGAAAGGCAACAATGACGATAATTTGATGAAGTGATTGTGGCAAAGAAAAGTAAATATGAACTCTACTTGTTTTTGTTTTTGTTTTTGTAAATATGTTTGACTCAGTATTCATGATTCAGCGAATTATGAGTAAACATGTTTATGATGATAATTAGAGATTATAGTTGCTCATGCCATGCTTAAGTATCTAGGAGTGGATAATGATTTAGCTTGGATGTCAACAAATGGTTACAATGTAGTATGATAGTATGGTAAACTACTCTGAATGTTTCAAGTGGCTTGACTTGGCACATGATCACACATGTAGTTGATTCAAAAGCAACATAGCCTCCACGATATTTTTGTTCATGGTGTTTATATCCTACTCACGCTAGTTGCTACCTCTTGAGCACTGCGTTGGTTTTCCCTTGAAGAGGAAAGGGTGATGCAGCAAAGTAGCGTAAGTATTTCCCTTAGTTTTTGAGAACCAAGGTATCAATCCAGTAGGAGGCCACGCTCAAGTACCTTGCACCTACACACACAAATAAGAACCTTGCAACCAACACGATAAAGGTGAGATCTGATAGAGAAGATAAGATAATATTTTTGGTATTTTTAAGATAAAGACTAAAAGTAAAGAAAGAAAAATAAACGGCACAAGAAATAGCTTGTTGACAGGAGATTAATATGATGGAAAATAGACCCGGGGGCCATAGGTTTCACTAGTTTTTTCTCTCAAGATAGCATAAGTATTACGGTGGGTAAACAAATTACTATCGAGCAATTGATAGAATTGAGCATAGCTATGAGAATATCTAGGTAGGATCATGTATATAGGCATCACGTCCATGACAAGTAGACCGACTCCTGCCTGCATCTACTTCTATTACTCCACACATCGACCGCTATCTAGCATGCATATAGAGTATTAAGTTCATAAGAACGGAGTAACGCTTTAAGCAAGATGACATGATGTAGAGGGATAAACTCATGCAATATGATATAAACCCCATCTTTTTATCCTCGATGGCAACAATACAATACGTGTCGTTTCCCCTACTGTTACTGGGATCGAGCACCGCAAGATTGAACCCAAAGCTAAGCACTTCTCCCATTGCAAGAAAGATCAATATAGTAGGCCAAACCAAACTGATAATTCGAAGAAACTTGAAAAGATAACCAATCATACAAAAAAGAATTCAGAGATGATTCAAATATTTATCATAGATAATCTTGATCATAAACCCACAATTCATCGGATCTCGACAAACACGCCGCAAAAGAAGATTACATCGAATAGATCTCCAAGAAAATTGAGGAGAACTTTGTATTGAGATCCAAAAAGAGAGAAGAAGATATCTAGCTAATAACTATGGACCCGAAGTTCTGAGGTAAACTACTCACACATCATAGGAGAGGCTATGATGTTGATGTAGAAGCCCTCCATGATCAATGCCCCCACCGACGGAGCACCGGAAAGGCCCCAAGATGAGATCTCACGGGTACAGAAGGTTGCAGCGGTGGAATTAGGTTTTCATGGTGCTCCTCGATGGTTTGGGGGCACGTAGGTATATATAGCAGGAAGAAGTAGGTCGGTGGAGCCACGAGGGGCCCACGAGGGTGGAGGGCGTGCCCAGGGGGAAGGCGCGCCCCCTGCCTCGTGGCTTCCTCATTGATTGATTGGCGTCCACTCCAAGTCCTCTGGATCACGTTTGTTCCAAAAATCACGCTCCCGAAGGTTTCATTCCGTTTGGACTCCTTTTGATATTCTTTTTCTACGAAACACTGAAATAGGCAAAAAAACAGCAATTTGGGCTGGGCCTCCGGTTAATAGGTTAGTCCCAAAAATAATATAAAAGTGTATAAATAAGCGCATTAAACATCCAAAACAGAATATATAATAGCATGGAACAACAAAAAATTATAGATACGTTGGAGACGTACCAAGCATCCCCAAGCTTAATTCCTGCTCGTCCTCGAGTAGGTAAATGATAAAAACAAAATTTTTGATGTGGAATGCTTCTTAGAATAATTTTCAATGTAATTCTTGTTATTGTGGCATGAATATTTAGATCTGAAAGATTCAAGATAAAAGTTTAGTGTTGACATAAAAACAATAATACTTCAAACATGCTGACCAAGCAATTATGTCTTATCAAAATAACATAGCGAAAGAAAGCTTATCCCTACAAAATCCTATAGTTAGGCTATGTTTCAATTTCATCACACAAAACGTTCTCATCATGCATAACCCCGATGACAAACCGAGCAATTGGTTCATACTTTTTAACGTGCTTCAGCCTTTTCAACCCTTACGCAATACATGAGCGCAAGCCATGGATATAGCACTATGGGTGGAATAGAGTATAATGATGGGGGTTATGAGAAGACAAAAGGTAGAAAGTCTCACATTGCGCGGCTAATCAATAGGCTATGGAGATGCCCATCAATTGATGTCAATGAGAGGAGTAGGGATTTCCATGCAACGGATGCACTAGAGCTATAAATGTATGAAAGCTCAACAGAAAAAACTAAGTGGGTGTGCATCCAACATGCTTGCTCACGAAGACCTAGGGCATTTTGATGAAGCCCATCATTGGAATATACAAGCCAAGTTCTATAATGAAAAATCCCCACTAGTATATGAAAGTTACAACATAGGAGACTCTCTATCATGAAGATCACGGTGCTACTTTGAAGCACAAGTGTGGAAAAAGGATAGTAACATTGTCCCTTCTCTCATTTTCTCTCATTTTTTTCTTTTTTCTCTTTTTTTCTTGGGCCTTCCTTTTTTTTCTTTGGCCTCTTTTATTTATTTATTTAGTCCAGAATCTCATCCCGACTTGTGGGGGAATCAATGTCCCCATCATCCTTTCCTCACATGGGACAATGCTCTAATAATGATGATCATCACACTTTTATTACTTACAACTGAAGAATTACAACTCAATACTTAGAACAAAATATGACTCTATGTGAATGCCTCCAGCGGTGTACCGGGATATGCAATGAATCAGGAGCGACATGTATGAAAAATTATGAATGGTGGCTTTGCCACAAATACGATGTCAACTACATGATTATGCAAAGCAATATGACAATGATGGAGCGTGTCATAACAAACGGAACGGTGGAAAGTTGCATGGCAATATATCTCAGAATGGCTATGGAAATGCCATGATAGGTAGGTATGGTGGCTGTTTTGAGCAAGATATAAGGAGGTTTATGTGTGATAGAGCGTATCATATCATGGGATTTGATGCACCGGCAAAGTTTGCAACAACTATCAAGGCGAGAATGGGCAATGCACGGTATCGTAGAGGCTAGAAAATTGTGGAAGGTTGAGAGTGCGTATAATCCATGGAGTCACATTAGTCATAAAGAACTCATATACTTATTGCAAAAGTTTATTATCGCTCAAGGCAAATTACTACTACGCATGCCCCTAGAGGGATAGATTGGTAGGAAAAGACCATCACTCGTCGCCGACCGCCACTCATAAGGAAAGCAATAAAAGAACACCTTATGTGTCAAAATTGTCACACAACTTTTACCATACGTGCATGCTACGGGACTTGCCAACCTTAACACAAGTATTTCTCACTTTCACTATTACTCAACTAGCACAATCTAATATTACCACCTTTATATCTGAAAACACTTATCAAGTATCAAACTTCTCATGATATTCAATTAACTCAATATGGAAGTTTTTATTATGCTCATCTTAAATGCCTATCACATTTGGATTAATTTCACAATTAAAGCAAATTACCATGCTGTTTAAGACTCTCAAAATAATACAAGTGAAGCATGAGAGATCAATAATTTCTATAAAATAAAACCACCACCGTGCTCTAAAAGATATAAGTGAAGCACTAGAGCAAAAACTATATAGCTCAAAAGACATAAGTGAAGCACATAGAGTATTCTAACAAATTCCGAATCATGTGTGTGTCTCTCAAAAGGTGTGTACAGAGAGGATGATTGTGATAAACTAAAAAGCAAAGACTCAAATCATAAAAGACGCTCCAAGCAAAACACATATCATGTGGTGAATAAAAATATAGCCCCAAGTAAAGTTACTGATAGACGAAGACGAAAGAGGGGATGCCTTCCGGGGCATCCCCAAGCTTAAGCTTTTGGTTGTCCTTGGATTTTACCTTGGGGTTCCTTGGGCATCCCCAAGCTTAGGCTCTTGCCAATCCTTGTTCCATAATCCATCAAATCTTTACCCAAAACATGAAAACTTCACAACACAAAACTTAAAAGAAAATCTCGTGAGCTCCGTTAGTAAAAGAAAACAAACCACCACTTTAAGGTATTGTAATGAACTCATTCGTTATTTATATTGGTGTTAAACCTACTGTATTACAATTTTTCTATGGTTCATAAACTCTATTACTAGCCATAGATTCATCAAAATAAGCAAACAACACATGAAAAATAGAATTTGTCAAAAACAGAACAATCTGTAGTAATCTGTAGGTTTAGAATACTTCTGGAACCCCAAAAATTCTGAAATAAATTTATGGACTTGAGGAATTTATCTATTAATCATCTACAAAAATAATTAACTAAATAGAGCTCTCCAATAAAAATAGAAGCAATTATCGCGAGCGCTAAAGTTTCTGTTTTTTATAGCAAGATCGCAAAGACCTACCCCAAGTCTTCCCAAAGGTTCTACTTGGCAAAAACACTAATTAAAAGCATAAAACCACATCTAAACAAAGGCTAGATGAATTATTTATTAAATAAAAGCAAGGAAAAATATTGGGTTGTCTCCCAACAAGCGCTTTTCTTTAAAGCCTTATAGCTAGGCATAAGATTTCAACGATGCTCACATGAAAGACAAGAATTGAAGCACAAAGAGAGCATCATAAAACACGTGACAAACACATCTAGGTCTAACATACTTCCTATGCATAGGCATATTATAGGCAAAAAAATTATCAAGGAAATAAAAAACTAGCATATGCAAGGAAGCGGAAAGAAACAATAGCAATCTCAACATAACGAGAGGTAATTTAGTAACATGAAAATTTCTACAACCATATTTCCTCTCTCGTAATAATTACATGTAGGATCATAAGAAAATTCAACAATATAGCTATCACAAAAAATATTCTTAACACGATCCACATGCATGCAAAGTTGACACTCTTCTGAAATAGTGGGATTAACATTAACTAAAGTCATGACCTCTCCAAACCCACTTTTATCAAAAACTTCATAAGATTGAACATTCTCCAAATATGTGGGATCTAAAGTTGACACTCTTAGAAATGCACTTTCACTATTATGGCAGACATTATTACCAATCTCATATTCATCATGGGGCTTAAATAAATTTTCAAGATCATAAGAAGAATCACCCCAATCATGATCATTGGAACAAATAGTAGTCATAGCAAAACTAGCATCCCCAAGCTTAGGGTTTTGCATATTATAAGCACAATTAACATTAATAGAATTTATACTATTATCATTGCAATCATGCTTTTTATTCAAAGATCCATCGTGAATCACTCCATAAAGTACTTCATCACAATTTTCAGATTCATGAATTTCAAGCAAAACTTCATAAAGATAATCTAGTGCACAAAACTCACTTGCAATTTGTTCATCATAATTGGATCTCTTAAAAAGATTAGCAAGAGGATGAGGATCCATTTATCTTAGATTCTCTGTTTAGCAATAAATAAACAACTATTCCAACCAAACGAGCAAACGAGCCAAGTAAGACATCAAAGCAAATGGAAAGACGAACAGAAGAAGGGCGAATAAAACGACAAGGGTGAAGTGCGGGAGAGGAAAACGAGAGGCAAATGGTAAATAATGTAATGCGAGGGATAAGAGTTTGTGATGGGTACTTGGTATGTCATGACTTGTGTGTAGACTCCCCGACAACGACGCTAGAAATCCTTCTTGCTACCTCTTGAGCACTCCGTTGGTTTTCCCTTGAAGAGGAAAGGGTGATGTAGCAAAGTAGCATAAGTATTTCCCTCAGTTTTTGAGAACCAAGGTATCAATCCAGTAGGAGGCCACGCTCAAGTCCCTTGCACCTACACAAACAAATAAGAACCTTGCAACCAACGCGATAAAGGGGTTGTCACTCCCTTCACGGCCACTTGCAAAAGTGAGATCTGATAGAGAAGATAGGATAATCTTTTTGGTATTTTTATGATAAAGACTAAAAGTAAAGAAAGCAAAATAAACGACGCAAGAAATAGCTTGTTAACGGGAGATTAATATGACGGAAAATAGACCCAGGGGCCATACGTTTCACTAGTTGCTTCTCTCAAGATATCATAAGTATTATAGCGGGTAAACAAATTACTGTCGAGCAATTGATAGAATTGAGCACAGTTATGAGAATATCTAGGTATGATCATGTATATAGGCATCACGTCCGTGACAAGTAGAGTGACTCCTGCCTGCATCTACTACTATTACTCCACACATCGACCGCTATCCATCATGCATCTAGAGCATTAAGTTCATAGGAACGGAGTAACACTTTAAGCAAGATGACATGATGTAGAGGGATAAACTCATGCAATATGATATAAACCCCATCTTTTTATCCTCAATGGCAACAATACAATATGTATCGTTTCCCCTACTGTCACTGGGATCGAGCACCGCAAGATTGAACCCAAAGCTAAGCACTTCTCCCATTGCAAGAAAGATCAATCTAGTAGGCCAAACCAAACTGATAGTTTGAAGAGACTTGCAAAGATAATCAATCATACAAAAAAGAATTCAGATAAGATTCAAATATTATTCATAGATAATCTTGATCATAAACCCACAATTCATCGGATCTCGACAAACACACGGCTAAAGAAGATTACATCGAATAGATGTCCAAGAGAATCAAGGAGAACTTTGTATTGAGATCCAAAAAGAGAGAAGAAGCCATCTAGCTAATAACTATGGACCCGAAGGTCTGAGGTAAACTACTCACACATCATCAGAGAGGCTATGGTGTTGATGTAGAAGTCCTCCGTGATCAATGCCTCCTTCGGCGGAGCGCCGGAAAAGGCCCCAAGATGGGATCTCATGCGTACAGAAGGTTCCGGCGGTGGAATTAGGTTTTTGTGGTGCTCCTCGATGGTTTGGGGCTACGTAGGTATATATAGGAGGAAGAAGTAGGTCGGTGGAGCCACGAGGGGCCCGCGAGGGTGGAGGGCGCGCCCCCTGCCTCATGGCCTCCTCGTTGATTGCTTGACGTCCACTCCAAGTCCTCTGGATCACGTTTGTTCCAAAAATCACGCTCCCGAAGGTTTCATTCCGTTTGGACTCTATTTGATATTCTTTTTCTGTGAAACACTAAAATAGACAAAAAAACAGCAATTTGGGCTGGGCCTCCGGTTAATAGGTTAGTCTCGAAAATAATATAATAGTGTATAAATAAGCCCATTAAACATCCAAAACAGAATATATAATAGCATGGAACAATAAAAAATTATAGATACGTTGGAGACGTATCAAGCATCCCCAAGCTTAATTCCTGCTCGTCCTCGAGTAGGTAAATGATAAAAACAGAATTTTTGATGTGGAGTGCTTTTTAGCATAATTTTCAATGTAATTCTTTTTATTTTGGCATGAATATTTAAATCCGAAAGATTCAAGATAAAAGTTTAGTGTTGATATAAAAACAATAATACTTCAAACATGCAAACCAAGCAATTATGTCTTATCAAAATAACATAGCGAAAGAAAGCTTATCCCTACAAAATCATATAGTTAGGCTATGTTTCAATTTCATCACACAAAACGTTCTCATCATGCATAACTCCCATGACAAGCCGAGCAATTGGTTCATACTTCTTAATGCGCTTCAGCCTTTTCAACCCTTATGCAATACATGAGCGAAGCCATGGATATAACACTATGGGTGGAATAAATTATAATTATGGGGGTTATGAGAAGACAAAAAGGTAGAAAGTCTCGCATTGATGCGGCTAATCAATAGGCTATGGAGATGCCCATCAATTGATGTCAATGAGAGGAGTGGGGATTGCCATGCAACGGATGCACTAGAGCTATAAATGTATGAAAGCTCAACAAAAGAAACTAACTGGGTGTGCATCCAACTTGCTTGCTCACGAAGACCTAGGGCATTTTGAGGAAGCCCATCATTGGAATATACAAGCCAAGTTCTATAATGAAAAATTCCCACTAGTATATGAAAGTGACAACATAGGAGACTGATGTCTACTACAGAACCTTCTTGTTGACGTTGTTGGGCCTCCAAGTGCAGAGGTTTGTAGGACAGTAGCAAATTTCCCTCAAGTGGATGACCTAAGGTTTATCAATCCATAGGAGGCATAGGATGAAGATGGTCTCTCTCGAGCAACCCTGCTACCAAATAACAAAGAGTCTCTTGTGTCCCCAACACACCCAATACAATGGTAAATTGTATAGGTGCACTAGTTCAGCGAAGAGATGGTGGTACAAGTGGTATATGGATGGTAGATAAAGGTTTTTGTAATCTGAAAATATAAAAACAGCAAGGTAACTAATGATAAAAGTGACCACAAACGGTATTGCAATTCTAGGAAACAAGGCCTAGGGTTCATACTTTCACTAGTGCAAGTTCTCTCAACAATAATAGCATAACTGGACCATATAACTATCCCTCAACATGCAACAAAGAGTCACCCCAAAGTCACTAATAGCGGAGAACAAACGAAGAGATTATGGTAGGGTACGAAACCACCTCAAAGTTATTCTTTCCAATCAATCCGTTGGGCTATTCCTATAAGTGTCACAAACAGCCCTAGAGTTCATACTAGAATAACACCTTAAGACACAAATCAACCAAAACCCTAATGTCACCTAGATACTCCAATGTCACCTCAAGTATCCGTTGGTATGATTATACGATATGCATCACACAATCTCAGATTCATCTATTCAACAAACACATAGAACCTCAAAGAGTACCCCAAAGTTTCTACCGGAGAGTCAAGACGAAAACATGTGCCAACCCCTATGCATAGATTCCGAAGGTCACGGAACCCGCAAGTTGATCACCAAAACATACATCAAGTGGATCATAGAATACCCCATAGTCAACATAGGTATCCCACGCAAGACATACATCAAGTGTTCTCAAATCCTTAAAGACTCAATCCGATAAGATAACTTCAAAGGGAAAACTCAATCCATTACAAGAGAGTAGAGGGGAGAAACATCATAAGATCCAACTATAATAGCAAAGCTCGCAATACATCAAGATCGTACCACCTCAAGAACATGAGAGAGAGAGAGAGATCAAACACATAGCTACTGGTACATACCCTCAGCCCCGAGGGTGAACTACTCCCTCCTCATCATGGAGAGCACCGGGATGATGAAGATGGCCGCTGGAGAGGGATTCCCCCTCCGGCAGGATGCCGGAACGGGTCTAGATTGGCTTTTGGTGGCTACGGAGGCTTCTGGCGGCGGAAATCCCGATCTATTATGCTCCCCGAAGTTTTTAGGGTATATGGGTATATATATGGGAGGAAGAAGTACGTCGGTGGACCTCCGGGCTGTCCATGAGGCAGGGGGCGCGCCCCCCACCCTCGTGGGTAGCCCGGGACTCTCCTGGTCCAACTCCGATACTCCGTGGGCTTCTTCTGGTCCAAAAATAAGTTCCGTGAAGTTTCAGGTCAATTGGACTCCATTCGATTTTCCTTTTCTGTGATACTCTAAAACAAGGAAAAACAGAAACTGGCACTAGGCTCTGGGTTAATAGGTTAGTCCCAAAAATTATATAAAAGTGTATAATAAAGCCCATAAACATCCAAAACAGATAATATAATAGCATGGAACAATCAAAAATTATAGATACGTTGGAGACGTATCAGAGACTCTCTATCATGAAGATCACGGTGCTACTTTGAAGCACAAGTGTGGAAAAACGATAGTAACATTGTCCCTTCTCTCTTTTTCTCTCATTTTTTTTTATTTTTTATCTTTTTTCTTGGGCCTTCCCTTTTTTTTCTTTGGCCTCTCTTATTTATTTTATTTATTTATTTAGTCCGTAATCTCATCCTGACTTGTGGGGGAATCATAGTCCCCATCATCCTTTCCTCACATGGGACAATACTCTAATAATGATGATCATCACACTTTTATTACTTACAACTCAAGAATTACAACTCAATACTTAGAACAAAATAGGACTCTATGTGAATGCCTCCGGCGGTGTACCGGGATATGCAATGAATCAGGAGTGACATGTATGAAAATTTATGAATGGTGGCTTTGCCACAAATACGATGTCAACTACATGATTATGCAAAAGCAATATGACAATGATGGAATGTGTCATAATAAATGGAACGGTGGAAAGTTGCATGGCAATATATCTCAGAATGGCTATGGAAATGCCATGATAGGTATAAGGAGGTTTGTGTGTGATAGAGCGTATCATATCACGGGGTTTGGATGCACCGACGAAGTTTGCACCAACTCTCGAGGCGAGAAAGGGCAATGCACAGTACCGTAGAGGCTAGAAAATTGTGGAAGGTTGAGAGTGCGTATAATCCATGGACTCACATTAGTCATAAAGAACTCATATACTTATTGCAGAAGTTTATTAGCCCTTGAAGCAAAGTACTACTACGCATGCCCCTAGAGGGTTAGATTGGTAGGAAAAGAACATCGCTCATCGCCAGCCGCCACTCATTAGGAAAGCAATAAAAGAACACCTTATGTGTCAAAATTTTCACACAACTTTTACCATACGTGCATGCTACAGGACTTGCCAACCTTAACACAAGTATTTCTCAATTTCACAATTACTCAAACTAGCACACTCTAATATTATCACCTTTATATCTCAAAACACTTATCAAGTATCAAACTTCTCATGATATTCAATGAATTCAATATGGAAGTTTTTATTATGCTCATCTTAAATGCCTATCACATTTGGATTAATTTCACAATTAAAGCAAATTACCATGTTGTTTAAGACTCTCAAAATAATATAAGTGAAGCATGAGAGATCAATAATTTCTATAAAATAAAACCACCACCGTGCTCTAAAAGATATAAGTGAAGCACTAGAGCAAAAACTATATAGCTCAAAAGATGTAAGTGAAGCACATAGAGGATTCTAACAAATTCCGAATCATGTGTATGTCTCTCAAAAGGTGTGTACATCGAGGATGATTGTTATAAACTAAAAAGCAAAGAATCAAATCATATAAGACCCTCCAAGCAAAGCACATATTATGTGGTGAATAAAAATATAGCCCCAAGTAAAGTTACCGATAGACGAAGACGAAAGAGGGGATGCCTTCTGGGGCATCCCCAAGCTTAAGCTTTTGGTTGTCCTTGGATTTTACCTTGGGGTGCCTTGGGCATCCCCAAGCTTAGGCTCATGCCAATCCTTGTTCCATAATCCATCAAATCTTTACCCAAAACTTGAAAACATCACAACACAAAACTTAAAAGAAAATCTCGTGAGCTCCGTTAGTAAAAGAAAACAAACCACCACTTCAAGCTACTGTAATTAACTCATTCTTTATTTATATTGGTGTTAAACCTACTGTATTCCAACTTTTCTGTGGTTCATAAACTCTATTACTAGCCATAGATTCATCAAAATAAGCAAACAACACACGAAAAATAGAATTTGTCAAAAACAGAACAGTCTGTAGTAATCTGTAGGTTTATAATACTTCTGGAACCCCAAAAATTCTGAAAGAAATTTCTCGACGTGAGGAATTTATCTTTTAATCATCTGAAAAATAAGTAACTAAATAGCACTCTCCAATAAAAAATGGCAGCAATTCTCGCGAGCGCTAGAGTTTCTGTTTTTTACAACAAGATCGCAAAGACTTTCCCAAGTCTTCCCAAAGGTTCTAATTGGCACAAACACTAATTAAAATCATAAAACCACATCTAAACAGAGGCAAAATGAATTATTTATTAAATAAAAGCAAGGGAAAATATTGGGTTGTCTCCCGACAAGCGCTTTTCTTTAAAGCCTTATAGCTAGGCATAAGATTTCAACGATGCTCACATGAAAGACAAGTATTGAAGCACAAAGAGAGCATCATAAAACACGTGAAAAACACATCTAAGTCTAACATACTTCCTATGCATAGGAATCTTATAGGTAAACAAATTATCAAGGAAAGGCAAAAAATTAGCATATGCAAGGAAGCGGAAAGAAACAATAGCAATCTCAACATAACGAGAGGTAATTTAGTAACATGAAAATTTCTACAAACATATTTTCCTCTCTCGTAATAATTACATGTAGGATCATAAGCAAATTCAACAATATAGCTATCAAAAAACGTATTTGTAACACGATCCACATGCATGCAAAGTTGACACTCTTCCAAAATAGTGGGATTAACATTAACTAAAGTCATGACCTCTCCAAACCCACTTTTATCAGAAACTTCATAAGATTGAACATTCTCCAAATATGTGGGATCTAATGGTGACACTCTTACAAACCCACTTTCACTACTATTGCAAACATTATCATCAATCTCATATTCATCATGGGGCTGAAATAAATTTTCAAGATCATAAGAAGAATCACCCCAATCATGATCATTGGAACAAATAGTAGTCATAGCAAAACTAGCATCGCCAAGCTTAGGTTTTGTATATTATAAGCACAATTAACATTAATAGAATTTATACTATTATCACTGCAATCATGCTTTTTATTCAAAGATCCATCGTGAATCACTCCATAAAGTAGTTCATCACAATTTTCAGATTCATGAATTTCAAGCAAAACTTCATAAAGAGAATCTAGTGCACAAAACTCACTAGCAATTGGTTCATCATAATTGGATCTCTTAAAAATATTAGCAAGAGGATGAGGATCCATTGATCTTAGATTCTCTGTTTAGCAATAAATAAACAACTATTCCAACCAAACGAGCAAACGAGCCAAGTAAGACATCAAAGCAAATGGAAAGACGAACAGAAGAAGGGCGAATAAAACGACAAGGGTGAAGTGGGGGAGAGGAAAACGAGAGGCAAATGGCAAATAATGTAATGCGAGGGATAAGAGTTTGTGATCGGTACTTGGTATGTCCTGACGTGTGCGTAGACTCCCCGACAACTGCGCTAGAAATCCTTCTTGCTACCTCTTGAGCACTGCGTTGGTTTTCCCTCGAAGAGGAAAGGGTGATGCATCAAAGTAGCATAAGTATTTCCCTCAGTTTTTGAGAACCAAGGTATCAATCCAGTAGGAGGCCACGCTCAAGTCCCTTGCACCTACACAAACAAATAAGAACCTTGCAACCAATGCGATAAAGGGGTTGTCAATGCCTTCACGGCCACTTGCAAAAGTGAGATCTGATATAGAAGATAGGATAATATTTTTGGTATTTTTATGATAAAGACTAAAAGTAAAGAAAGCGAAATAAATGGCGCAAGAAATAGCTTGTTGACGGGAGATTAATATGATGGAAAATAGACCCGGGGGCCATACGTTTCACTAGTTGCTTCTCTCAAGATAGCATAAGTATTACGGTGGGTAAACAAATTACTGCCGAGCAATTGATAGAATTGAGCATAGTTATGAGAATATCTAGGTATGATCATGTATATAGGTGTCACGTCCATGACAAGTAGACCGACTCCTGCCTGCATCTACTACTATTACTCCACACATCGACCGCTATCCAGCATGCATCTAGAGTATTAAGTTCATAAGAACAGAGTAATGTTTTAAGCAAGATGACATGATGTAGAGGGATAAACTCATGCAATATGATATAAACCCCATCTTTTTATCCTCGATGGCAACAATACAATACTTGTCGTTTCCCCTACTGTCACTGGGATCGAGCACCGCAAGATTGAACCCAAAGCTAAGCACTTCTCCCATGAAAAGAAAGATCAATCTAGTAGGCCAAACCAAACCGATAATTCAAAGAGACTTGCAAAGATAACCAATCATACAAAAAAGAATTCAGAGAAGATTCAAATATTGTTCATAGATAATCTTGATCATAAACCCGCAATTCATCGGATCTCGACAAACACACCGCTAAAGAAGATTACATCAAATAGATATCCAAGAGAATCAAGGAGAACTTTGTATTGAGATCCAAAGAGAGAGAAGAAGCCATCTAGCTAATAACTATGGACCCGAAGGTCTGAGGTAAACTACTCACACATCATCAGAGAGGCTATGGTGTTGATGTAGAAGCCCTTCGTGATCAATGCCCCCTCCGGCGGAGCGCCGTAAAAAGCCCCAAGATGGGATCACATGGGTACAAAAGGTTGCGGCGGTGGAATTAGGTTTTCGTGGTGCTCCTCGATGGTTTGGGGGTACGTAGGTATATATAAGAGTAAGAAGTAGGTCGGTGGAGCCACGAGGGGCCCACGAGGGTGGAGGGCGCGCCCAGGGGGTAGGCGCGCCCCCTGCCTCGTGGACTCCTTGTTGATTGCTTGACGTCCACTCCAAGTCCTCTGGATCACGTTTGTTCCAAAAATCACGCTCCCGAAGGTTTCATTCCGTTTGGACTCTGTTTGATATTCTTTTTCTGCGAAACACTGAAATAGGCAAAAAAACAACAATTTGGGCTGGGCCTCCGGTTAATAGGTTAGTCCCAAAAATAATATAAAAGTGTATAAATAAGCCCATTAAACATCCAAAACATAATATATAGATACGTTGGAGACGTATCACTAGTATTCAATGTTAATTATTTGCGATGCATGATTATGACCATTGACGCTCTCTAGTTGGTCGCTTCTCAATCTATTTGCTAGCCTTCGCCTGTACTAAGCGGGAATACTGCTTGTGCATCCAAATCCCTAAACCAAAGTTGTTCCAAATGAGTCCACCATATCTACCTAATGCAGTATTAGTCTATGTTCCAACTAAATTTGCATGTTCTACCTCTAATCCTTCAAATAATCATCTATTTTGTGCGTCCGTGCCGCTCATGGAGTGAAAGGGGGCGGTGAGTATCTTCCATGCTAAGCGGGTTATTCTCACGATGGGTGTTTATTCATCTGTCATTGCACGAGAGAGGCTCGTAATTGGGATGCCCAGTCCTATAATCAAAATGAAAAAAATATAATGATACAAACTCCCCTGAAAAGTTGTCGGTATGCTGGGCACCCATGAATTTGGCTAGCCATGGCTTGTGTTTGTTGGATGAGGGGGGGGGGGGGTAAACTTTAACTTTCCGCTTGGGAACCGCAAATAATGTGTTTAGCATGGAAGATATTGAAAACTCTCAGTCATGACACTGATAGGAAAGGCATGCCTCTCAAAAATGCATTTATCTCTGGTTTACGCTTTGAGCTCTGGCACCTCTGCAAATCCCTGCTTCACTCTGCGAAGGGCCTATTTATTTACTTTTATTGTTGGGTCGTCACCTTCTCAATTAAAGCACTCGTCTTGAGACCACTATTATCATTCTTATGCATTGTGAATAGGTAATATTGTGTGCATCATGACTGGATCTCTTCTACCATGAATTACATTGTTTAATCGTTGCTTGAACTTTGGAGGTTCTCTACATTTATGTTTTGAGGTCCTAGAAAGGGCTAGCGAGATACCATGTTATCATATTATATCATGATTGTTTTGACAAATTGTTAGCAGTTGAGACATGTTATTATTGTTCGCTTGTTTATTATGCCATTGATATGAGTAAATGTGATTACTAAGTGTTATCATTTGCATGGTTAGTTCATGATCTTTTCTAAAAACTTGGGTGCTATTTAAGCTTATACACGGATACAAGAACGCAAGAGTTCATAAAATTTTTTCTTTATCACTTTCAGTTTGTCAACTGAATTGCTTGAGGACAAGCAATGAGTTAAGCTTGGGGGAGTAGATACGTCTCCGTCGTATATACTTTTCCAAACACTTTTGCTCTTGTTTTGGACTCTAATTTGCATGATTTGAATGAAACTAACCCGCACTGACGCTATTACCATGGTTTTTTGTGCAAAAATAGAAGTTCTCGGAATTGGACACAACTTTCTTGAGATTTTTTATGGAATATATAAAAGTACTAGAGCCAGTACCCGCCAGAGGGCCCCCACTTGCCCAATAGGCAACATGGCGCGACCACCACCCAGGCGCACCCAGTTTCCTTGTGGGGCCCATGTGGCTCTACTGACCCTAATCTCAATCCTATAAATACCTTCTCCCTGAGAAAAAAATAGGAGAGGAAGTTTCATCGTGTTTTACGATATGGAGCCGCCGCCACTTTCCGTTCTCCATTAGGAGGCCAAATCTAGAGTCTGTTCGGGGCTCGGGAGAGGGGGATTGTGAAACTAAAATTATTCCCATTCTCATTACGAGATCGTGCTAAAACTTGGTTTTCGTCTTTGCCATGAAATAATATTGATTCTTGGGATAAGTGTGAGGATGCTTTTGTTGCCAAGTATTTTCCTCCTGTGATATTTCTTTTAGAAATCAAATTATTAATTTTCAGCAACATGATCATGAACATGTTGCCCAATCTTGGGAGAAGATGAAATTAATGATAAGAAATTACCCTACTCACGGCTTAACTTTGTGGATGATCATACAAAAAAATTATGTGGGATTGAACTTTGCTTCTAGAAATATTTTAGATTCCGCTGCAGGAGGTATTTTTATACAAATTACATTAGGATAATCTACCAAATTTCTTGATAATATTATGGCAAATTATTCACAATGGCATACTGAAAGAACACCTACAAGTAAAAAGTGAATTTTGTTGAAGAAATTGGTAATTTGAGTGATAAAGTAGATGCGCTTATGAAAATGGTTGCTAGTAAAAATGCTCAGATAGATCCTAATGCTATGCCATTTTCTACTTTGATTGAGCAAAATAATGATCCCATAGATGTGAATTTTGTCTTGTGCAGCAATTTCAATAGTAATGCTTATAGGGGTAATTTTAGTCCTAGACCGTTTCCTAGAAGTTCCCCTAATAATTATGGAAATCCATATGGTAATTATTATAATAATAAGAGGATGCCGTCTGATCTTCAAAGTAATTTGAAATAATTTATTAATTCTCAAAAAGATTTCAACGCTATGCCAGAAGAAAAATTGAGTAAACTTGATGATATGTCTTGGAGTATGGATAGAGCCGTTCATGATGTGGAAAAATTTAAATCTAAAATTTTGCCACCCAAGCTTGATATTAATGAATCAATTAAAGATCTTTATGTCTCCATGGATGATAGTAAGAAAAAAACCGCTAGGTTGAGGGCTAAGCAAGAATTCTTAAAAACGCGATTCCGCCCGATTTTTATCGTAGTAATGATGCATACATTAAAATGATTGGTGTGTCTAGCATTGTATCTTTGTTTAATGATCTTAAATTTGATGAAAAGGGGGTTGAAGAATAGTCAATTTTATCTATAAGGTGTCCCCATAATTCGGAGGGTGAAAATCTAAATGAAAATTTTGATAAAAGTGGGTTTGGAGAGGTAAAAACTTTAAATAGTGACATGCCAACTCTTTTGGACCACAAAGAATTTAATTATGATAGTTGTTTTTTGATTGAGTGTATTTATTTGTTGCAATCCATGATAAATTCACCCAATGCTTATGAGCAAAATAAGGCTTTTACTAAACATCATAGAAGCGGCGATGAAAGCTTTAGAAGAAAAGCTAGAATTGGAGGTTTCAATACCTATGAAATTATATGATGAGTGGGAACCTACCATTAAAGTTATAATTAAAAATTATGAGTGCAATGCTTTATGTGATTTAGGTGCTAGCATTTCCACAATACCAAATCTTTATGTGATGTGTTAGGTTTTACCAATATGCATGAATGTTCCCTTAATTTGCACTTAGCAGATTCCAGTATTAAGAAACCTTTCGCTATAATAAATGATGTTCTTATTCTTGCATATAGGAATTATGAGTCCATTGATTTCACTGTGCTTGATATTGATTGTAATCCGTCTTGTCTCATAATACTTGGTAGGCCTTTCCTACGAACCATAGGTGTCGTTATTGATATGAAAGGAGGGAATATAAAATTCCAGTTCCCATTAAAGAAGGGTATGGAACACTTCACTAGAAATGAAATTAGGCCACCATATGAATCCATTATGA
The DNA here is from genome assembly GCA_034509565.1 of Triticum monococcum. Classification (NCBI taxonomy): domain Eukaryota; kingdom Viridiplantae; phylum Streptophyta; class Magnoliopsida; order Poales; family Poaceae; genus Triticum; species Triticum monococcum. The sequence goes on from CM067844.1 coordinate 416,079,476, forward strand.
GGGCTACCTATGTAATTAATTTCAAAGATTACAACACATGAAAGTATGCATTACGCCTAGCTAGGGGTGTAAAACGATAGCGCTAGTTGGGAGGCAACCCAATAGTTATCTTAATTTTCTTGTTTTTTCCTATTTTTCTGTGTGCACACAATTATGCATCCATTAAGGTTGTGTTTTTGTGTTTTAAATTAGTGTTTTTGCCAAGTAAATCCTTTGGGATGATTTGGTTGATAGTTTCTTTGATTCTGTGCAAAAATAGAAACTTTTGCATCCAGTAGCAGAATTGTTAAAATTTGTTGGAGAGTGACAAAATTCTGAGTTTTTTACACATGATAGATATAAAAATTTCCCACATTGTCCTATTTTTTCTGAAGTTTTGGAGTTATAGAAGTATGGTCATTGTTCGAATTATTACAGACTGTTCTGTTTTTGACAGATTCTGTTTTCGTTGCATTGTTTGCTTGTTTTGATGAATCTATGGATTGTATCGAGGGGTAATATGCAGGTTTGTGCTAGTTAGTAATTGTGGTTTGGTAAGAATATTGGTCTTAAGGTTTGTGATTCTCGTACCTTGCACGTATGGTCTCCCGTTATGCTAAGAAGTTGGAGCATGATTTATTATTGAGCGCTTTCTTAGTGTGAAGGTCGGGGGCGTGCGATGGTTAACTACTACCAACCTCCCCCTAGGGGCATGCGTAGGAGTAGGGATAATAAACTTTTGCAACAAGTATGTGAGTTCTTTATGACTAATGTGAGTCCATGGATTATACACACTCTCACTTTTCTGCAATTTGCTAGCCTCTTCGGAACCGTGCATTGCCGTTTTTCACCTTGAGATGTGGTGCAAACTTCATCGGTGCATCCAAACCCCGTGATATGATACCCTCTATCACACATAAGCCTCCTCATATCTTCCTCAAAACAGCAACCATACCTACCTATTATGGCATTTCCATAGCCATTCCGAGATATATTGCCATGCAACTTCCGCCGTTCCATTTTATTATGACACACGTCATCAATGTCATATTGCTTTGCATGATCATATAGCTGACATAGTATTTGTGGCTCAGCCACCATTCATCATTTTTATACATGTTACGCTAGATCATTGCTCATCCTGGTACACCGTCGGAGGCATTCATATAGAGTCATATGTTGTTCTAGTATCAAGTTGTAGTTTTGAGTTGTAAGTAAATAGAAGTGTGATGATCACCATATATATTCATTATTAGACCATTCTCCCAAGGGAGGAAAGGATGATGGAGACCGATTCCCCCACAAGTCGGGATGAGACTCCCAACGAAAAAAAGAGAGAGAGAAAAGAGGTTAAAAAGGGCCTCAGAAAAAAAAGAAAAGAAAAAGAAAAAGGAAAAAAGAGAGAAGGGGCAATGTTACTATCCTTTCCACACTTGTGCTTCAAAGTAGCACCATGTTTTTCATATAGAGAGTATCCTATGTTTTATTTTCATATAACTAGTGGGAATATTTCATTATAATAACTTCTCTTGTATATTCGAATGATGGTCTTCCTCAAATGACCGAGGTCTTCATGAGCAAGCAAATTGGATGCACACCCACTTAGTTTTATTTTTGAGGTTTCATACACTTATAGATCTTATTGCATCTATTGCATGGAAATCCCTACTCCTTGCATTGACATCAAATGATGAGCATCTCCATCGCCCGTTGATTAACCTCGTCAATGTGAGACTTTCTCCTTTTTTGTCTTCTCCATACAACCTCCAACATCATACTCTATTCCACCCATAGAGCTATATCCATGATTTGCTGATATGTCTCCCTCATATATACTTTTCTAAACACTTTTTCTCTTGTTTTGGACTCTAATTTGCATGATTTAAATGAAACTAACCAGGACTGATGCCATTTTAAGCAGAACTCTATGGTGTTGTTTTTGTGCAGAAATAAAAGTTCTTGGAATTGGGCGAAACTTTTTGGAGATTTTTGATGGAATATATATATATAATACTGGAGCAAAGACCCACTAGAGGGGGGCACCGGGTGCCCATGAGGCACCAGGGCGTGCCCACCCCCTAAGCGTGTCGTGGTGTCTTGTGGGCCCCACAGGGACCCCCTCAATTATCCCTTTAGCCCACTTCTCATCTTATCTTCAACAAAAATTCCTAGTCTCTCTCTCTCTCTCTCTCTCTCTCTCTCTCTCTCTCTCTCTCTCTCGCGCGCGCGCGCGCGCGTTCTTGCTCCCAAAGCTGAGATTTTCGATCTCTTTGCTCGGAACTCCATTATCAAAACTGTTTTGGGGGATTGCTACTTGGTATGTGACTCCTCCATTGTTCCAATTAGTTTTTTCTCTAATGGATTATATTTTGCATAATTAGCTACTCTTGGTGCTACTGAAAGTGAGCTTGCATGTTGAATTCTTTGAGTTCCAAGTAGTTTGAATGCTTGATATAGCCTCTAGGCATACATATGAGTAGTTGTTATCAATCTTGTGAAGTTTTGCTGACATCATTTGTCAGAAAATTGTTCGTACAAAAATGAACTTCTTTAGGAGGAGTTCCTCGAGGAGAAGGTCCTCGGAGGCATCGTTGAGTGAGAGCTCGATACGACAGGCCTATGTTGAGCCAAGGGCAAGCTCGGTGCGGGATTCTGACACCAAATCATGTTGGTGTCCATGCGATGGGTTCATGACAGGCGCGGATATTAAAGAAGAATTTGATGAATATGTTCATAACACCGAGCTCCTTCCCTTCATCACAGATAAGTGCACACAACACTACAACCTTACCATCTCATTCACTAAAAAGTTTGAGTTTCATCCTCGCACTTCTAGAGTTTTGTTTCACATGTATGATTGAGCTTATAGTATGCCTCTAGAAGAATTCTGTGACGCTTGCAAAATTCCATATTCGGGCTCGTTAGATGAACTACCAAAATATGATTATGAGATGTTTTTGAGTAGCCTCTCCTACGGTGAGGATAGGGGAGTTAAGCTGGCTAGAATAAATAGTATACAATTTCCCACCATCTGTCACTTTGCACTATTTAATGGCAAATGCAACGTGGGTAAGCAAGACTATAGTACACTCTGTGCTCCTGATTTGAGCTTCATACATACTGCTTTAACATGCATTAAACGAGATAATCTTGGAGCGATTGTTGCACGGAGGCTCCAATGCAACGCGAGTAGTGGTCATTTTTATGGAGGAATTTATGCCTCTCACGTAGCTAGAAGGATAGGAGTTTCACCAATGCCCAATGATCCTATCTTAACTCACCAATATCGGCTTTGATGCAATGGAGCGCCATGATTTTATTAAGTATAAAGATCAGAACCATGACTATGACTTAATGTTTAATAAGGCACACACATTGTATCTGTCATTTTGCCTGCCCCTGGTCTTTTTGACTTTCTGGGTAAACAAAGATATTACATTTATGTGAGCGAGGCGCGCGAGTACAACACAGTTGTAGAAGACACTTGTTGGGCAGAGGAGGAGGCACCAAGAGCCTCCACGAGCTACCACTTTGATTATTACCCACACGAGCAACGGTGATTACCAAGCTAGGCGAGAGCCTAAGCTTGGGGGAGCACGCATTTCCCACCGACATTACATTCATATTCACACATTTTATTCCTGTTGTTGGTGTTCATCCTTTTTCATTGTATAATCCGTGTTAGTTTTATTTTCTTGCATTCTTCTTGTGTGTTTGAAAACTTTGATAAAATCCAAAAATATTTCTCGCTTCTTTTCGGTTTTTCTTTCTATTTAAATTAGTTGTAGCATTAATAACAAAACCCAAAAAGATTTCCCATTTCTCTGTAACATCCACGATGTGGCTATATCTCCCACGTGTCGGAGCACGACTTAGAGGCATAACCGCATTGTAGGCATGTCGCAAGAGGGGTAATCTTTACACATCCCATATACTGAATAAGAAAGAGGTACAAAGTTGGCTTACAATCCCCACTTCACACAATACATAAATATAGCATTACATCAAGCAGATACAATCAAGGTCCGACTACGAAACCAAAATAAAAGAAGACTACCCCTAATGCAAAAGATCCCCGATCGCCCTGACTGGGCTCCACTACTGATCAACTGAAACGAAACAACACGATGAACAAGATCTTCATCGAGCTCCTCCTTGAGCTCGGTTGAGTCACCTGCACGGTATCATCGGCACCTGCAAACTGGTTTTGGAAGTAATCTGTGAGTCACGGGGACTCAACAATCTCACACCCTCGCGATCAAGACTATTTAAGCTTATGGGTAGGTAAAAGGTATGTGAGGTGGAGCTGCAGCAAGCACTAGCATATATGGTGGCTAACTTACGCAAATGAGAGCGAGAAGAGGAGCAAAGCACGGTCGTGGACTAGAACTGATCAAGAAGTGATCCTGAAACTACTTACGTTCAAGCATAACACAAGAACCGTGTTCACTTCCCAGACTCCGCCGGAAAGAGACCATCACGGCTACACACGCGGTTGATGCATTTTAATTAAGTTAAGTGTCAAGTTCTCTACAACCAGACATTAACAAATTCCCATCTGCCCATAACCGCGGGCACGGCTTTCGAAAGTTCAAAATCCCGCAGGGGTGTCCCAACTTAGCCCATCACAAGCTCTCACGGTCAACGAAGGATATTCCTTCTCCCAGGACGACCCGATCAGACTCGAAATCCCGGTTACAAGACATTTCGACAATGGTAAAACAAGACCAGCAAAGCCACCCGGATGTGCCGACAAATCCCGATAGGAGTTGCACATATCTCGTTCTCAGGGCACACCGGATGAACACTATGTACAACTAAAACCAACCCTCAAGTTTCCCCGAGGTGGCGCTGCAAGTGGCTCTGTTTTGGACCAACACTCAGAGGAGCACTGGCCCGGGGGTTTAATATAAAGATGACCCTCGTGCTCCGGAAACCCAAGGGAAAAAAGGCTAGGTGGCAAAAGGTAAAACCAAGGTTGGGCCTTGCTGGAGGAGTTTTATTCAAAGCGAACTATCAAGGGGTTCCCATTCCCCCAACCGTGTAAGGAACGCAAAATCAAGGAACATAACACCGGTATGACGGAAACTAGGGCGGCAAGAGTGGAACAAAACACCATGCATAAGGCCGAGCCTTTCACCCTTTACCAAGTATATAGATGCATTAATTAAATAAGAGATATTGTGATATCCCAACATATCCATGTTCCAAACATGGAACAAACTCCATCTTCACCTACAACTAGCAACGCTATAAGAGGGGTGAGCAAAGCGGTAACATAGCCAAACAATGGTTTGCTAGGAAAGGTGGGTTAGAGTCTTGACATGGCAAGATGGGAGGCATGATAAAGCAAGTGGTAGGTATTGCGGCATAGCAATAGAGCGAGCAACTAGCAAGCAAAGATAGAAGTGATTTCGAGGGTATGGTCATCTTGCCTGATATCCCGCAAGGAAGAAGAACGAGTTCGTGAAGAAGACAAAAGGACGTGGACGAACGGATCCTCACAAACGCGACGTTATCAGCACTAGCCCGAAGAAGCAACACCAGAAAGAAGCAAACAACATAGTAAACAACCAGGCATAAACATGGAATGATGCACAGTCAAGTATGATGCATGTCCGGTTTAATGAAACATGGCATGGCAAAGTGCATAAGCAAAACTACAAGTTAAGTGGAGCACAATATGCAACGAGTTGCATATTGACGGAACACCACAACAATTATTTAGTTCTCTCCCGTTTAAGTACTCAACAACATTAATTGTTTGTTAGCATGGCAAAGGGTGAAGCAAATGAAAACTACCTATCTAGGCAAGTTTAAATGAGGCCTGAACAACAAACAACAAGTCCAGAAACTCCTCATGTGCATATTTTAGGTTTGGTACTGTTCTGCCCTAAACCATATTTTAGAGTTGTTAAACATGCAAGTACTCCGACCATATTAAACTAGGCATTTTCTACCCCATTTACATATAAAGTTTATTAAGTTTGGAGCTATGGTTATTTAGTTATGAAGTAAATCATTTTAACATGGCATTTAAGAAAAATAATGCAAACATCAGTTTAAACATCTTAAACATAGATGAAAGTTACAAATTATTAACCTACACAAAATTCTAAGAAAGTTTCATATAAATATCATTTTAATCCAGTGCACGGTTGATGAGTTATTAAAAGAATGAAGTATGAGGGCTTTTCTGCAAAACTGGCAATTCAGGGTAAAAGCTAAAATCGTTCGACAGGGAAAAAAATACTGGGCTGAAACTATAGGTGGCTGGGCGCTCACCAAGGCCCAAGGCCTGAGTCGGTGGAGGTGCTGGGCTTTTGCTGGGCAGGGACGAAGCCCACAAGGCCAGGTCAACGGGCGCAGTCGCTCATTCCTGGACAGAACGAGAAGCAGGGCCCGGAGGCGTTCGTCCTCCTCTGGACGCAGGGGAGGCAGCGGCGCGAAGCAGAGAAGCAGCAGAGGGACTTGCCGAAGCGAGGGACCACGGGAACCGGCCGGATCCGAGGCAAGGGCGGCAGTGTAAGGCGACGGATGGGTCTGGCAGAGCTGGGGCCTCGAATCGGGGCCGCGGTCAACGAAGGCTGCACCGAGCAAGCTGTTGCTGCTCGATACTGAAGACCGAAGAACTGAAGCAGTCACAGACTCATGGCGATGTGGAAAACAGCGACGGGGAGGCGAGGTGACGTCGGGCAAGCTCCTGGTCGTTGCAGAGGGGAAGCAGAGGCCGAAAATGGTGGACTTGGGCGAAGGCAGCGGCAGGAGGGCTCCATGGACGCCATGGCTGGGCGCTGCAGTCACCGACGCGGACGATAGACACACGGCGGCGCTGGTGTTTGACGGTGACCGACGACAAGCACGCGGGGTGCGGAAAATCCCACGCAGTCGAGGGCAGGGGGAAGGAGTGGGACTTGGCGCCGGCGTCGTCCTCAAGTGCTTGCACGACAGAAGCAGGGACGGTGATGGACTTGGTGGTGTCCAGTGGGGCGGCGTGGCGATCTCGAGCGGCATGGGGAGACTTGAAGCAGAGGCGGGGCTTGCAGCAGACGGGGATGGATGGAACTGGCGTTCCCTGGCGACAACGACGACATAGTAACAAATCGGAGTGGCGGCGATGTTCCTTCATGGTCACTGACGAGGGCGCGATGCGAGGTGAGGAAGAGGGCGGCCCTGCTACCCCCGGTGCTGCAAGCGGAAGAGCTTGGGCCAGCTGGGCCTCGGGCGCGAGCGTTCCCGCTCGGGGGAGCTCCTGTGGTGAAAGGCGAAGACGGCTGCGAGGATGGAGGACGACGCGGTGGCGGCTCAGGGCTCCGGTGGCACGCGGGCAGAGGCATCTACGGGTGCTCGAGGTGGATGGGTAGATCGAGGGGAAGGCTTGGGTTGGTGGGGAGAGATCGAGAGGATACAGAGGAGAGCACCGGTTGTGTAGGTTCGACGGCGATTGGCCGGTGACGGTGTCCTGGAATAGGGGGTACTCACCACGTCATCTCCCGATCTGTTAGATTGGGCTGAGGACCCCCATGGTCGTATACTCATGGGCCAGTTCGGACAGCTGCCGCATACAAGGAAGAATCCACAAGACTTGGCGATCAAGACAAGGACTTCTCCCCACCGGCGTATTCGGCTAGGACTCTTGTTATCCTAGGCCTCTTGTGCATTATATAAACCGAGGCCAGGCTAGTCGATAGATCATATACAACAGACAATCATACCATAGGCTAGCTTCTAGGGTTTTAGCCTCTCTAATCTCGCGGTAGATCTACTCTTGTACTACCCATATCATCAATATTAATCAAGCAGGACGTAGGGTTTTACCTCCATCAAGAGGGCCCGAACCTGGGTAAAACATCGTGTCCCCTGCCTCCTGTTACCATCCGGCCTAGATGCACAGTTCGGGACCCCCTACCCGAGATCCGCCGGTTTTGACACCGACATTGGTGCTTTCATTGAGAGTTCCACTGTGTGATCGGCAAAAGGATCGATGGCTTGTCTGCGGATTAACTGCGACGTCGACATCTTCATCACCGGCTCGACTGGTCACCTTGGCTCGACCGAGGACTGCGCTCCATCTCCGATTGTCATGATTTGGACAGGGGCCTTCATAAACATCAACTCCGATCTCTATCGTGATCATAGAGGAGTCATCCATGAAGCTCGAGGGCTCAACGTCAACATTGCCCGCGGGCGGTCGGGCTGTTTTTATGGACAACGAACTTGTATTCGCCGTCACCACCTCCTCGAGCGTCGGTTTGACGATCGCTTTGGTGGAATTGTGTGGAATTGAGTCTACAATAACCCTGGAAAATTCCGTCGAGTTCCGATGGAGGAATCTCTGGCAATCCATGATATACCGGAGCCCTGTCAAATTTGGACGGGAATCTGGATGAGTTTAGGGCGTGGTGTACAGCTTCTAGCTCGGACGTCCTTTGGAAGATCCAACCGTTGATCGGCTGCGGAATTCCTATATCTACCACCTCAAAATTTCAGCTCAATCCGACCGTCCAAACTCCGGGAACCTTCCGATTAGTGCATCACTTTTCGGATCTGTTTTCTGCGCGAAAGCGAATCCGACACGAGTTCGTCTTTTTTATGAACGGGATTTCGGACACCCCTTTTGAAAGAAGTTTTGTATGGGGTATTGTGTTTTGTTCCCGAACACATCCCACTAACTTTAAGATCTTTTGAACATGATCTTCAACATCATGCTGTTGTCAAACCTGTCCGGCAATATTGCTCCACGGCTACCGACCTGCGCTAGACACGTCGTCACTTTGTTGAGCCGAGCTCAACTTCTTCGGATCATCATCTCGGCAAACCGAACAAGAGTCCGGCATCGCGAAGGATAAATCATCACCAACATCGCTGCCCCACTGATTACATGGAGCGGGCATACCGGCATCGCCGCACGGTTGCTTCATCAAGCCGGCATCAACCACGTCACGACCTGCATCGGCAGGGCCGCACTATTGCTTCTTCAAGCTGGTGTCCATCACGCCGACTTACTTTGACATCTCGGCTAGACCGGGGGCTTCACCATCTCTTCATCAACCTACTCCGGACACTTTAGCGTCACTAGCCGACCAACTCCGTCACGTTAGCTGGACCGAGGGCTTTGCCTCGGCGAGCCAACCTTTGCCAGCATTGTCATGCCGTCGTTTTATCGCCCATCAGGCAATGGGTGTGCGGATCGAGTCCCAATTTTGGGAATCACCTTCCTTCGGATTGTTACAACAAATAAACCAGGTGCTATTAATCCAAGTATTTTTTGCTTGTTTGGGTTCATTTTTCCCAGGGAATTATTACTCTGGTTTGTCCATCATATGTACATAGGTCTATCAAATGGTGGCCGCATTAACGACAGTCGCATGGTGGTTCAGTCAGTTTTCGTACATAGTCCGGCGAACGCCGCCTCCGGAGCTCGGACCGACCTGTGAATTCAGGCTTTGCCACGCCTTTACCGCATCACGCCGACGCCCTGCATCGACATTGACTTCGGCGCCAGGCCATATTTCTTTTATTACTCACTTTGCATAAATTATTTATTATGCGACGATTTTTTCATTATCATTATTACTATTATCTCCGGTTTGCACTATTTTTTGTGCACAGGAAAATGATCCGGAACTTCGGCGTCACTCTGCCGGTCTGCATTGACCGTGCTACGTCACCACTTCGGCATGTCGAGCTCTCCGCTCCGCCACCTCGGGACCGGCTTGGGGGATGGAACCTTGTCCCGCATCAAACTTGGAGCGCGTCATCAATGCCGAACACATTAACCACCTAAGTCGATTTCATGCTCAAGGCTTTAATTTCTAACTTGTGTTCGGTTCGACCAAGCAGTATACTTTTTTGGAAAAAAGTTGCTTGTAAAAAATTTCCTTGTCCAAACTTTGTTTGTGACGCATATATTCAAATACCCAATTCATTTGGGGGCTTCCTTCATGAAGCTTTTCCTCTTGCATATGATTATACTTGTACGACTTCGTTCCTTGTTCGTGTATTACGCCACAATATGCACCATATTGACTTAAGCGATTTGCGAGCTGGGTTGCCTCGCTCCTGTGTTTACCCCTTCGTTCCCGATTGTTCGGCTAGGGAGTAAAGGGAGCACCTCTGCGATTGTCACGATCGGGTCATCCGAGCCGGACCTCAGACTGGGTGAAGCCGAAAGCTAGCGCTCTTATAGTTTTCAATGATGGTCGACACACAACGGAACTCATGAGTACAAAAAATCTATTGCACAAGTCTCATAATAACAATGAGCACCGAAGAAAGGTATCGGTGGGGGTACTATTTTCTTCGAAGATGCTTCTTACCCTTCGTAGTAATATAGCATAAGTTCCCTGAGCGCGCTTTGTCTGTTACAGCCTTATGGCCTGATTGCCTGGTTATTGGAAACACTATCAATATTCTCGACAGATGGAGTACGTAACACTTTTCAGTCCTTGATCGAAGAGGGAGAAGCCGACGGTCGGTTAAGACACATTTAAAGTTCGGTTGAACATAGATATGATATAAGTACTTTGGTACATGCAATCATTCTTTTACCCAAGTCACTTGGGGGCTCTTAAATTTATATGAGCCGTTTTATGATAAGTGTTCTTCTTCTTAGTCGTTGCAAAGTTTTATTATTATTATTATTATTATTATTATTATTTATCATTCATTTTTTCGACACAAGTATGTGGTCACTAGCTGAGGAGCCTAATTTCTCTCTCGAAACCACTAGAGTTTAGTTTGCTAAACTGGCCTAATGAGAAGTACTCTACCTTCGGGATAGGAGGTGGAAGCCATAGGCTGACCCGCTTGAAGTCTTGAGATAGGATGTGTCATGTTAAAGCACGGCAGAAGCATTTTTTTCTAAGACCAATTTTCGGATTGGCACCGAACACTTGATCTTGTTCGGACGTCAAGTTTTTACTGAAGTTTTTTGGTTTTCCAAGCTTATGGCACTTTTAAACTATTTGTGTGTTTTCAGCACAAGTCCCGCAGTGCAATGCCGGACACTTTTAGACATTCGGCAAAAATATTCTCGGATATTGCTATATATGCATCGGTTTCGAATTGTGTCTTCGGTCAATAGTTGGGTTTCCCGGCTCCTGCACTTGCTTCCTACGTTCCTCTTTGTTCGGCTAGGCATGCAAAGGGAGAACCACTGCAATTGTGCTTCCAGCTCACATGGTTAAGCACCTCAGTGGAGAAAGCCGAAAACTGACTATCACAATAAGCGTAAAATGGTCAGCGATCCGATGACTTTGTTAAATGATGGGCCATTCATAACAATGGCCGAAGTGTTTACGGCTTGACCTAGATTGTCGTCGAACACTACCGGGGGCTATTAACTGGCCTCCCAAACTAAATCCTCGATATTTTTCTCTTACATTAGAGCTGAGGTTTGATGATCATGCATAGCATGACAACACAAAGAAAGGAACCGATAGCGGGACTATTTTCTTTGGAAGACATTTCTTATGTTAAACAATAATATAACATATCTCTCTGCGTACCTTTGTTTATATAACCGTATGGCCAGATTGCCTTGTTTGTCTTGCCCTCATAAAGGCTTTATAAAGTAGGATAAACACTCCTTGGCTCCTGGCCGAGGAGGTGGAAGCCGATGGTCGGTCAACAAAGTTGTGTACAATGCGGATCCGAGCATTAATGACGTAAAGTACTTGGATACATAGAGTCATTACACATAATTTGTGATTTTACTATGGATATCGATCCTTAATTCGGCCACCCATGCCTGCATTAAGGCTCGGGGGCTACAGGGCTTCGGGCCTATTATTTACCAATATTAAAGGGGCACATCGATCCCCTGATCTGGTGTTGCCACCCGACCAGTGTCTCGGGGGCTACTGCATTGCCTGTCCAATACAGAAAATTTTATGTGCAATATAGTTTCCGAGGAGATTTGGTTGGTCGGCCGCACCCAACCTGAGTCTCGAGGACTGAGCACGCCGCTTTTTGTGTCCCGAAGTATTTTGCCGAGCTAGGACTTGATCCTCAGGCCGATTTTGCAAATCAACCTGAGTCTCAGCGGCTACTGGGATCAGCGGTCTTACGTCATCCTTCAGGTGCATCTCCGGTTTTAGACCGATACACACCTTGAGGGCTACTGGCTGTATATCTCGGCAGAGAATAAATTGCACCAATAAAAAATATTGACAAAAAATCGGCCCACGGTCAGGGTGGTGCACCACGTCGGAAGCAGTCCGGCATAAAGCTCGGGCGCTAGTGGCTGGCTCCATAGAGGGCATTTCCGGCATTAAGCTCGGCTAAACTCCTTCAACTTTTTTTACCAAGATGATCTATGACATCTTGGATATAGTCCGGCGTTGGAGCTTGGACACAGTCCGGCGTTGGAGCTCGGATACAGTCTGGCGTTGGAGCTTGGACACAGTCCGGTGTTGGAGCTCGGATACATTTCGGCGTTGGAGCTCGGAAGCAGTCCGGCATTGGTGCTCGGCTGCAAAAGATACCTCGAATGCAGTCCGGCGTTGGAGCTCGAACGCAAGAGGACACTGCCTCCCGGGAACAACTTCAAAACCCGAGGTGTGGAATAAAAATAACAAGGCATTAATAAAGGCCAGAAAGTTAAAGGGGCTCCTCGGATACCCAATGTATAAACTTGTCGAATGCATTTCGGTGATCCTCAAGATCGAAGATGAGAAGATTTGTTGAACCAGTTTTCAAGACCGGCAACCGAAGATGAAGAATAGTTCGGAAGAATCAAGGAGCATCCCTAACTTGAAGACCGGTTCAGGGGGCTACTAACGGTGTCCTGGACTAGGGGGTACTCACCACATCATCTCCCGATCTGTTAGATTGGGCCGAGGACCCCCATGGCTGTATACTCATGGGCCAGTTCGGATAGCTGCCGCATACAAGGAAGATTCCACAAGACTTGGCGATCAAGACAAGAAATTCTCCCCACCGGCGTATTCAGCTAGGACTCTTGTTATCCTAGGCCTCTGGTGCATTATATAAACCAAGGCCAGGCTAGTCGATAGATCATATACAACAGACAATCATACCATAGGCTAGCTTCTAGGGTTTTAGCCTCTCTGATCTCGTGGTAGATCTACTCTTGTACTACCCATATCATCAATATTAATCAAGCAGGACGTAGGGTTTTACCTCCATCAAGAGGGCCCGAACCTGGGTAAAACATCGTGTCCCCTGCCCCCTGTTACCATCCGGCCTAGACGCACAGTTCGGGACCCCCTACCCGAGATCTGCCGGTTTTGACACCGACAGCCGGTGACTGAAATCGAGGAGAGGTGGGTGGACCAGGAGGGATCCTGATGAAGATGCTGAGTGGGTGGCGGCGCGGCTAGGGGTGGATGGAACAAGCCTCCTAATTTTTAGGGTTGGACCTCAAGTATATATAGTAGGAGGATTTGGGGTGCATTTGGGCCCTCCGATTCAAATAAACAAAGACGTTTTGGGGATGATGGTGATGATCTGGACTCAACGGACATGAGTGCCCGGTCGGGTTCGGGGAGGTTTTTTGGACGCGCACGCGAGGAGGGTCGTGGGCTGATGAGAGAGGTTAGGTTGGGCCTGGCAGTGAGTGGACTGTGTAGATGATCTCGAGCTGAGAGAAGAGAAGAGAAGAGAGAGAGGCCCGACGACTGTTTCCGGAGACTGAAAACGTCCGACGATAGACCGGCTATACTGCCGCTATAGTTATCCGTTGGGGCGTTAAACGGACTCCGAATGCGATGAAATTTGGTAGGCGGCCTATCTACACTATAATAAGGCCGCACGCTAACTTTCAACCCATTCCAAGAACATTTTCCGGCCACTTATAAAATAACATTTCAGACGTGCCGCGGGCATGTGCAAGTGTGGTTGGGCTCAAAACGTACAACGGACGGAACTGGGGGAAACCCGGACGGATGCATGTTTTGAAAACATGATGATGCAATGCACATGATGACATGACAAGATACAACACGCAAGTGAAAGACATGGCAACGACAACGAATAACTGGAAGACACCTGGCACATCGGTCTCGGGGCGTCACAACACTCCACCACTACGAGAGGATCTCATCCCGAGATCTAGAATGGCACCAGACAGATATGGAAGAGGAAGGGGAAGATGTAAACTAAGTTGCTTCTTTGAAAAACGAGTGAAACCATGAACCTTGAGAGGTTGAACCATTTGAAAGAAAGAATACAACGGAGATGAACAAAGTTGAAAGCACTCCGTTAGGAAAGAGGAACAAGGAAGAACAAATTCGGGCAGCACTCCGGTTGAAAAGTGATAAGAAACTTGATAAGATGAAAAGAACTAAAAGAGATGACACAACACTCCGGTTGAGAAGGAAGGTAGAACTTGTCAAAATGGGAAGAACTTGAGAAGAGGGCACAACACTGCGGTTAAATGGATAAGAATGAAGAGAACACAGTCCTCACAATTCGAGATGATGAGTGAGGAGAGCAACATCATTAAGCCTCCGGAAGAAAGAATAGAAGATAGATCATTGGAATAAAAGAATGGAGATGAAAATGCCAACTTCTACCACAAATGAGCTTGGAAAGCACCCTTCCAAGAAATTTATAACAGAGTTGTTGGAAAAAAAACAACGTCGAAACGAATAAGCTTGTTGTGGGCTTATGGAAAACACATCAAAATCTTGAGGTGAAATTCTGCCACTAGCAAAACAGTAGATTAGATTGACATCAACAAGGAGACGAGAAACTTATTTCACCGGGAGGATAAATGAAGAAATTGGATCATTTATAAGCACCATAAATAGCAAGAATCCTTAGGGAAAGCTTTAGGTGAAATATAACCCAAGATAACCTCCAACGAAGAAATTGATGGTTTGCAAAGGATCTCATGAACGAATTGAAAATGATGGGTTTAAAATATGTCATTTCGGCCAACTTGTGAATCATGAAACATGAAGGGAGCCGTCAAAGTGACATAACACCACCTGAAAAGATAAGGTAGAAGGAATTTCACCTCGGAATGCTAGATGAACAATACTTGAGCTCCTATGAAAAGAATCTCGATGATCACTTCGAGAAGGAATTACATCCTTGATGGGCCATCATGTAGAGCCTCCATGAATAACTCCGGTAATAAAAGAATGATCAAACGAAAGGGAAAGTTGAAAAGAACTCCGGGAGAAACCTTGCAGTGATTAGATGAAGCTTTGAAATGATATAACCGAGAAAACTTGGAACTCGGAAAGAAACATGAACAAATGAAATCAAGAATTTTGATGAATCTCCAGAGTAAGGAATTAGATCACTTGGATGAAACTAAAATAAGAATTACATTATGCTTATCCTTCACCAATTAAATTGATCACAAGCAACAGATTTGGCATACCACTTATTCTCGTAGAATGGATTAAGATAGATATAGCGCCAACTTGAAAAGGTCTTCAAGGATCCACCGGTAGGATTTGAAAGAACGAAAGAATCTATATGATAACGAAGGAAGAAGAAACTTGAACAAACCACCATAAGAATTGAAAAGGAAAAAAGAAAAAATAAAGAAACACTAGGAAGAATTAGAGAACGAATGAAGATACTTGAGGGGATTTAGATACAAGTGAACGAAGAGATCCCGAGCTTATTAGAGAAATTTGAATGATGCACCTGTAAGATTTAGAGAACGAGAGCTGAAAGCTGGAAAGAATAATTCTGAGATGATTGCTCTGGAGAATCAAACTGCAAAGACTCTTGAATTGCTCCAGAAGGATGAAAAGAATTGTCACAATTGAAAACAATTATGAGAGGATGGCAACAAGCTAGAATCACGCATGTCTGAGAGAACAGATAAGATATGGAGGAAAAACTCTTCTTCGGTCTTCAAAATTTGAGAATGACGGCGAGAAACACAACCATGAGTTGTTGAGATACTCCGGGATGACGAATAGAAAGGTTGAGCCAACGGTGAAAAGAACTAGACCGATCTTGGAGAAATACATATGACTGATGATAATTCATTCTTACATCAAACTTGGAAAATTTGGAGAATAGCGCCTGTAAAAATTAAAAGAGTCAGGTAAGATCCTAGGAAAAGACATGTGGGTTAGGGCCCACTCAAAAGAGATACCGTTGAACAATTTGAAGAGAGAGATTGCACCGGTAGAATCGGATGGCTTGAATGAGATAACAACATCGAAATAGCTTGAATGGATTGAATGAGATAACATTTTCTGAGATATCTTCGCACTCCGGAACAAATGAATAGAGAGAGGTTAACAATTAAGAGGTGCACCAACCTGAGAAAACATTTGAAACGAGAAAAAGGATATGGTCAACACTGAAATATTGCATTGAATCCACCGGAGAAGATAAGAGAACAAAGAATGATAACTTGAAACTCTGTTAGTATCTTCCTGAGAATCACCGGATAAGAAAATTGAAAGGAAAGAAATGAAGAGGCTTCCATCAATAAAAGGATACATGATTAAAAAATCTGAGTCCTTGAAGAGAAAAAAGGGTGGGAGGGCGGGAAAAACAAAGATAACTTGGAGACGGATGAAACAAACACCGTTGACGTAAACTGAGTTGATCTTGCGGATGGGAAAATGATTGGATCTACTTGAAGAGGAGCACGCCAGTTAAAAAATATTGACATGACACTCTCGATAAATGAGAAGGATTAGTATTCACATAGAAATATGAGAACACCGCTTAGGGAAGGTATGGAATCCACATTTGACTTCGAAGCAACTCGAATACCCCAACTGAAAACAAAACAAAGGATTGGCTTGCAGAATAAGCCGGAACAAACATATGATGGAGATTTCGTCTGAAGTTTTTGTGGTGGGTCCCACACGGGCTCGATCGTACAACACCATCATGTACAAGGCATTGCACATGACATACGAAGCGTCCCCGAGTCAGCATAGCCAAGGACTCTTTAAGACACAACGAGACCACTGTAAAACCAACCGTGGATGGGCGGACCACTAGACGTCGAACCCCAATTTCATATCATACATCTGTCGGAAAGATATCCTAGGAGCTACTTGAATTCCCACTTATAAACTCCCGAATCTTTCTGGTTATGCAATCAGGTGTTGGGGATACAGGGGAAGCAAAATATCCCACCCAAAACTAGCAAATCCTACATCCAGCTGTAGCCATCCTTCAACACATAACCAAGAAACCTTCGGAAATCATTTACCTCAGCCTTCGAAAAAGCATCTGTTATATGAGTTATGGCAATACACCCGAACTACCGCCCCAGTACTGGGTGGCGTCGAGGTTATCTCACCAACAGGTGCATAAAAGAGATTTTCGATGTCGGAGAAACTCAGGTATTCCAGAATTGCAATGATAAAATTGTGACGACAACACCTCAGAGCTCAACTCCCCGGGACACTGCCACAACCCCTAAATGTCAGGAGGCACCAAGGACAATGTTCTTGTCACAAAACCATCGGAACGATTCCAAGATACCCGTGTGATCCTTAAAAAATTAGTGAAATTTGAGAAGAGAAGAGTCAAAACTCTACGTCAGGATGCCTCACCAGAGCGACGAAGGGACTGAGGAGTAAAAAGAATCCTACTCTCCAATATATATAATCTTATAAGACTCAAAACATTTTTTCTAGACTCAACAACGCCAACGATTCAATCAAGCAGGGGGCTCCTAAGTCGGGGAAGGCTCTGATACCAACTTGTAACCCCCAAGATGCGGCTATATCTCCCACGTGTCAGAGCATGACTTAGAGGCATAACCACATTGTAGGCATGTTGCAAGAGGGGTAATATTTACACATCCCATGTACTGAATAAGAAAGAGGTGCCGAGTTGGCTTACAATCGCCACTTCACACAATACATAAATCTAGCATTACATCAACCAGATACAATCAAGGTCCGACTACGAGACCAAAATAAAAGAAGACTACCCCTAATGCAAAAGATCCCCGATCGCCCCGACTGGGCTCCACTACTGATGAACTAAAACGAAACAACACGATGATTTGAGCTTCATACATACTTCTTTAACATGCATTAAACGATATAATCTTGGAGCGATTGTTGCACGGAGGCTCCAATGCAACGCAAGTAGTGGTCATTTTTATGGAGGAATTTATGCCTCTCGCATAGCTAGAAGGCTAGGAGTTTCACCAATGCCCAATGATCCTATCTTACCTCACCAATATCTAGGCTTTGATGCAATGGAGCGCCGTGATTTTATTAAGTATAAAGCTCAGAACCATGACTATGACGTAATGTTTAATAAGGCACACACATTGTATCTGTCATTTTGCCTGCGCCTGCTCTTTTTGACTTTCTGAGTAAACAAATATATTACATTTATGTGAGCGAGGCACGCGAGTACAACACAGTTGTAGAAGACACTTGTTGGGCAGAGGAGGAGGCACCGAGAGCCTCCACGAGCTACCACTTTGATTATTACCCAAACTAGCGACGGTGATTACCAAGCTAGGCAAGAGCCTAAGCTTGGGGAGCACGCATTTCCCACCGACATTACATTCATATTCACACATTTTATTCCTGTTGTCGGTCTTCATCCTTTTTCATTGTATAATCCATGTTAGTTTTATTTTCTTGCATTCTTCTTGTGTGTTTGAAAACTTTGATAAAATCCAAAAATATTTCTCGCTTCTTTTCGGTTTTTCTTTCTATTTAAATTAGTTGTAGCATTAAAAACAAATACCAAAAAGATTTCCCATTTCTCTGTAACACCCAGGATGCGGCTATATCTCCCATGTGTCGGAGCACGACTTAGAGGCATAACCGCATTGTAGGCATGTCGCAAGAGGGGTAATCTTTACACATCCCATGTAGTGAATAAGAAAGAGGTACAGAGTTGGCTTACAATCGCCACTTCACACAATACATAAATATAGCATTACACAAAGCAGATACAATCAAGGTCCGACTACGAAACCAAAATAAAAGAAGACTACCCCTAATGCAAAAGATCCCCGATCGCCCCGACTGGGCTCCACTACTAATCAACTGAAACGAAACAACACGGTGAACAAGATCTTCATCGAGCTCCTCCTTGAGCTCGGTTGAGTCACCTGCACGCTATCATCGGCACCTGCAAACTGGTTTTGTAAGTAACCTGTGAGTCACAGGGACTCAACAATCTCACACCCTCGCGATCAAGACTATTTAAGCTTATGGGTAGGTAAAAGGTATGTGAGGTGGAGCTGCAGCAAGCACTAGCATATATGGTGGCTAACTTACGCAAATGAGAGTGAGAAGAGGAGTAAAGCACGGTCGCGGACTAGAAGTGATCAAGAAGTGATCCTGAAACTACTTACATTCAAGCATAACCCAAGAACCGTGTTCACTTCCCGGACTCCACCGGAAAGAGACCATTACGGCTACACACGCGGTTGATGCATTTTAATTAAGTTAAGTGTCAAGTTCTCTACAACCGGACATTAACAAATTCCCATCTGCCCATAACCGCGGGCACGGCTTTCGAAAGTTCAAAACCCTGCAGGGGTGTCCCAACTTAGCCCATCACAAACTCTCACGGTCGGCGAAGGATATTCCTTCTCCCAGGACGACCTGATCAGACTCGGAATCCCGGTTACAATACATTTCGACAATGGTAAAACAAGACCAGCAAAGCCGCCCGGATGTGCTGACAAATCCCGATAGGAGATGCACATATCTCGTTGTCAGGGCACACCGGATGAACACTACGTACAACTAAAACCAACCCTCAAGTTTCCCCGAGGTGGCGCTGCAAGTGGCTCTGTTTTGGACCAACACTCAGAGGAGCACTGGCCCGGGGGTTTAATATAAAGATGACCCTCGGGCTCCGGAAACCCAAGGGAAAAAAGGCTAGGTGGCAAAAGGTAAAACCAAGGTTGGGCCTTGCTCGAGGAGTTTTATTCAAAGCGAACTGTCAAGGGGGTCCCATTCCCCCAACCGTGTATGGAACGCAAAATCAAGGAACATAACACCGGTATGACGGAAACTAGGGCAGCAAGAGTGGAACAAAACACCAGGCATAAGGCCGAGCCTTCCACCCTTTACCAAGTATATAGGTGCATTAATTAAATAAGAGATATTGTGATATCCCGACATATCCATGTTCCAAACATGGAACAAACTCCATCTTCACCTGCAACTAGCAACGCTATAAGAGGGGCTGAGCAAAGCGGTAACATAGCCAAACAATGGTTTGCTAGGAAAGGTGGGTTAGAGACTTGACATGGCAATATGGGAGGGATGATAAAGCAAGTGGTAGGTATTGCGGCATAGCAATAGAGCGAGAAACTAGCAAGTAAAGATAGAAGTGATTTCGAGGGTATGGTCATCTTGCCTGAGATCCCGCCAGGAAGAAGAACGAGTCCGTGAAGAAGACAAAATGACGTAGACGAACGGATCCTCACAAACGCGACGTTATCGGAACTAACCCGAAGAAGCAACACCGGAAAGAAGCAAACAACATAGTAAACAACCAAGCATAAACATGGCATGATGCACAGTCAAGTATGATGCATGTCCGGTTTAATGAAGCATGGCATGGCAAAGTGCACAAGCAAAACTACAAGTTAAGTGGAGCACAATATGCAACGAGTTCATATTGACGGAACACCACAACAATTATTTAGTTCTCTCCCGTTTAAGTACTCAACAACATTAAATGTTTGTTAGCATGGAAAAGGGTGAAGCAAATGAAAACTACCTATCTAGGCAAGTTTAAATGAGGCCGGAACAACATACAACAAGTCCGGAAACTCCTCATGTGCATATTTTAGGTTTGGTACTGTTCTGCCCTAAACCATATTTTAGAGTTGTTAAACATGCAAAGTACACCCACCATGTTAAACTAGGCATTTTTCTACCCCATTTACATATAAAGTTTATTAAGTTTGGAGCTACGGTTATTTAGTTATGAAGTAAATCATTTTAACATGGCATTTAAGCAAAATAATGCAAACATTAGTTTAAAAATCTTAAACATAGATGAAAATTGCAAATTATTAACCTACACAAAATTCTAAACAAGTTTCATATAAAGATCATTTTAATCCGGTGCACGGTTGATGAGTTATTAAAAGAATGAAGTATGCGGGCTTTTCTGCAAAACTGGGAATTCGGGATAAAAGCTAAAATCGTTCGGCAGGGAAAAATACTAGGCTGAAACCGTAGGCGGCTGGGCGCTCACCAAGGCCCAAGGCCTGAGTCGGTGGAGGTGCTGGGCTTCTGCTGTGCAGGGACGAAGCCCACAAGGCCAGGTCAACGGGTGCAGTCGCTCATTCCTGGACAGAACGAGAAGCAGGGCCCGCAGGCGTTCGTCCTCCTCTGGACGCAGGGGAGGCAGCGGCGCGAAGTAGAGAAGTAGCAGAGGGACTTGCCGTAGCGAGGGACCACGGGAACCGGCCGGATCCGAGGCAAGGGCGGCAGTGGAAGGCGACGACTGGGTCCGGCAGAGCTGGGGCCTCGAATCGGGGCCACAGTCAACGAAGGCTGCACCGAGCGAGCTGTTGCTACTCGATACTAAAGACCGAAGAACTGAAGCAGTCGCAGACTCATGGCGATGTGGAAAACGGCGACGGGGAGGCGAGGTGACGTCGGGCAAGCTCCTGCTCGTTGCAGAAGGGATGTAGAGGCCGGAAATGGTGGACTTGGCGAAGGCAGCGGCAGGAGGGCTCCATGGGCGCCATGGCTGGGCGCTGCAGTCACCGACGCGGACGACAGACGCATGGCGGTGCTGGTGTTTGACGGTGACCGACGACAAGCGCACGGGGTGCGGAATATCCCACGCCGTCGAGGGCAGGGGGAAGGAGTGGGACTTGGCGCTGGCGTCGTCCTCAAGTGCTTGGACGACAGAAGCAGGGGACGGCGATGGACTTGATGGTCTTCGGTGGGGCGGCATGGCGATCTCGAGCGGCATGGGGAGACTCGAAGCAGAGGCAGGGCTAGCAGCAGACGGGGATGGATGGAACCGGAGTTCCCCGGCGACAGCGACGGCGCAGCAACAGATCGGACTGGTGGCGATGTTCCTTCATGGTCACCGACGAGGGCACAATTCGAGGTGAGGAAGAGAGTGGCCCTGCTGCCCCGGTGCTGCAGGCGGAGGAGCTTGGGCCAGCTGGGCCTCGGGCGCGAGCGTTCCCGCTCGGGGGAGCTCTTGTGGTCAAAGGCGAAGACGGCTGCGAGGCGGAGGATGACGCTGTCGGATTTCGGGTTCCGGTAGACCCTTAAGGTTCGAACACTGGGGTGCACGCGGAAATCACGCCTTCTACCTCCCCTTCTCGCAAAGATCTAGAACTACTAAAAGAACCGCGCAAGAGACACAAGATTTATACTGGTTCGGGCCACCATTGTGGTGTAATACCCTACTCCAGTGTGTGTTGGATGGATTGCCTCCTGGGGCTGGTGATGATGAACAGTACAAGGAAGAACTGCCTCGCGAGGGTCTGTTCTTGGCTGGGGCGACGAACTTCTGGGAGGAGTTCAGTCACCTCTCTCTCTCTCTCTACTTGCTAGCTAGACCAACCAACTCTGCGAGCCGAACCAAACCGAAACCCCTTGCTACGTGGGCGGCCGGTCCCTATTAATAGGGGCCCTGGTCCTCTTCCCAAATATCGAGCGGGAAGGGAGCCAACAATGGCGGGCTAATTTGAAGGGGGACAGCAAGTACTCTTATCCCGACTAAAGTTGGTCTTCGCCTGCGAAAGACTCTGCGGTGACGCCGTGCTGGGCTCCATGGTGACCTCCGTCTCGTAGTCCGCTTTGTCCTGGTCTCATTGCACCGAAATGGCAACCTTTGCCAGATGCCTCGGTACTCCGCGGCTGCGCTTGCCCCCTTTGCACCAAAGAGGAAAGAAGGACGTTGCGTGCGCAGGCGCCCTCCTGACACTCTTGATCGTCATGGCTTGCATCACGGGCACCTCGCGAGGTACCCTGCCTTGAAATCTCCATCTCCTCGCGAGCCAGCCTGAGGAGGCTGCGTCTGAGGATGCGCCGTGTCGTCCGCCTCGCGAGGCTTGGCCCCTCGCGAGGGTCTTAAGTCTTGTGCTGATGCAGATGGGCCATGTTGGGCCTCCTTTGAGCCACGCCGCAGGCCGCAGGCAGGCAAGTCTGGGGACCCCCGTTCCTAGAACGCCGATAGACACGG
Source organism: Triticum monococcum (assembly GCA_034509565.1). Taxonomy (NCBI): domain Eukaryota; kingdom Viridiplantae; phylum Streptophyta; class Magnoliopsida; order Poales; family Poaceae; genus Triticum; species Triticum monococcum. Next base: position 416,102,567 of record CM067844.1, read on the forward strand.
TGGCGGCTCGGGGCTCCGGTGTCACGCGGGCAGAGGCATCTATGGGTGCTCGAGGTGGATGGGTGGATCGAGGGGAAGGCTTGGGTTGGTGGGGAGAGATCGAGAGGATGCGAAGGAGAGCGCCGGTTGCGTAGGTTCGACGGTGATTGGCCGGTGACTAAAATCGAGGAGAGGTGGGTAGACCGGGAGGGATCCCGATGAAGACATTGAGTGGGTGGCGGCGCGGCTAGGGGTGGATGGAACAAGCCTCCTAATTTTTAGGGTTGGACCTCAAGTATATATAGCAGGTGGATTTGGGGTGCATTTGGGCCCTCCAATTCAAATCAGACGGTCGAGAAAAATTAGGGTGGGCGAGTCCAACAAATAAACAAAGACATTTTGGGGATGATGGTTGACGATCCGGACTCAACGGACATGAGTGCCCGGTCGGGTTCGGGGAGGTTTTTCGGACGCGCACGCGAGGAGGGTCGTGGGCTGACGAGAGAGGTGAGGTTGGGCCTGGTGGTGAGTGGACTGTGTAGACGGTCTCGAGCTGAGAGAAGAGAAGAGAGAGAGGCCCGGCGACTGTTTCCGGAGACCGAAAACGTCTGACGATTGACCGGCTATATTGCCGCTATAGTTATCTGTTGGGGCGTCAAACGGACTCCGAATGCGATGAAATTTGGCAGGCGGCCTATCTACACTATAATAAGACCGCACGCCAATTTCAACACATTCCGAGAACATTTTATGGCCACTTATAAAATAATATTTCGGACGTGCCGCGGGCGCGTGCAAGTGTGGTTGGGCTTAGAACGGACAACGAACGGAACTGGGGGAAACCGGGACGGATGCAGGTTTTGAAAACATGATGATGCCATGCACATGATGACATGACAAGATGCAACACGCAAGCGAAAGACACGACAACGACAACGAATAACTGGAAGACACTTGGCACATCGGTCTCGGGGCGTCACATTCTCCTTTTGCTTGCTGGGAGCTTTCCTATGTAAATAGTTTTTCTCGTTTTAGTCTTTCCTTCTTTAATTTGCTTCCTTCAAGAAAAATCAAAAACTGCAAAAATATTCCAGTGTGTTTTTCTGAATTTTATTCTTTTGTTGAGTCATTATAAGGCGAAGACCACGATGAAAATGTTGAGTGGCTCTCATATGTGTTATGGTTGATCTAACAAAGAGTCCATATTATTCTGTCTTCTGCTTTGAATAAAATGTTTGCAGATTCCATCTTAGTCCACAACGCTCTTGCACTATAATTATTTTCATATCATTCGTTCATGCAAGTGAAAGGCAATAATGAAGATATTTGATGAAGTGACAGTGGCAAGGAAAAGCGGGTATGAACTGAAGTTGTTTTTGTATTTGTAAGTATGTTTAACTCAGTATCCATGATTCAACCTATTATGATTAAACATTTTTATGATGACAATTAGAGATTATAGTTGCTCATTCCATGCTTAAGTAGCTAGGAGTGGACAATGATTTATCTTAGGTGTCAACATGCATTAAAATGATTGTGATGTAGTATGACGATATGGTATCCTCCTCTGAATGTTTCAAGTGGCTTGACTTGGCATATGTCCATGCATGTAGTTGATTCAAAACCAACATTGCCTCCATGATAATTATGTTCGTGGTGTTTATATCCTACTCATGCTAATATTCAATGTTGATTATTCATAATGCACGATTATGACCATTTCCGCTCTCTAGTTGGTCGCTTCTGAACCTATTTGCTAGCCTTCACCTGTACTAAGCAGGAATACTGCTTGTGCATCAAAATCCTTAAACCAAAGTTACTCTAGATGAGTCCACTATATCTACCTATATGCGGTACTACTCTGCCATTCCAAGTAATTTTCATGTGCCACTAAAAGTGCAACTAATCCCTGGGTTTTTTTTGTAATTCTTAACAACATATAGCTCATTGAACTAATACTCTTTCAAGATGATCATTTCAGAAAGTTCAGTGATAGGTATGGCATGGACTAGAGATGTGGACCCCTAAAAATGCTAATGACACATATTGGCTCAAGCTCAAGACTCTACATTTTCATTTTAGTGATCCAAGACATTGAGTCCATAGGAAAAGTCAGTACTATTAAAAGGGGATGAGGTGTTGCTTAATAGCTTGCTTGCTCAAGATGCTTAGTGATATGCTCCAAAATCCCTCAACCACTTTCTCATATCCACATATGTCCCAAACCAAAAGTCAAACTCAGCCCCACCGATTTGATCTATCTGGCGCCATCAAGTTCATTTGACATAGCCATAGCTAGAAACCCTAATCAGTTCGATCTCACCGATAGGGATCTTGGTCTCAACCGAGATGTGATTGAAAACTCTTTGTTTCCCTTCGTAATGTTTCGATCTAACCGAGATGAGCGATCGGTCCCACCGAGTTCGCAATGCAAACTCTCTGTTTCATTTTCGTAATGTTTCGGTCCCACCGAAATGAGTGACCGGTCCCATCGAGTTTGCCTGACCAACTCTCCGTGCCTATTACAGAAATCGGTCTCACCAAGTTCATGTGGTCGGTCTCATCGAGATTACATTATGCCCTAACCCTAATGAAATCGATCACACCGAGTTGACATGTCGGTCCAACCAAAAATCCTAACGTTCACTTTTTGAACTAAATCGATCTGACCGAGTTTAACTATTCGGTCCCACCGAGTTTGGTAAATTGTGTGTAATGGTTAGATTTTGTGTGGAGGCTATATATACCCCTCCACCCTTCCTCCATACGTGGAGAGAGCCATCAGAACGTGCCTACACTTCCAGCATTCATTTTCTGAGAAAGAACCACCTACTCATGTGTTGAGACCAAGATATTCCAATCCAACCACAAGAATCTTGATCTCTAGCCTTCCCCAAGTGGCTTTCCACTCAAATCATCTTTCCACCAAATCCAAATCTGTGAGAGATAGTTGAGTGTTGGGGAGACTATCACTTGAAGCACAAGAACAAGTAGTTCATCATCAACACACCATCTATTACCTTTTGGAGAGTGATGTCTCCTAGATTGGTTAGGTGTCACTTGGGAGCCTCCGTCAAGATTGTGGAGTTGAACCAAGGAGTTTGTAAGGGCAAGGAGATTGCCTACTTCATCAAGATCTACCCAAGTGAGGCAAGTCCTTCGTGGGCGATGGCCATGGTGGGATAGGCAAGGTTGCTTCTTCGTGGACCCTTCGCGGGTGGATCCCTCCTTGGACTCGCGCAACTATTACCCTTCGTGGGTTGAAGTCTCCATCAACATGGATGTACGATAGCACCACCTATCGGAACCATGCTAAAAATCTCCGTGTCTACATTGTGTTTGCTCCCGCGAAACTCCTCCCATTTACCTTCATATGCAATGATTTACATCCGCTGCTATACTCTTAGATTTGCATGTGTAGGTTGATTGCATGACTTGTGATAAGTTGCTAAAATCTGCGAAGACTTAAAATTGGGAAAAGGCTAGATTTTTATTTGGTCAAGTAGTCTAATCACACCCTTTAGACATAGTTTTGATCCTACAAGTGGTATTAGAGCTTTGGTCTCCATTTGCCTTGATTTCCATAGCTTTGGTTACCATAGCCTTGGTTGTGGCGTCTAGCGAGGGAAATTACCACCGTGGAGGTCCTTACTTTGATGGTACTAATTTTGCTAGTTGGAAGCATAAGATGAAAATGCATATTCTTAGACATAACCCCACCGTTTGGGCTATTGTGTGTATTGGCTTGCAAGTTGAATTCTTTGATGGGAGAGAACCGAATCGTGAAGCTCCCGCGGAAGAATTGAGGATGTTGCAATACAATGCTCAAGCCTGCGATGTCCTCTTCAATGGATTGTGCCCTGAAGAATTCAACAAAATCAGCCGTCTTGAGAATGCAAAGGAAATTTGGGATACTTTGATTGATATGCACGAGGGTACCGACTCCGTCAAGGAATCCAAATTGGTTGTGCTTCAAAGTCAGCTTGACAAATTCAAAATGAAGGATGGTGAAGGTGTCGCTGAAATGTACTCTAGGCTTGCTCTCATCACAAATGAGATTCTCGGCTTAGGAAGTGAATAGATGACCGACAGATTCATCATCAAGAAGATCCTAAGAGCCTTGGATGGAAAGTATGATACCGTGTGCACATTGATCCAACTGATGCCCAATTATAAATATCTCAAGCTAACGGAAGTAATTGGGAGAATTGTTGCTCATGAGATGTCACTCAAGGATAAAGAAGAGCTTCACAACAAGTCAAGAGGTGCTTACAAAGCCTCATGTGATGCTCCTACATCATCAAGTGAGAAAGAAGTCTTCAATGAGGAATTGAGCTTAATGGTGAAGAACTTCAACAAGTTCTACAAGAGTAGAAGCAAAGAAAGAAGATCCAAGTCAAGGTCCTACAATGATAAAAGATCTTCTAGTCATGAGCGTAATTGCTACAATTGTGGAAGACTCAGACACTACTCCAATGAGTGTATGGCTCCCTACAAAAGAAGAGAAGACTCACCTAAAATGAGAAGTAGAAGAGAAGAATCACCTTCAAGAGAGAGAAGGAGTAGAGATGATCGTTATGAACGAATATCCTCTCTCCGAAGCAAGGATTCAGAAAGGAAGGACAAGTCATCAAGGAGCTACACAAAACGAAGACATCAAGCTCATGTTGGTGAATGGGTATCCGGCTCCGACTCCGACCATCATTCCGAGAGAAGTTATCAATCTGACTCAAAATATACTCAAGATGAAGGTGTTGCCGGTCTAGCACTTGTGTCAATCAACTCCTATGACATATTTGACTCACCAAATGAAGGAATTGGAAGATGCTTCATGGCTAAAGGCCGAAAGGTATCACACCCCGAGTATGTTGATTTCAATAGTGATGAAGATGATTTGCTAGGTGATGATGATTTACTTATTGATAACTCCAGTGATGAAAACTATGATGAACTTGCTATTAATCATGCTCATTAAGATAAAACGAATGAGGATGATAAGAAGGAGATTGAGGATCTAACTAGAGAACTAAACACTCTTAAGTTAGCTCATGAAACTACCTTGGTAGATCATCGAGAGCTTTTAAAGACTCATGAGAAGCTACACTTTGAAAAGCTCAATCTAGAGCAAGAGCATGGGTTCTTAAAATCAATCAACGATGATCTTCATAAGAAAAGTTCTTCTTACATCGCCAAGAGTTTAATCTTGTCTACTTATATGCCACAAGTAAAATCTAGCAAAAAGAGTAAGAAATATTCTTCTTCTAGCAGTAACAATAATCAGGTTAAATCCAATGTCGTTGCTTCTAGTAGTTCTCTTAATTCCACTAATGATTATCTTAGCCAAGTTACACTTGAGCAAGAAAATAGCTTATTGAATGGAATTATAGAGAAAGGTGTTTACAAGAGCCTTGCCAGAAGTAACCAATTTGAGGAAATTGTACGCAAGCAAGGAAGACACCGGAAGAATCAAGGTGTTGGTTTTGAACGAAAGTTCAATGCCAATGGAGTTGAGCAGGAAGAGGATCAATACCCCAAGACAAAGTTTGTTCCTCAACAAGAGAAGTATGATCCTACTTCTTTCAGGGGAACACAGCCTCAAGATGATCTTCCACCACAAGACGAAAAGCGTAAAGGCAAGGACAATTCAAGAGGAGATTGATGCATTTGAAGAAGCTCCCAAGCCCTAGGTCAAGTGGGTTCCCAAGACTACATCAAGTTCTATTTCATCAAGTACGACTACAACTCCAAGGATTCCCATCAAGTTGATGTGGATTCCGAAGAAGAAGAACTAGAGAGTTCTTGAGGGTGACTCCGCCAACATACTTCACTCATATCATTTTGGCGAGAACAAGTGCAAACAACTTCCACATCTTGCACTAGTTCAAGGAATCACAAACCATCTTGTTGGTAAGACAAGGGACAAGGTAACCTAATGATTTCATGGACATCATCTTGTGTGTATTTCCCTCTATGTCTATGGATATCCCTGTTTGCTCCTTGTGGGACTATCCCGTGTAGGTATTGAAAGTGCAAATCACTGCAATGGATTGCTCCAAATGTTCTACATCAACATTGAGCATCCACATCTTCGACATCTACATGATGTCATCATCGACAAAACCCAAGGTTAGTTCATCCCTCTTAGGGGGGATATCACATCTAGGGGGGGCTTTACTCTAAGAATTGAGCTAAAGCAACTCTAAAGGTTTGAGCACAACAATGCTTTATGTAAAAGTGGTAACCCCACTTGCGCTTAAACGGTGAGTATGACCTATGATCAAATGTTCCCATTTGACTCCTAAGTCAATATACTCATATATAGATGACCTAGTCATCGACAATTGCTTGATAGATGATAGAGTGTTCGTGCATGCTTTGCCACATATTTCATTTGCCATTTTATTGTGTGAGCATGTTGATTGCATATATTTCCCATTCGAGGACATCCATTTGTTGCTTTGATTATTTGGATCTTCTTATTTTTCCAAATGGATGGACAAGAGTGCCTAAGAACCTCCTCTAGCTATCTATGATTTTCTTGTCTCAGACTCTATTCATGCTACATCACAAAGTTTAATCAAGTCAGATTCAAACCCTCTGGGTGAGGAGCACTCGGAGTCACCGATTCGTCATAGACTTCAACTTCCAAAACCTCTCTGTGCATTTCAGTCTGACCGATTCATCCTTTTCGGTCATACCGAGTTCACTGAGTTGATCTAGTTTTCAATCTTGGGGCAACCGATTAGAACCATTAGGTCACACTGAGTTGCAGTAACCGCTTGCGATTCTGCATCTCGGTGCCACCGAGTTGTTCCACTCGGTCACACTGACAGGGTCAGGATATATATAATGACGGGTCAAATTTTGGAAATTTCTCCGAAACCCTTTCGCCCGCGCGTGTCCTGCTCTGCCATCTCAGGTCTCCGGATCATCCTCTTGTTGCCAGCGACCTCCCGCCGCTGGTCTCCGTCGCCGTCAATGGAAATCTTCACCGCCGTTGCTGCCGTAGCGAGCTCATCACCAAGTTAGGGTATGAGTTCAATCCTTTGTGCAATTATTAGCTACGATTCTTAGCACAAAGTCAATGCCATGTTTCTTACCACGTATGAGATCATCCTATCCAGCAAAAACTACCTTTTGATTAGTTTTGATTTAAAAATTTAGGGTTAGGTTTCCGCCGAACTCATCTCGGACTGACCGAGTTGTGGAAATCGGTCTCTCCAATATGGCTTAGGCCATTGCACTTGTAACTTTTGGTCTGGCCGAAACTTACAAATTGGTGTGACCGAGTTCAACTCTTAGTGAAACCCTAGAAATCTCAGAGTCACTGAACTGTGTCTCGCTCTCACCGATTCCACTAGTTTAGACTCCAAAGTTTCTTCGGTGTCACCAAGTTTAACAAATCGATAGCTCTGAAATGCTTTCTTTGGAAAACTAAAACGAAGTTTTTGACTCATATATTTTGCAAAATCTCTGCACTTTGTGATGCTCATCCACTCTATCTCATCTATAACTATTCAAAGGGTCCGCTTTCAGTTTGCAATGGCAACCATGTATGATCAAAGTGATAGCAAGGACAAGTATGAGGAGCAGGTAAATCTGAGTGAGGGCACTAGTAGCTCTAGCAGTTATGATGAAGGCAGCAGAAGTACTCCTAGGAACCTGCCTAAGGCTGCTATTAGCACTACAAAAAAAGACACATGTCAGTGTAAAAAACGGCGGATCTCGGGTAGGGGGTCCCGAACTGTGTGTCTAAGGCGGATGGTAACAGGAGGCAGGGGACACGATGTTTACCCAGGTTCGGGCCCTCCTGATGGAGGTAATACCCTACGTCCTGCTTGATTGTTCTTGATGATATGAGTATTACAAGAGTTGATCTACCACGAGATCCTAGAGGCTAAACCCTAGAAGCTAGCCTATGGTATGATTGTCTATTGTCCTACGGACTAAAACCCTCCGGTTTATATAGACACCGGAGCGGGCTAGGGTTACACAAGGTCAGTTACAAGGGAGGAGATATACATATCCGTATTGCCTAGCTTGCCTTCCACGCCAAGTAGAGTCCCATCCGGACACGAGACAAACTCTTCAATCTTGTACCTTCATAGTCCAACAGCCCGGCCAAAGGATATAGTTCGGCTGTCCGGAGACCCCCTAATCCATGACTCCCTCAGTAGCCCCTGAACCAGGCTTCAATGATGATGAGTCCGGCAGCAGTATTTTCTTCGGCATTGCAAGGCGGGTTCTTCTCCAAATCCTGAATATCTTCTAAGTACTGTCCGGCTCCCATAAATGTTTGGACTTCTTGGCTTCTGTGCCCAATAAGGGCCATCTTCCATGCGTCGAGCAAATGCGAGGAGCCAGGGCATTTTTACATTCACCCCCTAGCCAGGTAAATAAATCGTCTATTAAAGGGATGGGGATTCTTAGATCCAATCCACACCATCCTCCCATGGCGAGAATCCATCGGAGCGCGCTCGGAAAAATCCACTCCAACATGGCCGGCCACCGCAGCTCCTCCTTCCTCCCCCATAGCCCTAAGCCCGGTGATTGGGAGAGGTGTTCCATCCCGCACAGCCGATTAGTACAGTTGCAGGGATTGATCCCTCCAGCGTATATGGTCCCCGTCCGAGCCGGGCTCGCCACCTATAATGGCGGGCAGCAAGCGGAGAGCTTCCCCAGCCCCTCTCAGGGGAGCGGGTATGCCTTGTCCCTTACTTGCTAAGGGGACTCGGATTTCCAATTCATCCGTTCCTCCGCGGGCTCCTGGAGTTTTACAGCCTCCAACTGCATAATTTCACCCCGACTTCCATATTACACATCGCCGGTTATGTCGCCCTTTGTGAGCTATTTCTGGGCTGCAAGGCTCATTTCGAACTGTGGAAAAGGTTATTTTGCCTTGTGCCCCGCACACAGAAGGGGTCAGTTTATCAGGTGGGCGGAGCCAAAATATGGTGCATCACAGAGACCGGATACCTGTCCGGTACCCCGAAGAAGACATCCGAAGACTGGCCTTCGGAGTGGTTTTATATGCAGGATGTCCCCCTTCCAGACCCTGTCCGGCAGGGTCTTCCTGAGCTCAACAATGCTCCTCTGAAGAAACGCCGAAGCTGGCGTCCACGGAGCCCCCAGGAGGAAGACAACGGAGAAGTCCTTTACCTGATGAACTGGATTAAAGCGCTGGCTCAATCAGGATTGACAATAATCGAGGTTATGTCAATATGCATAATGCGGGGAGTGCAACCACTTCAATATCGAGGGCACCCCCTGTGGTGTTTTAACGGGGAAGATGATGCCACCCGTTGCGGGCATAAGTGACCGGACTCTGCTGCTGCTTTAGCAAAAATTCTGTCCGAGTTGTTCAAGGGAGAGGAAGAGGAGTTCATCCGCATCAAGCCACGGGATGGATTCTCCATGTACAACCCTGCAAGCTGGGTGAGTTGTACCTCTTTACTCCCATCCTTCCCGCATTCTTCGTTGTAGATACTCACCTTGCCATTTCATGGTAGGAACTGCGAAAGGCTGTAAGGGAGGTCAACACCCACCTCCACAACCAAAGGACCCTGGCTGGGCCCTCGATCCCAGACTCGAAGAGGATCCAGACATATTCGTGCAGCTGATAGATAGGCAATTCTACCAATTGAGCTGTGATGACGCCATGGTGGCCATAACGGCTGACTATGCTGGACTACTTCCTGCATCGCACGTAAGAAAAACCAAAAGTCCCAACTCCCAAAAAGGATCCCCTTTTATGCACTTCACCTACCGTACACATATGGTGTTTTACAGGGAAGGCATTCGGGGCGCCGTGCCGAGCCCGCAGCAACACGCCAACAAGAGGCACCGAAGCCGGGTAGGTCAAAAAGGAAGGCGGTCAGGACGGAGAAGCTGGCACAGAGGTATGACGCAAAACCTCACTCCGTGGTTGTCATCTTAATTAAAACATATGACGTCCGTGTTTCTTAGCAGAAAAAATGCTCCCCGGACTATATCCGGAGAGGCTGTCGATCATGGCTCGACCAGTCAGGCTCCAGGGCCGGACATGGAGGCAGAATCCAACGCGGGGCAGACGCTGGATGATCCTCCTACAGAGGATGTCGACAGACTATCCGCTACAAATTCCGAAGTGGAGAGCGCCATGAATCACAGGCGTCGTTGGGCCATACTCCGTGATGCTTGTCTCTCACCAGAGGCATTTGATGCCTTCAATTCCGGAGATGCGTACATCTGTGCTGCTCAAAATGGTCTAGCCAGAGCCACGGACGAGTATGTAAGGGATATACGGGTAAGAAAATCTGACGATTATATGTATCAGTAGCCCTTGAGACTTGAAACAGTTGACGCAACTGATTTAAGGATCATTATTTGTGCATGTTCTTACAGAGAAGAATTCCCAATTGTCTCTAGAGCTGGACGAGTGGAAGGCCCAGCTAGGGGCCGCTATTGCCGCGTTGAAAGAGTCCAAGAAGGGTCCCCTGGTAACACTTGTATCTATTTCAAACATTACGGGTACCAGGTAGTATGTTGCAGGTGGCCCCAGAGTGAATCCGGAGGCCGTGGAGGCGAATGCGGCACATGATAATCGATAGCGAAATGCTGGCGAGCGCGTGCTGACGCGAGTCAGGCAGGAGAAAAATGATCTCCAAGACACCAATATCAGGCTGGGCGTGGAACTGAAAGATGTCCGAGCCCAGCTTGCGGACTCCGTGAAGGAGAATAAACGGCTTCGGCGTAGCGTTTTTAGTAAGTGCTTGAACGAAGTCTTAAAGGAGTTCGGCGAAGAAGTCGGCTAACAGATTTATGTCTGCAGGTATGCTGACGGGCCGTCCCGCGGAGGAGATGCCCGGGTCTTTGGGTGATCTTCTACCAGAGCTCTCACAACTGCACGAGCAAGTTCAGCAGGTGATGCAGGGTATTGCCCAAGCCTTGTGGCCATCTGCGTCCCCGCCAGGAGGCATGGGGGAGCTTATAGAGAAGCTTAAGGGAGTGTGGCGGCGCTTCCGATTATGGAAGATATCCGCCTGCCGACAAGGTGCAAGGGAAGCCTGAGCTATGGTGAAGACACGATATACCAAAGCAGACCCAAACCACATGGACGAGGTCGGACCTGTGGGGCCTGATGGGAAAGAGATCCCCATCAGTTTAGTGTATGATCAAGTAGAATTAGCCGCAAAGTATTCCCAACAAGATTGTAGGCTAGACAACCTGTTGGATGGTATAGAAGAAGAATTGAATCAGTCTTAGCGACTGTGTAATTCAAGTGACATATGTAATGTCCCTAGCCGGATTGTAAATCATTTGTCATGGCGGACCTTTTTGCTTCAACCTCTGGACCCGACAGTCCGTAGTGTATCTGAATACCCGCTCGGTTATGTAAAAACCAGGGCATGCATGGAGACTAGGCGTAGGGGTCATAAGTGCTTGAACAGACAAGTACCCAACTAGTTATGTTATATTAATGGGTAGTAAGAAACATCTTCCAGGGAGAATAGTTCTGTTAAGGGTTCCTTTCCCTAGGTACGCATGCCCTAATGTGCATGTCCGAACTATGAAAAGAGACGCCGGATATAAACATCTGGGGGCATGTTTCGAATTAGATAAAAGTCATCTTTTATTCACCGACCGAATATTCCCTTAAGAATGCTAGGTTTCGGCTTCACCGAGTCTAAGGTACAAATCCGGCTGACCCGGCAGTAACAATCGTAGAGGTGCTCCCCTTATGCCCTAGCTGAATTAACGGGGATGTAGAGCATAAATACAAGAGCCAGGCAACCCAGCTTGGCCAAAACATAAGTCATATCGATGCATATAATGGCGAAAAAGGTACATGCGGAAGAATAACACATGTATGGGACATAAAGCCCAGGAAAATAGTTAGATTAAGCTTCTGTATAGGAAGCCCCCAGGTATAATGAGCGCGGTTAGCGCGTCAAGATTGTGTAACTAGGACACAAGTATAGCCTTTAAGGGCCTTGAAGAGAGTAAAAAGGGAGAAAGAGAGAAAAAACTGATATGCAAAAAATTGACGGAGGTGAGGGGACGAACATAGAGTCTGGTGCTAGGCGTAGAATCTTCGGAGTCTGGCTGCATTCCATGGGTTTTGCTCGAGTTGATTATTCGATGCATCCCGCAAACGGTATGCTCCACCGGTCAGAACCTGGTCAATAATGAAGGGATCCTCCCATTTGGGCTTGAGCTTGTTCTTTTTCTTCTCTGGCAGGCGTAGAACTAGTTCGCCGACGTTATATGTTTTGGCCCGTACTTCTCTACTTTGATACCTTCGAGCCTGTTGCTGATAGAATGCGGAATGGGCCTTTGCCACATCGCGCTCCTCCTCCAAGGTGTCCAAACTGTCCTGCTGATCGAGCTCGGCCTCTTTTTCTTTGTACATGCGCACTCGAGGTGAGTCATGAATTATGTCGCAAGGCAGAACCGCCTCTGCGCCGTCCACCATGAAGAACGGTGTGTATCCGGTAGTGCGATTCGGCGTGGTCCACAACCCCCATAGTACGGAGTCAAGCTCCTCTACGCAGTGCGTGTTTGACTCCTTTAAGGACCGCACTAATCTGGGTTTAATGCCGCTCATGATAAGACCATTCGCTCGCTCTACTTGACCGTTAGTTTGCGGGTGATAGACAGAAGCATAATCGAGCTTGATGCCCATGTTGATGCACCAAAGTTTCACCTCATCGGCTGTAAAGTTCATGCCATTGTAAGTGATAATGATGTGGGAGGCGCCATAACGGTGTACGACCCCGGATATGAAGTCTATCACCGGTCTGTATTCAGCCGTTTTGACAGGTTTGGCTTCTATCCATTTGGTGAATTTATCCACCATGACTAGTAAGTATTTTTTCTAATGGGATCCCCCTTTAAGGGGTCCGGCCATATCAAGCCCCCAGACTGCAAAGGGCCAAGTAATGGGGATTGTTTGGAGAGCGGTGGGCGGCATATGGCTTTGGTTTGCAAATAGCTGGCAACCGATGCAATGTTGGACCAGATGCTGCGCATCTTCCCGGGCCGTTGGCCAATAGAAACCTGTACGAAAGGCCTTGCTTAAAAGGGCCCAGGCTGCAACGTGATGGCCGCCGAGTCCGGCATGGATTTCTGCCAAAAGCTACCACCCTTCCTCTTCGGAGATACACCTTTGAAGGACTCTGGTAGTGCTTTTCTTATAAAGCTCTCCCTCATGGACCTTGTAGGCTTTAGATCGCCGCGCTATGCAGCGTGCCTCATTTTGGTCCTCGGGTAGTTCATGCCTGGTTAGGTAGGCTAGGAATGGTTCTGTCCACGGGGCGATGACGGCCATGATGACGTGGGCTGAATGTGTTATTTCGATGGCAGAGCCTCCAATTGCGTCAGAGTGTTCGGTATCTGGGGTTGTGGCCGGGTCCGGACTATTGTTGCCGGTGTCCCCTTCCCATACCCCAGATGGTTTAAATAGTTTTTCCAGGAAGATGTTCGATGGGACAGGGTCGCCTTTAGCGCCGATACGGGCGATGATGTCCGCCGCCTGGTTGTTTTCCCGAGCCACATGGTGCAATTCAAGCCGCTCGAACCGAGCTAACATTTTGAGGGCAGCGTTGCGATATGCCGCCATTTTCGGATCCTTGGCATCGAAATCTCCATTTATTTGGGATATTGCGAGGTTCGAGTCCCCACGCACCTCTAGGCGTTGAATGCCCATGGAGACTACCATCCGGAGACCGTGTAATAGGGCCTCGTATTCGGCTGCGTTATTGGAGTCTGTATATAGTATTTGGAGTACGTATTGCATTGTATCTCCAGTGGGGGACGTCAGGACGACGCCAGCCCCCAGTCCAGCTAGCATTTTAGAGCCATTGAAGTGCATGATCCAATTGGAGTATGTGTCGTACTCTTTAGGGAGTTCGGCTTCTATCCATTCGGCTACGAAATCGGCCAGTACTTGTGACTTAATGGCTCGCCGTGGTTTATATGTTATGTCGAACGGGAGGAGCTCGATAGCCCATTTGGCAATCTGGCCCGTGGCATCGCGGTTTTTTATTATGTCGTTGAGTGGTACTTCGGAGGCCACCGTAATTGAACACTCTTGAAAGTAGTGTCATAATTTCCGGGATGCCATGAATACCGTGTATGCTATCTTTTGGTAATGTGGGAACCGTGATTTGCATGGAGTGAGGACGGTGGATACATAATATACCGGCTTTTGAAGTGGGGATTTATGTCCGTCCATCTCTCGTTCGATGACGAGCACTTCGCTTACAACTTGGTGAGTTGCCGCTATATATAATAGCATTGGTTCGCCTACAGTTGGCGCGGCCAAGATTGGGTTGGTGGCCAGGATGGCTTTTATTTCTTCCAGTCCAGCCATGGCTACGTCCGTCCACTCGAAGTGTTCGGTGCGCCAAAGAAGGCGATAAAGGGGGAGTGCCTTTTCTCCTAGTTGGGAGATAAAGCAGCTTAAAGCCGCCACGCATCCGGTTAACTTCTGGATTTGCTTGAGGTCAGTTGGGATGGACAACTACGAAAGAGCCCGAATTTTGGCCGGATTTGCTTCAATTCCTCTGCTGGAGACGATAAAGCCCAGGAGCTTTCCGGCGGGTACGCCGAAAACGCATTTTTCCGGATTGAGCTTAATGTCGTATGTTCGGAGATTGTCGAACGTGAGCCTCAAGTCGTCTATTAAGGAGTCGACGTGTCTGGTTTTAACGACCACATGGTCGACGTATGCCTCCACTGTTTTACCGATCTACTTTTCCAGGTATGTCTGAATCATGCGTTCATATGTTGCGCCGGCGTGTTTGAGCCCGAAGGGCATTGTGTTGAAACAAAAAGGGCCGTATGGAGTGATAAATGCCGTTGCGGCATGGTCGGACTCTGCCATCTTAATTTCGTGGTAACCGGAGTATGCGTCGAGGAAGCACAATGAGTCGTGTCCTGCGGTAGCGTCGAGAATTTGATCGATGCGAGGTAGGGGGAAGGGATCCTTTGGGCAAGCCTTATTAAGGTCCTTGTAGTCGACGCATAGGCGCCAGGATTTGTCCTTCTTTGGCACCATCACCAGGTTTGCTAGCCAGTCTGGATGCTTTATTTCTCTAATGAATCCGGCCTCCAGTAATTTGGCTAGCTCCTCTCCCATAGCTTGTCGCTTAGGTTTGGAAAAATGCCGAAGAGTCTACTTGACCGGCCTGAATCCTTTTAGAATGTTAAGGCTATGCTCTGCCAGCCTGCGTGTGATTCCTGGCATGTCTGAAGGATGCCAGGCGAATATGTCCCAATTCTCGCACAGGAACTCCCGTAGTGCGGTGTCCACGGCGGGGTTTAACTATGCCCCAATGGACACTGTTTTTGTGGGGTCCGTTGGATGGACTTTGAATTTGACTATTTCATCCGCTGGTTTAAAGGAGGTGGACTTGGATCTTTTATCTAGTATCACATCATCCCTGTCTACTATGGAGCGCAGCACGGTTAACTCCTCCGCCACAAGGGCTTCGGATAATGCCTCAAGGGCCAGTGCGGCTGTTTTTTTCTTGGTGCGGAGTGCTATGTCCGGATCACTAGCTAGAGTGATGATTCCATTGGGTCCGGGCATTTTGAGCTTCATGTACCCATAATGGGGCAGGGCTTGAAAAATCGTGAATGCCTCCCGTCCTAGAAGGGCGTGGTATCCGCTACTGAACGGGGCCACTTGGAATGTGATTTCTTCGGACCTGTAATTCTCCGGAGTGCCAAATACCACAACTAGTGTGAGTTTCCTAGCGCAACGTGCCTCCCGACTAGGGATGATTCCTCAGAAGGTCGTAGTGCTTTCCTCAATACGGTTGCTGTCTACTTCCATTTTTGAAGAGTTTCCTCATAAATGAGGTTTAATCCGCTGCCGCCGTCCATGAGCACTTTAGTGAGCCGAAAGCCGTCCACAATTGGACTAAGGACCAGAGCGGCTGGTGCTCGGGCTGTTTGGAATTTAGGTTCGTCACTGGCATTGAAAGTAATGGCCGTGTCGCTCCATGGATTTATTGTTGCTACGTGGCAGACTTTGGCAAGGCTGCAGAGTGCTCGCTTACGCCTATTATTTGAGGCCAAGGTCTCGAAGACTGTTTATACTGTATTGTTATCCGTGGGAGGGTGTTCTGGCGTGTTTTGGATGAGGAGATCCTCGCCGCTCTTGGCCACCTGCCGGAGTACCCAACATGATCTAAGGCTATGTGTTGGTATGGTGTCCGTCGTACTATGAATTTTGCAGGGCCCGTTAAGCCATCCCTCCAATACGGTTCCATGCCCTGTAGTGGCTTTTGCTTTTTTGTAATTGAGTCGGGCGACTTATGAGAGTGCAACCTTGGATCTCAGGTAGTTGAGTTGGTATGGTGTCAAAACCGGCGGATCTCGGGTAGGGGGTCCCGAACTGTGCGTCTAAGGCGGATGGTAACAGGAGGCTGGGGACATGATGTTTACCCAGGTTCGGGCCCTCTTGATTGAGGTAATACCCTACGTCCTGCTTGATTGTTCTTGATGATATGAGTATTACAAGAGTTGATCTACCACAAGATCAGAGAGGCTAAACCCTAGAAGCTAGCCTATGGTATGATTGTCTATTGTCCTATGGACTAAAAACCTTCGGTTTATATAGACACCGGCGGGGCTAGGGTTACACAAGGTCGGTTACAGGGAGATATACATATCCGTATTGCCTAGCTTGCCATCCACGCCAAGTAGAGTCCCATCCGGACATGAGACGAAGTCTTCAATCTTGTATCTTCATAGTCCAATAGTCCGGCCAAAGGATATAGTCCGGCTGTCCGGAGACCCCCTAATCCAGGACTCCTTCAACACATCCGTGACATTTTGGGCCGGACGAATTTTTTTCTGTCATGCTTATGACACTTCTATGATGATAATTGTGACAAAACCCGGTATCATCATAGATGTGGTGGAGGCCTACTTCTATGACAAAAAATGGGCTTTTCGTCCTGGGCGGATCTGAGACACAGCTGCATGACATTCTTTGGGCCGTCCATGACGGAAAAACCCATGGTAGAAGCGAGGGAGAGGAAAATATCGAGGGAGTTCCCGGTTATGGCGGGTGGTCGGGGGCTGAGCGATGCACGTTTCTCTTGTACGTACGTGCGTGTGTGTGAGGCGTTGGGATCTAACTGAACCCGAGCGAGGCGTTGGGCTCTAACTGAACCTGAGCGACTCCATTGCAGGCTACGCGTTACTGAACCCGAGTGATCGATCGATCCCTTGCTGTTAACTGAACCCGAGTGATTCCTTCGCTACTGCTACTAACTCAGGACGATCGGTGCTGCCTCTGGATGAACAATGAGCGTTGTTGGGGGGTTTGGATGAACAGTTCCCGATGGGGGTTGGATGAACAGGAACCCGTGGTAGTAGAGGCCGTTGCCACTGGATGAATAGTACCCCGATCGATTGAGCCGGTGGATGAACAGGACCCTGTGGAGGGCTGGATGAACAGGACCCCGTGGAGGGCTAGTTGAATAGTAGTCGGGGGAGGGCTGGATGAACAGTAGCCCGTGGAGGGGTGGTTGAGCAGGACCCCGTGGAGAGGGCTGGTTTAACACTAGCTGGTGGAGGAGCGCACGGTGGATGCTGGAGGAACAGGAGCATGTGGATGAAGAGTTGCAGGTGGAGTCTGGAGGAGGTCGACGGTGGATGAACAGGAGCCCATGGAGGCTGGAGGAGGTCGATGACGGAGATGAACAGTATCCCGTGGAGTCCCGTTTTGCGGTACGCCACACCCCTCCCAATGAACAGGACCCCCGTTTCGACCGTAGTGCTCCAACACAAGTCCGTTTCCTCCGTTTTGCGATACGCCACACCCCTCCCGATCAACAGGACCCCGTTTCCACCGTAAGAGGTCTGTTTCCTCCATTTTGCGGTACGCCACACCCCTCCCGATGAACACGACGACGCGTTCCGTTCCGGCCCAACTGGTTGCCTCCCCATGATCACGACGACGGCACACCTTCTCCGTTCTGACCCAGCCATGTACACGAGCCCTGGTCGTACGTATGCGCGAGTAGCCGTTCGAGACCCCGCTCGTATGTACGTACGTGGTCGTATTTACTTTCTTGCACCCCGGCTGCTGTACGTATGTGTACATGCTACGTTCGCGCCTCTACTACGGCATGCACACACCTCTACATCGACCAGTATGTACATAGACGTTCGCGACCAGAATGACAACGCTACGTACGCTTCGACCAGATGGGTCCCGACTGTCAGACACTTCCTTGCATCCGAAGATGTAGCTGCTGGGTCCCAGCAGTCAGGGGGAAACATTTTTTTCATGAAATACGGTGGTCCATCCGATGGGTCCCAACTGTCAAGTGGAGGAATCTTTACTTTCCACGTAATAAGGAGTCACTTCCTTGCTGCGGCCGTGGACCCAGATGTCAGCCTCTCCACGTACAATACTCTTCTGATGGAAGTTGTTCGTTGACCATGTTGACCGCGTCGCGCCGAGAGCACCAGGGTGGTGGACGACGGCGAGGCCTAGGAAGGGGATGATGCGGAGCCAGGGAAGACGCGGCAGTGGAAGCCCACGCGGACAGGAGTATGTGGGTTCACTGGTTCGGCTGCGGTGTGAGCCTGCCGTCGCCGCAGAATAACAGGGGTGTGGGTGAGAAGAGGGATGGCTTGGCCAGCGGCGGGAGTAGTAGGGGGCGGTGAGCAGATATGAGTATATCTACTTGATGAAACATAAGTCTGAAACATTTGAAAAGTTCAAAGAATTTCAGAGTGAAGTGAAAAATCATCGTAACAAGAAAATAAAGTTTCTATGATCTGATCATAGAGAAGAGTATTTGAGTTACGAGTTTGGTCTTCAGTTAAAAACAATGTGAAATAGTTTCACTACTCAAGCCACCTGGAACACCACAGCATAATGGTGTGTCCGAACGTCATAACCGTACTTTATTGGATATAGTGCAATATATGATGTTTCTTACCGATTTACCACTATCGTTTTTGGGGTCATGCATTAGAGACAGCTGCATTCACGTTAAATAGGGCACCATATAAATCCGTTGAGACGACACCGTGTGAACTATGGTTTGGCAAGAAACCTAAGCTGTCGTTTCTTAAAGTTTGGGGTTGCGATGCTTATATGAAAAGGTTTCATCCTGATAAGCTCAAACTCAAATCGGAGAAGTGCGTCTTCATAGGATATCCAAAGGAAACTATTGGATACACCTTCTATCACAGATCCGAAGGCAAGACTTTTTGTTGCTAAATTCGGAAACTTTCTGGAGAAGGAGTTTCTCTCAAAAGAAGTGAGTGGGAGGAAAGTAGAAACTTGACGAGGTAACTGTACCTGCTCCCTTGTTGGAAAGTAGCACAACACAGAAAACTGTTTCTGTGGCACCTACACCAGTTAGTGAGGAAGCTAATGATGATGATCATAAAACTTCAGAACAAGATACTACTGAACCTCGTAGATCAACCAGAGTAAGATCCGCGCCAGAGTGGTACGGTAATCCTTTTCTGGAAGTCATGCTACTAGATCATGATGAACCTACGAACTATGAAGAAGCGATGGTGAGCCCGGATTCCGCAAAGTGGCTTGAAGCCATGAAATCTGAGATATGATCCATGTATAAGAACAAAGTATGGACTTTGGTTGACTTGCCTGATGATCGGCAAGCAATTGAGAATAAATGGATCTTCAAGAGGAAGACGGACGTTGATAGTAGTGTTACTATCTACAAAGCTAGAATTGTCGCAAAAGGTTTTCGACAAGTTCAAGGTGTTGACTACGATGAGATTTTCTCACTCGTATCTATGCTTAAGTCTGTCCGAATCATGTTAGTAATTGCCGCGTTTTATGAAATCTGGCAAACGGATAAACAAAACTGCATTCCCTAATGGATTAATTAAAGAAGAGTTGTATATGATGCAACCAGAAGGTTTTGTCAATCCAAATGTGCAAGCTCCAGCGATCCATCTGTGGACTGGTGCAAGCATCTCGGAGTTGGAATATACGCTTTGATAAGTTGATCAAAGCATATAGTTTTATACAGACTTGCGGTGAAGCCTGTATTTACGAGAAAGTGAGTGGGAGCACTACAGCATTTCTGATAAGTATATGTGAATGACATATTGTTGATCGGAAATAATGTAGAATTATTCTGTAAAGCATAAAAGGAGTGTTTGAAAGGAGTTTTTCAAAGAAAGACTTCAGTAAAGCTGCTTACATATTGAGCTTCAAGATCTATAGAGATAGATCAAGACGCTTGATAAGTTTTTCAATAAGTACATACCTTGACAAGATTTTGAAGTAGTTCAAAATGGAACAGTCAAAGAAAAAGTTTCTTGCCTGTGTTACAAGGTGTGAAGTTGAGTAAAGACTCAAAGCCTGACCACGGCAGAAGATAGAAAGAGAATGAAAGTCATTCCCTATGCCTCATTCATAGGTTCTATAAAGTATGCCATGCTGTGTACCGGATCTATTGTATACCCTGCACTGATTTGGCAAGGGAGTACAATAGTGATCTAGGAGTAGATCACTGGACAGCGGTCAGAATTATCCTTAGTGAAATAAGGAAATGTTTCTCGATTATGGACGTGACAAAAAGGTTCGTCGTAAAGGGTTACGTCGATGCAAGTTTTTGACACTGATCCAGATGATTCTAAATCGGGATACATATTGAAAGTGGGAGCAATTAGCTAGAGTAGCTCCGTGTAGAGCATTGTAGACATAGAACTTGCAAAATACTTACGGATCTGAATGTGACAGACCCGTTGACTAAAATTATCTCACAAGCAAAACATGATCACACCTTAGTACTCTTTGGGTGTTAATCACATAGATATGTGAACTAGATTGCTGACTCTAGTAATCCCTTTGAGTGTTGGTCACATGACGATGTGAACTATGGGTGTTAATCACATGGTGATGTGAACCATTGCTGCTAAATCACATGGCGATGTGAACTAGATTATTGACTCTAGTGCAAGTGGGAGACTGAAGGAAATATGCCCTAGAGGCAATAATAAAGTTATTATTTATTTCCTTACATCATGATAAATGTTTATTATTCATGCTAGAATTGTATTAACCGGAAACATAATACATGTGTGAATACATAGACCAACAGAGTGTCACTAGTATGCCTCTACTTGACTAGCTCGTTAATCAAAGATGGTTATGTTTCCTAACCATGAACAAGGAGTTGTTATTTGATCAACGAGGTCACATCATTAGTAGAATGATCTGATTGACATGACCCATTCCATTAGCTTAGCACCCGATCGTTTAGTATGTTGCTATTGCTTTTTTCATGACTTATACATGTTCCTATAACTATGAGATTATGCAACTCCCGTTTACCGGAGGAACACTTTGGGTACTACCAAACGTCACAACGTAACTGGGTGATTATAAAGGAGTACTACAGGTGTCTCCAATGGTAGATGTTGGGTTGGCGTATTTCGAGATTAGGGTTTGTCACTCTGATTGTCGGAGAGGTATCTCTGGGCCCTCTCGGTAATGCACATCACATAAGCCTTGCAAGCACTGCAACTAATGTGTTAGTTGTGAGATGATGTATTACGGAACGAGTAAAGAGACTTGCCGGTAACGAGATTGAACTAGGTATTGGATACCGACGATCGAATCTCGGGCAAGTAACATACCGATGACAAAGGGAACAACGTATGTTGTTATGCGGTCTGACCGATAAAGATCTTCGTAGAATATGTAGGAGCCAATATGGGCATCCAGGTCCCGCTATTGGTTATTGACCGGAGACGTGTCTCGGTCATGTCTACATTGTTCTCGAACCGTAGGGTCCGCACGCTTAACGTTACGATGACAGTTATTATGAGTTTATGCATTTTGATGTACCGAATGTTGTTTGGAGTCCCGGATGAGATCACGGACATGACGAGGAGTCTCGAAATGGTCGAGACGTAAAGATTGATATATTGGAAGCCTATGTTTGGACATCGGAAGTGTTCCGGGTGAAATCGGGATTTTACCGGAATACCGGGAGGGTTACCGGAACCCCCCGGGAGACTAATGGGCCTATTGGGCCTTAGTGGAAAAAGGAGAAAAAGGGAAAGCCCACAAGCTGGCCGGCGCCCCCCTTCCCAAAGTCCTAGTAGGACTAGGATAGGGGGCCGGCCCCCCTTCTCTCTCTTTTCCCCCCGGGAGTCCTAATAGGATTAGGATTGGGGGGAGGAGTCCTACTCCCGGTGGGAGTAGGACTCCCCTGCGCCTCCTCTCCCTGGCCGGCCGGCTCCCCCTCCTCCAACCTTTATATACGGGGGCAGGGGGCACCCCAAGACACACAACTTGATCCTTGAGATCGTTCCTTAGCCGTGTGCGGTGCCCCCTACCACCAAATTCCACCTCGATCGTACCGTTGTAGTGCTTAGGCGAAGCCCTGCGTCGGTAGTACATCAAGATCGTCATCACGCCGTCGTGCTGACGGAACTCTTCCTCGACGCTTTGCTGGATCGGAGCCCGAGGAACGTCATCGAGCTGAACGTGTGCTAAGAACTCGGAGGTGCCGGAGTAACGGTGCTTGGATCGGTCGGATCGGGAAGAAGACGTACGACTACTTCCTCTACGTTGTGTGATCGCTTCCGCAGTCGGTCTGCGTTGGTACGTAGACAACACTCTCCCCTCTCGTTGCTGTGCATCACCATGATCTTGCGTGTGCGTAGGAAAATTTTGAAATTACTGCGTTCCCCAACATTAACAACCATAGTTGAAAGCAGTATGAGTACTTATACAGGTTCAACCATACAAAACACACCTTGAACAATGCTACTTTGCCTACAGTTAACCAAGGGTGAGGCCGCTAAGCCCCAGGACAAGGCCCAGGCGCCACCCTGCGCATCCACAACCTTCTGAAAGTGGCTTCATCTTGCAATGTGGTCAATAAACAGTATATTCGCTTTAGAGCCATGGAAAAGCCGGAACATAATATTCTGTCCTATTCTCCAAGATGGACGGGCCTTCATTATTTGAGACCACCCATGAATAAGTATATTTTCACCTCCAAGGGGAATGGAGTAGGTCGACATAAACATCATGTTGTGACCAAGCGCAAGTCTGACCCGACCATGGTCAGGCATCTCTATAGGAACAATAGAACTGGGCAGTTTCTGTTTCAAGAAGATCACAACTGTAAAACTGTGTATAAGAAAGAGTTTATGAACAACATATATGACAGAAAACAGCTCGTACCATAAGTTTCTCGACATAGTTGGACCTGTTCAACGAGTGCAGCAGGGGCACACATATCCCACATGGCCTTCCACCATTGAAACGCCCCAGAAGGACCTCAAGATGATCAATAAAGTGTAGGAACTTGTGGATGTCGTCCCAGTCAACTTCAGTGCCATCAGTAACAGCCGAGTTCTTACAGAATAACAAACGAGTAGCCTACTTAACTCTGAAAAAACCTACATGTGCCACCAATTATAAGAAAATATTAGTTAGAAGTAGCATCTTCGTGAGAGATTCGTTGCTACTTCTAAAGTTAAATTGTGATTAGTTAGATAGAATAGGTGGATTAAGAAGTAATCGAGGCAACAAGCAAGAACCAGATACAAAACTAACATGGATGAACAATTGGAATGACATTCAGGTGGAAGATTGCAGTGAAGATGAGACCAGGTTCTTCTATTTTCATCAACATTTGTGCGCCAACTTTCAGTCTGTAACACTTGAGAACGTTTATCCAAGTTCGGCCATAAAAAAGCAGCGACCTTGTTGGTTCATGAACCTAACTCGGAACTTATATCCATGGCTTCTCTTCACTAGGACCATTAAACTGGTGTATTCAGTTATGGGAAGGCCGAGCATCTTGAGTACATGTGTTCTGGCAGAGCAAGGAATGCACTGTAGGAAAATTAATATGAGAACACAATGTATTCCCTATCCAAATCTAGAAATAATTTCCTCCTTCACGTCACTGTTGACCATGGTACTAGTACCTTTTATCCAAATATAGCAATCCAAATTTCCAAATTAGTCGACAACATGTTCAAGAAACCCCACCCTCCCGGATAGAAAAGAGGATTCTAAGAACATACTGTGCGCGTTTTAAAATCCTGTGTTAGGATGAGAAGGAACAAGTGTGGCGTCGCGTCGAGGGCGCAAAAACCTATAGGGTCCTCGCACTTTGGGCACTGCAAATAAAACACACTAGATTCAGTAGGAAGAAAAATGCATCAACGGCGGCGGCTGCCATCCTAGGATTACCCGCGACCAAGGGACTTGGATTTATCGAGGATGGATGAAGAATTCGTACTAGGTTCTCCATGAGAAAACCCTATGCAATCGCCGAGCGGGGCCTTTCTCTAAACAAGAAGACGAGGGAGAAGGGGATTCAGGCCCAGTGAAATATTGCCGCTTTGTCCGTCCAGCTTACTGCTAAAGCTGGAAAGGTGGGGGTTTTGTGATTTGATGGCTCATTAGGCATTACTGCGGCGCTATGACCGGGGTGTGTCTACCGTGCAGTTGTGCACTCTAATTTGGTGCATATGGCACATGGACCCCGTCGCCGGATGCCCCCATATCAGCGAAAAGAAGTAGAAAGACAGGAATAACTAGTTACACATAAATATATTTTTTACAAAGAGATACTCCCCCTGTTAAGAAATGTAAAAATCTTTTATATCACAACTTTATACATAAGAAAAATCAAGGGGAATATATAGAACATATAGAATTATAAAGAACAGAGTTTTTTTAACACAGTATAGACGAGTTGGTGATCATGGTGTGCCTACCATCCTGCAATATAGGCTGTCCGATTTGTATCTGACAGATAGGAAGGAAACTATGGCAATTTTGCAAAAAGGTACCCACACACCTCTCCACACTTGCAAATAAGGCCTTCCCTCGTTCATCCTTTTCTCTCACAAGATAAAATACTCATACAAATGCATCTTGATGTTACATGCAACACACGGGCATTATGGGGGTTCAGCTAAGAATATAATACTCAGACAGGCTCACGGTTCTGGACTTTGGGCCACAGGCCGGTGGGCCTACATGTTTGGGGGCCCATGTGTTCTACCTCAGTGCTTTTCATATTGCAAGTTATCGGTACGGTGCTGGTTTTAGATGTGGTTGCAAGGCGAATACACAAAATTGAGGAAAGCACGACAGCTGTTAGAATGAAATCGAACGATAGTTCCTAACCAGCAATTAGAGTTACAATTCTATCAACGATATACCATGTGATAAATAATATTGTCGTACTACTTATACACACAGGACACTTGTTTCACCATGCCAGATTATTACATCAAAATCTCTCGGAGGATAGATCAGTTCGGCAGTTGCGTGCTGCTACTAAAGAATTTCAAAGTTGATTTGGACCAGCTCTCCTTGCTGAGAAAGTTTGATTTTGACATCATCCCCTACCGCAAGATATGATTTAGATTTAAACCTTGACCATCCTTTAGCATCAATCATCAGGCAACCATCCTTTGTACTTACGGTATATTAAGTAGGTTCATTCACACCAAGGTTGCGCATGGTAAGAGAAACTTGGCCACGGTCGCCCGAATTGTTGAACGACGGCCTCATTGCTCTAGGAATTCTGTGTTTGTAAAGAAGAAGACATACACAAACAGTTAGATCAACACAATGAATCATGTGAAACAACATGGAAAGAAAAAAGAACAAAGCACTTGGGCGGCCAATGCTTACCAAGAAGGTGGACATGTCGGTTTTTGTAAGGACTTTGGTATATGAAGTGCGAACTGCAGCCCAGTCTGTTGCCGGTGCAACTACTGGTTCCATTGCCGTTGCACGGGCCAGAGCAGATGCAAGTGAAAGTGTTGGTGCAGGTGGCGAAGCCGTTCCTGGTGCCCATGCCAGTGCGACTGGTAGTGCCGCTGCTGCTGCTAGAGATGGTGATCCTTGTAGAGCTGGTGTCGGTGTCAGAGCAAGTGCTGGTGTCGATGCCTGATGCTTTGGTAGATCAGCCTAATCCGCTGACGCGGCCGGTGCCCAATCCTTAGCCGGATCAGACTGAGCTATTGCCGCTGTCAATGCTAGAGTAACTACCGGTGCTCAATCCATTGCTGAAGGTGGTACCGATGTGCAAGATAGGGGCGATCGTGTCTGGTCTGTTGTGATCAGTTTTCTAACTTGGGTTGGCTCCATGACCGTGATCCAGTGTTTTTCTTCATTTCTTTTAAACGCGAGGAGGACTAATTGTGGCATGTTTGTTAAACCAAACTGCAGTTCATCATAGGGATTCATCTTGTACTCAGACAATAGACTAATCCAATTTTTTCCAGTAATATAAGTGATGGACAGTGCCAACACGACATAAGAAGTGAAACCTGCAAAAGTATCCATCATAGAGCAAACCAAACGGTTTATTTTGTCATGAATGTCACATGGCAAAACCTACATCGTAAAATTGCAGCAAAAGAAAGAAAACATGGCACTAAATCAATAAGATTTAGACAGTAAACCAATAAGATTTACTTGATGTGACACGAGTGAATCCTTACCAGGAAATCACTATGTTGAAGTACTAAAGGGATGATTGATCGTCCAACTACGTGTGGCATGCAGGGCCCCCACCTACTCCCACAAGCAGGACAGTCCAAAGGTCGTGACAAATCGTATGGACCGAACATCCATGGGACTGGAAATCCTGGTGGGTGCGATAAACCATGCAAAGCATACAGATATTGGAGTGTAACCATAATTAATAAACTGTCCTCACAAAAAAGATGATCTGGATACCTCAAAATATACAGACTAAATTGAGTGGACAGACATTGACATAGACCGTTCTTAGAACTCACCACACACCAAAAGTGGCAGTACTAAACAGTACAGGGTTCACAAACACAAATCAAGTACTGAACAATAGTACTTACTACAAACATGCAAAGTTGCACTAATTAAGCTATGTAGACTATTTCTTGTCACCGACATACGGGATGAATCCCGCATAACTGACTAGGCCATGGACTTCGTAAGAGATGTCTACTGGCACCATCACCATCTCGTCAACCTTGGATAACCTAACAGAGTGGTCTTTCCACTCATAAACATGACGATGAAGACAGGTCGCGTCAGATTTGTCGGGAAGCTTTACAAGAACCACACCCTTCGTAATCGAAGGCACAGCCAGGAATTGTTGTGGTCAAGTACAACCTCGAGAACACGTTGACAACAATGCTACTGGAAAACACTGGTTTAGGACACGTGGCAACAAGGACACAACCGTTGGATAGTTTAGCAGTAAAACTCATCCTCAGGTCTTCCAGTTCACACGGCATGACTTTGAGAACTTCATCTCCACCACGGACCTGGTTCTAATTCAAACAGAAACCAGATATTTTACTACTAGCTCCGTTTAGAAATATAAGATGATTTTCAATATTTTACTCCATATATGACTACATATACACACAAAAATGAGTGAAAAGACACTAGAACATGTCTTCAAAGGCATGAGAGCAGAGGGATTACTTGCAATATCCATAACACAAGTTACTGAGGCAAATATACCCTCTTCAAAGGTAGCATTGATGTTCATAAAGTAGTTGAAATTAATGTATAAGAAATCAGTGTCAACCTCTCGCATGTTTTGGTCAAAAGAGGAATTTAGAACCGTCATTTGGCACACAAAAATCACATGCAAGATCACCCAGAAAGTTGTACTACTAGTACTAGTACTGCGTGTTAGATGAAAAAACACGATCAAGATCGAGAAAAAGATCATCAAGAAGAGATATTACCTGGACTTGCTTACTGAGGGATCCCAACGAGGGGAGCTTGGATAGGGCGATGGCTTTGAGCTTGTCTGCGGTAGTCTCGGTGGGGTGCTTGCGCTTTTTCATACCATGAGCCTCGACGGTTTTGGCCAGAGTCATAGACATCACTTCGGCCGGTGCTCCAGCGTCCATCAAGAAACTGTCAAATAGAAATAAAAGAAAAGAAACCATAATCACAAACCCAAAAGAAGAACACAGAGGGGGTTATGGGATCAGTCTCGGGGTTGCAAGACCGGGCCTTGGCCAGAATCAACACCATTGATGCGCTCACCTTTCCTTCTTTGGGAGAGAAGAACAATGGCATAAGTAGGTCAGGGTTTTCTTGAAGAAATGAGGAACAAGATGAGGGAGAAGCAAGTGGGGCTTTTCTTCAAGACAGGAAGCTGAGAGAGAAGAGTGAAATGATGGTTGCTTCGTTCGTCCAACTTACTGCTAGAAAGGAGGGGTTTTTGTAATTTGACGGCTCATTGGACACTACTGCGGTGCTTCGATCGGGGTAGTCTACCATGCAGTTGGGCACTCTACTACGGAGTAATTTAGTGCATGGCTGGTGGACCCCGATGCTACCTATCCCACACATCGGTGAAAGTGAGTGGCAAGGTTCCTGATGATCGTCGAGGAGGATCCGCACGGTAGAGCGTGTCCACTGTTTTTCTGAAGAAAAAATGATTACAACAAGTGTTTCCACTCTTACGACGGAGGAGTGCGAAACACGGCAACCACTTGAACATACACAATGCTCCTACTACTAGGCATGTGGAGTGGTTCATACGTCAGTACTACATAATCTTGTTGCTAGTGTAGTAATATATGACAACAACAAATGATGTTCTGCGTATGTCAACTATATGAACAGTAATGTAACATAGTACCACTTTTTCGACTGTCCGGTCGAGAATGAACGATGAGATCGATGTTAATAGAACTAGGTCTACAGCGCACAGAGAGTACGGTGCTACAGTACTCCATGAAACATGAACCATATGAAGCACGAATCTGTGTTAGGCAGGGTGTATGAAGGGTGCACGGGATGGGAGCAAAAGTTCCCATCTCGACCCACTTTTGGGTGTTTGGCAAGTGCATGAGTCCACACTAGTAGGTTAACACAAATACACGAAGAGGGAGCAACTATATTAAGATGAGAATGCAACCAAATACACCCACGCGATTTGTGCCACAGTGACTGATCTGCACATTCTGGGTTTGATCCAACGGTCATGTTGCGCTGAGACATGAACATGCCCATGCAGAGGATGCCTAAACACCACCGAAGTCCCTCTTCTTCTTGAGACGCACGACGTTGGTTATGCAGGGTGCAACCGCCCGCAAAGCCTGCTCTCGGTCGACAGGAGCCAGCCCGTCAAAGACAGCGTCCAATGGCATGAATGGATTCCGGTGATGGAGCCCTGAGAGGATTTGCCCGGCAACGGCGACGGCAGCCCGCAACCCCTCCTTGTCCAGCTCCGCCCCCACCACCACGCGGAAACGGCTCAGCTCCTTGGAGATATAGGTGAAGAAGGAGACCAGGTCAGGTAGCCGCAGCTCGTTGAAGTCGACGGGGTGGTCGAACGGGTTTAGCCCGATGGCCGGCATGGTCGTGCTGGCATGACGGTAGGCATCGCGCAGCCACAACACGTGCGTGGCAACTTGCTCCACCAAGTGGCTGAGGTGATCCTAGACCTCGTCACAATTGGCTTGCTCGCACTCTAGCCGGCTCCCTTGATGACCTATTGTATCTCCCGCTTTCTGCAGCAACACTGCCGATGCCTCGAGCATCTTTATGGTGGACACATGCCGATTTTGAAGCTCCATGAACTCCGGCACATAACAGAGGAGCATGGCACTCCTCTCCTCCTTGAGCTCACAAAACTCCACGTCCTTGGCCCTGAGCTCCGCATCCTTGGCCTGGAGCTCCTATGTCAGGTGCCTCACCTCAGACTCCGTGATCTGCTGCGCTGCCATGGCACCAGGTAGAAGCAATGGGGAGAGGAAGCAAAGGGGGCGAAATGGCCGAAAGGCAATGCAATCTACGGGAAGGCGGAGGGAGCCAGCCGAGGAGTGGGGTGAATCTTTTGGTTTTCACCATGGGAAAACACCAGTCGACGTCTTTTCACATCAGCGAGTAGTGGGGTTTACAGGCAGAGTCATCATGACTAATTGCTGCCGCGCCTGCTCCTGTCAATCAAAAAAATAAAAATGTTTCCGTGCCTGCTCCCGTCAATCAAAAAAATTAAAATCATGTTGTGCCTGCCGCACCCAAAGACCAGGGCAATGCCGCGGTGGATATTTAAATTACCTGCTATCAAGGACATAAAAAAGGGGTGAAAAAACAAATGTGGCGGCGGCCTAGCTAATCAGTCGCACTAGCCCAACTAGCTAGCCACCATGCTTCACTGATGTACTCGGCGGGAAAGGTGGTCTTTCATGATTTGACGACTCATTTAGTTGCTTTGGCGCTATGACCGAGGAGGACCCAGAAAACGCGCGATAGGGCGTCCCACGTCTCGGCAAGGAAGAATATATGCGTGCACCACCCGGGAGGACCCCAAAACCGCATGGTAGGGTGTGCCATGTCTCAGCATGGAGGAAAATGTGCGTGTAAAATTATACGGTATCATACGTACTGCCTATGGTTCGACCTCGGGACCCAGCCAATCGGTCGAAAACACCCCACTAGCCACATAGCTTCATCATGCTAATGTGGCATAGAGGATAGGTGTGGTTAGCTCCATCTCGACCAGCCACAATGTCTCTTGTTCTAGGCGACGCTTCCATTTTCCAAGCTTTTTTAGTTATAATAACACCACGGCAAGCTAGCGTCGCTCTACGTGTGTGCATGTGCATCTAAAGGTTAGACGATGGAGAGGAGAGAGAGATCGCAGACCTAGGACCCACTAGTAAGTGAGTCAATGGTCATGCACATGTTGATGAGCCACTCCCTCTACTCTAATCAACATAGTACTGTATAAATTCAAGTTATGGGACAAAGCCAACAACCGTTGTTGTTTCAGGCTATCGATTTATGCTTTGTAGTCCAGGTTGCCAGTTCGAATCTCGTCTTTTAGATTTGTTAGTTTTAGGTCCAAATTTGATCAATGACAAGTGAGCCCCATGTGTTGTTCCGATATTTCAGTGTAGGATGGTTTTTAGCAAACATTTTGCGCTGTTAGACAAGTAACGACATGAGTTACACGTATTTTGCAAGTTTACGAACAAAAATGACAGCAGCATAGAATATCACATCCACCCCGCAGCATAGATGCTATGGTGATACGAGTTTTTACATCATTGGAACTGAGATCCAATGGCTTGGGAGTAGTCTTTGTAATTATGCGCAATTTCCAAACTCTCCAAGGTTTTTTTGCAAATAAAACATTCATGCCTCGTGTGTGCCACTTCATCTTGGATCCAACGTCTCCCCGTTGCTCATATTAGGTGCTCCCCGTAGCTTAATTAGCTGATACGGTGATACGAGCATCTAGGTCATATGATCTATGATCAGATGCCACATGCGTAGTACTTGTACTTTCTGTGCAATTCCAAACTCTCTCAGGCGTATATTGCAAAAACATTCAAACCTCCTTCTGTGAGCCGTTAGATCTCCATGAACTCGTATCACCATAGATTCTATGGTGCGGGGGCACCTCATATTCTCCCGTGCAAAAAAACATCAGGTGCTCTAAGCATCTTGGACGCTATGGTGATACGAGCTTTGAGGTCATTTGATCTGAGACCCAATGGCATTTGAGCAGTCTTTGTGCTTGTAAGCAGTGGCCGAACTCTTTGGGGGCTTTTCTGCAAAAAAAAACATTCGAACCACCGAGGAGTTGTTGGGTCACAAATCTAACGGCTCCGAAGAGCTTGTATTTTACCAAAGCAGCTAAGGTGTGGTAGCAGATGATATTCTTACATACAGGAGAATATGATGTCCTCCTTTATCTTAGATGCTACGGTGATACGAGCTTCAAGGTCGTTGGATATGGGATCCAAGGGCATTTGAGTAGTTTTTGTACAAATTGTGTGCAATTCTCAAACTCATCAAGGTTTCGTGTAAAAATATTAAGACATCATGTGAGCTACTATATCTCAGATCTACAAGCTCCAAGGAACTCGTATTAGTATATAACATCTAAGGTGTGGGGGCACATGATATTCTCCCGGGGAGGAGGGGGTGCAGAACCAATCGGTGTTTTGGAGGGTGGGTACAAATATAATCTAAACAATCCTAAACACAACTTCACAATTTTATCTAAGGTCGAGGGGTTAACCCTCGACAATCTACATAGCTCCGCCTAAACACAACATTTGCATGTACTGTAGCACTAGACTTAATATTCATGTTTCAGTTTCCTGTTCATTTTAAATATTGAATTGAGGACCATGCATGTCTTACATTTTACTCCCTTTGTTCCTAAATATTAGTCTCTTTAGAGATTTAAAATGGACTACCACATACGGATGTATATAGACATATTTTAGAGTGTAGATTCACTCATTTTGCTCTGTATGTAGTCACTTGTTGAAATCTCTTAAAGAATAATATTTAGGAACAGAAGGAGTATTTTTGAATTCATGTCAAACATGCATGGTTCGGAAAAATAGATGCATTATACTTATTGGATTGTTGTTGTGTTCATGTGTGTGTGTGGTCATATGCTTGATACATACAAAGATTTCTCACCACCATACCGTTCATCTTTTAAATTTGAATTTGCAATGAAAAACTTACTAGGGATACCATGAAATGTGATATCCATGTTGAGATCACTATATCACAAACTCACACTAATTCAAGAACTCGTCATAAATCAATTACCACATTGAGATTGCTATTTGCAAGGAAAATACGGGCATTGTAATACACATAGATTCGTTCGGCAATTTAAAAGATTCATTTAGTATACTCGAATGGTAGGACCCAACGACGTACCAGCCAGACTTTGGCTTGTGTTGATCCTAAAAAAATGGGCTTGTGTCCTTCTGGTGGCGTGCATGCTATGCACATTAGCCAACCCCAACCAGTCGAGCCTTCGTGTTTCGAGTCGAAATATCTGGCGGCTAGAATTCCACCCCTAGAAAATTCTCCTCATGTCCTCGGTCCATAGTGACTACCGATAAACAATGGAGGGATGCTTTAGTAACTAGACAACGTTACCTACCGTGTGGAGCACGTTTCAATTCCCTCGGTTGCCGCTACCCAAGGTCACCCGTCAACTGCATTGCCTTGTACTAATAGGAGTACTACACTAGGATGAGCACAGAATTGAGCCCGTTTGTTCATGCCTAGTACTTGACTTAATATATTAGGCAATGCACTCGTATGGAGGGATTATCCTTTTACTCTGCATATATAACTTGTCTGAAGTCTAACTAAGCAAAATGTTTGACCAAATACTTTCTTAAGAAATACAACAGGAAAGATGTATCACTTGAAAATTTACTGCATGATGCAGGTGATGATATTGTTTCGAATCCTGGATTTAAAATTTTAGAAAATCCAAAAGTGACCAGAAATTCATGAAATTGAGCATGGTCACGTGATATGGCACAAATATTCCTACGTAAAGTTTTTCTTCAATTCGAGACAGGTTGCTTATGTGAAGTTGCACAAATGAAGAGCCAAGGTATTTTGGAACAAAGACCTGTCACGTTAAGGCGAACGCTTTCACTATTGAAACCGTGGGCGTTTACGTGCCGCCACGAGTCCCGCTTCTCATCGGTAGGTGCCGTCCGAGCAAGCATGTGAGTCGATGGGAGGCGTGCGAGCAGACCGCTGCACCGGCTGACAGGAGGCATGCGAGCAGACCGCTACTCAGGCTCACCGGAGGCGAGCCCTTTGACCAGGCTCCGCCGCCCACCTTCGTCCGAACTGCTCCCACTTTTAATGTCGCTGGTGCTGCAGTTTAAAATCAACCCCGCACTACCCGGTATCGCTACAATCTTCTCTCTTCCTCTCTGATTCTCCTATCGTCCACCTCAACCAGCCTGACCTAACCATACGCCATGCCGCATCACGATGGTCTGCCCTTAGTCTTCCAGTTTCCTAAGGAAGACGCCCAGCCGGAGTCTCAAGAACATAAGGCGCTTTGGGACGAGCTTGAACCGGCCTTGCGGGAAGACGCCGCGCCTGTCCCCGCTCCCGTTCCGGCTCCCGTCACCCCGACTGCACCAACGCCCATCCCCGTGGCATTGATGGGCTGGGAGCCGCACATTGTCGCCGAGCTTGATGCCACGGGGTTCCACGAGGTCCCTGCTACCTCTTGAGCAGTTGCGTTGGTTTTCCCTTGAAGAGGAAAGGGTGGTGCAACAAAGTAGCGTAAGTAGTTCCCTCAGTTTTTGATAACCAAGGTATCAATCCAGTAGGAGGCTACGCGCCAGTCCCACGCACCTACACAAAACAAATAAATCCTCGCAACCAACGCGATAAGGGGTTGTCAATCCCTACACGGTCACTTACGAGAGTGAGATCTGATAGATATGATAAGATAATATTTTTGGTATTTTTATGATAAAGATGCAAAGTAAAATAAAAGGCAATGAAAGTAACTAAGTATTGGAAGATTAATATGATGGAAGATAGACCCGGGGGCCATAGGTTTCACTAGTGGCTTCTCTCAGGAGCATAAGTATTTTACGGTGGGTGAACAAATTATTGTTGAGCAATTGACAGAACTGAGCATAGTTATGAGAATCTCTAGGTATGATCATGTATATAGGCATCACGTCCGAGACAAGTAACCGACTCCTGCCTGCATCTACTACTATTACTCCACACATCCACCACTATCCAGCATGCATCTAGAGTATTAAGTTCATAAGAACAGAGTAACGCTTTAAGCAAGATGACATGATGTAGAGGGATAAACTCATGCAATATGATGAAAACCCCATCTTGTTATCCTCAATGGCAACCATAAAATACGTGCCTTGCTGCCCCTACTGTCACTGGGAAAGGACACCGCAAGGTTGAACCCAAAGCTAAGCACTTCTCCCATTGCAAGAAAGATCAATCTAGTAGGCCAAACCAAACTGACAATTTGAAGAGACTTGCAAGGATAACCAATCATACATAAAATAATTCAGAGAAGATTCAAATATTGTTCATAGATAAACTTGATCATAAACCCACAATTCATCAGTCTCAAGAAACACACCACAAAAGAAGAACACATCGAATAGATCTCCACAAGAGAGGGGGAGAACTTTGTATTGAGATCCAAAAAGAGAGAAGAAGCCATCTAGCTAATAACTATGGACCCGAAGGTCTGAGGTAAACTACTCACACTTCATCAGAGAGGCTATGGTGTTGATGTAGAAGCCATCCGTGATCGATGCCCCCTCCGGTGGAGCTCCGGAACAGGCCCCAAGATGGGATCTCGTGGATACAGAAAGTTACGACGGTGGAATTAGGGTTTTGGCTCCGTATTTGATCATTTGGGGGTTCGTAGGTATATATTGGAGGAAGGACTACGTCGGTGAAGAAACTTGGGGCCCACGAGGGTGGAGGGCACGCCTGGGGTGGTAGGCGTGCCCCCTACCTCATGGCTTCCCTGTTGGTTGCTTGACGTAGGGTCCAAGTCTCCTGGATGTTGTTCATTCTAAAAATCACGTTCCCGAAGGTTTCATTCTGTTTGGACTCCGTTTCATATTCCTTTTCTTTGAAACCCTATAATAGGCAAAAAAACAACAATTCTGGGCTGGGCCTCCGGTTAATAGGTTAGTCCCAAAAAAATATAAAAGTGGATAATAAAGCCCAATAATGTCCAAATCAGAAGATAATATAGCATGGGGCAGTCAAAAATTATAGATACATTGGAGACCTATCAGACATCCCCAAGCTTAATTCCTGCTCGTCCTCGAGTAGGTAAATGATAGAAATAGAATTTTTGATGTGGAATGCTATTAGGCATAATTTCAATGTAATTCTTCTTAATTGTGGTATGAATATTCACATCCGAAATATTCAAGACAAAAGTTTAATATTGACATAGAAATAATAATACTTCAAGCATACTAACTAAGTAATTATGTCTCTTCAAAATAACATGGCCAAAGAAAGTTATCCCTAAAAAATCATATAGTCTGGCTATGATCTATCTTCACCACACAAAGTATTTAAATCATGCACAACCCCGATGACAAGCCAAGCAATTGTTTCATACTTTTGACATTCTCAAACTTTTTCAATCTTCACGCAATACATGAGCGTGAGCCATGGACATAGCACTTTAGGTGGAATAGAATGGTGGTTGTGGAGAAGACGGAAGAGAGAAGACAGTCTCACATCAACTAGGCATATCAACGGGCTATGGAGATGCCCATCAATAGATATCAATGTGAGTCAGTAGGGATTGCCATGCAATGGATGCACTAGAGCTATAAGTATATGAAATCTCAAAAAGAAACTAAGTGGGTGTGCATCCAACTTGCTTGCTCACGAAGACCTAGGGCATTTTGAGGAAGCCCATCATTGGAATATGCAAGCCAAGTTCTATAATGAAAAATTCCCACTAGTATATGAAAGTGATAACAAAGGAGACTCTCTATCATGAAGATCATGGTGCTAGTTTGAAGCACAAGTGTGGTAAAAGGATAGTAGCATGGTCCCTTCTCTCTTTTTCTCTCATTTTTTGTTTGGGCTTCTTTGGCCTCTTTTTATTTTATTTTATTTTTTGTCCAGAGTCTCATCCCGACTTGTGGGGGAATCATAGTCTCCATCATCCTTTCCTCACTTGGGACAATGCTCTAATAATGATGATCATCACACTTTTATTTACTTACAACTCAACAATTACAACTCGATACTTAGAACAAAATATGACTCTATGTGAATGCTTCCGGTAGTGTACCGGGATATGCAATGAATCAAGAGTGACATGTATGAAAGAATTAAGAACGGTGGCTTTGCCACAAATACAATGTCAACTACATGATCATGCAAAGCAATATGACAATGATGGAGCGTGTCATAGTAAATAAAACGGTGGAAAGTTGCATGGTAATATATCTCAGAATGGATATGGAAATGCCATGATAGGTAGGTATGGTGGCTGTTTTGAGGAAGGTATATGGTGGGTGTATGATACCGGCGAAAGGTGCGCGGTATTAGAGAGGCTAGCAATGGTGGAAGGGTGAGAGTGCGTATGATCCATGCACTCAACATTAGTCATAAAGAACTCATATACTTATTGCAAAAATCTACAAGTTATCAAAGCAAAGTATTACGCGCATGCTCCTAGGGGGATAGATTGGCAGGAAAAGACCATCGCTCGTCCCCGACCGCCACTCATAAGGAAGACAATCAATGAATAAATCATGCTCCGACTTCATCACATAGCGGTTCACCATACGTGCATGCTACGGGAATCACAAAATTTAACAGAAGTATTTCTCAAATTCACAACTACTCAGCTAGCATGGCTCTAATATCACCATCTCCATATCTCAAAACAATTATCAAGTATCAAACTTCTCATAGTATTCAACACACTCATAAGAGAATTTTATTACTCTTGTATACCTAGCATATTAGGATTATTTAGGAAAATTACCATGCTATTTAAGACTCTCAAAATAATCTACGTGAAGCATGAGAGATCAATAGTTTCTACAAAACAAATCCACCACCGTACTTTAAAAGAAATAAGTGAATTACTAGAGCAAAACTATATAACTCAAAAGATATAAGTGAAGCACATAGAGTATTCTAATAATTTCTGAATCATGTGTGTCTCTCTCAAAAGGTGTGTACAGAAAAGATGATTGTGGTAAACTAAAAAATAAAGACTCAAATCATACAAGACGCTCCAAGCAAAACACATATCATGTGGTGATTAAAAATATAGCTCCAAGTAAAGTTACCGATAGAAGTAGACGAAAGAGGGGATGCCTTCCGAGGCATCCCCAAGCTTTGGCTTTTAGGTGTCCTTAGATTATCTTGGGGGTGCCATGGGCATCACCAAGCTTACGCTCTTGCCACTCCTTGTTCCATAATCCATCAAATCCTTACCCAAAACTTGAAAACTTCACAACACAAAACTTAAAGTAGAAAATCTCGTGAGCTCCGTTAGCAAAAGAAAAAAAAGACCACTTCAAGGTACTGTAATGAACTCATTATTTATTAATATTGGTGTTAAACTTACTGTATCCCAACTTCTGTATGGTTCATAAACTATTTTACGAGCCATAGATTCATCAAAATAAGCAAACAACACACGAGAAACAGAATCTGTCAAAAACAGAACAGTTTGTAGTAATCTGTAGCTAACGCAAAATATGGTACCCCAAAAATTCTAAAATAAATTTCTGGACGTGATGAATTTATCTATTAATCATCTGCAAAAATAATTAACTAAATATCACTTTCCAAATAAAAATGGAATAAGTTCTCATGAGCACTAAAGTTTCTGTTTTTTTACAGCAAGATTAACAAGACTTCCCCAAGTCTTCCCAACGGTTCTACTTGGCACAAACACTAATTAAACACAAAAAACACAACCAAAACAGAGGCTAGATAAATTATTTATTACTATACAGGAGAAAAAAAGCAAGGAATAAAAATATAATTGGGTTGCCTCCCAACAAGCGCTATCGTTTAGCGCCCCTAGCTAGGCATAAAAAGCAAGGATAGAGTTAGGTATTGCCATCTTTGGTAGGAAATCCATAAGTGGCTCTCATAATAGATTCATAAGGTAATTTAATTTTCTCTCTAGGAAAGTGTTCCATGTATTTCCTTAACGGAAATTGGAATCTAATATTTCCTTCCTTCATATCAATAATTGCACCAATCGTTCTAAGGAAAGGTCTACCAAGAATAATTGGACATGAAGGATTGCAATCTATGTAAAGAACGATAAAATCTACGGGAACATAATTCCTATTTTCAACAATAAGAACATCATTAATTCTTCCCATAGGTTTCTTAATAGTGGAATCCGCAAGGTGCAAGTTTAAAGAGCAATCATCAAAATCACGGAAACCTAACAAATCACACAAAGTCTTTGGAATCGTGGAAACACTAGCACCCAAATCACACAAAGCATAGCATTCATGATCTTTAATTTAAATTTTAATATTAGGTTCCCACTCATTATAAAGTTTTCTAGGGATAAAAACTTCCAACTCAAGTTTTTCTTCATAAGATTGCATCAAAGCATCAACGATATGTTTGGTAAAAGCTTTATTTTAACTATAAGCATGAGGAGAATTTAGCACGGATTGCAACAAGGAAATACAACCTATCAAAGAGCAGCTATCATAATTAAATTCCTTGAAATCCAAAATAGTAGGTTCATTAACATCTAGAGTTTTGATCTCTTCAATCCCAGTTTTATCAAATTTAGCATCAAGATCTAAAAACTCTGAATTTTTGGAACGCCTTCTAGGTAAAGGTGGATTATATGCAGTCCCATCATTATCAAGATTCATATTGCAAAACAAAGATTTAATAGGGGACACATCAATAACTTTTAGATCTTCATCTTTATTATCATGGAAACTAGAAGAACACGCTCTTATAAATGAATCTTTCTTAGCTCGCATCCTAGCGGTTCTTTCTTTGCACTCATCAATGGAAATTCTCATGGCTTTGATAGACTCATCTATACCATGCTTAGGAGGAATAGATCTAGGTTGCAAAGAATGAACATCAAGAGAAATTCTATCAACGTTCCTAGCCAACTCATCAATCTTAAGCAATTTTTCTTCAATCAAAGCATTAAAATTCTTTTGCAAAGTAATAAATTCTTTAATATTGGATTCAAAATCAGAGGGCATCTTATAATAATTTCCATAAGAATTGTTGTAGGAATTACCATAATTATTAGAGGAATTACTAGGATAAGGCCTAGGATTAAAGTTTCCTCTATGCGCATTGTTACCAAAATTGTTCCTACCAATAAAATTCACATCCATAGATTCATTATTATTCTCAATCAAAGTAGACAAAGGCATATCATTAGGATCAGAAGAAACACTTTTATTTGCAAATAATTTCATAAGTTCATCCATCTTTCCACTCAAAACATTAATTTCTTCTATCGCATGCACTTTCTTATTAGTAGATCTTTCAGTGTGCCATTGAGAATAATTAACCATAATATTATCTAGGAGTTTAGTAGCTTCTCCTAAAGTGATTTCCATAAAAGTGCCTCTCGTGGCCGAATCTAAAAGATTTCTAGAAGCAAAATTCAATCCGGCATAAAAATTTTGTATAATCATCCATAAATTCAAACCATGTGTTGGGCAATTATGTATCATTAATTTCATCTCTCCCAAGCTTGTGCAACATGTTCATGATCAAGTTGCTTAAAATTCATAATATCGTTTCTAAGAGAGATAATCTTAGCGGGAGGAAAATACTTAGAGATAAAAGCATCTTCGCACTTATTCCAAGAATCAATACTATTTTTAGGCAAAGACGAAAACCAAGCTTTAGCATGATCTCTAAGCGAAAAAGGAAATAGCTTCAATTTAATAATATCATTATCAACATCTTTCTTCTTTTGCATATCACACAAATCAACGAAGCTATTTAGATGGGTAGCGGCATCTTCACTAAGAAGGCCGGAAAACGGATCTTTCATGACAGGATTCAGCAGGGCAGCATTAATTTCACAAGATTCAGCATCGGTAAGAGGAGCAATCGGAGTGCTAATAAAATCATTGTTGTTGGTATTGGTAAAGTCACACAGTTTAGTGTTATCTTGAGCCATCGTGACAAGCAAGCAATCCAACACACAAGCAAACGAGAAACGGGCAAAAAAGTCAAATAGAGAAAGAGAGGGAGGACAGAGAGAGAGGGCGAATAAAACGGCAAGGGTGAAGTGGGGGAGAGGAAAACGAGAGGCAAATGGCAAATAATGTAATGCGGGAGATAAGGGTTTGTGATGGGTACTTGGTATGCTTGACTTTTGCATAGACCTCCCCGGCAAGGGCACCAGAAATGGCTCGTTGATGGGAGATACAATTTTAACTTGACTTTGCGTGAGCCTCCTCGGCAACGGCGCCAGAAATCCTTCTTGCTACCTCTTGAGCACTTATGTTGGTTTTTCCTTGAAGAGGAAAGGGTGGTGCAGCAAAGTAGCGTAAGTATTTCCCTCAGTTTTTTAGAACCAAGGTATCAATCCGGTAGGAGGCTGCGCACCAGTCCCTCGCACCTACACAAAACAAATAAATCCTCGCAACCAACGCAATAAGGGATTGTCAATCCCTACACGGTCACTTACGAGAGTGAGATCTGATAGATATGATAAGATAATATTTTTGGTATTTTTATAATAAAGATGCAAAGTAAAATAAAAGGAAATGAAAGTAACTAAGTATTGGAAGATTAATATGATGGAAGATAGACCGGGGGGCCATAGGTTTCACTAGTGGCTTCTCTCAGGAGCATAAGTATTTTATGGTGGGTGAACAAATTACTGTTGAGCAATTGACAGAACTGAGCATAGTTATGAGAATATCTAGGTATGATCATGTATATAGGCGTCACGTCCGAGACAAGTAGACCGACTTCAGCCTGCATCTACTACTATTACTCCACACATCGACCGCTATCCAGCGTGCATCTAGAGTATTAAGTTCATAAGAACAGAGTAACACTTTAAGCAAGATGACATGATGTAGAGGGATAAACTCATGCAATATGATGAAAACCCCATCTTGTTATCCTCAATGGCAACAATACAATACGTGCCTTGCTGCCCCTACTGTCACTGGGAATGGACACCGCAAGATTGAACCCAAAGCTAAGAACTTCTCCCATTGCAAGAAAGATCAATCTAGTAGGCCAAACCAAACTGATAATTCGAAGAGACTTGCAAAGATAACCAATCATACATAAAAGAATTTAGAGAAGATTCAAATATTGTTCATAGATAAACTTGATCATAAACCCACAATTCATTGGTCTCAACAAACACACCACAAAAGAAGATTACATCGAATAGATCTCCACAAGAGAGGGGGGAACTTTGTATTGAGATCCAAAAAGAGAGAAGAAGCCATCTAGCTAATAACTATGGACCCGAAGGTCTGAGGTAAACTACTCACACTTCGTCGGAGAGGCTATGGTGTTGATGTAGAAGCCCTCCGTGATCGATGCCCCCTCCGGCGGCGCTCCGGAACAGGCCCCAAGATGGGATCTCATGGATACATAAAGTTACAGCAGTGGAATTAGGGTTTTGTCTCCGTATTTCATCGTTTGGGGGTACGTAGGTATATATAGGAGGAAGGAGTACGTCGGTGGAGCAACAGGGGCCCCTCGAGGGTGGAGGGTGCGCCTGGGGGGGGGGGGTAGGCGCGCCCCTACCTCGTGGCTTCCATGTTGGTTTCTTGACGTAGGGTCCAAGTCTCCTGGATCTTGTTCATTCCGAAAATCACGTTCCCAAAGGTTTCATTCCGTTTGGACCCCGTTTGATATTCCTTTTCTTCGAAACCCTAAAATAGGCAAAAAAAAACAACAATTATGGGCTGGGCCTCCGGTTAATAGGTTAGTCCCAAAAATAATATAAAAGTGGATAATAAAGCCCAATAATGTCCAAAACATAAGATAATATAGCATGGAGCAATCAAAAATTATAGATACGTTGGAGATGCATCAGTCCCCGCCGACTTTCACGCGACTGTGCACTTGCCAGCGCATGCGCCTGTGCGTGCCCGCCCGTGTCGGTGGTCGTGCACACGAATGTCTCTGTCGTGTCATTGCCAGCGCATGTCCCCGCATGGGTGCCAGTGCCCCCCTCAGCGGCATGGATGCCCGCCGTTGACCGCTTCCTTGCACCAACGCCAGTCGCCTCCTCCTGCCAGTTGACTCGCTCCTGGAGACCGAAGTGCAAAACATTGTGGCCTTCCTTGAAGCTAGGGCCAACATCCAGGAGTACGCCAACAACGGCGCAAGACGCCGCCATCGCCGTCGGCAGTGGCCCTACGACACAGAGCACGGCAGAAGAGCCGCTTCCCACCGCAAGACGCCCCCGCCACCGCCGCATATTCTAAATTTTCCATGAAAAATGTTCGGATTGCCACGCTTAAAATCCAAACGTTTATCATTTCCGTTTATTTTAGATCGATCATCGTATGAATGTAAAGTCAGAGTCAGACTGAATGATATCTATGGTTTGATCGATTGAATTAATGTTCTGCTAGAGTTGTATCAAATTAAATATAAAACATCATCAAGCCACATGTATTCCTTCTCATCCAACGACCTAGGCTGCTTTAATGTCGAGCGCTCAACACGTTTAGCATGCAGTTAATTTCATGTCAAAAATAGTGCTAATCACATAATAACACGCAAATAATATCCTACTTAATATCCGCATGCACTTAAGATACTTCCAAATTAACGTGCATTGCACGTACACATTGACTAGTACTATTAGTATGTGAAACTGGTGCTGTAACTTGTGAACGCGTCCAGATATGGTCAACGGCAACATCGCCCACGAGTCCTTTGTGTTTGCCCGTGCGTCTAAATGCAGAAGGGGAGGAGTGAGAGAGCACACATGGAACACACCAATAAGTGAAGGCGAATAGTACTACGTGCTAACGAGCCGGTCCCACTAATGTACTAAAAATAATATGACATGTTATCCATTAAATAGGCTGTGGTAATATAAAAACATTATATGAACAAAGGGGGGGGGTACAACAAACATTGTTTTTCTACGTATGTTGCCTATTGACTTGCGGCTTGAAGGCCCTGGTCGCATGTTCGATCCTCGTCCTTTATTTTTTAATTTGTATATGGATCCAAATTTGTTTCATGACAGGTGGGCCCCTCCGTGTGTAGTTTGTAGCACTTCAATTTGTGGGTCGAAATTTGTTCCATTCCAGGTGGACTATCGGTGTATAGTTTTGTAGCTTATTTGTAATAATTAAAGAGAACAACAGAGTTTTTTGCAATAATACCATGGTGCGACGTTGAAGGCGAGAAAGGACGTGTGAGAGAGCGATGATCGAGCCAGAGGGAAATCAATTGGGGGAGGTGCGGGGGTTGCAACGGTGTTCGGAGTAGTTTTGGGCCGAATGATACGAAAATATAATCTAACCCACCGGAATAAATGCCTACACAAATTATTCCAAGGTTGGAGTCCCCCTCGCAATGTAAATAGCTCCGGCTTTGCGAGGGATGGAGAGGTAGCTTCAATGTGTGGAAGATACGGCGTGAGAAAGCGAGGTCAATCGGGAGACATATAGATAGAGAGACAAAGTGAGTGTGGTCCGACATACATTGGAAAGATATATATGCTCTGGAGAGATATTGTCGGATTGAGCTTTTGGGAAGGCTGAGAGCTGTAAGATAGAGCTTGAGAGATGATCCAGCCATAGACATGTAGATATATTTTGTGCATTGGAGGAAGCAAGGTCAATCGATTACA
This sequence comes from Triticum monococcum, assembly GCA_034509565.1. Lineage (NCBI taxonomy): Eukaryota > Viridiplantae > Streptophyta > Magnoliopsida > Poales > Poaceae > Triticum > Triticum monococcum. The sequence continues at coordinate 416,146,696 of CM067844.1, forward strand.
TATATAAAGGGGGGGGGAGATTGAGCGAGTGTGGGTCGTCGTGCGATCGAAAGAGTGAGACGGGTTGGAGAGAGTGACCTAGATAGACAATATGCATGAGAGAATATACAATATGAATATGTCGATTTGGGCTCAAACATGGAGATATATCGTTTGTGTCCAAGAAAAGAGAGAGAGAGAGAGAGAGAGAGAGAGAGAGAGCATGGCCCGCCATGAGGTCGAAAGAGTGGGGCGGCTTGGATGGACTGACCTAGATAGACAATCAGCGTGAGAGAGTATAGAGTGTGTTGATCGAGGCCTGAACAGGGAGATATATCATTTGTGTGTGAAAGAAAACAAGGTTAATCGAGACTCAGATAAAGAGAGCGAGATTGAGCGAGTGTGGCCTGCCATGCGGAAGAAAGAGTGAGACAGTCTCGAGGTAGTGACCTGGATAGACAACGTGCGTGCGTGCGCACGAGAGGTTGGGGGGATAGATAGGCAATGCATGTATCTAGCGAGAGAGGGTGGGAGGGAGAGAGAGAGGGAGAGCTCGGCAAGGGGTGCAATGGCGGGTGTGTGAGGTAAATACATTTGGTAATAGAGTGGAAAAAGGGGGTTGTGTAGTTGAGAGAGTTCGAGATCGAAACATGGAGAGAAAGAATGAACGTGTGTCGGAAACCAATAGCCTCCTAAGGTGGTTAGGAGAGGAAGATTGACCGATACAGGAAGTATGTAGCATGTGTGCCGAGGGAGGGCTAAAAACAACATTTGAATGTTGATAGTACGACACTTAATATCGATGTTTCAATACCATGTACATTGTAAGATTTGAACTAAGGACCATGCATATGGCTAATTATTTCGAATTCGTGCCATATTAGGTTTGGAAAAGTTGACATTGACTCGATTGTTGTGCTATTTTGTAGGTCATATGTTTGAATCCATCCAAAGTTTTCTCACTACCATGGTGTTCATCATATACATATGAATTTGAATTAAAAAGGTAGCAGGGATACCATGAAATGCGAAATCCACGTTAGAATTGGAGATTGCTATGTGACACACACTCTAATTCAAATAACTAATTATGTGACACACATTGTAATCCACGTTAGCGTTGATACCGTGGTTACCGTTTTGATTTTTTTTTCAAATAACTCCTCATTAATTAATTTATAGTATCTCATTTCGAATGACTAATTATTTGCAAGGAAAACACGGGCACCATAATACATACAGATTCGTTTACAAATGAAAGAAGATTCATTTGCATTCTCAAATGTAGGTGCACCAGGCAGGCCAGGGTTGTGTCGCGGTGGTCGTGTGTGTCGTACGGACGCTTAGCACCCAGCCACCCCCTCCCTCCCCCCCAAAAAAATAACGAAGACAAAATAAGTTCGCGCTTCCATGTTTCGGATTGAAATATATGGCAGCCCCAATTCCAGCAATGCAAAATCTCCCTTCTCGACCATCCCCTTCTGCGCCCAGATTGCTGAAATCCATAATTCGCCGCCAACCCAAGCAAAGCTCGAATCGCCCCTCGTCTCGTATATTTCTCCACCTTTGTGCTGGACGACGATGACGAAGACGACGTTCGCGCTTCACCACCGCACCGGAGCTACCTCATCTACGCCCTCATCCACCGCACCGGGTGGTCCATCGACAACGTCGGCCGCCGCAACCGACGTGCCTCACAGACATCGACTTCCACCACATCAGGTGCGCTTCACCGACGTTGTCTCCCACCACACTAGGGCTACTTCACCGAGCTCATCGTCGCACCTCCGCCCCCCGAGGTCGTTGGGGCTTCACCAACGGTCTCATTCACCGCATCGTAGTGCTCTACTGCCACTCAAGATCTGCATCCGTGCATGGCCAGCCAACGCCAGCGCATCACCCTCAACGGCTCTGAAGTGACCTGCACTCTAGCTAGGCGAGCATGCCCAAACGCCGGCCCGAACTAGGTATCCACACACCACTCCCTTGTGCCCTATTCCGACGATGTTTGGATATCCTTTCACTGCTCTCTTAGCTTACACGCCTATGCAACTCCGACTTTAACTCTTGTTTCTTCTAGAGATATCATCTGAAACAAGCAAAACCATTTTTTAGCAAAGCATGACGGCGCTACAAGATCTGGTACACATCCTGCACACCCGTATAACCTTGTAAGTATCTGTCCTCCGGTACAACAGCAAGGTCGATTCCTTTTATTTGATCAACCATTCACCGTGTAAAAAATGCAGAGGGGGATGCAAGGAGCACAAGGCATGCACATCCAAGCAAGTGGTAACATGGACTTGTACATGGAACATCACAAGCGCAAGCAGAGTTGCAGTGAGCCTGTACAACGAGCTAACGTAAGTCCCTGCATTTCATTTAATTCATACTAGCCCGCGTGTATGATTTGTGTGCAGTGGCGGATCCACGAATTCAAGTTACCAGGGGTGAACATTTAAATTAAAAAATACAAAGGCACTTGCACTCCGGAAATCAACATAACTTGAGAAATGTGAAGCTACATGCACTTTGAAAACCAGCTAATGATCCAAAGTAGTACAGATTATAAAACACTAAGTGATGCAAGCACCAAAAAACACAAAATACAACATGGTGTACAAGGACTACTAACATGGTCTGTACCTGCTTGAATTATTCGTTCTCTAGCTGAAAATATCGAAGTGTAATTGCACCTATAACCAGTGCACAAACTGCATTTCAGTATATCTATCCTGCACAAGTATGCCAACAGTTTCAAACAATAGAGTAGAAAAGTATTTATGCTATGTTGTCATGATACGGGGTGAGGGAGTCCTGGACTAGGGGGTCTCCGGACAGCCGGACTATATCCTTTGGCCGGACTATTGGACTATGAAGATACAAGATTGAAGACTTCGTCCCGTGTCCGGATGGGACTCTCCTTGGCGTGGAAGGCAAGCTAAGCAATACGGATATGAAGATCTCCTCCCTTGTAACCGACTCTGTGTAACCCTATCCCCCTCCGGTGTCTATATAAATCGGAGGGTTTAGTCCGTAGGACAACACCCAATCATACCATAGGTTAGCTTCTAGGGTTTAGCCTCTACGATCTCGTGGTAGATCAACTCTTGTAATACTCATATCATCAAGAACAATCAAGCAGGACGTAGGGTATTACCTCCATCAAGAGGGCCCGAACCTGGGTAAACATCGTGTCCCCTGCTTCCTGTTACCATCCGCCTTAGACGCATAGTTCGGGACCCCCTACCCGAGATCCGCCGGTTTTGACACCGACATTGGTGCTTTCATTGAGAGTTCCACTATGTCGTCAACATAAGGGGGGATGGCTCATCTCGTTGTCAAGGACAACATCACTTCTGGGGGAGCCTAGCTGTAGGCCAAACTCTCCGACTAGGCGGCTTCGTCATGACTGCCCGCTCGGCCGTTGCGCCGACGATGACTTCTCGGGTCATCGAAAATAGCCTCCACATTGGCTCAAAATTCGCCGAGCAGATGAATCCAATGGAGCTCTCCTCTTGGAACGAGCTCTTGGATCGCGTCGCCGCTTTGGGAGTCGCTGCAGACTACGATCGGATCAGGCTTAAACCCGACCAAAGGGAGATTAACTCTCCACCGGTCACCCATCAAATAGAGGTGGTGGAGGAGCAATGCGGCGGCTCTCCCTCTACCCCGAGGATGAACTATGTCCGGATTCCCGAGCTCTCCGAGCCGGATACCCGCTCACGGGAGGACATCGCCCTAACCCTGAACCTAGAATCAGGTCGCATACCGAACCCGCGGAGCAACATCCCGGAGCCCGAACTTCCAAGATCTTGAATTAAATCCACCCACCCACCCTGATACAAATGATCTTTCCCACATTAGGCAAGCGCCCCAAGAGACAGTACATCACTATTGGGCCATATTCCTCCTTGTAATGAACAAGGTCAAGGACTGTCGCGAGGAAGACGCAATTTTGTTCTTTTGCAACAATTGCACGGACAAGGGATCCTCAACGCCATAAGTCGCCATGACATAGCACACTTCGCTGACTTGGCGGCCATAGTACGGAAATACTGTGCGATGGAAAGCGCCTGGAAAACCCAAACACAATTTTGGGACAATCCGACTCTGACAAAACCCCCAGTCCGAACTAAAAGGGTGCACTCTCATAAGTCGCCCGACTCAATTACAAAGAAGCAAAAGCCCACTACAGGGCGTGGAACCATATTGGAGGGATGGCGTAACGGGCCCTGCAAAATTCATAGTACAGCGGATACCATACCAACACATAGCCTTAGAGCATGTTGGGTACTCCGGCAGGTGGCCAAGAGCGGTGAGGATCTCCTCATCCAAAACACCCCAGAACACCCTCCTGCGGATAACAATACAGTATTAACAGTCTTTGAGACCTTCGCCTCAAATAATAGGCGTAAGCGAGCCCTCTGCAGCCTTGCCGAAGTCTGCCGTGTAGCAGCAATAAATCCATGGAGCGACACAGCCATTACTTTCAATGCCAGTGATGAACCTAAATTCCAAACAGCCTGAGCACCAGCCACTTTGGTCCTCAGTCCAATTGTGGACGGCTTTCGGCTCACTAAAGTGCTCATGGACGGCGGCGGTGGATTAAACCTCATTTATGAGGAGACTCTTCAAAAATGGAAATAGACAGCAACCGTATTGAGCAAGGCACCACGACCTTTCGAGGAATCATCCCTAGTCGGGAGGCACGTTGCGCTAGGAAAATCACACTAGATGTGGTATTTGGCACTCCGGAGAATTACATGTCCGAAGAAATCACATTCCAAGTGGCCTCGTTCGGTAGCGGATACCACGCCCTTCTAGGGCGGGAGGCATTCATGATTTTTTCAAGCCATGCCCCATTACGGGTACATGAAGCTGAAAATGCCCGGACCCAAAGGAATCATCACTCTAGCTAGTGATCCGGACATAGCACTCCGCGCCGAGAACAAAACAGCCGCACTAGCCCTCGAGGCATTATCCGAAGCCCTTGTGGCGCAGGAGTTAACCGCGCTACGCTCCACAGTGGACAGGGACGACGTGATACTAGACAAAAGATCCAAGTCCACCTCCTTAAAACCAGCGGATGAAATAGTCAAATTCCAAGTCCATCCAATGGACCCCACAAAAATAGAGTCCATTGGGGCATAGTTAAACCCGGCCGTAGACGCCGCACTACGGGAGTTCCTGCGCGAGAATTGGGACATATTCGCCTGGCAACCTTCAGACATGCCAGGAATCCCACGCAGGCTAGCCGAGCATAGCCTTAACATTCTAAAAGGATTCAGGCCAGTCAAGCAGACTATTCAGAGTTTCTCCGAACCTAAGCGACAAGCCATGGGAGAGGTGCTAGCCAAATTACTGGAGGCCGGATTCATTAGAGAAATAAAGCATCCAGACTGGCTAGCAAACCTGGTGATGGTGCCAAAGAAGGACAAATCCTGGCGCCTATGCGTCGACTTCAAGGACCTTAATAAGGCTTGCCCAAAGGATCCCTTCCCCCTCCCTCGCATTGATCAAATTATCAACGCTACTGCAGGACACGACTCATTGTGCTTCCTCGACGCATACTCCGGTTACCACCAAATTAAGATGGCGGAGTCTGACCAAGCCGCAATGGCATTTATCACTCCATACGGCTCCTTCTGTTTTAACACAATGCCCTTCTGGCTCAAAAATGCCAGTGCAACGTATCAGCGCATGATTCAGACATGTCTAGAAAAGCAGATCGGCAAAACAGTGGAGGCATACGTCGATGATGTGGTCGTTAAAACCAGACACGTCGACTCCTTAATAGACGACTTGTGGCTCACGTTTGACAATCTCCGAACATACGACATTAAGCTCGATCTGGAAAAATGTGTTTTCGGCGTACCCGCAGGAAAGCTCCTGGGCTTTATCGTCTCCCACAAAGGAAATGAAGCAAATCCGGCCAAAATCCGGGCTCTGTCGCAGTTGGCTATCCCAACTGACCTCAAGCAAATCCAGAAGTTAACTGGATGTGTCGCGGCTTTAAGCCGCTTTATCTCCCGACTAGGAGAAAAGGCACTCCCCCTTTATCGCCTTCTTCGGTGCACCGAACACTTCAAGTGGACGGACGCAGCCACGACCGGACTGGAAGAAATAAAAGCCATCCTGTCTACCAACCCAATCTTGGCCGCACCAACTGTTGGCGAACCAATGCTATTGCATATAGCGGCAACTCACCAAGTTGTAAGTGCAGGGCTCGTCGTCAAACGAGAGATGGACGGACATAAATTCCCACTTCAAAAGCCGGTATATTATGTGTCCACCGTCCTCACTCCATGCAAATCACGGTACCCATATTATCAAAAGATAGCATATGCGGTATTCATGGCATCCTGGAAATTATGACACTACTTTCAAGAGTGTTCAATTACGGTGGCCTCCGAAGTACCACTCAACGACATAATAAACAACCGCGATGCCACGCGCTGGATTGCCAAATGGGCTATCGAGCTCCTCCCATTCGACATGACATATAAACCACGACGAGCCATTAAGTCGCATGTACTGGCTGATTTCATAGCCGAATGGACAGAAGCCGAACTCCCTAAAGAGTACGGCGCATATTCCAATTGGATCATGCACTTTGACGGCTCTAAAATGCTGGCTGGTCTGGGGGCTGGCGTCGTCCTAACGTCCCCCACCGGAGATACAGTGCAATACGTACTCCAAATACTATATACAGACTCCAACAACGTAGCCGAATACGAGGCCCTATTACACGGTCTCCGGATGGCAGTTTCCATGGGCATTCAATGCCTGGAGGTGCATGGGGACTCGAACCTCGCAATATCCCAAATAAATGGAGACTTCGATGCCAAGGATCCGAAAATGGTGGCATATCGCAATGCCGTCCTCAAAATGTCAGCTCGGTTCGAGGGGCTTGAATTCCATCATGTGGCTCGGGAAACAACCAGGCGGCGGACATCCTCGCCGGTATCGGCGCTAAACGCGACCCTGCCCCACCTAACATCTTCCTGGAAAACTGTTTAAACCATCCGTGGTATGGGAAGGGGACACCGGCAACAATAGTCCTAACCCGGCCAGAACCCCAGATACCGAACACTCTGACACAATTGGAGGCTCTGCCCTCGAAATAACACCTTTAACCCACGTAACAATGGCCGTCATCGCCCCGTGGACAGAACCATTCGTGGCCTACCTAACCAGGCAGGAACTACCTGAGGACCAAAATGAGGCACGCTGCATAGTGCGGCGATCTAAATCCTACAAGGTCCACGAGGGAGAGCTTTATAAGAAAAGCACTACCGGAGTCCTTCAAAGGTGCATCTCCGAAGAGGAAGGGCAAAAGCTTTTGGCAAAAATCCATGCCGGACTCGGCGACCATCACGCCACAGCCCGAGCCCTTGTAAGAAAGGCCTTCCATACAGGTTTCTATTGGCCGATGGCCTGGGCAGATGCGCAGCATCTGGTCCAACATTGCGTCGGTTGCCAGCTCTTTGCAAACCAAAGCCATATGCCGCCTACAGCTCTCCAAACAATCCCCATTACTTGGCCCTTTGCAGTCTGGGGGCTTGATATGGTCGGACCCCTTAAAGGGGGAACCCATAAGAAAAAATACTTACTGGTCATGGTGGATAAATTCACCAAATGGATAGAAGCCAAACCTGTCAAAACGGCTGAATCTGGACCAATGATAGACTTCATATCCGGGGTCGTACACCATTATGGCGTCCCCCACAGCATCATCACTGACAACGGCACAAACTTTATAGCCGACGAAGTGAAACTTTGGTGCAGCAACATGGGCATCAAGCTCGATTATGCTTCTGTCTATCACCCGCAAACTAACGGTCACGTCGAGCGAGCGAATGGTCTTATCATGAGCAGCATTAAAACCAGATTAGTGCGGTCCTTAAAGGATTCAAACACGCACTGAGTAGAGGAGCTCGACTCCGTACTATGGGGGTTGCGGACCACGCCAAATCGCACTACCGGATACACACCGTTCTTTATGGTGTACGACGCAGAGGCGGTTTTGCCTTGCGACATAATTCATGACTCACCTCGCGTGCGCATGTACGAAGAAAAAGAGGCCGAGCTCGATCGGCAGGACAGTTTGGACGCCCTGGAGGAGGAGCGCGATGTGGCAAAGGCCTATTCCGCATTCTATCGGCAACAGGCTCGAAGGTATCAAAGTAGAGAAGTACGGGTCAAAACCTATAACGTTGGCGAACTAGTTCTACGCCTGCCAGAGAAGAAAAAGAACAAGCTCAAGCCCCAATGGGAGGGTCCCTTCATTATTGACCAGGTTCTGACCGGTGGAGCGTACCGTCTGCGGGATGCATCGGATAATCGACTCGAGCCAAACCCATGGAATGCAACCAGACTCCAAAGATTCTACGCCTAGCGCCGGACTCTATGTTTGTCTCCTTACCTCCATCAATTTTTTGCATATTTGTCTTTTTTTCTCTCTCTCTCTCTCTCTCTCTTCCTTCTCTTCAAGGCCCTAAGGGGCTAAACTTGCGTCTTGGTTACACAATCTTGACGCGCTAGCCGCGCTCATTATACCTGGGGGCTTCTTATACAGAAGCTTAATCTAATTATATTTTCGGGCTTTATGCCCTGCACATGTGTTATTCTTCCGCATGTACCTTTTTCGCCATTATATGCATCGATATGACTTAAGTTTTGGCCAAGCTGGGTTGCCTGGCTCTTGTATTTTTGCCCTATGTTCCCGTTAATTCTGCTAGGGCATAAGGGGAGCACCTCTGTGATTGTTACTGCCGGGTCAGCCGGATGTGTACCTCAGACTGGGTGAAGCCGAAAGCTAGCGTTCTTAAGAGAATACTCGGTCGGTGAATAAAAGATGACTTTTATTTAAATTTGAAACATGCCCCCAGATGTTTATATCCTGCGCCTCTTTTCGCAGTTCGGACATGCACATTAGGGCATGCGTACCCAGGCAAAGGAACCCTTAACGCAACTATTCTCCCTGGAAGATGTTTCTTACTACCCATGTAATATAACATAACTACTTGGGTACTTGTCTGTTCAAGCACTTATGACCCCTACGCCTGGTCTCCATGCATACCCCGGTTTTTACATAACCAAGCGGGTATTCGGATACACTCCGGACTATTCGGTCCAGAGGTCGAAGCGAAAAGGTCCACCATGACAAATGATTTACAATCCGGCTAGGGACATTACATATGTCACTTGAATTACACAATCGCTAAGACTGATTCAATTCTTCTTCTATACCATCCAACAGGCTGTCTAGCCTACAATCCTGTTGGAAATAATTTGCGGCTAATTCTACTTGATCATACACTAAATTGACGGGGATCTCTTTCCCATCGGGCCCCACAGGTCCGACCTCGGCCACGTGGTTTGGGTCTGCTTTGGTATATCGTGTCTTCACCATAGCCCAGGCTTCCCTTGCACCTTGTCGGCGGGCTAATATCTTCCATAATCGGAAGCGCCGTCGTGCTCCCTTGAGCCTCTCTATAAGCTCCCCCATGCCTCCTGGCGGGGATGCGGATGGCCACAAGGCTTGGGCAATACCCTGCATCACCTGCCAAACTTGCTCGTGCAGTTGTGAGAGCTCTGGTAGAGGATCACCTGAAGACACGGGCATCTCCTCCACGGGACGACCTGTCAGCATACCTGCAGACATAACTTTGTTAGCCGGCTTCTTTGCCGAACTCCTTTAAAATTTCGTTCAAGCACTTACTAAAAATGTCGCGCCGAAGCTGTTTATTCTCCTTCACATAGTCCGCAAGCTGGGCTCGGACATCTTTCAGTTCCACGCCCAGCCGGATATTGGCGTCTTGGAGATCATTTTTCTCCTGCTTGACTCGCGTCAACACGCGCTCGCCAGCATTTCGTTGTCGATCATCACGTGCCGCTTCCACCTCCACGGCCTCCAGATTCACTCTGGGGCCACCTGCAACATCTGTTGTTAGATTTGCATACATGCCGCATACTACCTAGTACCCATATTCTTTGCAATGGTAACAAGTTTTACCAGAGGGACCCTTCTCGGACTCCTTCAACGCGGCAACAGCGGCCCCTAGCTGGGCCTTGCACTCATCCAGCTCTTGAGACAATTGGGAATTCTTCTCTATAAGAACCTGCACAAATAATGATCCTCAAATCTGTTGCGTCAACTGTTTCAAGTCTCAGGGGCTACTGATATATATAATCGTCAGATTTGCTTACCCGTATATCCCTTCCATTCTGGTCTGTGGCTCTGGCTAGACCACTTTGAGCGGCACGGATGTACGCGTCTCCGGAATTGAAGGCATCAAATACCTCTAGCGAGAAACAAGTGTCACGGAGTATGGCCCGGCGACGCGTGTGATTCATGGCGCTCTCCACTTCGGAATTTGTAGCGGATAGTTTGTCCGCATCCTCTGTAGGAGGAACATCCGGTGTCTGCCACGCGTTAGCTTCCGCCTCTATGTCCGGCTCTAGAGCCCGATTGGCTGAGGCGTGATCGGCAACCTCTCCGGATATAGTCCGGCGAGCATTTTTTCTGTTGGGAAACACGGACGTCATTATATTTTAAGAAAGACGACAATCATGGAGTGAGCTTTTTGCGTCATACCTCTGTGCCGGCGTCTCCGTCCTGACCGCCTTCCTTTTTGGCCTACCCGGCTTCGGTGCCTCTTGTTGGCGAGTTCCTGTGGGTTCGGCACGGAGTCCCGAAGGCCTTCCCTATAAAACACCATATGTGTACGGTAGGTGAAGTGCATAAAAGGGGATCCTTTTTGGGAGTTGGGACTTTGGTTTTTCTTACGTGCGACGCAGGGAGTAGTCCAGGATAGTCGGTCGTTATGGCCACCATGGCGTCATCACAGCTCAATTGATAGAATTGCATGTCTATCAGCTCCACGAATACGTCTAAATCCTCCTCGAGACCGGGATCGAGGGCCCGTCAGGGTCCTCCGGTTCTGGAGGTGGGCTGTTGACCTCCCTTATAGCTTTTCGCAGTTCCTGCCGTGAAATGGAAAGGTGAGTACCTACGACGAAGAATGTGGGAAGGTTGGGAGTAAAGAGGTACAACTCACCCAGCTTGGAGGGTTGTACATGGAGAATCCATCCCCTGGCTTAATACGGATGAACTCCTCTTCCTCTCCCTTGAACAACTCAGACAGCATTTTTCCTAGAGTAGCAGCGGAGTCCGGTCCCTTGCGCCCGCAACGGGTGGCATCATCTTCCCCGTTAAAACACCACAGGGGGTGCCCTCGATATTGAAGTGGCTGCACCCCCCGCATTATGCATATTGACATAACCTCGATTATTGTCAATCCTGATTGAGCCAGCGCTTTAATCTGGTTCATCAGGTAAAGGACTTCTCCGTTGTCTTCCTCCTGGGGGCTCCGTGGGCGCCAGCTTCGCGTTTCTTTAGAGGAGCATTGCTGAACTCAGGAAGACCCCGCCGAACAGGGTCTGGAAGGGGGACGTCCTCCATGTAAAACCACTCCGAGGGCCAGTCTTCAGACGCCTTCTTCAGAGTACCGGACAGGTATCCGGTCTCGGCGATGCGCCATATTTCGGCTCCGCCCACCTGATAAAGTGACCCCTTCTGTGTGCGGGGCACAAGGCAAAATAGGATTTTCCACAGGTCGGAATGAGCCTCGCAGCCTAGAAACAGCTCACAAAGGGCAACATAACCGGTGATGTGTAATTTGGAAGCAGGGGTGAAATTATGCAACTGGAGGCCGTAAAACTCCATGAGCCTGCGGAGGAACGGATGAGTCGGAAATCCGAGTCCCCTTAGTAAGTAAGGGACAAGGCATACCCGCTCCCCCTTAGAGGGACTGGGGAAGCTCTCCGCTTGCTCCCCGCCATTGTAGGTGGCAAGCCTGGCTCGGACGGGGACCATATACGCTGGAGGGAGAAATCCCTGGGTCTACAACTCTACTAATCGGCTGTGCGGGACGGAACACTTCTCCCAATCACTGGGCTTAGGGCTACGGGAGCGGGAGGAGGAGCTGCGTTGGCCGGCCATGATGGAATGGATTTTTCTGAGCGCGCTCCGATGGATTCTCGCCGTGGGAGGATGGTTTGGATTGGATCTAAGAATCCCCATCCCTTTAATAGACGATTTATTTACCTGGCTAGGGGGCGAATGTAAAAATGCCCTGGCTCCTCTCATTCGCTCGACGCGTGGAAGATAGCCCTTATTGGGCGCAGAAGCCAAGAAGTCTACCATTTATGGGGCCGGACACTACTTAGCAAATATTCAGGATTTGGAGAAGAACCCGCCTTGCAATGCCGAAGACAATACTACGCGTCGAATTCATCGTCATTGAAGCCTGGTTCAGGGGCTACATAGGGAGTCCTGGATTAGGGGGTCTCCGGATAGCCGAACTATATCCTTTGGCCGGACTATTGGACTATGAAGATACAAGATTGAAGACTTCGTCCCGTGTCCGGATGGGACTCTCCATGGCGTGGAAGGCAAGCTAGTCAATACGGATATGAAGATCTCCTCCCTTGTAACCAACTCTGTGTAACCCTAGCCACCTCCGGTGTCTATATAAACAGGAGGGTTTAGTCCGTAGGACAACACACAATCATACCATAGGCTAGCTTCTAGGGTTTAGCCTCTACGATCTCGTGGTAGATCCACTCTTGTAATGCTCATATCATCAAGAACAATCAAGCAGGACGTAGGGTATTACCTCCATCAAGAGGGCCCGAACATGGGTAAACATCGTGTCCCCTGCCTCCTGTTACCATCCGCCTTAGACGCACAGTTAGGGACCCCCTACCCGAGATCCGCCGGTTTTGACACCGACAACGTGCTTCGCACATAGGTGGTTGGCGGGTGATAGTTTCTCCAACTTAAGTTGAAACGAGTGTGTCTACGCCCGGTCCTTGAGAAGGTTAAAACAACACTAACTTGATGAACTATCATTGTGGTTTTGATGCGTAGGTAAGAACGGTTCTTGCTAAGCCCCTAGCAGCCACGTAAAACTTGCAACAACAAAGTAGAGGACGTCTAACTTGTTTTTGCAGGGCATGTTGTGATGTGATATGGTCAAGACGTGATGAGATATATGTTGTTGTATGAGATTATCATGTTTTTTTGAAGTTATCGGCAACTGGCAGAATCTTCATGGTTGTCTCTTTGTTGCATAAGATGCAAGTTCCAAATAATTGCTTTACTTTATCACTATGCGATAGCAATAGTTGCAAGAGCAATAGTTGGCGAGACGACCATGTGATGACACATTGATATAGATCAAGATGATGGAGATCATGGTGTCATGCCGGTGATGATGAAGATCATGACGATGCTTTGGAGATGAAGATCAAAGGCACAAGATGATGATGGCCATATCATGCCACATATTTTGATTGCATGTGATGTTTATCTTCTATACATCTTATTTTGCTTAGATCGAGGGTAGCATTACAAGATGATCTCTCACGAAATTTCAAGGTATAAGTGTTCTCCCTGAGTATGCACCGTTGCGAAAGTTCTTCGTGCTGAGACACCACATGATGATCGGGTGTGACAAGATCTACATTCAAATACAACGGGTGCAAGACAGTTTTGCACACGCGAAATACTTGGGTTAAACTTGACGAGCCTAGCAAATGCAGATATGGCCTCGGAACACTGGAGACCGAAAGGTCGAGCGTGAATCATATAGTAGATATGATCAACCTAGTGATGTTCACCATTGAAAACTACTCCATCTCACGTGATGATCAGACATGGTTTAGTTGATTTGGATCATGTGATCACTTAGATGATTAGAGGGATGTCTATCTAAGTGGGAGTTCTTAAGTAATTTGATTAATCGAACTTTAATTTATCATGAACTTAGTCCTGGTAGTATTAGCATATCTATGTTGTAGATCAATAGCTCACGTTTCGCTCCCCTGTTTTATTTTTGATATGTTCCTAGAGAAAACTAAGTTGAAAGATGTTAGTAGCAATGATGTGGATTGGATCCGTGATCTGAGGATTATCCTCATTGCTGCACAGAAGAATTATGTCCTTGATGCACCGCTAGGTGACAGACCTATTGCAGGAGAAGATGCAGATGTTATGAACGTTTGGCTAGCTCAATATGATGACTATTTGATAGTTTAGTGCACCATGCTTAACGGCATGGACCATATGAGATGTTCCAGGAGTTGAAATTAATATTTCAAGCAAATACCTGAGTTGAGAGATATGAAGTCTCCAACAAGTTCTATAGCTAAAAGATGGAGGATAATAGCTCAAGCAGTGAGCATGTGCTCAGATTGTCTGGGTACTACAATCGCTTGAATCAAGTGGGAGTTAATCTTCCAGATAAAATAGTGATTGATAGAATTCTCTAGTCACCATCACCAAGTTAGTGGAACTTCATGATGAACTATAGTATGCAAGGGATGACGAAAATGATTCCTGAGCTTTTCATGATGATGAAATCGATGAAGGTGGAAATCAAGAAAGAGCATCAAGTGTTGATGATTAACAAGACCACTAGGTTCAAGAAAAGGGCGAAGGGGAAGAAAGGGAACTTCATGTAGAATGGCAAGCACGTTGTCACTTCCATAAAGAAGCCCAAAGCTAGACAAAAGCCTAAAACTGAGTGCTTCTACTGCAAAGGAAATGGTCACTGGAAGCGGAAATGCCCTGAATATTTGGTGGATAAGAAGGATGGCAAAGTGAACAACGGTATATTTGATATACAGGTTATTGATGTGTACCTTACTAGTGATTATAGTAGCCCCTGGGTATTTGATACTTGTTCAGTTGCTAAAAATTAGTAACTCGAAACAGGAGTTACAGAATAAACAGAGACTAGTTGAGGGTGAAGTGACGATGGGTGTTGGAAGTGGTTCTAAGATTGATATGATCATCATCGCACACTCCCTATACTTTTGGGATTAGTGTTAAACCTAAATAAATGTTATTTGGCGTTTGCGTTGAGCATGAATATGATTTGATCATTTTTATTGCAATACGGTTATTCATTTAAAGTCAGAGAATAATTGTTGTTCTGTTTACATGAATAAAACCTTCGATGGTCATACACCCAATGAAAATAGTTTGTTGGATCTCGATCGTAGTGATACACATATTCATAATATTGAAGCCAGAAGATGCAAAGTTAATAATGATAGTGCAACTTATTTGTAGCACTGCCGTTTAGGTCATATTGGTATAAAGCACATGAAGAAACTCCATGATAATGGGATTTTGGAATCACTTGATTATGAATCTGATCGATTGTAGGTACAACGAGATATTTCGCCCGAACTGTGAGTGTCGTGTTCTCCACAGGGACTAGATGATTAGCGATGATGCTCGGCTAAAGCTAGGCTAGACAATTTAAGTGACAATTACTGCGAAAATAAAACTAAAGTATCTAAGATCGTTTCGGAAATCGGTGACAAAGTAAACGAAAAGAAGCAAAGGGAGATTCAGATTATACTCTCAGTGTTTTTGGTATTATCATTTTACTAGAGAAACTACACACTGACACAAGCTCACAAATATGACCAAATTGGAAACAACAATACTAGAACACAAGTTTATCTAACATGTATCAGAGAAAAGAGACATGAATATAGGACAGAAGATAGATTTTTCATCACAAACACACACATGTTTATATAGCACATGTACTGGAGCTAATACATGGATGACTGAATACATTTCTGCAATAAGGAACAAATATACATAGATGAACACATTCATATGCTAGCAGAATAGTAATACATAGAAGCACATTCTAATAGATCAATTATCTCCCAAATTAACAAGGTCTCAACTAGTCAGATCCAACATAACAAGTACTTTATTATACAGGTACTAAACTGAACAAATAACAAGTTGCTAGAACATGTCAAGTCTGAACATTACATAACCCTGAACATTACAAAATTCCGAACATTACACTTCTAAAGTTTACAGCAGTTTGAGATAAGAGGGAGAGAGAGCTTTAGGTTCAGAAGAGAAGCAAGAACCAGTAGCAGAGGCGTAGGGAACAGGAGCAGCTGGCGCAAGTGAGGAGCAGCAATGGAGCTTGGGGAAGCAGCAGGTTCGGGCACTATGAGAGGATTAGGAGGAGGAGGAGTAGGAACTGAGACGTAGGGTAGGAAGAGAAACAACAGCAGGCGCTAGGAGTGGGAGAGAGATTCAGCAGCAGGTGGTTAGAGAAAGAAGAAGTAGCACCGGGGGCATGGAGAAGAGAGAAGCAGCAGGGGGGTTCAGAGAAAGCTTCAGCAGAGGCGCAACATGCAGTTTGGAGATGGAGAAGGTGTTCGGGTTCAGGGGAGAAACAACGGAGGTGAGGAAGAAGAGGGTAGCAGTAGGAGGAGTGGAGGATGGTGTGGTGGCGCTGGATATGGTGATGGATGGTGTGCGACGGTGGTGCTGGAGATGGTGATGGATGGCGCGATGGTTCGAGGTGGTGATGCAGCGCTGGCAGCGGCGGGTGCTGGAGATGGAGTGAATGATGGAGTGGTGGCTGGATGGATGGCGCGGTGGAGTGGTGGCGCGCCCCACGCCGGCCTGGCTGTGGCGGCGGCCGAAGGTGGAGAAGGAGACGAGAGAGGAGATGTGGCCAGGCCCGAAGGGGATCGAGGGCCACCCTAGGGATTTTGACCCCTCTCGATCAGATCTACCACTTTGCACTTTTGCCCTCCTTCTATCTTCTTCCTTCCCAAGTAGATCCCCTCTCTTCTATAGTTAGCCCCTCTGGTTACTTCTTGTCGTCACACACAAGCCCTTCTCTCTTCTCATTATCCACATAGTAGAAATCTTGACGATTATAGTGCCTTTGCGCACTTTTCTGCAAAAGAAAGAAGTCACTAGTCAACATGCTCTTTCATGAATATCATCAAATATTAAACATCTCATAGCAAGAATTGATGGTCGGAACTCAATAAATGGTATACTTCTATGCCTAAATTATGTATATGAAATGTGCTTATCAAGTTCCCCCACACTTAAATCTTTGCTTGTCCTCAAGCAAAGGCATATGACAAGAGCAAGAGTGTGAACAGTGAGCTGAGTAAAGAATTGTCCTGGTAAAATAGATCTCCAAACAAGGCATGCTTCAGACTTAGCTAGTGAAAATTAATGGTTAAGAGTGCTACAAAGCAATAGGATCCTAGTGGACTTGACCATATTAAACTTTTACAATGATAAAAGAAGATCAACAAGTTTAAATGATGACTATGCCAAATGGTTCCTAAAGAGAGCATGATCCCGAGAACCAAAAAGAACTGGAAGTAATTCTTGTGATCAAAACACTTATTGAATTTGAAGGTAGTAATGACAATATTTCATCGGTCTCACCAAAGGAACATACCATCGATCCGAAGAACATGGTATACACCTAGCTCGACCAATTATTAGTTTTTTTTCGTTTGTCTCCCCAAAGGAACATACCACCGATCCAGAGAACATGGTATACACCTGGTTTGACAATTACAATTTTTATTATTAATTACTGCCCAAGCTAACCCGGTTTCACATGCCACCGATCCAGGGAACATGACATGCTACTGTAGGTAGTCAGACTTATTTATTCATTATTACTTATTTTAAATGAACAATGCATAAGCACAAAAACAGGAATCCTCACTTCTCCATGTCTGGTTCACATGCTACCGATCCAGGGAACATAGCATGCTAGTCCATAGTGGTAAAGTGATTGCTCTCAATGGGAACACAATAGGCACAAAACTCAGCATCTAACACTTAATGATCTAAGTGTATTAAGGTAAAAGCAGAAAATGATAAAGTTTACTAGTGCACTAGGGATTTGAGCACTCAAAACTAATAGCTCTCACTAATTTCAGCAAAGCAGGCATTGTGTAGATCACTAGTTTACAAGGCATTCAGAAATCATGGTCCACTAATTCACATCATGCTCAACATGCCAAAGGTAGAATTCAGCTTGAAGACATTTCATAACTGGTGTATGAAACCAAAATAGCGATATAATTCAGCAAGCATCAATGGATGATGATTTCAAAATGAGTCATGAAACAGCTCACCGGGCTTTGATGGTGTAGCACTCGCTCGATCATCTCTAAACTGCAGCCCTTCTCTTTTTGCTTCTCTATCCTCATGCCTGCTCCAGCTTCTCTCTTCTGCATGTGTGCTCCTTGCTTCTCCTCGTCACCATGCTCTGAATCCACCGTTGTCCCAAGGGATGTCACCTCGAACCTGGTTAGCATGTATTGATTCGTGCACAAGCAAAAACCTGAAAAGGCACTCAACAAAAGAGACAATGCAGGTGGTAGGGATAATACCCTCCAAGTCATCAATCGAGTATCCAATTACATAAGCATAACTATAAATCACATGTTTAGGATGGTAGAAATCAGCAAGGTCAACACTAACATGAGGATGATATTTATTATTAAGCTCAAGACTAGCATGGGGATGATATGTTTCTTTAAGCAAAGGACTAGCATGAGGAGAATAAGTGGCATCATCATAAATGAGAGTAATGCCACTAACAGGGTGTGTATGATCATGTCCAAGCAAATAATTTTTCAAATCTAGCTTAATTGATGGTATAACGCAATGCAAAGTAACAGCAAAGATCTCATAAGGAAACATGTCATCAAGAGGATTGGATATACCTACTAAATCACACTCCTGTATGACGATGGGCAAATGCATTTCTGGTTCTTCATCTTCAATCACATCAACTTCTTTTGCTTCTTCAAGAGTACTAGATGATGAGTCTTCAACTTGATCACTTTGTTGTTCGAGCTCTGGATCATCTTGTTCCTTGTCTTCAAGTATTTCTTCTTCAATTTGAGGTCTTTCTTCCTCTCGACTCTTGCTATCTTGCTCAGCTGGATGTGACGGTATTGGAACCTCACATGTATCAAAGGGAATCTCGGCAACACTCAGCTCAAGGAGGGAGGAGATAGTACTGCCAGCGTTGATGTTCTTCTCAATCTTCCTTACTTCTTCCACTAGCTCTTTTCCACTCTTGATCTTCTTCATTTCCTCTAGTATCACCGCCCTAACTGGATCATCTTCAGCACTCCAAGTGAACTCGAGACTAAGCAATGTGAGCTTTTCGATATCATCAAAATCATCTTGTGTGGGCACTTCTATTGAAGGTGTTGGTTGACCAAATGGAGGACCATTTGACTCCATTGGCAACATCTCCTGGTGTTGAGGTATATGAGTAGGAGGTGAATAGCATTGTTGTGGTGCATAGTTGTTGCTCTCCTCATTGTACCTAAATCCCTGCATATGATTACTAGAGGCAAACGATGAGATCTCAGGGTTGTTGCTCCTATATGACATATTCTGGTTTTCAGGCCACCCATATGAGTAATTGTTTTGGTATGAGCTAGGCTGTGGGGCGAAGCTCATGCCATAACAATCGGGAGTGGGAGAGTAACCATGCTGACATTCAGCAGGTGAATGGCCCTGAAATCCACAAACATGGCATGTAGGAGCAACATAAGGATGGCCTCTAGAATAAGGATCATAAGAGCTAGTCCTATCCTCAAAAACTACTTCTCACTGCCGAGCTAAATCATCTAATTGATGGGAAATCTTACTTATCAGTTCTTGAATAGTTTCTGTGCTGTTTGTAGTGTTCCTCGCATCTCCGAGACAATCTGAATAATATGCCATAACCGAGTCGATAGCTCTAACCTGCAAAAGGAAAAGAAAACAAAAATATACTAGCTGGAACAGAGGTTAGTGGTCAGAGATATATCACAAATATATGGCACAAACTAGAAAAAGAAGAAAAACCTAGTCTATAGCCTAACACAATCGCTCGACGCTAGTCCTCGGCAACGGCGCCAAAAAATGATCGATTGTAGGTACAACGGGATATTTCGCCCGAACTATGAGTGTCGTGTTCTCCACAGGGACTAGACGATCAGCGATGATGCTCGGCTAAAGCTAGGCTAGACAATTACTGGGAAAATAAACCTAAAGTATCTAAGATCGTTTTGGAAAATCGGTGAAAAAGTAAACGAAAAGAAGCAAAGGGAGATTCAGATTATACTCTCAGTGTTTTTGGTATTATCGTTTTACTAGAGAAACTACACACTGACACAAGCGCACAAATATGACCAAATTGGAAACAACAATACTAGAACATAAGTTTATCTAACATGTCTCAGAGAAAAGAGACATGAATATAGGACAGAAGATAGATTTTTCATCACAAGCACACACATGTTTATATAGCACATGTACTGGAGCTAATACATGGATGACTGAATACATTTCTGCAATAAGGAACAAATATACAGGGATGAACACATTCATATGCTAGCAGAATAGTAATACATAGAAGAACATTCTAATAGATCAATTATCTCCCAAATTAACAAGGCCTCAACTAGTCAGATCCAACATAACAAGTACTTTATTATACAGGTACTAAACTGAACAGATAACAAGTTGCTAGAACTTGTCAAGTCTGAACATTACATAACCCTGAACATTACAAAATTCTGAACATTACACTTCTAAAGTTTACAGCAGTTTGAGATAAGAGGGAGAGAGAGCTTCAGGTTCAGAAGAGAAGCAAGAACCAGTAGCAGAGGCGTAGGGAACAGGAGCAGCTGGCGCAAGTGAGGAGGAGCAATGGAGCTTGGAGAAGCAGTAGGTTGAGGCACTATGAGAAGATTAGCACAAGGAGGAGTAGGAACTGAGACGTAGGGTAGGAAGAGAAACAGCAGTGCTAGCAGCGGGAGAGAGATTCAGTAGCATGTGGTTAGAGAAATAAGAAGCAGCAGCGGGGGCATGGAGAAGAGAGAAGCAGCAGGGGGGTTCGGAGAAAGCTTCAGCAGAGGCGCGACATGCAGTTTGGAGATGGAGAAGGAGTTCGGATTTAGGGGAGAAACAACGGAGGTGAGGCAGAAGAGGGTAGAAGTAGGAGGAGTGGAGGATGGTGTGGTGGCGCTGGATATGGTGATGGATGGTGTGCGACGGCGGTGCTGGAGATGGTGATGGATGGCGCGATAGTTCGAGGTGGTGATGCGGCGCTAGCAACGGCGGGTGGTGGCGCGCCCCACGCCGGCCTGGCTGTGGCGGCGGCTGAAGGTGGAGAAGGAGATGAGAGAGGAGATGTGGCCAGGCCCGAAGGGGATCGAGGGCCACCCTAGGGATTTTGACCCCTCTCGATCAGATCTGCCACTTTGCACTTTTGCCCTCCTTCTATCTTCTTCCTTCCCAAGTAGATCCCCTCTCTTCTATAGTTAGCCCCTCTGGTTACTTCTTGTCGTCACACACAAGCCCTTCTCTCTTCTCGTTATCCACATAGTAGAAATCTTGACGATTATAGTGCCTTTGCGCACTTTTCTTTAAAAGAAAGAAGTCACTAGTCAACATGCTCTTTCATGAATATCATCAAATATTAAATATCTCATAGCAAGAATTGATGGTCAGAACTCAATAAATGGTATATTTCTATGCCTAAATTATGTATATGAAATGTGCTTATCAGAATCACTTGATGCTTACGAACCATGCCTTATGAGCAAGATAACTAAAACTCCATTCTCCGGAACAATGGAGCAAGCAACTGACTTATTGGAAATAATACATACTGATCTAAGCAATCCGATGAGTGTTGAGGCTCGCGGCGAGTATCGTTATTTTTCTGACCTTCACAGATGATTTGAGCAGATATGGGTATATCTACTTGAAGAAACATAAGTCTGAAACATTTGAAAAGTTCAAAGAATTTTAGAGTGAAGTGAAAAATCATCGTAACAAGAAAATAAAGTTTCTGCGATCTAATCACAGAGGCGAATATTTGAGTTACGAGTTTGTCCTTCAATTAAAACAATGTGGAATAGTTTCACAAACTCATGCCACCTGGAACACCACAGCGTAATGGTGAGTCCGAACGCCATAAACGTACTTTATTTGATATAGTGCAATCTATGATGTCTCTTACCGATTTACCACTATCGTTTTGGGGTTATGCATTAGAGACAGTTGCATTCACATTAAAAAGGGCACCATCTAAATCCGTTGAGACGACACCATATGAACTGTGGTTTAGCAAGAAACCTAAGCTGTCATTTCTTAAAGTTTGGGGTTGCGATGCTTATGTGAGAAAGTTTCATCTTGATAATCTCAAACCCAAGTCGGAGAAGTGCGTCTTCATAGGATACCCGAAAGTAATTGTTGGGTACACCTTCTATCATAGATCCGAAGGCAAGATATTTGTTGCTGAGAATGGATCCTTTCTAGAGAAGGAGTTTCTCACAAAAGAAGTGAGTGGGAGGAAAGTAGAACTTGATGAGGTAACTGTACCTGCTCCCTTATTGGACAGTAGTTCATCACAGAAATCTGTTTCTGTGACTCCTACACCAATTAGTGAGTAAGCTAATGATGATGATCATGCAACTTCAGATCAAGTTACTACTGAACCTTGTAGGTCAACCAGAGTGAGATCCGCACCAGAGTGGTACGGTAATCCTGTTCTGGAGGTCATGTTAATTGACCATGACAAACCTACGAACTATGAGGAAGCGATGGTGAGCCCAGATTCCGCAAAATGGTTTAAGGCCATGAAATCTGAGATGGGATCCATGTATGAGAACAAAGTATGGACTTTGGTTGACTTGCCCAATGACCGGCAAGCCATTGATAATAAATGGATTTTCAAGAGGAAGACAGACACTGATAGTAGTGTTACTATCTACAAAGCTCGAATTGTCGGAAAAATGTTTTCGACAAGTTCAAAGTGTTGACTACAATAACATTTTCTCACTCGTAGAGATGCTTAAGTCTGTACGAATCATGTTAGCAATTGTCACATTTTATGAAATCTGGCAAATGGATATCAAAACTACATTCCTGAATGGATTTCTTAAAGAAGAGTTGTATATGATGCAACCAGAAGGTTTTGTCGATCCTGAAGGTGCTAACAAAATGTGCAAGCTCCAACGATCCATCTATGGACTGGTGCAAGCATCTCAGAGTTGGAATATACGCTTTGATGAGTTGATCAAAGCATATAGTTTTAAAAAGACTCGTGGTGAAGCCTGTATTTACAAGAAAGTGAGTGGGAGCACTACAACATTTCTTATAAATATATGTGAATGACATATTGTTGATCGGAAATAATGTAGAATTTTCTGGAAAGCATAAAGGAGTATTTGAAAGGAGTTTTTCAAATAAAGACCTCGGTGAAGCTACTTACATATTGAGCATCAAGATCTATAGAGATAGATCAAGATGCTTGATAAGTTTTTTCAATGAGTACATACCTTGACAAGATTTTGAAGTAGTTCAAAATGGAACAGTCAAAGAAAGAGTTCTTACCCGTGTTACAAGGTGTGAAATGGAGTAAGGCTCAAAGCCCGACCATGGCAGAAGATAGAAAGAGAATGAAAGTCATTCCCTATGCCTCAGCCATAGTTTCTATAAAGTATGCCATGCTGTGTACCAGATCTATTATATACCCTACACTGAGTTTAGCAAGGGAGTACAATAGTGATCTTGGAGTAGATCACTGGACAGCGGTCAAAATTATTCTTAGTGGAATAAGGATATGTTTCTCGATTATGGAGGTGACAAAAGGTTCGCCGTAAAGGGTTACATCGATGCAAATTTTGACACTGATCTAGATGACTCTAAGTCTCAATCTGGATACATTTTTAAAGTGTGAGCAATTAGCTAGAGTAGCTCCATGCACAGCATTGTTGACATAGAAATTTGCAAGATACATACGGATCTGAATGTGGAAGACCCGTAGACTAAACTTATCTCACAAGCAAAACATGATCACACCTTAGTACTCTTTGGGTGTTAATCACATAACGATGTGAACTAGATTATTGACTCTAGTAAACCCTTTGGGTTTTGGTCACATGACGATGTGAACTATGGGTGTTAATCACATGGTGATGTGAACTATTGGTGTTAAATCACATGGCGATGTGAACTAGATTATTTACTCTAGTGCAAGTGGGAGACTGGAGGAAATATGCCCTAGAGGCAATAATAAAGTTATTATTTATTTCCTTATTTCATGATAAATGTTTATTATTCATGCTAGAATTGTATTAACCGGAAACATAATACATGTGTGAATACATAGACAAACAGAGTGTCACTAGTATGCCTCTACTTGACTAGCTCGTTAATCAAAGACGGCTAAGTTTCCTAACCATAGACATGAGTTGTCATTTGATTAACGAGATCACATCATTAGGAGAATGATGTGATTGACTTGACCCATTCCGTTAGCTTAGCACTTGATCGTTTAGTTTGTTGCTATTGCTTTCTTCATGACTTATACATGTTCCTATGACTATGAGATTATGCAACTCCCGTTTACCGGAGGAACACTTTGTGTGCTACCAAACGTCACAACGTAAATGGGTGATTATAAAGGTGCTCTACAGGTGTCTCCAAAGGTACTTGTTGGGTTGGCGTATTTCGAGATTAGGATTTGTCACTCCTATTGTCGGAGAGGTATCTCTGGGCCCACTCGGTAATACACATCACTTAAGCCTTGCAAGCATTGCAACTAATGAGTTAGCTGTGGGATGATGTGTTACGGAACGAGTAAAGAGACTTGCCGGTAACGAGACTGAACTAGGTATTGAGATACCGACGATCGAATCTCGGGCAAGTAACATACCGATGACAAAGGGAACAACGTATGTTGTTATGCGGTTTGACCGATAAAGATCTTCGTAGAATATGTAGGAGACAATATGAGCATCTAGGTTCCGCTATTGGTTATTGACCGGAGACATGACTCGGTCATGTTTACATAGTTCTCGAACCCGTAGGGTCCGCACGCTTAAAGTTCGATGACGGTTATATTATGAGTTTATGTGTTTTGATGTACCGAAGGTAGTTTGGAGTCCCGGATGTGATCACGGACATGACGAGGAGTCTCGAAATGGTTGAGACATTAAGATTGATATATTGGACGACTATATTCGGACACCGGAATGGTTCTGGGGGTTATCGGATATATACCGGAGTACCGGGGGGTTACCGGAACCCCCCGGAGGTTAATGGGCCTCATGGGCCCAATTGGTGGAAGAGGAGAGGCAGCCAAGGGGCAGTCGCGTGCCCCTCCCCTCCCAAGTCCGAATTGGACTAGGAAGGGGGCGCCCCCCCCCCTTTCCTTTCTCCCTCTTTCTCCTTCCCTCTCCTCTCCTACTCCAACATGGAAAGGGGGGAGTCCTACTCCCGGTGGGAGTAGGACTCCTCATGGGGCGCGCCAAGGGTGGCCGGCCCCCTCCCCCTCCTCCATCATTTATATACAGGGGTAGGGGGCACCTCTAGACACAATTTGATCTGTTGATCTCTCCCAGCCGTGTGCGGTGCCCCCCTCCACCATATTCCACCTCGGTCATATCGTAGCGGTGCTTAGGCGAAGCCCTGCGTCGGTAGCAACCTCATCACCGTCATCACGCCATCGTGCTGACGGAACTCTCCCGCAAAGCTCTGCTGGATCGGAATTCGTGGGACGTCATTGAGCTGAACGTGTGCTAAACTCGGAGGTGCCGTGCGTTCGGTACTTGGATCGGTCGAATCGTGAAGACGTACAACTACATCAATCGCGTTGTCATAACGCTTCCGCTTTCAATCTATGAGGGTACATGGACAACACTCTCCCCTCTCGTCACTATGCATAACCATGATCTTGCGTGTGCGTAGGAAATTTTTTGAAATTACTACCTTCCCCAACAAGAACCTCATTGCTAAACAGCTACACCTGGAAGCTATGACCAACATCCTAGGCCGGTTTCACAGCCTTGCTCAGCAGCTTGCGCAGCAGTTCCCGCGCAAGGCTAACCTTTCTTGAACTGTCTTGGAAGTGGTCTCGGTTCAGTATTATTTTGTTACACTGCAATGGTGCCCAATTTTTGTAATCTGCTTCTTCGCTGCGCTTTATGATCACTGCTGGCCAACTTCGATGTGCATTGGATGTAATATACCATAAATCATTTATTGTATAGTGTAGGTTTCTTCTAAGTTACTATGCCATAATTTCTTTATTGTATACAGTATGTTTGTTCTTAATTCCTACTAGTTACTGCCATCATTCACTATCTGAAAAAAATCTAATGTAGTCGCCGGGGCCAAAACATTCGCCTCTAACCGGCCTGGTTTTTAGCGTGCCACAATTGGGCCGGTGTAACACCCTCGATGCGACTATATCTCCCACGTGTCGAGGCACGACTTAGAGGCATAATCTCATTGAAGGCATATGTCGCAAGTCAGGAAATCATTACACATCCCATGTACATAAATAATATAAAGGGGAATAACATAGTTGGCTTACACTCGCCACGTCACATCAGATTACATAAATAACATCCATCATACAATTCACTCATGGCCCGACTACGGCGCCAAAATAGAGAAGACCACAACATGCGACAAGGCCCTGAATCTAACCCCGAATAGGCACCACTACTTATCATCAAGAAAAGACACATAGTAACACTGAGAGTCCTCGTCATACTCCCACTTGAGCTCAAGCGC
Source organism: Triticum monococcum (assembly GCA_034509565.1). Taxonomy (NCBI): domain Eukaryota; kingdom Viridiplantae; phylum Streptophyta; class Magnoliopsida; order Poales; family Poaceae; genus Triticum; species Triticum monococcum. The sequence goes on from CM067844.1 coordinate 416,173,157, forward strand.
GCCATCTGGAGTTGTATCATCTATCCCTGCATCTGGTGTAATAGTAATCTGTGAGCCACAGGGACTCAGCAATCTCGCACCCTCGCGATCAAGACTACTTAAGCTTAATAGGTAGGAAAGGGGTAATGTATAAGTGGAGCTGCAGCAATCCACTAGCATATATGGTGGCTAACTTATTTGGAAAAGAGAGCGAGAAGAGGAGGCAAGGCACGAGCGAGAAACTAGAGAGCAACCTGCGCAAACATAACTCCAACACCGTGTCCACTCCCCGGACTCCGCCGAGAAGAGGCCATCACGGCAACACACTCAGTTGATTCATTTTAATTAATTAGGGTTCAAGTTATCTACAACCGGACATTAACAAATTCCCATCTGCCCATAACCGCGGGCACGGCTTTCGAAAGATCAATCCCTGCAGGGGGGTCCCAACTTAGCCCATCACAAGCTCTCACGGTCAACGAAGGAATAGACCTCCACCCAGGACACACCGATCAGACTCGGTATCCCGGTACAACAAGATGATTCGACAGGTCAAAACAAGTCCAGCAACACCGCCCGAATGTGCCAACAAATCCCGATAGGAGCTGCACATATCTCTTTCTCAGGGCACACTCAGATTGTCTTAGGTACGGGTAGGCCAGCCCGGAGTTGCCCCTGGTGGCCACCGGCAGCTGACAGTTCGACCAACACTCAGAGGAGCACTGGCCCGGGGGGGTTTAAAATAAGATGACCCTCGGGCTCCGGAAACCCAAGGGAAAAAGAGGCTAGGTGGCAAATGGTAAAAAACCAAGGTTGGGCATTGCTGGAAAAGCTTTAATCAAGGCGAACTATCAAGGGGTTCCCATTATAGCCCAACCGCGTAAGGGACGCAACAATCCGGGAACATAACACCGATATGACGGAAACTAGGGCGGCAAGAGTGGAACAAAACACTAGGGGAGAGGCCGAGCCTTCCACCCTTTACCAAGTATATAGATGAATTAAGATAACCTAGCAATATAATGATATCCCAACAAGTAAACAAAGGTTCCAACAAGGAACGGTTCCAATCTTCACCTGCAACTAACAACGCTATAAGAAGGGCTGAGCAAAGCGGTAACATAGCCAATCAACGGTTTGCTAGGACAAAGGTGGGTTAGAGGCTCAATCATGGCAATTGGGAGGCTGACAAGCAAGTGGTAGGCATCGTAGCATTGGCAAAGCAAAAGAGCGAGCAAACTAGCATAGCAAAGATAGTAGTGATTTCGAGGGTATGATCATCTTGCCTGCACAGTTGTCAGAGTTGACTGGATCCTCAAAAGAAAACTCAACAGGCTCCTCGTTAGCGAACTCGTCTCCCGGCTCTACCCAACAACACAAACAAGCAACAAGGATACAATCAACCACGTGCAAGGGCAACCAATAATATGCAAGGATGGTATGCTATGCGGGATGCGATGCGGGATGCAAAATGCAAGACGTGACAGGAAATGCATGAAGCTGGCCTCAACATGGAAAACCAAGTGTGCCACTGGATAGAGGGGAAGAAATCCCCTGAAAACGATATAAAGATCATAGGAATCGGAGCTACGGTTTGGAAATGGCAAGCGTTTTACGAAACGAACCGATCTGCGATTTCCAGCAAGTAGGCTCCTAAATGCAATGAAATGAACATGCTACAGCCACCAAACATGAAAACAAAATGCATGTCAGGGATGTACACAAGATGCTTAACAAATCACTAGGACTGAGCCATAGGCAAATCTATCCATTAAGGGGTTCAAACAAGCATGGCAAAACTGAATAAGCAAAACAGATTTCAGACTTAGCGAAAATAACGCTAGTCTGAAATTTCAGACCACGATGCTCTCTTCGGAGCAGCGAAACAACATGAAACATAACCTGAACATGGCAAGTAAGAATATGGCATGGAGCTACTCAACAAGCTTAACAAAACACCCAAAATGACCTGGGGCCAAAAGGGTTCACAAAATACTCTAACGAGCACACGAACATCGATGAAACACAATCAGTTTTCAGACTTAGTGAAAACTGAGACATGCTGAAATTATAACTCACGGAGGCATGTAAACGAGCTCGATGCACTCACTACGGTGCAAGTCATGGCAAGGCAAGCATATATCCATAAAGAAGGCACAAAATTCGAGCTAGACATGGCAAGAACAATGGCATAGCATGCACGAGTCACTAGCAATGGCATCGGCAAAATCGCAAAAGAGTTCACGATCTGCCCAAATTAACAACGATGCAAAAGTTGAGCTCGATTGAGTCAACCTAGGGTGTACCAAAATAACAAGTAAAGACATGGATGGATAGAGCACAACAAGATTAACAAATGTCCCTTACTGAGCATACTCAAAAGGGGCACGGATCAATAGGAAACAAGCTGGACATATAGCTTCATGAAGTAAAACATCCCAGACTTTGTGAAAATCACTAAGTCCCAGAAATCTGCAATCTCAGGTACCCCTCTTTGCAAGCTTGCACAAGACACCACACACATCCTAAAAATGCATGGGTGGCACCTCTGGAAGGAAGACAAAATGCTTAACAATTCACCCCAAAGGGGCACATGCATATCATGCACACAATAATCATGGCAAAAATGACAAAAGTCAATGATGAGCTAACGGATCTGCAATTTACCTCACGATGCCTCCTTCTAAGAGCATTTTGGGCATCAAGATGAACTCAAATGCAAATGATGCAATGGGATGAAATGATGTACTCGTCGAGGCGAAGATTTTGATATATCATATATCCAAAACGGAGCTACGGATGCAGATATATGATCAGTCAAAGATAGCATAAAAAACTAGGGTTATGGACGAAAAGTCAACCGAGTTCAAAATATCCCAGATCTGAGATCCGATCTGCACGCTTCCTGATGCGCCGGAGTTACTGTTCCTGTTCGCCGAAGTTTGTCGGGGTCGCCGGACATGACGCCGGAGTAGAAGGAGAGGAGGGAGGCGGACGTGGGGAAGCTCGGGGCGGCACCATGGGGGGCCGCGGCGAGGTGCGGCGGCGCCGGCGGGGCGGATTGCGGCGGTGGCCCGCCGGAGCAGCGCGGGCGGTGGCCGTCACCGGCGAGGGACGCGGCGGCCGGTGCGGCAGGCGCGGGCGAGCCGGGCAGCGCGTGGGCGGTGAGGACGAGGTGCGGGGCGCGGGCTGGGGAGGGCCCCGCGTGGGCTTGCGGGCCGGCGGCCGCGGTGATGTGGGCGCGCGGCGGCGGGCAAATCCCGTCGCGACACATGGCGGCGGCGGCTAACCGGACATGTCCGGCTCGCGGGATTTCGTTCGGCGGCGGCGAGAGGGGTGGATCTAGGGTTTCGGGGAAGAAGATGAATCCGAAAATTGGAGGGGGTATAAATAGGCATAGAGGGAGCTAGGAGAGTCCAAATGAGGTGCGGTTTTCGCCCACGCGATCATGATCGAACGACCGAGATGATGGAGCAGAGTTTGGTGGGTTTCGGGCCAAATTGGAGGGGTGTTGGGCTACAACACACACGAGGCCTTTTCGGTCCCTCGGTTAACCGTTGGAGTATCAAACGAAGTCCAAATGACCCGAAACTTGACAGGCGGTCTACCGGTAGTAAACCAAGGCCGCATGGCAAGTCTCGGTCCAATCCGGAAATGTTTAATCCCCACACACGAAAGAAAGCTAGAAGTGGCCACCGGAGGAGAACGAAGCGCCGGAATGCAAAACGGACAACGGGGAAAATGCTCGAATGCATGCGATGAACATGTATGCAAATGCAATGCACGTGATGACATGACATGAGATGCACGAAAACGAAAACAACACACGGAGACAAAGACCCGAACCCGAGGAATAAATATAACTTAATGCCAGAAACGGCAAGAGTTGGAGTACAAATTGGGAAAGTAATATCTGGGGCGTTACAACACTCCACCACTACGAAAAGATCTCGTCCCGAGATCTAGGACTGAAAGAACTCCGGGTACTCAGAACGGAGGTGATCCTCGCGTTCCCAGGTAGCTTCACGGTCGGAATGGTGTGACCACTTGACTTTGAGAAATTTGATTGACTTGTTGCGAGACCTGCGTTCAGTCTCTTCAAGGATTGCAACTGGGTGCTCACGATAGGAGAGATCTTCTTGGAGCTCAATGTCCTCGAAGTTGATGGTGTGCTCAGGCGTCTTGAAGCACTTTCGGAGTTGGGAGACATGGAACACATCATGAGCATTGGCAAAGTTTGAAGGAAGCTCGAGTTGATAGGCGAGGTCGCCTCTCTTGCTGACAATCTTGAAAGGCCCGACGTATCTAGGGGCAAGCTTCCCTTTGATACCGAAGCGACGAGTCCCTTTCATAGGAGAGACGCGGAGGTAAACATGATCTTCGATCTCGAAAGCCAGATCACGGTGCTTACTATCATAGTAGCTCTTCTGGCGGGATTGGGCTGCTTTGAGGTTATGACGAATGACCTTGCACATTTCTTCTGCCTCTGTGATCAGGTCATTACCCAGCAGCTGACGTTCACCGGTTTCAGACCAGTTGAGAGGTGTACGGCACTTCCTACCATACAGAATTTCAAATGGGGCCTTGCCCGAACTTGCTTGAAAACTGTTGTTGTACGAGAATTCAGCATAAGGAAGACAATCCTCCCACTTCATGCCGAAGGAGATAACACAAGCCCTGAGCATATCTTCAAGAATCTGGTTGACACGCTCGACTTGACCGCTTGTTTGAGGATGGAAAGCAGTGCTGAAGCGAATGTTGGTGCCCATGGCCTTCTGAAAAGAATCCCAAAACTTGGAGGTAAAAATGCTGCCACGGTCTGAAGATATCACTTGAGGAATACCGTGCAGAGAGACAATTCGAGAGGTATAGAGTTCCGCCAATTGAGCTGCAGTGATTGACTCTTTAATAGGCAGAAAGTGAGCCACTTTGGTGAGCTTGTCGATGCAACGAATATAGCATCATTGCCACGCTTGGACTTTGGAAACCTAGTCACGAAGTCCATTTCGATGTGGTCAAACTTCCATTCTGGAATGGCAAGAGGTTCGAGGAGACCTGCTGGCCTTTGGTGTTCTGCCTTCACTCTTCTGCAGACATCACATTCATTCACGAATTGAGCGATCTCGCGCTTCATTCGAGTCCACCAATAAGTTTTCTTCAGATCCTGATACATCTTCGTGCTACCAGGGTGGGTGGAGAGGAGAGAGTTGTGAGCCTCGTTCATGATCACTTTACGAAGTTCACCTTTGGGCACAACAATTCGATCCTCAAAGAAGAGAGTATCCTTGTCATCAAGTCGGTAGCACTTGTACTTGGACTGACTCTTAGCAATACCAATCTTCACCTTTTTCACCATAGCATCAAGAAGCTGGGCTTGGCGAATCTGGTCTTCCAAGGTAGGAGAGACTTGAAGGTTGGCGAGGAAACCTTGAGGAACAATTTGCAGATTAAGTTTGCGGAAAGCTTCACAAAGCTCGGGTTGATAAGGCTTGAGAATCAGACTGTTGCAATATGCTTTTATGCTCAAAGCGTCAGCAATCACATTAGCCTTGCCTGGAGTATACTCGATACTCGGATTGTACTCTTGAATCATTTCGACCCATCGAGTCTGCCCGAGGTTGAGATTAGGCTGAGTGAAGATGTACTTGAGACTCTTGTGATCAGTGAAAATGTCCACTTTTCTTCCCAATAGAAGATGTCTCCAAGTCAACAAAGCATGCACAACTGCCGCCAACTCGAGATCATGAGTGGGGTAGTTCTTCTCATTAGGCTTCAACTGGCGAGAAGTATAAGCAACAACTTTCTTCTCTTGCATCAGTACAGCACCGAGACCTTGGAGAGAGGCATCACAAAAGACCTCGTACGGCTTGGTTTCATCAGGCGGAGTCAGAACTGGAGCAGTGATCAACTTCTCTTTCAAAGCATTGAAAGCAATATCACACTCCAGAGACCAAACGTACTTGACGTGCTTCTGAAGAAGATTTGAGAGAGGCTTAGCGATCTTGGAAAAGTTTTCAACGAATCTTCGGCAGTAGCTTGCGAGACCGAGGAAGCTACGGAGTTGCTTCACGTTCTGAGGAGGTTCCCAATTAACAATTGCAGACACCTTCTCAGGATCCACGGAAATGCCCTTGGCAGAGATGATATGGCCAAGATAAAGAACCTCATCGAGCCAAAATTCACACTTGGAGAACTTGGCGTAGAACTGATGTTCCCTGAGCTTGTCAAGAACCAAACGCAAGTGCTTGGCATGATCTTCCTTGTTCTTCGAGAAAACCAGAATGTCGTCGAGATAGACCAAACCGAATTCATTGGTGTAGGGGTTGAAGATGAAGTTCATCATGCGAGAGAACGTCGGAGGAGCGTTGGCGAGGCCAAAAGACATGACAGTGTATTCATATGACCCATAGCTTGTTCTGAATGCCGTCTTGGGAATATCTTGCTCACGAATGCGAATTTGATGATAACCCATATGGAGGTCAAGCTTGGAGAATACTTGGGCACCCTTGAGTTGTTCGAACAGCTCATTAATGCTGGGAAGTGGGTATTTGTTCTTTATGGTCTTCTTGTTCAATGGACGGTAATAAACACAAAGTCGGTCCGTTCCATCCTTCTTCTTCACAAAAAGAACACCGCAACCCCACGGAGAAGTACTAGGCCGAATGAGACCCATTCTTTCTTGAACATCGAGTTGTTTCTTCAACTCCTTCAACTCTTCGGGGTCGAGCTTGTAGGGACGTTTGCACACAGGTTCCGTACCGGGCTCAAGTTCAATAACAAATTCAACCGGCCGGTTTGGAGGCATGCCTGGGAGTTCTTCTGGGAAGATGTCTTGATACTCACAAACAACCGGAATCTGCGAAATAGCATCCAACTCACCCTTCTCATTGAGAGAAAACAACCGGATGGTATTATCCCGAGCAGCAAAGACAATTACATCCTCAGACGAATGAGTCAGTTGAATCTGCTTGGCCGCACAATCAAGCTGAGCTTTATGTTTAGAGAGCCAGTCCATCCCAAGAATAAGATCGATATCAGAATCACCAAGAACCGTTGGAGAAGCCAGAAACTTGAAATCACCCAACATGATAGAAATATCCGGAGCAATGGAGTTAGCCTGCATGCGTTTACCAGGAGAGATGACTGCTAATGGACTAGGCAAAATTTGCTGAGCCAAACCATGCCTAGATGTAAATGGCCTTGAGATGAAACAATGCGAAGCACCCGTATCAAAAAGAACTTTTGCAGGAATATCATTAACAGGAAGGTTACCCATGATCACATCTGACGAATCCTCTGCCTGAGCTGCGTTCATCAAGTTGACCTTGGCGGACTTGGGGTTATGCTTGACCACAGCTGTACTTGCCGATCTGACAGGAGGAGGAGGAAGACGCCTCTTGGTTGAAACACTTGTTGGCGTAGTGACCCTTCTGTTGGCACTTGTTGCACGTGACCTCAGAAAGCGGACGGTGGTACGGAGCACTCGATCTTGGAGCTTGAGACGAAGTCTTGTTCTGAAAGCCTGGGTTGGGTGGGTGGGAAGAACCACTGCCACCTTTGCTCTTCTGCTGATACGGCTGACGGAACGGAGGAGGAGGAAGCCAATACTTCTACTGCTTGGCCACTTGAGTAGAGGAAGAAGGCGTAGTGTCTCTGACTCGCTTCCTGGAAGCGTCACACCTCAACTGAGTAGCCTCTTGTTTCAATGCCATGTTGTAGAACTCATCGTATCTCAACGGCTCGAAGAGGACAAGAGCGAGCTGAATTTCTTCATGGAGCCCACCCCTGAACTAATAGATCATGCTCTTCTCATCAGGAACGTCCTGCTTGGCAAAACGGGCGAGCTTCTGGAACAACTTGTTGTAGTCATAGACAGACAAAGAGCCTTGCTTCAGATTGCGGAATTCCTCACGTTTGCTTTCAGTCACACTCTGAGGAATGTGATGAGCTCGGAAATCATGACGGAAATCATCCCAAGTGATCAAACGTCCACCTCTGGAATCCTGGTACTGCTGGAACCACTCTGCGGCCTGATCTTGAGCTGGAAAGAAGCGAACTTGACGAAATCTTCAAGTCTGACGTTGCTGCATTCAAAATGCTTGCCCAGATCGACTAGCCAATCGTCAGCATCGGTAGCCTCAACACAGTTGCTAAACGTCTTTGGACCATTTGCGAGGAACTGGTTCAGAGTAGCAAAATGGTTCTGGTTGTTGCCTTGATTCCCTTGACTGCCTTGATTCCGCTCTTGGAGGATTTGCATGATCAACTATGTATTTGCATTAGTAGCGGCCATCACAGCTTGCCAAGCCTCCGGAGGCGGTGGAGGTGGTGGCGGATCAGGGTTCGGAGTCGTGCGCGTTGGAGGAGCCATCCTGAACAGGTTGACCACCATTAGCACACAAATAGAGAAATATTGAAGCTGAATCCAACGGAAAGAAAATTGCAACATAAAGTCTTCACATCCGAACAAAATGAACAAATGCACTTCTCTTGAAGTGGTCACATCTTCCTAAATTGCGAAGCCACGAAGAATCAGGTAGAAGAGGTACATCAACGAGGGATGGAATCAACATATGACGTCGAAGCAGAACGAATACCACAACTCGAAATAAAACCAAGGGTTCGCTTGCGGAATAAGCCGGAACAAACATATGATAGAAATTTCGTCCGAAGTTTTCATGATGGGACCTACACGGGCTTGATCGTACAACACCATCATGTACAAGGCAGTGCACATGACATACGAAGCGTCCCCGAGTCAGCATAGCCAAGGACTCTTTAAGACACAACGAGACCACTGTAAAATCGACTGTGAATAGGCGAACCACTAGACGTCGAACCCCAATTTCATATCATACATTTGTTGGAAAGATATCCTAAGAGCTACTTCAATTCCCACCTATGAAACTCCCGAAACTTTCCGGTTATGCAATCAGGTGTTGGGGATACAGGGGAAGCATAATATCTCACCCAAGCTAGCAAATCCTACATCCAGCTATATCCATCCTTCAACACATAACCAAGAAACCTTCGGAAACCATCTACCTCAACCTTCGAAAAGCATCCGTTATACAAGTTATGGCGATACTCCCGAACTCCCGCCCCAGTACTGGGTGGCGTCGAGGTTATCTCACCAACGAACTGCATAAAGGAGATTTTCGATGTCGCGCACATATCTCAAGTATACCAGAATTGCAACGATAAAATTATGATGACAACACCTCAGAGCTCAACTCCCCGGGACACTTACACTAAACCCCTGACAGGAGGCACCAAGACAGTATTCTCATCATAAGCCATCGGAACAAAACCAAGATACTCGCGTGATCCTAAAATTTTTTTTAGTGAAATTTGAGAAGAGAAGAGTCAAAACTCTACGTCAGGATGCCTTACCAGAGCGATGAGGAGACTGGGAAGTAAAAAGAATTCCTAAGCTCTCCGATATATAATTCCTAAGGACTCAAAACATTTTTCTAGACACAACTCGGCTGCTAAAACGATCAAGCAATGGGGGCTCCTAAGGTCGGGGAAGGCTCTGATTACCAACTTGTAACACCCTCGATGCGACTATATCTCCCACGTGTCGAGGCACGACTTAGAGGCATAATCGCATTGAAGGCATATGTCGCAAGTCGGGAAATCATTACACATCCCATGTACATAAATAATATAAAGGGGAATAACATAGTTGGCTTACACTCGCCACGTCACATCAAATTACATAAATAACATCCATCATACAATTCACTCATGGCCCGACTACGGCGCCAAAATAGAGAAGACCCCCAACATGCGACAAGGCCCTGAATCTAACCCCGAATAGGCACAACTACTGATCATCAGGAAAAGACACATAGTAACGCTGAGAGTCCTCGTCGTACTCCCACTTGAGCTCGAGCGCGCCATCTGGAGCTGTATCATCTGTCCCTGCATCTGGTGTAATAGTAATCTGTGAGCCACGGGGACTCAGCAATCTCGCACCCTCGCGATCAAGACTATTTAAGCTTAATAGGTAGGAAAGGGGTAATGTATAAGTGGAGCTGCAGCAAGCGACTAGCATATATGGTGGCTAACTTATTTGCAAAAGAGAGCGAGAAGAGGAGGCAAGGCACGAGCGAGAAACTAGAGAGCAACCTGCGCAAACATAAATCCAACACCGTGTCCACTCCTCGGACTCTGCCGAGAAGAGGCCATCACGGCAACACACTCAGTTGATTCATTTTAATTAATTAGGGTTCAAGTTATCTACAACCGGACATTAACAAATTCCCATCTGCCCATAACCGCGGGCACGGCTTTCGAAAGATCAGTCCCTGCAGGGGGGTCCGAACTTAGCCCATCACAAGCTCTCAGGGTCAACGAAGGAATAGACCTCCACCCAGGACACACCGATCAGACTCGGTATCCCGGTACAACAAGATGATTCGACAGGTCAAAACAAGTCCAGCAACACCGCCCGAATGTGCCGACAAATCCCGATAGGAGCTGCACATATCTATTTCTCAGGGCACACTCAGATTGTCTTAGGTACGGGTAGGCCAGCCCAGAGTTGCCCCTGGTGGCCACCGGCAGCTGACAGTTCAACCAACACTCAGAGGAGCACTGGCCCGGGGGGGTTTAAAATAAGATGACCCTCGGGCTCCGGAAACCCAAGGGAAAAAGAGGCTAGGTGGCAAATGGTAAAAGACCAAGGTTGGGCATTGCTGGAAAAGCTTTAATCAAGGCGAACTATCAAGGGGTTCCCATTATAGCCCAACCGCGTAAGGGACGCAACAATCCGGGAACATAACACCGATATGACGGAAACTAGGGCGGCAAGAGTGGAACAAAACACTAGGCGAGAGGCCGAGCCTTCCACCCTTTACCAAGTATATAGATGAATTAAGATAACCTAGCAATATAATGATATCCCAACAAATAAACAAAGGTTCCAACAAGGAACGGTTCCAATCTTCACCTGCAACTAACAACGCTATAAGAAGGGCTGAGCAAAGCGGTAACATAGCCAATCAATGGTTTGCTAGGACAAAGGTGGGTTAGAGGCTCAATCATGGCAATTGGGAGGCTGACAAGCAAGTGGTAGGCATCGTAGCATTGGCAAAGCAAAAGAGCGAGCAAACTAGCATAGCAAAGATAGTAGTGATTTCGAGGGTATGATCATCTTGCCTGCACAGTTGTCAGAGTTGACTGGATCTTCAAAAGCAAACTCAACGGGCTCCTCGTTAGCAAACTCGTCTCCCGGCTCTACCCAACAACACAAACAAGCAACAAGGATACAATCAACCACGTGCAAGGGCAACCAATAATATGCAAGGATGGTATGCTATGCGGGATGCGATGCGGGATTCAAAATGCAAGACGTGACAGGAAATGCATGAAGCTGGACTCAACTTGGAAAACCAAGTGGGCCACTGGATAGAGGGGAAGAAATCCCCTGAAAACGATATAAAGATCATAGGAATCGGAGCTACGGTTTGGAAATGGCAAGCGTTTTACGAAACGAACCGATCTGCGATTTCCAGCAAGTAGGCTCCTAAATGCAATGAAATGAACAAGCTACAGCCACCAAACCTGAAAACAAAATGCATGTCAGGGATGTACACAAGATTCTTAACAAATCACTAGGACTGAGCCATAGGCAAATCCATCCATTAAGGGGTTCAAACAAGCATGGCAAAACTGAATAAGCAAAACGGATTTCAGACTTAGCGAAATTAACGCTAGTCTGAAATTTCAGACCACGATGCTCTCTTCGGAGCAGCAAAACAACATGAAACATAACCTGAACATGGCAAGTAAGAACATGGCATGGAGCTACTCAACAAGCTTAACAAAACACCCAAAATGACCTGGGGCCAAAATGGTTCACAAAATACTCTAACGAGCACACGAACATCGATGAAACACAATCAGTTTTCAGACTTAGTGAAAACTGAGACATGCTGAAATTATAACTCACGGAGGCATGTAAACGAGCTCGATGCACTCACTACGGTGCAAGTCATGGCAAGGCAAGCATATATCCATAAAGAAGGCACAAAATTCTAGCTAGACATGGCAAGAACAATGGCATAGCATGCACGAGTCACTAGCAATGGCATCGATAAAATCGCAAAAGAGTTCACGATCTGCCCAAATTAACAACGATGCAAAAGTTGAGCTCGATTGAGCACAACAAGATTAACAAATGTCCCTTACTGAGCATACTCAAAAGGGGCACGGATCACTAGGAAACAAGCTGGACATATAGCATCATGAACTAAAACATCCCAGACTTAGTGAAAATCACTAAGTCCCAGAAATCTGCAATCTCAGGTAGCCCTCTTTGCAAGCTTGCACAAGACACCACACACATCCTAAAAATGCATGGGTGGCACCTATGTAAGGAAGAAAAAATGCTTAACAATTCACCCCAAAGGGGCACAGGCATATCATGCACACAATAATCATGGCAAAAATGACAAAAGTCAATGATGAGCTAACGGATCTGCAATTTAACTCATGATGCCTCCTTCTAACAGCATTTTGGGCATCAATATGAACTCAAATGCAAATGATGGAATGGAATGAAATGATGTACTCGTCGAGTCGAAGATTTTGATATATCATATGTCCAAAACGGAGCTACGGATGCGGATATATGATCAGTCAAAGATAGCATAAAAACTAGGGTTAGGGACGAAAAGTCAACCGAGTTCAAAATATCCCAGATCTAAGATCTGATCTGCACGCTTCCCGATGCACCGGAGTTACTGTTCCTGTTCGCCGGAGTTCGTCGGGGTCGACGGACTTGACGCCGGAGTAGAAGGAGAGGAGGGAGCCGGACGTGGGGAAGCTCGGGGCGGCACCGTGGGGGGCCGCGGCGAGGTGCGGCGGCGCCGGCGGGGCGGATGGCGGCGGCGGCCCGCCGGAGCGGCGCGGGCGGTGGCCGTCGCCGGCGAGGTATGCGGCGGCCGGCGCGGCAGGCGCGAGCGAGCCGGGCGGCGCGCGGGCGGCGGGGAGGAGGCGCGGGGCGCGGGCTGGGGAGGGCCCCGCGTGGGCTTGCGGGCCGGCGGCCGCGGCGATGTGGGCGCGCGGCAGTGGGCGAATCCCGTCGCGACACGTGGCGGCGGCGGCTAATCAGACATGTCCGGCTCGCGGGATTTCGTCCGGCGGCGGCGAGAGGGATGGATCTAGGGTTTCGGGGAAGAAGATGAATCCGAAAATTGGAGGGGGTATAAATAGGCATAGAGGGAGCTAGATGAGTCCAAATGAGGTGCGGTTTTCGCCCACGTGATCATGATCGAATGACCGAGATGATGGAGCAGAGTTTGGTGGGTTTGGGCCAAATTGGAGGGGTGTTGGGCTGCAACACACACGAGGCCTTTTCGGTCCCTCGGTTAACCGTTGGAGTATCAAACGAAGTCCAAATGATCCGAAACTTGACAGGCGGTCTACCGGTAGTAAACCAAGGCCGCATGGCAAGTCTCGGTCCAATCCGGAAATGTTTAATCCCCACACACGAAAGAAAGCCAGAAATGGCCACCGGAGGAGAACGAAGCGCCGGAATGCAAAACGGACGACGGGGAAAATGCTCGAATGCATGCGATGAACATGTATGCAAATGCAATGCACGTGATGACATGATATGAGATGCACGAAAACAAAAACAACACACGGAGACAAAGACCCGAACCCGAGGAATAAATATAACTTAATGTCGGAAATGGCAAGAGTTGGAGTACAAATTGGGAAAGTAATATGTGGGGCGTTACAGCCGGCCTGCACCTTTCTTGGGCCCGAATGGCCATTGGGCCCTTCACACTTTGCGCCAGGCCCACAACTTACTCCGGCCTATATTCAGCCCAAATTTTAGTTGGGACTTTTGTGGACCTAGCGCTTAGTTTGGCCCATGTAGCATTGGGCCACTAACAGGCTAAATATTCTGGTGGCCTGTTTGGCCCAGAAGAAACCATGGGCCTTTAGCAGGCCGAAATTCATGTTGGGCCTCAATTATCGCTAGTCCTCAATGGGCCTTTAGCAGGCTGAAAGGTAGACCGGGCCTTTTTCGGCCCAGTTGTATGACGGGCCGTTACCAGGCCAAAACATATTTCGGGCCTTAGTTGGCCCACTGATATCATGGGCCTTTAAGAGGCCGAAAGCTTAGTACATGCATCAACGGGCCGAATTGTATGACAGGCCTTTAACAGGCCCAAAGTCGGGCTGAACTGTTGCCACCTTTATCACGGGACGTTAGTGGGCCGGATGTCGCATCGGATCATATATGGCCCATGGGTAGCACGGGCCATTCCCAGGCCGAAAGACACACTGGGCTGAAATGGGCCCATGTCTACATCGGGCCTCTAATAGGCCGAATATCACTGGGCCGTAATTGGGCCCAAATATTCGGCAAACAATTAACGGGGCAGATCTGGCTTTGGGCCGTAAATGGGCCATATTAAACATGCCGTTATTGGGCTGGCCCACTAGTACCTGAGTAAGTACTACGGGCCTTTGATTGGGCCGGCCTTTTTAACCTATATGGGCCTTTGTTGGGCCGTGCCATGTGTCAACGTATCATAGGCGCCTCCTGTCCAATGAATGGATGACATCCGTCCCAACGGTGAGCCAACACGTGTTTCCTCCGGCCAATGACAATTTTACGTGTGGAAAATCCTCATTGGTCCTGGCTGTTAACGTGTTATCGGATCCAAAACCGGACCCAATAGCTTAACGGTGACCCGTTACGGTGGATGCCACGTGTCGGTCACCCTTGACGGAAGCACTACTATGACGCACGATTTATCATCATGGAAGTGGACACTTCCATGATGATAATTTTGGTAATGTCATGGAACACTTCTACGACAGCACAGGTATGACTATCTTGATTCTATCATAAAATCGTCATTAATGTACATGAAAACATGACCTACTGTGACAAACACGTATCATCATGGAAGTGTCTTTTTTTTGTAGTGTAGGCAGAGGAGAAAGAGAAATTCTGATTCATAGGATGAAGACTATGTTGCTGCTAAGGAGGAGGTCGGCTCCAAAAAAGAAGGTTGTCAAGAAGGAATTTGGCACAGTTGCATCAACAAAGCCTAGTATGCACAAGAAGGCTCCTGCCAAGAGAGTTCCCACTTAAAAAGCCAGGGCCTCAACTCTTGAAACCTCCAAATCAACTGTTGGAGAGGCTGCTGGTGAGGGAAAGAAGAGGAAGGATAGGGCCAAGAAAACTATGGCCAGAGTCATAGGCAAACCCTTAATGATGATTCATTCTGATGAGGAGGAAGAGGAAGAAGAGGGTGCTGCACCAGCACCTAAAGCAGAAAAGCTGATGGGGGATGCCATCAAGTCTGGGTCTGCTTCTTCAAAGCCCAAGACTGCCCCCAAAGCTTCTGCTCCAGCCCCCAAGATTGCACCAAAGACGAGCATAAGAAACATATCAGCTGCTGGAAGAACAAGGCCCCAGTGCCTGAAAAAGGAGAAGAAGAAGAAGAAGAAGAAGAAGAAGATGATGATGATGATGATGATGATGATGATGATGTTGATGATGATGGTGATGATGATGATGATGATGATGAAGCCCATGTGCTCAGGAAGCTAAAACTAAAGATCCCTGACCATGATGACAATCATTCAGTGGCTGAGAACATGGAAGTTAGAAAGGATGCTGGTCTCACTTGTGGAGACAATCAGATCTATATGATGTGAGGAGAAGGACTGTTGTGGACTATAGATTTCACACCAAGGAGCAGCAGGACTTCTGAGACCATTCTTTTCGTCAACAAGCCCATAGTGAGTGACATGAAGTGGGTTGATTGGAAATACATCGACAACAATAAATACCACTTCCCAGGAGTGCATGAGAGCTTCGGGCTCAATGGAGTAGACACTTTTGTGGGTCAGAAATTGACCAAGTGGAATGATGAGCTCATTATGCAATTCTACTCTACAACTCATTTCTATCCCGATGGAAGAATAGTATGGATGTCTGAAGGTACAAGGTACCAATCAATAGTTTCTAAATGGGCCAAGCTGATAAAAGCCCATGCAGAGCTTGAGGATGACATAGATGTCTATGCCAAGAGGAAGAAAGATCACAACTCCATGGCCAACATGTACAAGGATATTCCTAACAAAGCCTTGCAGAATCACAAGCTAGGCTCTATATATTATCTATTGTGTGGACTGGACACTATTAACACCATCTTGAGGCACAACTTGTTTCTCAAGTCAGGAGATCACAGGATGATCAGATGCCACTCCATCAATTTGCTTTAGTTGTTGGATGTGCCCCCAGAAGTTTAAGGTGATGAGTTTGATTGTTGAAACAATCAAGAGGACAGTTGCAGACTAGAAGAGATCATGTGGGTATGCTCCACACATCCAGATGCTCATCAACTCCAAGATGGGCACAGTCACATACTTATTGGATAAGGAACACCTTCCCTTGAGGCCTAACTTTGAGGACAACACAGTTGTCATGGATGCTGATGATCCCACATCTGTAGAGGCTCAAGAGAAGAGGGAGAAAGCAAAAGATGAGAAGGCAGCAAAGATGCCAAGTGTTGAAGAGGCTTCACAAGTCTTCCTTAAGTCAAAACAAGATCAACTTGGATATCTTATTCAAGCCACTCTGAGGATTGAGAAAGGATTGGCCACCCTGACTCAAAATCAAGAGAGTCTTGAGAGGATCATTGAGAAAAAGTTCTATGATCTTGACTTGAAGGTGATAGAAATGCAAACAACTGTTGAGCAACTCTAGGAAGAAGCTGAAGAAAGGAAAGGGAAAGCTACTACTGACGCTTTTCAAAGAGTGCTTAGGGCACAGAGATCTGCAGCAGTGTCTATGACAGACACAAGAGCTACTACGTCAGCACCTACATCCACAGCTTTGGTAGCCCCTCCGGTTGCAACTCCACCAGCTCCAACAACCTCAACAGATGCATTCATCCTCGGAGTCCTCTCCATGCCTCCTCCCGAAGATCAAGCCTAGAGAGCCGCATAACACTATGCATTTTTGAGGTTTTTGGTAACTTGTTGCCAAAGGGGGAGAAAGTGTATAGATCATAGGCTGAGAGAGAGAGATATTTGCATCTTTTTTGCCTCATTTGTTACTTGTTTGATACTTATTTGTTTGCTTGCCTGGATGATACTTTATGTGTGTGAGATACTTGTATGGTCATGTGTTTGATCATATCACACTGTAATGCTTATGCTTGGATGATGACATTATTTATCTCTCATGTATGATCATTCAATTTGCCTTGGTGATGAGTGCATGTTTCATTTACAATCATTTTGAGCGCTCCACCAAGATGTATGTGACATGGAAGAGTAACCCATGATCCTAATCGATTGTGCATTTGCATTCAAAAGAAAATTTTAAAATAATGCACAAATTTAGGGGGAGCTCTTGCTTATCACATACTTCTCAAAGCGACCATATATTTCACTCTTATTATTATTTGTCGAAGCTTTGATCTATATGTTGGCATCAATTACCGAAAAGGGGGAGATGGAAAGCGCAACTAATCCCTGGGTGGTTTTGGTAATTCTTAACAACATATAGCCCATTGAACTAATACTCTTTCAAGATGATCATTTCAAAATGTTCAATGATAGGCATGGCATGGACTAGAGATGTGAACCCCTCAAAATGCTAAGGACACATATTGGCTCAAGATCAAGACTCTACATTTTCATTTTAGTGATCCAAGATCACATTGAGTCCATAGGTAAAGCCAATACAATTAAAAGGGGATGAGGTGTTGCTTAATGGCTTGCTTGCTCAAAATGCTTAGTGATATGCTCCAAAAGCCCTCAGCCACTTTCTCGTATCCTCATATGTCCCAAACCAAAAGTCAAACTCGGCCCCACCGATTTTATCTATCCAGCACCACCAAGTTCAGTTGACATAGCCATAGCCAGAAACCCTAATCAGTTCGGCCTCATCAATAGGGATCTCAGTCTCACCAAGATGGGATTGCAAACTCTCTGTTTCCCTTCATAACATTTTGGTCTAACCGAGATGAGCGATCGGTCCCACGGAATTCGCAATGCAAACACTCTGATTGCTTTTCGTAACGTTTTGGTCCCACCGAAATGAGCATCGGTCCCATCAAGTTTGCATGACCAACTCTCTGTTTGCCTATTACAGAAATCGGTCTCACCGAGTTCATGTGATCGGTCTCACCGAGATTACGTTATGCCCTAACCCTAATGAAATTGGTCACACCGAGTTGACATGTCGGTCCCACCAAAAATCCTAACGTTCACATTTTGACCTCAATCGGTCTGACCGAGTTTAACTATTTGGTCCCACCGAGTTTGGTAAATTGTGTGTAACGGTTAGATTTTGTGTGGAGGCTATATATACCCCTCCACCCTTCCTCCATTCGTGGAGAGAGCCATAAGAACGTACCTACACTTCTAGCATTCATTTTCTAAGAGAAAACCACCTACTCATGTGTTGAGACCAAGATATTCCAATCCAACCACAAGAATCTTGATCTCTAGCCTTCCCCAAGTTGCTTTCAACTTAAATAATCTTTCCACCAAATCTAAATCTGTGTGAGAGAGTTAAGTGTTGGGGAGACTATCATTTGAAGCACAAGAGCAAGGAGTTCATCATCAACACACCATATATTACCTTTTGGAGAGTGGTGTCTCCTAGATTGGTTAGGTGCCACTTGGGAGCCCCCTTCAAGATCGTGGAGTTGAACCGAGGAGTTTGTAAGGGCAAGGAGATCGCCTACTTCGTGAAGATCTACCCAAGTGAGGCAAGTCCTTCGTGGGTGATGGCCATGGTGGGATAGACAAGGTTGCTTCTTCGTGGACCCTTAGTGGGTGGAGCCCTCCGTGGACTCGCGCAACCGTTACCCTTCGTGGGTTGAAGTCTCCATCAACATAGATGTACGATAGCACCACCTATCGGAACCATGCCAAAAATATCTGTGTCTACATTATGTTTGCTCCCTCCAAACTCCTTCCCTTTACCTTCATATGCAATGATTTACATTCCACTTCTATACTCCTAGATTTGCATGTGTATGTTGATTGCTTGACTTCTGATAAGTTGCTAAAATTTGCCAAGACTTAAAGTTGGGAAAAGGCTTGATTTTTATTTGGTCAAGTAGTCTAATAACCCCCCTCTAGACATACTTTTGATCCGACAGCCACCTCTAGATATTCAAATGAACATCTGTTTTGTGTGCCTGTACCGCTCATGGCGCGACAGGAGGCGGTCAGTATCTTCCATGCTAAGCGGGTTATTCTCATGATGAGTGTTTATTCACTTGTCCTTGCACGAGATGGGCTGGTAATCCGGATACCCAGTCCCATGATTAAAATTGCTATAATAATAAAAGAAACTCCCCGGGAAAGTTGTTGGTATGGAGGGCACCCGAGGATTCGGCTAGCCATGGCTTGTGTTTGTTGGTGGAGGGGGGGTAAACTTTACTTTTGCCGCTTGGGAACTACCGCTAATTTGTTTAGCATGGAAGATATTGAAAAGTCTCGGTCGTCACATTATCAGGAAAGGTATACCTCCCAAAATTATATTTATCTCTGAATTAAGCTTCGAGCTCTGGCAGCTATGCAAATCCCAGCTTCCCTCTGCTAAGGGCCTATCCAATTGCTTTTATGTTCTTTTACTTTTATTGTTGAGTCACCGCCTTCTCAAATAAGCACCAGTCCTGAGAGCACTATTGTCATTCTTATGCATTGTGTATAGTTAATGGTGTGTCCATCATGATTGGATCTCCTCTACCATGAATTACAATGTTTAGTCGTTGCTTGAACTTCGGAGGTTCTCTACATTTATGTTTTGCGGTGTTAGAAAGGGCTAGCAAGATACCATGTTATCATATTATATCATGATTGTTGGGGATATAGCTTCGAGGTGTGACACTCCCAGGAGGGGCCGGGTTACACCATTGGCGGTTTAACATGAAGAAAGTCCAAGGAGGACCAGGAAGAGGTATGAAGATAGCGACTCTTAGGAGGCAGGCCTAGTAAGGGCCCAAGGTCTGGGCATGTGAACCGCCGTAGGAAGACTTTCTCTGTAAGGCAGGACTAGTTAGAAGCTGAGTCGGTCACGCTGTGTGAGCCGGCCAGGACTCTGTAAGCCGCCAGGTCTCTACCTATGTATATAAAGGTGAGACCCGACGGCGGGTTAACTCAAGAAACAATCAATCGAGAACTAGGTCAAGCGTATTCACTCCCTTGTAATCGAAACTCAAGCAATTCAACTAGAAGCAGGACGTAGGCTTTTACCTCGTTGAGAGGGGTCGGACCTGGGTAAACTCCTTGTGTCCTTTTGTCCCATTCAACCCCCTCAAGCTAACCTAGTTGTGATGGCTCCACACCTAAGTCCTTTCACTAGAGCATCTGCCGTGACAAATCCATGATAGTTGGCACCCACCTTAGGGCCAAAGCACGGTGGTTTCGAGTTCTTGAAGGGAAGCTTCTCAGGGATCAAGGGATACGCTGCGGGCCGGATGACCAAGAGTCATCGCGGCAAGATCTACATCAACGACGCTGGATGGGGTCCCGAGGCCGACTCAATCAAGTATGGGTACCGGGTCCCCTTCGATGGAATTCACATCTTCATCGGCAAGATTGGAGAGTGGGAGCTAGAGCAGGACATCTACACCGACACAATCGAGACGGCTCAGCAAGCACGACCCGCCAAGATCCAACCCGCCAGGAAGCCTGCCTTCTTTGGCTTTGTTCATGGGGCGGATCTCGAAGAAGGTTCTATGTCAGGAGGAGAGACAGCCATCTACTCAGGTAATGAGTTCTCAACCGGTGGAACTAAGTCAATCTATCAATTGCAAGATGGCGGGCTTGGGGGTTGTTCCGATGGTGACAGTATTCCAGACCCCAACGAGCCGCTGAGCAGGGTTGCTATCTTCATGGTCGACACGCAACAGATGTTGAATTCATCAATGGCTGCGGCTATGACCTCTAGTTCAACGACTGCGGCGGCGGCTAGGGCAAGCAGCCATGTGCGCTCGCCGGCTCAAGTTTTGTCTGAGCTCTTGGATGCTTTGGCAACGCTGTTAGCCCTAGAAGCAACCCCGATGACCCAAGCACATGATAATGTGGAAGTCGTGAAACTGTGAGATGAAGTAGCTCAGGCAAAGGAGGAGCTTAATGCTGAAAATGCTAGGATGGCAACAAAGCGAGCGATGTTGGAAGCCGAGTCACAACAGGTTCAAGCAGAAGCTTTCCTGTTAAGCTTGGACCAAAATGCATCAAATGTTGTATTACATAGATACCAAAGCTGTCTACCTTCGCAGTTTGAGGCCAGAAATATTTTTAACACACCTGGGGAAGGACCAAGTAACCCGCCCGGTGTGACCCGGGCTGTCGAGGCGCCCGTGACTAGGGTAACAGCTCAGTCACAGGTAACAGACCTGCCCCGTTTGAACACAACCCCGCCTCAGCAGGTGACAACACCGTCGGGCCATTTTTACAATCCTCTGGATAACATGATTGCCGCGGCTTCATGGCTGGCGGCTCTTCCAGTGGAAGGCGAGTCACCTGCTACGGTCGAGACCTGAAAAGGAGTGGAGCTTCTTCAAACAGCGGTAGTTCAGCAAGCGGCTTATTCATATAGCCGCAAGTGAATTCATTCAACCCCGCACCCCAGCCAAAGTTATAGTCGACACATTGAGTCACCAACAGTTTCCAGCAGCAAGGGGTGTTGGAACCAACCGCGTGGGCATGACCCGTCGTGTGATGACAACAATGTTCAAGCTTTGATGGATCAGGCTAGGGCACATCAAGAGGTGGAGCTGGCGGCTCAGTTAGCGGCTCATCAGTAGCTCCAGCGTAACCCGTCAGCATATGTAGAAGTCGGGATGACTTCTAGAACAGTAGGGGTGCCTTGCCTAGAGTCGGCTCTTCGCAATGAGCGGCTGCCTAAGGACTTCAAGGGTCCTCGAAAGGTCCCTAATTGCACTGTTGATCAGCCTCCAGAAGCTTGGATTGAGAGCTACGAGTTGGCTATGGAGATGCTAGATGTCAACGACGCCGTGTGCACCAAGTACTTCACCATGATATTGGATGGGCGGCTCGAACCTGGTTGAAGGAATTGCCCCCTAATTCTATCAATTCAAGGACAGAGTTTAAAACACGTTTTATTCAGGATTTCAAAGACATGTGCAAACAACCTCTATCGATCATCAACTTAGACGCTTGTGCCTAGCGCAACAATGAGTCGACCCACCATTGGGTCCGACAGGTTTCTGCTATTATCCACTCATCAGATAGCATCAACGCCGGCTATGTTGTTTTGATTTTGGAGAAGAATTGCCGTTTCACCCCTCTCAAGCAAAAGTTAGGGCGGCTCAAATGTCACTGCAATGACATGGGGGAGTTCATGGCAGCTCCCATCAAGTATGCTGACTATGACAACACTAAAGACCCTAGGTCTTACGAGGAGAAGTCCAGCAAGGGGAAGAAAAATGGCGATGGGAAGGGACAGCAGTCACACACGAAAGACATAATCAAGGTAGTAATGGTAAGCGCAAGCAACCTGATGGCGGGTCAAATTTTGTGGCTAATACTAATGCGCAGAATAACAATCGACATCGAAAAGGTAAGCCATTCGCTCGACCAGGAGGATCAAGATTCAACCTTGAAGCAATGTTGAACCAGCCCTACCCAAAGCACAGCTACCAAGATAGACTGTCAACTCACCTGTGGAAAGATTGTTATATCATGAAGGAATATAAGAATTTTGGCTCTCACCGGGATCACAATAGTAATAATGGCCCTCACGGTGGGTCAGGATCCGGTTCACACGGGCCCGGCTTTGGAGGCGGCGGCTCAAATTCTGGATTTCAAGGCCAAGGCAATCAGGGTAACTATAACCAGCAACCCAATCAGGGGAATCAACAACAATAGTTAGGGTATCAGAGTAATCCGAAGCAGTTGAACAGTGGTGAGCGCGGTTGAGCCGGCAGTCCCTCGATACTTACGATGGTCAGAGCAACCAATTGTATGGAGCCGTGAGGATCATCCACCCCCGGGTTGACAATCCGGGTCAGCTGGCTTTGGTGGTAGCTCCTCAGGTTGGAGGTTACAAGTTCAGTAAGGTGCTTATGGACGGAGGTAGCAGTATCAATATCCTTTATTATGATACTTTTCGCTAGATGAATCTGACTGACAAAGATCTTAAGCCGTCCTCTAAAGTTTTTCATGGGGTGGTGCCCAGTAAGTCAGCGTATCCAGTGGGTAAGATAGCCTTGGAAGTGGCTTTTAGCAATGAACATTATTACAGGGCTGAGACATTGAATTTTGAAGTGGTTAAAATAAAGAGCCTCTATCATGCTCTGCTCGGATGGCCGGCTTACGCCAAATTTATGGCGCGGCCTTGTTATGTGTATTTGCAGCTTAAGATGCCGGGTCACAACGGTACCATCATGATCCGTGGTGACAGGAAGATAGCCTTGGAATGTGCAGAAGGTGATGTGACTTATGTTGAGTCTGCTTGTGCTATGGAAGAGCTTAAGTTTTATGAAGACGATGTTGACCCGGCATATAAGACTCCATTGAAGAAGCCAACCATAGAGCATGACCCTTTGTTGAAGTTTAAGTCGGCGGATGATACCAAGCAGGTTGACTTTGTCCTTGGTGACTCATCTCAGCAGTTGACTATCAGTGCTAATATGGATCCAAAATAGGAATGCGCGCTCATCGAGTTCATCCATGAGAACTGGGACATCTTTGCATGGAAGCCTTCAGACTTGCCAGGTATACCGAGGGAACTCGCCGAGCACATTCTCAATATTGATCCTTAGTTCAAACCGGTCAAACAATTCCTTCGTCATTTTAATGAGGAAAGGTGCAAGGCCATTGGAGAAGAGGTGGTACGGCTCTTGGTGGCCGGATTTATTATTGATGTTTTTCACCCTGAGTGGTTGGCTAATCTGGTACTGGTACTTAAGAAAAACAACATTTGGCGTATGTGTGTGGATTACACAGACCTTAACAAGGATTGTCTAGCTGATACTTTTGCTCTCCCCCGTATTGATCAGATCATTGATGCTATGGCGGGTTGTGAGCGTCTGAGCTTCTTAGATGCTTATTCTGGTTATCATCAGATCAAGATGGCAGTTAAGGACCAAGAGAAAACATCTTTCATCACACCATTTGGAGCTTTCTGCTATGTGTCTATGCCTTTTGGGCTCAAGAGTCCCCAGGCGACTTATCAATGTTGTGTTCAGAACTGTCTTCACAACCAGATAGGACGCAATGTTCATGCTTATGTGGATGATATTGTTGTGAAGTCCAGAAAAAGGAGACCTTGTTAGATCATTTGAAGGAGACCTTTGATAACCTCTTGGTCTACAAGATGATGCTTAACCTGACCAAGTGTGTTTTTAGTGTGCCTGCAGGCAAACTCCTAGGTTTCCTGGTCTCTCAGAGAGGTATTGAAGCTAACCCGGAGAAAATCAAGGCTATCACTTCATTGGCTAAGCCGGCGTGCATTAATGACGTCCAGCGTTTGGTCGGTCGTATTGTGGCTTTAAGCCAGTTTATAAGCCGCCCGGGAGAAATGGCTATTCCTCTGTACCAAATGATGAAGAAAACAGATCACTTTGTCTGGAGTGATGCTGCTAATGAGGCATTTGAGGCGCTCAAAAAAAGTTGGTTGAGCCGCCGGTTCTTGCAGCTCCAGTTGAGAAGGAGACCTTGCTCTTGTATGTGCCTACTAACAGCAGAGCTATCAGCATGGCGGTTGTATTGGAAAGGAAGGAAACAGGCAAGGAATATTCTGTTCAAAGGTCGGCTTATTATGTCAGTGAGGTCTTAATTGAGTCTAAACAGAGGTACCCACACTGGTAGAAGTTAGTCTATGGGGTGTTCATGGCCAGTCGCAAGTTGAAGCATTATTTCCTTGGTCATCCCATTACTGTGGTCAGTTCTGCTCCCTTAGGGGATATTATCCAAAACAAAGAATCCACAGGTCGAGTGGCCAAGTGGCCATTGAGCTTGGACCGCATGGCTTGAAATATATGCCTAGAACAGCTATCAAGTCTCAGGCTCTTGTGGATTTCATCAATGACTGGGCAGAGTTGCAAATGCCCGAGGAGAAGCCTGATAATACGTATTGGACCATTCATTTTGATGGGTGCGGGCACTTGGAAGGCTCGGGGGCTGGAGTTATTTTGCCTTCCCCACAAGGTGACTAATTTTGCTATGTTTTAAGGCCGATGTTTCCTTGTACTAATAATGCAGTTGAGTATGAGGCCCTGCTTCATGGTCTTTGGATGGATAAAGAGATGAATCTAAGCCAGTTCAGGTGCTTCAGCGACTCAGATTTTGTGGCTCAGCAAGTCTCGGGAACTTGGGACTCTAAGGACCCGCTGTTGTTTTGGATGGTTGATAGTATTGTTGGTCACTTCAAAGGTTATCAGGTGGAACATGTTGACCGCAGAAAGAATGAGGCGGCTGATGCTTTAAGGCGGCTGGGGTCTCAGCGTAAGCCGGTGCCGCCCAATGTTTTTCTTGATATGTTGCATAACCCTTCAGTTAAGGTACCAATAGAAGAGGACCTTGCAATACCTAACTTGGAGGCACAGTTGGTGCCAGGTCTTCATGCTATTCCTGATTGGACAATTCCTTATTTGGCTTATATGACCCGGGGAGAGTTAACTAAGGATGAAACTTTGGCCAGGTAAATAACCCAGCAGTCTAAGTCAATGACTATTGTCAATGGTGAGTTACACTGATGCAGTGTCACAGGTGTGTTCCAGCATTGTGTTTCTCCTGAAGAGGTCCATGAGATTCTAAGGGAGATTCATGAAGGAGATTGTGGCCATCATGCCGGTTCTAAATCTCTTGTGGCTAAAGCTTTTCGTCATGGGTTTTATTAGGTTGACGGCTCATGTTGATGCAGAAGATATGGTTAGCAAGTGTGATGGCTGTCAGAAATTTTCCAGACAAGCTCATGTGCCAGCTCAAGAATTGAGGATGATTCCAATTACTTGGCCATTTGCAGTCTGGGGGGTGGATATGGTTGGACCTTTCAAGAGGTCTAAGGATAAAAAGACCCGCCTCTTGCTGGCGGTTGACAAGTTTATTAAGTGGGTTGAGGTAGAACCGGTCAGCAAGTGTGATGCGGCGACGACTGTTCAATTCATTAAGAAGGTGATCTTCTATTTTGGCTGCCCTCATAGTATTATAACTGATAATGGCACTAATCTTTCCAAGGGTGCTATGAAAGAGTTCTGTCAACGAGAGCATATTCGTCTTGATGTCTCGTCAGTGGCTCACCCCACTCTAATGGTCAAGATGAAAGGGCCAATCAAGAAATCTTGAGAGGGATAAAACCCCGGCTTATGGTCCCTTTGCAGAGGATGCCGGGTTGTTGGGTTGAGGAGTTACCCTTAGTGCTTTGGAGTATCAAAACGACCCCCAACAGATCAACTGGTTACACGCCCTTCTTCATGGTCTACGGTGCATTGGAGGTTCTTCCAAGAGATATCCATCACGACTCAGCCTGGGTGTTGGCTTATGTTGAAGCTGTCAATGAAAAAGCTCGTCGGGATGCTCTTGATATGTTGGATGAGGAGTGTGACCTTGCGGTGGCTTGTTCGGCGATATACCAGGAAGATTTGCGTCGCTATCATAGCCGCCAGGTTAAAATCCGGACCTTTCAAGAAGGGGACTTGGTGCTCCGGCTTATCCAAGATCAAACAGATATGCACAAGTTATCGCCACCTTGGGAAGGACCTTTTGT
Source organism: Triticum monococcum (assembly GCA_034509565.1). Lineage (NCBI taxonomy): Eukaryota > Viridiplantae > Streptophyta > Magnoliopsida > Poales > Poaceae > Triticum > Triticum monococcum. The sequence continues at coordinate 416,199,879 of CM067844.1, forward strand.
GGTCAGCAAGAACCTGAACAACGGTTCATATTACCTCATTGACCTTTGAGACCACAAGGACTCACGCACATCGGAGGAGGACACCCGTTGACCATGGGACATTGCTCATCTTCGGCCTTATTACACCTGAGCCACCGGCTCTGGTGCTGTACATAATTTCTTCAGTGTACATATTATGGTCACTATAAGAAAGCCGGCATCCCTGATAATTCAGGGCCTCTGTCATTTTAATTATAAAGTGTCTAAGCCCTTATTATTTTTTCAAGGTCATCTGGGGGCGACCTGCTCAATGAGCAGAGCCTTGATTACACTCTTGATCCGGCCTACATGCCGTCTCATTGGTCATTTTGGGGCGACCTGCTCAATGAGCAGAGTGATATGTCTCCATCGTATCTACTTCTCCAAACACTTTTCCCTTGTTTTGGACTCTAACCTGCATGATTTGAATGGAACTAACCTGGACTGACGCTGTTAGCAGAATTGCCATGGTTATTTTTGTGCAGAATTAAAAGTTCTCGGAATGACCTGAAAATCAATGGAGAATATTTTTGGAATATATAAAAAATACTGGCGAAAGAATCAAGGCCAGGGGTGCCACACCCTATCCACGAAGGTGGGAGCGCGCCCCCTGCCTCATGGGCCCCCTCATGCTCCACCGACCTCAACTCCAACTCTATATATTCACGTTTGGGGAGAGAAAAATCAGAGAGAAGGATTCATCGCGTTTTACGATATGGAGCCGCCGCCAAGCCCTAATCTCTCTCGGGAGGGCTGATCTGGAGTCCGTTCGGGGCTCTAGAGAGGGGAATCCGTCGCCATCGTCATCATCAACCTTCCTTCATCACCAATTTCATGATGCTCACCGCCGTGCGTGAGTAATTCCATCATAGGCTTGCTGGACGGTGATGGGTTGGATGAGATTTATCATATAATCGAGTTAGTTTTGTTAGGGTTTGATCCCTAGTATCCATTATGTTCTGAGATTGATGTTGCTATGACTTTGCTATGCTTAATGCTTGTCAGTAGGGCCCGAGTGCCATGATTTCAGATCTGAACCTATTATGTTTTCATGAATATATGTGCGTTCTTGATCCTATCTTGCAAGTCTATAGTCAACTATTATGTGTTATGATCCGTTAACCCCGAAGTGACAATAATCGGGATACTTACCGGTGATGACCGTAGTTTGAGGAGTTCGTGTATTCACTAATTGTTAATGCTTTGGTCTGGTACTCTAGTAAAAGTATCCCTTAGTTTCCAATAGGACCCCGCTGCCATGGGAGGGTATGACAAAAGATGTCATGCAAGTTCTTTTCCATAAGCATGTATGACTATATTCGGAATAGATGCCTACGTTACATTGATGAACTGGAGCTAATTCTGTGTCACCCTATGTTATAACTGTTGCGTGAGGAATCGCATCCGACATAATTATCCATCACTTATCCAATGCCTACGAGCTTTTCACATATTGATCTTTGCTTAGTTACTTTTCCATTGCCACTGTTACAATTACTACAAGAATGCTACTGTTACTTTTTGCTACCGTTACCGCTACTATCATATTACTTTGCTACTAAATACTTTGCTGCAGATATTAAGTCTTTCAGGTGCGGTTGAATTGACAACTCAACTATTAATACTTGAGACTATTCTTTGGCTCCCCTTATTTCGAATCAATAAATTTGGGTTGAATAATCTACCCTCGAAAATTGTTGCGATCCTCTATACTTGTGGGTTATCAAGACTATTTTCTGGCCCCGTTGCCGGGGAGCACAGCTCTATTCTTTGAGTCACTTGGGATTTATATCTGCTGATCACTATGAAGAACTTGAAAGATAAAAGAACCAAGATTTTTCCCTCAACTAGGAGGGGAGGTAAGGCACTGCCATCTAGCTCTGCACTTGATTCACCTTCTATTTTGAGTAAACTTGCGACACCTACTCCTGCTATCCATTCTGATATGTCGCATGTTATTGATGATGCCACTTCTGCTTTGCATGATACTTATGATGAAACTACTTCTATGCTTGATAATACTGTGCCACTAGGTGAATTTCTTGACGAACAACTTGCTAGGGCTAGAGAGAATGAAATTATTGAAACTGATAATACTGATGAAAGTGATGATGAAGATTCTCCCCCTAGATATGAATTGCCTGTTGTCCCTGAGGGTTATGTTATGGATGAAGAAACGGCTAGACTTTTTAGCTTGCAATGATAGATATGATCTAAAGAAATTATTAGCAAAGCTGAAAGAAAAGTCTTTGAATGCTAGAATGAAATATGACCCTGCTTTTGCTACTTCACCTATATGTATTTCCGATAAGGATTATGATTTCTCTGTCGACCCTGAGTTAATTACTTTGGTTGAATCAAATCCTTTTTATGGCTATGAATCTGAAATTGTTGTGGCACATCTTACTAAATTAAATGATATAGCCGCCCTGTTCACTAATGATGAGAAAACTCGCTATTACTTTATCCTTAAGTTGTTTCCGTTCTCATTAAAGGGTGATGCTAAAATATGGTTTAATTCTCTTGATCCTGGTTGTGTGCATAGTCCCTAGGATATGATTTATTACTTCTCTACTAAATATTTCCCCGCTCATAAGAAACAAGTTGCCTTAAGGGAAATATATAATTTTGTGCAAATTGAAGAAGAGAGTCTCCCACAAGCTTGGGGGAGGCTTCTCCGATTACTTAATGCTTTGCCTGATCATCCTCTCAAGAAAAATGAAATAGTTGATATCTTTTATAATGGACCGACCGATGCTTCTAGAGACCAACTGGATAGTTGTGCTGGTTGTGTTTTCATGGAAAGAACAATTGATCAAGTTGAAGTGCTATTGAATAATATGTTGAGTAATGAAAATAATTGGACAATTCCTGAACCAAGTCCTAAGACAACTCCAAAGAAAAGGGGTATTCTATTTCTCAGTCCTGAAGATATGCAAGAGGCAAAGAAAACTATGAAAGAAAAGGGTATTAATGCTGAAGATGTTAAGAATTTACCACCTATTGAAGAAATACACAGTCTTGATAAACCGACATAGGTAGTAAAGGTAAATTCTCCAAGATTTGATGAAGGTGATATTCCTCGTAATAAGTCTGCTAGGCAATGCTTGGATGAGTTTGATAATTTTATTGTTTAGCAAGAAAACTTCAATGCTTATGTTGGTAGACAATTGAAATGTAATGCTTATATGATTGAACACTTGAGTGATTATATGTCTAGAGTTAAAGGTGAACTTAAACTTATTAGTAAACATGCTTCTATGGTTACCACTCAAGTAGAACAAGTACGTAAAGCTCAAAATGATTTGCTCAATGAATTAAATAATAAGAAAAATGATAATGATGTTAGAGTTGTGACTAGAGGGGGTAAAATGACTCAGGAACCTTTGTATCCTAAGGGCCACCCTAAGAGAATCGATGCACCTAGTTCTTCTAAGAAGAAGAAGAAGAAGAAGAAAAATGATGGGACTTTGCATGCTTCTAGCGAACCTGTGGATGACACACCTGAGAATCCCAATGATATTTCTATTTCTGATGCTGAAACACAATCTAGTGATAAACATGAACCTAGTGATAATGTTAATAAGGATGTTCATGTTGATGCTCAACCTAGCAATAACAATGATGTAGATATTGAACCTGTTGTTGATCTTGATAACCCACAATCAAAGAATCAACGTTATGATAAGAGAGACTTTGTTGCTAGGAAGCACGGTAAAGAAAGAGAACCATGGGTTTAAAAACCCATGCCTTTTCCTCCTAAACCATCCAAGAAAAAGGATGATGAGGATTTTGAGCGCTTTGCTGACATGATTAGACCTATCTTTTTGCATATGCGTTTGACTGATATGCTTAAAATGAACCCTTATGCTAAGTACATGAAGGATATTGTTACTAATAAAAGAAAGGTACCGGAAGCTGAAATATCCACCATGCTAGCTAATTATACTTTTAAAGGTGGAATACCAAAGAAACTAGGAGATCCAGGAGTACCAACTACACCATGCTCCATTAAGAGAAACAATGTTAAAACTGCTTTATGTGATCTTGGAGCCGATGTTAGTGTTATGCCTCTCTCTTTGTATCGTAGACTTGATTTGAATAAGTTGCTACCTACTGAAATATCTTTGCAAATGGCTGATAAATCAACTGCTGTACCCGCCAGTATTTGTGAGGATGTGCCTGTTGTGGTTGCAAATGTTACTATTTTAACGGACTTTGTTATTCTTTATATTCCCGAGGACAATAGTATGTCTATTATTCTTGGTAGACCCTTCCTGAATACTGCAGGGGATGTTATTGATTGCAAAAAGGCAATGTCACTTTTCATGTTAATGGTAATGAGCATATGATACAATTTTCGAGGAAAGAACCTCAAGTCCATAGTATCAATTCTATTGGAAAATTTTGAACGATTATTATTGGAGGTTTTGAATTTCCTCTTCCTACTGTCAAGAAGAAATATGATATTCTTATTGTTGGGGATGTGCATATACCCGTTGAGGTAACCTAGTGTTATTCGAAAATTCTCCGGTTTCATGTTATTCGGAAAGAGTTTGTTAACAAGACTTGATCAACCTTGTTAATGGATTCCTTTTGATGAGCATGAGATGGATGAAGTTAGAAAACACAACTCTCTGTACCCTCTTTTTACTTTCTGTTACTTAGATTAAATAAAGCAAAAATAGGATTTTTATGTCTGTTTTCTGAATTGTCCTTGCAATAAAAAATACCCCGAAAATAAAAGTTCTCCAAATGCCCCAAAAATTTAATATGAGTTTTTCTAGAATATTTAAGAATTATTGGCACTGAGAACACACCAGGGTGCCTCACCATGTGCCCCCGAGGGTGGAGGACGCGCCCACCCCCTGGGGTGCGCCCCCTGCCTCGTGGACCCCATGTGGGACCCCTCCACTTATTCTTGCACCCACACACTTCGTCTTCCTCCAGAAAAAATTATCCACCATCTCAAACCCGAGTTCTAGCTCATCTTGCTGCCATTTTCGATCTCCTTGCTCAAAGCTCCATTCACAAAACTGCTTTGGGGGATTGTTCTTCGGTATGTGACTCCTCCTATTGTCCAATTAGTTTTTGTTCTAGTGCTTTATTTATTGCAAATTTTTGCTGCTTAGGTGACCCTTTTCTTGTGCTTGCATGTCAAATTTATGTGGTCAAAAGTAGTTCTATTGCATGATATGGCCTCTAGGCACTTCTAGGAGTAGTTGCTATCAATCTTGTTGAGTTTGGTTCACTTTTATTTTGAGTTACTAAAAATTTCAAAAAAAATCAGAGGAAATGATGAAGAGATTGTTGAGGGGCTCTTCGAGCCGAAGTTCGAAAGATAAGCAAAGTGAAGAGAATAAGAAGCCCAAATATAACCTCCCTCGCAGTACGGAGGTTCGGCCGTGTGAATGGCCTTGTGATGAATTCTTGAGAGCAGTCGGGATTCATGATGACTTCTATTATTTGGCTGAGAATGAGGGCCTCATCGACTTCCTCCGCGATCAGCGTGAATAGTAGCTCCTACTCACTAATATTTTTGTGCAAAATTTTCACTTTCATGCTAGGAGGTCGCCACCTTCTACGGATTTTTATTTGTATGATGAGTATAAGGAGATGTCACTTTATGACTTTTGTGCGGTTTGCAAGTTGCCCTTTGAGGGCAGCATAGAGGAACCACATCGTAATGATGTAGAAGGGTTTACTGATATGATTGTTGTAGGGGAAACGAGGAAAGTTTCAGATGCAAGAATTACTAGCATACATTTTCCTGTTCTACGTTACTTTGCAATATTTGCTAGTAGATGCTTGATTGGTACTGGGAATAGTGGAAACCTTAGTGCCCCTGGTATTGTTATTTTGCGCCATGCCTTGTTTCGTGATGCTACATTCAGTTGAGGCGCTATTGTTGCTAAACGGTTAAATCTGAACTATACGAAAGGTCCCATCTTTGGAGGCATCTTTGTTTCGCGCCTTGCTGCACACTTTAACATACCTATTAGGCATTATGAGAAAGAGGAAAAGTTGCCTCCTATTTTTCTAGATTATAAGAGTATGGTAGCACATGATTTTATTGTTAAGAATAAGAAGAAGATGCTTAACTATAGACTGATATTTGATAACAATTACTTTGAGACTATTACCTTGCCTGCTCCCTCTTTGTTCAACATATTTTCAGGCACGTACCTTGTTTTGCCGGAGGCCGTTCATGCATACCGGAGCCTGACATCAGCTCCAGAGCCTGAGCCAGAGCCACCACTTGATCCTCATCGTCAGTCTATTAATTAGTGGGATCCGGAGGAGATTGACAACCAGTGGCACTGAGGGAGTCTTGGATTAGGGGGTGTTCGGGTAGCCGGACTATACCTTCAGCCGGACTCCTGGGCTATGAAGATACAAGATTGAAGACTTCGTCCCGTGTCCGGATGGGACTTTCCTTGGCGTGGAAGGCAAGCTTGGCGATGCGGATATTCAAGATCTCCTACCATTGTAACCGACTCTATGTAACCCTAACACTATCCGGTGTCTATATAAACCGGAGGGTTTTAGTCCGTAGGACAACTTCATCAACTCCATAGACAACAATCGTACCATAGGATAGCTTCTAGGGTTTAGCCTTCTCGATCTCATGGTAGATCCACTCTTGTACTACCCATATCATTAATATTAATCAAGCAGGACGTAGGGTTTTACCTCCATCAAGAGGGCCCGAACCTGGGTAAAACATCATGTTCCCTGCCTCCTGTTACCATCCGGCCTAGACGCACAGTTCAGGACCCCCTACCCGAGATCAGTCGGTTTTGACACCGACATTGGTGCTTTCATTGAGAGTTCCTCTATGTCGTCACTGTTAGATCCGATGGCTCCTTTGATCATCAACAACGATGCGGTCTAGGGTGAGACTTTTCTCCCCGGACAGATCTTCATCTTCGGCGGCTTCGCTCTACGGGCCAATTCTCTTGGCCACTTGGAGCAGATCGAAAGCTACGCCCCTGGCCATCAAGTCAGGTTTGGAAGCTTAAACTACACAGCTGACATCCGTGGAGACTTGATCTTCGACGGGTTCGAGCCACGGCCAAGCGCGCCACACTATCTCGAGGGGCATGATCTAGCTCTGCCTCCGGGTAGTGTCCTGGAGGCCGCACACGCATCGGTTCCGACCTCTAACTCGGAACCTATTGCGCCAATTGAGGACGAGCGGTTGGACACCGCCTCGGGGGCTGCGATCTTAAAGGCGATCGAGCCGAACGCTAGCCCCGCACTCTGCATGATTCGTGACTCTGAGGATCCGGACTCTTCCCCGGACTCCGAACCCCCCGCGCCCCTGCCAATCGAATCTGATTGGGCGCCGATAATGGAGTTCACTGCCGCAGACATCTTTCAGCACTCGCCTTTTGGCATCATCCTGAATTCTCTTAAGTCTCTCTCTTATCAGGAGAGCCCTGGCCGGATTACGGTCAGCGAGGATGGCATGCGGACGATGAAGAAATTCAAAATCCGCCCACCACCCACTTTGTAGCCACTGTCGACGATTTAACCGACATGCTTGACTTCGGCTCCGAAGACATCGACGGTATGGACGATGATGTAGGAGACGAACAGGAACCAGCACCTGTAGGGCACTGGAAGGCCACCTCGTCTTATGACATATATATGGTGGATACTCCAAAAGATGGATATGGTGATGGAACAGTGGGGGAGGACACCCCCAAGAAACAGCCAAAGCGTCGGCGTCAACGGCGCCGCTCTAAATCCCGCCAAAGCAAAAACGGTGATTCTGGCACGGGAGATAATACTACCCCGGACAGCGCTGAAGAACACCCACCTCAGCAAGATTCGGCATAGGAAGATGGAGAAGCCAGCCCTCATGAGAGAGCGGCAGACCAAGAGGTTGAGGATGATAACTATATGCCTCCCTCCGAAGACGAGGCAAGCCTCGATGACGACGAATTCGCCATACCATCAGACCCCGCCGAACAAGAGCTTTTTAGATGCAGGCTTTTAGCCACGGCAAGAAGCCTCAAGAAAAAGCAGCAGCAACTTAGAGCTGCCCAAGATTTTCTAGCTGACAGATGGACCAAAGTCCTTGCGGCCGAAGAGTATGAACTCGAACGCCCCTCCAAGAGTTACCCAAAGCGCAGGCCGCTACCCCGATCAGAGGAGGAAGCGCCTACATCACCAGCGCATGACATGACAGACTGGCCACCTCGCGGCCGCGACAGAGAGGTCTCTCGACCCTCCACCCAAGCCATGCCCCGACGCCACTCAACTAACGCACGGGAAAATGCACCAGACCTGCGAGACGTACTGGAGGACAAGGCAAGACAAACAAGATCGATCTACGGATCGCGCAGGCGCCCTATGGCACGTGACGATGATCTTCACTCCGGATACAACAAATCCGGCCGGGCCGAACACAACAGACATAGCTCTTCTGAGCTATGTCGTGATATAGCCCAGTACAGAGGCGCCGCGCACCTGCTATGCTTCACGAATGAAGTAATGGAGCATAAAATCCCAGAGGGTTTCAAACACGTAAACATCGAATTATACGATGGCACCACAGACCCGGCGGTATGGATTGAGGATTATCTCCTTCACATCCACATGGCGCGCGGCGATGATCTACACGCCATCAAGTACCTCCTGCTCAAACTTAAAGGACCGGCCCGGCATTGGCTTAACAGCTTGCCAGCAGACTCAATCAGTTCTTGGGAGGACCTGGAAGCCGCATTCCTCGACAACTTCCAGGGCACTTATGTGCGACCGCCGGATGCCGACGACTTAAGCCACATAATTCAGCAGCCAGAAGAATCAGCCAGACAATTCTGGACACGGTTCCTAACAAAGAAAAACCAGATAGTCAACTGTCCGGACGCAGAGGCCCTAGCAGCCTTCAAGCATAACATCCGCGACGAGTGGCTTGCCCGGCACCTGGGACAGGAAAAGCCGAAATCCATGGCAGCCCTCACGACACTCATGACCCGCTTTTGCGCGGGTGAAGACAGCTGGCTAGCTCGCAGTAACAACTTATCAAAGAACCCTGGTAATTCGGATACCAAGGACAAAAGTGGCAGGACACGTCGGAACAAACAAAAACGCCGCGTTAACAGCGACAGCAATGAAGACACGGCAGTCAATGCCGGATTCAGAGGCTATAAATCCGGTCAGCGGAAAAAGCCATTTAAAAAGAATACTCAGGGCCCGTCCAGTTTGGACCAAATACTCGATCGCTTGTGCCAGATACATGGCACCCCCGAAAAGCCAGCCAATCACACTAACAGGGATTGTTGGGTGTTCAAGCAGGCAGGCAAGTTAAGAGCCGAAAACAAAGACAAGGGGCTGCACAGCGACGACGAGGAGCCCAAGCCGCCGAACAACAATGGACAGAAGGGCTTTCCCCCACAAGTGCGGATGGTGAACATGATATACGCAACCCACATTCCCAAGCGGGAGCGGAAGCGTGCGCTACGGGACGTATACGCGATGGAGCCAGTCGCCCCAAAGTTCAACCCATGGTCCTCCTGCCCGATCACTTTTGATCGGAGGGACCATCCCACTAGCATCCGTCATGGCGGCTTCGCCGCATTGGTTCTTGACCCAATCATCGATGGATTTCACCTCACAAGAGTCCTCATGGACGGCGGCAGTAGCCTGAACCTGCTTTATCAGGACACAGTGCGGAAAATGGGCATAGACCCCTCAAGGATCAAACCCACAAGAACGACCTTTAAAGGCGCCATACCAGGTGTAGAAGCCAACTGTACAGGCTCACTAACACTTGACGTGGTCTTCGGATCCCCGGATAATTTCTGAAGCGAAGAGTTAATCTTCGATATAGTCCCATTTCGCAGTGGCTATCACGCCCTGCTCGGACAAACCGCATTCGCAAAATTCAATGCGGTGCCGCACTATGCATATCTCAAACTCAAGATGCCAGGCCCTCGAGGAGTAATCACGGTCAACGGAAACACCGAACGCTCCCTCCGTACGGAGGAGCATCCGATGGCTCTCACAGCGGAGGTACAAAGTAGCCTTCTTCGGCAATTCTCCAGTCCGGCCATTAAAAAGCCAGACACTGCCAAGCGCGCCCGGAGTAACCTACAGCAGGACCGCCTGGCACACTCCGAGTAAGCGTAGCAATGCGGCCCCAACCCCAGCTTTCGCGACCTAGCGAAACTTGTACCTCGCGTACATAACTACGCCCTTGAAATACCATGGGCACAGGGAAAGGGGCAAAATAACGGCACGCCCAAAATACGGCTTAAAACGTACCAAGGGCTGCCCGATTCTTTTTTTTATTTTTTCTTACTTTCAGGACTCCATACTTCGGACGACCTGTTCGGCAATTAGATTGCCGCACAAACGATGCAAGATCCAGGAAGGCAGACAAGCCATGCCGCATTATGGAACTCCCAGGTGGTCTCTGTTACGAGCGATATACCTACTTTATATATAATTCCGCGGCCTGCCCCTGGTCAGGACATACTGAATAGTCCAATATCTTTTGCTTACCGCACCATTTGTATCGTTCGGCTTTGATAAATAGCCTCTCCATAAACAATGCCTAGCTTTTTGTCTATTTTTTGCATTACTCTTCTCATATATATGTTCATTAATGACATGTTGCACCCGTACATTGTGGTATGGCAAGTACGCCAGGGGCTTCAGTACCCTTTAATATGATGTGAGAAGTCCGTACACTTTCACAAGTGCGGCACCCCGAACTTATAGCACTATATGCATCGGCTCCGAATCATGATTTGGGTCAATAGTTGGGTTTGCCTGGCTCCTATATTTTGGTGCCTTACGTTCCGCTATATCGGCTAAGGTAGCACTAGGAGAACCACTGCGATTGTGCCCCGGTTGAGCTGGGTTAAGCACCTCAGTGGAGAAAGCTAAAACTGACTGCCATGATGAGGCAAGAGACCTGTCGCTATTCGAGAGGTTTTTCTAGTCCCTAAAGGCTTATGCCGCTTCGAGCGAGGAGCTGGATAACCCCAGCCAAGGCGTGGATAGCGCCCCGAACTCGGTCTTCCAAACTAGGGGCTTCGCCGAAATTTAAAATTATAAAGTTCTATGGCTAAGTGAGAGTGTTCAAGCATTATAGTCCGATTGCCTGGTTCGTCGTGCTGAGCGCCTCCCTCGAAGGACCCAACCATGGGAAAAAGAGCGCCAAGGTTTATCACCGAACACCCCAGCACTAGTGGCATGGGGGCAGAAGCCGACGACTGGCCATCTTTCAATTTTTGATAAACGGCCGCACAGAAAATAATATTTTAAATTCAATAAGCATTTCTTAGTGCATATGAACAAGTTTTCAGCGCACAGGATAAACACGAGCGAATTCATTCAAAAATTACATCCTTGGTGCACTCATCTGCCACAAGGCGGGCACCTGCAAGAACATCCTTATAGTAGTTCTCCGGCTTGCGATGCTCCTTCCCCGGCGGCGGCCCATCCGTCACAAGCTTCTCACCGTCCAGCTTACCCCAGTGCACCTTTACACGGGCAAGGGCCCTACGGGCACCTTCGATGCAGGCAGAGCGCTTGATGACCTCGAGCCTTGGAAAGGCCTCCACCAGCCGCCGCACCAGCCCAAAGTAGCTCCCAGGCAAGGCCTCTCCGGGCCACAGCCGAACTATGAAGCCCTTCATGGCCTGTTCGGCCGCCTTGTGGAGTTCGACCAGCTGTTTCAGCTGGTCGCTCAAGGGCACAGGGTGTCCGGCCTCAGCATACTGAGACCAGAATACCTTCTCCATCGAGCTGCCCTCTTCAGCTCGGTAGAATGCGGTGGCATCGGACACGTTGGGGGGAAGATCTGTGAAGGCCCCTAGAGAACTCCGGATTCGGGTAAGTAACAAGTAGTTTACTTTTATGTTTCTGCTTTGCATAAAGAATGCCTTACCCACTGCTATCTTCTTCATATCCTCCAACTCTCGGAGAGCCTTTTGGGCTTCGACCTTGGCAGACTTGGCAGTCTTAAGGGCCGTCGCGAGCTCGGACGCTTGGGTCTTTGACTCAAGCTCCAAACTCTCATGTTTCTTCATGAGAGCCCGAAGCTCTTGCTGCACCTCGCCGACCTGAGACCCAAGTTTCTCTCGCTCGATGCACTCCGTGGCCGTTTTCTTTTCGGCCTCGGACAGCGCCTGCTTGAGGGTCACCACCTCAGTCGTGGCCCCTACAATAAGCAGTACAATCCTGTTATTTTTTGCAATCACGCCTCTCTATAGGCACCTTTTTTATAAGGTATTTCTTACCTTCTTTCTCCTCGAGCTGCTGCTTGGCACGGCCGAGCTCTTCCTCGGACCGCTCGAGTCCCTGTTTTAGGGTATCCACCTCTGCAGTCAGTGCGGCGGTGGCTAGCAGCGAAGCCTGCATACGCATATTGACTTCTTTATTATTAGACTCCTGCGAAATTTCATAGATCCTCTATTCGGCTTTTCTTTCCGAACGCCAAACAGAGCATCAGGGGCTACTGTCTATGCGGTAATATTTTTACATATTTTTACTTACCTCGAAGATTGTTAGGAGGCCAGCGCAAGCTTCATTCAGCCCGCTCTTGGCGGACTGAACCTTCCGGATCACCGTACTCATAATAGTACGGTGCTCCTCGTCGATGGAGGCACCTTCAAGAACCTCCAGCAGATTGTCCGGCGCCTCCGGTTGGACGGAGGCTGCCGGCTCAGAAGGCTTGCTCCTCTTGGAAGGAGTTCGCCTGCCATGGTTCGGAATTGTTGAAGATTCCGGCATGGTGTCCGGCTTAAGGCCGGACTTGGAGCCCTGGGGGGTCTTGTCCCCTTCACTCCTGGGGTCCGGGAGGTCGCCTTGCGGCTCCTCCAGGACCACCTCCTCCTGCCCCAGATCTTGTTGCGACGCCACTTCGGCGTCATCCGCAGTGCGGGGGGAGACAGCGGACGGAACAGAGTTCACGTCCGATGAATCCAGGGAGCCGCTCGACGACTCGTTGAGTGCGGCCCGGGGCGGGCTGCATGATTATATTCAACATTAGGGGAAGCTGTGCAACAAAAGGAATATCATGAGTTACTCTGGTATCTGAACACTTATGATTTTGCCGGACGCTTGGCCCTGTCCAGCCACTCCTCTTCGCCCTCTTCGGCGTTAGGGGCGTAGTCCGGCGGAGGGGTCTTCCTTTTCCTAGACCCCTCGGCCTCCCTCGTTGGGGCGGCCTTCCTATTCTCTCCTCCCTCCACTGGAGAGGGAGAGTCTTCTTCTTCCTCCTCCTCGTTCTCGCGGGAGGAGGGCGCCTCGGACTCGTCAGATGACGAGTCCGACACCACCACGTTGCAGGCACTCTTTCGAGTCCCCGTGGTCTTCTTCTTCTTGACCTTCTTCTCCGGCACCACATAAGGCGCCGGGGCCAGCAGCTTCACCAGTAAAGCTGGGGCTGGATCTTCGGGCAGCGGAGCCGGACAGTTAATCAGCTCGGCTATCACTCGCCAAGCCTGTCAGAGGAAAGGGAGTTCAGATCCCGCATAGTGTCAAACTATGAAAAAAGGCTTAACATCCTGTGAAGGGTGTAGATGGCATACCTTGCTAGCGTGACGCTGCGAGCTGTATCCGCGGTCCACGGAAGCGGATGCGGGAGCCTCGACGCCCTTGAATAGCACCTTCCAGGCGTCTTCATACGTCGTGTCGAAGAGCTTGTTGAGGGTTTGGTGTTGCGCCGGGTCAAACTCCCATAGATTAAAATCCCGTTGTTGGCACGGGAGGATCCGGCGGACGAGCATAACCTAGATTATATTAACAAGACGGACTGGCTTGTTCACCAGGGACTGGATGCATGTTTGCAATCCGGTCACCTCTTTTTCGTCACCCCACGACATGCCCGTCTCTTTCCAGGACATAAGCCGCGTGGCGGGTCCGGATCGGAACTCAGGGGCTGCGGTCCATTCCGGATCGCGTGGCTTGGTGATATAAAACCACCTAGCTTGCCATCCCTTTAGGGTCTCCACGAAAGAGCCCTCGAACCATAGGACGTTGGCCATCTTGCCCGCCATAGCACCTCCGCACTCCGCCTGGCTGCCGCGCACCACCTTAGGCTTGACGTTGAAGGTCTTGAGCCAGAGGCCGAAATGGGGGCGGACACGGAGAAAGGCCTCGCACACGATGATAAACGCCGAGATGTTGAGGATGAAGTTTGGAGCCAGATCGTGGAAGTCCAGGCCGTAGTAGAACATGAGCCCCTGGACAAATGGGTGGAGTGGAAAACCTAGTCCGCGGAGGAAGTGGGGGAGAAACACGACCCTCTCATGGGGCCTTGGGGTGGGGATAAGCTGCCCCTCTTCGGGAAGCCGATGCGCGATGTCCTTGGACAGGTATCCGGCCTTCCTTAGCTTTTTTTACTTTACCCTCCGTAACGGAGGAGACCATCCATTTGCCTCCCGCTCCGGACATTGCTGGAGAAGGTTGAGGTGGGATGTGCGGGCTTGGGCGCTGGAGCTCGGGTGCGCGAGAGATGGATAGGCAAAGGAGGAAGAAGGCGTAGGTAAAAAGGGTGGATCCTTATCCCCTTATATAGGCGGATGCGGTTATGCGTCCCCACCGACCTAATAAAACTCGCTTGCCTCCCGAGCGCCGTGATAAATGGCACGGTTGGGTTACCCACGTCCGTATTGATGAGAATCCCGTAAAAAGGGTACACGATCTCTGCTTTGGCAAGACGTGCCAAGGAAACCGCCTCGCAAAACATGCTGAGGAGGAAAAGTAAAAATGATTCGATTAAAGGGCTTGGTTGTGGTGTGATGGTGCACTGCAGAATACGTCAGCAGATTTGATTTGTGTTAATATTATTCTCTCTATGGCAATGTGTGGAAGCTTATTTTACAGAGCCAGACACTACTCTTGGTGTTTACAATATTCTATGAAGGACTTGGAAGAGGAACCCGCCTTGCAATGCCGAAGACAAATTGTGCGCCGGACTCGTCGTCATTGAAGCCTGGTTCAGGGGCTACTGAGGGAGTCCTGGATTAGGGGGTGTTCGGGTAGCCGGACTATACCTTCAGCCGGACTCCTGGACTATGAAGATACAAGATTGAAGACTTCGTCCCGTGTCTGGATGGGACTTTCCTTGGCGTGGAAGGCAAGCTTGGCGATGCGGATATTCAAGATCTCCTACCATTGTAACCGACTCTATGTAACCCTAACCCTATCCGGTGAATATATAAACCGGAGGGTTTTAGTTCATAGGACAACTTCATCAACTCCATAGACAACAATCATACCATAGGCTAGCTTCTAGGGTTTAGCCTCCTCGATCTCGTGGTAGATCCACTCTTGTAGTACCCATATCATCAATATTAATCAAGCAGGACGTAGGGTTTTACCTCCATCAAGAGGGCCCGAACCTGGGTAAAACATCGTGTTCCCTGCCTCCTGTTACCATCCGGCCTAGATGCACAGTTCGGGACCCCCTACCCGAGATCCACCGGTTTTGACACCGACAAGCACCTTGAGGATCCTCCTCAGTACACTAGAGAGGAACATTTTGATCCATGGGCATAGACCAACTTAGGCCAAAAGCCTAAGCTTGGGGGAGTACGTATTTCTCACCGACATTACATTCATGTTCACACACTCATGCCAGTTGTCGGTGCTCATACTTTTTCATTGTACTATCCATGCTAGTTTATTTTCTTTTCCAGCTTTCTTCTTGCGTGTTTTAAAAACCTTAAGAAAAAATAAAAAAGTTAGTTGTAGCTTTTAGCTAAGTTTACTTTCCATGCCTGTAGTAGTAATAATTAAAGGAAAGCCCAAAAAGATTTCTCGTTCTTCTTTTGCTTGTTGGGAGCTTTCCCGTGTAAATAGTTTTGTTTCTTTTCTTTTTCTTTGGGGGTCGAGATGAGAAGACCTTAATGAAAATGTTGAGTGGCTCTTATATGCATTATTGTTGATCTAACAAAGAGCCCATATTACCTTGTCTTCTCCCTTGAATTGAATGCTTGCAGATTCCAGCTTAGTCCAATGCACGTGCACTATTATTATTATTATCCACATCGTTCGGTCGTACAAGTGAAAGGCAATAATGACGATATATGATGAACTGATTGAGATGAGAGAAGCTGGTATGAACTCGACCTCTCTTGTTTTCTGTAAATATGATTAGTTCATCATTCCTGATTCAGCCTATTATGAATGAAACATGTTTGCAATGACAATTAGAGATTATAGTTGCTCATGCCATGCTTAATTCACTGGGAGTTTATAATGGTTTACCTTGCGTGCCAACATGCTATTAAAATGGTTGTGATGTGGTATGATAGGGTGGTATCCTCCTTTCAACAATTCGAGTGGCTTGACTTGGCACATGTTCACGCATGTAGTTGAAACAAAATCAACTAGCTAGTCATGCTTGCATTCAGTGTTGGCATTCAGTGTGATATTTATGTTCATGGTGAATTATATCCTACTCGTGCTTGCATTCAGTTTTGATTAATTTTAATGCATGTTCATGACTGTTGTCACTCTCTAGCTAGTCGTGTCCCAGTCTCTTTATAGCCTTCACTTGTACTAAGCGGGAATACTGCTTGTGCATCCAATCCCATAAACCCCAAAGTTATTCCATATGAGTCCACCATACCTTCCTATATGCGGTATCTACCTGCCATTTCAAGAAAATTTGTATGTGGCAAACTCTAAACCTTCAAATAAAATTATGTTTTGTATGCTCGAATAGCTCAGGTATCAACTAGGGCTGTCTATATCTTGCATGCTAGATGGGTTATTCTCGAGAGGAGTGGACTCTGCTCCTCACTCATGAGAAAATAGCTGGTAACCGGGATGCCCAGTCCCATGCTCAAATCAAATCAAAATAATTGCAAACAAAACACCCCCAGGATTGTGGTTAGTTGGAGGCACCTGTTGTTTCGGACAAGCCATGGATTGTTGTTTGTTGGTGGTAGGGGGAGTATAAACTTTACCATTCTGTTTGGGAACCGCCTATAATGTGTGTAGTATGGAAGATATCGAGATATCTCGGTTGTTATGTTGACAATGAAAGTATACCGCTAAAAATATTATTCATCTCTATTTCAAAACCGAGCTCTGGCACCTCTACAAATCCCTGCTTCCCTCTGCAAAGGGCCTATCTATTTATTTTTATGTTGAGTCATCATCCTCTTATTAAAAAGCACCAGTTGGAGAGCATCGATGTCATTTGCATGCATTAGTATTAGTTTACATCGAGTATGATTGTGACTGGATCTCTTTTACCATGAATTACAATTTCCAGTCAGCCCTTGATCTTCAGAGGTGCTCTGCATTTATGTTTTGCGGTCTCAGAAAGGGCTAGCGAGATACCATCTTGTTATATCATATTATGATTGTTTTGAGAAAGTGTTGTCATCCGAGATTTATTATTATTGCTCGCTAGTTGATTATGTCATTGATATGAGTAAACATGCGACCTAAATGTTATTGTGAATATGGTTAGTTCATAATCTTTGCTAAAAACTTGAATGTTGGCTTTACATATTTACAAAAACAAGAGCAAACAGAGTTTGTAAAAGTTTTTATTTATCACTTTCAGTTTATCAACTGAATTTCTTGAGGACAAGCAAAGGTTTAAGCTTGGGGGAGTTGATACGTCTCCATCGTATCTACTTTTCCAAATACTCTTGCCCTTGTTTTGGACTCTAACATGCATGATTTGAATGGAACTAACCCGGATTGACGATGTTTTTAGCAGAATTGCCATGGTGTTATTTTTGTGCATAATTAAAAGTTCTCCGAATGACCTGAAAATCAACAGAGAATATTTTTGGAGTATATAAAAAAATACTGGCGAAAGAATCAAGGCCAGGGGGCCCACACCCAATCCACGAGGTTGGGGGCGCGCGCCCCTGCCTCGTGGGCCCCCTAATGCTCCACCGACCTCAACTCCAACTCTATATATTCATGTTCGGGGAGAAAAAATCAAAGAGAAGGATTCATCACGTTTTACGATACGGAGCCGCCGCCAAGCCCTAATCTCTCTCGGGAGGGCTGATCTGGAGTCCGTTCGGGGCTCTGAAGAGGGGAATCCATCGCCATCGTCATCATCAACCTTCCTCCATCACAAATTTCATGATGCTCACCACCGTGCGTGAGTAATTCCATCGTAGGCTTGCTGGAGGGTGATGGGTTGGATGAGATTTATCATGTAATCGAGTTAGTTTTGTTAGGGTTTGATCCCTAGTATCCATTATGTTATGAGATTGATGTTGCTATGACTTTGCTATGCTTAATGCTTGTCACTAGGGCCCGTGTGCCATGATTTCAGATCTGAACCTATTATGTTTTCATGAATATATGTGAGTTCTTGATCCTATCTTGCAAGTCTATTGTCACCTATTATGTGTTATGATTCGTTAACCCCGAAGTGACAATAATCGGGATACTTACTGGTGATGACCGTAGTTTGAGGAGTTCGTGTATTCACTAAATGTTAATGCTTTGGTCCGGTACTCTATTAAAAGGAGGCCTTAATATCCCTTAGTTTCCAATAGGACCCCGCTGCCATGGGAGGGTAGGAAAAAAATATGTCATGCAAGTTCTTTTCCGTAAGCATGTATGACTATATTCAGAATACATGCCTACATTACATTGATGAACTGGAGCTAGTTCTGTTTGACCCTATGTTATAACTGTTGCATGAGGAATCGCATCCGACATAATTATCCATCACTGATCCAATGCCTACGAGCTTTTCACATATTGATCTTTGCTTAGTTACTTTTTCGTTGCCACTGTTACAATTACTACAAAACTGCTACTGTTACTTTTTGCTATCGTTACCGCTGCTATCATATTACTTTGCTACTAAATACTTTGCTGCAGATATTAAGCCTTTCAGGTGTGGTTGAATTGAAAACTCAACTGTTAATACTTGAGAACATTCTTTGGCTCCCCTTGTGTCGAATCAACAAATTTGGGTTGAATACTCTACCCTCGAAAACTGTTGCGATCCCCTATACTTGTGGGTTATCACAGAGCCTTGATTACCCTCTTGATCCGGCTTACATGTCGCCTCATTGGTCATTTCGGGGCAACCTACTCAATAAGCAGAACCTTGATTACCCTCTTCATCTGTCTTACATGTCGTCTCATTGCTCATTTGGGGGCGACCTGCTCAATGAGCAGAGCCTTGATTACTCTCTTGATCCGGCTTACATGTCGTCTCATTGGTCATTTGGGGGCGACCTGCTCAATGAGCAGAGCCTTGATTACCATCTTGATCTGTTTTACATGCCGACCCTTCGGTCACTTGGGGGCGACTTGCTCAATGAGCAGAGCGTTGATTACCTTCTTGATCCGGCTTACATGTCGACCCTTCGGTCACTTGGGGGTGACCTGCTCATTGAGAAGAGCCTTTATTACCCTTTTGATCAGGCTTACATGCCTTCTCGCGGGTCACTTGGGAGCTTCCTGCTCAGTGAGCATAGCCATGCTTACCCTCTTGATCAGGCTTACATGCCTTTTCGCAGGTCACTTGGGGGCTTCCTGCTCAAAGAGCATAGCTATACTTACCCTCTTGATCGGCTTACATGCCAGGTGTAAAACACCAAATTTCAGTGGTTGTGTGGCCCATGAAAGCACTTGAAGTTTTAGGCTTGGTGGCCTATGAAAGCCTTGTGTTTCTAGTTTTTTTATTTCTTATGACATATTTTGATTCATATCCTTCTTCCATATCAATATATGGTTTTTTGCAATTCAGGCCATGTAGCCTTGATTTTATGACTCATACTTGAGTTTATTGGGTTAATGCGCCCTGATAAGCAGACTTTAAGTCGCCAGGATGATTTGCCTTGAATAAATTCAAGTCATGATTCTTCATTTTTACGGGTTAATACCCATGCTGGGTTACAATCGTTACAACGTCATTAAGATATTGGTCTACAGGTATGACTTCATATTTGAATAAAATATTTCGGGTTTCTTCTAACCCGCGCAGCCTTTGACTTTAAGTCGCCGGCATATTTTCGGTTTAAATAGCCTTTTAGTCCTTTTTATCAAAGACATATATCATGGGTTTTCAAAGATATTTGTGACCCACCCTGGTGTAAACCGCCAGGGCATATGTTGTTTCCTTGTGTACAGGAAATATGATGATGCTTGATCTGATTCACAGATCTGATAATCTTATATGCATAAGTGGCGGGTGATAAAAATCAAACACGGCAGTTTAAACATCCAAAGGATAACACATGCATGATGGCATGGAAGAGCATTGTTTCAACTATCCTATTACAAGGCTTTCAAAAGCCCAAATGACTAAGAGTTTTCAAAGAGGAACGCAACACCGTGATCTATGAGCCGCCCCTTGGATCAGTTGTTCTGGTCCTGATGAGTTGAAGCTTCCTGGTTATCATGCGCTGGCTCTTCTTCTTCCTCCATCGTCTGGAAGTCATATGATTTCCAGCCGATGCTGGTTAAAGCTTGGAACACAGCCTCGTCATCTATAAGGGTGGATGGATCGATGTCAGGAGCAAAAGTATGCTTACGTGTTGGAGGAATAAGATCCACAATGTCATAAGCCGGCGTTTTCACTTTGGAGTTCTCCATCGTGTAAGCCATCCGATACTTAGACAAATCTGTTTCTTCAACCAATTTGCTTGCCAGAGGGCGCATCTCTTTTACACATTTGGTAAAATCACTGGCATCAAAGGAAGACCCGTCTTCTTTAAGGCTTGGGCAGCCAGTGGCCAGCTCCTCCGGGTCTAACTCCGCTTGCCATGCCTTGGCCCGGCTTAAAGCGGTGATGGCACCGGCTCGGGCTGATGATCACTTGATTTCTTCGATTCTATGGGGCATGACCGATAATTTATCCAGCACCTCCCTGATGAGTGAAGGTGGTTGTTTACTATGTGAGATGGCCACTATGGCTCGCTGAGTGCCTGTGTACAGCTGTTCCACCAAAGTATAAACCACCTTAAGCTTGACTAATATGTCTTGTCCAAGATTGGAGCTTCTCAGGCCTGCGTGTACAAACATATGATAAGTCGCCAGGCGGGTCAAAATAAATCACTGGTGTAATAGTGTGATACAATGTCACTTACCAAAGATAGCAGTTGTCCTTTGATTTACGTGTCACTTTAAACCAGATAACTCTCCAGTCACCGGCTTAAGAGCAGCTTCAGCGTCTTCAGCTATCTTCAATAGAGCCGCTTTCTCGGTCTCCCATCTGGCTCTTTGCATGTTGAAGTCCGTCTTTAACTTCTTTGATACCTCCGAGGCGGTTTTCGATTTAGATTTGGCCTTTGACATTTCAGTTTGTTGAAATTTAATGTTCTGCCGCAGATCGACCACCTGAGACTCCTTCATGCTTAGTTCAGCCCGGAAAGGTAATCAAGCAGTACTGAGAAATTATGATATCCATTCTATTGAAGTCCCAAGCACATTACAAGTACTCCACTTGGCACTTGGGGGCTAATGTGGATCATTTTTTACATGAGAATACTTAATGACCCAGCTCCGTTTTTCAATTTGAGCCGGCCCATGGGGGCTACATATTCAGATTTCTTACAATATGGTCTTAAGTCCCGGCTTAACTATTCAGTTTAAACTGGCCCTTGGGGGCTACTCATTTTAATCTAGTGAAGATAAAATGGTATGGAGAAGCTACAAGATCAAGGATATTATCTAAGTCTACAACATTTTCAATTCTTTCATATCCTTTAGACTTGGTGACTGACATATATTCATATGAGAAGGATTTCGGTGTTAACCTCAAAGTGCTCCTTCATCAGATTAACCAAGTCGGCTTCCATGTCACGGCCGAAATGAAGTTGGTTTAGATAGCTCACATGAATCTCACTAGCGGTGAAGCTGGCATAGCTTTCCAAGTCCAATTTCCATTTGCCTTTGTCAGCAGCTGAAAATTCTCCCTTAGCGTTGTGCTTTGACAAAACCGTGGGGTTGCTTGGCTGAGTATAGCCAATCCTAGTGATTACCACGTCTTCAACCTCTTCTTTAGAAGGCTTGGTGGGGCTTGGCGGCTTAGTGCTCGGCGGGTCAACACCCATTGGATCCACTGTGGTGTTGAGAGTCTTTGGTGGCGGGTCATCCATAGTAGCGTTAGGAGTATGGTGCGAAGCTTCAGATATGATTTGCTCAGCGTGTTGGGGAACGCGGTAATTTCAAAAAAAATCCTACGCACATGCAAGATCATGGTGATGCATAGCAATGAGAGGGGAGAGTATTGTCTACGTATCCTCATAGACCGTAAGCGGAAGCGTTATGACAACGCGGTTGATGTAGTCGTACGTCTTCACGATCGACCGATCCTAGTACCGAAAGTACGGCACCTCCGCGATCTGCACACGATCGGCTCGGTGACGTCCCATGAACTCACGATCTAGCAGAGTGTCGAGGGAGAGCTTCGTCAGCACGATGGCGTGATGACGGTGTTGATGATGCTACCGGAACAGGGCTTCGCCTAAGCACCGCTATGATATAACCGAGGTGGATTATGGTGCAGGGGGCACCGCACATGGCTAAGAGATCAATGATCAACTTGTGTGTCTATGGGGTGCCCCCTTCCCCGTATATAAAGGAGTGGAGGAGGGGGGAGGGCCGGACCTCTATGGCGCGCCCTGGAGGAGTCCTACTCCCTCCGGGAGTAGGATTACCCCCTTCCCTAGTTGGACTAGGAGAGAAGGGGGAGAGAGGGAGGAAGGAAAGGGGCGCCGCCCCCCCCTTCCTAGTCCAATTCGACCAGAGGGGGAAGGGCATGCGGCCTGCTTTGGCTGCCTCTCTCTCTCCACTAAAGCCCATTTACTCCCCGGGGGGTTCCGGTAACCCCCGGTACTCCGGTATATGCCTGAACTCACTCGGAACCTTTCCGATGTCCAAATATAGGCTTCCAATATATCGATCTTTATGTCTCAACCATTTCGAGACTCCTCGTCATGCCCGTCATCACATCTGGGACTCCGAACAACCTTCGGTTCATCAAAACACATAAACTCATAATACCAATCGTCACCGAACGTTAAGCGTGCGGACCCTTCGGGTTTGAGAACTATGTAGACATAATAGCGGAACCTGGATGTTCATATTGGCTCCCACATATTCTACGAAGATCTTTATCGGTCAAACTGCATAATGATATATGTTCTTCCCTTTGTCATCGGTATGTTACTTGCCCGAGATTCGATTGTCGGTATCTCAATACCTAGTTCAATCTCGTTACCGGTAAGTCTCTTTACTCATTCCGTAATGCATCATCCCGCAACTAACTCATTAGTCACATTGCTTGCAAGGCTTATTGAGGGAGTCCTGGATTAGGGGGTGTTCTGGTAGCCGGACTATACCTTTAGCCGGACTCCAGGACTATTGAAAGCACAAGTGCTCCCTAGGTGGTTTTGGTAATTAATGACAACATATCTCTTGTTGGACTAACGTTTCTATCTAGTATGTTTCAGATAAGTTCAACAATGGAGTGGCATGGACTAAAGGTTGTGGGAAATTTTCCAAGATGCTAAGGACAAAGGATTGGCTAAAGCTTAAAGCTCAAGACTCTTCATTTTACATTTTAGTGATCCAAGATCACATTGAGTCCATAGGAAAAGCCAATACTATCAAGGAGGGATGAGGTGTTGCTTAATGAGCCTCTTGCTTCATGTGCTTAATGATATGCTCCAAAATCCTCAGCTACTTTCCCATATCCACATTTGACCTAAACCCAAAGCCAAACTCGGCCCTACCGATTCTTTCAACCCGGCGCCACCGAGTTTCACTTGTCATAGCCATTGCCAAACCCTAGCAAATCGGTTCTACCGATAGGGATCTCGGTCTCACCGAGATGGGATTGTAATCTCACTGTGTATGTCCATTGCCAAAATCGGTCTCACCGATCTTGTGCAATCGGTACTACCGAGGTTACAATGCAAACTCACTGTGTATGCTCATTACCAAAATCGGTCTCACCGAGTTTGTGTAATCGGTCCCACCGAGTTTGCCTGACCAACCCTCTGGTTAGCTTATTACCAAATCGGTCTCACCGAGTTTGTGTAATCGGTCTCACCGAGATTACGTTATGCCCTAACCCTAACCATATCGGTCCTACCGAGTTGCATGTCAGTCCCACCGAAAATCTCTAACGGTCACTAGGTTTACTATTTCGGTCCGACCGAGTTTGTTGATTCGGTCCCACCGAGATTGGTAAATTGTGTGTAACGGTTGGATTTTGTGTGGAGGCTATATATACCCCTCCACCTCCTCTTCACTCGTAGAGAGAGCCATCAGAACACATCTACACTTCCAACTCATATGTTCTGAGAGAGAACCACCTACTCATGTGTTGAGGCCAAGATATTCCATTCCTACCACATGAATCTTGATCTCTAGCCTTCCCCAAGTTGCTTTCCACTCAAATCTTCTTTCCACCAAATCCAAATCCTGTGAGAGAGAGTTGAGTGTTGGGGAGACTATCATTTGAAGCACAAGAGCAAGGAGTTCATCATCAACACACCATTTGTTACTTCTTGGAGAGTGGTGTCTCCTAGATTGGCTAGGTGTCACTTGGGAGCCTCCGACAAGATTGTGGAGTTGAACCAAGGAGTTTGTAAGGGCAAGGAGATCACCTACTTCATGAATATCTACCGCTAGTGAGGCAAGTCCTTCATGGACGATGGCCATGGTGGGATAGACAAGGTTGCTTCTTCGTGGACCCTTCGTGGGTGGAGCCCCCGTGGACTCACGCAACCGTTACCCTTCGTGGGTTGAAGTCTCCATCAACGTGGATGTAGGATAGCACCACCTATCCGAACCACGGGAAAAACATCCGTGTCTCCAATTGCGTTTGAATTCTCCAAACCCTTCCCTTTACATTCTTGCAAGTTGC
Source organism: Triticum monococcum (assembly GCA_034509565.1). Classification (NCBI taxonomy): domain Eukaryota; kingdom Viridiplantae; phylum Streptophyta; class Magnoliopsida; order Poales; family Poaceae; genus Triticum; species Triticum monococcum. The sequence goes on from CM067844.1 coordinate 416,224,741, forward strand.
ATGCTTTACTTTCCGCTGCCTATATACTCTTTGCATGCTTGCTTGATATATATTGTGAATGTTGAAATTGTGCCTAAACTCCACTTAAACCGAAAAAGCTTAAAAACTGCAACTTTAGCATTCAGTGTCTAATCACCCCCCCCTCTAGACTCATCTACTTCAAGGTCCTACAACTATGAAGATACAAGATTGAAGACTACGTCCCGTGTCTGGATGGGACTATCCTTGGCGTGGAAGGCAAGCTTGGCGATGCGGATATTCAAGATCTCCTACCATTGTAACCGACTCTATGTAACCCTAACCCTACCCGGTGTCTATATAAACTGGAGGGTTTTAGTCCATAGGACAACTTCATCAACTCCATACACAACAATCATACCATAGGCTAGCTTCTAGGGTTTAGCCTCCTCGATCTCATGGTAGATCCACTCTTGTACTACCCATATCATCAATATTAATCAAGCAGGACGTAGGGTTTTACCTCCATCAAGAGGGCCTGAACCTGGGTAAAACATCGTGTTCCCTGCCTCCTGTTACCATCCGGCCTAGACGCACAGTTCGGGACCCCCTACACAAGATCCGCCGGTTTTGACACCGACATCTACTTCAAGGTCCTACAAGTGGTATCAGAGCTTTGGTCTCCATTGCCTTGGTTTAATCACCATTGGAGGAAGATGGATGTGTCTACTTTAGGGAGTCTTAGACATAGAGTGCCTATTCTTGATGGAGAGTATTTTCATGAGTGGAAAAATGAGATGCTTGTAATTTTCAATCAATATCATTTGAACAAGTATATTGCTAGCCCTTGTGCACCTCATATTGATCCTTTGCATCCTACCCTAGATGAAGATATCGACATAATTCGCAATATTAGAACTATTGAGCTCATCATTAGAGGATTGCCCAAAAATTTGATTGCTAGTTTGCCTACTCTTAATTGTGCCTATACTATATGGAAATTTCTTGAGGAACGATTTCCCGATTATTCCTCGAAAAAGTTGGATGAAATTCTCCATAAATCTATTGCCTTGAGTAAGATGAACTCTAGTGATCCTAGTTTTGGTGATTGTCTATTTGAGCTTACCAATCTCAAGCGTGCTAAAGGAGATGTTGGAATCATTATATCCGAAGCTATAAGAATTCATAAAGGTGACCACTTTGATGATCATTTATCTAATGAATTACCCTCTCTAGGAAATGATGAGTCACAAGATCATGGTGAACGTGGATACTATGATGATGATGATGATGATGGTGATAGTGACTTCGATCTTGATGATGCAATGAGACATTTTGGTCTTATGGCAAATCTTCGGGGATATGTGTCAGGAGGAAAGGAATGGGTTCTTGATAGTGGATGTACTGATCATATGACCGGAGATGAAGAGATGTTCCGTGAGCTTGCTGAAAATGACGGCCCTCGAAAATATGTCACCTTTGGTGATACTTTAAAGGGTAAAGTGGTTGGCCTTGGTAAGGTGGCCATCTCACATGATAGTTCCATTCAAAATGTCATGCTCGTTGAATCTCTCGGCTACAACTTACTTTCAGTATCTAGACTTCCTGATTTCGGTTTGAATGTCCTATTTACTGAGGTAGATTGCCAAGTGTTTCGTCGAGACCATCATAAAATGGTCTTTACCGGTATACGTAGAGGTGATCTTTACATTGTCAATTTCTCTAAAAAGGCACAACCTAAAACTTGCTTTATTGCTAAATCCTCAAAAGGTTGGTTGTGGCATAGACGACTAGGTTGAAGGAAATATGCCCTAGAGGCAATAATAAAGTTATTATTTATTTCCTTACATCATGATAAATGTTTATTATTCATGCTAGAATTGTATTAACCGGAAACATAATACATGTGTGAATACATAGACCAACAGAGTGTCACTAGTATGCCTCTACTTGACTAGCTCGTTAATTAAAGATGGTTATGTTTCCTAACCATGAACAAGGAGTTGTTATTTGATTAACGAGGTCACATCATTAGTAGAATGATCTGATTGACATGACCCATTCCATTAGCATAGCATCCGATCGTTTAGTATATTGCTATTGCTTTTTCATGACTTATACATGTTCCTATAACTATGAGATTATGCAACTCCCGTTTACCGGAGGAACACTTTGGGTACTACCAAACATCACAACGTAACTGGGTGATTATAAAGGAGTACTACATGTGTCTCCAATGGTAGATGTTGGGTTGGCGTATTTCGAGATTAGGGTTTGTCACTCCGATTGTCGGAGAGGTATCTCTGGGCCCTCTCGGTAATGCACATCACATAAGCCTTGCAAGCACTGCAACTAATATGTTAGTTGTGAGATGATGTATTACGGAACGAGTAAAGAGACTTGCCGATAACGAGATTGAACTAGGTATTGGATACCGACGATCGAATCTCGGGCAAGTAACATACCGATGACAAAGGGAACAACGTATGTTGTTATGCGGTCTGACCGATAAAGATCTTCGTAGAATATGTAGGAGCCAATATGGGCATCCAGGTCCCGCTATTGGTTATTGACCGGAGACGTGTCTCGGTCATGTCTACATTGTTCTCGAACCGTAGGGTCCGCACGCTTAACGTTACGATGACAGTTATTATGAGTTTATGCATTTTGATGTACCGAATGTTGTTCGGAGTCCCGGATGAGATCACGGACATGACGAGGAGTCTCGAAATGGTCGAGACGTAAAGATTGATATATTGGAAGCCTATGTTTGGACATCGGAAGTGTTCCGGGTGAAATCGGGATTTTACCGGAATACCGGGAGGGTTACCGGAACCCCCCGGGAGACTAATGGGCCTATTGGGCCTTAGTGGAAAAAGGAGAAAAAGGGAAAGCCCACAAGCTGGCCGGCGCCCCCCTTCCCAAAGTCCTAGTAGGACTAGGATAGGGGGCCGGCCCCCCTTCTCTCTCTTTTCCCCCCGGGAGTCCTAATAGGATTAGGATTGGGGGGAGGAGTCCTACTCCCGGTGGGAGTAGGACTCCCCTGCGCCTCCTCTCCCTGGCCGGCCGGCTCCCCCTCCTCCAACCTTTATATACGGGGGCAGGGGGCACCCCAAGACACACAACTTGATCCTTGAGATCGTTCCTTAGCCGTGTGCGGTGCCCCCTGCCACCAAATTCCACCTCGATCATACCGTTGTAGTGCTTAGGCGAAGCCCTGCGTCGGTAGTACATCAAGATCGTCATCACGCCGTCGTGCTGACGGAACTCTTCCTCGACGCTTTGCTGGATCGGAGCCCGAGGAACGTCATCGAGCTGAACGTGTGCTAAGAACTCGGAGGTGCCGGAGTAACGGTGCTTGGATCGGTCGGATCGGGAAGAAGACGTACGACTACTTCCTCTACGTTGTGTGATCGCTTCCGCAGTCGGTCTGCGTTGGTACGTAGACAACACTCTCCCCTCTCGTTGCTGTGCATCACCATGATCTTGCGTGTGCGTAGGAAAATTTTGAAATTACTGCGTTCCCCAACAGTGGTATCAGAGCCTAGGTTTTATGGTTTGATGTTATATGCACGAGTAGAACACAAGTGAGTTGTGGGCGATACAAGTCATACTGCCTACCAGCATGTCATACTTTGGTTCGGCGGTATTGTTGGGTGAGACGATCCGGACCAACCTTACGCGTACTCTTACGCGAGACCGGTTCCCTCGACGTGCTTTGCACATAGATGGCTTGCGGAAGACTGTCTCTCCAACTTTAGTTGAACCAAGTGTGACTACGCCCGGTCCTTGAGAAGGTTAAAACGGAGTCTATTTGACGAACTATCGTTGTGGTTTTGATGCGTAGGTGAGATGAGTTCTTGCTTAAGCCCGTAGCAGCCACGTAAAACTTGCAACAAACAAAGTAGAGGACGTCTAACTTGTTTTTGCAGGGTATGTTGTGATGTGATATGGTCAAGACATGATGCTGATTTTATTGTATGAGATGATCATGTTTTGTAACCGAGTTATCGGCAACTGGCAGGAGCCATATGGTTGTCGCTTTATTGTATGCAATGCAATCGCGATGTAATGCTTTACTTTATTGCTAAGCGGTAGTGATAGTCGTGGAAGCATAAGATTGGCGAGACGACAACGTTGCTACGATGGAGATCAAGGTGGCGCGCCGGTGACGATGGTGATCATGACGGTGCTTCGGAGATGGAGATCACAAGCACAAGATGATGATGGCCATATCATATCACTTATATTGATTGCATGTGATGTTTATCCTTTTATGCATCTTATCTTGCTTTGATTGACGGTAGCATTATAAGATGATCTCTCACTAAATTATCAAGAAGTGTTCTCCCTGAGTATGCACCGTTGCCAAAGTTCGTCGTGCCCAGACACCACGTGATGATCGGGTGTGATAAGCTCTACGTCCATCTACAACGGGTGCAAGCCAGTTTTGCACACGCAGAATACTCAGGTTATACTTGACGAGCCTAGCATATGCAGATATGGCCTCGGAACACAGAGACCGAAAGGTCGAGCGTGAATCATATAGTAGATATGATCAACATGACGATGTTCACCATTGAAAACTACTCCATCTCACGTGATGATCGGTTATGGTTTAGTTGATTTGGATCACGTGATCACTTAGAGGATTAGAGGGATGTCTATCTAAGTGGGAGTTCATAAGTAATTTGATTAATTGAACTTAAACTTATCATGAACTTAGTACCTGATAGTATCTTGCTTGTTTATGTTGCTTGTAGATAGATGGCTCGTGCTATTGTTCCGTTGAATTTTAATGCGTTCCTTGAGAAAGCAAAGTTGAAAGATGATGGTAGCAATTACACGGACTGGGTCCGTAACCTGAGGATTATCCTCATTGCTGCACAGAAGAATTACGTCCTGGAAGCACCGCTGGGTGACAGGCCTGCTGCTGGAGCAACGCCAGATGTTATGAACGTCTGGCAGAGCAAAGCTGATGACTACTCGATAGTTCAGTGTGCCATGCTTTACGGCTTAGAATCGGGACTTCAACGACGTTTTGAACGTCATGGAGCATATGAGATGTTCCAGGAGTTGAAGTTAATATTTCAAGCAAATGCCCGAATTGAGAGATATGAAGTCTCCAATAAGTTCTATAGCTGTAAGATGGAGGAGAACAGTTCTGTCAGTGAGCATATACTCAAAATGTCTGGGTATAATAATCACTTGATTCAGATGGGAGTTAATCTTCCAGATGATTGCGTCATTGACAGAATTCTCCAATCACTACCACCAAGCTACAAGAGCTTCGTGATGAACTATAATATGCAAGGGATGAACAAGACTATTCCCGAGCTCTTCGCAATGCTGAAAGCTGTGGAGGTAGAAATCAAGAAGGAGCATCAAGTGTTGATGGTTAGCAAAACCACTAGTTTCAAGAAAAAGGGCAAAGGGAAGAAGAAGGGAAACTTCAAAAAGAACAGCAAGCAAGTTGCTGCTCAGGAGAAGAAACCCAAGTCTGGACCTAAGCCTGAAACTGAGTGCTTCTACTGCAAGCAGACTGGTCACTGGAAGCGGAACTGCCCCAAGTATTTGGCGGATAAGAAGGATGGCAAAGTGAGCAAAGGTATATGTGATATACATGTTATTGATGTGTACCTTACTAGAGCTCGCAGTAGCACCTGGGTATTTGATACTGGTTCTGTTGCTAATATTTGCAACTCGAAACAGGGACTACGGAATAAGCGGACACTAGCAAAGGACGAGGTGACGATGCGTGTGGGAAACGGTTCCAAAGTCGATGTGATCGCGGTCGGCACGCTACCTCTACATCTACCTTCGGGATTAATATTAGACCTAAATAATTGTTATTTGGTGCCAGCGTTAAGCATGAACATTATATCTGGATCTTGTTTAATGCGAGACGGTTATTCATTTAAATCAGAGAATAATGGTTGTTCTATTTATATGAATAATATCTTTTATGGTCATGCACCTTTGAAGAGTGGTCTATTCTTGTTGAATCTCGAAGATAGTAACACACATATTCATAATGTAGAAGCCAAAAGATGCAAAGTTAATAATGATAGTGCAACTTATTTGTGGCACTGCCGTTTAGGTCATATTGGTGTAAAGCGCATGAAGAAACTCCATACTGATGGGCTTTTGGAACCACTTGATTATGAATCACTTGGTACTTGCGAACCGTGCCTCATAGGCAAGATGACTAAAACACCGTTCTCCGGTACTATGGAGAGAGCAACAGATTTGTTGGAAATCATACATACCGATGTATGTGGTCCGATGAATATTGAGGCTCGTGGCGGATATCGTTATTTTCTCACCTTCACAGATGATTTAAGCAGATATGGGTATATCTACTTAATGAAACATAAGTCTGAAACATTTGAAAGGTTCAAAGAATTTCAGAGTGAAGTTGAAAATCATCGTAACAAGAAAATAAAGTTTCTACGATCTGATCGTGGAGGAGAATATTTGAGTTACGAGTTTGGTATATATTTGAAAAATTGTGGAATAGTTTCGCAACTCACGCCACCCGGAACACCACAACGTAATGGTGTGTCCGAACGTCGTAATCGCACTTTACTAGATATGGTGCGATCCATGATGTCTCTTGCTGATTTACCGCTATCATTTTGGGGTTATGCTTTAGAGACGGCCGCATTCACGTTAAATAGGGCACCATCAAAATCCGTTGAGACGACGCCTTATAAACTATGGTTTGGCAAGAAACCAAAGTTGTCGTTTCTTAAAGTTTGGGGCTGCGATGCTTATGTGAAAAAGCTTCAACCTGATAAGCTCGAACCCAAAGCGGAGAAATGTGTCTTCATAGGATACCCAAAGGAAACTGTTGGGTATACCTTCTATCACAGATCCGAAGGCAAGACATTCGTTGCTAAGAATGGATCATTTCTAGAGAAGGAGTTTCTCTCGAAAGAAGTGAGTGGGAGGAAAGTAGAACTTGATGAGGTAACTGTACCTGCTCCCTTATTGGAAAATAGTACATCACAGAAAACTGTTTCTGCGACACCTATGCCAATCAGTGAGGAAGCTAATGATGATGATCATGAAGCTTCAGATCAAGATACTACTGAACCACGTAGATCAACCAGAGTGAGATCCGCACCAGAGTGGTACGGTAATCCAGTTCTGGAAGTCATGATGCTAGATCATGATGAACCTACGAACTATGAAGAAGCGATGGTGAGCCCAGATTCCGCAAAGTGGCTTGAGGCCATGAAATCTGAGATGGGATCCATGTATGAGAACAAAGTATGGACTTTGGTTGACTTGCCCGATGATCGGCAAGCAATTGAGAATAAATGGATCTTCAAGAAAAAGACTGACGCTGACGGTAATGTTACTGTCTATAAAGCTCGACTTGTCGCAAAAGGTTTTCGACAAGTTCAAGGGGTTGACTACGATGAGACTTTCTCACCCGTAGCGATGCTTAAGTCCGTCAGAATTATGTTAGCAATTGCCGCATTTTATAATTATGAAATATGGCAGATGGATGTCAAAACTGCATTCCTGAATGGATTTCTGGAAGAAGAGTTGTATATGGTACAACCAGAAGGTTTTGTCGATCCAAAAGGAGCTAACAAAGTATGCAAACTCCAGCGATCCATTTATGGACTGGTGCAAGCATCTCGGAGTTGGAATAAACGCTTTGATAGTGTGATCAAAGCATTTGGCTTTATACAGACTTTTGGAGAAGCCTGTATTTACAAGAAAGTGAGTGGGAGCTCTGTAGCATTTCTGATATTATATGTGGATGACATATTGCTAATTGGAAATGATATAGAATTTCTGGATAGCATAAAGGGATACTTGAATAAAAGTTTTTCGATGAAAGACCTCGGGGAAGCTGCTTACATATTAGGCATAAAGATCTATAGAGATAGATCAAGACGCTTAATTGGACTTTCACAAAGCACATACCTGGACAAGATTTTGAAGAAATTCAAAATGGATCAAGCAAAGAAAGTGTTCTTGCCTGTGTTACAAGGTGTGAAGTTGAGTAAGACTCAATGCCCGACCACTGCAGAAGATAGAGAGAAAATGAAAGATGTTCCCTATGCTTCAGCCATAGGCTCTATCATGTATGCAATGCTGTGTACCAGACCTGATGTGTGCCTTGCTATAAGTTTAGCAGGGAGGTACCAAAGTAATCCAGGAGTGGATCACTGGACAGCGGTCAAGAACATCCTGAAATACCTAAAAAGGACTAAGGATATGTTTCTCGTATATGGAGGTGACAAAGAGCTCACCGTAAGAGGTTACGTTGATGCAAGCTTTGACACTGATCCGGACGATTCTAAATCGCAAACCGGATACGTGTTTACTTTAAACGGTGGAGCTGTCAGTTGGTGCAGTTCTAAACAAAGCGTCGTAGCGGGATCTACATGTGAAGCGGAGTACATATCTGCTTCGGAAGCAGCAAACGAAGGAGTCTGGATGAAGGAGTTCATATCCGATCTAGGTGTCATACCTAGTGCATCGGGTCCAATGAAAATCTTCTGTGACAATACTGGTGCAATTGCCTTGGCAAAGGAATCCAGATTTCACAAAAGAACCAAACACATCAAGAGACACTTCAACTCCATCCGGGATTTAGTCCAGGTGGGAGACATAGAGATTTTCAAGATACATACGGATCTGAATGTTGCAGACCCGTTGACTAAGCCTCTTCCACGAGCAAAACATGATCAGCACCAAGGCTCCATGGGTGTTAGAATCATTACTGTGTAATCTAGATTATTGACTCTAGTGCAAGTGGGAGACTGAAGGAAATATGCCCTAGAGGCAATAATAAAGTTATTATTTATTTCCTTACATCATGATAAATGTTTATTATTCATGCTAGAATTGTATTAACCGGAAACATAATACATGTGTGAATACATAGACCAATAGAGTGTCACTAGTATGCCTCTACTTGACTAGCTCGTTAATCAAAGATGGTTATGTTTCCTAACCATGAACAAGGAGTTGTTATTTGATTAACGAGGTCACATCATTAGTAGAATGATCTGATTGACATGACCCATTCCATTAGCATAGCATCCGATCGTTTAGTATGTTGCTATTGCTTTTTCATGACTTATACATGTTCCTATAACTATGAGATTATGCAACTCCCGTTTACCGGAGGAACACTTTGGGTACTACCAAACGTCACAACGTAACTGGGTGATTATAAAGGAGTACTACAGGTGTCTCCAATGGTAGATGTTGGGTTGGCGTATTTCGAGATTAGGGTTTGTCACTCCGATTGTCGGAGAGGTATCTCTGGGCCCTCTCGGTAATGCACATCACATAAGCCTTGCAAGCACTGCAACTAATATGTTAGTTGTGAGATGATGTATTACGGAACGAGTAAAGAGACTTGCCGGTAACGAGATTGAACTAGGTATTGGATACCGACGATCGAATCTCGGGCAAGTAACATACCGATGACAAAGGGAACAACGTATGTTGTTATGCGGTCTGACCGATAAAGATCTTCGTAGAATATGTAGGAGCCAATATGGGCATCCAGGTCCCGCTATTGGTTATTGACCGGAGACGTGTCTCGGTCATGTCTACATTGTTCTCGAACCGTAGGGTCCGCACGCTTAACGTTACGATGACAGTTATTATGAGTTTATGCATTTTGATTTACCGAATGTTGTTCGGAGTCCCGGATGAGATCACGGACATGACGAGGAGTCTCGAAATGGTCGAGACGTAAAGATTGATATATTGGAAGCCTATGTTTGGACATCGGAAGTGTTCCGGGTGAAATCGGGATTTTACCGGAATACCGGGAGGGTTACCGGAACCCCCCGGGAGACTAATGGGCCTATTGGGCCTTAGTGGAAAAAGGAGAAAAAGGGAAAGCCCACAAGCTGGCCGGCGCCCCCCTTCCCAAAGTCCTAGTAGGACTAGGATAGGGGGCCGGCCCCCCTTCTCTCTCTTTTCCCCCCGGGAGTCCTAATAGGATTAGGATTGGGGGGAGGAGTCCTACTCCCGGTGGGAGTAGGACTCCCCTGCGCCTCCTCTCCCTGGCCGGCCGGCTCCCCCTCCTCCAACCTTTATATACGGGGGCAGGGGGCACCCCAAGACACACAACTTGATCCTTGAGATCGTTCCTTAGCCGTGTGCGGTGCCCCCTGCCACCAAATTCCACCTCGATCGTACCGTTGTAGTGCTTAGGCGAAGCCCTGCGTCGGTAGTACATCAAGATCGTCATCACGCCGTCGTGCTGACGGAACTCTTCCTCGATGCTTTGCTGGATCGGAGCCCGAGGAACGTCATCGAGCTGAACGTGTGCTAAGAACTCGGAGGTGCCGGAGTAACGGTGCTTGGATCGGTCGGATCGGGAAGAAGACGTACGACTACTTCCTCTACGTTGTGTGATCGCTTCCGTAGTCGGTCTGCGTTGGTACGTAGACAACACTCTCCCCTCTCGTTGCTGTGCATCACCATGATCTTGCGTGTGCGTAGGAAAATTTTGAAATTACTGCGTTCCCCAACATAGGTCACGTTGGCATGAGAAACCTTGACAAGCTTATTAAAGTAAATCATATCCTTGGAGTTAACGATGTCATATTTGATAAGGATAGACTTTGCAGTGCTTGTCAAGCAGGTAAACAGGTTGGAGGAAGGCATCCCGTGAAGAACATCATGACCACAAGGAGGCCACTCGAGCTACTTCATATGGATCTTTTTGGTCCCAATGCCTACAAGAGTCTCGGTGGAAATTCTTTTGGTCTAGTTATAGTTGATGATTTTTCAAGATTTACGTGGGTGTTCTTTCTTGATGACAAGTCGCAGGTCCAGAAGATCTTCAAAAACTTCGCTAGGAAGGCCCAAAATCAGTTTGACGTGAAGATCAAGAAGGTTCGGAGTGACAATGGAACGGAGTTCAAGAACGCAAATGTGGACACCTTTCTTGATGAAGAAGGGATTTCACACGAGTTCTCGGCTACGTACACACCTCAACAAAATGGAGTTGTTGAGAGGAAGAACCGGACGCTCATCGAAATGGCGAGAACGATGCTTGATGAGTACAAGACGCCGAAGCACTTTTGGGCAGAAGCGGTTGAGACAGCTTGTCATGCAACAAATCACTTGTATCTTCACAAGCTACTCGGCAAGATGGCATACGAGCTCCTCACCGGTAACAAACCCCAAGTTAGATACTTTCGAGTATTCGGCTCAAAGTGCTACATTCTTGACAAGCATCGTCGTTCAAAGTTTTCTCCTAAATCTCATGAAGGTTTTCTACTTGGTTATGGCTCAAACTCTCACACTTACCGTGTCTACAACAATTTCACCTGAAAGGTTGATGAGACGGTAGATGTGAAGTTTGATGAATCTAATGGCTCGCAAGTAGAGCAATTGCCAATCGATGTAGGAGACAAAGACCCTTCAGAAGCAATCCAAGACTTGTCTATTGGCAAAATTCGTCCAACGGAGGTGAAGGAGAGTACCTCGTCCGTCCAAGTGGAAGCTTCTACTTCACGACAAGGTGAACCAAGAATTGATATGGAAGCATCCACAAGTGGGACACACCAAGATGAAGAAGACGAGGAAATGCATCAAGACAAACATCAACAACCTCCTTCTCCACCACGACAAGAGAACGACAACGTCAACAATGAAGAAGGCCAAGAATAAGAACAAGATGAAGAAGATGTTCAACGAAGACCCAAGCAAAAGCTCTCACGAGTTCGAGCAAGAATTGCCAAAGATCATCCCGTCGAGCAAATCTACAATGATATTCAAACCGGGAGAATCACTCGCTCAAAAACTCGTTTAGCTAACTTTTGTGAAAACTATTCATTCATCTCTAGCATTGAACCTATGAAGGTTGAAGAAGCATTGGAAGATCCGGATTGGATAAACGCTATGCATGAAGAGCTACACAACTTTTAGAGAAACCAAGTTTGGACATTGGTTGAGAAGCCCGACAACAACCACAGCGTCATTGGTACTAAATGGGTGTTTCGCAACAAGCAAGGTGAAGATGGAAAAGTGGTTCGCAACAAAGCACGTCTCGTCACCCAAGGGTACACACAAGTCGAAGGTATGGACTATGGTGAGACATATGCTCCCGTTGCTAGACTTGAGTCCATTCGCATCTTACTTGCCTATGCTAATCACCATAATATCACCTTGTACCAAATGGACATTAAAAGTGCTTTTCTAAATGGTGAAATAGAGGAGGAAGTTTATGTCAAACAACCTCCCGGCTTTATCAATCCTAAGAAACCAAATCATGTTTACAAACTTCACAAAGCTCTTTATGGTCTTAAACAAGCTCCTAGAGCATGGTATAAATGCTTGACCAAGTTTCTTATTGCAAGTGGTTTTGAAATTGGTAAAATTGATTCTACTCTTTTTACTAAAAGGGTTAATGAGAACTATTTGTATGCCAAATTTATGTTGATGATATCATATTTGGTTCAACTAACCCTCTCTTTAGTGAAAAGTTTGGAAAGCTAATGTCAGAGAAGTTTGAGATGTCTATGATGAGTGAACTCAAATTCTTTCTTGGTTTGCAAATCAAGCAAACAAAGGAAGGTACATTTGTCTCTCAAACGAAGTACACCAAGGACTTATTCAAGAAGTTCAATATGCAAGAATGCAAAGGTATGCCTACACCCATGCCTACTAGTGGACATCTTGATTTGACCAAAGATGGTGAACCGGTTAATCAAAAGGTTTATCGCTCTATGATTGGTTCTTTGTTATACCTATGTGCTTCATGTCCCGACATTATGCTAAGTGTGTGCATGTGCGCACGTTATCAAGCTGCTCCTAAAGAATGTCATCTTAAGGCCGTGAAAAGGATAGTGAGATACTTAATTCATACACCAAACGTTGGCATTTGGTATCCTAAGAGGTCTTCTTTTGATCTTGTTGGCTATTCCGACTCGGATTATGCCGGAGACAAGGTTGATAGAAAGTCCACTTCGGGTACTTGTCAATTTCTTGGTAGATATCTTGTGTCTTGGTCTTCCAAGAAACAAAACTCGGTATCCTTATCCACCGCCGAAGCGGAATACATTGCCGCTGGTTCATGTTGTGCTCAATTACTTTGGATGACCCAAACTCTTAAAGATTATGGGATCTATGTGAAACATGTTCCTCTGCTTTGTGACAATGAAAGTGCTATCAAAATTGGTCATAATCCTGTACAACATTCTCGAACTAAGCATATTGAAGTTCGTCATCATTTCATTCGAGACCATGTTGCTAAGGGTGACATTGATCTTAAGCATGTTCGCACTGATAAGCAATTAGCGGATATATTTACTAAAACTCTTGATGATAAAGTATTTTGCAGGTTGAGAGGTGAATTGAACATTATTGATGTTTCGATCTTGGAGTAGGAACTCCATTGGATACATGCAAGACATGAGCTTATGACTAATCCATGATATATCCCTTATGATGACTATCTTATGTCTTGGATATATTTGTACCTTGCATGTTGTCTAACCCATGTAGGTGCTTGGTTGAATCTAATTCCATGATATTGCGACTCACTCACATCTTGAGCAATCTCTACATCACCAAGTCTCTACACAATGGTGGTTGAAGACAAGGAAGCACAAAACCATTCAAACATATCCTTTGACAAATTCTATGTAGAGCTTCATGATTGTCATTTTTGGATACACAAGTGCTCTTCCTTGCAAGAACTAACCCATGTAGGTAGATGAACTCAAACTCCAAGTGGTGCTCCCAACTCTTGATGAGCTACATCAACCTTCAGCACCCACACAAGTCCAACTACATGAGCAAGAACCACACCACCACCCAAGGTATGTTATTCCATCTTAGAGAAGCTTTACTCCAAGACATGAGTCAAAGCAACTCAACAAGATGTGAATACATCAAGATGCTTAAACGAAAAATGGTAACCCCATTTTGAGCTTAAACGATGAGTATGACCTATGATCAAGTGTTCTCACTTGACTCCTAAGTCAATATACTCTAACATAGGTGACTAGGTCACCGCCCAACTCTAGATGAAGTTCTCTTGTGTTCTTTTCTCTGTTATTGCATTTGTCTCATGAATATTTACTTTCTTTCTCTTTTTCAAAAAAAACTTCATCTAGATCTTTTAGTTTCTTCTCTTTCTTTTTGTTTTTGTTCTGCATTTTCTGCATTCAATTCCTTGCAAATCCTTCAGATAATTAATTGCAAATCTTTGTGAGATCCTACATGTTTAGTGAGCTGAGGTGACAAGTGTTTTTCTCTGTGTTGAACTCGGTTTCCCCGACTTGTAGTTTTCGGCCCAACCGAATCTTTTCGGCCCCACCGAAACATGCCACTCGGTGCCATCGACTTCACAACAGGAAAAACAGTTTGCCACTTGTTCTATATTTCTTCTGATCCAGCTCCACTCAATGAATCTTGTCCTCTACAAGCATCACAGTTTTATCCATTGCTTTGCGCTGAGTCTCAAGGACCAAACCTATACGACGGATTCCAGAAAGCCCTTCTTGGAAATTGATGTCAAAGGAGGAGAGAGAGATCACATCAAAGCTTATCACCTACAAGGGAGAAAGTATTAAGGGGGAGAAAGAGATTTCCGGGGGGAGAGAATACTCAAGGATCCCAGATGCTTGATGTTCAAGAGGAGAGATGTCACATGTCTTTTTGGGGGAAAGACATGTTCATATGTGCTTATTTGCATTAAGTTCTATCCATTTGTATCTTTCAGCTCTGATTTTCTGTTCCCTATCTTCTCCCAATATCCCATGTAAGATTCAGGGGGAGCAAGACACCTAAGGGAAAGAAATTAGTCAAATTCTTTGCATATCTTTACTCTTGGGGACATGTTGAATCCATTGTGGTACCTTGTAATCACTCTCTACATGTCATCCCAGTCTTGGTACTCTTGTGGCTTCTTTGGTTTGCTCTGGCTAGTGGAGGTACCTGTGTTATCTAACCTTGTTTGTGCAGGTTCATTCCATCCTAAGCCAGCTAAAGACTACAAGGTAAGTGTATGCATCAAAATCATGACTATGAGGAATTCTTGCTTATGTACATACTGTTTGCAAGAAGGACTCATGAGCATGAAGGTATTTTCCTTGATAATCTTTTGCTCTGATGCATATGGCCAAGATACATGTAACACATTGCCTACTCTGTCATGGTTATGCTCTCACATGCCTCTATATTTCACATTTACATTAGTGCATACATGTAGGGGGAGCCTATGCTTGTTACATGTCCTTCCAAAGCTTTACTTGTTGTTCTTTATATCTTTATCTAAAGCTTTGATGTATGTTGCCATCAATTACCAAAAAGGGGGAGATTGAAAGCACAAGTGCTCCCTAGGTGGTTTTGGTAATTAATGACAACATATCTCTTGTTGGACTAACATTTCTATCTAGTATGTTTCAGATAAGTTCAACAATGGAGTGGCATGGACTAAAGGTTGTGGGAAATTTTCCAAGATGCTAAGGACAAAGGATTGGCTAAAGCTTAAAGCTCAAGACTCTTCATTTTACATTTTAGTGATCCAAGATCACATTGAGTCCATAGGAAAAGCCAATACTATCAAGGAGGGATGAGGTGTTGCTTAATGAGCCTCTTGCTTCATGTGCTTAATGATATGCTCCAAAATCCTCATCTACTTTCCCATATCCACATTTGACCTAAACCCAAAGCCAAACTCGGCCCTACCGATTCTTTCAACCCGGCGCCACCGAGTTTCACTTGTCATAGCCATTGCCAAACCCTAGCAAATCGGTTCTACCGATAGGGATCTCGGTCTCACCGAGATGGGATTGTAATCTCACTGTGTATGTCCATTGCCAAAATCGGTCTCACCGATCTTGTGCAATCGGTACTACCAAGGGTACAATGCAAACTCACTGTGTATGCTCATTACCAAAATCGGTCTCACCGAGTTTGCGTAATCGGTCCCACTGAGTTTGCCTGACCAACCCTCTGGTTAGCTTATTACCAAATCGGTCTCACCGAGTTTGTGTAATCGGTCTCACCGAGATTACGTTATGCCCTAACCCTAACCATATCGGTCCTACCGAGTTGCATGTCAGTCCCACCGAAAATCTCTAACGGTCACTAGGTTTACTATTTCGGTCCGACCGAGTTTGTTGATTCGGTCCCACCGAGATTGGTAAATTGTGTGTAACGGTTGGATTTTGTGTGGAGGCTATATATACCCCTCCACCTCCTCTTCACTCGTAGAGAGAGCCATCATAACACATCTACACTTCCAACTCATATGTTCTGAGAGAGAACCACCTACTCATGTGTTGAGGCCAAGATATTCCATTCCTACCACATGAATCTTGATCTCTAGCCTTCCCCAAGTTGCTTTCCACTCAAATCTTCTTTCCACCAAATCCAAATCCTGTGAGAGAGAGTTGAGTGTTGGGGAGACTATCATTTGAAGCACAAGAGCAAGGAGTTCATCATCAACACACCATTTGTTACTTCTTGGAGAGTGGTGTCTCCTAGATTGGCTAGGTGTCACTTGGGAGCCTCCGACAAGATTGTGGAGTTGAACCAAGGAGTTTGTAAGGGCAAGGAGATCGCCTACTTCATGAATATCTACCACTAGTGAGGCAAGTCCTTCATGGGCGATGGCCATGGTGGGATAGACAAGGTTGCTTCTTCGTGAACCCTTCGTGGGTGGAGCCCTCCGTGGACTCGCGCAACCGTTACCCTTCGTGGGTTGAAGTCTCCATCAACATGGATGTAGGATCGCACCACCTATCCGAACCACGGGAAAAACATCCGTGTCTCCAATTGCGTTTGAATTCTCCAAACCCTTCCCTTTACATTCTTGCAAGTTGCATGCTTTACTTTCCGCTGCCTATATACTCTTTGCATGCTTGCTTGATATGTATTGTGAATGTTGTAATTGTGCCTAAACTCCACTTAAACCGAAAAAGCTTAAAAACTGCAACTTTAGCATTAAGTGTCTAATCAACCCCCCCCCCTCTAGACACATCTACTTCAAGGTCCTACAACTATGAAGATACAAGATTGAAGACTATGTCCCGTGTCCGGATGGGACTTTCCTTGGCGTGGAAGGCAAGCTTGGCGATGCGGATATTCGAGATCTCCTACCATTGTAACCGACTCTATGTAACCCTAACCCTACCCGGTGTCTATATAAACCGGAGGGTTTTAGTCCGTAGGACAACTTCATCAACTCCATACACAACAATCATACCATAGGCTAGCTTCTAGGGTTTAGCCTCCTCGATCTCGTGGTAGATCCACTCTTGTACTACCCATATCATCAATATTAATCAAGCAGGACGTAGGGTTTTACCTCCATCAAGAGGGCTCGAACCTGTGTAAAACATCGTGTTCCCTGCCTCCTGTTACCATCCGGCCTAGACGCACAGTTCGGGACCCCCTACCCGAGATCAGTCGGTTTTGACACCGACATTCGTGCTTTCATTGAGAGTTCCTCTGTGTCATCGCCATTAGGTCCGATGGATCCTTTGATCATCAACAACGATGTGGTCCAGGGTGAGACTTTTCTCCCTGGACAGATCTTCGTCTTCAGCGGCTTCGCTCTGCGGGCCAATTCTCTTGGCCACTTGGAGCAGATCGAAAGCTACGCCCCTGGCCATCAAGTCAGGTTTGGAAGCTTAAACTACACGGCTGACATCCGCGGAGACTTGACCTTCGACGGGTTCGAGCCACGGCCAAGCACGCCGCACTATCTCGAGGGGCATGATCTAGCTCTGCCTCCGAGCAGTGTCCTGGAGGCCGCTCACGCAACGGTTCCGACCTCTAACTCGGAGCCTATTGCGCCAATCGAGGACAAGCGGTTGGACGCCACCTTGGGGGCTGCAATCTCAAAGGCGATCGAGCTGAACGCTTGCCCCGCACTCTGCATGACCCGTGACTCCGAGGATCCGGACTCCGAACCCCCCGCGCCCCTGCCGATCGAATCCGATTGGGCACCGATAATGGAGTTCACCGCCGCAGACATCTTTCAGCACTCGCCTTTTGGAGTCATCCTGAATTCTCTTAAGTCTCTCTCTTTATCAGGAGAGCCCTGGCCGGATTACGGTCAGCAGGGATGGGATACGGACGACGAAGAAATTCCAAGCCCACCCACCACCCACTTGGTAGCCACTATCGACAATTTAAACGACGTGCTCAACTTAGACTCCGGAGACATCGACAGTATGGATGACGATGCAGGAGATACCGACGAACCAACGCCCATAGGGCATTGGACAGCCACCTCATCTCACGATGTGTACATGGTGGATACCCCTAAAGGAAGCGACAACGAGGAAAAAGGGGAGGGAACGGGAGATCGACCCCCCGAAAAGCAATCAAAGCATCGGCGTAAACGCCGACCCAAGCCCCACCTCGATAAAAACCCAGCCATAGAGCAGGACGAGCCGGTAGACGACGAGTAGGCCTTAGAGCAGCCGTCCGAACAGGGAAATACGGATAGAGAAACCGAACGCCCTTCCTCCGGCGAAAACGGCATTCCGGACGACCTCACACCGGATAAACATATGGAACAGAAGAATCTCCACGAGAGGCTCGTTGCAACTGCACGCAGCCTAAAAAAGCAGAAGCAGAAGCTAAAAACAGCGGAAGATGCACTCCGGATTAGATGGAGCAAAGTAATCAATACCGCAGATAAATACGACGACAGTCACTGCACTAAAAGCTATCCGAAAGGAAAGCTACTGCCTGAATTCGACGAAGAGGCCCTAGAGCCCTCGCATTCAAAAAATGAGAAAGCCAAACAGTCGGATAGACGACCCCATAAAGCGGCAAGCGGGGCCACACTCAAATTGGCATGCGACCCACTTAAGGATTCGCATCATGGCCCAGTCAGGTCCATTTATGGGCCAAGAAAGCAAGCTCTCGTAAGCAATGCTATGAAGCCATCATCAGAATCCGGCACACCCAAATACAGGGGCACCGCACACCCTCTATGTTTCACCGATGAGGTCCTGGACCATGAATTTCCAGAGGGGTTCAAACCCGTAAACATAGAGGCATACGATGGAACAACAGACCCTGGAGTCTGGATAGAGGATTATATCCTCCACATACACATGGCTAGAGGAAATGATCTCCACGCCATAAAATATTTACCCCTTAAGCTTAAAGTGCCAGCCCGGCATTGGCTTAAAACCTTCCCGAAAACACAATTGGAAGCTGAGAAGAGCTCGAGGATGCTTTCCGAACAAACTTTCAAGGGACCTATGTCCGCCCTCCGGATGCAGACAACCCGGAGAATTAGCTCGGCAGTTCTGGAATAGATTCCTCACTAAAAAGAATCAGATAGTCGACTGTCCGGACGCTGAAGCCTTAGCAGCTTTCAGGCATAACGTCCGAGACGAATGGCTCGCCAGACACCTCGGCCAAGAAAAGCCGAGAACAACGGTCGCACTAACAAACCTCATGACCCGCTTTTGTGCAGGGGAGGACAGCTGGTTGGCAAGGTGCAGCCCCAGCGACCCAAGTACATCCGAAACTAGGGATGGAAACGGAAAACCACGACGCAACAAGGACCGTCGCCGGACTAAGGACAAAAGTCCGAAGAGCACGGCAGTCAATGCCGGATTCAAAGGCTCACGACAAAATCAGGAAAAATCCCCCCCCGGATAACAGGGACGATCCATCCAACCTAAATAAAATCCTGGACAGGATATGTCAAATACACAGTACTCCCGGGAAGCCTGCTAACCATACCCACAGAGACTGTTGGGTTTTCAAACAATCCGGCAGACTCAATGCCGAACACAAGGGGCTCGACATACCAAGCGAAGACGAGGACGAACCCCAAAAGCAGAGTACCAGGAAACAAAAGAACTTCCCACAGGAAGTAAAAACAGTGAACTCACTTCACATACCAAAACGTGCGGCACCCGTAAAGGTACACACCAGATGGCCCATCCCCAAAGGGTCCGGCCATTGGTTGTCAAAACCGATCATCTTCGATCAGCTAGATTATTCTAGAAATATCAAGAATGTAGGCTGGACTGCCTTGATACTCGATCCAATAATTGGCGGACTCCAGTTTTCAAATGTCCTTATGGACGGTGGCAGTGGACTAAACCTGATATATCAGGATACAATCCAGCACATGAGAATAAACCCAGCAAGAATCCGCCGCAGCAAAACCTCCTTTCAAGGGGTAATACCTGGTCTGGACACCCGTTGTATGGGTTTTCTCCGGCTCGAAGTCATATTCGGCTCTGCCGATAACTTCCGCCGCGAAAAGCTAACCTTCCATAACGTCCCGTTCTCAAGTCGCTATCAAGCACTACTGGGACGCGAAGCTTTCGCTCGCTTTAACGCAATACCGCATTATGCATCTCTTACGCTTAAGATGCCCCGTCCACGAGGCATCATCTCTTTGAAGGGGAAGCACTAAAGTGCGCCTCCCCAAGCGGAGGACTGTGCGGCCGCCTTGACAGCCCCACAGCAAAATGGCCTCACCGGCAAAAAAAACTTCAAAATAGGTCATTAAAGACCACGAACGCGGATAGACGAGTTCGGTACAAAATCATCATTGATGCAGGCTTAGTGGCCATATACCCCCGCACTAGGGGCTCCATGCATATACAATAAGAGACAATAAAGTTCAATTTTATATATTTTACTTTACACCTTGTTTATTTTAAACTTTTTCGGCACGACCCGTTTTCAACTCAGTTCCTCTCTTTTACAGATGAACGTCGCGCGGCGCCCGTCTAGGATACGGCACAACGGAGACATAGGCGCAGACATGCAGTAGGGACCCATCCTAAAGGATTCGTTTTAGATTAAGACCCTGCGTAAACCTTTTTACTCTCTCTTGTTGCTACACATCCCCTGGTTTTTTTGGTATAACCAAGGAGGAGGCTGGCGTCTTGGCATGTGGCCACGTCAGAATTTTCGCATGTACCTGGACACTAGGGGCTTCTTTTTTTAATAATAAAGAGTGTTGTTTCGCCGCACTCACAAAGACCGAATACCTTAGGGAGTGTTCGGCATCACGAGTTTTGGCATTATATGCATCAGCTCCGAATCATGTCTTTGGTCAAATGTTGGATTGCCCAGCTCCTGAGTTCGGCTACCTTACGTTCCGCTCTATCGGCTAAGGTAGCACCAAGAGAACTATTGCGATCGTGCCCCGGTTCAGCCGGGCGAGCACCTCAGTAGAGAAAGCCGAAAACTGACTGTCATGATGTAGCGTGAGACTGTTCAGCCACTCGATGACCTATCGGAATCTATCGGATTCCTCCATTTTAACGAAGGGCCGTTTCCCGGTCAAGCACATACGCGCCCCGAACTCGGATGAGCGCAGTCGCCACCAAGGAGCTACCTAAATAGTCTCATTGTCAAGCTCCTATGGCTAAGTGAAAGTGTTAAAGCATTATAGTCTGGTTGCCTGGCCCGCTGCGCTATCACCTCCTTTGTAGGACCAAGACGTTGGGTTAAGTGTGAAAATGCGTCTTCTGCGAGCACCCCCTCACTATGTGCGTGGGGGCTGAAGCCAAAGACTGCCATCTTTCAGACTTTATATATATATATTAAAACAGCCGCACAGGAGGTGTTTCCAATACTTGAAGGCACAAGTATAAAAAGGCCACTACAATTTATCAAAATATTACTTTATAATTACATATGCTATCATAACATAGCATCTTTCAAGCACTGCGTCTCTATTACACGAGCGCCTTCAAGGACTTCCTAAAAATAGTGCTCGGAGGGTACTCGGCTTTTGTCCGAATCTCAGGACGCAACAACGGTGATCTCCATCTCCGCCCAGTATGTCTTAACACGGGCAAGAGCCATCCGTGTGCCCTCTATGCATGCTGACCTCTTCATTGCATTTATACGCGGCACTGCGTCAAGGAATTGCTGCACCAAGTTGAAATAACTCTTCGGCTCCGATCTCCCCAGCCACAGATAACCCATGACGTACTTCATGGCGAGTCCGGATAACCTATTCAGTTCGGCCCATTGAGCCAAACGATCGTCCACTGCCAGTGAACGCTCTGGATTGTGAAACTGCGACCAGAAAAGCTTTTCCACTTCGCGATCCTTCTGATCTCGAAAGTGTTCGATCACATCAGCAGCACTCGCTGCCAAGTCCAGATAGGTATCCTCCACACTCCACATTCGGTCCAACGGAGCAAACTTCGGATCGCAAAATTTCCTTCGCAGCATAAAGGGCTTTCCAGCCACAATCTGTTCGGCCTGACGCAACTCCTCCTTCGCAGCTCTCATCGTAGAGCACGCGTCCTTGGCATTGGTAGCGGCCTTCTCTAAGTCCGTCTGTTTCGCCTGGTCTTCTTTTTCAAGAAATCTGCAACGGTCTGTAGTGCTTTTTAACTTTTCGGCCATCTCGGCCATCTCTTCCTTGCTTCGGCAATGAGCAGCCCGTTTGGCTCTCAGCTCTTCAAGGGCTTTCTCGGCGGCCGCATCACTTTCTCTGGCTTGTTCTTTAGCTCGGGCAAGTTCTACCCTAAGACTCTCCACGGCGGCCGCACCATCTGCGTCAAGCACACACATTGTAAGACAAAGGCCTCAAACTGTTCATACCTCATGCCGCCTGGGGAATTGCATACCTTGAGCCTCCTCAAGCCGCTTGTTGACAAGCGCGATGTCGGCTTCTGCCACGTCTAGTTGCCGCTTTAGTCCGGCAAAATCGTCAGTTCGGCTCGATTCCGGACACCCTGCCGCCTGCATTCAAAGGCGACATCTTAGACCTGGGATTATGATCCTCCGCGCGCCGTCATTTCTTGACGACGCGCAAAGTCTCAGAGGCTACTATCTACACAGGGCACATCTTATTCATGCGCAAGTGCCAAAAGTGTACATTATCTAAATGTACCTCAAAACCCGTTAGTAAACTTTTGACGGCCTCATGCTGTCCGCTCTTTGCGGATGAGATCCTTTCAATCATCGTGCCCATCAATGCACGGTGCTCCTCTGAGATACAAGCTCGCCCCAGCAGAATCTTTAGCTCCTCCGACCGAGCACCAGGCGGTGTCGGGCTCATCCCATGACCTCTTTCGAAGGCCGGACGCGGAGAACCTCGGGGGGCCACATAGCCATCTTCCGCCCCTGCCGGATTCGGAGAAACTCTCCGCGACAACACCTCAGGGTCGCCTGCCTCGCTAGGCGGCACGGCAGGGGGAGGCGTCCCGCTCTCCATCATCTCCAGAAGAAGATTCCCTGAAGACGAGCTCTGCTGAGAAGGGCTGAGGTCCGAACTACAAGGTAGAGGTTTGGTTAATCTTCTCAGGCATAAATCAAGGATTTCCCTCATCCCTCAAAAGGAAAATCTTTCTCTACTTACGGCTCGCTGGAGGGCTGATCCCCTTGAGGGCGTAGCCCGGTCGAGGAACTCCCCGGCGTCGGACCCTCTGACGAGGATTTTCTCCCCCGCTTCGCGGCCATGGTTTCCGGGTCGTCAGAGGCGGCTCTCTTCTTCCCCTTAGGAGAGGAATCGTCGGTTCCTCCCTTCGGAGCAGCCTCCTTCGAGGAGGCCATAGCTTCCTTGTCCTCCCCCTCCGAAGGCATTATCTCCAGCATCCTGATTAGCACGGGATCCGGCCTGGTTTCAGGAAGGGGAGCCGGACACCTGATCAGCTTTGCCTTCGCTATCCACTCCTGCTTAAAAGGACGACTCTTTTAGGGGCAATTTTATGACAATTATACGGATAGAAGGTCCGGGCACAAGGTTGCTTACTTGAGTATCCAGGCGATTGCGGCTTAGGCCTGCGTCCTCGGTCGAATCCGGACACATCTCTTGTGATCCGAAGAACAGTTTATACATCTCCGCGGGCATTGCGCCCCTGAAGTTCTGGAGAGCTCGCGGTCCCTCTGGATTAAATTCCCATAGGCGAAGGGGGCGACGTTTGCCGGGAAATATTCGGTGAATTAGCATGACCTGCGTCACCTTGACCAGGCTGAGGTCTCCTTCCAAGAGATCTTTAATGCGGCCCTGTAACAAGGGCACGTCTTTGGGCAAACCCCAATCCAACCCTTTGTTGACCCATGACGCCAGACGTGGTGGGGGACCCGAGCGAAAGGCAGGAGGCGCCACCCATTTGGTGCTCCGGGGAGCGGTGATATAAAACCACTCTCGTTGCCACAAGCCTAGCTCCTCTTGAAAGGAGCCCTCGGGCCATGGAGCATCAGCATTTTTGCTTATAACAGCGCCTCCGCACTCTACGTGCCGTCCCTCGATCATCTTCGGTTCCACTTTGAAGGTTTTGAGCCATAGTCCGAAGTGAGGGTTAACATGGAGGAATGCTTCGCACACAACGATAAACAAGGAGATATTGAGGATGGACTTCAGAGCTAAGTCATGGAATTCCAGCCCGTAATAAAACAGCAGCCCCCTCACAAAGGGATCCATCGGGAAGCCCAGCCCCCGAAGGAAGTGAGACATGAACACCACGCTCTCACCGGGCTGGGGACTGGGGATGACCTGCCCTTGAGCAGGCAACCTATGCCAAATTTCACCGGTCAGGAACTTAGCCTCTCTCAACTTTAGCACGTCCTCCTCCGTGACGGAGGTGGGCATCCATCGGCCTTGAAGGTCAGAACCGGACATTGTCTAAGGTCCGAGGCGCCCGGAATCTGGAGCCTAGGGTGTTGGAACTCAAGGCGACGGGCGAACTTGTTGGAGAAAAGATAAGGCCCTGGTCTCTTTATAAGAGGCTGAATACCAGGAGCCCTCCCCGTAACCGTTAGGGACTCACCTTTAATCGAGAAAACATGCTAACAGGCTCGATTGGGTTACCCACGTCCGTATTGATGAGAATCCCGTAATAGGGGGGTACACGATCTCTGCTTTGACAAGACGTGCCAAGGAAACCGCTTCGCAAAACACGCTGAGGTGAAAAAGTAAAAACGATTCGAGTACAGGACTTGGCTGTAGTGTGATGGCGCACTGCGGAGTACGTCAGCAGATTGGATTTGTGTTAATATTATTCTCTCTATGGAAATATGTGGACACTTATTTTGCAGACCCGGACACTACTCTTGGTGTTAACAATCTTCTATGAAGGACTTGGAGGAGGAACCCGCCTTGCAATGTCGAAGACAATTTGCGCGCCGGACTCGTCGTCATTGAAGCCTGGTTCAGGGGCTACTGAGGGAGTCCTGGATTAGGGGGTGTTCGGGTAGCCGGACTATACCTTCAGCCGGACTCCAGGACTATGAAGATACAAGATTGAAGACTACGTCCCGTGTCCGGATGGGACTTTCCTTGGCGTGGAAGGCAAGCTTGGCGATGCGGATATTCAAGATCTCCTACCATTGTAACCGACTCTATGTAACCCTAACCCTACCCGGTGTCTATATAAACCGGAGGGTTTTAGTCCGTAGGACAACTTCATCAACTCCATACACAACAATCATACCATAGGCTAGCTTCTAGGGTTTAGCCTCCTCGATCTCGTGGTAGATCCACTCTTGTACTACCCATATCATCAATATTAATCAAGCAGGACATAGGGTTTTACCTCCATCAAGAGGGCCCAAACCTGGGTAAAACATCGTGTTCCCTGCCTCCTGTTACCATCCGGCCTAGACGCACAGTTCGGGACCCCCTACACGAGATCCGCCGGTTTTGACACCGACACTTATATTGATGTGCATTACCGAAAGGGCCTAGAGATACCTCTCCGACAATCGGAGTGACAAATCCTAATCTCGATCTATGCCAACTCAACAAACACCACCGGAGACACCTGTAGAGCAGCTTTATAATCACCCAGTTACGCTGTGACGTTTGGTAGCACACAAAGTGTTCCTCCGGTATTCGGGAGTTGCATGATCTCATAGTCATAGGAACATGTATAAGTTATGGAGAAAGCAATAGCAACAAACTAAATGATCATCGTGGTAAGCTAATGGATGGGTCAAGTCAATCACATAATTCTCTAATGATGTGATCCCGTTAATCAAATGACAACTCATGTCTATGGTTAGGAAACATAACCATCATTGATTCAACGAGCTAGTCAAGTAGAGGCAAACTAGTGACACTATGTTTGTCTATATATTCACACATGTACTGAGTTTCTGGCTAATACAATTCTAGCATGAATAATAAAAATTTATCATGATATAAGGAAATATAAATAACAGCTTTATTCTTGCCTCTAGGGAATATTTCTGATGTGTTTGCCTTCTTCTTGGCGGGTTTATTAGAAGCTTTGGTCTTGTCTCTGGCCTTCTTGGCCGGTTTATCTTGCAACTTCTTCCTCCAGAAAGGAGTGTGAGCCTAAAAAAGAAGCAAACCAAGATGAGGAATGTGCAATGCGGTATAAATAATGATTACAGGAAAAATTAGGTTAAAATACTTACGTTTGGAGCCGGATTAAGAGTCCAGAAGGGGTTCAGCCCCGCTTCGCTGCAGGTCTATAAACTTTCATTGAGCAGCATCTTAGTCATGTCATTGATCTCCTTGTATTCCAGACGTATTCAAGAGTAACGTAGCGGGTCTTTGACATCACTAGTATATTCACACATTAAACCGGACCGGCAGCTCAAAGGTATGATTTTCCAGGCGACCCAATATCGAACCAGGTCCACTCCAGTCAATCCGTTGGCTAGCAAGGCCCTCACCTTTGAGAAGGTAGGCATGTACTTAGCATGTTTGGCAGTGGTGAACCAGTCTGGAAGTGGATATTTAGGGCTAAGCCGGCGGTCGCAAAAACCCGGTAAAGGATTTTCATCAGATGGAGAAATATCCTGACAGTAAAACTAGGTCTGAGTCCAGTCCCTAGGATGACTGGGAAATGAGGCTGCAGGAAAGATGGCATCTCTTCGCCTTTGGATTGAAATGCCCCCAAGTTCTAAGCAAGGTCCATCTGTAAACTCGGTCTGGCGGTTTAGTTAGTAGTACTCTCGAAAAAGATTGACGTTGGGTTCCTCTTGAAGATAAACTTCACAAAAGACTTGAAAGTTGCAGATGTTGGAGATGGAGTTGGGCCCAATATCTTGAGGATGCAGGTTTAAAAAGTGCAACACATCGCAAAAGAATTTTGAGCCGGGCGGTGAGAAGCCACGGTTCATGTGGTTAGCAAAGACTATGACCTCGCCTTCCTTCGTCTAAGGTCTCACTTCTGTTCCTTGGGCTCGCCAGTGAATACCATCTTTGGCAGATAGGAAGCCACTTGAACGTATTCCGTGAGAGTTTGTTCTGTGATAGTGGAGGCGACCCAGTCGCATGAGGTAACAGTCTTGGTCATTTTTTAACAATGAACGCAAGAGAAATATAGTATGGTGGATCAGTGTTAAGAGGAAGAACCTCCCAATGTTTCCAAGGTTCAAGTTTAAGTCAGTTGTTTTCATAATAAAAGGCTAGTGATATTCAATTGGTGAGCTGGCTAAGGTTCTGGTGGATCACAGAAGGTTGACGATTAAGCCGCCCAACAAGTAAATGGCGGGTTAAGCAACCTATCAAAGCAGTTGAAATTTAACCAGGTGTTGCACAAACAGGTTCCACAGATCTGTTCTATAATTTTGTATCTACAGTAGGTTCAGAAAACAGGGATAATTGCTAAACCTAAGTATGACAGTGGAAGAACATGTGAACTGGACTTGAATCTCAGGGGGACGGGATGCATCTACGATTGGACACGGATGCTAAAACGGCTACCGCATAAACTTCATATAACTTTTCAGATTGAACTAAGCATTGGCGAAGAAACCGCGACGAACACCGACGAACCCCGGCAAAGCTAATAAACTAGGCCAATATAATGTGGATTAAGGATAAAGAGAGAGGAGTACCTGAAGGAAATATGCCCTAGAGGCAATAATAATGTTGTTATTTATATTTCCTTATATCATGATAAATGTTTATTGTTCATGCTAGAATTGTATTAACCGGAAACTTAGTACATGTGTGAATACATAGACAAACAGAGTGTCCCTAGTATGCCTCTACTTGACTAGCTCGTTAATCAAAGATGGTTAAGTTTCCTAGCCATAGACATGTGTTGTCATTTGATGAACGGGATCACATCATTAGAGAATGATGTGATGGACAAGACCCATCTGTTAGCTTAGCATAATGATCGTTTAGTTTTTCTGCTATTGCTTTCTTCATGACTTACACATGTTCCTCAGACTATGAGATTATGCAACTCCCGAATACTGGAGGAACACCTTGTGTGCTATCAAACGTCACAACGTAACTGGGTGATTATAAAGATGCTCTACAAGTGTCTCCGATGGTGTTTGTTGAGTTGACATAAATCGAGACTAGGATTTGTCACTCTATGTATCAGAGAGGTATCTCTGGGCCCTCTCGGTAATGCACATCACTATGAGCCTTGCAAGCAATGTGACTAATGAGTTAGTTACGGGATGATGCATTAAGGAATGAGTAAAGAGACTTGCTGGTAACGAGATTTAACTAGGTATGATGATACTGACGATCGAATCTCGGGCAAGTAACATACTGATGACAAAGGGAACAATGTATGTTGTTATGTGGTTTGACCGATAAAGATCTTCGTAGAATATGTAGGAGCCAGTATGAGCATCCAGGTTCCGCTATTGGTTATTGACCGGAGATGTATCTCAGCCATGTCTACATAGTTCTCGAACTTGTAGGGTCCGCACGCTTAACGTTCGATGACGATTTGTATTATGAGTTTCGTGTTTTGATGAACTGAAGTTTGTTTGGAGTCCCAGATGAGATCATGGACATTACGAGGAGTCTCGAAAGATTGAGAAATAAAGATTGATATATTGGAAGGTTATGTTTGGACATCGGGATGGTTTCAGATAGGTTCGAGCATTTTTCGGAGTACCGGGAGGTTACCGGACCCCCCCCCCCTGGGTTAATGGGCCTTCATGGGCCCTAGTGGAAGAGAGGAGGCGGCGGCCAGGTAGAGGTGCGCTCCCCCTGAGGGAGTCCTGGATTAGGGGGTCTCCGGACAGCCGTACTATATTCTTTGGCCGGACTGTTAGACTATGAAGATACAAGATTGAAGACTTAGTCCCGTGTCCGGATGGGACTCTACTTGGCGTGGAAGGCAAGCTATGCAATACGGATATGCATATCTCCTCCTTTGTAACCGACCTTGTGTAACCCTAACCCTCTCCAGTGTCTATATAAGCCGGAGGGTTTTAGTCCGTAGGACACAACAATAACATACAATCATACCATAGGCTAGCTTCTAGGGTTTAGCCTCTCTGATCTCGTGGTAGATCTACTCTTGTACTACCCATATCATCAATATTAATCAAGCAGGATGTAGGGTTTTACCTCCATCAAGAGGGCCCGAACCTGGGTAAAACTTTGTGTCCCCTGCCTCATGTTACCATCCGCCTAGATGCATAGTTCGGGACCCCCTACCCGAGATCCACCGGTTTTGACACCGACATTGGTGCTTTCATTGAGAGTTCCTCTGTGTCGTCGCTGTTAGGCTTGATGGCTCCTTCTATCATCATTAGTGATGCAGTCCAGGGTGAGACTTTTCTCCCCGGACAGCTTTTTGTATTCGGCGGCTTTGCACTGCGGGCCAATTCGCTTGGCCATCTGGAGCAGATTGAAAGCTACGCCCCTGGCCATCAGGTCAGGTTTGGAAGCTTAAGCTACACGGCCAAAATCCGCGGAGACTTGATCTTCGACCGATTCGAGCCTCTGCCTTGTGTGTCACGTGGTCATGATGAGTACGATTTAGCTCTACCATCCGACAGTGTTCAAGAGATCGCACCGGCAGCCACTCCGACCCTTAATTCGGAGCCAGTTGCGCCGTCCATGGACGGGTGGATGGACCCCGCCACGGAGGCCTTACCCCCATCGGCGACCGAGCCGAACATCGACCTTACTCTGCACGAGAGCCGTGTTGACAAACTGCCGGATCTCTCTCCGGCCACGGACTCCGAACCACCTGCGCCCGTTCCTAGCGCATCCAATTGGGCGCCGATCATGGAGTTTACCTCCACGGATATTTTTCAGCACTCGCCCCTTGGCGACATACTGAACTCATTAAGGTCTCTCTCCTTGTCAGGAGAATCCTGGCGGAACTATGCCCGGCAGGATTGGGATGCAGATGCCTTCAAAATTCACCGCCCACCCACCACCACTTAGTAGCCATTGTCGATAAACTAGCCGACATGCTCGACTTCAACTCCGAAGACATCGACAGTATGGACAACGATGCAGGAGACGAACAGGAACCACTGCCCACAGGGCACTGGACGCCCACTTCATCACATGACGTATACATGGTGGACACACCAAAAGAAAACAACCACGAGGAACAGAAGGACGCAATGAAGGGTTGTCCCCTCGAGAAGCAGTCAAAGCGGCGGCATAAGCGCCGCTCCAAATCCCGCCTCGGCAGAAACAACGATCATACAGACCCAGCGTTAGAGCAGGGTGAACCATCGCCGGACCACGGCAACCCAGAGAATCAAACCGAACAACCCGATTCTGTCAAAGATAACAGTCCGGATGACATCACACCGGACAAACACCCAGAGCAACAGAATGCCCGTCAAAGGCTCGTTGCCATCGCGAGGAGTCTAAAAAAGTAGAAGCAAAGGCTCAAGGCTGCGGAAGACACACTTAAAATCAGATGGAGTAAAGTACTCAATACAGCAGCGAAGTATGGCGATAATTGCCCCACCAAGAGCTACCTGAAGCAGAAGTTGCTACCTGAATTCGACGAGCAGGCCTTAGATCCCCTACAACCAAAAATTAAATCGGCCACCTGGCCGGATAGACGACCTCACGGCCAACATAGAGCGGCAAACAACGCCGCACATAAGCCACTACGCGATCCACGCGAGGGCTCGCATCAAAAGGACAGCGCAACCAGATCCATATATGGACCACGCAAGCGTGCTCCAGCATACGATGCAACACAACAAACATCCGAACAACACGGTAAACCCAGATACAGGGGTGCCGCACACCCCCTATGTTTCACCGATGAGGTGCTAGACCATGAATTTCCAGAGGGATTCAAACCCGTAAACATAGAGGCATACGACGGAACAACTGACCCTGGGGTCTGGATTGAGGACTATATCCTCCATATCCATATGGCTCGAGGAGATGATCTCCACGCCATCAAGTACTTACCCCTCAAGCTCAAAGGGCCAGCTCGGCACTGGCTTAAAAGCCTCCCCGAAAACTCCATTGGAAGCTGGGAGGAGCTCGAAGATGCTTTTCGGGCAAATTTTCAAGGGACTTATGTCCGACCTCCGGATGCGGATGATTTGAGTCATATAACTCAACAGCCCGGAGAGTCAGCCCGAAAGCTTTGGAACAGGTTTCTTACTAAAAAGAAGCAAATAGTCAACTGTCCGGACGTCGAAGCCTTGGCAGCTTTTAAGCATAGCGTTCGCGACGAATGGCTTGCCAGACACCTCGGCCAAGAAAAGCCGAGAACAATGCCAGCATTAACAAGCCTCATGACCCAAGTACATTCGAAGTTAGAGATGAAAACAGGAAATCACGACGCAACAAAAATAATAAGCGCCGGAATAAAGAAGACAACCCGAAGAGCACGACAGTAAACGCCGGATTTAGAAGCTCTCGGCCAGGTCAGCAAAAGCCGCCCCCTAAAGGCGCCAGAGATGAACTGTCCAGCCTGAACAAAATTCTGGACCAAATATGTCAGATCCATAGCACCCCTGGTAAACCCTCTAATCATACCCACAGAGAATGTTGGGTCTTCAAGCAGTCCGACAAGCTAAACGCCGTACACAAGGGGGAGGATACACCAAGAGAAGATGAGGATGAGCCTCTCAAGCAAGACACTGGGGAACAAAAGAAATTTCCAGCAGAAGTCAAAACAGTAGATGTGTTACACGTGATCAAGGGGAGAAATAAAGCGGCACTCCCAGAGAAATATGCCCAAGGGCCTATCACCGCGGAGTCTTGCCACTGGTCGGCTCAACCGATCACTTTCGACCATCGGGATTACTCAGAAAATATCCGGCATGCAGGATGGGCTGCATTGGTATTAGACCCAATAATCGACGGATACCACTTCACACGAGTCATGATGGACGGCGGCAGCAGTCTAAACCTGATATATCAGGACACAATCTGCAAAATGGGGATAGACCCAACGAAAATTTGCCTCAGCAATACTACCGTTAAAGGAGCTACGCCAAGCCCAGGGGCTCATTGCATGGGCTCCCTGCTACTAGAACTTATATTCTGCTTCCCCGATAACTTCCGTAGTGAAAAATTAACCTTCCACATTGCTCCGTTCCAAAGTGGCTATGAAGCACTACTTGGACGCGAAGCTTTCGCTCGCTTTAATGCAATACCGCATTATGCTTCCCTCACGCTTAAGATGCCCAGTCCGCGTGGCATCATTACAGTAAATGGAAACATTGAGCGATCCCTGCGCGCCGAGGAGGGTGCGGCTGCCTCAGTAGCCGCACACTAAAACGGCCTCACCAACTAAAGTATTCAATAGGTCGTCAAGACCACGGACACGGTTAGACGATTCTGGCGCAGCTATATGAAATTCGTACAGGTTTTATGGCCACACCCCTATCACAAACACAAGAGACTCAACGCGTAGACAAGTGGCAATTCTTACTCATCTTGAAATTTACACGGTTTCTTTAAAACCTACCTTTTTGCACAACAACTTTTCACCTAAGTTCCTCTCTTTTACAGACGACCACCATGCTACACCCATCCAGGATATGGCACAATGGAGACGCGGGCGCAAACGTGCAGTAGGGACCCGTCCCAAGGATTCTTTTTAGATTAAGACCCTGCGTCAACCTTTTTTACTGTCTCTTGTTGATACACATCCCTCGGATTCTCAGTACAATTGAGAAGGATGCTAGCGTCTTGGCATGTGGCCACGTCAGAATAATGCACGTACCTGGACACCGGGGGCTTCTTACAAAGGGCACTGTTTAGGCCTGGTTTATACCATAAAGACTGAATACCTGAGGGACTGTTCGGCGTCGTGAGTTTGGCCTTATATGCATCAGCTCCGAATCATGTCTTTGGTCAAATATTGGGTTTGCCCGGCTCCTATGTTTTGGTACCTTATGTTCCGCTCTATCGGCTAAGATAGCACTAGGAGAACTACTGCGATTGTGCCCCGGGTCATCCGGACAAGCACCTCAGTAGAGAAAGCCGAAAACTGACTGACATGATATAGCGTGAGACTGGTCAACCACTCGATGACCTATCGGAATGTTAGAATTCCTCCGCATTAACGAAGGGCCGTTTCCCGGCCAGGCATGTACGCACCCCGAATTCGGGAGAGTGCGGAGCCACCAGGGGCTATATAGTAGCCCCACCGTCAAACTCCTATGGCTAAGTGAAAGTGTTAAAGCATTATAGTCCGGTTGCCTCGTTTGCTACGCTATCACCTCCTTAATAGGACCAAGACGTTGGGTTAAGTGTGAACACGCGTCTTCTGCGAACACCTCCGCATTATATGTGTGGGGGCTGAAGTCGATGACTGCAATCTTTCAGGTTATACACATGTATACATAACCGGCCGCACAGGAGGCATCATATTACTTTCAGGCAAAAGTATAAACACAACCTTAATAAATTTCATAAAAACATTGTGTTTACAATGGGAATACATGTCACTCAAACATAATATTCTTCGAGCACTAGGCCTCTATCAAACGAGCACCCTCGAGAACCTCTTTGAAATAGTGCTCGGCAGCCACTCGGCCTATGGCCTAACCCTGCACCGCAACAGTGGTAGCATCCCTCTCCGCCCAGTATGCTTTAACACGGGCAAGGGCCATCCGCGATCCTTCTATGCACGCCGACCTCTTCATCGCATTGATGCGCGGCACCGCACCAAGGAACTGCTGCACTAAGCTGAAATAGTTGTTCGGCTTCGGCTTTTCCGGCCACAGCTGATCCACGACAGACCTCATGGCGAGTCCGGACAACCTATTGAGTTCGGCCCATTCGGCTAGCTGATCAGTCAACGGAAGCGGACGCTCTGGAACGTTAAATTGCGACCAGAACAGCTTGTCCACTTCACGATCTATTTGATCTTGGAAGTATTTGGCCGCATCGACAGCGCTCGCCGCCAAGTCCATATATGTGTCCGCCGAACTCCACAACCGATCCAGAGGGGCATATCGTGGATCTCCGAACTTCCTCCGCAGCATAAAGGGCTTCCCAGCCGCAATATCCCCGGCTTCACGCAGCTCCTCCTTCTTCGCTCTCATAGCAGAGCGGGTGTCTTTGTTCGCCATCGTGGCCTTTTCAAGGTCCGTTGCCTTCACTCGGTTTTCTTTTTCAAGGAACTGGCAATGGTCGGCAGTGTCTTTTAACTTTATGGCCATCTTGGCCATCTTCTCTTTGCTATCACAAGCCGCTGCCTTCTCGGCTTTCAACTCTTCAGCCGCCTTCAAAGCAGCCGCACTACTAATCCTTGCTTGTTCTCTGGCTCGGGCAAGTTCCGCCCGCAGGGTTTCCATGGTGGAAGCACCATCTGCAGTCACAACATATTAAAGATTGAAAGTGCTAGTGATTGACTAGAGGGGGGTGAATAGGCGATTTTTATGAAAGTCTTCTAAACAGGGAAGTTTTGAAGACAAACGATAGAAGTAAACCTATTACCACGTAGCGGAAGGTAGACTACACTAGGCAAACCTTAGTCAGGTAATCAACGAAGTGAAAGCACAATGACTTATAGTAGCTAGGCAGTAAGGATCAGGTAGGAAGATATTGTGAAGCCAATCAGAACAAGCAGTCACTCAGTGAAGAGAAAAGATAATGCAATCATGCAATGACTTCACAAGGACCAACAGTAAGTAAAGGGAAGGGAAGGATGAAACCAGTGACTCGTTGAAGACAATGATTAGTTGGACCAGTTCCAGTTGCTATGACAACTGTACGTCTGGTTAGGGTGGCTAGGTATTTAAACCTGAGGACACATAGTCCCGGACACCCAGTCCTGAACACGCAGCTCAGAACCCTTAGTCCTCACCGTATTCCCCTTGAACTAAGGTCATGCAGACCTCGCCCAATCACTCTGGTAAGTCTTCAAGGTAGACTCCCAAACCTTCACAGACTTCGTTCACCGGCGATCCACAATGACTCTTGGATGCTCAGAACGCGACGCCTAACCGGCTGGAGGATTCACTGTCCTCAAGTGTAATAAGTCTGCAGATCACACAGACAGGATGACTTAAGTGATGCCTCACACTCTTTGGCTCTGGGTGGTTAGGATTTTATCCTAGCAAGGAATTCTCTCTCAAAGGCTTCGAGGTAGGTTGCTCTCAAACGACAACAGCCGTATTTTAACTCTGAGCAGCCAACCGTTTATGGTTGTAGGGGGTGGGCTATTTATAGCCACTAGGCAACCCGACCTGATTTGTCTGAAATGACCCTGGGTCAGTAAGGAACTGACACGTGTTCCAACGATTAGATTTCAAACACACACGGCAACTTTACTTGGGCTACAAGCAAAGCTGACTTCACTCGAAGACATAGGATTTTGGTTAAGCATCACTTCAGTCATTCTGACTGGTTCTCTTGGACCCCACTTAACAGTACGGTGGTTCCTATGACTCAACAAAGAAGAAAAAGAACTACGAAAGATCTAAGTCTTCGAGCTCCATAGTCTTCATGTGATGTCTTCTCTTGTCATAGTCTTCAATGTGAATATCTTCACATACCACCTTTGACTTCAATGTCTTCATACATTTTTAGGGGTCCTCTCTGGTAGGAAAACTGAATCAATGAGGGACTTATACCTGTGTTATCCTGCAATTCTCACAAACACATTAGTCCCTCAACTAGGTTTGTCGTCAATACTCCAAAACCAACTAGGGGTGGCACTAGATGCACTTACAATCTCCCCCTTTTTGGTGATTGATGACAAACTAGTTGAAGTTTTCAACGGGGAATATAATATGTGAAATTGTAAAGGACAAGGAATTGTCTTCATAAGTTGTAAGGGCTCCCCCTGAAGATGTGCATATAAGTAATTTGCTTTTGGAATGCAAATGCACATGGCAGGTTGTACTCGTGGAGATCCTCTTCAACTTATGATGACAATTCATCATGCATGAAAAGTATGTGAAGATAATGACATGCATAATGGAAAATGGACGTCTGCAAAATGATCTAAGTGCGGAATTTATTGTCGCACATGCGGAATTTATCATCGCATCACAAAGTAGCAAATGAGTAGTAGACGACCATCGAGTTTAAGTGTTACAACTCAAAGAACCAAATGTATCAAAACGAGAGTTGTAAACACTAGGCAAAACATAAAGTAACCGCCCATATGGACCCGCTTGAAGACTATCAAACTCATATGCTTCTCCCCTTTTGTCAGTAAGGACCAAAAAGGTTTGAAGACATAGAGCATCTACTCGTTCCCATGCGGAGTAGGTGAAGGAGCAAGGTCGTCGGTGTTGTTAGGCGGTGCAGACGAGCTCGGGGCAGTGTTGACGCGTGCTGAAGGAGGGGGCGGTGAAGTAGCATCGTATTCTTCCTCGATCACTCTGGCATTCACAGTTGCCGCAGAGGAAGAGAACTCAGAGTCTTCAAGTGAGGGAGTTCATCGCAGCACAGCCCTTCGGGGAGGTGTCGAGTCAAACTTGAAACGTTCAGATAAGCCATCCTCCTGAAGATCATCCTCAGAGCACATAAGTGTCAGCCCTTTCCATGTACGCCGACAAGTTTCATGGGCAACAAAGGCATTCTTAGTGGCAAGGTTGCGAATGCGGTTGACATCCACCAAGAGGCTGTGCATTTGGCGCTTCAGCCAGTCATGATGCCTATCCTGTTTCTGATGAAGAGCAACCAGAAGCTCTCGGTCATTGAGAACACGAGATCGCTTCTTGGGCCATTGGGCAATAGTGCTTTCAGTGGCTTTAGTGAGGGCACGATGAGGTGCGCGTGTAGTGCCAGCCAGAGGATAAACACGAGTGACTGCTTCAACTCCTTCAATGTTCTGAGAGAAACTTTGATGCTCCGCATTCTGAAGACTAAGAGGCTCCTTGGCAGGCTCTGGATAGAGGGCTTCAATGGACATATCCATGTCAGGCATAAAGATCCGATGATTGCGAGCAGAGGGCTGATATGAGATAGCTGAGTGGAGTTTGATCAGCCGCATTATCCATGGAGCATAGAACTTCAAGCCAAAAAGATCAGATCCTGAAGCAGCAAGTTGGCGGATGAAGAAGTCTTGTGCGTTGAAGCGTTTGCCGTGAAGAATATAGAAGACCAAAGTCTTCATTGCACCTTCCAGCTTTGCATATGGGGAATGTCCTTTGATGGGCCAGAGAGTTCGCCTTAAAATGTGATAGATGGTCCTTGGCAGATACTCCAGGTCTTCAACAAGGAACTCCTTAGGATATGCAGTGTCTTGGGGCAAAGGCTTCATCATACTGAGCATCTGACTCATGTTCGGTTCAGGCTTCTGAAAGATGCTCTCCATAGCTGCACTGTGAAGTTGATATCCAGGTTCATAGAGATCTCCAGGAGTGGGCAGACCAGTGAGTTCAATGATATCAAAGGCTTTGGCTTCGTGATGAACATTTCCTGTCATCCACTCAAGGACCCAAGTCTTTGGATCTCTGTTGTAACCACGTATGTGAAGTGTGGCATAAAATTGGAGCAGCAACTCTTCGTTCCAGTGCTCTTGGTCGGTGACGAAAGGCAACAATCCAACCTCTTTGAAGCAATCCAGAGCTTCTTCCAAGCAGGACAGACCAGCTATTGCTTCGGTGTCAAGATGCATATGTGGGAAGATGCGACCTTGATTGTACAAAATGCGGGAGTAATAGCTTCGCTGCGGATAGCTCCAGAACCGATCAGAAGATATTCGTTCCCTTGAGTAGGGGTTCTTGGAGCTATTGAAGAAGGTGTTGTCTGCTTTGAAGCTGTTGACATTGAAGGATCCAGGTGCTGATGCAGGACCTGGAAACCTGGGCAACCTTGGGATTGGCTTCTGTACATGAGGCCTATGCTCAACATGATAGTCAAACTGAGGACTATCAGCAGGCGCAGGAACAGAAGCAGTAGCATCATTGGCTTCGCTGACTTCTGGTTCTTGGGTTGGTTTAGGCTCCACATTTGCTTCAGCCATGACAGCGTCAGTGGCTTCATTGGTGTTGGTGGTGGCAGCCTCAAGATTTTCTACCTCCACTTGATGAGCTGGAGGGTCGGGCACAGACATGTTCTCCTCGAGAAAAGCTTCGTCAGTAGTTGGGGGAGTGGGGACACGTTCTTCTTCTTGGGTGTCATCGGTTGATGCAGCCAGAATGTCTTCAGCGGCTTTAGCTTCAGATTCGGAGACTGGAGGCCTTGGTCCTTTGCGAAGCCTGTGTAACACTGGCGACGCCTTTGGAGATGGAGTTGGCTGGGCCTTAAAGTCATCTTCTTCTTCTTGCCGGGGTGGTGTGACTTGTTGTTGTGGGTGATCGGCCCATGATGCATCCTGAGCAATTGGCGTCAGAGGACGACCAATGCTGATGAGTTCATTGTGCGTAAGCACAGGCGATGATACCTGTTGGTGCTCGATCTGAGGAAGAACTACATCATCTTCAACATGGTCATGGTGACCAATGTCTTCAGCAGCGGTGGGATCAGCTGCTGGAATGTCTTCAGCTTCATGAGCCTCTGTGAAAGCAGGCTCATGGACAGTCAGTTGGCGCTCTTGATGTTCAGTGGCAGGGCAAACCATGGAGATAGGTTCAACAATTAAGGGCTCTGCGGGAGCAGCCCGTTCCTTCTTGGTCTTCCGCTTCTTCTTGGAGGGAGCAGCAGCAGAGGTTTCAGGATGTTTCCTCTTTCTAGCTTCAGCCTCAGCAGTCCTCGTCTTCTTCAGTTCTAAAACGGTAGACCTGGCTTTTGGCTTTTAGCCAGTCATGCTGGTTGGGAAGACAATGGGATGTGCTTCCTGCCTTGGTGCGTCGGGTTCGGCCATAGCGGGCTTCTACTTCTTCTGCTTTGCAGCCATCCTGGGGTCGATGCCAGGATGCCCAAGGGCCTTGCGCTTCTCAGCCTCATTGTAGGCTTGCACACACTTGTCAGCCAGGCTCTTCATGCGCTCACGAGAACCTTGAGCTTCTTCATGCTTCTTGAGAAAGGCTTCTTTGGGCTCGTGCAGCATGATCTTGAAGTTCTTGACCTCTTGCACGCTGAGCTTGGCCATATGCTTCTTGAACTGAGCTTTCTCAAAGTCAATCTTCTGCTTCAGTTCAACGATGCGCTGGGCTATAGCTAACTCTGAAGCAATGGCGCCATGGAAGGCAACACTGAGGCCAATGGGAAGTTGCAAATCTTCAAAGCTGAGGTTGGGCGTGTCAAACCACTCATTGATGAAGTTGTGGATGATTGCCACGTTAAAGAGAGGCAAATTGTTGAAGATTTCTGGTTCTTCTTTGCTCTTGATCAGTTGCTCAAGAGCGTTATCTGCAGGATCTTCATCACTGGACAGATCAATGGCATCGTTGCGCAGAATAGCAGCAGCAGTCAGTTCTTGGCTGGTGTGTGGCAGAGGCATCTTGACTTTCTGGGGCTTGGAGATGCGTGATAGATCTTCAAACTGCACACTGTCTTCAGGAGGTGCAGTAGCCAGTGGCTTCGCCCGTGAGATTTTTGGTGCTGAGGCAGGCTTTGAAGCTTTAGGCTGCTTCAGTTTCTTTGGCTTCGGTGCCGCAGGCGCTCCATCTGATTCAGCGTCATCTGCAGGCTCATCCATGGCTGTCCCTTGAACCACGATATGAGTGATGAGACCTTCCAGGTTGTAGAAGGGCCCAACAAGATTGGGTTCAGCTTCGCGGGTCCCATCGGCACGGGGAGCAGAGGGACCAGGGTTGAAGTCTAATCCCAAAGACTTCTTGTTCTGCTTCGCCGAATTCTGGGCAAACTGGAAGTTGCGCTTGAACAGATTGTCGTCACGACACCATAGCAGTGACAATGGGTCAGCATCCGCAGGCTGTGGTCCACGGACCATGCAGGGATAGAATCCTTGTTCAATGGCTTCATCTCTGGACCTGGGTTGAAGATTTTTGTATAGGATGTCTCCCCATGGTCGCTTGATGGCATTCTTTTCAGCATATTCCTTTGTCACAAATCTGTACTTGAACCACTGTTCTGCCCAATATCGTCGAATCCATTGGATTCGTGTCTTGCGCTGATTGTAATCCTCTTCTGGATCTGTCTTGTACAGTTCTGAGAGGTCATCAGGCAGATCTCTTGATGTCTCACCTCGACGCTTTCTGCCACCCTTCCTTGCTGATTTCTCTGCAGCCATGAACTTTAAACTGAATGGCTTCAATACGTTCAAAGGCTTCAAAGGCTTTTGCTTGCTGGACAAACAAGAACTGGCTTCGGGAGAATTTATGTGATGCTGTAAGAATTCTGCAAATGAATGCAGACTATGAGAACCAAGGGATTCTCCCACGGACATGTACCTGTGACAGCATTAAGGTGCGAGGGAAGGGGAAGAGGTCATATGCATTCTCAGAAGATTTTGAAGATAAATTAGTTTAGAAGACATTGACCTCATCGTGCGAAGACACTCACTCATAGATAAGGAGTTGGTTCCAGATTTGTATGAATCTACAGATCAGTACAAGTGAGGAATCTAACTACTTTGTGAAGCATAAGTGAACATACTAGGCATAATATGAGATGCAGTATGAAGTGGATCCAACTTGTGTGAATAGAAATTGCTTGTGGTAGAAAGTGACGAATCTATAGGATCAAAGAGGCCGTAAAAAGGGAGTTTTATTTACCACACAAGAAACTGCTAGACGAAGTGGAAGAGGAGGCCGAGCAGTTCGATCGTCCGTGCCCTAACTTGGCGACGGAGGACACCTACAGCGACGGCGGAGAAGAAGATGTCCGCGGTCGGCGTGAAGACGGCGTCGGAGAGGTTGCGGCAGCTAAGCGCTTCATCGTCGGCGTCGTCGAGGGCTAGCGGTGGCGCTAGGGTTCGTGCGAGAGTGGAAGAAAGGATAATGACTGAGGTGAGGCGTGTATTTATAGGGACAAGGACGGCTCAGTGTTATTACACAGGTGCCCCTGGTGATTCACATCTGAGGAACACGTGGCCATCATGCAGCATATCAAAGGTTGTTCCACGTTCCCACGCACGCCTGGATTGTCGGGTGGTCGTTCCCACTTCTCCGGGTTTCAGGTGAAGGAATTAGCATTGAAAATGGACTTAATGTTTGTCTTTGTATCTTCCGCTGACAAGGACGCAGAGAAGACATTCGACAGTTTCAATAGAATGCATATGATTTGGAGAGATAGAGTTTGAGATAGAAAGCGTAGAGAGGTTAGGGTCCGATCACATTCACTTAGTTCAAAAGATTCAACAAGAAGACATAGCTATAAGTGAATGCTGTAGAGGACAGAACACTAGTATATATATATATATGATCAACATAATGAAGATAATCATGAAGACATGTTGAGATTGAAGTCAAACCAAATGTGAAGACATAGCAAATGTAACGCCATGAGTGAAATACTTCAAACAGAACATTTGGTGGTGGCGTTACCCACCATATAGGAAGTATTAGACCCGGACACGGTGCTCAATTATCGTGGCGCTCCGAAGTCAAATTCCTCGTTAATGTATTCACACTTAGAATGTATGTCTTCATTGATTGAAGATATACTTTACTTCGTGTGTTGCACATCTAAGTCATCAATACGCATAAGTGTTGGGATGTGTGCCTGATCACAGGACATTTGAGGATTCCAAGATATTTAGCTCACACTGTAACTTGCAAAATCTCTTCTCATCCAAGGGCTTGGTGAAGATATCTGCCAATTGCTCTTCAGTGTTGACGTGTATGATATCAATATCTTCCTTCACAACATGATCTCTGAGAAAGTGATGACGGATCTCAATGTGCTTTGTCTTCGAGTGCTGAACTGGGTTGTTGGAAATCTTGATGGCGCTTTCGTTGTCGCAGTAGAGTGGTACTTTCTTCAGATGAATGCCATAGTCTTTGAGTGTTTGCTTCATCCATAGAAGCTGAGCGCAGCAAGATCCAGCAGCAATGTATTCAGATTCAGCAGTGGAGAGAGATACATAGTTCTGCTTCTTTGAAGA
The DNA here is from genome assembly GCA_034509565.1 of Triticum monococcum. Lineage (NCBI taxonomy): Eukaryota > Viridiplantae > Streptophyta > Magnoliopsida > Poales > Poaceae > Triticum > Triticum monococcum. The sequence goes on from CM067844.1 coordinate 416,266,752, forward strand.
CCAACATACAAGTGATCGTCCCAGAAAATGACATGTGCCTGATGTAGACTTGCGATCCACCTTGTCACCAGCATAATCAGCATCCGAGAATCCAACCAGATCAAACTCTGAGCCCTTTGGATACCATAATCCTAGAGATGGGGTGTAAGCCAAATATCGAAGAATTCGCTTCACAGCTAAGTGATGTGATTCCTTTGGTGCCGCTTGGAATCGAGCACACATGCAAACACTAAGCATAATATCTAGCCTAGATGCACATAGATAAAGTAAAGAACCAATCATGGAGCGGTATACCTTTTGATCAAACTCTTTACCATTATCGTCGGGACCCAGATGATGTTTGGCTGGCATTGGCGTCGTGAAGCCTTTGCAGCCTTGCATACCGAACTTCTTCAGGCAATCTTTGAGATACTTCTCTTGAGATATAAAGATGCCGTTGCGTTGCTGTCGTATTTGAAGACCAAGGAAGAACTTCAGCTCTCCCATCATGGGCATCTGATATTGCTCTTGCATCATATATCCAAACTCTTCACTGTATTTCTGATTGGTGCAGCCGAAGATAATGTCATCCACATATATTTGGCACACAAACAGTTCACCACCATATGTCTTCGTGAAGAGAGTGGGGTCGAGGGAACCAGGTGTGAATCCTTTGCTCTTCAAGAAGTATTTGAGTGTGTCATACCAAGCCCGAGGGGCTTGTTTGAGGCCATACAGTGCCTTGTTGAGCTTCTATACCATGTCAGGATGTTTTGGATCTTCAAAGTCAGGCGGTTGTGCAACATACACTTCTTCTTCAATCTTGCCATTGAGAAAAGCGCTCTTCACATCCATTTGATATAGAAGTATGTTATGATTATTTGCATAGGCCAGCAGTATGCGTATGGCTTCAAGTCGAGCCACAGGAGCAAATGTTTCATCAAAGTCAATCCCTTCAACTTGAGTATATCCTTGAGCAACGAGACGAGATTTGTTTCTGACAACTTGACCATGCTCATCTTGCTTGTTGCGATATATCCATTTGGTGCCTATTATATTGTGCTTCCGAGGATCAGGACGCTTAACCAGTTCCCATACATTATTCAGCTCAAACTGTTGAAGCTCTTCTTGCATAGCTTGAATCCATTCAGGTTCCATGAAGGCTTCTTCAACTTTCTTGGGTTCTGTTATTGAGATGAATGCGAAGTGCCCACAGAAATTTGCTAGCTGTGTTGCCCTTGAACGAGTGAGTGGACCGAGTGCATTGATGCTATCAATTATTCTCTCAATCTGCACTTCATTGGCAACACGAGGATGTACAGGGCGAAGATTTTGCTCTTGCTGATCATTGTCATTATTAGAGGGATTGTCTTCAGGCTGAGCATTGTCTTCAGGTTGATCAGGTGCGGAGATGATAAGTTCATCTTCAGGTTGAGCTTCAGAAGGTACTATCTCTCCAGTTCCCATAAGTTTGATTGATTCACTGGATGGAACTTCATCTAGCACATTTGGCAGGTGCTCTCTTTGTGAGCCGTTAGTCTCATCGAACCGCACATCCACTGTTTCAACCACTTTATACTGAAAGAGATTGAAGACTCTGTAGGAGTGCAAACCCTTTCCATATCCAAGCATAAACCCTCATGTGCTTTTGGTGCAAATTTTGAAGTGTGATGTGGGTCCTTGATCCAGCACCTGGCGCCAAATACTCTGAAGTAACTGACATTTGGCTTCTTGCCAGTAAGGAGCTCATAAGATGTCTTGTTCAGAAGCTTGTGAAGATAAACACGGTTGATTGTATGGCATGCAGTATCAATGGCATCAGGCCAGAATTTTCTTGGAGTCTTGTATTCATTAAGCATCATTCGGGCCATCTCAATAAGTGTTTTGTTCTTGTGTTCGATGACGCCATTTTGCTGTGGCCTATACGGAGCTGAGAATTCATGTGTGATGCCCAAAGTATCAAGATATGTATCAAGGCCAGTGTTCTTGAATTCAGTGCCATTGTCACTTCTGATGTGCTTTATCTTGGCGCCATAGTTGCTCATTGCTCGAATGGCGAAGCGTCTGAAGACATCCTGCACTTCAGTCTTGTAGAGGATTATATGCAACCAAGTATATCTAGAATAATCATCAACAATGACAAAGCCATAGAGACAAGCAGTAGTAGTAAGAGTTGAGTAATGAGTGGGGCCGAAAAGATCCATGTGGAGCAGTTCGAAGGGTCGAGTCGTTGTCATGATTGTCTTCGAGGGATGCTTGGCCCTCGTCATCTTTCCTGCTTCATAGGCACCGCATAAGTGATCTTTCTTGAACTTGACGCCCTCGATGCCTATGACATGCTTCTTCTTTGCAAGGGTGTGCAGGTTCCTCATGCCAGCATGCCCTAGCCTTCGATGCCAGAGCCAGCATTCTGAAGCTTTTGCTAGAAGACATACGGCAAGCTGTGGTCCTGCTGAGAAATCTACCACATAGAAATCATCTTTCCGATACCCTTTCTAACACTAGAGACTTGTCAGATTCCATTAGAACAAGGCAACGATATTTTCCAAACATCACAATCATGTTTAAATCGCAAAGCATTGAGACAGACATTAAGTTGAAGCCAAGGGATTCAACAAGCATGACTTTATCCATGTGTTGATCCTTTGAGATTGCAACTCTACCTAGACCCAATACCTTACTTTTACCAGTGTCAGCAAATGTGATGTGACTTTTGTCGGATGGACGTAAGGTTGAGTCCATAAGAAGGCTTCTCTTGCCAGTCATGTGATTGGTACACCCACTATCAATAATCCATTCTGAAGCTGCTGGTGTCGTACCCTACAGTGCAGTTAGGGGGATAGGCTTCACGAAGAGAATTGTGAAGCAAAAACATTTGACGAACCAGTTGGTTATGAAAGCTTAGATCAAGATTTGGACTGATAGGGCGAGTAGCAAGCGATTCAGGAATAAAGTACATAATAAGACCATTTGGGCATTTGATCTTGCGCCCTACAAGATGTTTAAGGTCCCCAGCAATAGCGTCAGACGATTTTGGTTTTCTGCTGGAGACCTTTCCCTGCAAAAGAGAGTTAGGCTTTCTTAGCCACCCACATCTTCAAGGGTGGCTTTGAAGCAATGAGTCTAAGTGCAGCATCTGAGAACTTTGGCTTTGGAGCCCTAGCAAAAAGTCTTGCAGGTGGACAATAGTACTCATAAGAATAAGCAGAATAGTTCTTGGTCTTATGAACATGGCGGTTTATGAACCGCGCTCATATTCATAGGCCTGAGTATGGCTTCCCTGCAAAACATTTGCGTTAGTGCGACTCCGGTGAGTCCTTTGTCTGTATGAAGCCTTTGGATCATATGAATCCTGTGGTCTGGGGTTTGTCTTCTTCACCTGTGGTGTCATGATGACATTCACAGGAAGATTCTCCAAACACCTTTTCGGCACCCAGATCTTCTTCATAGGCGGTCCATTCCTGCAGTTAGTACCAATATACCTGGCAAACACTTCACCATTCTGATTCTTAAACAGTTTGTAGTTTGCATCAAAGGATTCATCAATAACAATGGGATTAGCACAAGTGAAGCCAGATAGCGTGAATGGATCCACTGAAGGTTCCTTTGCAGCAACCCATGTGGTTTTAGGGTACTACTCAGGTTTCCAGTAAGAGCCATCGGCATTCATTTTCCTTTCGAACCCAACACCCTCTTTCCTAGGGTTTCGGTTCAGGATCTGCCTTTTGAGGACATCACATAGTGTGTGATGCCCTTTGAGACTTTTGTACATCCCTGTTTCAAGCACTGTCTTCAACCTAGCATTCTCATCAGCAATGGGAGTGGTATCCTCAGCAGAGGGGTTAGTGTAACGCCCTCGATGTGGCTATATCTCCCACGTGTCGAAGCACGACTTAGAGGCATAACCACATTGAAAGCAATGTCGCAGGTGAGGTAATCTTCACAAACAACCCATGTAATACAATAAGGGAAAAGATACATAGTTGGCTTACAATCGTCACTTCACACAAATACAAGAATAAAGCATTACATCATCCAGATACAATCAGGGCCCCACTACGGAGCCAAAATAAAAGAAGACTACCCCAAATGCTACACAGATCCCCGATTGACCCCAACTGGGCTCCACTACTGATCAACTAGAACGAAACAACACAAAGGACAAGATCTTCATTGAGCTCCTCCTGAGCTTGGTTGCGTCATCTGCACGGACTCATCGGCACCTGCAAGCTGGTTTGGAAGTATCTGTGAGCCACGGGGACTCAACAATCTCGCACCCTCGCGATCAAGACTATTTAAGCTCATAGGTAAGGTAAAGGTATGAGGTGGAGCTGCAGCAAGCGACTAGCATATATGGTGGCTAACATATTCGCAAAAGAGAGCGAGAAGAGAAGGCAAAGCACGATCGAGAAACTATGATCAAGAAGTGATCCTAGAACAACCTACGTCAAACATAACTCCAACACCGTGTTCACTTCCCGGACTCCGCCGAGAAGAGACCATCACGGTAACACACGCGGTTGATATATTTTAATTAAGGTCAACTTTAGGTTTTCTACAACCGGACGTTAACAAATTCCCATCTGCCCATAACCGCGGGCATGGCTTTTGAAAGTTCAAATCCCTACAGGGGTGTCCCAACTTAGCCCATCACAAGCTCTCACGGTCAACGAAGGATATTCCTTCTCCCAAGACAATCCGATCAGGCTCGGCATCCAGGTTACAAGACATCCTCGACAATGGTAAAACAAGTCCAGCAACACCGCCCAAATGTGCCGACAAATCCCGATAGGAGCTGCACATATCTCGTTCTTAGGGCACACTCAGATGAGACATCCTACGAGTAAAACCAACCCTCAAGTTGCCCCGAGGTGGCCCCGCAGTCTACTCGGTCGGACCAACACTCAGAGGAGCACTGGCCCGGGGGGTTTAAATAAAGATGACCCTTGAGTCTGCAGAACCCAAGGGAAAGAAAAGGCTAGGTGGCGAATGGTAAAACCAATGTTGGGCATTGCTGGAGGAGTTTTATTCAAGGCGAACTGTCAAGGGGTTCCCATTATAACCCAACCGCACAAGGAACACAAAATCCGGGAACATAACACCGATATGACGGAAACTAGGGCGGCAAGAGTGGAACAAAACACCAGGCATAAGGCCGAGCCTTCCACCCTTTACCAAGTATATAGATGCATTAATTAAATAAGAGATATTGTGATATCCCAACAAGTAAACATGTTCCAACAAGGAACAACATCTCCATGTTCCAACAAGGAACAAACTTCATCTTCACCTACAACTAACACGCTATAAGAGGGGCTGAGCAAAGCGGTCACATAGCCAAACAATGGTTTGCTAGGACAAGGTGGGTTAGAGGCTTGGTTCAACAATATGGGAGGCATGATAAGCAAGTGGTAGGTATCGCAGCATAGGCATAGCAAAAGAGCGAGCAAGTATCAAGCAAAGATAGAAGTGATTTCGAGGGTATGGTCATCTTGCCTGAGATCCCGCAAGGAAGAAGAACGAGTCCATGAAGAAGACAAACGGGCATAGTCGAACGGTTCCTCACAAACGCGACGTTATCGAAACCAACCCGAAGAAGCAACACCGGAAAGGAGCAAACAACATAGTAAACAACCACCACATAATCATGGCATGATGCACAACCAAGTATGATGCATGTCCGGTTTAAATATGCATGACATGGCAAAGTGCACAAACAACACTACAAGTTAAGTGGAGCTCAATATGCAACGGGTTGCATATTAACGTAACACCACATCAATTATTTAGTTCTCTCTCGTTTATGTACCCAACAAGATTAAATGTTGTTAGCATGGCAAGAGGTGAAACATGATGAAACTATCTAATCTAGGCAAGTTTAAATGAGGCCGGAACAACAAAACAACAAGTCCGGAAAGTCCTCATATGCATATATTAGGTTTGGTACTGTTCTGCCCTAAACATAATTTTATAGTTAATAAACATGCAAAATAAGTACACCATGTTAAACTAGGCATTTTTCTACCCCATTTACATACAAGGTTTATTAAAATCCGTCTTACGGTTATTTAGTTATGAATTAAATCACTTTAGCAAGTTATTAGGCAAAATATAGACAAACAGCATTTTAAACATGCATGAAAGTTGCATATTATTAAACTAGACAAAATTCTAAGCAACTTTCATATATAAATTATTTAGATCCGATGCACGGTTGTGAAGTTATTAAATGCATGAAGTTTAGGGGCCATTCTGCAAAACTATTGTCTCTGAAAAAAGACAAACTCGCAGATCTGAAAAAACATATACACTGGGCCGAAACTGCCTGGCCCAACAAGAGAAAATAAAAAAAGGTGGGGTGCTGGGGTGGCTCACATTGGGCTAAGGCCCAGTTGGTGGAAGCAGCAGGTCGGCGGGGCAAGTGGGCCCGCTGGATCTGGCTCGGGTGTTGTCGCGGTCAACGCGTGGCGTGCGCTCAAATGGATCGAGACAGAGGCGCCGTTCTCCTCTTCTCGACAGGAAGAAAAGCAGCGGTTGAAATAGGGAAGCAGCGGCGGCGTGGGACTTGCAGGTCGGCGCGTGAGCCGACAAGGAACTCCGGCGACGGTTGGCTGACGGCGACGCGAGCGCCGGGAACAGGCAGGTCCGGGCGAGGGGTCTCGGATCCGGCGGCGCAAGGCAGCTCCTGGGGCTGTCCATGGTGGCCTGAGACTCTGGTTCAGAGAGAGAGAGAGAGAGATGATGACAGGGAGAAGGAAGAAGGAGAGCGGCGCGAGGGAGTCTGGCCTGGCGACGAACGGTGGTGCGGTCGCGTGCTCCTGGAGGTCTGCTGATCGGTCTCCGGCGACGAGCTGCCGGTGGTGGCGCGGGGTGGTTGCGGAGGCCGAGCACGGTTCGCCTGGGTGCAGAGGAGCGCGGGAGGAGGCCATGGTCTCCCGGCGACCTAGGAAGAAGCGGGGCGCTGCTGCCTCGTCTCTTCTTGGACGAAGCAGAGGTGCGGCACGACGGGGCTTGAGCGTCAGATGCGGCGGTGGCAGATCCGGGCGCGCGGAGCATCGATCCATCCATGCCCGGCACGAAGCGACGATGATGGAGCTTGATGAAGTGGCCATGGTGGTCTCCTGTGAGCGAAAACAGAGAGAGGGAGGGGAAGATCGTGAGAAAGAGAGGTAGGGAAGAAGGCGGGGGAAAGGAGCGGGGCTGTCGGGGCACTCATCTCCGGCGACTGGGAGCTGCTGCTCCGGCTGCTTGCAGGTGAGGAGGACCACAGGAGGTGCGAGGCAGGGGCTCCTGCTACTGGCCAGAAAGCATGGGAGGTGGTCTGAATGGGTTCGAATCGAAGAGCTTAGGCTCGAGCTCTGGTTGCTGGGAGGAGGAATGGGAGGATCCCGATGTGGAAGAGGACTGGCGGCGGCGGGTGAGGGGATTTGGTGGATGGGACAAGCCCCTAGGATCTAGGGTTAGATAAAGGGGAACTATATATAGCAAATGGATTTATTTAGGGGCTAATCCGTCCCTCCGATCATAATCGGACGCTCGGGAAAAATAGGCTAGGGAGCCCAAATAAGAAAACGGAGACGTTTTGTAGATGTTTGGGGATGATCCGGATCCAACGGTGACAACTGTCCAGGTCGGGTCCGGGAAAATTTCGGACACGCATGTGAGAGGTCTATTGGAACTTGTGGGTTGTGCAGAAGGGCTCGAGCTGAGAGAAGAGAAGAGAGAGAGGCCCGGCGACTGTTTTCAGAGACCGAAAACGTCCGACGTTAGACCGGCTATATTGCTGCTATAGTTTAACGGTTGGGCTATCAAACGGACTCCGAATGCGATGAAACTTGACAGGTGGTCTATCTACACTATAATAAGACCACACGCCAACTTTCAACCCAATCCGATAACATTTTCTGGCCACTTATAAAATAATATTTCGGACGTGCCGCGGGCGCGTGCAAGTGTGTCTGGGCTTAGAACGGACAACGGAAAGAACGGGGAGACCCGGACGAATGCAAGTTTTGAAAACATGATGATGCAATGCACATGATGCAAAGATGAAATGCAACGGACCAAACAAATCACACGACGAAACCCAGAAACCCTGGAAAGCGACGGAAGCTCCAGTTTTGGGGCGTTACAGCACTCCACCACTACGAGAGGATCTCGTCCCGAGATCTAGAATTGCACCGGAGGGAAAACGGAACAGAAAAGAGAAAAGGTAAAACTAAGTTGCTTCTTTGACAAACGAGTGAGACCAAAGAACCTTGAGAGGTTGAACAACTTCTAGAAAAGAATACAACAGATATGAACAAAGTTGAAAACACTCCGTTAGAAAAGAGAAACAAGGAAGAACAAATTCAGGCAGCACTCCGGTTGAAAAGTGATATGAAACTTGATAAGATGAAAAGAACTTGAGCAGAGGGCACAGCACTCTGGTTAGAGGATAAGCATGAAAAGATCACGATCTTCACAATTTGAGATGATGATTGAAAAGAGCAACATCACAATGCCTCTGGAAGAAATGAGAGGATGGAATGAATGAATAGAGGAAAAAACAATATCTTCTACCTCGAATGAGCTTGAAAGCATCTTTATGAGAAGGGTCGAATGGAGTTGTTGGAACACCAACAACGATAGGATAAGCTTGAAATGGGCTTATGGAAAGCATCTCAAAATTATGAGGTGAAAACCTGCCACTCACGAAAAAAGATTGGATTGATAAGAACAAGGAGACGAGAAACTATTTCACCGGGAGGATAAAGAAGAACTTGGGTCCTTTATAAGCACCATAGATAGCAACAATCCTTAGGGAAGGCTTTAGGTGAAACATAACCCAAGATAACTCCAAAGAAGAGATTGCTGGATTTAAAATATCTAATTCTTAACGACATGTGAATCATGAAACATGAACTCAAATTATCAAGAATGACATAGCAGCACCTTAAATGGTACGGAAAAAAGAATTGCACTCCGGATTACAATATGAGAAAAACTTGAGCTTCATAGAAAAGAATCTTGATGAGCACTTCGAGAAGGAATTAAATCCTTGATGAACCACCATGTAGAACCTTCATGAAGAACTCCGATAACAAAAGGATGATCAAACGAAAAGAAAGGGTAGTTGAAAACACAAGGTGAAACCTTGTAAAGATTTAGATAGATCTCCGTGATGAAATAAATTGAGAGAGCTTGGAACTCCGGAAAAGAAAAGATGAATCAAGTTCGACCGAGAATTTGATGCGCCTCCGGAATAAAGAATTGAATTTACAAGATGAAACAAAGAATAAGAATTACGTTATGAGCATCCTTCACCAATTAAATTGATGACCAACAATGGATTTGGCACACTACTTATTCATGTAGTAAGGATTAAGATAGATATAGCGCAAACTTGAGAAGGTCTTCAACGAAGCACCGGTAGGATGAAACAACGAATGAATTAATATGATAACCATGGAAGAGAGATCTTGATGAACCACCGTAAGCACTGAAGAGGAACGAATAAAACATGAGACAACACCGGGAAGGATCGGCAAATAAACGAAGATGCTTGAGAGAATTTAGATCCATGAGAACAAAGAGATTACGAGCTGATTAGAGGATCCTTGATCTAAGCACCGGTATGATGGAGACTGATAAATGAAAGCTGAGAATGAATAAACCTGAATTGATGGACTCCAGATAGGTTAAAGGAATTCTCACAATCAAAAAAATTATGAGAGGATGGCAACAAGCTAGAATCACGCATCTCTGAGAGAACGAATAAGATAAGGAGGAAAAAACTCTTCTTCGGTCTTCAAAATCTGAGAATTACGACGAGAAACACCACCAAATTGTTGAGATACTCCGGGATGAAAATTATAAAGGTTGAACCAACGATGAAAAGAATTTGAAAGATCTTGGAGAAAAACATTTGACTGATGACAGTTCATTCTTATGTCAAACTTTGGAGAGAATTTGAGAAGCTCCGGCAAAATAAGAAGAGTCAGGTAAGATCCTGGGAAAAGACATGTGGGTTAGGGCCCACTCAAAAGAAGCACCATTGAAAAGATTTAAAAGAGAGGTTGCACTGGTTGAATTAAATGACTTGAATGAGATAACAACCTCGAAAGATCTTGAACGAATGCAGAGTGGAAAACACGAATCTTCGAGATATCTTGAGCACTCAGGAACAATTGGATAGCAAGAAATGACTGAATATAAGGTGCACCGGCATGAAAAACATTTGAAACAAGGAAAACAATGTAATCAAACACCGAAAGCTTGAATTGAAACCACCGGAGAAGAAAGAGAACGAAGAATGATGAACTAGAAGCTTCGTTAGCATCTTCTTGAGAATCACTAGATAAGAACATTGAAGGAAAAGGGTGAAGAGACTTCCATGAATAAGATGGATACTTGATTAGAAATCTGAGTCCTTGAAGAAAACAAGGGTGGGAGGGCGGGAAAAACAAAGACAACTTGGAGACGGAAGAAATGAACACCATTGAGAAGAACTGATACTTGATCTTGCGGATGTTGAAATGATCGGATCCACTTGACGAGAAACACACCGGTTAAAAGGATTGACAAAACAATCTCGATGATCAAGAGGGATTAGTATTCACCTCGGAGTATGAGAACACTATTTGGGGAAGGTATGGAATCAACACTTGACATTGAAGCAACTAGAATACCGCAACTCAAAACAAAACAAAGGATTGGCTTGCAGAATAAGCCGGAACAAACATATGATAGAGATTTCGTCCAAAGTTTTCATGGTGGGGCCTACACGGGCTCGATCGTACAGCACCATCATGTACAAGGCAGTGCACATGACATACGAAGCATCCCCGAGTCGGAATAGCCAAGGACTCTTTAAGACACAATGAGACCACTGTAAAACCAACCGTGGATAGGCGGACCACTAGACGTCGAACCCCAATTTTATATCATACATCTGTCGGAAAGATATCCTAAGAGCTACTTGAATTCCCACTTATAAACTCCCGAAATTTTCCGGTTATGCAATCAGGTCTTGGGGATACAGGGGACGCATAATATCTCACCCAAAACTAGCAAATCCTACATCCAGCTGTATCCATCCTTCAACACATAACCAAGAAAGCTTCAGAAATCATCTACCTCAACCTTCGAAAAGCACCCGTTATACGAGTTATGGCAATACTCCCGAACTCCCGCCCCAGTACTGGGTGGCGTCGAGGTTATCTCACCAACAACTGCATAAAAGAGATTTTCGATGTCGGCGAAACTAAACTCAGGTATTCCAGAACTGCAATGATAAAATTGTGACGACAACACCTCGGAGCTCAACTCCCCGAGACACTGCCACAACCCCTAAATGTCAGGAGGCACCAAGAACAATGTTCTCGTCACAAAACCATCGGAATGATTCCAAGATACCCGCGTGATCCTAAAAAAATTTAGTGAAATTTGAGAAGAGAAGAGTCAAAACTCTACGTCAGGATGCCTTACCAGAGCGATGAGGAGACTGGGGAGTAAAAGAATTCCTAAACTCTTCGATATATAATTCATAATGACTCAAAACATTTTTCTAGACTCAACTCGTCCGATAATTCGATCAACCAGTGGGGCTCCTAAGGTCGGGGAAGGCTCTGATTACCAACTTGTAACGCCCTCGATGCGGCTATATCTCCCACGTGTCGAAGCATGACTTAGAGGCATAACCGCATTGAAAGCAATGTCACAAGTGAGGTAATCTTCGCAAACAACCCATGTAATACAATAAGGGAAAAGATACATACTTGGCTTACAATCGCCACTTCACACAAATACAAGAATAAAGCATTACATCATCCAGATACAATCAGGGCCCGACTACGGAGCCAAAATAAAAGAAGACTACCCCAAATGCTACACAGATCCCCGATCGACCCCAACTGGGCTCCACTACTGATCAACTAGAACGAAACAACACAAATGACAAGATCTTCATTGAGCTCCTCCTGAGCTTGGTTGCGTCATCTACACGGACTCATCGGCACCTGCAAGCTGGTTTGGAAGTATCTGTGAGCCACGGGGACTCAGCAATCTCGCACCCTCGCGATCAAGACTATTTAAGCTCATAGGTAAGGTAAAGTTATGAGGTGGAGCTGCAGCAAGCGACTAGCATATATGGTGGCTAACATATTCGCAAAAGAGAGCGAGAAGAGAAGGCAAAGCACGATCGAGAAACTATGATCAAGAAGTGATCCTAGAACAACCTACATCAAACATAACTCCAACACCGTGTTCACTTCCCGGACTCCGCCGAGAAGAGACCATCACGGTAACACACGCGGTTTATATATTTTAATTAAGGTCAACTTTAGGTTTTCTACAACCGGACGTTAACAAATTCCCATCTGCCCATAACCGCGGGCACGGCTTTTGAAAGTTCAAATCCCTGTAGGGGTGTCCCAACTTAGCCCATCACAAGCTCTCACGGTCAACGAAGGATATTCCTTCTCCCAAGACAATCCGATCAGGATCGGCATCCAGGTTACAAGACATCCTCGACAATGGTAAAACAAGTCCAGCAACACCGCGTGAATGTGCCGACAAATCCTGATAGGAGCTGCACATATCTCGTTCTCAGGGCACACTCAGATGAGACATCCTACGAGTAAAACCAACCCTCAAGTTGCCCTGAGGTGGCCCCGCAGTCTACTCGGTCGGACCAACACTCAGAGGAGCACTAGCCCGGGGGGTTTAAATAAAGATGAACCTTGAGTTTGCAGAACCCAAGGGAAAGAAAAGGCTAGGTGGCGAATGGTAAAACCAATGTTGGGCATTGCTGGAGGAGTTTTATTCAAGGCGAACTGTCAAGGGGTTCCCATTATAACCCAACCACACAGGGAACGCAAAATCCGGGAACATAACACCGATATGACGGAAACTAGGGCGGCAAGAGTGGAACAAAACACCAGGCATAAGGCCGAGCCTTCCACCCTTTACCAAGTATAGAGATGCATTAATTAAATAAGAGATATTGTGATATCCCAACAAGTAAACATGTTCCAACAAGGAACAACATCTCCATGTTCCAACAAGGAACAAACTTCATCTTCACCTGCAACTAACACGCTATAAGAGGGGCTGAGCAAAGCGGTCACATAGCCAAACAACGGTTTGCTAGGACAAGGTGGGTTAGAGGCTTGGTTCAACAATATGGGAGGCATGATAAGCAAGTGGTAGGTATCGCAGCATAGGCATAGCAAAAGAGCAAGCAATTAGCAAGCAAAGATAGAAGTGATTTCGAGGGTATGGTCATCTTGCCTGAGATCCCGCAAGGAAGAAGAACGAGTCCATGAAGAAGACAAACGGGCGTAGTCGAACGGTTCCTCACAAACGCGACGTTATCAAAACCAACCCGAAGAAGCAACACCGGAAAGGAGCAAACAACATAGTAAACAACCACCGAATAATCATGGCATGATGCACAACCAAGTATGATGCATGTCCGGTTTAAATATGCATGACATGGCAAAGTGCACAAACAACACTACAAGTTAAGTGGAGCTCAATATGCAACGGGTTGCATATTGATGGAACAGCACATCAATATTTAGTTCTCTCTCGTTTATGTACCCAACAAGATTAAATGTTGTTAGCATGGGAAGAGGTGAAACATGATGAAACTATCTAATCTAGGCAAGTTTAAATGATGCCGGAACAACAAAACAACAAGTCCGGAAACTCCTCATATGCATATATTAGGTTTGGTACTGTTCTTCCCTAAACATAATTTTAGAGATAATAAACATGCAAAACAAGTACACCATGTTAAACTAGGCATTTTTCTACCACACTTACATATAAGGTTTATTAAAATCCAAGTTATGGTTATTTAGTTATGAATTAAATCACTTTAGCAAGTTATTAGGCAAAATATAGACAAATAGCATTTTAAACATGCATGAAAGTTGCATATTGTTAAACTAGACAAAATTCTAAGCAACTTTCATACATAAATTATTTAGATCCGATGCACGGTTGTGAAGTTATTAAATGCATGAATTTTAGGGGCCATTCTGCAAAACTGTTGTCTCTGAAAAAAGACAAACTCGCTGATCTAAAAAAATATACACTAGGTCGAAACTACCTGGCCCAACAAGAGAAAATAAAAAAAGGTGGGGCGCTGGGGTGGCTCACATTGGGCTAAGGCCCAGTTGGTGGAAGCAGCAGGCCGGCGGGGCAAGTGGGCCGGCTGGATCTGGCTCGGGCGTTGTCGCGGTCAATGCGTGGCATGCGCTCGAATGGATCGAGACAGAGGCGCCTTTCTCCTCTCCTCGACCGGAAGAAAAGCAGCGGTTGAAACAGGGAAGCAGCGGTGGCGTGGGACTTGTAGGTCGGCGCGCGAGCCGACAAGGAACTCCGGCAACGGTTGGCTGACGGCGACGCGAGCGCCGGGAATGGGCAGGTCCGGGTGAGGGGTCTCGGATCCGGCGGCGCAAGGGAGCTCCTGGGGCTATCCATGGTGGCCTGAGACTCTGGTTCAGAGAGAGAGAGAGAGAGAGAGAGAGATGATGATAGGGAGAAGGAAGAAGGAGAGGGGCGCGAGGGAGTCTGGCCTGGCGACGAACGGTGGCGCGGCCGCGGGCTCCTGGAGGTCTGCTGATGGGTCTCCGGTGATGAGCTGCCGGTGGTGGCGCGGGGTGGTTGCGGAGGCCGAGCACGGTTCGCCTGGGTGCAGAGGAGCGCGGGAGGAGGCCATGGTCTCCCAGCGACCTAGGAAGAAGCGGGGCGCTGCTGTCTCGTCTCTTCTTGGACGAAGCAGATGTGCGGCACGATGGGGCTTGAGCGTCTGATGCGGCGGTGGCAGATCCGGGCGCGCGGAGAATCGATCCATCCATGCCCGGCACGAAGCGACGACGACGGAGCTTGATGAAGTGGCCATGGTGGTCTCCTGTGAGCGAAAACAGAGAGAGGGAGGGGAAGATCATGAGAAAGAGAGGTAGGGAAGCAGGCGGGGGAAAGGAGCGGGGCTGTCGGGGCACTCATCTCCGGCGACTGGGAGCTGCTGCTCCGGCTGCTTGCAGGTGAGGAGGACCACAGGAGGTGTGAGGCAGGGGCTCCTGCTACTGGCCGGAAAGCATGGGAGGCGGTCTGGATGGGTTCGAATCGAAGAGCTCGGGCTCCAGCTCTGGTTGGTGGGAGGAGGAATGGGAGGATCCTGATGTGGAAGAGGACTGGCGGCGGCGGGTGAGGGGATTTGGTGGATGGGACAAGCCCCTAGGATCTAGGGTTAGATAAAGGGGAACTATATATAGCAAATGGATTTATTTAGGGGCTAATCCGTCCCTCCGATCATAATCGGACGCTCGGGAAAAATAGGCTAGGGAGCCCAAATAAGAAAACGGAGACGTTTTGTAGATGTTTGGGGATGATCCGGATCCAACGGTGACAACTGTCCAGGTCGGGTCCGGGAAAATTTCGGACACGCATGTGAGAGGTCTATTGGAACTTGTGGGTTGTGCAGAAGGGCTCGAGCTGAGAGAAGAGAAGAGAGAGAGGCCCGGCGACTGTTTTCAGAGACCGAAAACGTCCGACGTTAGACCGGCTATATTGCTGCTATAGTTTAACGGTTGGGCTATCAAACGGACTCCGAATGCGATGAAACTTGACAGGTGGTCTATCTACACTATAATAAGACCACACGCCAACTTTCAACCCAATCCGATAACATTTTCCGGCCACTTATAAAATAATATTTCGGACGTGCCGCGGGCACGTGCAAGTGTGTCTGGGCTTAGAACGGACAACGGAAAGAACGGGGAGACCCGGACGAATGCAAGTTTTGAAAACATGATGATGCAATGCACATGATGCAAAGATGAAATGCAACGGACCAAACAAATCACACGACGAAACCCAGAAACCCTAGAAAGTGACTGAAGCTCCGGTCTTGGGGCGTTACAGTTAGTTACCACATCAACAGGTGAAGATATTGCAACATTAGCAGCAGTAGAACATTCAGCAACAAAAGTAGCGTTATCACGCTCAATGCATTTAAGACATGGTGGTTCAAATCCTTCCTGAGCTGAACTGATCTGTTTGGCGCGAAGTGACTCATTTTCCTTTTGAAGATCTTCATGAGACGCTCTCAATTTCTCAAGGTCTTGCTTGCTTTGAAGATAATCGTAGGACAGCCTTTCATGAGTTGTTGAGAGCGTTTCATGACGACTTTCAAGTTCCTTATACTTAACGTGAAGATTTTTTATGTCTTCAATTAAGGACTGAGATCGAGTCATTTCAGCGTCTAACAGATCATCGCTTTTGTCTAACAGTTTTTGAATGTGTTCCATAGCTTTCTGTTGTTCAGTTGCAATTTTAGCAAGTGTTTTGTAGCTAGGTTTGGAATCACAATCAGATTCATCATCACTGGATGTTTGATAGTGAGTAGTGTGTGTGTTTACCTTGGCACCACATGCCATGAAGCGGTAGGAAGGAGCGGAGTAGTCCTTGTCATTTGCATCGGTGTCGGTGATGAAGTCATTGTCTTCATTGTTGAAGATGGACTTGGCAACGTATGTTGTAGCCAGACTCGCAACGCCAGAATCGGACTCCTCCTCAGACTCCACCTCTGCCTCCTTAGAAGCAGACTCCTCCTCAGAATCCATTTCCTTGCCAACAAACGCATGTGCCTTGCCAGATGAGCTCTTCTTGTGTGATGAAGACTTTGAGGAAGACTTGGAAGAAGACTTCGAGTATTTCTTCTTCTTCTTCTTGTCGTCAGAGTCATACTCCTTGCTCTTCTTCTTCTTGTTGTTCTCATTGTCCCATTGTGGACACTCAGAGATGTAGTGGCCAGGCTTCTTGCACTTGTGACATGTTCTCTTCTTGTAGTCATGAGCAGAAGCTTCATCATTCCTTGAGCTTGATCGTGAAGACTTTCTGAACCCTTTCTTCTTGGTGAATTTTTGGAACTTCTTCACAAGCATAGAAAGCTCCTTTCCAATGTCTTCAGGATCATCAGAACTGCTGTCAGATTCTTCTTCAGTTGAGGAGACAGCTTTTGCCTTCAAGGAACGAGTTCGCCCATAGCTGGGACCGTAGATGTCTCTTTTCTCAGAAAGCTGAAACTCGTGTGTGTTGAGCCTCTCAAGTATGTCAGACGGATCGAGTGTCTTGAAATCAGGGCGTTCTTGAATCATCAGAGCTAGGGTGTCAAACGAACTGTCAAGTGATCTCAGGAGTGTCTTGACGACTTCATGCTTGGTGATCTCAGTGGCGCCGAGGGCTTGAAGCTCATTTATGATGTCACTGAGTCGATCAAACGTGCGCTGGACATTCTCATTGTCATTTCTCTTGAAGCGGTTGAAGAGGTTGCAAAGGACACTGATTCTCTGATCTCTCTGGGTGGAGACGCCTTCGTTGACCTTGGAGAGCCTGTCCTAGACTAGCTTCGAAGTCTCCAACGCACTCACACGGCCATACTATCCTTTGGTCAGATGACCACAGATGATATTCTTGGCAGTAGAGTCCAGTTGAACGAACTTCTTGACATCAGCAGTAGTGACACCTTCTCCAGCCTTGGGAACGCCGTTCTTGACGACATACCATAGGTCGACATCAATGGCTTCAAGATGCATGCGCATCTTATTCTTCCAGTAGGGATATTCAGTTCCATCGAAGACGGGGCACGCAGCAGAGACTTTAATTATCCCTGCAGTTGACATAGCTAAAACTCCAGGTGGTTAAACCGAATCACACAGAACAAGGGAGTACCTTGCTCTAATACCAATTGAAAGTGCTAGTGATCGACTAGAGGGGGGGTGAATAGGCGATTTTTATGAAAGTCTTCTAAACAGGGAAGTTTTGAAGACAAACGATAGAAGTAAACCTATTACCATGCAGCGGAAGGTAGACTACACTAGGCAAACCTTAGTCAGGTAATCAACAAAGTGAAAGCACAATGACTTATAGTAGCTAAGCAGTAAGGATCAGGTAGGAAGATATTGTGAAGCCAATCAGAACAAGCAGTCACTCAGTGAAAACAAAAGACAATGCAATCATGCAATGACTTCACAAGGACCAACAGTAAGTAAAGGAAAGGGAAGGATGAAACCAGTGACTCGTTGAAGACAATGATTTGTTGGACCAGTTCCAGTTGCTGTGACAACTGTACGTCTGGTTAGGGCGGCTAGGTATTTAAACCTGAGGACACACAGTCCCGGACACACAGTCCTGAACACGCAGCTCAGAACCCTTAGTCCTCACCGTATTCCCCTTGAACTAAGGTCACGCAGACCTCGCGCCAATCACTCTGGTAAGTCTTCAAGGTAGACTCCCAAACCTTCACAGACTTCGTTCACCGGCGATCCACAATGACTCTTGGATGCTCAGAATGTGACGCCTAACCGGCTGGAGGATTCACAGTCCTCAAGTGTAATAAGTCTTCAAATCACACAGACAGGATGACTTAAGTGATGCCTAACACTCTTTGGCTCTGGGTGGTTAGGACTTTATCCTCGCAAGGAATTCTCTCTCAAAGGTTTCGAGGTGGGTTGCTCTCAAACGACAACAGCCGTATTTTAACTCTGAGCAGCCAACCGTTTATGGTTGTAGGGGGTGGGCTATTTATAGCCACTAGGCAACCCGACCTGATTTGTCCGAAATGACCCTGGGTCACTAAGGAACTGACACGTGTTCCAACGGTCAGATTTCAAACACACACGGCAACTTTACTTGGGCTACAAGCAAAGCTGACTTGTCCAACTCTGGACAAGATTCGCTCTCATAGTCTTCACTCGAAGACATAGGATTTTGGGTAAGCATCACTTCAGTCATTCTGACTAGTTCTCTTGGACCCCACTTAACAGTATGGTGGTTCCTATGACTCAACAAAGAAGAAAAAGAACTACGAAAGATCTAAGTCTTCAAGCTCCATAGTCTTCATGCGATGTCTTCTCTTGTCATAGTCTTCAATGTGAATATCTTCACATAGCACCTTTGACTTCAATGTCTTCATACATTTTTAGGGGTCCTCTCTGGTAGGAAAACCGAATCAATGAGGGACTTCTACCTGTGTTATCCTACAATTCTCACAAACACATTAGTCCCTCAACTAGGTTTGTCGTCAATACTCCAAAACCAACTAGGGGTGGCACTAGATGCACTTACAAAGATACTGGCATCATGCTACTCTTACTATGTGGCATTCACCAGAAAATACCACTTACCCTGTGCCTCGTCAAGCCTCTTGTTAACAAGCTTGATGTCGGCATCCGCCGCATCCAGTTGCCGCTTCAGTTCAGCAAACTCATGAGTCCGGCTAGCCACCGGAGCTCCCATTACCTACACATTAAAGCGGTATGGTTATTGCCTGGGACTAGGATCCTCTGTTTGCCGCCGTTCTCGGCGACAACCAGAGTCTCAGGGGCTACTATCTACACAGGGCACACCTAAAAATGTGTGGTACCATTACAAATGTACATCATTTTATGTACCTCAAAGCCCGTCAGTAGACTCATAAAGGCATCATGCAACCCGCTTTCGGCGGATGAAA
Source organism: Triticum monococcum (assembly GCA_034509565.1). NCBI lineage: Eukaryota > Viridiplantae > Streptophyta > Magnoliopsida > Poales > Poaceae > Triticum > Triticum monococcum. Next base: position 416,286,235 of record CM067844.1, read on the forward strand.
TCCTTTCCATCACCGTACCCATCAATGTACGGTGTTCTTCTGAGATGGCCAGTCGCTCCAACAGCTCTCTCAGTACGTCCAACCGCATACCAGACGGTGCTGGACTCTTCCGTTTGCTCTCTTCGAGAGCCGGACGCTGGGGACTTTGGGTGACTATAGGATTATCTTCTGGCCTCACCGGATCCGGAGAGGCCCTCCGTGACGACACTTCAAGGTCGCCCGCTTCTTGAGCGGAGGAGTCCGTGGGAGGCGTTTCGCTCTCCATCATATCCGGAAGAAGATCCCCCGAAGACGAGCTCTGCTGATAAGGGCTAAGATCCGAACTACAAGATAAATACTTCGGTTATTTTCCTCAGAGGTAAGGTAATATATCTTCACTATTAAAGTACTTTTTAATTTCTTACAGCTTGTTAGAGGGCTGATCCCCGCGCGGATATTGTGCGGCAAGAGCGCCCTCCAAGGCAGGACCCTCTGGTGGAGATTTCTTCTCCCGCTTGGAAATCTTGGTTTCCGGATCTTCAGAGGTAGTCCTCTTCCTTCCCCGGGGTGAGAGAATGTCAGATTCCTCCCCTCGGTTATCCTCCCTCACAGAGGCGCTCGTTCCCTCGGTCAGAATAGGTAGCGGTGGAGGCCCGCTTTCGCCCTCATTATTCCCCCCTTTGTCTTCCTTTGAGGGCTCCGAGCAAGGTGCTAGCTCGAGCATCTTTTCCAGTAATGCATTTTCCAAACCCTCAGGAAGGGGGGCCGAACAGTGAATCATCTTCGCCTTTGTTATCCAGTCCTGGTCAAAGATCGATTTCTCAGAATAACGTCATAATAAATGAAAGACGGTGTGTTTGGCTAGAGGATAACTTACTTGGTCGGTGGTGCGGTTGCTGCTCAGGCCCATGTCCTCGATAGTATCCGGACACTCTATCTAGGGTCCAAAGAATGATCTATACATCTCCTCGTGCGTCAGGCTGAGGAAATTCTGAATAGCGCGCGGACCTTCTGGGTTGAACTCCCACATGCGAAGAGGCCGGCATTTGCATGGCTGGATTCGTCGAACCAGCATGACTTGCATTACCATAATCAAACTGAAATCTCCTTCAAAGAGATTTTGAATGCGGCTTTGCAGTATAGGCACGTCCTTGGCGGGACCCCAGCTCAGCCCTCTACTAATCCATGACATCAGTTGTGGTGGAGGGCCTGAGCGGAAAGCAGGGGCAGCCGCCCACTTGGCACTTCTGGGAGCTGTGATGTAAAACCACTCCCATTGCCATAATCTGGACACCTCTGGAATAGAACCCGTTGGCCATGGAGCACCGGTGATCCTGCCTATTAATGCGCCTCCGCATGCTACATGCTGCCCTCGACCATCTTCGGCTTCACGTCAAAGGTCTTGAGCCAGAGGCCAAAGTGAGGGGTAATGCGGAGGAAAGCCTCACATACAACAATAAATGATGAGATGTGGAGAAAGGAGTCCGGGGCTAGATCGTGGAAATCTAGCCCGTAATAAAACATCAGCCCCCTAACGAAGGGATCCAGAGTGAGGCCTAGACCTCGGAGGAAGTGGGAGATGAACATGACGTCTTTGTTGGGTTCAGGAGTAGGGACGACCTGCCCTCGGGCAGGCAGCCAATGCGAAACCTCAGCGGTCAGGCATCTGGCCTCCCTCAACTTCTTGATATCTTCTTCTGTAACGGAGGAGGACATCCACCAGCCTTGAAGGCTAGATCCGGACATGATTGAAGGTCCGGAGCACCTGACCTGGGCTTTGGGTGTTAGAACTCGAGGCGGGGGAAGGGTTCAATTGGGCACGGGAGGGAAAGAGTAAAAGCCTTGTCCCTTTATAAAGAGGGTGAATATCAAGCGTCCTCTCCATAGCCGTTTGGGACTTGCCTATAATCTAGGATTCCTAGATACGGTTGGGTTACCCACGACCATATTGATGAGAATCCCGTAATAGGGGAACACGATCTCTGCTTTGACAAGACGTGTCAAAACACTACCTCGCGTTATGTGCGGGGCTAGTTAAAGGAAACGGTTCGAATAATCACCGGGCCATGACATTATGTCGTGTTGCCAAGACGTGTCAGTAGATTAGATTTGTGGAAGGATTATTCTCTCTACGGTGGTATGTGGAACTTATTTTGCAGGGTCGGACACTATCCTTGTATTCAAATTCTTCCGTGATGTATTCGGGGGAGGAACCCGCCTTGCAATGCCGAAGACAATACTGCGCGTCGGACTCATCGCCATTGAAAGTCTGGTTCAGGGGCTACTGAGGGAGTCCTAGATTAGGGGGTCTCCAGACAGCCGGACTATATTCTTTGGCCGGACTGTTAGACTATGAAGATACAAGATTGAAGACTTTGTCTCGTGTCTGGATGGGACTCTACTTGGCGTGGAAGGCAAGCTAGGCAATACGGATATGCATATCTCCTCCTTTGTAACCGACCTTGTGTAACCCTAACCCTCTCTGGTGTCTATATAAACCGGAGGGTTTTATTCCGTAGGACACAACAATAACATACAATCATACCATAGGCTAGCTTCTAGGGTTTAGCCTCTTTGATCTCGTGGTAGATCTACTCTTGTACTACCCATATCATCAATATCAATCAAGCAGGACGTAGGGTTTTACCTCCATCAAGAGGGCCCGAACCTGGGTAAAACTTCGTGTCCCCTGCCTCCTATTACCATCCGCCTAGACGCATAGTTCGGGACCCCCTACCCGAGATCCGCCGGTTTTGACACCGACACCCCCCAAGACCAATCCGAATTGGGTTGGGGGCGGCCCCCTTGCCTTCTCTCCCTCTCCTCTTTCCCCCTTCTGCTTGTAGGAATAGGAAAAGGGGGCGAATCCTACTTGGACCGGGAGTCCAAGTAGAACTCCCCCCTTGGCGAGCCACACCTTGGCTGGCCTCCTCCTCCCCCCTTTATATACGTGGGGAGGGGGCACCCCAAAGACACACAAATCGATCTTTTAGCCGTGTGCGGTGCCCCCCTCCACAGTTACACACCTTAGTCATATCATTGTAGTGCTTAGGCGAAGCCCTGCGTCGGTAACTTCATCATCACCGTCATCACGCCGTCGTGCTGACGGAACTGCCCCTCGACCTCAACTGGATCAAGAGTTCGAGGGACGTCATCGAGCTGAACATGTGCTGACCACGGAGGTGCCGTGCATTCGGTACTTCGGTCGGTTGGATCATGAAGACGTTCGACTACATCAACCGCGTTACTAAATGCTTCCGCTTTTGGTCTACGAGGATACGTAGACACACTCTCCCTGTCTCCTAGATAGATCTTGCGTGATCGTATGTAAAAATTTTGAAATACTGCATACCCCAACAGTGGCACCCGAGCCAGGTCTATGCATAGATCTTATATGCATGAGTAGAGCACAAAGAGTTGTGGGCGATAATAGTCATACTGCTTACCAGCAATGTCTTACTTTGATTCAGCGGTATTGTTGGATGAAGCGGCCCAGACCGACATTACATGACCGTGTTCATGAGACTGGTTCTACCGACGTGCTTCGCACACAGGTGGCTAGTGGGTGTCTGTTTCTCCAGCTTTAGTTGAATCGAGTTTGACTACACCCGGTCCTTGTTAAAGGTTAAAACAACACACTTGACGAAAAATCGTTGTGGTTTTGATGCGTAGGTAAGAACGGTTCTTGCTAGAAGCTCGTACAAGCCACGTAAAACTTGCAACAACAAAGTAGAGGACGTCTAACTTGTTTTTGCAGGGCATGTTGTGATGTGATATGGTCAAGACATGATGATATAAATTTTTGTATGAGATGATCATGTTTTGTAACAGTTATCGGCAACTTGCAGGAGCCATATGGTTGTTGCTTTATTGTATGAAATGCAATCACCATGTAATTGCTTTACTTTATCACTAAGTGGTAGCGATAGTCGTAGAAACAATTATTGGCGAGACAACAACGATGCTACGATGGAGATCAAGGTGTCAAGCCAGTGATGATGGTGATCATGACGGTGCTTTGGAGATGGAGATCAAAGGCACAAGATGATGATGGCCATATCATATCACTTATTTTGATTGCATGTGATGTTTATCCTTTATGCACCTTATTTTTCTTAGTATGATGGTAGCATTATAAGATGACCTCTCACTAAATTTCAAGGTATAAGTGTTCTCCCTGAGTATGCACCGTTGCTATAGTTCCTCGTGTCGAGACACCACATGATGATAGGGTGTGATAAGCTCTACGTTCGCATACAATGGGTGCAAGCCAGTTTAGCACACACAGAATACTCGAGTTAAACTTGATGAGCCTAGCATATGCAGATATGGCCTCGGAACACTGAGACCGAAAGTTCGAGCGTGAATCATATAGTAGATATGATCAATATAGTGATGTTCACCATTGAAAACTACTCCATCTCACGTGATGGTCGGACATGGTTTAGTTGATATGGATCACGTGATCATTTAGATGACTAGAGAGATGTCTATCTAAGTAGGAGTTCTTAAGTAATATGATTAATTAAACTTTAATTTATCATGAACTCAGTACCTAATTGTATTTTGCATGTCTATGTTGTTGTAGATAAATGGCCCGTGCTATTGTTCCTTTGTATTTTAATGCGTTCCTAGAGAAAGCTAAGTTGAAAGATGATGGTAGCAACTACACGAACTGGGTCCGTAACTTGAGCATTATCCTCATTGCTGCATAGAAGAATTACATCCTGGAAGCACAGCTAGGTGCAAAGCCCGCTGCAGGAGCAACACCATATGTTATGAACGTCTGGCAGAGCAAAGCTGATGACTACTTGATAGTTCAATGTGCCTTGCTTTACGACTTAGACTCAGGACTTCAACGACGTTTTGAACATCATGGAGCATATGAGATGTTCCAGGAGTTGAAGTTAATATTTCAAGAAAATGCCCGAATTGAGAGATATGAAGTCTCCAATAAGTTCTATAGCCGCAAGATGGAGGAGAATAGTTCTCCCAGTGAACATATACTCAGAATGTCTGGGTACCACGACCACTTGACTCAATTGGGAGTTAATCTTCCAGATGATAGTGTCATTGACAGAGTTCTTCAATCACTACCACCAAGCTGTAAAAGCTCCGTGATGAACTATAATATGCAAGGGATGGATAAGACAATTCCCTAGCTCTTCGCAATGCTAAAGGTGTAACACCCTCGATGCGACTATAGCTCCCACGTGTCGAGGCACAACTTAGAGGCATAATCGCATTGAAGGCATATGTCGCAAGTGAGGTAATCTTCACACAACCCATGTAATACATAAGGGAAAAAGATACATAGTTGGCTTACAATCGCCACTTCACACAAATACATGAATAAAGCATTACATCATTCAAATACACTCAAGGTATGACTACGGAACCAAAATAAAAGAAGAACCCCAAATGCGACAAAGGTCCCCGATCGACCCCAACTGGGCTCCACTACTGATCAACTAGAACGAAACAACACAAAGGTCAAGATCTTCAACGAGCTCCTCCTGAGCTTGGTTGCGTCATCTGCATGGTATCCTCGGCACCTGCAAGCTGGGTTTTGGAAGTATCTGTGAGCCACAGGGACTCAGCAATCTCGCACCCTCGCGATCAAGACTATTTAAGCTTATGGGTAAGGTAAAAGGTATGAGGTGGAGCTGCAGCAAGCGACTAGCATATATGGTGGCCAACATACGCAAAAGAGAGCGAGAAGAGAAGGCAAAGTGCGGTCGAGAAACTATGATCAAGAAGTGATCCTATAGCAACCTACGTCAAGCATAACTCCAACAGCCGTGTTCACTTCCCGGACTCCGCCGGAAAGAGACCATCATGGTTACACACGCTGTTGTTTCATTTTAATTAAGGTCGACTTCGGGTTTTCTACAACCGGATGTTAACAGATTCCCATCTGCCCATAACCGCGGGCACGGCTTTCGAAAGTTCAATCCCTGCAGGGGAGTCCCAACTTAGCCCATCACAAGCTCTCACGGTCAACGAAGGAATAGACCTCCACCCGAGACGTTCCGATCAGACTCGGTATCCCGGTACAACAAGACATTTCGACGGGGTAAAACTAAACCAGCAACACCACCCGAATGTGCCGACAAATCCCGATAGGAGCTGCACATATCTCTTTCTCAGGGCACACTCAGATTGTCTTAGGTACGGGTAGGCCAGCCCAGAGTTGCCCCTGGTGGCCACCGGCAGCTGACAGGTGGACCAACACTCAGAGGAGCACTGGCCCGGGGGGTAAATAATGATGACCCTCAGGAGCGCGACTCCCAAGGGAAAAGAAAAGGCTAGGTGGCAAATGGTAAAACCAATGTTGGGCATTGCTGGAAGAGCTTTACTTAAGGCGAACTATCAAGGGGTTCCCATTATAGCCCAACCGCGTGAGGAACGCAAAATCCGGGAACATAACACCGATATGACGGAAACTAGGGCGGCAAGAGTGGAACAAAACACCAGGCATACGGCCGAGCCTTCCACCCTTTACCAAGTATATAGATGCATTAATTAAATAAGACATATAGTGATATCCCAACAAATAAACATGTTCCAACAAGGAACAACATCTCCATGTTCCAACAAGGAACAGACTTCAATCTTCACCTGCAACTAACAACGCTATAAGAGGGGTTGAGCAAAGCGGTAACATAGCCAATCAACGGTTTGCTAGGACATGGTGGGTTAGAGGTTTGACATGGCAATTGGGAGGCTGACAAGCAAATGATAGGCATCGTAGCATTGGCATAGCAAAGAGCGAGCAAACTAGCATAGCAAAGATAGTAGTGATTTCGAGGGTATGATCATCTTGCCTGAAATCCCGCAAGGAAGAAGAACAAGTCTATGAAGAAGACAAACGGACGTAGATGAACGGGTCCTCACAACACGACGTTACCGGATCCAACCCGAAGAAGCAAACACCGGAAAGAAGCAAACAACATAGTAAACAACCATCACATAAACATGGCATGATGCACAAACAATTATGATGCATGTCCGGTTTAATGAAGCATGGCATGGCAAAGTGCACCAACAATCCTACAAATTAAGTGGAGCTCAATATGCAATGAGTTGCATATTGACGGAACACCACGTGATTTATTTAGTTCGATCTCGTTTATGTACCCAACAATATTAAATGTTGTTAAACATGGCAAGAGGGTGAAGCAAATGAAAAACTACCCATCTAGTCAAGTTTAAATGAGGCCGGGAACAATAAACAACAAATTCGGAAACTCCTCATGTGCATATATTAGGTTAGGTCCTGTTCTGCCCTAAACCATATTTTAGAGTTGTTAGGCATGCAAAACAATGTCGCCATGATAAACTAGACAAAATTCTACCGCATTTACATATAAAGTTTACTAAATTCGGAGTTATGGTTATTTAGTTATGAATTAAATCATTTTAACATGGCATAGGAGCAAATTTAAGAAAACATCATTTTAAGCACTTTAAACATGGATGAACATGACATATTATGAAACTACACAAAATTCTAAGCAACTTTCATATATAAAACATTTTAATCCGATGCACGGTTGGTGAGTTAGAATATGCATGAACATTAAGGGGTTTCTGAAAAACTGCAGTTCTCTAGATAATTGGAAAAATCACAGAATCAGGAAAAAAACTTATGCGGGCCAAAACTGGTCGGCCCAACAGGAGGAAAAACAGAGGCGGGGCGCTGGGGTGTGGCCTCACCCAGTGGGCCTTGGCCCGGTCGGTGGAAGAGAGGCCTGTAAAGGAGGCGCAGGGCCGGATCTGGAAATGGGGGGAAGCGACCCAGGAGCGTGCGGTCGACGAGGGCCATGGCACCTTGCTGTTCGCTGCAGGGGAAGCAGGGGAGCAAAGAGCCGGTGAGTGGAGGCCGGAGATGGGGACGACGATCGGAGGAAGTGGCAGATCCGGGCGCCGGACGACGCGGCTGGGCCGGCGGAGGGGAGTCCAGGCGGGGGTCGAGGTAGAGGCGACATCCTCCGCCTGAACTGCTGCCGCTCGATTGCAGGGACGCAGGAGGCAGCTTCAGACGCGAAGCTCGCCGGATCCGATAGCGGTGAAGGTCGTCGAGGCAGGGAACGGAGCAGATGCGGAGGGAACGGAGCTCCGGTGGCTTGGCTACTCCGAGCGAGGCTCAAGGAGCTCGGGCGCGTGTCCTCCATGGCGCCGCTCCTATGGCACAAGAGAGGGAGGGAGAGGTTAGAGAAGGGAGAGACGAGAAGAAGAGGAGGACAGGAAGAAAGAGCGGGTGGTCTGGCCTGGTGGATGAGGGCGATGCCCTGGTGGATGAGGTCGCCGGCGGCGACGGGGCTGACGAGGTCGAAGTCGCCGGTTGGTAGGCTCGCCGGGCGGCGCGCTGACGAGGGCTCGTGCACCCTAAACTCAGGCGAGGAAGCTCGGGCACGTTGGCGCTGGTTGGAGGGAGTGGTTGGAGCCATCCATGCTTCGGGACAATTCCCTCGATCTGGATCGAGCGAGGCCGTGGGTGATTGGGTTGGCACGGAAATCAACACAGGATTTGATTTGGGTGGATGTGGTTGGACTGGTGGAAGAAACGAGGGAGGGAGAAGGTGGCTGCGGGTTGGATCCCGATGAAGAGAGTGGCGGCGGCGGGTGAGGGGATTCGGTGGATGGGACAGGATAGACTAGGGTTTGACTGATATTTATATCAGATGAGTTTAGGTTAGGGGCTAACTCATCCCTCCGATCGAAATCGGGCGGTTGAGAAAAATAGGCTAGGGAGTCCAAATAACAAAACGGAGATGTTTTGTAGATGTTTGGGGATGATCCGGACACAATGGTGACGACTGTCCGGGTCGGGTCCGGGACAAATTTCGGACGCGCGCGAGCGGGGTCGCAGGCTGGCGGGAGAGGTTAGGTTGGACCTGGCGGTAGGTAGTGAGCTGTGTAGACGGTCTCGAGCTGAGAGAAGAGAAGAGAGGGCGGCCCGGTGACTGTTTCCGGAGACCGAAAACGTCCGACGTTAGACCGGCTACTATTGCCGCTATATTTATCCGTTGGGGCATCAAACGATCTCCGAATGCGATGAAACTTGGCAGGCGGTCTATCTACACTATAATAAGACCACACGTCAAATCTCATCCCATTCCGAGAACATTTTCCGGCCACTTATAAAATAATATTTTGGACATGCCGCGGGCGCGTGCAAGTGTGTCTGGGCTCAGAACGGGCAACGGACGGAACTGGGAGAACCCGGGCTAATGCAAGTTTTGAAAACATGAAGATGCAATGCACATGATGACATGATAAGATGCAACACGCAAGCAAATGACATGGCAACGACAACGAATAACTGGAAGACACCTGGCACATCGGTCTCGGGGCGTTAGAAAAGGCTATGGAGGTAGAAATCAAGAAGGAGCATCAATTGTTGATACTCAACAAAACGACTAGTTTCAAAAAGAAGGGCAACGGGAAGAAGGGGATCTTCAAGAAGAACGGCAAGCAAGTTGTTGCTCAAGTGAAGAAGCCCAAGTCTGGACCTAAGCCTGAGACTGAGTGCTTCCACTGCAAAGGGACTGGTCACTGGAAGCGGAACTGCCCCAAGTATTTGGCGGATAAGAAGGATGGCAAAGTGAAAGGTATATTTGATATACATGTTATTGATGTGTACCTTACTAATGCTTGTAGTAGCGCCTGGGTATTTGATACTGGTTCTGTTGCTCATATTTGCAACTCGAAACAGGGGCTACGGTTTAAACGAAGATTGGCTAAGGACGAGGTGACGATGCGCGTGGGAATTGGTTCCAAAGTAGATGTGATCGCCGTCGGCATGCTACCTATACATCTACCTTCGGGATTAGTATTAGACCTGAATAATTGTTATTTAGTGCCAGCGTTAAGCATGGACATTATATCTGGATCTTGTTTGATGCGAGACGGTTATTCATTTAAATCAGAGAATAATGGTTGTTCTATTTATATGAGTAATATATTTTATGGTCATGCACCCTTGATGAGTGGTCTAGTTTTATTGAATCTCGATAGTAGTGATACACATATTCATAGTATTGAAGCCAAAAGATATAAGTTTAATAACAATAGTGCAACTTATTTGTGGCACTGCCGTTTAGGTCATATTGGTGTAAAGCGCATGAAGAAACTCCATATTGATGGGCTTTTGGAATCACTTGATGCTTGCGAACCATGCCTCATGGGCAAGATGACTAAGACTCCGTTCTCCAAAACAATGGAGCAAGCAACAGACTTATTGGAAATAATGCATACTGATGTATGCGGTCCAATGAGTGTTGATGCTCGTGGCGGGTATCGTTATTTTCTGACCTTCACAGATGATTTGAGAAGATATGGGTATATCTACTTAATGAAACATAAGTCTGAAACATTTGAAAAGTTCATAGAATTTCAGAGTGAAGTAGAAAATCATCGTAACAAGAAAATTAAGTTTCTACGATCTCATCGTGGAGGTGAATATTTGATTTATGAGTTTGGTCTTCATTTGTAACAATGCGGAATAGTTTCGCAACTCACGCCACCTGGAACACCACAACATAATGGTGTGTCCGAATGTTGTAACCACACTTTATTAGATATGGTCCGATCTATGGTGTCTCTTACTGATTTACTGCTATCGTTTTGGGGTTATGCTTTAGAGACGGCTGCATTCATGTTAAATAGGGCACCAACGAAATCCGTTGAGATGACACCATATGAAATGTGGTTTTGCAAGAAACCCAAGTTGTCATTTCTTAAAGTTTGGGGCTGCAATGCTTATGTGAAAAAGCTTCAACCTGATAAGCTCGAGCCCAAATCAAAGAAATGTGTCTTCATAGGATACCCAAAGGAGACTGTTGGGTACACCTTCTATCACAGATCTAAAGGCAAGATATTCATTGCTAAGAATGGATCCTTTCTAGAGAAGAAGTTTCTCTCGAAAGAAGTGAGTGGGAGGAAAGTAGAACTTGATGAGGTAATTGTACCTTCTCCCGAATTGGAAAGTAGTTCATCACAGAAATCAGTTCTAGTGATTAGTACAGCAATTAGTGAGGAAGCTAATGGTGATGATCATGAAACTTCAGATCAAGTTACTACCGAACCTCATAGGTCAACCAGAGTACGATCCACACCAGAGTGGTACGGTAATCCTGTTCTAGAAGTCATGTTACCAGACCATGACGAACCTACGAACTATGAGGAAGCGATGATGAGCCCAGATTCTGCAAAATGTCTTGAGGCCATGAAATCTGAGATGGGATCCATGTATGAGAACAAAGTATGGAGTTTGATTGACTTGCCCGATGATTGGCAAGCAATAGAGAATAAATGGATCTTCAAGAAGAAGACTGACACTGATGGTAATGTTACTGTCTACAAAGCTCGACTTGTTTGCGAAAGGTTTTGGACAAGTTCAAGGAGTTGACTACGATGAGACCTTCTCACCCGTAGCGATGCTCAAGTCTGTCTGGATCATGTTAGCAATTACCGCATTTTATGATTATGAAATTTGGCAATTGGATGTCAAAACTGCATTCCTTAATGCATATCTCATAGAAGAGTTGTATATGATGCGACTAGAAGGTTTTGTCAATCAAAAAGGTGCTAACAAAGTGTGCAAGCTCCAGCGATCCATTTATGGACTAGTGCAAGCATCTCGGAGTTGGAATATATGCTTTGATAGTGTGATCAAAGCATATTGTTTTATACAGACTTTTGGAGAAGCCTATATTTACAAGAAAGTGAGTGGGAGCTCTGTAGCATTTCTGATATTATATCTGGATGACATATTGTTGATCGGAAATGATACTGAATTTCTGAATAGCATAAAAGGATACTTGAATAAGAACTTTTCAATGAAAGACCTCAGTGAATTTGCTTATATATTGTGCATCAAGATCTATAGAGACAGATGAAGACGCTTAATTGGACTTTCACAAAGCACATACCTTGATAAAGTTTCGAAGAAGTTCAAAATGGAACAGTCAAAGAAAGGGTTCTTTCCTGTGATGCAAGGTGTGAAGGTGAGTCAGACTCAATGCCTGACCATTGCAGAAGATAGAGAGAAAATGAAAGTCATTCCCTATGCATCAGCCATAGGTTCTATCATGTATCCATTGCTGTGTACCAGACCTGATGTGTGCCTTGCTATTAGTTAGGAGGGAGGTACCAAAGTAATCCAGGAGTGGATCACTGGACAGCGGTCAAGAACATCCTGAAATACCTGAAAAGGACTAAGGATATGTTTCTCATTTATGGAGGTGACAAAGAGCTCGTCGTAAACGGTTACGTCGATACAAGCTTTGACACTAACCCGGATGACTCTAAGTCACAAACCGGATACGTATTTTTGTTGAATGGTGGAGCTGTCAGTTGGTGCAGTTCTAAGCAGAGCGTCGTGGCAGGATCTATGTGTGAAGCAGAGTACATAGCTGCTTCGGAAGCAGCAAATGAACGAGTCTGGATGAAGGAGTTCATATCCGATCTAGGTGTAATACCTAGTGCATCGGGTCCAATGAAAATCTTTTGTGACAATACAAGTGCAATTGCCTTGGCAAAGGAATCCAGATTTCACAAGAGAACCAAGCACATCAAGAGACGCTTCAATTCCATCGGCGATCAAGTCAAGGAGGGACACATAGAGATTTGCAATATACATACGGATCTGAATGTTGCAGACCCGTTGACTAAGCCTCTCTCACGAGCAAAACATGATCAACACCAAGACTCCATGGGTGTTAGAATCATTACTATGTAATCTAGATAATTGACTCTAGTGCAAGTGGGAGACTGAAGGAAATATGCCCTAGAGGCAATAATAAAGTTGTTATTTATATTTCCTTATATCATGATAAATGTTTATTATTCATGCTAGAATTGTATTAACCGGAAACTTAGTACATGTGTGAATACATAGACAAACAGCGTGTCCCTAGTATGCCTCTACTTGACTAGCTCGTTAATCAAAGATGGTTAAGTTTCCTAGCCATAGACATGTGTTGTCATTTGATGAACGGGATCACATCATTAGATAATGATGTGATGGACAAGACCCATTGGTTAGCTTAGCATAATGATCGTTTAGTTTTTCTACTATTGCTTTCTTCATGACTTCTACATGTTCCTCAGACTATGAGATTATGCAACTCCCGAATACCGGAGGAACACCTTGTGTGCTATCAAATGTCACAACGTAATTGGGTGATTATAAAGATGCTCTATAGGTGTCTTTGATGGTGTTTGTTGAGTTGACATAGATCGAGATTAGGATTTGTCACTCCATGTATCAGAGAGGTATCTCTGGGCCCTCTCGGTAATGCACATCACTATGAGCCTTGAAAGCAATGTAACTAATGAGTTAGTTACGGGATGATGCATTACAAAACGAGTAAAGAGACTTGCCGGTAACGAGATTGAACTAGGTATGATGATACCGACGATCGAATCTCGGGCAAGTAACATAACGATGACAAAGGGAACAACATATGTTGTTATGTAGTTTGACTGATAAAGATCTTCGTAGAATATGTAGGAGCCAATATGAGCATCCAGGTTCCTCTATTGGTTATTGACCAGAGATGTGTCTCGGTCATGTATACATAGTTCTCGAACCCGTAGGGTCCGCACGCTTAACGTTCTATGACGATCGGTATTATGAGTTTTGTGTTTAGATGAACCGAAGTTTGTCCAGAGCCCCAGATGAGATCACAGACATGATGAGGTGTCTCAAAATGGTCAAGATATAAAGATTGATATATTGGAAGGTTATGTTTGGACACCGGAATGGTTTCGGATAGGTTCAGACATTTTCCGGAGTACCGGGGGGTTACCGGAACCCCCCCCCCCCCCGGGGGGGTGTTAAGGGGCCTTCATGGGCCCTAGTGGAAGAGACGAGGCGGCAGCCAGGTGAAGGCACGTGCCCCCCCCCAAGCCCAATCCGAATTGGGTTAGGGTTTGGGGGCGCCCCCCTTTCCTTTTGTCCCTCTCCTCTTATCCCCCTTCTCCTTGTAGGAATAGGAAAGGGGGGCGAATCCAACTTGGACCAGGAGTCCAAGCAGGACTCCCCCCTTGGCGCGCCACACCTTGGCCGGCCTCCTCCTCCTCCGCCCCTTTATATACATGGGGAGGGGGCACCCCAAAGACACACAAGTTGATCTTTTAGCCGTGTGCGGTGCCCCCTCCACAGTTACACACCTCAGTCATATCTTTGTAGTACTTAGGCAAAGCCCTATGTCGGTAACTTCATCATCACCGTCATCATGCCATCATGCTGACGGAACTGTCCCTCAACCTCAACTATATCAAGAGTTTGAGGGACGTCATCGAGCTGAATGTGTGCTGATCACGGAGGTGTCGTGCATTCGGTACTTGGATCAGTTGGATCGTGAAGACGTTCGACTACATCAATCGCATTACTAAACGCTTCCGCTTTCGGTCTACGAGGGTACGTAGACACTCTCCCTATGTCGTTTATATGCATCTCCTAGATAGATCTTGCATGATCGTAGGTAAATTTTTTGAAATACTGTGTTGCCCAACAGTACTTGTTGGTGTTGTTGAACAGCGGAGGGGTGCCACGATCTCTAGACATAGTCAGGTTGATGTAGCGGCCTGGGTCGGAGTGGTTGGAGAAGGTCGACGGCGGCGGCGGAACTTGTGTTGCAGCAGTCGGTGCGAGGAAGACAGAAAGGAAGAGGCAGGGGCAAGGGTAAAAAGTGAAAGAGAGGGCCCCTGTCCCTATTTATAAGGAGGTAAAAGATGGCATCCGCGGAAATCGAGGGGGTAAAATGATTAAGTTAAAGAGTGCAAGTGCCTCGATTCTCGGAATGCTCATTAAGATAAGGATCTGTTGAGATATCCTAGGCCTCGTGCAGAATTAATGTGCATGATGTCACGGTAGGTTACAATGATTCTGCTGTGTGACGTCATGGCGGGTTATAGCGGACTGGTGAAGAATCAGTAAAGATACATTTTGCTAATTTGAACAATGGAGATTGATATGAACAAGTTCAAATCAACCTCGGGCTTAATGTTGGGGATATAGCTTCGAGGTGTGACCCGCCCAGAAGGGGTCGGGTTAAACCATTGGCGGCTTAACATGAAGAAAGTCCAAGGAGGCCCATGATGCAGCTTGAAGCTACGTTGGTATTTCCCCAAAGAGGAAGGGATGATGCAGCACATCGACGGTAGGTATTTCCCTCAATGATGAAACCAAGGTTATCGAACCAGTAGGAGAACCAATCAACACTACGTAAACAGCACCTGCACCCAAATAACAAATACTCGCAACCCTACGTGTAAAAGGGGTTGTCCATCCCATTCGGGTAGCGGCGCCAGAAATTGGCAAACAGACGTGAGAGAGTTGTAAATATTGATAGATCGAATGCCAAATAAAATAAATTGCAGCAAGGTATTTTTGTATTTTTGGTTTAATAGATCTGAAAATAAAAAATAAATAAAATAGATCGCAAAGGCAAATAATATGAGAAAGAGACCCGAGGCCGTAAGTTTCACTAGTGGCTTCTCTTGAGAAAAATAGCAAATGGTGGGTAAACCAATTATTGTTGGGCAATTGATAGAGCATCAAATAATCATGATGATCTCCAGGCAATGATCATTATATAGGCATCACGTCCAAGATTAGTAGACCGACTCTTGCCTACATCTACTACTATTACTCCACACATCGACCGCTATCCAGCATGCATCTAGTATATTAAGTTCATGGAGAAACGAAGTAATGCAATAAGAACGATGACATGATGTAGACAATATCTATTTATGTAGAAATAGACCCCATTGTTTTATCCTTAGTAGCAACGATACATACGTGTCGGTTCCCCTTCTGTCACTGGGATCAAGCACTATAAGATCGAACCCACTACAAAGCACATCTTCCCATTGCAAGATAAATAGATCAAGTTGGCCAAGCAAAACCCAAATATCGGAGAAGAAATACGAGGCTATAAGCAATCATGCATATAAGAGATCAAAGAAACTCAAATAACTTTCATGGATAAAAAGAGATAGATCTGATCATAAACTCAAAGTTCATCAGATCCCAACAAACACACCGCAAAAGAATTACATCATATGGATCTCCAAGAGACCATTGCATTGACAATTGTAGGATCGAAAGTATGTCTAGAGGGGGGTAATTAGACTACTTGACCAAATAAAAACTTAACCTTTTCCCAATTTTAGGTCTTGGCAGATTTTAGCTATTTTAGGACAAGTCAAGCAATCATCACACAATTCAAGCAAGCATGCAAAGAGTATATTGGCAGCGGAAAGTAAAGCATGCAACTTGCAAGAATGTAAAGGGAAGGGTTTGGAGAATTCAAACGCAATTGGAGACACGGATGTTTTTCCCGTGGTTCGGATAGGTGGTGCTATCCTACATCCACGTTGATGGAGACTTCAACCCACGAAGGGTAACGGTTGCGCAAGTCCACGGAGGGCTCCACCCACGAAGGGTCCATGAAGAAGCAACCTTGTCTATCCCACCATGGCCATCGCCCACGAAGGACTTGCCTCACTAGCGGTAGATCTTCATGAAGTAGGCGATCTCCTTGCCCTTACAAACTCCTTGGTTCAACTCCACAATCTTGTCGGAGGCTCCAAAGTGACACCTAGCCAATCTAGGAGACACCACTCTCCAAGAAGTAACAAATGGTGTGTTGATGATGAACTCCTTGCTCTTGTGCTTCAAATGATAGTCTCCCCAACACTCAACTCTCTCTCACAGGATTTGGATTTGGTGGAAAGAGGATTTGAGTGGAAAGCAACTTGGGGAAGGCTAGAGATCAAGATTCATATGGTAGGAATGGAATATCTTGGCCTCAACACATGAGTAGGTAGTTCTCTCTCAGAACATATGAGTTGGAAGTGTAGATGTGTTCTGATGGCTCTCTCCACGAGTGAAGAGGAGGTGGAGGGGTATATATAGCCTCCACACAAAATCCAACTGTTACACACAATTTACCAATCTCGGTGGGACCGAATCAACAAACTCGGTCAGACCGAAATAGTAAACCTAGTGACCGTTAGAGATTTTCGGTGGGACTGACATGCAACTCGGAAGGACCGATTTTGTTAGGGTTAGGGCATAACGTAATCTCGGTGAGACCGATTACACAAACTCGGTGAGACCGATTTTGGTAATTAGCTAACCAGAGAGTTGGTCAGGCAAACTCGGTGGGACCGATTTGCTCTTTCGGTGAGACCAAAAAGTTACAAAAAGGAAACACTGAATTTACATTGCAATCTCGGTGGGACCGATCCGCTCTTTTGGTGAGACCGAAAAGTTACGAAAGGGAAACAGAGAGTTTGCAATCCCATCTCGGTGAGACCGATTACACAAACTCGGTGGGACCGATTTTGGTAATTAGCTAACCAGAGAGTTGGTCAGGCAAACTCGGTGGGACCGATTTGCTCTTTCGGTGAGACCGAAAAGTTACAAAAAGGAAACACTGAACTTACATTGCAATCTTGGTGGGACCGATCCGCTCTTTCGGTGAGACCGAAAAGTTACGAAAGGGAAACAGAGAGTTTGCAATCCCATCTCGGTGAGACCGAGATCCCTATCGGTAGAACCGATTTGCTAGGGTTTGGCAATGGCTATGACAAGTGAAACTCGGTGACGCCGGGTTGAAAGAATCGGTAGGGCCGAGTTTGGCTTAGGGTTTAGGTCAAATGTGGATATGGGAAAGTAGTTGAGGGTTTTGGAGCATATCACTAAGCACATGAAGCAAGAGGCTCATTAAGCAACACCTCATCCCTCCTTGATAGTATTGGCTTTTCCTAAAGACTCAATGTGATCTTGGATCACTAAAATATAAAATGAAGAGTCTTGAGCTTTTGAGCTTGAGCCAATCCTTTGTCCTTAGCATTTTGAGGGTTCCACTTTCACCATCCATGCCATGCCAATCATTGAGCTTTCCTGAAATAATCATCTTGGAATAGCATTAGCTCAATGAGCTATATGTTGTTATGAATTACCAAAACCACCTAGGGATAGTTGCACTTTCAACAATCAAACGAGAGAGTGGAAGCCATCTAGCTACTAACTATGGACCCAAAGGTCTACAAAGAACTACTCACGCATCATCGGAGAGGCACCAATGGAAGTGGTGAACCCCTTCGTGATGGTGTCTAGATTGGATCTGGTGGTTCTAGACTTTGCGGCGACTAGAATTGATTTTCGTCAACTCCCCTGGGATTTCTAGAATATTGGGGTATTTATAGAGCAAAGAGGTGGTCCGGGGGGCACCCGAGGTGGGCACAACCCACCAGGGTGCGCCTGGGCCTCCAAGCGCGCCTTGGTGGGTTGTGCTCCCCTCGAAGCACCCCAGGCGCTTCTTCGGCCCATTGGATGCCTTCTAGTCCAAAAATATCCACAAATAGTTTTCCTGCGTTTGGACTCCGTTTGATATTGATTACCTGCGATGTAAAAAACATGCAAAAACAGCAATTGGCACTTGGCACTATGTCAATAGGTTAGTACCAAAAAATGATATCAAATGTCTATAAAATGATTATAAAACATCCAAGAATGATAATATAATAGCATGGAACAATCAAAAATTATAGATACGTTGGAGATGTATCAGCCCAGGAAGAGGTATGAAGACGACGGCTCTTACGAGGCAGAACTGGTAAGGGCCCAAGGCCTGGGCCTGTGAACCTCCACAGGAAGACTTGCTCTGTAAGGCATGACTAGTTAGAAACCGAGCCGGTCACACGGTGTGAGCTAGCCGGGACTCTGTAAGCCGCCAGGTCTCTACCTCTGTATATAAAGGTGAGATCCGGCGACGGGTTAACTTAAGAAACAATTAATCGAGAACTAGGTCAAGCGTATTCGCTCCCTTGTAATTGAAACTCAAGCCATACAACTAGAAGCAAGACGTAGGCTTTTACCTCGTAGAGAGGGGCCAAACCTGGGTAAACTCCTCATGTCCTTTTGTCCCGTTCAACCCCTTCAAGCTAACCTAGTTGCGATGGCTCCACACCTAAGTCTTTTCACTAGGGCATCTGCCATGACAAATCCATGACAATGATTGTTTTTGAAAAATTGTTGGCATTTATGGTTTGTAATCTCAAAAAGGGTTGGGGAGATACCATTCTGGTCATATTATATCATGATTTTTTTGACAAATTGTTGGAATTTGAGATATTTTATTATTGCTCCATAGTTGATTATGCCATTGATATGAGTGAATATAGTTTCTAAGAGTCGTCATTTGCATAGTTAGTTATGATCTTTGCTGGAAAGTTGGGTATTATTTAAGCATATATATAGACACAAGAACAAAAAAGTTCGTAAAAGTTTTTCTTTATCACTTTCAGTTTGTTAACTCAATTGCTTGAGGACAACCAATGAGATAAGCTTGGGGGATTTGATACGTCTGTGTCGTATCTACTTTCCAAACACTTCCACTCTTGTTTTGGACTCTAATTTGCATGATTTGAATGAAACTAACCCGGACTGATGTTGTTTTTAGCAGAATTACCATGGTGTTGTTTTTGTGCAAAAATAAAAGTTCCTAGAATTGGACGAAACTTTTTGGAGGTTTTTTATGGAATATATAAAAAATACTGGAGCAAGGACCCACTGGAGGGTGCCCACATGGCTCCGCTGCCTAATCTGAAGTCTATAAATTCCTATTTTCTGAGAAAAAATAGGAGAGGAAGTTTGATCATGTTTTACGATACGGAGCCGCCGCATCCTCCTCTTCTTCATCGAGAGGCCAGATCTAGAGTCCATTCAGGGCTCCGAAGAGGGGATCTTATGTCTTCACTATCATCAACCATCCTCCATCACCAATTTCATGATGCTCACCGTTGGGAGTGAGTAACTTCTTCGTAGGCTTGCTGGACTGTGATGGGTTGGATGAGATTCATCATGTAATCGTGTTAGTCTTGTTAGGGCTTGATCCCTAGTATGCACTATGTTCTGAGATTGATGTTGCTATGAATTTGTTATGCTTAATGCTTGTCACTAGGGCCTGAGTGCCATGATTTCAGATATGAACCCTTTATGTTTTCATGAATATATTTGTGTTCTTGATCCGATCTTCCAAGTTGTATGCACCTGCTACGTGTTATGATCTGCATACCCCAAGGTGACAATAATTGGGATTCTTTTCGGTGATTACCGTAGTTTGAGGAGTTCATGTATTCATTATGTGTTAATGCTTTGTTCTAGTTCTCTATTAAAAGGACGCCTTAATATCCCTTAGTTTCCTTATGGACCCAGCTAGCATGGGAAGGTAGGACAAAAGATGTCATGCAAATTCTTATTATAAGCACGTATGACTATATACGGAATGCATGCCTATATTACATTGATGAATTGGAGCTAGTTCTGTGTCGCCCTAGGTTATGACTGTTATATGATGAATCTTATTGATATGTCTCCAACATATCTATAATTTTTTTATTGGTCCATGCTGTCATATTATCATTCTTGGATGTTTTACATTCATTTGATAGCAACTTTATATCATTTTTGGGACTAACCTGTTGACATAGTGCCCAGTGCCAGTTGCTATTTTTGCTTGTTTTTTACATCGCCTAAAATCAATACCAAACGGAGTCCAACCATAGTGAAATTTTTTGGAGAATGTTTCTGGACCAGAAGACACCTAATGGGCCAGAGAAGTACCAGAGGGGGCTCCGAGGGGAGCACAACCCACCAGGGCGCGCCCTGGTGGGTTGTGCTCCCCTCGGAGCCCCCTTGTGGTACTTCTTTGGCCCAACATGTGTCTTTTGGTCCAGAAAAAATCCCCAAAAAAGTTTCGCTGCATTTGGACTCCGTTTGGTATTTATTTTCTATGTAGTAAAAAAGAAGCAAAAAAATCAACTGGACTGGGCACTATGTCAATAGGTTAGTCCCAAAAAATGATATAAAGTTGCTATCAAATGATTGTAAAACATCCAAGAATGATAATATAGCAGCATGGAATAATAAAAAATTATAGATTCGTTGGAGACGTATCAGCATCCCCAAGCTTAATTCCTGTTCGTCCTCGAGTAGGTAAATGTTAAAACCAGAATTTTTGACGTGGAATGTTGCCTAACATGTTCATCACATATTCTTTTCTTTGTAGCATGGACATTTGGACTTTTTATATGATTCAAAGCAATAATCTAGTTGATTTCAATACTCAAACATATCAACAAGCAACCATGTCTTTCAAAATATCAACACTAAAGCAAGTTCTCCCTAGCCCATTATGCTCAATCATTGATCCATTCATGAAACACACTCGCATATTAGCTACACCCAGTGCTCAAGTACGATCATAGTGCCCCTTAGTTGGTGCTTTCTTAGAGAAGATGGAGACTCAAATAAAAATAAAAATTGCATAAAGTAAAAGAAAGGCCCTTCACAGAGGGAAGTAGGGATTTGCAGAGGTGCCTGAGCTCAAAGTGAAAAACATAGAGATAAAAACATTTTGGGTGGCATGCTTTTCCTATCAACGAAAACGATCGAGCAGTTACCAATACTTTCCATGCTAGATATATCATAGGCGGTTCCCAAACAGAAAATAAAGTGTATTCCTTTTTCCACCATACTTTCACTTTCCGTGGCTAGCCGTATCCACGGGTGCCTTCCATACCAACACTTTCCAAGGAATTTATTATTTGACAACATAAAGTAAATTCATTTTTTATTTTGGGACTAGGCATCCCTAATACCTTTGTCGTACTCTCATGCAATGACAAATGAATAAACACTCATCTTGAGAATAACACATCTGGCATGGAAATGTATCAGCCACCCCCTACCGTTTCATGAGTGGTACGAGCACACAAAAGAGAAATTTATTTTGAAAATTAGAGATGGCACATACAAATTTGCTTAGAATGGCAAAAAGAATACCACGTATAGGTAGGTATAGTGGACTCATATGGCAAAACTGGTTTAAAGGATTTTGGATGCACAAGTAGTGATCATACTTAGTGCCAAATGAAGGCTAGCAAAAAGATTGAGAAGCATCCAACCAAGAAAAGAAAAAAATATCATAAGCGAGCATTAGGCATAACTAACACCAAAAGTAGGATGTGATTTCATTGCATAACTATTGACTTTCGTGCTTGCATAGGGAATCACAAACCTTAACACCAACATTCTTACTAAAGCATAATTACGCATCAACATGACTCACATATTATATCATCATATTGCAAAACTATTACAAGGAATCAAGTTTATTTTGTCCAATGATCTTCATGAAAGTTTTTATTATATCCCTCTTGAATATCTATCACTTTGGGACTAATTTCATATATTCCTTTTGATAGCCCAAACAAATTTAAGTGAAGAACACGAGCATAAAAAATTTCTTCTCTCAAAATAATTTACGTGAAGCAAGAGAGAATTTCTTAAAAAAATTGCTAACTCTCAAATAAATCTAACTGAAGCATGAGAGCATTTCTTCAAAAATACTAAAGCACACCGTGCTCAAAAAGATATAAGTGAAGCACTAGAGCAATTCCAAAGCTCATAAAGATTTAAGTGAAGCATGGAGAGCAATTCTAACAAGCCATAGCATAATTTTGGCTCTCTCAAATAGGTGTGTCCAGCAAGGATTCATGACTAACAATAAAAAGCAAAAGAAGAAAAGACTCATACCATACAAGACACTCCAAGCAAAACTCATGATATGTGATGAATAAAAATATAGCTCCAAGTAAAATACCGATGGCCCTTAGAAGAAAGAGGGAATGCCACTCGGGCATCCCCAAGCTTAGTTGCTTGCTTATCTTTAGATAATAGCTTGGGACGCCATGGGAATCCCCAAGCTTAGGCTCTTCTTACTTTGTATTCCTTCATCCATCGTGATCTCACCCAAAACTTGAAAACTTCAATCACACAAAACTCAACAAAACCTTCATGAGATCTGTTAGTATAACAAAGCAAATCACCACTATAAGTATTGTTGCAAATACATTCATATTTTATTTTTGCATTATATCTACTATATTCCAACTTTGATATGTCTTATACCCTCCAATACAAACCATAGATTCATCAAATAAGCACTCAATGCAAAGAAAACAGAATCTGTCAAAAATAGAATAGTTTGTAGCAATCTGAATACTTCGAATACTTCTTTAACTCAAAAAAAATCTGAAAAATTAGGAAAACGTGGGAAATCTGTATATTAATCTTCTACAAAAAGAATCAGTATTTTATCGTGCTTTTGTTAAAAATGAGAATTATTTTCGTGATTGCAAAAGTTTCTATTTTTCAGAAAATCAAATTAACTATCACCCAACATGATCCCAAAGGCTTTGCTTGGCACAAACACTAACTAAAACACAAAAAACACAATCATAACAGTAGCATAATTGTGCAAACACTCAAGAATAGAAAAAAAGACAAAAATAAATTTTATTCATTGGGTTGCCTCCCAACAAGCACTATCGTTTTAGGCCCCTAGCTAGGCATAATGCAAAGATTCAAGTATTGTCATCATTGGTTTTTGCAACTTTTGTAAGGGCCTTTTCCAACCCGGGAGGCTCTTTACGCTTCCCAAGATTTTCAGGAAAAGAGACCATCTTAAGATCCAAAATATCCAAATGCTTATTGCAAAGAGTAATCAATGTATTCATTCGATTGAGGTTCCCAATGATATGTTTCAAAGGTTCATTGTATTTCTGTAAATCAACTAAGTGTTTATGCAAATCACTCAACTTATCCAAAATTTGGGCTCCTTCTTGAGTAAAAGAAATCCCCTTTTTGATAGGTGGAATTCCAAAAATCCCTTCTATGATCTCATAAGCGGTATTAGCACCAAGCTCAATAAAATTTCCTTTAGTGGCAAAATCCAAAAGTTGTCTATGATGCAAGGCTAAACCTATATAAAAATTCCGAAGCAAAATTTTTGCATCCCCTTTTAGATTGCAAAATCGATAGGATTCCATCAGCCTATACCAAGCATCTTTCAATTTTTCTCCTTGTCTCTGCTTGAAGTATAAAACCTCAAAATCCGGTGACAAAGGAGTGGTAGTCATGCTGGCCATAGCAACAAGATCACAGGTACAAAGATAGATATGACAAGACATGGCGAACGAAAAAGAGGGCAAATAAAACAGGAAATTTTTGTGAAATGGGGGAGAGGAAAATGGGAGGCAAATGGCAAATAATGTAAATTGCAAGGAGATGAGATTTGGGATTACGAACCTCGTAGATGTTGATGATGTCTCCTCGGCAATTGCGCTAGAAATTCCTTTTGATTGTGGCTTGAACTACATTGGTATTTCCCCAAAAAAGGAAGGGATGATGCAGCACAGCTACGGTAGGTATTTCCCTCAGTGATGAGACCAAGGTTATCGAACCAGTAGGAGAACCATGCAACACCATGTAAACAACTTCTGCACACAAAGAACAAATACTTGCAACCCAACGTAAGAGAGGGGTTTTCAATCCCTCATGGGTAAAAAGATAGGTAAAATTGTAGTAGATCGGATAAATAGATCTCGCGGGAACGCGAGCTAAAGTAAATAATAATAAATTGCAGCAAGGTAATTTTGTATTTTTGGATTAATTGATCTGAAAATAAAAGCAAATAAAAATAGATCGTGAAGGCATATATAATAAAGAAGAGACCCCGAGGCCGTAGATTTCACTAGTGGCTTCTCTCGAGAAAAATAGCATACGGTGGGTAAAAAAATTGCCGTTGGGCAATTGATAGAACTTCAAATAATCATGACGATATCCAGGCAATGATCATTATATAGGCATCACGTCCAAGATTAGTAGACCGACTCCTGCCTGCATCTACTACTATTACTCCACACATCGACCACTATCCAGCATGCATCTAGTGTATTAAGTTCATGGAGAAATGGAGTAATGCAATAAGAACAATGACATGATGTAGACAAGATCTATTTATGTAGAAATATACCTCATCATTTTATCCTTAATAGCAACGATACATACGTGTCGGTTCCCCTTCTGTCACTGGGATCAAGCACCGTAAGACCGAACCCATCACAAAGCACCTCTTCCCATGACAAGAAAAATTGATCTAGTTGGCCTAACTAAACCAAAGATTCGAAGAATAAATACGACGCTATAAGTAATCATGCATATAAGACATCAAAAGACTCAAATAACTTTCATGGATAAAAACAAAAATCTGATCATAAACTCAAAGTTCATCAGATCCCAACAAACACATTGCAAAAAGAGTTACATCAAATAGATCTCCAAGAGACCATTGTATTGAGAATCAAAAGAGAGAGAGGAAGCCATCTAGCTACTAACTACGGACTCGTAGGTCTACAATGAACTACTCACGCATCATCGGAGAGGCACCAATGAGGATGATGAACCCCTCTGTGATGGTGTTTAGATTGGATCTGGTGGTTCTGGAACTTGCGGCGGCTGGAATTGATTTTGGTTGACTCCCCTAGAGTTTCTGGAATATTGGGGTATTTATAGAGCAAAGAGGCGGCGTGGGAGGCCACCGAGGTGGGCACAACCCACATGGGCGTGCCTGGGCAGGCACGCCCAGGTGGGTTGTGCTCCCCTCAGAGCCCCTCTAGTACTTTTTTGGCCCAACATGCGTCTTCTGGTCCAGTAAAAATCACCAAAAAGTTTCACTGCATTTGGACTCCATTTGGTATTGATTTTCTGTGAAGGAAAAAACAAGCAAAAAACAACAGATGGCACTGGGCATTATGTCAATAGGTTAGTCCCAAAAAATGATATAAAGTTACTATAAAATGATTGTAAAACATCCAAGAATGATAATATAACAGCATGGAACAATCAAAAATTATAGATACGTTGGAGACGTATCATGTAACCACAGGCTGAATTTGGCCCACAAGCAAAAAAGGCCAGTAACGGGCTTTAAGTAACCGAATGATGGAAATGAGCCCAAGAATAAATGGGCCCTGAGAAGGTCGAAAGATAACACGGGCTGGAAACAGCCCAATGGATAATGGGTCGTTAATGGGTATAAAGCGATACACTGTTCATTACGGGCCAGTTTCACCATAGGCCGTTAATGGGCCAAGAGTTACAAAGGGCCTCATATGGGTCGAAAGATGTCATGGGCCTGCTACCTCTTGAGCACTGCACTGGTTTTCCCTTGAAGAGGAAAGGGTGATTGTCGGTGTCAAAACCGGCGGATCTCGGGTAGGGGGTCCCGAACTGTGTGTCTAAGGCGGATGGTAATAGGAGGGAGGGGACACAATGTTTTACCCAGGTTCGGGCCCTCTTGATGCAGGTAAAACCCTACGTCCTGCTTGATTAATATTGATGATATGGGTAGTACAAGAGTAGATCTACCATGAGATCAGAGAGGCTAAACCCTAGAAGCTAGCCTATGGTATGATTGTTGTATATGATTGTATCCTATCGACTAGCCTGGCCTCGGTTTATATAATGCACCAGTGGGCTAGGATAATAAGAGTCCTAGCCGAATACGCTGGTGGGGTGGAGTCCTTGTCTTGATTGCCAAGTCTTGTGGAATCTTCCTTGTATGCGGCAGCTGTCCGAACTGGCCCATGAGTATACGGCCATGGGGGTCCTCGGCCCAATCTAACAGATCGGGAGATGACGTGGTGAGTACCCCCTAGTCCAGGACACCGTCAGTAGCCCCCTGAACCGGTCTTCAAGTTAGGGACGCTCCTCGATTCTTCCAAACTGTTCTTCATCTTCGATCGCCGGTCTTGAAAACTGGTTCAACAAATCTTCTCATCTTCGATCTTGAGGATCGCCGAAATGCATTCGACGAGTTTACACATCGGGTATCCGAGGAGCCCCTTTAAGTTTCCGGCCTTTATCAATGCCTTGTTATTTTTATGCCACACCTCGGGTTTGAAGTTGTTCCAAGGAGGCAGTGTCCTCTTGCGTCCGAGCTCCAACACCGGACTGCATTCGAGGTATCTTTTGCAGCCGAGCACCAACGCCGGACCGCTTCCCAGCTCTAACGCCGGAATGTATCCGAACTCCAACGTCGGACTATGTATCCGTGCTCCAACGCCGGATTGTATCCGAGCTCCATCGCCGGACTATGTATCCGTGCTCCAACGCCGGACTGTATCCGAGCTCCAACGCCGGACTGTATCTGAGGTGTCATAAATCACCTTGGTTCAAAGAAGTTTGAAGGAGTTTAGCCGAGCTTAATGCCAGAAATGCCCTCTATGGAGCCAGCCACTAGCGCCCGAGCTTTATGCCGGACTGCTTCCGAGGTGGTGCATCACCCCGACTGTGGGCCGATTTTTTGTCAATATTTTTTATTATTGCAATTTATTCTCTGCCGAGATATATAGCCAGTAGCCCTCAAGGTGTGTATCGGTCTAAAACCCGAGATGCACATGAAGGATGACATAAGACCGCTGATCCCAGTAGCCGCTGAGACTCAGGTTGATTTGCAAAATCGGCCTGAGGATCAAGTCCTAGCTCGGCAGAATACTTCGGGACACAAAAGCGGCGTGCTCAGTCCTCAAGACTCAGGTTGGGTGCGGCCGACCAACCTGAGGATCAAAATCTCCTCGGAAACTATATTGCACATAAAATTTTCTGGATTGGTCAAGCAATGCAGTAGCCCCCGAGACACTAGTCGGGTGGCAACACTAGATCAGGGGATCGATGTACCCCTTTAATATTTGTAAATAATAAGCCCGAAGCCCAGTAGCCCCTGAGCCTTAATGAGGGCATGGGTGGCCGAATTAAGGATCAATATCCATAGTAAAATCACAAATTATGTGTAATGACTCTATGTATCCAAGTACTTTACGTCATTAATGCTCGGATCCGCATTGTACAAAACTTTGTTGACCGACCATCGGCTTCCACCTCCTCGGCCAGTAGCCGAGGAGTGTTTGTCCTACTTTATAAAGCCTTTATGAGGGCAAAGATTTACAACAAACAAGGCAGTCTGGCCATACGGTTTTATAAACAAAGATACGTAGAGAGATATATCACTGTTTAACAGAAGAAATGTCTTCCGAAGAAAATAGTCCCGCTATCGGTTCCTTTCTTTGGGTTGTCATGCTAAGCATGATCATTAAACCTCGGCTCTAATGTAAGAGAAAAATATTGAGGATTTAGTTTGGGAGGCTAGTTAATAGCCCCGGTAGTGTTCGGCGACAGTCGGGGCCAAGCCGTAAACACTTCGGCCAATGTTATGAACGGCCCATCATTTAACATAGTCATCGGATCGCTGACCAGTTTACGCTTATTGTGAAAGTCAGTTTTCGGCTTTCTCCACTGAGGTGCTTAACCATGTGAGCTGGAAGCACAATCGCAGTGGTTATCCCTTTGCACGCCTAGCCGAACAAAACGGAACATAGGAAGCAAGTACAGGAGCCGGGCAACCCAACTATTGACCAAAGACACAAATCGAAACCGATGTATATATAGCAATATCTGAGAATGTTTTTGCCGAATACCTAAAGGTGTCCGGCGTTGCACTGCAAGACTAATGCTGGAATAGCACAAATAGTTTAAAAGTGCCAAAAAGCTTGGAAAACCAAGAAATGTCAGTAAAAACATGACGTCCGAACAATATCAAGTGTTCGGTGCCAATCCGAAAGTTGGTCTTAGAAAAAAGAAGTGCTTCTATCGTGCTTTAACATGATACATCCTATCTCAAGACTTCGAGCGGGTCAACCTACGGCTTCAACCTCCTATCCCGAGGGCGGAGTACTTCTCATCAGGCCAGTTTAGCAAACTAAACTCTAGCGGCTTTGAGAGAGAAATTAGGCTCCCCGGCTAGTGACCGCACACTCGTGTCAAAAAAAGGAGTGATAAATAATAATAAAACTTTGCAACGACTAAGAAGAAGAACACTTATTATAAAATGGCTCAAATAAACTTAAGAGCCCCCAAGTGACTTGGGTAGAAGAATGATTGCATGTACCGAAGTACTTATATCATATCTATGTTCAACCGAACTTTAAACGCATCTTAACCGACTGTTAGCTTCTCCCGCTTCGGTCAAGGACCAAAAAGTGTTATGTACTCCATCGGTCGAGAATATCGACGGTGTTTTCAATAACCAGGCAATCAGGCCATAAGGCTGTAATAGACAAAGCGCGCTCAGGGAACTTATGCTATATTAGTGCGAACAGTAAGAAGCATCTTCGAAGAAAATAGTACCCCCACCGATACCTTTCTTCGATACTCATTGTTATTATGAGACTTGTGCAATAGATTTTTTGTACTCATGAGTTCCGTTGTGTGCTAACCATCATTGAATAACTATAAGAGCGCTAGCTTTCGGCTTCACCCAGTCTGAGGTCCGGCTCGGGTGACCCGATCATGACAATCGCAGAGGTGCTCCCTTTACTCACTAGCCGAACAATCGGGAATCTAGGGGTAAACACAGGAGCAAGGAAACCTAGCTTGCAAATCGCTTAAGTCAATATGGTGCATATTGTGGCGTAATACACGAATAAGGAACGAAGCCGTACAAGTATAATCATATGCAACAGGAAAAGCTTCATAAAGGAAGCCCCCAAGTAAACGGGGTATTTGAATTTATGCGTCACAAACAAAGTTTGGACAAGGAAATTTTACGAGCAACTTTTTTCCAAAAAAGTATAATGCTTGGTCGAGCCGAACACAAGTTAAAAATTTAAAACTTTGAGCATGAAGGCAACTTAGCTGGTTAATGTGTTCGGTATTCATGACGCGGTCCGAGCTTGATGCGGGACAAGGTGCCATCCCCCAAGCCGGTCCCGAGGTGGCGGAGCAAAGAGCTCGGCACTCCGAAGTGGTGACATAGCACGGACAATGCAGACCGGCAGAGTGATGCCGAAGTCCCCGGTATGGGGTAATGAAGTATTGACGAAGCCCCCTGTCCAGTCGAGGTGACGCCAAAGGATATAGTCCGGCTGGATCATTTTCCTGTGCCACATAAAATAATGCAAACCAGAGATAATAGTAATAATAATAAAAAAATCGTTGCATAATCAATAATTTATGCAAAGTGAGTAATAAAAGAAATATGGCCTGGCGCCGAAGTCAATGTTGATGCAGGGCGTCGGCGTGATGCGGTAAGGGCGTGACAAAGCCTGAATTCACAGGTCGGTCCGAGTTCCGGATGCGGCATTCGCCAGACTATGTACGGAGACTGACCGGACCACCATGCGACCGTCGTTAATGCGGCCACCATTTGATAGACCTGTGTACATATGATGGACAAATCAGAGTAATAATTCCTTGGGAAAAATGAACCCAAACAAGCAAAAAATACTGGGATTAATAGCACCTGGTTTATTTGTTGTAGCAATCCGAAGGAAGGTGATTCCCAAAATTGGGACTCGATGCGCACACCCGTTACCGGAGTAGGTTGATGAAGAGATGATGAAGCCCCCGGTCTAGCCGAGATGTCGAAGCTTCGATGTCAACCGATTAGTCGAAGTAGGTCGGCGTGATGGACACCAGCTTGAAGAAGCAATAGTGCGGCCCTATCGATGCAGGCCGTGACGTGGTCGATGCTGGCTTGATGAAGCGACCGTGCGGCGATGCCGGTATGCCCGCTCCGTGTGATCCGTGGGGCGGCGATGTTGGTGATGATTTATCCTTCGCGATGCCGGGCTCTCGTTCGGCTTGCCGAGATGATGATCCGAAGAAGTTGAGCTCGGCTCAACAAAGTGACGCCGTGTCTAGCGCAGGTCGGCAGCCATGAAGTAATATTGCCGGACTGGTTTGACACCAGCATGATGTTGAAGATCATGTTCAAAAGATTTTACAGTTAGTGGGATGTGTTCGGGAACAAAACACAATACCCCATACAAAACTTCCTTCAAAAGGGATGTCCGAAATCCTGTTCATAAAAAAGATGAACTCGGGTCGGATTCGTTTTCGCGCAGAAAACAGATCTGAAAAGTGATGCACTAATCGGAAGGTTCCCGGAGTTTGGACGGTCGGATCGAGCCGAAATTTTGAGAGGTGGTAGATATAGGAATTACGCAGCCGATCAACGGTTGGATCTTTCAAAGGACGTCCGAGCTAGAAGCTGGACACCACGCCCTAAACTCATCCAAATTCCCGTCCAGATTTGACAGGGCTCCGGTATATCGTGGATTGCCAGAGATTCCTCCATCGGAACTCGACGAAATTTTCCAGGGTTGTTGTAGACTCAATTCCGCACAATTCCACCAAAGCGATCGTCAAAGCGATACTCGAGGTGGTGGTGGTGGCAGATACGAGTTCGCTGTCCAGAAAAACAGCACGGTCGCTTGAGGGCAATGTTGACGCTGAGCCCCCGAGCTCCATAGATGATTCCTCCGTGATCTTGATAGAGATCGGAGTTGATGTTTGATGAAGGCCCTCGTCCGGACATGGTGATCCGAACACGGGGCGCAATTCTTGGTCGAACCAAGGTGACTAGTCGAGCTGGTGACGAAGATGCCGAAGTCACAGTTGATCTGCAGGCGAGCCATCGATCCTTTTGTCGATCACACAGCAGAACTCTCAATGAAAGCACCAATGTCGGTGTCAAAACCGGCGGATCTAAGATACGGGGTCCCAAACTGTGCGTCTAAGGCGGATGGTAACCAGAGGCAGGGGACACAATGTTTTACCCAGGTTCGGGCCCTTTTGATGGAGGTAAAATCCTATGTCCTGCTTGATTAATATTGATGATATGGGTAGTACAAGAGTAGATCTACCACAAGATTAGAGAGGCTAAACCCTAGAAGCTAGCCTATGGTATGATTGTTGTATATGATTGTATCCTATCGACTAGCCTGGCCTCGGTTTATATAATGCACCAGAGGCCTAGGATAACAAGAGTCCTAGCCGAATACGCCGGTGGGGTGGAGTTCTTGTCTTGATTGCCAAGTCTTGTGGAATCTTCCTTGTATGCGGCAGCTATCCGAACTGGCCCATGAGTATACGGCCATGGGGTTCCTCGGCCCAATCTAACAGATCGGGAGATGACGTGGTGAGTACCCCCTAGTCCAGGACACCGTCAGTGATGCAGCAAAGTAGCGTAAGTATTTCCCTTGGTTTTTGAGAACCAATGTATCAATCCAGTAGGAGGCCACACGCAAGTCCCTCGTACCTACACAAACAAATAAGAACCTCGCAACCAACGTGATAAAGGGGTTGTCAATCCCTTCACGGTCACTTACGAGAGTGAGATCTGATAGAGATGATAAGATAATATTTTTGGTATTTTTATGATAAAGATTAAAAGTAAAGATTGCAAAATAAAAGGTAATAGAAATAGCTTGTTGACGGAAGATTAATATAATGGAGAATAGACTCGGGGGCCATAGGTTTCACTAGTGGATTCTCTCAAGATAGCATAAGTATTACGATGGGTGAACAAATTACTGTCGAGCAATTGATAGAAAAGCGAATAATTATGAGAATATCTAGGCATGATCATGTATATAGGCATCATGTCCGTGAGAAGTAGAGCGACTCCTGCCTGCATCTACTACTATTACTCCACACATCGACCGCTATCCAGCATGCATCTAGAGTATTAAGTTCATAAGAATAGAGTAATGCATTAGGTAAGATGACATGATGTAGAGGGATAAACTCAAGCAATATGATATAAACCTCATCTTTTTATCCTCGATGGCAACAATACAATATGTGCCGTTTCCCTTGCTATCACTGGGATCGAGCACCGCAAGATTGAACCCAAAGCTAAGCACTTCTCCCATTGCAAGAAAGATCAATCTAGTAGGCCAAATCAAACTGATAATTCGAAGAGACTTGCAAAGATAACCAATCATACATAAAAGATTTTAGAGAATAATCAAATATTGTTCATAGATAGACTTGATCATAAACCCACAATTCATCGGATCTCGACAAACACGCCGCAAAAAGAGTTACATCGAATAGATCTCCAAGAAGATCGAGGAGAACTTTGTATTGAGATCGAAAGAGAGAGAATAAGCCATCTAGCTAATAACTATGGACCCGAAGGTCTGAAGTAAACTACTCACACATCATCAGAGTGGCCATGGAGTTGATGTAGAGGCCCTCCGTGATCGATGCCCCCTCCGACGGAGCTCCAGAAAAGGCCCCAAGATGGGATCTCTTGGGTACAGAAGGTTGCAACAGTGGAAATAGGGTTTCGTGGTGCTCCTCGATGTTTTCAGGGTATATGAGTATATATATGAGGAAGAAGTAGGTCGGTTGAGCCACGAGGGGCCCACGAGGGGGGAGGGCGTGCCCAGGGGGTAGGCACGCCCCCTGCCTCGTGGCCTCCTCGGTTGTTTCTTGACGTCCACTCCAAGTCCTCTGGATCACGTTTGTTCCAAAAATCACGCTCCCGAAGGTTTCATTCCATTTGGACTCCGTTTGATATTCCTTTCTGCGAAACACTGAAATAGGCAAAAAAACAGCAATTTGCATTGGGCCTTGGGTTAATAGGTTAGTCCCAAAAATAATATAAAAGTGTATAATAAAGCCCATTAAACATCCAAAATAGAATATATATATATATATATATAATAGCATGGAACAATCAAAAATTATAGATACGTTGGAGACGTATCAAGCATTGATAATCCACAAGTATAGGGGGTCGCATCAGTTTTTGAGGGTAGAGTATTCAATCCAAAATTTATTGATTCGACACAAGGGGAGCCAAAGAATATTCTCAAGTATTAGCAGCTATGTTGTCAATTCAACCACACCTGGAAACTTAATATCTGCAGCAAAGTATTTAGTAGCAAAGTAATATGATAGTAGTGATAACAGTAACAATAGTAAAAGTAATGTTTTTGGTATTTTATAGTGATGATAGCAATAGCAACGGGAAAGTAAATAAGCGAAGAACAGTATATGGAAAGCTCATATGCAATGGATCAGTGATGGAGAATTATGTCGGATGCGGTTCATCATGTAACAGTCATAACCTAGGGTGA
Source organism: Triticum monococcum (assembly GCA_034509565.1). Classification (NCBI taxonomy): domain Eukaryota; kingdom Viridiplantae; phylum Streptophyta; class Magnoliopsida; order Poales; family Poaceae; genus Triticum; species Triticum monococcum. The sequence continues at coordinate 416,320,081 of CM067844.1, forward strand.
CACAGAACTAGCTCCAGTTCATTGATATAATGTAGGCATGTATTCCGAATATAGTCATACGTGCTTATGGAAAAGAACTTGCATGACATCTTCTGTCCTACCGTCCCGTGGCAGCGGGGTCCTTACGGAAACTAAGGGATATTAAGGCCTCCTTTTAATAGAGAACCGGAACAAAGCATTAACACATGGTGAATCCATGAACTCCTCAAACTACGGTCATCACCGGTAAGTATCCCGATTATTGTCACTTCGGGGTTAACGGATCATAACACATAATAGGTGACTATATACTTGCAAGATAGGATCAAGAACACTCATATATTGATGAAAACATAATAGGTTCAGATCTGAAATCATGGCACTCAAGCCCTAGTGACAAGCATTAAGCATAGCAAAGTCATAGCAACATCAATCTCAGAACATAGTGGATACTAGGGATCAAACCCTAACAAAACTAACTCGATTACATGATAGATCCCATCCAACCCATCATTGTCCAGCAAGCCTACGATGGAATTACTCACGCACGGCGGTGAGCATCATGAAATTGGTGATGGAGGATGGTTGATGATGATGACGACGGCGACGGATTCCCCTCTCCGGAGCCCCGAACGGACTCCAGATCAGCCCTCCCGAGAGGTTTTAGGGCTTGGCGGCGGCTCCGTATCGTAAAACGCGATGATTTCTTCTCTCTGATTTTTTTTCTCCCCGAAACTCAATATATGGAGGTGGAGTTGGAGTCGGAGAGGCAACAGGGGGCCCACGAGGTAGGGGGCGCGCCCCCCACCTTCGTGGAGAGACGGTGGGTCCCCTGGCCTTCATCTTTGGCAGGTATTTTTCTTATTTTCTAAAAAGTGGCTCCGTGAAGTTTCAGGTCATTCCGAGAACGTTTGCTCCTGCACATAAATAACACCATGGTAATTCTGCTGAAAACAGCGTCAGTCTGGGTTAGTTCCATTCAAATCATGCAAGTTAGAGTCCAAAACAAGGGCAAAAGTGTTTGGAAAAGTAGATACGTTGGAGACGTATCAACTCCCCCAAGCTTAAACCTTTGCTTGTCCTCAAGCAATTCAGTTGACAAACTGAAAGTGATAAAGAAAAACTTTTACAAACTCGGTTTTCCCTTGTTGTTGTAAATATGTAAAGCCAGCATTCAAGTTTTCAGCAAAGATTATAACTAACCACATTTGCAATAACGCATAGGTCTCAAGTTTACTCATATCAATAGCATAATCAACTAGCGAGCCATAATAATAAATCTCGGATGACAACACTTTGTTAAAACAATCATAATATGATATAACAAGGTGGTATCTCGCTAGCCCTTTCTGAGACCACAAAACATAAATGCAGAGCACCTTTAAAGACCAAGGACTGACTAGACATTGTAATTCATGGTAAAGGAGATCCAGTCAAGTCATACTCAATGTAAACTAACAGTAATGAATGCAAATGACGGCAGTGCTCTCCAACTGGTGCTCTTTAATAAGAGGATGATGACTCGGCATAAAAGTAAATATATAGGCCCTTCGCAGAGGGAAGCAGGGATTTGTAGAGGTGCCAAAGCTCGGTTTTGAAACATAGGTGAATAATATTTTGAGCGGTATGCTTTCATTGTTAACATAACAACCAAGAGATGGCGATATCTTCCATGCTACACACATTATAGGCGGTTCCCAAACAGAATGGTAAAGTTTATACTCCTCCTTCCACCAACAAGCATCAATCCATGGCTTGCTCGAAACAACGAGTGCCTCCAACTAACAAGAGTCCCAAGGGGAGTTTTGTTTGCAATTATTTTGATTTAGTTTGCATAAAGCATGGGACTGGGCATCCCGGTGACCAGCCATTGATCTCGTGAGTGAGGAGCGGAGTCCACTCCTCTTGAGAATAACCCGCCTAACATGGAAGATACAGCCAGCCCTAGTTGATACATGAGCTATTCGAGCATACAAAACAAGATATTTATTTGAAGGTTTAGAGTATGGCACATACAAATTTACTTGGAACGGCAGGTAGATACCGTATATAGGTAGGTATAGTGGACTCTTATGGAATAACTTTGGGGTTTAAGGGATTGGATGCACAAGCAGTATTCCCGCTTAGTACAGGTGAAGGCTAGGAAAAGACTGGGAAGCAACCAGTTAGAGAGCGACAACAGTCATGAACATGCATTAAAATTAATCAACACTGAGTGCAAGCATGAGTAGGATATAATCCACCATGAACATAAATATCGTGAAGGCTATGTTGATTTTGTTTCAACTACATGTGTGAACATGCGCCAAGTCAAGTCACTTAAATCATTCATAGGAGGATACCACCCTATCATACCACATCATGACCATCTCAATAGCATGTTGGCACGCAAGGTAAACCATTATGACTCATAGCTAATCAAGCATGACACAAGGAACTATGATCTCTAGTTGTCATTGCAAACATGTTTATTCATAATAGGCGGAATCAGGAACGATGAACTAATCATATTTACAAAAACAAAAGAGGTCGAGTCCATACCAGCTTTTCTCATCTCAGCTAGTCCATCATATAACATCATAATTGCCTTTCACTTGCACGATCGAATGATGTGAATAATAATAATAATAATAATAATAATAATAATAATAATAATAATAGTGCACGTGCATTGGACTAAGCTGGAATCTGCAAGCATTCAATAAACAGGAGAAGACAAGGTAGTATGGGCCCTTTTGTCAGATCAACAATAATGCATATAAGAGCCAGTTCAACAATTTAATTATGGTCTTCTTCCTATCGACCCCCAAAGAAAAGAAAAGAAATAAAACTATTTACATGGGAAAGCTCCCAACAAGCAAAAGAAGAACAGGAAATCTTTTTGGGTTTTCTTTTTAATTACTACTACAAGCATGGAAAGTAAATTAATTAAAAGCTACAACTAATTTTTTTTTGTTTTTTTCTTAAGGTTTATTAAACACACAAGAAGAAAGCATAAAAAGGAAAGTAAACTAGCATGGATGATACAATGAAAAAGTATGAGCACCGACATCTAGCAATGAGTGTGTGAATATAAATGTAATGTCGGTGGGAAATACGTACTCCCCCAAGCTTAGGCTTTTGGCCTAAGTTGGTCTATGGCCACGACTGGCCTAGCGGATATCCATAATAATAGTTGGGGTCGTACTGCGATGCAGAAGAGGAAGACTCCGATTGCCACTGACTGACAATCATCTCCAGATCCCACTGGTATTTAGACTGTCGTGAAGGATCAACTTGTGGTTCCGGCTCTGGCTCCTCAGCTGGTGCAGGGTTCCGGTAGGCATGAATGGCCTTCAACGGAACAAGGTACGTGCCTACAGACAAATCAAACAAATAAGGAGCAGGCAAGGTAATAGTCTGAGGATGATGTTTGTTAAAGAACAATTGATATTTAAGCTCTCCTTCCCTATTCTTAACAATAAAATCATGTGCCACCATACTTCTATAATCTAAATAAACATGAGGCAACACTTTTTCTTCCTTCTCAGAATGCCTAATAGGTATGTTAAAATGTGCAGCTAGGTGTGAAGCATAGATGCCTCCAAAGATGGGGCACATCCTCACAAACCTCCAAATATAATTGATGGAATTTTTCCAATAGAGTTGATACTATGAACTTGAGGTTGTTTCCTCGAAAAGTGTACTATATGCTCATTACCATTAACATGAAAAGTGACATTGCCTTTAGTGCAATCAATAACAGCCCCTACAGTATTCAAAAAGGGTCTTCCAAGAATAATAGACATACTATCGTCATCGGGAATATCAAGAATAACAAAGTCCGTTAAAATAGTAACGTTTGCAACTACAACAGGCACATCCTCACAAATACCAACAGATATAGAAGTTGATTTATCAGCCATTTGCAAAGATATTTTAGTGGGTGTCAACTTATTCAAATCAAGTCTACGATATAAAGTGAGAGGCATAACACTAACACCGGCTCCAAGATCACATAAAGCAGTTTTAACATAGTTTCTTTTAATGGAGCATGATATAGTGGGTACTCCTGGATCTCCAAGTTTCTTTGGTATTCCACCCTATAATTAGCAAGCATGGTGAAAATTTCGGCTCCCGGTATCTTTCTTTTATTTGTAATAATATCCTTCATATACTTAGCATAAGGATTGGTTTTGAGCATATCAGTTAATCGCATACGCAAAAAGATAGGTCTAATCATTTCAGCAAAGTGCTCAAAATCCTCAACCTCCTTTTTCTTAGATGGTTTGGGAGGAAAAGGCATGGGTTTCTGAACCCAAGGCTCTCTTTCTTTACCATGTTTCCTAGCAACAAAGTCTTTATTATCATAACGTTGATTCTTTGATTGTGGGTTATCAAGATCAACAGCAGGTTCAATTTCTATGTCATTATCATTACTAGGTTGAGCATTGAGGGAGTCCTGGATTAGGGGGTATCCGGACAGCCAGACTATATCCTTTGGCTGGACTGTTGAACTATGAAGATACAAGATTGAAGACTTCGTCCCGTGTCCGGATGGGACTCTCCTTGGTGTGGAAGGCAAGCTTGGCAATACGGATATGTAGATCTCCTTCCTTGTAACCAACTCTGTATAACCCTAGCCCCCTCTGGTGTCTATATAAACCGGAGGGTTTTAGTCCGTAGGACAACAGACAATCATACCATAGGCTAGCTTCTAGGGTTTAGCCTCTCTGATCTCGTGGTAGATCAACTCTTGTATTACTCATATTATCAAGAATAATCAAGCAGGACGTAGGGTTTTACCTCCATCAAGAGGGCCCGAACCTAGGTAAAACATCATGTCCCCTGCCTCCTGTTACCATCCGCCTTAGACGCACAGTTCGGGACCCCCTACCCTAGATTCGCCGGTTTTGACACCGACATTGGTGCTTTCATTGAGAGTTCCTCTGTGTCGTCATCATTAGGCTTGATGGCTCCTTCGATCATCGATAGTGATGCACTCCAGGGTGAGACTTTTCTCCCCGGACAGATCTTTGTATTCGGCGGCTTCGCACTGCGGGCCAACTCGCTTGGCCATCTGGAGCAGATCGAGAGTTACGCCCCTGGCCACCAGGCCAGGTTTGGAAGTTTAAATTACACGACCGACATCCGCAGAGACTTGATCTTCGACGGATTCGAGCCCCTGCCGAGTACGCCGCACGGTCACGATGAGCATGCTTTAGCTCTATCGTCGGATAGTGTGCAGGAGATCACACCGGCAACCGCGCCGACCCTCAATTCGAAGCCAATTGCGCCATCCACGGATGAGGGGATAGACCCTGCCACGGAGGCCGCATTCTCAGTGGCGATCGAGCCGAGTATCGACCTTACCCTTCACGAGAGCCGTGACGCCAAATTGCTGGATTCTTCCCCGGCCACGGACTCCGAACCGCCTGCGCCCGTGCCTATCAAATCCGACTGGGCGCCGATCATGGAGTTCACCTTCGCGGATATCTTTCGACACTCGCCCTTCGGCGACATGCTGAACTCATTAAGGTCTCTCTCCCTGTCAGGAGAGTCCTGGCCAAACTATGTTCGGCAGGATTGGGATGCGGATGATGAAGAAATTCGCCGCCCACCCACCACCCACTTAGTAGCCACCATCGACAATTTGACCGACATGCTCGACTTCAACTCCGAAGACATCGACGGTATGGAAGACGATGCAAGAGACGAAGAGGAACCACTGCCCATGGGGCACTGGACAGCCACCTCATCATATGATATATACATGGTGGACACACCCAAACAAGGCAATGGCGACGGGACAGCGGAGGATGACCCCTCCAAGAAGCAACCCAAGCGCGTGTCAGCGGCGCCGCTCTAAGTCTCGCCAAAGCAAAAGCGGTGACACCGGCACAGGAGATAATAGCACTCCGGACAGTGCCGAAGATGACAACAATCCCCTCCAGCAAGATTTAGAGCAGGAGGATGGAGAAGCCAGCCCTCCCAAGAGAGCGGCAGATGGAGAGGCGGAGGACGATCATTACATGCCTCCCTCCGAAGACGAGGCAAGCCTCGACGATGATGAATTTTTCATACCGGGGGATCCCGCCGAGCAAGAGCGCTTCAAGCACCGGCTTATAGCCACGGCAAATAGCCTTAAGAAAAAGCAGCAGCAACTTCAAGCTGATCAAGATTTGCTAGCTGACAGATGGACTGAAGTCCTTGTGGCCGAGGAATATGAACTTGAACGCCCCTCCAAGAGTTACCCAAAGCACAGGTTGCTACCCCGACTGGAGGAGGAAGCATTAAAACCTACATCTCCAGCATATGATGCGGCTGATCGGCCACCTCGTGGCCGCGATAGAGAGGCATTTCAGCCAAAAACTCAGCCCGCACCCCGATGCCACTCAAATAAAAATGACAAGGCACGGGGAAACACGCTAGACCTGCAAGACGTATTGGAGGACAAAGCAAAACATGCAAGATCGATCTATGGATCACGAGGGCACGCCACTACGCGAGACGATAACCGTCACACCGGATACAGTAAAAGTAAATCTGGCCGGGCCGAACACAGTGGACAAGACTCATTCGAGCTGCGTCGCGACATAGCCCACTACAGAGGCGCTGCACACCCCATATGCTTCACAGACGAAGTAATGGATCACCAAATCCCAGAGAGTTTCAAACCGTAAATATCGAATCATACGACGGCACAACAGATCCTGCGGTATGGATCGAAGACTTCCTCCTGCACATCCACATGGCCCGCGGTGACGATCTACACGGCATCAAATACCTCCCACTCAAGCTCAAAGGACCAGCTCGGCATTGACTTAACAGCCTGCCAGCAGAATCCATCGGCTGTTGGGAAGATCTGGAAGCCGCATTCCTCGACAACTTCCAGGGAACTTATGTGCGACCACCAGATGCCGATGACTTGATCCACATAATTCAGCAACCAGAGGAATCGGCCAGGCAATTCTGGACATAGTTCCTGCCAAAGAAAAATCAAATCGTCGACTGTCCGGATGTAGAGGTCCTAGCAGCTTTTAAGCACAACATCCGCGATGAGTGGCTCGCCCGGCACCTTGGCTAGGAAAAGCTGAAATCCATGGCAGCTCTCACGACACTCATGACCCGCTTTTGCGCGGGAGAAGACAGCTGGCTGGCTCGCAGCAATAATATATCAAAGAACCATGGTACTTCGGATACCAAGGATGGCAATGGCAGGTCACGTTGCAACAAACACAAGCGCCGCATCAACAACGACAATACCGAGGATACGGCAGTCAATGCCGGATTCAGAAGCTCTAAACCCGGTCAGCAGAAAAAGCCATTCAAAAGAAGCACCCCGGGCCCGTCCAGTTTTGACCGTATACTCGATCGCTCGTGTCAAATACACGGCACCCCCGACAAGCCAGCCAACCACACCAACAGGGAATGTTGGGTGTTCAAGCAGGCCGGCAAGTTAAATGCCGAAAACAAAGATAAGGGGTCACATAGCGATGATGAGGAGGAGCCCCGGCAGCCGAACACCGGAGGACAGAAGAGGTCCCCCCCACAAGTGCGGACAGTGAACATGATATACGCAACCCACATCCCCAAGAGGGAGCGGAAGCGTGCGCTAAGGGATGTATATGCGTTGGAGCCAGTCGCCCCAAATTTCAACCCATGGTCCTCCTGTCAGATCACCTTCGATCACAGGGACCATCCCACTAGTATCCATCATGGCGGATTCACTGCACTGGTCCTAGACCCAATCATCGACGGATTTCACCTCACTCGAGTCCTTATGGACGGCGGCAGCAGCCTGAACCTTCTTTATAAGGACACAGTGCGCAAAATGGGTATAGACCCCTCAAGGATCAAACCCACAAAAACGACCTTCAAAGGCATCATACCAGGTGTAGAGGCCCATTGCACTGGCTCAGTCACACTGGAAGTGGTCTTCGGATCCCCGGATAACGAATAAAGGAGTTAATCTTCGATATAGTCCCGTTCCGCAATGGCTATCATGCACTGCTCGGGCGAACCACATTTGCGAGATTCAACGCGGTACTGCACTATGCATATCTCAAGCTCAAGATGCCAGGACCTCGGGGGGTCATCACAGTCAATGGAAACACAGAGCGCTCTCTCCGCACGGAGGAGCACACTGCGGCCCTTGCAGCAGAAGCGCAAAGCAGCCTCTTAAGGCAATCCACCAGTTCGGCGATTAAAGACCCGGACACCTTCAAGCGCGCCCGGAGTAATCGACAACAAGACCGCTGGCACGTTCTGAGCTCGCATAGCAATGCGGCCCCCACCCTAGTCCCAGCCAAATGGCGAAATCCGTGCCACGCGTACATAATTACGCATTGAAAATACCATGGGCACAGGTGGGGAGGGGGCACGACTACGGCACGCCCCAAGACGCGGCTCAACCGCACTAGGGGCTTCCTGCTTTGTTAGTTTTCTCTCTTTCAGGATGTTAATCTCTGGAAACCCCGTCCGGCAGTACGATTGCCGGACACACGATGCAACAACCAAGGAGGCAGAAAGCTACGTCGCACCACAGGACTCCTAGGTGGTCTCTGATAACGAGTGAAATACTTGCTTCAAATACCATTCCTCGGGTTGCCCTTGGAGGGGACATGTCAAATAGTCCTAATTTTTGCTTATCGCACTACTTGTATCATTCTGCTTCGGCGCACCTTTTTGAATAAACAATGCATAGCACTAGACTATTACCGCATTCTCTATTCTTATATATATATATATATATATATATGTTCATTCACAATATTCAGCACCCGTACACTTTGGTACGGCCAATATGCTAGGGGCTTAAGCGTACCCCATAATACGGCGTGAGAAGTCCGAACACTTTCAACAGTTCGGCACCCCGAACTTATAGCATTATATGCATCAGCTCCGAATCATGTCTTGGGTCAATAGTTGGGTTTGCCCGGCTCCCATGTTTTGGTACCTTACGTTCCGCTATATCAGCTAAGGTAGCACTGGGAGAACTACTACGATTGTGCCCCGGTTCATCTGGGCAAGCACCTCAGTAGAGAAAGCCAAAACTGACTATCATGATAAGGCGAGAGCTGGTCGCTGTTCGAGAGGTCTCAAGTCCCTAAAGACTTATGCCACTTAGAGTGAGGAGTCGCCTTTGTCCGGCTTAAGGCGTGTATAGCGCCCCAAATTCGGCCTTCCGAATACTAGGGGCTTCGCCAATATTTAAAATTGTAGACTTCTATGGCTAAGTGAGAGTGATAAAGCATTATAGTCCAATTGCCTTGTTCGTTGTACTGAGCACCTCCCTTGAAGGACCCAACAATGGGAACAAGAGTGCTCAGATTTATCCCGAACACCCCAGCACTCAGGGCATGGGGCCAGAAGCCGACGACTGGCCATCTCTCAGATTTAATAAACAGCCGCACAGAAGGTAATATTTTAAATTCAAACAAGCGTTGCATAGCGCATATGAACAAAGTTTCATAATACAGGATCACACGAGCAAGTTCATTCAAAAATTACATCCTTCGCACACTCGTCTGCCACAAGACGGGCACCCTTCAGGACACCCTCATAATACATTTCGGGGTGGCGATGCTCCTTGCCCTGCGGCGGCCCCTCCTTCACCAGCTTCTCGGCGTCCATCTTGGCCCAGTGCACCTTCGCACGGGCAAAAGCATGACGGGCACCTTCGATGCAGACGGACCGCTTGATGACTTCCAGCCGGGGGCAGGCGTCCACAAGCCGCCTCACCAGGCCAAAGTAGCTGTTGGAAAGGGAGTCACCAGGCCACATCCGGACTATAAGGCCCCTCATGGCCTGTTCGGCCGCCTTGTGCAGCTCAACCAGTTGCTTCAGCTGGTCGCTCATAGGCATCAGGTGTTCGGTCCCAGTATACTGAGACCAGAACAACTTCTCCGTCGAGCTTCCCTCCTCGGCCTGGTAATATTTCGTGGCATCCGACATGCTGCGGGGCAAATCTGCGAATGCTCCAGGAGAGCTCCGGACTCGGGTAAGTAACAAGTAATTTACTTTCACATGCTTGCTTTGCATATTGAATGCCTTACCCACCACTATCTTCCTCATCGCCTCAATCTCCTGGAGGGCCTTTTGGGCTTCAGCCTTGGCATGCTTTGTGCTCTCGAGGGCCGCGGCAAGCTCGGACTCTCGCATCTTCGAGTCAAGCTCCAAAGCCTCGTGCTTCTTCACGAGAGCCTGGAGCTCTTGCTGCACCTCGCCCACCCGTGCCTCTTGTTTTTCCCGCTCGGTGCGCTCCTTGGCCGCTTTGTTTTCGGCCTCGGACAGCGCTTGCTTCAGGGTTGCCACTTCGGTCGTGGCCCCTGGCACATCCATGATGATCCTATCATTTTGCAACCACATCTTATACTAGCAAAAATGTCCGTGCGTTGCAACGGGAGAATGCATGGTGCGAGAATCAAGCTAGTGGCATAGATATTGTGTTGGTGAAAATACTTATCATGTATTTTTTACCATTAAATCACTCTTCTTTCTTAATTACAATATACCATGAATAATATTGCTCTCCTCCGTAGCTCAGAAATAAATGGTTCAAATTAGCGATTTAGTTCGGGAAATCAGCCAAATAAGTTAATAGTACTCCCTTTGTTTCCTTACGTTTTGGTGGTTCAAATTAAACTACCAAAACTCATATATTTAACAATGGAGGGAGTACTTCTGAAATTATGTATAGAAAAACTTGCCCCCTTGTTAACATGTTTGTTACCACAAATTATTTTATAATGTAAGATTATACAAACAACAATATATGTCCCAGCCTTTTCTCAACGCATGACAGAGTAGAGGCCATGTACACATTGTTAAAGAATGAGAATATCAGACTTATATATGGTTGGATGGATTGTACCTGCAAAAATTCCCTACAAATAAACATATCTTCTTTGCTGAATGTAACTTCACCAACCAAACCTGAAGAATCCCAGAAAAATTCAATCATAGACTTCACATGGAATCAAACTTCATATGCAGATGAATTGTTGCCTAAAACTGCTAGAACAAACATGTTCAACTGAATTGTTTTCAGCACTGGATCAACTCATAATCTTACTTATACAAGTAAATGTATGATGCTTATAAACCGAGATAATTTTTAGAGCAGATAGAAAATAATGTACAGGGACTGCCAGTAGCATAATTGATGGTTACATGTAACATCTAAAATTTTAAGAATCAAACATGATCCAAGGAAGTGACACACATCTGCAGGTATCTAATAATAAAATCCATATTAAAGATAACCTCCACTGGTTGAAAAATTGCGAGTTCCACTCCTTTGCTTCAATAGCAATGGCCACTTAGGCCCCGTTATATGATCAACAAAACCTCAACATCAACCAATCAGAGGAAAAATGGAGACACCCACCCTCCTGCGACGCGCCGCTCCGACGCCCGCAGCCACCATCGCCGCCGCCGTCGCCCGGCTCCCACCCCGGCCCAGCTGCTCTCCTCCAACGCCGCGGTTCCCGCCGGGCTTCCCTACCCCCTGGACCTCGCGCCAAAGCCTGGTCCCCATGCTATTCCCGCAGCTAGCTTCAACCGTCTCAGATATGGAATCGCCGGTGCGGCAGCCTGCTTTCACGGGTAGCTCCTGCGTGCCGGATTCTCTCCCCGAGGATCCTCTTGGAGTTACTGCTCCACCGGCGTCGAGTCACATCCGAAAGGTTCGGTTCGCTGCTGCTGAAGATCTGCTGAGCACCGCACCTCTGCCCCTCATTCATGGCGCCCCAAGGCCATGCCTCAAGACGGCACCGCCCTTGGCCTTCATTGCTACTCAGCAAGAGACGCGGCTTTCTGCTGCCTCGAGCCCTGTGCTGCTTCGGGCGCCTCCATGCGTGCCGGTGAAGATGGATTCCAGCCCGGCGCCGGAGTGGCAGGTAGTTAAGGCGCCGTACTGGTGGAGAGTCAAGGCGCCCAACCACCAGCATTCAAGAAGCCGGATTGAGCCATCCTTTTCTCCCCCAACGGGCAGAGCATTCATCAAGCATCGCCGAAGAACCTGCCACAAATGCCTGGAGAAGGGCCACTGCAAAGTTGACTGCAGAGATCCATATAAGTGTCTGATCTGCCGAAGAAGTGGGCATCGCGCGCGTCAGTGCTCCAGCTCCCCGTCTCCATCTTCGTCTTTGCAAGTCCGCCACCAGCCTCCCCAACCGTCTCAAACCACCCCGTCCACTCCACCAAGCCTCTGCTCTACCTTGCCCATCCTCGCGCCTCTGCTGACGGGGTCTGCAATGCCTCGGGTAGGCGACGCGGCGCTGCAACCGGCGGTGGGCCATGTGGTCATTGTCTCCACGCCGGACATGGATGCTCAGGCGGCCAGCCTTGCCAACCTCGCGGCCGTTGTTTGGCTGGGTGGCAATCGCCCTTCGGTCAGCGCCTCTATCATCAGGCAAGCCATCGCCTCGTCCGCCGGCGTTGACCGCAACTTCATCAAGGTGGTGCCTTTCTACCCGGAGGATTTCCTCATCAGGTTCGACTTCCAGCACCATCGGGACATGGCGACGGCTGCCCCAGGCCGGTTCTCCTACTACAGCTCCGACTTTGGCAACCTGGACATCCACATCGCCAAGTGGCGGCTCAACGCTCACGCCGATGCCGTGCAAGCCAACTACCACGTCCACCTCTGCATCGAAAATGTGCCACTCAACGCCTGGAACGACGCCGTTGCGGCGCAGGTTCTGGGTCCCGGCACCTTCCTGCACTATTTCGACATCGCCTCGGTGCAGTGTGAGGATGCTGCCACTCTCAACATGTGGGCTTGGTCAGCTGACCCAAACAAGATCCCCAAGGTGCTGCAAGCCACCTTCACCTGCAACCAGCCACCGGCGGGCTACGCCCCCAATCCAGTTGTTGGGCGCCAAGGGCTCAGGCGATGTGTTCTGGTTCACATGGACCTGATCGAAGACTTCACTCCTGATGCTGATGGAAGAATCCCTCGGCGTCCGCGCACGTTCCCTCCCCTTCCTTGGCGCCTGGGTGATGTGGATGGCGAGGCCCGCTCGCGCTCTCGCCAGGAGGCTGATGATCACCGCGGTGGCCGTGACGGCCGCGGCTGGCGCGATGACGATCAAGACAGAGACGATGATCAAGATGACCGCGGGAGACACAATGACCGTCGGGCTTCATCCTGGCGCGACCGCCTGTTCCGAAGCCGCTCCAGGGGCCCCCGCCGAGACGACGAGCGCGGCAACAGCTCACGTGATGACAGGCGCCGCGATGATCGCGGTTCTCGCAGCCGTCATGAAGATGGCAGGCGTCGCCGCTCGGCCTCCACGACTCCTGACGCCAGGAAGATCGACGTCGCCAAGGTGCAGCGCCTCCCCGACGGAGCTGTCATTCCAGCTTCAGGCAGAAGGGCTCGGCACCGCGCGGCTGCGCCGGAAAGGCGCTCGCGGTCCTGTGAAGTGGCATGCCGTGCTCGCTCCGAAGAAAGCCATGGAAGATCCCCACCACCCTCCCCACGCACCACATCCCGCGACATCATAGAGCTGCGACCCTCTTCGGCAATTCCGGGCTGGCTGCGCCGTGTTGCCCCGTGCCTGGACTTGCAGGTGTCTCCCGAGTCTCCTCCGGGTTGGATTGGGCACTCTTCCAGGCAACAAAGCTCCAGCCCTACACCTCCAAGTCCACGCACGCCTCTGCATCTTCCTGCTGCAGTGACAGAACCTGACAGCGCAACGTCTGCTGCTGTCCATGATGCTCCGCAGGCCCTGGGCGACCCGGTGGGCACTCCTCTCTTCATGCCTCGGCCTCCTGCGATCCTGCCAACGCCCGGCTCAACACCGCCAAGGCCTCCAGTTGCAAGGAGGAAGACCCTCGCGGGAGTCACTGGTCTGCACCTGATTCGCAGCAGCCCACGGCTCCAGGAGAAGAACAGAGACATGCCCATCGCTCTGCTAGCAGAAAGACTGCTTTGCCAGCGTTTGGGTGTGGTGGAAGAAGGCGAGATGGTCGCTGAAGCAGCTATCTCCAAATTTGTGGCTCTCTTTCGTGGCCAACTGCCGGACATTGCTGTTGCTACTCTACGTGCCCTCTTCAGACTCGATTGCGACCTCGCCTCTGCCATTGAAGACGCGCTGCTAGACCATGGTGGAGATGCTGACCCGGAGATTCAAGGCCAGGGCGGGGAGGATGCCACAGCATCTGCCTGAAGCTGTAGCTCTGCTCTGCTGATGATGTACCCATTTACTTATGTTTAGCTGCCACCGTTATGTTGTTCCGTATGCTGCACTAGTTATGCTTGTTTGTAGCTTTGTCCTTCAGCTACCGGATGATGTTACTTTGGCAAGGCTCATGTCCGTGCCCTCCTGTAACTTTGATGTAGCAAATGTTAGCAATGAATGAAAGCTTCCCTTCCATCCTAAATTGGAACGTTCGCGGTCTTAATTTTCCAAACCGTCGCGCTGCCGTGCACGAGACCATTGCCGCGACTTCGTGCAACATTGTTTTCCTTCAGGAGACCAAATTGACTGCAGTTGACCCCTTCTTGGCTGCCTTCCTTGGGGGCCAGAGATTGAAAAGCTATGCCGAAAAGCCCGCTGTTGGCACAAGGGGAGGCATCCTTCTACTCTGGAATGAGGACATAATCAAGGTGGACAATATTACCACTGGATCTTTCAGCCTATCTGCAAACATCACCCTGATCAATACCACCACTTCTTTCAAGCTGACATCTGTTTATGGTCCTACTCGTAGCAATCTCAAAGATGCTTTCTTTCAAGAGTTTGTGAGCCTGAAACCTCAGCAAGGCACGAGATGGCTGGTGTCGGGCGATTTCAACCAAATTTATCGTGCCCGAGACAAAAACCGCACAAATGTTGATCGTAGCCACCTCGTGCGCTTCCGAAATGCTCTCAACACCTGTGAACTAAAAGAAGTCCACCTACAAAATAGGAAATTTACTTGGAGCAATGAACAGGCTAACCCAACCTTGAGCAAATTGAATAGTTTTTTCTGCAATGATGACTGGGATGTTGCTTTTGGCTCTCATATCCTACATGCCCTTTCATCCTCACTCGCTGATCACTGCCCACTTCTCCTGGCCTGCGACAAGGGACCAAAGCGACCGAAAACTTTTCGATTTGAATTTTTTTGGATTAAGATGCCAAACTTCAAGAAGACGGTCCAAGATGCCTGGAATGAGGAATTGACACATTCTGAACCCTACCAACTAATTTTCCACAAGCTAAAGAGAACGAGCCAACGCCTTCGAACCTGGAGCAAGTCGATCTTCTCTAACCATAAAGTGCAACTCCACATGGCTCTCGAGATCATTCTCTGCCTTGACGTTGCGCAAGAACAAAGGCCGCTCAGCTTGGCTGAATGGAACCTGAGAAAGGACCTTAAAAGGAAGGTGGTGGCCTTAGCGGTTCTGGAACGGGCGAGAAAGAAACAAAGTTCAAGAATTAATGGGCTCAAAGAGGGGGATGCAAATACCCGTTTTTTTCATCTCCGCATCAACCATCGTCGTAGAAAGAACTTCATCCACCGTCTTAAACACAATAATGGCTGGGTCACAGAGCATGACCATAAGAAAGATATTATCAAGCACCACTTCGCGAGAGCAATTGGGAAGGGTCCTCCGCGTCAAAAGGACTTCAACTGGGCCTGCATTCCGCCGACGATGAGAGATCTCTCAGGATTAGGGGATTTGTTCACTGAGGCAGAGGTCCAAGCAGCCATCAATGATCTACCTAGCGATAAAGCTCCGGGTCCAGACGGCTTCACCGGGGCTTTTTTCAAAGAATGTTGGGACATAATCAAACCAGAGATGATGAAAGTGATAAACAGTTTTTCAACCCTTCATGTTGCTAACCTTCACTGGCTCAATTCAGCGAATATTGCCCTCATCCCCAAAAAGGACGGGGCGGAGGACATTTCCGACTTTAGACCCATAAGCCTGATCCATGCGGTTGCGAAGATCATTGCAAATATGATGGCAACTCGCCTTGCCCCTCACATGCCCGCGCTCGTTTCCAATACGCAAAGTGCATTCATCAAAAAGAGAAGCATACATGATAACTTTATGTATGTTCGCAACCTGGCGCGTCGGTTCCACCGCAACAAGTCTCCAACCCTGCTCTTCAAGCTAGACATTAAGAAAGCCTTTGACTCAGTTAGATGGGACTACTTGATGGATTTACTAAGGCATCACAACTTTCCAAGCCGATTTCGCGACTGGATTTCCGCTCTCCTTTCCACGGCCTCCTCCAGAGTCCTTCTCAACGGGGTTGCGGGCGACCCAATCATGCATGGACGTGGTCTTCGTCAGGGGGATCCTCTATCCCCCCTTCTTTTCGTCCTAGCCATTGACCCACTCCATCACATCCTCGCAAAAAGCTACCGATCAAGGCAATTTGCACCCCCTTCGTGGCCACCCAATTCGGGCATCTCTTTATGCGGATGATGCGGCCATTTTTGCTGCGCCAATCAAAGAGGATATCCATTTCCTGGCTTCGACTCTCAGCTCCTTTGGTGAGGTTACTGGCTTGGTCACCAACTGCAACAAAAGCCTTGTGGCGCCCATTCGATGCTCAAACATAGATCTTGATGGTATCTTGCAGGCCTTCCCAGCGGTCCGGACCTCCTTCCCAATGAGATATCTTGGCCTTCCCCTTTCGGTTAGGAGGCTCAAGCGCATTCACTTCCAATACTTGGAGGATAAGGTGGCCGGCAAACTCCCTCCCTGGTCGGCCATGCATGTGCCCACCCCAGGGCGCATTGTTTTGGTCAAGGCGGTCCTCACGGCCATCGCTATATATCACCTCACACCCCTTGATCTCCCTGTTCAAGTTAGAAGAAAGATTGATAGTCTGAGACGAGCCTACCTTTGGGCGGGTTGTGAAAAGGTGTCAGGAGGCAAGTGTAAGGTTAACTGGAACCTTGTCTGCAAGCCCAAGATGTATGGAGGACTGGGTGTGTTGGATCTAGAGAAATTCGCCACCGCTCTACGACTCCGTTGGCTGTGGTTTGAATGGGCCGACCCACAAAAAACTTGGACTGGAATGGAAACACCTTGCTCTGACGGTGACAAGGATCTTTTTGCTGCGGCCACTAGGGTGTCCATTGGTGATGGTTCGAAGGCCAAATTCTGGGAATCCTCTTGGCTTCATGGTTTGCGACCCAAAGATGTTGCGCCAAAGATTTTCGAGATATCAAAAAGAAAGGCATGCGTGGTGAGCAAGGCGCTTGACAACAACTTTTGGATTCGTCAAATTGACATTCAACAGGGCCTCACTTTAACTCATATTCAGCAGTTTGCTTCTCTTTGGGAGATGATTTCCGGCGTTACCCTCAGGCACGACAGGCAAGACACTATTTCTTGGAAATTCACAACCAGCGGGGAATACTCTGCGTCGTCGGCGTACTTGGCCCAATTTGCGGGTCTCACCTTCAGTCCCAATACGACCACGATTTGGAAGATGTGGGCACCTCCAAAGTGTAAATTCTTTGCCTGGTTAATTCTTCAGAACCGCGTTTGGACGGCTGATCGCCTAGCTCGGCGAGGATGGCCTAACTGCGCCCTTTGCCCGCTCTGCAAGCAGGTTCAGGAGTCTGCTGTCCATCTTCTTTTCCGGTGCAGATTTTCAGCACAAGTTTGGAATGAGATCACCGCTTGGCTAGGCATTCAAGACCACTCACCAATGTTGTGGAGGCATGAAGATTCTGTCCGATCATGTTGGCAGAAGGCGGTGAGTGCTGGTGGTCAAAGACGGAAGGCCATTGCTTCGGTTATGATGCTTGTCTCATGGGAAATCTGGAAGGAACGGAACGCAAGAATCTTTCGGTACATGGCTGCCCCGACCTACGTCGTCGTCAGTAAAATCAAAGAGTAAGCCCATCTTTGGGCATTGGCAGGAGCTAAGCATTTGAGTCTTCTGATGTCGCAAGAGTAGTTTTCCCTTTTTCCCTTTTGCCGCTTTGCGGCTTATGTCTAAACCTTCTCCTTAATGAATGAAAATGGCAAGTCTTTTGCCTTGTTTCAAAAAAAAAACTTAGGCCCCGTTCAGGAATCCACCGCTCCTAGAATCTGCGGAGCGGTTGTTTGTTGGCTCCTAGATTTTGCACTGCAGCTCCATCCGCTCCCGGAGCGGAGCCGTGGAGCGGAGTGAAGCCAAACGGGGCCTTAGTCCAGCACATCCCCATTGTCATAGATCAGTAGAAGGCAAAAATGGATACACATCTATATGGGCCTACTCCTATCATAGTTTATACATAGCAACAAATTGAGATTACATATGGCTACATAATAAGATTCCTTTGCATCATAGTGTTCTTACTTTGAAATATGGTAGCACCAAATTGGAAGATTCTAATGTGTTAGTTTTGGCACAACGGAAAATTCAATGCATATACCTACTCAACACCAGCTATCATTACCTGCAAAAAAAACACCAGCTATCATGGTCACCCTTAGCCTGATTGAGTACTGATCAAGCAGCAGCAAGTTGAGTAAAACTAACAAATTTCGATTTTTTAGGCATAAGAGTAAGGAAAGCATCTGAATAGATCTCAGTATTCAAAATTAAAATTAACAGACCTACAACATGCATGTTTATGTATAACCTATCTGCAAGCAATATCTTTTTTGAGGATTACATCAAGACTTAGGCTGACGTCAAGGCTGCATTGTTTTCCTTCAAGAGCTGATCATGTAGTTGCTCCGGGACACCATACACAACCACAAGGTCTCCATGAGCTTTAGCATCATTGGCTAGTTCATGAGCTAGCCCATTGTTTGTCCCTCTTGACAGTTCTGATGTGATAATGCCTAAAAATTACTCAGCGCAGATTTAATATCAACAATAATTGGGTAGGACAATGATCTGCTTACAGAATCAGCCCCTAGCTCATTTCCCTACTGCGTAGTTGATCTCCACCACCAAGGAGCCTCAGAATACGTTATACAATTCCTTCAGTCCAACCATAATAGCGCTGGCTTTGGCCTCCTTGACAAATAGCGCTGGCTTTGGCCTCCTTGACAATTATTCATGCATCCACAAATGCAAACACGCCACCAAGCTTGGCTTTGGCCTCCTTGACAATTATTCATGCATCCACAAATGCAAACACGCCACCAAGCTCTAGCACCTTCGCCTCTGACATGGCAATCAAGCATACTAGGAGCCCATGCAATGGGCCCCACGATGATCTTGCACCCTTGCCCTTGCGGCTCAACCGGCGACGTCGGTGGCGGGTCAAGGCAGCGGCAGAGTAGGTGTGACACAGATGCCACGAGCTGCTTGGCCACCTTTCCTCAAAATTCAACATAACAACAAAGAGAACTTGGCTAGAGATTGCACTTGAACACTTAGCTGCAACAGAAATGATTAAAACTTTCAAGAATACAAATTTGGTTGTCCGTTACAGTGGGAGATGCAGTGTATATGACGGCGAAAACGGGCAAGGAAAAAAACAGGAAATGGTTAAATGTGTTTTTACATTCTAACAACATCCTTTTGCCCTGCATCACATATAGTAATGATGTCACAAGCATGCTCTTGACGAGAACGATTCACATGTGCTGGCGGCCTGTAGAGGATGGAGAAAAGAAGGCAGAAGAGGGAGGCTTGTATCTATCAAGCATAAATATTTACTGAATAAAATCGATCTGATCCATACCAACTTGAGCAGGATTGTCGAATAGCTTCCTCTTATATAGCATGTACATTAGAAAATCCGGCACACCAAATTATACATATGTTTAGAGATGACACAGATATCATTCTGGCAATGTAAACCGTAATAAGTTACAACCTCCATCACACATGTAATTTTATCAAATTGACAAGGCAAGTTATAGGAATTGTAGCCTCAAAAATAGTATGTTCCTGTTTGAGATCTTTTATAGAATCAATAAGGTATAACGACATTAGGGATGAAGGATCAAAGATCAATTAATAAAATCAGGGATTAGGGAATCATACTTACCTTGTTAACAATGATACTGATGGAATTAGTGAAGGGATGTGTGGTATGCAGGCCAATGGACCCGTGCATCCTTGATGCACACATGTACGTACACGAAGGTTGCTGGTTTGATACTTGAAAGGAGATCGATTCATCTGTCAGCCAGACATACACGAACACGATTTTGTTCTGCATCTTTAGGGAAAGGCATCCTTTCTTGACTATATATCCATTACTAAATGAAAGTTATTTTCAGATTTTTAACTTGGAAGATCCATAATTAGCCTCGATCCATATCGAGTATTGCGATTGCACATTTTTTTACTCAAATAGTCAAATTAATACATTTTGTTAAGAAAAAATCCTTTAGGTGCGCCTTTTGTTACTTGAGGGTCCACTGGTTATGTAGTACATGTGTCCAATTTTTTCTAGAATTCATTTTTTACTTTTTGTGTGGTGTATACAGTCAAACTAACTAACATATGCGTTCAATAGTGATTAGAAGGCACTTTCAGTCAGTTAGATGGATAAAGATCAAGCTTGACACCACAAAAATTGAGAGGAGAACTGAATATGAATTATCCTCCATTAATCATTCATATGATCCTTAGATCATAGATCCACCAGTACTGGCAGTACACGAGTCTAAACAACATACATCTTGTGTGAGGCAAAATAAAATAAGTTTCATGAGTATCTTATGGCCATACCTGACACATAACACTATCTCATCAAGTTTATCAAATCCATGGGAAGCACATTTGAAGAATAACAGGTTGAGGAAAATAAGTGCCAAACCAAATTATTCTGAGATGCTCAATTTCATGAACACTGCACTCCCACTCCTCCCTATATTTGCAGCAAGCAGTTCATCAGAAAATCAACATGTAGTAAATGAGAGATAGTTGAAGAAATATATCAATAACTTGCGCTGAATATAGCTATCTAATGTGGAGGTGTCGATCCAACATGACTTATCTCTGTCTCATGCACTGACTATTGTATTATAGTCGAAAAGGTCAATTGTGAACCCTATAAAACAAACCACTTGTCATTGACGGGAGCAACTTGAGGCCAAAGTTGGAATCAGCTCACGTGTTCTAGCAAAGGAAGATGTGATCTGAACAATGGCAGACAACTCATTCAAAATTTTAAATACAATGGTACAGTACTGAATCCCCAAGAATCATATATCTTGAGTTCTTGACAATTTAAACCCTTGAATCCGCAACAAATCCAGAAATGAAATAATTGTATAGAGAATAAAATATGGAAGATATTGAGAATGCAAGCTCTGTTTGATGCATCTTCATGGGCACAAATAATAGTTTAACCTATCCAGAAAGTGCAATGACAACCTTAAGAATATGCTCTCCTGAATCAGATTGGGACTGGACCGGAGAAGCTCACCTTGGACTCTTCACATCAGTCGATGCTTGATGCTCCCCAAGCCGAGCCATGGTCATGATTGCCGCATCCAAACCTGCTGCAGCACGCAGCACACTCCTATATTTTGGCAAGCCCAAATTCACCTGCATTATTAGATCTGCAAAAAAATCATTACCAGGATTGCAAAACAAATACACAAGGTTTCGTACTTTTGCTGGGACTAAGCTACATAGTACATACTGAGACATAAGCCATGTAGCGAAATAATTACTCTATACCCAAAACCAAATAAATATCTAACCCAAAATAAGTTCTTTCATGTATCACATGTTTAGATTCAAATACTGCAGCTGTCGACACCTCTAAAACAATACTATGTTATCCTCCATTAATCATTCATATGATCTTTAGATCATCGATCCACCAGTACTGGCACTACATGAGTCAGGAAAGAAATCTTCCTTTTTCACCACAAAGTAATGATATTGGCATCTATATTACTGAAAGTACAGTATAGTATGTATACTTTCAGTTTTGCTACTCTATGTTCAGTAAGTAACCATGGGTTCAGGAGATAAACTCATATGTTCAAAATACATCCAACTGTGAAAGGCTGGTTACACTTCAAATATATGTTGAGATATCTATTCATGTGTATGCCACTGCAAAATACATGAGTAAGCAATTGGATTTCATTGGTACCACTATAACTGAAGAATAACCAAGCAGATTTCAGTATGCAATTGGATTTCATTAGTACTATATGAGTAAGGCTATCACAGATTGTCAAATCCATCAAGCACTATAACTGAGGAATAACCAATTCAAACAATGACAAGCAAGTAAATCTTTTCAGAAGGACAAACCGATCTTTCAAGCATTCAGTTCAAAAGATTCAGAACACACGCGTTTGGTTCACAGCTTCAGAGTGATTTCCGCTAGCTAGACAGGAAACTAATGGAAGGAAAAGGCACGTGCGAGCAGCGGCAGCGGCAGGGACGCGCATGAGCGCGAGAGCAGCAGCAGTCGCCGCGCACGGGCTCGCCAGCGAGCAGCGGCAGCAGCAGGGACGCGCACGAGCGCGCGAGCAGCAGCAGTCGCCGCGCACGGGCTCGCCAGCACGACAAGGGACAGGAAAATAAATCAAACAAGGGTCAAAACATACCTCTGGTGTAGTCGCCGCTGGTGACATTGGAGTGCTCGACGGCTGTTCTTGTACCTCCGGCGAACTCGACGTTTCTTCCTCCGAAAAACTTGGCGAAGACATTGGATGTTTCGTCCAAATCAAAAATTGATCTCATGGAGATTCCGGCCAACTACCCTTCCTTCTTATAGCAGAAAACAACAATCCGGGTTGGGCACTCCGTTGAATTGTATTCGACAAGGACACGGCCTGCAATCCGATCCAAATCAGGCACGGGTCTCGTGCGCGAGCACGGCGCCGCTCATGGCCCGTAGCCCCTGAAGCAAGCTGTTGACGCCCGCATCGTCAAGCTGCATCCGTCGTTGCTGGCTCCAGGACAGCACCACCTCGTCGCCCGTCAAACCACCGCCCAGGCCCCGGCGACATCGGCAATGGCCCGACGTGGTGCTGCCGCGCCCGAGCCCCGGCGAGGTGGCCTCCATCCTCCCAAGCGAGCACGCCGGCCGCCGCCAAGCCCTAGCGACCGCTATCGCCCTCGCCAAGCCCCCGCCGAAGCGCCACCGTCCGGCGTCCTCCTGTGCCTCCTCGACCCCGCCTTCTCGCGCCCGCGCGCCGCCGCCTCGGCCTCGCCTCGTCGGCGACAAGCCCCCACCGGAGCTTCCCGAGCTCGCTCGCCTCCTCGCCGGAAGCCACCGCCGCCGGGAATGGATTCGCCAACGCTAGCTGCTATGCCTCGACCCATTCCGGCAATGGATAAGTGGTGGAGCTGGCCAGTGGTGGCAGGGGTTTTTTGGAAAACAAAACGAAACGTTTTCCATCACTTTAAGTAGGACGGCGGGTTAATTTCTCAGAAACAGAGGGACTTTTTTGCAAAAAACCTAACGACGGACAACCCGAAGCAATCACTGGTTTATTAGTAGGTATATATATATATATATATATGCATTACTTACCTTTGTTCTCCTCGAGCTGCCTCTTGCAAGACTGAGCTCTTACTCGGACCGCTCGAGGTTCTGCTTCAGTGCAGCGACCTCCGCAGTCAGTGCGGCAGAGGTCAGCAGCGAAGCCTGCATACGCATATAGACATACTTATATTAGACTGCTGCAGATATTATTTGATCCTTTATTCAGCTTTTCTTTGTGAACACCAAACAGAGCATCAGGGGCTACTGGTTATGCGGTAATATTTTCCTATATTTTAAATAGTTACCTCAAAGCCTGTTAGAAGGTTGGAACAGGCTTCAGTCAGTCCGCTCTTGGCGGACTGAACCTTCTTGATCACCGCACTCATAATAGTGTGGTGCTCTTCATCGATGGAAGCACCGCGAAGCGCTCCCAACAGGTTGACCGGTGCCTCTGGATGGACAGACGTCACCGGCACGGGCGGCTTTCCCCTCTTGGAAGGGGGCCGCCTGCCGGTGTCCGGAACCACTGGAGGTTCCGGCGCAGCGTTCGGCTGGGGGCCGAACTTGGAGCCCTTGGGAGTCTTGCTCCCTTCGCGCCTGGAGTCCGGAAGTTCGCCTTGAGGCGCCTTCGGGACTACCTCCCCCCGGCTCGGTGCCCCTTGAGACAATACCTCGGCATTTTCCGTAGGGCAAGGGGAGAAGGCGGTTGGAAGTGTATCACTATTCATGTCCGACGAGTCCAAGGAACCGTCCGACGAGGATACGTCGATACGGGCTCGGGGCGGACTGCATAATCATATTCGACGTTATGGGAAGCAGTGCAACAAAAGTATGCTATGAGTTACTCTGGTATCCGAATACTTACGACTTCGCCAGGGGGTTGACCCTGAGTAGCCACTCGTCTTCACCGTCGGCGGCGGTGGTCGAACAGTCCGGAAGGAGAGTCCTTCCCTTCTTGGACCCTTCGGCCTCCCCGGTTGGGGCGACCTTCCTTTTCTTGTCTCCCCTGGCTGGAGGGGGAGAATCTTCATCTTCCTCCTCCTCGTTTTCACGGGAGGAGTGCGTCTCGGAGTTATCGGACGATGTGTCCGATACCACCTGGCGCCGGGAACTCTTTCGGGTTCCCGTGGCCTTCTTCTTGGTCTTCTCCGGCACCTCATAAGGAGCCGGAGTCCGCGTCTCCGTCAGGAGAGCGTCTACAGGATCTTCGGGCAGAGGGGCCGGACAGTTAATCTGCTCCGATGTCTCCACCCAGTCCTGTCAAAGGCATGGGAGCTCAGACCCCGCACATGGTTAAGCTTGGGAAATAAATACCCTACCAGATGTACAGAACTTACTGGATTCGCAGGGCACTTCGCGCTTAGCCCGCGGTCCTCGGTAAGAGAAGGGGGGACCTCGGCGCCCTTGAACAGCACCTTCCAGACGTCCTTATGTGTCGTGTCGAAGAGCTCGCGTAGAGTCTGGTGCTGGGCTGGGTCGAACTCCCATAAGTTGAAAGCCCGTTGTTGACACGGGAGGATCCGGCGGAAGAGCATGACCTGGACTATGTTGACAAGCTTAAGTTTCTTGCTTATCATGTTTCGGATACACCTCTGGAGTCCGTCCAGCTCTACCGATGAGCCCCAGGACAGGCCCTTCTCCTTCCAGGAAGTGAGCCGCGTGGGGATTCCGGATCGAAACTCGGGGGCCGCCACCCAGTTGGTGTCGCGCGGCTCGGTGATGTAGAACCACCCCGATTGCCACCCCTTTATGGTCTCCACGAAGGAGCCCACGAGCCATGTAACGTTGGGCATTTTGCCCACCATGGCTCCGCCACATTCCGCTTGTTGGCCGCCAACCACCTTCGGCTTGATATTGAAGGTCTTCAGCCACAGGCCGAAGTGGGGCCGGATGCGGAGGAAAGCCTCGCACACGACGATGAACGCCGAGATGTTGAGGATGAAATTCGGGGCCAGATCATGAAAGTCCAGCCCATAATAGAACATAAGGCCGCAGACGAATGGATGGAGGGGAAACCCTAGTCCGCGGACGAAGTGGGGGAGGAAAACCACCCTTTCGTGAGGTTTCGGGGTAGGGATGATCTGCCCCGCGGCTGGCAGCCGGTGCGCGATATTCGCGGCTAAGTATCCGGCCCCACGTAGTTTTTTGATGTGTCCCTCCGTGACGGAGGAGACCATCCACTTGCCTCCCGCTCTGGACATGTTTGGAAAGAGTTGAGGAGAAGGATGTGGACTTGGGCGCTGGAGCTCGAGTGCGCGAAAATGGATGAGCAAGGAGGAAGAAGGCGTGGATAGAAAAAGGTGAGACCTTATCCCTTTATAAGGGCGGACGAAACTATGCGCCCCCACCAGCCTGGTAAAACTTGCTTATCCCCCAAGCGCCGTAATTGATGGCGCGGTTGGGTTACCCACGTCCGTATTGATGGGAATCCCGTAATAAGGGGACACGATCTCTGCTTCGACAAGACGTGCCAAGGAAACTGCCTTGCGAAACATGCTGAGATAGGTTATGAAAAACGATTCAAATAAAGACCTGGCTGTGGTGTGATGCCACGCTACGGGGTACGTCAGCAGACCAGATTTGTGGAAATATTATTCTCTCTACAGTGGTATGTGGAACTTGTTTTGCAGAGCCAGACACGATCCTCGTGTTCGAAATCTTCTATGAAGTATTCGGAGGAGGAACCCGCCTTGCAATGCCGAAGTCAATCTGCGCGCTGGACTCATCGTCATTCAAGCCTGGTTCAGGGGCTACTGAGTGAGTCCTAGATTAGGGGGTATCCGGACAGCCGGACTATATCTTTGGCCAGACTTTTGGACTATGAAGATACAAGATTGAAGACTTCGTCCCGTGTCCGGATGGGACTCTCCTTGGCGTGGAAGGCAAGCTTGGCAATACGGATATGTGGATCTCCTTCCTTGTAACCGACTCTGTGTAACCCCAGCCCCCTCCGGTGTCTATATAAACCGGGGAGGGTTTTAGTCCGTAGGACAACAGACAATCATACCATAGGCTAGCTTCTAGGGTTTAGCCTCTCTAATCTCGTGGTAGATCAACTCTTGTATTACTCATATTATCAAGAATAATTAAGCAGGGCGTAGGGTTTTACCTCCATCAAGAGGGCCCGAACCTGGGTAAAACATCGTGTCCCCTGCCTCCTGTTACCATCCGCCTTAGACGCACAGTTCGGGACCCCCTACCCGAGATCCGCCGGTTTTGACACCGACAAGCATCATCATGAACATTATTATTATTATTACCACTAGTTTCAGGTTCATTACCAGATTGAGTTTCAGCATCAGAAATAGAAATATCATTTGGATTCTCAGGTGCTTCAACAATAGGATCACTAGGAGCATGCAAAGTCCTATCATTTTTCCTTTTCTTCTTTTCAGAAGGACTAGGTACATCTATATTATTTCTTTGAGAATCTTGCTCAATTCTCTTAGGGTGGCCTTCCGGATACAAAGGTTCCAGAGTCATTCTACCAGTTCTAGTAGCCACTCTAACAGCATTATCATTATATTTACTATTCAATTCATTGAGCAAATCATTTGAGCTTTAAGTACTTGTTCTACTTGAGTGGTAACCATAGAAGCATGTTTACTAATAAGTTTAAGTTCACCTTTAACATTAGCCATATAATCACCCAAGTGTTTAAGCATATTTGAATTGTATTTCAATTGTCTACCAAAATAAGCATTAAAATCTTCTTGCTTAGCCATAAATTTATCAAACTCATCTAAGCATGGGCTAGCGAACTTAGTAAATGGGATTACAGCTTTATCATATCTATAGAGAGAATTTACCTTTACTACCTGTGTCGGGTTATCAAGACCATGAGTTTCTTCAATAGGTAATGGATCAAGATCATATGTTTCTTCAACAGGCGGTAAATTAAGACCATGTATTTATTCAATAGGAGGTAAATTCTTAACATCTTCAGCTTTAATACCTTTTTCTTTCATAGATTTCTTTGCCTCTTGCATATCTTCAGGACTGAGAAATAGAATACCTCTCTTCTTCGGAGTTGGTTTAGGAATAGGCTCAGGAATTGGCTCCGGAGGTGTCCAATTATTTTCATTTGTCAACATATTATTCAATAGAATTTCAGCTTCATCCGGTGTTCTTTCCCTGAAAACAGAACCAGCACAACTATCCAGGTAATCTCTGGAGGCATCGGTTAGTCCATTATAAAAGATATCAAATATTTCATTTTTCTTGAGAGGATGATTAGGCAAAGCATTAAGTAATTGGAGAAGCCTCCCCAAGCTTGTGGGAGACTCTCTTCTTCAATTTGCACAAAATTATATATATCCCTTAAAGCAGCTTGTTTCTTATGAGCAGGGAAATATTTTGCAGAGAAGTAATAAATCATATCCTGAGGACTACGCACACAACCAGGATCAAGAGAATTAAACCATATCTTAGCATCACCCTTTAATGAGAACAGAAATATTTTAAGGATATAAAAGTAACGAGTTCTCTCATCTTTAGTAAACAGGGTAGCTATATCATTTAATTTAGTAAGATGTGCCACAACAGTTTCAGATTCATAACCATGAAAAGGATCAGATTCAACCAAAGTAACTATATCAGGATCAACAGAGAATTCATAATCCTTATTAGTAACAAAGATAGGTGAAGTAGCAAAAGCAGGGTCAGGTTTCATTCTAGCATTTAAAGATTGCTTACTCCATTTAGCTAATAATCTTTTGAGTTCAGTTCTATTTTGGCACGCTAAAATAGCTAAAGAAGCTTCTTGATCAAAGACATAACCCTTAGGAATAACAAGTGATTCTTTATCATCACTTTCATCAGTATCATCAGATTCAATATTTTCAATCTCTCTAGCCCTAGCAAGTTGTTCATCAAGAAAATCACTAAGTGGCATAGTAGTATCAGGCATAGAGGTAGTTTCATCATAAGTATCATGCATAGCAGAAGTGGCATCATCAATAACATGCGACATATCAGAACGAATAGTAGAAGCAGGTGTAGGTGTCGCAAACTTACTCATAACAGAAGGTGAATCAAGTGTAGAGCTAGATGGCAGTTCCTTACCTCCCCTCGTAGTTGAGGGATAGATCTTGGTTTTTGGATCTCTCAAGTTCTTCATAATGGTAAGCAGATATATATCCCAAGTGACTCAAAGAATAGAGCTATGCTCCCCGGCAACAGCGCCAGAAAATAGTCTTGATAACCCACAAGTATAGGGGATCGCAACAGTTTTCGAGGGTAGAGTATTCAATCCCAAATTTATTGATTCAACACGAGGGGAGCCAAAGAGTATTCTCAAGTATTAGCAGCTGAGTTGTCAATTCAACTACACCTGGAAACTTAATATCTGCAGCACAGTATTTAGTAGCAAAGTAATATCATAGTAGTGATAACGGTAACAAAAGGTAACAATAGTAAAAGTAATGTTTTTGGTATTTTGTAGTGATGATAGCAATAGCAACGGGAAAGTAAATAAGCGAAGAACGATATATGGAAAGCTCGTAGGCAATGGATCGGTGATGGAGAATTATGCCGGATGCGGTTCATCATGTAACAGTCATAACCTAGGGTGACACAGAACTAGCTCCAGTTCATTGATATAATGTAGGCATGTATTCCGAATATAGTCATACGTGCTTATGGAAAAGAACTTGCATGACATCTTTTGTCCTACCCTCCCGTGGCAGCGGGGTCCTTACGGAAACTAAGGGATATTAAGGCCTCCTTTTAATAAAGAAACGGAACAAAGCATTAACACATGGTGAATACATGAACTCCTCAAACTACGGTCATCACCGATAAGTATCCCGATTATTGTCACTTCGGGGTTAACGGGTCATAACACATAATAGGTGACTATAGACTTGCAAGATAGGATCAAGAACACTCATATATTGATGAAAACATAATAGGTTCAGATCTGAAATCATGGCACTCGGGCCCTAGTGACAAGCATTAAGCATAGCAAAGTCATAGCAACATCAATCTCAGAACATAGTGGATACTAGGGATCAAACCCTAACAAAACTAACTCGATTACATGATAGATCCCATCCAACCCATCACCGTCCAGCAAGCCTACGATGGAATTACTCATGCATGGTGGTGAGCATCATGAAATTGGTGATGGAGGATGGTTGATGATGATGATGGCGACGGATTCCCCTCTCCGGAGCCCCGAACGGACTCGAGATCAGCCCTCCCGAGAGGTTTTAGGGCTTGGCGGCGGCTCCGTATCGTAAAACGCGATGATTTCTTCTCTCTAATTTTTTTCTCCCCGAAACTCAATATATGGAGGTGGAGTTGGAGTCAGAGAGGCAACAGGGGGCCCACGAGGTAGGGGGGCGCCCTAGGGGGGCAGGCGCACCCCCCACCCTCGTGGAGAGACGATGGGCCCCCTAGCCTTCATCTTTGGCAGGTATTTTCTTATTTTCTAAAAGGTGGCTCCGTGAAGTTTCAGGTCATTCCGAGAACGTTTGCTCCTGCACATAAGTAACACCATGGTAATTCTGCTGAAAACAGCATCAGTCCGGGTTAGTTCCATTCAAACCATGCAAGTTAGAGTCCAAAACAAGGGCAAAAGTGTTTGGAAAAGTAGATATGTTGGAGACGTATCAAGCATTCCCAAGCTTAATTACTGCTCGTCCTCGAGTAGGTAAATGATAAAAACAGAATTTTTGATGTGGAATGCTTTCTAGCATATTCTTCAATGTAATTTTCTTTATTGTGGCATGAATGTTCAGATCTGAAAGATTCAAGATAAAAGTTAAATGTTGACATAAAAATAATAATACTTCAAGCATGCTAACCAAGCAATTATGTCTTATCAAAATAACATAGCCAAAGAAAGCTTATCCCTACAAAATCATATAGTTTGGCCATGCTTCATTTTCGTCGCACAAAATGCTCTCATCATGCACAACCCCGATGACAAGCCAAGCAATCATTTCATACTTAGCCTTTCAAACTCTTTTAACTTTTACGCAATATATGAGCGCGAGCCATGGACATAGCACTATGGGTGGAATAGAATATAATGATTGAGGTTGTGTGAGAAGACAAAAAAGGAGAAAGTCTCACATTAACGCGGCTAATCAATGGGCTATGGAGATGCCCATAGATTGATGTCAGTGCAAGGAGTAGGTATTGCCATGCAACGGATGCACTAGGGCTATAAATATATGAAAGCTCATCAAAGAAACTAAGTGGGTGTGCATCCAACTTGCTTGCTCACGAAGACCTAGGGCATTTGAGGAAGCCCATCATTGGAATATACAAGCCAAGTTTTATAATGAAAAATTCTCAGTAGTATATGAAAGTGACAAAATAAGAGGCTCTCTATCATGAAGATCATGGTGCTACTTTGAAGCACAAGTGTGGAAAAGGATAGTAACATTGTCCCTTCTCTCTTTTTCTCTCATTTTATTTATTTATTTGGGCCTTCTTCTCTCTTTTTTTATGGCCTCTTTTTTTATTTTTTCTTTTTTTTCGTCCGGAGTCTCATCCTGACTTGTGGGGGAATCATAGTCTCCATCATCCTTTGCTCACTTGGGACAATGCTCTAATGATGATCATCACACTTTTATTTACTTACAACTTAAGAATTACAACTCGATACTTAGAACAAAATATGACTCTATGTGAATGCCTCCGGCGGTGTACCGAGATATGCGATGAATCAAGAGTGACATGTATGAAAAATTAAGCATGGTGGCTTTGCCACAAATACGATGTCAACTACATGATCATGCAAGGCAATATGACAGTGATGATGCATGTCATAATAAATGGAACGGTGGAAAGTTGCATGGAAATATATCTCGGAATGGCTATGGAAATGCCATAATAGGTAGGTATGGTGGCTGTTTTGAGGAAGATATAAGGAGGCTTATGTGTGATAGAGCGTATCATATCACGGGGTCTGGATGCATCGGCGAAGTTTGCACCAACTCTCAAGGTGAGAAAGGGCAATGCACGGTACCGAAGAGGCTAGCAATGATGGAAGGGTGAGAGTGCGTATAATCCATGGACTCAACATTAGTCATAAAGAACTCACATGCTCATTGCAAAAATCTACAAGTCATCAAAACCAAGCACTACGCGCATGCTCCTAGGGGGATAGATTGGTAGGAAAAGACCATCGCTCGTCCCCGACCGCCACTCATAAGGAAAGCAATCAAAGAACACCTCATGCTTCAAATTTGTCACACAACATTTACCATACGTGCATGCTACGGGACTTGCAAACTTCAACACAAGTATTTCTCAATTTCACAATTACTCAACTAGCACACCTCTAATATTACCACCTTTATATCTCAAAACAACTATCAAGTATCAAACTTCTCTTAGTTTTTATTGCACTTTCAGGTTTTTATCTTGGATGCCTATCATATTAGGACTAATTTTATAATCAAAGCAAATTACCATGTTGTTCTAAAGGACTCTCAAAATAATATAAGTGAGGCATGAGAGATCAATTATTTCTATAAAATAGAACCACCGCCGTGCTCTAAAAGATATAAGCGAAGCACTAGAGCAAAATTATCCAACTCAAAAGATATAAGTGAAGCACATAGAGTATTCTAATGAATTCCGATTCATGTGTGTCTCTCTCAAAAGGTGTGTACAGCAAGGATGATTGTGGTAAACTAAAAAAAAGACTCAA
The DNA here is from genome assembly GCA_034509565.1 of Triticum monococcum. Classification (NCBI taxonomy): domain Eukaryota; kingdom Viridiplantae; phylum Streptophyta; class Magnoliopsida; order Poales; family Poaceae; genus Triticum; species Triticum monococcum. The sequence goes on from CM067844.1 coordinate 416,352,083, forward strand.
ATCATACAAGATGCTCCAAGAAAAACACATATCATGTGGTGAATAAAAATATACTCCCTCCGTTCTAAAATAGATGACCCAACTTTGTACTAACTTTGTACTAAAGTTAGCACAAAGTTGAGTCATCTATTTTGGAATGGAGGGAGTAGCTCCAAGTAAAGTTACTGATGGACGAAGACGAAAGAGGGGATGCCTTCCGGGGCATCCCCAAGCTTAGGCTTTTGGTTGTCCTTGGATTTTACCTTGGGGTGCCTTGGGCATCCCCAATCTTAGGCTATTGCAACTCCTTGTTCCATAATCCATCAAATCTTTTACCCAAAACTTGAAAACTTCACAACACAAAACTTAAACAAAAAATCTCATGAGCTCCGTTAGTAAAAGAAAACAAACCACCACTTAAGGTACTGTAATGAACTCATTATTTATTTATATTGGCGTTAAATCTATTGTACTACAACTTTTCTATGGTTCATAAACTCTATTACTAGCCATAGATTCATCAAAATAAGCAAACAACACACGAAAAACAGAATCTGTCAAAAACAGAACAGCCTGTAGTAATCTTTAACTAACGAAAACTTCTGGAACCCCCAAAATTTTAAAATAAATTGCTGTAAGTGAGGAATTTATCTATTAATCATCTGCAAAAAGAATTAACTAAATATCACTCTCCAGTAAAAATGGCAGCAAATCTCGTGAGCGCTAAAGTTTCTGTTTTTTACAGCAAGATCGCAAAGACTTTCCCCAAGTCTTCCCAAAGGTTCTACTTGGCACAAACACTAATTAAAATCATAAAACCACATCTAAACAGAGGCTAGATGAATTATTTATTGCTAAAAAAATCAAAAAGCAAGAAACAAAAATAAATTTGGGTTGCCTCCCAACAAGCGCTTTCGTTTAACGCCCCTAGCTAGGCATAAAAGCAAGGATGGATCTAGGTATTATCATCTTTGATATGCAATCCATAAGTGGCTCTCATAATGGATTCATAAGGTAATTTAATTTTCTTTCTAGGAAAGTGTTCCATGCCCTTCCTTAACTGAAATTGGAATCTAATATTCCCTTCCTTCATATCAATAATTGCACCAATCGTTCTAAGGAAACGTCTACCAAGAATAATAGGACATGTAGGATTGCAATCTATATCAAGGACAATGAAATCTATGGGCACATAATTCCTATTTGCAACAATAAGAACATCATTAATTCTTCCCATAGGTTTCTTAATGGTGGAATCCGCAAGATGCAAGTTTAAAGAACAATCATCAAATTCACGAAAACCTAGCAAATCACACAAGGTTTTAGGAATTGTGGAAACACTAGCACCCAAATCATGCAAAGCATAGCATTCATGATCTTTAATTTTAATTTTAATAGTAGGTTCCCATTCATCATAAAGTTTTCTAGGGATAGAAACTTCCAATTCAAGCTTTTCCTCATAAGATTGCATTAAAGCATCAACGATATGTTCAGTAAAAGTTTTATTTTGACTATAAGCATGTGGAGAATTTAGCACAGATTGCAACAAGGAAATACAATCTATAAAAGATCAATTATCATAATTAAATTCCTTGAAATCCAATATAGTGGGTTCATTGCTATTTAAAGTTTTGACCTCTCCAATCCCACTTTTATCAATTTTGCATCAAGATTTAAAAACTCCGAATCATTGGGACGCCTTCTGACTAAAGTTGACTCATCTCCAGTCCCATCATTATCAAGATTCATAATGCAAAACAAAGATTTAATAGGAGACACATCAATCACTTCTAGATCTTCATCCTTATTATCATCAAAACTAGATGAACATGCTTTCGCAAAGCAATCTTTTTTAGCATGCATCCTAGCGGTTCTTTCTTTGCACTCATCAATGGAAATTCTCATAGCTTTGAGAGACTCATTTATATCATGCTTAGGTGTAATAGATCTAAGTTTCCAAGAATCAACATCGAGAGAAATTAGCCAACTCATCAATCTTAGACAATTTTTCTTCAATCAAAGCATTGAAACTCTTTTGCGGACTAATAAATTCTTTAATATTAGATTCAAAATCAAAGGGCATCTTATTATAATTTCCATAAGAATTGTTGTAGTAATTACCATAATTATTAGAGGGATTACTAGGAAACGGCCTAGAAAATTACCTCTATACGCGTTATTACCAAAATTGTTCCTTCCAACAAAATTCGCATCCATAGATTCACTATTATTCTCAATCAAAGTAGACAAAGGCATATCATTAGGATCAGAAGAAATACTCTTATTAGCAAACAATTTCATAAGTTCATCCATCTTTCCACTCAAAACATTAATCTCTTCAATTGCATGCACCTTTTTACTAGTAGATCTTTCCGTGTGCCATTGAGAATAATTAACCATAATATTATCTAGGAGTTTAGTAGCTTCTCCTAAAGTGATTTCCATAAAAGTGCCTCCCACGGCCGAATCTAAGAGATCTCTAGAAGAAAAATTCAATCCAGCATAATTTTTTGTATAATCATCCAAAGATTAAACCATGTGTAGGCCAATTACGTATCATTAATTTCATCCTCTCCCAAGTTTGTGCAACATGTTCATGATCAAGTTGCTTAAAATTAATAATATCGTTTCTAAGAGAGATGATCTTAGCGGGAGGAAAATACTTAGAGATAAAAGCATCTTTGCACTTATTCCATGAATCGATACTATTTTTAGGCAAAGACAAAAACCAAGTTTTAGCACGATCTCTAAGCGAAAACGGGAATAGCTTCAGTTTAACAATATCATTATCCACATATTTCTTCTTTTGCATATCACACAAATCAACAAAGTTGTTTAGATGGGTAGTGGCATCTTCACTAGGAAGGCCGGAAAACGGATCTTTCATGACAAGATTCAGCAAAGTAGCATTAATTTCACAAGATTCAGCATCGGTAAGTGGAGCAATCGGAGTGCTAATAAAATCATTATTGTTGGTATTGGAAAAATCACACAATTTAGTATTATCTTGAGCCATCATGACAAACAAGCAATCCAACACACAAGCAAACAAGAAGCAAACAAAAAGAGACGAACTGGAAAAGAGAAGGCGAGCGGAAAAAGAGGGCGAATAAAACGGCAAGGGTGAAGTGGGGGAGAGGAAAACAAGAGGCAAATGGCAAATAATGTAATGCGAGGGATAAGAGTTTGTGATGGGTACTTGGTATGTCTTGACTTGTGCGTAGACTCCCCAGCAAAGGCGCCAGAAATCCTTCTTGCTACCTCTTGAGCACTGCGTTGGTTTTCCCTTGAAGAGGAAAGGGTGATGCAGCAAAAAGTAGCGTAAGTATTTCCCTCAATTTTTGAGAACCAAGGTATCAATCTAGTAGGAGGCCACACGCAAGTCCCTCGTACCTACACAAACAAATAAGAACCTCGCAACCAACGCGATAAAGGGGTTGTCAAACCCTTCACGGTCACTTACGAGAGTGAGATCTGATAGATATGATAAGATAATATTTTTGGTATTTTTATGATAAAGATTAAAAGTAAAGATTGCAAAATAAAAGGTAATAGAAATAGCTTGTTGCCGGAAGATTAATATAATGGAGAATAGACTCGGGGGCCATAGGTTCCATGTGACGCCTTCGATTCAATCGTACACTAATCATACACGCAAATGTGTATGATCAAGATCAAGGACTCACGGGAAGATATCACAACACAACTCTAGACACAAATTAAAATGATACAAGCTTTATATTACAAGCCAGGGGCCTCGAGGGCTCGAATACATAAGCTCAAAAACACAACAGTCAGTGGAAGCAACAATATCTGAGTACAGACATAAGTTAGACCAGTTTGCCTTAAGAAGGCTAGCACAAAAGAATCTACGATCGAAAAGGCAAGGCCTCCTACCTGGGAGCCTCCTAACTACTCCTGGTCGTCGGCGGTCTTCACGTAGTAGTAGGCATCAGTGGTGGCATCTGGCTCCTGGCTCTGACATCTGGTTGCATCAACCGGAAAGAAGAAGAAAGGGGGGAGCAAAGCAACCGTGAGTACTCATCCAAAGTACTTGCAAGCAAGGATCTACACTACATATGCAACATTATCAAAGGAAGGTTGTATATGTGGACTGGGCTGCAGAAATGCCAGAGTAGTGGGGAGCCTAGCCCTATCGAAGACTAGCATCTTCTGGAAACCACCATCTTGCAGCAACAGGAGGGAGTAGAGTAGCATAAAGTAAAGTAGTAGTAGTGTTATCAACCTCGGCCAGAGATCCTTTCTCGACTCCCTGGAGAAAGAAATCCCAGAGCCATACTATCCAAGTGTCATCACAATCCAATTCTCATCACAAGTATCCAGTTCTAGTTGTATCGATCGGGATACAACTCCAAGTGTCCGTTACCGTAGGACAGGCTATCGATAGATGTTTTCTTCCCTGCAGGGGTGCACCAACTTACCCACCATGCTCGATTAACTCCGGCCGGACACACTTTCCTGGGTCATGCCCGGCCTCGGCCAAACAATACGTCGCAACTCGACCTAGGATTAATAGATAGGTCAAGCACGCCGGACTAAACCTATGGCCCCAGGGTCATGGGCCATCTCCCCAAGAACTCCTGCACGTTGCGAGGGCGGGCGGTGAGCAGACCTAGCTACCTTCTTCAAAAAGGAAGGTGCTTACCAGTCCAACTCGGCGCGCGCCGCTCAGTCGCTGATGTCTATTAAGCATTGGCTGATGCATACGACGCAGAACGCTCATACTATGCCCATGTGATGGTTAGTGCTATCAGGCCAGAGGCCCCTCGGATCAAATATCCAAATCGTAGTGGATTAGGAGCACGCGGTAACAAGCAGAGACTCACGAAAGATGTGACCCCGTTGCCCCGTCTCGAGGACTTGCGGCAAGGGCTAGGAATGCCCGGCCATGCCTCGTAATTATCTCGCGGGCACCCTCCAGGTCAACCCGACTCCACATCACTCGCAATTAAGCTCGCGCGGGCACCCCTCAGGGCCGACCCGTCTTTAGTAACATGGTTCGGTGTAAAGTCATAGTAACCATAGTAACTGTGTGTCCAAACATTAAGGGGAAAACCCAAGGAATCACCCCCGGTGAATTCCACTCGATGTAATCATCAAGGTGAACGTAAGAGGGACCACCCTCGAGGTTCACATTTGAGGGGTTGCATGACAGAGTCGTATCGGAAGTGGTTAAGGAGGAAATCACCCTCGATGACCACGACTGAATAGCTACACTACAGGGTTAACATCAGAAGTGCTGAAGAGGTCTCATCCTCGGCACTCGATAATAACCGGGTAGTGTCGACAACTAAGGGGGAAAGTGATGTGCGGTGTCGGGGCCTGGTCTTCGATCCCGTTGATCGAGTCTTCGATGATGAAGCAGGGGCAACAAGGACAAGGTGGGGGTCACTGATGGATCACTAACCAACCTATACTAAGTAGTTTAGGATAAGCAGGTAAGGTACAACAACAGATACAAAAGCATGCTATGCATCAGAATATGAGCAAACAATAATAGTAACAAAATCTAATGCAAGCATGAGAGAATGGAATGGGCGATATCGGGATGATCAAAGGGGGGGCTTGCTGGTTGCTCAGACAAGGAGAGTCGTCGGTGACGTAGTCGAACATAGCGGCATCGGCAGCCGCCACGGGGTCTACCAAAGAGAAGAGGGGGGGAAACAATAAATACAGAGCAAATAAAGCATAACAGGACAACATGCAGAGCTAGACGTGTTCTAACGCGGTGCTACACGATACTGGTGAAAGGGGAAGTCAACCGGGAATGTTTTCCCGGTTCCGGACCTGTGTCAGACAGATGACTGGAGGGGGAATGTTACATGTTCAGCATGCTAGGGGCATGTGACAGATGAAAGGACCGCGTATACGGATTCGTCTCGTCGTTCTGAGCAACTTTCATGTATAAAACATTTTCATCCGAGTTATGGATTATTTTCTATTAATTTTCAAAGCTTTAAGCAAAATCCTGAAAATCCCTCAAATTCTGCTAAGTCTGGGAAACCGCCACTTTTAAACATCTTTTAGTTGTTTTCAAAAGGCTACAACTATAGATCTGTACCTCTTATGATCTTGTGCCTTATATCAATTTCGAGCATTTTTCTGTGATCTAAAAGATAGTAGCACTTCCATCTCTGTTAGAGTGCATTTGCTTGATCATCAACAGCTCTGAAGTAGCTATGAAATTAAAGCTATTTTCGGCTTTTCTATTAACAGAACATAGAACTTTGTGATTTTTATTGGATTTAATCCATGCATCAAATGGATTTGGTCCAATGCAAACATTTGGACCATGTCAAGTGTACTACCTCCCCATAAATTGTTTTAGTCCTGTTAGTAGTCGTTTAGCCCGAGTTTAGGGGTTGTCCAGGTGGTTACACGGTGTGAAATTAGAAAAGCTAGCTAGTAGCTACAGTAGCTAGAAGTACAGAGTATAGAAAGCAGCGGCAGTAGTAGGAACTGTAGGATGCAGCAGCAGGTGCATCAACGGGCAGCAGCGCTGCGAGCAACAGCAGGCGATGGCGAGGCCACGCACGGGCGCAAGCAGAGACTGGGCCCGGCAAGAGCGTGGGCAGGCGCACGCGGGGTTCGATCGGGCGCAGCGAGCGGCGACACGCGAGCAGTGAGGCGCGGTAGGCAGCGGCGGGCGGTCATGACTAGGGCGGTAGTGCACGCGGGTGTCGGCAGCAGCGCGGGAGGAGCAACGGGCCGCGGCGGTCACCGCGGCAGCAGCAGGCCGCGACGAAGCTACACGCGGGCGCGCGCGTACAGGAGCAGCACACAAGCAGTAGTCGCACGAACGCATACACACTACACATGGGGGTTCAGGCATGACGGTTATGGCGGCCTATGGTGTCCAAATCGAAGAGGAAAAGGGGAAGTTGGGACGCGGTGCTCACCATGGAGGCACATGGAGGCCCATTGAGGGCTCAGAAGCGCAGAGGCGGTCAGAGTCGACGGAGAGGAGCTCACATCGGAGCCGTAGGCGTGCTCGGGGAAGGCCGGAGTGGTCGGAGCAGAGTAGTTGGGCGATGGCGCCGGCGACTGAGGTTGAAGAAGAGGATCGTGGCGTCGATGCAGTGGTGATCCCGGCCGACCCGTTGGCATACTCGATGCAGACGGAGGAGGCACGACTCCTGGAGTGGACGGCAAGCACGGGGATGCCTTGTTTGCGGCGAATCAAAGGCGGCAGTGGTCGGCTCCGAAGATTGAAGACGATGACGCTGGCGACGAACCAGCGTTTCCCGACTCACGTTCTTCCGCAGAGAGATGAGGTGGAGCACGGCGGACCTTCTGGACTTGATAGCGCTGCGAGAGGATCTCGGTGGCCACGGTGAACGGTGTCGGCGCGACGACGCTGAGCTCGAGAGAGAGAGCATGGTGGCGCGAGGGGAACGAGCGAGGGAGAGAGGGAAAAGGGGCACTAGGGTTACCAGGGGGTCGAGGATGCTCTTATCCGTCTCGGGGCACCGACGGATGGTCGACACGGGCGAGATCCACACATGGACGGTCGCGCATGGCCGGACAGCGCCATGGCCTCTGCCTCATGTCGAGAGGTGAGGGAAAGGCCATGGCGGTGGGTCAGGCCTGATACAGTGCAAGTTGGGCCAGGTGCAAAAAGGGCGGCGTTATATTTTCTTTTATCTTTACTGTTTTGCCTTTTCACTTCTGTTGCAAAATACTTGACCACCAAACGAATTTTGTAAAATAAGCAACTTGTTAAAACAAATACTAGGCATTATGTACTACTGCTACAAAAGTTTGGGGGCAAGATGATCTTGTTCAAATTTTATATAAATGAAAATTAGATTAACGGGGCTATTTTGGGCACTATTTTAAATCCTAGGGGCATTTTGGGAGTTTAGGTGATGTTGTTTTCCCCAACATAATCACTTAGGAAATATCTGCAAAACTATGAACTATTTTGTTTGCATTTTTGAAGATGTAAAATATTTGACTTGTAATACAAATTTGAATTTGACTTGAATTTTAATAAAGTGGAAAATTGGCAAGGTAAACATGGTGACATGGCAACCATCAGGGGGAGATTACTGTAGCATGATTCTCGGGGTGTTAAAAATCTCCTCCACTACAAGAAATCTCGTCCCGAGATTTAAGAGGTGGAGTAAGGGGGAAAGTTCTGGTTACGAAATTCTAACAGGACTTCTCATTCTTGATTGCTCTTATCGAAGAGGTCGATCCCTTTCGTTGGTGTCTTCATTTCTCCACTTCAGTTCCTCATGATGAAGTTGTCATCCTTTCTTCGGAGTCTTCATCGTACTTACGAAAATGTAAAGGGACAACTTCGGAAGAACAGACCTTTACAAGGTTGAGTATCTGGTAGATAATATCAGGGAAGGTGGCGGAAAGTAACTATCGAATTGAAACCTAGGAAAATATCGAGAGTTAAGTAAGAAGGTACCATGAGAAGTTTCAAGCGGGCAGGCAATCGTTCAATGCCTAAGCAGAAGGGTGAAGGGGCTTCAGAGCAACGAAAAAAAATATTACGGCACAAACTAGAATAGATCACTAGGAAGGTGGCCCGTGATTTACATACGAAGCCAAGAGCAGATGATACTTCAGAATAAAGGATATACAAGAGAGTCAGGTTCCGATCTTGTGGAACTGTGGGTTATGGGCCCACCATGTGGGTTAAAGGTAGAAAGGGGGCCGATAGCAAGGCATGTTAGATGATAGACTGCCAGGTATGTTGCCAACAACATTGGTACCAAGGGCGAGGGACGACGAGAACTATTTTCCTGCTCATTGAACGAGGCAGGCCATTAGGCAAGGTTCTCGTCCATCGATGGCTACCGGAATGTCATCAACAATAGTAACAGGGTCTTACTGACAAAGTGATACAACGAGGTGCTTACTTAAGTAGGGATTTATCTCTGCTCAGACAAGTTAGATTACAAGAAAGGTGAAACAAAACAATGGAAAGGAAAATGTGATTATTATGATAATCAGACCAATGGAAAGAAAGGTATTTATACCCAAGTATTAGAGTATAACTTTCCCAAGGAAAAGCAGAGCACGATAGGGCTCCAAGTATTAAACCATTTAGACAAAGGGCAAGGAATTTAAGAGGTTTACCCATACAACGGTGTTTGGATAATTGATCAAGAATAGTTAGCATTGCGCTCCCAACGTTCTTGTTGATGATCGGAGTACCACGCACATGCTTCGGGATAGTGTTGACATGGTCATCAGGGAAAGGTTAGACTTCGGATACACCAAGGATCCATTGGAACAACTTATAAAATAAGTCATACAATTTCAGCAAGAAAAAGATGATGGTGTGGCCGACGGGCTCAGTCACAATCCATCAACATGCCAAAAAGGATGTATTTCCAAAATTATATGAACAAGTTTGTGTTGGGGAAGGCAAGAATGTTGTCGATGACAACATAAATCATCGAGGGGAAGGATTGTATATCTTACCATGAATTCGATTGATATCCTGGAAAAAGCTCAGAATGTTGATGATGATCACGACACATTTGTCGAGAGATTGAATGAAGATGTCACCGAGCAGAAAAGGGAGGATGAAGTGAAAGGCTATGAGAACCACGGATTCGACACAAGCCCAAAGTCAAGCTTGTTGTTCAAGGTGAAATGCTAAGATGAGGAAGATCGACATAATCTTAGCTCACCGTCGGAAGTTGCTCTGGGCATAAGGACCAGGTAGCACAGTTAAAAAGTTGACAAGATAAAAATATAGCCGATCAGGCTAGGAATGATGTGATGGGGCATAAAGCTTCCCAGTATCAAGTACTAGGTGCAATGCTAGAAGGTAAATCGGAGTAGAGGTTGGACGGGGGAAATGAGCTATAGAGGATAAGTAATTTAACTTACCCAGTAAATGGGACCAAGGAGGAAATATGGTCGGGACCATAACTGCAAGGGATCCAATTTACGATACTGGAAGAATTATTCGAATGATTAAATATCCTTGCAAGAAGCTTTCATGGTAAGTTCCACACCATGTCCGTGGGCATGAACAGAAAGGTTCAGGGTCGACTCCCACTTCTACAATGCATAACCTTTCATTTTACTTCTCGCTCTTGATGAAGCTGTTGTATTGAATTTTATCTAACGAAAAGCCAGTAGAGTATAACCCGCATAACTTTTGAGTTCACATAGATTAGGGAAGGCATAGGTTCAACCCATCAGGGCATCTTAGGAACATATATCATAAATTTCAAGAACAAATAACACAAGCTCGGTAGTAGAGCATGTTTGAGAAAGCGGAGGATACAATTTACCAATAGCATTATGTATCCAAGGAAAGGCTCACAAGCTTATTGAATATGAAGGACGTTGTCGGATAAAATCCGAAAAAGGGGGTCTCGTGGTCCAGAAGGGATTTGATGTGAGCATCAGTATTCAACCAGAGGAAGAAGGAATGCAAGGAGATCAGATTATAGAAACAACTGACTAACTCGAGGCTCAATTGCAAAGGAATTATGAATTCCAAGACAAGGGATCAGAAGCAATGCTCTGATTAGGGATGGATAGGTAGAATAGACATAGGGGTACAATCGATGGAGATTTGATTGCTCGAGATCCAGCACATGTTAAAATGACGTCTGAGCTAGAAGGATGAATTCTAGGATCTAATTGAGGGTTGCGATCATTCGCAACATAATGTATCAACAGACTCAAAATGATAATGACAAAGGCTGGCAATAAGATTGCTAGACTTATGGTACTAACCATAATGCAAGCAAGCAAGAAAGAAATTCACGAACAATAGGTTGTTGAGGATTTTCGCAAGAATGAATGGTATTATGAAGACTTTGTGAAGTACAAGAATCAACTGAGGATGAGCTAATACCCGATAGGTGCACAAAGTTATCCGTAGGGGTATTCAGATGGCAAGGAACCGCAAGGCAGTAAGCTCAAAGGATTCTCGGAAAAAGGAGAGCAGTTCAGGCATCTTGTAATAACAAGATCAATGGGATAGAATGTAAGATTGGTAAGTGTGTGTAGTTAGCCATAAGGATATTTCGGTGGTAGGGAATTGCAAAGGCAACAGGCACAAAGTCTCGAGAGAAAATCGTCGAGTATCTTTAGAATCTTCTGATGCAGCAGGCGATCATCTGAAATAAGGGGCTCTCCGGGCTGATGTGATCACGAGATCCTATTGTTCGAGTTAGTAAAACCATTTAAACCGAATAGAAGAGAGATCAGAGTCCCAGAGTATAGACGAGGAGTAAAAGATCCTAATACCACCCAAATGGCAACATGGGCCCGTAAGGCACACAACCATGTTAGTAAAAGTTTTTCAGTGACTAGACTCAACTTCGGCCAAGGAGTTTGGAAGGGGGGATTCCTACAGGCAGTCGGCTCTAATACCAACTTGTGACGCCCTCGATTCAATCGTACACTAATCATACACGCAAATGTGTACGATCAAGATCAAGGACTCACGGGAAGATATCACAACACAACTCTAGACACAAATTAAAATGATACAAGCTTTATATTACAAGCCAAGGGCCTCGAGGGCTCGAATACATAAGCTCGAAAACACAAGATTCAGCGGAAGCAACAATATCTGAGTACAGACATAAGTTAGACCAGTTTGCCTTAAGAAGGCTAGCACAAAAGCATCTACGATCGAAAAGGCAAGGCCTCCTGCCTGGGAGCCTCCTAACTACTCTTAGTCGTCAGCGGTCTTCACGTAGTAGTAGGCATCAACGGTGGCATCTGGCTCCTGGGCTCCGACATCTGGTTGCATCAACCGGAAAGAAGAAGAAAGGGGGAAAAAGGGGGAGCAAAGCAACCATGAGTACTCATCCAAAGTACTCGCAAGCAAGGATAAACACTACATATGCAACATTATCAAAGGAAGGTTGTATATGTGGACTGGGCTGCAGAAATGCCAGAGTAGAGGGGAGCCTAGTCCTATCGAAGACTAGCATCTTCTGGAAACCACCATCTTGCAGCAACAGGAGGGAGTAGAGTAGCATAAAGTAAAGTAGTAGTAGTGTTATCAACCTCGGCTAGAGATCCTTTCTCGACTCCCTGGAGAAAGCAATCCCAGAGCCATACTATCCAAGTGTCATCACAATCCAATTCTCATCACAAGTATTCAGTTCTAGTTGTATCGATCGGGATACAACTCCAAGTGTCCGTTACCGTAGGACAGGCTATCGATAGATGTTTTCTTCCCTGCAGGGGTGCACCAACTTACCCACCACGCTCGATTAACTCCAGCCGGACACACTTTCCTGGGTCATGCCCGGCCTCGGCCAAACAATACGCCGCAACTCGACCTAGGCTTAATAGAGAGGTCAAGCACGCCGGACTAAACCTATGCCCCCAGGGGTCATGGGCCATCTCCCCAGGAACTCCTGCACGTCACGAGGGCGGCCGGTGCTTACCAGTCCAACCCGGCGCGCGCCACTTAGTCGCTGACGTCTATTAAGCTTTGGTTGATGCATACGACGCAGAACGCCCATACTATGCCCATGTGATGGTTAGTGCTATCAGACCAGAGGCCCCTCGGATCAAATATCCAAATCATAGTGGATTAGGAGCACGCGGTAACAAGCAGAGACTCACGAAAGATGTGACCCCGTTGCCCCATCTCAAGGACTTGTGGAAAGGGCTAGGAATGCCCGGCCACGCCTCGTAATTATCTCGCGGGCACCCTCCAGGTCAACCCGACTCCACATCACTCGCAATTAAGCTCGCGCAGGCACCCCTCAGGGCCGACCCGTCTTTAGTAACATGGTTCGGTGTAAAATCATAGTAACCATAGTAACTGTGTGTCCAAACATCAAGGGGAAAACCCGAGGAATCACCCCCGGCGAATTCCACTCGATGTAATCATCAAGGTGAACGTAAGAGGGACCACCCTCGAGGTTCACATTTGAGGGGTTGCACGACAGAGTCGTATCGGAAGTGGTTAAGGAGGAAATCACCCTCGATGACCACGACCGAATAGCTACACTACAGGGTTAACATCAGAAGTGCTGAAGAGGTCTCACCCTCGGCACTCGATAATAACCGGGTAGTGTCGAGCAACTAAGGGGGAAAGTGACGTGCGTTGTCGGGGCCTGGTCTTCGATCCCGTTGATCGGGTCTTCGATGATGAAGTGGGGGCAACAAGGACAAGGTGGGGGTCACTGATGGATCACTAACCAACCTATACTAAGCAGTTTAGGATAACAGGTAAGGTACAATAGTAGATACAAAAGCAGGCTATGCATCAGAATATGAGCAAACAATAACAGTAACAAAATCTAATGCAAGCATGAGAAAATGGAATGGCCGATATCAGGATGATCAAAGGGGAGGCTTGCCTGGTTGCTCAGACAAGGAGGGTCTTCGGTGACGTAGTCGAACATAGTGGCATCGGCAGCTGCCACGGGGTCTACCGAAGAGAAGAGGGGGGAAGAAACAGTAAATACAGAGCAAATAAAGCATAACAGGACAACAAGCAGAGCTAGACATGTTCTAACGCGGTGCTACACGATACTGGTGAAAGGGGAAGTCAACCGGGAATGTTTTCCCGGTTCCGGACCTGTGTCAGACAGATGACCGGAGGGGGAATGTTACATGTTCAGCATGCTAGCGGCATGTGACAGATGAAAGGATCGCGTATTCGGATTTGCCTCGTCATTCTAAGCAACTTTCATGTATAAAACTTTTCCATCCGATTTACGGATTATTTTCTATTAATTTTCAAAGCTTTAAGCAAAATCCTGAAAATCCCTCAAATTCTGCTAAGTCTGAGAATTCGCCAGTTTTAAACATCTTTTAGCTGTTTTCAAAAGGCTGCAACTATAGATCTGTACCTCCTATGATTTTGTGCCTTATATCAATTTTGAGCATTTTTCTGTGATCTACAAGATAGTAGCACTTCCATCTCTGTTAGAGTGCATTTTCTTGATCATCAACAACTCTGAAGTAGCTATGAAATTAAAGCCGTTTTCGGCTTTTCTATTAACAGAACATAGAACTTTGTGATTTTCATTGGATTTAATCCATGCATCAAATGGATTTGGTCCAATGCAAACATTTGGACCATCTCAAGTGTACTACCTCCCCATAATTGTTTTAGTCCTGTTAGTAGTCGTTTAGCCGGAGTTTAGGGGCTGTCCAGGGGGTTACACGGTGTGAAATTAGAAAAGCTAGCTAGTAGCTACAGTAGCTAGAAGTATAGAGTATAGAAAGCAGCGGCAATATTAGGAACTGTAGGATGCAGCAGCAGGTGCATCAACGGGCAGCAGCACTACGAGCAACAGCACGCGATGGCGAGGCCACGCACGGGCGCAAGCAGAGATGGGGCGCGGCAAGAGCGTGGGCAGGCGCACGCGGGGTTCGGCCGGGCGTGGCGAGCGGCGACACGCGAGCAGTGAGGCGCGGTAGGCAGCGGCGAGCGGTCACGACCAGGGCGGCAGTGCACGCGGGCATCGGCAGCAGCGCGGGATGAGCAATGGGCCACGGCGGTCATCGCGGCAGCAGCAGGCCACGGCGAAGCTACACGCGGGCGCGCGCGTACAGCAGCAGCGCACGAGCAGCAGCCGCACGTACATGTACACACTACACAGGGGGGGTTCAGGCACGACGGTTATGGCGGCCTATGGCGTCCAAATCGAAGAGAAGGGGAATTTGGGACGCGGTGCTCATCGTGGAGGCACATGGAGGCCCGTTGAGGGCTTAGAAGCGCAGAGGCGGTCAGAGTCAACGGAGAGGAGCTCACAGCGGAGCCGTAGGCGTGCTCGGGGAAGGCCGGAGTGGTCAGAGCAGAGTAGTTGGGCGATGGCGCCGGCGCCCGAGGTTGAAGAAGAGGATCGTGGCGTCGATGCAGTGGCGATCCCGGCCGACCCGTTGGCGTACTCGATGCAGAGGGAGGAGGCACGGCTCCTGGAGTGGACGGCAAGCACGGGGATGCCTTCTTTGCGGCGAATCGAAGGCGGCAGTGGTCGGCTCCGAAGATTGAAGACGATGACGCTGGCGACGAACCAGCGCTTCCCGGCTCACGTTCTTCCGCAGAGAGATGAGGTGGAGCATGGCGGACCTTCTGGACTTGATATCGCTGCGAGAGGATCTCGGTGGCCACGAAGAACGGTGTTGGCGCGACGACGTTGAGCTCGGGAGAGAGAGAGCATGGTGGTGCGAGGGGAACGAGCGAGGGAGAGAGGGAAAGAGGGCACTAGGGTTAATAGGGTGGTCGAGGATGCTCTTATCCGTCTCGGGGCACCAATGGATGGTCGACACAGGCGAGATCCACGCATGGACGGTCGCACGTGGCCGGACAGCGCCATGGCCTCTGCCTCATGTCGAGAGGTGAGGGAAAGGCCGGGGCGGTGGGTCAGGCCTGATACAGTGCAAGTTGGGCCAGGTGCAAAAAGGGGGGGCGTTATATTTTCTTTTATCTTTACTGTTTTGCCTTTTCACTTCTGTTGCAAAATACTTGACCACCAAACGAATTTTGTAAAATAAGCAACTTGTTAAAACAAATACTAGGCATTATGTACTACTGCTACAAAAGTTTGGAGGCAAGATGATCTTGTTCAAATTTTATATAAATGAAAATTAGATTAACGGGGCTATTTGGAGCACTGTTTTAAATCCTAGGGGCATTTTGGGAGTTTAGGTGATGTTGTTTTCCCCAACATAATCACTTAGGAAATATCTTCAAAACTATGAACTATTTTGTTTGCATTTTTGAAGATGTAAAATATTTGACTTGCAATACAAATTTGAATTTGACTTGAACTTTAATCAAGTGGAAAATTGGCAAGGTAAACATGGTGACATGGCAACCATCAGGGGGAGATTACTGTAGCATGATTCTCGGGGTGTTACATTCCACTAGTGGCTTCTCTCAAGATAGCATAAGTATTATGGTGGGTGAACAAATTACTGTTGAGCAATTGATAGAAAAGCGAATAATTATGAGAATATCTAGGCATGATCATGTATATAGGCATCACTTCCGTGACAAGTAGACCGACTCCTGCCTGCATCTACTACTATTACTCCACACATCGACCGCTATCCAGCATGCATCTAGAGTATTAAGTTCATAAGAACAGAGTAACACATTAGGTAAGATGGCATGATGTAGAGGGATAAACTCAAGCAATATGATATAAACCCCATCTTTTTATCCTCGATGGCAACAATACAATACGTGTCGTTTCCCATGCTGTCACTGGGATCGAGCACCGCAAGATTGAACCCAAAGCTAAGCACTTCTCCCATTGCAAGAAAGATCAATCTAGTAGGCCAAACCAAACTGATAATTCGAAGAGATTTGCAAAGATAACCAATCATACATAAAAGATTTCAGAGAAGAATCAAATATTGTTCATAGATAGACTTGATAATAAACTCACAATTCATCGGATCTCGACAAACACACCGCAAAAAGAGTTACATCGAATAGATCTCCAAGAAGATCGAGGAGAACTTTGTATTGAGATCCAAAGAGAGAGAAGAAGCCATCTAGCGAATAACTATGGACCTGAAGGTCTGAAGTAAACTACTCACACATCATCAGAGGGGCCATGGAGTTGATGTAGAGGCCCTCCATGATCGATGCCCCCTCCAGCGGAGCTCCGGAAAAGGCCCCAAGATGGGATCTCTTGGGTACAGAAGGTTGCGGTGGTGGAAATAGGGTTTCGTGGTGCTCCTCGATGTTTTTAGGGTATATGAGTATACATAGGAGGAAGAAGTTGGTCGGTTGAGCCACGAGGGGGGAGGGCGCGCCCAGGGGGTAGGCGCGCCCCTGCCTCGTGGCCTCCTCAGTTGTTTCTTGACGTCCACTCCAAGTCCTCTGGACCAAGTTTGTTCCAAAAATCACGCTCCCGAAGGTTTCATTCCATTTGGACTCTGTTTGATATTCCTTTTCTATGAAACACTAAAATAGGCAAAAAAAACAGCAATTTGCACTGGGCCTTGGGTTAATAGGTTAGTCCCAAAAATAATATAAAAGTGCATAATAAAACCCATTAACATCCAAAACAGAATATATAATAGCATGAAACAATCAAAAATTATAGATACGTTGGATACGTATCAGGGCCATACATGGGCCGGAAGTTACAACGGGCTGCAATCATGTTGGACGGCTAGATGACGCTACTGGGCCTAATTCGGATAGGTCGTAACGGGCCGTGAGTTAGCGGCCTGTAAATGGGCTATACGCGAACAGGTCATCAACACGCTTTCCGTGGGCCGGCCCACTACCTTTTGAACAAGTCAAATGGGCCGGCCTTTTCACCAGAATGGGCCTCTATTGGGTCGTGCCACATGTTGATGTATCATAGGCGCCTCCAGTACAATGAGTAGATGACATCTGTCCCAACGGTGAGCCGACACGTGGTTCCTCTGGCCATCGAGAATTTTACACGTGGAAAATCCCCATTGGTTTGGGCTTTTAATGGGTTATCGGATCCAAAACCGGACCCGATAGCTTAACGGTGACCCGTTACGGTGGATACCACGTGTAGGTTACCCTTGACAAAAGCACTTCCATGACGCGCCATTTATCGTCATGGAAGTAGAAACTTCTGTCATGATAATTTTGCTAATGTCATGGAACACTTCTACGACAACACAGGCATGACTATCTTGATTTTGTCATAAAATCATCATGGATGTACATGCATGACAGAAAACGAGACCTACTGTGACAAACACATATCATCACGGAAGTGTATTTTTTGTAGTGTTCTCAATCTATTGCTAGCCTTCATTTGTACTAAGCGAAAATACTATTTGTGCATCCAATTTCCTGAAGCCCTAAGTTGTGCCAAATGAGTCCACCATACCTACCTATAAGCGGTATTTACATGTCGTTCCAAGTAAATTTGCATGTGCCAACGCTAATCATTTAAAAAAATCTATTTTGTATGCCTGTACTGCTCATGAAGCGACAGGGGGTGGTCAATATCTTTCATGCTAGATGGGTTATTCTCAAGATGAGTGTTTATTCACTTGTCATTGCACGAGAAAATGGCAAGGTAGTAGGGATGCCCAGTCCTGAAATGAAAAACATATAATAATAAATTCATTGGAAAGTTGAAAGTTTGGAAGGCACCCGTGGATATGGCTAGCCATGGATTGTGAAAGAATGGTGAAAAGGAAATAAACTTTTTTTGGGAACCGCCTATAATGTGTCCAGCATGGGAGATATTGAAAACTTTTGGTCGTGACGTTGACAGGAAAAGCATGCCTCTCTCAAAAATAATCTATGTTATAAACCTTGAGCTCTGGCGCCTCTGCAAATCTCTGCTTCCCTCTGTGAAGGGCCTATCTATTTTGCTTCTATGTAGTTTTTATTTTTATTTTGAGTCTCCATCTTCTCTTATAAATCACCAACTGGCACTACTGCAGGATGGTCCAAACGCGACACTATGATCAGAGACCCTTCGACGAAACTGTGTGCGATGCCATAATCGCAAATGGTGGTGTAAAAGAACCGTCAAAAAGGTGCAAAACGTTTGCGATGGCGGAGCTACCAAACACGGTTCAGATTTTAGTTGCGTGTGCGATGCAGGGCATACGATTCAGCTCAATGAACTGTTTGCGATGAGGTGGAACAAAAGAAACGGGCAGCCTGATGAAGGCGTGTGTGATATAGAGCATACGGTTCACTCGGAAGAACTGTTTGTGACTAGGTAACAAAAATGGTCCGCCAGATCAAGGTGTGTGTGATACGCAGCAAACAGGTCCGTAATCATAAATGTGTGCGAAGACCAATAATAACACAGACGATTGCTGCTAATAAGCCATGTGAATTGCTCTGTCTACAGTAGAATAACATGTATATATATAACTGAAATAAACATCCAATTACATAAGTGACTATATAGATCATTCGCACGCACCTCAATAAACAATTGCATCCATTCTAAAGTAGGAGAAATGATCGTCTAGTCATCTACTTCTTGTGACACTCCCACCACTGCTATGTGGCTCGATGCCTCGTCTGGCTCAGGAAGAAGACAGTTCCTCATGTCAACGATCCGCCTGTACATCTCATAGCTTGCATACGCGTCCATGGTCGCGTACTTGACATGTTGTTCATCCAGTCTCTCATGCCACACATTGTGCCGGGAGTTCTTGTCCTTATTGCTCTCTTCCTTCATCTTCGCATAGTAGGGGTCGATGATGGACGAGGTGAGGTCAACCAGGGAGTTCAGTTTGTTTTTCTTGTGCCCCAGACCTTTTAGTGGTGCTGGATGTTGACAAGATTCGGCCATTTCAGGTCTGAAACCTTAAGCGCTTTTAGATCGTTGGTGGTGTCCATCGTATCGAAACTGTAGTCGGAGTTGTTGATAAACCTGGAGAAACGCTCGCAAGGCCTTGTGGAAAGGTGGTAGTGGTAGACGAGGACGTCATGTCGCACTCACAACTGGGTGACGGCAACCTTCTGATCGTGCATGGCACGACCGATGGTGAACTCGAGGTCGAAGCCGACCACTCGGTACTTGTCCACGGCAAGGAATTGCTCCATAGTTAGGATGGAGCTCTCCACCGAGACCGAATCATTCGTGTACACTACCGAGAGGGCCTTCCCCCTCACGTGGGTGTCCACTACGTGACCCGTGGTGAACTGCTCGTCGTTGTCGTCGTCGGCCGCTGGGAGCGCCATTGGAACCGCCGGATGTCATCTCTGTATGTGTCCTCGTAGGTGTGCTTATTGTGTCGTGTGAGACAAGAGATGAAGTTAAATGGCCACAGGAATAAAAGGGGGTCGGGCGGTGTGGATTCTCGGCGCGTCTGCATGGCAGTTTTTGCAGCGGGTAACTTCATCGTCGCGCCGCGCCCAGCGCAACCGCTTGCACATGAACGTGCGTGATCGTGTGTGATGTCTACTACACAACCTTCTTCTTGTAGACGTTGTTGGGCCTCCAAGTGCAGAGGTTTGTAGGACAGTAGAAAATTTCCCTCAAGTGGATGACTGATGACCCACAAGTATAGGGGATCTATCGTAGTCCTTTTGATAAGTAAGAGTGTCGAACCCAACGAGGAGTAGAAGGAAATGATAAGCGGTTTTCAGCAAGGTATTCTCTGCAAGTATTGAAATAAGTGGTAACAGATAGTTTTGTGATAGGATAAATTGTAACGAGCAACAAGTAACGAAAGTAAATAAAGTGCAGCAAGGTGGCCCAATCCTTTTGTAGCAAAGGACAAGCCGGAACAAACTCTTATAATAGGAAAAGCGCTCCCAAGGACACATGGGAATATCGTCAAGCTAGTTTTCATCACGTTCATATGATTCGCGTTCGATACTTTGATAATTTGATATGTGGGTGGACCGGTGCTTGGGTGCTGTTCTTACTTGAACAAGCATCCCACTTATGATTAACCTCTATTGCAAGCATCCGCAACTACAACAAAAGTATTAAGGTAAACCTAACCATAGCATGAAACATATGGATCCAAATCAGCCCCTTACGAAGCAACACATAAACTAGGGTTTAAGCTTCTGTCACTCTAGCAACCCATCATCTACTTATTACTTCCCAATGCCTTCATCTAGGCCCAAATAATGGTGAAGTGTTATGTAGTCGACGTTCACATAACACCACTAGAGGCTAGACAACATACATCTTATCAAAATATCAAACGAATACCAAATTCACATGACTACTCATAGCAAGACTTCTCCCTTGTCCTCGGGAACGAACGTAATTACTCACAAAGCATATTCATGTTCATAATCAGATGGGTAATGATATGCATATAGGATCTGAACATATGATCTTCCACCAATTAAACCAACTAGCATCAACTACAAGGAATAATCAACACTACTAGCAACCTACTAGCACCAATCCCGGGCTTTGAGACAAGAATTGGATGCAAGAGATGAACTAGGGTTTGGAGATGAGATGGTGCTGGTGAAGATGTTGATGGAGATTGCCCTCTCCCGATGAGAGGAGCATTGGTGATGACGATGGTGATGATTTCCCCCTCCCGGAGGGAAGTATCCCCGGCAGAACAGCTCTGCCGGAGCTCTAGATTGGATCCGCCAAGGTTTCGCCTCGTGGCGGCGGAGTCTCGTCCCGAAAAGTTCCTTCTTATTTTTTTTCTCATCGAAAGACCTCATATAGGAGAAGATGGACATCGGAGAGCCACCAGGGGGCCCACGAGGTAGGGGGCGCGCCCTAGGGGGGGCGCGCCCCCCACCCTCGTGAGCAAGGTGTGGGCCCCCTGGCCTTCATCTTTGGCGAGGATTTTTCTTTATTTATTTTAAGACGTTCCGTGGAGTTTTAGGACTTTTGGAGTTGTGCAGAATAGGTCTCTAATATTTGCTCCTTTTCCAGCCCAGAATTCCAGCTGTCGGCATTCTCCCTCCTAATGAAACCTTGTAAAATAAGAGAGAATAGCCATAAGTATTGTGATATAAAGTGAAATAACAGTCCATAATGCGATCGATATAAAAGCATGATGCAAAATGGACGTATCAACTCCCCCAAGCTTAGACCTCGCTTGTCCTCAAGCGAAAAGCCGATAACAATAAATATGTCCTCGTGTTTAGAGGTAGAGGCGTTGATAAAAATAAAATACGGACATGAAGGCATCATGATTATTCTCATAACACTAGCATATATAGATTTTGTCA
Organism: Triticum monococcum; assembly: GCA_034509565.1. Classification (NCBI taxonomy): domain Eukaryota; kingdom Viridiplantae; phylum Streptophyta; class Magnoliopsida; order Poales; family Poaceae; genus Triticum; species Triticum monococcum. The sequence continues at coordinate 416,373,684 of CM067844.1, forward strand.
TATGATTACTTATGTTCAAGTGATGATCTATTCACAATGCAAAAGTATAAATCATAAACCTTATTGGGCTCCGACAAACTATAATCTCAGTCATTGAAGCAATTGCAATTTATCATAACATCGGAAAGAGTCTATATCAGAGCTAAAAAGCAAGTCCACATACTCAACTATCATTTAGTCCTCCATAATTGCTAACACTCACATACTTGTGGTTACGGAGTTTTAATCGGACACAGAGAAAGATAGGGGCTTATAGTTTTGCCCCACAACCTTTTACCTCAAGGGTAATGTCAACAATAATGGTTCATGCTCCCCTACATCCAATTATATATATATATATATATATATATCATGTTCTTTCCGACATGTTGAGCTTGCCAAAGGATAAAATGAAAAAGAAAAGGTGAAGATCACCATGACTCTTGCATAAGGTAGAAGATAATAATAAAGGATAGGCCCTTCGCAGAGGGAAGCAGAGGTTGCCATGCGCTTTTATGGTTGGATGCATAAAATCTCAATGCGGAAGAACGTCACTGTATATTGCCCCTTGTGTTATGAACCTTTATTATGCAGTCCGTCGCTTTTATTACTTCCACATCACAAGATCGTATAAAGCTTATTTCTCCCACACCAATCAATCATACACATTTAGAGCAATTTTTATTGCTTTGCACTGATGACAACTTACTTGAAGGATCTTACTCAATCCATAGGTAGATATGGTGGACTCTCATGGCAAAACTGGTTTAAGGGTATTTGGAAGCACAAGTAGTATTTCTACTTGGTGCTGAGAATTTGGCTAGCATGAGGGGGAAAGGCAAGCTCAACAAGTTAGAGGATCCATGACAACATACTTTATCTCAGATATAAGAAAGACGTAACTCATTACGTTGTCTTCCTTGTCCAATATCAACTCTTTAGCATGTCATATTTTAATGAGTGCTCCCAATCATAAAAGATGTCAATGATAATATATCTAGATGTGAAAACCTCTCTTTCCTTATTACTTCCTATTAATTGCAACAATGACCAAAGCTATGTTTGCCAACTCCCAACAACTTTTAATCATCATACTCTTTCTATGTGAAGTCATGACTCTCAATAAGATCAATATGAACTTTTTGTTTCTTTTTATTCCTTTTCTCTTTTCTTTTATTCACCCAAGATCATGGCAAAATAGTAAAGCCCTTGACTCAACACTAATCTTTATTATATATAGCTCACGGACTCGATTACATAGAGAGATCATAAAGCAAAACTCAAAACAAGATCATGCCATAAACTTTATTCTACTAGATCAAGATACTACTAATAGGATCGAACTAAGAAAAATGGTAAAGATAGGAGTTGTGATTGTGATACGATACCGGGGCACCTCCCCCAAGCTTGGCAATTGCCAAGGGGAGTGCCCATACCCATGTGATTATATCTCCTTGGTTGGTGAAGAAGGTGGAGGTGTTGTTGATGATGCAGGCTTGTCATCCATCTTCCAAGGCATAGGTTCACCATCATAGAAGGATGAGCGAGTCTCCGGAATCCTCGAATCTGTAGCCAAACTCATTCTTTTGAATCTATATTCATACTCACAGTTTTGGTTTTGCAGCTCATAGATTTGGGCTTGGAGGTGCTCGATCTTCTCATATAGCTTGAAGATGGCCTCCTCGGTGCTCTTGGCATCCGGCTTGTAGTTGTTAGTGAACTCCGCGAGCATCGTGTGGCTAGCGTTGATTCCACGCTCCACCATCCACTTGCACTTGAAAATTTGTTGCTCCATTGCTTCGAGCCTCATCTCCACGCTTCCGGTTCCCTTTGGTCCCTCAGCATCGCGGATTTGCAACAACCCATCACACATCTCAATGGTTTGAGGGTGTCGCGGCACCTCCGCGAGGTAAGGGTTGATGACCTTCTCAAAGAACTTGTCCTTGGAAGCACTTGGGGACGTCATGATAATCTAGATCTGTTAGAAAAATAGCTCGAAACAAGAACAGAGGAGGTTTGCGTGATACGGGAGTCAAAACCTCCGGGAGATTATATAATGAATTTTTACCGACCAAAATACGTAGCGTGCAAGAAAACGGAGTCCGAAAGGCACACGAGGTGCTCACGAGGTAGGGGGGCGCGCCCAGGGGGGTAGGGCGCGCCCACCACCCTCGTGGGGTCCTCGTGTCCTTCCCGGACTACTACTTATTTTTCTATTTTTCTAAATATTCCAAAACGGAGAAATATTGCCTTAAAATTTGTTTTGGAGTCGGTTTACTTACCGTACCACATACCTATTCCTTTTCGGGGTCTGAAACGTTCCGGAAAGTGTCTCTTATATATTCCTCCGGGGTTACGGTTTCAATAATATTGGTTTCAACATTTATGGGATTACCTGAGATATAATGTTTGATTCTTTGACCGTTTACCACTTTCGGATTTGTGCCCTCGAAGTTGTTGATCTTTATGGCACCCGAACGATAGACCTCTTCGATAACATAGGGGCCTTCCCATTTAGAGAGAAGTTTTCCTGCAAAAAATCTTAAACGAGAGTTGTATAGCAATACATAATCACCTACATTAAACTCACGCTTTTGTATCCTTTTGTCATGCCATCTTTTAACTTTTTCTTTAAACAACTTGGCATTTTCATAAGCTTGGGTTCTCCATTCATCAAGTGAGCTAATATCAAATAACCTCTTCTCACCGGCAAGTTTGAAATCATAGTTAAGCTCTTTAATAGCCCAATATGCCTTATGTTCTAGTTCGAGAGGTAAGTGACATGCTTTTCCATAGACCATTTTATAAGGAGACATACCCATAGGATTTTTGTATGCAGTTCTATAAGCCCATAATGCATCATCAAGTTTCTTGGACCAATTCTTTCTAGACCTATTAACAGTCTTTTGCAAAATTAATTTGAGCTCTCTATTTCTCAACTCTACTTGACCACTAGATTGAGGGTGATAAGGATATGCAATTCTATGATGAACATCATATTTAGCAAGCATTTTACAGAAGGCACCATGAATAAAGTGTGAACCACCATCAGTCATTAAATATCTAGGGACTCCAAACCTCGGGAAAATAACTTCCTTAAGCATTTTAATAGAAGTGTTATGATCAGCACTACTAGTTGGAATAGCTTCTACCCACTTAGTAACGTAATCAACAACAACTAAAATATGTGTGTATCCATTAGAGGCAGGAAAAGGTCCCATATAATCAAAGCCCCAAACATCAAACGGTTCAATAACAAGTGAATAATTCATAGGAATTTCTTGACGTCCACTAATATTACCAATTCTTTGACATTCATCACAAGACAAGACAAACTTACGGGCATCCTTGAAGAGAGTAGGCCAATAAAAACCAGATTGCAATACCTTATGTGCAGTTCTATCTCTAGCGTGGTGTCCTCCATAAGACTCTGAATGACACTTGCGTAGGATCTGTTCCTGTTCATGCTCAGGTACACAACGTCTAATAACACCATCTACTCCTTCTTTATAAAGATGTGGGTCATCCCAGAAGTAATGTCTCAAATCATAGAAGAACTTTTTCTTTTGTTGGTATGTGAAGCTCGGTGGTATAAATTTAGCAACAATATAATTAGCATAATCAGCATACCATGGAGTACTACGGGAAGTACTTATAACATTTAATTGTTCATCAGGAAAGCTATCATTAATAGGTAGTGGGTCATCAAGAATATTTTCTAACCTAGACAAGTTGTCTGCAACGGGGTTCTCAGCTCCCTTTCTATCAACAATATGCAAATCTAATTCTTGTAGCAAGAGAACCCATCTAATAAGTCTAGGTTTAGCATCTTTATTTTCCATAAGATATTTAATAGCAGCATGATCAGTTTGAATAGTTACTTTAGAATCAATAATATAAGATCTGAACTTATCACAAGCAAATACAACTGCTAAAAGTTCTTTTTCAGTAGTAGCATAATTTCTTTGAGCATTGTCTAGAGTCTTACTAGCATAATGAATAACATTTAATTTCTTATCAACTCTTGCCCTAGAACAACACCTACAGCATAATCACTAGCATCACACATAATTTCAAAGGGTAGGTTCCAATCAGGTGGCTGAACAACAGGTGCAGAGGCTAATGCTTTCTTAAGTATTTCAAATGCTTCTACACAATCATCATCATCAAAGACAAATGGTATATCTTTTTGCAATAAATTAGTCAGAGGCCGAGAAATTTTTGAGAAGTCCTTGATGAACCTCCTGTAAAATCCAACGTGACCAAGGAAACTTCTTATACCTTTAATGTCCTTGGGACATGGCATCTTTTCAATAGCATCAACCTTAGCTTTATCAACTTCAATACCTCTTTCAGAAACTTTGTGCCCCAAGACAATACCTTCATTAACCATAAAGTGGCACTTTTCCCAATTCAAGACAAGATTAGTTTCTTCACATCTCTGCAAAACTCGATCAAGATTGCTCAAGCAATCATCAAAAGAGGAACCATAGATGGAAAAGTCGTCCATGAAAACCTCACAAATCTTTTCACAAAAGTCAGAGAATATAGCCATCATGCATCTTTGAAAGGTAGCAGGTGCATTACATAAACCAAAAGGCATACGTCTATAAGCAAAAGTACCACAAGGGCATGTAAAAGTAGTCTTTGATTGATCTCTAGCCGACACAGGTATTTGAGAGAAACCAGAATAACCATCTAGAAAGCAATAGTGTGTATGTTTGCATAATCTTTCTAGCATTTGATCAATAAAAGGTAAGGGGTAATGATCTTTCTTAGTGGCTTTATTTAATTTGCGGAAATCAATTACCGTCCTATAACCTGTGATAATTCTTTGTGGAACCAATTCATCTTTATCGTTAGGAATAACAGTAATACCTACTTTCTTAGGGACACAATGGACAGGACTTACCCACTCACTATCAGCAACGGGATAGATTATACCTGCCTCCAGAAGCTTTAGTATTTCTTTTCTTACCACTTCTTTCATTTTAGGATTCAGACGTCATTGAGGATCACGAACTGGTTTGGCATCTGCTTCCAAATTTATTTTATGTTGACATAGAGTGGGACTAATGCCCTTAAGATCATCAAGAGTATATCCAATAGCAGCACGATGCTTCTTCAGAGTTTTCAATAATCTTTCTTCTTCATGCTGTGAAAGGTTAGCACTAATAATAACAGGATATATTTCTTTTCACCAAGATAAGCATATTTAAGATTATCAGGCAAAGGTTTAAGCTCAAACACGGGATCACCCTTGGGTGGAGGAGGATCCCCTAAGATTTCAACAGGAAAGTTGTGATGCAGAATAGGTTCCTGTTTAAAGAATACTTCATCTATTTCCCTTCTTTCATTCATGAACATATCATTTTCATGGTCTAGCAAATAGTGTTCTAAAGGATCACTAGGAGGTACGGCAATAGAAGCAAGACCAATAATTTCATCCTTACTAGGTAATTCTTCCTCACGATGTTGTTTACTAAATTTAGAGAAATTAAACTCATGAACCATATCATCCAATCCAACAGTAACAACATTCTTTGTGCAATCTATGGTAGCATTGACAGTATTTAAGAAGGGTCTACCAAATATAATGGGACAAAAGCTATCTTGTGGAGAAGTAAGAACAAGAAAATCAGCAGGATATTTAGTTTTCCCACACAAGACTTCAACATCTCTAACAATTCCAATTGGTGAAATAGTATCTCTATTGGCAAGTTTAATTGTGACATCAAATCTTCTAACTCAGCAGGTGCAATTTCATTCTTAATTTCTTCATATAAAGTATGCGGTATAACACTAGCACTTGCACCCATATCACATAAGCCATGATAACAACGATCTCCTATTTTAACAGAAATAACAGGCACGCCTACCACATGTCTATGTTTATCTTTAGCACAAGGTTTAGCAATTCTAGCAGTTTCACCTTTGAACTGAATAACATGCCCATCAATATTATCAGACAAGAGATCTTTAACAATAGCAATATTAGGTTCTACTTTAACTTGCTCAGGAGGTGTATAAGTTCTAATATTGCTTTTACGAACAACAGTTGAAGCTTTAGCATGATCCTTTATTCTAACAGGGAAAGGTGGTTTCTCAATATAAGAAGTAGGAACAATAGGATCATTATAAGTGACAGTCTTTTCTTCAACTTTAATAGGTGCAGCTACTTTTACTTCTATGGGAGGATGATATTTAAACCACTTCTCCTTAGGGAGATCAACATAAGTAGCAAAAGATTCACAGAAAGAAGCTACTATTTTAGAGTCAAGTCCATATTTAGTGCTAAACTTATGGAAAATATTAGTATCCATAAAAGATTTAACACAATCAAACTTAGGTGTCATACCTGACTCTTTACCTTCATCGAGTTCCCAATCTTCAGAGTTGCGTTTAATTCTATCCAATAAATTCCATCTGAATTCAATAGTCTTCATCATAACAGAGCCAGCACAAGAAGTATCGAGCATGGTTTGATTGTTATCAGAAAGCCGAGCATAAAAACTTTGCATAATTATTTCTCTCGGGATCTCATGATTGGGACATGAATATAACATTGATTTAAGCCTCCCCCAAGCTTGAGTGATGCTTTCTCCTTCACGAGGCCAAAAATTATATATATAATTGCGATCACGATGAACAAGATGCATAGGGTAATACTTTTGATGAAATTCCAGCTTCAATCTTTTATAGTCCCATGATCTCATATCATCACATAGCCTATACCATATCAATGCGTCTCCCTTCAAAGATAAAGGGAAGACCTTCTTCTTAGCAACATCATCGGGTATACCTGCAAGCTTAAATAATCCACAAACTTCATCCACATATATTAAGTGCTCATCAGGATGCTTTGTTCCATCTCCTGTAAAAGGGTTAGCTAGCAGTTTTTCTATCATACCCGAAGGATACTCATAAGGAATTTCATTTTCAATAGGTTTAGTAGGTTGAGGAGCAACTCTTTGCTCTACTGGACGGGGTGAAGATACCCCAAACAAGCCCCTCAGAGAATTACTTTCCATAGTAACAAGTGACAGTAAATTTCAGCACACTATATAAATTTTTCCTTACCAAATTCCACCTACCAAAGGCGCTACACTCCCCGGCAACGGCGCCAGAAAAGAGTCTTGATGACCCACCAGTATAGGGGATCTATCGTAGTCCTTTCGATAAGTAAGAGTGTCGAACCCAACGAGGAGCAGAAGGAAATGATAAGCGGTTTTCAGCAAGGTATTCTCTGCAAGTACTGAAATAAGTGGCAACAGATAGTTTTGTGATAGGATAAATTGTAACGAGCAACAAGTAACAAAAGTTAATAAAGTGCAGCAAGGTGGCCCAATCCTTTTGTAGCAAAGGACAAGCTGGAACAAACTCTTATAATAGGAAAAGCGCTCCCGAGGACACATGGGAATATCGTCAAGCTAGTTTTCATCACGTTCATATGATTCGCGTTCGATACTTTGATAATTTGATATGTGGGTGGACCGGTGCTTGGGTGTTGTTCTTACTTGAACAAGCATCCCACTTATGATTAACCTCTATTGCAAGCATCCGCAACTCCAACAAAAGTATTAAGGTAAACCTAACCATAGCATGAAACCTATGGATCCAAATCAGCCCCTTACGAAGCAACACATAAACTAGGGTTTAAGCTTCTGTCACTCTAGCAACCCATCGTCTACTTATTACTTCCCAATGCCTTCCTCTAGGCCCAAATAATGGTGAAGTGTTATGTAGTCGACGTTCACATAACACCACTAGAGGCTAGACAACATACATCTTATCAAAATATCAAACGAATACCAAATTCACATGACTACTCATAGCAAGACTTCTCCCTTGTCCTCAGGAACAAAGTTAATTACTCACAAAGCATATTCATGTTCATAATCAGAGGGGTAATGATATGCAAATAGGATCTGAACATATGATCTTCCACCAATTAAACCAACTAGCATCAACTACAAGGAGTAATCAACACTACTAGCAACCTACTAGCACCAATCCCGGACTTTGAGACAAGAATTGGATGCAAGAGATGAACTAGGGTTTGGAGATGAGATAGTGCTGGTGAAGATGTTGATGGAGATTGCCCTCTCGCGATGAGAGGAGCGTTGGTGATGACGATGGTGATGATTTCCCCCTCCCGCAGGGAAGTATCCCCGGCAAAACAGCTCTGCCGGAGCTCTAGATTGGATCCGCCAAGGTTCCGCCTCGTGGCGGCGGAGTCTCGTCACGAGAAGTTCATTCATATTTTTTTCTCATCGAAAGACCTCATATAGGAGAAGATGGACGTCGGAGAGCCACCAGGGGGCCCACGAGGTAGGGGGGCGTGCCCCCCCCACCCTCGTGAGCAGGGTGTGGGTCCCCAAGCCTTCATCTTTGGCAAGGATTTTTCTTTATTTATTTTAAGACATTCCATGGAGTTTCAGGACTTTTGGAGTTGCGCAGAATAAGTCTCTAATATTTGCTCCTTTTCCAGCCCAGAATTCCAGCTGCCGGCATTCTCCCTCCTTATGTAAACCTTGTAAAATAAGAGAGAATAGCCATAAGTATTGTGATATAAAGTGAAATAACAGTCCATAATGTGATAAATATCGATATAAAAGCATGATGCAAAATGGGCGTATCAATGACCTAAGGTTTATCAATCCGTAGGAGGCGTAGGATGAAGATGGTCTCTCTCAAGCAACCCCGCAACCAAATAACAAAGAGTCTCTTGTGTCCCCAACACACCCAACACAATGGAAAATTGTATATGTGCACTAGTTCGGCGAAGAGATGGTGATACAAGTGCAATATGGATGGTAGATAATAGTTTTTGTAATCTGAAAAAATATAAAAACAGCAAGGTAACTAATGATAAAAGTGAGCGTAAACGGTATTGCAATGCTAGGAAATAAGGCCTAGGGTTCATACTTTCACTAGTGCAAGTTCTCTCAACAATAATAACATAATTGGATCACATAACTATCCCTCAACATGCAACAAAGAGTCACTCCAAAGTCACTAATAGCAGAGAACAAACGAAGAGATTATGGTAGGGTACGAAACCACCTCAAAGTTATTCTTTCCAATCATTCCGTTGGGCTATTCCTATAAGTGGCACAAACAGCCCTAGAGTTCATACTCGAATAACACCTTAAGACACAAATCAACCAAAACCCTAATGTCACCTAGATACTCCAATGTCACCTCAAGTATCCGTGGGTATGATTATACGATATGCATCACACAATCTCAGATTCATCTATTCAACCAACACATAGAACCTCAAAGAGTTCCCCAAAGTTTCTACCGGAGAATCATGACGAAAACGTGTGCCAACCCCTATGCATAGGTTCATGGGCGGAACCCGCAAGTTGATCACCAAAACATACATCAAGTGAATCATGTGATATCCCATTGTCACCACAGATACGCACGGCAAGACATACATCAAGTGTTCTCAAATCTTTAAAGACTCAATCCGATAAGATAACTTCAAAGGGGAAACTCAATCCATTACAAGAGAGTAGAGGGGGGAGAAAACATCATAGGATCCAAATATAATAGCAAAGCTCGCAATACATCAAGATCATATCACCTCAAGAACACGAGAGAGAGAGAGAGAGATCAAACACATAGCTACTGGTACATACCCTCAGCCCTGAGGGAGAACTACTCCCTCCTCGTCATGGAGAGCACCGGGATGATGAAGATAGCCACCGGAGAAGGATTCCCCCTCCGGCAGGGTGCTGGAACGGGTCTAGATTGGTTTTCGGTGGCTACGGAGGCTTCTGGCGGTGGAACTCCTGATCTATTCTGCTCCTCGATCGTTTTAGGGTATATGGAGATATATAGGAGGAAGAAGTACGTCAGGGGAGCCACGAGGGGCCCACGAGGGTGGAGGGCGCGCCCAGGGGGTGGGCACCCCCTTGGCTTGTGGCTTCCTCGTTGCTTTCTTGATGTGGACTCCAAGTCTCCCGGGTTGCTTTCCTTCAGGTCAATTGGACTCTGCTTGATTTTCCTTTTCTATGATACTCTAAAACAAGGTAAAAACAGAAAGTGGCACTGGGCTCTGGGATAATAGATTAGTCCCAAAAATCATATAAAATAGCATGTAAATGCATATAAAACATCCAAGGTTGATAATATAATAGCATGGAACAATCAAAAATTATAGATACGTTGGAGGCGTATCAGCATCCCCAAGCTTAATTCTTGCTCGTCCTCGAGTAGGTAAATGATAAAAACAGAATTTTTGATGTGGAATGCTACCTAACATATTCATCATGTATTTATCTTTATTGTAGCAAGAATATGCAGATCCATATGATTCAAGACAAAAGTTTAATATTGACATGAAAATAATAATACTTCAAGCATACTAAACTAAGCAATCATGTCTTCTCAAAATAACATGGCCAAAGAAAGTTCATCCCTACAAAATCATATAGTTTAGTCATGCTCCATTTTCGTCACACAAGAATGCTCTCATCATGCACAACCCCGATGACAAGCCAAGCAATTGTTTCATACTTTAGTAATCTCAAATCTATAAACTTTCACGCAATATATGAGCGCGAGCCATGGACATAGCACTATGGGTGGAATAGAATATAATGAAGGGGTTATGTGGAGAAGACAAAAAGGAGAAAGTCTCACATCGACGCGGCTAATAAATGGGCTAGGGAGATGCCCATCAATTGATGTCAATACAAGGAGTAGGGATTGCCATGCAACGGATGCACTAGAGCTATAAATGTATGAAAGCTCAACAAAAGAACTAAGTGGGTGTGCATCCAACTTGCTTGCTCACGAAGACCTAGGGCACCTGAGGAGGCCCATTGTTGGAATATACAAGCCAAGTTCTATAATGAAAATTTCCCACTAGTATATGAAAGTGACAACACAAGAGACTCTCTATCATAAAGATCATGGTGCTACTTTGAAGCACAAGTGTGGAAAAGGGATAGTAGCATTGTCCCTTTTTTGGCCTTTCCTTTTTTTATTTGGCCTTTATTTTTTTATTTTTTGGTTCTTCCCCTTTTTTTTTTCTTTTTTTGGGGACAATGCTCTATGAATGATGATCATCACACTTCTATTTACTTACAACTCAAGAATTACAACTCGATACTTAGAACAAGATATGACTCTATATGAATGCCTCCGGCGGTGTACCGGGATATGCAATGAACCAAGAGTGACATGTATGAAATAATTATGAACGGTGGCTTTGCCACAAATACTATGTCAACTACATGATCATGCTAAGCAATATGACAATGATGATGCGTGTCATAATAAATGGAACGGTGGAAATTTGCATGGCAATATATCTCGGAATGGCTATGGAAATGCCATAATAGGTAGGTATGGTGGCTGTTTTGAGGAAGATATAAGGAGGTTTATGTGTGACAGAGTGTATCATATCACGGGATTTGGATGCACCGGCGAAGTTTGCACCAACTCTCAATGTGACAAAGGGCAATGCACGGTACCAAAGAGGCTAGCAATGATGGAAGGGTAAGAGTGCGTATAATCCATGGACTCAACATTAGTCATAAAGAACTCATATACTTATTGCAAAAATCTACAAGTCATCAAAAACCAAGCACTACGCGCATGCTCCTAGGGGGTAGATTGGTAGGAAAAGACCATCGCTCGTCCCCGACCGCCACTCATAAGGAAGACAATCAAATAACACCTCATGTTTCAAATTTGTTACACAACGTTTACCATACGTGCATGCTACGGGACTTGCAAACTTCAACACAAGTATTCCTCAAATTCACAACTACCCAACTAGCACAACTTTGATATCACTATCTCCATATCTCAAAACGATGCCCATCATATTAGGACTAGTTTCATAACCAAAGAAAATTACCATGTTGTTTAGGACTCTCAAAATAATATAAGTGAAGCATGAGAGTTCATCTATTTCTATAAAATAAAACCACCACCGTGCTCTAAAAAGATATAAGTGAAGCACTAGAGCAAATGACAAACTACTCCGAAAGATATAAGTGAAGATCAATGAGTAGTCGAACAATTATGCAACTATATGAAGACTCTCTAACATTTAATAATTTCAGATCTTGGTATTTTATTCAAACAGCAGGCAAAACAAAATGAAATAAAATGACGCTCCAAACAAAACACATATCATGTGGCGAATAAAAATATAACTCCAAGTAAAGTTACCGTTGAACGAAGACGAAAGAGGTGATGCCTTCCGGGGCATCCCCAAGCTTAGGCTCTTGGTTGTCCTTGAATATTGCCTTGGGGTGCCTTGGTAATTGTGACGCCCGGATAATTAAGCTACAGTAATTCCCTACTAATGATGCGACGTCACCTCAGTTACTGTTGATAACCTCGTGTTGATTCAAAACCCGTTCAAATTCAAATTTAAAATAAAGTCAAACAATAAAAGTTTTTAAATGTTAAAACTAAAATGTTCTAAATGTGGCAATTAAATCATAGGTAATATTGGTAGAGAAACTACAGAAATATAAAATAATTAAATGCACTATGATAATTAAAACAGTAACTAAAACATTAATTAAAAGCCTTTTCTAAATTATAAAATATTAAAACATTTTATTTAGGGGTCAAACTTTTTGTGCCCATGGGTTAAAAGATAATACTAATTTAGAAGTTTATTTTATCCTTTAATTAAGCTAAAATACATTAAACACTAAAAGAGAAATGAACAAAAGGTAAAACAAAAATAAATAAATAAAAAAGTAAAAGAACCCCCCCACCTCGGTGGCCAACTGGGCCTCGGCCCAGCCGGCTGGCCACAACCACCCTGGGCAGGCCGGCCCAGCCTTGGCCTATATGGCCCCTCACCCCGAAACCCTAGCGGTCCCTCCCCACTCTCTCCCGCACGATCCCCCCGCTCCCCCTCGTTCCCTCCTCACGCCGCCACCCGCGACGCACACACACACATAGGCGCACATGGGAGCGGCGCATCTGCTCGACCCCCTCCTCTCGACGCGCCCGCGCCTGAAGGCCGCTACCAGCCGGCGCCAAGCACCGCAACTCCCGACCTCCTTCCTTGCGTCGCTGTCCTCGCCCAAGACATGGCGGGATCTCGCGCCTCCCCGACACCCCCACGACGCAGCCCCGTGTTGGGCTTCCTCCTCGGGCTGCCGCACGCCGCCACGGAATCCGGCCACCCCGAGCCTCCCTCGAGCATGCTGCCATGCCCTACGGCTCCACTGTGAGCTCCACCGCGAAATCCCTCTTCCCCCGTGCTCGATTCCACTGCTTAGCCCTCATCCCGTTGAGCACCGAGCTTCGGCCGCAGCCATGGGCGACGAGCACCACGCTCCCGAACCCCCCTCTGCTTGTACGCGCTACGCCAACACATTCATGGAGCTCCGTAGAGGCCGCTTGTGCCGTTTGTTCGGTCAACTCCCTCGCGTAGCCTGCTTCTGCTGAGCCCCCGCTCCGGTCGCCGCCTCAGTTCATCGCCGTCACCGTTCCCGACCATCTTCGGTCGAGGTAGAGACCCCGTTCGACACGTGCTGCTGCGTGCGTTCGAACGCATCTGGCCGCATCCAAAATGGTGCCCGGTACGCGTTTTCCGACGCGCTCCGGGGTGTCGCCGCCGTCGGTTTGGTCACCGGCGCACCGGCCGTTCGAAATGCCCCGTGGGCCACCGTCAAGTGGACCCCGCGGGGATTAACCACTAACCCCGCACTAACGTGTGGGCCCCTGCCTCTAATTAGGTTAGTTAAAAATAATAAGCACGGTTATTAGAGTAGTCGCTGATAACCTGGCCCACATACTAATTTATTTAATTAATTTATTAAGAACCTGTTATTATAAACAGTCACTGACTACTGGGTCCTGCTGGACCCAGTTGACTAGTCAACACTGCTGACTGGGCACTCCCAGTCAATGACAGGTGGGACCCCTCGGGCCCCTTTGACCTCGTTGATCAGTCAACTGGTCAACAGTTGACTGGCTGACTCAGCCCCTGGCCCCACATGCCAGTCTAAGTAGCACATGTGTGGGTACACTTCTGTGTACCCGTAGTAATTCTACTTTTATTTTCGATTTAAATTAAATTCAGAAAATGTATAAACTTTGAAAATTAATATAAAATAATCCATAACTCGGATGGAAATACTTTCTACATGAAAGTTGCTTAGAACGACGAGACAAATCCAAATACGCAGCCCGTTCGTCTGCAACACATCCCTAGCGTAGCAAACTCGCAACTTTCCCCCTCCAGTTCATCTGTCCAAAAACGCGAAACACCGGGAATACTTTCCCGGATGTTTCCCACCTTCACCGGTATCACCTCATACCGCGTTAGAACACGTCTAGCTCTGCCTGTTGTCTTGTTATGCACTTGCTTGCTATGTATTTACTGTTTCTCCTCCCTCTTCTCTTCGGTAGACCCCGTGACGATGCCCATGCCCTTGTGGTCGACTACGTCACCGACGACCCCTCCTTCTTGTCTGAGCAACCAGGCAAGCCCCCCCTTTGATCACCAGATATCGCCTATTCTTTCCTCTACTGCTTGCATTAGAGTAGTGTAGCATGTTACTGCTTTCCGATTAATCCTATCTTGATGCATAGCCTGTCCTTGTTACTACTGCTGTTACCTTTACCTGCAATCCTAATGCTTAGTATAGGATGCTAGTTTGTCATTAGTGGCCCTACATTCTTGTCCGTCTGCCATGCTATACTATCGGGCCGTGATCACTCGGGAGGTGATCACGGGTATATACTATATACTTTATACATGATACATGTGATGACTAAAGTCGGGTTGGCTCGAGGAATACCCGCGAGTCATTCACGGATTGGGGGCTGAAAGGACCTTTGTCCCGACGGCCCTCTGGGTGGATCTTTGTGGCGGAGCGACAGGGCAGGTTGAGACCACCTAGGAGAGAGGTGGGCCTGGCCCTGGTCGGCATTCGCGGTGTCTTCAAGATAACATGTTTAACGAGATCTTGGTATTTGATCTGAGTCTGGCTACTGGCCTATACGCACTAACCATCTACGCGGGGACAGTTATGGGCACTCGATGTCGTGGTATCAGCCGAAGCCTTTGTGACGTCAGCGACTGAGCGGCGCGCGTCGGGTTGGACCGCGTAACGCAACTTCCTTTGTAATGGAGGTTGCTAGGTCTGCTCACCGGCCGCGTTCGCAACGTGCAGGTGTGCAAAGGGCGATGGGCCCAGACCCCTGCGCCATAGGATTTAGACCGGCGTGCTGACCTCTCTGTTGTGCCTAGGTAGGGCTGTGACGTGTTGATCTTCCGAGGCCGGGCATGACCCAGAAAAGTGTGTCCGGCCAAATGGGATCGAGCGTGTTGGGTTATGTGGTGCACCCCTGCAGGGAAGTTAATCTATTCGAATAGCCGTGATCTTCGGTAACAGGACGACTTGGAGTTGTACCTTGACCTTATGACAACTAGAACCGGATACTTAATAAAACACACCCTTCCAAGTTCCAGATACAACCGGTGATCGCTCTCTCACAGGGCGACGAGGGGAGGATCATCGGTTAGGATTATGCTACACGATGCTACTTGGAGGACTTCAGTCTACTCTCTTCTACATGCTGCAAGATGGAGGCTGCCAGAAGCGTAGTCTTCGACAGGATTAGTTATCCCCCTCTTATTCTGGCATTCTGCAGTTCAGTCCACATATATTAGCCCCTTTTCCATTTGATACCCATGCATATGTAGTGTAGCTCCTTGCTTGCGAGTACTTTGGATGAGTACTCATGGTTGCTTTCTCCCCCTTTTCCCCCTTTCCTTTCTTTCTGGTTGTCGCAACCAGATGCTGGAGTCCAGGAGCCAGACGCCACCGTTGACGACGACTCCTACTACACCGGAGGTGCCTACTACAACGTGCAGGCCGCTGACGACGTCCAGGAGTAGTTTAGTAGGATCCCAGGCAGGAGGCCTGCGCCTCTTTCGATCTGTATCCCAGTTTGTGCTAGCCTTCTTAAGGAAAACTTGTTTAACTTATGTCTGTACTCAGATATTGTTTCTTCCGCTGACTCGTCTATGATCAAGCTCTTGTATTCGAGACCTCGAGGCCCCTGGCTTGTAATATGATGCTTGTATGACTTATTTTATTTGTAGAGTTGTGTTGTGATATCTTCCCGTGAGTCCCTGATCTTGATCGTACATGTTTGCGTGTATGATTAGTGTACGATCGAATCAGGGGCGTCACAAGTTGGTATCAGAGCCGACTGCCTGTAGGAATCCCCCTTTCCAACTCCTTGGCCGAAGTCGATTCTAGGCATTGCAAAACTTTTACTAACTTGGCTGTGTGTCTTACGGGCACACGTTGCCATCGGGTGGTAGTAGGATCTTTTACTCCTTGACCTATACTCTGGGACTCTGACATCTCTTCTATTCGGGTTAAATGATTTTGCTAAAATCTAACTCTAGGTTCTCGTTACCACTTCCTGCCGGAGAACCCTTTCATTACGGATGATCGACTGCTTCAACAGATGATTCTGACAATACTCTCCGATATTTTCTCGAGACCTTGTGCCTGTTGCTTTTGCAATTCCCTACCACCAAAAAAATTCCTATGGATAAATACTTACACCTGTCGTTCTTACTTTTATCCCCAGTTGGTCTTGATACTACAAGATACCCCAAAATACTCGTCGTTGTTTCGATAATCCTTTGAGCTTACTGCCTTGCTGTTCTTTGTCACCTGAATACCCCTATGGATAATTCTCGCACTTATCGAGTATCCGCTCACCCCCCAGTTGTTCATGTGTTTCACAATGGTCTTCGAAATACTATTCGATCCTCCAAGAATCCTTAGTAGCTTATTGCTCTGCAATACTTGTCTGCTTGCATTATGGATGCTTTCCATATGTCTGGCAATATTCGTTACTATCCTTAGACACCATAATTTTGATCCTATTTGATTCAACATGGGTGCGAATGCACGCAATTATCAGTTGGTCCTTTTAAATTATCTTTCTAGCTCAGACGCCATTTTTGAACATGAGCTCGTTCTCGACCAATCTGTTGTCGTCAATTGTACCCTTAGGTCTATTGAACTTATCCACCCTTGATCAGAGCGTCTGCTTCTGATCCTTCTATTTGGGAATCATAATTCCTTTGATAACTAAGCATCGAATCATTTAGGTGTTCTATAATCTGATGCCTTTGCATCCTTTCTTCAACTGATTGTGTGTCGATGCTCACATCAACTCCGCTATGGACCGTCAGATCCTTTATTGGATTATTATTCGATAGTGTCCTCCTTATTCAATAACCTTGCGAGCCTTTCCTTGGATACATAATGCTTTTGGTGAATTATATCCTCTGTTTTTCTCAACCATGCTCTGTTTTCGAGCTGGTGGTATTTACGATTGAAGCTTGTGGTATATGATTCCACGATACCCTGACGGGTTGAACCTATGCCTTTCTTAATCTGTGTGAACCCGAAAGTTTTTACAGGTCATACTCCTCTGGTAATTCACCAGGTAGGTTTTGACAATGAAATCATTTTTAACTAGAGCAGTGAATGAAAGGTTGTGCATTGAAGAAGTGGGAGTCAACCTTGAACCTTGCGTTCATGCCCATGGACACGATGTAGATCTTATCATTAAAGCTTCTCTGAATTAATTATTCCTTTGGTATAAGTTCATCATATATCTGGGATCTAGCCTTTTGCAATCGTGGTTCCGACCATGTTCTCCTTTAAGTACCATTTCTCATGCAAGTTTAAGCACTTGTCTTCTGCGGAGTAATACCCCAGACCAACCTCTACTTTGATTTGTCGTCAAGTATTACCCCCCTGGTATCTCAAGATTATCATGGAACTACATAACTTCTTATGAGTTCTTCATCAAGTGCTACATTCTCATTGATTCCAATTTTTCATGGGCTCTGAGTAATTTAACACTCAAAGACATCGATAACTGAATCGACTCCGCACTGTGATTCAACAACTCTTAGTAATCTTCAATGCATAGGAGTTTGTGCTCGATCGTGTCATTCCTAGCTGATTGACCACATCATCATCGTCAGGCTGACTGCTTGACCATTCTACCTATGTCCTTCATCCTCGGGACACAATCCCGACAGTGCTCTAAGCTTACATCAAACTTTCACCATCATATTATTTGTCTTGAGAGACAATTCTGAATTCTGAGATGGCATCTTATCTATGGTTATAATAACCTTTTGCTTCACCATTCCCTTGGCTTGATGTCATCGCCGAGCGATTGCATCCTCATGGAGCCTCTCGACAAAATTTGTTGTGATCATCATCAACATTTTAACTCCTTCCAGGATACCAATCGAATTCACGATGAGAAATACCATCCTTGTCCTCGATGATTTGTGTTATCATCGACCACTTATTGCCTTTTGTTCAACACAAACTTGTTCATGTTTTGTATTATACCTTGAGTTCCTTTCTACCCAGCATTGTTCTTCTTTACCTTGGATATTACCACATTTTATGGCAAGAATGTCGTGAGAATTTCACCACCTCCTGAGAATTCTTGATACGAGTAATACTTATCACCATCTACATTCCTTCTGGGTCCTCGTGTTGTTCCTAACCGGAATATCGACAAATGAACTATGATGTGTGAATTCAAAACTTCCAGCAACCCTGTTGCTTTGAACCAATGTTTAAATTGTGTATGTTTTCCTCGAGCATACATCATTATACCATTTTGAATTGACGAATGTTATCTCCTTGTTCACATAATTGGGGAGATCCATCTTTTGAGAATCTCGATGGATTGTCACCGAGTCTATCAGCCATCTCCTCACCCTCTCCCTGTTTTAATGATGAACTCTTGCTTTGGAACTCGTTTCCATAGTTCATTTCCCTGAGAACCTTACAAATGTCACGTCGACAATTTGTGTTGTACCTTTCTTCTCAGGCATACTGAATCCGAGTTATCCTAACACCAATCAGATCTGAATCTTGGTCAGATATGATGGTTGGAACATATATCCAAGAGTTATAGCGTTGGTCTTATATGACCCGGTAAGGTGAGGTCATGCCTAGCACACCTGATTGGAGGACTATTGTTATAGTTTCCTTTTCAGCAAGGTTATCCATTTTTCCATGAGGAAATCGTAAGACTTATTCTATAAGTTGTTCCTCATGGATCCTTTGTGCATCCAAATTCTGACCCTTACTTGATGGCCATGTCAATGATATCTCGAAGCATGTCTATGGTACTCTGATTTTCAACAAGAACATTTGAAGCCCAATGCTAAATGTTTCTTGGTCAATTATCCAAACACCGTTGTATGGGTAATGTCATGAAATTTCTCTTCCCTTTCCTAAAGGGTTTTCTACGTTATATCCCGTCATGGATATCATGCTTCTCTTGCCCTTGGGAAGGATATACCCTTGAAAAATGTCTTTAAACACATTCTACTTTCCATTGTTCTGTTTAACCTGATGATCACATTGTCCTTTCCATTGGTTCATTTGACCTTCTTGTGATCTATATAATATAAGCAGTAATAATTCACTGCTTATGTAAACACCTCGGTGTACAACTCTGTCAGTCAGGCCCTGTTTCTACTGTGGATGACCTTCCAGTAGCCATCAATGGACGAGAACTTTGCCTATTGGTCCGCCTCGTTCAATGAGCAGGAGAAGGGGTTCTCTTCGTCCCTCGCCCTTGGTACCGATGTTGTTGCCGACTTAACTGACAGGCTATCCTCCGGCACGCCTTTCTTACATGATCGTGCAAATCGTCACCGCCTCCCAACTTTTAACCCACATGATGGGCCCATAACCCACAGTTCCACAGGATCGAAACCTGACTCTCCTGTACACCACCTGTTCCCAAGGTTGTTCCTCGCGCTTGACTTCGTATGTAATTCACGGACCACCTATCTAGTTATCTATTCTGGTATGAGACGCAATACCTATTCTCGTTGCCCTCAAACCCTTTCACCTTCTGATTAGGCATCGAACGATTGCCCATCCGTTTGAAACTTCTCATGGTACCTTCTTACCTTGCTCTCGATATCTTCCTAAGTTTCAAATCGAGAGATACTTATGCTTCTTCCCTAAGTTAACCGTCTGATGCTCGATCTTGTTAGAATCCATCCCTATAGAGTTTCCCTTCTTACCCTTTCATAAGTACGGTGAAGATCCTGAAGGAAGGACGACAACTTCATCATGATGACCTGAAGCAGAGAAATGAAGACATCAGCGCTATGGATCGACCACTTCGAGAAGAGCAACCAAGACCAAGAAGATTCGTTAGGATTTCGTACCCAGACCTTTCCCCCTTGCTCCCCTCTTAAATCTCGGGACGAGATTTCTTGTAGTGGAGGAAAATTGTGACGCCCGGATAATTAAGGTACAGTAATTCCCTGCTAATGATGCGATGTCACCTCAGTTACTGTTGATAACCTCGTGTTGATTCAAAACCCGTTCAAATTCAAATTTAAAATAAAGTCAAACAATAAAAGTTTTTAAATGTTAAAACTAAAATGTTCTAAATGTGGCAATTAAATCATAGGTAATATTGGTAGAGAAACTACAGAAATATAAAATAATTAAATGCACTATGATAATTAAAACAGTAACTAAAACATTAATTAAAAGCCTTTTCTAAATTATAAAATATTAAAACATTTTATTTAGGGGTCAAACTTTTTGTGGCCGTGGGTTAAAAGATAATACTAATTTAGAAGTTTATTTTATCCTTTAATTAAGCTAAAATACATTAAACACTAAAAGAGAAATGAACAAAAGGTAAAACAAAAATAAATAAATAAATAAAAAAGTAAAAGAACCCACCCACCCCGGTGGCCAACTGGGCCTCGGCCCAGCCGGCTGGCCACAGCCACCCTGGGCAGGCCGGCCCAGCCTTGGCCTATATGGCCCCTCACCCCGAAACCCTAGCAGTCCCTCCCCACTCTCTCCCGCACGATCCCCCCGCTCCCCCTCGTTCCCTCCTCACGCCGCCACCCGCGACGCACACACACACACACAGGCGCACATGGGAGCGGCGCATCTGCTCGACCCCCTCCTCTCTACGCGCCCGCGCCTGAAGGCCGCTACCAGCCGGCGCCAAGCACCGCAACTCCCGACCTCCTTCCTTGCGCCGCTGTCCTCGCCCAAGACATGGCGGGATCTCGCGCCTCCCCAACGCCCCCTAGACGCAGCCCCGTGCTGGGCTTCCTCCTCGGGCTGCCGCACGCCGCCACCGACTCCGGCCACCCCGAGCCTCCCTCGAGCCTGCTGCCATGCCCTACGGCTCCACTGTGAGCTCCACCGCGAAATCCCTCTTCCCCCGTGCTCGATTCCGCTGCTTAGCCCTCATCCCGTTGAGCACCAAGCTTCGGCCGCAGCCATGGGCGACGAGCACCACGCTCCCGAACCCCCCTCTGCTCGTACGCGCTACGCCAACACATTCATGGAGCTCCGTAGAGGCTGCCTGTGCCGTTTGTTCGGTCAACTCCCTCGCGTAGCCTGCTTCTGCTAAGCTCCCGCTCTGGTCGCCGCCTCAGTTCATCGCTGTCGCCGTTCCCGACCATCTTCGGCCGAGGTAGAGACCCCGTTCGACACGTGCTGCTGCGTGCGTTCGAACGCATCTGGCCGCATCCAAAATGGTGCCCGGTACGCGTTTTCCGATGCGCTCTGGGGTGTCGCCGCCGTCGGTTTGCTCACCGGCGCACCGGCCGTTCGAAATGCCTCGTGGGCCACCGTCAAGTGGGCCCCCCGGGGATTAACCACTAACCCCGCACTGACATGTGGGCCCCTGCCTCTAATTAGGTTAGTTAAAAATAATAAGCATGGTTATTAGAGTAGTCGCTGATAACCTGGCCCACATACTAATTTATTTAATTAATTTATTAAGAACCTGTTATTATAAACAGTCACTGACTACTGGGTCCTGCTGGACCCAGTTGACTAGTCAACACTGCTGACTGGGCACTCCCAGTCAATGACAGGTGGGACCCCCCAGGCCCCTTTGACCTCGTTGATCAGTCAACTGGTCAACAGTTGACTGGCTGACTCAGCCCCTGGCCCCACATGCCAGTCTAAGTAGCACATGTGTGGGTACACTTCTGTGTACCCGTAGTAATTCTACTTTTATTTTCGATTTAAATTAAATTCAGAAAATGTATAAACTTTGAAAATTAATATAAAATAATCCATAACTTGGATGGAAATACTTTCTACATGAAAGTTGCTTAGAACGACGAGACAAATCCAAATACGCAGCCCGTTCGTCCGCGGCACATCCCTAGCATAGAAAACTCGCAACTTTCCCCCTCCGGTTCATCTGTCCAAAAATGCGAAACACCGGGAATACTTTCCCGGATGTTTCCCACCTTCACCGGTATCACCTCATACCGCGTTAGAACACGTCTAGCTCTGCCTGTTGTCTTGTTATGCACTTGCTTGCTATGTATTTACTGTTTCTCCTCCCTCTTCTCTTCGGTAGACCCCGTGACGATGCTCATGCCCCTGTGGTCGACTACGTCACCGACGACCCCTCCTTCTTGTCTGAGCAACCAGGCAAGCCCCCCCTTTGATCACCAGATATCGCCTATTCTTTTCTCTACTGCTTGCATTAGAGTAGTGTAGCATGTTACTGCTTTTCGATTAATCCTATCTTGATGCATAGCCTGTCCTTGCTACTACTGTTGTTACCTTTACCTGCAATCCTAATGCTTAGTATAGGATGCTAGTTTATCATCAGTGGCCCTACATTCTTGTCCATCTGCCATGCTATACTATTGGGCCGTGATCACTCGGGAGGTGATCACGGGTATATACTATATACTTTATACATGATACATGTGATGACTAAAGTCGGGTTGGCTCGAGGAGTACCCGCGAGTGATTCACGGATTGGGGGCTAAAAGGACCTTTGTCCCGACGGCCCTCTGGGTGGATCTTTGTGGCGGAGCGACAGGGGAGGTTGAGACCACCTAGGAGGGAGGTGGGCCTGGCCCTGGTCAGCGTTTGCGGTGTCTTCAAGATAACACGTTTAACGAGATCTTGGTATTTGATTTGAGTCTGGCTACTGGCCTATACGCACTAACCATCTACGCGGGGACAGTTATGGGCACTCGACGTCATGGTATCAGCCGAAGCCTTCGTGACGTCAGCGACTAAGCGGCGCGCGCCGGGTTGGACCGCGTAACGCAACTTCCTTTGTAATGGAGGTTGCTAGGTCTACTCACCGGCCGCGTTCGCAACGTGCAGGTGTGCAAAGGGCGATGGGCCCAGACCCCTGCGTCATAGGATTTAGACCGGCGTGCTGACCTCTCTGTTGTGCCTAGGTAGGGCTGTGACGTGTTGATCTTCCGAGGCCGGGCATGACCCAGAAAAGTGTGTCCGGCCAAATGGGATCGAGCGTGTTGGGTTATGTGGTGCACCCCTGCAGGGAAGTTAATCTATTCGAATAGCCGTGATCTTCGGTAACAGGACGACTTGGAGTTGTACCTTGACCTTATGACAACTAGAACCGGATACTTAATAAAACACACCCTTCCAAGTGCCAGATACAACTGGTGATCACTCTCTCACAGGGCGACGAGGGGAGGATCATCGGTTAGGATTATGCTACACGATGCTACTTGGAGGACTTCAGTCTACTCTCTTCTACATGCTGCAAGATGGAGGCTGCCAGAAGCGTAGTCTTCGACAGGATTAGTTATCCCCCTCTTATTCTAGCATTCTGTAGTTCAGTCCACATATATTAGCCCCTTTTCCATTTGATACCCATGCATATGTAGTGTAGCTCCTTGCTTGCGAGTACTTTGGATGAGTACTCACGGTTGCTTTCTCCCCCTTTTTCCCCCTTTCCTTTCTTTCTGGTTGTTGCAACCAGATGCTGGAGTCCAGGAGCTAGACACCACCGTCGACGACGACGACTCCTACTACACCGGAGGTGCCTACTACAACATGCAGGCCGCTGACGACGTCCAGGAGTAGTTTAGGAGGATCCCAGGCAGGAGGCCTGCGCCTCTTTCGATCTGTATCCCAGTTTGTGCTAGCCTTCTTAAGGCAAACTTGTTTAACTTATGTCTGTACTCAGATATTGTTGCTTCCGCTGACTCGTCTATGATCAAGCTCTTGTATTCGATCCCTCGAGGCCCCTGGCTTGTAATATGATGCTTGTGTGACTTATTTTATTTGTAGAGTTGTGTTGTGATATCTTCCCGTGAGTCCCTGATCTTGATCGTACATGTTTGCGTGTATGATTAGTGTACGATCGAATCAGGGGCGTCACAGTAATCCCCAAGCTCAGGCTCTTGCCACTCCTTATTCCATAGTCCATCGAATCTTTACCCAAAACTTGAAAACTTCACAACACAAAACTTAACAGAAAACTCGTAAGCTCCGTTAGCGAAAGAAAACAAAACACCACTTCAACATACTGTAATGAACTCATTCTTTATTTATATTGGTGTTAAACCTACTGTATTACAACCTATATATGGTTTATAAACTCTTTTACTAGCCATAGATTCATCAAAATAAGCAAACAACACACGCGAAAAACAGAATATGTCAAAAACAGAACAGTCTGTAGTAACCTGTAACTAACGCAAACTTATGGAACCCCAAAAATTCTAAAATAAATTTCTGGACGTGAGGAATTTATCTATTAATCATCTTCAAAAAGAATTATCTAAATATCACTCTCCAAATAAAAATGGCAGCAATTCTCGTGAGCGCTAAAGTTCCTGTTTTTTACAGCATGATCAACAAGACTTTCCCCAAGTCTTCCCAAATGTTCTACTTGGCACAAACACTAATTAAAAGCATAAAACCACATATAAACAGAGGCTATATGAATTATTTATTACTAAACAGGAGCAAAAAGCAAGGAACAAAAATAAAATTGGGTTGCCTCCCAACAAGCGCTATCGTTTAACGCCCCTAGCTAGGCACGATGATTTCAATGATGCTCACATAAAGGATAAGAATTCGAACATAAAGAGAGCATCATGAAGAATATGACTAACACATTTAAGTCTAACCCACTTCCTATGCATAGGGATTTTGTGAGCAAACAACTTATGGGAACAATAATCAACTAGCATAGGAAGGCAAAACAAACATAACTTTAAAACTTTAAGCACATAGAGAGGAAACTTGATATTATTGCAATTCATACAAGCATGTATTCCTCCCTCATAATAATTTTCAGTAGCATAATGAATGAATTCAACAATATAACCAGCACCTAAAGCATTCTTTTCATGATATCCAAGCATAGAATTTTTATTACTCTCCACATAAGCAAGACTCTTCTCATTCGAAATAGTGGGAGTATCATAAGAGACTCGAATACTATAAATTGTTTCCACATTAAAAGAGTAATCTTCATAAAAAGGGTAATCATAATCATGACAAGTTTTATAAATATAATCACTACTTTTTATAGCATAAGTATCATCACAATAATCATCATAGGTAGGAGGCATGCTATCATCATTATAAATTTGCATATCAAAACTTGGGAGACTAAAAATATCGTCATTAAACATAGCTTCCCCAAGCTTGGGACAAACATTAATTGCAGCAAATATATTCTCAAAAATATCATCTTCATCAAACATAGCATCCCCAAGCTTGGGCCTTTTCATATCATAAGCATAATCACTCTCATCATTAATAGAATGGATAGCACCAATAGTATAGCAATTATCATATTCTTCCAAGCAAGTGCCAACAAGATTTTCAAGATCATAAGAAGTATCATTATCTTCCACAATTATATTTTCATGAGGCATAATAGTAATATGAGCAGCATTATTTGGGAGAGATATCTTTTTACCTCTCTTCCTTTTTCTTTTCTTCTTCTTCACCACATCATGTGTGGATTCAATCCTCTTTTTGGAGCTCCTTATTAATGAGATTGGTTGAATAGGAGGATCCTCCTCGTTACCTGATTCATCATAAGAAATAATAGAAGGGTATTGGGAAGTCTCTTCCCTTTTGTCAGTATTCTCTTCATCCTCTATTTGTTTTGTTTTCTTTATGTAATTGGCAATATAAGGATTTTCAATGCAATTCACCGCACAATACATATAAATTTCCTCTAGATCAAAGCCAAGCAGTTTATAACAGGCAAATTCTAGAAGATCCCCAGTTATATGTTTCATTTCTTCACAACCCATAAGCAAGCTAAGTTCATTATAATGTGCAAGGGAAATCAACTCGTCACAATTTTTGGACACGATTAGATCATGAAACAATTTGCATCGGATGGTTAAATGACCACGTTCATTGCAAAGCTCACAAGTATGGCTAAGAAAATTTAAATTTTCAGCACAATCATCTAGCCTTTCTTGCAACAATTTAGTTTCTAAGTACTTATGCCTCTTGCAATATCTATCTTCCCTATTTGGTGTGTACTTACAAACCCAATGCACTCCACAAAAATTGACATGTTTATAGGAAACATTTTCATCATAACTAGTGCAATCATCATTAGTACCATGGATATTGAAGGAGTTCATACTAACAACATTGCAATCATGCTCATCATTCAAATATTTACTGCCAAACATTTTAATGCATTCTTCTTCTAACATTTTGGCACAATTTTCCTTCCCATCATACTCACAAAAGATATTAAAAAGATGAAGCATATGAGGTAGACTCAATTCCATATATTTTTAGTTTTCTTTTATAAACTAAACTAGTGCTAAAACAAGAAATTAAAAGACTCGATTGCAAGATCTAAAGATATACCTTCAAGCACTCACCTCCCCAGCAACGGCACCAGAAAAGATCTTGATGTCTACTACACAACCTTCTTCTTGTAGACGTTGTTGGGCCTCCAAGTGCAGAGGTTTGTAGGACAGTAGCAAATTTCCCTCAAGTGGATGACCTGAGGTTTATCAATCCGTAGGAGGCGTAGGATGAAGATGGTCTCTCTCAAGCAACCCTGCAACCAAATAACAAAGAGTCTCTTGTGTCCCCAACACACCCAATACAATGGTAAATTGTATAGGTGCACTAGTTCGGCGAAGAGATGGTGATACAAGTGCAATATGGATGGTAGATAATAGTTTTTGTAATCTGAAAATATAAAAACAGCAAGGTAACTAATGATAAAAGTGAGCGTAAACGGTATTGCAATGCTAGGAAATAAGGCCTAGGGTTCATACTTTCACTAGTGCAAGTTATCTCAACAATAATAACATAATTGGATCACATAACTATCCCTCAACATGCAACAAAGAGTCAATCCAAAGTCACTAATAGCGGAGAACAAACGAAGAGATTATGGTAGGGTACGAAACCACCTCAAAGTTATTCTTTCCAATCAATTCGTTGGGCTATTCCTATAAGTGTCACAAACAGCCCTAGAGTTCGTACTAGAATAACACCTTAAGACACAAACCAACCAAAACCCTAATGTCACCTAGATACTCCAATGTCACCTCAAGTATCCGTGGGTATGAATATACGATATGCATCACACAATCTCAGATTCATCTATTCAACCAACACATATAACCTCAAAGAGTGCCCCAAAGTTTCTACCGGAGAATCACGACGAAAATGTGTGCCAACCCCTATGCATAGGTTCATGGGTGGAACCCGCAAGTTGATCACCAAAACATACATCAAGTGAATCGCGTGATATCCCATTGTCACCACAGATACACACGGCAAGACATACATCAAGTGTTCTCAAATCTTTAAAGACTCAATCTGATAAGATAACTTCAAAGGGGAAACTCAATCCATTACAAGAGAGTAGAGGGGGGAGAAAACATCATAGGATCCAAATATAATAGCAAAGCTCGCGATACATCAAGATCGTATCACCTCAAGAACACGAGAGAGAGAGAGAGAGAGAGAGAGAGAGAGAGAGATCAAACACATAGCTATTGGTACATACCCTCAGCCCCAAGGGAGAACTACTCCATCCTCGTCATGGAGAGCACCGGGATGATGAAGATAGCCACCGGAGAAGGACTCCCCCTCCGGCAGGGTGCCGGAACGGGTCTACATTAGTTTTCGGTGGCTACGGAGGCTTCTGGTAGCGGAACTCCCGATCTATTCTGCTCCTCGATCGTTTTAGTGTATATGGAGATATATAGGAGGAAGAAGTACATCAGGGGAGCCACGAGGGTGGAGGGCGCGCCAGGGGGTGGGCGCCCCTTGCCTCGTGGCTTCCTCGTTGCTTTCCTGACGTGGACTCCAAGTCTCCCGGGTTGCTTTCCTTCCAAAAATAAGTTCCGTGAAGTTTCAGGTCAATTGGACTCCGTTTGATTTTCCTTTTTTGCGATACTCTAAAACAAGGTAAAAACAGAAACTGGTACTGGGCTCTGGGTTAATAGGTTAGTCCCAAAAATCATATAAAACAACATATAAATGCATATAAAACATCCAAGGTTGATAATATAATAGCATGGAACAATCAAAAATTATAGATACGTTGGAGAAGTATCAGTGCGTCGGCCCCAACCACTGGCAACGCGCGTGGAGGGACGAGGGCAGAGCACCCGGAGGGACGCGAGAGTAGAGCGTGCGCGGCAGGACGCGAGCAGAGCGCGAGCAGAGCGCGCCGCGGCCGCCTGAACCGCAAGCAACCACACGCATAGAGTAGTTGAACAGGCAGGAATTGGTCGCCTACAAGCCGGCCGATAGTTGTGTCGCTACGTAGAGAGCGACCATGTGCTACCACCTCTGTCTAGTCTATAGTCTCCTTTATATTTCGTGCCATACTTTGCACTCAAATTTAACCAACAAAATGTTAATGCATGTTTTAAAAATTATATAATTGGAAACTATGTTCAAATATAAATCCAACTATATAATCTTTGGTGACATGCATTCGTATTTTATTAGTTAAAACATACTTATAAACCAGGACAGTGGTATAGTAGGTAATTAAATCGCAAACATTTTTTATTAACCATATGTGTACGTGGCCTTTCGTCCTTCTCTCGCACGTCTTGTCACCCCGCTGTCGCAGACGTCTTATAGCGCAAGCTTGCGCAGCGCGCGCGGGCGTTCTTTTGGCCAAACGGTGGCGCCAATAAATCGTCGGTGAGCCCGTTGCCGCGCAACCTCACAGGTTCCTGTGCAAGCTTCCCGCCCCGCTCGGTGAAATCCCCCAAAATCCAAATGCTTATCAGCCTGCTATAAAAACCCTCACGGCCGGCGAGTCCCGCGTCGCATTTTCCCCTCCCTCCTTGTAGCTTATCTTGTCTGCTTATCCCACAATCGCCAATGGCATCGGTCCGTCATCGTCGCTCAGCCACTTCGCCGTCATCAGAGGACAGCTCCAGCTGGGAGGTTACACCGCGCCGACGGCGCAATCCCCGGCGTAGTGTAGTGCGCGTGGCATCCCTGTTGGGTGTGTGCGGAACACCCACCACACACTCCGCCGCCGATGCCCGTCGACAGCTATTGCTGGTCGCCATTGCCGTCACACCACCGTCGAAAGCCAGAGCCATCGCACGCTCCGCCGCCGTGGCCCGAAGGCGGGAGGTGGCCGTCGTGGCCGCCACCCCGCTGTCAGCCACTGTGGCCATCACCTGCTCCGCCACCGCGGCCCGAAAGCGGGAGGTGGTGGTTGTCGGTGTCAAAACCGACAGATCTCGGGTAGGGGTCCCGAACTGTGTGTCTAAGGCGGATGGTAATAGGAGGCAGGGGACACGATGTTTACCCAGGTTCGGGCCCTCTTGATGGAGGTAATACCCTACGTCCTGCTTGATTGATATTGATGATATGAGTATTACAAGAGTTGATCTACCACGAGATCTGTAACACCCTCGATGCGACTATATCTCCCACGTGTCGAGGCACGACTTAGAGGCATAATCGCATTGAAGGCATATGTCGCAAGTGAGGCAATCTTCACACAACCCATGTACATATAAATATAAGGGGGAATAATAATAATAGTTGGCTTACACTCGCCACGTCACATCAAGGTACATAAATAGCATCCATCATACAAACACTCATGGCCCGACTACTGCGCCAAAATAGAAAGATCCCCCAACATGCGACTAATCCCTGAATCGAACCCCGAATAGGCACCACTACTGATCATCCGGAAAAGAAACATAGTATCACTGAGAGTCCTCGTCGTACTCCCACTTCAGCTCGAACGCGCCATCCGGAGAAGTATCATCGGTCCCTGCATCTGAGGATATAGTAATCTGTGAGCCACAAGGACTCAGCAATCTCGCACCCTCGCGATCAAGACTATTTAAGCTTAATAGGTAGGAACAGGGTAATGTGAGTGGAGCTGCAGCAAGCGACTAGCATATATGGTGGCTAACTTATTCGCAAAAGAGAGCGAGAAGAGAAGGCAAGGCACGAGCGGAAACTAAATAGAGCAGGCTACGCAATCATAACTCCAACGCCGTGTCCACTTCCCGGACTCCACCGAGAAGAGGCCATCACGGCAACACACGCAGTTGATTCATTTTAATTGATTAAGTTCAAGTTATCTACAACCGGACATTAACAAATTCCCATCTGCCCATAACCGCGGACGCGGCTTTCGAAAGATCAATCCCTGCAGGGGGGTCCCAACTTAGCCCATAACAAGCTCTCACGGTCAACGAAGGAATAGACCTCCACCCAGGACCCACCGATCAGACTCGGTATCCCGGTACAACAAGATGATTCGACAGGTCAAAACTAGTCCAGCAACACCACCCAGATGTGCCGACAAATCCCGATAGGAGCTGCACATATCTCGTTCTCAGGGCACACCGGATGAGCAAGATGTCGGGTAGGCCAGCCCAGAGTTGCCCCTGGTAGCCCCGGACATCGCTCGGTGGGACCAACACTCAGAGGAGCACTGGCCCGTGGGGGGCTAAAATAAAGATGACCCTCGGGCTCCGGAAACCCAAGGGAAAGAAAAAGGGGTAGGTGGCAAATGGTAAAACCAATGTTAGGCATTGCTGGAAAAGCTTTAATCAAGGCGAACTATCAAGGGGTTCCCATTATAGCCCAACCGCGTAAGGGACGCAACAATCCGGGAACATAACACCGATATGACGGAAACTAGGGCGGCAAGAGTGGAACAAAACACTAGGCGAGAGGCCGAGCCTTCCACCCTTTACCAAGTATATAGATGAGCAAGGATAACATAGCAATATAATGATATCCCAACAAGTAAATAAATGTTCCAATAAGGAACGGCTCCAATCTTCACCTGCAACTAACAACGCTATAAGAAGGGCTGAGCAAGCGGTAACATAGCCAATCAATGGTTTGCTAGGACAAAGGTGGGTTAGAGGCTCAATCATGGCAATTGGGAGGCTGACAAGCAAGTGGTAGGCATCGTAGCATTGGCAAAGCAAAAGAGCGAGCATACTAGCATAGCAAAGATAGTAGTGATTTCAAGGGTGTGATCATCTTGCCTGCACAGTTGTCAGAATTGACTGGATCCTCAAAAGCAAACTCAACGGGCTCCTCGTTAGCGAACTCGTCTCCCGGCTCTACCCAACAACACAAACAAGCAACAAGGATACAATCAACCACGTGCAAAGGCAACCAATAAGATGCAAAGAGGATATGCTATGCGGGATGCGATGCGGGATGCAAAATGCAACATGTAACAGGAAATGCATGAACCTGGCCTCTACTTGGAATTCCAAGTGTGCCACTGGATAGAGGGGAAGAAATCCCCTGAAAACGATATAAAGATCATGGCAATCGGAGCTACGGTTTAGAAATGGCAAGCGTTTTACTAAACGAACCGATCTGCGATTTACAGCAACATGCCTCCTAAATGCAACAAAATGAACATGCTAGAGCCACCCAACATGAAAACAAATTGCATGGCAGTGATGTACTCATCAAGGTTAACAAATCATCATGACTGAGGCATAGTCAAATTCATCCATTAAGGGCTTCAAACAAGCATGGCAAAACTGAATAAGCAAAACAGATTTCAGACTTAGCGAAATTAACGCTAGTCTGAAATTTCAGACCACGATGCTCTCTTCGGAGCAGCAAACCAACATGAAGGAAAACCTGAACATGGAAAGTAAGAACATGGCATGGAGCTACTCAACAAGCTTAACAAAACACTCAAAATGACCTGGGGCCAAAAGGGTTCACAAAATACTCTACCGAGCCCACGAACATCGATGAAACACAATCAGCTTTCAGACTTAGTGAAAACTGGGACATGCTGAAATAATAACTCACGGAGGCGTGTAAACGAGCTCGATGCTCTCACTACGGTGCAAGTCATGGCAAGGCAAGCATATATCCATTAATAAGGCACAAAATGCTAGCTAGACATGGCAAGAACAATGGCATAGCATGCATGGATCACTAGCAATCACTCCGGCGAAATCGCAAAAGAGTTCACGATCTGCCCAAAACAGCAACTATCCAAAAGTTGAGCTCGATTGAGTCAACCTAGGGTGCTCCAACATAACAAGTAAAGACATGGATGGATTAAGCACAACAAGCATAACAAATCACTCTTACTGATCATCCTCAAACGAGGCGCGGATCGCTAGGAAACAAGCCGGACATATAGCATCGTGAACTAAAACGGCTCAGACTTAGTGAAAATCACTAAGTCCCTGAAATCGGCAATCTCAGGTAGCCCTCTTCGCAAGCTTGCACAAGACAACACACACATCCTAAAAATACATGGAAGGCACCTCTGGAAAGAAGACAACATGCTTAACAATTCATCCCAAAGGGGCACAGGCATATCATGCACGGATTAAATATGGCAAAAATGACAAAAGTGCATGTTGGATTAACGGATCTGCAATTTAACTCAACATGCCTCCTTCCAACAGCATTTTGGGAACCAAGATGACCTCAAATGAAAATGATGCAATGGAATGAAATGATGTACTCATCGGGGCGAAGATTTAGACATATCATACGCCCAAAACGGAGCTACGGATGAGGAGATATGAGCGGTCAAAATAGCAAGAAAAATTAGGGTTTCGGGGATGAAAAGTCAACCGTCTCAAACAGATCTCAGATCCGGTGCGTGGTACTGTAGCAGTTCGTAACCCGAGTTCACCGGAGATGGCCACGGCGGTGGCCGGACTTGCCGAGGTCGCCGGAGGGAGATGGCCGGATCTGGCCGGTGGGGACGCCGGAGTGGCGCGGGAGGAGGACGGCGGAGGTGGCCGACGCGGTCGCCGGCGCGGCTCGCCGAAGTGGCGATGGCGGGCGGCGAGCTCGGGCAGCGGCCCTGGCCGGAGTCGGGCGGTGGCCGGCGTGGAGTCCGGGCGGCGGCGCGGCGTCGCCGGGCGACGGGAAGGAGGCGACGGCGTCAGGTGCGAGGGAGCGGGCGGCCGGGCGCTGGCGGCGGCGTGGAACGGCGACGAGGCGGCGGAGGGCGGCGTCCTTGCTCCGGCCGGCGATGGCAGCCGCGGTGGCGCGGGCCACCGGAGCCGGGGAAGGCGGCGGCGGCGTCGGGAGCCGGGCGGCGGGCGGAACGGGCCGGGAGGCGGCGCGGAGGGCCCGCGATGGGCCTGGCGGGCCGGCGGCGGTGAGGAGGCGGGGGCGCCACGTGGCGCGTCCCGATTGGCGGCGGCGAGATGTCCGGCGCGGACCGGACACGTCCGGCGCTTCGGAGGGGAATTTAGGGTTTCGGGGGGAGGTAGAGATCCGAAAACGGGGGGTGTATGTATAGGCATAGAGGGAGCTAGGAGAGTCCAAATGAGGTGCGGTTTTCGCCCACACGATCGTGATCGAACAACCGAGACGATGGAGCTGAGTTTGGTGGGTTTTGGGCCAAAATGGAGGGGTGTTGGGCTGCACACACACGAGGCCTTTTCGGTCCCTCGGTTAACCGTTGGAGTATCAAACGAAGTCCAAATGACCCGAAACTTGACAGGCGGTCTACCGGTAGTAAACCAAGGCCGCATGGCAAGTCTCGATCCAATCCGGAAATGTTTAACCCCCATACACGAAAGAAAGCTAGAAATGGCCACCGGAGGAGAACGGAGCGCCGGAATGCAAAACGGACATTGGGGAAAATGCTCGAATGCATGAGATGAACATGTATGCGAATGCAATGCACGTGATGACATGATATGAGATGCACGAAAACGAAAACAACACACGGAGGCAAAGACCCGAACCCGAGAATTAAATATAACTTAATGCCGGAAATGGCATGAGTTGGAGTACAATTGGGGAAGGGTACACATGGGGCGTTACAACACTCCACCACTACGAAAAGATCTCGTTCCGAGATCTAGGACTGAAAGAACTCTGGGTACTCAGAACGGAGGTGATCCTCGTGTTCCTAGGTAGCTTCACGGTCGGAATGGTGTGACCACTTTACTTTGAGAAACTTAATTGACTTGTTGCGAGTTTTGCGTTCAGTCTCTTCAAGGATTGCAACTGGGTGCTCACGGTAGGAGAGATCTTCTTGGAGCTCAATGTCCTCGAAGTTGACGGTGCGCTCAGGCGTCTTGAAGCACTTACGGAGTTGCGAGACGTGAAACACATCATGAACATTGGCAAAGGTTGCAGGAAGCTCGAGTTGATAGGCGAGGTCGCCTCTCTTGCTGACGATCTTGAAAGGCCCGACGTATCTGGGGGCAAGCTTCCCTTTGATACCGAAGCGACGAGTCCCTTTCATAGGACAGACGCGGAGGTAGGCATGATCTCCGATCTCGAAGGTCAATTCACGGTGCTTGCTGTCGTAGTAGCTCTTCTGACGAGATTGGGCTGCTTTGAGGTTATCACGAATGACCTTGCACATTTCTTCTGCTTCTGTGATCAGGTCATTACCCAGCAGCTGACGTTCACCGGTTTCAGACCAGTTGAGAGGTGTACGGCACTTCCTACCATACAGAATTTCAAACGGGGCCTTGCCGGAGCTTGCTTGGAAATTGTTGTTGTATGAGAATTCAGCATAAGGAAGACAATCCTCCCACTTCATGCCGAAGGAGATAACACAAGCTCTGAGCATATCTTCAAGAATCTGGTTGACACGCTCGACTTGACCGCTTGTTTGAGGATGGAAAGCAGTGCTGAAGCGAATGTTGGTGCCCATGGCCTTCTGAAAAGAATCCCAGAACTTGGAGGTAAAGATGCTGCCACGGTCTGAAGATATCACTTGAGGAATACCGTGCAGAGAGACAATGCGAGAGGTGTAGAGCTCCGCCAATTGAGCTGCAGTGATTGACTCTTTGATAGGCAAGAAATGAGCCACTTTGGTCAGCTTGTCGATGACAACGAATATAGCATCATTGCCACCCTTGGACTTAGGAAACCCAGTCACGAAGTCCATTTCAATGTGGTCAAACTTCCATTCTGGAATGGCGAGAGGTTGGAGGAGACCTGCTGGCCTTTGGTGTTCTGCTTTCACTCTTCTGCAGACATCACATTCATTCACGAATTGAGCGATCTCGCGCTTCATTCGAGTCCACCAATAAGTTTGCTTCAGGTCTTGATACATCTTCGAGCTCCCAGGGTGGATGGAGAGGAGAGAGTTGTGAGCCTCATCCATGATCACTTTACGAAGTTCACCTTTGGGCACAACAATTCGATCCTCGAAGAAGAGAGTGTCCTTGTCATCAAGTCGGTAGCACTTGTACTTGGACTGACTCTTTGCAATACCGATCTTCACCTTTTTCACCATAGCATCAAGGAGCTGGGCTTGGCGAATCTGGTCTTCCAAGGTAGGAGAAACTTGAAGGTTGGCAAGGAAACCTTGAGGAACAACTTGTAGATTAAGTTTGCGGAAGGCTTCACAAAGCTCGGGTTGATAAGGCTTGAGAATCAGACTGTTGCAATATGCTTTTCTGCTCAAAGCGTCAGCAATCACATTAGCCTTGCCTGGAGTATACTCGATACTCGGATTGTACTCTTGAATCATTTCGACCCATCGAGTCTGCCTGAGGTTGAGATTAGGCTGAGTGAAGATGTACTTGAGACTCTTGTGATCAGTGAAAATGTCCACTTTCCTTCCCAAGAGAAGATGTCTCCAAGTCAACAATGCGTGCACAACTGCCGCCAACTCAAGATCATGAGTGGGGTAGTTCTTCTCATTTGGCTTCAACTGGCGAGAGGTATAGGCAACAACTTTCTTCTCTTGCATCAGTACTGCACCGAGACCTTGGAGAGAGGCATCACAAAAGACCTCGTACGG
Organism: Triticum monococcum; assembly: GCA_034509565.1. Classification (NCBI taxonomy): domain Eukaryota; kingdom Viridiplantae; phylum Streptophyta; class Magnoliopsida; order Poales; family Poaceae; genus Triticum; species Triticum monococcum. The sequence goes on from CM067844.1 coordinate 416,409,747, forward strand.
CTTGGCTTCATCAGGCGGAGTTAGAACTGGAGCAGTGATCAATTTCTCTTTCAAAGCTTGAAAGCAACATCACACTCCGGAGACCAAACGTACTTGACGTGCTTCTGAAGAAGATTTGAGAGAGGCTTCACGATCTTGGAGAAGTTTTCAACGAATCTTCGACAATAACTTGCAAGACCGAGGAAGCTACGGAGTTGCTTCACATTCTGAGGAGGTTCCCAATTAACAATTGCAGACACCTTCTCAGGATCCACGGAAATGCCCTTGGCAGAGATAATATGACCAAGATAAAGAACTTCATCGAGCTAAAACTCACACTTGGAGAACTTGGCGTAGAATTGATGTTCCCTTAGCTTGTCAAGAACCAAACGCAAGTGTTTGGCATGATCTTCCTTGTTCTTCGAGAAAACCAGGATATCATCGAGATAGACCAAAACAAAGTCGTTGGTGTAGGGGTTGAAGATGAAGTTCATCATGCGAGAGAACGTCGGAGGAGCATTGGCGAGGCCAAAAGACATAACTGTGTATTCATATGACCCATAGCTTGTTCTGAACGCCGTCTTTGGAATATCTTGTTCACGAATGCGAATTTGATGATAACCCATACGGAGATCAAGCTTGGAGAAAACTTGGGCACCCTTGAGTTGTTCGAATAGCTCATTAATGTTGGGAAGTGGATATTTGTTCTTGATGGTCTTCTTGTTCAATGGACGATAATCAACACAAAGTCGGTCCATTCCATCCTTCTTCTTCACAAAAAGAACACCACAACCCCACGGAGAAGTACTAGGCCGAAAGAGACCCATCCTTTCTTGCACATCGAGTTGTTTCTTCAACTCCTTCAACTCTTCGGGGCCGAGCTTGTAAGGCCGTTTGCACACCGGTTCCGTACCGGGCTCAAGTTCAATAACGAATTCAACTGGCCGGTTTGGAGGCATGTCTGGGAGTTCTTCAGGGAAGACATCTTGGTACTCACAAACAACCGGAATCTGCGAAATAGCATCCAATTCACCCTTCTCATTGAGAGAGAACAACCAGATGGTATTATCCCGAGCAGCAAAAACAATGACATCTTCAGAGGAATGAGTCAGTTGAATCTGTCTGGCCGCACAATCGAGGTGAGCTTTGTGTTTAGAGAGCCAGTCCATCCCAAGAATGAGGTCAATATCAGAATTGCCAAGAACCATTGGGGAAGAAAGAAACTTGTAATCGCCCAACGTGATAGTAACATCTGGAGCCATCATTTTGGTGTTCATGAACAATCCCGAAGACGAGACCGCTATCGGCTTAGGAAAATCAACAGTATGCACCTCATGCATGGAAGCAAAAGGTTTCGATAAAAATGATAAAGATGCACCAGTATCAAAAAGTACTCTTGCGGGAATGTCATTGACAGGAAGATTACCCATAATCACATCTGGCGAGTCCTCTGCCTGAGCTGCATTCAGCAAGTTGACCTTGGCGGACTTGGAATTATGCTTGACCACAGCTGTACTTGCCGACCTAACAGGAGGAGGAGGAGGAAGACGCCTCTGGTTGAAACACTTGTTGGCGTAGTGACCCTTCTGTTGGCACTTGTTGCACGTGACCTCTGAGAGCGGACGGTGATATGGAGCACTCGATCTTGGAGCTTGAGACGAAGTCTTGTTCTGAAAGCCTGGGTTGGGTGGGTGGGACGAACCACTACCACCTTTGCTCTTCTGCTGATACGGCTGGCGGAACGGAGGAGGAGGAAGCCAATACTTCTGCTGCTTGGCCACTTGAGTAGAGGACGAAGACGAAGTGTCTCTGACTCGCTTCCTGGAAGCATCACACCTGAGCTGAGCAGCCTCTTGCTTCAGTGCCATGTTGTAGAACTCATCATATCTCAGTGGCTCGAAGAGGACAAGAGCGAGCTGAATTTCTTCACGAAGACCACCCCTGAACTGATAGATCATGCTCTTCTCATCAGGAACATCCTGCTTGGCAAAACGGGCGAGCTTCTGGAACAACTTGTTGTAGTCATAGACAGACAAAGAGCCTTGCTTCAGATTGCGGAATTCTTCACGTTTGCTTTCAGTCACACTTTGAGGAATGTGATGAGCTCGAAAATCACGACGGAAATCATCCCAAGTGATCAAACGTCCACCTCTGGAATCCCGGTACTGCTGAAACCACTCTGCGGCCTGATCCTTGAGCTGGAAAGACGCGAACTTGACGAAATCTTCAGGTCTGACGTTGCTACATTCAAAATGCTTGCCCAGATCGACTAACCAATCATCGGCATCGGTAGCCTCAACGCAGTTACTGAACGTCTTTGGACCATTTGCGAGGAACTGATTCAGAGTTGCAAACTGGTTCTGGTTGTTGCCTTGATTCGCTTGACTGCTTTGATTCCGCTCTTGGATGATTTGCATGATCAGCTGAGTATTTGCATTAGTAGCAGCTATCACAGCCTGCCATGCTTCCGGAGGAGGCGGAGGTGGCGGAGGATCTTGATTCTGGTTCTGACTGGTGCTCTTAGCGGGAGCCATCCTGAAGAGGTTGACCACCATTAGCACACAAATAGAGAAATAAAGAAGGTGAATCCAACGGAATGAAAATTGCAACATCAAGTCTTCACATCCGAACAAAATGAACGAATGCACTTCTCTTGAAGTGGTCACATATTCCTAAATTGCGAAGCCACGAAGAATCAGGTAGAATAGGTACACCAACGAGGAATGGAATCAACATATGACGTCGAAGAAGAACGAATACCACAACTCGAAATAAAACCAAGGGTTGGCTTGCGGAATAAGCCGGAACAAACACATGATAGAAATTTCGTCTGAAGTGTTCGTGGTAGGACCTACACGGGCTCGACCGTACAGCACCATCATGTACAAGGCAGTGCACATGACATACGAAGCGTCCCCGAGTCAGCATAGCCAAGGACTCTTTAAGACACAACGAGGCCACTGTAAAATCGACCGTGAATAGGCGAACCACTAGACGTCGAACCCCAATTTCATATCACACATCTGTTGGAAAGATATCCTAAGGCTACTAGAATTCCCACCTATGAAATTCCCGAAACTTTCCGGTTATGCAATCAGGTGTTGAGGATACAGGGGAAGCATAATATCTCACCCAAGCTAGCAAATCCTACATCCAGCTGCATCCATCCTTCAACACATAACCAAGAAACCTTCGGAAACCATCTATCTCAACCTTCGAAAAGCATCCGTTATACAAGTTATGGCGATACTCCCGAACTCCCGCCCCAGTACTGGGTGGCGTCGAGGTTATCTCACCAACGAACTGCATAAAGGAGATTTTCGATGTCGCGCACATATCTCAAGTATGCCAGAATTGCAACGATAGAATTATGATGACAACACCTCAGAGCTCAACTCCCCGGGACACTTCTACTAAACCCCTGACAGGAGGCACCAAGACAGTATTCTCATCATAAGCCATCAGAACAAAACTAAGATACTCGCGTGATCCTAAAAAAAATTTAGTGAAATTTGAGAAGAGAAGAGTCAAAACTCTATGTCAGGATGCCTTACCAGAGCGATGAGGAGACTGGGAAGTAAAAAGAATTCCTAAGCTCTCCGATATATAATTCCTAAGGACTCAAAACATTTTTCTAGACACAACTCGGCTGCTAGAAACGATCAAGCAATGGGGCTCCTAAGGTCGGGGAAGGCTCTGATACCAACTTGTAACACCCTCGATGCGACTATATCTTCCACGTGTCGAGGCACGACTTAGAGGCATAATCGCATTGAAGGCATATGTCGCAAGTGAGGCAATCTTCACACAACCCATGTACATATAAATATAAGGGGGAATAATAATAATAGTTGGCTTACACTTGCCACGTCACATCAAGGTACATAAATAGCATCCATCATACAAACACTCATGGCCCGACTACGACGCCAAAATAGAAAGACCCCCCAACATGCGACTAATCCCTGAATCGAACCCCGAATAGGCACCACTACTGATCATCCGGAAAATAAACATAGTATCGCTGAGAGTCCTCGTCGTACTCCCACTTCAGCTCGAACGCGCCATCCGGAGAAGTATCATCGGTCCCTGCATCTGAGGATATAGTAATCTGTGAGCCACAAGGACTCAGCAATCTCGCACCCTCGCGATCAAGACTATTTAAGCCTAATAGGTAGGAACAGGGTAATGTGAGTGGAGCTGCAGCAAGCGACTAGCATATATGGTGGCTAACTTATTCGCAAAAGAGAGCGAGAAGAGAAGGCAAGGCACGAGCGGAAACTAAATAGAGCAGGCTACGCAATCATAACTCCAACGCCGTGTCCACTTCCCGGACTCCGCCGAGAAGAGGCCATCACGGCAACACACGCAGTTGATTCATTTTAATTGATTAAGTTCAAGTTATCTACAACCGGACATTAACAAATTCCCATCTGCCCATAACCGCGGGCGCGGCTTTCGAAAGATCAATCCCTGCAGGGGGTCCCAACTTAGCCCATAACAAGCTCTCACGGTCAACGAAGGAATAGACCTCCACCCAGGACCCACTGACCAGACTCGGTATCCCGATACAACAAGATGATTCGACAGGTCAAAACTAGTCCAGCAACACCACCCAGATGTGCCGACAAATCCCGATAGGAGCTGCACATATCTCGTTCTCAGGGCACACCGGATGAGCAAGATGTCGGGTAGGCCAGCCCAGAGTTGCCCCTGGTAGCCCCGGACATCGCTCGGTGGGACCAACACTCAGAGGAGCACTGGCCCGTGGGGGGCTAAAATAAAGATGACCCTCGGGCTCCGGAAACCCAAGGGAAAGAAAAAGGGGTAGGTGGCAAATGGTAAAACCAATGTTGGGCATTGCTGGAAAAGCTTTAATCAAGGCGAACTATCAAGGGGTTCCCATTATAGCCCAACCGCGTAAGGGACGCAACAATCCGGGAACATAACACCGATATGACGGAAACTAGGGCGGCAAGAGTGGAACAAAACACTAGGCGAGAGGCCGAGCCTTCCACCCTTTACCAAGTATATAGATGAGCAAGGATAACATAGCAATATAATGATATCCCAACAAGTAAATAAATGTTCCAATAAGGAACGGCTCCAATCTTCACCTGCAACTAACAACGCTATAAGAAGGGCTGAGCAAGCGGTAACATAGCCAATCAATGGTTTGCTAGGACAAAGGTGGGTTAGAGGCTCAATCATGGCAATTGGGAGGCTGACAAGCAAGTGGTAGGCATCGTAGCATTGGCAAAGCAAAAGAGCGAGCATACTAGCATAGCAAAGATAGTAGTGATTTCAAGGGTGTGATCATCTTGCCTGCACAGTTGTCAGAATTGACTGGATCCTCAAAAGCAAACTCAACGGGCTCCTCGTTAGCGAACTCGTCTCCCGGCTCTACCCAACAACACAAACAAGCAACAAGGATACAATCAACCACGTGCAAAGGCAACCAATAAGATGCAAAGAGGATATGCTATGCGGGATGCGATGCGGGATGCAAAATGCAACATGTAACAGGAAATGCATGAACCTGGCCTCTACTTGGAATTCCAAGTGTGCCACTGGATAGAGGGGAAGAAATCCCCTGAAAACGATATAAAGATCATGGCAATCGGAGCTACGGTTTAGAAATGGCAAGCGTTTTACTAAACGAACCGATCTGCGATTTACAGCAACATGCCTCCTAAATGCAACAAAATGAACATGCTAGAGCCACCCAACATGAAAACAAATTGCATGGAAGTGATGTACTCATCAATCTTAACAAATCATCATGAATGAGGCATAGTCAAATTCATCCACTAAGGGCTTCAAACAAGCATGGCAAAACTGAATAAGCAAAACAGATTTCAGACTTAGCGAAATTAACGCTAGTCTGAAATTTCAGACCACGATGCTCTCTTCGGAGCAGAAAAACAACATGAAGGAAAACCTGAACATGGCAAGTAAGAGCATGGCATGGAGCTACTCAACAAGCTTAACAAAACACCCAAAATGACCTGGGGCCAAAAGGGTTCACAAAATACTCTACCAAGCCCACGAACATCGATGAAACACAATCAGCTTTCAGACATAGTGAAAACTGGGACATGCTGAAATAATAACTCACGGAGGCGTGTAAACGAGCTCGATGCTCTCACTACGGTGCAAGTCAGGGCAAGGCAAGCATATATCCATTAAGAAGGCACAAAATGCTAGCCAGACATGGCAAGAACAATGGCATAGCATGCATGGATCACTAGCAATCACTCCGGCAAAATCGCAAAAGAGTTCACGATCTGCCCAAAACAGCAACTATCCAAAAGTTGAGCTCGATTGAGTCAACCTAGGGTGCTCCAACATAACAAGTAAAGACATGGATGGATTAAGCACAACAAGCATAACAAACCACTCTTACTGATCATCCTCAAAAGAGGCGCGGATCGCTAGGAAACAAGCCGGACATATAGCATCGTGAACTAAAACGGCTCAGACTTAGTGAAAATCACTAAGTCCCTGAAATCGGTAATCTCAGGTAGCCCTCTTCGCAAGCTTGCACAAGACAACACACACATCCTAAAAATACATGGAAGGCACCTCTGGAAAGAAGACAACATGCTTAACAATTCATCCCAAAGGGGCACAGGCATATCATGCACGGATTAAATATGGCAAAAATGACAAAAGTGCATGTTGGATTAACGGATCTGCAATTTAACTCAACATGCCTCCTTCCGACAGCATTTTGGGCACCAAGATGACCTCAAATGAAAATGATGCAATGGAATGAAATTATGTACTCGTCGAGACGAAGATTTAGACATATCATACGCCCAAAACGGAGCTACGGATGAGGAGATATGAGCGGTCAAAGTAGCAAGAAAAATTAGGGTTTCGGGGATGAAAACTCAACCGTCTCAAACAGATCTCAGATCCGGTGCGTGGTACTGTAGCAGTTCGTAACCCGAGTTCACCGGAGATGGCTGCGGCGGTGGCCGGACTTGCCGAGGTCGCCGGAGGGAGATGGCCGAATCTGGCCGGTGGGGACGCCGGAGTGGCGCGGGAGGAGGACGGCGGAGGTGGCCGACGCGGTCGCCGGCGCGGCTCGCCGAAGTGGCAATGGCGGGCGGCGAGCTCGGGCAGCGGCCCTGGCCGGAGTCGGGCGGTGGCCGGCGTGGAGTCCGGGCGGCGGCGCGGCGTCGCCGGGCGACGGGAAGGAGGCGACGGTGTCAGGTGCGAGGGCGCGGGCGGCCGGGCGCTGGCGGCGGCGTGGAACGGCGACGAGGCGGCGGAGGGCGGCGTCCTTACTCCGGCCGGCGATGGCAGCCGTGGTGGCGCGGGCCACCGGAGCCAGGGAAGGCGGCGGCGGCGTCGGGAGCCGGGCGGCGGGCGGAACGGGCCGGGAGGCGGCGCGGAGGGCCCGCGATGGGCCTGGCGGGCCGGCGGCGGTGAGGAGGCGGGGGCGCCACGTGGCGCGTCCCGATTGGCGGCGGCGAGATGTCCGGCGCGGACCGGACACGTCCGGCGCATCGGAGGGGAATTTAGGGTTTCGGGGGGAGGAAGAGATCCGAAAACGGGGGGGTGTATATATAGGCATAGAGGGAGCTAGGAGAGTCCAAATGAGGTGCGGTTTTCGCCCACACGATCGTGATCAAACGACCGAGACGATGGAGCTGAGTTTGGTGGGTTTTGGGCCAAAATGGAGGCGTGTTGGGCTGCACACACACGAGGCCTTTTCGGTCCCTCGGTTAACCGTTGGAGTATCAAACGAAGTCCAAATGACCCGAAACTTGACAGGCGGTCTACCGGTAGTAAACCAAGGCCGCATGGCAAGTCTCGGTCCAATCCGGAAATGTTTAACCCCCACACACGAAAGAAAGCTAGAAATGGCCACCGGAGGAGAACGGAGCACCGGAATGCAAAACGGACAACGGGGAAAATGCTCGAATGCATGAGATGAACATGTATGCGAATGCAATGCACGTGATGACATGATATGAGATGCACGAAAACGAAAACAACACACGGAGGCAAAGACCCGAACCCGAGAATTAAATATAACTTAATGCCGGAAACGGCATGAGTTGGAGTACAATTGGGGAAGGTTACACATGGGGCGTTACAAGATCGTAGAGGCTAAACCCTAGAAGCTAGCCTATGGTATGATTGTATGTTGTCCTACGGACTAAACCCTCTGGTTTATATAGACACCGGAGGGGGCTAGGGTTACACAAATTCGGTTACAAGGGAGGAGATCTACATATCCATATTGCCAAGCTTGCCTTCCACGCCAAGGAAAGTCCCATCCAGACACGGGACGAAGTCTTCAATCTTGTATCTTCATAGTTCAACAGTCCGGCCAAAGGATATAGTCCGGCTGTCCGGAGACCCCCTAATCCAGGACTCCCTCAGTAGCCCCTGAACCAGGCTTCAATGACGATGAGTTTGGCGCGCAGTTTTGTCTTCGGCATTGCAAGGCGGGTTCCTCTTCCGAATACTCCATGGAAGATTTTGAACACAAGGATAGTGTCCGGCTCTGCAAAACAAGTTCCACATATAATATTTCCACAAATCTAATTTGCTGACATGTTTTGACAGCATGACATCATGTCATGGCCCGGCCATTATACGAACTGTTTTTCTCAACCAGCACCGCACATACGCGAGGCGGTTTTCTTGACACGTCTTGTCAGAGCAGAGATCGTGCCCCCCTTATTACGGGATTCTCATCAATATAGACGTGGGTAACCCAACCGTGCCTGTTGGTATGACTCCTCAATTTTAGGCAAGTCCCAAACGGCCACGAGGGGGACGCTTGATATTCACCCTCTTTATAAAGAGGCCAAGGCCTGTCCTTTTTTCCCTCTCGTGCTCAATCGAATCCTTCCCCCGCCTCAAGTCCCAACACCCAAGGCTCAGGTCAGGCGCTTCGGGCCTTCAACTATGTCCGGATCCAACCTCCAAGGTTGGTGGATGCCTTCCTGTGTCACAGAGGAGGACATCAAGAAGCTGAGAGAGGCCAGGTATCTGACCGCCGAAATCTCGCATAGGCTGCCCGCCCGAGGGCAGGTCATCCCCACTCCCGAACCCAACGAGAGTGTGGTGTTCATCTCTCACTTCCTCCGAGGGCTAGGCCTCGCTCTGGATCCCTTTGTTAGGGGGCTCATGTTCTATTATGGGCTGGATTTCCATGATCTGGCCCCGGATTCCCTCCTTCACATCTCGTCGTTCATCATCGTGTGTGAGGCCTTCCTCCGCATTACCCCACACTTCGGCTTGTGGCTCAAGACCTTCAATGTGAAGCTGAAGATAATTGAGGGGCGGCATGCAGAGTGTGGAGGTGCCGTAATAAGCGAAAGCGCTGAGGCTCCATGGCCAGAGGGTTCCTTCCCAGAGGTATCCAGCTTGTGGCAGCGGGAGTGGTTCTATATCACAGCTCCCCGGAGTTCCAAGTGGGTAGCCACCCTTGCCTTTCGCTCAAGCCCCCCACCACAACTGACGTCATGGATCAACAAGGGGCTGAACTGGGGGGCCAGTGAATGATGTGCCGATATTGTAGAGTCGCATCCGATATCTCCTTGAGAGAGATGTCAGCCCGTTCAAGGTAATGTAAGTCATGCTAGTTCGTCGAGTCCAGCCTTGCAAACATCGACCCCTCCGTATGTGGGAATTCAACCCGGAAGGACCGCAAACTATTCAGCACTTCCTCGGCATGACGCTCGAAGAGATGTACAAATTGTTCTTCGGACCCTAAATAGAGTGTCCGGACACCACCGAGGATGCAGGTCTGAGCTGTAATCGCCCCGATACCCAAGTAAGTAATCCCATGGCCGAACACATTGTCTTTCTATTTATCATAACATCATTATGAAAAGTCGCTCTTTGACCAGGACTGGATAACAAAGGCGAAGATGATGAGGTGTTCGGCCCCCCTTCCCGAAGGCTTGGCCAATCCAGTACTAGACAGAATGCTCGAGCCGGCGTCGTATCAGGCGCCCTCAAAGGAAGATAAAGGGGGGAACAAATAGGCTGAAAGCGGGCCTCACTCACTATTCGTCCAAACCGGGGGAGTTAGCGCCTCCGCGAAGGAGGATAACCAGGGAGAAGAATCTAACATTCCCTCTCCCCAAGGAAGGAAGAGGGACACCTCTGAAGACCTGGAAATAAAGGTTTTCAAACGGGGGAAGAAATCTTCGCTAGAGGGTCCCGTCTTGGAGGGTACTCTTGCCGCACAGTGCCCACAAGGGGATCAGCCCTCGACCGAGCTATAAGTAAACAAAAAGTACTTAATAGTGAAAATATCCTACCTTACTTCTGAAGACAGTAACCGAAGCTTATATCTTGTAGTTCGGATCGTAGCCCTTCTCGAAAGAGTTCATCTTTGGGGGATCTTCTTCCGGAGATGATGGAGAGCGAAACACCTCCCCCTGTCACCCCGCCTCATGAGGCGGGCGACCCTGAAGTGTCGTCGCGGAGGGTTTCTCCTGATCCGCCAAGGCCAGAGGGTAATCCTTTGGCCACCCGGAGTCCTCAGTATTCGGCTCCTAAAGAGAGCAACAGAAAGAGTCCGGAACCGTACAGTGTGTGGTCGAACGCACTGAAGGATCTTCTGGAGCAAGCGGCCATCTCAAAAGCGCATCGTACGCTAATGGGTACGGTAATTGAAAGGATTTCATCCGCCGAAAGCGGGTTGCATGAAGCTTTTATGAGCCTACTGAAAGGCTTTGAGGTACGTGAAATAGTGTATGTTTTTGACAGTACCGCACACGTTAGGTGTGCCCTATGCAGATAGTAGCCCATGAGACTCTGGTTGCCGTCAAAAACGGCGGCAAACGGAGGATCATATTCCCAAGTAATAACCAGACCGCCTTTATGTGCAGGTGGCTGAAGGTCTGGTGGCTAGCCGGACTGATGAGTTTGCCAAGCTAAAGCGGCAGCTTGATGCGGCAGATGCCGACATCGTGCTTGTCAACAAGCGGCTTGACGAGGCACAGGGTAAGTGATTTCTCCGGTGATAAACACATAGTAAGAGGAGCATGATGCCAGTATCTTTAATATGTTGTGACCGTAGATGGAGCTTCCATCGTGGAGACCCTTCAAGCGGAACTTTCCCGAGCCAAGGAACAAGCAAGGAATAGCGATGCGGCCACTCTAAAGGCGGTTGAAGAGCTGAGGGCCGAACAGGCCACGCATTGCCAGAGCAAGGAAAGAATAACCAAGATGGTCATTGAGTTGAAATATGCCGCTGACCGTTACCAGCTTCTTGAAAAAGAAAGCCGAGCGAAGGCGACGGACCTGGAGAAGGCCATGGTAGCAACCAAGGAAGCCCACTCCAAAATCAGAGCGACGAAGGAGGAACTGCGTCAAGTTGTAGATATTGCGGCTGGGAAGCCTTTTTGTTGCGGACTAAGTTCGGAGATCCGAAGTATGCTCCTCTTGATCAACTATGGAGTTCTGCAGATGCATACGTGGATTTGGCAGCAAGTGCTGCTGATGCGGCCGAGTTCTTCAAGGATCAAAAAGATTGTGAAGTGGAGAAGCAGTTCTGGTCACAGTTCCATGCTCCAGTGCTTCCACTGTTGTTGAATGAGCGAATGGCCGAGTGGGCCGAGCTCCATAGGTTGTCCGGACTTGCCATGAGGTCTGTTGTGGATCATCTGTGGCCGGAAGAGCCAAGGCCGAATAGTTACTTTAGTTTAGTGCAACAATTCCTTGGTGTTCCACACATCGACGCTATAAAGAGGTCGGCGTGCATAGAGGGTGCGCGGATGGCACTTTCCCGTGTCAAGACATATTGGGCAGATATGGAGGCCACCTCTATTGCAACACAAGGTTCGGCCGTGGGCCGAGTAGCTGCCGAGCACTACTTTGAAGAGGTCCTTAAAGGCGCTCGTTCGATAGAGGCGCAGTGCTCGAAGAATATTATGTTCTAGTGACATGTATTCCCATTGTAAAAACAATGTTTTATTGAATTATAAAGGCTGTGTTTATACTTTTGCCTGAAAGTATTATGATGCCTCATGTGCGGCCGTTTATGTATATATGTATATAACCTGAAAGATTGCAGTCGTTGGCTTCAGCCCCCACGAACATAATGCGGGGGTGTTTGCAAAAATGAGTATTCACACTTGATCCAATGTCTTGGTCCATGAAGGAGGTGGTAGCATAGCGAACGGGGCAATCGGACTATATTGCTTTAACACTTTCACTTAGCCATAGGAGTTTGACGGTGGGACTACTATATAGCCCCTGGTACTTCTGCGCTCGTACGAATATGGGGCGCGTATGTACATGACCGGTAAACGGCCCTTCGTTAATGCGGAGGAATCCCGAAGATTCCACTAAGTCATTGAGTGGTTGACCAGTCTCGTGCTTTATCATGACAGTCAGTTTTCGGCTTTCTCTACTGAGGTGCTCATCCGGATAAACCAGGGCACAATCGCAGTAGTACTCCCAGTGCTACCTTAGCCGATATAGCGGAACGTAAGGTACCAAAACATGGGAGCCAGGCAAACCCAACATTTGACCAAAGACATGATTCGGAGCTGATGCATATAAGGCAAAACTCACGACGTTGAACACTCCCTAAGGTATTCGGTCTTTATAACATATGTCGGGCTGAACAATGCCCTTAATAATAAACCCCAAGTGTCCAGGTACGTGCAATATCCTGACGTGGCCACATGCCAAGAACGTCGGTATCCTTCTCGGTTGTATTGAGTATCCGGAGGATGTGAACAACAAGAGACAGTAAAAAAGGTTTACGCAGGGTCTTAATCTGAAAAGAAACCTTTGAGCGGGTCCCTACTGCACTGAAGGAAATATGCCCCAGAGGCAATAATAAAGTTATTATTTATTTCCTTATATCATGATAAATGTTTATTATTCATGCTAGAATTGTATTAACCGGAAACATAATACATGTGTGAATACATAGACAAACAGAGTGTCACTAGTATGCCTCTACTTGACTAGCTCGTTAATCAAAGATGGTTATGTTTCCTAACCATGAACAAAGAGTTGTTATTTGATTAACGAGGTCACATCATTAGTTGAATGATCTGATTGACATGACCCATTCCATTAGCTTAGCACCCGATCGTTTAGTATGTTGCTATTGCTTTCTTCATGACTTATACATGTTCCTATAACTATGAGATTATGCAACTCCCGTTTACCGGAGGAACACTTTGGGTACTACCAAACGTCACAATGTAACTGGGTGATTATAAAGGAGTACTACAGGTGTCTCCAATGGTAGATGTTGGGTTGGCGTATTTCGAGATTAGGGTTTGTCACTCCGAGTGTCGGAGAGGTATCTCTGGGCCCTCTCGGTAATACACATCACATAAGCCTTGCAAGCATTATAACTAAGATGTTAGTTGTGAGATGTTGTATTACGGAACGAGTAAAGAGACTTGCCAGTAACGAGATTGAACTAGGTATTGGATACCGACGATCGAATCTCGGGCAAGTAACATACCGATGACAAAGGGAACAACGTATGTTGTTATGCGGTCTGACCGATAAAGATCTTCGTAGAATATGTAGGAGCCAATATGGGCATCCAGGTCCCGCTATTGGTTATTGACCGGAGACGTGTCTTGGTCATGTCTACATTGTTCTCGAATCGTAGGGTCCGCACGCTTAACGTTACGATGACAGTTATTATGAGTTTATGCATTTTGATGTACCGAAGGTTGTTCGGAGTCCCGGATGTGATCACGGACATGACGAGGAGTCTCGAAATGGTCGATACATAAAGATTGATATATTGGAAGCCTATGTTTGGACATCGGAAGTGTTCCGGGTGAAATCGGGATTTTACCGGATTACCGGGAGGGTTACCGGAACCCCCCGGGAGCCAAATGGGCCAACATGGGCCTTAGTGGAAAGGTGAGAGGGCAGCCCACATAGGGCTGCGCCTCCCCCCTCTCCCTAGTCCTATTAGGACTAGGAGAGGGGCCGGCCACCTCTCTCTTCTCTTCCCCTTTGGGGAATCCTATTAGGAATAGGATTGGGGGGGGGGAGTCCTACTCCCGGTAGGAGTAGGACTCCTCCTGCGCCTTCTAGCTTGGCCGGCCAGCCTCCACCCTTTCATCCTTTATATACGGGGGCAGGGGGCACCTCTAGACACACAAGTTGATCCTTGAGATCGTTCCTTAGCCGTGTGCGGTGCCCCCTGCCACCAAATTCCACCTCGATCATACCGTTGTAGTGCTTAGGCGAAGCCCTGCGTCGGTAGTACATCAAGATCGTCACCACGCCGTCGTGCTGACGGAACTCCTCCCCGAAGCTTTGCTGGATCGGAGCCCGGGGATCGTCATCGAGCTGTACGTGTGCTAAGAACTCGGAGGTGCCGGAGTAACGGTGCTTGGATCGGTCGGATCGGGAAGAAGACGTACGACTACTTCCTCTACGTTGTGTGATCGCTTCCGCAGTCGGTCTGCGTTGGTACGTAGACATCACTCTCCCCCTCGTTGCTGTGCATCACCATGATCTTGCGTGTGCGTAGGAAATTTTTTGAAATTACTACGTTACCCAACAGTGGCATCCGAGCCTAGGTTTTATGGTTTGATGTTATTTGCACGAGTAGAACACAAGTGAGTTGTGGGCGATACAAGTCATACTGCCTACCAGCATGTCATACTTTGGTTCGGCGGTATTGTTGGACGAGACGACCCGGACCAACCTTACGCGTACGCTTACGCGAGACCGGTTCCCTCGACGTGCTTTGCACATAGATGGCTTGCGGGCGACTGTCTCTCCAACTTTAGTTGAACCGAGTGTGGCTACGCTTGGTCCTTGAGAAGGTTAAAACGGAGTCTATTTGACGAACTATCGTTGTGGTTTTGATGCGTAGGTGAGATGAGTTCTTACTTAAGCCCGTAGCAGCCACGTAAAACTTGCAACAACAAAGTAGAGGACGTCTAACTTGTTTTTGCAGGGCATGTTGTGATGTGATATGGTCAAGGCATGATGCTGATTTTATTGTATGAGATGATCATGTTTTGTAACCAAGTTATCGGCAACTGGCAGGAGCCATATGGTTGTCGCTTTATTGTATGCAATGCAATCGCGATGTGATGCTTTACTTTATTACTAAGCGGTAGTTATAGTCGTGGAAGCATAAGATTGGCGAGACGACAACGATGCTACGATGGAGATCAAGGTGTCGCGCCGGTGACGATGGTGATCATGACGGTGCTTCGGAGATGGAGATCACAAGCACAAGATGATGATGGCCATATCATATCACTTATATTGATTGCATGTGATGTTTATCTTTTGTGCATCTTATCTTGCTTTGATTGACGGTAGCATTATAAGATGATCTCTCACTAAATTATCAAGAAGTGTTCTCCCTGAGTATGCACCGTTGCCAAAGTTCGTCGTGCCCAGACACCACGTGATGATCGGGTGTGATAAGCTCTACGTCCATCTACAACGGGTGCAAGCCAGTTTTGCACACGCAGAATACTCAGGTTAAACTTGACGAGCCTAGCATATGCAGATATGGCCTCGGAACACAGAGACCGAAAGGTCGAGCGTGAATCATATAGTAGATATGATCAACATAACGATGTTCACCATTGAAAACTACTCCATCTCACGTGATGATCGGTTATGGTTTAGTTGATTTGGATCACGTGATCACTTAGAGGATTAGAGGGATGTCCATCTAAGTGGGAGTTCTTAAGTAATATGATTAAATTGAACTTAAATTTATCATGAACTTAGTCCTGGTAGTATTTTGCAAATTATGTTGTAGATCAATAGCTCGCGTTGTTGCTTCCCTGTGTTTATTTTGATATGTTCCTAGAGAAAATTGTGTTGAAAGATGTTAGTAGCAATGATGCGGATTGGATCCGTGATCTGAGGTTTATCCTCATTGCTGCACAGAAGAATTATGTCCTTGATGCACCGCTAGGTGACAGACCTATTGCAGGAGCAGATGCAGACGTTATGAACGTTTGGCTAGCTCAATATGATGACTACTTGATAGTTTAGTGCACCATGCTTAATGGCTTCGAATTGGGACTTCAAAGACGTTTTGAACATCATGGACCATATGAGATGTTCCAGGAGTTGAAGTTAATATTTCAATAAAATACCCGAGTTGAGAGATATGAAGTCTCCAACAAGTTCTATAGCTAAAAGATGGAGGAGAATCGCTCAACTAGTGAGCATGTGCTCAGATTGTCTGGGTACTACAATCGCTTGAATCAAGTGGGAGTTAATCTTCCAGATAAGATAGTGATTGACAGAATTCTCTAGTCACCATCACCAAGTTAGTAGAACTTTGTGATGAACTATAATATGCAAGGGATAACGGAAACAACTCCCAAGCTCTTCGTGATGCTGAAATCAACGAAGGTAGAAATCAAGAAAAACATCAAGTGTTGATGGTTGACAAGACCACTAGTTTCAAGAAAAGGGCAAAGGGAAGAAGGGGAACTTCAAGAAGAACGGCAAGCAAGTTGCTGCTCAAGTGAAGAAGCCCAAGTCTGATCTTAAGCCTGAGACTAAGTGCTTCTACTGCAAAGGGACTGGTCACTGGAAGCGGAACTACCCCAAGTATTTGGCGGATAAGAAGGATGGCAAATTGAACAAAAGTATATTTGATATACATGTTATTGATGTGTGCTTTACTAGTGTTTATAGCAACCCCTCCGTATTTGATATTGGTTCAGTTGCTAAGATTAGTAACTCGAAACGGGAGTTGCAGAATAAACAGAGACTAGTTAAGGGTGAAGTGACGATGTGTGTTGGAAGTGGTTCCAAGATTGATATGATCATCATCGCACACTCCCTATAATTTCAGGATTAGTGTTGAACCTAAATAAGTGTTATTTGGTGTTTGCGTTGAGCATGAATATGATTTGATCATGTTTATTGTAATACGGTTATTCATTTAAGTAAAAGAATAAATTGTTGTTCTGTTTACATGAATAAAACCTTATATGGTTACACACCCAATGAAAATAGTTCGTTGGATCTCGATCGTAGTGATACACATAATCATAATATTGAAACCAAAAGATGCAAAGTTAATAATGATAGTGCAACTTATTTGTAGCACTGCCGTTTAGGTCATATTGGTGTAAAGCGCATGAAGAAACTCCATGATGATGGGCTTTTGGAATCACTTGATTATGAATCAGTTGATGCTTGCGAACCATGCCTCATGGGCAAGATGACTAAGACTCTGTTCTTCGGAACAATGGAGCGAGCAACATATTTGTTGGAAATCATACATACTGATGTATGTGGTCCGATGAATATTGAGGCTCGCGACAGGTATCATTATTTTCTGATCTTCACAGATGATTTGAGCAGATATGAGTATATCTACTTGATGAAACATAAGTCTGAAACATTTGAAAAGTTCAAAGAATTTCAGAGTGAAGTGAAAAATCATCGTAACAAGAAAATAAAGTTTCTATGATCTGATCGTAGAGAAGAGTATTTGAGTTACGAGTTTGGCCTTCAGTTAAAAACAATGTGAAATAGTTTCACTACTCACGCCACAAGGAACACCATAGTGTAATGGTGTGTCCGAACATCATAACCGTACTTTATTAGATATAGTGCGATCTATGATGTCTCTTACCGATCTACCACTATTGTTTTGGGGTTATGCATTAGAGACAGCTGCATTCATGTTAAAAAGGGCACCATCTAAGTCCGTTGAGACGACACAATCTGAACTGTGGTTTAGCAAGAAACCAAAGTAGTCGTTTCTTAAAGTTTGGGATTGTGATGCTTATGTGAAAAAGTTTCATCCTGATAAGCTCAAACCCAAATCAGAAAAGTGCGTCTTCATAGGATACCCTAAAGAATATGTTGGGTACACCTTCTATCACAGATCCGAAGGCAAGATATTCGTTGCTGAGAATGGATCCTTTCCAGAGAAGGAGTTTTCTCTCGAAAGAAGTGAGTGGGAGGAAAGTAGAAAACTTGATAAGGTAATTGTACCTTCTCCCTTATTGGAAAGTAGTTCATCACAAAAAATCTGTTCTTGTGACTACTACACCAATTAGTGAGGAAGCTAATGATGATGATCATGTAACTTCAGATCAAGTTACTACCGAATCTCGTAGGTAAACCAAAGTGAGAACCGCACCAGAGTGGTACGGTAATCCTGTTCTGGAAGTCATGTTACTAGACCATGACGAACTTGCGAACTATGAGGAAGTGATGATGAGCCCAGATTCCGCAAAATGGTTTGAGGCCATAAAATCTGAGATATGATCCATGTATGAGAACAAAGTTTGGACTTTGGTTGACTTGCCCGATGATCGGCAAGCAATTGAGAATAAATGGATCTTCAAGAGGTAGACGGACGCTGGTAGTAGTGTTACTATCTACAAAGCTAGAATTGTCGCAAAAGGTTTTCGACAAAGTTCAAGGTGTTGACTACGATGAGAGCTTCTCACTCGTATCTATGCTTGAGTCTGTCCGAATCATGTTAGTAATTGCCGCATTTTATGAAATCTGGCAAACGGATAAACAAAACTGCATTCCTTAATGGATTTATTAAAGAAGAGTTGTATATGATGCAACCAGAAGGTTTTGTCAATCCGAAAGGTGCTAACAAAATGTGCAAGCTCCAACGATCCATCTGTGGACTGGTGCAAGCATCTTGGAGTTGGAATATACGCTTTGATGAGTTGATCAAAGCATATAGTTTTATACAGACTTGCGGTGAAGCCTGTATTTACAAGAAAGTGAGTGGGAGCACTACAGCATTTCTGATAAGTATATGTGATCGAAAATAATGTAGAATTATTCTGTAAAGCATAAAGGAGTGTTTGAAAGGAGTTTTTCAAAGAAAGACTTCGGTGAAGCTGCTTACATATTGAGCTTCAAGATCTATAGAGATAGATCAAGACGCTTGATAAGTTTTTCCAATGAGTACATACCTTGACAAGATTTTGAAGTAGTTCAAAATGGAGCAGTCAAAAAGGAGTTCTTGCCTGTATTACAAGGTGTGAAGTTGAGTAAGACTCAAAGCCCGACCACGGCAGAAGATAGAAAGAGAATGAAAGTCATTCCCTATGCCTTGGCCATAGGTTCTATAAAGTATGTCATGCTGTATACCAGATCTATTGTATACCCTGCATTGATTTGGCAAGGGAGTACGTACAATAGTGATCTAGGAGTAGATCACTGGACAGCGGTCAGAATTATCCTTAGTGAAATAAGGATATGTTTCTCGATTATGGGCGTGACAAAAAGGTTCGTCGTAAAGGGTTACGTCGATGCATGTTTTTGACACTGATCCAGATGAATCTAAAGTCTCAATCTGGATACATATTGAAAGTGGGAGCGATTAGCTAGAGTAGCTCCGTGTAGAGCATTGTAGACATAGAACTTGCAAAATACTTACGTATCTGAATGTGACAGACCCGTTGACTAAAATTATCTCACAAGCAAAACATGATCACACCTTAGTACTCTTTGGGTGTTAATCACATAGATGTGTGAACTAGATTACTGACTCTAGTAAACCCTTTGAGTGTTGGTCACATGACGATGTGAACTATGGGTGTTAATCACATGGTGATGTGAACTATTGCTGTTAAATCACATGGCGATGTGAACTAGATTATTGACTCTAGTGCAAGTGGGAGACTGAAGGAAATATGCCCTAGAGGCAATAATAAAGTTATTTATTTCCTTATATCATGATAAATGTTTATTATTCATGCTAGAATTGTATTAACCGGAAACATAATACATGTGTGAATACATAGACAAACAGAGTGTCACTAGTATGCCTCTACTTGACTAGCTCGTTAATCAAAGATGGTTATGTTTCCTAACCATGAACAAAGAGTTGTTATTTGATTAACGAGGTCACATCATTAGTTGAATGATCTGATTGACATGACCCATTCCATTAGCTTAGCACCCGA
The DNA here is from genome assembly GCA_034509565.1 of Triticum monococcum. Lineage (NCBI taxonomy): Eukaryota > Viridiplantae > Streptophyta > Magnoliopsida > Poales > Poaceae > Triticum > Triticum monococcum. The sequence continues at coordinate 416,429,636 of CM067844.1, forward strand.
TCGTTTAGTATGTTGCTATTGCTTTCTTCATGACTTATACATGTTCCTATAACTATGAGATTATGCAACTCCCGTTTACCGGAGGAACACTTTGGGTACTACCAAACGTCACAACATAACTGGGTGATTATAAAGGAGTACTACAGGTGTCTCCAATGGTAGATGTTGGGTTGGCGTATTTCGAGATTAGGGTTTGTCACTCCGAGTGTCGGAGAGGTATCTCTGGGCCCTCTCGGTAATACACATCACATAAGCCTTGCAAGCATTATAACTAAGATGTTAGTTGTGAGATGTTGTATTACGGAACGAGTAAAGAGACTTGCCAGTAACGAGATTGAACTAGGTATTGGATACCGACGATCGAATCTCGGGCAAGTAACATACCGATGACAAAGGGAACAACGTATGTTGTTATGCGGTCTGACCGATAAAGATCTTCGTAGAATATGTAGGAGCCAATATGGGCATCCAGGTCCCGCTATTGGTTATTGACCGGAGACGTGTCTTGGTCATGTCTACATTGTTCTCGAACCGTAGGGTCCGCACGCTTAACGTTACGATGACAGTTATTATGAGTTTATGCATTTTGATGTACCGAAGGTTGTTCGGAGTCCCGGATGTGATCACGGACATGACGAGGAGTCTCGAAATGGTCGAGACATAAAGATTGATATATTGGAAGCCTATGTTTGGACATCGGAAGTGTTCCGGGTGAAATCGGGATTTTACCGGATTACCGGAAGGGTTACCGGAACCCCCCGGGAGCCAAATGGGCCAACATGGGCCTTAGTGGAAAGGTGAGAGGGCAGCCCACATAGGGCTGCGCCTCCCCCCTCTCCCTAGTCCTATTAGGACTAGGAGAGGGGCCGGCCAGCTCTCTCTTCTCTTCCCCTTTGGGGAATCCTATTAGGAATAGGATTGGGGGGGGGTCCTACTCCCGGTAGGAGTAGGACTCCTCCTGCGCCTCCTAGCTTGGCCGGCCAGCCTCCCCCCTTTCATCCTTTATATACGAGAGCAGGGGGCACCTCTAGACACACAAGTTGATCCTTGAGATCATTCCTTAGCCGTGTGCGGTGCCCCCTGCCACCAAATTCCACCTCGATCATACCGTTGTAGTGCTTAGGCAAAGCCCTGCGTCGGTAGTACATCAAGATCGTCACCACGCCGTCGTGCTGACGGAACTCCTCCCCAAAGCTTTGCTGGATCGGAGCCCGGGGATCGTCATCGAGATGTACGTGTGCTAAGAACTCGGAGGTGCCGGAGTAACGGTGCTTGGATCGGTCGGATCGGGAAGAAGACGTATGACTACTTCCTCTACGTTGTGTGATCGCTTCCGCAGTCGGTCTGCGTTGGTACGTAGACATCACTCTCCCCCTCGTTGCTGTGCATCACCATGATCTTGCGTGTGCGTAGGAAATTTTTTGAAATTACTACGTTACCCAACATGCACATCTACGCCCGTGTCTCTGTTGTGCCGTGTCCTGGACGGGTGTAGCACGATTGTCATGTGTAAAAGAGAAGAACTTAGGTGAAAGTTGTCGTGCCAGAAAATTGGTTATTATCAGTAAACCATTAAAATTCAAGATAAGTCAAGTTGAGCCGAACTAGCCCTGATTACACGCGGGAAGCCCCTGGTACCGTCTATGAGGGTTTAACCATCAAACCAATCACATGTGTATCTAGTGATGCATTGGACTTGTCTAACCGTGTTCGTGGTCTTGACGACCTGTCATTTATTCTAGTTGGTGAGGCCGTCTGGTGCTCGGCTGTTAAAGCCGCCGCACATTCTTCCGCGGGTAGAGAACGCTCAATATTTCCACTAACTGCGATGGTGCCACGTGGACTGGGCATCTTAAGCTTGAGAGAAGCGTAATGCGGTATTGCATTAAAACGAGCGAAAGCCGCTCTTCAGAGTAGTGCTTGATAGCCACTTCAGAATGGAGCGATGTAGAAAGTTAACTTTTCGCTTCGGAAGTTGTCGGGAGAACCGAATACAACCTCTAGTAATAGAGAGCCCGTACAGCGGGCCTCTGGGCCTGGTATTACTCCCTTGAAGGTAGTATTACTGTGGCTTATTTTTGTCGGGTCTATCCCCATTTTGTGGACTGTGTTCTGATATATCAGATTTAGACCACCGCCACCGTCCATAAGGACTCGTGTGAGATGGTATCCGTTTATTATTGGGTCTAACACCAAGGCAACCAATCCTTCATGCCGGATGCTTGTCGTGTGATCCCCGTGAGAAAAAGTGATCAGGCAGGCCAACCAGGGGTTGAACCTAGGGGTGACGGGCTCTATGGCGCGTATGTCTTGGAGTTCATGTTTGCTTCTCCTCTTCGTCACGTGGATCATGTTTACTGTTTTAACCTCTGGTGGGATTATTTTTGTCTTCTAGTGCTTTGCTGGCGAGGTTCATCCTCGTCTTCCCTTGGTGTCTCCCCCCCTTGTGTTCGTCATTTAGCTTATCGGCCTGCTTGAAGACCCAGCATTCTCTGTGGGTGTGATTTGCAGGTTTATCGGGGGTGCCATGAATCTGACATAGTTTGTCAAGAATCCTATTTAGGCCAGACGGTCCATCTCTGCTGCCTTTGAAAGGCTTTTTCTGCCGACCTGGCTGAGAGCCCCTGAATCCGGCATTGACCGCCGTATTATCTGGGCTGACTTCTTTATTTCGATGGTTGTTTTTACTGCGTCGTGGTTTTCCATTGCCACCCCTGACTTCATATGTGCTTGGTTCGCTGGTGCTACTGCGGGCTAACCAGCTATCTTCGCCCGCGCAAAAGCGGGTCATGAGGCTTGTCAGGGCTGCCATTGTTCTCGGTTTTTCTTGGTCGAGGTGTCTGGCGAGCCATTCGTCTCGGACGTTGTGCTTGAAAGCTGCTAAGGCTTCGGCGTCCGGATAGTCGACGATTTGGTTCTTCTTAGTGAGAAACCTGTTCCAAAGCTTTCGGGCTGACTCTCCGGGCTGTTAAATTATATGACTTAAATCGTCTGCATCCGGAGGTCGGACATAGGTCCCTTGAAAATTAGCCCGAAAAGCGTCCTCGAGCTCCTCCCAATTTCCAATTGAATTTTCGGGGAGGCTTTTCAGCCAGTGCCGAGCTGGTCCTTTAAGCTTGAGGGGAAAGTACTTGATGGCATGGAGATCATCTCCATGAGCCATATGGATATGGAGGATAAAGTCCTCAATCCAGACCCCAGGGTCTGTGGTCCCATCGTACGCCTCTATGTTCACTGGTTTGAATCCTTCTGGGAATTCGTGATCCAGCACCTCATCGGTGAAACATAGGGGGTGTGCGGCACCCCTGTATTTGGATGTATCATGGCGTTCGGACGGTTGTAGTATTCGATTTTGATTTTTTGCCAGAGCACGCTTCCTAGATCCATAGATGGATCTAGTCATACTGGATTTTTGGCGCAAGTCCTCACGTAGATCGTGTGTTGACTTATGTGCGACCTTGTTAGCCGCTCTATCGCGGTCACAAGGTGGTTGATCCGTCCGGTTGGCCGTTTTATTTTTCGGCTGTATGGGCTCTAAGGCCTCATCGTTGAATTCAGGTAACAGCTTACGCTTTGGATAGCTCTTTGTGTGGTAACCTCCACCATAATTTTCTTCGTTGTCGAGCACTTTGTTCCACCTGCTGTTGAGCGTATTCTGTTCGGCCTTAAGCCTTTGCTTCTGCTTCTTCAGACTCCTCGCTGTGGCAATAAGCCTGCTGTGGAGGTTCTCTTGCTCCAAGTTCGTTTCCAGGATGATGTGTGCATCTTCGTCCGGACTATTTTCCTCCCCAAAGGGGTTTTGATGAGGTTTATGCTCGGCATCGTCGTGTTCGGACGTCGGTTCCGTACTGTGTTCGCCGTTTGCAGCTTCACCGTGCTCTGCCGCCGAGGCAATGTGGTCGTCGTTTCCTCTAGAGTCGATTGGAGTGTTATTTTCTCTTGCGCTATTATCGCTATTTTTGCCGAGGCGGGATTTGGAGCGGCGCCTACGCTGACGCTTTGTTTGCTTCTTGGAGGGGTCATCCTCCGCTGTCTCCTCTCGTTCCTCATCATTGTTTTCTTTGGGTGTATCCACCATGTATATGTCATGTGATGAAGTGGCGGTCCAGCACCCTATGGGCGATGGTTCCTGTTCGTTTCCCGCATCGTCGTCCATACCGTCGATGTCTTCGGAGTCGAAATCTAGCATGTCGGTTAAATCATTGACAGTGGCTACTCAGTGGGTGGTGGGTGGCCAGCGAATTTCTTTGTCGTCTGCATCCCATTCTAGCCGGACATAGTTCGGCCAAGGTTCTCCTGACAAGGAGAGAGACTTCAATGAATTTAGCACATCGCCGAATGGCGAGTGCTGAAAGATATCCGCAGAGGTGAACTCCATGATCGGCGCCCAATCGGATTCGATAGGCACGGATGCACGCGGCTCGGAGTCCGTTGCCGGAGACGAATCCAGTGGTTCGGCAACACAGCTCTCCTAAGGGGTGCAGTCAGTATCCGGCTCCATCGCCACTGAGAGTGCGGCCTCCATGGCGGAGTCCATCCCTCCGTCGTCAGACAGCGCAATTTGCTCCGGATTGAAGGCCGGAGTAGTTGCAAATGTGATCTCCCGAACACAGTACGATGACAGAGTTACGTCATGCTCGTTGTGATTGTGCAGCGCACCTGACATGGGCTTGAATCCGTCGAAGATCAAGTATCCGCGGATGTCAGCAGTGTAGTTTAAGTTTCCGAACCTGACCTGAGGGCCAGGGGCATATCTCTCGATCTGCTCCAGATGGCCAAGCGAATTAGCCCGCAGTGCGAAGCCGCCGAATACGAAGATCTGTCAGGGGAGGAAAACCTCACCCTAGACCGCATCATTACCGATGATCGAAGGGGCCATCGAGCCTTATGGTGACGGCACAGTGGAACTCTCAATGAAAGCACCAATGTCGGTGTCAAAACTAGTAGATCTCGGGTAGGGGGTCCCGAACTGTGCGTCTAAGGAGGATGGTAACAGGAGGCAGGGGACACGATGTTTACCCAGGTTCGGGCCCTCTTGGTGGAGGTAATACCCTACATCCTGCTTGATTGATATTCATGATATGAGTATTACAAGAGTTGATCTACCACGAGATCGTAGAGGCTAAACCCTAGAAGCTAGCCTATGGTATGATTGTATGTTGTCCTACGGACTAAACCCTCCGGTTTATATAGACACCGGAGGGGGCTAGGGTTACACAGAGTCGGTTACAGGGAGGAGATCTACATATCCGTATTGCCAAGCTTGCCTTCCACGCCAAGGAAAGTCCCATTCGGACACGGGACGAAGTCTTCAATCTTGTATCTTCATAGTCCAACAGTCCAGCCAAAGGATATAGTCCGGCTGTCCGGAGACCCCCTAATCCAGGACTCCCGCAGTGGTCGTGGCCGCCACCCCGTCGTCGGCCGCCGTGGCCGCCAGCCCACCGTCGACCACTGGGGTCATCACCTGCTCTGCCACTGCCACTCGAAGGCGGGAGGCGGAGGTGGATGCCTGCACGTGCTTCAGTGACCTTGCGCGCTACACCGAGTTCCTGCGGGAGGAGGAGGAGCGCCTCTTCGAGCACGCAAAGAGCCTTACCGCCATCGTGGCCGCAGCACACGCCGCCTTAGAGGCGAGGAATTAGGAGATCTATGAGGAGAACCACCGCTTTGAGAGGGGTCGTCTGGAGCGGCAGATGGCGTTCGAGGTGAGCGTCACTGAAGCTGCAATAGCGGTAGACACCATATTGCGGTTGCCCAACTCGTCGGTAGGCTCCTCCTCCTCCGCCTCTTACTGAGCGTGCTCGGCAGAGGAGAAGCAGCCGAAAGTAGTACAAAGCCCCTCCGAAAGTAGTAGTAGTTGTAGTGGTAGTGGTAGTGGTAGTGGTAGTGGTAGTGGTAGTGGTAGTAGTATTTAGGGGTTATTTTGTTCAGTTCATCTGACTATAGAGGTGGTGGAACTGTACAACGTACTTAAAATTAGCTAGTATATATAGTTAAGCTAGCTATTTCAGTACGTGGTTGGCAACAATTGGGGAAAAGTTTGGTTGGTTCAGCTGTCGAGTTGAACTATTTGTATAAATTAAGAAACAACTGCTTAATTACTGAATCTTAGTTACAAAAATTAGATACTGCTAGTGATTTTTAGCTCCATATTTTGACAAATTGTAGTGTTACAAGTATTGACAAATCTTACCAAATTGTTTGTACATGGTTGCACACAGGTCATTCAAAACAACTGTTTGCGTTGAAGGGATGCACAAATCCCACGTTGCTCTCACTTTGCAAATGGGCGTTCTATCTAAAACGTTTGCGATCAAGAGCAGCAGAATCCTGCTCGGCACATTTTCACTTGGCTTCCTGGGGAAGCTGTCGGTTTGCATACGGGTGTTCTAACTAAAATGTTTGCGATGATTGTTTTATATTAAAAAAGCAAATTAAACTGCAGTTTGGACGCCATTAATGGAGAGGATGCAAGCAAGGCGGGCGGCCATGGAAGTCAAAGGGCTCGCTTCCTGCGCAACGTACAGCTCGCACGCTTCCCGGTGAGCCTGCGCATTCAAGGACAGCTTGCACGCCTCTCGGTCAGCCTGCGCACTGGACGACGCTCGCACGCCTCCCGTTCAGTCAAGGTCAATCAGCTGTCCGCACGTCACCTTCTACAGCCATTAAAACCAAGACACGTGGCACCACATGAATGGTTAAGAGAACGCACATGGTTTTAATTATACAAACGTTTGGGATATTAAAGTGGCAGCTATTTTTCAAAATGCCTTTGTTGGCTGTCATTATTCGAGTGTGCCTTCTCTCAAAATGGACACGAAAAATACCACAGCATGTCGGGTGCCATTCCATGATAGCATGCCAAGTTTCATGAATTTCAGACGAGTTTTGGATTTACTAGAATTTAAAAACCAGGCATCATAATGTTTTGCTGGCAATCAACGGTGCCCTGGTGTTTGAAATTCATTCCCATTTCTTGCATGGGACCTAAGCATGCACCGAAGGACACAGATTTGATTTTTCAACCAATTTATATGCACTGGGGCATGTGCATGTAGTTAAAAATTTAATTATGCACGTAAATGCATTGAAAACTCAGTTAATGCATAAAATGTCCAAACGAACCCCGAAAAATCATTAAAATTCACACAACACTCCTGTTGTTCTATGTTGACACGAGAAAAAATTTGAAAACAATAAGAGGGAATGGATATCGTTTCGTCCCCAAAGGTGGGACGTTCCCTATCGAAATCCATCATGCTTGTTGTGAGAAGCTCCGGTTTATGAGAAGCATATACCCAAACCTGCCCCAAATGGGACAAATTTTTTACCACGACATGTTGATGCCGCTCCATGATAGCATGCCAAGTTTGATGAATTTCAGACGGGTTTTGGATTTACTAGAATTTAAAGACCAAGCATCTCAATGTTTTGCCGGCAATCAACGGTGCCCTGGTGTTTGAAATTCATTCCCATTTCTTGCATGGGACCTAAGCATGCAACCAAGGACACAGATTTTATTTTTCAACCAATTTATATGCGCTAGAGCATGTGCATATAGTTCAAATTTGAATTATGCACATAAATGCATTGAAAACTCAGTTAATGCATAAAAATGTCCAAATGAACCCTGAAAAATCACAAAAATTCACACAACACTCATGTTGTTCTATGTTGACACGAGAAAAAAATTTGAAATCAATAAGAGGCAATGGATATCGCTTCATCCCCACAGGTGGGACGTTCCCTACCGAAAACCTTCATGCTTGTTGTGAGAAGCTCCGGTTTGTGAGAAGCATATACCCAAACCTGCCCCAAATGGGACAAATTTTTTACCACGGCATGTTGATGCCGCTCCATGATAGCCTACCAAGTTTCATGAATTTCAAATGGGTTTTGGATTTACTAGAATTTAAAAACCAGGCATCTCAATGTTTTGCCGGCAATCAATGGTGCCTTGGTGTTTGAAATTCATTCTCATTTCTTGCATGGGACCTAAGCATGCAACCAAGGACACAGATTTGATTTTTCAACCAATTTATATGCGCTGGAGCATGTGCATGTAGTTCAAATTTGAATTATGCACATAAATGCATTGAAAACTCAGTTAATGCATAAAAATGTCCAAACAAACCCGAAAAATCACAAAAATTCACACAACACTCTTGTTGTTCTATGTTTACATGAGAAAAAATTTGAAAGCAATAAGAGGCAATGGATATTGTTTCGTCCCCAAAGGTGGGACGTTCCCTATCAAAAAACCATCATGCTTGTTGTGAGAAGCTCCGGTTTCTGAGAAGCATATACCCAAACCTGCCCTAAATGGGACAAATTTTTTACCACGGCATGTTGATGCCGCTCCATGATAGCATGCCAAGTTTCATGAATTTCAGACGAGTTTTGGATTTACTAGAATTTAAAACCAGGCATCTCAATGTTTTCCGGCAATCAACGGTGCCCTGGTGTTTGAAATTCATTCCCATTTCTTGCATGGGACCTAAGTATGCACCCAAGGACACAGATTTGATTTTTCAACCAATTTATATGCACTGGAGCATGTGCATGTAGTTTAATTTTTAATTGTGCACCTGAAATTGCTAGAAAACCAATTTAATGTATAAAATGTTCAAACGAACCCTGAATAATTCCAATTCTTTTACAACACACATATAGTTGTATGTTCACTTCAAATAAAAGGTCTAGCAATTCAGACACCGTCCATTGTCGTTGTGACCTCATTATGTAATTCAAATCAAGATGAAAAATCAAGTAGATCGCACACAGTTTATTATCAGCAACCGTGTGAGATGCAGCACAAAATATCCTGGAGCACCGTCAGTGTATAGTACGCCTATGGCTTACGCGAGAAGGTGCGTTGGCTACAGTCCACAGCCGGCGTCTCATGCACACTAGCTCGCTCCCCAAATATCATTTCACTGTTCAATCGTCGCCGGTGAAAGATGGGCACGTGGACCCGCGTCGTGAGGGCAACTTCGGTGGCCCACTCCGGCGAGAGCGTGGTCGCAGCTGCCATCCTCGTGCTAACAAGGTGCATGAGCGCGGCCGCAATTTGCGACCGAGCGGCAAAGGCAGCCCAAACGACCGATGTTGCTTCTCAGGTGGCGACATCAACATCTGCCTCGGGGATAGCAACTGGCGAGAGCGTCACAACAGTTGTCCGTGCCGCAGCGGCGGCCTTAGCCCTGATGGAGGTCGCCCACGACCATGTCGAGGCCGCCCACGCCCAGCTCCTGGCGATCACCACACAAATCGAACAAAGCTTCTCCGACGATGGTCGGCAACCCACGACTAAAGAGCTGGCAATCGCCGAGAGCGTTCGAGCAACCATCCGTTCCTCTGTCGCATACCTTGCGACGACGGAGCCCGTCCAAGCCCAGATCACATCCGCCCACGTCCAGCTCGTGGCGGCCTTTTCCAAAGAGATGGCTGAGATAGATGGAGAGATGCTTGTCGAGTATGGTGCGATGGATGCCATGGAGCCCCTTCCCCAGGAGACCGTCGGGCGCGAGCTGGACATGGAGGCGGCGGCGGAGATCGACGAGCACCAGCCATAGTAGTACTCTTTGTTTTGTTTAATTAAGAGCACCGGTCTTTAATTTGTTAGAGTAATGTTTAGGTAAGCTAGCTCTGTTTAATTGCTAAACTTGCTCGATTAAGAAGTGTAGGTGTGTTGTAGTCTCCTTTGTGTACCCAAATTATGCAATGACGTGGATGACCACTATAACCATGGAAATTCGAACCAAAACTTTTGACGTTCAAACTCATCACACATGGGTGAAGCTATCTGAATCGTTTGTGATGTCCACATATTGTACACAGTTCTAAATAAGGGACCGTGTCTGATGACACTTTGCGCACCGGTTTTTTGGCTGAAGCAATTCCAAATTTTCGGCTTCTGCGGAAATATCTACCTCCCCGCCCCCTTACCAAAAGCCACATTTCCCCTGTTTCCGCCTTCCTTTCCAAGTTGAAACCTTCACTCCTTGCTTGCAGCGCCGCCTTCTTGTTGGCGACCCTCCTTCATGCTGCTCGGCCTCGTCTATCCAGTCAGGTAATCCACACCCGACCTCCATCCTCCTCCTCCTTCCACATCCCACATGCCTTGACCGCCGGCGCGAGCGTGACACCTTCCACCCAAATCACCGACCCCTCCATCAAATAAGCACCGCCCTAAGCCATGGTGTATGCAGTATAGCCAGGATCTCAAGGAGCATTTGGCAGCGGAGAAGCAAATCGCGGCCGCACACACGGATGAGGTCGCGATGGCTGCCATTCGTGCCGACCCCCAGATCTTGGAGGACCACCTTGCCATTTGCTAGCTACGCTGGTTAAGCATGCTCGGTTTACCCGTTGCGTGTGCTGCTCCTGCTTTTCCTTCACAAATTCTAGTGAATTGTGCTATCTAATTTTACCATGCAATCTGTTGCTCTAGTGTATATGTTCTATATGTCGTGCAGTGTGGTGCTCACTTATTAACTGTTTTGTTAATTAGTTGTCGTCTTCAGTTAGCTGTTTGGTTCAATTCTGCAAATGTGATGTTCAATTCTTCAGGCTGCAATTTTGTATTGTCTTCCATGTGAGAAATAAATTGAATTTATCTTTACAACATACATGAGAAACAAATACAATTGTTATATTTCCAAGTTGTCAAGCATGCTTGGTTTGGTTATACATTGTGCAATGTGGTGCTCAGTTAACGTTTGGTTCATTTGTGGTGTGGTGTTTAGTTAACTGTTTGGTTCAATTCTGCAATGCGATGTTCAATAGTTGTGGGTGCATTCTGTAATTGTATACCATGTGAGGAATAAATTGAATTTGGCTGTAGTAAATACATGAGAAACAAATACAATTGCTACAATTGGCTGTAGTTAACTGTTTGGTTAACTATCTGATCTTCTATTAGGAGTATGTTATATTGTGCAATGTGGTGCTCAGTTAATGTTTGGTTCATTTGTTGTGGTGTTTAGTTAACTACTTGGTTCAATTCTGCAATGTGATGTCCAATTGTCGTGGGTAGAATTTTGTATTGTTGTGCATGTGAGGAATAAATCGAATTTGACTGCACTTAATACATGAGAAACATATACAAGTGCTATATTTCCTAGTTATTAATCATGCTTGGTTTGGGTAAATGGATTTTCCGTGTGGCTTTAATTAATCTGATGAATCTGCAATGTGCTTATTTTTCACCAACATATTTTACTGATAGCATGCAAACCCTTACTTAACCTGATGACTAACTACCTTATATGTGTTGCAGGGAAACAATGGGAAGCACTGAGGTTTACAATCGAGGTTAGCACGTGCACTGTTCGTTCTCTAATAACACATTATTGTGCAATTGCAGGAACCATTCTAATATTTTGGTTTTTAACAATTTGGTCGTGCACATGTAGGTCCTGCTGTCAGAGGTTTTGACCCACTGTTCGACCCTTTTTGCATATGGGGAAATGAGTTGTCCATGAATATCAATCAAATCAAGAAACTCATAAAGATTGTTAGGAGAAAAAAATTAGCGACAAAAAACAACAAGATCTTTGTCTGCACAATGAAGAAGACATCAGCTCACTACAAGATGGTACTAACTATTATACCTTCCTTTTTTATTCCTTTGCCGCATTTCCAATATAGAGAAGATATTTATGCACATCCTTGTTTTCAAGCCTTTCCAAACAGTTCACTCATGATTACCTCTCAAACCACCTCTATGGTCAGGAGGCAAGGAAGGTATTCATACAACACCCACGGTTCAATATTGAAGTGTTACTAAAGAGGACGAAGGACAGACGGTCAATCATCCACAGGCATTGGCCTAAAGTTGCAAAGACCTTCAACATGAATGAAGGCTCAATATTCGCCTTCCGCTTCAGCAGTTTTCTAGATGAGATGCATCTGTCTATATATCGTCTATGATGCTAATTTTGAAAGGTTCTACATGTTGCATGTGGAACTTGTTGCTGGTGCAGTTGTGTAATGGGGTAGCTGAGTGCTGAAGCTATATCATGTTGTACTCCGATGTATATTTCAATTATGAAATTCTGCTTCCTAAATATGGAAATGAAATATATTGTGTGCTTAATATGAAATGTCAATTAGATTAATAAATGGATTATGAATAATCAGATAATTAGCCTGCTAATGGCGAATTAGCCTGCTAGTTGGGTTTTGCTATTCCAAACGGTTGTTGAAAAAATACCGTGGGCGATGACCTCAGGCAACGCACACAGTTTTTAGGAATAAATCGTGTTGGATCAATGAACAATCACACACGACTTTCTCTTGAAAACTGTTTGCGTTAGGCCACCTTGCGCAAACGTTTACCACATAAAAACTGTGTGTGATGGACAACCTTTGCCACACAGTTTCTTCTACGGACCGTGTGTGATACATTCAATAACGCAAACGATTTAACGGGAAAAAAATGTTTGTGATGTACCTGTGAACGGAAACGTTTTCCTTGGAGCGACTGTGTGGGATGTACATACGAACGAAAACGTTTGGCGGGGACTAACTGTGTGGGATGTACTTGCGACCGGAAACAATTTCGCCGTATAATTGTATTTTTTAGCTCTACTGTACGTATTTTCGTATTTGAGCGCTTGCCGGTCGCACACGATCTCATTTTGCCGAGCATGCGTGCCAGGCGGGCATATCTCCGATGGTTTCTGGGTCGTGTGGGAAGGACCCTCCTATTGCCCACACTCACTTGTCGACGGTTCCAAATGCCGTCGCAGAAAGGGATTAAAAACCGTTTGTTTAGGACCGACGCGCACCAGTGTGGAGAGGATTATTGTCAGACTTGTGCATTGGGTGCAGTTATTATTAAGTGTGTTTCATGAATGGATCCATGACTGGGCATAATGGGCTAGGGATAACTTTCTTTAGCGCTGATATTTTGGAAGACATGGTTGCTTGTTGGTATGCTTGAGTATTTATATTTTCATGTCAAACCATAGACTATTGGTTTGAATCACTCAAGTCCAAATATCCATGCCACAAAGAAAAGATTATATGATGAATATGATAGGTAGCATTCCACATCAAAAAATTCTCTTTTTATCATTTACCGACTCGAGGATGAGCAGGAATTAAGCATGCGGATGCTTGATACGTCTCCAACATATCTATAATTTTTTATTGTTCCATGCTATTATAGTATCAATCTTGGATGCTTTATATGCATTTACAAGCAATTATATACCATTTTTTGGGACTAGCCTATTAAGTTAGTGCCTAGTGCCAGTTGTCGTTTTTGCCGGTTTTTGGTTTTTTAGAATATTAGTACTAAACAAAGTCCAAATTCCAAGAAACTTTTTAGAGATTTTTTTCTGGACATAAGAGAACCTGGAAGCTTCTAGACACGACCAACAGATGGAGCAGTGTCCCATGAGGCACCAGGGCGTGCCCAGGGGCGCACCCGGGTGGCTCGTGGGGCCTACGTGGCTCTGCTTAACCTAACTCCGCCTCTATAAATTCTCCAAAATCGGGAAACCAATAGAGACCCGGCCAAAATACTTTTTCCGCCACCGCAAGTTCCTGTTCTCATGAGATCCCATCTGGAGGCCTTTTCCGGCACTCTGCGGGAGGGGGGATCAATCACGAAGGGGCTCTACATCAACCTTGTTGCCCTTCCGATAATGTGTGAGTAGTTTACCATAGACCTACGAGTCCATAGTTACCTACGGGTCCATAGTTAGTAGCTAGATGTCTCTCTCTAAGATCTTAAATACAATGTTCTCCTCGATGTTCTTGGAGTTCTATTCGATGTAATCACTTTTTGTGGTGTGTTTGCTCGGATGCGGTGAATTGTGAGTTTATGATCAGATTCTCCATGAATATTATTTGAGTTTCCTCTGAACTCTTTTATGCATGATTATTATAGCTTTGTATTTCTCTCGGATCGATATATTTGGCTTGCTCAACTATATTGATTTTTCTTGCAATGGGAGAGGTGCTTTGTGATAGGTTTGATCTTGCAGTGCTCAATCCCAGTGATAGAAGGGGACATGACACGTATTTGTATCATTGCCATTAAGGATAAAAAGATGAGGTCTATTCATGCATGAGTTTCCTTTGTCTACATGATGTCATCTTGCTTAAGGCGTTACTCCGTTCTTTATGAACTTAATACTCTAGATGCATGCTGGATAGTGGTCGATATGTGGAGTAATAGTAGTAGATGCAGAATCATTTTGGTCTACTTGTCTCGGACGTGATGCCTATATACATGATCACTGCCTTGAATATCGTCATGATTATTTGCTTTTATATCAATTGGCCAACAGTAATTTGTTTACCCACCGCATGCTAGCTTCTAGTGAAAACTATGGCCACAACGTCTACTTTTATCATATGTTAAAATCCTAAAAATATCTTGCTTCAATTTTACTTTATTTATTTTATTTTGTATTTTTGTTCGCTCTATCTATCAATTACTACACAATTTAATCTTGCAAGTAACCAGCGAGGGGTTGACAACCCCTTGTTCGTGTTGGGGGCAAGGATTTGTTATTTTGTGTCTAAGTGTTGCTAACGAGGTGTTGCATGGTTCTCCTACTAGCTTGATAACATTGGTTCTTAACTAAGGGAAATACTTATCTCTACTGTATTGCATGATCCCCTCCTCTTCGGGGAAATCCCAACGCAACTCACAAGTAGCAGAGGCCAGGCTATAAGACCTCCTAGGAGCCCCCCAAAGAGGGGCCGGCTCATTCCACACACACACACAAGGAGAAGAGGGAAAACTAGCTCCTTCTTCCTCCTCCACCCAAACAGCTCAAGGAGCACCATTGTAATCCTCTTGTGATCCTCATAGTAGATCCGGTAGGACCAGGGGTGTTACCACCCACGGAGGGCCCCGAACCTGGCTACATGGCATGTCCCGCGCTGCTTATCCCCAATCTTGCCTACGGAACCCACTGTCGTCCTTCGGCCCCAACCACGTTCGATAAGCTTGCCCATGGCATCTGCCGTGAGCACACCATGAGACTACGCCTCTCCCTCATTGCATATGATAAGTATCTACCATGTTATATTCAATTGCCTATGGACAATCTTTCTCTTTGTGTTACAAAAAGCTCTCAACTAAACAACTAACTTTTATTACCTTGCAAATTACTCCTATTTTTATTCTAGCTAAGTACTTCTAGTGTTATTCTTGCAGACTTATCCTCTTACACCTACGAAGTAGTTTTATTCTTGTTCTGGGTAAAGCGAATGTTAAGTGTGCGTAGAGTTGCATTGGTGGTCGATAGAACTTGAAGAGAATATTAATTCTACCTTTAGCTCCTCATTGGGTTCGACACTCTAATTTATTCAAAAGGGATACAAACGACCCCCTATACTTGTGGGTTATCAGGTACCGGCTTATCAACCATCTAGTATTTGGTGGAGCTTATCTTCAGCGGGTACCCCATCTTCAACATGTAACTTACTCCCACACACAGACACACATGCACACCTACATACTTAATAGGCTATGTCCCGTGCTGGCAATTGAAAGTGTTAGTGTGCATATGTTCTCTATCATCATCATGCAGGATCATAAGGACCTCACTTTTTCTGGAAAGTGATTTTCAACCAAGACACTTGTTCAAAAAATATACCAACAACTTCAAATTCCTAGCAGAATCAACATTATCTTAAATCAACAAAATGGTATTATGAACAAATTGTATAATGGCCACTGAGGGAGTCCTGGATTAGGGGGTGTCTGGATAGCCGGACTATACCTTCATCTGGACTCCTGGACTATGAAGATACAAGATTGAAGACTTCGTCTCGTGTCCGGAAGGGACTTTCCTTGGCGTGGAAGGCAAGCTTGGCGATACGGATATGTAGATCTCCTACCATTGTAACCGACTTTGTGTAACCCTAGCCCTCTCCGGTGTCTATATAAACCGGAGGGTTTTAGTCCGTAGGACGAACAACAATCATACCATAGGCTAGCTTCTAGGGTTTAGCCTCCTTGATCTCGTGGTAGATCTACTCTTGTACTACCCATATCATCAATATTAATCAAGCAGGACATAGGGTTTTACCTCCATTGAGAGGGCCCGAACCTGGGTAAAAACATCGTGTCCCCGGTCTCCTGTTACCATCCGCCTAGACGCACAGTTCGGGACCCCCTACCCGAGATCCGCCGGTTTTGACACTGACATTGGTGCTTTCATTGAGAGTTCCTCTGTGCCGTCGCCATCAGGAAGGATGCCTCATCCCGTCTTTAAAGACGGCACCTTTGCTAAGGGAGCTTTAGCTGTCGGCCAAACTCTCCGGCTAGGTGGTTTCCTTATGACCGCCTGTTCGGCTGCTGCACCGACGATGACCTCTCGGGTCATCGAAAGCAATCTTCACGTCAGCTCGGAATTCGCCGAGCAGCTAGATCCAATGGAGCTCTCTTCCCTAAACGAGCTCTTGGATCGCATCGCCACCCTAGGAGTCGCTACGGATTACGACCAGATTGGGCCTAAACCCGATCTGAGAGAGATTAACTCTCCCCAGGTCACCCATCACGTTGCCGTGGTAGAGGGACAGTGCGGCGACCCTTCATCTATCTTAAGGACTAGCTATGTCTGGATACCCACGGAGGGGAGGACATCACTCAAGACCTGAACTTAAAGTCAGGCGATGGGCTAGATTCATTGGACAGCATCCAAGAATCCAAACTTCCGAGTTAGGAAACTCCTTGGCCCCTGGGTCTCAGATTGGGTGAGGTTTCGGATTTGATTCCACCCACCCACCCGTACATAAGCGATCTATCCCAAATTAGGCAAGAGCCCGAAGAAACAGTACATCATTACTGGGCCAGATTCCTCCTAGTTATGAACAGGATAAAGGACTGCCGCGAGGAAGACGCAATTTCATTCTTCTGCAATAATTGCACGGACAAGGGAATCCTCAACGCCATAAGTCGCCGTGATATTACACGGTTCACTGACTTGGCGTCCATAGTACGAAAGTACTGTGCGATGGAAAGCGCTTGGAAAACCGAAATAAAATTTTGGGACAATCCGGCCCTGAATACAAACCCAGTCCGAAATAAAAGGGTGCATCATTGCCAGACACCCGGGTTCAATACCAAAAAGCAAAAGCCCTCTACAAGGCACGGAACCATACTGGAAAGATGGCTTAATGGACCCTGTAAAATTCACAATGCAGAGGGTGCCACACCAACTCACAGCCTTAGAGCATGTTGGATACTCCGGCAGGTGGCAAAAATTGGCGAAGATCTTCTATTCCAGAAGCCACAGAAAGCCACCCCAGAGAAACCAGTATGGTATTAACAGTCTTCGAGACTTTCGCATCAAATAATATGCGAAAAAGAACACTCCACAGCCTTGCCAAAGTCTACCAAGTAGCAACAATAAACCCATGGAGTGACACGGCTATTACTTTTAACGCCAGTGATGAACCTAAATTCCGAACAGCCCGAGCACCAGCGGCATTGTCCTCAGTCCAATAGTGGATGGCTTTCATCTTACCAAGGTACTCATGGATGGCGGCAGCGGATTGAACCTCATTTATGAGGAAACCCTTCAAAAAATGGAAATAGACTGGAACCGCATTGAGCGAAGCAGCACAACCTTTAGAGGAATAATCCCCAGTCGGGAAGCGCGTTGTACAGGAAAAATCACACTAGATGTGGTGTTCGGCACGCCGGATAATTACAGGTCCGAAGAGGTCACGTTCCAGGTGGCCCCATTCAGTAGCGGATATCACGCTCTGCTAGGGTGGGAAGCGTTTACAATCTTCCAAGCAATACCCCATTACAGGTACATGAAGCTCAAGATGCCCGGGCCTGACGGAATCATCACTCTCGCTAGTGATCCGGACATAGCACTCCACGCCGAAAACAAGACAGCCGCACTGGCCCTTGAGGCGCTATCCGAAGCCCTAGCGGCTGAGGAACTGACTGCGCTGCGCTCCACGGTGAATAGGGACGATGTGATACTCGATAAAAGATCCAAGTCCACCTCCTTTAAACCGGTGGACGAAATAGTAAAATTCCAGGTCCATCCAACGAACCCCAATAAAACAGCTTCCATCGGGGCACAGTTAAACCGTGATGTAGACGCCGCACTGCAAGAGTTCCTACGAGAGAACTAGGACATTTTCGCCTGGCACCCTTCAGACATGCTAGGAATCCCACGCAGGCTGGCCGAACACAGCTTAAATATCCTAAAAGGATTCAAGCCAGTCAAACAGGCTCTTCGGCGTTTTTCCAAACCTAAGAGACAGGCCATGGGAGAGGAACTAGCCAAGCTATTGGAGGCCGGATTCATCAAAGATATAAAACACCCGGACTGGCTAGCAAACCTGGTGATGGTACCAAAGAAGGACAAATCATGGCGCCTGTGCGTTGATTTTAAAGACCTTAACAAGGCTTGCCCAAAGGATCCCTTCCCTCTCCCCCATATCGATCAAATTATCGACGCTACCGCAGGACACGATTCGTTGTGTTTCCTCGACGCATACTCCGGCTACCATCAAATAAAGATGGCAGAGTCAGACCAAGCCGCAACGACATTCATCACACCATGCGTCCCATTCTGCTTCAACACAATGCCCTTCGGGCTCAAAAATGTCGGCGCAACATATCAGCGCATGATTCAGACATGTCTGGCAAACCAGATCGGCAAAACAATGGAGGCATACGTAGATGATGTGGTCGTTAAAACAAGACATGTCGAATCTCTAGTAGACGACTTGAGGCTAACATTCGATAACCTCCGAACATACGACATCAAGCTCAACCCGGAAAAATGCGTTTTCGGCGTTCCAGCCGGAAAGCTCTTGGGCTTCATTGTATCCAGTAGAGGAATTGAAGCAAATCCAGCCAAGATCCGAGCTCTTTCACAATTGGATATCCTGAAGGACCTCAAACAAATACAAAAATTAACCGGGTGTGTGGCGGCTCTAAGCCGCTTTATCTCCCGCTTAGGAGAAAAGGCCCTACCCCTTTACCGCCTCCTTCGGCGCACCGAACACTTCGAGTGGACGGATGCAGCCACGGCTGGACTCGACGAAATAAAAGCCATCTTGGCAACAAACCCAGTCCTGGTCGCGCCAAACATTAGCGAACCAATGCTATTATACATTGCAGCAACCCATCAGGTTGTAAGCGCAGTGCTCGTCGTCGAACGAGAAACGGACGGACACAAATTCCCCCTTCAAAAGTCGGTCTACTATGTGTCCACTATCCTTACTCCATGCTGAAAGTGCGTTATATCGACTAGAGGGGGGTGAATAGGTGATTTTTATGAAAGTCTTCAAAACGTGGAAGTTATGAAGACAAACAGAGTGGACAAGCCTATCACTATGCAGCGGAAGTTAGATTACACAACGCAAGCCATAGTCAAGTATACAATATAGTGAAAGCACAGTGACAAACAGCTTCAGTGTAATGAGGATCAGGTAGGAAGAAGTTATGAAGCCAAACAGATCATACAGTCAAGTTGTGAAGACAGAAGACAAAGCAAGCATGCAATAGCTTCACAATGTGTACTGGTAAGTAAAGGGAGGTGAAGATGAAACCAGTGACATGTTGAAGACAATGATATGTTGGACCAGTTCCAGTTGCTGTGACAACTGTACGTCTGGTTGGAGCGGCTAGGTATTTAAACCAAAGGACACACAGTCCCGGACACCCAGTCCTGAACACGCAGCTCAGGACACCCAGTCCTCACCGTTTTCTCCTTGAGCTAAGGTCACACAGACCTCGCCCAATCACTCTGGTAAGTCTTCAAGGTAGACTCCCAAACCTTCACAGACTTCGTTCACCGGCAATCCACAATTTCTCTTGGATGCTCAGAACGCGACGCCTAACCGTCTAGAGGATGCACAGTCCTCAAGTGTAATAAGTCTTCAGATCACTCAGACAAGA
Source organism: Triticum monococcum (assembly GCA_034509565.1). Classification (NCBI taxonomy): domain Eukaryota; kingdom Viridiplantae; phylum Streptophyta; class Magnoliopsida; order Poales; family Poaceae; genus Triticum; species Triticum monococcum. The sequence goes on from CM067844.1 coordinate 416,449,542, forward strand.
AGACTTAAGTGATGCCCAATTACTCTGGCTCTGGGTGGTTAGGGCTTTTCTCCTCGCTAGGGATTTTCTCTCAAAGGCTTTGAGGTGGGTTGCTCTCAAACGACAAAAGCCGTGCACTGAAATCTGAGCAGCCGACCGTTTATGGTTGTAGGGGTGGACTATTTATAGCCACTTGGCAACCCAACCTGATTTTTCCGAAATGACCCTGGGTCACTAAGGAACTGACACGTGTACTAACGGTCGGATTTCGAACTCTCACGGCAACTTTACTTGGGCTACAAGTAAAGCTGACTTGTCTGACTCTGGACAAGATTTTCTCTCATTGTCTTCACTCGAAGACATAGGATTTGAATTAGGCATCACTTCAGTCATCCTGACTGGTTCTCTTGGACCCCACTTAACAGTACGGTGGTTCCTATGACACATCATGAATGAAGTAAAACTATGAAGGATCTAAGTCTTCGAGTTCCATAGGCTTCATGGGGAGTCTTCACATGTCATTGTCTTCGACATGAATGTCTTCATGAACCACCATTGCCTTCAATGTCTTCGTACATTTTTAGGGGTCATCTCTGGTAGCTAAACCGAATCAATGAGGGACTTCTACCTATGTTATCCTGCAATTCTCACAAACACATTAGTCCCTCAACTAGGTTTGTCGTCAATACTCCAAAACCAACTAGGGGTGGCACTAGATGCACTTACACGTGCAAGTCACGGTACCCGCATTATCAAAAGATTGCGTACGCGGTATTTATGGCATCCCGGAAGCTGCGACACTACTTTCAAGAGTGTTCAATAACAGTAGCCTCGGAAGTGCCACTTAACGATATTATAAACAACCGCGACGCGATGGGCCGAATTGCAAAATGGGCCATTGAGCTCCTCCCATTCGACATAACTTACAAGCCACGGCGAGCTATCAAGTCGCAAGTTTTGGCCGACTTCGTCGCAGAATGGATGGAGGCCGAACTCCCTAAAGAGTACGGCACATATTCAAACTGGGTCATGCACTTCGACGGCTCCAAAATGTTGGCCGGTCTAGGGGCTGGCGTCGTTTTGACGTCCCCCACAAGAGACACAGTTCAATACGTACTCCAGATAATGTACACAGACTCCAACAATGCAGCCGAATATGAGGCCCTTTTACATGGTCTTCGGACGGCAGTATTCATGGGCATTCAATGCCTAGAGGTGCGGGGGGGGATCGAACCTCGCAATATCCCAAATAAATGGAGACTTTGATGCCAAGGATCCAAAAATGGCAGCTCATCGCAACGCCGTCCTAAAAATGTCAGCTCGTTTCGAAGGGCTCGAATTTCACCATATAGCCCGGGAAATAATCAAGCAGCAGATGTCCTGGCATGCATCGGCGCAAAACGCGATGTAGTCCCCCCCCCCCAACATCTTCTTGGAAAGGCTGTTCAAGCCATCCGTAGTATGGGAAGGGGAACCCGGCAATAACAGCCCGGACCCAACTGCACTGCCCGACACCGAACACTCTGACATAATTGGAGGCTCTGCCAATGAAATAACACCTTCAGCCCACGTAATAATGGCCGTCGTCGCCCCGTGGACAGAACCATTCCTCGCCGACCTTACTAGGCAGGAACTCCCCGAGGACCAAAATGAGGCACACTGCATAGTGCGGCGATCTAAAGCCTATAAAGTCCATGAGGGAAAGCTTTATAAGAAAAGCACTACCTGAGTCCTTCAAAGGTGCATCTCCGAAGAGGAAGGGCGGAACCTCCTGGCTGAAATTCATGCCGGACTCGGCGGTCATCACGCTACAGCTCGGTCCCTTGTAAGCAAGGCCTTCCGTACAGGCTTTTATTGGCAGACGGCCCGGGCAAACGCCCAGGACTTAGTCCAACGATGTGTCGGTTGCCGGCTTTTTGCAAATCAAAGCCATATGCCACCCACCGCCCTCCAAACTATCCCCATCACTTGGCCCTTTGCGGTCTGGGGACTTGACATGGTTGGACCCCTTAAAGGCGGAACCCACAAGAAAAAATACTTACCGGTCATGGTGGATAAGTTCACCAAATGGATAGAAGCCAAGCCTGTTAAGACGGCCGAATCCGGACCGGTGATAGACCTTATATCCAGGGTGGTACACCGTTACGGTGTCACAGCATCATCACTGATAACGGCACGAACTTTACGGCCGACGAGGGAAAACTCTAGTGCAAAAACATGGGCATCAAGCTCGATTATGCTTCCATCTATCACCCACAAACTAACGGCCAGGTCGAACATGCAAATGGTCTTATCATGAGCGGCATCAAACCCAGATTAGTGCGGTCCCTTAAGGAATCTAATACGCACTGGGTAGAGGAGCTCGACTCTGTACTCTGGGGGCTGCGGACCACGCCGAATCGCACCACCGGATACACACCATTCTTCATGGTGTACGGTGCAGAGGCAGTTTTGCCCTGCGACATAATTCATGACTCACCTCGAGTGCGCATGTACGAAGAAAGAGAAGCCGAGCTCGATCGGCAGGACAGTTTGGACGCCTTGGAGAAAGAGCGTGACGTGGCAAAAGCTCGTTCCGCATTCTATCAACAGCAGGCTCGAAGATACCAAAGCAGAGAAGTACGGGCCAAAAATTACAATGTTGGCGAATTAGTTCTACACCTGCCGGACAAGAAAAAGGACAAACTCAAGCCCAAGTGGGAAGGTCCCTCCATAATTGACCAAGTCCTGACTGGTGGAGCGTACCGCCTGCGAGACGCATCGGATAACCGACTCGAGCCGAACCCATGGAACGCAGCCCGTCTCCGAAGATTCTATGCCTAGCGCCGGACTCTGTGTTCGTATCCTTCCTATGTCCATTTTTTATATACTTTCTGTCTTACATTTCTCTCCTTCTCCTCTCTCTCTCTCTCTCTTATAGCCTTTAAAGGCTCATAAAGTGATGCGCTATCCGTGCTCATTAAACCTGGGGGCTTCTTTAAATAGAAGCTTATTTATACGGGCTTCATGCCCAACACATGTGTCACACTTCCGCATGTATCTTTTATTCACCATTATATGCATCGATATGACTTAAGTCTTGGCCAAGCTGGGTTGCCTGGCTCCTGTGCTTACCCCTATGTTCCTGATTGTTCGGCTAGGTGGTAAAGGGAGCACCTCTGCGATTGTTACTGCTGGGTCAGCCGGATGTGTACCTCAGACTGGGTGAAGCCGAAAGCTAGCGTTCTTAAGGGAATATTCGGCCGGTGAACTAAAGATGATCTTTTTTTCACTTATTTATCTATACGCCCCCAGATGTTTTTCTTGCGTCTCTTTTCGCAGAATGAACATGCACTTTAGGGCATGCCTCCCAGGGAAAGGAACCCCTAACGAAACTATTCTCCCTGGAAGATGTTTCTTACTAACCATGTAATATAACATAACTAATTGGGCACTTGTCTGTTCAAGCACTGTTGACCCCTACGCCTGGTCTCAATGCATACCCCGGTTCTTATATAACCGCGAGGGTATTCGGACACACTCCGGACCGTCGGGTCCCAAGGTTGAAGCGAAAAGGTCGGCCATAAAAAACGATCTACAATCCGGCTAGAAGGCATTACACATGTCAATTAAAATTACATAGTCAATCTGACTGATTGTATTCCTCTTCAATACCATCTAACAGGCTGTCTAGCTTACAGTCCTGTTGGGAATACTTTGCGGCCAATTCTACTTGGCCGTACACTAAGCTCACAGGAATCTCCTTCCCATCGGGCCCCATGGGTCCGACCTTGGCCATGTGGTTTGGGTCAGCCTTCGTGTACCGCGTCTTCACCATGGCCCAGGCCTCCCTAGCGCCTTGATGGCCGGCCGACATCTTCCACAATCGGAAGCGCCACCGCGCTCCCTTCAGCTTCTCTACAAGCTCTCCAAGGCCTTCGGGCATGGATACGGATGGCCACAAGGCCTGGGCGACGCCTTGCATCACCTGCCGAACTCGCTCGTGCAGTTGTGAGAGCTCGGGAAGAAGGTCACCCGTAGAACCGGGCATTTCCTCTACAAGACGACCTGTTAGCATACCTACAGACATTACTCTGTTAGTCGTCTTCCTTGCCGAACTCTTTTTTCAAAGTTCGTTTAAGCACTTACTAAATATGCCGCGTCGAAGCCGCTGATTCTCCTTAACGGAGTCCAACAGCTAGGCACGAACATCCTTCAGTTCAACGCCTAGCTTGGTGTTGGCATCTTGGAGATCGTTCTTCTCCCGCCTCACCTTTGTCAGCACACTCTCACCAGCCTTCAGCTGGCGTAGGAGTTGTTGCTTTTCCAGATTTAATCCGGCGCCATCTGCAATTTCATTTGTCAGATTTGCACCCACGCCACACTTCGCAAAATACTTATCTTTCGAAGCGTATATTACCAGAGGGGGTCTCCTTGGGCTCCCCTGCCGCGGCTAGTGCGGCCTCAAGTTGGGCTTTGCACTCTTCCAGCTCCTGGGACAGTAGGGTATTCTTTTCTGTAAGAACTTGCATAACAAATTATCCTTAAATCAGTTATTCTAACTGTTTCAAGTCTCGAGGGCTACTGGTATATATATAATTACCAAAAATTTCTTACCCGTATGTCTTTTACATACTGCTCCGTGGCTCTGGCTAGACCATTTTGAGCGGCACGGAGGTACGCATCTCCCGAATTGAAGGCATCCAATGCCTCTTGGGAGAAACAAGCGTCGCAAAGAACTGTCCGGCGACGCCTGTGGTTCATGGCACTCTCCACCTCGGAATTGGTGGCAGACAGCCTGTCCGCATCCTCTGTCGGAGGAGCGTCCGGTGCGCGCCTTGTGTTCGCCTCCGCTTCCGGAGCAGGCTTTGGAGCCTGGCTGGTGGAGGCGCGATTGGCAACCTCTCCGGATATAGTCCGGCGAGGTCTCTTCGTCCTGAAGAGAGCACGAGCGTTAATATGCCTTGAAGGAATAACACCTGGGAATAAGATGGCGCGCTATACCTTTGCGTCGGCATCTCAGTCCGGACCGCACTTCTTTTCAGCCCATGGGGCCTTGCCGCCCCTCGTTGGCTAGTCGCCGCAGGCTCGGCCTCCCGTCTTAAGGACCTCTCCTGCAAAACACGGTTGTCATACGGCAATCGAAAACACGCGAGGATAGATCCCCTTTCAAAGTGCTGGGAATCGGTCTCAGTTACCTGTGAGGCTGGGAGTAGCCCTGGGTAATCGGCCGTAATGGCCACCAAGGCGTTGTCCTTGCTCAATTGATGAAACACCCCATCAATCAGCTCCACAGATAAGTCCGGATCCTCTTGAGAGACCGGGTCGAGGGACCGTCCCGGATCCTCGGGTTGTGGAGGAGGGCTGTTTATTTCTTTAACAGCCTGGCGCAGTTCCTACATTGAAGTCGTTAGACTGAATATTTAACGATGGGAATATAAAACGGATGGGCAAGTAAAAGTGTCCACTTACCCAACTTGGGGGATTGTACATAGAAAATCCACCCTGTGGGTTGACGCGGAGAAATTCCTCCTCTTCTCCCTTGTACAAAGCGGACAAGGTCTTTATTAGAGCGGCAGCCGAATCCGGCCCCTTACGGCCGTGGCGGGTGGCGTCGTCCTCCCCATTGAAGTCCCACATGGGGTGGCCTCTATACTTGAGCGGCTGCACCCCTCGAATGATGCATGCGGCCATGACCTGGATCATGGTCAGTCCGGAATGAGCTAACAATCTTATCCGGCCCATCAGGTAAAGAACGTCCTTGTCGCTTTCCCTCTGAGGGCTCCATGGACACCAGCTTAGGCGCTTCTTTAGGGGAGCACTGTCGAACTCAGGGAGGCCGATCCGGACAGGAACCGGCAGCGGGACGTCCTCTATATAAAACCATTCCGAAGGCCAGTCCTCGGACGCCTTCTTTGGGGTTCCGGATAGATATCCGGTCCCGGCGATGCGCCACACTTCGGCTCCGCCCACTTGATATATTGAACCCTTCTGAGAACGGGGCACAAGGCAGAATAGCCTTTTCCACAATGCGAAATGAGCCTCGCAGCCCAAAAACAGCTCGCAAAGGGCTACGAAGCCCGCGATATGCAATATGGAGGCAGGCATGAGGTTGTGCAGCTAGAGGCCATAGAACTCCAGGAGCCCTCGGAGAAACGGATGAATTGGAAATCCAAGCCCTCTTATTAAGTAAGGGACAAGGCATACCCGCTCTCCTTTGGAGGGATTGGGGGCGCTCTCCGCTTGCTCCCCGCCATTATAGGTGGCAATCCGGCTCAAACCGGGACCATATAGGCCGGGGGGAGAAATCCATTGGTCTGGAGCGTCACTAGCTCGCTGTGCGGGATGGAGCATCTCTCCCAATCTCCAGGCTGAGGGCTGGAAGGGCGAGAGGAGGAGCTGCGGCGGCTGGCCATGATAGAATGGACCTCTGTTGGATACGCTCTGATGAATACTCGCGGAGGGGAGAAGGTGTGGTTTGGATCTAAATCCTCGTCCCCTTAAATAAGCGGCTCATTCACGCGGCTAGGGGTGTAAATATAAAAAAACACCCTGACTTCTCGTATTCGTTTGACACGTGGAAGACGGCCATTATTGGGCGTAGAAGCCAAGGAGCGCTACATTTACAAGAAACCGGACACTATTCAACAGGTACACGGAATTTGGAGGAGAACCCGCCTTGCAATGCCGAAGACAATTTGCGCGCCGGACTCATCGTCATTGAAGCCTGGTTCGGGGGCTACTGAGGGAGTCCTGGATTAGGGGGTGTCTGGATAGTCGGACTATACCTTCGGCTGGACTCCTGGACTATGAAGATACAAGATTGAAGACTTCGTCTCGTGTCTGGAAGGGATTTTCCTTGGCGTGGAAGGCAAGCTTGGTGATACGGATATGTAGATCTCCTACCATTGTAATCGACTCTGTGTAACCCTAGCCCTCTCCGGTGTCTATATAAACCGGAGGGTTTTAGTCCGTAGGACGAACAACAATCATACCATAGGCTAGCTTCTAGGGTTTAGCCTCCTTGATCTCGTGGTAGATCTACTCTTGTACTACCCATATCATCAATATTAATCAAGCAAGATGTAGGGTTTTACCTCCATCGAGAGGGTCCGAACCTGGGTAAAAACATCGTGTCCCCGGTGAAAGATCGTGGATGCCGCCTAGAGGGGGGGTGAATAGGCGCTTTAAAATAATTACGGTTTAGGCTTGAACAAATGCGGAATAAACCTAGCGGTTAATTTGTCAAGCACAAAACCTACAACAACTAGGCTCACCTATGTGCACCAACAACTTATGCTAAACAAGATAAACTACTAGGTGATAGCAAGATATATGACAAGAACCAATATGGCTATCACAAGGTAAAGTGCATAAGTAAAGAGCTCGGGTAAGAGATAACCGAGGCACGCGGAGACGACGATGTATCCTGAAGTTCACACCCTTGCGGATGCTAATCTCCGTTTGGAGCGGTGTGGAGGCACAATGCTCCCCAAGAAGCCACTAGGGCCACCGTAATCTCCTCACGCCCTCGCACAATGCAAGATGTCGTGATTCCACTAAGGACCCTTGAGGGCGGTCACCGAACCCATACAAATGGCAACCCTTGGGGGTGGTCACCGAACCCGTACACTTTGGCAACCCTTGGGGGCGGTCACCGGTACCCGTCAAATTGCTCAGGGTGATCTCCACAACCTAATTGGAGACCCCGATGCTTGCCCAGAGCTTTACACCACAATGATTGAGCTCCGAACACCACCAACCGTCTAGGGCGCCCAAGCACCCAAGAGGAACAAGCTCAAGGGTACCAAGCACCCAAGAGTAATAAGCTTCTCAACTTGTAACTTCCACGTATCACCGTGGAGAACTCAAACCGATGCACCAAATGCAATGTCTAGGGCACATGGAGTGCCCAAGTCCTTCTCTCTCAAATCCCACCGAAGCAACTAATGCTAGGGAGGAAAATGAGAGGAAGAACAAGAAGGAGAACACCAAGAACTCCAAGATCTAGATCCAAGGGGTTCCCCTCACATAGAGGAGAAAGTGATTGGTAGAAATGTGGATCTAGATCTCCTCTCTCTTTTCCCTCAAAAACTAGCAAGAATCATTGGAGGGATTGAGAGTTAGCAAGCTTGAAGAAGGTCAACAATGGGGGAAGAACACGAGCTCAAAAGGATAAGGTTCATTGGGGAAGAAGACCCCCTTTTATAGGTGGGGAAAAATCCAACCGTTATACTCACAGCCCGCACAGAGCGGTACTACCGCTAGGGCGGAAGTACCCCTTTGAAAAACAACAGCGAGGAGGCAAAAGGCCAGAAGAACTGCCGGAGTGGTACTACCGCTCGTCCTCACGGTACTACCGCAAATGGTAGCGGTACTACTGCTTGCGAGCGGTACTAAAAAAATACATCCGGGCCTACCACCGCAAGACTTGGGACGAGTTTTTGGTCCGGAGCGGTACTACCGTTGTAGGAGCCGCGGTAGTACTGCTCTCGAGCGGTAGTAAAAAATTACATCCGCTCCAATTCGCGGTAGTACCGCTGCAGCCTTTTCAGAACACCAAAACTGCCATAACTTTTTCAAACGGACTCCGAATTCGATGAAACCAAGTTTGTTGGAAAGCTAGCGACAAGGGCTAACACAATCTTCAAAGAAATATCAATAAGAAGCAAATGAGAAAAGTCCCATAAGAAAATGGTGAGAACCCTTCCTTGGAAAAGACCGGTAAAACCTCCAACACCGAAAACATCATAGAAGATGCATGCGAACTCCGTTTCGATGAACTCAAGCTTGTCATCAAGATGACCATAAGCTCTAAGACTCACAAAGAGAACCAAACAAGAACCAAGAAAGATGATGCAAGGATGCAATGGTTTGAGCTCTCTACAAACGATACGATCAAGCTACCAACTTGAGAGCCCCCCTTGATAGTACGGCAAACGATCCTATAACCCGGTCTCCCAACTACCACCATGAGACCAGTAAAATAGAAAACCTATCAAGGGCAAACCTTTGCCTTGCACATGATCCACTTGAGTTAGATGATGACGATCTTGTCCTCCTCAAGATGGACCACCTTTCTTGATTGCGTTGGGTCGATGAAGACTAGATGATTGCTCCCCCATACTCCACTATGGGTGAGACACTCTTCGGCACATCTTCACAAGTCCATTGACACCACAATGGATGGCAAGCTTCAAGCACTTAATCTCTTCGTGATTGTCCACTTGAAATTGCACACGGCAATCTTGATGACGATCACCACTTGATGTCATCCTTCCCATGGGTTGTATGATATCATCCTCTTGACGCAAGCCCATGGACACATACCTAACCCCACATAGACTCTCACATAGACCATGGGTTAGTACACAAAGTGCAATGGACAATGCTTATCATACCATGGGATCACTTGATCCCTCTCGGTACATCTTCTACTCTTTGTGAGTTGATCAACTTGATTCACTCTTGACTTAGTCTTGATCAACCTTGAATCTTTCCAACTCTCTTCGTTTGGATGATATCTTGAAGGTAAACATGAATGATCACACAATCTTCTTCTTTAAGACATGCTTGCCATAAGCTCAACTCTCAAATGACCAATCTTTGGATAATTCCTTGAATAGCACCTTGGTCGACATAAACTCTCCTTGAAACCAACACATGTACTCCAAGAAAAGCCTATGGACAAAACCTTCAAATATAACTCAAGGAAACCATTAGTCCATAGAGATTATCATCAATTACCAAAACCAAACATGGGGGCACCGCATGTTCACCCGGTCTCCTGTTACCATCCGCCTAGACGCACAGTTCGGGACCCCCTATCCGAGATCTGCCAGTTTTGACACCGATAACCACCCCTTTATATATAAGGTGAGGTATCAAACCTACAAACTTCCGAATGTCTTGAGCCATCTTCACCATTTTCTAAAGACAATTTGCACTGATATTAAAGAGGAAAGGAGACAAGGGGTCACCTACTCACCTTGCCTCACCCCTTTTAAGCTGCCAAAATTCTTACCAACAATATCATTAACTTAACACCGAGAGTCCCCCTTTAAGCATAGTATGGAACCACCACATCCACCTATCATTAAACCCTCTTTCTATCAGGCTATAAAAAAGTAAATTCCAGTTTACCTTGTCATAGACTTTTCAAAATCCAGCGTCAAAATAACCCCTTGTTGATTTTTCCTCCTTGGCTCATGTAATATTTCATGTCAAAACATGACTCCATCCATAATATTTCTCCCTCTAATGAAGGAAGACTGGGTTATAAAGATAAGTTTACCCGTAAAAAGGTTTAACTCTATCATCCATAGCTTTGGGGTATTTTTTATAAACAGAGGCAAAATGACAAATTGGTTTGTATCTCTAAACAATATATGCATCTGCTCCGTTTGGAATAAGAGTTATAATAGCAAAATTTATTCTGCTCGGGTCTACCTTTCCAACATGAAATTAATGGAAGCACACCATAATATCATCTTTGATAAAGTGCCAATATGCTTGATAGAATTCAATAGGAAACCCATCACACCTTGTTGCTCTATCCTTTTTCATACCATCAATCACTTTTTTTAATTTCTTCCCCACTAAAAGGTTTGTTGAGTTCCATATTATCTTCCTCTCACAGTTTCTCATGTTTAGTCCACGCATCACTTCTTAATCTACAACTAAAACCTTCAGTAGGTCAAGAAAGCTCACTGTAATAGTTGGAAGCATGATCAACAAGACCGGTGGTCCCTTGAATCACAAATTGTCCATTATTTAGAAAATAAATGTGCTTTTTATCCTGCTACCATTAACAATTACTCCGTCTGTTCCTAAATATTTGTCTTTCTAGAGATTTCAACAAATGACTACATACGGAGCAAAATGAGTGAATCTACACTCTAAAATATGTCTATATACATTCGTATGTGGTAGTCCATTTGATATCTCCAAAAAGACAAGTATTTAGGAACGGAGGGAATATATGGAAGTAACAAGTATTATTGTCTCCCTCAAGGAACCAATCCTCTCAAGATCTCTTGTGTCAGTAGCCTTCTTCTTCCTCGAGAGACTTACAAATAGAGCTCTGGCCGAAATTTTTCATGGCTGGCAAGGGGCTAAATTTCTTCCAAGATTTCCATGTCTTTAGCTCATCAGTTAGATATTTATTATTTTCAGGATCTGATCTCTTAAATTCCTCTCCCATCCTTTCTGATATTCCCCTTTTTCTTTTCTCGCCCATGCTGCCCACTCGCTCACCCACGTTGCCCACTTGCTCGCCAACTATTCATAGAGTACGTGGACGCAGCGAGCCTGCCAAGCACCCCGCTCGTCCTTTATATGTTCGATTTGCTCATTCTCTTGAGCTTTTTTGCATGACATCTAGACTGTCCTCAACAACAATAGGTTCATTCCATATATTTTCCCACTAAGTTCTTTTTTTTGCGGGAGTTTTTCCCACGAAGTTCATGAAACCCTTTCACAAAATTCAACTAGGTTCAAATCTAAAGGGATAAAGTATTGTTGCTAATCTCATTATCTCCCGTAATGTCCATTACACCAACATAAACACCCATGTACATATACGATGTAGTAGTATACGCACAAACCACACGCATCTTTCGGCTGCTCCTTCAATATGATGCTATCACAAACGCAACCGGTGGGTTTTGGGTGTCCTTGTGGCTCTGATCATTGTTAGATAATAACGAGAAATAAACGAGACAAAGAGACACAGATTTTTACGTGGAAACCCTTGCGGGAGAAAACCACGGACGCACGAAGGCGCAATCACTATGAGGAGGAGTATTACAAGCACGAGACGACAGGCCGTTTGAGGTGCGACTACATTGGGGTATATATGAGTGGCAACACATAGGAGTCCTTGTAGGACAAGTAAACGAGTTGTACTCGTCCGCGTCGGTACCAACGCAAAAGGCCCACACCGTATGTACTACGTCTAGTCCAATACGGTACTAGAATTTGGATCACAATTTAACAATCTCCACCTTGAGCCAAATTCCCTCCAGTAGTCGAAGAAAGTGAATAACTCCATCCAAATCAGCATAAACACCTTGTGCGTCAAAGTCCATAGGACTAGTGAGAAATACCAACTAAGCCTGAGCAAAGCTCAAACTTATTGGTCGGAACTGGCTTTGTCACCATATCAGCTGGATTATCATGAGTACTTATCTTGCATACCTTCAAATCGCCTTCAGCAACAACATCTCGAATATAATGAAATCTGACATCAATGTGCTTTGTCCTCTCATGATACATTGGATTCTTTGTAAGATACTCCCTCCGTTCCTAAATATAGGGTGTATAGTTTTTGGCACGGAAATTAAAGAACGCAAGTGGAGGGAAAATTTCACAAGTTTTGGGCGATATTACTCCTGACTATTTGACATGAGAAAATAGAGGAGATTACCTAATATAAGGAAATGTAATCAAATCCCTTACAAAATTATCCAAACGAGTGGTGCAATGCGATACACCTTATATTTTGGATTTTTTCTCAAAAATCTATACACCTTATATCAAGGAATGGAGGGAGTATATAGCACTTTGACTATCACTAAATACGGCAGGGCAAGATGAATCTCCACAAAGCTCAGAATACAAACCTCTCAACCAGATAGCTTCTTTGCATGCCTCAGAAATAGCCATATACTCGGCATCAGTAGTGGAACAAGCCACAATAGACTGCAAAGTTGCTCCCCAACTCACAGCACAACCACCAATGGTGAAAACATAACCTACGAGTGATCTTCCCTTATCCAAATCACCAGCAAAATCAGAATCAACAAAACCAACAAGTCCATCTCTAGTTTTCCCAAACTGTAAATAAGCATTAGAAGTACCTCGCAGGTATTTGAAAATCCACTGAACTGCTTTCCAATGTTCCTTTCCAGGATTAGCCATGTATGTACTGACAACACTCAATGCATATGATAAATCCGGACGAGAACAAACCATGGCATACATAAGTGAACCAACTGCACTTGAATAGGGAACTCTAGACATGTACTCAATATCGGCATCTGACTTAGGACATAAAGCTGATGATAATTTGAAGTTTGCAGCTAACGGAGTACTTACTGGCTTGGCATTATGCATATTAAAACGACGAAGAACTTTATCAATATATCCCTTCTGACTTAGATATACTTTTCCAGACGGTCTATCTCTGGATATTTCCATGCCAAGTATTTTCTTTGCTGCACCCAAATCCTTCATCTCAAATTCATTACTCAATTGCTTCTTTAGTTCATTAATCTGTGACATACTCTTTGCAGCAATAAGCATATCATCAACATAAAGGGGCAAATAAATAGTTGAACCTTTGACAGTTTTCAAATAAACACAACTATCATAATTAGACCTTTTGAAACCTTGAGAGAGCATAAAGGTGTCAAATCTCTTGTACCACTGTCTTGGGGATTGCTTCAATCCATAAAGAGATTTCTTTAACTTACAGACAAGCTTTTCTTTTCCAGGAATAACAAAACCTTCAGGTTGTTCCATATAAATATTCTCTTCTAATTCTCCATGTAAGAATGCAGTTTTAACATCCAATTGTTCAAGCTCAAGATCATGCATGGCAACAATACTGAGTAAAGTGCGAATAGAGCTATGCTTCACAACAGGAGAAAAGACTTCGTTATAGTCAATACCTGGAATCTGACTGTAACCTTTAGCAACTAACCTTGCTTTATATCTTGTCTCATCATTAGGAGAAACACCTTCTTTCCTCTTGAAAACCCACTTGCAACGAATAGGTTTCTTCTCTCTAGGTAATCTTACTAAATCCCAAGTGCCATTCTTTTCAAGTGATTCCATCTCATCATGCATAGCAGTCATCCACTTATTACTATCACCAGAAATAATAGCCTCGGAATATGAAGAAGGTTCAGCATTACCTTCAATTTCTTCTACAATAGATAAAGCAAAAGAAACAATATTGCACTCTTTAATTAACCTGTCAGGTTTATTAATACCCCGTCTAACTTTGTCACATGCGAGATTCCAACTGGGCGGAACAATAGGCTGATTTGGAGTGGGAGTGACATGATCATCATTAACGAGTTCATTATGTGCATCAACAATTTCATTACTAGATGTATCACCTGAGTCAATAACATGCACCACCTGAATAGTAGGCTGCTATTCACTCTCAACAGGAACATTAGTAGATGAAACATCATGTAACATAGCAGATTCATTAAAGATAACATTTCTGCTAATAACAACCTTTTGGGTTTCAGGATTCCATAATTTAAAACCTTTAACACCAGACTTATAACCAAGAAAGATGCACTTAACAGCCCTAGGCTCCAATTTTCCATTATCAACATGAGCATAAGCAGTGCAATCAAAAACTCTCAACTGTGAATAATCAGCAGGTGAACCAGACCATACCTCAATTGGAGTTTTCTGATTAAGAGCAATAGATGGTGAATGGTTAATGAGATAACAAGCAGTGGAAGCGGCCTCAGCCCAAAAACGCCTATGCAAACCTGCATTGGACAACATGCAACGGCCTCTGGAAATAATGGTCCTGTTCATGCGCTCAGCAACACCGTTTTGTTGAGGAGTATAAGGAACGGTGTAATGTCTGACAATGCCTTCAGACTTGCAATAATTCTTAAATTGCTTAGAACAGAATTCCATACCATTATCAGTGTGAAGTATTTTTACCTTCTTTTCAGTTTGTCTCTCAATCATAATCTTCCACTCCTTAAAAGCTGAGAATGCTTCATATTTATGCTTCAAGAAATAAGGCCATACTTTTCTCGAATAATCATCAATTATAGTCAGCATGTAACTAGCACCACCTAGTGACTTTCTGCGAGATGGTCCCCATAAATCAGAATGAACATAATCAAGAATACCTTTGGTTGTATGAACCGAAGTGTTGAACTTCGCCCTCTTGTGTTTGCCGAAGATACAATGCTCACAAAATTTCAATTTACCAGGTTCATATCCATCAAGAAGACCTCTCTTATTTAACTCTGCTAAACCAAGTTCACTCATATGTCCAAGACGCATATGCCAAAGGTTAGCAGCATCACAATCAGAATTCTTTGAAATAACTGGAGTAGCGTTACCTGAAACGGTAGAACCTCGAAGGTAATAAAGACCATTGGTCGAACTTAAGTCACCTTTCATCACAACAAGGGAGCCTTTGGTGACCTTCAAAACACTATCTCCACCTGAATACTTGTACCCCTTAGCATTAAGGGCACTAACAGAGATAAGATTTCTCTTCATCTTCGGAATATACCGAACATCCGTCAAAGTTCTGATTATGCCATCAAACATCTTGATTCGAATAGAACCTATGCCTTCAATCTTGCATGGTGAATTATCAAAACCCAAAACGGAACCAGCAGAAGTAGTGGAATCAAAAGTATTAAACCAATCTCTATGCGGGCACATATGAAAAGTACATGCAGTATCAAGTACCCACTCATCATTGGTCTCAGCACATCCAGCAATAACGACAAGAGCATCATCGGAACTATCATCACGAGCAATGTTAGCAGAATTTTCACCTTGTTTGTTACCTTTCCTCTTTTCTTTATTCTGCAACTTGAAACACTCTGAGATGTCATGCCCGTCTCTCTTGCAATATCTGCAATATTTCTTGTCTCTGGATTGTGACCGGCCCCTGTAGCCGTTTTTACTTTTGCCTCTGTTTCCATTATTGGAGTTCTTCTCCTTTGTCCTGCCACGAACAGATAATCCCTCTGCTTGGGATGAACTTGAACCATCATGAGGCACCATTAATTTCATCTTCTCCTTAGAGTTCAAAGCTTCATAAACTTCATTAAGCGCGAGAGTATCACGACTGTATAATATGGTGTCTCTAAAATTGGTATAAGAACTTGGCAGTGAACAAAGTAACATTAAAGCAGTATCTTCCTCTTCATACTTAACCTCCATTGCAGCTAGATCGGATATAATCTCCTTAAATTCTGAAATATGATTCAAAACATTACCTCCATCGGGTAACCTGTGCAGGAATAATTTTTGCTTCAGATGCATCTTGCTGGTGAGATCTTTAGTCATGCAAATCCCTTCCAGCTTTAACCATAGAGCGGCGGCAGTTTTCTCGCTCAAAACTTCCTGCAAAATATTATTATGCAAATGGAGTTGAATTTGTGACAAAGCCTTACAATCAATTCTTTTCTCCTCAGCAGTCCAGTCCTCAATTCGGTTCTTCCCAAAACTATCCAGTGCTACATCATAGTCGGCCTGTGCCAACAACACCCACATCTTGACTTGCCATAGGGTAAACCTTGTGTCACGATCCAGCAGCAGAAAATCGTACTTCATGGATGCCATGAGTCGAACAAATCTATGCACAAAGTAGTACAAGTCGGAGTAGAATAATTCTTGACAGAATTTAAATTACGTAGAGCAAAGAACTAGGAACAGTAGCACGTGATAGCTTCGGAACAGATGTACCAATTAGCGATGATAGAGCAATAAACCAAACTAGTACAGACTAGTACTAGCCGACTGGGTAAGCTTCACGTGAGATGTAGCTTTCTCGGTCACCGTGCGAATCAATTACTAGTACTAGTTGAAGTAGCACGAGCAGATCAATGCTTGACGTGATGCGAAGCAACAGCAACAGCCTCGGGACTTGAACAAAATAGTAGCAGCTACTCGGCGACGCTACGTACTCGGGGCTTCAAGCGTATATACGCAGCAGCGGCAACTTGTGGAAATCCAGTCGAACTCGGCTTCCTTTATCGATCTGGCTTCGGTTCGCCAGGTTGCGTCGGCGGCGGCGCACAGGACGCCGTAACCCTAATTCTCTCGTCTCAAATCTTGTATCTGTAACTTGGCTCTGATACCACTTGTTAGATAATAACGAGAAATAAACGAGATAAAGAGACACAGATTTTTACGTGGAAACCCTTGCGGGAGAAAACCACGGACGCACGAAGGCGCAATCACTATGAGGAGGAGTATTACAAGCACGAGACGACAGGCCGTCTGAGGTGCGACTACATGGGGTATATATGAGGGGCAACACATAGGAGTCCTTGTAGGACAAGTAAACGAGTTGTACTCGTACGCATCGGTACCAACGCAAAAGGCCCACACCGTATGTACTACGTCTAGTCCAATACGGTACTAGAATTTAGATCACAATTTAACAACCATAAATCACGATCAAATCGATGTGCAGATAATTTTTCCACCAATTGATCTGCAATTACTGGGGTTTTAGAGTTTGGTGTTTGAATTTGTTGAACACATAATTTACCTACAAGTTCAAGGTTCTGTACTATGAACTACTCATTCCTTTTCGGTTTACAGAGCTTAATTCAAAAATCTCACCAACCAAGGTAGATGGTGAGTGGTGGAATACTTTTTGTAGTTTGTAAAAACACACAATTAATGCTTTTGTTTTTCTCAAAAAATTATGTTTACCAATGTATTAATTACAATACATGCATGCATAAAGTATATGTACTGGTCAACTTTCTCTTAATACTTGCATGCAATGATTTAATATATCTTGGAATCTGAACATGTGACGGGGAACAACCAAATTGAGCCTTATAAAATGAAAAAACTAAAATTTTGAGATAAGCTCTATAAACCGGAAAAGAGGGAATATGAATCTAATTGCTGCTTAAGGCTAGCCATAGTGGGCGTAACTTAGGTAGTAACATAGCACATCCCAAGAAAAAATGCTTATGTGACATGGAGTTAATGAGGAAAAAGATGCTTGTGGTAACATAGTATGTTACCGTAACATAACACACCCCGAGGTAAAATGAGTCTATATCTCAATTAAGGAAGACTTACATGTTATCATCCATATGTTACTACCTACTATGAAGGTAGTAACATAGACTAGTAACATATGCATGCCACTAGTCCAAGTTACTCACCACTATGACCAGCCTAAGTTTAGTCATTCTACACAGAATAATGCTAATTACTCAACACTCTCCTTGCCGGATATTCTCCATCGCATGTGCTTTAAATTTGAATGGTGCAATCCCCAATACTGTATTATTGTTACTACTAGTAAAACGCCCGTGCGTTGCTACGGGCTATACTGTATATAAATGAATCCGACAAATTATTGATATTGAAGCTTATTTCTCTCTCATACACCAACCTCAAGGTCGACGGCAGGTTCCCGCGATCTAGTGTAGCACAAACATGGCCATATTGGAGGGCTATACTATATATAATAAAGGGGATTTGTTTTCACTGTGTGTATGATACACTGTATGAAAAATGTAACAATGCGACAGTCCAGGCTCCCACAAATCCAGACCATAATGGAGAGAAAAATGTCTAAACTATGAACCCTGTTATCTCCAACACGCATACCAAACATAAAAACCCCACCCCATGACACACCCTTATATTTTCCTGTCGGACCCTCCCCTTCCGCTTGGTTTTCGCCGTAGTGAGACATTTCTCGCTGGAGTCCTCTCCTTTAAAACGGGATGACGCCCATCTCACCTTCGTCATCGCGGCCTCTCTCCTTCACACCATACTTCCCCACGAAGGGATTGCATTTAGACGTCGAAAAAAATTGATGGCGAGGGAGTCATGGAGGAGGGGTAGAGAACGAACCGGTGAAAGCCAGAAAAACCTGCGTACAATGTTTGCTCCGCCTGAGTCATAGAGGAGTCCCCCTGGTAGAGGAGTTTGGGGAGAAGAGGACAGCGACACGAGGACACGTCGGGAGGATCGCAAGGAAGGCACGCTGGTAGAGGAGATCAGGGAGAAGAGGATGGCAGCGCGAGGACGTCAGGATTATCGCGAGGAGGGCATGCGATGGGAGGATTGCGTTCACATACACGTTAATGGGCCAGCCCAATGCTATGATGTGATGATGTCAAAGGTGGGCGAAAGATAGGAGTGGTGGGATGAGGTGGAGTGAGGCGA
This sequence comes from Triticum monococcum, assembly GCA_034509565.1. Taxonomy (NCBI): domain Eukaryota; kingdom Viridiplantae; phylum Streptophyta; class Magnoliopsida; order Poales; family Poaceae; genus Triticum; species Triticum monococcum. The sequence continues at coordinate 416,468,430 of CM067844.1, forward strand.
GACTACCAACTAAGACATTAGTAGTAGAGATTACTGAGAGTTGGTATAACATACATAATCCTTATGGAAAATGTTAGGCTGAATCTTTGAGTAAGTGAATCTATCTTGTAAACTCCATTGTAGACCATGCATACCCATTATTCTCCAGAAAAACTGGTGCAGATTATTTGAAGGAGCTGATATCCCATAGCCCATAGTCCTCGTGTAGTCTTACATTGAAAGATATAGGTATGTAAGACAATTAGCTTGGAATGAAATAGATAATTAAATGGAAAAGAGAAGAACTGAAATGAGGTAGATCTTCCAGTAGGGTCACATTTCATTACTCAGACTAATCAAAAGTTTCAGAACCGAGTTCTTGGAGCTCTTTGTCTTTGAGGTCATCATTCTTTATAATCTAAAACGTGAACATTTGGTTGGTAAAGAACATTATGTGTTAAATATGACATGTTATAGCAAGCCTACTATCAGGACCACCTCTCATGGGCACAATCAGCTCCCTAAAGCCTCTTTTTTTATCAGATGCATAATGCACATCACTTACCGAGGAAGATTTTAACCTCTTCAACATAACAATCGGCATCCCTTGTCAAAGCTCACACCAAAATAACTGCACGTGTAATCATTCTACCCTTTGATTGATAAAATGAAAATAAGTACACAAAAGATAGGAGCTACTCACATTCAAACTTCTGCCACAAGCTCGTTGATGGTCATGCCCCTTCAACATGTTCACACATAGTACGTCAAAAAATAATATTCCTCCAACCAGCCCATACAGAATGCCTCAAATTGGCATGATAAAACAAATCCAGATTGCATTATTCATTGAAATGATAAAAAATGAAAACATCTCAAACCAATATGTATGTAGAACCTAAAATTATATCTTATGTATCAAAACGACTATACAACCTTCCAAAAAGCGAAGGAGGACCATACATAATACAATACTCCTTTCCAGCGCTTTACGTCGCCCGCCTCCCAATGCATGCCTGGTCATCTCCATGGCCTACAGGAGGCGCTTCACCTACAGCAGAATTTCGAGATAGGAATCCCTTCTTCACCTACAACAAAATTTTGAGATCCCAACACTATCAGGCTAATACAAAGATCCATGAGAAGTGTGAACGCGCCAACGTCTCCGGGTATGCATGGACCATACGGGTAATTGATTTGGGAAACGTAGGCGGCGATGCTGGCATGGCCGGCGGCACACGATGCATCTATAGTGAGACCGGCGGCGGCCAGCAGCACCGTGGCGGCCCAATTCGATAAGCCCGGCGGTCGAGTACCTGGAAGGCCAGTAGCCCACGCCCACGACGTTGGCAAAGTAGCTCGGGATGGCAGCAGGGAATCGCTGGGTCACCCATGTCAGTGACCTCGAGGTGTCGTTGGTGCGAAGGGGAGCATGTTTCCACTATCGCAGATCTCCCATGCGACATCAATGGTCAACAACATCGGTCTCTCTCGATGGACCGGATCTTCCCTGTCGCGGTATTCGGGGGAGAGGGGGTAGGCTGTGCCAAACAGCGGAGGGAGAGGCTTGACCTAGCAGGTTCTTGAGCGGTTTGACAGTTCTTGTTTTTCAAGGATAGCTGAATGCCCTTGCATTGCTATGGGACATCCAAGATATATATATTGATCAATAACCAGAAGGTTATTAATTCCACTTCACAAACTTCAACAATGCATGCACATTTTAATTTTCGATCAAAAAACAAAGGTAACAAACTCCTATAACAGTGAATAAAATACAAGAAATCAGTCTAACTGAAAATACCACGTCTACCTTAGAACGTCTATAATATCAATTAAGAAGTCTGCTACAAAACTTACTAACAGGTGGAAAAGGGGCAGCTAGTATCTCTCCAACAAACAAAATCATACCATACAAAATAGATTGCATGCAGTCCATAAAACAGTAGTAGGGCATCTGAACAAAAAAATACATAGGGAAAATGGAACATGTCGTTTCGAAGATTACATTAATCCTGTCAATGTTAACCACAATACTGAAGATAGGCCATAATGGCCACATGAGCATCTGCATTGTACTGATAACGGAACTGCGTGTCTTCATTGCTATCATTATAGATTAACATATTTAATTGTTTCAGCACAAAGGTTCCATAATGTCAGGGTAAATTCAAGAATCTTCACACGCACTTAATAGACCATGTAATAGCATGTTGAAAACTACGCAGGAAAAGCATGGTTCCGAGATACTTAAGTATTGAGGTCAGTCCAGTCTTACCATGAAAATGAAAGGACCATATGATGTCTGGTGCAGCTTCCTATTCATCAGTAGAGAATCCTTCGATTTATTTACATGAAGATCCTTATTGGGCATGGCTGCATCAATCCGAGTATATATATCTGGATGATTGATTCCACACATGTGGAGCAGATATTGGAGATTATTAAGATTCTAGCTTATTCCAAACTTTATTTATTTTTATCCCGGTTCTAGACTTCTAATGTCTGTGAAAGAAGAAAATCTTGACCGGAACACAAAATGGCAACAATAAGAAAAAGTTATCACCGGAGCAATATAGTTAAGAGTTCCGGATACCTTTCAGAAAGAAGTGACATATATTAGCATATTTTATCAGAACAATTCAATCTGCAAATTAGCAAACATGGACATTCCAGTGCATAGTAGTACGAAAAAAGGTGAAAAACAAGTGAACTGTGACACAATGTAATGTTGGGGAACGCAGTAATTTCAAAATTTTCCTACGCACACGCAAGATCATGGTGATGCACAGCAACGAGAGGGGAGAGTGATGTCTACGTACCAACGCAGACCGACTGCGGAAGCGATCACACAACGTAGAGGAAGTAGTCGTACGTCTTCTTCCTGATCCAACCGATCCAAGCACCGTTACTCCGGCACCTCCGAGTTCTTAGCACACGTTCAGCTCGATGACGTTCCTCGGGCTCCGATCCAGCAAAGCGTCGAGGAAGAGTTCCGTCAGCACGACGGCGTGGTGACGATCTTGATGTACTACCGACGCAGGGCTTCGCCTAAGCACTGTAACGGTATGTTCGAGGTGGAATTTGGTGGCAGGGGGCACCGCACACGGCTAAGGAACGATCAACTTGTGTGTCTTGTGGTGCCCCCTGCCCCCGTATATAAAGGCCAGGGGCAGGGGGTTCGGCCGGCTAGGAGGGAGGCGCAGGGAGGAGTCCTCCTATTCCAACTAGGATTCTTGGGGAAGAAGGAGAAAGAGGGGGCCGGCCCACCTCTCCTAGTCCTATTAGGACTTGGGAAAGGTGGGGGGGCGCCGGCCAGGTGTGGGCTGCCTCTTCTCTCTTTTCCACTAAGGCCCAATAGGCCCATTTACCTCCCGGGGGGGTTCCGGTAACCCTCCCGGTAATCCGGTAAAATCCCGATTTCACCCGGAACACTTCCGGTGCCCAAACATAGGCTTCCAATATATCAATCTTTACGTCTCGACCATTTCGAGACTCCTCGTCATGTCCGTGATCTCATCCGGGACTCCGAACAACCTTCGGTACATCAAAATGCATAAACTCATAATAACTGTCATCGTAACGTTAAGCGTGCGGACCCTACGGTTCGAGAACAATGTAGACATGACCGAGACATGTCTCCGGTCAATAACCAATAGCGGGACCTGGATGCCCATATTGGCTCCTACATATTCTACGAAGATCTTTATCGGTCAGACCGCATAACAACATACGTTGTTCCCTTTGTCATCGGTATGTTACTTGCCCGAGATTCGATCGTCGGTATCCAATACCTAGTTCAATCTCGTTACCGGCAAGTCTCTTTACTCGTTCCGTAATACATCATCTCACAACTAACTTATTAGTTGCAGTGCTTGCAAGGCTTATGTGATGTCCATTACCGAGAGGGCCCAGAGATACCTCTCCGTCAATCGGAGTGACAAACCCTAATCTCGAAATACGCCAACCCAACATCTACCATTGGAGACACCTGTAATACTCCTTTATAATCACCCAGTTACGTTGTGACGTTTGGTAGTACCCAAAGTGTTCCTCCGGTAGATGGGAGTTGCATAATCTCATAGTTATAGGAACATGTATAAGTCATGAAGAAAGCAATAGCAACATACTAAACGATCGGGTGCTAAGCTAATGGAATGGGTCATGTCAATCAGATCATTCTACTAATGATGTGACCTCATTAATCAAATAACAACTCCTTGTTCATGGTTAGGAAACATAACCATCTTTGATTAACGAGCTAGTCAAGTAGAGGCATACTAGTGACACTCTGTTGGTCTATGTATTCACACATGTATTATGTTTCCGGTTAATACAATTCTAGCATGAATAATAAACATTTATCATGATATAAGGAAATAAATAATAACTTTATTATTGCCTCTAGGGCATATTTCCTTCAGTCTCCCACTTGCACTAGAGTCAATAATCTAGATTACACAGTAATGATTCTAACACCCATGGAGCCTTGGTGCTGATCATGTTTTGCTCGTGGAAGAGGCTTAGTCAACGGGTCTGCAACGTTCAGATCCGTATGTATCTTGCAAATCTCTATGTCTCCCACCTGGACTAAATCCCGGATGGAGTTGAAGTGTCTCTTGATGTGTTTGGTCCTCTTGTGAAATCTGGATTCTTTTGTCAAGGCAATTGCACCAGTATTGTCACAGAAGATTTTCATTGGACCCGATGCACTAGGTATGACACCTAGATCGGATATGAACTCCTTCATCCAGACTCCTTCGTTCGCTGCTTCCGAAGCAGCTATGTACTCCGCTTCACATGTAGATCCCGCTACGACGCTTTGTTTAGAACTGCACCAACTGACAGCTCCACCGTTTAAAGTAAACACGTATCCGGTTTGTGATTTAGAATCGTCCGGATCAGTGTCAAAGCTTGCATCAACGTAACCTCTTACGGTGAGCTCTTTGTCACCTCCATATACGAGAAACATATCCTTAGTCCTTTTCAGGTATTTCAGGATGTTCTTGACCGCTGTCCAGTGATCCATTCCAGGATTACTTTGGTACCTCCCTGCTAAACTTATAGCAAGGCACACATCAGGTCTGGTACACAGCATTGCATACATGATAGAGCCTATGGCTGAAGCATAGGGAACATCTTTCATTTTCTCTCTATCTTCTGCAGTGGTCGGGCATTGAGTCTTACTCAATTTCACACCTTGTAGCACAGGCAAGAACCCTTTCTTTGCTTGATCCATCTTGAACTTCTTCAAAAAATTTGTCAAGGTATGTGCATTGTGAAAGTCCAATTAAGCGTTTTGATCTATCTCTATAGATCTTTATGCCTAATATGTAAGCAGCTTCTCCGAGGTCTTTCATCGAAAAACTTCTATTCAAGTATCCCTTTATGCTATCCAGAAATTCTATATCATTTCCGATAAGCAATATGTCATCCACATATAATATCAGAAATGCTACAGAGCTCCCACTCACTTTCTTGTAAATACAGGCTTCTCCAAAAGTCTGTATAAAGCCAAATGCATTGATCACACTATCAAAGCGTTTATTCCAACTCCGAGATGCTTGCACCAGTCCATAAATGGATCGCTGGAGTTTGCATACTTTGTTAGCTCCTTTAGGATCGACAAAACCTTCTGGTTGTACCATATACAACTCTTCTTCCAGAAATCCATTCAGGAATGCAGTTTTGACATCCATTTGCCATATTTCATAATCATAAAATGCGGAAATTGCTAACATAATTCTGACGGACTTAAGCATCCGCTACGGGTGAGAAGGTCTCATCGTAGTCAACCCCTTGAACTTGTCGAAAACCTTTTGCGACAAGTCGAGCTTTATAGACAGTAACATTACTGTCAGCGTCAGTCTTTTTCTTGAAGATCCATTTATTCTCAATTGCTTGCCGATCATCGGGCAAGTCAACCAAAGTCCATACTTTGTTCTCATACATGGATCCCATCTCAGATTTCATGGCCTCAAGCCACTTTGCGGAATCTGGGCTCACCATCGCTTCTTCATAGTTCGTAGGTTCATCATGATCTAGCATCATGACTTCCAGAACTGGATTACCGTACCACTCTGGTGCGGATCTCACTCTGGTTGATCTACGTGGTTCAGTAGTATCTTGTTCTGAAGCTTCATGATCATCATCATTAGCTTCCTCACTGATTGGTATAGGTGTCGCAGAAACAGTTTTCTGTGATGTACTACTTTCCAATAAGGGAGCAGGTACAGTTACCTCGTCAAGTTCTACTTTCCTCCCACTCACTTCTTTCGAGAGAAACTCCTTCTCTAGAAATGATCCATTCTTAGCAACGAATGTCTTGCCTTCGGATCTATGATAGAAGGTATACCCAACAGTTTCCTTTGGGTATCCTATGAAGACACATTTCTCCGCTTTGGGTTCGAGCTTATCAGGTTGAAGCTTTTTCACATAAGCATCGCAGCCCCAAACTTTGAGAAATGACAACTTTGGTTTCTTGCCAAACCATAGTTCATAAGGCGTCGTCTCAACGGATTTTGATGGTGCCCTATTTAACGTGAATGCGGCCGTCTCTAAAGCATAACCCCAAAACGATAGCGGTAAATCAGTAAGAGACATCATTGATCGCACCATATCTAGTAAAGTACGATTACGACGTTCGGACACACCATTACTGTGGTGTTCCGGGTGGCGTGAGTTGCGAAACTATTCCACAATTTTTCAAATGTACACCAAACTCGTAACTCAAATATTCTCCTCCACGATCAGATCGTAGAAATTTTATTTTCTTGTTACGATGATTTTCAACTTCACTCTGAAATTCCTTGAACTTTTCAAATGTTTCAGACTTATGTTTCATTAAGTAGATATACCCATATCTGCTTAAATCATCTGTGAAGGTGAGAAAATAACGATATCCGCCGCGAGCCTCAATATTCATCGGACCACATACATCGGTATGTATGATTTCCAACAAATCTGTTGCTCTCTCCATAGTACCGGAGAACGGTGTTTTAGTCATCTTGCCTATGAGGCACGGTTCGCAAGTACGAAGTGATTCATAATCAAGTGATTCCAAAAGCCCATCAGTATGGAGTTTCTTCATGCGCTTTACACCGATATGACCTAAACGGCAGTGCCACAAATAAGTTGCACTATCATTATTAACTTTGCATCTTTTGGCTTCTACATTATGAATATGTGTATCACTATCTTCGAGATTCAACAAGAATAGACCACTCTTCAAAGGTGCATGACCATAAAAGATATTATTCATATAAATAGAACAACCATTATTCTCTGATTTAAATGAATAACCGTCTCGCATTAAACAAGATCCAGATATAATGTTCATGCTTAATGCTGGCACCAAATAACAATTATTTAGGTCTAATATTAATCCCGAAGGTAGATGTAGAGGTAGCGTGCCGACCGCGATCACATCGACTTTGGAACCGTTTCCCACGCGCATCGTCACCTCGTCCTTTGCTAGTGTCCGCTTATTCCGTAGTCCCTGTTTCGAGTTGCAAATATTAGCAACAGAACCAGTATCAAATACCCAGGTGCTACTGCGAGCTCTAGTAAGGTACACATCAATAACATGTATATCACATATACCTTTGCTCACTTTGCCATCCTTCTTATCCGCCAAATACTTGGGGCAGTTCCGCTTCCAGTGTCCAGTCTGCTTGCAGTAGAAGCACTCAGTTTCAGGCTTAGGTCCAGACTTGGGTTTCTTCTCTTGAGCAGCAACTTGCTTGCTGTTCTTCTTGAAGTTTCCCTTCTTCTTCCCTTTACCCTTTTTCTTGAAACTAGTGGTCTTGCTAACCATCAACACTTGATGCTCCTTTTTGATTTCTACCTCCGCAGCTTTCAGCATTGCGAAGAGCTCGGGAATAGTCTTGTTCATCCCTTGCATATTATAGTTCATCACGAAGCTCTTGTAGCTTGGTGGTAGTGATTGGAGAATTCTGTCAATGACGCAATCATCTGGAAGATTAACTCCCATCTGAATCAAGTGATTATTATACCCAAACATTTTGAGTATATGCTCACTGACAGAACTGTTCTCCTCCATCTTACAGCTATAGAACTTATTGGAGACTTTATATCTCTCAATTCGGGCATTTGCTTGAAATATTAACTTCAACTCCTGGAACATCTCATATGCTCCATGACGTTCAAAACGTCGTTGAAGTCCCGATTCTAAGCCGTAAAGCATGGCACACTGAACTATCGAGTAGTCATCAGCTTTGCTCTGCCAGACGTTCATAACATCTGGCGTTGCTCCAGCAGCAGGCCTGTCACCCAGCGGTGCTTCCAGGACGTAATTCTTCTGTGCAGCAATGAGGATAATCCTCAGGTTACGGACCCAGTCCGTGTAATTGCTACCATCATCTTTCAACTTTGCTTTCTCAAGGAACGCATTAAAATTCAACGGAACAATAGCACGAGCCATCTATCTACAAGCAACATAAACAAGCAAGATACTATCAGGTACTAAGTTCATGATAAGTTTAAGTTCAGTTAATCAAATTACTTAGGAACTCCCACTTAGATAGACATCCCTCTAATCTTCTAAGTGATCACGTGATCCAAATCAACTAAACCATAACCGATCATCACGTGAGATGGAGTAGTTTTCAATGGTGAACATCGTCATGTTGATCATATCTACTATATGATTCACGCTCGACCTTTCGGTCTCTGTGTTCCGAGGCCATATCTGCATATGCTAGGCTCGTCAAGTATAACCTGAGTATTCTGCGTGTGCAAAACTGGCTTGCACCCGTTGTAGATGGACGTAGAGCTTATCACACCCGATCATCACGTGGTGTCTGGGCACGACGAACTTTGGCAACGGTGCATACTCAGGGAGAACACTTCTTGATAATTTAGTGAGAGATCATCTTATAAAGCTACCGTCAATCAAAGCAAGATAAGATGCATAAAAGGATAAACATCACATGCAATCAATATAAGTGATATGATATGGCCATCATCATCTTGTGCTTGTGATCTCCATCTCCGAAGCACCGTCATGATCACCATCGTCACCGGCGCGACACCTTGATCTCCATCGTAGCATCGTTGTCGTCTCGCCAATCTTATGCTTCCACGACTATTACTACCGTTTAGTAATCTAGTAAAGCATTACATCGCGATTGCATTGCATACAATAAAGCGACAACCATATGGCTCCTGCCAGTTGCCGATAACTTAGTTACAAAACATGATCATCTCATACAATAAAATCAGCATCATGCCTTGACCATATCACATCACAACATACCCTGCAAAAACAAGTTAGACGTCCTCTACTTTGTTGTTGCAAGTTTTACGTGGCTGCTACGGGCTTAAGTAAGAACTCATCTCACCTACGCATCAAAACCACAACGATAGTTCGTCAAATAGACTCCGTTTTAACCTTCTCAAGGACCGGGCGTAGTCACACTTGGTTCAACTAAAGTTGGAGAGACAGTCTTCCGCAAGCCATCTATGTGCAAAGCACGTCGAGGGAACCGGTCTCGCGTAAGAGTACGCGTAAGGTTGGTCCGGATCGTCTCAACCAACAATGCCGCCGAACCAAAGTATGACATGCTGGTAGGCAGTATGACTTGTATCGCCCACAACTCACTTGTGTTCTACTCGTGCATATAACATCAAACCATAAAACCTAGGCTCGGATGCCACTGTTGGGGAACGCAGTAATTTCAAAATTTTCCTACGCACACGCAAGATCATGGTGATGCACAGCAACGAGAGGGGAGAGTGATGTCTACGTACCAACGCAGACCGACTGCGGAAGCGATCACACAACGTAGAGGAAGTAGTCGTACGTCTTCTTCCTGATCCAACCGATCCAAGCACCGTTACTCCGGCACCTCCGAGTTCTTAGCACACGTTCAGCTCGATGACGTTCCTCGGGCTCCGATCCAGCAAAGCGTCGAGGAAGAGTTCCGTCAGCACGACGGCGTGGTGACGATCTTGATGTACTACCGACGCAGGGCTTCGCCTAAGCACTGTAACGGTATGTTCGAGGTGGAATTTGGTGGCAGGGGGCACCGCACACGGCTAAGGAACGATCAACTTGTGTGTCTTGTGGTGCCCCCTGCCCCCGTATATAAAGGCCAGGGGCAGGGGGTTCGGCCGACTAGGAGGGAGGCGCAGGGAGGAGTCCACGCCCCCTGCCCCCTGCCCCCGTACCTGGAAGGCCAGTAGCCCACGCCCACGACGTTGGCAAAGTAGCTCGGGATGGCAGCGGGGAATCGCTGGGTCACCCATGTCAGTGACCTCGAGGTGTCGTTGGTGCGAAGGGGAGCATGTTTCCACTATCGCAGATCTCCCATGCGACATCAATGGTCAACAACATCGGTCTCTCTCGATGGACCGGATCTTCCCTGTCGCGGTATTCGGGGGAGAGGGGGTAGGCTGTGCCAAACAGCGGAGGGAGAGGCTTGACCTAGCAGGTTCTTGAGCGGTTTGACAGTTCTTGTTTTTCAAGGATAGCTGAATGCCCTTGCATTGCTATGGGACATCCAAGATATATATATTGATCAATAACCAGAAGGTTATTAATTCCACTTCACAAACTTCAACAATGCATGCACATTTTAATTTTCGATCAAAAAACAAAGGTAACAAACTCCTATAACAGTGAATAAAATACAAGAAATCAGTCTAACTGAAAATACCACGTCTACCTTAGAACGTCTATAATATCAATTAAGAAGTCTGCTACAAAACTTACTAACAGGTGGAAAAGGGGCAGCTAGTATCTCTCCAACAAACAAAATCATACCATACAAAATAGATTGCATGCAGTCCATAAAACAGTAGTAGGGCATCTGAACAAAAAAATACATAGGGAAAATGGAACATGTCGTTTCGAAGATTACATTAATCCTGTCAATGTTAACCACAATACTGAAGATAGGCCATAATGGCCACATGAGCATCTGCATTGTACTGATAACGGAACTGCGTGTCTTCATTGCTATCATTATAGATTAACATATTTAATTGTTTCAGCACAAAGGTTCCATAATGTCAGGGTAAATTCAAGAATCTTCACACGCACTTAATAGACCATGTAATAGCATGTTGAAAACTACGCAGGAAAAGCATGGTTCCGAGATACTTAAGTATTGAGGTCAGTCCAGTCTTACCATGAAAATGAAAGGACCATATGATGTCTGGTGCAGCTTCCTATTCATCAGTAGAGAATCCTTCGATTTATTTACATGAAGATCCTTATTGGGCATGGCTGCATCATTCCGAGTATATATATCTGGATGATTGATTCCACACATGTGGAGCAGATATTGGAGATTATTAAGATTCTAGCTTATTCCAAACTTTATTTATTTTTATCCCGGTTCTAGACTTCTAATGTCTGTGAAAGAAGAAAATCTTGACCGGAACACAAAATGGCAACAATAAGAAAAAGTTATCACCGGAGCAATATAGTTAAGAGTTCCGGATACCTTTCAGAAAGAAGTGACATATATTAGCATATTTTATCAGAACAATTCAATCTGCAAATTAGCAAACATGGACATTCCAGTGCATAGTAGTACGAAAAAAGGTGAAAAACAAGTGAACTGTGACACAATGTAATGTTGGGGAACGCAGTAATTTCAAAATTTTCCTACGCACACGCAAGATCATGGTGATGCACAGCAACGAGAGGGGAGAGTGATGTCTACGTACCAACGCAGACCGACTGCGGAAGCGATCACACAACGTAGAGGAAGTAGTCGTACGTCTTCTTCCTGATCCAACCGATCCAAGCACCGTTACTCCGGCACCTCCGAGTTCTTAGCACACGTTCAGCTCGATGACGTTCCTCGGGCTCCGATCCAGCAAAGCGTCGAGGAAGAGTTCCGTCAGCACGACGGCGTGGTGACGATCTTGATGTACTACCGACGCAGGGCTTCGCCTAAGCACTGTAACGGTATGTTCGAGGTGGAATTTGGTGGCAGGGGGCACCGCACACGGCTAAGGAACGATCAACTTGTGTGTCTTGTGGTGCCCCCTGCCCCCGTATATAAAGGCCAGGGGCAGGGGGTTCGGCCGGCTAGGAGGGAGGCGCAGGGAGGAGTCCTACTCCCACCGGGAGTAGGACTCCTTCCCCCCAATCCTATTCCAACTAGGATTCTTGGGGAAGGAGAAAGAGGGGGCCGGCCCACCTCTCCTAGTCCTATTAGGACTTGGGAAAGGTGGGGGGCGCCGGCCAGGTGTGGGCTGCCTCTTCTCTCTTTTCCACTAAGGCCCAATAGGCCCATTTACCTCCCGGGGGGGTTCCGGTAACCCTCCCGGTAATCCGGTAAAATCCCGATTTCACCCGGAACACTTCCGGTGCCCAAACATAGGCTTCCAATATATCAATCTTTACGTCTCGACCATTTCGAGACTCCTCGTCATGTCCGTGATCTCATCCGGGACTCCGAACAACCTTCGGTACATCAAAATGCATAAACTCATAATAACTGTCATCGTAACGTTAAGCGTGCGGACCCTACGGTTCGAGAACAATGTAGACATGACCGAGACACGTCTCCGGTCAATAACCAATAGCGGGACCTGGATGCCCATATTGGCTCCTACATATTCTACGAAGATCTTTATCGGTCAGACCGCATAACAACATACGTTGTTCCCTTTGTCATCGGTATGTTACTTGCCCGAGATTCGATCGTCGGTATCCAATACCTAGTTCAATCTCGTTACCGGCAAGTCTCTTTACTCGTTCCGTAATACATCATCTCACAACTAACTTATTAGTTGCAGTGCTTGCAAGGCTTATGTGATGTCCATTACCGAGAGGGCCCAGAGATACCTCTCCGTCAATCGGAGTGACAAACCCTAATCTCGAAATACGCCAACCCAACATCTACCATTGGAGACACCTGTAATACTCCTTTATAATCACCCAGTTACGTTGTGACGTTTGGTAGTACCCAAAGCGTTCCTCCGGTAGATGGGAGTTGCATAATCTCATAGTTATAGGAACATGTATAAGTCATGAAGAAAGCAATAGCAACATACTAAACGATCGGGTGCTAAGCTAATGGAATGGGTCATGTCAATCAGATCATTCTACTAATGATGTGACCTCGTTAATCAAATAACAACTCCTTGTTCATGGTTAGGAAACATAACCATCTTTGATTAACGAGCTAGTCAAGTAGAGGCATACTAGTGACACTCTGTTGGTCTATGTATTCACACATGTATTATGTTTCCGGTTAATACAATTCTAGCATGAATAATAAACATTTATCATGATATAAGGAAATAAATAATAACTTTATTATTGCCTCTAGGGCATATTTCCTTCATGTAATAGCTGAATCAATAAGGACATGTTAGAATGCGAACATATTGGAGATGAGAATTCCATTAACCTCTTGTTGGACTCTTCAAATCAGATCACTGATGGCGCTTCCAGTAGCGAGGCTTGCCCACGGCAAGACATCTTTCTGGCTATTGTAGCTCTGAAGGATTATGCCATCAGTAGATAATCTACCAGGACCTAAGGCTTCTCCATCCGGCCACGGCTGCAGCCGCATCCACATCGTCGTGGATGCTCCGCCATATCCGCCTGGACGAGCGCAGGCTCTTCATCACCAACCTCTTGTTTAGCCACGATGCCACGGTGGCCACCAGGTGGCTTGAAGCCACAAACGACATGCTTGAGCACACATTGCGATGTTGGGGTCACACCCGACAGCGACACCATGCAACGCGTCATGGCGGCGTTCATGAAGGCGTTGGCGCGATGCTAGCTCCCGGCATGGGCTGGCCTGTGCAGGGCACTGCTCCTACCCCATGCGACGCCCACGCCACCATCGCACCCTATACCATGCAATCAAATTGGCAGATAGAGTGCAAAATAATGGAACAAAATTGATAGAAAGATGAACAATGTGCAAGTAGCAACCTCAAAATACGAGGACTACTCGTTTTGAAGTTTCAGAAGAGTTGATCTCAGAAAACTTCAATTGAACGCAAGACCGAGTAGCAATGTACCCGGATCAGCAGCCTGATTTTTAGATGGTGTAGCTGGCAAATCTTCAAATCTAGTCCCCAATAAGGAAATCAAGAGCAGATCATGAAGTTAATATACAGAGCTTCCAGAAATCACACATTCACCTGCATCCAAAATGAAGCCTCCACCTACCAAAATCACATGCCTAGTTCTTATAGTGTCCCAAAGGCAGTATGTAAGGCAGCGGAATGGATGATCAAATCATAAAACACAATCTAGTATTTACCAGCGATTTAGTATCCTGCACATCGGACTGGATCTCAGAGAGCCTCTGCTTCATCTTGTCTGCTTAGATCTCACCATGTAAGACGAAACCAACAACAACGAATAGAAATAGGCACGGGAAGAGAGGGTGGCGATCTTGGCGAAGACCTCGCAGACGCAGAGTCACAGTACTGGCGCTCGTAGCCCTGGAACACCTCGCTGCTTATGATTGCTCCTCTTGATCACCTTTCATGGCATGTATTAAAGATAAATGGTAGCTAACCAGACCTGGCAGCTGCCATCGCCGAGAGGAGGTTGAGTAGTCAGCCATTTGCGGAGGTGAAAGCTGCTATGTACGTCCTTGATCCATCGCCCGCCGTCCAGGATCGACCCATGCACTTGAGACAATACTAGGCGCGCATCGAATGAGACTTCATGGCTATGTCCCGGATCCACCGCCCCCTGTCCTGCTTGACCCATCCACAGGAATCAACACCGGACGCACCGACTCGTCGTCGATGCCGGCGAACTGTTTCATTGCGAGGTCAAGGGGGACCGCGGAAGGGCCGCACTGGTGCCTGTGCTACGCGCTACTCGCTAGCGGCGTCAATTGGGAAGGGCGGCTAGGGGTTTGAACAGGGAGGAGGAGACACGGCTTGCGTGGATTTTTCGTTGCTTGCGTGCGTGGGTATGACGGTTTTCCTGGTTCTTTCGCGGGATCGCATGGGGGTGGGACCACGTAATTAAGAAGAACGAATCACGTTTGGGGTGGAACGTACACAGGGAAAACCAACAACGCACGGGAGGGTGGCTCGACGAAGGGTTCAACGACGTAAGACGGGAAATTGAACGTTGCGTTTCTTTTAGGTATTAATATTATATATTATTATTATTATTATTAAAAAATTAGAGATTAGAGATAGAGATTAGAGATTAGAGATTATTTGTTTCCTGAAAATCTATTATTTATTTCCTAAAGCAAATTACATTAATGAGAGAGATCCGTTGATTTGGCTAAGGTAGAAAAGAATCTATTATTTGTTTGCTAAAGCAAATTGCATTAATGGGAGAGATCCGTTGATTTGGCTAAGGTAGGAAAGAATTTATTATTTATTTCCTAAAGCAAATTGTATTAATGAGAGAGATTCGTTGATTTGGCTAAGGTAGAAAAGTTAGATCCGTGATCTTTTGTCATTAGAAAAGTGTTGAAAATAAACCGTATCGGACTACCAACTCCTTCATTAAGTTTTTTTGCGCTGGTTAATTTTCGTAGGGTTTTTTTCGCTGGATTGTCTTGGGTGCGATCGGAGGTTAGGCCCTCGAGTGCGTGGGGGCGGGTGGGGGCTTCGGTACGCGGTTTTTTCGATTTATGGCGGCTCAATGTGAGGTGGGACGAGGTATTAAAAAACCCATAAAAGATGGGACGAAAAAAAACCTGAAAGCGAGACTATCAACTACTCCATTAAGAATAGAGATTCATTTCAATATTTCGTCGGAATTGTCAATCAGATTTCTTAAACAAAAAAGAAATCAGCGCGCGCAAAAGCGGAGTACGTTTCCTACCTATAATTCCCCGGAAGGGCGTTATGGTAAATTCTCCCGACGCGTCCCACCGACCGACGGCCTCCTTTTGAAACCGCAAGCGCACTCCACGGGTACACAAAACACCAGGCCAGTGGCGGGACAGTAAATAAGTGCAATACCCAGTGTCAGTTCCTCAACTGGCCCTCAGTCATTTAAACCCCGCATTCCGCAGTTGTGCCTTTTCCTGGCGTCCATTCCCCCATCGCTGCTGCAACTGCAACTGTCCCCAGCGAAAAAAGGAGTGACTCACGGAACAAAAATTCTCCATCACTTCCGAGCCCTCGATCCAGTCGGCGCGGCGCCGGATCGAATGCGGGAGGCGGAGGCCGCCGCCGCTTGATCTGGTGAGGCATTCGTCTGCCCTGCCTTAGTTTTCTCGGGTGTTTTTGCTGCGGTCTCCTCGGACCTGGGTGGGGGTGGCTTGCTTGAGCTCGAAGCTTGAGGCAGTGGGTCGGTGAGCGGGCGTTGTCGCCTCCAGAATCTGGATCCGCCTTCTTCCGTTCTGTTTTTTGGCGAGCCATAGGAGCCAGGAATCAGTGGAGTTGGCCTGCCTGGATCTCTAGGGCTTTGGATTTTTGTCTGCGAGGGATTTTGGGGTTTTGGATCCGGGAGCCCCCGCGGGCTCCAAACTTTCGATCGCTTAGAAACCCTCCATTTCGGATTCAATGCGTCCAGTGCTTAGTTTGGTAGCTCTGATGATGAAGGATCTGCACTGATGGTACTAGAATTTTGTCTTTTGGGTTTGAATTGTATCTGCTTTTCTGCTTCTCTGATCTATGAATCTGATTGCGTTAACTAAGGAAATTGAGGCATACTACACTCGTACCACATGCTATTTTACCGCTATAGAAGCCTATAAGTTTGTCTGTGCTGTGGGAACATAATCGAGCGGAATGAATGACTTAGGTGTGGAGTTGGTTCGGTGATACATGCACAATCAGTTTGCTCTATGCTTGGTTGGTACCCTCATGCTGAAAAGTAACCTGCATATTTGGGCATGGAACATTTAATCACTTATTATTATAGATGTTGACATATTAGCGTTTCTGACCTTGGCAGTAGCATTATCTCTCTTCTTTGTTATCTGTTTCCTTTTGCAAGGTTGGTGACGTTTCTGCTGATATTCCCGTTGTCAGGTATTTGAAGTGGACAAGGAGCAGATACGATCTATAGAGGGTTGCTGTGCTTGTAGTTGTGGGCAAAATGGAGGGGAGAGTTGCTGGCGACGTGGAGCTTGATTCTGCAGTGTTCCAAGTGTCATTGACCAAGAACAGGTGAAGCACTCTGTTCACCGTGATTGAGCTTATGAAGTGTGCTTCAGATTTTCGTCGCTGCATTTGGCTGAAAACTGTTTCATGGATATGCCATATTGAGTCTTTTATGATTCACAATCTCTGATATAAATTCTGACCCGCCCAGTATTGTGAAACCTTTCCTTCATCAGGTATGAGGCAATTGCTTGTAATGGAGAGAGTGCCGAATCAGTAGCATCTGGTCCTTTCGACCAACTAGTCCTGCACTTGGAAGATGCCAAAAATTTCCAATCACGTTCATCAAGTGGCTCTTTTAAGCTGTTATTGGCTGGGGATGCAAAAGGCTCTACCTGGTTCACAAAATCCACCTTAGAGAGGTCTTTCACCTTAACCTTTTTCTAGTTACTTGTGTTTTTTATAGTTGTAATCGTAACTAAATTGAACATCCCTACCAGATTTCTACATATCATAAATTCGCCTGATGCATCCAAAACGGCGAATGGGATTTTACAGGAAATGTCTCAGCTGGAGGAAACTAGAAAGTTTCATGATTATCTACAGTCCAAGGTATCATAATTTTGTCCCAAAAGAAGTAAAACAAATTTTCTGTGCTAAGTTTGCTTGCACATTTAAGTTCAGTTCTTATCTAGAAAAACAGCAGACGCCGTAAATAACAAAATCCATTTTTTATGCAGGAACAACAAAATCTTATGGGTGGTGCTTTGACAGGTACATTCAAAGAAAGTCTTGCTTCTTCCATTGTTCTTTGTACTCGAAAGCCATCACAACCTTTCAGCATGTATGGCTGTATGCAATATGGCTTTTGTCTCCTTTTTATGAAGCCTATCTAATCAAATTTTGGGTTCACTTTACCATTTTAGTGCTATGAGTGATGGACTTAATAACAGTTTAGTTCTACTCTTAGAGCCTGTTACTCATTCCCTGGTTGAAATCACATTTTTTATCAAGCATAACACTCAAATGGTTGATGAATCACAGTACTTCATTGGTGACTTTAGTTGGTTCCTTGACTATTTAGTTGGTGACTTTGTTGGTGCATTGTGTTTTGATATCTTTGAGACTTTGTTGGTGCATTGAGGCCATTGACATATTTTCCTTGGTCCATCCATTTTGTTTGCTTGTGTCCATAGATAATGAATCCTACTATCGTACCCATGATTCTTTGCCTATCACTAGAAGAAATTAGCTGCCTGCTGCAAATTCTAGAAATTATCTATCTGTCAAAGACGTGAAAACATAATAAATATTGCTGTCTTGCACTCACACGTGATTTATATAGGCAAATGCATTTTGGCAGACACTATTTGCTCTAATTGGATAAGTTCAACCCTTCTTTTGACTTAAAAAAATCGGAACCCGAGGCATTTGGTCTGACATAAAATGTTTTGATGCTCTAAAATATTATCTTTGGGTTTGTTGAAAATGTTCACACTTCACATTTCTGCATGCGCGTCAATGCAAATGAAAACACTCTATTAAAAAAATTGAGCACTAAAACCTATAGGTAACTGTTTTTAGTTTTGACTTAGTACAAGCAATTTCTATGGATGGCAAGGGATTTCTTTACAGAATGTCTTATTCTGGCTAATGTTGGTAGAGTGCTCAGTTTATGATGATATTCTAATTTGCAGGTGGTCTCTCCAGCACCGTTGGCAAACCACAGCAGGTAATTTCCATTTGTGCAAAACTTCTGATGGCTTTATGTTTTTGTGCATTTTTATGTTTTGTTTGCTCACATTTTAGTTCTTAAAATTACTTTCAGGGAAATATTGGCCCAAACTCCTCAGTGGCTACAAAGTAAAGCCTTTTCTTTTTCCTTTTTCTGTCACTATTTTTTCCCATCTATTAGTTGACATTTTCTATAACTAAATGTTGAAGGAATGAGTTACTTCGAGCACTGGATTTGAGGCTATCAGCACTGAAAGAAGAAATCTTGGTATTATTGAGTCGAGCAGTTGGCTCTAAGTTGTTGAATAAAGAAGTATCAGATTTGTCTGGTTTTGTTCAGCATTTTGGGACATCAGAGTTTAGGTATGCTGCAAAAATCACTACAAACTTATCCTCCCACACACACACACACGCACACAATCAGATCATTTCTACAAGGTCATTCCATTGTACTTTTTTTTGTGTGATACAAGAAGCTAATTGTCATCATTTCTCGTTTTGCTTTAGTTGGTTGGTGAGGTGCCTACTGTTGATCTGGGATTGCCAGCCCTCTGTGCTACCCCCACACCAAGCTTCTACTGCTGAGAGAAAGGATGATGCACTTGAGACTCGTGATATCAGTTCCCAAACCAATATCCAAAGGCCTATCACCAGTAATGTTTCCCCAGCAAAGCTTGCACAAGTTGAACGTAAAATGTCAATGGAAAGCGACGATTCCTCTGAGTCCACCGATGAAGATGAAGCTGTTGTTGAAAGAAGCCGCCCCCTTATGAGATCTGCTTCTCCTAGGAGGTCTGCTTCTCCAATGCGAAGGGTTCAAATTGGGAGATCAGGATCTCGTAGGTCAACGCCAATTGCCATCAAGAGCCTAAGTTACTTCCCTCCTAGCCAGAGAGTTGCTTTGGATAAAGATGATGAAAGCAGCTGCAATGGTGAAACAGACCAGCCGCCAAGGAGATCCGACAATAATGTAAGAAGAATGAGCGTGCAAGATGCGATTAGCCTTTTCGAGAAGAAGCAGAAGGGTGAGAATCTGGATTCTGAAAGTAAGAAAGCCGGCTTGGTTGCGACCAAATCTGTACTGCGTCGGTGGAGTTCAGGAATGGGTGACTCTTTGAACAGCAATACATCGGGAGAAAAGACCTCAGATTCTACCTCTCAAAGCAAATCTAACAATATGGCATCTGATGCAGAGAAGAATGAAGCTGAATTACAGGCTGAGACAGATGCAGCGCCAAACAGTGTAGTTGCACCTGAGGCAGGAAGTTACGATGCTGATGGCCATGGCATCACAGTGTCGGACATGGAAAATGTGGTCTCATCCCACACTAACATTTCTGCTGAACAAACACATTCTGGGCAGGAGTCAAACAGTGATAGGGCAATGGCCTCTGCTGAGTGGAATCGCCAGAAGGAAGCCGAACTTAATCAGATGTTAATGAAAATGATGGAGGTCATGCCTGGGAAGTTTGCAGGCGCCAATGTAACTGCTACCGGGCTCATTTCTGCAAGTGAGAAGAAAGGCGGACTTCAAAGAGAGAAGCGAGACACGAAGGTTCGAACAGAGAAAGGTGTAAAGCGACCAGCAAAGGAGACGAGCACCAAGCTCTTGAAGGAATCCGTTGGGCAGAACAGAGCAGCAGTTACCCCCAAGACTAGCATCATAACAGAGAAGCGCAACTCACCTATTCCACAAAGGGCAAGGAGAAATTCATCACCTCCAGTCTTGCCAAAGGAAGTGATCTCAAAGACACCAGCAAAAAAAAGTTCCCCCAAACCATCACCTGCACCAGCTACCCGTAGTTCATGGTCAGGATCTTTGACTAAAGCAACTAGTAGTACTGCACAGAAAACTAAAAACTCTCCTGGAGCAGTTTCAACATCGACACCAACTAGCCGGAGAAGGACCGCGACAGCATCCTTGGCACCTCAGCCGATTTCAAAGGTGGAGAAACCCCTTCAAGCAGTGAAGAACAAGAAGGAACCTGTGACTGCGACAAAGCCAGCCATTAAGGGGCAGGAAGATAAGAAGACAAGGACAGCAACAAAGCCGAGCAGAGTGGCAAAAAGTTCACCTGCATCAGAAGAAAAATCAAGTGCAATGACAAAGTCAGGCATGTATAACAAGGTCCCAAAGAAAAGCAGTGTTGTACCAGTAGAATCCAAACCCGTGAAGAAAGCCACTGGGATTAGTCAAGGTGTTGGTTCTGGTGCTGTTAAGAGTAAAGTGCCGCAGCTTGGTGATTCTTCAAAGGGCAGTGGAATTGTTACCCGTGCGGAAGATAAGGAGCAATCTCCTGTGACAACCGAGCCAACTACCAAGGTACCAGAGGCTGATCTTGCTCAACCAGCACATGATGTTGATGAAAATTTAGAAATTTCGATCGATAATGACTTACATGTTGAAAAAACAGAAAACCCGGGCTCGAGTTTAAGCGCAGCCGAAATGGGCCCCAGTGACCAGGTTGAGCCCTCTGTCGTTGAGGTCAAACCTCTTGACGAGGACATGGACATCTCATCAGCTGCCTGGGTTGAAGTGGATCATCAAGAAGTTACTGATGTGGGTGAAAGCGTGACAGGCGAGGATGTCACCTCGCCAGCAATTGAACCATTGCCGTCATCAAGCCCAAGAATCCGTCATTCGTTGTCACAAATGTTGCAAGCAGATAGCAACGAACCAGAAATAATCGAGTGGGGAAATGCTGAAAACCCACCCCCAATAGTTTTTCATAAAGATTCTCCAAAAGGATTCAAGAGACTTCTTAAATTTGCTCGGAAAAACAAAGGAGACAACAACACTAATGGTTTGGCCAGCCCATCTGTGGTTTCTGATGGAGAGGATGAACAAGAAGAATCCGGTGCTGGTGACGGTGTAAATTCCAGCAGGAGAACTTTTGATGGTTCCAAGACTAATAGCATCTTATCAGGTACTTCTACAGCCATAATTCAGCGGGAGCTTCTCATCCTACATGCTGTAGTTTTCAAGCAGAAAGCATCTCATACTTTAGTGCTTGAGGCTCTCAGTATTTTACATCTAAAGTTCCTTCCAAGATGGTCATACACAGCGCGCCGCAACGTAGCATCGACAATATGATAGCGCAAAGCGAATCTACATAAACATAACCATTATGTGTTTCTATGAAATACACGTAGTTATACATTTTCCTATGAATAAAATTGCAGGTCTACCTTGTCGAATCTAAACCTCTTGTTTTTCAGCTCAATCAACGGCCAGCAGCTTCAATGCCACAGGCTCGGATAGGCTACGGGACAGGCCTGGAGCTGCACCGTCAACTAAAGGCTAGTTCCTTTTACCCAAACAAAATTATGGTCACTTGTATCTACTAGAGTTGAGTAGACGTGAAAGCACCACTAATACATTTGTTTGTGCCTCTTTGTACTTGCAGCAGCATCAAGGTCATTCTTCTCCCTCTCAAACTTCCGGAGCAGCAAAACCAACGAGTCAAAGCTTCGATAGATAGCATGCGTTGTTATACGTTAGATGTAAAAATGGTTTGAGGTGACTGATTGTTGAGAACGGAGCCAGGTTGTTTGTGTCCGGTTCTGCTTTCCTGCTCTTCGATATTAGCTTCTCCTTAGCGGTCCGCATATCATTACTTTGCTCTTGTCTTGCTGTACATCTTTTAAGTATTTTTCTGAGTTGTTTTAGATGACCGGTATGTTATCTTGACTGGTACTACTATTTTTCTTTTTTGCGGGTGATCTTGACTGATGACTGCTGCAAAAAAAAAACAGATTTAACTGCATCCAGCTAGTTGGTTATATCAGGCAGCTTGACTAGAACTGATTGATGATCTACTGTTGGCGTCGCGAACCTCTGGGATTTTTAAAGCTAAAACTCTGAAGGCGACTTCTTGTTCCAAGTTCTCATTTAGCTACGTATTTGGTGTAAAAAATTAATTCTCGCTGAATTTGGAGCGTGCCAAGCAATCATCCTGAAAACGCTGCATGATTACAAAGGTCAGAAGCGCTCTCCCAACAAACCTAAACCCAGGAAAAAGAGGCACAAAATAGATACTCCTACTACATACGGGTACGGTATCACCACACACGGACGGATTCAGATACAGAAGTGGACATCAATTCAAAGAAAGAAAGAAAATGGTGGTACATGGGTGGACATTTATTTACTAGGTAGACATAAGCATGGCTGCGCCAATCACAGAAAGGGAAGGGGAACGGCAGATGACGGATTCAGAAGGGAACCGGCGAGACTTGGATGAGAGTTGGCTCATAGTGACGAGGGGCCTCGAAACCATGGAGGTTGATGAGTGTCGCCGCGACGTTAGCGAGCCCGGCATCCGGAAGGTCCTCCCGGAATGTAGCCCCTGGCGCAAGCCCTGGACCTCCGATGGCGATGGGGACCTGCAGCCGGGTTCAGTAAGACGATGAGAACGGGACACTCAGTCGTGCTCGTGCATATAGATATACATAGCACCGGGCGTCTGATGATGAAATGTGCACTCACTGGATTCAGTGTGTGTGAGGTAAGGGGCTGCACATTCCCGTCTTTGTCGCGAATCGGTTTCCCGGATTTGTCTCTTTTCACCATGTCCTCGGCATTGCCATGGTCAGCGGTGACCACGAAGATGCCACCTACTTGTTCAATGGCGTCAAGAATAATCTTGACGGCTTCATCAGCGGCCTTGCACCCAGCGATGGTGGCTTCAAGGTCACCTGTGTGCCCAACCATGTCT
Organism: Triticum monococcum; assembly: GCA_034509565.1. Classification (NCBI taxonomy): domain Eukaryota; kingdom Viridiplantae; phylum Streptophyta; class Magnoliopsida; order Poales; family Poaceae; genus Triticum; species Triticum monococcum. The sequence goes on from CM067844.1 coordinate 416,491,895, forward strand.
GCATTCGGGATGTTTACCCGTACCTACGAAACCACCACATCACTCTTTTTTACCACTCACCGTAGTTGCCAATTAACAGTTACAAATGAGTATCTCATTTGTCTACTTGCACATGCATATGCATATGCATGGATTTATGCTTGAGGAGGATCTCATTGTGCCAAGTACCTGATCAAATTTGCCACTGAGGATGGCATCCCGTGCCTTCTCTGCAACTTCCACGGCCTTCATTCTTGGCTGTACATTAAAGGGTATACCAGTGTCACTGGGAATTTCTTCGTACCTTTCCAGGTTTGGGTTGAAGTAGCCCGACCGATTCCCGTTCCAGAAAAAGGTGACATGACCAAATTTCACTGTCTCGCTACAGGTCAAAACCACAAGACATGCTCAAGTACCAGAATGTTCAGAGATAGAAGCTCTTTATACAGCACAAAAGTATGTACCTGCAAGCGTAGGTGCGTACGCCATTGTGCGCCAGGTACTCGCCGGACGTCCTCTCTATCTCCGGGGGAGCAACAAGGTAATGACTTGGGAGCTTTAGTTCGCCGTCATACTGAAGCATACCGGCGTAGCGAATCCTCGGGAATCTGACACGGTCGAATTTGTCCAAGTCCTCGTACTCTAGCGCCTTTGCGAGCATCACCATTCGATCTGCTCTGAAGTTAAATGTCACAACAGCGTCTCCATCCACTATGGGCCCAACCGGTTTTCCGCTTTCATCGACGACGACGAACGGGGGTAAATACTGGTCGTTGGCCTTGGGATCATCATCCCTCAGCTTCTTCACGGCTTCAAGGGCACTTGGAAACTTGTGTGGGGCTTCACCAAGAACCTGGACATCCCAGCCACGCTTCACAACTTGCCAATCATTCTGCATAACAACAAGAAATACAAAGTTATAACTGCAGTATCTCGCAAAAAAGAAGTTATAATTGCAGTATTGCTGCTGCAGGGTACATCCCTGAAGAAACACACAATTTTTTGAAGTAGGATAGGATAGGAGAGATCACCTCATAGCGGTCCATTGTAACATACATCCTGCCTCCACCAGATGCAATCCTTGCATCAACACCCTTCTCCTGTAGCTTAGCCAGATCATTCTCAAGCGTTTCCACGAATGTGACACTGCTTCCATCCAATACGTCGCGACCGTCGGTAAGGATATGAACCCGTATCCTCTTCGCTCCATGTTCACTAGCCCCCTTCAGAAGCAGCTGCCACAGCCAAATCATTCACATCAGCCTGGAACTACACTGCAGAGTGAACTCTGCTTAGAAGAAAAATGGTGTAACCTGCAGCTGATCGATCCTTGAATGCACGCCCCCATCGCTCAGCAAACCAATGAGGTGCAAAGTACCGGTGTCAAAAGACTGCTGGATGTACTTAAAACCCTCCCCCTCATATATCTTCCCAGAGGCAAGCGCCAAATCCACCAGTTTTGCACTGCACGTTGTGCACAAATGATCACTAACTTTTGCTTAATAAGTAGCTTCACCAAGGTAGTTGTACTGAAATTAACTTGGTCGCTGTGGTCATACATGACTGTTGTCCTTATGCTAGCACTAACCCGCACACACCATCGCAAAGCACGCAGACCCGCACACTCCCTCGCCTACTTAACACCATCACATTTTGTCCCGCCCGAGTAACCGGAACAAGTACGGTTACAATGTCAATCGCAAGGATTAAACCAAGGTGTATATGAACGACCACTAGGTCACATGCCTCCATTTGTTCATACATTATACCAGCATAGAAAGCCAACATACAAGTTCAATATCTAAAATGACTAAAGTCGGCAACAAACCTACACACACAACGCATAGTGTATTCAAATTTCTTTACAAAGTGTTTATTATAATTATTACTAGCATAGTAAGTATCCCTTTTACGTAGTTTATTATCACTATTACTACTATAGTGTCACTGGCTTTGATAACAATTAGGAAGATCCCAAAAACAAAGTAGTAGAAAAAGAACACAAAATTGAAATGTCAGGCCCACTCGAATCCTACACGAATGAATGTGTACCAAAAAATGATCGATTGTATTGTAAGAAAATAAAGGATTCTTTCCAAGAGGTTTGAGCAAACATAAAATTTTCTTTGAAATGTTACGCAAGGAAATCACTGAGAAAATGCTTGATAGGATTCAATACTACTACAAATCAAACAACCCACGTAGGGAAATTCCTACAAATCTCATGTGTATGCTCCCGAGGTGAGTACTCCCCGACTCTCTTTGGAAATAAATAGCACCTGACTCCTCTTTGGCAATAAATAACTCACAAATAGAAATTTCAATAAACAATCCTAAGGAGTGAAATTCCTTAAAACACCTATGAAAAACCTTTGAATCAAAGAGGTCCTAAGGAGTAAGATAGCCACCTTTAAGAGATAAATAAACAAGTGTCCTTATATGGCTTCCACAAATTTTTCATAACACACTGCAAATCTTATTATTCTAGTACTCACTCTGTCCGAAATTAACTGTAGCGTATCTACACACCGAAACACATGTAGATACACTCATTTCAGAGACAGTTAATTCCGGACGGAGGTTGTACTAGCAATAATACTACACCTAAGAAAGATATCCTACCCCCCCCCCCCTCAAAAAAAAGAATTCAACAGGGGTGGGGCCGGCCCCCCCTCTTACCTCCAATCAAAATTTGCCAACTGGCCAATCCCCCATAAACCGGGCTAGGATCGTCTGCAGTACTGTATGATGCAGTACTATCATTGCCGTGTGGACCCGGCCCCATATGTCATCCACACTACAGCACCGTACAGTACTGCAGAGGATCTCAACCCCTGTAAACCATACTTAGGGCCTCTTTGATTTGCAAGATTATAAAAACATGGGAATAGGAAAAACATAGGATTGGAATGTCATGCTCATCTCAATCCTATAGGGTTTTAGGTTGTTTGAGCATCATAGGAAAACACAAAGGATTCTTTCAAAGAGGTTTGAGTGGATGCTAGAAATCCTATGAGTAGTACAAAACATTCCTTTGGAAAAAATTCCTATAGGATTCAATCCTATGGATCAAACAATCAACGTAGGAAAAATTCGTAAGGATTCCAATCCTTCAAAATTCCTATGCAAATCCTTTGAATCAAAGGAGCCCTTAATTGGCCGTGGATGTAGCATTGGGAGCATTACCCCTGGGCATATATCTGGCCGGCTCCAAGCGCATTGTGGCCGACCTCGCTGTTCCCCATGTCATCATCCGTAGGCAGCCCCACGGCCGTGCCGTGAGCTTTGATCAGCCTCCACCTCTCCGGAGCACCCTGCCATGCCATGCAACCACACAAGCAAAGGACCTCCATCCGCATGTAGGAACCGATGAAGCAGCGTGAGAGAGGAGAAGAGAGACGCAGATACCTTCTTGAGGGCGTCGAGGGTGGGGGTGTCGGCGACGTGGATGCAGTTGAAGGGGTCGGGCGGCGCCTCGCCCCATCCGTCCAGCACCACCACGCCCACCACCTTCCGTTTCCCCAGCCTCCCGTGTTCAGCCAGCCCCCACGGCCTCTCCTCCTCCGCCCCCGGCCTGCGCGCCATCATGCCTCGGGCCTGTGTGATCAACACTCGCTTCCTGAAGCAGCGCGCCGAAACAGGGCAAGTGCTTTGCTGGGTTCTGGCCTTCTGAGAGAAGCGGTGGAGAGATTGCCGAGTTTTTGTTTGTAGGAATCGGCCATGCTTGTTTTCTCTCGAAGGGTCTGGGCGCCACGAGGCAGCTGGGGCCTGGGAGAGGCACAAGTGTAAAGACCTGAGGAGCTGGTCCGCTCATGAACCTACCTGACAGTATGATGCTGACAAATGGCCCCGGCCAAACTAAAAAAAATAAAAAAATTCCATGCCAGTTAATTATAGAGCAAAGTGGGCACTTTATTTATTTGGAAAACGCCAAAAGCTAGTACTGTATTAAGTATCATATGTCCTTATAAATACACCCCTATAAAAAAGGAAAACGTTTCGGCGCGGTGCGCCGGCCGAACGATTCGGCCGGTCGCTCGCGAGCCACGCGATCAGCCCCCCATTGTACGCCTCCCGCATCGCCCTGGCCCACCTTATTTTCTCCCACTTTCTTCTTCCTCCCGATCCCCTCCTTCCCTCTCAGCCTAGGGCGCTGCTGGCCCTCGTCTTCATCCTTCGGATCTCGCCGCCAGCCAGCCCCAATCCCGTGCAGGTCCCTACCTCCAACCTCAATGCCCTTGCCCACTTCTCCGTTGCCGCCTACCCTCCCTCGATCGTGGCAACATCAGCTACCCTTCTTCCTTCTCCCTTTCTTCCCTTTCCTCCTCCTCTCTTCCCTTTTTGCTGCAACCGGCGACAGGCCAAACGCGGGGAGGACCAAGGCGCCCGTGCTACAACCATGGCCACAAGGAGGAGCCGCAACAGCGGTACTGGGAGAGGTGCAAACGGCGTTTTCCCGTGCTACAACCATGGACACAAAAAGCTACATCCAGTAGATAAAAAAGCTTCAACCAGACAACGAAATACAGGAAAAGTTACAACCGTTTGAGAAAAAGCTTCAACCCGCAGATGAAAAAGCTTCAAACAGAGATTGAGAAATCCTCCTCGACGACGACCATGGCGTCTCTCTGTGTTTTTGTTGCAACCGCAGAGTAAAAAGCTGCAACCTTTTATGAAAAAAGCTTCAAGCTTAGGTGAAAAAAGCTTCATTTGGCACGGTCGAAAGCTTCGATCGTAGTTTGCAAAAGTTTCAACAGACCACCCATACAAACTGAAAAAGCTACAACCGTTCATGTGAAAGCTTCAAATTGTATTTGAAAAAGCTTCAACCGACGAAATAGATAAGTTTCATGCGAACACTTAGAAAAAAAGCTACAACCGTCGTTTTGGAAAGCTTCAACCCGCTTTATACAAAGCTTCAACCAACTGTATAGAAAGCTTCACCCCATGAGTACACAACGAAAAAGTTGCAATTGTTGACATGAAAAGTTTCAACCCTATTTCTGAAAAGCTTCAACCAGAGACCGCGACAAAAAGCTCGAATCGGCTACTCACCATTTTTTGATGCAACTAACTACCGCGGTGGATTCCCGGCGGAGCTGCAACGGTGATGAACTCCAGGGACCGGCAAGGTCATTTTTTGTTGCTGGGTCCATTTTTTTTGCTGCATAAGAGGGGGCGGGCCATGGGGCACCTGTGCTCCAACTGGCGAGCGGCGACGGCACGGGCGAGCGACGACCGCGGCGGCGAGGGCGAGCAGCGAACGACGACGGGGATGACGACAAGGTAGACGCCCATGGCTTGGTGTGGGGTGGCCCGTGGCGCTTGTCGTAACTCGATCTGGCGCGGAAGGTAGACGACGATGCGGAAGGGCTCGATCTGACGGTTGGGAGGCAGTGCATCGGACGGCCTGGGCTCGACTGGCCCAACTGTTGGGCCGGCAGACCGGCGCAAATCACTGGCCTATAAAAAAGGGTTTGTTTATGGCACATCTAGAAGTACCCTAATTAGTATTTCATATCTAAACCACACAACGCAAGTCGGGGACAGCCACCGCCTCCAACGTAGCCAGCCGCCGCCTCCCCAAAACTAGGGTTCTTTGCCTCCCATCGGCATCGGCGTCGGTCCGTCCCGTCTCCAGTGGCCTTAGGGCCATGGAGGCGGAGTGGATCTCGGCCCTTGCCGGTGGGAGGGCTCCGTTTTCATATCTTTTTTCGAATTTTGTTAGGGTTTGTATCCTGCTCGGGAAGGCGAGACGGCGACGGCTCCCTGAAGATGGAATAAAAGTCTCCCTGTCTAGTCCCCGTTCTGGTGATGCGTGTAGCATCATCGATGGGCGTGTGGAGGTGTGTTTCCAACGGATCTGTCTTTGGTGGATTTGCTCGGATCTATTTGTCGTTCATCTTCGTTCATGTGTCTTTGGGTTGGATCCTTTTGATCTACACTCTTCATCCGCGACGGTTGCTGTTTTGGTGCGTTGGTTCTATGGGACCTTAGCACAACGACTTCCCGACTGTTTACTACAACAAGGTTTGCCTGGCTCCGGTAAGGAAGGGGCGATGACAACGTCGCGTCTTCGGCTCGCTCCAGTGTTTGTAATCGTCGCTAGGTGGTCTATGGATCTGAATGTAATTTTTATTATTTCTAGTGTTTGTTGTACTACCATGATTGAAGATGATAGATTGAAAAAAAATTGAAAAAAAAAAAACATAAGTCAGAACCTGTTTTTGTAAAACACGTTTACACAAAAACATCTTGGAGTCGTTTTTCCAAAAACTCAAAATCTGAGTATTAAGAACCAAGTTTTCTTTATCCAAGGATTAGTTAGATTAGCCAAACAAAGTTTTAGTTCGTTAGGCCCTGAAATACGTTTTTAGCTAGCCGATTCTTTAGAACTAGCTATCCAAACACGTGACTCAATCAAATTAGAAAGAAAAAAATGCTTGCACGTATCTTCGTGTAAAATCAACGACATATAAGTTAGATGTGCAATACTTATATGTATAATACATAAATCATTTGATGTAAAATTTCATATATTGTTACTATTCATCACCCAGGATGCAGAATAAGTTATTCTTCACTCAAAGTAATTTTATGATCGTTTCATAAATAAATTACGTTTGAAATACAAATAGTTACATTCATATTGATCCACTACATACAATATGGTATAGGAAAACAAAAAATTAGATTATAAAACTAGAAATATCGCATTTTATTATGTTTTACACTATGTTTTTACGTTCGTAATTTTACATAACATAAAATATTTTTTACGAGGAGTATATGTTTTCTTACGTTCTCTTTTTACGTATGAAATAAGACAAAATTTACGGAACCTAAAAATACGGTGCATTGACGTCAAAACAAAGAAGGATGAAAAATAACTATTCCTCAACCAAGGTGACGAATAGCGCGACCCGAACTTCCAAACTCGCAAAAAAGGCCAACCCACGACCGCACCTGTCCTCCACCTTCCCTCGATCCCTAATCTCCTCCCGATCCCCCCTGTCCCAGCCCAAACTCTCATCCCCGCCAGTCACCAACGCGCCGCCGACCCGGCTCCGGAGCACCGCCGCCGCACCATCCCACCACCTCCACCCGACGCGCCGCCGGCCCGGCTCCGGACCACTGCCACCGCACAATCCCACAAACCTTCACCCGACGCGCCGCCATCCCGGCTCCCGGCCACCTCCACCCTGACGCTAGTATTACCACATCGCCGACCCCGCCTCCTCCCGGCGCCAACGCCCGCGCCTCCTCCCGGCAAGCCGCTGCCTCCCGCCTCCTCCCGGCGCGAGGGCGCCCCCGCCTCCTCTGGCGCGAGGCCTCCTCCCGGTGCGAGGCCAGCCTTCCTCCCTCCGCTGTTGCTCCACATTGGGTCCACCCGCCGCCTCCTCAGCTCCCCATCGCCTCCAACCGCCGCCGCCGTCATGGAAGATGAGCACCAACTACCGCCCGCACCTCCTGGACGGGATCCCCTTGGCGGCGGCCAGCTCGATATCTGGCGAGCTGCGTGGCCCATCCTTCTGCGCCTCCTTTGGTGAACCTCCACGCCACCGCTGTCGACGCGTCACTTCGGCCACCAGCACACACCGCCGGAGCAACAAGGACCCGTATATGCAATCTTGCTCGCCAAAGAAGTTGATATATGCAATCATTCTCAGGCTCAGCTAACTAGGAGCATCTTAATTACTCATCTGGAGATTGGAGGAGAAAAAGTAACTAGCTAGGGGCAAAACTGGGGGTGCTGCTCAATCATTCTCAGGCTCAGCAAGCAAAAAGCATTGACCCAAGGGAGAGTAACAAGTCGATCTAGATCCGGAGCTCAATCCCTCCTCCCGTTAGTAATTGAACTGCAGTGCACGGAGCAGTAGAACCCCCTGTGTGGTTCGCGACCATCACCTCGCATGCAAGGACGAACAGAGTGATCAGCTGGTTTTCTGCTGCTCTTCTTCTTCCACTAATTCTTCAGATTCGAAGAGGTTCTGCTTCACGTCAGACAGAAGTTCAGTTTGATGTTACTCCTCGCTCACTCTCCTGCTTGTGCATTTCTCCTTGGCTTTCTCTTCGTTGAATCACAGATTCACTAGAGCCACACATGGCCTTCTAACATCAGCCAACCATGTGCGTAGTGATGCAGTGTGAAGGCCGTGGATGGCATGTTGTGCGTGCGTGATGTCGCTATTGGTTTCTGCTATGAGGCGAAATTGGTTGTTGTTGTTATGAAGATTTTGTAATTTAACAGAAAATTAGGAGAGAAATTAACTTGTTTTGATACAGTACGTGGGTAGCATTTGGCCACCAACATGGATGTACTTAACTTGCTGTCCAGCGACAATTCTTTAGTGTCTTATTACCCCATCAACAAAAGAATCTGCAGCAATTCTTTATGGGGAGTTGATGGATTATTCAATGGTTGTTGCTGCCACTACTGATTTTTTCTTGAGATGGTCTTCATCACCGTTCAAAATAATACAAATGTTTCTTGGTTGCATCTAGTTCCATCGCTCCACCTCAACACTGATTCCTTTAACTAGATCTTGCTTGTAATTTTGTATTCTTTCTTTTCTTTTCTGGAAAGCATTAGCTCTTGAAATCCAGATCCGATGACGTAGCTTTGGCTATTCTTGAAAACGCGTAGAAAAATGTACATGCTCTGTAGGTTAAAATTTTGGCTCTAATTTATGTTTTTGTGAAGGTCAAAATGTTGTGTTCGAGAAGGTCGAGTGTGTTATCTCAGCAAGCTCAAATAAAAATTAAACATGCAAGGTAAAACATCTGAGAGTTGTGATTTTTTAGAACTTCAAGTGACAAACAAATTTGACAACAGCACAAACAAAATTTAAGTCTAGAAAAACCACTTCAAAAAGAACGCAAAAGAATGTTCTCTTTGTTATCGATTGCAAAATGAAAAATTAATGAAAGGGGGAATGCAGTTTACGCATTTTCTAAAAGAACTAAGAAGTTCAAATTTTAAAAATGGAGAAGTTCAAAAATCATAAAAAATGACTTTCATTGTTTCTAAAATTAAAAAAAAGTCTGGAAGTTGAAATTGAAATAATGGACAATTCAATATTTATTACAAAACTATGATATTGTCTTTACTGAAAGAAATAAATCAAAAAGTATAAATAACAAAAATAGAGAAGTTTCATATTTATGACAAAACTCAGATTTTCCTTGTTACTAAAAAATAAAATGAAGAAGTTCAAATTAAAAAAAAAGGAGAAGTTCGATGGATATAGAAAAACTCAAATTCTTTCCGTTTCTTGGAAAAATAAAAGTATGAAATATAATTTAAAAAAATGTTTGATGCTTATTTAAAACATATGTTTTTTAAGAATAAGACTAAGAAGTTCAAATTAAAATAAAAGAGAAGTCCAAAGATTATGAAAAACTCAGATTTTCGCGTTACTAAAGTATAAAACGAAAAAGTTCAAATTAAAAAAAGGACCAACTAAAAAAAGTTTAAAAATAGATTTTCTCCATTTCTAAAAAAACTAGAAATTCAAACAAAAATAACGAAGTGGTTCGATGTTTAATTAGAAACTAAGATTTTACCATTATTAAAACACTCAAATATCCCATGGTATTGAAGAATCAACCGTGAAGTTCAAATTTCATAAAAAAGATTAAGAAATAAAACCAGGAAGTCCATATTAAAATGATAGAGAAGCTCGATGATTATAGAAAATTCATATTTTCCTCGTTATTAAATAATAGAAACAAGAAGTTCAAAAATAAAATAACAAGAAGTTAAACTTTTAAAAATAAAGCGCTTCAAAATTTCATAAAAAGATTAAGAAATAAAACGAGGAAGTCCGTATTAAAAAGATGAAGAAGTACGATGATTATAGAAAACTCAGATTTTCCTCGTTATCAAACAATGGAAACAAGAAGTTCAAAAATAAATAACAATAAGTTCAACTATTAAAAATAGAGCGCTTCAAAATTTCATAAAAAAGGATTAAGAAAATCAGATTAAAATTTATAAAAAAAACTCATATATTTTCATATATCCGAGAGAAGATCAGATTGATAACAGACAGGAGTTCACGTACTATACGGTGTGCATTTTGTATTAAAAAGAATAAAAAAAGCAAAGACTAAAAGTTTGTTGATATAAGTGCAAGTCCTCCGTCGGAGAAATTTTAAAAAATATTGTGAGAGAGGTTTATACAAAAGAAATACCATTTGTGTAAAACTTGACGAATGAATGAGAAAATTACAAATGAAAAATACGTCACAAAAGTTCAACGTAAAAACAACAGGAAGTTCACCTACTACACTGAATGAATATCAGATGAAAAACTTTTAAAATCGTCGCGAGTATGAAAAAATGATCAACATGGAAAAGTTGCGTGTTTACAACAGCTTTCCACTGGTATATCACTTGCTCAATTCCGGTGAGTGGATGAAGAGCTACGAGCAGTGGATGGAGAGCTACGACCAAAAAAAAGAACACGTGAAAAACAGAGTGAAGTTTAAGTAGACATGCTGAGAAGTTTAGGTTCTTCGCGCGGTGCATTTTCGAAGAATCTGTTTCGCGATAAAGGCAGAACGAATGATCTCGCCATTTTCAAAATTACTTGAAAACGGTTCAGGATTCAGAGAAAACCATCAACATGAAAAAGTTTCGCATTTTCCGTAGCTTTTCAGCGGTATATTATTTGCCCCATTCCGATAAAGTTTGTAGAAATTACGGTAAAAATATATTTTTAACCATTTTCAAAACTGACATAAAACCGTAACGAATTAGGAGAAACAATATATACAAAAAAGTTTCGCATTTCTTCAAGCTTTCCAACGCCATATCATTTGCTGCATTTGGACGTACAGTTAAAAAATTAGCTCGAAAATACAAACTCGGTGGAACTTGTACCGTTTTCTAAATTACTTTTAAACCATTCAAAATTAGAAAAAACTTTTAACATAAAAACGAAGCGCATTTTCATAAGCTTTCCAACGCCATATTATTTTCCTCAATTGGATTAGCCGTTTAGAAATGACATCGAAAATACGAACTCGGGTGTTTGGTTTGCAAAATTTTACGATTTTCCGAATTACTCTTTAACCGTAGGGAATTAGAGAAAACTTTCAACATGTGGAAGGAGCAGTTTTGCAGCAGCTTTCCAACGCCATATTATTTGCCTCATTCCGATAAACGCTTTAAAAATGCGATTGAAAATACAATTCACGTTTTTTATATGAAGAAAAAACGGTTTTCAAAACTGCTCTTAAACCGCTTACATTTTGCCAAAAATTTAACTTGGGTCATGATACTGATGTCCATAGCTATCCAACGATATATCGCAAGCCTCATTTGGACACCTTTTAGCTGAAGTTCAACCTAGTACTCGGGAAATGTCAGGCGCGTTATTCGGGAAGTTCATGTTGTGATCAGAATATTATTCTGATCCCGTGATCAGAATAATGTTTATATATATATATATATATATACCAGGGTGTAGAATAAGTTATTTTTCATCCGAGGTAATCTTACGATCGCTTCAGAAAAAAATTACGTCTGAAATACAAATAGTTACATTCATATTGATTCACTACATCAAATTTGGTATAAGAAAACAAAAAAATAGGTTATAAGACAAAAATATCGCATTTTGATGTATGTTTTTCTGTTCGTTACTTTACATAACATAAAATATTTTTTACGGCGAATATATATTTTCTTACGTTCTCTTTTTACATATGGAACAGGACAAAATTTACGAAATCTAAAAATACGGTGCATTGACGTCAAGATAGAGAGGGGGTGAAGAATAACTATTCCTCACCCATGGTGACAAATAGCGCGACCATATATATATATAGGAAAAATGCATCTTACTACCATGTGTAGTTACACCAATTTGTCATATACTACCATGTGATAGTATAAACTCTACTTTATTATTTTTATTATGTTTTTATAATATATCTAAGATACTCCAACGTAAATGATATGAAAAAATTGCAAGTGAGTCCATGGTTTTATTGTATTTGTGAAATACATACATATTTGTACGCGAAATGTAGTATGCATAAAATATGGTACATACTATCAAAAAAGTAGTATGTATACTACCTAAACATTTTTATATAGTACATATTACACATACATACTCTTCGATGTGATAGGTACTACCTAGAACATATCGAACAAAAGTGGGAGTAACTACACCCGGTAGGAAAATATGTATATATATATATATATATATATATATATATATATATATATATATATATATATATATATATATACAAAAAGTGTACAACGTGTGTGAAAGAAAGTTGACATAAAATGTATGCTTTAAAAAGTTAATCATGCAATGGAAAAATGTTAATACATATACAAAAGAATTGTTGTTGATGTATAAAAACATGTACCAAGTGTGTGTGGAAACAAGTAGATATCAAAAAATAAAATAGATATTTTAAAAAATGTTAGTCATGCATTTGAATTTTTGAAATGTGCATATAAAAAATGTTCCTGGTGTATATAAGAAAAATGTCAAAATATATGTTTCGAAAAAATATTAATCATGTATTTGATAAATGTGAAAACACACACACACACACACACACACACACACACACATATATATATATATATATATATATATATATATATATATATATAGTGATGTTATTTATCACCCAAGGTGCAGAATAAGTTATTCTTCACCCAAGGTAATCTTACAATCATTTCATAATTAAATTACGTTTGGAATTCAAATAGTTACATTCTTATTGATTCACTACGTAAAATTTGACATAAAAAATAAAAATATAGGTCATAAGACAAGAAAATTTGCAGTTTATATGTATTTTATACTATGTTTTTATGTTTGTAATTTTACATAACATAAAATATTTTTTACGACGATTATATATTTTCTTACAGTCTCTTTTTTCGTCGGAAATAAGCCAGAACTTACGGAACGTAAAATTATGGTGCATTGATGATAAAATAGAGGAGGGGGTGAAGAATAACTATTCCTCACCCAGAGTATATATATTTGTTTATATGTATACAAAAGATGTATAATGTGGTATAATGTGTATGGAAAATGAAATAGGCATCAAAACATATAGTTGAATAAATATTGATCATGTATTTGAAAAAAATTAAACATGTATTAGAAGTTATGCCTGGTGTATATTGTGTATTTGAAAAAGTGTTGACCATGTATTAAAAAAAGTGTTCAAAACATGTATTAAAAGGATAGTGAACATCGTATATTTGAAATAAATGTTCAACGTGTATAAAAAAAGTCTCACATGCACACTAAAAATGTATATTGTGTACCCAGGAAAAGTAGACATGTGTTGGAAAAAGAAAACAAATAAAAGCTGAGAAAGCAACAAAAATAAAAACAAAGCAAACGAAAGAAAATTAAGAAATAGACAAGGAAAGCAAAGTTTTATGAAGAAAGAAAGAAAAATGAAAGAAAACCACCGAAAAACAAAGGAAAACCGGTGAGAAGTAAAGAAAACAAAATTATGACGAAGAAAAAAAATAAAAACAGAAAAAAATGTGGTGAGAAAACGAAAGAAACTGGAAAAAAAAGGAAAACGAAAAAAGAAGAAGAAAAAAACGCGGAGAAAACGAAGCAGAGGAAACCTATAACTAGCGAACCTACACTTATGGGCCGGCCCATATGTACCCACCCTTCTTCAGCGAGTTGAGCTGTCACCTCGCGTCAGGCGAGATATAGCTCTCGCCGGCGAGCAGGGCCCGTGCGAACACTGAGAAATTCTAGTAGTCATCGTAATTATCGACAGAATTACTAGTACATCGCCCCCACAGCTCCTCTTTTGCTTGTAGGTCTTTAAATAGCGACCTAGCGTGTACCCACCTCCCCCCTCACCGATCCTAGTTAGTTACACTTGGGCCGGCTCACCTAGATCCTTTCCGGTTATGGGAAGGTTTTAGAATATTCCCAAAGCCGTTTTTCATTTTCATTTTTGTGTTTTTCCTTTGGTTTTTTGCTTTTTTCATTTTGAGTATTTCCTTTCTTTTTCTTATTTTTAATTTCCTTTTTTCATGTACTTTTCCTTTTTTCTTTTATCATTTTTCTTTAGTTTTTTCAACATCATTCAAATTCGTAAACATTTTATTTAACTGTGATTTTTTCAATTATTTTCATTTTTAGAAAATCGTGAAAAAAGTTTTAAAAAGCTTGAACATATTTTGAATTTGTCATTTTTAGAACTCATGAGCATTTTAGAAATTTGGGAACAAAGTTTGAAATTCATGAACATCTTTTTTGCTTTGACAAACATCTTTGGAAGTGCATGAACTGTATTCAAATAAGTGAACATTTGATATAAAAAAAATCAGTGAGCATTTTTTGAATCGGTGTTTTTTTTTGCAATTTTGGGAACAACTTTTTTAGGTCCATGGATATTTTTATTAAGTTTTCATGATCATTTTTTGAATTTGCACATGGGCCAGGGGGATGGGTGCGTGTTTGCCGGAGCAAGTACCGAAGGCTTACCCCTTTACGGGGCTCTCGCAAGGACAGCTTTCTTCGCATGCCAAAGCACCAATTGGTGCGCCCATCCGTCACCATGTGTTGCGTGCTGGACGTTTCTTCTGAATTTTGATTTTTCTGTACGCATTTTTGGATTTTATATGTTTTTTGGTTTTCGGGTTTTGCCTGGTTTTCCTATGTTTTGGTGCAATTATTTTAGAAGCATAGTTGCGCTTTGAAAAAGAAAAAGATTTGTGCTTCATATTTGATTCTTGTGGAAGCATAAATTTGCTTCGGCGAGCTTCTTGAAAGGGGGGAAAATATGAACACACGGAGCATCATGACTTGGCTATTCTTGTTCCTTTATGCCAATGTCTTTTATTTATTTTATTAGATGAGCTTTTAGCACTTAACATTATTTTTAGATGGTATCATCCAAACCTTGCTCCTGATTTGCTGAGACTTTTTGATTCATGCAAATCAGTGTTGCGCTTGAGCCTGTCAATCCAGTTCACCCGTTGACGCCACCGATGTCTTCTTCTGCTATTACTTGTGGGTAACATGGTGTGCACGTCGCTTGGTATTGTGGTGGTATTGTGGTATCGTATGTTGTCGTCAACTGAACATTTCAAGCGGCAAGCGTTTACGTTAGTAGTTTAAAGCTTCTCTTTTCAATGGTTCAATACTTAAATTTCATTAGTTTTGGTTGAGTAGATATGCATTTATATACCCTAAAATTTCTAGACCTTAAATGTTTCGCCTCAGATAAGAATTCTTGGATCCGGCAGTGTGAGGTCAATGAATTGGATTTGACTCTGCTCCTTTTCAATTATCTAAAACCGTGGGCTCTAGCAGGCATGAGAGGTGTAGCTCATATTTGTGAGTAGTCGAGTAGTGCGCTGCTCTAGTGGAGCTTGCTGCTCATGGGTTGTGGTGTGATTGTGAGAGTTGCTGTATCTTTACTGTGAATTAGGGGGCAGTAGGGCATGTACAATGGTTCTATCTTAAGAGGGCCACGTAAGATAAATGATGAGGTGGAGGAGAGAGAAATCATAAGAGAAGGCTTGTCTTATCTTATTTAAGAGAAGACAAAAGATGATTTCTTAGCACAATTTGTTTTACCATGTTTTTAGGAACAACTAATTATTGAAGATAAGGCTAAGAGATGACCCATTGTAGATATGTTTTTTTGTCATCTCTAATTTACATGCAAAACTTAAGATAAAACTATCTTATCAACCATTGTACATACCCGTATGGGTACTCTCAAAAGAAAAGCACATCAACACGGCTTCCTCGGGAGAACGTAGGAGAAAGATTTTCAGTTTTCCATCCTTCGAGAGTGAATGTATGCGAATGCTCACAACACGAATTTCTGGTCTCCTTCCGGAAGACGCGCGCTGGAAAAAGCCGGGGGTATTCCTGGAAACTTAAGAATCGTAGATTCTGAAGCTACAACTAACGAACGGTGAGTCTGTGGTGACCGAGTCGTTTGAACTAGCTGCATTTCCTGCACGTTTGCTGGCAGATACCAGTACTGTTTTCCCTACAATACTTTTTTTTTTGTGAACCGCTACATTGCGTGATCGTTGGTTCTCAGTGTTTTTTTTACGCAAGTCGGCTTTACTTAAAACCTGCAACAAGTCTAGCACAAAACAACTTCCAGTATGTATGCCAGATAATTAAAGGAGATCCGGTTGAATTTCATGTGATTCGTTCCGGATTTTATGTGCGGCTTTCCGTAGTCCACACGGTACATCCAGTGGAGGTGATTACTGTTTGTTTCCCGTTGCGACTTTGGCCATTCCTTGCGCTCATGCAGCACTTCTTCTCCTACTGAACGTAAGGTCGCTTTCACTTTGCGTGTGCCGTATCCCATGCAACTGATGAGCCAAGCCAACGTCCGCACTCCGAACTGTACTGCACGGAGGCAGAAAGTTGATTTCGAATCCAATGATAATGATGGTTTGGTTTGTAGGACCGCAGCTTCTATCAACTTTGCTTTGCGAGATTTGATATGGCAGGAAATAATGGAATAAAGAGATTTTATTATTTTTTATTTCCCCCCCTTTTAGACGTTTACAGTGGCTTGTCTTTGTTCACTTCCGGTAAACGCTTGGCAGTGCGTCAGCTCTCAGCTGGGATGAGGGGAAAGAGAGGAGGAAGGGAAAAGCCAGCCCTTCCGTTTCTCTTCCACAGCGCCTGCCACTGCCAAATGATCCCTAGAACACGTGACATGCCATGCGTTACGGGCAGGCCAATCAAGGGCTCGAGTTATCTTCATCTCGAAGCGCACACACCCGCTCCGTTTATTTTTCTTTAATGACGCAGGCGAGCGGGGTCACATGGAGAGCACACGTACGACTAAGGCCTGGGCGTCCATTGGAAGTGGCCCTGATTAGGGCATCTCTGTCGCATGCCATGATGCGGGTGCGTGACCCACCATTCATTCACCCAAAGCACGACCTGGCAACTGGCATGCCTGCAGGCTGCAGCATCCTGCCCCGTTCCCGAAGCTGTTGTTTCCTCGAACCAATTGGTGATTGTGCGTGCTTCCATATTTTTTTATTTTTTATTACGAGGAGTGTTTCAAGATTTTGGCTCTATTTGGATCATGGGGTTAGAGCTAGTTTGGGTTAGTTGAAGAATCAAATAACCCAAAAGTATCCAAACATGAAGGATTAGAGTGGGTTAGTTTCATCTAACCCAACTATCTCGGTGAAGAGATGTTTATTTGGGTTAGAGTGGGTTAGAAAATAACTCTAACTCTAACTGTGTTAGAGTATCCAAACAGGGCCTTTAACTCTTGCTGGTACGTCAGCTTCGTGCACAGTGTACTGCTGGTGAAGTAAGGCCTCTTTTGGTTCATAGGATAGTGTAGGAATTGAGATGACATGTATCTCAAATCTTATGAGTAGAAATAGGAAACGAGATGCTATTTGGTTGACATCAATTTTTTTTTCCATTGAGTCTAGGTTCATTTTTATTTTCTTATGAAATATGAAGAATAGGAACCAATCCTATATAGGAATATGAATCTATTCCTATGAAGCAAAAGGCTCTAAAGGAAAAAATCTTATAAGAATCCTATCCTCTAGAATTCCTATGAAATTCCTCCAAACCAAAGGAGGCCTAAGTGACATGGTGTTTTCGAGTTTGAGCTCGGGTGAACAGGAAATCTTAAAATATAAATGAGAATGAATTCAAGAACATTTGATTTTTCTTTGTGCAAGCATTGACAAATGTATTGAGTGCTCATAAATTTTCATCATGAAATGACATTCATGCAAGTCGTGGAAAAAAATCGATGCTTCAGAAGTGTTGTTTCTGAAAGCATTTTGGAGTGTTTATTTTTTTATACAACTTACACAAATGTCACTTCATGACGATTTTTTTCCAATTTTTTGGATTTTACTATCCATCGCGAGCTCAAATGAGCTCACTAGCGGAAGATGACTTTCACGAAGTACGGACATTTCCAACGCCGACCCTAAAATGGACACGGTATCCATTCGCGGACTGAACAAGATCGGTCCACGGACAATGTTGTGGGAGTCAGCCATCCAACCATGCTCGCATACATTTCAAAATGAATTTCAACAAACCGGACGAATTACATGCAACCCAGACGAAAATCTTTACATTTCGGACATACTTCTACAAAACTATAGCAGCTTATGCATTTCTCACCTAGCATAAATGATCACTGTCCGCGGTGACGCCCGTTTCTCACGACATTCTATCCATGTTTGGTAGCAAGCTCACCATGCGGTTGTAAGCCCCGGGAAGTGAAGATTCAGCAGGAGGGGAAGAATAGTAGTAGCCTCCACAAAGATCAGGGCAAGCACACTGGCTGTGAGGCATGGCAAGATGTTGGCGGTGACCTTCCTGGGACCAAAGCGACGGTTGTCTCCCATGCTCTACTCTTCCTAGCTATCAACTGTGGCGGTCGTTGATGGTGTCCTGGGTTATGGGGTGCTAACAACGTTGGCCCTCAATCATGGGCTAGGCCGACGACCCCCCCCCCCAAACTATCAACCAGTGGGCCTACCTGTCAGGCCCCACGGCGTACTGAAGATGGAATCCTCCAAAGACTTGGCGCATACTTCAAGACACATTTGAATCTTCGGCATATTTATCCATATGCAACCGACCTACATGTAACCCTAGGTACCCCCGGTGAATATATAAGCCGAGGGGTTTAGTCAGTAGGGTTAGATACATTCACATACGATCTCGAGGTAGATCATCATGTACTTTGTACCCCATCCACAATCAGTACAACGGAAGCATGACGTAGGGTTTTACCTCTTCGAGGGGGCCCGAACCTGGGTAAAACATCATGTCCCTCTTTGTCATGTTACTATCCTGCCAAGATCACCAGCTCAGGACCCCCTACCCGAGATCCGCCAGATTCAACCTCAACATTGATGGCCCATACATGCCCTGATGTGTGATCAAAGGGGTTTGATAGCGTCATCTTCGGTGATCAGATCCACACCGGCTACCCCGATATCTATGTTGGATGAACCTAGGGAAACCTCACTAGGGAAGTCGATGTCATATCGGTTTGGAACAAAATTTTATCTCCCCCCTTGTCGCTTACCGGTCCAATAATTCAAGAGTAACCGACATCTGGGATCTAGCTCTCTTTGTACAAAAGACAAAAGAAACAGTCTGACGGTTTTAGATGCGATACTTATTCATTAAAAAACAAAATATCATATTGCCTAGATGGGGAGGCCATAGCGGCACTCCGGCACAACTGTTACGATGAAGGAATCAGAAAAACTATGGCACGGAAATGCCTTAGAAGTAGAACATTTGCCGAGCTATCCGGTATAGTAACAAGATACTACGTCATGGAGGATGTTTGCTTGGCCAATCAATAATACCAGAATCCGAGGCAGGAAAACCCGAGACAAGCGAAGATAGCATATG
This sequence comes from Triticum monococcum, assembly GCA_034509565.1. Taxonomy (NCBI): domain Eukaryota; kingdom Viridiplantae; phylum Streptophyta; class Magnoliopsida; order Poales; family Poaceae; genus Triticum; species Triticum monococcum. The sequence goes on from CM067844.1 coordinate 416,511,298, forward strand.
CCCAAGTCATAACCGACGCCCAAAGTGCTCCAGTCCCGATAGATCCAATGACTAGCCAACACAGAAGAGAAAACAACTAGGCAAGGGACCCAAATCGATGCTAGACGCGATATTGGATGAACCATTCACAATTCACTCTATCTCCTCGGACAAACCGCTGACACATAGGCTTTGAACATGTTGGATCATCAAGGAAGTATCAAGGGGAGGAGTGGAGCTCCTCGATAACCTCGGTACGCCAATAAGCCGAGGTATCACAACTAGTCAGATCATGTAGCCGTCCAAAGATGAGGAGGTCCTAATGATATACGAGACTCGCTCCTCAAGAAATCAGTGAAAAAGAGCTCTTCGAGAGATCTGCCACATTGACCATGGAGTGACCTCGGATAATAGATGGCCAGACATGTTGATCACCTTTGGTCACGAGGACCAACCGGCAGGAGATCACAACCTTGGAGTTGTGGCCCTCGTCCTTGACCCCATCATTGATGACTATCGACTAACCAAAGTCCTGACGGGCGGTGGGAACAATTTAAACCTTACCTGTTGAAGCTCCATGTAAAAATGCAACAAAGATTTTGGCATACTCTCATTCACCTTTCAATTAAGTTTCTCTAGACAACTTTATCCACAAGGGTATCAAGTCTACCGAAATTAACACTTCTAGATGACACCAACTACAACGTGTAAGTTAATCAAATTATATGAAAATTAAAATGGAAGTTGAGGGACTGAGAAGATAGGTATAGAGGGGGGTGAATATACACTAGCAAGGCAAAAGTAGCAGTTTTTAATTCTCTTGGAATTTGGGCAGAATTTAGCACAAGTTAAGTGGCAACCAATACAATCTACACATGCGTACCTAGAGTATAGATAGCAGGTAAAGAACAACATGCAACTGCAAGAATGTAAAGGGAGGTAGAGATCAAAAGATAAAACACAATGAAGACACAATGCTTTTTGGCGTAGTTCTGATAGGTGGTGCTACCGTACATCCATGTTGATAGAGACTTCAACCCACAGAGGGTAACGACTGTGTGGGTCCACCGAGGGCTCCACCCACGAAGGGTCCATGAAGAAGCTACCTTGTCTATGTCGTCATGGCTTCCGTCCATGAAGTACTAGCCTCACTCGGGGTAGATATTCACGAAGTAGGTGATCTCCTTGCCCCGACAAAACTCCTTGGTTAAACTCCACATTATTTGGAGACTCCCAAGTGACACCTAACTGTCGGTGTTCTGGGCCCTGGGGTGCCCAGACATGCCTGCCTGCGGTCCTGTGCGTGGCTCCACCAACGGCCTGGTACGGTCCATCTTCAGCAACAACCACTCAAGACCCTCACGAGGCGGATGACACCAAGACCTCCTCAGGGGCAGCCTCACTAGGCTGGCTCCTGGGGAGTGGAGATCTCTATGCAAGGGGCACCTCATGAGGTTCACGTGATGTGAGCCATGACGACCAAGGCCAAGCGGGCGCCAGCGGGCGCAGTGTATCAGTTTCCTCTTTCGTGCTAAAGAGGCAGGCACAGGTGAGGAGTCCCGAGGCATCAGGCAAAGATTTCCATATTGGTGCAACAAGACCAAGACCAGCAGGATGGCAGGAGGAGGTCACCATGGAGCCCACAATAGCGTCACCACCAGAGCCTTTGGCAGGCGAAGACCACCTTTTTGTCAGGATAGCTTGTACTTGTTGTCCCCTTCAAACTTGGCCGTTGTGGGATCCCTTCCGGCCTAAACACTTGGGAAGAGGACCAGGTCCTCTATAAATAGGACTAGCCACCACCATAGGTAGGGGATCGACTCATCTTGGATTGGATCCATTCCATCCTCACATCCCCAGCTCACCGAGCTCAAGAACACCTCCCCTCCTGAGGCTGTTCATCCATGGTACTAGTTCATCCTTAGCCCGTGAGGCAATCCACCAACACCTGTTGGGGAACGTTGCAGAAAACAAAAAATTTCCTACGGTTTCACCAAGATCCATCTATGAGTTCATCTAGCAACGAGTGATTGGATTGCATCTACATACATTTGTAGATCGCGAGCGGAAGCGTTCACTAGAACGTGGATGACGGAGTCGTACTCGTCGTGATTCAAATCACCGATGACCAAGCACCGAACGGACGGCACCTCCGCATTCAACACACGTACAGAGCGGATGACGTCTCCTCCTTCTTGATCCAGCAAGGGGGAAGGAGAAGTCAATGAAGATCCAGCAGCACGACGGTGTGGTGGTGGATGCAGGGCGTCACGGCAGCAGGGCTTCGCCGTGTACTACGAGAGAGAGGTGTAACAGGGGAGAGGGAGGCGCCAAGGATGCAGGGTGCGGCTGCCCCCTTCCCCCTTCCTTTATATAGGCCCCCTAGGGGGGGGCGCCGGCCCTGGGAGATGGGATCTCCTAGGGGGGGGGGGCGGCTAGGGCTGGAGTGGCCCCCAAGCCAAGGTGGGGCGCCCCCCACCCCTAGGGTTTCAACCCTAGGTGCATGGGGTGGGCCTAGGGGGGCGCACCAGCCCACTATGGGCTGGTTCCCCTCCCCACTTTGGCCCATGGGGCCCTCCGGGATGGGTGCCCCCACCCGGTGGACCCCCGGGACCCTTCCGGTGGTCCCGGTACAATACCGGTGACCCCGAAACTCGTCCCGATGGCCGAAACAACACTTCCTATATATAATTCTTTACCTCCGGACTATTCCAAAACTCCTCGTGACATCCGGGATCTCATCCGGGACTCCGAACAACATTCGGGTTACTGCATATACATATCTTCACAACCCTAGCGTCACCGAACCTTAAGTGTGTAGACCCTACGGGTTCGGGAGACAAGTAGACATGACCGAGACGACTCTCCGATCAATAACCAACAGCGGGATCTGGATACCCATGTTGGCTCCCACATGCTCCACGATGATCTCATCGGATGAACCACGATGTCGAGGATTCAAGCAACCCCGTATACAATTCCCTTTGTCAACCGGTATGTTACTTGCCCGAGATTCGATCGTCGGTATCCCAATACCTCGTTCAATCTCGTTACCGGCAAGTCACTTTACTCGTACCATAATGCATGATCCCGTGACCAGACACTTAGTCACTTTGAGCTCATTATGATGATGCATTACCGAGTGGGCCCAGTGATACCTCTCCGTCATACGGAGTGACAAATCCCAGTCTTGATCCGTGTCAACCCAACAGACACTTTCGGAGATACCCGTAGTCTACCTTTATAGTCACCCAGTTACGTTGTGACGTTTGGTATACCCAAAGCACTCCTACGGTATCCGGGAGTTACACGATCTCATGGTCTAAGGAAAGGATACTTGACATTGGAAAAACTCTAGCAAACGAACTATACGATCTTATGCTATGTTCAGGATTGGGTCTTGTCCATCACATCGTTATCCTAATGATGTGATCTCGTTATCAATGACATCCAATGTCCATAGTCAGGAAACCATGACTATCTGTTGATCAACGAGCTAGTCAACTAGAGGCTCACTAGGGACATGTTGGTGTCTGTTATTCACACATGTATTACGATCTCCGGATAACACAATTATAGCATGAATAAAGACAATTATCATGAACAAGGAAATATAATAATAATGCTTTTATTGTTGCCTCTAGGGCATATTTACAACAGTCTCCCACTTGCACTAGAGTCAATAATCTAGTTTACATTGTGATGAATCGAACACCCATGGAATTCTGGTGTTGATCATGTTTTGCTCTAGGGAGTGGTTTAGTCAACGGATCTGCTACATTCAGGTCCGTATGTACTTTACAAATATCTATGTCTCCATCTTGAACATTTTCACGAATGGAGTTGAAGCGACGCTTGATGTGCCTTGTCTTCTTGTGAAACATGGGCTCCTTGGCAAGTGCAATAGCTCCAGTGTTGTCACAGAAGAGCTTGATCGGCCCCGACGCATTGGGTATGACTCCGAGGTCGGTGATGAACTCCTTCACCCAAATTGCTTCATGCGCTGCCTCCGAGGCTGCCATGTACTCCGCTTCACATGTAGATCCCGCCACGACGCTCTGCTTGCAACTGCACCAGCTTACTGCCCCACCATTCAAAATATACACGTATCCGGTTTGTGACTTAGAGTCATCCAGATCTGTGTCGAAGCTAGCATCGACGTAACCCTTTACGACGAGCTCTTCGTCACCTCCATAAACGAGAAACATTTCCTTAGTCCTTTTTAGGTACTTTAGGATATTCTTGACCGCTGTCCAGTGTTCCTTGCCGGGATTACTTTGGTACCTTCCTACCAAACTTACGGCAAGGTTTACATCAGGTCTGGTACACAGCATGGCATACATAATAGAACCTATGGCTGAGGCATAGGGGATGACACTCATCTCTTCTATATCTTCTGCCGTGGTCGGACATTGAGCTAAGCTCAATTTCACACCTTGCAGCACAGGAAAGAACCCCTTCTTAGACTGATCCATATTGAACTTCTTCAATATCTTATCAAGGTATGTGCTTTGTGAAAGACCTATGAGGCGTCTTGATCTATCTCTATAGATCTTGATGCCTAATATATAAGCAGCTTCTCCAAGGTCCTTCATTGAAAAACTTTTATTCAAGTAGGCCTTAATGCTATCCAAGAGTTCTATATCATTTCCCATCAAAAGTATGTCATCTACATATAATATGAGAAATGCTACAGAGCTCCCACTCACTTTCTTGTAAACGCAGGCTTCTCCATAAGTCTGTGTAAACCCAAACGCTTTGATCATCTCATCAAAGCGAATGTTCCAACTCCGAGATGCTTGCACCAGCCCATAAATCGAGCGTTGGAGCTTGCGCACCTTGTCAGCATTCTTAGGATCGACAAAACCTTCCGGCTGCATCATATACAATTCTTCCTTAAGGAAACCATTAAGGAATGCCATTTTGACGTCCATTTGCCATATCTCATAATCGTAAAATGCGGCAATTGCTAACATGATTCGGACGGACTTTAGCTTCTCTACCGGTGAGAAAGTCTCATCGTAGTCAACCCCTTGAACTTGTCGATAACCCTTAGCGACAAGCCGAGATTTATAGATGGTCACATTACCATCCGCGTCTGTCTTCTTCTTAAAGATTCATTTATTCTCTATGGCTCGCCGTTCAACGGGCAAGTCAGTCAAAGTCCATACTTTGTTTTCATACATGGATCCTATCTCGGATTTCATGGCTTCTAGCCATTTGTCGGAATCCGGGCCTGCCATCGCTTCTTCATAGTTCGAAGGTTCACCATTGTCTAACAACATGATTTCCAAGACAGGGTTGCCGTACCACTCTGGTGCGGAACGTGTCCTTGTGGACCTACGAATTTCAGTAGGAGCTTGATCAGAAGTATCTTGATCATCATCATTAAATTCTCTCTAGTCGGTGCAGGCATCTCAGGAACATTTTCTTGAGTTGCGCCCATTTCCGGTTCAAGAGGTAATACTTCATCAAGTTCTACTTTCCTCCCACTTACTTCTTTCGAGAGAAACTCTTTCTCTAGAAAGGATCCATTCTTGGCAACAAAGATCTTGCCTTCGGATCTGAGGTAGAAGGTATACCCAATAGTTTCTTTAGGGTATCCTATGAAGACACATTTTTCCGACTTGGGTTCGAGCTTTTCAGGTTGAAGTTTCTTGACATAAGCATCGCATCCCCAAAATTTTAGAAATGACAGCTTAGGTTTCTTCCCAAACCATAATTCATACGGTGTCGTCTCAACGGATTTCGACGGAGCCCTATTTAAAGTGAATGCAGCAGTCTCTAAAGCATAGCCCCAAAAAGATAGCGGTAAATCGGTAAGAGACATCATAGATCGCACCATATCTAATAGAGTGCGATTACGACATTCGGACACACCATTACGCTGAGGTGTTCCAGGCGGCGTGAGTTGTGAAACTATTCCACATTTTCTTAAGTGTGTGCCAAATTCGTGACTCAAGTATTCTCCTCCACGATCTGATCATAGAAACTTGATTTTCCTGTCACATTGATTCTCAACCTCACTCTGAAATTCCTTGAACTTTTCAAAGGTTTCATACTTGTGTTTCATTAAGTAGATATACCCATATCTACTCAAGTCATCAGTGAGGGTGAGAACATAACGATAGCCACCGCGAGCCTCAACACTCATTGGACCGCACACATCAGTATGTATTATTTCCAGTAAGTTGGTTGCTCGCTCCATTGTTCCTGAGAACGGAGTCTTGGTCATTTTACCCATGAGGCATGGTTCGCACGTGTCAAATGATTCATAATCAAGAGACTCTAAAAGTCAATCTGCATGGAGCTTCTTCATGCGTTTGACACCTATGTGACCAAGGCGGCAGTGCCACAAGTATGTGGGACTATCATTATCAAACTTACATCTTTTGGTACTCACACTATGAACATGTGTAGCATTACGCTCGAGATTCATTAAGAATAAACCATTCACCATAGGAGCATGACCATAAAACATATCTCTCATATAAATAGAACAACCATTATTCTCGGATTTAAATGAGTAGCCATCTCGAATTAAACGAGATCCCGATACAATGTTCATGCTCAAAGCTGGCACTAAATAACAATTATTGAGGTTCAAAACTAATCCCGTAGGTAAATGAAGAGGTAGCGTGCTGACGGCAATCACATCGACCTTGGAACCATTCCCGACGCGCATCGTCACCTCGTCCTTTGCCAGTCTCCGCTTATTCCGCAGCTCCTGCTTTGAGTTACAAATGTGAGCAACTGCACCGGTATCAAATACCCAAGAGCTACTACGAGTACTGGTAAGGTACACATCAATTACATGTATATCACATATACCTTTTGTTTTGCCGGCCTTCTTGTCTGCTAAGTATTTGGGGCAGTTTTGCTTCCAGTGACCGTTTCCCTTGCAATAAAAGCACTCAGTCTCGGGCTTGGGTCCATTCTTTGGCTTCTTCCCAGCAGCTTGCTTGCCGGGCGCGGCAACTTCCTTGCCGTCCTTCTTGAAGTTCTTTTTACCCTTACCCTTCTTGAACTTAGTGGTTTTATTCACCATCAACACTTGATGTTCCTTCTTGACTTCTACCTCTGCTGATTTCAGCATAGCAAATACTTCAGGAATGGTCTTTTCCATCCCCTGCATATTGAAGTTCATCACAAAGCTCTTGTAGCTCGGTGGAAGCGACTGAAGGATTCTGTCTATGACCGCGTCATCCGGGAGATTAACTCCCAGCTGAGTCAAGCGGTTATGCAACCCAGACATAGTGAGTATGTGCTCACTGACAGAACTGTTTTCCTCCATCTTACAGCCGAAGAATTTGTCGGAGACTTGATATCTCTCGACCCGGGCATGAGCTTGGAAAACCATTTTCAGCTCTTCGAACATCTCATATGCTCCGTGTCTCTCAAAACGTTTTTGGAGCCCCGGCTCTAAGCTGTAAAGCATGCCGCACTGAACGAGGGAGTAGTCATCGGTACGTGCCTGCCAAGCGTTCATAACGTCTTGTTCAGTAGGGAGAACAGGTGCGTCACCCAGCGGTGCTTGTAGGACATAATCTTTCTTGGCAGCTATGAGGATGATCCTCAGGTTCCGGACCCAGTCCGTGTAGTTGCTGCCATCGTCTTTCAGCTTGGTTTTCTCTAGGAACGCGTTGAAGTTGAGGACTACGTTGGCCATTTGATCTACAAGACATATTGTAAATATTTTAGACTAAGTTCATGATAATTAAGTTCATCTAATCAAATTATTTAATGAACTCCCACTTAGATAGACATCCCTCTTCTAGTCATCTAAGTATAACATGATCCGAGTTAACTAGGCCGTGTCCGATCATCACGTGAGACGGACTAGTCAACGTCGGTGAACATCTTCATGTTGATCGTATCTTCTATACGACTCATGCTCGACCTTTCGGTCTTCTATGTTCCGAGGCCATGTCTGTACATGCTAGGCTCGTCAAGTCAACCTAAGTGTTTGCATGTGTAAATCTGTCTTACACCTGTTCTATGTGAACGTTAGAATCTATCACACCCGATCATCACGTGGTGCTTCGAAACAACGAACTGTCGCAACGGTGCACAGTTAGGGGGAACACTTCTTGAAATTATTATGAGGGATCATCTTATTTACTACCGTCGTTCTAAGTAAACAAGATGCAAAAACATGATAAACATCACATGCAATCAAATAATAAACGTGACATGATATGGCCAATATCACATAGCTCCTTTGATCTCCATCTTGGGGCTCCATGCTCATCTTGTCACCGGCTTGACACCATGATCTCCATCAACGTGTCTCCATGAAGTTGCTCGCCAACTATTACTTCTACTACTATGGCTAACGCGTTTAGCAATAAAGTAAAGTAATTTACATGGCGTTTCTCAATGACACGCAGGTCATACAAAAAATAAAGACAACTCCTATGGCTCCTGCCGGTTGTCATACTCATCGACATGCAAGTCGTGATTCCTATTACAATAGCATGAACATCTCATACATCACATATAGATCATTCATCATTCATCACAACTTTGGCCATATCATATCACAAAGCACTTGCTGCAAAAACAAGTTAGACGTCCTCTAATTGTTGTTGCAAGTTTTACGTGGCTGAATTAGGGTTCTAGCAAGAACGTTTTCTTACCTACGTGAAAGCCACAACGAGATTTGTCAACTTCTATTTACCCTTCATAAGGACCCTTTTCATCGAATCCGCTCCAACTAAAGTGGGAGAGACAGACACCCGCCAGCCACCTTATGCAACTAGTGCATGTTAGTCGGTGGAACCGGTCTCACGTAAGCGTACGTGTAAGGTTGGTCCGGGCCGCTTCATCCCACAATACCGCTGAAGCAAGATAAGACTAGTAGCGGCAAGAAAGTTGACAACATCTACGCCCACAACAAATTGTGTTCTACTCGCGCAAGAAGAACTACGCATAGACCTAGCTCATGATGCCACTGTTGGGGAACGTTGCAGAAAACAAAAATTTTCCTACGGTTTCACCAAGATCCATCTATGAGTTCATCTAGCAACGAGTGATTGGATTGCATCTACATACCTTTGTAGATCGCGAGCGGAAGCGTTCACTAGAACGTGGATGACGGAGTCGTACTCGTCGTGATTCAAATCACCGATGACCAAGCACCGAACGGACGGCACCTCCGCGTTCAACACACGTACGGAGCGGATGACGTCTCCTCCTTCTTGATCCAGCAAGGGGGAAGGAGAAGTCGATGAAGATCCAGCAGCACGACGGCGTGGTGGTGGATGCAGGGCGTCACGGCAGCAGGGCTTCGCCGTGTACTACGAGAGAGAGGTGTAACAGGGGAGAGGGAGGCGCCAAGGATGCAGGGTGCGGCTGCCCCCTTCCCCCCTTCCCTTTATATAGGCCCCCTAGGGGGGCGCCGGCCCTAGGAGATGGGATCTCCTAGGGGGGGGGGGCAGCGGCTAGGGCTGGAGTGGCCCCCAAGCCAAGGTGGGGCGCCCCCCACCCCTAGGGTTTCAACCCTAGGCGCATGGGGTGGGCCTAGGGGGGCGCACCAGCCCACTATGGGCTGGTTCCCCTCCCCACTTTGGCCCATGGGGCCCTCCGGGATGGGTGCCCCCACCCGGTGGACCCCCGGGACCCTTCCGGTGGTCCCGGTACAATACCGGTGACCCCGAAACTCGTCCCGATGGCCGAAACAGCACTTCCTATATATAATTCTTTACCTCCGGACTATTCCGAAACTCCTCGTGACGTCCGGGATCTCATCCGGGACTCCGAACAACATTCGGGTTACTGCATATACATATCTTCACAACCCTAGCGTCACCGAACCTTAAGTGTGTAGACCCTACGGGTTCGGGAGACAAGTAGACATGACCGAGACGACTCTCCGATCAATAACCAACAGCGGGATCTGGATACCCATGTTGGCTCCCACATGCTCCACGATGATCTCAGCGGATGAACCACGATGTCGAGGATTCAAGCAACCCCGTATACAATTCCCTTTGTCAACCGGTATGTTACTTGCCCGAGATTCGATCGTCGGTATCCCAATACCTCATTCAATCTCGTTACCGGCAAGTCACTTTACTCGTACCGTAATGCATGATCCCGTGACCAGACACTTAGTCACTTTGAGCTCATTATGATGATGCATTACCGAGTGGGCCCAGTGATACCTCTCCGTCATACGGAGTGACAAATCCCAGTCTTGATCCGTGTCAACCCAACAGACACTTTCGGAGATACCCGTAGTCTACCTTTATAGTCACCCAGTTACGTTGTGACGTTTGGTATACCCAAAGCACTCCTACGGTATCCGGGAGTTACACGATCTCATGGTCTAAGGAAAGGATACTTGACATTGGAAAAACTCTAGCAAACGAACTATACGATCTTATGCTATGTTCAGGATTGGGTCTTGTCCATCACATCGTTATCCTAATGATGTGATCTTGTTATCAATGACATCCAATGTCCATAGTCAGGAAACCATGACTATCTGTTGATCAACGAGCTAGTCAACTAGAGGCTCACTAGGGACATGTTGGTGTCTGTTATTCACACATGTATTACGATCTCCGGATAACACAATTATAGCATGAATAAAGACAATTATCATGAACAAGGAAATATAATAATAATGCTTTTATTATTGCCTCTAGGGCATATTTCCAACAACACCACACTGGAGTAGGGTATTACACCGCAAGGTGGCCCGAACCAATATAAACCCTTGTGTCTCTTGTTCGTTGGGTTCGTCGAGCTAGGCTGTGAGATCGTTGAGCGAGCGAACTAGGGAGAGGGTGTTCTTCGTGTGCACCCCAGAGTTCAAACCTCAAAGGTTAGCCGGAACCCACGATCTGACATTTGGCGCACCAAGTAGGGGTGCGCCAAAGCTTCGCCTCTCCGCTTGCTTCATCCTGCTCCTATGGCAGACGCCACTCCTCCGATTAGGTCGGCGGGTGCGTGTGGATGCGCCGCGGGCATCTGGGCCTTCACCCTCGCCTTGTGGCAAGTGCGATGGCCACACAAATTCAAGCTAGAGATGCTGCCCCGCTATGACGGTGCGGCAGATCTAGCAGCCTTCCTGCTGGTGTATGAGGAGGCCGTTCTTGAAGCCGGATGCGACGGCCAAGTCATGGCCAACTGATTCCCCATGGACCTGGCCGGCATGCCGCGTGCCTGGCTGCTCAGTCTGCCAGGATCCTCGGTAGCCTCCTGGGAGGAGCTGCGTGGTCTCTTCGTTGTGCGCTTTGCGACACAGGCGCCCCTCGCCGTAGTAGCCCTCCTTGGTGGTTCGCGGGCACCACCCTCGGATCGACACGTCAAGAAGTTCGTCCGCCAGATGGGAGCTACTCGCGTGCAGCAGGGGGCTCCCCCGGGATGGGCAACACCCCAGGCCAACCTCACCTTCAGCTCGGAGGACCACCCAACAATTACCACGGGCTCGGGCGTGCTCCCGATGCTTTGCACGCCCACCATCTGCAACGTAGCAGTCACCAAGACCCTCATCGACGGAGGAGCCGGACTCAACGTGCTCTCCATGGAAGCCTTCAGCCTGCTCCATGTGCTGCTCGGCCGGCTCCGCCACACCAGGCCTTTCTTCGGAGTCGGTGGCGGTTCCATCAGCCCCCTAGGGCAGATCCGCCTCCCCGTCACCTTCGGCACCCGCCACAATTACCGCAGCGAGCTTATCGACTTCAACATCGCCCGCATTAGCCTCCTGTACAACACCATCCTCGGGTACCCTGCCCTAGCTTAGTTCATGGCAGCGACTCACCCTGCATACAACCTCATGAAGATGCCGGGGAGCAACGGCATCCTCACCATGGCTGGAGACACCAAGGAGGCCCTGACGACCCTCAAGCTCGTCTTCAGGGCCAAGGCGACGGCGCGCCCTGCTGGCGAAGCAACCCCCGAGACCCAGTACCGGTCGAGGTGGATGGGGCCTCGGGAGCCACCTTCACCATAGGCGCCAACCTCAACCCGGATCAAGAAGAGGCATTGGTGAAATTCCCGCGCACGAATAAGGATGTGTTTGCCTGGGAGCCAAAGCAGCTGGTGGGGGTCCCAAGAGGAGTAATCGAGCACCACCTGTGGGTGTGCCCCAATGTGCGCCCGGTAAAGCAGAAGGCGCGGCGAGAGTCCACAGAGAAGCAGTCCTTCATCGTCCAGGAAACCCGCAAGCTACAAGCGGCGGGCGTCATCGGCGAAGTCCGATACCCGGAGTGGTTAGCGAACCCCGTCGTCGTGCCCAAGAAGGGCGGGAAGGAACACATGTGCATCGACTTCACCAACCTCAACAAGGCCTGCCCTCAGGACCCGTTCCCACTCCCGTGCATTGATCAGATCGTCGACTCCACCGCCGAGTGCGACCTGTTATGCTTCCTAGATGCCTTCTCAGGCTACCACCAGATCAAGATAGCGGTGGAGGATGTAGAGAAGACGGCCTTATTGACCCCGTGCGGGGTATACTGCTACACCTGCATGTCATTCGGACTGCGCAATGCTGGGGCAACCTTCCAGCGACTGATGCACATCGCCCTAGGCCGACAGTTCAGAAGGAATGTTGAGGCATACGTCGATGACATTGTGGTAAAATCTCGGGAGGTGAGGACCCTCATTCAGGATTTGGAGGAGACCTTTGCCAGCCTGCGCAAAGTAGATCTGAGGCTCAACCCGGAGAAATGAGTGTTTGGCGTCCCCTCTAGCAAGCTGCTGGGTATCCTCATGTCACACAGGGGGATCAAGGCGAACCCAGAGAAGGTCAAAGCAATAGAATATATGAGCCCACCGCAGACTCTCAAGGAAATGCAAAAACTCACGGGCTGCGTAACCTCAGTAGGGCGCTTCATCTCCAAGCTGGGGGAGTGTGCCATCCCATTCTTCAAACTAATGAAGAAGAAGGGCCCGTTCAGTGGACTCCGGAGGCCGACATGGCGTTTCAAGACCTCAAGAGATACCTAACTAGCCCACCGGTGATGGTGGCGCCTCATCCTCTCGAGCCTCTGGTGCTTTACCTGGCTGCCACACCTCATTCCGCTACCGCAGTGCTGGTGGCTGTCCGGGAAGAGCGCCGGGCCAAGAGCCTGCCGCACGATGCTGCACATTCGGTCGAAATGGTACGACACAAAGACGGTGTTCCGGAGGTTGCGGCGATCCCGGTGGGCATTGAAGCTCGTGAGGTCCCCTAGTCTCAGGAGGTGCCCATGCCTCAGGAGATCTCGAACTCCACCGACACGCCCGTCCTCATAGAACACCCCGTGTACTTTATTAGCATGGTGTTGCGAGACGCACGGGCCCGCTACCTCATGCCACAGAAGCTTCTGCTCGCGCTCCTCGTGGCCTTGCGCAAGCTGCGCCACTACTTCCAAGGCTACCCCATCAAGGTCGTCTCAGCTTACCTGCTGCAAAGGGTGCTCCGAAGCCCCAACACAGCAGGGAGGGTCGCCGAGTGGAACATCGAGTTGCAAGCCTTCCAGTTGGAGTTCAGCACCACTAGGGTCATCAAGGGAGCCGCACTTGCTGACTTCATGGCGGAATGGACTGGCGCTTCAGGCCCCGAAGCATGCGAGGATTGGTCTCTCTCGCCAAGGAGCGAAGCACCGGACGGCTGAGTCATGTACTTCGACGGCGCCTTCGCGCGCCAGGGTGCGGGGGCTGGAGCCGTACTCATCTCGCCCGCCCAAGACAAGCTCTACTATGCGTTGCTACCTCTCGAGCACTGCGTTGGTTTTCCCTTGAAGAGGAAAGGGCGATGCAGCAAAGTAGCGTAAGTATTTCCCTTAGTTTTTGAGAACCAAGGTATCAATCCAGTAGGAGATCACGCTCGAGTCCCACGCACCTACACAAACAAATAAGAACCTCGCAACCAACGGGATAAAGGGGTTGTCAATCCCTTCACGGTCACTTACGAGAGTGAGATTTGATAGATATGATAAGATAATATTTTTGGTATTTTTATGATAAAGAGAAATAAAGATGCAAAGTAAATAAACGACAATAGAAATAACTAAGTGTTGGAAGGTTAATATGATGGAAGATAGACCCGGGTGATGAAGCTATGTACCTAGGGTAGGGTCATGGATCTGTCCAACATACCCTCCCCAAGGACATCTCTACAAAGATTCTGAAGCAGTCGAAGAGAAACCATCGTCCACTCGACCATGAAGATGTGCTCACTCGACCACCTTGAAGACACTCAACCACTAGAAGATGAGAAGCCCTCCACTCTGCAACGGTCAAGACTTAAACTATAGCTTTATGGGCATTTACAACACTTTATTGCAGACGTTACTAGTAACGCCCCTCCTTTATGAGCATCGAACCTTGTGTAACAGAGAGGAGCTGGGGTCCTGGCGTACTCTATATAAGCCACCCCCCTCCTCTGGGACAAGGGTTCGCACTTTCTGTAATTCACACACATATATTTAGTCGACCGCCTCTGGGCTCCGAGACGTAGGGCTGTTACTTCCTCCGAGAAGGGCCTGAACTCGTAAACTCATGTGTACAACTCCTCCATAGCTAGGATCTTGCCTCTACATTCCTACCCCCCTATTCTACTGTCAGTCTTAGAACCACGACAGTTGGCGCTCACCGTGGGGCAGGTGTCTTAGCGACTTGTTGGATAAGTTGCAATTTTTTCGATCCCCTTCATCATGGTTTCATGCGGAGGTTTGGCTGAGGGCCGTGAGATCCGTCTCGGCGCGCTCGTGTTTGTCGTCGACGACTCCGCTTGGCTTCAGGAGGCTCCACTCGACGTCGACGCGCTCCCCGCCCGCGGGGCGACGCACTTTCGCGCGTGCGTCCACGGCGACCTCCTGCGGCAACCGTCGACCCAGTATCAGTCGACTCCAGCAATTTTCCCCCTCCCTGCGGCTCGCCGGAGCAAATGCTCCGGTCGGTCAAGGCTTCAGCGGTGGGTGCGGCACGCGGTGGCCCGCCAGTCAGCCACCCCTCAAGTCACGGCGATCGAGCCCGACGAAACTCTCTACGGCCTGTTCGATCTATCGATTGGCTCCGTAGAGACCGCATCCGAGTGCGACAGCAGCGATCCAGCGGCTGAAGTTCTGATGGTCAATGGACCATGCAGCCCTCCCGGCTTCACCCGTGAAGACGGAGGCGACGGGAACGGCGATCCTTCACGCGTTCATGAAGAGTACCGCCCCGAACCCCTCTCTTCGCAACAGAGGGAGGAACTTCGCCGCCGGAACATGGATGCACTGCATACTCCTATAGTTGGAGAAACCCCTGAGGCCCAGGCCTTGGAGAAGGCGCGCTTGGCCAACTTGGCTAAGTGCACTCGACCGGAGAACCTCCAGCGCGCACTCGACGATCGCGCTCAGCAGCGCGCTCCCGAATCCAGTCAACGCCAACTTTTTCCACCCCGACTCAGGTATACCGAACACCGATCTAGAATCTAGCAGCGGCTGCCCGGATAGCAGAGTCAATTCAACCTTCCTAATCAGAAGCTGGCCGAGGTCTGGTGCAGATCAGAGCCTTGCTGCGGGCAACGGGAGAGCAGAATACGGTCGTGTCTCAGTCATGGAATAGGATCCATAGTAGATCCGTGTTCGCAGACACAGTTCAGTCAGCCCATAGCCCAAGATCGCCCCCGAGGCGTGAGGGACGTGGAGATCGGCGTGATCAGTACAGAAATCGAGAGCAGTATGATCGCCGTGCCGATCGCGATGATCGCCGTTGAGTGCCCACGCCTCCTCCAAGGAGTGGGTCGTACGTGCCTTGGCCACATTAAGACAGACGCCCTCACAGTGTCGGACGAGGTATTCCAGTCGACCCCAGGGAGCCAGGCTTTGATGCGAGATCTATTCTCGTGTAGGGCTTGGTCGACAGAAACATAGCTCACCGAGAGGGCCATGACAGAGATCCGCAAACCAGGAACAGGGTGCATGTCTCTGGTCCAGAGTGCTTCAGCAGAGCTATCAGAGCTGCGGTGATTCCCCCCAACTTCAGGTTGGCGTCTGCAGTTAGTAAGTTCACCGGAGAGTCCAAGCCTGACACTTGGCTTGAAGACTACCGAGTGGCTGTCCAGATTGGTGGCGGCAATGATGAAGTGGCCATGAAACACCTTCCTATGATGTTGGAGGGCTCGGCTAGAGCATGGCTGAATCAGTTAGCGCCTGGCAGCATCTATACTTGGGAAGATCTCGCCTGAGTGTTTGTCAGAACATTCGAGGGCACCTGCAAACGGCCGGCAGGTTTGACAGAATTACAGTGTTGTGTCCAGAAACTGAATGAGACTCTGAGGGATTATATCCAGAGATGGATCACCCTACACCACATGATAGAAGATGTGTCGGATCATTAGGCAATTTGTGTCTTTAAAGAAGGCGTCGGGTATCGGGAGTTGAATATGTAATTCGGCCGGACAGGAAATATGACTCTGGCTCGGATGATGGAAATTGCCACCAATTATGCCAATGGTGAAGAAGAAGAGCGACTCCGGAGCGGCAAGCACAAAGCAGTTGCCCACGAAGCCGGAGGAGGAAACTCCGGTCGGAAACAGAAGCGCAAGGTCGAGCCAGCTGCTCCGGGTGAAGCCTTGGCTGTGGTTCAAGGAAAGTTCAAGGGGAAGCCCAAAGGGCCATGGAACCCCAAGAAAGTAAAAGATCAAGATGGGAATGACGTGCTGGATCTGCTGTGCCATATCCACACGAAAAAGATGAAGAAGGTAATTTCATTTACTTGAAGCACACCACTCGGCGGTGTCGGCTCCTAATCCAGCAGTTCTGAGAGAAACAACCCAAGGAAAAGGAGAAAGAAGCAGACAAGGCTGAGGATGAGGAAGAGGATGATGATGGTTATCCCCACGTGAATTCCACTCTGATGATTTTTGCCGACGTTGAGAGCAAAAGTCGATTGAAAGTCATCAACAGGGAAGTGAACATGGTCGCTCCGGTGACACCCAGTTACTTGAAGTGGTCACAGACTGCTATTACATTCGACCAGTCTAACCATCCAACGCACATAGCCACCCCTGGGAGGCAAGCACTGGTGGTCGACCCGGTGGTCGAAGGCACTCTACTGACAAAGGTCCTGATGGATAGCGGCAGTGGCCTGAACATACTGTATGCGCAGACGTTGAAGGGAATGGGCATTCCGATGTCCAGACTCAGCGAAAGCCATATGAGTTTCCATGGGGTCATTCCAAGCAAGAAGGCTGCATCCCTCGGTCAGATTGCACTCGATGTGGTTTTCGGTGATTCCAAAAATTACCACAAAGAAAAGTTGAGATTTGAAGTTGTGGATTTCCAGAGTGCTTATCATGCAATTCTGGGCAGGCCATCTTATGCATGGTTTATGGCCCGACCATGTTACGTGTACCTCAAACTGAAGATGCCTGGTCCCAGAGGAGTGATCACTATCTCTGGTAACCGGAAGAAGGAAGAAGAATGCTTCCAGAAGGGCTCAAAGATCGCCGATGCCCAGATGGCTGTGGTAGAATTGCAAGAATACCAGAAAAATGCAGATCCGAGTGACTTGCTGCGAGCCAAGAAGCCAGCCACAGATTCAGCATTCCAGTCGTCTGGTGAAACAAAGTCGATTCACATTCACCCGACGGATCCCAATGCAGCTCCGACTCACATTTCAACCACACTCGACTCCAAATAGGAAGAAGCGCTCATCCAGTTCCTCCGTGAGAATTGGGAAATCTTTGCATGGAAGCCTTCTGACATGCCGGGTGTTCCTAGGGGACTGGCTAAGCATCGTTTGCGAGTCGACCCAAAGGTGAAACCAGTCAAAGAGCATCTTCGACGGTCCGCCGTCCAGAAAAGAAAGGCAATCGGTGAAGAGGTGGCTCGGCTTTTGGCAGCTTAGTTTATCCGAGAGATTTATCACTCCGAGTGGTTAGCCAATGTTGTCATGGTCCCAAAGAAAGACGACTCACTTCGCATGTGTATTGATTTCAAGCATATCAATCGGGCCTGCCCGAAAGATCACTTCCCTCTGCCTCGCATCGATCAGATAGTCGACTCGACTGCAGGGTGCGAGCATTTGTCCTTTTTGGGCGCCTACTCCGGGTACCACCAGATCCGTCTGTACGGACCCGATGAAATAAAGACAACTTTTATCACCCCGTTTGGGTGCTTCTGTTATGTCACAATGCCATTCGGTTTGAAGAACGCCGGAGCCACATTCATGCGGATGATTCAGAAGTGCCTGCTCACTCAGATCAGTCGGAATGTGGAAGCATACATGGATGACATTGTGGTCAAATCATGTAAAGGTTCCAACCTACTGACTAACCTTGCTGAAACCTTTGCCAACCTCAGAAGGTATGATATCAAGCTCAATCCGTCAAAGTGCATGTTTGGAGTTCCAGGCGGAAAGTTACTCGGTTTTCTTATTTCCGAACGAGGAATCGATGCTAACCCAGAGAAAGTAGGCGCTATACTCCGAATGAAACGCCCTGTGCATGTGCATGATGTCCAGAAGCTTACTGGTTGCTTGGTCGCCCTAAGTCGATTCATTTCTCGCCTCGGTGAAAAGGCGCCACCTCTTTACCGACTAATGAAGAAGTCAGACAAGTTCGAGTGGACCCCAGAAGCTGATGCAGCATTTGTAGAGCTAAAAGCCCTGCTTTCCACCCAGCTGGTGCTTGCTGCTCCAATCAGCAAAGAGCCTCTACTGCTTTATATAGCAGCCACTGGACAAGTTGTCAGTACAGTACTTACGGTCGAGCGGGAAGAAGAAGGAAAAGCTTATAAGGTTCAACACCTAGTTTATTACATTTCTGAAGTCCTGACCCTGTCAAAGCAGATATATCCTCATTATCAGAAGCTTGTCTATGGGATTTACATGACCACGAAGAAGGTTGCACACTATTTCTCGGATCACTCTGTTACAGTCGTCAGCGACGCTCCATTGTTAGAGATTCTGCACAACAGAGATGCAACTGGTCGAGTGGCCAAATGGGCGATTGAACTCCTTCCCTTGGATATCAAGTTTGAGGCAAAGAAAGCTATCAAGTCCCAAGCAATAGCAGATTTCCTCGCCAAGTGGATCGAACAGCAACTGCCGACTCAAGTTCACTCTGAGCACTGGACCATGTTCTTTGACGGATCCAAGATGCTGAATGGTTCTGGTGCTGGAGTAGTTGTGGTATCCCCCCGAGGAGACAGGCTCAGATATGTCCTCCAGATTCACTTTGATTCCTCCAACAATGAAGCAGAATATGAAGCACTCTTGTATGGGTTGCGCATGGCCATCTCACTCGGCGTCCGTCGCCTCATGGTCTATGGCGACTCAGATTTGGTAGTTAATCAAGTGATGAAGGAGTGGGACGTCAGAAGCCCAGCCATGACTGGTTACTGCAATGCGGTGAGAAAGCTTGAGAAGAAGTTTGAGGGGTTAGAACTCCACCACATACCCCGACTGAAAAATCAAGCAGCCGATGATTTGGCAAAGATAGGGTCCAAGAGAGAAGCCATTCCCAGCAATGTGTTTTTGGAGCATATTCACTCGCCGACAGTTCAGGAAGATCCTTTTACTGAAGAGCCCCCGCAACCTAAGAGCACCACAGATCCGACTAAAGTCGAGGTCCCAGCCGTGGTCGACCTGATCATGGAGGTTCTGGCCAATACTCCCGACTAGACGATGCCCTACATTGCGTACATCCTCAGGAAAGAACTCCCAGAGGATGAAGAAGAGGCTCGACAGACCGTCCGTTGATCCAAGGCCTTTACTGTGATAAGAGGGCAGCTGTTCAGGGAAAATGTGACTGGAGTCGGTCAGAAATGCATAACACCAGAAGAAGGTCGAATGATCCTCAATGACATCCACTCGGGGACCTGTGGTCATCATGCGTCCTCTCGGGCCATCGTGGCTAAAGCATACCGAGCTGGATTCTATTGGCCACGCGCAAATGAAATGGTGAAAGATATAGTCGACAGATGTGAAGGCTGCCAGTTTTACTCCAACATGTCTCACAAGCCAGCGTCAGCCCTGAAGACCATCCCCTCATCTGGCCCTTTGCTGTTTGGGGACTGGATATGGTTGGACCACTGAGAACTGGCAGGAGCGGCTTCACTCATGTGCTCGTTGCAGTCGACAAGTTTACCAAATGGATCGAAGCTAAACCTATCAAGAACCTTGATGCTAGCACCGCTGTCAGTTTTATCAGAGAATTGACATTCAGATATGGAGTCCCACACAGCATCATCACGGACAACGGATCGAACTTCGATTCTGATGAGTTCAGAGCTTTCTGTGCCTCTCAAGGCACTCGAGTCGACTATGCTTCTGTCGCTCACCCGCAGTCGAACGGACAAGCAGAAAGAGCCAATGGCCTATTTCTCAAAGGACTAAAACCCCGACTGATGTGTGATCTCAAACACACAGTAGGCGCTTGGGTTGATGAACTTCCGTCAGTTTTGTGGGGTTTGAGGATGACTCCTAATCGGTCGTCCGGGCGAACTCCTTTCTTCTTAGTCTATGGAGCCGAAGCTGTTCTACCAAGTGATCTGCTCCACAATGCACCCCGAGTTGAGCTCTTCTCCGAAGAGGAAGCAGAGCAGGCCCGACAAGATTCAGTCGATCTCTTAGAGGAGGAAAGAGAGATGGCCTTGATCTGCTCGACCATTTATCAGCAAGACTTGCGTCGATTCCACGCCAGAAATGAGAGGGGTCGAGCCTTTCAAGAAGGAGACCTGGTTCTTCGAGTGGATCAACAGAAACCACACAAGCTTGCCCCGACTTGGGAGGGCCCCTTCATCATCACCAAAGTCCTCCACAACGGAGCATACCATCTTTACAGTATTGAGCATCAGAAAGACGAGCCACGGGCCTGGAACGCGGAGATGCTCCGCCCCTTTTATATTAAGCACTCGTTTGAATAAAATGTAATAAGAAACACCTTTGTAATTTGTTTATCAAAGACAAGAGCTTATGGTCCTATCATTCGATTGTTGTGTTCTTATTTAATTCTAAAATCCCCCAGTGGGTGGGCTTAGTCGTGAATCCGTTTCGCCTAAGTTCGAAAGAAAATCCTACCGAGTGGAGAGCAACCCTCCCACTCGGGGGGCTTAGCTGCAGTCGAGGACTCGCCTAAGTTCTCTCACTAGGAGACTTAGCCGCAGTCCGGTACTCGCCTAAGTTTGAAAAAATCCTACCGAGTGGAGAGCAACCCTCCCACTCGGGGGCTTAGCTGCAGTCCAGCACTCGCCTAAGTTCTCTCACTAGGAGACTTAGCTGTAGTCCAGTACTCGCCTAAGTTTGAAAAAATACTACCGAGTGGAGAGCAACCCCCCCACTCGGGGGCTTAGCTGCAGTCCAGCACTCACCTAAGTTCTCTCACTAGGAGACTTAGCTGTAGTCCAGTACTCGACTAAGTTTGAAAAAATCCTACCGAGTGGAGAGCAACCCTCCCACTCGGGGGCTTAGCTGCAGTCCAGCACTCGCCTAAGTTCTCTCACTAGGAGACTTAGCTGCAGTCCAGTACCCGCCTAAGTTTGAAAAAATCCTACCGAGTGGAGAGCAACCCTCCCACTCGGGGGCTTAGCTGCAGTCCAGCACTCGCCTAAGTTCTCTCACTAGGAGACTTAGCTGCAGTCCAGTACTCGCCTAAGTTTGAAAAAATCCTATCGAGTGGAGAGCAACCCTCCCACTCGGGGGCTTAGCTGCAGTCCAGCACTCGCCTAAGTTCTCTCACTAGGAGACTTAGCTGCAGTCCAGTACTCGCCTAAGTTTGAAAAAATCCTACCGAGTGGAGAGCAACCCTCCACTCGGGGGCTTAGCTGCAGTCCAGCACTCGCCTAAGTTCTCTCACTAGGAGACTTAGCTGCAGTCCAGTACTCGCCTAAGTTTGAAAAAATCCTACCGAGTGGAGAGCAACCCTCCCACTCGGGGGCTTAGCTGCAGTCCAGCACTCGCCTAAGTTCTCTCACTAGGAGACTTAGCTGCAGTCCAGTACTCACCTAAGTTTGAAAAAAATCCTACCGAGTGGAGAGCAACCCTCCCACTCGGGGGCTTAGCTGCATTCCAACACTCGCCTAAGTTCTCTCACTAGGAGACTTAGCTGCCGTCCAGTACTCACCTAAGTTTGAAAAAATCCTACCGAGTGGAGAGCAACACTCCCACTCGGGGGCTTAGCTGCAGTCCAGCACTCGCCTAAGTTCTCTCACTAGGAGACTTAGCTGCAGTCCAGTACTCGCCTAAGTTTGAAAAAATCCTACCGAGTGGAGAGCAACCCTCCCACTCTGGGGCTTAGCTGCAGTCCAGTGCTCGCCTAAAGTTCTCTCACTAGGAGACCTAGCTACAGTCTAGTACTTGCCTAAGTTTGAAAAAATCCTACCGAGTGGGGAGCAGCCCTCTTGCTCGGGGGTCTTAGCTGCAGTCCAGTACTCGCCTAAGTCTGAAACATATCCCTATCCACGAGGACGACGAAGTGCAGGTCGACTGCAACCTTCTCCTTCGGAGCTACGACACAAGTACAACGTCTGCTCCATCCCTATTCGCAAGGACGACGAGGTGCAGGTCGACTGCAACCTTCTCCTTCGGAGCTGTAGCACAAGTACAACGTCCGCTCCATCCCTATCCGCAAGGACGACGAGGTGCAGGTCGACTGCAACCTTCTCCTTCGGAGCTACGGCACAAGTACAATGTCCGCTCCATCCCTATCCGCGAGGACGATGAGGTGCAGGTCGACTGCAACCTTCTCCTTCGGAGCTACAACACAAGTACAACGTCCGGTCCATCCCTATCCGCAAGGACGACGAGGTGCAGGTCAACTGCAACCTTCTCCTTCGGAGCTATGACACAAGTACAACGTCCGCTCCATCCCTATCCACGAGGACGACGAAGCGCGGGTCGACTGGAGCTGCCCCCTCAGAGCTGCGTCTCCAGCACAAAGACTATTCCAAGCAGTGAGCAAAGTCCATTCGAAGGCAAACGCAAGCACATTCAGGGATAAACCAAATTCAGATAAATCCTAAAAGTTCCAAGCAGCAAATCAAAAGTGCTCGGGCATCAAGCTCGAAGGAGTTCAACGGTTACAACAATCACTCGGCATTCCGAGGCAAATTTAAAGCAGATTCAAGTTTCATAAGTTTGTTCACTCAGCCGTAGGAGGGCTGGCAGGCTCCACAAATGAGTCCAGGTCGATCCCATCAGCGATCCGAGTGGCGGCAGCAATGAAAGTCTCCATGAAGGATTGGAAGTCATGCTTTTTGGTGTTAGCGACTTTGATCGCAGCCAGCTTGTCTTCACGAGCTTCCTTGGAATGGACTCGCACCAAGGACAGCGCCACATCAACACCACACCGGGCGGAGGATTTCTTCCATTCTTACACTCGGTCAGGGATCTCGTTTAGTCGAGTCATCAGGCATTCCAGGTCATTCTGAAGTGTTGCCTCCGGCCAAAGCGATGAGTCGACTCAGGAGATTACCTCCTTCAGGTGCGCGAGGTAGCTTGTGGTGCTGGCGATACGGGACTCCAGTCGGAGCACGTTCATTGCAGTTTCGTCGCAGACTAGAGAAGCGATAGGGTCTAGACCCGTCTCGATCCTTCCAGTTTCCTCGTCGAAGTCTTGACAGAATTCTGGAGCAAAAAATTAGTCAATCGACCGAGCAAGATCCGATCGCAAGCATCAACACAGTCGGATTAAAAGAAATACCTTCCAGCATGAGATAAAGCTTCTTGGCAAGAGTCCTCAGATAAGCTTCCGTGTCATTCCTCTTGCGGATCGCAGACTCCATCTTTTCATTCAGGATGACCTTGTCCTTCTTCAGACTGGTCACTTCGCGGTTAGCTTCATTAAGACAAGATTTCAGTTTGGTCACCTCTCCTTCCAACGTTCTGATTGAAGCAAGCTTCTGGTCTGGGAGAGCAGTTTTATCTTGGGCTGCTTTTTGCACGGCGGCGAGGTCCGAGTCCTTCTTCTCCAGAGCCAGCTTCATTTTCTCTGCAAAAGAAACAATCAAATCAAAGAAGAGATCAAAGAAATATATTGAAAGTCAGTCGACAGTCAGTTACCTTCCATACCAGCGGCTTCGTCTTGAGCTTTCTTCAGATTCTGCTGGGCTAATTCCAAGTCAAGGTTGAGTTGCCTCTGCTTCTCCTCATGTTCAGCAAACTTAGAAATAAGAGTGCAAGACTTCTACAGAAGGCAAAAGACGGATCAGTTGATAAGATCAAAGGTTATTCACTTCCGAGTGAATCAAACCTAAAGAAGTTCGCTTAGACCCAGCCGACTGCACACAGTCGACTGCGGTCTCAGGGGCTACACCCAGCGGGTGCACTTGGCGTGCTCCCATTGACTAAGACTCAACTCGACCGGTCCGCCCGAAAAAAAACAGCTCAGACCCCAGCCGACTGCCAGCAGCCGACTGCGGTCTCGGGGACTACACCCAGTGGGTGCACTTAGCGTGCCCCCACCGGTTCAGATCCCACTCGCCCAGATCGAGTGGAAGAACGAAACTACTCGACCGGTCCACTTGAGTCGAGTGTAAGGAGTAAAAAAGAAAGGAAAGAAGAACTCAGACCCCAGTCGACTGCCAGCAGTCGACCGCGGTCTCGGGGACTACACCCAGTGGGTGCACTTAGCGTGCCCCCACCGGTTCAGATCCCACTCGCCTAGATCGAGTGGAAGAACGAAACTACCAAAAACAACAAAACACCCAGTGGGTGCTCTAATTCGACGCAAACAACAGCAGACTATGTAGAAGAAGATTTTTTCGAGTAACATTTCCTCACAGAGCAAAAACAGTCGGAAAGTCTGCTCACCTGGACATTGGCCCGAAGGGCAGCACTGGCATCGTAGGCAGCCTGGCTGTTCTCATGCATCGTCCTCACCCGCTCCATCATCACGTCAGCCTGTCGGATGGCTTCCGCAGCCGCTTCCGACTGGTTGTCCAGGACGGGATAGCTGGTGAAAAAGTGAGCAGACGACTCAGGTGCGGCGGCTTGGAGCTCCGTGGTGTGGAGTTGGACGACTGAAGGAATCACAGGCGCAGTCAGTAGTGTGGGGTTCTCACTCGACAAGGGCGCAACAAAGGTCACAGAGGCCCTGCCCGCATCTTCAGGTTGACGGACGGGAGGTGTCGTAGTGGGTTCTTGCCGAGACATCCTACCAGCTGCTACCTTCTTGCTCTTCCTGGGCTTAAGAGCCACATCTTCATCGTCATCTGGAAGATCGATGACGTTGGGTGGAGCTGCAAGGCAGATCATTCGACCCCAAGTGAACCACTCGAACACAATTGACCAAAGAATCAAGAACAAAATCGCAAGAGTTTATACCTGGGTTGGAGGTTACCGCATCTTCCATTTCCTCGTCCCGGTACTGGAAAGAAGAGGTTCCTGACGTAGAAGCACTGCAAAGACCCGCATTCCACCGGTTACGTCCGGTTAATCGAGTCGACAAAAAAGACAAGTCAGATGGTTACCCGGAGATAGTAGGAATGGTCACTTTGATCCTGGGCAAAGCTTTTGGCAGTTTGGAGGAGGTGGCTTTCGGCGCTCTCGGCGCTGGAGGCGGCGCAACTTTGGACTGCTTTGGAGCCTTCTCAGTCGGTGTTGGGGAAGACGTCCCGGGACACTTCGAAGACTGTCCAGTCGGCACAGCCACCAAGTCCGGAGCGCTCACCGGGTCGTGAGCGTGTTTGGATCTCCTCTCCCTGCGAGGAGGCGAGTCGACTTCTTTGTCATCAGTCGATTCGTCACTCTCCTCGTCCTCCTCGGCATCCGAGTGCTCCTCACCGCTCTCGCCCCCGCTCGCTTCTTCCTCGGCGTCCTGGTCCTGCACTCCATTGGGCATTGAGTACATGTCGATGAGGGCCTGAAAAGACAACGATCAAAGGAAATTCAGTCGACCATAAACAAGATATCACACGATGAATTGGAAAGATACTTGATAAAACAGAATTATACCTGCTCCGGCTAGTGCGAGTTGTCGAGCAGAATCACCCTCCTAGACCCCTGAGGGTTGTCTTTGTTGCTGGTGATCCTCATCAACCACTTCTCCAAGGTATCCTCGCTGACATCCTCCGGGTGGATCCGAGTGGAATCCTCGAGCCCAGAGTACATCCACATCGGATGATCACGCGCCTGAAGCGGTTGGATGCGTCGACCGAGAAAGACCTCCAGCAGGTCCATCCCGGTCACCCCGTCGCGGACGAGTTGGACGACCCGCTCGACCAACACCTTGACCTGCGCCTTCTCTTCGAGAACTACCTTCAGGGGGCAGGCTTCTCCACTCGAGCCAAGGAGAAGGGAGGAAGTCCAGTCGACTGACCCAGGGTCGGCCGATCCTTGCAGTAGAACCAAGTCGACTGCCAGCCCCGGACCGAGTCAGGAAGAATCGTGGCTGGGAAAGTACTCTTTCTCCTCATCTGGATCCCCAGATCCCCGCACATCTGGATCACTTGTGTCTTCTCATCACTCGACTTGGCCTTTTTGACCGACTGGGAGCGGCAGGTGAAGATGTGTTTGAAAAGACCCCAGTGCGGTGTACAACCCAAGAAGTTTTCACACATCGACACGAAAGCGGCCAGATAGACTATGGTGTTTGGAGTGAAATGGTGGATTTGAGCCCCAAAGAAGTTCAAAAAACCCCGGAAGAAAGGATGGGGAGGCAGTGAGAATCCGCGATCTACATGGGTGGCGAGGAGAACACACTCACCCTCCCTTGGTTGCGGCTCGGTTTCATTCCCCGGGAGCCGTGCCGACTTGTGGGGGATCAGTCCCCCCTCCACCAGGTCATCGAGGTCGTCCTGGGTGATTGTCGAGCGGATCCAGTCGCCCTGGATCCAGCCCAGCGGCAGGCCGGATCTCGACGAGGACCCTCCCCGGCTGGTCCGCTTGCCCTTTGCCTTCGCGGTCGCCTTCTTCGCGCGCTCCAGCGCCACCGTCTTCTATTTCCCCATGGCGACGAATCAAGCTCGAGCGAGAGTTCGACGACGAGAGCAGAAGCGAGTGCGGCGGAGAGATTGGGAGAAGAAGAAGAGAGAATGGGAGCGCACGGGCAGAGGCCTGGTCCGGGGCCTCTTATAAGGTCGTTACCCGAGTGACTGACTGGTGGACCCAGGCGATCTAAACAAATCCCGCAATAGTCGCGCGTGCAGTATGTGGCGAAAAAGGTGGCGCGGGGATCGAGGAGACTTGCCTAATCCGTCCCGATAACCTCAGTTCCGTCCGTCTGGTGCACTTCCCAAAATTCAAATCCCGCGAGATCCGCGGAGAGCAGAACAACCTGTCAGACTGAAGACAAACATCCTCTACGTCATCATTCGGAATTTTACCGTGAAAATTCACTCGACAAAAACCAAGAATGGACCAAGGCGACTGAGAAAGGAGTCGACGTCGTCACCTCAACTCATCGTTCCAGAACAAGATATACTCATAGCACAAAGAATGGGTCGGAAGTGTTCCCAACTCCTTCCCCACTCAAACCCTGATCCATTCGGGGGCTAATGATGAAGCTATGTACCTAGGGTAGGGTCATGGATTTGTCCAACATACCCTCCCCAAGGACATCTCTACAAAGAATCAGAAGCAGTCAAAGAGAAACCATCATCCACTCGACCATGAAGATGTGCTCACTCGACCACCTTGAAGACACTCGACCACTAGAAGATGAGAAGCCCTCCACTCTGCAATAGTCAAGACTTAAACCATAGCTTTATGGGCATTTACAACACTTTATTGCAAACGTTACCAGTAACGCCCCTCCTTTATGAGCATTGAACCTTGTGTAACAGAGGGGAGCTGGGGTCCTAGCGTACTCTATATAAGCCACCCCCTCCTCTGGGACAAGGGTTCGCACTTTCTGTAATTCACACACATATATTCAGTCGACCGCCTCTGGGCTCCGAGACGTAGGGCTGTTACTTCCTCCGAGAAGGGCCTGAACTCGTAAACTCGTGTGTACAACTCCTCCGTAGCTAGGATCTTGCCTCTACATTCCTACCCCCCTATTCTACTGTCAGTCTTAGAACCACGACACCGGGGGCCATAAGTTTCACTAGTGGCTTCTCTCAAGAGCATAAGTATTACGGTGGGTAAACGAATTACTGTCGAGCAATTGATAGAATTGAGCATAGTTATGAGAATATCTAGGTATGATCATGTAAATAGGCATCACGTTCGTGACAAGTAGACCGAAACGATTCCGCATCTACTACTATTACTCCACACATCGACCGCTATCCAGCATGCATCTAGTGTATTAAGTTCATAAGAACAGAGTAATGCTTTAAGTAAGATGACATGATGTAGAGGGATAAACTCATGCAATATGATATAAACCCCATCTTTTTATCCTTGATGGCAACAATACAATACAATACATGTCATTTCCCTTTCTGTCACTGGGATCGAGCATTGCAAGATTGAACCCAAAGCTAAGCACTTCTCCCATTGCAAGAAAGATCACTCTAGTAGCCCAAACCAAACTGATAATTCGAAGAGACTTGCAAATATAAACCAATCATACATAAAAGAATTCATAGGAGATTCAAATATTGTTCATAGATAAACTTGATCATAAACCCACAATTCATCGGATCTCGACTAACACACCGCAAAAGAAGATTACATCGAATAGATCTCCAAGAAGATCGAGGAGAACTTTGTATTGAGATCCAAAGAGAGAGAGGAAGCCATCTAGCTAATAACTATGGACCCGAAGGTTTGAAGTAAACTACTCACACATCACCGGAGAGGCCATGGAGTTGATGTAGAGGCCCTCCGTGATCAATGCCCCCTCCGGCGGAGCTCCGGAAAAGGCCCCAATATGGGACCTCTCGGGTACAGAAGGTTGCGGTGGTGGAATTAGGTTTTCTTGGTGCTCCTGGATGTTTGGGGGGTACGTGGATATATATAGGAGTAATAAGTATGTCGGTGGAGCAACGAGGGGCCCACGAGGGCGGAGGGCGCCCCCAGGGGGGTAGGCGCCCCCTGCCTCGTGGCTTCCTCGATTGTTTCTTGACGCCCACTCCAAGTCTCCTGGATCACCTTTGTTGAGAAAATCACGTTCTCGAAGGTTTCATTCCGTTTGGACTCCGTTTGATATTCCTTTTCGGCGAAACCCTAAAATAGGCAAAAAAACAGCGATTTGGGCTGGGCCTCCGATTAGTAGGTTAGGCCCAAAAATGATATAAAAGTGTAAAAAAAGCCCATTGACATCCAAAATAGATAATATAATAGCATGGAGCAATAAAAAAGTATAGATACGATGGAGACGTATCAAGCATCCCCAAGCTTAATTCCTGCTCGTCCTCGAGCAGGTAAATGATAAAAGAAGAATTTTTGATGTGGAATGCTTTCTAACATATTTCTCAATGTAATTTTTTCTTTATTGTGGCATGAATGTTCAGATCCAAAAGATTCAAGATAAAAGTTTAATATTGACATAAAAATAATAATACTTCAAGCATACTAACTAAGCAATCATGTCTTCTCAAAATAACATGGCCAAAGAAAGTTATCCCTACAAAATCATATAGTCTGGCTATGCTCTATCTTCACCACACAAAATATTTAAATCATGCACAACCTCGATGACAAGCCAAGCAATTGTTTCATACTTTTGATGTTCTCAAACTTTTTCAATCTTCACGCAATATATGATCGTGAGCCATGGATATTGCACTATATGTGGAATAGAATGGTGGTTGTAGAGAAGACAAAAAAGGAGAAGATAGTCTCACATCAACTAGGCATATCAACGGGGCTATGGAGATGCCCATCAATAGATATCAATGTGAGTGAGTATGGATTGCCATGCAACGGATGCACTAGAGCTATAAGTATATGAAAGCTCAAGAAAAGAAACTAAGTGGGTGTGCATCCAACTTGCTTGCTCACGAAGACCTAGGGCATTTGGAGGAAGCCCATCATTGGAATATACAAGCCAAGTTCTATAATGAAAAATTCCCACTAGTATATAAATGTGATAACTCAAGAGACTCTCTATATGAAGAACATGGTGCTAGTTTGAAGCACAAGTGTGGAAAAAGGATAGTAGCATTGTCCCTTCTCTCTTTTTCTCTAATTTTTTTGGGCCTTCTCCTTTTTTAATGGCCTTTCTCTTTTTTCCCGGAGTCTCATCCCGACTTGTGGGGGAATCATAGTCTCCATCATCCTTTCCTCACTTGGGTCAATGCTCTAATAATGATGATCATCACACTTTATTTACTTAAAACTCAAGAATTACAACTCAATACTTAGAATAAAATATGACTCTATGTGAATGCCTCCAGAGGTGTAGGGATGTGCAATGATGCATGAGTGACATGTATGAAGTATTATGAACGGTGGCTTTGCCACAAATACGATGTCAACTACATGATCATGTAAGCAATATGACAATGATGAAGCGTGTCATAATAATGGAACAGTGGAAAGTTGCATGGCAATATATCTCGGAATGGCTATGAAAATGCCATAATAGATAGGTATGGTGGCTGTTTTGAGGAAGGTATATGGTGGGTTTATGGTACCGGCGAAAGTTGCGCGATACTAGAGAGGCTAGCAATGGTGGAAGGGTGAGAGTGCATATAATCCATGGACTGAACATTAGTCATAAATAACTCACATAATTATTGCAAAAATCTATTAGTTATTGAAACAAAGTATTACGTGCATGCTCCTAGGGGGATAGATTGGTAGGAAAAGACCATCGCTCGTCCCCGACCGCCACTCATAAGGAAGACAATCAATAAATAAATCATGCTCCGACTTCATCACATAACGGTTCACCATACGTGCATGCTACAGGAGTCACAAACTTCAACACAAGTATTTCTCAAATTCACAACTACTCAACTAGCATGACTCTAATATCACCATCTCCATATCTCAAAACAATTATCAAGTATCAAACTTCTCATAGTATTCAATGCACTTCTATGAAAGTTTTTATGTTAAAGTAAATTTCCATGTTGTTCTAAAGGACTCTCAAAATAATATAAGTGAGGCATGAGAGATCAATTATTTCTATAAAATAAAACCACCGCCGTGCTCTAAAAGATATAAGTGAAGCACTAGAGCAAAAACTATATAGCTCAAAAGATATAAGTGAAGCACATAGAGTATTCTAATAAATTTGAAATCATGTGAGTCTCTCTTCAAAAGGTGTGTACAGCAAGGATGATTGTGGAAAACTAAAAAGAAAAGAATCAAATCATACAATATGCTCCAAGCAAAACACATATCATGTGGTGAATAAAAATATAGCTCCAAGTAAAGTTACCAATAGACGAAGACGAAAGAGGGGATGCCTTCCGGGGCATCCCCAAGCTTAGGCTTTTTGGTGTCCTTGAATTTTACCTTGGGGTGCCATGGGAATATCAAAGCTTAGTCTCTTGCCACTCTTTGTTCCTTAATCCATCAAATCTTTACCCAAAACTTGAAAACTTCACAACACAAAACTCAAAATAGAAAATCTCGCGAGCTCCGTTAGCGAAAGAAAACAAAACACCACTTCAAGGTACTGTAATGAACTCATTATTTATTTATATTGGTGTTAAACCTACTGTATTCCAACTTCTCTATGGTTTATAAACTCTTTTACTAGCCATAGATTCATCAAAATAAGCAAACAACACATGAAAAACAGAATATGTCAAAAACAGAACAGTCTGTAGTAATCTGTAGCTAACGCAAACTTCTGGAACCCCCAAAATTCTAAAATAAATTTCTAGAAGTGAGGAATTTATCTATTAATCATCTTAAAAATAATTAACTAAATATAACTCTCCAAATAAAAATGGCAGCCATTCTCGTGAGCGCTAAAGTTTCTGTTTTTTTACAGCAAGATCAAAAAGACTTTCCCCAAGTCTTCCCAACGGTTCTACTTGGCACAAACACTAATTAAACACAAAAAGCACAACCAAAATAGAGGCTAGATAAATTATTTATTACTAAACAGGAGCAAAAGCAAGGAATGAAAATAAAATTGGGTTGCCTCCCAACAAGCGCTATCGTTTAACGCCCCTAGCTAGGCATAAAAGCAAGAATAGATCTAGGTATTGCCATCTTTGGTAGGCAATCCATAAGTGGATCTCATAATAGATTCATATGGTAATTTAATTTTCTTTCTAGGAAAGTGTTCCATGCCTTTCCTTAACAGAAATTGGAATCTAATATTCCCTTCCTTCATATCAATAATTGCACCAATCGTTCTAAGGAAAGGTCTACCAAGAATAATAGTACATGAAGGATTGCAATCTATGTCAAGAACAATGAAATGTACGGGCACATAGTTCCTATTTGCAACAATAAGAACATAATTAATTCTTTCCATAGGTTTCTTAATAGTGGAATCCGCAAGGTGCAAGTTTAAAGAACAATCATCAAAATCACGGAGACCTAGCAAATCACACAAAGTTTTTGGAATCGTGGAGACACTAGCACCCAAAGCACACAGCATAGCACTCATGATCTTTAATTTTATTTTTTATTGTAGGTTCCCACTCATCATAAAGTTTTCTAGGGAGAGAAACTTCCAACTCAAGTTTCTCTTCATAAGATTGCATCAAAGCATCAACGATATGTTTATTAAAAGCTTTATTTTGACAATAAGCATGAGGAGAAGTTAACACGGATTGCAACAAGTAAATACAATCTATCAAAGAGCAATTATCATAATTAAATTCCTTGAAATCCAAAATAGTGGGTTCATTACTATTTAAAGTTTTGACCTCTTCAATCCCACTTTTACCAATTTTTGCATCAAGATCTAAAAACTCTGAATTTTTCAAACGCCTTCTAGGTAAAGGTGGATCATTTCCAGTCCCATCATTATCAAGATTCATATTGCAAAACAAAGATTTAATAGGAGACACATCAATAACTTTTAGATCTTCATCTTTATTTTCATGAAAACTAGAAGAACACGCTTTCACAAAGCAATCTTTCTTAGCACGCATCCTAGTGGTTCTTTCTTTGCACTCACCAATGGAAATTCTCATGGCTTTGAGAGACTCATTGATATGATGCTTAGGTGGAATAGATCTAAGTTTCAAAGAATCAACATCAAGAGAAATTCTCTCAATGTTCCTAGCCAATTCATCAACCTTAAGCAATTTTTCTTCAAGCAAAGCATTGAAATTCTTTTGCGTAATCATAAACTCCTTAACACTAGTCTCAAATTCAGAGGGCATTTTATTAAAATTTCCATAAGAATTGTTGTAGGAATTACCATAATTATTAGAGGAATTACTAGGAAACGACCTAGAATTAAAATTACTTCTATACTTGTTACCAAAATTGTTCCTACCAACAAAATTCACATCCATAGATTCATTATTATTCTCAATCAAGGTAGACAAAGGCACATCATTAGGATCAGAGGAAACACTCTTATTAGAAAACAATTTCATAAGTTCATCCATCTTTCCACTCAAAACATTATTCTCTTCAATTGCATGCACTTTTTATTAGTAGATCTTTCGGTGTGCCATTGAGAATAATTAACCATAATATTATCTAGGAGTTTAGTAGCTTCTCCTAAAGTGATTTCCATAAAAGTGCCTCCCACGGCCAAATCTAAAAGATTTCTAGAAGCAAAATTCAGTCTGGCATAATTTTTTTGTATAATCATCCAAAGATTCAAACCATGTGTAGGGCAATTATGTATCATTAATTTCATCCTCTCCCAAGATTGTGCAACATGTTCATGATCAAGTTGCTTAAAATTCATAATATCGTTTCTAAGAGATATGATCTTAGTGGGAGGAAAATACTTAGAGATAAAAGTATCTTTGCACTTATTCCATGAATCAATACTATTTTTAGGCAAAGACGAAAACCAAGCTTTAGCACGATCTCTAGGCGAACGGAAATAGCTTAAGTTTAACAATATCATTATCCACATCTTTCTTCTTTTGCATATCACACAAATCAACAAAGTTGTTTAGATGGGTAGCAGCATCTTCACCAGGAAGGCCGGCGAGTTGATCTGTCATGACAAGATTCAACAAAGCGGCATTAATTTCATAAGATTCAGCATCGGTAAGAGGAGCAATAAGAGTGCTAATAAAATCATTATTATTGGTATTGGCAAAGTCACACAATTTAGTATTATCTTGAGCTGTCATGACAAGCAAGCAATCCAACACACGAGCAAACAGGAAGCAAGCGAAAAAGAGGCGAACGGAAAAAGAGAGGGCGAATAAAACGGCAATGGTGAAGTGGGGGAGAAGAAAACGAGAGGCAAATGGCAAATAATGTAATGCGAGGGATAAGAGTTTGTGATGGGTACTTGGTATGTCTTGACTTGGCAACGGCGCCAAAAATGGCTCATTGTCGGGAGTCAAATCTTGACTTGACTTGGCGCGGATCTCCCCGGCAAGGCGCCATAAATCCTTCTTGCTACCTCTCGAGCACTGCGTAGGTTTTCCCTTGAAGAGGAAAGGGTGATGCAGCAAAGTAGCGTAAGTATTTCCCTCAGTTTTTGAGAACCAAGGTATCAATCCAGTAGGAGATCATGCTTGAGTCCCACGCACCTACACAAACAAATAAGAACCTCGCAACCAACGCGATAAAGGGGTTGCCAATCCCTTCACGGTCACTTACGAGAGTGAGATCTGATAGATATGATAAGATAATATTTTTGGTATTTTTATGATAAAGAGAAATAAAGATGCAAAGTAAAATAAACGGCAATAGAAATAACTAAGTGTTGGAAGATTAATATGACGGAAGATAGACCCGGGGGCCATAGGTTTCACTAGTGGCTTCTCTCAAGAGCATAAGTATTATGGTGGGTAAACGAATTACTGTCGAGCAATTGATAGAATTGAGCATAGTTATGAGAATATCTAGGTATGATCATGTAAATAGGCATCACGTCCATGACAAGTAGACCGAAACGATTCTGCATCTACTACTATTACTCCACACATCGACCGCTATCCAGCATGCATCTAGAGTATTAAGTTCATAAGAACAGAGTAATGCTTTAAGTAAGATGACATGATGAAGAGGGATAAACTCATGCAATATGATATAAACCCCATCTTTTTATCCTCGATGGAAAGAATACAATACAATACGTGTCGTTTCCCTTTTTGTCACTGGGATCGAGCACCGCAAGATTGAACCCAAAGCTAAGCACTTCTCCCATTGCAAGAAAGATCAATCTAGTAGGCCAAACCAAACTGATAATTCGAAGAGACTTGCAAAGATAAACCAATCATACATAAAAGAATTCAGAGGAGATTCAAATATTGTTCATAGATAAACTTGATCATAAACCCACAATTCATCGGATCTCGACAAACACACCGCAAAAGAAGATTACATCGAATAGATCTCCAAGAAGATCGAGGAGAACTTAGTATTGAGATCCAAAGAGAGAGAAGAAGCCATCTAGCTAATAACTATGGACCCGAAGGTCTGAAGTAAACTACTCACACATCACTGGAGAGGCCATGTAGTTGATGTAGAGGCTCTCCGTGATCAATGCCCCCTCCGGCAGAGCTCTGGAAAAGGCCCCGAGATGGGATCTCTCGGGTACAGAAGGTTGCAGCGGTGGAATTAGGATTTCGTGGTGCTCCTGGATGTTTGGGGGTACGTGGATATATATAGGAGGAAGAAGTACGTCGGTGGAGCAACGAGGGGCCCACGAGGGTGGAGGGCGTGCCTAGGGGGGGGGGGGGTAGGCGCGCCCCTTGCTCGTGGCTTCCTCGATTGTTTCTGGACGCCCACCCCAAGTCTCCTGGATCGCATTTGTTGAGAAAATCATGTTCCCGAAGGTTTCATTCCATTTGGACTCCGTTTGATATTCCTTTTCGGCGAAACCCTTAAATAGGCAAAAAAACAACAATTTGGGCTGGGCCTCCGGTTAGTAGGTTAGTCCCAAAAATGATATAAATGTGTAAATAAAGCCCATCGACATCCAAAATAGATAATATAATAGCATGGAGCAATCAAAAATTATGGAGACGTATCATGCGTGCAGCTATGCTTCCAGCAAGGTGAGAAAGTCTCGAACAATATCGTAGAGTACGAAGGTTTGATCGCCGGCCTTGGGAGTGAAGCGCCTCACCATCAAGGGCGACTCTCAGCTCCTCGTCAACTTCTCCAACAAGGCGTACGAGCCAAAGGATGAGCACATGGAGGCATACCTTGCAGAGCTATGCAAAATGGAGAAGCAATTCTTGGGCCTAGAGCTGCAGCATGTGCCCTGTGGCACAAGCAAGGAAGCTGATGATATCGCCAAGAGGGTGTCAAGGCGTCGGCCTTAGGAGCCTGGCATCTTCGAGGAGTGGCTCTTTAAGCCTTCAGCGGCCCCTCCGACTTCGGAGCCTACGCCGCCTCGGGAGGAGCTTCCCCCACCACCAACCTCAGGAGCTCCCGCTTGCGGCCCGACCTCAGGAGCACGCCTGCTCCTTGCGCTTGAAACCCAGGAGGGGTGCTGGACTAAAGAATTCAAGGCGTACCTGCTACAGGGGACCCTGCCGGAGAAGGAGGAGGACGCGGAGCGTGTAGCTTGGCAAGCTACAACTTACTGCATCCGGGAAGGCGAGCTATACCGAAAATGACCAAATGATGTTATATTGTGATGCATCTACAGGGAGCAGGGGAATGAACTGCTAGCTGACATACATGGCGGAGACTGCGGGCATCATTCATCGTCATGCACTTTGGTGGGCAAGGCGTTCCGCAGTGGATTCTACTGGCCCACGGTACTCAACGACGCAACCAAGCTTGTGAAATCCTGCGAGGCTTGCCAGTTCCATGCCAAGCAAATCCACCAGCCTGCTCAGGGCTTCTAGACCACCCCACTCTCGTGGCCGTTTATGGTATGGGGGTTGGATATCCTGGGTCCATTCCCTCGAGCGCCCGAGGGCTACCGCTACCTCTACATCGCCATCGACAAGTTCACCAAATGGGTGGAGGTGGAAGCCGTCCGCACCATCCCAGCTGTTGGGGAACGTAGCAGAAATTCAAAATTTTCCTACGTATCACCAAGATCAATCTATGGAGAAACCAGCAACGAGGGGAAGGAGAGTGCATCTACATACCCTTGTAGATCGCTAAGCGGAAGCGTTCAAGAGAACGGGGTTGATGGAGTCGTACTCGTCGTGATCCAAATCACCGAAGATCCTAGTGCCGAACGGACGGCACCTCCGTGTTGAACACACGTACAACCCGGTGACGTCTCCTACGCCTTGATCCAGCAAGGGGAGAAGGAGAGGTTGAGGAAGACTCCATCCAGCAGCAGCACGACGGCGTGGTGGTGGTGGAGGAGCGTGGTACTCCAGCAGGGCTTCGCCAAGCACCGCAAGAGATGAGGAGAAAGAGAGGTAGGGCTGCGCCAACTAGAGGAGAGGAACTCATATCTATTGGGCAGCCCCTAGGCCTCATATATATAGGGGAAGGGGAGGAGGGTGCGCCCCTCTAGGGTTCCCACCCCTAGGGGGGCAGCCCTAGATGGGAAAGGGGGGGGGGGGGGGGCGGCCAAGAGGGGAGAGGGGGGCGCCCCCTAGGGTGGGCCTTAGGGCCCATCTAAGCCTATGGTTTCCCCTTCTCCCCCTTTGCTGCGCCTTGGGCCTTGTGGGAGGCGCACCAGCCCACTCAAGGGCTAGTCCCTTACCACTCTTGACCCATGCAAGCCTTCGAGGCTGGTGGCCCCACTTGGTGGACCCCCGGGATCCTCCCGGTGGTCCCGGTACATTACCGATAAACCCCGAAACTTTTCCGGTGACCAAAACAAGACTTCCCATATATAAATCTTTACCTCTGGACCATTCCGGAACTCCTCGTGACGTCCGGGATCTCATCCGGGACTCCGAACAACATTCGGTAACCACATACAAACTTCCTTTATAACCCTAGCATCATCGAACCTTAAGTGTGTAGACCCTACGGGTTCGGGAGACAAGCAGACATGACCGAGACGTTCTCCGGTCAATAACCAACAGCGGGATCTGGATACCCATGTTGGCTCCCACATGTTCCATGATGATCTCATCGGATGAACCACGATGTCAAGGACTTAATCAATCCCGTATACAATTCCCTTTGTCCATCGGTACGATACTTGCCCGAGATTCGATCGTCGGTATCCCGATACCTTGTTCAATCTTGTTACCGACAAGTCTCTTTACTCGTTCCGTAACACATCATCCCGTGATCAACTCCTTGATCACATTGTGCACATTATGATGATGTCCTACCGAGTGGGCCCAGAGATACCTCTCCGTCACACGGAGTGACAAATCCCAGTCTCGATTCCTGCCAACCCAACAGACACTTTCGGAGATACCCGTAGTGCACCTTTATAGCCACCCAGTTACGTTGTGACGTTTGTCACACCCAAAGTATTCCTACGATATCCGGGAGTTGCACTATCTCATGGTCTAAGGAAATGATACTTGACATTATAAAAGCTTTAGCGAACGAACTACACGATCTTTGCGCTAGGCTTAGGATTGGGTCTTGTCCATCACATCATTCTCCTAATGATGTGATCCCATTATCAACGACATCCAATGTCCATGGTCAGGAAACCGTAACCATCTATTGATCAACGAGCTAGTCAACTAGAGGCTTACTAGGGACATGGTGTTGTCTATGTATCCACACATGTATCTGAGTTTCCTATCAATACAATTCTAGCATGGATAATAAACGATTATCATGAACAAGGAAATATAATAATAATCAATTTATTATTGCTTCTAGGGCATATTTCCAACAGTCTCCCACTTGCACTAGAGTCAATAATCCAGCTCACATCGATATGTGATTAACACTCAAGGTCACATCCCCATGTGACTAACACCCAAAGAGTTTACTAGAGTCAATAATCTAGTTCACATTACCATGTGATTAACACTCGATGAGCTCTAGGTTTGATCATGTTATGCTTGTGAGAGAGGTTATAGTCAACGGGTGTGAACCTTTCAGATCTGTGTGTGCTTTACAAATCTCTATGTCATCTCCTAGATGCAGCTACCACGTTCTATTTGGAGCTATTCCAAATAACTGTTCTACTATAAGAATCCAGTTTACTACTCAGAATAATCCGGATTAGTGTCAAAGTTTGCATCGGCGTAACCCTTTACGACGAACTCTTTTACCACCTCCATAATCGAGAAAATTCCTTAGTCCACTAGTTACTAAGGATAACTTTGACCGCTGTCCTGTGATCCATTCTTGGATCACTCTTGTACCCCTTGACTGATTCATGGCAAGGCACACTTCAGGTGCGGTACACAGCATAGCATACTGTAGAGCCTATGTCTTAAGCATAGGGGACGACCTTCGTCCTTTCTCTCTATTCTGCCGCGGTCAGGTTTCGAGTCTTACTCAATGTTCACACCTTATAACACAGCCAAGAACTCCTTCTTTGCCGATCCATTTTGAACTCCTTCAAAATCTTGTCACGGTATGTATTCATTTGAAAGTACTATTAAGCGTTTTGATCTATCCTTATAGATCTAAATGCTCAATACTCAAGTAGCCTAATCCAGGTTTTCCATTGAAAAACACTTTTCAAATAACTCTGCATTCTTTCCAGAAAATCTACATCATTCCCGATCAACAACATGTTAACAACATATACTCATCAGAAATTCTATAGTGCTCCCACTCACTTCTTTGGAAATACAAGTTTCTCATAAACTTTGTATAAACCCAAAAATTCTTTGATCATCATCAAAGCATACATTCCAACTCTGAGATGCTCACTCCAGTCCTTAGAAGGATTGCTAGAGCTTTGCATACTTATTAGCATCTTTCAGGATTGACAAAACCTTCCGGTTGTATCACATACAACCTTTCCTCAAGAAAATCGTTGAGGAAACAATGTTTTGACATCCTATCTGCAAGATTTCATAAATAATGCAGTAATCGCTAATATAATTCCAACAGACTCTTAGCATCGCTACGAGTGAGAAAGTCTCATCGTAGTCAACTCCTTGAACTTGTCGGAAAACATCTTAACGACAAGTCAAGCTTTCCTAATGGTGACATTTACCATCATTATCCGTCTTCCTTTTAAAATCCATATGTACCTAACAGCCTTACGGCCATCAAGTAGTTCTTCCAAAGTCTACACTTTGTTTTCATATATGGATCCTCTCTCGGATTATATGGCTTCGAGCCATTTTGGAATCCAGGCCCACCACCGCTTCTCCATAGCTCGTAGGTTCATTGTTGTCTAGCAACATGATTTCCAAGACATGATTATGTACCACTCTAAAGTAGTACGCATCCTTGTCATCCCACGAGGTTTGGTAGTGACTTGATCTGAAGTTTCATCACTATCATAAGCTTCCACTTCAATTGGTGTAGGTGCCACAGGAACAACTCCCTGTGCCATGTCACACACTAGTTGAAGAGACGGTTCAATAACCTCATCAAGTCTCCACCATCCTCCCACTCAATTCTTTCGAGAGAAACTTTTCCTCGAGAAAGGACCCGATTCTAGAAACAATCCCTTATTGCTTTCGGATCTGAGACAGGAGGTATACCCAACTGTTTTGGGTGTCCTATGAAGATGCATTTATCCGCTTTGGGTTCGAGCTTATCAGCCTGAAACTTTTTCACATAAGCGTCGCAGCCCCAAACTTTTAAGAAATGATAGCTTAGGTTTCTCTAAACCACAGTTCATACGGTGTCATCTCATCGGAATTACGTGGTGCCCTACTTAAAGTGAATGTGGTTGTCTCCAATGCCTAACCCATAAACTATTGTGGTAATTTGATAAGAGACATCATGGTATGCATCATATCCAATAGGGTGCAGTTATGATGTTCGGACACACCATCACACTATGGTGTTCCAGGCTGTATTAGTTGTGAAACAATTTCCACAATGTCTTAATTCTGTGCCAAACTCGTAATTCAGACATTTATCTCTATGATCATATCATAGATCTTTTATCCTCTTGTCACGACGATCTTTCAACTTCACCCTGAAATTACTTGAACCTTTCAATAATTCAGACTCGTGATTCATCAAGTAAATGTACTCATCATCTACTCAAATCATCTATGAAGTAAGAACATAGCGATATCCACTACACGCCTCAACACTCATTGGACTGCACACATCAAAACGTATTACTTCCAACAAGTTGCTTTCTAGTTCCATTTTACTGAAAACGAGGCTTTCAGTCATCTTGCCCATGTGGTATGATTTGCATGTCTCAAGTGATTCAAAATCAAGTGAGTCCAAACGGTCCATTTGCATGGAGTTTCTTCATGCATATACACCAATAGACATGGTTCGCATGTCTCAAACTTTTCAAAAATGAGTGAGCCCAAAGATCCATCAACATGGAGCTTCTTCATGCGTTTTATACCGATATGACTTCGTGGCAGTGCCACAAGTAGGTGGTACTATCATTACTATCTTATATCTTTTGGCATGAACATGTGTGTCACTACGATCGAGATTCAATAAACCATTCATTTTAGGCGTAAGACCATTGAAGGTATTATTCAAATAAACAGAGTAACCATTATTCTCCTTAAATGAATAACCGTATCGCGATAGACATAATCCAATCATGTCTATGCTCAACGCAAACACCAATCTCGATGGTAGAGGGAGCGTGCGATGCTTGATCACATCAAGCTTGGGAAAAACTTCCAACACATATTGCCAGCTCACCTTTAGCTAGTCTCCGTTCATTCCGTAGCTTTTATTTCGAGTTACTAACACTTAGCAACCGAACCGGTATCTAATACCCTGGTGCTACTAGGAGTACTAGTAAAGAACACATCAACACAATATATATCCAATATACTTCTATCGACCTTGCCAGCCTTCTCATCTACCAAGTATCTAGGGTAATTCTGCTCCAGTGGCTGTTCCTCTTATTACAGAAGCACTTAGTCTCGGGTTTGGGTTCAACCTTGGGTTTCTTCACTAGAGCAGCAGCTGAATTGCCGTTTCATGAAGTATCCCTTCTTGCCCTTGCCCTTCTTGAAACTAGTGGTTTCACCAAGCATCAACAATTGATGCTCCTTCTTGATTTCTACCTTTGTGGTGTCAAACATCACAAATATCTCCAAGATCATCATATATGTCCTCGATATGTTATAGTTCATCACGAAGCTCTAGCAGCTTGGTGGTAATGACTTCAGAGAAACATCATTATCTCATCTAGAAGATCAACTCCCACTCGATTCAAATGATTGTTGTACTCAGACAATCTGAGCACAAGCTCAACAATTGAGCTTTTTTTCCCTTAGTTTGTAGGCTAAGAAAATCGTCGGAGGTCTTATACCTCTTGACGTGGGCACGAGCCTGAAATCCCAATTTCAGCCCTCGAAACATCTCATATGTTCCGCGACGTTTCAAAACGTCTTTGGTGCCTCAACTCTAAACCGTTTAACTGAACTATCACATAGTTATCAAAATGTGTATGTCAGATGTTCGCAACATCCACAGACAACGTTCAAGGTTCAGCACACTGAACGGTGCATTAAGGACATAAGCCTTCTATGAAGCAATGAGGACAATCCTCAGTTTATGGACCTAGTCCGCATAATTGCTACTATCAACTTTCAACTAAATTTTCTCTAGGAACATAACTAAACAGTAGAACTGAAGCGCGAGCTACGACATAATTTGCGAAGACCTTTTGACTATATTCAGGATAATTAAGTTCATCTTATGAACTCCCACTCAGATAGACATCCCTCTAGTGATCTAGGTGATTACATGATCTGAGTCAACTAGGCCGTGTCCGATCATCACGTGAGACGGACTAGTCAACATCGGTGAACATCTTCATGTTGATCGTATCTACCATACGATTCATGCTCGACCTTTCGGTCTCTTGTGTTCCGAGGCCATGTCTGTACATGCTAGGCTCGTCAAGTTAACCTAAGTGTTTGCATGTGTTCCGAGGCCATGTCTGTACATGCTAGGCTCGTCAACACCCGTTGTATTCGAACGTAAGAATCTATCACACCCGACCATCATGTGGTGCTTCAAAACGACGAACTTTCGCAACGGTGCACAGTTTGGGGGAACACTTTCTTGAAATTTTAATGAGGGATCATCTTATTTACTACCGTCGTTCTAAGCAAATAAGATGTATAAACATGATAAACATCACATGCAATCAAATAGTGACATGATATGGCCAATATCATATTGCTCCTTTTGATCTCCATCTTCGGGGCTCCATGATCATCATCGTCACCGGCATGACACCATGATCTCCATCATCGTGTCTTCATGAAGTTGTCTCACCAACTATTACTTCTACTACTACAGCTAACGGTTAGCAATAAAGTAAAGTAATTACATGACGTTTATGTTGACACCCATGTCATAAATAAATTAAGACAACTCCTATGGCTCCTGCCGGTTGTCATACTCATCGACATGCAAGTCGTGATTCCTATTACAAGAACATGATCATCTCATACATCACATCTATCATTCATCACATCCTTTTGGCCATATCACATCACATGGCATACCCTACAAAAACAAGTTGGACGTCCTCTAATTCTTGTTTGCATGTTTTACGTGGCTGCTATGGGTTTCTAGCAAGAACGTTTCTTACCTACGCAAAAACCACAACGTGATATGCCAATTGCTATTTACCCTTCATAAGGACCCTTTTCATCGAATCCGATCCGACTAAAGTGGGAGAGACAGACACCCGCCAGCCACCTTATGCAACTAGTGCATGTCAGTCGGTGGAACCGGTCTCACGTAAGCGTACGTGTAAGGTTGGTCCGGGCCGCTTCATCACACAATGCCGCCGAATCAAGATTGGACTAGTAACGGTAAGCATATTGAACAATATCAACGCCCACAACTACTTTGTGTTCTACTCGTGCATAGAATCTACGCAATAAACCTGGCTCTGATACCACTGTTGGGGAACATAGCAGAAATTCAAAATTTTCCTACGTATCACCAAGATCAATCTATGGAGAAACCAGCAACGAGGGGAAGGAGAGTGCATCTACATACCCTTGTAGATCACTAAGTGGAAGCGTTCAAGAGAACGGGGTTGATGGAGTCGTACTCGTCGTGATCCAAATCACCGAAGATCCTAGTGCCGAACGGACGGCACCTCCGTGTTCAACACACGTACAGCCCGGTGACGTCTCCTACGCCTTGATCCAGCAAGGGGAGAAGGAGAGGTTGAGGAAGAATCCATCCAGCAGCAGCACGACGGCGTGGTGGTGGTGGAGGAGCGTGGTACTCCAGCAGGGCTTTGCCAAGCACCGCAAGAGACGAGGAGAAAGAGAGGTAGGGCTGCGCCAACTAGAGGAGAGGAACTCATATCTATTGGGCAGCCCCTAGGCCTCATATATATAGGGGAAGGGGAGGAGGGTGCGCCTCCTCTAGGGTTCCCACCCCTAGGGGGGGGGGCGGCAGCCCTAGATGGGAAAGGGGGGGGGGCGGCCAAGAGGGGAGAGGGGGGCGCCCCCTAGGGTGGGCCTTAGGGCCCATATAAGCCTAGGGTTTCCCCTTCTCCTCCTTTGCTGCGCCTTGGGCCTTGTGGGAGGCGCACCAGCCCACTCAAGGGCTGGTCCCTTACCACTCTTGGCCCATGCAAGCCTCTGGGGCTGGTGGCCCCACTTGGTGGACCCCCGGGACCCTCCCGGTGGTCCCGGTACGTTACCGATAAACCCCGAAACTTTTCCGGTGACCAAAACAAGACTTCCCATATATAAATATTTACCTCCGGACCATTCCGGAACTCCTCGTGACGTCCGGGATCTCATCCGGGACTCCGAACAACATCGGTAACCACATACAAACTTCCTTTATAACCCTAGCGTCATCGAACCTTAAGTGTGTAGACCCTACGGGTTCGGGAGACAAGCAGACATGACCGAGACGTTCTCCGGTCAATAACTAACAGTGGGATCTGGATACCCATGTTGGCTCCCACATGTTCCAT
Organism: Triticum monococcum; assembly: GCA_034509565.1. Taxonomy (NCBI): domain Eukaryota; kingdom Viridiplantae; phylum Streptophyta; class Magnoliopsida; order Poales; family Poaceae; genus Triticum; species Triticum monococcum. Next base: position 416,556,122 of record CM067844.1, read on the forward strand.
GATGATCTCATCGGATGAACCATGATGTCAAGGACTTAATCAATCTCGTATACAATTCCCTTTGTCCATCGGTACGATACTTGCCCGAGATTGAATCGTCGGTATCCCGATACCTTGTTCAATCTCGTTACCGGCAAGTCTCTTTACTTGTTCCGTAACACATCATCCCGTGATCAACTCCTTGATCACATTTTGCACATTATGATGATGTCCTACCGAGTGGGCCCAGAGATACCTCTTCGTCACACGGAGTGACAAATCCCAGTCTCGATTCATGCCAACCCAACAGACACTTTCGGAGATACCCGTAGTGCACCTTTATAGCCACCCAGTTACGTTGTGATGTTTGGCACACCCAAAGTATTCCTACGGTATCCAGGAGTTGCACAATCTCATGGTCTAAGGAAATGATACTTGACATTATAAAAGCTTTAGCGAACGAACTACACGATCTTTGTGCTAGGCTTAGGATTGGGTCTTGTCCATCACATCATTCTCCTAATGATGTGATCCCATTATCAACGACATCCAATGTCCATGGTCAGGAAACTGTAACCATCTATTGATCAACGAGCTAGTCAACTAGAGGCTTACTAGGGACATGGTGTTGTCTATGTATCCACACATGTATCCGAGTTTCCTATCAATACAATTCTAGCATGGATAATAAACGATTATCATGAACAAGGAAATATAATAATAATCAATTTATTATTGCCTCTAGGGCATATTTCCAACACCAGCCGGCTCCGCGGTCAGGTTCATCAAGGGCCTGGTGAGCCATTTTGGGGTCCCTAACCGCATCATCACCGACAATGGCTCATAGTTCACTAGCAATCTCTTCAAAACATATTGTGCTAACATTGGAACGCAGATGTGCTACGCCTCAGTAGCACACCCCAGAAGCAACAACCAGGCTGAGCATGCTAACACGGAGGTCCTGAGGGGCCTCAAGACAATAACCTTCAAAAAGAAGCTCAAGGCCTACGATAGGGGCTGGTACGACGAGCTCCAGTCCATGCTTTGGTCCATCTGCACCACCGCCACCAAGCCGACAGGCGAGACTCCATTCTTCCCCGTCTACGGAGCTGAAGCGGTTCTCTCTCACGAGGTCAGGCGTCGCCCCACGCGGGTCCTGGCGTTCGACGAGGCATACCAGGACGCCATGCGGGGGATGGACCTCGTGCTGGGGTAGGAACGCCGCTGCCAAGCCTCTCTCCGTGCAGCAAGGTACCAGCAGGCCTGCGGCGGTACCATTGCCGCAGCGTATGCTCCAGGATGCTTGAGGTGGGCGATCTCGTCCTGAGGCGGGTGCTCTCCAGGGAAGGGATGCATAAGCTCTCACCCATGTGGGAGGGACCATTTAGGATTGCCCGCGTCTCCAGGCCTGGCGCTGTGCACCTGGAGACGCAGGAGGGGATCCCCATCCAGAACGCTTGGAGCATCCAACACCTTCAGAAGTTCTACCCATGAAGCAAGGCCCAATGCCTTTGAAGGTCTTCGCCCGTGACACTCTCATGTAATAATGAGTGGGGATGTAGATGCCCCGGAGTCTCCCGAGTGCTGCCCTCGGGCCTCGGGGGCTCCCTCCCACGTCCTAGTGGCAGCACTTAGCTCCGCACTGGTGAGAAGACTAGACTAGGTGCTGGACGCGGCTGTTCATTTGCTTTCTGTAGTTGGTTTGCAACTTTTTAATGAAATTTGAAGTTTTGGCATTTCTCGATTGCTCGGTTGAATCCTTTCTTTTCTCTGCTTCTTCGCTCGGTTCTTTGTTTCACGCTAGGGAGGACGGCAGTTGCCCGACGCTCTCCCTCGCGTGCCTCGCGTGGGGGCTGGGCAGGTGTGTGCGTGCGCTGGGCTAACCTAAGCCACGAACACCCCTCGCCAAAGCCCTGTCGCCCCAGAACTTCGGCTCCCTTGACCTTCGCGAAGCACCCTTGGTTGAGCTCGTGGTTGGCGCACCCCTATAAGTCCATGCCCCACGGGTACCACGACGTGGTGCGCTAGGCCATGATCATGAGGCCTCACACAAGGAAGTATAAGGCACCCAACAGACATCCTAACAATTTCTGCAGCCTTGTGACGCCTCCCAAGATCAATGGATCCCGAGCCAGCAATAAGGAGGGCCCACCAGGTGCCAGAGGGCGCGCCCACACGAGACAGGAAACTACCCCGGGCGCATCCAGCTAAGTTATTCCTCTATGTCTACATGAAGCACGAACGCCATAACATAAAACAAGTGGCATGAAAATTATGGTTCATTACATGCCCTCGTAGGGCCCCATACTCGTTTCTCGGAATGCAGGAAGAAGGGAAAAGCAAAAGCGATGCGGGCACCCGCGGCGGCTCCCAAGGGTCGGCTCTCGACGCCCCCCGGACTCAGCCAGAGTCCTTGCGCTTCACTGGAGCGTGGCGACGGGACGACCCACCACCGTCCTCATAGCGAGCCTGGCGACGTGGCGGTTGGTCGTAGTCACCGCTGTTGGAGCTTTTGCTGGAGGAGGTGCTGCCGCTGTCAGACGAGCCATGGCCGTCGCCAAGGGCGAACTCGCCTCCGGTGTCATCACGGCCGTGGGCAAGGCCCGGCTCATCGTCGCTACCGCTGTCCTCGGGGCAGCACCCTATGCGGCGGCCATCTTCCCCAAAAACCCTCACGTAGAGGGTCACAACGCCGTCGTACTTGAAGTGGAGGGTGCACCTCCTGCTTAGGCTGCACGCGCGGGCGAACGTTTGCCAGCCGCGGGCCAGAACCGCGTTGCCCATGGCGGAGACCTCCACCGCGGCCCATGAGGCCTTGCTGTAGCAGTCGTTAGTTTGCAGCCAGAAGCCATCAAGACCTACGGCCGGCAAGTCGCCGATGAAGGAGCGCGGGAGCTGGAGCCAAGTGCCAGCTGGCTGCTCCGACCATACGACGAACTCGGGGAGCACCTCCGCCGAATGGAAGCGCGGCCGAGGAGGCCGGGCGACCATGGCACGCCTTCCCTCGGTGCAAGGGCTCTTCCTCCTAGAGCGGCCCCGCCACGGGAGGGGGCACTGCCGCGGTTGCCGAGGACGATGCCGGTTCCCGAAGGAATACGCCCGCTCCCTTGAGGGGCCGCAATAGGGGTCACGGCGTGCTTGCGGGGGCGGCCACGACCCCTCTTGGGTGGTGGGGAGCCGGGGCCCTCCTGGCGTGTCTTCCCTTTCTCCGCAGTCGTGAACCTCTTCTTCGGCGCCATGGGTGTCGCAGCAAGACAACAGAGCAAAGAGGAAGCAAATGGAGTGGAGGATAAGATGAGCAACGGGGGCTCCGCCCCTCTCCTCATTTATAGTTAGAGGGAGGCCAACCGCCGGCCTCCACGATCACAGGTAATGATGGTTTTCCTCCTGCATGCAGCAAGGTCTCGTCAAGTTAGACGGTTGCCGAGGCAACACGGGGAAGCAGAGGCGCCCATGTCCCATCTGCCGCCACACGTCAATCAAGGTCGCAGGTGGTTTGGGCCCGTGGCGCTCCGCACTTGCCCTTTGGCTTCGCCTCAAAGCCAAGTCCGAGCGCACCTTGGGCCCCGGGGGTGCCCAAACTTGCCTGCCTGCGGACTTGTGCGTGGCTCCACCAACGGCCTGGTACGGCCCATCTTCAGCAACAACCACTCAAGACCTTCGCGAGGGGCCAAGCCTCGCGAGGCGGACGACACCAAGACCTCCTCAGGGGCAGCCTCACTAGGATGGCTCTCGAGGAGCGGAGATCTCTATGCAAGGGGCACATCGCGAGGTTCACGTGACGTGAGCCATGACGACCAAGGCCAGGTGGGCGCCAGCGGGCGCAGTGTACCAGTTTCCTCTTTTGTGCTAAAGAGGCAGGCGCAGGCGAGGAGTCCCGAGGCATCAAGCAAAGGTTTCCATATTGGTGCAACAAGACCAAGACCAGCAGGATGGCAGGACATAGGTCACCACGGAGCCCACAACAGCGTCACCACTAGAGCCTTTGGCAGGCGAAGACCACCTTTTTGCCAAGATAGCTTGTACTCGTTGTCCCCCTTCAAACTTGGCCATTGTGGGATCCCTTCCCGCCTAAACACTTGGGAAGAGGACCAGGGCCTCTATAAACAGGACTAGCCATTACCATAGGTAGGGGATCGACTCATCTTGGATTGGATCCATTCCATCCTCACATCCCCAGCTCACCCAGCTCAAGAACACCTCTCCTCCTGAGGCTTTTCATCCATGGTGCTAGTTCATCCTTAGCCCATGAGGCAATCCACCAACCCCACACTGGAGTAGGGTATTACACCGCAAGGTGGCCCGAACCAGTATAAACCCTTGTGTCTCTTGTTCGTTGGGTTCGTCGAGCTAGGCCATGAGATCGTTGAGTGAGTGAACTAGGGAGAGAGTGTTATTCGTGCGCACCCCAGAGTTCGAACCTCAAGGGTTAGCCGGAACCCACAACCCAACACTAACCAATCTAGGAGACACTGCTCTCCAAAAAGGTAATAGATGGTGTTGTTGATGATCAACTCCTTGCTCTTGTGCTTCAAAAGATAGTCTCCTCAACACTCGATCACTCTCCCACAGATTTGTCATGGTAGTAGGAGATCAGTACTTCTACTACTACCATTCCTATCCGGACCACTCTACTACCTGTTACCGATCTCCGAAGAATATCTCAGTGGGTCTGGATAGGAGTGGTTCGGTGGGATCAAGAATGACTTTAGGGTTTTGGACAGATACGATTTTGAGGGTGTGCTTGATGGTTTTTGGAGCAATATCTCTAAGCACTTGAGACAATAACTCAATATTTTAATAGTATTGGCCCTATGGACTCAATGTGATCTTTGATCACTTAACCAAAAAAGAAGAGTCTTGAAGCTTTGCCAATCCATGTCCTTTGTAGCTTGAGGAGTCCACATCTCCATCCATCTACTTGCCTAGGTTGAACATTTCCTGATATATACTTAAGAAAGAAATTAGTCCAACAACATGTATGTTGACATGAATTACCAAAACCACCAAGGGAGCAAATGTGCTTTTCAGTCTCCCACTTTTTGGTAATTGATGACAGCATACATCAAAGCTTCAAATGAGAATATACCATAGAATCACATTAAAGCTTTGAAAGACATGTAACATACATAAGCCCCCCTACAAGTGTGCAGTCTTTAAATATGATTGCTTTTGGAATGCAAATGCACAATAGGGTTTGATTATTAATATGTCACATGCAGCTTGGCTACATGCATTGAAGTGAAAGATATGAATGCAACTATTCATGTGTACATGATGATTGCTTGCAAACAAGTGTGTGCAATAAGCAAGATATCATCATGCACATGAGTGTGATGCATACATTTACCTTGAGGTGGTTGAGCATTGTACATGAAGAAAGAAACTTGAGAAAATAAGGTTAGATAACACAAGATTTTCTCTTAAATAAAATGCAAGAACTTCAAGAATACCAAGGCTGGGATGACATGTATGGGAAGTAGTATCACAAGGTGAGCACTTCTTTAAGAGCTGACATGTCCCCAAGAAATCAATAAAGATTTGCAATAGAATTCCAATGATTTTTCTTCCCTAAACTTAGAACTTCCTCTCACCTTGAATATGAGATTGTAGATATTGGGGGTAGGTAGGGTAAGACAAAATCAGAGCAGAAGGTCATATGGAATGATCAAGCAAATAAAAATTATCAATTATATGTTTCTCCCCACTTGGTAACATATAGGTACCTTGATGGCTCTATATTTTACGCACTTCTAGAGCTCATTTGTTGCATGTTTTCTTCATATATCATGTCCTATTGAACCAAATAGTTGTCCATTATGCATGATTACCGGGTTTTGCACTTATCATTCTAAGCATTGCAATTTAGTATTTTATTTGGTTTTTATTAGTTTTCCTTCTTTTCTTGTGTCTACAGGTGTTTTGGAGTAACCTAGGACCAAGCACGATGAAAGGAGCAAGGATGCGTTCAATACGGAGTCGGCTAGGGGTCAGACTTAGCCATTTCGAAGGTCGAAAAAGTGATTTTTTAAAGTGCTCCAAATAAATGTATAAGACCAGAAATGGATAGGCGTCGTTCATATGAATCCATCAAGCCCAAGAATGTTAAATTCCGAGTTTGTATGAAGAAATGATAGGCGTTTTACCAGAGGAGTAGAGACGAGAAGACGACCTTTCGAACGATCGCTTTCAACGGGCGTTTGACATGCACACAACTCTGAAAGTTGCCCTTGAGACAAGATTCTTCACCGATTTCGTCCCCAATTGTTCCCACGGGATCCTTGGCTCATAGTGAAAGGATTGGGAGAGGATAAGGCTCATCTTGAGCCCTTGGATAAAGGAGGAGGATTCACATCAACGGCGGAGACCCGAGAAGGCCTCTTATATAAACACCTCCAACCCTAGCTGCCTTCTTGAGCCATCATCATCCACCACAACTCTGGGAAACTGCCGGGAGGCTCTCCCCTTGGGGGAGGCCTCTCCCTCCAAAACCATGCCAAGCAAGGAGGCGGAGGCACCATCTCCATCACTAGCACCATCACCGAGCGTCGGTCCTGGCTAGGCCGTGCACGTCGGTGTGTCCATCTCCATCTCCATCTCCATATCCACCCTCACCTGTAATTTGTAAGATTGAACATGTTGATGACATTAATGAATCATTCCTCTTTGTGTGTCTATTCATCAATGTTTCAGTGACTGATCTAGTTCTAGGTTGAGGTATGATCTAGTATGCAAAATTAGTCTTTGTGGTATGATCTAGTATTTACTCGCATTGCACATTATGTTGGGAGACATCCTTTCTTGTGATATTGTTATCACCTGCACGTATACTTGTACTAGTATCCCGCTACCACTAAGATGCTGTCACAGCCCTAGCTTAGTCTTGCCTATCCTTGCATAACCTCCACGCATCATGTTTACTTTTTCTCAGAAACTTGAAATGGGGATGTTCAAACCCTAGCACCACATGGATTTCAAATAGGCTCAACTAAAGTCATTTTCAATGAACCCAAAAATGCCCTTTGAAAATGTTCATGATTTTTGATAAGGGTGAAAACCTCTGCCAAAAATGATGAACATATTTCTAGGTCATTCCTGGATTTTTGAATTAATTCATATTGTATTTGACTTTGGGCATTTAAATACTATAAATAATTTAAATGCTTAGATAATGCTGAAATTAAATGTGGGCCACTACAATAATCTAGAGAGTGTCCACAAATTATTCCAGCATTTTACAAAATGCTTTAGTATTTTTACTAAAGCCAAAACAGCAGCAAACAAATAGAAAAAAAACAAAAAAAGCCTACCTGGACTTACCTGGCCGGCCCAGTGGACAGCCAGCCCACGAGGCCCACGCGCCAGTCACCCCTAACCTCCTGCCAGTAGGCAGGAGGGCGTGTGGCTGCGGCGCGCGCGCACGCGCTCGGCCAGCTCCTGGTTGCCGCTGTTGCTGGGGACGGCTCCGAGCGCCATGACACCCCCTGGAGACCCCTCGCTCCTCTTCCTCACTCTCTGCTCTCTCCCTCACCCCCTAGCTCCTCCCCAAGCTCCATCCGAGAGCAACCGCCGGCCACCGTCTCGCGTACGCGCAGCCACAGCCGTCCCCTCGCCCTCCGGTCGTGCCCCCGAGCTTTGAATCCCCGCGCCGTTTCTCCAAGATGAAGGAACCAAGCCCGGACGGCCTGCATCGCTGTTGCCATCGTATTCTACCTCCTCTGCCGCCGAAGATCGCCACCGACCCCCCGTCGTCACCAACCCCTCCCCGAGCACGCCGGGGCCTTTGTTCAACTCGCTGTGAGCTGCTGCGTCTATCCCTCTCCTCCCTGAGCTCGTTCCCGTCCTCTAGCCGCATCTTCCACCGAAGCCGTCAGCTCCTCGCCGCCGGCGATGACGCAGACGCGGCCACGGGCACACCAATGTGCTCAGCGCGTCTCCGCGAACCCGTAGCCACCAGTACCTCCCCCTCCCATGCTCTCTAGCCCCGAATCCATCGTCACCTGAGCTCCGGCCGCCGCCGCGAGCTCCGTTCCGGCGAGCTCCGGCGCCCCCATGGCCACCCACCTACCTCCCTGGATGCGGGCGAGTCCGGGCTACGCCCCGATGCCCTTAGCCACCGCCCCCGTCGCCTTTAGCGCAAGTACGGCGTGTTGCCCCCGCGGGTTTGGTCGCCGCCAGCTAACTCCGGCGACAGCTGACGTGGCAGGGTCATTAGTGCTAATCCCCGCCAGCTGGACCTCACCTAGTCACTGACAGCAGGCCCCGCAGTGGGTCAAAGCCCAGTTAGCGTCGGGTTTGACCCAAGGTTGACCTCTATTTGACCCTTGAGTCACTGACATGCGGGCCTCGCCCGGCTAACCCAGTTAGTTAGAGCTAAACTTAATTAAGTTAGTTTAGTTAGTCACTGAACAGTGGGCCAGTGTTGTTTAGTTAGTCTAGTTAACCCAAATAGTTAACTGTGAGACTGACTAGTGGTGCCCAACTGTCAAGTTTGACCTGGACAGCCCTGTTGACCTGGTGACGCCAGCATGATGCAATGCTGACGCAGTTAATCATTTTCTGGAATTAAAATAATTCAGAAATTCCAGAAAATGCCCAAAACTTCTAAAATTCATAGAAATTAAACGGTAACTCCAAATGAAATAAATTATATATGAAAAATTATCAGAAAAAAATCAAGGAATCCATATGTACCATTTTCATGCATGTTTGAGCAAGTTAATCTCACTGTTTAGGATGAAACATGATTAGGGAAAAATTTATAATAGGTTTGGAGTTGGAATTTGATATAGTTTTGAATTCCACTTCAATTAAAATGACTTTATGTTGCATTAGCCCAAAACACATTCGTATTGCCATGTCATAGCATGCATCATATTGTTGCATATCGCCATGTGTTGATTGTGTTCTTTCTCAGTTGCCGGTGTTTGTCCCCCCTCAGTAGACATTGATCCAGCGATGAATTTGGTGACACTAATGAAGACCCAATGATATCTTCAGAAGTGCCAGGTAAGCACAACCCCCTTGTTCATTCCGATACAATCCCACTCTCTCGCTCCTGCTCTCTTTTACTGCATTAGGACAACAACGATTCATCTGTTACTTGTTGCGGTAGTTGAACCCTTTATCCTCTGCATGACCTGTCATTGCCACAGTAAATAGATGAAACCCACTAGCATGAGTAGGAGTTGTTTGAGCCCTGATGTGCCTACTCATTCATGCTTGTTTGTCATGCCTGCTACTGCTTAGAGTTGAGTCAGGTCTGATTCATCGGGGATGAATTGGAACAGTGATGAACATGTCCTACTGTGTGTGAGCTAAGTGTGTGAACACGACTTGGTAAATGTAGCGGTGAGAGGCCATGTAGGAGTACATGGTGGGTTGTCTCATTGAAACCGTCCTCAGGAACTGAGTTCTGTGTTTGTGATCCATGAACAGCTAGTACCACGCAATGGGCCCGAAACCAATGGACCCTCTCGACTTATTAACTGCCCTTGCCCTCTGTCCAGGAGTTACAACTAGTTTCTAGTGTTTGTAGGATATGTGTTGGCGGCCGTGCGTAGCGCTTACCCTAGGGGTGGGCTATGATGCGGTAGATACATCGTGGCACGGTGTACCGGGCACCCGTTTGGTGTCTCGGGAACCCTGCACACATCGTTTGGGGCTGTGAGCGAAACTCCGGCCGGATCTCCTCGCGGATGGAACCCGAATAGGCGATAAACCTGGACTAGAGACTTGTGTGGTTAGTCAGGTCGTGGCCGACACTCTCGCCAGGCTTCCGCTTGAAGGTTGCCGAGATACACGACGTGTACATGGTGGTAAGTGGCGAGAGCATGTGTGAAGAAGTACACCCCTGCAGGGTTATAAATGATCTATTCGAATAGCCGTGTCCACGGTAAAGGACTTCTGGGTTGCCTATAACAGTTCATAGACAAGTGAAAGTGGATACTCTAAAATGCGTAAGATAAGCGTGAGTGCTATGGATGGCGTTCTCGTAGGGAGATGGGAGCGGATCCATAGTGGTGTATTGATATGGTGAATATGTGGACTCGTGTGCGCCACCTCAAAAGAGTTGCTTGCAGTCGTAGTTCAGGTTAGCCACTAAGTCAAAGCTAGCTTGCTGCAGTTAAACTCCACCACCCCCCTTGTTGATACCGATGCATATGTAGCTAGTTCTGATGTAAGTCTTGCTGAGTACCTTTGTACTCACGTTTGCTTAATTTATGTTTTGCAGAGAGATTTTAGTCTCGCTAGTAGTTCCGCGTGGACTTCGACGTTTAGCCTGATACCTCAGCTACGATCTTGTGCCTTCGGCAGGATCTGGTAGATAGTCAGACTTCTCAGCCTTTTCATTTGTAGATGTCTGTACTCAGACATGTTAAGCTTCCGCATGTGCTTTGGTTTGTATGCTATGATTGTTGGGTCATGAGACCCATGTTTGTAATATCTTGCTCCTCGGAGCCTAATGAATAAATACTTGAGTCGTAGAGTCTTGTTGTGATGCCATGTTGTATTTACACATATCGAGCATATTGTGTGTATGATTGAAATGCTTGGTATGTGTGGGATCCCACAATCTAGTTGTTTATCCTTGGCAGCCTCTCTTATGGGGAAATGTAGTCTAGTGCTTCCTTGAGCCATAGTAGTCCGCTACAGCCCGGTTCACCAGAGTCCTACTAGCCCAGCACTACTGCTCAGGACACTTTACTGGCCGGCATGTGTTTCACTTCGTTCCTGTGTCTGTCCCTTCGGGGAAATGTCATGCGGTGACATCCGGAGTCCTATTAGCCCAGTGCTACATCCCGGATTCACACGCTGCTGACCGACATGCTCGATATGATTCATGTATGCCTGTCCCCATAGGTTGGTGCCGCTTTGGGTTCACGACTAGCCATGTCGGCCCGGGTTCACTGTCATATGGATGGTAGCGACACTATCATATACGTGAGCCAAAAGGCGCAAACGGTCCCGGCCATGGTAAGGCGACACCCGTGGGAATACCGTGCGTGAGGCCGCAAAGTGATATGAGGTGTTACCAGCTAGATCGATGTGACTTGGAATCGGGGTCCTGACAGATGCCCCCCTAGTGCTAGCGAGACCGAAGCCTAGACACTGCCTTTCTCTCTATTCGATCCTACAGTTACAAAACCCCCTTTCATTAACTTAGTCTGTTTTCCGCATTCTAACTTGTAGTTTAGTAAAACCCATTTATTCTTGCCTTCATAGCAAACAATAGAATAGGCTATTTCCAAACCGTGGTTTGGGTGCGAACGCACTATGCTGACAACGTAGTTGCGGGGTTGGTAGTGTCTACCTATTCGCTCCCTATGGGATTCAACACTTACTTATCACGAAATGCAATAGCCCTATGCCCTTGCAGGCCACATTTGTCTCCTCTTATAGCTGTGCATTTCTCTTCGTGTAGTGATGCTTTGGTCTATATCTCTCTCTATGTGAGATTTTAGATAAGCTCCGATGTGATATCTCTCTCCCCCTTTTGACATCAATTTCCAAGAAGGGTTTAGCTCATGGTCATTTATCAATTGGTAGGCTCCTTGAGGAACAAATCTAGCTGAGATAATATTGAATGCAGTGGAGGCGAAAGAATCTTTAAGGGTAAAACAATGGGGTTTATTCATATTGATTGGGTTTACTTTGTCTACATCATGCCATCTTGCTTAAGGTGTTACTCTGTTTTTCTTGAACTTATTACCATAGATGCATGCTGGATAGCGGTCGATTGGTGGAGTAATAGTAGTAGATGTTGGCAGGAGTCCGTCTACTTGTCTCGGACATCATGCCTATATACATGATCATTGCCTTGAATATCATCATAACTATGCGCTTTTCTATCAATTGCCCAATAGTAATTTGTTCACCCACCATATGCTATGTGTTCGAGAGAGAAGCCTCTAGTGAAAACTATGGCCCAGGGGTCTACTTTTATAATATATAAATTCCAAAAATACCTTGTTGTAATTTATTTACTTTTATTTAGTTTTGTAATTTACTTTTCTTTTTACCACTATCAAAAATAATCCTTGCAAGTAACGAGTTCAAGGGGATTGACAACCCTCTTGCCCGTGTTGGGTGTAAGTATTTGCTTTTGTGTGTGTAGGTGTTGCCCACAAGGCTTTGTGTGATTCTCCTACGGGATTGATACCTTGGTTCTAACTGAGGGAAATACTTATCTCTTTTGTGCTGCTTCTCCTCTTCTCTCCGAGGAAAATCCCAAAGAAGCTCACAAGTAGTAACGACCAAGTAATGGGGATCATCCGAAGTTCTTGAGCTGACACATGAGCTTGGCGTGCATATTTCTGCTACCCATCACACTTGCAAACAATGTTCTCTGCATCTGCATTAGTTGTAAACTAGTAAAAACCATGCCTAAAAGCATTTGCCACCAGAGCCTGGAACTTGCATGATGTCCACAATCACTAGAATGGATTCCGTTGATAATCTCTTGGCCTTCTTCAGAAGAAACACGATGCTAAGAAACACATGTAATACTTCTCATGTGTAGCTTGGCATTGACTATGGAAAAAGCCTTGGATCGTCGGATAAACTTCCGCGTGATGATTCCCTCATCAGAGAGCTCACCACGAGTAAGATAAGCCAAGTAAGGCTCTGTACAATTTGGTGTTGCATGAATAGTAGCAACCAGCATGCATTCTGGGTCTGGAATAGAGATATCCTCCTTAGTTGGTAACTTGACTGACGGGTTATGCAGAATATTCAACAATACATTTGGTGGAACCGGCTTGCGCTGAGAGCCCAAACAAGATAGTGCATCTGCTGTCTCGTTCTGCCAGCGATCAATGTGGCCAACTTGGTATCCCTTGAAGTGACCGGTGATGACAATGACAACATGCCTGTAAGCCTCCATAAGGGGATCTTTAGAATCCCAAGTCCCAGAAACTTGGTGAGCCACGAGATCTGAGTCACCCAAACAACTGATTGGCTTATATTCATCTCCTTGGCTAGGCACAATATATGAAGCAAAGCTTCATACTCTACAACATTGTTAGTACAAGTAAACATAAGCCGCATGGCATAACTAAATTTATCACCTCGTGGGGAAGTTAGTGATAACCCACAAGTATAGGGGATCGCAACAGTTTTCGAGGGTAGAGTTTTCAACCCAAATTTATTGATTCGACACAAGGGGAGCCAAAGAATACTCTCAAGTATTAGCAGCTGAGTTGTCAATTCAACCACACCTGGAAACTTAGTATCTGCGGCAAAGTATTTAGTAGCAAAGTAATATGATAGTAGTGGTAACGGTAGCAAAAGGTAACAGTAGTGAAAGTAATGTTTTTGGTATTTTGTAGTGATGATAGCAATAGCAACGGGAAAGTAAATAAGCGAAGAACAATATATGGAAAGCTCGTAGGCAATGGATCGGTGATAGAGAATTATGCCGGATGCGGTTCATCATGTAACAGTCATAACCTAGGGTGACACAGAACTAGCTCCAGTTCATTGATATAATGTAGGCATATATTCCGAATATAGTCATACATGCTTATGGAAAAGAACTTGCATGACATCTTCTGTCCTACTCTCCCGTGGCAGCCGGGTCCTTACGGAAACTAAGGGATATTAAGGCCTCCTTTTCATAGAGTACCTAAACAAAGCATTAACACATAGGGAATACATGAACTCCTCAAACTATGGTCATCACCGGTAAGTATCCCGATTATTGTCACTTCGGGGTTAACGGGTCATAACACATAATAGGTGACTATAGACTTGCAAGATAGGATCAAGACCACTCATATATTGATGAAAACATAATAGGTTCATATATGAAATCATGGTACTCGGGCCCTAGTGACAAGCATTAAGCATAGCAAAGTCATAGCAACATCAATCTCAGAACATAGTGGACACTAGGGATCAAATCCTAACAAAACTAACTCGATTACATGATAGATCCCATCCAACCCATCACCGTCCAACAAGCCTACGATGGAATTACTCACGCACGGCGGTGAGCATCATGAAATTGGTAACGGAGGATGGTTGATGATGACGATGGCGACGGATTCCCCTCTCCGGAGCCCCGAACGAACTCCAGATCAGCCCTCCCGAGAGGTTTTAGGGCTTGGCGGTGGCTCCATATCGTAAAACATGATGAATTCTTCTCTCTGTTTTTTCTCTCCCCGAAACACAATATATAGAGTTGGAGTTGGAGTCGGAGAGGCACCAGGGGGCCCACAAGGTAGGGGGCGCGCCCTAGTGGGGAAGGCGTGCCCCCCACCCTCGTGGCTAGGGTGTAGCCCCCCTGGTCTTCATCTTTTGCAAGGATTTTTTATTATTTCCAAAAAGATGTTCCGTGAAGTTTCAGGTCATTCCGAGAACTTTTGTTTCTGCACATAAATAACACCATGGTAATTCTGCTGAAAACAGCGTCAGTCCGGGTTAGTTCCATTCAAATCATGCAAGTTAGAGTCCAAAACAAGGGCAAAAGTGTTTGGAAAAGTAGATATGCTGGAGACGTATCAACTCCCCCAAGCTTAAACCTTTGCTTGTCCTCAAGCAATTCAGTTGACAAACTGAAAGTGATAAAGAAAAACTTTTACAAACTCTTTTTTCTCTTGTTGTTGTAAATATGTAAAGCCAGCATTCAAGTTTTCAGCAAAGATTATAACTAACCACATTCGCAATAACGCTCAGGTCTCAAGTTTACTCATATCAATAGCATAATCAACTAGCGAGCAATAATAATAAATCTCGGATGACAACACTTTCTCAAAACAATCATAATATGATATAACAAGATGGTATCTCGCTAGCCCTTTCTGAGACCGCAAAACATAAATGCAGAGCACCTTTAAAGACCAAGGACTGACTAGACATTGTAATGCATGGTAAAAGAAATCCAGTCAAGTCATACTCAATGTAAACTAACAGTAATGAATGCAAATGACAACGATGCTATCCAACTGGTGCTTTTTAATAAGAGGATGATGACTCAGCATGAAAGTAAATAGATAGGCCCTTCGCAGAGGGAAGCGGGGATTTGTAGAGGTGCCAGAGCTCGGTTTCGAAATAGAGGTGAATAATATTTTGAGCGGTATACTTTCATTGTCAACATAACAACCAAGAGATGGCGATATCTTCCATGCTACACACATTATAGGCGGTTCCCAAACAAAATGGTAAAGTTTATACTCCCCTTCCACCAACAAGCATCAATCCATGGCTTGCTCGAAACAACGAGTGCCTCCAACTAACAAGAGTCCCAGGGGGAGTTTTATTTGCAATTATTTTGATTTTGTTTGCATAAAGCATGGGACTGGCAATCCCGGTGACCAGCCATTTATCTCGTGAGTGAGGAGCGGAGTCCACTCCTCTTGAGAATAACCCGCCTAACATGGAAGATACAGACAACCCTAGTTGATTCATGAGCTATTCGAGCATACAAAACAGGATATTTATTTGAAGGTTTAGAGTTTGGCACATACAAATGTACTTGGAACGGTAGGTAGATACTGTCGGATTTCGGGTTCCGACAGACCCTTAAGGTTCGAACACTGGGGTGCGCGCGGAGATCACGTCCTCGACCTCTCCGTCTCACTGGGATCTAAACTACTAAAGGAATCACACAAGAGACACAAGGTTTATACTGGTTCGGGCCACCATTGTGGTGTAATACCCTACTCCGGTGTGTGGTGGATGGATTGCCTCCTGGGGCTGGTGACGAAGAACAATACAAGGAAGAACAGCCTCGCGAGGGTCTGTTCTTGGCTGGGGTGATGAACTGCTGGGAGGAGTTCGGTCACCTCTCTCTCTCTCTCTCTCTCTCTCTCTCTCTCTCTTTATCTACTCTGTGCACCTTCTCATCAAAACCGGACGAACCAACTGCCCTCCCTGCTACGTGGGTGGCCGGTCCTATTTATAGGGGCCCTGGTCCTCTTCCCAAATATCGAGCCGGAAGGGAGCCAACAATGGCGGGCTAATTTGAAGGGGGACAACAAGTACATCTATCCTAACTAAAGGTGGTCTTCGCCTGTGAAAGGCTCTGCGGTGACGCCACGCTGGGCTCCATGGTGACCTCCGTCTCGTAGTCCGCTTGGTCCTGGTCTTGTTGCACCGAAACGGCAACCTTTGCCTGATGCCTCGGTACTCCGCGGCTGCGCTTGCCCCCTTTGCACCAAATAGGAAAGAAGGACGCTACGCGCGCTGGCGCCCGCCTGGCGCCCTCGATCGTCATGGCTTGCGTCACTGGCACCTCGCGAGGTACCCCACCTTGATATCTTCGTCTCCTCGCGAGCTAGCCTAAGGAGGTTGTGCCTGAGGATGCGCCGTGTCGTCCGCCTCGCGAGGCTTGGCCCCTCGCGAGGGTCTTGAGTCTTGTGCTTGATGAAGACGGGCCATGTTGGGCCCCCATTCGAGCCACGCTGCAGGCCGCAGGCAGGCAAGTCTGGGGACCCCCGTTCCCAGAACGCCGACAGTAGCCCCCGGGGCTGTGGCGTGCATGGGCTTGGCCGTGCCGAGAGGCGAAAGGGCAAGGGCGAAGCGCCGCGGGCCCTAACAGCTTGCGGCCTTGGGCGCCGCATGGCGGTTGATTGGACGTGGGCGACTCCACTTCCCCACGACGCCTTGGTGATCATGCGAGCTGGACAAGTCCCTGCATGCAAACCGTGTCATGATTACCTGTGATCGTGGAGGCCGGCGGTTGGCCTTCGCCGGCTATAAGTACTGTATGGCGCGTGCCCTTCCAGTCCATTCCTCCTGGCTTCTCCTTCTTCCCAATCCTTGCTCTGTCTTGGTGTGATGGCTCCGATCCACCGGTTCTCCGCAGACGAGAAGGGAAAAGCTCCTCGAGAGGGGCCAGACCCGCTCCCGCCGAAGAAGCGGCTCGCCCTTTGCAGCCGGGGCGAGGAAGATCGTCAGGTGGAGCCGAGGCCCCGGTGTGAGCGGGCTCCGCCGGGGTTCCCGCTTCCTTTGTATGCACCCGCCGAGGGCCCCGAGGGTGTCGATGCTAATCTCTGCGGCCGGCGCTGTCGTAGGCGCCGTCGGGTCACGAAGGCGTGGGTTGTCCCTCCCGGAGTCCATGCCGAGGGCTCCTCCCACGAGTTCGTGCTCCATGTCGTCGTTCCTCTTCAGTCCTGGATCCGTCTGCCTCCCTTCTTCGCCTCCGTCGTCCCTCCAGGAGGGCCTCTGGAGCTCTAGCTACAGCACGCCGGCTGCAGTGCCCTCGCAACCGAGGCTGAGGTCGTGGTCGCCGCCCCGGGCGAGGTCTACTTGTCCTGCGGCTGGAGAGAAATCGCCCGGGTCTGCAAGGAGAGGGGCGTCTTTGCGGTCCACCTGGAGTACGATGGCGCTGCAGTGATGTTCCTCAAGGTCTTCGACGCAATCGGGCGCCGGCTGGAGTGTTGCCGCGGGAGAGGTGGCCAGGACCTTGCCCTGGCGAGGGCTAGGCCCGTCGACCGCTCCCTTGGCGAAGGCGCCGGGGGGTCCAGCGATTCCAGCGAAGTCTTCGCGACTCCGAAGACGAGCGACGACAGCTACGAGCCCCCGAGCCGGCGCCGCTCCCGGAGCAGGGCGGGCTCGTCAGGCCGTCGCCGACCCTGATCTGGATGTGGTTGGCGCCTGTGCCTGATGACCCACTGTTGATGATGGCATCTTCTGCTGGGGCCCGTGTAGTTAGCACTCCTTAGGATCCGTTCCCTACGAGGAATCAAAATGCGCCCACGGGGGCTTGTAAGGTGTCTGTAGTCCCGTTTGTTAATATATGACCTTTGCTATGGATTTGTGTGAGTTGCTGATTTCGTCATAGCTTAGTTCTCTGTTTCGAACCTCGCGAGGGCTTGGTGCTCTACGCCGACAGGTCCGAGTCCCAAGGCGGCGTCAACCGTCGCTGGTATGCCAGGCCGCGATGCCGTGGTCAAGGCCAGGAGGTGAGCGACCCGGGGTCCGGTAAGAGCCCCTGAGTCGCGATGCTCAGGAGGTCCCCCTTGGCGCCCAAGCAGCCGTTGCTCGGTGAGAAAGGGAAGCGACATCGCTAGTACGGAATTGCTTTAGGTGCGGGGGCTGTGTCACAGTAGCCAGTGTTTTGGATGGTGACTTATCTTGAGAGTCGGGGATTATTCCTGGTGCGCCGTCGGGTTCGCGCGCCGGTAGGAGCGGAATCGCTCGGCAAGGTCCTCGCGAGCCCCTTCTCCCTCGCCTCTGCTCCCCTTTCTGCTCTACGTCCTTGGGTCCCGGCCCTCGAGCTTGTCTCAGCCGTCGCTGGTATGCCAGGTCGCGATGCCGTGGACAAGGCCAGAGGGTGAGGGCTGGAGAGCCAGTAAGAGCCCTGAGTCGCGATGCTCAGGCACCCCCCCTTTAACGTGCAAGTAGTCGACATGGAGAAGAAGGGATGCCGCGGATGGGCATCATGCAATCAAGCGTGATAGGCAAATGCATAGTTGGAAATAAACGCGAGTGGGGTACACGCCGCTGGGCCTGGCCCCGGCGGCTTGGGGATGATGCAGCCCGAGGGGCGCCCCCAATCAAGGCAAACTAACGACCGAAAAGTAAATGCAGATACATGCCGCGGGGACGGACCCACGCGGCCTGGGAGTGATGCAACCCTGGGAGGGCGCTCCCAGCTGGGAATGAGGCTTGGAAGACGTCACCTGAGAATGTCGTTGGCGAAGTGGCGTTGGTGCAGTAGGCTCGGTGGGCTGCGGAAGCTGATCCTCATGAGCCCCCAGGCCCCAGGGCCTCGGGAGGCTCCGGAGGCACTGGTGACTCCTCGCGAG
The DNA here is from genome assembly GCA_034509565.1 of Triticum monococcum. NCBI lineage: Eukaryota > Viridiplantae > Streptophyta > Magnoliopsida > Poales > Poaceae > Triticum > Triticum monococcum. The sequence goes on from CM067844.1 coordinate 416,574,856, forward strand.
TTGCCTTCATCTCCGCCAAGGCTGCGGAACGCCTGTCTTCCTGAGCCTCCATGATGCCCCTCATGAGGCCCTGGTACGCCGTAGCCATGCTCGGCAGGCCATAAGGCATGCGAACATAGCTGTGGGGTCGACCTCCGCAGCGCCCCACTTGCGAGGGCCAGAGGCGCTCCGTCGTGGCGATCTGATTGAGCCCTGGTACGTCGACGCAGGCGCGCAGCCCACCATCCTCGCCTGGATGTGGGGCCACAGCTGGTAGGCGGCGGCAACCTCTCATGGTCCTCGTCTCCTGTAGCTCTTGAATGGCCTTGTTAACGAACTCCTGCTGGTCTGACCTTCCTGGCATGACTCCTTCCCGGGGGAAACGTGCTGCAAAGCACGCCTCCACATGGTGCCCAAGCGCCTCCCTCGTGACCCTGGCTAGGTCGGTGGCCCTCCAGGTGAGAGCCCCCGAGCCCTGCCTGAGGAGGGCGCCGGGCGCGCTTTCCTATGTGATGGAAGGAGGGTCCCCTGGGCAGACGTGGGCCCTGAGGGGCCTGCCTCTTGAGGGGCCGAGCCTGACGATGTCTTCTTCTTCTTGGGGGTGGTCTCAGGAAGCCTCCTGCTTCCGCGATCTGGGTCTTCTAGCGACGCGGCCTGATAGGCCCGCTCCAGGGAACACACTACATCCTTCTCTTCACAGGGCACCGTGATGACGCCGCCACTTCCTGGCATCTTGAGGACGTTGTAGCCGTGGTGGGTCGCAGCCATGAACTTGGCCAGCGCTGGGTACCCGAGGATGGCGTTGTACGGTAGGCGGATGTGGGCGACGTCGAAGTCGATGAGCTCGGTGCGGTAGTTGTTGCGGGCCCTGAAGGTGATAGGGAGGCGGACCTGCCCGATCGGGACTGTGGAACCGTCGGTGATCCCGGAGAAAGGCTTGGTCGGCTGAAGCTGGTCATAGGGCACTTGGAGATTGTTGAATGTTTCCACGGACAGGACGCTGAGCCCTGCCCCGCCATCGATGAGGATCTTGGTGACCAGCACGTTGATGATGACTAGGGAGTAGAGCATCGAGAGGACTCCTGCCGTGGCCGCACACTTGAGCTGGTCTGCCGAGCTGAACGTGATGGGGCACGCCGACCACCTGAGGGGGCGCGTTGCTTCGAGCTTGGGGAGGACTGCATTCACTTCGCGGGCAAACAGCTTGAAGATACGTTGGGAGGCTGGGGCTTGAGGGTCCCCACGCGCTGTAGCTAGGAGCAAGGCGGGGTCTTGGCGTGCCGGAGCTAGAGCAGGGTCGCGGCGCGCCGGAGCAGGGAGCGCCCTGGCAGCCCCTTGTGGGCGAGGAACTTCTTGGCATCTCCGCTCTTGCTGTGCTGGCGCCTGACGGAGCGGGTTCCGCCCAGGGGCCAAGCGCCTTGGAGCCATGGCATCTTCTTGGAGGGGAGGCGGCTGGTGCGCCTCTGGAGCTTCGTTGCCCGCGCGGGGCGGAGTGTGGCGCAGAGGGACGGATGGCGCAGAGGAGCCCCCTGCGGCACGGACAAGCTCGGCGACGCGGTCGAGCCACTCCTTGTAGACGTTGTCGACGGGGCGGTAGCGCAGGAGCTCGTTTGCCGCGAGGAGCGTAGCTCGAGCCTCCAAGGGTGCGCGGAGCGCGCGGGACGAAGAACCGGCTGGAGCGAGTGATGGAGTAGCGGTGCGGCCGTCTTGCCGCACGGACGGGTGCTGAGACGATGTTTGCTGCTCGTCCCCCGCCGGGCCGGTGGCGGCGTTGACGGCGGGCGGCGGGGAACGACGAGGACGCCCACCGATGGGGGCCGTCTGGGCGACGCGAGAAGCGATGGCGGCCCGGCGCTCGGCGCGGGCCCGACGAGCGTCAGACATGGATGCGACGATCGGAGGAGAACGGAGCGGTGGAAGACGAATTCCGGCGCACCCCTACCTGGCGCGCCAAATGTCGGATTTCGGGTTCCGGCAGACCCTTAAGGTTCGAACACTGGGGTGTGCGCGGAGGTCACATCCTCGACCTCCTCGTCTCACTGGGATCTAAACTACTAAAGGAATCACACAAGAGACACAAGGTTTATACTGGTTCGGGCCACCATTGTGGTGTAATACCCTACTCCAGTGTGTGGTGGATGGATTGCCTCCTGGGGCTGGTGATGAAGAACAATACAAGGAAGAACAGCCTCGCGAGGGTCTGTTCTTGGCTGGGGTGATGAACTGCTGGGAGGAGTTCGGTCACCTCTCTCTCTCTCTCTCTCTCTCTCTCTCTCTCTCTCTCTCTCTCTCTCTCTCTCTTTCTCTACTCTGTGCGCCTTCTCATCAAAACTGAACGAACCAACTGCCCTCCCTGCTACGTGGGTGGCCGGTCCTATTTATAGGGGCCCTGGTCCTCTTCCCAAATATAAAGCGGGAAGGGAGCCAACAATGGCGGGTTAATTTGAAGGGGGACAGCAAGTACATCTATCCTGACTAAAGGTGGTCTTCGCATGTGAAAGGCTCTGCGGTGACGCCGCGCTGGGCTCCATGGTGACCTCCGTCTCGTAGTCCGCTTGGTCCTGGTCTTGTTGCACCGAAACGGCAACCTTTGCCTGATGCCTCGGTACTCCGCGGCTGCGCTTGCCCCCTTTGCACCAAAGAGGAAAGAAGGACGCTGCACGCGCTGGCGCCCTCGATCGTCATGGCTTGCGTCACTGGCACCTCGCGAGGTACCCCGCCTTGATATCTCCGTCTCCTCGCGAGCTAGCCTGAGGAGGCTGTGCTTGAGGATGCGCCATGTCGTCCGCCTCGCGAGGCTTGGCCCCTCGCGAGGGTCTTGAGTCTTGTGCTTGATGAAGATGGGCCATGTTGGGCCCCCATTCGAGCCACGCCGCAGGCCGCAGGCAGGCAATTCTGGGGACCCCCGTTCCCAGAACGCCGACAGATACCGTATATAGGTAGGTATAGTGGACTCATATGGAATAACTTTGGGGTTTAAGGGATTGGATGCATAAGGAGTATTCCTGCTTAGTATAGGTGAAGGCTAGCAAAAGACTGGGAAGCAACCAGCTAGAGAGCGACAATAGTCATGAACATGCATTAAAATTAATCAACACCGAATGCAAGCATGAGTAGGATATAATCCACCATGAACATAAATATCGTGAAGGCTATGTTGATTTTGTTTCAACTACATGCGTGAACATGCGCCAAGTCAAGTCACTTAAATCATTCAGAGGAGGATACCACCCTATCATACCACATCATAACCATTTCAATAGCATGTTGGCACGCAAGGTAAACCATTATAACTCATAGCTAATCAAGCATGGCACAAGAAATTATGATCTCTAGTTGTCATTGCAAACATGTTTATTCATAATAGGCTGAATCAGGAACGATGAACTAATCATATTTACAAAAACAAAAGAGGTCGAGTTCATACCAGCTTTTCTCATCTCAGTCAGTCCATCATATATCATCATAACTTCCTTTCACTTGCACGACCGAATAGTGTGAATAATAATAATAGTGCACGTGCATTGGACTAAGCTGGAATCTGCAAGCATTCAATAAACAGGAGAAGACATGGCAATATGGGTTCTTTTGTCAGATCAACAAGTATGCATATAAGAGCCACTTCAACAATTTAATTATGGTCTTCTCCTATCGACCCCCAAAGAAAAGAAAAGAAATATAACTATTTACACGGGAAAGCTCCCAACATGCAAAAAAAGAACAGGAAATATTTTTGGGTTTTTCTTTTTAATTACTACTACAAGCATGGAAATTAAACTAACTAGAAGCTACAACTATTTTTTTGTTTTTCTTAAGGTTTACTAAACACACAAGAAGAAAGCATAAAAAGGAAAATAAACTAGCATGGATGATACAATGAAAAAGTGTGAGCACCGACATCTAGCAATGAGTGTGTGAACATAAATGTTATGTCGGTGGGAAATACGTACTCCCTCAAGCTTAGGCTTTTGGCCTAAGTTGGTCTATGGCCACGGCTGGCCTGGCGGGTATCCATAATAGTAGCTGGGGTCGTATTGTGATGCAGCGGCTATCGCGTGCTGAGATGCAGCGTGGCGACGAGAGGCCTCTGCTCTCCTCTCGTACTCATCTGCCTCCTCTCTAGTAATAGTATATCTTCCTTTTGCCTGATGATCAAAGAAGGCAGGAGCAGGGAGAGTAATATGGACAACACGGCGTCTGTCAAAGATTAGTCGATACCGGAGAGGTGATTCATTCCTCTCAACAAACTGGTGGTGAACCATAGCATTAAAGTCTAGGTAAGCAGGAGGTAATTCAATATCATGTTTGCGTATGGCTATACCAAGAAAATTAGCTATGCGGGTTGCATAAATTCCTCCAAAGAAATCTCCATTAAATCTATTAAGATGCAACCTACGTGCAATAATGGCTCCCAAATTATAAGATTTGTCTCCTAACACAGCACTCCTAAGAATACTGAGGTCAAGAACACACATATGACATGCTTCATCTTTACCATTTATGCATCTACCTATGAAGAGAGCAAAATAATGTATACCAGGAAAGTGAATGCTCCATATGGTGGCTTGTGTTATATCTCTAGATTCTCCCACAGTTATGCTAGCAAGAAAATCTCTAAATTCCAATTTGCAAGGATCTCTTATACTACCCCATTGTGGAAGTTTGCAAGTAGTGGTAAAATCCTCTAAGTCCATAGTATAAGAATTTTCATAAAGATCAAACATGACAGTTGGAGAATTACGTGAAGATGAGAATTCAAACCTCCTCACAAAGGTACTAGTGAGATTGTGATACTGGCTGCATTTCTCTTCCGCGAAGCTCACAAGATCGACATTACGCAAATATGCATTGAATTCTTCCTTAATCCCTGCTCGATCCATAAAATTTTCAGAAGGCCACTCGCAGGGACGCACTGGAGCGTCTCTTGGTGGCTCTTCATCAGCATCACGCATTGCAAGCCTGGGTCCTTGCTTCCTTGAGGAACCACCTTGGAACATTTTCCTAAGCATTTTTCTTCCTCTGAAAAATTCTGAAATTTTAGTAACTTCAAAATAAAAGTAAACCAAACTCAGTAATATTGATAGCAACTACTCCTACAAGTGCCTAGGGCCTATATCATGCATCAAAACTACTTTTGACCATATAAATTTGACATGCAAGCTCAAGAACAGGGTCACCTATGCAGCAAAAAATTTCAATGAATAAAGCACTAGAGCAAAAACTAATTGGATTAATGGAGGAGTCACATACCAAGGAACAATCTCCCCAAGCAGTTTTGTGAGAGGTGCTTTGAGCAAGGAGATCGAAAATGGCAGCAAAACGAGCTTGGACTCGGGTTTGAGCTGGATATTCATGTTTGGGGGAGGAAGAAGGAGTGTGTGGGTGAAAGGATAAGTGGAGGAGGGCCACCGTGGGCCCACGAGGCAGGGGGGAGTGCCCAGGGGTAGGGCGCGTCCTCCACCCTCGTGGGCAGGTGGTTGACCCCCCTGCTGTGTTCTCAGTGCCAAATATTCTGAAATATTATAGAAAAAATCATATTTAAATTTTAGGGCATTTGGAGAACTTTTATTTTCGGGGTATTTTTATATTGCACGGATAATCAGACAACAGACAGAAAAATATTTTTTATTTTATTTAATATAAATAACAGAAAGTAAAAGTGGGGTACAGAAGGTTGTGCCTTCTAGTTTCATCCATCTCATGATCATGAAAAGGGATCCACTAACAAGGTTGATCAAGTCTTGTTAACGAACTCATTTCGAATAACATGGAACCGGAGAAATTTCGAATAGCACTATGTTACCTCAACGGGGATATGCACATCCCCAATAATAAGAATATCATATTTCTTCTTGACAGTAGGAAGAGGAAATTCAAAACCTCCAAATATAATCGATGGGATTTTTCCAATAGAATTGATATTGTGGACTTGAGGTTGTTTCCTCAGAAAGTGTACCGTATGCTCATTACCATTAAAATGAAAAGTGACATTGCCTTTAGTGCAATCAATAACAGCCCCTGCAGTATTCAAAAAGGGTCTTCCAAGAATAATAGACATACTATCGTCCTCGGGAATATCAATAATAACAAAGTCTGTTAAAATATTAACGTTTGCAACTACAACAGCCACATCCTCACAAATACCGACAGGTATAGCAGTTGATTTATCAGCCATGTGCAAAGATATTTCAGTACGTGTCAACTTATTCAAATCAAGTCTACGATATAAAGAGAGAGGCATAACACTAACAACGGCTCCAAGATCACATAAAGCAGTTTTAACATGGTTTCTTTTAATGGAGCATGGTATAGTGGGTACTCCTGGATCTCCTAGTTTCTTTGGTATTCCACCCTTAAAAGTATAATTAGCAAGCATGGTGGAAATTTCAGCTTCCGGTATCTTTCTTTTATTAGTAACATTTTCTTTCATGTATTTAGCATAAGGATTCATTTTAAGCATATCAGTTAATCGCATACGCAAAAAGATAGGTCCAATCATTTTAGCAAAGCGCTCAAAATCCTCATCATCCTTTTTCTTGGATGGTTTGGGAGGAAAAGGCATGGGTTTCTGAACCCATGGTTCTCTTTCTTTACCATGTTTCCTAGCAACAAAGTCTTTCTTATCATAACGTTGATTCTTTGATTGTGGGTTATCAAGATCAACAGCAGGTTCAATTTCTACATCATTATCATTACTAGGTTGAGCATCACCATGAACATTATCAATAACATTATTACTAGTTTCAGGTTCATTACCAGATTGTGTTTCAGCATCAGAAATAGAAATATCATTTGGATTCTCAGGTGTTTCAGTAATAGGTTCACTAGAAGCATTTAAAGTCCTATCATTTTTCTTTTTCTTCCTTTTAGAAGGACTAGGTGCATCTATATTATTTCTCCGAGAATCTTGCTCAATTCTCTTAGGGTGGCCTTCATGATACAAAGGTTCCTGAGTCATTCTACCTTCTAGTAGCCACTCTAACAACATAATCATTATTCTTACTATTCAATTCATTGAGCAAATCATTTTGAGCTTTAACTACTTGTTCTACTTGAGTGGTAACCATAGAAGCATGTTTACTAATAAGTTTAAGTTCACCGTTGACATTGGCCATATAATCACCCAAGTGTTCAAGCATATTTGAATTGTATTTCAATTGTCTACCAAAATAAGCATTAAAGTCTTCTTGCTTAGCCATAAATTTATCAAACTCATCTAAGCATGGGCTAGCAAACTTAGTAAATGGGATTTCAGCTTTGTCATATCTATAGAGAGAATTTACCTTTACTACCTGCGTCGGGTTATCAAGACCATGATTTTCTTCAATAGGTAATGGGTTAAGATCATATGTTTCTTCAATAGGAGGTAAATTAAGACCATGTATTTCTTCAATAGGAGGTACATTCTTAACATCTTCAGCTTTAATACCTTTTTCTTTCATAGATTTCTTTGCCTCTTGCATATCTTTAGGACCGAGAAATAGAATACCCCTCTTCTTCGGAATTGGTTTAGGAATAGGCTCGGGAATTGGATCCGGAGGTGTCCAATTATTTTCATTTGTCAACATATTATTCAATAGAATTTCAGCTTCATCCGGTGTTCTTTCCCTGAAAACAGAACCAGCACAACTATCCAGGTAATCTCTGGAAGCATCGGTTAGTCCATTATAAAAGATATCAAGTATTTCATTTTTCTTAAGAGGACGATCAGGCAAAGCATTAAGTAATTGGAGAAGCCTCCCCCAAGCTTGTGGGAGACTCTCTTCTTCAATTTGCACAAAAGTATATATATCCCTTAAAGCAGCTTGTTTCTTATGAGCAGGGAAATATTTAGCAGAGAAGTAATAAATCATATCCTGTGGACTACGCAGGCAACCAGGATCAAGAGAATTAAACCATGTTTTAGCATCACCCTTTAATAAGAACGGAAATATTTTAAGGATATAAAAGTAGCGAGTTCTCTCATCTTTAGTGAACAGGGTGGCTATATGTAACGCCCCGAGACCGATGTGCCAGGTGTCATGCAGTTATTCGTGGTTGTTGCGTTGTCTTTGCTTGCGTGTTGCATTTCATCATGTCATCATGTGCATTGCATCATCATGGTTTTCAAAACTTGCATCCGTCCCGGCGTCCTCGTTCTCTCCATTGTCCGTTCTGAGCACAGACACACTTGCACGCGCCCGCGGCACGTCCGAAATATTATTTTATAAGTGGCCGGAAAAATGTTCTCGGATTGGGTTGAAATTTGGTGTGCGGTCTTATTATAGTGTAGACAGACCGCCTGTCAACTTTCATTGCAATCGGAGTTCGTTTGACGCCCCAACGGATAAATTATAGCGGCAATAGTAGCCGGTCTAACGTCGGACGTTTTCGGTCTCCGGAAACAGATGCCGGGCTTCTCTCTCTTCTCTTCCCTCAGCTTGAGACCGTCTACACAGCTCACTACCTACCGCCAGGCCCTACCTAATCTCTCTCGTCAGCCCGCAGCCCCCCTCGCGCGCGCCCGAAAGTTGTCCCGGACCTGACCCGGACTGTTGCCACCGTTGGATCCGGAACATCCCCAAACGTCTACAAAACGTCTCCGTTTTGTTAATTGGACTCCCTAACCTATTTTACCTGACCGTCCGATTTTAATCGGAGGAACGATTTAGCCCCTAATCTAACCCACTCACTGTATAAACCTAGACCAACCCTAGATCCTAGGCAGTTTGTCCCATCCATCCCATCCGCCGCCACTCTCCTCGCTTTCCCCACCGGACCAATCCTCTCCCAGCGCCATATCCCCTTGCCTGCAGCCTCCTTCCACCTGGGGATCACGAGCCAGCCAACCCAAATCCATCCACTCCTCAATCCACCTCCAACCAGCAACCGTCACCCTACACCCCTCGCTCCAGTGTGCCCGTGCCCGAGAGCCTCCCTGCTCGCTCGATCTGGGATCGAGAGGGAGCTCCTCCGGTTTGCTCCTTCCTCCGTGGCGCCGTCACCGCCGGTGGACCCAGCGCCAGCCTCCCGCGCTCGACAGCGTTCCCGTCATCCTCCTCCCGCGCGTGCCCGCAGGCGCCGAGGCTACTCCCTCTGCTCGATCCTGTGGGAATCACGAGAAGCTCATCCCCGTTGCTTCGATCTCCAACGAGCTCCAGGATCTCCCCGGCCCTCCTTCTCCTGCCTTGGCCCGAACATCGCTGCTGGTGACCTCATTCCTCTCCTTTTCCCCGTTTTCTTTCAGTTTCCCCTTGTTACTCTCCCTCACCCCGCAGCCATGGTGCTTCGCAGGATCCCATCGCCAGGGAGCGCCGCCGCCCGGAGCTTCCCGTCCTCGCCGTCGCCAAAAATGGACCCCGGAGCCAGATCCGGTCCTCCCCGCGCCTCCCGACCTGCAAACCCCGCCGCCAGGAGCCCACGTCAAGCGCCGCTGCCTCCCCTGCCGACTGGAACCCCGCCGGATCCGATGGCGCGCAGCACCGCTGCCGCCCGAAGACTCCTCGACCCCGTCGTCGACCAGATCCGCGTCTTCCCTGCGCCGCCTTGCCTTCCTCACCTGCATCTCGCCGGATGGAGCAGCCGCTGCGCCCATGCCGTCGTCGTTGCTTCATCTCTGTCGAGCAGAGAATGAGTAGCGAACGCGCGCCCCTGCCTCGCGTGGACCGCCCCGCCTCGTTGACCTCCTGCGTCAACTGCGTCGGCCAGCAGCCACCGAGGCCCAGGCAAGAGCCTCGCGGCCCAGCTGGCTCCAACGGCCTGAGCTTGGCCCGTGGTGAGGAAGCCCAGCGCGCCAGCCTCTGCACCGAGCAGGCCTCTCCAGCCGCAGCACTCCAAGGCCCAGCCTGCCGGCCTACCCCTCTAGTTGGGCCTAGGCCCAATGTGAGCACACCCCTGGCGCCCCATCCTTTTTTGTCCCTGTTGTTGGGCCACCAGATTAGGCCCGAGATGTTTTTTTTTCTTTCTCGCAGAACGTTTTAGCTAATTTCCAGAGAACCCAGTTTTGCAAAAACCCCCCTAGACATCATGCATTTAATAACTATTTAATCATGCATCGGATTAAAATAAGTTATATATGAAACTTGCTCAGAATTTCGTGTAGATTAATAATATGCCACTTTCGTGCCTGTTTGAAATATTTAAAATGTTGTTTGCATTAATTTGCTCCTATGCCATGCTATTATGATTTAATTCATAACTAAATAACCGTAACTCCGAATTAAATAAACTTTATATGTAAATGGGGTAGAATTTTGCCTAGTTTGTCATGGTGGCATCACTTTGCATGTTAAACAACTCTAAAATTGTGTTTAGGACAGATCAGGACCAAACCTAATATTTGCACATGGGGATTTTCCGGACTTGTTGTTTTGTTGTTCCGGCCTCATTTAACCATGCCTAGATTAGATAGTTTCATCATGTTTCACCTCTTGCCATGTTAATCAACATTTAATATTGTTGGGTACATAACCGAGAGAGAACTAAATAAGCCATGTGGTGTTTTCGTCAATTTGCAACTCGTTGCATATTGATCTCCACTTAATTTGTAGGATTGTTTGTGCTCTTTGCCATGCCATGCTTATTTAAACCGGACATGCATCATACTCGTTTGTGCATCATGCCATGTTGATGTGTTGGTTGTTTACTATGTTGTGTGTGCTTCTTTTCCGGTGATTGCTTCTTCGGGTTGGTTCCGATAACGTCGTGATTGTGAGGACCCGTTCGACTACGTCCGTTTGTCTTCTTCATGGACTCGTTCTTCTTCCTTGCGGGATTTCAGGCAAGATGATCATACCCTCGAAATCACTACTATCTTTGCTATGCTAGTTTGCTCGCTCTTTTGCTTTGCCATTGCTACGATGCCTACCACTTGCTTGTCAGCCGCCCAAATTGCCATGTCAAACCTCTAACCCACCATGTCCTAGCAAACCGTTGATTGGCTATCTTACCGCTTTGCTCAGCCCCCCTTATAGCGTTGTTAGTTGCAGGTGAAGTTTGAAGTTTGTTCCTTGTTGGAACATGGAGACCGTTCCTTGTTGGGAAATTTATTTACTTGTTGGGATATCATTATATTGCTATGTTATCTTAATGCATCTATATACTTGGTAAAGGGTGGAAGGCTCGGCCTTATGCCTGGTGTTTTGTTCCACTCTTGCCGCCCTAGTTTCCGTCATATCGGTGTTATGTTCCCGGATTTTGCGTCCCTTACGCGGTTGGGCTATAATGGGAACCCCTTGACAGTTCGCCTTAAGTAAAGCTTCTCCAGCAATGCCCAACATTGGTTTTACCATTTGCCACCTAGCCTTTTCTTTCCCTTGGGTTCTGCAGACTCAAGGGTCATCATTATTTTTAACCCCCCCGGGCCAGTGCTCCTCTGAGTGTTGGTCCGAAACGTCAGCCGCCGGTGGCTACCAGGGGCAACTCTGGGCTGGCCTACCAGAAGTTTGGACAATCTTAGTGTGCCCTGAGAAAGAGATATGTGCAGCTCCTATCGGGATTTGTCGGCACATTTGGGCGGTGTTGCTGGTTTAGTTTTACCCTGTCAAAATGTCTTGTTGTACTGGGATACCGAGTCTGATCGGAATGTCTCGGGTGGAGGTCTATTCCTTCGTTGACCGTGAGAGCTTGTCATGGGCTAAGTTGGGACACCCCTGCAGGGATTTGAACTTTCGAAAGCCGTGCCCGCGGTTATGGGCAGATGGGAATTTGTTAACGTCCGGTTGTAGAAAACCTGAAGTTGCCCTTAATTAAAATGAATCAACCGCGTGTCTAGCCGTGATGGTCTCTTTCCGGCGGAGTCCGGGAAGTGAACACGGTTGTTGGAGTTATGCTTGACGTAGGTAGTCCAGGATCACTTCTTGATCATACTTTTATCGACCGTGCTTTGCCTTCTCTTCTCGCTCTCATTTGCGTATGTTAGCCACCATATATGCTAGTCTCTTGCTGCAGCTCCACCTCATACCTTTACCTTACCCATAAGCTTAAATAGTCTCGATCGCGAGGGTGCGAGATTGCTGAGTCCCTGTGGCTCACAGTTACTTCCAAAACCAGCTTGCAGGTGCCGTTGAGTCCGTGCAGATGACGCAACCCAGCTAAGGAGGAGCTCGTTGAAGATCTTGTCCTTTGTGTTGTTTCATTCTAGTTGATCAGTAGTGGAGCCCAGTTGGGGTCGATCGGGGACCTTTGTCGCATTTGGGGTTCTTCTTTTATTTTGGTTCCGTAGTCGGACCATGAGTGTATTTGATTGATGTAATGTTTATTCATGTAATTGTGTGAAGTGGCGATTGTAAGCCAACTATGTATCTCTTTCCCTTATTATATTACATGGGTTGTGTGAAGATTACCTCACTTGGGACATGTGCCTTCAATGCGATTATGCCTCTAAGTCGCGCCTCGACATGTGGGAGATATAGTCGCATCGAGGGTGTTATAAGTTGGTAATCAGAGCCTTCCCCGACCTTAGGAGCCCCCATTGCTTGATCGTTTTTAGTAGCCGAGTTGTGTCTAGAAAAATGTTTTGAGTCATTTAGGAATTATATATCGGGGAGTTTAGGAATTCTTTTTTACTTCCCAGTCTCTTCATCGCTCTGGTAAGGCATCCTGACGTAGAGTTTTGACTCTTCTCTTCTCAAATTTCACAAAAAAAAAAATTTTAGGATCACGCGAGTATCTTGGTTTTGTTCCGATGGCTTATGATGAGAATACTGTCTTGGTGCCTCCTGTAAGGGGTTTAGTGGAAGTGTCCCGGGGAGTTGAGCTCTGAGGTGTTGTCATCATAATTTTATCGTTGCAATTCTGGTATACTTGAGATATGTTCGCGACATAGAAAATCTCCTTTATGCAGTTCGTTGGTGAGATAACCTCGACGCCACCCAGTACTGGGGCGGGAGTTCGGGAGTATCGCCATAACTTGTATAACGGATGCTTTTCGAAGGTTGAGGTAGATGGTTTCCGAAGGTTTCTTGGTTATGTGTTGAAGGATGGATACAGCTGGATGTAGGTATTGCTAGTTTGGGTGAGATATTATGCTTCCCCTGTATCCCCAACACCTGATTACATAACCGGAAAGTTTCGGGAGTTTCATAGGTGGGAATTCAAGTAGCTCTTAGGATATCATTCCGACAGAGGTATGATATGAAATTGGGGTTCGACGTCTAGTGGTTCGCCTATTCACGGTCGATTTTACAGTGGTCTCGTTGTGTCTTAAAGAGTCCTTGGCTATGCTGACTCGGGGACGCTTCGTATGTCATGTGCACCGCCTTGTACATGATGGTGCTGTACGATCGAGCCCGTGTAGGTCCCACCACGAAAACTTCGGACGAAATCTCTATCATATGTTTGCTCTGGCTTATTCTGCAAGCCAACCCTTTGTTTTTGTTTTGAGTTGTGGTGTTCGAGTTGTTTCAATGTCAAGTGTTGATTCCATACCTTCCTCAAGTGGTGTTCTCATACTCCGATGTGAATACTAATCCCTCTTGATCATCGAGATTGTGTTGTCAATCCTTTTCAACCGGCGTGTTTCACTTCAAGTGGATCCAATCATTTCAACATCTGCAAGATCAAATATCAGTTTCTTCTCAATGGTGTTTGTTTCATCCATCTCCAAGTTGCCTTTGTTTTTCCCGCCCTCCCTCCCTTGTTTTTCTTCAAGGACTCAGATTTCTCAATCAAGTATCATTTTATCGATGGGATTCTCTTCATTCTTTTCCTTCATGTTCGTATCCGGTGATTGTCATGAAGATGCTTACGGAACCTCAAGTTCATCGTTCTTCGTTCTTTTTCTTCTCCGGTGGATTTAAATCAAGTTTTTGATCATATTTTTTTCTGTACTTCTATCGTTTTTTCTCTTTTGACGGTGCACCTCATAATGATTCACTTCTCGCTATTCATTTATTCTGGAGTGCTCAAGGTATCTCGAAGATTCGTGTTTCCACTACGCTTTCGTAATCCTTTCAAACTCTTTCGAGGATGTTATTTCATTCTAGTCATTTAATTCAACCGGTGCTTTCTCTCTTTTAAATCATTTCAACGGTGTTTCTCTTGAGTGGGCCCTAACCCACAGGTCTTTTCCCAGGATCTTACCTGACTCTTCTTATTTTTCCGGAGCTTTTCAAATTCTTTTCTAAAGTTTGACGTAAGAATGAAGTTTTTCATCAGTCAGATGTATTTCTCCAAGATCTTTCAAACTCTTTTCATCGTTGGGCTCAACTTTTCCATTCTTCATCCCGGAGTGCCTCAATAATTCAAGGTGGTGTTTCTCGTCATCTTTCTCATCATTTGAAGACCGAAGAAGATTTTTACCCCCATATCTTGCTCCATTCTCTTCAAGATCCGTGATTCTAGCTTGTTGCCATCCTCTCATAATTATTTGCGATTGTGAGACATTCTTTTCATCCATCCGGAGTAATTCAGGAGCCTTTTCAGTTTGTTCATCCGGAGCCCATCATCTAAGATTTATTAATTCTCAGCTTTCAGTTATCATTCTCCAATTTTACCGGTGTTTCTCTCAAGTGATCTTTAATCGGGTCGTGATCTCTTCGTTCTCAGGTATCTAAATTCTCTCAAGCTCCTTCTTTCATTTGCTTCTTCTTCCCGGTGTTACTTTATCTTTTCTTCGTTCATTTCAATTCTTACGGTGGTTTGCTCAAGATTTCTCTTCCTCATCAATTTATTCGTTGTTTCTATCCTACCGATGGTTCGTTCAAGATTCTCTCGAGTTTATGCGATATCTCTCTTAATCCTTGATACGAGGATAAGTAATATGCCAATTCCATTGCTTGTCATCAATTTTAATTGATGAAGGATACGCATAATGTAATTCTTATTCTTGTTTCATCGAGTTTATTCCATTCCTATTTTTTTTCCGGAGTGGCTCATCATACTCATTCTTGGTTTCACTTGTTTCATCTTTTCTTTTTCCGGAGTTCAAAGTTCTCTCAATTACATTATCACGGAGATCTCTATCTAAATCATTGCGAGGCTTCAATCTTATTCTTTTCATCATTCAATTATTTTGGATCATTCTTTTTATTACCGGAGTTCTTCATGAAGGCTCTACATGATGGGTCATAAAGGATTTAATTCTTTCTCGAAGCTTTCATCAAGATTCTTTTCTAAGGAGCTCAAGTTTTCTTCATCTTGCAATCCGGAGTGCAATTCTTTCTTCCATGTTATTGGAGGTGGTACTATATCATTCTTGATAATTTGAGTTCATGTTTTCATGATTCACATGCTGTCAAGATTGGGATATTTTAAATCCATCAATCTCGTCATTGGAGTTATCTTGGGTTATATTTCACCTTAAGCCTTCCCTAAGGATGGTTGTTATTATTGTGCTTATAAATGACCCAAGTTCTTCAATTATCCTCCCGGTGTTATAGTTTCTCGTCTCCTTGTTCATTCCAACCCAATTCTCTTCCCGTGAGTGGCAGGTTGTCACCTCATAATTTGAGTTGTATTCCATAAGACCATATATCATGATTACTCTTTTCGTTGTTGTTTTTACAACAATTCCGTTCGACTTTTTCTCCTAAAGATGCCTTGTCAAGCTCTTTTGTGGCAGAAGTTGGCATTTTCTTCTCCATTCTCCTATTTCAATTATCTATCTTCTATTCTTTTGTTCCGGAGGCATTGTGATGTCCATCTTTTCAACCCATCATCTCGTTTTGTCAAAAGATCATGATCTTTCCATGCCTATACTTTTATTGGAGTGTTGTGTCCTCTTTTCAAGTATACTCTCTTCTTGTCAAGTTCAATTCCTTCCATTTACAGACGGAGTGCTGTCCAAATTATATCACTCTTATTCCTTCCCTATCTTGTTTAACCGGAGTATTGTGCCCCTTTGTTCAAGTTCTTTTCGCCTTATCAAGTCTTGCATCCTTTTCTCTACCGGAGTGTCGTCTGAGATTTTTCTTACCCTCTTGTTCCATTCATTCAATAGTTCCGGTGGTAGTGTGTTGTGATTTCATTAAATATCTTCTCATCTTATCAAGACCTTATTCAATTCTTTTTCTTTCCAACAGGAGTGCTGCCCGATTTTGGTTTTTCCTTGATCCCCTTCCTTATCCGGAGTGTTTTTCTATATATATCTTCACTTTAACCTCAAGGTTTTTCGCAATGTTCCTTGTCCCTCTTTTCTAACGGAGTGTTTTCGAATTTGTCATCTCCGTTGTATTCTTTTCTCGAGATGGCCTAACCTCTCAAGGTTCTTTGGTTTCACTCATTTGTCAAAGAAGCAACTTAGCTTTACCTCTCCTCTTTTCTCTTCCGTTGTTCCCCCAGGTGCCATTCTAGATCTCGGGACGAGATCCTCTCGTAGTGGTGGAGTGTTGTAACGCCCCGAGACCGATGTGCCAGGTGTCGTGCAGTTATTCGTGGTTGTTGCGTTGTCTTTGCTTGCGTGTTGCATTTCATCATGTCATCATGTGCATTGCATCATCATGTTTTTCAAAACTTGCATCCGTCCCGGCGTCCTCGTTCTCTCCGTTGTCCGTTCTGAGCACAGACACACTTGCACGCGCCCGCGGCACGTCCGAAATATTATTTTATAAGTGGCCGGAAAAATGTTCTCGTATTAGGTTGAAATTTGGTGTGCGGTCTTATTATAGTGTAGACAGACCGCCTGTCAAGTTTCATCGCAATCGGAGTTCGTTTGACGCCCCAACGGATAAATTATAGCGGCAATAGTAGCCGGTCTAACGTCGGACGTTTTCGGTCTCCGAAAACAGATGCCGGGCTTCTCTCTCTTCTCTTCCCTCAGCTCGAGACCGTCTACACAGCTCACTACCTACCGCCAGGCCCTACCTAATCTCTCTCGTCAGCCCGCAGCCCCCCTCACGCGCGCCCGAAAGTTGTCCCGGACCCGACCCGGACTGTTGCCACCGTTGGATCTGGAACATCCCCAAACGTCTACAAAACGTCTCCGTTTTGTTAATTGGACTCCCTAACCTATTTTACCTGACCGTCCGATTTTAATCGGAGGGACGATTTAGCCCCTAATCTAACCCACTCACTGTATAAACCTAGACCAACCCTAGATCCTAGGCAGTTTGTCCCATCCATCCCATCCGCCGCCACTCTCCTCGCTTTCCCCACCGGACCAATCCTCTCCCAGCGCCATCTCCTCGATCCCCTTGCCTGCAGCCTCCTTCCACCTGGGGATCACGAGCCAGCCAACCCAAATCCATCCCCTCCTCAATCCACCTCCAACCAGCAACCGTCACCCTGCACCCCTCGCTCCAGTGTGCCCGTGCCCGAGAGCCTCCCTGCTCGCTCGATCTGGGATCGAGAGGGAGCTCCTCCGGTTTGCTCCTTCCTCCGTGGCGCCGTCACCACCGGTGGACCCAGCGCCAGCCTCCCGCGCTCGACAGCATTCCCGTCATCCTCCTCCCGCGCGTGCCCGTAGGCGCCGAGGCCACTCCCTCTGCTCGATCCTGTGGGAATCACGAGAAGCTCATCCCCGTTGCTTCGATCTCCAACGAGCTCCAGGATCTCCCCGGCCCTCCTTCTCCTGCCTTGGCCCGAACATCGCCGCTGGTGACCTCGTTCCTCTCCTTTTCCCCGTTTTCTTTCAGTTTCCCCTTGTTCCTCTCCCTCACCCCGCAGCCATGGTGCTTCACAGGATCCCATCGCCAGGGAGCGCCGCCGCCCGGAGCTTCCCGTCCTCGCCGTCGCCAAAAATGGACCCCGGAGCCAGATCCGGTCCTCCCCGCGCCTCCCGACCTGCAAACCCCGCCGCCAGGAGCTCACGTCAAGCGCTGCTGCCTCCCCTGCCGACTGGAACCCCGCCGGATCCGATGGCGCGCAGCACCGCTGCCCCCCGAAGACTCCTCGACCCCGTCGTCGACCAGATCCGCGTCTTCCCTGCGCCGCCTTGCCTTCCTCACCTGCATCTCGCCGGATGGAGCAGCCGCTGCGCCCATGCCGTCGCCGTTGCTTCGTCTCTGTCGAGCAGAGAATGAGTAGCGAACGCGCGCCCCTGCCTCGCGTGGACCGCCCCGCCTCGTTGACCTCCTGCGTCAACTGCGTCGGCCAGCAGCCACCGAGGCCCAGGCAAGAGCCTCGCGGCCCAGCTGGCTCCAACGGCCTGAGCTTGGCCCGTGGTGAGGAAGCCCAGCGCGCCAGCCTCTGCACCGAGCAGGCCTCTCCAGCCGCAGCACTCCAAGGCCCAGCCTGCCGGCCTACCCCTCCAGTTGGGCCTAGGCCCAATGTGAGCACACCCCTGGCGCCCCATCCTTTTTTGTCCCTGTTGTTGGGCCACCAGATCCGGCCCGAGATGTTTTTTTTCTTTCTCGCAGAACGTTTTAGCTAATTTCCAAAGAACCCAGTTTTGCAAAAACCCCCCTAGACATCATGCATTTAATAACTATTTAATCATGCATCGGATTAAAATAAGTTATATATGAAACTTGCTCAGAATTTCGTGTAGATTAATAATATGCCACTTTCGTGCCTGTTTGAAATATTTAAAATGTTGTTTGCATTAATTTGCTCCTATGCCATGCTATTATGATTTAATTCATAACTAAATAACCGTAACTCCGAATTAAATAAACTTTATATGTAAATGGGGTAGAATTTTGCCTAGTTTGTCATGGTGGCATCACTTTGCATGTTAAACAACTCTAAAATTGTGTTTAGGACAGATCAGGACCAAACCTAATATTTGCACATGGGGATTTTCCGGACTTGTTGTTTTGTTGTTCCGGCCTCATTTAACCATGCCTAGATTAGATAGTTTCATCATGTTTCACCTCTTGCCATGTTAATCAACATTTAATATTGTTGGGTACATAACCGAGAGAGAACTAAATAAGCCATGTGGTGTTTTCGTCAATTTGCAACTCGTTGCATATTGATCTCCACTTAATTTGTAGGATTGTTTGTGCTCTTTGCCATGCCATGCTTATTTAAACCGGACATGCATCATACTCGTTTGTGCATCATGCCATGTTGATGTGTTGGTTGTTTACTATGTTGTGTGTGCTTCTTTTCCGGTGATTGCTTCTTCGGGTTGGTTCCGATAACGTCGTGATTGTGAGGACCCGTTCGACTACGTCCGTTTGTCTTCTTCATGGACTCGTTCTTCTTCCTTGCGGGATTTCAGGCAAGATGATCATACCCTCGAAATCACTACTATCTTTGCTATGCTAGTTTGCTCGCTCTTTTGCTTTGCCATTGCTACGATGCCTACCACTTGCTTGTCAGCCGCCCAAATTGCCATGTCAAACCTCTAACCCACCATGTCCTAGCAAACCGTTGATTGGCTATCTTACCGCTTTGCTCAGCCCCCCTTATAGCGTTGTTAGTTGCAGGTGAAGTTTGAAGTTTGTTCCTTGTTGGAACATGGAGACCGTTCCTTGTTGGGACATTTATTTACTTGTTGGGATATCATTATATTGCTATGTTATCTTAATGCATCTATATACTTGGTAAAGGGTGGAAGGCTCGGCCTTATGCCTGGTGTTTTGTTCCACTCTTGCCGCCCTAGTTTCCGTCATATCGGTGTTATGTTCCCGGATTTTGCGTCCCTTACGCGGTTGGGCTATAATGGGAACCCCTTGACAGTTCGCCTTAAGTAAAGCTTCTCCAGCAATGCCCAACATTGGTTTTACCATTTGCCACCTAGCCTTTTCTTTCCCTTGGGTTCTGCAGACTCAAGGGTCATCATTATTTTTAACCCCCCCGGGCCAGTGCTCCTCTGAGTGTTGGTCCGAAACGTCAGCCGCCGGTGGCTACCAGGGGCAACTCTGGGCTGGCCTACCGGAAGTTTGGACAATCTGAGTGTGCCCTGAGAAAGAGATATGTGCAGCTGCTATCGGGATTTGTCGGCACATTCGGGTGGTGTTGCTGGTTTAGTTTTACCCTGTCGAAATGTCTTGTTGTACTGGGATACCGAGTCTGATCGGAATGTCTCGGGTGGAGGTCTATTCCTTCGTTGACCGTGAGAGCTTGTCATGGGCTAAGTTGGGACACCCCTGCAGGTATTTGAACTTTTGAAAGCCGTGCTCGCGGTTATGGGCAGATGGGAATTTGTTAACGTCCGGTTGTAGAAAACCTGAAGTTGACCTTAATTAAAATGAATCAACCGCGTGTGTAGCCGTGATGGTCTCTTTCCGGCGGAGTCCGGGAAGTGAACACGGTTGTTGGAGTTATGCTTGACGTAGGTAGTCCAGGATCACTTCTTGGTCATACTTTTATCGACCGTGCTTTGCCTTCTCTTCTCGCTCTCATTTGCGTATGTTAGCCACCATATATGCTAGTCGCTTGCTGCAGCTCCACCTCATACCTTTACCTTACCCATAAGCTTAAATAGTCTTGATCGCGAGGGTGCGAGATTGCTGAGTCCCTGTGGCTCACAGTTACTTCCAAAACCAGCTTGCAGGTGCCGTTGAGTCCGTGCAGATGACGCAACCCAGCTTAGGAGGAGCTCATTGAAGATCTTATCCTTTGTGTTGTTTCATTCTAGTTGATCAGTAGTGGAGCCCAGTTGGGGTCGATCGGGGACCTTTGTCGCATTTGGGGTTCTTCTTTTATTTTGGTTCCGTAGTCGGACCATGAGTGTATTTGATTGATGTAATGTTTATTCATGTAATTGTGTGAAGTGGCGATTGTAAGCCAACTATGTATCTCTTTCCCTTATTATATTACATGGGTTGTGTGAAGATTACCTCACTTGCGACATATGCCTTCAATGCGATTATGCCTCTAAGTCGTGCCTCCACACATGGGAGATATAGTCGCATCGAGGGTGTTATACTATATCATTTAATTTAGTGAGATGTGCCACAACAGTTTCAGATTCATAACCATGAAAAGGATCAGATTCAACCAAAGTAATTATATCAGGATCAACAGAGAATTCATAATCCTTATCGGTAACACAGATAGGTGAAGTAGCAAAAGCAGGGCCAGGTTTCATTCTAGCATTTAGAGATTGCTTGTTCCATTTAGCTAATAACCTCTTAAGTTCGTATCTATCTTTGCAAGCTAAAATAGCTAAAGAGGCTTCTTAATCAAAAACATAACCCTCGGGAATAACAAGTGATTCTTCATCATCACTTTCATCAGTATTGTCAGATTCAATATTTTCAATCTCTCTAGCCCTAGCAAGTTGTTCATCAAGAAATTTACCAAGTGGCACAGTAGTATCAAGCATAGAAGTAACTTCATCATAAGTATCATGTATAGCAGAAGTGGCATCATCAATAACATGCGACATATCAGAACGAATAGCAGAAGAGAGTATAGGTGTCGCAAGCTTACTCAAAACGGAAGGTGAATTAAGTGCACAGCTAGATGGCAGTTCCTTACCTCCCCTCGTAGTTGAGGGATAAATCTTGGTTCTAGGATCTTTCAAGTTCTTCATAATGATAAGAAGATATAAATCCCAAGTGACTCAAAGAATAGAGCTATGTTCCCCGGCAACGACGCCAGAAAATAGTCTTGATAACCCACAAGTATAGGGGATCACAACAGTTTTCGAGGGTAGAGTATTGAACCCAAATTTATTGATTCGACACAAGGGGAGCCAAAGAATACTCTCAAGTATTAGCAGCTGAGTTGTCAATTCAACCACACCTGGAAACTTAGTATCTGCAGTAAAGTATTTAGTAGCAAAGTAATATGATAGTAGTGGTAACGGTAGCAAAAGGTAACAGTAGTGAAAGTAATGTTTTTGGTATTTTGTAGTGATGATAGCAATAGCAACAGGAAAGTAAATAAGCGAAGAACAATATATGCAAAGCTCGTAGGCAATGGATCGGTGATAGAGAATTATGCCGGATGCGGTTCATCATGTAACAGTCATAACCTAGGGTGACACAGAACTAGCTCCAGTTCATTGATATAGTGTAGGCATGTATTCCGAATATAGTCATACATGCTTATGGAAAAGAACTTGCATGACATCTTTTGTCCTACTCTCCCGTGGCAGCGGGGTCCTTACAGAAACTAAGGGATATTAAGGCCTCCTTTTCATAGAGTACCTGAACAAAGCATTAACACATAGTGAATACATGAACTCCTCAAACTATGGTCATCACCGGTAAGTATCCCGATTATTGTCACTTCGGGGTTAACGGATCATAACACATAATAGGTGACTATAGACTTGGAAGATAGGATCAAGAACACTCATATATTGATGAAAACATAATAGGTTCAGATCTGAAATCATGGCACTCGGGCCCTAGTGACAAGCATTAAGCATAGCAAAGTCATAGCAACATCAATCTCAGAACATAGTGGACACTAGGGATCAAACCCTAATAAAACTAACTCGATTACATGATAGATCCCATCCAACCCATCACCGTCCAGCAAGCCTACGATGGAATTACTCATGCACGGCGGTGAGCATCATGAAATTGGTGACGGAGGATGGTTGATGATGACGATGGCGACAGATTCCTCTCTCCGGAGCCCCGAACGAACTCCAGATCAGCCCTCCCGAGAGGTTTTAGGGCTTGGCGGCGGCTCCATATCGTAAAACGTGATGAATTCTTCTCTCTGGTTTTTCTCTCCCTGAAACACCATATATAGAGTTGGAGTTGGAGTCGGAGAGGCACCAGGGGTCCCATGAGGTAGGGGGCACGCCCTAGGGGGCAGGCGCGCCCCCACCCTCGTGGAGAGGTGGTGGGCCCCTGGCCTTCATCTTTTGCTCGTATTTTTTTATATTTTCCAAAAAGTTGCTCCGTGAAGTTTCAGGTCATTCCGAGAATGTTTGGTTCTGCACATAAATAACACCATGGTAATTCTGCTGAAAACAGCGTCAGTCCGGGTTAGTTCCATTCAAATCATGCAAGTTAGAGTCCAAAACAAGGGCAAACGTGTTTGGAAAAGTAGATACGTTGGAGACGTATCAGTTAGGACTACTCAAGCTCCCGAGCCCTCCAACTGTCTGGAACCATCCAAGTGCAATGTCCAGTACGTGTTGTCTGGCTTCTGTAGAGGAGGCTTGTAACTTGGTCCAATCATTGATGAAATCAACCAAAGCCTGAGATTTGATGGTTGTACGTGGCACGTATGTCAGATGATGTGGCCCCAACTCGATAGCCCACTTTGTGACTCATCATGTAGCCTCCCAGTTCTGGATAATATCTCCCATAGGTGTTGAATAGACGACAGTGATGAGGTGCTCTTGGAAGTAATGTTTCAGCTTGTGACTCGCCATGAACACACCAAAAACTAGTTTCTGCGTGTGCGTGTATCACTATTTGGACTCTATTAAAACTTGACTTGCATAATATAATGGTTGCTGAACTAGGTAATCCTTGCCTTCCTCTTTGCGCCCCACAACTACTGTCACACTAACCGCTTTTTTATTAGCATCAATGTATAAGAGCATTGATACGTCTCCAATGTATCTATAATTTATGAAGTATTCATGCTATTATATTATCCATCTTAGATGTTTTATATGCTATTTTATATTATTTTTGGGACTAACCTATTAACCTAGAGCCCAGTGCCAATTTATTTTTTCCCTTGTTTTTGAGTATTGCAGAAAAGGAATACCAAACGAAGTTCAATTGATGTGCCAATTTTTAATGATTTTTTATGGACCAAAAGAAGCCCTCGGAGTAAAAGAGTTGGGCGAGAAGAGTCCCAAGCCGTCCACGAGGGTGGGGGGCGCGCCCCACCCCCTTGGCATGGGCCCCTATCTCGTGGACGACTCAGAGACCCCCCTGATGTGAAACCAATGCCAAAAATTCCTATAAATACAGAAACCCCCAGAAAATATCCTAGATCGGAAGTTCCACCACCGCAAGCCTTTGTAGCCACGAGAAATCAATCTAGGCCCTCTCTGGCACCCTATCAGAGGGGCCATCATCACCGAAGGCCATGGAGGAGGATCTCGGAGGGGCCAACATCCCCAGGAAGGCCAAGATCCATAGGGAGAACCTCTCCCCATCCAGGGGGAGGCAATGGAGGAGGAAGCACAAGGGGGAGAACCTGTCCTCCTCTCTCTCGGTGGCACCAGAGTGCCATCGGGAGGGGAATCATCACCGCGGTGATCGTCTTCATCAACATCACCATCCTCATCTCTTTTACGCGGTGCACTCTCCCGCACCCCACCGTAATCCCTACTTGAACATGGTGCTTTATGCCACATATTATGATCCAATGATGTGTTGCCATCCTATGATGTTTTGAGTAGACATCCTTTGTCTTTGGGTTGATTGATGATCTAGATTGGTATGAGTTGTATGTTTTATTTTGGTGTTGTCCTATTGTGCCCTCCGTGTCGTGCAAGCATGAGGGATTCCTGTCGTAGGGTGTTGCAATATGTTCATGATTCGCTTATGGGTTGCTTGAGTGACAGAAGCATAAACCCGAGTAAGGGGGTTGTTGCGTATGGGATAAAGGGGACTTGATGCTTTAATGCTATGGTTGGGTTTTACCTTAATGATCTTTAGTAGTTGCGAATGCTTGCTAGAGTTCCAATCATAAGTGCATACGATCCAAGAAGAGAAAGTATGTTAGCTTATGCCTCTCCCTCATATAAAATTGCAATGACGCCCAGCGGTCTTGTTAACGATTGCCTAGGATAATTCCGCACACAAATCCATCATTATTCCACACTCGCTATTTATTATATTTATTAATATATTCTAACTTTATGATAACATCACCTACTTTTATATTTTATCTCTCTGATATCATGCAAAGTTATCCTCTTCATACCCAGAACGTAGTTTTATTTCTCATTTCTAGTTGGAAGCAAACGTTCGGTGTACGTAGAGTCGTATCAGTGCCAGATAGGGCTTGAGAGAATATTGATCTTACCTTTAGCTCCTTGTGGGTTCGACACTCCATACTTATCACTTCCACCTTTGGGAATTGCTACGATGTTTCCCTGCACTTGGGGATTATCAAGCTCTTTTCTGGCGCCGTTGCCGGGGAGCCATAGCGTGGGGTTGATATTCTCATGTGTGCTTGTTTGCTTTCTTCATTAAGTAGATTTTGTTTTTGCTTTTTTGTTTCTTTTTAGTTGTGGGTGAAACATACAAAAAAATTAAAAGAATGAAAATGCAAAAAAAATTACTTGCCTCTCATGCCTAAAAAGTTTTTCAATAAGAGAAGTGATTGGAAGGTTATGCATTGGAGAAATGAGGGTCGACCTTGAACACTTGTGTTCATGATCATGGAAAAAATGTAAAAAATTTCATGGAAGCTTCTCTGAAAATAATTATCCCCTTGTATATATCCATTGTATTATAAAAATAATGTGCCAAGCTTTGGTTTTAGGATGATTAGATTGCTTGTTTACTATGTCCAATACAAAAACAGAAACTTTGGCTGTAGCACGTGATTTTACATTTTTTACTGGAAAGTCAAATGGGTCTGAAACATTTTGCACATTACTTCTGTACAAATTTTTTAAATTGTCATATTTTCTTAGAATTTTTTGGAGTTACAGAAGTTTACTAAAGTTCTAGATTACTACAGACTGTCCTGTTTTTGACAGATTCTGTTTTCTATGAGTTGTTCGCTTATTTTGATGAATCTATGGGTAGTATCGGGGGGTATGAACCATGGTGAAGTTGGAATACAGTAGATATAGTTCCAATATGAAATTGGTATATTTTTTCAACAGTACCTAAAGGTAGTGATTTGCTTTATTTACACTAACGGATCTCACAAAGTTTTTGTTAAAGTTTTGTGTGGATGAAGTGTTCGAAGATCGAGGAGCTATCAATATGAGAAGAATAAACAGAGGCAAGAGCTCAATCTTGGGTTTGCCCAAGGCACCCCAAGTAAATATTTCAAGGATACTCAAGCATCTAAGCTTGGGGATGCCCCGGTTGGCATCCCATCTTTCTTCTTTAACAATTATCGGTATACCTCAGTTTTTGTTTTGTCCACATAATTCATGTCCTTTGTGTTTTTGTTTTTCCTTTAAGAACCATGCTAGTATGATATAGCCCTTTATTGATCTATAGAATAATTCATGTGCTTCACTTATATCTTTTAAGTATGATCTTATAGAATTGCTCTTTGTGCCTCACTTAAATCTTTTGAGTATGGTTTTATAGAATGCTTCGTGTGCTTCACTTATATATTTTGAGCTTGGATATTGGTTAGTCTATATTAATTGTAGAATGCTCCATGAACTGCACTCATATATTTTTGAGTATGAATAATACTATCATCTAAAGTGGATTTAGAAGAAGTTTGCTCCCACTATTCCGAATGAGAAGAATTTTGCTTATGTGAAGACTAGTAAAATTTCTATGCTTGCAGATCATGAACATAATGCTTTATGTGCTGGTTATATTGTTGAACTCATTCATTGTGACGCCCCCGATTTGACCGTACACTAATCATGCACGCAAATGTGTACGATGAAAATCAAGGACTCACGGGTAGATATCACAACACAACTCTACAAATAAAAATAAGTCATACAAGCATCATATTACAAGCCAGGGGCCTCGAAGGCTCAAATACAAGAGCTCGATCATAGATGAGTCAGCGGAAGCAACAATATCTGAGTACAGACATAAGTTAAACAAGTTGCCATAAGATGGCTAGCACAAACTAGGATACAGATCGAAAGAGGCACAGGCCTCCTGCCTGGGATCGTCCTAAACTACTCCTGGTCGTCGTCAACGGGCATCACGTAGTAGTAGGCACCTCCGGTGTAGTAGGAGTCATCGTCGAAGGTGGCGTCTGGCTCCTGGGCTCCAACATCTGGTTGCGACAACCAGGTAGAAGGCATAGAGGGAAAGGAAGGGGAAAGCAACCGTGAGTACTCATCCAAAGTACTCGCAAGCAAGGAGCTACACTACATATGTATGCATCGGTATCAACTGGAATAAGGCTATTATATGTGGACTGGACTGCAGAAAGCCGGAATAAGAGGGGGATAGCTAGTCCTTTCGAAGACTACGCTTCTGGCAGCCTCCGTCTTGCAGCATGTAGAAGAGAGTAGACTGAAGTCCTCCAAGTATCATTGCATAGCATAATCCTAACCGACGATCCTCCCCTCGTCGCCCTGTGAGAGAGCGACCACTGGTTGTATCTGGCACTTGGAAGGGTGTGTTTTATTAAGTATCCGGTTCTAGTTGTCATAAGGTCAAGGTACAACTCCAAGTCGTCCTGTTACCGAAGATCACGGCTTTTCGAACAGATTAACTTCCCTGCAGGGGTGCACCACATAACCCAACACGCTCGATCCTATTTGGCCGGACACACTTTCCTGGGTCATGCCCGGCCTCGGATTATCAACACGTCGCAGCCCTACCTAGGCACAACAAAGAGGTCAGCACGCCGGTCTAAATCCTATGGCGTAGGGGTCTGGGCCCATCGCCCATTGCACACCTGCACATTGCGTACGCGGCCGGAGAGCAGACCTAGCAACCTCCATTGCAAAGGAAGTTGCATTACACGGTCTAACCCGGCGCGCGCCACTCAGTCGCTGACGTCACGAAGGCTTCGGCTGATACCACGACGTCGAGTGCCCATAACCGTCCCCGCGTAGATGGTTAGTGCGTATAGGCCAGTAGCCAGACTCAGATCAAATACCAAGATCTCGTTAAGCGTGTTAAGTATCTGCGAATGCCGACCAGGGCCAGGCTCACCTCTCTCCTAGGTGGTCTCAACCTGCCCTGTCGCTTTGCCACAAAGTAACAGTCGGGGCCGTCGGGAACCCAGGCCCACCTCTATCGGGATGGAGCCACCTGCCCCTTCAGCCCCCATCTCCGAACAGTATCATAAGTAATGTAACTGTGTAAAGTATATAGTATATGCCCGTGATCACCTCCCGAAGTGATCACGGCCCAGTAGTATAGCATGGTAGACGGACAAGAGTGTAGGGCCACTGATGGAACATTAGCATCCTATACTAAGCAGTAGGATAGTAGGTAATGGTAACAACAGTAGTAGCAAGGACAGGCTATGCATTAGGATAGGAATAACGGAAAGTAGTAACATACTACACTACTCTAATGCAAGCAGTATAGAGAAGAGTAGGCGATATCTGGTGATCAAAAGGGGGGCTTGCCTGGTTGCTCTGGCAAGAAGAAGGGGTCATCGTCGATGTAGTCGATCACAGGGGTATCGGCAACGGTCTCAAGGTCTACCGAAAAGAAGCAACAAAGGGGAACACAATAAATAACAGAGCAATCAAAGCATCACAAAGTATAACATGGCAATACGTAGTGCTAGGGGTGATCTAACGCAGGTATAGGTGATACCGGCGGAAGTGGGAAACATCCGGGAAAGTATCCCTGGTGTTTGGCATTTTTTGACAGATGAACGGAAGGGGGATTGTTGCATGTTCGCTATGCTAGGGATGTGTGGCGGAAGAACGGACCGCGTATTCGGGTTCGCCTCGTCGTTCTGAGTGACTTTCATGTACAAAGTTTTTCCATCCGAGCTACGGTTTATTTTATATTAATTTTAAAAGATTTAATCAATTTTTGGAATTAAATTAATTCGGAAATTATATTAAATGGAAATGCTAAGTGCACCTAGTAGAGTGTACACATCAATGCACACATAGGCTGACATGTGGGGCCAGTGGGGTGTTGAGTCAGCAGGGTCAACAGTCAACATTGACTGGTCAAAACTGGGCAGTGGGGCCCAGATGTCATTGGGCCATTATTTTAAACAGATTGTTTATTTTGCCTAGTTAGTGGTGGGGGCCCATTAGTAGTTTGTAAGGTGCTGGTTTAGTGGCCTGTAATTAGATTAGCATCTAATCTAATCCTAGCAGGGCCCAGGTGGCGATGGCACTAGCCGACCACTGTGTGGCTGTGCCTCACGCACGAGCGCACACATGGAGCGCTCGCGGCCAGCGCCAGCCGCAACACTGGTGGCCGAGCAAGCGGACGGCTGGGCGAGCGGACAGCGCAGGCGCGCGTCGGGGTAATCGGACGGCTGCGGCATGCGGCGAGGAGCAAGGGAAGGCAGAGGCAGCAGCAGGGAGTAGCGACAACAGCGGGAGCAGAAAGCAGTAGTGCCAGCTGCAGCAAGAAGCAAAAGCGGCAACGGTAATAGCCAGCAGCAGCGCGGGCGGGCGGGGCCAAACCGCGGTGGATGCACGGTCGGGCGGCGCAGGGGCACGCGTGAGCGCGGCCACGCGGCGGTGAGCATGAGCGGCGGCCGGAGCGCGAGCAGTAGGAGGGCGGGGCGGGCGATAGCAACACACACGCAGCGGGCTTGGCAATGGCCAGAGGCAAGTGCGGGCTCGCGCGTGCGGCTGTGGACATGCGGGCCGGCGAGGCACAAGTGCGTGGGGCGCGGTTGGGCGTCCACGTGCGGTCAGGGGCTTAGGCTGGAGCAGCACGGGCATACGGGCGTGACCACGGGCACAGACGGGCCAAACTCTGACCATAGCGACTAGTCCTCATGGGGCGACGTCTACGGCGACAGGTCGAGGGGAAAAAGCGGGGGAATCGGGAGATGAGCTCACCGTGGAGGCACAAGTAGGCCCGGTGGGAGCTTAGGAGCGCAGGGTTGGACGAATTTGGAGACGAAAGTCGGCGGCGACCGAGGAAGAAGAAGCTCGATCCGCACGATGTAGAGGCGTCGAACTCGAACGGATGGTCGTAGATGGCGTAGACGAACACTGCGGAGCTCCTGGACTTGTTGCATCGACGAGGGGAGTCCGGTGGCCACGGGATCGGCGCGGCGACGGTGACGACCACGTCGGGTGCTTCTCCAGATCGGGAGGAGAGCGAGGGGTAAGAGGGGGTAGTGGCTAGGGTTTGACCAGGGTCGCGGGGTTGAGGGAGAGGGGCGGAGGGGGTCTTGTAGTCGAGGGGGAGGCGTGGATGGCCGGCACCTGGCCGAGGCGCCATGGATGGCCTCCACGCCCTCCTGTGAAGAGGAGGTGGGAGGAGGGCGGCTGGGCTAAGCCTCCCCAGCCACATGGGCCTAAGCGCCCAGTAGTTTAGGTTTTCTTCCTTTTTTATTTTTGTTTACTGTTTTTCTTTTTATCTACTGTTTTGTGTTAATTTAATCCGCCAAATTGATTTTGTAAAATTATGAAAGTTGGCTCATAATTTGTATTGCAATTTTGGACACTGCCACTAAAAGTTTGGAGTTATTTTGAAAAGTTTTAAAATCTTGTTTAAAACTTAAATGGTTCATTAAGATGATAACGGACCACTTCATAAATTACTAGGGATTAACTGGTGAGACAAATAATGTTGGTTTAATCATGACAATTAGGTAGCGAATACTTGTAACCCAACGAACATTTTTAATTTACCTTTTTAAGAACTAATAATTTGACTTGTATTTTGAATTCGAATTTGAGTTTGATTTGGAACAAAGTGATCATTAGCAAGAAAAATGTGATGACATGGCACCATTAGTGAGTGGTTACTGTAGCTTAACTACCGGGGTGTTACAAATCTCCTCCACTACAAGAAATCTCGTCCCGAGATTTAAGAGGTGGGGGTAAGGGTGGAAAGTTCTGGTTACGAGATTCTAATGGATCTTCTCGGTCTTGGTTACTCTTCTCGAAGAGTTCGATCCATTACGGTGATGTCTTCATTTCTCTGCTTCGGTCATCATGATGAAGTAGGCATCCTATCTTCAGGATCTTCACCGTACTTACGAAAAGGCAAAAAGGAAAAACTCTATAAGGAAGGATTCTAACAAGATCGAGCATCAGACGGTTAACTCAGGGGAAGAAGCATAAGTATCTCTCGAACTGAAACTTAAGAAATTATCAAGAGCAAAATAAGAAGGTGCAAAAATGGAAGTTTCAAGTGCATAGGCAATCGTTTGTTGCCTGAAACGAAGTGTGAAAGGGGTTTAGAGAAATGGGAACTAGCATTGCATCTGATACCAGAATAGATCACTAGGCAGGTGGCCCGTGAATCACATACAAAGTCAAGCGCGAGGAATAACTTTGACAACAGGGTGTACAGGAGAGTCAGGTTTCGATCCTATGGAACTGTGGGTTATGGGCCCACAATGTGGGCTAAAAGTAGGAAGGGTGGTGACGTCTTGCGCGATTATGTAAGCAAGGCATGTCGGAGGATAGCCTGTCAGTTATGTCGGCAACAACATCGGTACCAAAGGAGAGGGACAAAGAGAACCATTTTCCTGCTCGTTGAACGAGGCGGACCAATAGGCAAAGTTCTCCATCAGTGGCTACCGGAATGTCATCAACAATAGTAACAGGGTCTTACTGATAGAGTTGTACACCAAGGTGTTTACATAAGCAGGAGAATATTACTGCTTAGATCATTTATATCACAAGAAAGGTTAACCCAACCAATGAAAAGGAAAATATGATTATCAGATTAAATAGAACAATGGAAAGGAAAATGTGTTTAAACACATATTTCAAGGGTATATCCTTCCCAAGGACAAGCAGAGCATGATATCTGTGACAAGATATAATGTAGAAAATCATTTAGGTAAGGGGGGGAGGAATCTCATGATATTACCCATACAACGGTGTTAGGATAAATGATAAAGAAAATTTAGCATTGTGCTTCAAATGCTCTTATTGAAAATCGGATTACCACATACATGCTTCGAGATAGCATTGACATGGTCTTCAAGCAAAGGTCAGACTTTGGATACGCAAAGGATCCATCAGGAACAACACATAGATTAAGTGTTACAATTTCCTCATGGAAGAATGGTTAACCTTGTTAAACAGGAAACTATAACCACAAGTCCTCCGGCTAGGTGTGATGGGCATGACATCACCTTACCGATATATAAGGACCAGTGTTATAACTCTTGGAAATATGTCCCAACCATCATATCTGACCGAGATTCAGATCTGATTGGTGTCAGGATACCTCTGACTCAGGATGCCTGAGAAGAAAAGGTGCAACACAATTTTGACGAGATGGTGCTACCAGATTCTCGGGAAATGAAGTATGGAAGCAAGTCCCGAATCATGGTTTCATCATTTAACCAAGGAGTTGAAGAGGAGGTGGCAGATGGACTTGTCGACAACTCATTGAGATTCCCAAAAAGATGGATTTCCACAATTATGTGAACAAGGAGATAACATTTGTCATATCAAATGATACAATGATGCATGCTCGAGGAAAAACATATACAATTGAACACTAGTTGAAAGGTGCGCCCGAAATATGGGCTTAGGTAGCATGATCAATGTTAGAATGGTGATTCAATAATCAATATTCTATGAATGAATGTCTGGCCATTTACTTCAAAGCAATAGCGTTGCTAGAAAGGCAGAATCCAAACAACACCGTTCACTTGTTGGTACCCCGGTTGGAATCAACACGAGGACCAAGAATGAATGGTGATGGTGAGAAGTATCACTATACCAAGAATTCTTAAGAGGTGCTGCAATTCTCACAACATTCTTGACCTAACAGATGGTAATACTCCAAGGTAGATCATAACACCAGCTAGATAGAAAGGAACTCAAGGTACTTCACGAGACATGAACAAGTTTGTGTTGGAGGGAGGGTAATAAAATGATCGATGATAAAACAAACCATCGAGGGCAATGATGGTACTTCTCATCATGAATTCAATTGATATTCAGGAAGGAGTCAAGATGTTGATAATGATTATGACAAATTTTGTCGAGAGGCTCCACGAAGAAGCAATTGAACAACGACTGCATCAAGCAAAGGACTGATGCAATGAAAGATTATTAGGTCGATGGATACGACACCAACTCAGAATCAAGCTTGTTATTCGAGGTGAAATGATAAGACAAGGAAGCTTGGCATAAGCTTAGCTCATCGCAGAAAATTATGCTACGGGAATAAGGACCAGGTAGCCTAGTTAAAATCAACACGATAATGATATAGCCAATTAGGCTAGGAATGATGTGATCGAGTATTAAATTTGTAAGCAATGAAGAGTTCTAATACTTGTTGAATCGCAACGCGAACTCGATTCAGTTATCGGTGTCTTTGAGTGTTTAATAACTCAGAGCCCGTGAAAAAAATTGAATCATTGAGAATGTAGTACTTGATGAAGAACTCATACGAAGTTATGCCGTTTCGTTATAATCTCGAGATACCAGGGGGTAATACTCGACGACAGATCAAAGTAGAGGTTGGACCAGGGTATTGATCCACAGAAGACAAGTGCTTAAACTTGCGCGAGAAATGGGATCAAAGAAGAACATATTGTCGGAAGCACGATTGCAAAGGATCAATTCACCGATACCAAAGCATATTATACCAAGGAAATAGTTATTATTACAAGAAGCTTTCATGATAAGTTCCACATCGGGCCATGGGCATGAACACAAAGTTCAAGGTCGACTCCCACTTCTTTAATTCATAACCTTTCATTCACTTCTCGTCTTGGAAGAAGTTGCAGTGTTGAAATTTTATCTGGCGAAGCACCCGAAGAGTATGACTCGTGAAAACTTTCGGGTTCACACGGTTTTAGAGAAGGTATAGATTCAACCCATCGGGGCATCTTAGAAACATATACCACAAGCTTCAAGAGTAAATATCACCAGCTTGAAAGCAGAGCAAGGTTGAGAAAGTAGAGGATACAATTTACCAAAGGCATTATGTATCCGAGGGAAGGCTCACAAGGTTATTGAATATGAAGGACGCTGTCGGATAAAATCCATTAAAGGAGCTGCCGGTCCATAACGGAGCTGATGTGAGCATCGGCACACAACCAGAGGAAGTAACAATGCGAAGGCATTGGATTCTAGAAGCAAATGACTAATTCAAAGTTTAATTGCAAAGGAATTATGATTTCCAAATCAAGGGATCAGAAGCAAATGCTCTGATTGAGGATGGATAAGCTGAGTAGGCTTAGGGGTACAATCAATGGCAATTTGATTGGTCGAGATCCAGCTCATGTTTAAAATGACGTCTGTGCCGGAAGGGTGAATTCTAGGATCTGATTGAGGATTGCGAGCATTTGCAACATATTGAATCAACAGACTCAAAATGAAAATGACAAGGGGTGCCAATAAGATTACGAGATTTATGGCATTAACCTTAACGCAAGCAAGCAAGAATTTCAGGAGCAATAGGCTGCTCAGGATTTTTGAAAGACCGAATGGTATTTCGAAGACTTTTGTGAAATACATGAATCATCTGAGGATGAGCGGATACTCGATAAGTGCAAGAAATTATCCATAGGGGTATTCAGGTGGCAAAGAACTGCAAGGAAGTAGGAACAAAGTATTCTCGGAACAATAGAGAGAATTTTGGTGTATCTTGTAATAACAAGATCAACTCGGGATGAATGTATGAATGACAAATGTAGGTAGTTATCCATAAGGATACATCGGTGGCAGGGAATTGTAAAAGCGATGGCACATAGTCTCGAGAGAACATCGTAGAGTGTCTTCGGAATCTTCTGGTGAAGCAAGCGATCGTTCAGACCGAGGGGCTCTCCAGGAGAGAGTATTTACGAGAACCTAGAGTTAGAGTTAGCAAATCATTTAACCCAAATAGAAGAGAGACCAGAGTCCCAGAGTAAGGATCGAGGAGTAAAAGATCCTAATACCACCCAGATGGCGACGTGGGCCCATGGGCCGCACAACCATGTTAGAAAAACAGTTTTCATCGACTAGACTCAACTTCGGCCAAGGAGTTGGAAAGGGGATTCCTACAGGCAGTCGGCTCTGATGCCAACTTGTGACGCCCCCAATTTGACCGTACACTAATCATGCACGCAAATGTGTATGATCAAAATCATGGACTCACGGGTAGATATCACAACACAACTCTACAAATAAAAAAAAGTCATACAAGCATCATATTACAAGCCAGGGGCCTCGAAGGCTCGAATACAAGAGCTCGATCATAGATGAGTCAGCAGAAGCAACAATATCTGAGTACAGACATAAGTTAAACAAGTTGCCATAAGATGGCTAGCACAAACTAGGATATAGATCGAAAGAGGCACATGCCTCCTGTCTGGGATCCTCCTAAACTACTCCTGGTCGTCGTTAGCGGGAAGCACGTAGTAGTAGGCACCTCCGGTGTAGTAGGAGTCGTCGTCGAAGGTGGCGTCTGGCTCCTGGGCTCCAACATCTGGTTGCGACAACCAGGTAGAAGGCATAGAGGGAAAGGAATGGGAAAGCAACCGTGAGTACTCATCCAAAGTACTCGCAAGCAAGGAGCTACACTACATATGTATGCATCGGTATCAACTGGAATAAGGCTATTATATGTGGACTGGACTGCAGAAAGCCGGAATAAGAGGGGGATAGCTAGTCCTTTCGAAGACTATGCTTCTGGCAGCCTCCGTCTTGCAGCATGTAGAAGAGAGTAGACTGAAGTCCTCCAAGTATCATTGCATAGCATAATCCTAACCGACGATCCTCCCCTCGTCGCCCTGTGAGAGAGCGACCACTGGTTGTATCTGGCACTTGGAAGGGTGTGTTTTATTAAGTATCCGGTTCTAGTTGTCATAAGGTCAAGGTACAACTCCAAGTCGTCCTGTTACCGAAGATCACGACTATTCGAATAGATTAACTTCCCTGCAGGGGTGCACCACATAACCCAACACGCTCGATCCTATTTGGCCGGACACACTTTCCTGGGTCATGCCCGGCCTCGGATTATCAACACGTCGCAGCCCTACCTAGGCACAACAGAGAGGTCAGCACGCCGGTCTAAATCCTATGGCGTAGGGGTCTGGGCCCATCGCCCATTGCACACCTGCACGTTGCGTACGCGGCCGGAGAGCAGACCTAGCAACCTCCATTGCAAAGGAAGTTGCGTTACACGGTCTAACCCAGCGCGCGCCACTCAGTCGCTGACGTCACGAAGGCTTTGGCTGATACCACGACGTCGAGTGCCCATAACTGTCCCCGCGTAGATGGTTAGTGCGTATAGGCCAGTAGCCAGACTCAGATCAAATACCAAGATCTCGTTAAGCGTGTTAAGTATCTGCGAATGCCGACCAGGGCCAGGCTCACCTCTCTCCTAGGTGGTCTCAACCTGCCCTGTCGCTCTGCCACAAAGTAACAGTCGGGGCCGTCGGGAACCTAGGCCCACCTCTATCGGGATGGAGCCACCTGCCCCTTCAGCCCCCATCTCCGAACAGTATCATAAGTAATGTAACTGTGTAAAGTATATAGTATATGCCCGTGATCACCTCCCGAAGTGATCACGGCCCAGTAGTATAGCATGGTAGACGGACAAGAGTGTAGGGCCACTGATGGAACATTAGCATCCTATACTAAGCAGTAGGATAGCAGGTAATGGTAACAACAGTAGTAGCAAGGACAGGCTATGCATTAGGATAGGAATAACGGAAAGTAGTAACATACTACACTACTCTAATGCAAGCAGTATAGAGAAGAGTAGGCGATATCTGGTGATCAAAAGGGGGGCTTGCCTGGTTGCTCTGGCAAGAAGAAGGGGTCATCGTCGATGTAGTCGATCACAGGGGTATCGGCAACGGTCTCAAGGTCTACCGAAAAGAAGCAACAAAGGGGAACACAATAAATAACAGAGCAATCAAAGCATCACAAAGTATAACATGGCAATACGTAGTGCTAGGGGTGATCTAACGCAGGTATAGGTGATACCGGCGGAAGTGGGAAACATCCGGGAAAGTATCCCTGGTGTTTGGCATTTTTTGACAGATGAACGGAAGGGGGATTGTTGCATGTTCGCTATGCTAGGGATGTGTGGCGGAAGAACGGACCGCGTATTCGGGTTCGCCTCGTCGTTCTGAGTGACTTTCATGTACAAAGTTTTTCCATCCGAGCTACGGTTTATTTTATATTAATTTTAAAAGATTTAATCAATTTTTGGAATTAAATTAATTCGGAAATTATATTAAATGGAAATGCTAAGTGCACCTAGTAGAGTGTACACATCAATGCACACATAGGCTGACATGTGGGGCCAGTGGGGTGTTGAGTCAGCAGGGTCAACAGTCAACATTGACTGGTCAAAACTGGGCAGTGGGGCCCAGATGTCATTGGGCCATTATTTTAAACAGATTGTTTATTTTGCCTAGTTAGTGGTGGGGGCCCATTAGTAGTTTGTAAGGTGCTGGTTTAGTGGCCTGTAATTAGATTAGCATCTAATCTAATCCTAGCAGGGCCCAGGTGGCGATGGCACTAGCCGACCACTGTGTGGCTGTGCCTCACGCACGAGCGCACACATGGAGCGCTCGCGGCCAGCGCCAGCCGCAACACTGGTGGCCGAGCAAGCGGACGGCTGGGCGAGCGGACAGCGCAGGCGCGCGTCGGGGTAATCGGACGGCTGCGGCATGCGGCGAGGAGCAAGGGAAGGCAGAGGCAGCAGCAGGGAGTAGCGACAACAGCGGGAGCAGAAAGCAGTAGTGCCAGCTGCAGCAAGAAGCAAAAGCGGCAACGGTAATAGCCAGCAGCAGCGCGGGCGGGCGGGGCCAAACCGCGGTGGATGCACGGTCGGGCGGCGCAGGGGCACGCGTGAGCGCGGCCACGCGGCGGTGAGCATGAGCGGCGGCCGGAGCACGAGCAGTAGGAGGGCGGGGCGGGCGATAGCAACACACACGCAGCGGGCTTGGCAATGGCCAGAGGCAAGTGCGGGCTCGCGCGTGCGGCTGTGGACATGCGGGCCGGCGAGGCACAAGTGCGTGGGGCGCGGTTGGGCGTCCACGTGCGGTCAGGGGCTTAGGCTGGAGCAGCACGGGCATACGGGCGTGACCACGGGCACAGACGGGCCAAACTCTGACCATAGCGACTAGTCCTCATGGGGCGACGTCTACGGCGACAGGTCGAGGGGAAAAAGCGGGGGAATCGGGAGATGAGCTCACCGTGGAGGCACAAGTAGGCCCGGTGGGAGCTTAGGAGCGCAGGGTTGGACGAATTTGGAGACGAAAGTCGGCGGCGACCGAGGAAGAAGAAGCTCGATCCGCACGATGTAGAGGCGTCGAACTCGAACGGATGGTCGTAGATGGCGTAGACGAACACTGCGGAGCTCCTGGACTTGTTGCATCGACGAGGGGAGTCCGGTGGCCACGGGATCGGCGCGGCGACGGTGACGACCACGTCGGGTGCTTCTCCAGATCGGGAGGAGAGCGAGGGGTAAGAGGGGGTAGTGGCTAGGGTTTGACCAGGGTCGCGGGGTTGAGGGAGAGGGGCGGAGGGGGTCTTGTAGTCGAGGGGGAGGCGTGGATGGCCGGCACCTGGCCGAGGCGCCATGGATGGCCTCCACGCCCTCCTGTGAAGAGGAGGTGGGAGGAGGGCGGCTGGGCTAAGCCTCCCCAGCCACATGGGCCTAAGCGCCCAGTAGTTTAGGTTTTCTTCCTTTTTTATTTTTGTTTACTGTTTTTCTTTTTATCTACTGTTTTGTGTTAATTTAATCCGCCAAATTGATTTTGTAAAATTATGAAAGTTGGCTCATAATTTGTATTGCAATTTTGGACACTGCCACTAAAAGTTTGGAGTTATTTTGAAAAGTTTTAAAATCTTGTTTAAAACTTAAATGGTTCATTAAGATGATAACGGACCACTTCATAAATTACTAGGGATTAACTGGTGAGACAAATAATGTTGGTTTAATCATGACAATTAGGTAGCGAATACTTGTAACCCAACGAACATTTTTAATTTACCTTTTTAAGAACTAATAATTTGACTTGTATTTTGAATTCGAATTTGAGTTTGATTTGGAACAAAGTGATCATTAGCAAGAAAAATGTGATGACATGGCACCATTAGTGAGTGGTTACTGTAGCTTAACTACCGGGGTGTTACAAATCTCCTCCACTACAAGAAATCTCGTCCCGAGATTTAAGAGGTGGGGGTAAGGGTGGAAAGTTCTGGTTACGAGATTCTAATGGATCTTCTCGGTCTTGGTTACTCTTCTCGAAGAGTTCGATCCATTACGGTGATGTCTTCATTTCTCTGCTTCGGTCATCATGATGAAGTAGGCATCCTATCTTCAGGATCTTCACCGTACTTACGAAAAGGCAAAAAGGAAAAACTCTATAAGGAAGGATTCTAACAAGATCGAGCATCAGACGGTTAACTCAGGGGAAGAAGCATAAGTATCTCTCGAACTGAAACTTAAGAAATTATCAAGAGCAAAATAAGAAGGTGCAAAAATGGAAGTTTCAAGTGCATAGGCAATCGTTTGTTGCCTGAAACGAAGTGTGAAAGGGGTTTAGAGAAATGGGAACTAGCATTGCATCTGATACCAGAATAGATCACTAGGCAGGTGGCCCGTGAATCACATACAAAGTCAAGCGCGAGGAATAACTTTGACAACAGGGTGTACAGGAGAGTCAGGTTTCGATCCTATGGAACTGTGGGTTATGGGCCCACAATGTGGGCTAAAAGTAGGAAGGGTGGTGACGTCTTGCGCGATTATGTAAGCAAGGCATGTCGGAGGATAGCCTGTCAGTTATGTCGGCAACAACATCGGTACCAAAGGAGAGGGACAAAGAGAACCATTTTCCTGCTCGTTGAACGAGGCGGACCAATAGGCAAAGTTCTCCATCAGTGGCTACCGGAATGTCATCAACAATAGTAACAGGGTCTTACTGATAGAGTTGTACACCAAGGTGTTTACATAAGCAGGAGAATATTACTGCTTAGATCATTTATATCACAAGAAAGGTTAACCCAACCAATGAAAAGGAAAATATGATTATCAGATTAAATAGAACAATGGAAAGGAAAATGTGTTTAAACACATATTTCAAGGGTATATCCTTCCCAAGGACAAGCAGAGCATGATATCTGTGACAAGATATAATGTAGAAAATCATTTAGGTAAGGGGGGGAGGAATCTCATGATATTACCCATACAACGGTGTTAGGATAAATGATAAAGAAAATTTAGCATTGTGCTTCAAATGCTCTTATTGAAAATCGGATTACCACATACATGCTTCGAGATAGCATTGACATGGTCTTCAAGCAAAGGTCAGACTTTGGATACGCAAAGGATCCATCAGGAACAACACATAGATTAAGTGTTACAATTTCCTCATGGAAGAATGGTTAACCTTGTTAAACAGGAAACTATAACCACAAGTCCTCCGGCTAGGTGTGATGGGCATGACATCACCTTACCGATATATAAGGACCAGTGTTATAACTCTTGGAAATATGTCCCAACCATCATATCTGACCGAGATTCAGATCTGATTGGTGTCAGGATACCTCTGACTCAGGATGCCTGAGAAGAAAAGGTGCAACACAATTTTGACGAGATGGTGCTACCAGATTCTCGGGAAATGAAGTATGGAAGCAAGTCCCGAATCATGGTTTCATCATTTAACCAAGGAGTTGAAGAGGAGGTGGCAGATGGACTTGTCGACAACTCATTGAGATTCCCAAAAAGATGGATTTCCACAATTATGTGAACAAGGAGATAACATTTGTCATATCAAATGATACAATGATGCATGCTCGAGGAAAAACATATACAATTGAACACTAGTTGAAAGGTGCGCCCGAAATATGGGCTTAGGTAGCATGATCAATGTTAGAATGGTGATTCAATAATCAATATTCTATGAATGAATGTCTGGCCATTTACTTCAAAGCAATAGCGTTGCTAGAAAGGCAGAATCCAAACAACACCGTTCACTTGTTGGTACCCCGGTTGGAATCAACACGAGGACCAAGAATGAATGGTGATGGTGAGAAGTATCACTATACCAAGAATTCTTAAGAGGTGCTGCAATTCTCACAACATTCTTGACC
The DNA here is from genome assembly GCA_034509565.1 of Triticum monococcum. Classification (NCBI taxonomy): domain Eukaryota; kingdom Viridiplantae; phylum Streptophyta; class Magnoliopsida; order Poales; family Poaceae; genus Triticum; species Triticum monococcum. The sequence continues at coordinate 416,615,420 of CM067844.1, forward strand.
TAACAGATGGTAATACTCCAAGGTAGATCATAACACCAGCTAGATAGAAAGGAACTCAAGGTACTTCACGAGACATGAACAAGTTTGTGTTGGAGGGAGGGTAATAAAATGATCGATGATAAAACAAACCATCGAGGGCAATGATGGTACTTCTCATCATGAATTCAATTGATATTCAGGAAGGAGTCAAGATGTTGATAATGATTATGACAAATTTTGTCGAGAGGCTCCACGAAGAAGCAATTGAACAACGACTGCATCAAGCAAAGGACTGATGCAATGAAAGATTATTAGGTCGATGGATACGACACCAACTCAGAATCAAGCTTGTTATTCGAGGTGAAATGATAAGACAAGGAAGCTTGGCATAAGCTTAGCTCATCGCAGAAAATTATGCTACGGGAATAAGGACCAGGTAGCCTAGTTAAAATCAACACGATAATGATATAGCCAATTAGGCTAGGAATGATGTGATCGAGTATTAAATTTGTAAGCAATGAAGAGTTCTAATACTTGTTGAATCGCAACGCGAACTCGATTCAGTTATCGGTGTCTTTGAGTGTTTAATAACTCAGAGCCCGTGAAAAAAATTGAATCATTGAGAATGTAGTACTTGATGAAGAACTCATACGAAGTTATGCCGTTTCGTTATAATCTCGAGATACCAGGGGGTAATACTCGACGACAGATCAAAGTAGAGGTTGGACCAGGGTATTGATCCACAGAAGACAAGTGCTTAAACTTGCGCGAGAAATGGGATCAAAGAAGAACATATTGTCGGAAGCACGATTGCAAAGGATCAATTCACCGATACCAAAGCATATTATACCAAGGAAATAGTTATTATTACAAGAAGCTTTCATGATAAGTTCCACATCGGGCCATGGGCATGAACACAAAGTTCAAGGTCGACTCCCACTTCTTTAATTCATAACCTTTCATTCACTTCTCGTCTTGGAAGAAGTTGCAGTGTTGAAATTTTATCTGGCGAAGCACCCGAAGAGTATGACTCGTGAAAACTTTCGGGTTCACACGGTTTTAGAGAAGGTATAGATTCAACCCATCGGGGCATCTTAGAAACATATACCACAAGCTTCAAGAGTAAATATCACCAGCTTGAAAGCAGAGCAAGGTTGAGAAAGTAGAGGATACAATTTACCAAAGGCATTATGTATCCGAGGGAAGGCTCACAAGGTTATTGAATATGAAGGACGCTGTCGGATAAAATCCATTAAAGGAGCTGCCGGTCCATAACGGAGCTGATGTGAGCATCGGCACACAACCAGAGGAAGTAACAATGCGAAGGCATTGGATTCTAGAAGCAAATGACTAATTCAAAGTTTAATTGCAAAGGAATTATGATTTCCAAATCAAGGGATCAGAAGCAAATGCTCTGATTGAGGATGGATAAGCTGAGTAGGCTTAGGGGTACAATCAATGGCAATTTGATTGGTCGAGATCCAGCTCATGTTTAAAATGACGTCTGTGCCGGAAGGGTGAATTCTAGGATCTGATTGAGGATTGCGAGCATTTGCAACATATTGAATCAACAGACTCAAAATGAAAATGACAAGGGGTGCCAATAAGATTACGAGATTTATGGCATTAACCTTAACGCAAGCAAGCAAGAATTTCAGGAGCAATAGGCTGCTCAGGATTTTTGAAAGACCGAATGGTATTTCGAAGACTTTTGTGAAATACATGAATCATCTGAGGATGAGCGGATACTCGATAAGTGCGAGAAATTATCCATAGGGGTATTCAGGTGGCAAAGAACTGCAAGGAAGTAGGAACAAAGTATTCTCGGAACAATAGAGAGAATTTTGGTGTATCTTGTAATAACAAGATCAACTCGGGATGAATGTATGAATGACAAATGTAGGTAGTTATCCATAAGGATACATCGGTGGCAGGGAATTGTAAAAGCGATGGCACATAGTCTCGAGAGAACATCGTAGAGTGTCTTCGGAATCTTCTGGTGAAGCAAGCGATCGTTCAGACCGAGGGGCTCTCCAGGAGAGAGTATTTACGAGAACCTAGAGTTAGAGTTAGCAAATCATTTAACCCAAATAGAAGAGAGACCAGAGTCCCAGAGTAAGGATCGAGGAGTAAAAGATCCTAATACCACCCAGATGGCGACGTGGGCCCATGGGCCGCACAACCATGTTAGAAAAACAGTTTTCATCGACTAGACTCAACTTCGGCCAAGGAGTTGGAAAGGGGATTCCTACAGGCAGTCGGCTCTGATGCCAACTTGTGACGCCCCCAATTTGACCGTACACTAATCATGCACGCAAATGTGTATGATCAAAATCATGGACTCACGGGTAGATATCACAACACAACTCTACAAATAAAAAAAAGTCATACAAGCATCATATTACAAGCCAGGGGCCTCGAAGGCTCGAATACAAGAGCTCGATCATAGATGAGTCAGCAGAAGCAACAATATCTGAGTACAGACATAAGTTAAACAAGTTGCCATAAGATGGCTAGCACAAACTAGGATATAGATCGAAAGAGGCACATGCCTCCTGTCTGGGATCCTCCTAAACTACTCCTGGTCGTCGTTAGCGGGAAGCACGTAGTAGTAGGCACCTCCGGTGTAGTAGGAGTCGTCGTCGAAGGTGGCGTCTGGCTCCTGGGCTCCAACATCTGGTTGCGACAACCAGGTAGAAGGCATAGAGGGAAAGGAATGGGAAAGCAACCGTGAGTACTCATCCAAAGTACTCGCAAGCAAGGAGCTACACTACATATGTATGCATCGGTATCAACTGGAATAAGGCTATTATATGTGGACTGGACTGCAGAAAGCCGGAATAAGAGGGGGATAGCTAGTCCTTTCGAAGACTATGCTTCTGGCAGCCTCCGTCTTGCAGCATGTAGAAGAGAGTAGACTGAAGTCCTCCAAGTATCATTGCATAGCATAATCCTAACCGACGATCCTCCCCTCGTCGCCCTGTGAGAGAGCGACCACTGGTTGTATCTGGCACTTGGAAGGGTGTGTTTTATTAAGTATCCGGTTCTAGTTGTCATAAGGTCAAGGTACAACTCCAAGTCGTCCTGTTACCGAAGATCACGACTATTCGAATAGATTAACTTCCCTGCAGGGGTGCACCACATAACCCAACACGCTCGATCCTATTTGGCCGGACACACTTTCCTGGGTCATGCCCGGCCTCGGATTATCAACACGTCGCAGCCCTACCTAGGCACAACAGAGAGGTCAGCACGCCGGTCTAAATCCTATGGTGTAGGGGTCTGGGCCCATCGCCCATTGCACACCTGCACGTTGCGTACGCGGCCGGAGAGCAGACCTAGCAACCTCCATTGCAAAGGAAGTTGCGTTACACGGTCTAACCCAGCGCGCGCCACTCAGTCGCTGACGTCACGAAGGCTTTGGCTGATACCACGACGTCGAGTGCCCATAACTGTCCCCGCGTAGATGGTTAGTGCGTATAGGCCAGTAGCCAGACTCAGATCAAATACCAAGATCTCGTTAAGCGTGTTAAGTATCTGCGAATGCCGACCAGGGCCAGGCTCACCTCTCTCCTAGGTGGTCTCAACCTGCCCTGTCGCTCTGCCACAAAGTAACAGTCGGGGCCGTCGGGAACCCAGGCCCACCTCTATCGGGATGGAGCCACCTGCCCCTTCAGCCCCCATCTCCGAACAGTATCATAAGTAATGTAACTGTGTAAAGTATATAGTATATGCCCGTGATCACCTCCCGAAGTGATCACGGCCCAGTAGTATAGCATGGTAGACGGACAAGAGTGTAGGGCCACTGATGGAACATTAGCATCCTATACTAAGCAGTAGGATAGCAGGTAATGGTAACAACAGTAGTAGCAAGGACAGGCTATGCATTAGGATAGGAATAACGGAAAGTAGTAACATACTACACTACTCTAATGCAAGCAGTATAGAGAAGAGTAGGCGATATCTGGTGATCAAAAGGGGGGCTTGCCTGGTTGCTCTGGCAAGAAGAAGGGGTCATCGTCGATGTAGTCGATCACAGGGGTATCGGCAACGGTCTCAAGGTCTACCGAAAAGAAGCAACAAAGGGGAACACAATAAATAACAGAGCAATCAAAGCATCACAAAGTATAACATGGCAATACGTAGTGCTAGGGGTGATCTAACGCAGGTATAGGTGATACCGGCGGAAGTGGGAAACATCCGGGAAAGTATCCCTGGTGTTTGGCATTTTTTGACAGATGAACGGAAGGGGGATTGTTGCATGTTCGCTATGCTAGGGATGTGTGGCGGAAGAACGGACCGCGTATTCGGGTTCGCCTCGTCGTTCTGAGTGACTTTCATGTACAAAGTTTTTCCATCCGAGCTACGGTTTATTTTATATTAATTTTAAAAGATTTAATCAATTTTTGGAATTAAATTAATTCGGAAATTATATTAAATGGAAATGCTAAGTGCACCTAGTAGAGTGTACACATCAATGCACACATAGGCTGACATGTGGGGCCAGTGGGGTGTTGAGTCAGCAGGGTCAACAGTCAACATTGACTGGTCAAAACTGGGCAGTGGGGCCCAAATGTCATTGGGCCATTATTTTAAACAGATTGTTTATTTTGCCTAGTTAGTGGTGGGGGCCCATTAGTAGTTTGTAAGGTGCTGGTTTAGTGGCCTGTAATTAGATTAGCATCTAATCTAATCCTAGCAGGGCCCAGGTGGCGATGGCACTAGCCGACCACTGTGTGGCTGTGCCTCACGCACGAGCGCACACATGGAGCGCTCGCGGCCAGCGCCAGCCGCAACACTGGTGGCCCAGCAAGCGGACGGCTGGGCGAGCGGACAGCGCAGGCGTGCGTCGGGGCAATCGGACGGCTGCGGCATGCGGCGAGGAGCAAGGGAAGGCAGAGGCAGCGGCAGGGAGTAGCGACAACAACGGGAGCAGAAAGCAGTAGCGCCAGCTGCAGGAAGAAGCAAAAGCAGCAACGGTAATAGCCAGCAGCGCGAGCGGGCGGGGCCAAACCGCGGTGGATGCACGGTCGGGCGGCGCAGGGGCACGCGTGAGCGCGGCCACGCGGCGGTGAGCACGAGCGGCGGCCGGAGCGCGAGCAGTAGGAGGGCGGGGCGAGCGATAGCAACACACACGCAGCGGGCTTGGCAATGGCCAGAGGCAAGTGCGGGCTCGCGCGTGCGGCTGTGGACGTGCGGGCCGGCGAGGCACAAGTGCGTGGGGCACGGTTGGGCGTCCACGTGCGGTCAGGGGCTTAGGCTGGAGCAGCACGGGCATACGGGCGTGACCACGGGCACAGACGGGCCAAACTCCGACCATAGCGACTAGTCCTCATGGGGCGACGTCTACGGCGACAGATCGAGGGGAAAAAGCGGGGGAATCGGGAGATGAGCTCACCGTGGAGGCACAAGTAGGCCCGGTGGGAGCTTAGGAGCGCAGGGTTGGATGAATTTGGAGACGAAAGTCGGCGGCGACCGAGGAAGAAGAAGCTCGATCCGCACGATGTAGAGGCGTCGAACTCGAATGGATGGTCGTAGATGGCGTAGACGAACACTGCGGAGCTCCTGGACTTGTTGCATCGACGAGGGGAGTCCGGTGGCCACGGGATCGGCGCGGCGACGGTGACGACCACGTCGGGTGCTTCTCCAGATCGGGAGGAGAGCGAGGGGTAAGAGGGGGTAGTGGCTAGGGTTTGACCAGGGTCGCGGGGTCGAGGGAGAGGGGCGAAGGGGGTCTTGTAGTCGAGGGGGAGGCGTGGATGGCCGGCACTAGGGATTAACTGGTGAGACAAATAATGTTGGTTTAATCATGACAATTAGGTACCGAATACTTGTAACCCAACGAACATTTTTAATTTACCTTTTTAAGAACTAATAATTTGACTTGTATTTTGAATTTGAATTTGAGTTTGATTTGGAACAAAGTGATCATTAGCAAGAAAAATGTGATGACATGGCACCATTAGTGAGTGGTTACTGTAGCTTAACTACCGGGGTGTTACATTCATGATGCTACTGAAAATTATTATGAGGGAGGAATGCATGCTTGTAGGAGTTGCAATAATATCAAGTTTCCTCTCTATGTGCTTAAAGTTTTGAAGTTATACTTGTTTTTCCTTCCTATGTTAGTTGATTCTTGTTCCCATAAATTGTGTGCTCAATAATTCCCTAGGCATAGGAAGTGGGTTAGGCTTAAATGTGCTAGTCATATTCTTCATGATGCTCTTTTTATGTTTCAATTCTTATCTTTTATGTGAGCATCATTGAAATCCTCATGCCTAGCTAAAAGGCATTAAAGAAAAGCGCTTGTTGGGAGACAACCCAATATTTACCCTTGATGTTTTTGTGTGTTCTCATGATTCAGCTACTGTGTAATCATGTATTATAGCTTTTGTTCCAATAAAGTGCCAAGTAATACCTTTGGGAAGACTTGGGTGAAATTTATGTGATCTTGCTATAAAAAAAGAAACTTTGCGCTCACGAGATTAGCTGTCATTTTTTTTTACAGAAGAGTGCGATTGAGTTGATTCTTTTTTTCAGAAGATTAATAGACAAAATCCTCACGTCCACCAATTTATTTCAGAATTTTTGGAGTAGCAGAAATATGGTTGGTGTTCAGATCATTACAGACTGTTATGTTTCTGGCAGATTCTGTTTTCATTGCATCGTCTGCTTGTTTTCTAGTTTCCATGGCTTATATTTCTCAATATAAATTGTAGAAATGATTTGGTACAGTAGGCATTGTGTGAGAAAAGTTATGAAGCTTGTATTTGACAGTACCAAAGTGAATGGTTTACTCTTTATCATACTAACCTATCTCACGAAGTTCCGTTAAGTTTTGTGTGATTGAAGTTTTCAAGCTTTGGGTGAGATATCGACATGAGGAGAATAAGGAGTGGAAAGACCCCAAGCTTGGGGATGCCCAAGGCACTCCAAGGTAATATTCCAGGAAGACTCAAGCGCCTAAGCTTGGGGATGCCCCGGAAGGCATCCCCTCTTTCGTCTTCAAAACTATCAGTATACCTTACTCGGAGCTATATTTTTATTCGTCACATGATATGTGTTTTGCTTGGAGCCTATTTTAAATTTTACTTGCTATTTGAATAAAATCTTTGGATCTGAAATATTGAATAAAAATAATCCTCCCATGGCTATTTAATTATTTGACTAATCAGTATTCTTCACTTATATCTTTTTGGAGTAGTTTATCATTCACTCACGTGATTCGTATATATCCTATGAGTAAATGGTTGAATGAATTGAATAGAATAAATCTGAATTTATATACAGTGCAGACGCAAGCGCTCATATACACATGCATACACACACCCCTATGAACGCACACATGCACACCCTACCCCTATGAACACCTCCGACGGACTGAGCCAGCATATCATCTTGAAATTTATGAAGTCACCGTAGGCACCTCGTTGTCGACGGGAACGTCTCCTCCCATTAAATGCGCATCGCCGGAAATCCTGAAATAAATTCAGGAATAAATGTGAGCACAAGGACTTGAACCCTAGTGGGCTGGGGATACCACAGTCCCTCTAACCATCCAACCACATGTTGGTTCACATCTGCGGCTACAATTGAATGGTTGCCTTCATCATCCGTGTCCATGCACTGCTCCACTGTCCGTGGACGGATACATAAGGTTATTTACATGTTGCCGCCGGAGATGCTCTAAAGCAATAACCCTAAGAGAATCTCCAGCCGCGCCCCCAACACGCCCCCAAGGCGATTTTTTTCGCGCCGCCGCTCAAACATCGGCCTAGTCGCGCCCCTAGGATCCCGTTTTTTGCCGGTTTGGGCCGAAACTGGCACCGGCGAACCCGGGCCGAACTCGGGGCGCTGGGGGGCGCCCGGGAGCAACAGGGCAAGCGATTTTGGCGTGAACTAACTGCAGGCCCATCGAGTCAGCGACACTCGCCTCATCGTCCTTAGAACGCCTCGGTTTCCCGCGGGGAATCAATGCCAAGGCTGCCGCCGGTCAGCCTTCGATTGATTCCTCACGGGCGGCGCGGCGACGCCCCCCTCCCGCCACGCGTACACACAGCGCCCGGCCGCTATAAAAGCAACGCCTCCCCCTCGCCTCTGGCCACACCCGTCCGCAGCCGCCGTGCTCTGCCTCGCCAACGAGCTCTACCTCTCTCTCCCCGACGTTCCTCCCCTCTCTCCCCAAGCCCAGCCGCGATGATGGGGCAACGGCCAACGGCTTTGGCCGCCGCTCGCTGCACCAGTGGGAAGCCTACCTGCTGTTCAAGGCCAACGTCCTGGTGCCTCCCGACATGCGCGCAGGGCCGGGGGTGGAGGCTCAGCGCCAGTGGTGTCCCTATTCCCCCGCTGCCCGACGTCAACGCGCGCGCCGACCACTTAGCCGATGAGGTCGACCGCGTGCGGGCGTCCCTGGCGGAGGAGCAGTGCACCCTCCCGCAATATGCCGTCGACAACCATGAGGCGTGGGCAGCGTACTTCCAGCACCGGCAGGCGCAGCGGCTGGCCTCCACCAATGGGGCACTGGTGGTGCGGGGCACCAAGAACAGTGAGGGGTGCCGCCTATGGTGGGGTGCCTCTGGTCGCTCCCTTCACGCCATTCTCCGGCACCTTGAGGGCGGCAACGACCCACCATTGACGTACCCTACCACCCCAGATTTTGGCACTGATCACCAGTGGATGCCGAGGAGCACGCCGCCCTCTTATTCCTCCTCCTCCCTCTCCTCCTCCTCCGGGTCACCGGCGCTGTTCAGCATGAAGGCCGAGCCTACAGAGACGTCGCTCGCCCGACGCACCCGCAGCGGCGGCATCGTCATCAACGAGGGCATGCGCGCCTCCTTATCGGCTCCTCCCTGCCTTGTCAAGCCGAAGACGGAGCCCGGGATCGCTACCATGAAGACGGAGCGAGGCTTCTCCGCAGTGAAGACAGAGTCGAGGCCCTCCGACGAGGCGTCCTAGAAGTGGGCGCGCAAAGACTGGGAGCGGACAGAGCTAGAGCTCCAGTATCACGCCCTGGAGCAGTTCGCCGCAAGGCGCCATGGCCGCGACAAGGGAGGCGTCGTCGTTCTCGATGACGATAGCGACGATGACGCACTGCCACCGGTCCGCCAGGGCGACCCCGGGTAGGGGTCCGGTAGGGGCGGCCGCAAGGAGGAGAAGGACAACCATGACAACGGTGATGGCGGCGAGGGTGGCGACTTCACCGCGCTGAGCGCGTTCTTCCTGTAGTCTAGGCCTTTGTTTTTAGTAAATTTTAAATTTTCTATGTAAAAATTGTTTATGTCGCCGAAGTTTATGCCCATTTGCCGAATAATAGCCAAATGTCTTTAATTTTTTTAAAGCCTTTTGGGGCGACGCTGGGGCCGGCGGCTTGGAACCCGTTCGGCCCCAAGCCAATTTTATCGCCAGGTCACCCCCAGACGGCGATTTTTCAAGACCCCTGGGGGCCAAAGGCTGGAGATGCTCTAATAAAGCGGTATGTGGCTGGCTGAACTGGCAGGAATTTTTCCGAAATTTGCAGTTCCACATGAGCACGTGTGTGAAATACTCCATGTTCCAGGAAGTTTCTAATCATTTTGATCCTCACACCACATGAGGTTGTTCATCCACGGGCGTGATTTTGGGCAGGAAGCCTTTTTTGCATGATAATACATGTCTCATTAATAAAATAAAGATTTAGTTACAAGCCATGTAAACATCGATGTTACAGGACTAAAAAGGTAGGATAATCCTATGCAAAAAACCAGCGCATGTCCCTCTCCACTAAGGAAAGGAGACAGATCACCTCTTCACACGAGCTCGACGCGGCTCCATCGCTGATCAGCAGCTTTACGGACCTCCAAAGTAGTTTGCTTGAAGCAAAGCCATTGCCTTTGAAAGAATCAGACCGGGGCAACATGTCCCCGGACACGCCATCGAACTCCAGAACTGACACCCCCATGCGACTATGACGCCACAGGAGGAAACCAGAACTGTAAGCCTTCAACCACAAACCCAGCACAAAATGCACCATCTTCCAGTTGTCACTTGCGTAGACAACCGTCTGCGCGTACTCCTAGACGACAAAACCTCCCTGCTCCATCATGACGTCGAAGATAACGCCATAGCAACGGGGACAGAGCAGAAGGACAGACACACCTAATGGAGTCACCACCGCCGCCGCCTCGCCGACACCATCCATTAACCCTAGCATCGCCGATCTAAAGGATTGGCAAACACATGATGCCATCAGCTCCGAGACGCCGCCATGATGAGCACTGCTAGTGTTGGAGTGAAGTTGAGACAGATTTATTCGCTCGGGTGGCGCTCCCACCACCGCAACGACGCGTCACGACTACAAATCCAAATCCTAACTACAAAGTAGAGAAACGGGGTCCTCCTCCCCTCTGCTGCCGGAGCAGTAGCCGGAGGGAGAGGGGGCCAACATCCTGGCCGATGGAGATTGGTGGAAGAAGATCCGCCTCCCTAGTTGCCTGGTTGTGGAGGCAGCTAGGGAAAAATGCCTCGCGTCTGGTGGGCAGGAAGCTGTGCACATCCCGTTGGTTTCCAACCCCAACATGACGCCGGACCGGGTACGAGTACAAGCCCCGGATGGTTACAGGCTTGCCTTTTGTCCAACAGGTCCAGGCCTTGCTTGGTTTCAACCTGAAATCAAAAAAGTGCTTACACACTATTTAGACGAATAGAGCGGCTGACTCTTGTCCGCACATCATGCTGGCTCGGTCACTTATCAAATGCATGCATGGGCATATTTTGTCTCTTAGTGCATGTGATTGGTGGCATTAAATGCGATCAGATTTATCACATGTGAATAGAAAAAACAGATCCACGTGTATTTATTTCAGATTTTCAATTTTTAATAAAGTCATATCTTTCAAACCACACATCGAAATCCAGATCCGTCTTCACCGTTGGATTCCTCGTGACGAGATCTTCGAAACTAGATCCCGCATGGGCATGTTTCGATGAACTTTTTTGATGCCAACTTTCGTGCTATATTATGCAACTTTAGTATTGTATTGTGCAACTTTAGTACTACATCGTGCAACTTTTTCCAAAACAAATTTTTGGATCTGCAAGATTCAACTTTCATGAGGTCGTAATGTAGCAACCATGACAACTTTGATGTGCAACTAGTCTACTATCCGGACCAACTACCAAGTAGTCGTTGTGCAACCCTCCTCCCTACTCGTGGATGCGTAGTTTTTCACTGTCGGCACACCCTACTCCCACCTTCCATGCAAGCGATTTGTGCAACTTAGCCTCTTGTTCAAGCCAACTGCCTATTAGTCAATGTGCAATGCTACCTCTTGAGCTTGCACTGGTTTTCCCTTGAAGAGAAAAGGGTGATGCATCATAGTAGCGTAAGTATTTCCCTCATTTTTTGAGAACCAAGGTATCAATCCAGTAGGAGATTACACGCAAGTCCCTCGTACCTACACAAACAAACAAGAACCTCGCAACCAACGCAATAAAGGGGTTGTCAATCCCTTCACGGTCACTTACGAAAGTGGGATCTGATAAGAATAATAAGATAAATATTTTTGGTATTTTTGTTGTATAGATTGTAAAATGAAGATTGCAAATAAACGGTGATAGAAATAGCATGTTGATGGGAGAATAATATAATGGAGAATAGATCCGGGGGCATAGGTTTCACTAGTGGCTTCTCTCAAGATAGAAAATTCTACAGTGGGTGAACAAATTACTGTCGAGCAATTGATAGAAAAGAACATAGTTCTGAGAATATCTAGGCATGATCATGTATATAGGCATCACGTCCGCGACAAGTAGACCGAAACGATTTTGCATCTACTACTATTACTCCACACATCGACCGCTATCCAGCATGCATCTAGAGTATTAAGTTCATAAGAACAGAGTAACGCATTAGGCAAGATGACATGATGTAGAGGGATAAACTCAAGCAATATGATATAAACCCCATCTTTTTATCCTCGATGGCAACAATACAATACGTGCCTTGCTGTCACTGGGAAAGGACACCGCAAGATTGAACCCAAAGCCAAGCACTTCTCCCATTGCAAGAAAGATCAATCTAGTAGGCCAAACCAAACTGATAATTCGAAGAGACTTGCAAAGATATTTAAATCATGCATAAAAGATTTCAGAGAAGAATCAAATATTGTTCATAGATAATCTTGATCATAAACCCACAATTCATCGGATCTCGACAAACACACCGCAAAAAGAATTACATCAAATAGATCTCCAAGAGAATCAAGGAGAACTTTGTATTGAGATCCAAAGAGAGAGAAGAAGCCATCTAGCTAATAACTATGGACCCGAAGGTCTGTGGTAAACTACTCACACATCATCGGAGAGGCTATGGTGTTGATGTAGAAGCCCTCCAAGATCAATTCCCCCTCCGGCAGAGCGCCGGAAAAGGCCCCAAGATGGGATCTCATTGGTACAGAAGGTTGCGGCGGTGGAAATAGGGTTTCGTGGTGCTCCTGGATGTTTTCGGGGTATATGGGTATATATAGGAGGAAGAAGTACGTCGGTGGAGCTGCAAGGGGCCCACGAGGGTGGGGGCGCGCCTACCCCCCTGGGCGCGCCCTCCTGCCTCGTGGCCTCCTCGCTTCTTTCTTGACGTCAACTCCAAGTCTCCTGTATCACGTTTGTTCCAAAAATAACTCTCCCCAAGGTTTCATTCCGTTTGATATTCCTTTTCTGCGAAACACTGAAATAGGCAAAAAATAGCAATTTGCACTGGGCCTTTGGTTAGTAGGTTAGTCCCAAAAATAATATAAAAAGGTATATTAAAGCCCATTAAACATCCAAACAGATAATATAATAGCATTGAACAATGAAAATTATAGATATGTTGGAGACGTATCAAGCATCCCCAAGCTTAATTCCTGCTCATCCTCGAGTAGGTAAATGATAAAAACAGAGTTTTTGATGTGGAATCCTACCTAGCATAATACTCAATGTAATTTTCTTTATTGTGGCATGAATGTTCAGATCCGAAAGATTCAAGACAAAAGTTTAATATTGACATAAAAATAATAATACTTCAAGCATACTAGCAAAGCAATCATGTCTTCTCAAAATAACATGGCCAAAGAGAGTTATCCCTACAAAATCATATAGTCTGTCTATGCTCCATCTTCACCACACAAAATATTTAAATCATGCACAACCCCGATGACAAGCCAAGCAATTGTTTCATACTTTTGATGTTCTCAAACTTTTTCAACCTTCACGCAATACATGAGTGTGAGCCATGGACATAGCACTATAGGTGGAATAGAATGGTGGTTGTGGAGAAGACAAAAAGGAGAAGATATTCTCACATCAACTAGGCGTATCAACGGGCTATGGAGATGCCCATCAATAGATATCAATGTGAGTGAGTAGGGATTGCCATGCAACGAATGCACTAGAGCTATAAGTGTATGAAAGCTCGAAAATAAACTAAGTGGGTGTGCATTGAACTTTCTTGCTCATGAAGACCTAGGGCAATTTGAGGAAGCCCATCATTGGAATATACAAGCCAAGTTCTGTAGTGAAAATTCCCACTAGTATATGAAAGTGACAACATAGGAAACTCTCTATCATGAAGATCATGGTGCTACTTTGAAGCACAAGTGTGGAAAAGGATGCACTATAGCTATAAGTGTATGAAAGCTCAACAAAAGAACTAAGCGGGTGTGCATCCAACTCGCTTGCTCACGAAGACCTAGGGAATTTTGAGGAAGCCCATCATTGGAATATACAAGCCAAGTTCTATAATGTAAAATTCCCACTAGTATATGAAAGTGCCAACATAGGAGACTCTCTATCATGAAGATCATGGTGCTACTTTGAAGCACAAGTGTGGTAAAAGGATAGTAACATTGTCCCTTCTCTCTTTTTCTCTCATTTTTTTTCATCCAGAATCTCATCCCGACTTGTGATGGAATCATAGTCTCCATCATCCTTTCCTCACATGGGACAATGCTCTAATAATGATGATCATCACACTTTTATTTACTTACAACTCGATACTTAGAACAAAATATGACTCTATGTGAATACCTCTGGCGGTGTACCAGGATGTGCAATGACTCATGAGTGACATGTATGAAAGAATTATAAAGGTGGCTTTGCCACAAATACAATGTAAACTACATGACCATGCAAAGCAATATGACAATGATGAAGCATGTCATAACAAACGGAATGGTCGTAAGTTGCATGGCAATGTATCTCGAAATGGCTATGGAAATGCTATAATACGTAGGTATGCACTACAAAAAAAGACACATCTGTGACATTTTGGGCCGAACGAATTTTTTTTCTGTCATACATATGACACTTCTATGACGATAATTGTGACAAAACCCGGTATCATCATAGATGTGGTGGGATCCTACTTCTATGACAAAAAATCATGACAGAAAATGGGCTTTTCATCCTGGGCGGGCCGGAGACGCAGCTCCATGACATTCTTTTGGCCGTCCATGACGGAAAAAACCATGGTAGAAGCGAGGGGGAGGAAAATTTCGGGGAGTTCCCGGTTACGGTGGGAGGTCGGGGGCCGAGCGATGCGCGCTTCTCTCGTACACGTACGCGCGTGTGTGCGAGGCGTTGGCTCTAACTGAACCTGAGCGAGGCGTTGGGCTCTAACTGAACCCGAGCGATTGCACTGCAGGCTATGCGTTACTGAATCCGAGCGATCGATCGATGACTGTTAACTGAACCCGATCGAGCGATTCCTTCGCTACTGCTGCTAACTGAAGCCGATCAATGCTGCCTTTGGATGAACAGTGAGCATTGCGAGGGGGGGTTGGATGAACACTTCCCGGTGGGGGTGGATGAACAGGACCCCGTGGTGTTACTTCTGGATGAACAGGACCCCGATCGATCGAGCCGGTTGGGGCTAGATGAACAGGACCCCGTGGAGGGCTGGATGAATAGGTCCACCCCGTGGAGGGCAGGATGAACAGTAGACGGTGGAGGGCAGGATGAATAGTAGCCCATGGAGGGGTGGTTGAACAGGAGCCCGTGGAGAGGGCTGGTTGAACAGTAGCCGGTGGAGTAGCGCGCAGTGGAGGCTGGATGAACAGGAGCCCGTGGATGAACAGTCGCAGGTGGAGGCTGGAGGAGGTCGACGGTGCATGAACAGTAGCTCGTGGAGGCTGGAGGGGGTCGACGGTGGAGATGAACAGTATCCCGTGGAGTCCCGTTTTGCGGTATGCCACACCCCTCCCGATGAACAGGACCCCCGTTTCGACCGTAGCGCTCCAACACAAGTCCGTTTCGTCCATTTTGCGGTAGGCCACACCCCTCCCGATCAACAGGACCCCCGTTTCGACCGTAGGAGGTCCGTTTCCTTCGTTTTGCGGTACGCCAGACCCCTCCCGATGAACAGGATCTCGTTTCGAACATGGCCGGTCGAACACAAGGCCGTTTCCTCCGTTCTGCGGTACGCCATGCCTCGTTTCCATCGCCTGTTCCGTCCAAGCCCTCCCGATGAACACGACGCATTCCGTTGCCTCCCCATTAAACATGACGCATTCCGCTGCCTCCCCATGAACAAGACGACGACGCTGTTTCTCCGTTCTGACCCAGCCATGTACACGAGCCCTGGCCGTACGTATGCGCAAGTAGGCGTTCGAGACCCCGCCCGTATGTACACATACGTGGCCGTATTTTCTTTCTTGCACCCTGGCCGATGTACGTATGTGTACATGCTACGTGCGCGCCTCTACTACGACACGTGCGCGCCTCTACATCGACCAATATATATGTACGTACACGTTCGCGACCAGAATGAC
Source organism: Triticum monococcum (assembly GCA_034509565.1). Taxonomy (NCBI): domain Eukaryota; kingdom Viridiplantae; phylum Streptophyta; class Magnoliopsida; order Poales; family Poaceae; genus Triticum; species Triticum monococcum. Next base: position 416,631,181 of record CM067844.1, read on the forward strand.
AACGCTACATACGCTTCGACCAGGTGGGTCCCGACTGTCAGGCACTTCCTTGCGTGCGAAGATGTAGCTTGTGGGTCCCAGCAGTTAGGGGCAAACGGTTTTTTCATGAAATATAGTGGCCCGTCCGGTGGGTCCCCGCTGTCAGGTGGAGGAATAATTATTTTGCACGTAATAAGGAGGCACTTCCTTGTTTCGGTCGTGGACCCAGCTGTCAGCCTCTCCACATACAGTCCATGTCCGATGGAAGCCGTTCCTTGACCACGTTGACCACGCCGCGCCGAGAGCACCAGGGCGGTAGACGACGGCGAGGCCTAGGAAGGGGACGACGCGGAGCCGGGGAAGACGCGGCAGTGGGTGCCCATGCGTAGAGGAGTTCGAGGGTTCACTGGTTCGCCGCGGTGCGAGGCTGCCATCGCCGCAGAATAACAGGGGGTGTGGGTGAGTAGAGGGATGGCCTGGCCAGCGGTGGGAGTAGTAGGGGTGGTGAGGCCTCCGCCGCATCGTAGCCGGCCACGGGAGGCAGGAGCACGAGGCACGACCGGCGCTGGTTTGGGTGGCTGGAGCAAGAAGACCAGAGGTTGAAGAAGCTCTATGGTCGTTGGATGGACATCGTACGGTCACTAGAGCTAGAATCATGCATATTGACTAAGTTGACAAAGCCCTCCGTCCCCGTCAACTTAGTAGGCCCACAAGTCAGCCTCCCACCAAGGTGGGTCCCAGCTAGCAGGGGGTATTCATTTTTTTGAGCATAATAAGGAGACACTTCCTTGCGTGCGAAGACATAGCAGGTGGGTCCGAGCTGTCAGCGGTGGTAACGTTTTTTCGCGAAATACAGAGGCCCTTTTGGTGGGTCCCTGATGTCAGGTGGAGAATCATTATTTTGCGCTTATTAAGGAGGCATTTCCTTGCGTGCGGCCGTGGATCCAGCTGTCGGCCTCTCCACGTATAGTCCACTTCAGATGCATGTCGGTCGTTGACCACGTTAACCATGCCGCGCCGAGAGCACCAGGGCGGTGGACGACGGCGAGGCCTAGGAAGGGAATAACGCGGAGGCAGGGAAGACTCGGCAGTTGTTTCCCACGCGGAGGGGAGTACGAATGTACGAGGGTTTACTGGTTTGTCTACCGTCGCTGGAGAGTAGCAGCAGGTGTGGGTAAGTAGAGGGATGGCTAGGCCAGCGATGGGAGTACGGTGGGGCAGTGAGGCCTGCGCAGCAGCACAGCCGGCACGGGGAGGAGGGAGCAGGCAGTCTCGCCGGTGCTTATTTGAGCGGCTGGAGCAGGAAGAGCAGAGATTGAAGAAGCATGACGGCCGTTCGATGGACATCCAACAGTCACTGCTTGTGCGTCAACCTTTTTTTTAGGAAAGCCTCAAATCTGTGGAAAACAGCATACATCCCATCTGCCATTATTTCTAATAATTTATAGCGCATTTGCTAATTCTTAAGGTTTTTTTTGGAGCCCATATTCTTTTTGTTAGCATTACAGCCCATATTGTGGCCATGGTTAAAAAATTAACGAAAATTTTCATATTTCGGTGCGGTCCGAACTGTTTTTAATCCCGAAATTTCGACTCACATTCAAACTTATTTTAAAAATAAATGTATATCAATATAAAATGCAACAAATTCTCCACGCATAAAAAATTGTAATTTAAAATCTCAAAATGAAAAAAAAGATATTTTAAACTAATTGCCGGTTTGATGTGTTTTAAAAATGTACAACCCATTTCTCATTACTGATGGGCCATTTTCTAGGCCAGCCGAATGAAGCTCTCCTCGTCTTGAAAGATTTGCAGCCCAACAGGCCTGACAAAGCAACTTACTTGGCAAATCACAAAAAAACTGGGCTGTGGCCGTGGACCCAGCTGTCAGCCTCTCCACGCACAGTACTCTTCCGATGGAAGTCAGTCGTTGACCACATTGACCACGCCGCGCCGAGAGAACCAAGGCGGTAGACGACGGCGAGGCCTAGGAAGGGGACGACGCGGATCCGGGGAAGACGCGACAGTGGATGGCCACGCGGAGAGGAGTACGAGGGTTCACTGGTTTGGCTGCGGTGTGAGGCTGCCATCACCGCAGAATAACATGGGGTGTGGGTGAGTAGAGGGATAGCATGGGCCAGCGGTGGGAGTAGTAGGGGGGCGGTGAGGCCTCCGCGGCATCACAGCCGGGCACGACAGGCAGGAGCACGCAGCACGACCGGCGCAGCTTTGGGCGGCGGGAGCAAGAAGACCAGAGGCTGAAGAAGCACTACGGCCGTTGGATGGACATCGTACGGTCACTGGAGCTAGAATCGTTCATATTGACTAAGTTGACAAAGCCCTCCATCCTTGTCAACTTAGTAGGCCCTCAAGTCAGCCTCCCACCAGGTTGGGTCCCAGCTAGCAGGGGGAGTATTCATTTTTCTGTGCATAATAAGGAGGTACTTCCGGTGGGTCCGAGCTGACAGCGGGGGGGGGGGGACTTTTTTTCGCGAAATACGGTGGTCCGTCCGGTTGGTCCCAGAAGTCAGGGGCAAACGTTTTTTTCGCGAAATACGGTGGCCCGTCCGGTGGGTCCCAGCAGTCAGGGGGGAAACGTTTTTTCCGCGAAATACTGGTGGCCCGTCCGGTGGGTCCCTGCTGTTAGGTGGAGGAATAATTATTTTGCGCGTAATAAGGAGGCACTTCCTTGCGGCCGCCTGGACCCAGCTGTCAGCCTCTCCACGTATAGTACTCTTCCGATGGAAGTCGGTCGTTGACCACGTTGACCACGCCGCGCCGAGAGCACCATGGCGGTGGTATGGACGACGGCGAGGCCTAGGAAGGGGACGACGCGGAGCCGGGGAAGACGCAGCAGTGGAAGCCCGCGTGGAGAGGAGTTTGAGGGTTCACTAGTTCGGCTGCGGTGTGAGGCTATTGTCGCCGCAGAATAACAGGGGGTGTGGGTGAGTGGAGGGATGGCCTGGCCAGCGGTGGGAGTAGTATGGGGGCGGTGAGGCCTACGCGGCAGCACAGCCGGCCATGGGAGACGGGAGCAGGCGCCACGACCGGCGCTGCTTTGGGCGGCTGGACCAAGAACACCAGAGGTTGAAGAAGCACTACGACCGTTGGATGGACATTGTACGGTCACTGAAGCTAGAAACTTTTATTATTGACTAAGTTGACAAAGCCCTTCGTACGCTCCAATTTAGTAGGCCCATAGGTCAGCCTCCGAAATGGTGCACCCCAGATGTCAGGGGGAGGAATCATTTTTTGGGCGGCCGAAGCTAAGAATATCCGAGATTGAAGAAGAAGCACGACATCCGTTGGATAGACATCCAACGGCCACTGCTGCTAGAACCGTGTGTTGACTATAATAAGTTGGCAAAGCCTTGCATATGCGTCAACATATTTTTTAGGGGACGCATCACTTAGTAGGCCCACAATTGTGTGGCAGAGAACTTATAGCCCATTTGCTTTTGTAAGAATGTACAGCCCATTTTGGAATTCTAATGGAATTTACAACAGCCCAATTACAGTTTGTTAAAAGTACAGTCCATTTTCTAGCTAGGACAATGATTAATAATTTCAACCAACCGTTGAAGACAAAATTCAATAAAATTTCCCACATTTTGATGGGCTCCGGAATATTTTTATCCCGAAATTTCTAGTTAGATTAAATATAAATTTGTATTACGTAAAAATCCAACGAAACATTGCGCGCGCAACAATGAAAATTTAAGATTTTCAAAATCCATAAATAATATTTTATAAACTAATTTTGTGTTTGGTGCATTTTTTATAGTTACTGCCCAGTTTTTATAATTACATCCCATTTATTATTTTTAAAGCCCATTTTCTTGTTAAGCCTAATGCATCCCTCCTAGGAAAGATTTGCAGCCCTGCGGGGCGGAGAATAACAAGTTGACCTTACCTGGGTATTCCTCAAAAAGACGTATAGCTGGGCTAGCCATTTTCATCTTGAAAAAATTAGTATCTTGGCTGGATATCTGGCCTGGGCTAGACGGGCCATAGCCCGCCCAGTTAATACACTGCTCTCCTCTGAACAACAACGAAATCATCGCCAAGAAAAACTCTGTAGTGCTCACGCCTCAAAAACACAAATACTGCTTGAGCTGCTTGGTCCCAGCTGTCGGCTGCACCTTGTGCAATTCTCTCGTTTATATTGACTACATAGGTTGACAATGGTGTGGGACCGTGATGTTAGGAAACCAGGAGAAAGCAAAAAAAATATAGTTGTACATAATAAGGAGGCACTTGTGTACGTACGGCTATGGCCCTAGTGGGTCCGTAGTGTCATCCAGTCAAAATAAAGTCATCTCCTGAATCCTCATGTTCGTTGACGATGTTAACAATGCTCGGCGCCACGGCTAGCGCAACAACTTGAAGGACAATGGAGAGGGCCTCGCGGGCCCTACGGATGGTCTGATACAGCGCCCGCTACTCATTCAGGAAGCCAGGATCATCGGACACCTATGAGCACCTTCGAGAAACCGAGACGGCATGAAACGGTAAGGCCGCGCCTGGGAGCTCTGGTTTATTTCAAACCTCTATTAACATAAAAGTGTAATTTACTCGTCATCGAAAACAACGCGTAAAATACAGGCGTAATGAAATCGAGGGCCTGAGGTTTGTAAGTAAAACCGGTGGGTTACGCGTGTAATTTGAGAGACTAGTGTATATTTTATGAGCACTGCTATATGGACGACATTACCAGATGATACATGCTCGACGTGCGTATCATGCCATCCATGGGCAAGGCTAAAACAACAGCTAACGGCTGGATCAGCAATCGTCCGAGTGTCGTTCAGCGTTTTTATCGTGTGTCAAGTACTTCCGATATTTTACTAGTCGAAATCGACCAACCAAGCGCCTTCGCCCGAGACCATCTGCTTTAATTTACAAGCGTCAGTTTTACAAGTGGTTTTGGTTGGAAAACAACGATCCAATCACGGCCTAATATCATGAGTTGGTCGGAAGATCATATGGTTTCACGTCTAACCTACCCGACTTGTCGTATATGCTATGAATGAAACATCAGACGATGAACTTCTTAAGCACGGAAACAACAGAAGAGGATGATCTTCTTAATAGGCAAATCACTAGCATTAGATCGACATGCAAAACAATACGAAGCATTATTTTCAGGAGGCACGGTGAATAGCTCGTCATGCCGCATGCCACAACATTCCAAGCTCAACTTTGCAATCAAACACAAGGCCTGGCATTACATAGACAATATTCAGAACAAACTCTTAACACAGGAATATCTTAGCAGAGTAACTATTTACTTCTAAACTGAACACATGAATAGGAAAAAACACTCGACGCTGCTCACAGCAAGGGCGTCCCACTCAAAAATATCAAATGCATGTCTTCTGGCTAACATCAATGAGAAAATTTTGACAAGGTTTTCCAATGCCAATATATTAAACTAATGTCTTCTTGCTAACATCAATTATTAAACTTATACAAGCTTTTCCCATTCAAAATATGTAATGCCTATGATCGTGGAGTCCTGTCGCTTCTTGCTAACATCAATGATTAAACTTTGACAAGATTTTCCCATTCAAAATATGTAATGCCTATGATCGTGGAGTCCTCTCGCTTCTTGTACTTGTTTGGGCACTTCTTGCCCAGGGCACTCCACGTGTTGTTAAATTGCCAATGGTCTCTGCAGACTAGTCATGTCACCGGTGTCTAATATTTATGGCACCGGCTATAGCAATTGAGGGATTCGGTGCCAAACTAAGAGAAGGTGAAATTGGCACCTCTTTTGGCCTACATAGTGGAAGGCCTAATACTCTGTAAAGCTTCTCAGTCATTCCTTCTGTAATGTAGCACAAACAATGACTGCTTCTTTCTGCAAAGTGGAATGACCAACTGGACCCAGTAATGCAGCAGTTTGCCTTGGACACATTGGCTCCTTTTGTGCAGTTGAAGTAAAATCGAAGTCGGAATAAAACCGAGCTTTAATTTTGATATCCCTGTAAGCAACAAAAGGTATAAGGGAAACAATTACTGAGAAATAACGGTTGATGACTTGTAGTCCCAGAAGAAAAACATCTACTGATCTACCTTATCTTAATGGGAAACAAAGTAGGAGAGTAGCAATTCTCAATCAGTGTGATTCATTCATATTAACTGAGACATTATCTTAACAATGCCTTGTTTAAAGATGTATAAAGAACGAAAAAGCAGAAAAGTATCATTCCTAAAACAATGCGAATGATTCATTTTAACAGAGACATTATCTTAACAATACCTTGGTTGAACATGTAGAAAGAACTACAAAGCAGGATAGTACCATTTGTAAAACACTGTAAGTCTGTAACTGATATATAATAACAGAGACATTATCTGAACAATACATTTCTTAAACATGTACTCCGGCTGATCCCTAACAGAAACGGTACTCCTGCCGATCCCTAACAAGTGTTTGCAATTTTGAACTAAGATTCAGTTCCAGGGTAGAGTGGGCGCAACAACAGTATGTGCTTCCATCTACTTATAAAGGGGGTGATGCAAAGTTTGTTGTAACAAAGCAACAAGCATCATGTCTGGGTTGGTTCCATTTGTGTTCACTACTTAATGGGAAAAGACAGCAATACAATAGCTTCAATTCAACATTTATTTAAAACAGTACCAATAGAAGTAGCGCAACATCTAAAAGCACACTTCACAATCATGTGGATGAAGGCCTGTACTGACCTTTCATGAGACCGACAATGATAAAATACAAATCTGCCAACACGAATAGGAAATCCAATCTCGTTTTGTGCAGTTGCACTAAAACCAAGCGAAGTGTTTCGCGTAGCAAAGCAAAATGTCGCAATAGCAACAAGTTGAATAGATATCCCTATATAAACAGAGGCAAAAAAGGAATCAATTACTGGCTAATAAAGGAGGATGAAACATGCGGCCACAAAAATGGTAATCCCGCCAATCCCTAACAAGTGTTGCAGTTTTGAAATAAGATTCAATAGTTAATTCTGAGGGTGGCATCAATTACTGGCTTATAAAGGGGGTGATGCTGATTTTTTTGTAAAAAAGCAACAAGCATCATGTCTGGGTTGGTCCCATTTTTGTTCACTACTTAATGGGAAAAGACAGCAATACAATAGCTTCAATTCATCATTTATTTAAAACAGTACCAATACAAGTAGCACAGCATCTCAAAACACACTGCACGATCATGTGGATGAAGGCAAGTACCAACCTGTCATGACGCACACAAGATCACGTACGAATTTGCCAACACGAATAGGAAATCCAATCTCGTTTTGTGCAGTTGCACTGAAATCAAGTAAAGTGTTTCGCGTAGCGAAGCAAAATGTCACAATAACAACAAGTTGAATAGATATCCCTATATAAACAGAGGCAAAAAGGAATCAATTACTGGCTAATAAAGGAGGATGAAACATGCGGCCACAAAAATGGTAATCCCGCCAATCCCTAACAAGTGTTGCAGTTTTGAAATAAGATCCAGTAGTTAATTCTGAGAGTGGCATCAATTACTGGCTTATAAATGGGGGTGATGCTGAATTTGTTGTAACAAAGCAACAAGTATCATGTCTGGGTTGGTCCCATTTTTGTTCACTACTTAATGGGAAAAGACAACAATACAATAGCTTCAATTCATCATTTATTTAAAACAGTACCAATACAAGTAGCACAACATCTCAAAGCACACTGCACAATCATGTGGATGAAGGCCTGTACTGACCTTTCATGAGACGACCAACATAAAATACGAATCTACCAACACGAATAGGAAATCCAATCAAGTTTTGTGCAGTTGCACTGAAATCAAGCAAAGTTGTCGGTGTGACATTTAAGTTTTCTATAGCAACAAGTTGAATAGATATCCCTGTTTCAAGAGGCAAAAAAGAAAACAATTACTGGCCAATAAAGGAGGATGAAACATGCGGCCACAAAAAGAAGCATCTACCTTATCTTGATGGAAAACAAAGTATAGGACAGTAGCATTTCTAAAACGGTTGCATTGATTCATATTAACAGAGAAATTCTTTTAGAACCGATCAGTAGTTAATTCTGAGATTAACAACAGCAAAATAGCTGCATGGGACATGCCAGCACCATGTGCGTCCACACGTATAAATGGGTGATGCAGAGTATGTAGCCAAGCAGCATATATGCGCTGGTCCCATATTTGTTCTCTTTGAACCTTCTTCCTATGTGAGGGCAGCAAATCTAGTCGTGCACAAACCCGAACCCCCTAGTTTCTTTCCCTTTTCAACAAAGAGATCAGTTCCTTACAGATGTGTGTACTGGGTTACCCCCTTTTTCCCTTTTCGACCTACAAAGCGGCTGGATAGCCAGTCTATACTACTTTCCGCCCCTCCTTCCCTCATTGAACCATGTCCTAGATTCTTGCTCCAGCCCACTGCACCCTTCTTTCCTCTTTGAACCAAGACCTAGATTCAACTACAGATTGAAAAAGATCCACATGCAGCTAGAGCAACGGCGGTTTCAAAGAAACTTATACCTTAGGGTCGTCAGGATGTGGCAAGGCGTGCGGCGGGAGGACGGATCTGCCCACACTACATACGACAGCGAGGAAGAAGGGGTCGGTGGCCCTCCCGCACAGGCGCTGGGTGAAAGAGAACAGCGCAGCCAGCAGTGGATTGCCTCCCTCGCCGAAGGTGATAGAGTGAACGCTGCACCTCCTCCCCTTCCCGGTGCGACGGGATACAGACGCCTCCTCCACCAACTGTGAGGGGGAGAGAGAGACAAGAGGCCAACACAGTCTTGTTTAGATCTGGTGAAGAGAGGGTCAAAGACTGTGAATATAGCAAACCCTAGCAAATGAACACTGAGCCTCTAGCGTGTAACATATATGTAGTGCGGCGAGCGTGTGGAGAGTGCAAACCCTAGCGAACAAGCGCTGAGGCTCCCACTTATATATATACTACTGTAGTACGGACTGAGCTCCGGTGCCTTCACTGCACCTGCTTTTGGCTGTATGACAGGTGAGCCAGCCACATTTTGGGCCCACCTATTGTAAAACCCTAGCGAAAATTGCACCAACGTGAAAGATGACTACGTCTCCAACGCAACCAAGGTGAACTGACGAAGGATATCATCTTTGTGCGTAACAAGCAAAGAGCACTGATGGAAGACAGCTTGTTTTTTGTCGAAAATCGATCAGCTTCACCAGCCGACGCAACCATGAGGCGCAACCATGAGCATCGATAGGTCATCGTGGTGATGCATCATCCATTTGGCATCAAGTTTGGGTGAGGCACCTAAGAAGTTCGACAAATCCTCACTGTGGTCTGTTTCTTCTCAGTAATCAAGCTCGAGGAAGGAAGAACCACGTGGCAGAGGACAGTGAGGCGGAACAACAATGGCCATCCAATTTTGTGCAGTTCCACTAAAATTGAGGAAGACATGCCCAGGTATGGAGACACGCATCGCTGTTTCCAAAAATATAAAAAAGGGTTAGCAACGACATCTCAATTGTCAATAAGAATTAATGAAAAGTACACCAACAAACAGAAGCATCATAATTATCTTCATGGGAACTAAAGCAGGATACCCGAGAAAAAAAGCATTTCTTCATTTAACCAGTGACAGTACTACCACCATATGGACAATTACCGCACAACCACCATGTACTTTTTGTCGAAACAAAATGTATACCTCCACCGAGGCATAAATCAGGACAACTTTTTGAGTGGCATTTCCTCTATAATAGTACTAGTAGGTGATGTTGGACCAGCCGCCGAACCCTAGCTACTATGCATGGGGAGCTGGGGAGTAGTCGCATAGAAGAAAACCCGCACGCAGTGACCTGGGGAGTTGGACCAGTACAAGAAGTTATACCTCAGGTGGGCGAGATGTCGTTTAGGCGGGCGGGTGGGATCTGCCCACACGACAGCAGCGAACAAGGGTGTGGAGGATCTTCGTCCACGCCAGCACCGGCTCCGAGAGGACGGTGCGCATCGGCTTCCTCCGTCACCGACGGCCACAACGTCAACGCTGCACCTCCTCACCTCCCACAGCGGACGGGATTCGGCCAGATCTGTGACCACCAGTGAGGAGAGAGATAGAGTGGACACTGTCATCTTGTTTTGATATGGAGAGGGTGAGAGAGCGAGACGCGAGAAACTCTATCAAACAAGAGGCTATAATGGAGTAAAACAAATCTCTCCATAGCAGTGGTTTTAAATAGAATACGCGCGTTCCCGGAAAAAAGAAATGAAAACTGGCGGACAATTTTTTAAGGGTCTGTCTAGGACACATCTAGATGTGACATAGTTATGTCACATATAAGTTGATGTCCACTCTGTTTGTGGTCTTTTCCTAGTTTTTTTGTTTCTTGTTGCTACATTATATAGTTGTGGGAGCTTAGATGTGATATCCTTAAATAACATCTAGATGTGAATTGGACAAACTGATTTTCTAACGTACCAAGAAAGAAAACTCGATCAAAAACACGCCCCTGCTTCCAGGTCGCGAGAGTCATCACGCACACACACATAGACATAGACATGCATATCCGTGTTTACGTAAAATTCCATTTCCATCTCCATCTCCAATCATATTTGTCCAACTGGCACATTATTTACGTTGTTAATTATATACGCAGCAATATTAACGTACAACATCTCTTGTTTGCGCACGTCCGGACCGCTGTGTGATGCCCTCGATGCGGCTATATCTCCCACGTGTCGAAGCATGACTTAGAGGCATAACCGCATTGAAAGCAATGTCGCAAGTGAGGTAATCTTCACACAACCCATGTAATACATAAGGGAAAGAGATACATAGTTGGCTTACAATCGCCACTTCACACAAATACATAAATAAAGCAATACATCAACCAGTTACAAACAAGGCCCGACTACGGAGCCAAAATAAAAGAAGACTACCCCAAATGCTACACAGATCCCCGATCGACCCCAACTGGGCTCCACTACTGATCAACTGGAACGAAACAACACAAAGGACAATGTCTTCATCGAGCTCCTCCTTGAGCTTGGTTGCGTCATCTACATGGTTCAACGGCACCTGCAAGCTGGTTTTGGAAGTATTTGTGAGTCACGGGGACTCAGCAATCTCGCACCCTCGCGATCAAGACTATTTAAGCTTATGGGTAAGGTAAAGGTATGAGGTGGAGCTGCAGCAAGGGACTAGCATATATGGTGGCTAACCTATTCGCAAAAGAGAGCGAGAAGAGAAGGCAAAGCACGATCGAGAAACTATGATCAAGAAGTGATCCTAGAACAACCTACGTCAAGCATTACTCCAACACCGTGTTCACTTCCCGAACTCCGCCGGAAAGAGACCATCACGGTTACACACGCGGTTGATGCATTTTAATTAAGGTCAACTTCAGGTTTTCTACAACCGAACATTAACAAATTCCCATCTGCCCATAACCGCGGGCACGGCTTTCGAAAGATCAATACCCTGCAGGGGTGTCCCAACTTAGCCCATGACAAGCTCTCACGGTCAACGAAGGATATACCTTCTAGCGGGAAGACCCGATCAGACTCGGAATCCCAGTTACAAGACATTTCGGAAAGGTAAAACTAAACCAGCAGCACCGCCTGAATGTGCCGACAAATCCCGATAGGAGCTGCACATATCTCTTTCTCAGGGCACACTCAGATTGTCCTAGGTACGGGTAGGCCAGCCCAGAGTTGCCCCTGGTGGCCACCGGCAGCTGACAGGTGGACCAACACTCAGAGGAGCACTGGCCCGGGGGGGGGGGTTAAAATAATGATGACCCTTGAGTCTGCAGAACCCAAGGGAAAGAAAAGGCTAGGTGGCAAATGGTAAAACCAATGTTGGGCATTGCTGGAGGAGTTTTATTCAAGGCGAACTGTCAAGGGGTTCCCATTATTACCCAACCGCGTAAGGAACGCAAAATCCGGGAACATAGCACCGATATGACGGAAACTAGGGTGGCAAGAGTGGAACAAAACACCAGGCATAAGGCCGAGCCTTCCACCCTTTACCAAATATATAGATGCATTAATTAAATAAGATATATTGTGATATCCCAACAAGTAAACATTTTCCAACAAGGAACAACATCTCCATGTTCCAACAAGGAACAAACTTTAATCTTCACATGCAACTAACAACGCTATAAGAGGGGCTGAGCAAAGCGGTAACATAGCCAAACAACGGTTTGCTAGGACAAGGTGGGTTAGAGGCTTGGTTCAACAATATAGGAGGCATGATAAGCAAGTGGTAGGTATCGCAGCATAGGCATAGCAAAAGAGCGAGCAACTAGCAAGCAAAGATAGAAGTGATTTCGAGGGTATGATCATCTTGCCTGAAATCCCGCAAGGAAGAAGAACGAGTCCATGAAGAAGACAAACAGACGTAGTTGAACGGGTCCTCACAAACGCAACGTTCTCAGAACCAACCCGAAGGAGCAAACACTGGAAAGGAGCAAACAAAATAGTAAACAACTATCACATGATCATGGCATGATGCACAACAAGTATGATGCATGTCCGGTTTAATGATACATGGCATGAAAAAGTGCAACAAACAACACTACAAATTAAGTGGAGCTCAATATGCAACGGAGTTGCATATTGAAGAAAACACCACATGACTTATTTAGTTCACTCCCGGTTAGGTACTCAACAATATTAAATGTTGGTTAACGTGTCAAGAGGTGAAACATGATGAAACTATCTAATCTAGTCAAGTTTAAATGAGGCCGGAACAACAAACAACAATTCCGGAAACTCCTCATGTGCATATTTTAGGTTTGGTACTGATCTGCCCTAAACACAATTTTAGAGTTGTTAAACATGCTAGAAGAGTGCATCATGTCAAACTAGGCAAAATTCTACCCCATATACATATAAAGTTTATTAAAATCCGAGCTATGGTTATTTAGTTATGAATTAAACCGTTTTAGCAAGTTATTTAAGAAAATTTAAACAAACAACATCTTAAACATTTTAAACATAGATGAAAGTTGCATATTATGAAACTACACAAAATTCTAAGCAAGTTTCATATATAACTTATTTTAATCCGATGCACGGTTTGTGAGATATAAAATGCATGAAGTTTGAGGGCTTTACTGCAATTCTGTTTTTAACTGGATAAAAGTGAAAATCGCAGCAGCAGAAAAAAACACTACTGGGCTGAGTCTTCCTGGCCCAACAGGAACAGGAGAGGGGGTTGGGCGCTGCTCACTTCGGGCCCTTGCCCAGTTCGGTGGATGAGGCGGGGAAGGCCGCGAAGGGGCGCGCTGGGCCTCGCTAGAGTAGGCTGCGGTCAACACGACTGCACGCGGCACTCTACTCCTCTCGATGCAGGGGAAAGAAGAGGACGCAACACAGGGAAGAAGAGGATGCAGTGCGGACTCGAGCGGCAGCGGGCTCCCAAGAAGGCCGACGAGGTGCAGACGGTGCGGATCTGGCTGGCCGGCGCCGGATCCGGGCAACGACGGCGCGGGTGAAGCTCAAGGTGGCGTCAATTCCCTGCTGCGGCAAGTTCAGGAGAGAGAGAGACGTGAGAGAGAGCGAACTCATGGAAGAGGGAAGGAAAGCAGGGGCACAACCTTGGTTCAAGGAGCTCGTCTCCATGGATGGAGGAAACGAGGAGGCGCACGGGTGAGTCCCTAGCATCCACGGCAGCGTCGAGGAAGGCCGGTACTGCAAGAGCGCCAGGCTCCTCTTTCTGTTCGGGAACGAAGGCGGCTGCGGGCACTGCAGCGTTGTCAGAGGAGATGCAGGCGTCAAGGAAGGTACGGGAAGGGGATGCCGGCATGGAGAGGAGCGCTCGGGCACGGCTGCTGCTTGGGGCGACAAAGAGGAACTCCTCTCCTCGTGGAACTCCTGGACGAGGGGGCGACAAGAGCACGGGCACGGGCCGTCTGCTCGTCGGAAGCAGAGCAGCAGCGGTGCTGAACGGGAATGCGGCAGCAGGGTCCGGTGGAGGCGTGCACAGGAGGAGCTCAGGAAGGGCGCCATGACGCTGATGTACTCCGGTGTGAGGAGGCAGAGGGCGGGGTGCTGCTGCTATTGTCACCGACGGCGATGAGCTCCAGCTCGAGGAGAAGGCCGAAGCACTTGGGGACAGAAGGGAGGGCGCGCGAGGGTGGCTGCGATGGTTGGTTGGGTACGAAGAACAAGGTGAAGGTGGCGACGGGATTTGGTGGGGATCTGGATTGGGAGGAGTTGGTGAATCGAGAGGGGAGCGAGCTGTGCAGTGGTTGGTTTGGAGCAGATCCCGATGGGAGAAGTGGGTGGCGGCGCAGCGACGGGACAAGAGGAGGATTTCTAGGGTTTTCCAGATTAGGTATGGGATGGACTATATATATAGTGGAAGGAGGATGATTTGGATCATCTGATTTAGATTAGACGGTCGAGAATAAACAGCTAGGGAGTCCAAATAATAAAACGGTGATATTTTGTAGACGTTTGGGGATGATCCGGATCCAACGGTGACGACTGTCCGGGTCGGGTCCGGGACAATTTCGGACGCACACGTGAGAGGTTCGATGCACTGTGCAGAGAGGGTTTCGGGGCCCGACGGTATGTAGTGTACTGTGTAGACGGTCTAGGGAGGAAAGAGAGGGAAAGCCTGGCACATGTTTCTGGATACCGAAAACGTCCGACGTTAGACCGGCTATATTGCCGCTATAGTTATCCGTTGGGGCGTCAAACGAACTCCGATTGCGATGAAACTTGACAGGCGGTCTATCTACACTATAATAAAACCACACATCAACTCTCATCCCAATCCGAGAACATTTGCCAACCACTTATAAAATAATATTTCGGACATGCCGCGGGCGCGTGCAAGTGTGTCTAGGCTCAGAACGGACAACGGACGGAATGAGGAGACCGGGACAGATGCAAGTTTTGAAAACATGATGATGCAATGCATATGATGACATGACAAGATGCAACACGCAAGCAAATGACATGACAACGACAGCGAATAAGTTGAGGGCACCTGGCACATCGGTCTCGGGGCGTCACACGCTGGCACGGCCGGTCCTGACCAACCCGAACCCTCTTCATCACCTGCGCGTGCTTCCCGCTCGAAACGGTCAGTGCCGCATTCATGCCCGGCCAGAGCAGACGCGACCTCTCACTGGCGCCGGCATTGAAGCGGCGAGCCGGCTGAGAGAGCGTCGCCCGCGCCGCTTTCGGGTGCACGCGGCTGCTCCGCGTTCAAAGGTCGCAATAGCCGGCTACAA
Organism: Triticum monococcum; assembly: GCA_034509565.1. NCBI lineage: Eukaryota > Viridiplantae > Streptophyta > Magnoliopsida > Poales > Poaceae > Triticum > Triticum monococcum. The sequence continues at coordinate 416,646,374 of CM067844.1, forward strand.
CATGCGTGATCTCTTCCAGTAGTAAGTTCTTGGGAGTCCGTGCTACAGCTAGCTGTCCTTCCCCAACTCGTCAATCTCTTCCAGTAGTGCTAGTACTCCATGGCGCGATCCATCGACAAGCAGGCGAGAAAGTTATGGTATACTACTCGGTTTGCGGTGAGTGGCATGCCGAGCGACCGTGTGGGATCGAGCCATGGAGGAGGGTGAGACACGAACACGACAGACGTGATTTAAACATTGGTTTTGCTCGATGGCGCGATCCAACGAAACGAAACATTGGTTTCTCTCCGTTTCCGTTTTTTCTCTGGAAAAACGGAAACTTTTCCACTCCATTTTCATTCCTATTCCAAGATTTCCCCATTACAACATTCCATCAAATACAAAGGAAAACTAACAGGCATGCTGATGCATCTCAATGATTCACAGATCATAGCCAATATTTACTTCACAACTAAAGAAAAAAGTTGTGAGAGCGTGTACGATAGAAAAACTACTGATGGGGTCACTACGACTTAAACCCTAAACCCTAAACATGATTTAATTTCTTGGCCAGGTAGAACCTATCGAAGGAAAGACGGCTGGCACCCTCGGATCATACGATGCTTTTGTGCAGTTCCACTAAAATCGACCTGAGCATCCCTGATGGCAAAGATATTGAAGAAGTGTGATTAGAATAATAGTACTGGCACTAGTTCATGAGACATAAACTCGTCACAAGTTGAAGCTGGTAGAAGTAGAGAAAGATCGACATGGAGATGGAGCTACGGCAGTGGAGCAAGCCGGCTCCAAAAAGAAGATGGACTACCTGGGACGTCGGGTTGTAGCTAGAAGGGCGGTTGGGACGCGACATCAGCCCATACCATGGTGACCCCCGATTGGGACACACCGACTGTGGGTTTTCTCCCTCGCCGATGTCGACCGCGTCTACGCAGAACATTGTTCCTGTCGGTGTCAAAACCGGCGGATTCGGGTAGGGGGTCCCGAACTGTGCGTCTAGGCCGGATGGTAACAGGAGGCAGGGAACACGATGTTTTACCCAGGTTCGGGCCCTCTTGATGGAGGTAAAACCCTACGTCCTGCTTGATTAATATTGATGATATGGGTAGTACAAGAGTGGATCTACCACGAGATCGAGGAGGCTAAACCCTAGAAGCTAGCCTATGGTATGATTGTTGTGTATGGAGTTGATGAAGTTGTCCTACGGACGAAAACCCTCCGGTTTATATAGACACCGGGTAGGGTTAGGGTTACATAGAGTCGGTTACAATGGTAGGAGATCTTGAATATCCGCATCGCCAAGCTTGCCTTCCACGCCAAGGAAAGTCCCATCCGGACACGGGACGTAGTCTTCAATCTTGTATCTTCGTAGTCCTGGAGTCCGGCTGAAGGTATAGTCCGGCTACCCGAACACCCCCTAATCCAGGACTCCCCCAGTAGCCCCTGAACCAGGCTTCAATGACGACGAGTCCGGTGTGCAAATTGTCTTCGGCATTGCAAGGCGGGTTCCTCCTCCAAGTCCTTCATAGAAGATTGTTAACACCAAGAGTAGTGTCCGGCTCTGCAAAATAAGTTTCCACATATTGCCATAGGGAGAATAATATTAACACAAATCCAATCTGCTGACGTACTCCGCAGTGCGCCATCACACTACGGCCAAGTCCTGTACTCGAATCGTTTTTACTTTTTCACCTCAGCGTGTTTTGCAAGGCGGTTTCCTTGGCACGTCTTGTCAAAGCAGAGATCGTGTACCCCCCTATTACGGGATTCTCATCAATACGGACGTGGGTAACCCAATCGAGCCCGTTAGCATGTTTTCTCGATTAAAGGTGAGTCCCTAACGGTTACGGGGAGGGCTCCTGGTATTCAGCCTCTTATAAAGAGACCAGGGCCTTATCTTTTCTCCAACAAGTTCGCCTGTCGCCTCGAGTTCCAACACCCTAGGCTCCAGATTCCGGGCGCCTCGGACCTTAGACAATGTCCGGTTCCGACCTTCAAGGCCGAAGGATGCCCTCCTCCGGCACGGAGGAGGACGTGCTAAAGTTGAGAGAGGCTAAGTTCCTGACCGGCGAAATTTGGCATAGGTTGCCTGCTCAAGGGCAGGTCATCCCCAGTCCCCAGCCCGGTGAGAGCGTGGTGTTCATGTCTCAGTTCCTTCAGGGGGTTGGGCTTCCCGATGGATCCCTTTGTGAGGGGGCTGATGTTTTATTACGGGCTGGAATTCCACGACTTAGCTTCGGAGTCCATCCTCCATATCTCCTCGTTTATCGTTGTGTGCGAAGCGTTCCTCCATGTTAACCCTCACTTCGGACTATGCCTCAAAACCTTCAAAGTGGAACCGAAGATGATTGAGGGACGGCACGCAGAGTGCGGATGCGCTGTTATAAGCAAAAATGCTGATGCTCCATGGCCCGAGGGCTCTTTTCAAGAGGAGCTAGGCTTGTGGCAACGAGAGTGGTTTTATATCACCGCTCCCCGGAGCACCAAATGGGTGGCGCCTCCTGCCTTTCGCTCGGGTCCCCCACCACGTCTGGCATCATGGGTCAACAGAGGGTTGGATTGGGGTTTGCCCAAAGACCTGCCCTTGTTACAGGGCCGCATTAAAGATCTCTTGGAAGGAGACCTCAGCCTGGTCAAGGTGACGCAGGTCATGCTGATTCGCCGAATATTGCTGGGCAAATGTCGCCCCCTTCGCCTGTGGGAATTTAATCCAGAGGGACCGCGAGCTCTCCAGAACTTCATGGGCGCAACGCCCGCGGAGATGTATAAACTGTTCTTCGGATCACAAGAGATGTGTCCAGATTCAACCGAGGACGTAGGCCTAAGCCGCAATCGCCTGGATACTCAAGTAAGAAACCTTGTGCCCGGACCTTCTATCCGTATAATTGTCATAAACTTGCCCCTAAAAGAGCGTCCTTTTAAGCAGGAGTGGATAGCGAAGGCAAAGCTGATCAGGTGTCCGGCTCCCCTTCCTGAAACCAGGCCGGATCCCTTGCTAGTCAGGATGCTGGAGATAATGCCTTCGGAGGGGGAGGACAAGGAAGCTATGGCCTCCTCGAAGGAGGCTGCTCCGAAGGGAGGAACCGACGATTCCTCTCCTAAGGGGAAGAAGAGAGCCGCCTCTGACGACCCGGAAACCATGGCCGCGAAGTGGGGGAGAAAATCCTCGTCAGAGGTTCCGACGCCGGGGAGTTCCTCGGCCGGACTATGCCCTCAAGGGGATCAGCCCACCAGCGAGCCGTAAGTAGAGAAAGATTTTCCTTTTGAGGGATGAGGGAAATCCTTGATTTATGTCTGAGAAGATTAACCAAACCTTTACCTTGTAGTTCGGACCTCAGCCCTTCTCAAGAGAGCTCGTCTTTGGGGGTTCTTCTTCCGGAGATGATGGAGAGCGGGAAGCCTCCCCCTGCCGTGCCGCCTAGCGAGGCGGGCGACCCTGAGGTGTCGTCGCGGAGAGTTTCTCCGAATCCGGCAGGGGCGGAAGATGGCTATGTGGCCCCCCGAGGTTCTCCGCGTCCGGCCTTCGAAAGAGGTCATGGGACGAGCCCGACACCGTCTGGTGCTTGGTCGAAGGAGCTAAAGATTCTGCTGGGGCGAGCTTGTATCTCAAAGGAGCACCGTGCATTGATGGGTACGGTGATTGAAAGGATCTCATCCGCAGAGAGCAGACTGCATGAGGCCGTCAAAAGTTTACTGATGGGTTTTGAGGTACATTTAGATAATGTACACTTTTGGCAGTTGCGCATGAATAAGATGCGCCCTGTGTAGATAGTAGCCCCTGAGACTCTGCGCGTCGTCAAGAAATGACGGCGCGCGGAGGATCATAATCCCAGGTCTAAGATGTCGCCTTTGAATGCAGGCGGCAGGGTGTCCGGAATCGAGCCGAACTGACGATTTTGCCGGAATAAAGCAGCAACTAGACGTGGCAGAAGCCGATATCGCGCTTGTCAACAAGCGGTTTGAGGAGGCTCAAGGTATGCAATTCCCCAGGCGGCAAGAGGTAAGAACAGTTTGAGGTCTTTGTCTTACAATGTGTGTGCTTGACGCAGATGGTGCGGCCGCCGTGGTGAGTCTTAGGGCAGAACTTGCCCAAGCTAAAGAACAAGCCAGAGAAAGTTATGCGGCCGCCAAGAAAGCCCTTGAAGAGCTAAGAGCCGAACGGGCTGCCCATTGGCGAAGCAACGAAGAGATGGCCGAGATGGCCGAAAAGTTAAAAAGCGCTACAGACCGTTGCAGATTTCTTGAAAAAGAAGACCAGGCGAAACAGACGGACTTAGAGAAGGCCGCTGCCAATGCCAAGGACGCGTGCTCTGCGATGAGAGCTGTGAAGGAGGAGCTGCGTCAGGCCGAACAGATTGCGGCTGGAAAGCCCTTTATGCTGCGAAGGAAATTTTGCGATCCGAAGTTTGCTCCGTTGGACCGAATGTGGAGTGTGGAGGATACCTATCTGGACTTGGCAGCGAGTGCTGCTGATGCGACCGAACACTTTCGGGATCAGAAGGATCGCGAAGTGCAAAAGCTTTTCTGGTCGCAGTTTCACAATCCAGAGCGTCCACTGGCAGTGGATGATCATTTGGCTCAATGGGCCGAACTGAATAGGTTATCCGGACTCGCCATGAAGTACGTCATGGGTTATCTGTGGCCGGGGAGATCGGAGCCGAAGAGTTATTTCAACTTGGTGCAGCAATTCCTTGACGCAGTGCCGCGTATAAATGCAATGAAGAGGTCAGCATGCATAGAGGGCGCACGGATGGCTCTTGCCCGTGTTAAGACATACTGGGCAGAGATGGAGACCACCGTTGTTGCGTCCCGAGATTCGGACAAAAGCCGAGTACCCTCCGAGCACTATTTTCAGGAAGTCCTTGAAGGCGCTCGTGTAGTAGAGACGCAGTGCTCGAAAGATGCTATGTTATGATAGCATATGTAATTATAAAGTAATATTTCGATAAATTGTAGTGGCCTTTTTATACTTGTGCCTTCAAGTATTGGGAACACCTCCTGTGTGGCCATTTTAATATATATATATATATATATAAAGTCTGAAAGATGGCAGTCGTTGGCTTCAGCCCCCACGTAAATAGTGCAGGGGTGCTTGCAGTAGACGCATTTTCACACTTAACCCAACGTCTTGGTCCTACAAAGGAGGTGATAGCGCAGCGGGCTAGGCAACCGGGCTATAATGCTTTAACACTTTCACTTAGCCATTGGAGCTTGACAGTGAGACTATTTAGGTAGCTCCTTGGTGGCGACTGCGCTCATCCGAGTTCGGGGCGCGTATGTGCCTGACCGGGAAACGGCCTTTCGTTAAAACGGAGGAATCCGATAGATTCCGATAGGTCATCGAATGGCTGACCAGTCTCACGCTACATCATGACAGTCAGTTTTTGGCTTTCTCTACTGAGGTGCTCGCCCGGCTGAACCGGGGCACAATCGCAGTAGTTCTCCTGGTGCTACCTTAGCCGATAGAGCGGAACGTAAGGTAGCCGAACTCAGGAGCCGGGCAACCCAACATTTGACCGAAGACATGATTCGGAGCTGATGCATATAATGCCAAAACTCGCGACGCCGAACACTCTCTAAGGTATTCGGTCTTTGTGAGTGCAGGCGAAACAACACTCTTTATTATTAAAAAAAGAAGCCCCTAGTGTCCAGGTACGTGCGAAAATTCTGGCGTGGCCACATGCCAAGACGCCAGCCTCCTCCTTGGTTATACCAGAAAAAACCAGGGGATGTGTAGCAACAAGAGACAGTAAAAAAGGTTTACGCAGGGTCTTAATCTAAAAAGATTTCTTTAGGACGGGTCCCTACTGCACGTCTGCGCCTATGTCTCCGTTGTGCCGTATCCTGGACGGGTGCCGCACGACATTTATCTGTAAAAGAGAGGAACTAAGTTGAAAACGGGTCGTGCCGAAAAAGTTTAAAATAAACAAGGTGTAAAGTAAAATATATAAAATTGAGCTTTATTGTCTCTTATTGTATATGCATGGAGCCCCTAGTGTGGGGGTATATGGCCACTAAGCCTGCATCAATGATGATTTTGTACCGAACTCGTCTATCCGCGTTCGTGGTCTTTAATGACCTATTTTGAAGTTTTTTTTGCCGGTGAGGCCATTTTGCTGTGGGGCTGTCAAGGCGGCCGCACAGTCCTCCGCTTGGGGAGGCGCACTTTAGTGCTTCCCCTTCAAAGAGATGATGCCTCGTGGACCGGGCATCTTAAGCGTAAGAGATGCATAATGCGGTATTGCGTTAAAGCGAGCGAAAGCTTCGCGTCCCAGTAGTGCTTGATAGCGACTTGAGAACGGGACGATATGGAAGGTCAGCGTTTTGCGGCGGAAGTTATCGGCAGAGCCGAATATGACTTCGAGCCGGAGAAAACCCATACAACGGGTGTCCGGACCAGGTATTACCCCTTGAAAGGAGGTTTTGCTGCGGCGGATTCTTGCTGGGTTTATCCTCATGTGCTGGATTGTATCCTGATATATCAGGTTTAGTCCACTGCCGCCGTCCATAAGGACATTTGAAAACTGGAGTCCACCAATTATTGGATCGAGTATCAAGGCAGTCCAGCCTGCATTCTTGATATTTCTAGAATAATCTAGCTGATCGAAGGTGATCGGTTTTGACAACCAGTGGCCGGACCCTTTGGGGATGGGCCGTGTGGTGCGTAACTTTACGGGCGCCGCACATTTTGTTATGTGAAGTGAGTTCACTGTTTTTACTTCCTGTGGGAAGTTCTTTTGTTTCCTGGTACTCTTCTTTTGGGGTTCGTCCTCGTCTTCGCTTGGTATGTCGAGCCCCTTGTGTTCGGCATTGAGTCTGCCAGATTGTTTGAAAACCCAACAGTCTCTGTGGGTATGGTTAGCAGGCTTCCCGGGAGTACTGTGTATTTGACATATCCTGTCCAGGATTTTATTTAGGTTGGATGGATCATCCCTGTTATCCTGGGGGGCGATTTTTCCTGATTTTGTCGTGAGCCTTTGAATCCGGCATTGACTGCCGTGCTCTTCGGACTTTTGTCCTTAGTCCGGCGACGGTCCTTGTTGCGTCGTGGTTTTCCGTTTCCATCCCTAGTTTCGGATGTACTTGGGTCGCTGGGGCTGCACCTTGCCAACCAGCTGTCCTCCCCTGCACAAAAGCGGGTCATGAGGTTTGTTAGTGCGGCTGTTGTTCTCGGCTTTTCTTGGCCGAGGTGTCTAGCAAGCCATTCCTCTCGGACGTTATGCCTGAAAGCTGCTAAGGCTTCAGCGTCCGGACAGTCAACTATCTGATTCTTTTTAGTGAGGAATCTATTCCAGAACTGCCGAGCTGATTCTCCGGGTTGTTGACTTATGTGACTAAGATCATCTGCATCCGGAGGGCGTACATAGGTCCCTTAGAAAATTTGCTCGGAAAGCATCCTCGAGCTCTTCCCAGCTTCCAATTGTGTTTTCGGGAAGGCTTTTAAGCCAATGCCGGGCTGGCCCTTTAATCTTAAGGGGTAAATATTTTATGGCGTGGAGATCATTTCCTCTAGCCATGTGTATGTGGAGGATATAATCCTCTATCCAGACTCCAGGGTCTGTTGTTCCATCGTATGCCTCTATGTTTACGGGTTTGAACCCCTCTAGAAATTCATGGTCTAGGACCTCATCGGTGAAACATAGAGGGTGTGCGGCGCCCCTGTATTTGGGTGTGCCAGATTCTGATGATGGCTTCACAGCATTGCTTACGAGAGCTTGCTTTCTTGGCCCATAAATGGACCTGACCGGGCCATGATGCGAATCCTTAAGTGGGTCGCATGCCAATTTGAGTGCGGCGCCGCTTGCCGCTTTATGGGGTCGTCTATCCGACCGTGTGGCTTTCTCATTTTTTGAATGCGAGGGCTCTAGGGCCTCTTCGTCGAATTCAGGCAGTAGCTTTCTTTTCGGATAGCTTTTAGTGCGGTGACTGTCGCCATATTTATCTGCGGTATTGATTACTTTGCTCCATCTAATCCGGAGTGCATCTTCCGCTGTTTTTAACTTCCGCTTCTGCTTTTTTAGGTTGCGTGCAGTTGCAACGAGCCTCTCGTGGAGATTCTTCTGTTCCATGTGTTTATCCGGTGTGAGGTCGTCCGGAATGCCGTTTTCGCCGGAGGAGGGGCGTTCGGTTTCTCTATCCGTATTGCCCTGTTCGGACGGCTGCTCTAAGGCCTGCTCGTCGTCTACCGGCTCATCCTACTCTATGGCTGGGTTTTTATCGAGGCGGGGCTTGGGTCGGCGTTTACGCTGACGCTTTGATTGCTTTTCGGGGGGTCGATCTCCCGTTCCCTCCCTTTTTTCCTCGTTGTCGCTTCCTTTAGGGGTATCCACCATGTACACATCGTGAGATGAGGTGGCTGTCCAATGCGCTATGGGCGTTGGTTCGTCGGTATCTCCTGCATCATCATTCATACTGTCGATGTCTCCATAGTCGAAGTTGAGCACGTCGTTTAAATTGTCGATAGTGGCTACCAAGTGGGTGGTGGGTGGGCTTGGAATTTCTTTGTCGTCCGTATCCCATCCCTGCTGACCGTAATCCGGCCAGGGCTCTCTTGATAAAGAGAGAGACTTAAGAGAATTCAGGATGACGCCAAAAGGCGAGTGCTGAAAGATGTCTGCGGCGGTGAACTCCATTATCGGCGCCCAACCGGATTCGATCGGCAGGGGCGCGGGGGGTTCGGAGTCCGGGGAGGAGTCCGGATCCTCGGACTCACGGGTCATGCAGAGTGCTGGTCTAGCGTTCGGCTCGATCGCCTTTGAGATCGCAGCCCCTGAGGTGGCGTCCAATCGCTCGTACTCGATTGGCGCAATAGGCTCCGAGTTAGAGGTCGGAACCGATGCGTGAGTGGCCTCCAGGACACTGCCCGGAGGCAGAGCTAGATCATGCCCCTCGAGATAGTGCGGCGCGCTTGGCCGTGGCTCGAACCCGTCGAAGGTCAAGTCTCCGCGGATGTCAGCCGTGTAGTTTAAGCTTCCAAACCTGACTTGATGGCCAGGGGCGTAGCTTTCGATCTGCTCCAAGTGGCCAAGAGAATTGGCCCGCAGAGCGAAGCCGCCGAAGACGAAGATCTATCCGGGGAGAAAAGTCTCACCCTGGACCGCATCGTTGTTGATGATCAAAGGAGCCATCGGACCTAACGGCGACGACACAGAGGAACTCTCAATGAAAGCACCAATGTCGGTGTCAAAACCGGCGGATCTTGGGTAGGGGGTCCGGAACTGTGCGTCTAGGCCGGATGGTAACAGGAGGCAGGGAACACGATGTTTTACCCAGGTTCGGGCCCTCTTGATGGAGGTAAAACCCTACGTCCTGCTTGATTAATATTGATGATATGGGTAGTACAAGAGTGGATCTACCACGAGATCGAGGAGGCTAAGCCCTCGAAGCTAGCCTATGGTATGATTGTTGTGTATGGAGTTGATGAAGTTGTCCTACGGACTGAAACCCTCCGGTTTATATAGACACCGGGTAGGGTTAGGGTTACATAGAGTCGGTTACAATGGTAGGAGATCTTGAATATCCGCATCGCCAAACTTGCCTTCCAGGCCAAGGAAAGTCCCATCCGGACACGGGACGTAGTCTTCAATCTTGTATCTTCATAGTCCTGGAGTCCGGCTGAAGGTATAATCCGGCTACCCGAACACCCCCTAATCCAGGACTCCCTCAGTTCCCTTCCCCCAGGTGCGGGATCAGGCCCATCGTTCTATGCTTGTGAAGAGAGCAACCTAATCAAGCAAGCTTGTAGCTTAGGCTCCTGCTAGTGTATATATAGTGGTTTTCTTTTTCTCTCCATATCAACCATTTTATATTGCGTACGTGTCATTCAAGAGTGAAATGATGGTTGCTTCTTCCGACTAACTTACTGTGTGATTTGACTGCTCCTTAGTGGCCCCTACACGTACTCCCCCTATGTGTATGCAACAGTCACACGTACACATGGATGCAAAAACGCGCGCGACGCCCTAATGCATGCATGTCCGAGCACACGACGGAACACACACGGTCACGCTCAAGTGGCCAACCTACACATGCATGCACACACATACTCAATCAGGGTGAGCTAGTGACCATATGAACACTGAAAAATATATATATTGAGCGCAATGAGCGTATTACGAAGTCCACTGACCTTATTTTTACAAATATACAGTGACAGACAGTGTATTTATCTTGTTTGAAATTAAGCCATATTAACCGAAGAGGAGGCAGCATGGACTAGCATTACTTTGCTGTGTCCCGTCAACTTGCCGAACAAGGAGAAGGTTGTAGGACGGAGAAGCTTGCGCGTGGTGGCTCGCAGGACAAGGAGAAACTTTTGACTAATGCAAGCTCTTCCTCGCTCAGGCGATGGACGTGCAACAGTTAATTCGGTGTCAGATTACCAGAAGCATACACTATACTACTAGTGCTATTATTGTTCGACTTCCCGAATAGCCAAGCGCAAAGTTTACTAGTACTACTACTATAGTCCATAAAGGTACGTACTATACTAGTACTAGGAACCGGATGGAGGAGCGTCTGCACTCTTATTATAATTTTAAAATGTGATAAAGCAATCTTCAACACATTTGGTTCTCTTTGAGGGTTCTCGCATGTGATAATGGAAGTTGATTGCATGGAACACTCGCCACAATTCTCGCTTAATTCTGGCTCATATCCTGTTACAAATAGTAACGCTCAGTAATATTTCCTCTTTTTTTGTTATTCAGCATGTAAACAGGTCAGCAAACCTTGCGGCGCATCTTCGTGCGAACCGTGCTTGCTGCACTTTGAATGTGGCCGAGAGCTGGCTTGATGAAACAAATTCGTATAGCGCTCCGGTTGAAAAGAGATGCAAGACTTGATAAGATGAAAAGAACTTGATCTTGACAAGAACAAGAAGAAAGGTAGAAGAGAGCAACATCAAAATGCCATCGGAAGAAAAGAGAGAACGGAAAGGAGTGAACGAAGTAGAAAACAAGATCTTGGCAGAGCACGCTTACAACAAAGGCTAGAGCGGAGTTGTTGGGAAAACCACCAACGAAAAGAATAAGGTTGATATGGTCTTATGGAATACATCTCCAATTATGAGGTGACAACCTGCCACTCACGGGAAAAAGAATTGGATTGATAAGAACAAGGAGACGAGAAAGTTATCTCATCAGGAGGATAAATGAAGAACTTGGATCATTTATAAGCACCATAAATAGCAAGAATCCTTAGGGAAAGCTTTAGGTGAAAATATAACCCAAGGTAACTCCAATGATGAGATTGATGGACTTAAAATATCTCATTCTTAACAACATGTGATTCATGAAACATGAACTCAAATTATCAAGAATGACATAATACCACTTCGAATGATACGGTTGAACGAATTGCACTTTAAAATGCCAGATAAAGAATACTTGAGCTCCTTTGAAAAGAATCTCTATGAACACTTCGAGAAAGAATTAAATCCTTGATGAACCATCTTGTAGAGCCTTCATGAGAACTCCAGTAATAAAAGAAATGGTCAATCGAAATGGAGGATGAAAAGAATAAGGTTGAAGCCTTGCAATGATTTAAATGAATCTCCGTGGTGATGTAATTGCGAGAGCTAGGAACTCCGGGAAAAGAAAAGATAAAGCATCTCGAACCAAGAATGTGATATGATGCACCTCCGGAATAAGGAATTGAATAAACTCGATGAAACAAGAATAAGAATTGCATTATGCTTATCCTTCACCAATTCAAATTGATGACAAGCAATTGAATTGGCATACTACTTATTCTCGGAGAAAGGATTATGATAGATACGGCGCCAACTTGAGAAGGTCTTCAACTAACCACCGGTAGAATTGGAAAGATCAAAGAATTGATATGATAACGAAGAAAGAGAAATCTTAAACGAACCACCGTAAACATTAAAATAAACGAAGTAAAAGGGATACATAAAAGTAATCACCGGTAAGAATTAGCAAATTAACGAAGATACATGAGAGAGTTTAGATACAAGTGAACGAAGGGATCACAAACTGATTAGAGAATATTGAATGATGCACCGGTAAGATTGAGAGTATGATAGCTGAAAGCTGGAATGAATAAATCTTAGATGATGGGCTCCGGATAATCAAACTGAACAGAATCTTGAATTGCTCCGGATGGCTGGAAAAAAATCTCACAACCGAAAACAATTATGAGAGGATGGCCTTGAATTAGAACCACGAATCTTGAAGAGAATGGAGCAAGATTGAGAGAAAATTCTTCTTCGGTCTTCATAATCTGAGAATTACGACGAGAAACACCACCGTGAATTGTTGAGATACTCCGAAATGATAAATAGAAAGGTTGAACCAATGATGAAAAGAATTCGAAAGATCTTGGAGAAAAACATTTGACTGATGATAATTCATTCTTACGTCAAACTTTGAGAAAAATTTGAGGGTAGCTCCGGGAAAATAAAAGAGTCAGGTAAGATCCTGGGAAAAGACCAGTGGGTTAGGGCCCACTCAAAAGAAACACCGTTGAGATGATTTAAGAAGAGAGATAGCACCAGTTGAATAAAATGGCTTGAATGAGATAACATCCTCGAACTAGGTTGAACGGATCTTGAATGACAAGATGAGCCTTTTGCGATATCTTGAGCACTCCAGAACAAATGAATGGCGAGAAGTGAATTTTTATGAGGTGCACCGGTATGGAGAAACATTTGAAACGAGGAAAAATATATGGTCAACAAAGCTAGACTTGGTTCCACCGGAGAAGAAAAACAATGAATAATGATGAACTAGAAGCTCCATTAGAATCTTCATGAAAATCACCGGGTAAGAACATTGACGGAAAAAATGGAGAGACTTCATAATCATAAGATAGATACTTGATAAAGAAAACTTAGTCCTTGAAGAAGAAAAGGGTGGGTGGGCGGGAAAAACAAAGGCAACTTGAGGACGGATGAAATGAACAACGTTGGAAAAAAAACAAGAGGTGAACTTGTGGATGTCGAAAATGAACGGATCCACTTGAAGGGAAGCTCACCGGTTGACAAGAAATTGAAATGACAAACTCGATGATCGAGAAGGATTAGTATTCACATATAAATATGAGAACACCATTTGGGGAAGGTATGGAATCAACATTTGACTTCAAAGCAACTCAAATACCACAACTCAAAACAAACAAAGGATTGGCTTGCAGAATAAGCCGGAACAAACGTATGATGGAGATTTTTTCCGAAGTTTTCGTGGTGGGGCCTACACGCGCTCGATCGTACAGCACCATCATGTACAAGGCAGTGCACATGACATACGAAGCGTCCCCGAGTCGGCATAGCCAAGGACTCTTTAAGACACAACGAGACCACTGTAAAACCGACCGTGAATAGGCGGACCACTAGACGTCGAACCCCAATTTCAAATCATACATCTGTCAGAAAGATATCCTAAGAGCTACTTGAATTCCCACTTATAAACTCCCGAAAATTTCCGGTTATGCAATCAGGTGTTGGGGATACAGGGGAAGCATAATATCTCACCCAAAACTAGCAAATCCTACATCCAGCTGTATCCATCCTTCAACACATAACCAAGAAACCTTCGGAAATCGTCGACCTCAACCTTCGAAAAGCATCCGTTATACAAGTTATGGCAATACTCCCGAACTCCCGCCCCAGTATTGGGTGGCGTCAAGGTTATCTCACCAACAACTGCATAAAAGAGATTTTCGATGTTGGCGAACTAAACTCAGGTATTCCAGAACTGCAACGATAAAATTGTGACGACAACACCTCGGAGCTCAACTCCCCGGGACACTGCCACAAAACCCCTGACAGGAGGCACCAAGACAATGTTCTCGTCACAAAACCATCGAAACGATTCCAAGATACCTGCGTGATCCTAAATTTTTTTAGTGATATTTGAGAAGAGAAGAGTCAAAACACTACATCAGGATGCCTTACCAGAGCGATTGGGAGACTGGGAAGTAAAAAGAATTCCTAAACTCTCCGATATATAATTCCTAAATGACTCAAAACATTTTTCTAGACACAACTCGGCTGCTAAAAACGATCAAGCAATGGGGCTCCTAAGGTCAGGGAAGGCTCTGATACCCAACTTGTGACGCCCTCGATGCGGCTATATCTCCCACGTGTCGAAGCACGACTTAGTGGCATAACCACATTGAAAGCAATGTCGCAAGTGAGGTAATCTTCACACAACCCATGTAATACATAAGGGAAAGAGATACATAGTTGGCTTACAATCGCCACTTCACACAAATACATAAAATAAAGCATTACATCAACCAGTTACAAACAAGGCCCGACTACGGAGCCAAAATAAAAAAAGACTACCCCAAATGCTACACAGATCCCCGATCGACCCCAACTGAGCTCCACTACTGATCAACTGGAACGAAACAACACAAAGGACAAGGTATTCATCGAGCTCCTCCTTGAGCTTGGTTGCATCATCTGCACGGTTCAACGGCACCTGCAAGCTGGTTTTGGAAGTATTTGTGAGTCACAGGGACTCAGCAATCTCGCACCCTCGCGATCAAGAATATTTAAGCTTATGGGTAAGGTAAAGGTATGAGGTGGAGCTGCAGCAAGAGACTAGCATATATGGTGGCTAACCTATTCGCAAAAGAGAGCAAGAAGAGAAGGCAAAGCACGATCGAGAAACTATGATCAAGAAGTGATCCTAGAACAACCTACGTCAAGCATTACTCCGACACCGTGTTCACTTCCCGGACTCCGCCGGAAAGAGACCATCATGGTTACACACGCAGTTGGTGCATTTTAAATAAGGTCAACTTCAGGTTTTCTACAACCGGACATTAACAAATTCCCATCTGCCCATAACCGCGGGCATGGCTTTCGAAAGATCAATACCCTAGAGGGGTGTCCCAACTTAGCCCATGACAAGCTCTCACGGTCAACGAAGGATATTCCTTCTAGTGGGAAGACCCGATCAGACTCGGAATCCCGGTTACAAGACATTTCGACAAGGTAAAACTAAACCAGCAACACCACCTGAATGTGCCGACAAATCCCGATAGGAGCTGCACATATCTCTTTCTCAGGGCACACTCAGATTGTCCTAGGTACGGGTAGGCCAGCCCAGAGTTGCCCCTAGTGGCCACCGGCAGCTGACAGGTGGACCAACACTCAAAGGAGCACTGGCCCGGGGGGGTTAAAATAATGATGACCCTTGTGTCTGCAGAACCCAAGGGAAAGAAAAGGCTAGGTGGCAAATGGTAAAACCAATGTTGGGCATTGCTGGAGGAGTTTTATTCAAGGCGAACTGTCAAGGGGTTCCCATTATTACCCAACCGCGTAAGGAACGCAAAATCCGGGAACATAACACTGATATGACGGAAACTAGGGTCGCAAGAGTGGAACAAAACACCAGGCATAAGGCCGAGCCTTCCACCCTTTACCAAATATATAGATGCATTAATTAAATAAGATATATTGTGATATCCCAACAAGTAAACATGTTCCAACAAGGAACAACATCTCCATGTTCCAACAAGAAACAAACTTCAATCTTCACCTGCAACTAACAACGCTATAAGAGGGGCTGAGCAAAGCGGTAGCATAGTCAAACAACGGTTTGCTAGGACAAGGTGGGTTAGAGGCTTGGTTCAACAATATAGGAGGCATGATAAGCAAGTGGTAGGTATCGCAACATAGGCATAGCAAAAGAGCGAGCAACTAGCAAGCAAAGATAGAAGTGATTTCGAGGGTATGATCATCTTGCCTGAAATCCCGCAAGGAAGAAGAACGAGTCCATGAAGAAGACAAACGGACGTAGTTGAACGGGTCCTCACAAACGCGACATTCTCGGAACCAACCCGAAGGAGCAAACACCGGAAAGGAGCAAACAACATGGTAAACAACTATCACACGATCATGGCATGATGCACAACAAGTATGATGCATGTCCGATTTAATGATACATGGCATGACAAAGTGCAACAAACAACACTACAAATTAAGTGGAGCTCAATATGCAACGGAGTTGCATATTGAAGAAAACACCACATGACTTATTTAGTTCACTCCCGGTTAGGTACTCAACAATATTAAATGTTGGTTAACATGTCAAGAGGTGAAACATGATGAAACTATCTAATCTAGTCAAGTTTAAATGAGGCCGGAACAACAAACAACAATTCCGGAAACTCCTCATGTGCATATTTTAGGTTTGGTACTGATCTGCCCTAAACACAATTTTAGGGTGGTTAAACATGCTAGAAGAGTGCATCATGTCAAACTAGGCAAAATTCTACCCCATATACATATAAAGTTTATTAAAATCCGAGCTACGGTTATTTAGTTATGAATTAAACCATTTAGCAAGATATTTAAGCAAATTTAAACAAACAGCATCTTAAACATTTTAAACATAGATGAAAGTTGCATAATATGAAACTACACAAAATTCTAAGCAAGTTTCATATATAACTTATTTTAATCCGATGCACGGTTTGTGAGATATAAAATGCATGAAGTTTGAGGGCTTTACTGCAATTCTGTTTTTAACTGGATAAAAGTGAAAACCGCAGCAGCAGAAAAAAACACTACTGGGTCGAGTCTTCCTGGCCCAATAGGAACAGGAGAGGGGGTTGGGCGCTGCTCACTTTGGGCCCTGGTCCAGTTCGGTGGATGAGGCGGGGCAGGCCGCGAAGGGGCGCGTTGGGCCTCGCTAGAGTAGGCTGCGGTCAACACGACTGCACGTGGCACTCTACTCCTCTCGATGCAGGGGAAAGAAGAGGACGCAGCGCGGGGAAGAAGAGGATGCAGTGCGGACTCGAGCGGCAGCGGGCTCCCAGGAAGGCCGGTGAGGTGCAGACGGTGCGGATCCAGCTGGCCGGCGCCAGATCCGGGCAACGACGGCGCGGGTGAAGCTCAGGGTCGCGTCTATTCCCTGCTGCGGCAAGTTCAGGAGAGAGAGACGTGAGAGAGAGTGAACTCATGGAAGAGGGAAGGAAAGCAGGGGCACTGCCTTGGTTCGAGGAGCTCGTCTCCACGGATGGAGGAAACGAGGAGGCACACGGGTGAGTCCCTGGCATCCACGGCGGCATCGAGGAAGGCCGACACTGCAAGAGTGCCAGGCTCCTCTTTCTGTTCGGGAACGGAGGTGGCTGCGGGCACTGCAGCGTTGTCGGGGGAGATGCTGGCGTCGAGGAAGGTACGGGAAGGGGATGCCGGCATGGAGAGGAGCGCTCGGGCGCGGCTGCTGCTTGGGGCGACAAAGAGGAACTCCTCTCCTCGTGGAACTCCTGGACGAGGGGGCGATAGGAGCACGGGCGCGGGCCGTCTGCTCGCCGGAAGCAGAGCAGCAGCGGCGCTGAATGGGAAGGCGGCAGCGGGGTCCGGTGGAGGCGCACACAGGAGGAGCTCAGGAAGGGCGCCATGACGCTGATGTACTCCGGTGTGAGGAGGCAGAGGGCGGGGTGCTGCTGCTGTTGTCACCGACGGCGATGAGCTCTGGCTCGAGGAGAAGGCCGAAGCACTTGGGGACAGAAGGGAGGGCGCGCGAGGGTGGCTGCGATGGTTGGTTGGGTACAAAGAATAAGGTGAAGGTGGCGATGGGATTTGGTGGGGATCTGGATTGGGAGGAGTTGGTGAATCGAGAGGGGAGCGAGCTGTGCAGTGGTTGGTTTGGAGCGGATCCCGATGGGAGAAGTGGGTGGCGGTGCAGCGACGGGACAGGAGGAGGATTTCTAGGGTTTCCCAGATTAGGTATGGGATGGACTATATATATAGTGGAAGGAGGATGATTTGGATCATATGATTTAGATTAGGCGGTCGAGAATAAATAGCTAGGGAGTCCAAATAATAAAACGGTGATATTTTGTATACGTTTGGGGATGATCCGGATCCAACGGTGACGACTGCCCGGGTCGGGTCCGGGACAATTTCGGACGCACACGTGAGGGGTTCGATGCACTGTGCAGAGAGGGTTTCGGGGCCCGGCGGTATGTAGTGGACTGTGTAGACGGTCTAGG
Organism: Triticum monococcum; assembly: GCA_034509565.1. NCBI lineage: Eukaryota > Viridiplantae > Streptophyta > Magnoliopsida > Poales > Poaceae > Triticum > Triticum monococcum. The sequence goes on from CM067844.1 coordinate 416,664,344, forward strand.
GAGGAAAGAGAGGGAAAGCCTGGCATATGTTTCAGATACCGAAAACGTCTGATGTTAGACCGGCTATATTTCCGCTATAGTTATCCGTTGGGGCGTCAAATGAACTCCGATTGTGATGAAACTTGACAGGCGGTCTATCTACACTATAATAAGACCACACGTCAACTCTCATCCAAATCCGAGAACATTTCCCGGCCACTTATAAAATAATATTTCGGACATGCCACGGGCGCGTGCAAGTGTGTCTGGGCTCAGAATGAACAACGGACGGAACGAGGAGACCGGGACGGATGCAAGTTTTGAAAACATGATGATGCAATGCATATGATGACATGACAAGATGCAACACGCAAGCAAATGACATGAAAACGACAGCGAATAAGCGGAGGACACCTGGCACATCGGTCTCGGGGCGTCACACGCTGCCACGGCCGGTCCTGACCAACCCGAACCCTCTTCATCACCTGCGTGTGCTTCCCGCTCGAAACGGTCAATACCGCATTCATGCCCGGCCAGAGCGGACGCGACCTCTCACTGGCGTCGGCATTGAAGCGGCGCGCCGACCGAGAGAGCATCGCCCGCGCCGCTTTCGGGTGCACGCGGCTGCTCCGCGTTCAAAGGTTGCAATAGCCGGCTACAACATGCGTGATCTCTTCCAGTAGTAAGTTCTTGGGAGTCCGTGCTACAGCTAGCTGTCCTTCCCCAACTCGTCAATCTCTTCCAGTAGTGCTAGTACTCCATGGCGCGATCCATCGACAAGCAGGCGGGAAAGTTATGGTATACTACTCGGTTTGCGGTGAGTAGCATGCCGAGCGACCGTGTGGGGTCGAGCCATGGAGGAGGGTGAGACACGAACACGACAGACGTGATTTAAACGTTGGTTTTGCTCGATGGCGCGATCCAATGAAACGAAACGTTGGTTTCTTTCCGTTTCCATTTTTTCTCTGGAAAAACGGAAACTTTTCCACTCCATTTTCATTCATATTCCAAGGTTTCCCCGTTACAACATTCCATCAAATACAAAGGAAAACTAACAGGCATGCATGCTGATGCATCTCAATGATTCACAGATCATAGCCAATATTTACTTCACAACTAAAGAAAAAAGTTGTGAGAGCGTGTACGATAGAAAAAATACTGATGGGGTCACTACGACTTAAACCCTAAACCTTAAACATGATTTAATTTCCTGGCCAAGTAGAACCTGTCGAAGGAAAGACGGCTGGCACCCTCGGATCATACGATGCTTTTGTGCAGTTCCACTAAAATCGACCTGAGCATCCCTGATGGCAAAGATATTGAAGAAGTGTGATTAGAATAATAGTACTGGCACTTGTTCATGAGACATAAACTCGTCACAAGTTGAAGCTGGTAGAAGTAGAGAAAGATCGACATGGAGATGGAGCTACGGCAGTGGAGCAAGCCGGCCCCAAAAGGAAGATGGACTACTTGGGACGTCGGGTTTTAGCTAGAAGGGCGGTTGGGACACGACATCGGCCCATACCATGGTGACCCCCGATTGGGACACACCGACTATGGGTTTTCTCCCTCGCCGATGTCGACCGCGTCTACGCAGAACATTGTTCCCTTCCCCCAGCTGCGGGATCAGGCCCATCGTTCTATGCTTGTGAAGAGAGCAACCTAAGTAAGCAAGCTTGTAGCTTAGGCTCCTGCTAGTGTATATGTAGTGGTTTTCTTTTTCTCTCCGTATCAACCATTTTATATTGAGTACGTGTCATTCAAGACTGAAATGATGGTTGCTTCTTCCAACTAACTTACTGTGTGATTTGACTGCTCCTTAGTGACCCCTACACGTACTCCCCCTACGTGTATGCAACAGTCACACGTACAGATGGACGCAAAAATGCGCGCGACGCCCTAATGCATGCATGTCCAAGCACACGACGGAACACACACGGTCACACTCAAGTGCCCAACCTACACGTGCATGCACACACACACTCAGTCAGGGTGAGCTAGTGACCGTATGAACTCTGAAAAATATATATATATATATATATATATATTGAGCGCAATGAGCGTATTATGAAGTCCACTGACCGTATTTTTACAAATATACAGTGACAGACAGTGTATTTATCTTGATTGAAATTAAGCCATATTAACCGGAGAGGAGGCAGCATGGACTAGCATTACTTTGCTGTGTCCCGTCAACTTGCCGAACGAGGAGAAGGTTGCAGGATGGGAGAAGCTTGTGCGTGGTGGCTCGCGGGACAAGGAGAAACTTTTGACTAATGCAAGCTCTTCCTCGCTTAGGCGGTGGACGTGCAACAGTTAATTCGGTGTCATATTACCAGAAGCATACACTATACTGCTAGTGCTATTATTGTTCGACTTCCCGAACAGCCAAGCGCAAAGTTTACTGGTACTACTACTATAGTCCATAAAGGTACATACTATACTAGTACTAGGAACCAGATGGTGGAGCGTCTGCACTCTTATTATAATTTTAAAATGTGATAAAGCAATCTCAACACATTTGGTTCTCTTCGAGGGTTCTCGCATGTGATAATGGAAGTTGATTGCATGGAACACTCGCCACAATTCTCGCTTAATTCTGGCTCATATCCTGTTACAAATAGTAGCGCTCAGTAATATTTCCTCTTTTTTTGTTATTCAGCATGTAAACAGGTCAGCAAACCTTGCGGCGCATCTTCGTGTAAACCGTGCTTGCTGCACTTTGAATGTGGCCGAGAGCTGGCTTGATGAAACACCTCGCTTCCTACTTCTTTTTTTGCGGGGTACCTCGCTTCCTAGTGACCAGTGTCTTGTCTGATCGTCCTAAGAATGCTTATATATGAATAAAGCTCTCTCATTTACCCGCAAAAAAGAGTAAGCCATATTAACCGGAAAGGAGGGAGTATGGACTAGCACTACTTTTTGGTGTGTCCCGTCAACTCGCAGAATAAGGAGAAGCTTGCAGGACAAGGTGAAACTCGCTTACGCCTTTTGACTAATGCAACCTACCCTCGGTGGACATGCATCGGTCCATTCGATGTCAGATTGTCAGAGGCATACACTGTAGTACCCAACATCCGGAGTACCATCATTGTTCGACTTCATGAAGGGGCGAAGAGCCAAGCACAGTAGTATGCGTACTTGGTTTTGCACCATCATACTACTCCACCCTCCGTCATAGTTTACAGGGCGTGCTTCATTATGATGCATTTATCTCAATGCATTTCCACCACCAGAGAGACTTTAGACGCCTTTGGTTTAATGCTCAATTAATTAGGGCGTGGAAAACGCAATCAAGTCCACAATTTTCTCTCCATGTACTGTACTACTACGGAGTGCATGCATGTGTGTACCCGGGGTGGAAGCGCTGCATGCATGTGGGTACACATTATTCCCTCTAGTAATAGACGCCGTGCTATAACTGCCAATGCTATTTTCAGGCCGATCGCTAGTCCCCTTGGTCCCACAGATTTTTTTTTCTTTTTTCTGAAGCGCGCTGTATAAATAGTGACGGATGGAGTAGTATGAGTGGATTCAAAGAAGAGCGTATTGATGGTTGCTTCTTCAGAGCAACTTACAGTGGGAAAGGTGGGGCTTATGATTTGACTGCTCATTAATCACTATTAGTGCGGCGCAACGACCGGGCTGAGTCTCCCATGCGGTTGTGCACTACCCCCTCGGTTCTTCAATATACTCCGGAATATTTGTATTTCTAGAGATTTCAGCGAGTGACTACTCAAATATTTGTCTTTTTAGAGATTTCAAATGGATTGGCACATACGGATGTATATAGACAAATTTTAGAGTGTAGATTCACTCATTTTGCTCCGTATGTAGTCACTTGTTGAAATCTCTGTTAAGACGAATAGAATATTTAGGAACAGAGGGAGTACACATACGAAGCAAAATGAGTGAATCTACACTCTAAAATATGCTCGTTTGAAATTTGTAAAAAGATAAATATTTAGGAACGAATTTTGTGCATGGCACATGGACCCGGATGATGAAGAGGCTTCTGGCAATGTTATCAAGCTTCCATCATTTGTTTACATAATTGATGTACTATACAAATAATTTTCCAGCGACATGAAATTGTACAATGGTGTGAGCTTTCAGCTTTTGTTTCGCGTGTCTTGCCATCGATGCTCTTTCAGAAACAATAAAAAACTAACTTCCTTGCTAATGCATGTCAATTATTAGCAGATCAGAGCTAATAATTACATTAGAACTGAAGACAAAGTTGTGAGAAGGTGTTAAATTAAAATTGATCCATGCTTTCATTGGCAGTAACGTCCCCCCAGCTCTGTCTAAATCAACAAGGCATGTTGGGGAAAAAGTAGCTGTCTAGAGCATGCAACATTCCGATCATTTTGTGTGCAGTTCCACTAAAATAGAGCTGAGCGTCCCTGTTCCAAAGATATCAAGTGTGATTGCGATAATAGAGGACTTCTGATGAAACAATAAACACACAAATAGAAGTCGGTCACCTTTGCAGTCTCTCTTAAGACTAACTAGTTGGAGAAGATTAGGCTCGGAGTTGGATGAGGAGGATAGAGCAAAACCAATCTCCCTTTGTGCAGTCGCACTGAAATGTAGAGACGTTGCCCGTGTGACATTTTAATACAACTGCACAAAACACTCTTAAGAAAAAAGTGATTTGTGCAGTTCACCAAAAGGTCGCAATAGCAACGAGGTAAAATGGATAGCCCTGTTTGCAAAAAAGAGGTAGAAAGGAAACAATTACTGGCCAATAACAGTTGATGACACATGCGACGACAAAAAAAGAAGAATATTCCTTGTCCTAAGGGAAGATAACAACACTGTTGTGTTTGTCTAAAACGGTGTGAGGACGAGGATGCAATATGGAAAGTACGCCGGTCGAGCTACGTTTTGGGCAAAGAACTATGGAAGATCCACATGCAGTGACGTGGGAAAACGGGCAGTGGAGCAAGGCCGGAGGGGATACCTGGAGGTCGTCGGGATGTAACTAGGTGAGCGGTGGCGGGCGGAATCTGTGAGCAGGTGGCATAGGCCCTGCCGCACCGGAGCTTGGTCAGAGAGAACGGCGTGTACCGCAAATCGGGACATGCTGCCTCGGCGCCGTCGAACAGAGAAATGATGCACTTCCTCCCTTTCCCCCGGCGGATGGGATGCGGCCGGATCAGTGACCAACAGTGAGAGAGAGAGAGAGGCCACCGCACTCCCTTTCCCCCGGCGGACGGGATGCGGCCGAATCAGTGACCAACGGCGAGAGAGAGAGGCCACCGCACTCCCTTTCCCCCGGCGGACGGGATGCGGCCGGATCAGTGACCGACGGTGAGAGTGAGAGAGAGGCCTCCGGAGCCTTGTGTGAGATACTCTGAAGAGCGGACTACCTTTTCCTCCATAAAAATCGTTTTATATTCTGTGTACGTGCCATTGAGCGCTATAACTTTATTTAAAAATAACGCGGCAACGCGTCAAGTCGAACTTTGTTTCGTGCACGTGTGGTACATGACCTCCCTAGGTAAACAACCGCTACAAGCGTTCAAATTAGCACGTGGGCTGCCATTTCGTAAAGAAATGAGCTCCACCGTGTACCCGCACGGGTGTGGCTGGGCACGAAGCGTGAGTACGTGCACGGTGCACCTATTCTCTTCTTGTATATGTACACCACCTACGTGGGGTTGTGTGAGAGAGATACAAACCTAGAGAGATATAGTGTGTGGGTTCTTGAGAGTTTTTTTTGTGGGGGGCGTCAATCAAAATATTTAACGTATGCAATGTGTGTGAAATAGAGTCCTATATATAACATATATATAGAGGGGCGATCCATGAGAAGAGAGTGGAGGTATCATCGGCTTGAGGTGTCCACAGAATCGAAGAGAGGGATAATGTGTGTGTGTGTGTGTGCGCGCGCGATCGATAAAGAGTGCCATCGAATTTGTGTGTGCCCACGTCAAAGATATAGAGTGGCTGGCCTACTGGAACGTGAGATGGGACATGTGCAGTTTGTCTCTGTGGCATGGATACCTACCTGCAGCGCTCGACTATCAGTGTGTGGTGGGGGAAGAGGGAGGCCCAATTAACTATAGAGGTACGATAGCTGGTATATGTGTGGAGGAGGAGAGAGGCCTACCTCATGTACTAAGGAGATCGATCTGCCTCATGTATTAAGGAGATCGATCTGCCTCATGTATTAAGGGAGATCGATCGGCATCCATGCATATGTACAGGAGATAAATAAGGTTGGGAGAGAGACAGAGCTAGAGTGTTGGACGGGGTGGTAGTGGAGTTGCTTCTAACAAATGGTGGGATAGGCTTGCTAGACAAACGGAGGGCACGCCCGCAATATCAATAAGAGAGGAGATGGCTGCTTGTTGTCTGTGCACGTGCGTGTGAGAAACGGGTCAGGAGGCATGCATGAATGATGAGGGGGGACGATGTGGTTGTGGTAAGCAGACGTAACTACATATAGGAAGATCAATCACCCTTTGTAAGAGAAAGGAGAGACATAACTTGTGAGGTACGTCGATCGATGGGGGGATAGTTAAAGTCGATCTAGGTATATGTTGGGAGATCGATCGGTATACATGCATGTGTGTGTTAGAAGCAAATGAGGCACGAGGATAAGGATAGAGAGAGAGGGATGCATGTAGGAGGTGGTACAAGAGGCATACTATATCGAGGGGGAGGAGTGTGCGAGTACGAGAACGATGAAAAGAGTGGTGGGAGTGAGGCATGGACGGTGACAAAAGAAGAGGGGAAGCTTGTGTTTGTGCTAGGCACACCTGGCTAGAGAGGCATATCGATCGATGTGTGCCGTAAAGAAAGAGCTGGGGGGCCTACACACACCGTGGGTGAACGATCTAAAGTGAAAAGACGAATTTGCGCGATGGAGCTAGAGAATGCTAAGGGAGGGTGAGAGGGATGCGGGTGTGTGCATGCACAAGAGAAAGTTAGCGCTAGCTACAAAGATAAGAGGGTTGTGAGGGTGTAAAAGACGAATAGAGATCATATATACTTCATTATAAAAAGCGAATTCGGATATTTGAAGAATTTATCATAGTGTTTCAAACCGATGGATGTGTGAATATATATAACGGTGATACACATGGTGTGGTTATGAATATGGTATACTACATTTAATATATTTTATCTCTACTCTTATAAAAAACGGAGTTGTTGATGATGGTGTGCCTGCCATCCTGCATTATAGGCCGTCTGATTTATATCTGGCGGATAGCAAGGAAACTATGATGGTTGAAGTTGGCAACAATCATGATTGTAGATTCTTATTGAAATAGAGAAACGAATTCAAATTTAGTTCGAATTGCAGTGGTAGTATAGACATTTGGAATGCACTAAAATGTTGGTATGAGTAGGTTACATGCATTATACAGCAAGAGAAAAAATTTAATCGGACATAACATGGATTCATACTCCCTCCTTCCATCTATATAGGGCGTAATGAGATTTTTAAGACCGCCTTTGACTATTGACAAGATTAATAGTACATGACATGCACAATGTGAAAATTATATCATTGAAAGAACCTTTCACAGACAAATTTAACGGTGTGCTTTGTGTAAGTTGCATGTCATATATCATTGCCCTAATATTTGGTCAAAGTTAGCATCGAAAAACGCATTAGGCCCTATATAGATGGAAGGAGGGAGTACTAGCTTTGAATAGCATTTGTATAGTAAAACGGGGCAAGACTCTCTCTTTGTGTGGTGTGAATAGTTTTATTTTTTTCGTTTTCTTTTTGGTTGAGGGAAGTGCGAATTGATTTTGTACGTACAAGTACAGTATTACTACACGTTAGGCTTGTACCTAAAATTCAACCCGCGTCTTGTTATATCCCGAAAATTCAGATATCGTGCTCCCAAAACTGGCGCCTTCACAACCCGCGCCTTGCTATCCCGAAATTACAACGTGCGCGAAAAATCCCTCTAGCTGCCAAATCCTGACACGCGAAATCCCCCTTCTAACCCTGAGCCGAAAGGGCCGCTAGTTCAAATCGGTGGGGGGTACTTTTGTAACACACCCTTCATTTTGGACAAGCGCGTTCCTAAGTCATGCTTCATCCCCTCCCATCGCCCCCTTTTCGCCATTCGTAATCCCATGCCGCCATAACCTCTCCGCTCCAGCCGCGAAACCCCACCCTCCTCTGTCCGCCACGTCACCGCTGCCCAGCCGGAGCCTCTTCCCTGACGACATCGTCCACCGCAACAGCTCGACGTCCCTCGTCCACCTCCCCGGATGAGGATCCGTCGTCCATCTCGCCGTCCCGCTGGTTCAGCCGCCCCATCCTCCACCTCCAAGGAGCTGCTCTGACGATCGCCTTGTCTGTCGCGGCTACTCCATCCCCACAGCGCCGCCTTAACCTACTCCACCGGAACCGCGACATCCTCACCGACTCCTCAGACGAAGCCGAGGCCTACTCGGCGCCACCAAAGAGGTTGTACACTCATCGCATCGCACCTTCTCCTTAACTCGACCTCCCGGCGCCGACGGTGCTCCATCCTGCACCCCCATGGAGCGGCTACCTTGAAGCCGGCACCACGGGCAACATCTCCACGGCGGCTCTCCCCCAGTGCGAGGCCCCTTCAGCGGCGGCGTCCATACCAGCTGGATCTGCTGCTGCTCCGGCTCTCGCTCGATCGCTCGCTCGCCCAGCTGCTCCTGCTGCTCTCCCCCTCGCTCGTGCTGCTGCTCAGCTCCGATTAAGCCACACTTCAGTCGACTGAATTGACTTTTGGGTCAGTCGATTTTCAGGGGTTGGGGGGGGGCTCGCCGGAGTTAAGGAAGAACCACCCGCAGCAGGGATGGGGGCTTGCCGGAGAGGTACCCCACTATCTATCTTAGGGTTCCGGGTGGGGGCGGGGGCCTAGAGGGCTGGCCGGGGCGGCGGTGGCGAGTTGTTTCAGGGCGGCGAGGCGGTTCGGCCGGTGGTGGCTGGCGGCTCAGGGGGGTGCAGGTTGAAGATGAACTGCAGGCCCTCCCTAAACTACATGTCAAGTGGCTTTCTGCTACCATTGCGTTTAGTTTCGATAGTAGCATTCATATTCCACAGTAAAATTCAGTTTCAACAGTTAAGTTCAGAGTCAATAGTTTTTACCTCATCTGTTGTAGTTAGGTGGTTTTTGGTGATGTTAATTTTACATCCATTTTACATCATCTTTTGGAGATGCTATTAGAATCCCACTTGAGATTGACGATGTCTGTCTTGTGCTGCTTCAGCCTTGACGTCTTATGGCTCACTGGAGCTACTCCAACAATAGAACGATCCATCACAACAGAGCAGTGCCCTGGACGCCGTCTATAGATTCCTCAGATCTTCCTCCACACCTCCGACAGCCACCTCTGCCACAACTGCTTCAGCGACCAACCCAATGATGCTGAGGTCGACACGGCTACGACAAAGAGGTTGTACACTTGTTGCATCACTTATTACTATACATTCATGTCGATCCATTAGGGCTATTTTGGTTCAACGGAAAAACATCGATCCACTGATTGTTACCATCACTCTAAATTTCTGCATGCTCTCCTTACATAATCTCACCATATTTTTTTTGTATGCATGTCAGATATTGTACACAGTCATGCTGAACAAGTAGAGAAAAAGAGAAGAGTTTTGCGCGGCAATACAATGTCATGCAGACATCGCTCCATGGTGGGTTTAATGGCAAACCCTCCCCGCCCCTCTCCAGATTCTAATCCAGAGGAAGATATCTGTTCTGAGGCGGATTCAGACGCCGCTGACCACTCCTATGTCATCTGCTTAGTTTAGACATGTTCTGTACTGCCACCTGTTTAGTTTCTATATCATATATGGGAATTATGCAGTCTCATGTCTTTTACCCAGCCATAATATATGTGAAATGTGCAATGCCATCATGTTTAACCAGGCATCATATATTTGAATGATATCTTGCCCATCCTTTTCTTCATTACATTTCCATTTGTCAACAATGTTTGTACATTAAACTACTCTTCCTGTGAATCAACCATTTGGGTGGGAGATGGAAAAATCTGGAGTGAAAACAAGGCCTTCAGAGCAGATAGTGGTACCTGTCGAAGCAGATCTCTTGTTGGGTCCCGATAGCTCCTCAGAGATGGATTCAGAGACAGATGACCAGTCCTATTCCCCCACTAAGGTGTATGCTCTAAATTGGCATGGTTATACTGCTCATATCATGCATACGGTGTCTTGCATTGCATAGTTTAGACATCATATACACAATATTCAACACCATGTTCTTAGTTCAGACATCATATCGAATGCCCTCTGTTTAGCATATAAATCACATATGTGAATTAAATGATGCAATCCTGATTACTTAGATAACATGTAGGTGAATTATGTCATGCGATCATGTTTAGTTATTCATCATATCTTTGAATTATGTTATGCTATGCTGTCCAGTTTAGATAGACATCATATATGTGAAATTATGTCATGCTATCCATTTTAGTTAAACAATATACATGTCAACTATTTCTTGCCCTCTTTTTCCACACTATCTATTACATCTATCTCTCATACAATGTCTGTACATTCATATATGTTTCTTGTTTATCAGCCATTTAAATTGGAGCGGGTGATGCTAGTATCTAGCGGACTAAAAACACGGTCTTCAAATAAAACAGTGCTACCTCTTGGTGGAGATAGCACCCCAGTTGTACATGCACAAGAACTAGCCCTACCACACATAACCCAAACCCTCGCAGATTGTACCCCTACTACGATGGACAGAGAACCAGCTTCACCCAATCTAACCCCAACCCCAGCCGATAGTAACCCAGTTCCTGTTGACACAGCACCATCTCCACCACAGAGCTCCCAAACAAGAGCAGTTAGTAAGGCAGCTCCAGTGCCCAAAGGGCCAGTACTATCACGACGAACCCCAACTCCACCAGTTAGTACGCCTATTCCTGTGGAGAAAGCACAACCAGCTAGTCGTAGTTTAGCATCTATCGCATTTGATGTTGTTAAATCGTATGTGCGTATCTTCCCATCTTGGAAATATTATACTAAAGATGAAGGAAAATGCCAGTTGTAGGTGTTTGTCCAGGAGTTATGTGTAAGTAATGTTATTCATGGCAATTACTTTGCTTCGTCCCATACATCCTACCTCCATGATGGTTATAATACAACAAATTTCCCCCAGTTTTCTCTATAGAGAAGGACCGATTTGGAAACTCAGAATGAGGTAACCTGTGCTAATACCTCTGCTATCTTCAAGAATGCTTGGTGGCAATATCGGACTTACCTGAAGAAAACGTACTTCACCGACAAAGAAACTCATCAAATTCCCTTACGTTCTCCTGGGACACATTTACTGGACGATGACTACGAACGCCTTGTTCTGTACTAGTCCCGAACCAAGAATGTGGTAAGGTCTATGAGCTCATTTTCTATTTTTAAGCATTATATTCTTGCGTCTTACTGTACTCTGTTCATGTAGAACAAGTGCCTAAACCTGAAGAACAACTGTTCTAATTTAAGATTCCATTGCTACCATAGGACATAGATATATGTTTGTTTGATGCTTTTATTATTTACTAGTACTTGGCAATAGAAGACTTGGTAGTTTAATCCTGTCCACCTTACTAATGAACTGGTTCACCGAAATGAGTTTCATATACTAGTACATGCTAAACTTGTTATGTGTCTGCTTGTTTCTTCTTTTAGAATGCTGACAGAATATTGGGGAAGAGTGCCTTATTAAGCGACGGTAAAGGAAGTAATGCAGATAAGGTTCACAATAGTGACACATCCTATCTTGGTTTAGTGTTGGAGTTACTAGCCACTACCGCTTGCACAAGCTATTCAAACTCACTGTTTGAATCAGTTCGGTTTCTTGAGTCTCAACTACAAGCTGAAAGACATCGATCAGCTATGCTGCAACAAGAAGCGGAAGGACTGCGGAAGTCCCTGGAGCATTCAGATGCATACTTCTGGTGCAACAGTAAGCGTTGGAGGATTTTAGCGCCAAACAGGACAAAGCTAATCAACTTGCTAAGCTTATTGCCAGCATGGTGGATACCCAGGATAACATTTCTTGAGCTCTTCTAAAGTTGTTTCAGTTATGCTCTTGTTTTGCTGCCGCGTTTATTTGCACTGGTGGCCAATTTTGACGGCCAGTGTATATGATATGCTGCTTTGTTCCCTATATTTGCACTGGTGGCGAACTTTGATGCCCGGTGGATGTAATATGTGTAATAGCCGTGATAGCCTAGCGTTAGTTGCTTGCTTATTTATTTCCTTGGTGTCTTGTTTATTTGTTTGCTTGTAGTCATTGCAGTCCTTTTTCCGCGGTTAACTAGTGGCTGCAATAACCTATTTTTTTTAAACTAGGCCACAATAACCATGGGCTAATATTTACTGTAGTGACACTGGGCCTCCTATGGGCCGTAGAAACAGTGGGCCTTCTATGGGCTGTAGAAACAGTAGGCCTTCTACGGGCCGTAGAAATAATGGGCCTTCTACGGACCGTATCATCAGTGGGCCTTATACGGGCCGTATGATCGATTGGCCAAATATGGGCCAATAACAGGCCGCATTATGGCCGTAAACGGGCTAGAGTTGGAATCGTCTGTTCATGGGCCGACCGTAATGGGCCATCGTTAATAGGCCGTATTTGATGACGCTATGAAAACGGCCCAACGTATTAACAGACTACAAACGGGCCGACTGTAACCACGGGCTAAATTTGGCCCACAAGCAGTAACGGGCCATAAGTAAACGAATGCTGGAAATGAGCCCAAGAATAAATGGGCTCTGAGAAGGCCGAAAGATAACATGGGCTGGAAACGGCCCAACAGAATAACGGGTCGTTAATGGGTATAAAGTGATACACTATTCATTACGGGCCAGTTTCACCACGGGCCGTTAATGGGTGTAAAGTGATACACTGTTCATTACGGGCCAGTTTCACCACGGGCCGTTAATAGGACAAGAGTTACATAGGGCCTCATATGGGCCGAAAGACGTCATGGGCCATACGTGGGCCAGAAGTGAAAACGGGCTGGAATCATATTGGATGGCCCAGATGACGCTACTGGGCCTAATTCGGATAGGGCGTAACGGGCCTTGGGTTAGCAGACTATAAGTGGGCTATATGCGAACAGGCCGTTAACAGGCTTTCCATGGGCCGGCCCACCACCTTTTGACCAAGTCAAACGGGCCAGCCTTTTCACGGGAATGGATCTCTGTTGGGCCGTGCCACGTGTCGACGTATCATAGGCGCCTATCTGACCCATTGACGAGCTGACACGTGTTTCGTCCGGCCAATAAGAATTTTACACATGGAAATTTCCCATTGGTCGGGGCTGTTAATGGGTTATCGGATCCAAAACCCGACTCGATAGCTTAACGGCATTCCGTTACGGTGGATGCCACGTGTCGGTCACCCTTGACGAAAGCACTTCTGTGATGCGCGATTTATCGTCATGGAAGTGGACACTTCCGTGATGATAATTTTGGTAATGTCATGGAACACTTCTACGACAGCACAGGTATGACTATCTTGATTCTGTCATAAATTTGTCATGGATGTACATGCATGACAAAAAAAGCGACCTACTGTGACAAACACGTATCATCACGGAAGTGTATTTTTTTTGTAGTGATGGTGGCTGTTTTGAGGAAGGTATATGGTGGATTTATGGTACCAGCAAAAGTTGCGCGGTACTAGAGAGGCTAGCAATGGTGGAAGGGAGAGAGTGCGTATAAACCATGGACTCAACATTAGCCATAAAGAACTCACATACTTTTTGCAAAAATCAATTAGTTATCGAAACAAAGTACTACGCACATGCTCCTAGGGGGATAGATTGGTAGGAAAAGACCATCGCTCGTCTCCGACCGCCACTCATAAGGAAGACAATCAATAAATAAATCATGCTCCGACTTCTTCACATAACGGTTCACCATACGTGCATCCTACGGGAATCATAACCTTTAGAACAAGTATTTCTCAAATTCACAACTACTCAACTAGCATGACTCAAATACCACCATCTTCATATCTCAAAACAATCATCAAGTATAAAACTTCTCATAGTATTCAATGCACTTTTTATGATAGTTTTTATTATACCCATTTTGGATGCCTATCATATTAGGACTAATTTTATAGCCAAAGAAAATTACCATGTTGTTCTAAAGGACTCTCAAAATGATATAAGTGAATCATGAGAGATCAATAATTTCTATAAAATAAAACCACCACCATGCTCTTAAAGATATAAGTGAAGCACTAGAGCAAAATTATCTAGCTCAAAAGATATAAGTGAAGCACATAGAGTACCCTAACAAATTCTGATTCATGTGTGTCTCTCCAAAAGGTGTGTACAGCAAGGATAATTGTGGTAAACTAAAAAGCAAAGACTCAGATCATACAAGACGCTCCAAGCAAAACACATATCATGTGGTGAATAAAAATATAGCCTCAGGTAAAGTTACCGATAGACGAAGACGAAAGAGGGGATGCCTTCCGGGGCATCCCCAAGCTTAGGCTTTTGGTTGTACTTGAATTTTACCTTGGGGTGCCATGGTCATCCCCAAGCTTAGGCTCTTGCCACTCCTAATTCCAAAATCCATCAAATCTTTACCCAAAACTTGAAAACTTCACAACACAAAACTCAACAGAAAATCTCATGAGCTCCGTTAGTATAAGAAAACAAACCACCACTTCAAGGTATTGTAATGAACTCATTCTTTATTTATATTAGTGTTAAACCTACTGTATTCCAACTTCTCTATAGTTCATACCCCCGATACTTTCCATAGATTCATCAAAATAAGCAAACAACACACGAAAAACAGAATCTGTCAAAAACAGAACAGTCTGTAGTAATCTGTAGGTTTCGAATACTTCTATAACCCCAAGAATTCTGAAATAAATTTGTGGATGTGAGTAATTTTTATATTAATCATCTGCAAAAATAATCAACCTAGTCGCACTCTCCAGTAAAAAAATGGCAGCAAATCTCGTGAGCACTAAAGTTTCTGTTTTTTACAGCAAGACCGCAAAAACTTCCCCCAAGTCTTCCCAAAGGTTCTACTTGGCACAAACACTAATTAAAAACATAAAACCCCATCTAAACAGAATCTAGATGAATTACTTATTACTAAACAAAAACAAAAAGCATGAAACAAAAATAAAATTGGGTTGCCTCCCAACAAGCGCTATCGTTTAATGCCCCTAGCTAGGCATTGATAATTTTAATGATGCTCACATGAAAGATAGCAACTGAAACATGAAGAAACCATCATGTAGTATATGAGAATCGCATGTAAGTATAACATACTTCCTATGCATAGGCATTTTATAAGAAAACAAATTAGCAAGACAAGCTAGATCTAGCATATGCAAGGAAGGAGAAAGAAACAATAGCAATCTCATCATAACGAGAGGTAATTTAGTGACACAAAAATTTCTACAACCATATTTTCCTCTCTCATAATAATAACATGTAGGATCATAAGCAAATTCAACAATATAGCTATCACAAAACAAACTCTTAACACGATCCACATGTATTCAAAGTTGATACTCTTCCAAAATAGTGGGATTAACATTAACTAAAGTCATGACCTCTCCAAACCCACTTTTATCAAAAACTTCATAAGATTGAACATTATCCAAATATGTGGGATCTAAAGTTTACACTCTTCCAAACCCACTTTCAATATTGCAAACATTATTATCAATCTTACATTCATCATGGGGCTTAAATAAATTTTCAAGATCATAAGAAGAATCACCCCAATCATGATCATTGCAACAAATAGTAGTCATAGCAAAACTAGCATCCCCAAGCTTGAGTTTTTGCATGTCATTAACACAATTGACATTAAGAGAATTTATAATAACATCATTGCAATCATGCTTTTCATCGAAGGAACTATCAAGTATGGGTGCACTAGCAACGATCTCATGTTTAACATAAGTATGGGAGCAATAGAAAATTCATCTTCATAAATATTGGCATCATAGCCACAACGAATAGCAAGCATCATGTTCATCAAGGGATATTTCAATCAAATCATCGGAATCATAGTTATATATAGATTCATGCATATTGGTCATTCTTTCAATAAATTCTTTGGCATAGACATTATGAGCATAGTTTTCATAGCAATATTTAAGTATGTCAAAATTTTCAGATTCGTAGGGAGTAACATTATACTTTTCAATCAAAGAAGCAACTTCATAAGCACCCATAAAAGCAACAAATTCTTCAATTTGTTCGATATCATAGTAACTATAAACACCCTTTGCGTAAGAATATAATATTTCATTATCATTAAACTCACATAGGTAAGGGAGGTGTTTTTTAGGGTTCTTAGAGCAACGAGTAAAATCATAAATTTCACAAAGATTCCAAGCATAACAAAACAATCTGTTTATTTGATCCCATAAGAGTCTCCCTTTTCAGACAAATGGTGACGCACAAAATGAGAATGCTCATATAAAGGTTTCCCATCAACTAGGCTAGTTGGGGTTTCAGCACGAGCGCATAAGGATCGAAGATGATCCAAGTAGAACACTTTAAGTGGATCCATATCAATAGATTTTTAGCAAGCTAAGATGCAAGAAAATGGAAGGCACATGGAAACACAAACAAAGACACATACGGGAAGAAGGCAAAGAAAAGGCAAAGGTGAAGTGGGGGAGAGGAAAGCGAGAGGCAAATGGAAAATAATGTAATGCGAGGGATAAGAGTTTGTGATGGGTACTTGGTATGTCTTGACTTGTGCGTAGATCTCCCCGGCAACGGCGCCAGAAATGGCTAGTTGTCGGGAGATCAAATCTCGACTTGACTTGGTGCAAATCTCCCCGGCAACGGCGCCAGAAATTCTTCTTGCTACCTCTTGAGATTGCATTGGTTTTCCCTTTAAGAGGAAAGGGTGATGCAGCACAGTAGTGTAAGTTTTTCCCTCAGTTTTTGAGAACCAAGGTATCAATCCAGTAGGAGATTACACGCAAGTCCCTCGTACCTACACAAACAAATAAGAACCTTGCAACACGATATAGGGGTTGTCAATCCCTTCACGGTCACTTACGAAAGTGAGATCTGATAAAAATAATAAGATAAATATTTTTGGTATTTTTATTGTATAGATTGGAAAATAAAGATTGCAAATAAATGGCGATACAAATAGCTTGTTGACGGAAGAAGAATATAATGGAGAATAGACCTCGGGGCCATAGGTTTCACTAGTGGCTTCTCTCAAGATAGCAAATTCTACGGTGGGTGAACAATTACTGTCGAGCAATTGATAGAAAAGCGCATAGTTATGAGAATATCTAGGCATGATCATGTATATAGGCATCACGTCCGCGACAAGTAGACCGAAACAATTCTGCATCTACTACTATTACTCCACACATCGACCGCTATCCAGCATGCATCTAGAGTATTAAGTTCATAAGAACAGAGTAACGCATTAGGCAAGATGACATGATGTAGAGGGATAAACTCAAGCAATATGATATAAACCCCATCTTTTTATCCTCGATGGAAACATTACAATACGTGCCTTGCTGCCCCTGCTGTCACTGGGAATGGACACATCAAGATTGAACCCAAAGCTAAGCACTTCTCCCATTGCAAGAAAGATCAATCTAGTAGGCCCAACCAAACAAATAATTCGAAGAGACTTGCAAAGATATTTAAATCATGCATAAAAGATTCCAGAGAACAATCAAATATTGTTCATAGATAATCTTGATTATAAACCCACAATTCATCGGATCTCGAAAAACACACCACAAAAAGAATTACATCGAATATATCTCCAAGAGAATTGAGGAGAACTTTGTATTGAGATCCAAATAGGGTTTCGTGGTGCTCCTGGATGTTTTCGGGGTATATGGGTATATATAGGAGGAAGAAGTACGTCGGCGGAGCTGCAAGGGGCCCACGAGGGTGGGGGTGCGCTGATACGTCTCCAACGTATCCACTTTTCCAAACACTTTTGCCCTTGTTTTGGACTCTAACTTGCATGATTTGCATGGAACTAACCCGGACTGACGCTGTTTTCAGCAGAATTGCCATGGTGTTATTTTTGTCCAGAAATAAAAGTTCTCGAAATGACCTGAAAATCAACGCAGATTATTTTTGGAATATATAAAAAATACTGGTGAAAGAATCCACGTCAGGGGGCCCACATCCTGTCCACGAGGGTGGGGGCGCCCCCCTAGGCGCGCCCCCTGCCTCATCGGCCCCCTGACGCTCCATCGACCTCAACTCTAACTCCAATATTCATGTGCGGGGAGAAAAAAATCAGAGAAAAGGATTCATCGCGTTTTACGATGCGGCGCCGCCACCAAGCCCTAATCTCTCTCGGGAGGGCTGATCTGGAGTTCGTCCGGGGCTCCAGAGAGGGGAATCCGTCGCCATCGTCATCATCAACCTTCCTCCATCACCAATTTCATGATGCTCACCGCCGTGCGTGAGTAATTCCATCATAGGCTTGCTGGACGGTGATGGATTGGATGAGATTTATCATGTAATCGAGTTAGTTTTGTTAGGGTTTGATCCCTGGTGTCCATTATGTTCCGAGATTGATGTTGCTATGAGTTTGCTATGCTTAATGCTTGTCACTAGGGCCCGAGTGCCATGATTTCATATCTGAACCTGTTATGTTTTGATGAATATATGTGAGTTCTTGATCCTATCTTGCAAGTCTATAGTCACCTATTATATGTTATGATTCGTTAACCCCAAAGTGACAATAATCGGGATACTTACCGGTGATGACCGTAGTTTGAGGAGTTCATGTATTCACTAAGTATTAATGCTTTGGTCCGGTACTCTATTAAAAGGAGGCCTTAATATCCCTTAGTTTCCAATAGGACCCCGCTGCCACGGGAGGGTAGGACAAAACATGTCATGCAAGTTCTTTTCCATAAGCATGTATGGCTGTATTCGGAATACATGCCTACATTACATTGATGAACCGGAGCTAGTTCTGTGTCACCCTATGTTATAACTATTGCATGAGGAATCGCATCTGACATAATTATCCATCACTGATCCATTGCCTTCGAGCTTTTCATCAATTGATCTTCGCTTATTTACTTTTCTGTTGCTACTGTTACAATCACTATAAAACCAAATCTGCTACCATTACTTTTGCCACCGTTACCACTACCATCATATTACTTTGCTACTAAATACTTTGCTGCAGATATTAAGTTTTGAGGTGTGGTTGACTTGACAACTCGCTGCTAATACTTGAGAATATTCTTTGGCTCCCCTTGTGTCGAATCAACAAATTTGGGTTGAATACTCTACCCTCGAAAACTGTTGTGATCCCCTATACTTGTGGGTTATCACGTGCCTTGATACGTCTCCAACGTATCTACTTTTCCAAACACTTTTGCCCTTGTTTTGGACTCTAACTTGCATGATTTGAATGGAACTAACCCGGACTAAGGCTGTTTTCAGGAGAATTGCCATGGTGTTATTTTTGTGCAAAAATGAAAGTTCTCGGAATGACCTGAAAATCAACGGAGAATATTTTTGGAATATATAAAAAATATTGGCGGAAGAATCCACGTCAGGGGGCCCACACCCTGTCCACGAGGGTGGGGGCGCGCCTACCCCCTGGGCATGCCCCCTGCCTCGTGGCCCCCTGACACTCCACCGACCTCAACTCCAACTCCATATATTCACTTTCAGGGAGAGAAAAACCAGAGAGAAGGATTCATCGCATTTTAAGATACGAAGTTGCCGCCAAGCCCTAAAATCTCTCAGGAGGGCTGATCTAGAGTCTGTTCGGGGCTCCGGAGAGGGGAATCCGTCGCCATCGTCATCATCAACCTTCCTCCATCACCAATTTCTTGATGTTCACCACCGTGCGTGAGTAATTCCATCGTAGGCTTGCTGGACGGTGATGGGTTGGATGAGATTTATCACGTAATCGAGTTAGTTTTGTTAGGGTTTGATCCCTAGTATCAATTATGTTCTGAGATTGATGTTGCTAAGACTTTGCCATGCTTAATGCTTGTCACTAGGGCCCGAGTGGCATGATTTCAGATCTGAACCTATTATGTTTCCATGAATATATGTGAGTTCTTGATCCTATCTTGCAAGTCTATAGTCACCTATTATGTGTTATGATCCATGAACCCCGAAGTGACAATAATCGGGATACTTACCGGTGATGATCGTAGTTTGAGGAGTTCATGTATTCACTATGTGTCAATGCTTTGGTCCGGTACTCTATTAAAAGGAGGCCTTAATATCCCTTAGTTTCCAATAGGACCCCGCTGCCACGGGAGGGTAGGACAAAAGATGTCATGCAAGTTCTTTTTCATAAGCACGTATGACTATATTCGGAATACATGCCTACATTACATTGATGAACTAGAGCTAGTTTTGTGTCACCCTATGTTATAGATATTGCATGATGAATCGCATCCGACATAATTATCCATCACTAATCCATTGCCTACGAGCTTTTCATATATAGTTCTTTGCTTATTTACTTTTCCGTTGCTACTGTTACAATCACTATAAAACCAAAACTGCTACTATTACTTTTGCTACCGTTACCACTACTATCATATTACTTTGCTACTAAATACTTTGTTGCAGATATTAAGTTTCCAGGTGTGGTTGAATTGACAACTCAGCTGCTAATACTTGAGAATATTCTTTGGCTCCCCTTGTGTCGAATCAATAAATTTGGGTTGAATACTCTACCCTCGAAAACTGTTGCGATCCCCTATACTTGTGGGTTATCAAGACTATTTTCTGGCGCCGTTGCCGGGGAGCATAGCTCTATTCTTTGAGTCACTTGGGATTTATATATGTTGATCACTATGAAGAACTTGAAAGATAAAAGAACCAAGATTTTTCCCTCAACTACGAGGGGAGGTAAGGAACTGCCATCTAGCTCTGCACTTGATTCACCTTCTGTTTTGAGTAAACTTGCGACACCTACACCTGCTATTCATTCTCATATGTCGCATGTTGTTGATGATGCCACTTCTGCTATGCATGATGCTTATGATGAAACTATTTCTATGCTTGATACTACTGTGCCACTAGGTGAATTTCTTGATGAACAACTTGCTAGGGCTAGAGAATGAAATTATTGAAACTGATAATATTGATGAAAGTGATGATGAAGATTCTCCCCCTAGATATGAATTGTCAGTTGTGCCTGAGGGTTATGTTATGGATGAAGAGACTGCTAGGGACTTCTTAGCTTGCAATGATAGATCTGGTCTTAAGAAATTATTAGCTAAGCTTAAAGAAAAGTCTTTGAATGCTACAATGAAATATGACCCTACTTTTCCTACTTCACCTATCTTCATTACTGATAAGGATTATGATTTCTCTGTCGATCCTGAGTTAATTACTTTGGTTGAATCTGATCCTTTCTATGGCTATGAATCATAAACTGTTGTGGCACATCATACTAAATTAAATGATATAGCCACCCTGTTTACATATGATGAGAAAACTCGCTATTACTTTATCCTTAAGTTGTTTCCATTCTCATTAAAGGGTGATGCTAAAACATGGTTTAATTCTCTTGATCCTGGTTGTGTGCGTAGTCCCTAGGATATGATTTATTACTTCTCTGCTAAATATTTCCCCGCTCATAAGAAACAAGCTGCTTTAAGGGAAATACATAATTTTGTGCAAATTGAAGAAGAGAGTCTCCCACAAGCTTGGGTGAGGCTTCTCCAATTACTTAATGCTTTGCCTGATCATCCTCTCAAGAAAAATGAAATACTTGATATCTTTTATAATGGACTAACCAATGCTTCCAGACACTACCTGGATAGTTGTGTTGGTTGTGTTTTCAGGGAAAGGACTGTGATCAAGCTGAATTGCTATTGAATAATATGTTGAGTAATGAAAATGATTGGACACTTCTTGAACCAACTCCTAAGCCAACTCCAAAGAAAAGGGGTGTTCTATTTCTTAGTCCTGAAGATATGCAAGGGACAAAGAAATCTATGAAAGAAAAAGGTATTAAAGTTGAAGATGTTAATAATTTACCACCTATTGAAGAAATACAAGGTCTTGATAACCCGACATAGGTAGTAAAGGTAAATTCTCTCTATAGATTTGATGAAGGTGATATTGTCAGATCACGGGTTCCGGCAAAACCCTTAAGGTTCAAACACTGGGGTGAGCACGAAGATTTCCCCCTACCGATCCACGTCCTAACTCAGCTAAGATCTTATGAACTAACTCAACGAACTCGCAACACAAAGGACACAAGATTTATACTGGTTCGGGCCACTGTTGTGGTGTAATACCCTACTCCGGTGTGGTGGTGGTGGATTGCCTCTTGGGCTGATGATGAACAATACAAAGGGAAGAACAGCCTCCTGAGGTTGAGCTGTTCTTGTGCTTGGTGGATGTGATTGTAGGGATGAACTAGTTCTAGTCTACAATGAGGTCGCCAGTCTCAGATCAGGTTTCCCCGTCTTGGATGAGGTCGCCCTTAGTCTCCGATGAGCCCTCCTCTAGCTACGGTGGTGGCTAGTCCTATTTATAGAGGCCCTGGTCCTCTCCCCAAATATTGAGCAGGAAGGGAGCCAATAATGGCCAATTTGAAAGGGGACAGCTAGTATAGCTTATCCTGACAAAAATGGTCTTCGCCTGCAAAAGGCTCTGGTGGTGACGCCGCCTTAGGCTCCATGGTGACCTCCGTCTTGCCGTCCTGCTGGTCTTGACCTCGTCGCACCGATATGGAAACCTTTGCTTGATGCCTCGGTACTCCGTGCCTGCACTTGCCTCCTTAGCACCAAAGAGCAAACAAGGACAGTGCACGCGCTGGTTCCCGCCGCCTGGTCTCGATCGTCATGGCTCACGTCACGAGAACCTCGCAAGGTTTGTCATGCCTTGATCTCTCCACCCCTCGCGAGCCTGCCTGGCGAGGCCGCTCCTGAGGAGGTCTTGCGTCGTCCGCCTCGCGAGGCTTGGCCCCTCGCGAAGATCTTGAATGCCTCGTTGATGAAGACGAGCCGTACAGGCCTGCTAGCGAAGCCACGCCGTGGGCCGCAGGCGGGCAAGTCTGGGGACCCCCGTTTCCAGAATGTCGACAGTAGCCCCCGGGCCCAAGGCACGCTTGGGCTTGGCTTCGAGGTGAAGCTAAGGGTCAAGTATGGAGCGCCGCGGGCCCCAATAGCCTACGGCCCTGGTCGACGCATGGTGGTTCATTGGACGTGGGCGTCTCCGCTTCCCCACGCTGCCTCGACAACTGCCCGACTTGACAATAGGCTGGCGTGGGCAGCGCTTGCCTTCACTGCTTTTCTTCGCCTTGCTTAAATCCCATTTCTTGCTCCCCGCTTCCGAAATCTCCAGATTTGCTCCCATCCTTTCCTGCATCAGCGACCAATGGTGCCCCGGAGGGTCAATCCCGCCTCGTCGCTAGCTTGGTACGAGCCGGCTCTCGATGCGCCCAATGTTTTGGAGAAGAGCCTCACCGCCGACACTCCCCCGGAGAAGGAGGAACTGGCTGTGATCCCGACGAGGAGCAGGTCCGCACTAATCTCCTGAGATTCTGTTGCCGCTCCAGTGCTGGCTGGAGCCGCTTCCGGCTCGACTGCTACTCTTGCTTCAGCTTCTGGGGCTGGTGCACCCATGCCTCGAGTCGTGAAGCTCTCAGGCTTCAAGCTCACCAAGCGGAAGGTGGACTACGCTGCTGTGGACCAGTAAGTGCCCCGCCTCACCTTGTTCCTGCTGTTGATGCTTGTTTCCGACTCTCTTTCCTTGTTGTGTAACTAGGCTGTCGTCTGCGGCGAAGAGGAGAAGGGAGAGCGAGATGGTGCCGCTCGAGTCCATGTCGCCTCCTGCGACCGCGCCCCTCTCCATGAACAAAGGTGGGGATGGTGCTCGTGCTTCTCCAGCCCAGTCATCCTCGCGAGGCCCGGTGGAGCATCCTCGGGAGGAGTCAGCCCCCGAAGCGCCGCTGGCTCAGGAGGTGCCGGTGTCCGGCTCAGGTGCTGAGGTCCAAGAGGCTCAGGAGCCTCCTGCCTCTCAGGCCATGGTGACGACGCCTCTTCCTCCTTCTGCGCCATTATTCCCAGGTTCTTCTTCCTCCTTTATTGTCTTGGAGCGTGCCCTTTCAGAGATGGCTCAGCCGCGGGAAGATCTCCTGAGCGCGGATCCGCGCTTGGCAGCCGGGCACCTGGAGCTGGCCTCCGGCTGGCTTCAGTCTGACGCAGCAGTCCGAGCAGTGCTAAGCCAGGTCGCGATGACCTCCGAGAAGGAGAAGCGGGCCATCGCCCAAGTTGCGACCGATCACGAGTCGGCGATGAAGGACGCCGAAGCCACCCACGACCATTGTCGGGCGCTGGAAAACGAGCTGAAGAATCTGCGTGATGAGCGCGCAGAGGAAGCTCGCGGCCGTCACGCGAAGGAGGAGGAGGAGATGAAGGCCCGGGAGGATGCCATAAAGGACCGCGACGGCGAGCTGGGGGTGTTGGCGAAGGCGCAGTCCACTGAACGCAGCCGGCTGGAGGAGCTAGAGCGGAAGGTGGAGGCGAAGGGGGTCGATCTTGACGCCAAGGCGAAGGTTCTGGGCAAGGACCGCGCGGCCTTCATGCTCCTGGAGAAGAGGTTTCGCGAGGCCCTGAAGTCACTCTATGAGAAGGGCTTGGAGAAGACGTTGGCCACCGCTGAGGACGGCCCCGCCCGGTTGCTCCCCTACTTGGTCGATGCGCTTGTGAAAGTTGTGTGCCGCATCGGCCCCATGGCAGAGGCCGAGGCTCGCGTCCTTTCTTCAGCCATGCTGATGCATGTCTTCAGCCACCTCCATCTTCGTGATCCTGCCGCCTGCCTTGACGAGTTGCTAGAGCCTGTGGCTGATGAACACTGCTCAGCCGCCGCCGAAGTCGTGAAAGGTTGGGTGGAAGCCCTGCTGGAGAATTTCGACGCCTTCGCCCCCGCGCCCTCGACCGGTGATGCAGGTGAAGGTGACGCTACCCAGGAGGGGGCACCTCTTGCAGATGCCGACGGTGTCAAGGGATGACGGGCTTGCGGCTCCTTTCCTGTTGAAATTCCTGCAGCATGTAACGTGCCTCGTGCAGGCGTTTAAATTCACGTTTGATATTGTGAGAACAATATGTCTTGTAATATTTGCTTTGAGATTTTGTGATTTTCTTCCTATTTGCTTTGTGTTCTGAGTCGGCAGAGCCCGGCCCTGCGCATACCACAACCTCCATTGGGCCGACCGGAGACCAGGACGGACCAAGGAGTGAGGGGCTACATGACCAGTTAGGCTCCTGAGTCGTGATGCTCAGGAGTCCCCCTTGACGCGCAAACAGCTTATAGGAAGGATACGCGAGGAGAGGTTAATGTTCTACGTCGACAAAGCCCGGCCCCGCACATACCTCAACTACCGTTGGGCCGACCGGAAACCAGGACGGACCAAGGAGTGAGGGGCTACGTGATTAGTTAGGCTCCTCAGTCGCGATGCTCAGGAGTCACCCTTGACGTGCAAACATTCTCCATACCTTTGCCCTCGCCGAGGCTCGGCTCGGGAGGGGCGTGCGACGACCAGGTCCGAGGGACCTGGTTGGGTGGTGTATGCTTGGGCGTGACCCGAGCGCAGCCCCCGTGCCCAGCCCCCTCGCGCGGCTCTCCCGAGGGGAGGCGTTGCGGTGAGGCCGGACACTGAGCTCTGGGGCTCCCTGAGGTTGGTACGGCCGTGAGGCCGCCCTTAGTTGTTTATCACCAGCGCGGAGTGTAGTGCTTCCGCTTGTGCACGGGCATAGCCGCTCCTCGACAGTGTCGACGACCAGCGCAGAGCATGGTGCTTCCACTGATGCGTGGGTGGGGGACTCCCTACTACGGAGAGCCCCCGGGGCGTGTACAGCCCCGCCCTGACACGTGGCTTGCATGGCAGGGCTAGACGAGGTGTATCTGGGCACACGTGAGCCAGCGCGGGACTCACGAGGCCGTACCTCAAGGCGGGTTGCGCCTGGTCTTGGTTCTTGTTTGATGTCTTGGTCCTGCGAGGTGGTTAGACAACCTGCGCCGAACGAATCTCCTGAGGTCATCGCGTGAGAAAGCCAAGCACCAACGCCCCAGGAGGTGACGTGAACGGGGCCGGCCTGCTAGACAGAGCTCGACCGTTGGATTTATCGACGCTGCAGGGACGGGCCCGAGCATAGACGTCGTGCTTAACTTACTCACGTGAAGGGTCCTGAAGAAAGACGGCCGGCGCACGGCTCCCATGGTGGGTGGCGATCGAGCAGGTGATAGTCATAGATAGATTAAGCATGAAAGGCAACCTAGCTCAGGTAAATGCAAGGGAAATGCATGCCACTGGGTCAGGCCCGAGCGGCTTGGGGATGATGCAGCCCGAGGGGCGCCCCCAACAAGGTAAGCTAAAGACATAAGAAATGAAAGATACATGCCACAGGGACGGACCCACGCCGCCTGGGAATGATGCAGCCCTGGGGGCGCTCCCAGCTGAAAGAACTTGGAAAATGTCACCTAGTTCTGTTGATGAAGGAGAGTTGGGGCAGCTAAAGGTATGCGGCGAAGGGGCTACTCCTCATGAGCCACCGGGGCCCTGAGCCTCGGGGGGCTCTGGGGGTCCAGGTGGTTCCTTGAGGACCGTCTTCATCTCCGTCAGCACAACGTGGTGCCTGGCCTCCTGAGCCACCAGGATGCTCCGCAGGTTGCGCTGATAGGCGGTCGCCACGCTCGGCAGGCCAAAAGGCATGCGAACATAGCTATGAGGTGGGCCCTCGCAGCATCCCACGCGCAAAGGCCAGAAAAGCTCCACAGAGGCGACCCGGTTGAGCCCTGGGACGTCGATGCAGATGAGCAACCCGACATCCTCGCCTGGATGGGGAGCTGCGCCTAGTGAGCGGCGGCCGCCGCGCATGGCCCATGCGTCTTGCACTTCCTGAGTGGTCTTGGTGATGATCTCCTGAACAGTGGGCACTCCTTGCCATGTGTCCTCCTAAGGGAAACGTGCCGTGAAGCACGCCTCCAAGTAATGCCCAAGCGCCTCCCTCGTGATGTTGGCAAAGTCTGAGGCCCTCCAGAAGGGAGCCCCCGAGCCCTGCCCGAGAGGGGCGCCGGGCGCGCTTTCCTATGCGTTGGAGGGAGGCTCCCCAGGCACGGGCACCGATCCTGACAAGGCGCCGCCTGCCTGAGGCCCTGCGTGGCGCAACTGCTTCTTCTTCTTCTTCGGGGTGGCCTCAGGAAGGCGCTCGCCCTGGCTGTCGGGTCGTCGATTGCCGCAGCTTGGAAGGCACGCTCGAGGGAGCACACCGTGTCTCTTTCCTCACACGGGACTGTGATGATTCTGCCGCTTCCCGGCAACTTGAGGACATTGTGGTCGTGATGGATCACCGCCATGAACTTGGCCAGGGCTGGATACCCGAGGATGGCGTTGTATGGCAGGCGGATGTAGGCGACGTCGAAGTCGATGAGTTTGGTGCGGTAGTTGTTGCGTTCTCTGAAGGTAATGGGGAGGCGGACCTGCCCGATCAGGGTGGTACAGCCATTGGTCACTCCTGAGAAAGGCTTGGTAGACTGAAGCTGGTCATATGGCACTTGGAGGTTGTCAAACATGTTGACGGACAGGAGATTGAGCCCTGCGCCGCCGTCTATGAGGGTCTTGGTAACTTGCACGTTGCTGATGACTGGTGAACAAAGCATTGGGAGGACGCCTGCAGTAGCTGCGCACTTGAGCTGATCTGCCGAACTGAACGTGATGTGGCACCTGGACCATCTGAGCAGGCGTGTGGCCTCGAGCTTGGGGAGAACTGCATTCGCTTTGCGAGCAAACTGTTTGAAGATACGCTGTGAGGTTGGGGCTTGAGCTCCGCCCAAGATGTAGGCGATAGCGTGCGGCTCCTGTAAGCCCCCAGCTCCCTCGTCTTGATGGTGGTCGTCATTCCTTCTAGGTGGTTGCGGTAGTGGAGGAAGACCCGCATTGCCTTGAGTACGATCCTCATGAGGCTGGTCCCTCCAAGCGCCCTCGCGAGGCTGATCCTGCTA
This sequence comes from Triticum monococcum, assembly GCA_034509565.1. NCBI lineage: Eukaryota > Viridiplantae > Streptophyta > Magnoliopsida > Poales > Poaceae > Triticum > Triticum monococcum. The sequence continues at coordinate 416,692,322 of CM067844.1, forward strand.
TCGGTCCTCACGAGGCCGATCGCGCCACTCCTGGCGCGGGCCACGGTTGTCCCAGCATCCGCCACCACGTCCTTTTCCTCGGCCGTAGTCCCGGTCGTTGTGCTCGGGGCGTCGACCGAGGCGTCCTGCTCGAATGGCTGTGAGCTCTTCATAGTCGCTGGTGTTGTGGGTATGCAGGTTATGGAAGGCGCAGAACGGTCGGCTGCTCTTGGATGACTCGGGCTAGTCTCTACCACGCCTCGTGTCCGGTTCCGCCGCGAGAACGGCTGCTCCCTTGCGCTTCACGTCCTTGGCCTTGGCTTTCTTCTCCTCTGGGTCCGTAGCCAGGAGCTCGAGGAGGGAGAGGCGCCCCTCCTCAGCTCTGGCGCACTTGGTCGCCGGGTTGAACAACTCCAGAGACATGCACAACTCCTCGTGGATGGCGAGCTCCTCCTTCATCTTGACGCGACGCAGGTCACCCGCGACCCGGGGGCGGTCGCGAGTGCCCTGGAAGTTGGCGACGAAGCGGTAGCGCATCTCGTCCCAGGAGGAGATCGAGCCTGGAGGTAGGTTCAGGAGCCAGGAGTGGGTGCCATCCTTGAGGGCCATGGGAAACCAGGTCGCCATGACATTCTTGTCGCTGTTGGTCGCCTCGATGCTCAGTTCGTAGAGCTACAGGAACTCCGCGGGGTCAGGGGTGTCGTCAAAGCGAGGAGGCAGATCTGGCTTGAACTTGCCCGGCCAGGCGACGCTATGCACCTCGGGGGTGAAGGCGCGGCGGCCGGCCGTGGTCACCGGGACCTGCCGTGGAGGTGGAACCTGGTCTTGGCGCCCGCGGGCCGCTATGGCAAGTGGCGCAGGGCCTTGCCGCGGCAAACGGTCCTGGTGCGGTGGTGCGAGGAGTGGCGGAGCTTTCACTTGCGGTCGAGGGACTTCTTGACAACTTCTTTCTTCACGCGCGGGCGCCGAACGCGGTGGGTCGCGTCGTGGAGCCGTGCGTCTTGGCGCTAGGGCGCCGTCTTGGTGCAGAGGTGGTGGAGGTGCTTCGTGAGCTGCATCGCCCGTGGCTGGCGCAGGGCGAGGCAGAGTGTGGGACGGCGCAGGGGAGCCCCCGGCGGCGCGGACAAGCTCGACGATGCGGTCAAGCCAGTCCTTGCAAAGGTCGTCGAATGGGCGGTAGCACAGGAGCTCGTGCGCCATGAGGAGCGCGGCCCGTGCGTCCATGGGGACGTGACAAGCGTGAGACGATGAACCAACAGGAGTCACTGATGGAATGGCGGTGCGGTCGTCCTGCCGCACCGAAGGGTGCGGCGAGGATGCTTGCTGCTCATTCCCCGCTGGGCCAGTGGCGGCGTTGGTGGCAGGTGATGGAGAGCGACGAGGTGGCTCGCCGACAGGGCCCGTCTGAGCAACGCGGGTGGCGAGGGCAGTCCGGCGCTCGGCGCGGGCGCGGCGTGCTACCTCTTAATCACTGCGTTGGTTTTCCCTTGAAGAGGAAAGGGTGATGCAGTAAAGTAGCTTAAGTATTTCCCTTAGTTTTTTAGAACCAAGGTATCAATCCAGTAGGAGAACACGCTCGAGTCCCACGCACCTACACAAACAAATAAGAACCTCGCAACCAACGCGATAAAGGGGTTGTCAATCCCTTCACGGTCACTTGCGAGAGTGAGATATGATAGATATGATAAGATAATATTTTTTGTAATTTTTATGATAAAGAGAAATAAATATGCAAAGTAAAATAAACGGCAATAGAAATAGCTAAGTGCTGAAAGATTAATATGATGGAAGATAGACCCGGGGGCCAAAGGTTTCACTAGTGGCTTCTCTCACGAGCATAAGTATTACGGTGGGTAGACGAATTACTGTCGAGAAATTGATAGAAAAGTGAATAATTATGAGAATATCTAGGTATGATCATGTATATAGGCATCACGTCCGTGGCAAGTAGACTGAAACGATTCTGCATCTACTACTATTACTCCACACATCGACCGCTATCCAGCATGCATCTAGAGTATTAAGTTCATAAGAACAGAGTAATGCCTTGAGCAAGATGACATGATGTAGAGGGATAAACTCATGCAATATGATATAAACCCCATCTTTTTCTCCTCGATGTCAACAATACAATACATGTTGTTTCCCTTTCTGTCACTGGGATCGAGCACCGCAAGATTGAACCCAAAGCTAAGCACTTCTCCCATTGCAAGAAAGATCAATCTAGTAGGCCAAACCGAACTGATAATTCGAAGAGACTTGCAAAGATAAACCAATCATACATAAAAGAATTCATAGAAGAATCAACTATTGTTCATAGATAAACTTGGTCATAAACCCACAATTCATCTGATCTCGACAAACACACCGCAAAAGGATATTACATCGAATAGATCTCCAAGAGAATCGAGCAGAACTTTGTTCTGAGATCCAAAGAGAGAGAAGAAGCCATCTAGCTACTAGATATGGACCCGAAGGTCTAAAGTAAACTACTCACACATCACCGGAGAGGCCATGGAGTTGATGTAGAGGCCCTCTGTGATCAATGCCCCCTCCGGCGGAGCTCCGGAAAAGGCCCCAAGATGGGATCTCTCGGGTACAAAAGGTTGCGACGGTGGAATTAGGTTTTCGTGGTGCTCCTGGGTGTTTGCGGGGTACGTGGATATATATAGGAGGAAGAAACACGTCGGTGGAGCACTGAGGGGCCCACAAGAGTGGAGGGCGCGCCCAGGGGGTAGGCGCGCCCCCTGCCTCGTGGCCTCCTTGATTGTTTCTTGACGCCCACTCCAAGTCTCCTGGATCACGTTTGTTGAGAAAATCACGTTCCCGAAGGTTTCATTCTATTTGGACTTCGTTTGATATTCCTTTTCTGCGCAACACTGAAATAGGCAAAACAAATAGCAATTTGGGCTGGGCCTCCGGTTAATAGGTTAGTCCCAAAAATAATATAGAAGTGTAAAATAAAGCCCATTAACATCCAAAACAGATAATATAATAGCATGGAACAATCAAAAATTATATATACGTTGGAGACGTATCAAGCATCCTGAGCTTAATTCCTGCTCATCCTCGAGTAGGTAAATGATAAAAACAGAACTTTTGATGTGGAATGTCTCCTAACATATTTCTCAATGTATTTTTTTATTGTGGCATGAATGTTCAGATCCAAAAGATTCAAGATAAAAGTTTAATATTGAAATAATAATACTTCAAGCATACTAACTAAGCAATCATGTCTTCTCAAAATAACATGGCCAAAGAAAGTTCATCCCTACAAAATCATATAGTTTGGTCATGCTCCATTTTCGTCACACAAGAATGCTCTCATCATGCACAACCCCGATGACAAGCCAAGCAATTGTTTCACACTTTAGTAATCTCAAACTTTTTTCAACTTTCATGCAATACATGAGCGTGAGCCATGGATATAGCACTATGGGTGGAATAGAATATAATGAAGGGGGTTATGTGGAGAAGACAAAAAGGAGAAAGTCTCACATCGACGCGGCTAATCAATGGGCTAGGGAGATGCCCATCAATTGATGTCAACGCAAGGAGTAGGGATTGCCATGCAACGGATGCACTAGAGCTATAAATGTATGAAAGCTCAACAAAAGAAACTAAGTGGGTGTGCATCCAACTTGCTTGCTCACGAAGACCTAGGGCACTTGAGTAGGCCCATTGTTGGAATATACAAGCCAAGTTCTATAATGAAAAAGTTCCCACTAGTATATGAAAACGACAAAACAAGAGACTGTCTATCATAAAGATCATGGTGCTACTTTGAAGCACAAGTGTGGAAAAGGATAGTAGCATTGCCCCTTCTTATTCTCTTTTTTTGGCCTTCTTTTTTTTCTTTATTTTGGCCTTTCTCTTTTTTTATTTCGGACAATGCTCTATTAATGATGATCATCACACTTCTATTTATTTACAACTCAATGATTACAACTCGATACTAGAACAAGATATGACTCTACATGAATGCCTCCGGCGGTGTACCGGGGTGTGCAATGACTCATGAGTGACATGTATGAAAAAATTATGAACGGTGGCTTTGCCACAAATACGATGTCAACTACATGATCATCAAGGCAATATGACAATGATGATGCGTGTCATAATAAACGGAATGGTGGAAAGTTGCATGGCAATATATCTCGGAATGGCTATGGAAATGCCATAATAGGTAGGTATGGTGGCTGTTTTGAGGAAGATATAAGGAGGTTTATGTGTGATAGAGCGTATCATATCACGGGATTTGGATGCACCGGCGAAGTTTGCACCAACACTCAAGGTGAGAAAGGGCAATGCACGGTACCGAAGGGGCTAGCAACGATGGAAGGGTGAGAATGCGTATAATCCATGGACTCAACATTAGTCATAAATAACTCACATACTTATTGCAAAAATCTACAATTCATCAAAAACCAAGTATTACACGCATGCTCCTAGGGGATAGATTGGTAGGAAAAGACCATCGCTCGTCCCCGACCACCACTCATAAGGAAGACAATGAAATAATACCTCATGTTTCAAATTTGCTACACAACGTTTACCATACGTGCATGCTATGGGACTTGAAAACTTCAACACAAGTATTTCTCAAATTCACAACTACTCAACTAGCACAACTTTAATATCACTATCTCCATATCTCAAAACAATCATCAAGTATCAAATTTCTCTTAGTATTCAATGCACTTATATGAAAGTTTTTATTATGCCTAAAATAAAATTGCCATTTGTTCTAAAGGACTCTCAAAATAATATAAGTGAATCATGGGAGATCAATTATTTCTATAAAATAAAACCACCGACGTGCTCTAAAAGATATAAGTGAAGCACTAGAGCAAAAACTATATAGCTCAAAAGATATAAGTGAAGCACATAGAGTATTCTAATAAATTTAAAATCATGTGAGTCTCTCTCAAAAGGTGTGTACAGCAAGGATGATTGTGGTAAACAAAAAAGCAAAGACTCAAATCATACAAGACGCTCCAAGCAAAACACATATCATGTGGTGAATAAAAATATAGCTCCAAGTAAAGTTACCGATGAACGAAGACGAAAGAGGGGATGCCTTCCGGGGCATCCCCAAGCTTAGTCTTTTTGGTGTCCTTGAATTTTACCTTGGGGTGCCATGGGAATCCAAAATATTAGGCTCTTGCCACTCCTTGTTCCATAATCCATCAAATCTTTACCCAAAACTTAAAAACTTAACAACACAAAACTTAAATAGAAAATCTCGTGAGCTCCGTTAGTGAAAGAAAACAAAACACCACTTCAAGGTACTGTAATGAACTCATTATTTATTTATATTGGTGTTAAACCTAATGTATTCCAACTTATCTATGGTTTATAAACTCTTTTACTAGCCATAGATTTATCAAAATAAGCAAACAACACACGAAAAACAGAATCTGTCAAAAACAGAACAGTCTGTAGTAATCTGTAACTAATGCAAACTTCTGGAACCCCAAAAATTCTGAAATAAATTTCTGGACGTGAGGAATTTATCTATTAATCATCTGAAAAAATAATTAACTAAATAGCACTTTCCAACTAAAAATGGCAGAAATTCTCGTGAGCGCTAAAGTTTCTGGTTTTTACAGCAAGATCAAAAAGACTTTCCCCAAGTCTTCCAAACGGTTCTACTTGGCACAAACACTAATTAAACACAAAAAACACAACCAAAACAGAGGCTAGATAAATTATTTATTACTAAACAGGAGCAAAAAAAAGAATAAAAATAAAATTGGGTTGCCTCCCAACAAGCGCTATCGTTTAACGCCCCTAGCTAGGCATAAAAGCAAGGATAGATCTAGGTATTGCCATCTTTGGTTTGCAATCCATAAGTGGCTCTCAAAATAGATTCATATTGTAATTTAATTTCTTTCTAGGAAAGTGTTCCATGCCCTTCCTTAACGGAAATTGGAATCTAATATTCCCTTCCTTCATATCAATAATTTCACCAATCGTTCTAAGGAAAGGTCTACCAAGAATAATAGGACATGAAGGATTGCAATCTATGTCAAGAACTATGAAATCTACGGGCACATAGTTCCTATTTGCAACAGTAATAACATCATTAATTCTTCCCATAGGTTTCTTAATAGTGGAATCCGCAACGTGCAAGTTTAAAGAACAATCATCAAATTCACGGAATCCTAGCAAATCACATAAAGTTTTCGGAATCGTGGAAACACTGCCACCCAAATCACACAAAGCATAGCATTAATGATCTTTAATTTCAATTTTAATTTTAATAGTATGTTCCCACTCATCATAAAGTTTTCTATGGATAGAAACTTCCAACTCAAGTTTTTCTTCATAAGATTGCATCAAAGCATCAACGATATATTTAGTAAAAGATTTATTTTGACTATAAGCATGAGGAGAATTTAACATGGATTGCAACAAGGAAATAAAATCTATCAAAGAGAAATTATCATAATTAAATTCCTTGAAATCCAAAATAGTGGGTTCATTGATATCTAAAGTTTTGACCTCTTCAATCCCACTTTTACCAATTTTTGCATCAAGATCTAAAAACTCCGAATTTTTGGAACGCCTTCTAGGTAAAGGTGGCTCATCTTCAGTCCCATCATTATCAAGATTCATATTGCAAAACAAAGATTCAACAGGAAACACATCAATAACTTTTAGATCTTCATCTTTATTTTCATAGAAACTAGAAGAACACGCTTTCACAAAGCAATCTTTCTTAGCACGCATCCTAGCGGTTCTTTCTTTGCACACATAAATGGAAATTATCATGGCTTTAATAGACTCATTGATATCATGCTTAGGTGGAGTAGATCTAAGTTTCAAAGAATCAACATCAAGAGAAATTCTATCCACGTTCCTACCCAACTCATAAATCTTAAGCAATTTTTTTCAAGCAAAACATTGAAATTCTTTTGCGAATTCATAAACTCCTTAACACTAGTCTCAAATTTAGAGGGCATCTTGTTAAAATTTCCATAATAATTGTTGTAGGAATTACCATAATTATTAGAGGAATTACTAGGAAACGGCCTAGAATTAAAATTACCTCTATACGCGTTGTTACCAAAATTGTTCCTACCAACAAAATTCACATCCATAAATTAATTATTATTCTCAATCAAAGTAGACAAAGGAATATCATTAGGATCAGTAGGAGCACCCTTATTAGCAAACAATTTCATAAGTTCATCCATCTTTCCACTCAAAACATTAATTTCTTCTATCGCATGCACTTTTTTATTAGTAGATCTTTCGGTGTGCCATTGAGAATAATTAACCATAATATTATCTAGGAGTTTAGTAGCTTCTCATAAAGTTATTTCCATAAAAGTGCCTCCCGCGTCCGAATCTAAAAGATTTCTAGAAGCAAAATTCAATCCGGCATAATTTTTTTGTATAATCATCCAAAGATTCAAACCATGTGTAGGGCAATTACGTATCATTAATTTCATCCTCTCCCAAGCTTGTGCAACATGTTTATGATCAAGTTGCTTAAAATTCATAATATCGTTTCTAAGAGAGATGATCTTAGCGGGAGGAAAATACTTAGAGATAAAAGCATCATTGCACTTATTCCATGAATCAATACTAGTTTTAGGCAAAGACGAAAACCAAGCTTTAGCACGATCTCTAAGGGAAAAAGGAAATAGCATCAATTTAACAATATCATTGTCCATATCTTTATTCTTTTGCATATCAAACAAATCAACAAAGTTTTTTAGATGGGTAGCAGCATCTTCACTAGGAAGGCCGGCGAATTGATCTTTCATGACAAGATTCAATAAAGCAGCATTAATTTCACAAGATTCAGCATCGGTAAGAGGAGCAATCGGAGTGCTAAGAAAATCATTGCTGTTGGTATTGGTAAAGTCACACAATTTAGTATTGTCTTGAGCCATCGTGACAAGCAAGCAATCCAACACATGAGAAAACAAGAAGCGAGTGAAAAAGGCGAACGGAAAAAGAGAGGGCGAATAAAACGGCAAGGGTGAAGTGGGGGAGAGGAAAACGAGAGGCAAATGACAAATAATGTAATGCGAGGGATAAGAGTTTGTGATGAGTACTTGGTATGTCTTGACTTGTGCGTCGACTCCCCGGCAATGGTGCCAGAAATGGCTCATTGTCGGGAGTAAAATCTTGACTTGACTTGGCACGAATCTCCCCGGCAATGGCGCCAGAAATCCTTCTTGCTACCTCTTGAGCACTGCGTTGGTTTTCCCTTGAAGAGGAAAGGGTGATGCAGTAAAGTAGCGTAAGTATTTCCCTCAGTTTTTGAGAACCAAGGTATCAATCCAGTAGGAGATCACGCTCGAGTCCCACGCACATACACAAACAAATAAGAACCTCGCAACCAACGTGATAAAGGGGTTGCCAATCCCTTTGTCACTTACGAGAGTGAGATCTGATAGATATGATAAGATAATATTTTTTGGTATTTTTATGATAAAGAGAAATAAAGATGCAAAGTAAAATAAACAGCAATAGAAATAGCTAAGGGTTGAAAGATTAATATGATGGAAGATAGACCCGGGGGCCATAGGTTTCACTAGTGGCTTATCTCAACAGCATAAGTATTATGGTGGGTAAACGAATTACTGTCGAGCAATTGATAGAAAAGCGAATAATTATGAGAATATCTAGGTATGATAATGTATATAGGCATCACGTCCATTACAAGTAGACCGAAACGATTCTGCATCTACTATTATTACTCCACACATCGACCCCTATCCAGCATGCATCTAGAGTATTAAGTTCATAAGAACAAAGTGACGCCTTAAGCAAGATGACATGATGTAGAGGGATAAACTCATGCAATATGATATAAACCCCATCTTTTTATCCTCGAATGCAACAATACAATACGTGTCGTTTCCCTTTCTGTCACAGGGATCGAGCACCGCAAGATTGAGCCCAAAGCTAAGCACTTCTCCCATTGCAAGAAAGATCAATCTAGTAGGCCAAACCAAACTGATAATTCAAAGAGACTCGCAAAGATAAACCAATCATACATAAAAGAATTCAGAGAAGAATCAAATATTGTTCATAGATAAACTTGATCATAAACCCACAATTCATCGAATCTCGACAAACACACCGCAAAAGAAGATTACATTGAATAGATCTCCAAGAGAATCGAGGAGAACTTTGTATCGAGATCCAAAGAGAGAAGAAGCCATCTAGCTACTAGCTATGGACCTGAAGGTCTGAAGTAAACTACTCACACATCACCGGAGAGGCCATGGAGTTGATGTAGAGTCCCTCTGTGATCAATGACCCCTCCGTCGGAGCTCCGGAAAAGGCCCCAAGATGGGATCTTTCGGGTACAGAAGGTTGCAGCGGTGGAATCAGGTTTTCGTGGTGCTCCTATATGTTTGGGGGTACGTGGATATATAGGATGAAGAAGTACGTCGGTGGAGCAACGAGGGGCCCACGAGGGTGGAGGGCACGCCTAGGGGGTAGGCACGCCTCCTGCCTCGTGGCCTTCTCGATTGTTTCTTGACGCCCACTCCAAGTCTCCTGGATCACGTTTGTTGAGAAAATCACGTTCTCGAAGGTTTCATTCCGTTTGGACTTCGTTTGATATTCCTTTTCTGTGAAACACTGAAATAGGCAAAAGAAACAGCAATTTTGGCTGGGCCTCCGGTTAATAGGTCAGTCCCAAAAATAATATAAAGTGTAAAATAAAGCCCATTAACATCCAAAACAGATAATATAATAGCATGGAACAATAAAAAATTATAGATACATTGTAGACGTATCACGGCGTGCGTCCACCATGGAGACAATGAAGCGGTGTGACACGGAGCGACGAAAGGGAAGGTTCGGCGCACCCCTACCAGGCACACCAAATGTTGGATCACGGGTTCCGGCAAAATCCTTATGGTTCGAACACTCGGGTGCGCACGAAGATTTCCCCCCTACCAATCCACGTCCTAACTCAGCTAAGATCTTACGAACTAACTCGACGAACTCGCAACACAAAGGCCACAAGATTTATACTGGTTCGGGCCACCGTTGTGGTGTAATACCCTACTCTAGTGTGGTGGTGGTGGATTGCCTCTTCGGCCGGTGATGAATAATACAAAGGGAAGAACAGCCTCCTGAGGTTGAGGTGTTCTTGTGATTGGTGGATGTGATTGTGGGGGTGAACTAGTTCTTGTCTACGATGAGGTTGCCAGTCTCAGATCAGGTTTCCCTGTCTCAGATGAGGTCGCCCTTAGTCTGCGATGAGCCCTCCTCTAGCTACGGTGGTGGTTAGTCCTATTTATAGAGGCCCTAGTCCTCTCCCCAAATATTGAGCAGGAAGAAAGCCAACAACGGCCAATTTGAAAGGGGACAGCTAGTATAGCTTATCCTGAGAAAAGTGGTCTTCGCCTGCAAAAGGCTCTCGTGGTGACGCCGCCTTGGGCTCCATGGTGACCTCCGTCTTGCCGTCCTGCTGGTCTTGGTCTCATTGCACCGATATGGAAACATTTGCTTGATGCCTCGGTACTCCACGCCTGCGCTTGCCCCCTTAGCACCAAAGAGGAAACAAGGACGTTGCGCATGCTGGCGCCTGCCTAGTCTCGATCATCATGGCTCACGTCACGAGAACCTCGCGAGGTTTGCTGTGCCTTGATCTCTCCGCCCCTCGCGAGCCTACCTGGCGAGGCCGCTCCTGAGGAGGTCTTGCGTCGTCCGCCTCGCGAGGCTTGGCCCCTCGCGAAGGTCTTAAATGCCGCGTTGATGAAGATGGGCCATACAGGCCTGCTAGCAAAGCCACGCCGTGGGCCGCGGGCAGGCAAGTCTGGGGACCCCCGTTCCCAGAACGCCGACAGATATTCCTCGTAATAAGTCTACTAGCCAATGCTAAGATGAGTTTGATAATTTTATTATTAAACAAGAAATCTTCAATGCTTATGTTGGTAGACAATTGAAACGCAATGCTGATATGCTTAAACACTTGAATGATTTTATGTCTAGAGTTAAAGGTGTACTTAAACTTATTAGTAAACATGCTTCTATGGTTACCACTCGAATAGAACAAGTACTTAAAGCTCAGAATGATTTGCTCAATGAATTAAACAATAAGAAAAATGATAATGATGTTAGAGTTATGACTAGAGGGGGCAAAATGACTCATGAACCTTTCTATCCTGAGGACCACCCTAAGATAATTGAGCAAGACTCTCAAAGAACTAATATTGATGCACCTAGTTCTTCTAAGAGGAAGAAAAAGAAAAATGATAGGACTTTGCATGCTTCTAGTGAACCTGTTGTTGACACACCTGAAAATCCCAATGATATTTCTATTTCTGATGCTAAAACACAATCTAGTAATGAACATGAACCTAGTGATAATGTTAATTATGGTGTTCATGTTGATGCTCAACCTAGCAATGACAATGATGTAGAGATTGAACCTGTTGTTGATCTTGATAACCCACAATCAAAGAATCAACGTTATGATAAGAGAGACTTTGTTGCTAGGAAGCACGGTAAAGAAAGGGAACCATGGATTCAGAAACCCATGCCTTTTCCTCCTAAACCATCCAAGAAAAAGGATGATGAGGATTTTGAGCGTTTTGCTGGAATGATTAGACCTATCTTTTTGCGTATGCGTTTGACTGATATGTTTAAAATGAACTCTTATGCTAAGTACATGAAGGATATTGTTACTAATAAAAGAAAGATACCTGTCGGGGATATACCCCGCGGTATGACCCGGCCAGATGTATGACCCGGTCGGACTTGGCGACTCACTGGTGACCCGCCGTGACCTGGCGACTCACTAAGTGACCCGCCCGGATCTCTCCACTCACTGATGACCCGGCCGAGCCAGGTGACTCATTGGTGACCCGGCAGGCGGGTGAGAGGGCGACAAGACCCGGTGGCCCAACAGGCGGCTCATGGAAGGCCGGCTCGTATTATGGCGGGTCGGCTTAAGATGAAAGGCATAGAGAATATTCTCCTATAAAGGAAACAAGACTAGGACTCCACTTGTAATCTTAATCCTAATAGGACTAGTCATATAAGCCGCCCCTTCAACATATATAAGGAGGGGCTGGGCACCCCACAAGGGACAAGTTTGGATATGTCTCACAAGTTAGGGTTAAACAAACAGGTCTATAGCTCTCGGGATAGAGCACCTTTGTAATCATGATCATCATCATCAATATCAATGAAGCAGGATGTAAGTTTTTACCTCCAACGTGAGGGGCCGAACCTGGGTAAAACCTCGCGTCTCTCGGTTCCGACCAACCCCTCTCAAGTTACCACATACATGTGTTGGCCTCACGACTAAGTCCTCATACTAAGGACATCTGTCGTGAAAATTCCACGACAGTTGACGCCCACCTTGGGGCTCACGCACGGTGGTGATGAGTTCTTGGAGGGATCTCTCCTTGGGTTCGAGAAGCTCGCGATTTCATCGGATGAGGAAAAGCCTACAAGTTCGTTGTTTTGTGATCTGAAACATGATTGATTTTGGAGCAGGCGTGTATAAAATGGAGATCAAAGAAATTAGGGTTGCGTTTGCACACCCGCCGCCGCGGTTTGAATACATCGAGACAAAGAGAAAATCGATCTTCGCTGTTGCGCCGATCCATCAAATTGTCGGGTTACCAATGCCACAAACATGGACGCATAGTCATCCGGGCGTCTGTACGTATGGTCATACACACGTGCATCATCAAGTCCCGAGGCATATCAATATATGGTGTTCCTGCTACTTCCACAAGCATAGAACAGCAGTGCTATACACACGACACAATGCACACGATTCATGCACGATACTTAAATCCAGCCGGACATGCACATGATTGAGAAGGGCACCAGCGGCTGGATTAGCACGTCCTGCATAGATCGGGCAGCACTGTCGTCTGAGTAGCAGTTTCGAGCATAGAATACTACAAGGAGTCGTTCACGTGATCAAATCTCAAAGCAATCTTATCTGACTAGTAGTACTAATCCTAGTACGGTTTGGGTTCTTTATCCCATCCATGGACGGAAGCCAGCGGCGGTTGCAATTTGTTTAAACTGAGAAAATATTCAAGTATGATCATAACCTGAAAAGGACACGGGTTCTGCGGTAACCTTCGCTCTGAGTCATCGCCTGTGATTGTGTTGCACCGTCCGGGTTTACCCTGCCTGGTTTGACCCGCCCGAGGTTGTCAGCTACGGGACTGGCTTGCTCGGCCTCTCCTCGGTCCGCTGAGCCGCTGCTGTCGTAACCCGCCGCCGTCGCCCTGTGTGATCTGTAAAACTTAGCAGGTTCTATTGACCCAGGCAGTTGTGTTAAATTAAATTCATAAAGACCAGTGCAAATCCGCGAATCGTCGTACTGTATTACGAAAAGTAGTCTGATACTATGCGTCTGACTTCAAGGGCTCAAGACCTGAGGCTGCCTATGAGCTAAACCAGCAATCACGTGAAAGCTCAGATTTTGGGAAGGAGTAATCTATACAGCAAGATCTGGATTCATTTTTAATCATTCCTTTGATCAAACCAGCCACGAGTACTAGTACGTGAATCTACTAGTAGTATTTGTTCAGTTCTTTCAAAGGCAAGAAGACCACGACCCGGATTATGCTCCGTTGCCGAGTCGCCCGCGGCGTCCAAGTCACCGTCAAGCCGCCTCCTCTGCGACAGGTACCTACGCAGTATCACGCACCAGACCACAGCTGCATATCCCACGGGAGATCTGTTGGGAGCTAGTGTCACACCAGAAGCATCAATGCAAATATTCCAGTATGGACAAGCTGGCCAGAAGGAAAATCAACATGCATGAAACGACTTAAGTACTATTAGTACTGTCTCCGCTGTCCAACGTTAGCGTAAACATTGGACCGGCAAAAAATATCAGGTGATATTCATCTAAGTCTATTTCTAATACATATTGTTTTTTTCAAAGAACAATTACTTTGTCTGTATATTTTTATATATACAGGACAATGATTCATCATTTGCTGTTGGACGGGTGTGCACAAACTACCGCCCGTGCAATTTGATCTACATCAACTCGCTAAGATCCGCTCGCGATTGACTGGCCATCCGTGCGGCTTACCGTGCCCTCGATTGACTCATCATCCGCACCCGCGGCCAAGCCATTTCCAATGTTGTTGCTGACTCATCTGTCCGAGCCGCCTCTGATGTTGCGGTCATTTTATTGTCCGCCCTGCGGTCTGGCCTATTCAACGTGCCGGGCTGACAAGCGGACACTAGTAGGGATTATAAAGTCCAAATACATCATGTGATATCCGTCCAGACTATTTTAAATAGCACATTGTATTAAATTGTTTGAGAACAATTACTCTGGTCTATAATATTTTCCGCAGAACCATTATTCATTACAAAAAAGGTGTCGCATAAGGGGTGCGCGCCAACGTCGCGTTTGCACTAGTACTTGTTCATGTTGTGATGCTCGATGGATACATACGTGAGTCGCCACTCTCGGACGTCAGCACCATCATGCACCGGCGTCTGCGCCCGCTTACTGATGGAACGGGTGTGCGCACGTCGCCGCCTGTGCAGCTTAATCTACATCAACCCACCGGAGCCGCGTTGAGCCGCCCTTGCCGCTTTGAGCCGCATGGGTTATATTAAGTCGCCGGTCTGCCGGAGCCGCCGGAACTATATTGAGTCGCTGGTCTGCCTGAGCCACCTCTGTCGCGATAAACGGATCATCTGTCGTCCAAAAAAATCAGGTGATATCCATCCAAGTTTGTTTTATTAGCACATGTTGTTTTTGTCAAAGAACAAGTTTTTCCTTGGCTTGGTCTGCAATATTATTTATGCAGGGCAATTATTTATGACAAAAAGTGATATTATACTGCGGAGATGGAGGCATGCCAACATCTTTTGGCATAGGTGGTCGTCGTTACTCAACGGACTGCCGCACCGGCTTACAATGTCGTGGCCGTCTCTCACGACCGCGGTGGCTTACAATGCCGTGGCCGTCTCTCGCGACCACGCCGGCTTACAACAAGGAGGACAACTTGCCCGTCTGCACCGGCTTACAACGCCACGGCCGGTTCATCTGTCTGTGTCGCCTCAGATGTTGCGGTCGTCTTTACCGTCCGTCTCTCGCGGCCTGGTCTACATCAACACACCGGGCCGCACCTGTCTGCATGAGCTGTTTATTAAGTATGAGCAAGTCACTGCTTGGGTAGCCCGGTTTTTCTTCCAACAAATTGGAGGCAAGTTATCATGTCTTATCAGCCACCGTCTGCACTGGATGGCTCAATGGGTAGGTGCAGAAGTCGCCATCACTACAGTTTGGTTAACTTCAAACAACCAGTTGGAAGGAACCATTGGCCGAGTTACTAACATGGCTCATACAGGATCATTTATAACCCGCCGCAGTGACCTCAAGCTTTTGTGGATTCACATCGCGCTATCAACACCAATGATATACACCTTCTGCTATGGTCAAATATAGAGAATCTCAAGCCAACTCCTCGAGTCGTCTTGAGACTTGGGGGCTACAATGGTATGACTCGGAAAAATTAGCCAGTTTCAATGAATTCAAGAACTCCGGGTCATTGAATGGAAAAATAACCCGGCCCTGGAGATTACTGCTAGATTGATGAAAATTTAAAGGCCGTTTGAAGATTTCTGGCTCAAAATAAGAATTCTGGTTCAAAATCCAGTTCAAGGACAATCTGTCCCCCACAAAGTTTTGAAGCTTTCAAATCTGGTTTAAAGTTCCGGATCAAAAAGAATTAATCTCTCGCAAGATTCGAGTTCTCAGAAAAATTAAAGGTTGCCAAAGATAACTTGCTGCCATGATACGCGGTTCAAACATGGGTATCCTGCCTTACGGCTAATCTTATTATGGTCACTTGGGGGCTTCCTGCTCATCGAGCATAGCTGTCGGTACCCTCTTGATCGGTGCGATGCCAAAATTTATATGGTCACTTGGGGGCTTTCTGTTCAAACATAGGTCGTATTCGAACCAAAGAGAACATAGCTGTCGGTACCCTCTTGATCGGCACACTGCCAAACTCACTAGGGCGCTTTTTGATCGTATTCGAATCATAGCTTAACCCCTTTTGGATCCGACTTGGATCGTATTCGAATCAGGGTCGTTAAAAACCTCTCAAGGTCATTTGGGGGCTTCCTGTTCAAACATAGGTCATATTCGAACCAAAGAGAACATAGTTGTCGGTACCCTCTTGATCGACGCAACGCCAAGGCCACTGGGGGCCTACATGATCGTATTCAAATCCTAGCTTTGGAATGGTTTACTGATCGTATTCGAATCAGAAACCTTGATGTTTATTTGGTTTAAGTTTTTGCAAACAATCTTTGGTTTTGTCTTGAGACTTTTTTGTTAAGATCTAAGTATAAGTGTGGTTTCGTTTAAACCCGGCTTGGCTTTGGACGATAAGTCACCAACATGTGACAATCATCATACATTTGGAAGTGAGTGGCTTCTAAAGATTGGGTTATCACCCTTAATGCACAGGTATCCTAAACCGGTAGTACGATTCAATATCACAGGAACCGGTTTTCCAAACCGGATTATATTATTCAAATCTTTAATATCCAACATGGCTGGATTTTTATTATGGTTATCAATAGCCAATATTATGATGGAGGTCTTCAAAGTCGCTTCAGCGCAATGGTTATTATTTTATTAATGAACATGATTTATTTTTACAATGGAGGGAATAGTCCCGAGTCGCTGCAGGCTTACGACCCGGCACTTGGGGGCTACATTATTCAAATTGAGATTACATCAAATATGCAAGTCCCATGTCACTACCAGCATGCACCATGGCACTTGGGGGCTAATGTAAAGTCATTTTTTGATCAACTTATTGAAGACCCGACTCATCCCATTGTAATGAGCCGGCCCTTGGGGGCTACCAATTGCTCCTGTCAAAAATTCAAGGTACACAAGACTCAGTCCATTATATTGAAAGATCCACTACTCGGTTGGTAGAGTACAAAGCTCTTAACCTTATGAACGTGGGTTCAAGCCCCATGGTGGAGATTACATCATATGATGTTATTATCAATGAATTATATACAAAAGTCCTAGCTCAGTATTATCTTACTAAATCGTCCCTTGGGGGCTACACGTTGCTGCTCAAATCTACATGATCATCTTTACAAAGTCCCTGCTCATTATTGCATAATGACCCGGCCCTTGGGGGCTACAAGTGATATGAATATAATGGAGATCTACATCTTCAAGCCGGCTGAAAATCAGATAAGTATTTCAAGGCCAATATGCTTCACAATATTTCTATGAGAAACCAATGTCAACAAATTGATTATGAAGCTGGTCTATTGACCCAGACTTTCCAGAAGGAGGAAATAACAAGGACTTAAGGGTGATCAGGTACCGGTTTACAAGAATTTTTAACCCGGAGCACAACCTATCAAATTTGTTCTTGTGTTTATTTTGCAGGGTTAAGTTTAACATGGATAAATCCAAATTAAACTGGGGGCTAATGTCGGGGATATACCCCGCGGTATGACCCGGCCAGATGTATGACCCGGCCGGACTTGGCGACTCACTGGTGACCCGCCGTGACTTGGCAACTCACTAAGTGACCCACCCGGATCTCTCCACTCACTAATGACCCGGCCGAGCCAGGTGACTCATTGGTGACCCGGCAGGCGGGTCAGAGGGCGACAAGACCCGGTGGCCCAACATGCAATTCATGGAAGGCCGACTCGTATTATGGTGGGCCGGCTTAAGATGAAAGGCATAAGGAATATTCTCCTACAAAGGAAGCAAGACTAGGACTCCACTTGTAATACTAATCCTAATAGGACTAGTCATGTAAGCCGCCCCTTCAGCATATATAAGGAGGGGCAGGTCACCCCAAAAGGGACAAGTTGGGATAAGTCTCACGAGTTAGGGTTAGACAAACAGGTCTATAGCTCTCGGGATAGAGCACCCTTGTAATCGTGATCATCATAATCAATATCAATGAAGCAGGATGTAGGTTTTTACCTCCACCGTGAGGGGCCAAACCTGGATAAAACCTCGCGTCTCTCGGTTCCGACCAACCCCTCTCAAGTTACCACATAAATGCGTTGGCCTCACGACTAAGTCCTCATACTAAGGACATCTGTCATGACAATTCCACGACAGTTGGCGCCCATAGTGGGGCTCACGCACGGTGGTGATGAGTTCTTGGAGGGATCTCTCCTAGGGTTCGAGAAGCTCGCGATTTCATCAGATGAGGAAAAGCCCACAAGTTCGTTGTTTTGTGATCTGAAACATGATTGACTTTGGAGCCGGCGTGTACAAAATTGAGATCAAAGAAATTAGGGTTGTGTTTGCACACCCGCCGCCGCGGTTTGCAATACATCGAGACAAAGAGAAAATCGATCTTCGCTGCTGCGCCGATCCATCAAATTGCCGGGTTACCAATGCCACAAACATGGACGCATAGTCATCCGGGCGTCCGTACGTATGGTCATACACACGTGCATCATCAAGTCCCGAGGCATATCAGTATATGGTGCTCCTGCAACTTCCACAAGCATGGAATACTTCAAGGAGTCGTTCACGTGATCAAATCTCAAATCAATCTTATCTGACTAGTAGTACTAATCCTAGTACAGTTTGGGTTCTTTATCCCATCCATGGACAGAAGCCAGCGGCCGGTTGCAATTTGTTTAAACCGTGAAAAAAAATCAAGTATGACCATGACCCGAAGAAGGACACGGGTTCTGCGGTAACCTTCGCTCCGAGTCGTCGCATGTGATTGTGTTGCGCGGTCCCAGTTTACCCTGCCTAGTTTGACCCGCCCGAGGTTGTGAGCTACGGGACTGGCTTGCTCGGCCTCTCCTCGGTTGAGGTAACCTAGTGTTATTCGAAATTTCTTCGGTTTCATGTGATTCGGAATGAGTTTGTTAACAAGACTTGATCAACCTTGTTAGTGGATTCCTTTTGATGAGCATGAGATGGATGAAGTTAGAAAGCACAACTTTATATACCGTCCTTTTACTTTCTGTTATTTATCTTAAATAAAGTAAAAATAGTATTTTCTGTCTGTTTCTGAATTATCCTTGCAATAAAAAATATCCCCAAAAATAAAAGTTCTCCAAATGCCCTGAAAATGAAATATGATTTTTTCCAGAATATTTAAGAATTATTGGCACTGAGAACACACCAGGGGGACCCACCATGTGCCCACGAGGGTGGAGGGCGCGCCCACCCCCTGGGCGCGCCCCCCGGCTTCGTGGACCCCACGTGGGTCCCCTCCACTTATTCTTGCACCCACACACTTCGCCTTGCTCCAGAAAAAATCATCCACCAGCTCAAACCGGAGTTCTAGCTCATCTTGCTACCATTTTCGATCTCCTTGCTCAAAACTCCATTCACAAAACTGCTTTGGGGGATTGTTCTTCGGTATGTGACTCCTCCAATGGTCCAATTAGTTTTCTTCTAGTTTTTTATTTGCAAATTTTTGCTGCTTAGGTAATGTAACGCCCCGGATACAACTTTCCATATTTGTAACTCCGACTCTTGCCTTTTCCGGAGATGCGATATGAGATTCCCTTCGTGGTTGGGTTTTTGTCTATGTTTTGCTTTTTGTTCATGTCATGCATTTCATATCATGTCATCATGTGCATCGCATTTGCATTCGTCTTCGTCTTATGCATGCGAGCATTTTCCCCGGTGTCCGTCTCGCAATCTGACACTCCCACTTGCACCCGGCGCACCCCTCTTGTCTCTTTTCATGAGCGGATGTTAAACGTTCTCGGAATGGACCGAGAGTTTCCAAGCGGCCTTGGTTCACCACCGATCAACCGCCTGTCCAATTTCGTTCCATTTGGAGGTCGTTTGATGCTCCAACGGTTAATCGGGTAACCGCAAAAGCCCCTTGTGTGTTGCAGCCCAACACCCCTCCAAAGCGGCCCAATAACCCATCTAAACCATCTCCATCACAGTCTAAACCCTAAATCTCACCTCCACCGCGCCACCGGACATGCCCACGCTGTGCCGGACATGTCCACCGCCGCCTCCACGTCGCCCGGCCAATCCGGAGCCGCCATCTCAGCACCGCCGCCTCCCTCCTCCACTCGCGCGCCGCCACATGTCGCCGCCGCCCTCCTCCACCGCGCGGCACGCCGAGCCCAACGGGGGCCCGCGCGAGCTCGACCGCGCCGCCGCCCGCCTGCGCTTCCCCGTCGCCATGAGCCGCCCGCCTGCGCCACCCGCCGCCTCGCTGGCAACCACTCGCCGTCGTCGCCATGGAAGCTGCCGCGGTTGCTGAACTCCCTCGTTGCCGCCCGGCCCCGCCGTCGCCGGATCAGGGGGCGCCACACCTGGATCCGCCCGCCCCGCTCGCCGGCGAACCTCCCTCGCCGGAGTTCCTCTTGGCCGCTGCCGAACCTGTCTCCCAGGTCCCGATCGGGATCGAGGGAGACGAGCGTCTCTCGCATCCCATCGCATGGGCCCCGCGTGGGCCGATGCGCCCCAAGGCCCACGGCACCGGTCCAAACTGGCCTGCCTCGCCTCCTCTTCACTTGGGCTGAGCCCATGGGTGAGCAATCCTGTCCAATATCTTGCCCATGCGGCATATAGCTATTCTGCGCTCAACTCTATTTTTTTCACTAAGTCCCAGATAACCCATGTCATGTGTCCATGTTCATCATGTCACATCTCTGTGCTTAGTGCTCCAAATCATGCATATGATATGTCGAATTGTTCGTCTCGTTGAGCTCTTCGTGCCTGTAGCGTTTCCATGCATGTTCATGTTCATTATGATGCCATTTGCATTGACACAAGAGTGCTCTAAAATGTTAACTGCTGGTACTTATCAGTTTATGAGGTTTTGTCATTTTTGTTGCATTCGATATGTGCATCATTTGAGCATGAAGTCGACATGTTTCTTGAACTACATCATGCCATCTTTACAAAGGTGCTTGTCTTGTATTTTTTTGATCTATGTGGTGACTAGAACAAGCATGCAAACTAGGCTTCGCGATGTTGTTGCTTTCAGGGACTTTGGATTTTGCAAAGTCCTTTTTCCTGCTGTTATTTTGATGCCATGTAAACTTGATGCTACAGTGAGATACATGCTTATTTTGAGATACTTCGGTAAGGATGTTCTGAACATGTGTTTATGCTCTATCCATCCATGCCCCTGTTTGCAATTATGGAGTTGTCCAGCATGTCATTGTCTTGCTCTAATTTTGCTATAAAGTGTTCCTGGCAGAATGTTACCATGTCAATCAATATTGCCATGGTTGTTGTTAGTGATCCATGCATCCTATGAACTTGATCTTGCCATGGTTAGCTTCATGAACATGTCTTCTTGCTATTGGTATGCTTATTTTTTCATGCAATGCTTTGTGGTGAGTGGCATGAGCTTGCAAAGTTGCTATCGTGAATCTATTTATGCCATGCTTTGTTTTCCTGCCAAGTCTGAAACTGTTAATAAAACTTGCTATATTTACATGGGTGCCATCATATCTTATTTAACTTTTTGGGTCATGATCAGTGAGGGACTTTTGATCTATGCCTTTAGTAGAATCATGTCGTGCCTTTGTTTCCTGTAGCATGTTGTTTTCTTGCTCTAAATAGTGCTTCCTGATGTTGCTTTTGACATGTTAGTATTTTCACTAAGTCTGTGATGCTGATATCTTTTGCACTTTTGCCATGCTTGTTTGGACCTGTTCTTGAGTGATTTAGCCGTAGCTCAGTGTTCATGTTTTGTCAAGCATCGCTTGTACATCACTGCCATATGCTTTGTTGCTATGTTGGAGTGCAGTAGCTTAGTTTCTTGTTGCATTTTAAGTGCCATCATGCTGTTAATCGCAGGATTGTGTCATTCTTGTTTTGCTTGCCATTTGCAAACCGTGCATCCGTTTCCATTGATCTTTATATCGATTTCAACCGAAATCACCTCAACTTTCCAGAGGCATACTTGTTTTGCCAAGTTCATGCCTTAATCATTATTTCCCTTCCGGAGCATGCATATGCATTACATATCATATCTTGCATATCATGCCATGTATTGCATCATGTTGCTTGTGCATTGCACCATGATTGATTGTCGTTCCATTGTTTGTGTTCTTGCTTTGGGTAGAGCCGGGAGACGAGTATGTGATGAGGAACCTGTTAAGTACGCTTTCGAGGATCAAGCTTTTGACGACTCTAAGTACTTTGCAGGCAAGATGACCGTACCCTCGATATCACTTCTATCTTTCCTTGCTAGTTGTTCGCTCTATCGCTATGTCGCACAACCTACCACTTGTTATATCATGCCTCCCATGTTGCCATGTCAAGCCTCTAACCCGCCTTTCCTATGCAAACCGTTGTTTGGCTATGTTACCGCTTTTGCTCAGCCCCTCTTATAGCGTTGCTAGTTGCAGGTGAAGATGAAGCTTGTTCCATGTTGGAACATTGATATTGTTGGGATATCATTATTATATCTTATTTACTTTAATGAATCTATATACCTGGTAAAGGGTGGAAGGCTCGGCCTTATGCCTCGTATTTTGTTCCACTCTTGCCGCCCTAGTTTTCGTCATACCGGTGTTATGTTCCTTGATTTTGTGTTCCTAATGCGGTTGGGTGTTATGGGAACCCCTTGACAGTTCACTTTGAATAAAACTCCTCTAGCAAGGCCCAACCTTGGTTTTACCATTTGCCTCACCACCACCTATTACTTTTCCCTTGGGAGTCACGCTCCCGAGGGTCATCTTTATTTTAACCCCCCCGAGCCAGTGCTTCTCTAAGTGTTGGTCCAACTTGGGCGATGTCCAGCACCCCCTGGGCAACCAGGGTCTATGCCAATCCGACATCTTGCCCATCCGGTGTGCCCTGAGAACGAGATATGTGCAGCTCCTATCAGGATTGTCGGCACATGCAGGCAGTCTTGCCGGTCGTGTTTTAGCATTGTCGAAATGTCTTGTAACCGGGATTTCGAGACTGATCGGGTCTTCCCGGGAGAAGGAATATTCTTCGTTGACCGTGAGAGCTTGTGATGGGCTAAGTTGGGACACCCCTGTAGGGTTTAAACTTTTGAGAGCCGTGCCCGCAGTTATGTGGCAGATGGGAATTTGTTAATATCCGGTTGTAGAGAACTTGACACTTAACTTAATTAAAATGAATCAACCGCGTGTGTAGCCGTGATGGTCTATTCTCGGTGGAGTCCGGGAAGTGAACACGGTTCTTGTATTATGCTTGAACGTAAGTAGGTTCAGGATCACTTCTTGATCACTTCTAGTTCACGACCATTGCGTTACTTCTCTTCTCGCTCTTATTTGCGTAAGTTAGCCACCATATATGCTTAGTGCTTGCTGCAGCTCCACCTCACTACCCTTTCCTACCCATAAGCTTAAATAGTCTTGATCTCGTGGGTGTGAGATTGCTGAGTCCTCGTGACTCACGGATACTTCCAAACAGTTGCAGTTGTCGATGATACCAGTGCAGGTGACGCAACCGAGCTCAAGTGGGAGCTCGAGGAATATCTTGATCGTTGTTTGATGTCTTTCCGGTTGATCAGTAGTGGAGCCCAGTTGCGACGATCGAGGATCTAGCATTTGGGGTTGTCTTCCTTTATTTTGGTTTCATAGTCGGGCCTTTGATTGAACCTTGGATGATGTATGGTTTATTTATTTATTGTGTGAAGTGACGATTGTAAGCCAACTCTTTATCCCTTTCTTATTCAGTACATGGGATGTGTGAAGATTACCCCTCTTGCGACAAGCCAACCATACGGCTATGCCTCTAAGTCGTGCCCCGACACGTGGGAGATATAGCCGCATTGTGGGTGTTACAAGTTGGTAATCAGAGCCATCCCCGACTTAGGAGCCCCCTGCTTGATCGAATCGCTGACGTTGCTGAGTCTAGAACAATATGTTTTGAGTCTTAAGATTATATATATCGGAGTGTAGGATTCTTTTTACTCCTCAGTCCCTTCGGCGCTCTGGTGAGGCCTCATGATGTAGAAGTTTTGACTCTTCTCTCCTCAAATTTCATGAAAAAAAGTTAGGATCACGCGGATATCTTGGAATCGTTCTGATAGTCTTGTGACAAGAACATTGTTCTTGGTGCCTCCTGACATTAAGGGGTTGTGGCAGTGTCCCGGGGAGTTGAGCTCCGAGGTGTTGTCGTCAAAATTTTATCGTTGCAGTTCTAGAATACCTGAGTTTCGCCGACATCAAAAATCTCTTTTATGCAGTTGTTGGTGAGATAACCTCGACGCCACCCAGTACTGGGGCAGGAGTTCGGGACTATTGCCATAACTCGTATAACGGATGCTTTTCGAAACCTGAGGTACACGATTTCTGAAGGTTTCTTGGTTATGTGTTGAAGGATGGATACAGCTGGATGTAGGTATTGTTAGTTTGGGTGAGATATTATTCTTCCCCAGTATCCCCAACACCTGATTGCATAACCAGAAAGTTTCGGGAGTTCTATATGTGAGAATTCAAGTAGCTCCTAGAATATCTTTCCAACAGACACATGATACGATATGGGGTCTATCATATGTTTGTTCCAGCTTATTTTGCAAGCCAATCCTTTGTTTTTGTTTTGATTGTGGTATTCGAGTTGCTTCGAAGTCAAGTGTTGAATCCATACCTTTTCCTAAGCTGTGTTCTCACATTTCTACGTGAATACTAATCCTTCATGATAATCGAGATTGTCATGTCAATCCTTTTCAACCGCTGTGTTTCTCTTCAAGTGGATCCGATCATTTTCAACATTCGCAAGATCAACTCTAAGTATTCTCAACGGTGTTTGTTGCATTCGTCCCAAGTTGTCTTTGTTTTTCCCGCCCTCCCACCCTTTTTCTTGAACTCAGATTTCTGAATCAAGTATCCATCTTATGGATGTGAAGTTTATTCATTCTTTCCAAAATGTTCTTATCCGGTGATTCTCAGGAAGTTACTAAGGAAGCTTCAAGTTCATCATTCTTCGTTTTCTCTTTCTTCTCCGGTGAATTCAATTCAAGTTTTGTCGATCATATCTTTTCCTCGTTTCAAATGTTTTCTCATGCAGGTGTACCTCTTAATCACCCACTTCTCGCCATTCATTTGTTTTGGAGTGCTGAAGATATCTCGAAGATTCGTGTTTCCACTCTGTATTCGTTCAAGCTCTTTCGAGAATATTATCTCATTCAAGCCATTTAATTCAACCGGCGCAATCTCTCTTTTAAATCATTTCAACGGTGTTTCTCTTGAGTGGGCCCTAACCCACAGGTCTTTTCCCAGGATCTTACCTGACTCTTCTATTTTTCCCGGAGCTATCCTCAAATTCTTTTCAAAGTTTGACGTAAGAATGAATTGTCATCAGCCATATGTCTTTCTCTAAGATCTCTCAAACTCTTTTCGTCGTTGGTTCAACTTTTCCATTCTTCATTCCGGAGTGCCTCAACAATTCATGGTGGTGTTTCTCGTCATCATTCTCGGATTTTGAAGACCGAAGAAGAGTTTTTCCTCCAAATCTTGTCAGTTCTCTCAGAGATGTGTAGTTCAAGTTTTTTGCCATACTCTCATAATTGTTTGCGATTGTGAGAATTCTTTTCACCCATCCGGAGCAATTCAGGAGTCTTTTCAGTTTGATTCTCTGAAGGCCATCATTTCGGGTTTATTCATTTCCAGCTTTCAGCTCACATTCTCCAAATCATACCGGTGCATCATTCAAGTATCCTCTAATTAGCTCGGGATCTCTTCTTTCACTTGCATCTAAATTCTCTCAAGTATCTTCGTTCATTTTCTAATTCCTCCGGGTGTTTCGCTATCTTTTCTTTGTTCGTTTTCAATTCATATGGTGGTTCATTCAAGATTTCTTTTCCTTCGTTATCATATCAATTCATTCGTTGTTTCCAAATCCTACCGGTGGTTCATTGAGTTTACGCTATATCTCTCTTATACCTTTCTACGAGAATAAGTAGTATGCCAAATCTGTTGCTTGTCATCAATTTATATTGGTGAAGGATGAGCATAACATAATTCTTATTCTTGTTTCACCCAAATGATTAATTCCTTATTCCGGAGGTTCACCAAAATTCTTGATTTCATTTGTTCATCTTTCTTTCCGGAGTTCCAAGTTTTACTCGGTTATATCATCATGAAGCTCCATCTAATCATTGCAAGGCTTCAATCTTGTTCGCTTCAAACCTTCAATTCTTTTATGTTTTCTTTTCCTATCCAGAGTTCTTCATGGAGGCTCAACATGGTGGTTCGTCAAGGATTTTTTTCATTCTTCGATTGTTCTCCAAGATTTCTCTCGAAGTTAAGATCCGCCAGGCTATACTCTAAAATGAACATGGTGCTCAACACATGCCTTGTTTTGAGGAGTTCAAGTATTCTTCATCTTGCATTCCGAAGTGCAATTCTTTCTATCTTATCTTTTCAGGTGGTGTTATGTCATTCTTGACAATTTCCCTTCATGCTTCATGATTCACAAATTGTCTGGAATGACATATTTTAAACCCATCATTTTCAATTCGGTCATGAGATCCTCTGCAACCCATCAATCTCTTCATTGGAATTATCTTGGGTTATATTTCACCTAAAGCTTTCCCTAAGGATTGCTGCTAATTATGGTGCTTATAAATGACCCAAGTTCTTCATTTATCCTCCTGGTGAAATAAGTTTCTCGTCTCCTTGTTGATATCAATCCAATCTTTTGTTTCTGTCAGTGGCAGAATTTCACCTCAAAATTTTGAGATGTCTTCCATAAGCCCACATCAAGCTTATATTTTCGTTGTTGATAATCCAACAACTCCGTTCTAGCATTTTTTTAAGCTTGCTCTCTCAAGATCGTATTTACCTCCGTTCATGCCATTCCATTCTTTCATTTCTTTCGGAGGCACTGTGATGTTGATCTCTTCTCTCATCATCTCGAGTTGTGAGCATCATATTATTTTCATGCTTATCCATTTAACCGGAGTGTTGTGTCCTCTGCTCAAGTTCTTTTCATCTTATCAAGTCTTGCATCTCTTTTCAACTGGAGTGCTGTCTGAATTTGTTCTTCCTTGTTCCTCTTTTCTAACGGAGTGTTTTCAACTTCGTCCATCTCCGTTGTATTCTTTTCTCGAAATGGTTTAACCTCTCAAGGTTCTTTGGTTTCACTCGTTTGTCGAAGAAGCAACTTAGTTTTACCTCTCCTCTTCCTCTTCCATTTCCCTCCGGTGCCATCCTAGATCTCGGGACGAGATCCTCTCATAGTGGTGGAGTGTTGTAACGCCCCGGATACAACTTACCATATTTGTAACTCCGACTCTTGCTTTTTCCGGAGATGCGATATGAGATTCCCTTCGTGGTTGCGTTTTTGTCTTTGTTTTGCTTTCTGTTCATGTCATGCATTTCATATCATGTCATCATGTGCACCGCATTTGCATTTGTCTTCGTCTCATGCATGCGAGTATTTTCCCTGTTATCTGTTTCGCAATCCGACACTCCCACTTGCACCCGGCGCACCCCTCTTGTCTCTTTTCATGAGCGGATGTTAAACGTACTCGGAATCGACCAAGAGTTGCCAAGCGGCCTTTTGATGCTAGACCGCCTGTCAAATTCCGTTCCATTTGGAGGCCGTTTGATGCTCCAACGGTTAACCGGGTAACCGCAAAAGCCCCTTGTGTGTTGCAGACCAACACCCCTCCAAAGTGGCCCAATAACCCATCTAAACTATCTCCATGTCCTCCGTCGTCGGATCACGATCGTGTGGGCGAAAACCGCACCTCATTTGGAGACTCCTACCTCCATCTACCTATATAAAGGTCTTCCCCATCCAAAATCGCACTCTAAACCCTAGATCTCACCTCCACCGCGCCACCGGACATGCCCGCGCCGCGCCGGACATGTCCACCGCCGCCCGGCCAATCCGGAGCCGCCATCTCAACACCGCTGCATCCCTCCTCCACTCGCGCACCGCCACATGTTGCCGCCACCCTCCTCCACCGTGCGGCACACCGAGCCCATAGCGGGCCCGCGCGAGCCCGACCGCACCACCGCCCGCCTGCGCTTCCCCGCCGCCATGCGTCGCCCGCATGCGCTTCCCCGTCGCCTGCGCCGCCCGCCTCCTCGGCACCCACCACCTCGCCGGCAACCACCCGCCGTCGTCGCCATGGAAGCTGTTGCGGTTGCCGGACTCCCGCGTCGCCGCCTGGCCCCGCCGTCGCCGGATCAGGGGGTGCCACGCCCGGATCCGCCTGCCCCGCTCGCCGGCGAACCTCCCTCGCCGGAGTTCCTCTCGGCCGCTGCCGAACCTGTCTGCCCGGTCCCGATGGGGATCGAGGGAGACGAGCGCCTCTCGCATCCCATGCGTGGGCCCCGCATGGGCCGATGCACCCCAAGGCCCACCGCACCTGTCGTGGAATTGTCACGGCAGATGTCGTAGCGAAAGTACTTAGTCGTAGGGCCATGGCAACTAGGAAGCTCAAAGGGGTTAGTCGGGACAAAGGACACGAGAGGTTTATACTAGTTCGGCCCCATACGATGACGGTAAAACCCTACGTCTAGTTGTGTTGGAATTGCTGGGGTTTCGATCACCAAGAGGCTAATCCGCCGGCTTGGTTATCGATCTCTTGTTTCTTGCCCTAAGCCGCCACCTGGTCGTCCCCTTATATACACGGGCTGACACCTGGCGGCCTACAAAGTCCCTGCCGGCTCAAAAAGCGTGTCTGGCTCGGTGACTTCTTTTACATGCCTTTCCTTACAAGTCTTTCTTTACATACGGCGGTTTACAACATTGGGCCTTAAGCCGCCTCTGGGCTTAGGCCTTCTATAAGCCTTAATAAACTATCACCTTGAATGTTTATTGGGCTTCCTTTGTGACCCGTCATTGGGACTGACCCGGCCCCTCCTGGGCGGGTCATAACTGATAGCTATATCCCCAACATTAGGCCCTAGATTGACTTTGAACTTTGTTCTTTGTCAATATTCAATACTTAGAAAAAATCCATCTTCCTTTCTTCGCAGAAATTTTTATAACCCTCCATGACGTCATTTCTTGAAAACACAAAAAACCATTATGACGTCATCTCTCAATGGATCTTTATTCTTTAATGCCTTCCGAGAATCGAGGCGTCCGTTTAGTTGGATAATCACTATTCGGGTCTCCTCAATTTTCGAGCCCGCCTGTTCGCTTATTCCCTTATAAATAGGCACGCCCCAGTCTTCTCACTCTTCTCTCTTCTTCGTCTTCCTCCTCTCGCAACCTTCGCTGCTGCTCGAGCTCCGCCGCCGCCAGAGAGCACCTTAACTCCGTCGACTTCGGCCGCTGCATCCACCGACATTAGTCCAGAAAAACGACGGCGACCTTCCGCAGAAGACCTGTGGCTGTAAGCGTTTCCCTTCTTGCTCCTCAGATGTACATAAGGGCTTTCTAGGTTTCTACCTGTTCTTCGCAATTCATCGCAGTTTGCTCCGTAGTTCTTCCTCTACAGCCTCGTCTTGATCCCAAAAGAGATATATGCTTGCGCGGTAGTTGTTTTGTGCCTACTCTTGACACTAGTAGATCCCTTTTCCCAGTATAAAGGCCTCATTAGAACTCTCAAACTCATCTGTGCTAAACTTTTAGGTCTAGAATTTTTTCCATTTTGAATAGCCATTTGATCTGGAATAATATCAAGCAATTTGGGAAACTTGTTTATCTCAACACTTAGCTGAATCTGCTTTATCAAATGTCTGTAGTGATGGTGGCTTATTGCGCTGGCTTACTTTTCCTTATATGACATTAGCCCTTACTTAAGCCACCATTACTCCCATGTACCATTATCATTTAATTTTACCATTGTCATTGAATTAAGCCGGTATGTTGCTTTCTTTTCAGTTCGTCTTTTGAACATCATTCCATCCAAAGCACCGACTGTCTGCAACTGGGTTCCCTCAACAGTCAGTGAGGACAATCTGAAGGAATTCTTTACCATAGGTTTTTTGCCAAGGAAGAACGTTATGTCCTACCGTGCGCCTGACCCGGAGGAGGAACGACCCAATCCAAAAGATGGTGAAGTTATCGTATTTTCTGATTACATGAACCATGGCTTTTCCCCACCCGGCTCAAAGTTCTTCAGAGATGTCCTCCATTTTTTCAAACTCCACCCTCAAGACATCGGGCCTAATTCCATATCCAATATCTGCAACTTCCAAGTTCTCTGCGAGGTGTACCTTCAAGAAGAACCGACTATGGAACTCTTTAGAGAGTATTTTTATCTGAACTGCCAGAATGAGTGCACCAATGGCCCTAGCAGGAACTTGGAGGTATCTCAATTCAGCGTCGACAAGGCGCCATATTCCCCCTAATAGTCTTGCCGGGTCATCCCAAGGACTGGAATCAAACTTGGTTCTATTGTCAAGACACTTCACCAGCAAATGAGCATCCACTGCCGGGTTATGGCACAGAGCATCTTGACTCCAAATTTGCACTCCCTGACAAACTCACTGCCGCCGAACGCAAGAATCTGATACCATCCATTAAAAGGATTAACGCTTTATTGGGGAACAGCTTAACCAGAGTTGAGTTGACCCGTTGCTGGGTTGCGTGGCGGGTCATCCCTCTAAGCCGTCGATCAAAATTGATGTATGAATATGGTGGAGGCCCAGATGACTCTCTTCATCACAGCTCCGTTCAATTAACTGAAGAAGATATTGTTTCAATGTCAACTCTTCTGGTGAACGGCAAATACGAAGACTGCAGTAAAGTCGGGTTAAACCCCTTCTGCAAGCTTAACCCGGTGCCAGAGGTAAGGAAACTCTGATCTCTTCCTCTTTGTATTTTTCTCAGCCGTTTTAAATACCTGCATGACCTTTCATCTGGCTTATTTGTTTATAGGCTAAATATGATTTCTAGAAAGCCAAGTACGACCACGAAGCCGCCAACAAAGCTAGAGCCGCCGCCATAACCGCCAAGAAGACAACCCGGAGATCTAAGAAGAAGAAGAAAAGCATCGCTGAGGATCTGTTGAAGCTTGATGTGTTGGGAAACGCAGTAATTTCAAAAAATTTCCTACGCACACGCAAGATCATGGTGATGCACAGCAACGAGAGGGGAGAGTGTTGTCTACGTACCGACGCAGACCGACTGCGGAAGCGATCACACAATGTAGAGGAAGTAGTCGTACGTCTTCTTCCCGATCCGACCGATCCAAGCACCGTTACTCCGGCACCTCCGAGTTCTTAGCACACGTTCAGCTCGATGACGATCCCCGGGCTCCGATCCAGCAAAGCTTCGGGGAGGAGTTCCGTCAGCACGACGGCGTGGTGACGATCTTGATGTACTACCGACGCAGGGCTTCGCCTAAGCACTACAACGGTACGATCGAGGTGGAATTTGGTGGCAGGGGGCACCGCACACGGCTAAGGAGCGATCTCAAGGATCAAGTTGTGTGTCTTGGGGTGCCCCCCGCCCCCGTATATAAAGGTTGGAGGAGGGGGAGCCGGCCGGCCAGGGAGAGGAGGCGCAGGGGAGTCCTACTCCCACCGGGAGTAGGACTCCTCCCCCCAATCCTAATCCAATTAGGACTCCCGGGGGGGAAAGAGAGAGAAGGGGGGCCGGCCCCCTATCCTAGTCCTACTAGGACTTTGGGAAGGGGGGGGGGCGCCGGCCAGCTTGGGCTTGTCCCTTTTCTCTTTTTCCACTAAGGCCCAATAGGCCCATTAGTCTCCCGGGGGGTTCCGGTAACCCTCCCGGTATTCCGGTAAAATCCCGATTTCACCCGGAACACTTCCGATGTCCAAACATAGGCTTCCAATATATCAATCTTTACGTCTCGACCATTTCGAGACTCCTCGTCATGTCCGTGATCTCATCCGGGACTCCGAACAACCTTCGGTACATCAAAAATGCATAAACTCATAATAACTGTCATCGTAACGTTAAGCGTGCGGACCCTACGGTTCGAGAACAATGTAGACATGACCGAGACACGTCTCCGGTCAATAACCAATAGCGGGACCTGGATGCCCATATTGGCTCCTACATATTCTACGAAGATCTTTATCGGTCAGACCGCATAACAACATACGTTGTTCCCTTTGTCATCGGTATGTTACTTGCCCGAGATTCGATCGTCGGTATCCAATACCTAGTTCAATCTCGTTACCGGCAAGTCTCTTTACTCGTTCCGTAATACATCATCTCACAACTAACATATTAGTTGCAGTGCTTGCAAGGCTTATGTGATGTGCATTACCGAGAGGGCCCAGAGATACCTCTCCGACAATCGGAGTGACAAACCCTAATCTCGAAATACGCCAACCCAACATCTACCATTGGAGACACCTGTAGTACTCCTTTATAATCACCCAGTTACGTTGTGACGTTTGGTAGTACCCAAAGTGTTCCTCCGGTAAACGGGAGTTGCATAATCTCATAGTTATAGGAACATGTATAAGTCATGAAGAAAACAATAGCAACATACTAAACGATCGGGTGCTATGCTAATGGAATGGGTCATGTCAATCAGATCATTCTACTAATGATGTGACCTCGTTAATCAAATAACAACTCCTTGTTCATGGTTAGGAAACATAACCATCTTTGATTAACGAGCTAGTCAAGTAGAGGCATACTAGTGACACTCTGTTGGTCTATGTATTCACACATGTATTATGTTTCCAGTTAATACAATTCTAGCATGAATAATAAACATTTATCATGATGTAAGGAAATAAACAATAACTTTATTATTGCCTCTAGGGCATATTTCCTTCAGTCTCCCACTTGCACTAGAGTCAATAGTCTAGATTACACAGTAATGATTCTAACACCCATGGAGCCTTGGTGCTGATCATGTTTTGCTCGTGGAAGAGGCTTAGTCAACGGGTCTGCAACATTCAGATCCGTATGTATCTTGCAAATCTCTATGTCTCCCACCTGGACTAAATCCCGGATGGAGTTGAAGCGTCTCTTGATGTGTTTGGTCCTCTTGTGAAATCTGGATTCCTTTGCCAAGGCAATTGCACCAGTATTGTCACAGAAGATTTTCATTGGACCCGATGCACTAGGTATGACACCTAGATCGGATATGAACTCCTTCATACAGACTCCTTCGTTTGCTGCTTCCGAAGCAGCTATGTACTCCGCTTCACATGTAGATCCCGCTACGACGCTTTGTTTAGAACTGCACCAACTGACAGCTCCACCGTTTAAAGTAAACACGTATCCGGTTTGCGATTTAGAATCGTCCGGATCAGTGTCAAAGCTTGCATCAACGTAACCTCTTACGGTGAGCTCTTTGTCACCTCCATATACGAGAAACACATCCTTAGTCCTTTTCAAGTATTTCAGGATGTTCTTGACCACTGTCCAGTGATCCATTCCAGGATTACTTTGGTACCTCCCTGCTAAACTTATAGCAAGGCACACATCAGGTCTGGTACACAGCAGTGCATACATGATAGAGCCTATGGCTGAAGCATAGGGAACATCTTTCATTTTCTCTCTATCTTCTGCAGTGGTCGGGCATTGAGTCTTACTCAATTTCATACCTTGTAACACAGGCAAGAACCCTTTCTTTGCTTGATCCATTTTGAATTTCTTCAAAATCTTGTCCAGGTATGTGCTTTGTGAAAGTCCAATTAAGCGTCTTGATCTAACTCTATAGATCTTTATGCCTAATATGTAAGCAGCTTCCCCGAGGTCTTTCATCGAAAAACTTTTATTCAAGTATCCCTTTATGCTATCCAGAAATTCTATATCATTTCCAATTAGCAATATGTCATCCACATATAATATCAGAAATGCTACAGAGCTCCCACTCACTTTCTTGTAAATACAGGCTTCTCCAAAAGTCTGTATAAAGCTAAATGCTTTGATCACACTATCAAAGCTTTTATTCCAACTCCGAGATGCTTGCACCAGTCCATAAATGGATCGCTGGAGTTTGCATACTTTGTTAGCTCCTTTTGGATCGACAAAACCTTCTGGTTGTACCATATACAACTCTTCTTCCAGAAATCCATTCAGGAATGCAGTTTTGACATCCATCTGCCATATTTCATAATCATAAAATGCGGCAATTGCTAACATAATTCTGACGGACTTAAGCATCGCTACGGGTGAGAAAGTCTCATCGTAGTCAACCCCTTGAACTTGTCGAAAACCTTTCGCGACAAGTCGAGCTTTATAGACAGTAACATTACCGTCAGCGTCAGTCTTTTTCTTGAAGATCCATTTATTCTCAATTGCTTGCCGATCATCGGGCAAGTCAACCAAAGTCCATACTTTGTTCTCATACATGGATCCCATCTCAGATTTCATGGCCTCAAGCCACTTTGCGGAATCTGGGCTCACCATCGCTTCTTCATAGTTCGTAGGTTCATCATGATCTAGCATCATGACTTCCAGAACTGGATTACCGTACCACTCTGGTGCGGATCTCACTCTGGTTGATCTACGTGGTTCAGTAGTATCTTGATCTGAAGCTTCATGATCATCATCATTAGCTTCCTCACTGATTGGCATAGGTGTCGCAGAAACAGTTTTCTGTGATGTACTATTTTCCAATAAGGGAGCAGGTACAGTTACCTCGTCAAGTTCTACTTTCCTCCCACTCACTTCTTTCAAGAGAAACGATCCATTCTTAGCAACGAATGTCTTTCCTTCGGATCTGTGATAGAAGGTATACCCAACAGTTTCCTTTGGGTATCCTATGAAGACACATTTCTCCGCTTTGGGTTCGAGCTTATCAGGTTGAAGCTTTTTCACATAAGCATCGCAGCCCCAAACTTTAAGAAACGACAACTTTGGTTTCTTGCCAAACCATAGTTCATAAGGCGTCGTCTCAACGGATTTTGATGGTGCCCTATTTAACGTGAATGCGGCCGTCTCTAAAGCATAACCCCAAAACGATAGCGGTAAATCAGTAAGAGACATCATGGATCGCACCATATCTAGTAAAGTGCGATTACGACGTTCGGACACACCATTACGCTGTGGTGTTCCGGGTGGCGTGAGTTGCGAAACTATTCCACAATTTTTCAAATGTATACCAAACTCGTAACTCAAATATTCTCCTCCACGATCAGATCGTAGAAACTTTATTTTCTTGTTACGATGATTTTCAACTTCACTCTGAAATTCTTTGAACCTTTCAAATGTTTCAGACTTATGTTTCATTAAGTAGATATACCCATATCTGCTTAAATCATCTGTGAAGGTGAGAAAATAACGATATCCGCCACGAGCCTCAATATTCATCGGACCACATACATCGGTATGTATGATTTCCAACAAATCTGTTGCTCTCTCCATAGTACCGGAGAACGGTGTTTTAGTCATCTTGCCTATGAGGCACGGTTCGCAAGTACCAAGTGATTCATAATCAAGTGGTTCCAAAAGCCCATCAGTATGGAGTTTCTTCATGCGCTTTACACCGATATGACCTAAACGGCAGTGCCACAAATAAGTTGCACTATCATTATTAACTTTGCATCTTTTGGCTTCTACATTATGAATATGTGTGTTACTATCTTCGAGATTCAACAAGAATAGACCACTCTTCAAAGGTGCATGACCATAAAAGATATTATTCATATAAATAGAACAACCATTATTCTCTGATTTAAATGAATAACCGTCTCGCATTAAACAAGATCCAGATATGATGTTCATGCTTAACACTGGCACCAAATAACAATTATTTAGGTCTAATATTAATCCCGAAGGTAGATGTAGAGGTAGCGTGCCGACTGCGATCACATCGACTTTGGAACCGTTTCCCACGCGCATCGTCACCTCGTCCTTTGCTAGTGTTCGCTTATTCCGTAGTCCCTGTTTCGAGTTGCAAATATTAGCAACAGAACCAGTATCAAATACCCAGGTGCTACTGCGAGCTCTAGTAAGGTACACATCAATAACATGTATATCATATATACGTTTGCTCACTTTGCCATCCTTCTTATCCGCCAAATACTTGGGGCAGTTCCGCTTCCAGTGACCAGTCTGCTTGCAGTAGAAGCACTCAGTTTCAGGCTTAGGTCCAGACTTGGGTTTCTTCTCCTGAGCAGCAACTTGCTTGCTGTTCTTCTTGAAGTTTCCCTTCTTCTTCCCTTTGCCCTTTTTCTTGAAACTAGTGGTTTTGCTAACCATCAACACTTGATGCTCCTTCTTGATTTCTACCTCCACAGCTTTCAGCATTGCGAAGAGCTCGGGAATAGTCTTGTTCATCCCTTGCATATTATAGTTCATCACGAAGCTCTTGTAGTTTGGTGGTAGTGATTGGAGAATTCTGTCAATGACGCAATCATCTGGAAGATTAACTCCCATCTGAATCAAGTGATTATTATACCCAGACATTTTGAGTATATGCTCACTGACAGAACTGTTCTCCTCCATCTTACAGCTATAGAACTTATTGGAGACTTCATATCTCTCAATTCGGGCATTTGCTTGAAATATTAACTTCAACTCCTGGAACATCTCATATGCTCCATGATGTTCAAAACGTCGTTGAAGTCCCGATTCTAAGCCGTAAAGCATGGCACACTGAACTATCGAGTAGTCATTAGCTTTGCTCTGCCAGACGTTCATAACATCTGGCGTTGCTCCAGCAGCAGGCCTGTCACCCAGCGGTGCTTCCAGGACGTAATTCTTCTGTGCAGCAATGAGGATAATCCTCAGGTTACGGACCCAGTCCGTGTAATTGCTACCATCATCTTTCAACTTTGCTTTCTCAAGGAACGCATTAAAATTCAACGGAACAATAGCACGAGCCATCTATCTACAAGCAACATAAACAAGCAAGATACTATCAGGTACTAAGTTCATGATAAGTTTAAGTTCAGTTAATCAAATTACTTAGGAACTCCCACTTAGATAGACATCCCTCTAATCCTCTTAAGTGATCACGTGATCCAAATCAACTAAACCATAACCGATCATCACGTGAGATGGAGTAGTTTTCAATGGTGAACATCGTCATGTTGATCATATCTACTATATGATTCACGCTCGACCTTTCGGTCTCTGTGTTCCGAGGCCATATCTGCATATGTTAGGCTCGTCAAGTATAACCTGAGTATTCTGCGTGTGCAAAACTGGCTTGCACCCGTTGTAGATGGACGTAGAGCTTATCACACCCGATCATCACGTGGTGTCTGGGCACGACGAACTTTGGCAACGGTGCATACTCAGGGAGAACACTTCTTGATAATTTAGTGAGAGATCATCTTATAAAGCTACCGTCAATCAAAGCAAGATAAGATGCATAAAAGGATAAACATCACATGCAATCAATATAAGTGATATGATATGGCCATCATCATCTTGTGCTTGTGATCTCCATCTCCGAAGCACCGTCATGATCACCATCGTCACCGGCGCGCCACCTTGATCTCCATCGTAGCAACGTTGTCGTCTCGCCAATCTTATGCTTCCACGACTATCACTACCGCTTAGTAATAAAGTAAAGCATTACATCGCGATTGCATTGCATACAATAAAGCGACAACCATATGGCTCCTGCCAGTTGCCGATAACTCGGTTACAAAACATGATCATCTCATACAATAAAATCAGCATCATGTCTTGACCATATCACATCACAACATACCCTGCAAAAACAAGTTAGACGTCCTCTACTTTGTTTGTTGCAAGTTTTACGTGGCTGCTACGGACTTAAGCAAGAACTCATCTCACCTACGCATCAAAACCACAACGATAGTTCGTCAAATAGACTCCGTTTTAACCTTCTCAAGGACCGGGCGTAGTCACACTTGGTTCAACTAAAGTTGGAGAGACAGTCTTCCGCAAGCCATCTATGTGCAAAGCACGTCGAGGGAACCGGTCTCGCGTAAGAGTACGCGTAAGGTTGGTCCGGATCGTCTCACCCAACAATACCGCCGAACCAAAGTATGACATGCTGGTAGGCAGTATGACTTGTATCGCCCACAACTCACTTGTGTTCTACTCGTGCATATAACATCAAACCATAAAACCTAGGCTCGGATGCCACTGTTGGGAAACGCAGTAATTTCAAAAAAATTCCTATGCACACGCAAGATCATGGTGATGCACAGCAACGAGAGGGGAGAGTGTTGTCTACGTACCGACGCAGACCGACTGCGGAAGCGATCACACAACATAGAGGAAGTAGTCGTACGTCTTCTTCCCGATCCGACCGATCCAAGCACCGTTACTCCGGCACCTCCGAGTTCTTAGCACACGTTCAGCTCGATGACGATCCCCGGGCTCCGATCCAGCAAAGCTTCGGGGAGGAGTTCCGTCAGCACGACGGCGTGGTGACGATCTTGATGTACTACCGACGCAGGGCTTCGCCTAAGCACTACAACGGTACGATCGAGGTGGAATTTGGTGGCAGGGGGCACCGCACACGGCTAAGGAGCGATCTCAAGGATCAAGTTGTGTGTCTTGGGGTGCCCCCCCGCCCCCGTATATAAAGGTTGGAGGAGGGGGAGCCGGCCGGCCAGGGAGAGGAGGCGCAGGGGAGTCCTACTCCCACCGGGAGTAGGACTCCTCCCCCCAATCCTAATCCAATTAGGACTCCCGGGGGGGAAAGACAGAGAAGGGGGGCCGGCCCCCTATCCTAGTCCTACTAGGACTTGGGGAAGGGGGGGGGGGGCGCCGGCCAGCTTGGGCTTGTCCCTTTTCTCTTTTTCCACTAAGGCCCAATAGGCCCATTAGTCTCCCGGGGGGTTCCGGTAACCCTCCCGGTATTCCGGTAAAATCCCGATTTCACCCGGAACACTTCCGATGTCCAAACATAGGCTTCCAGTATATCAATCTTTACATCTCGACCATTTCGAGACTCCTCGTCATGTCCGTGATCTCATCCGGGACTCCGAACAACCTTCGGTACATCAAAAATGCATAAACTCATAATAACTGTCATCGTAACGTTAAGCGTGCGGACCCTACGGTTCGAGAACAATGTAGACATGACCGAGACACGTCTCCGGTCAATAACCAATAGCGGGACCTGGATGCCCATATTGGCTCCTACATATTCTACGAAGATCTTTATCGGTCAGACCGCATAACAACATACGTTGTTCCCTTTGTCATCGGTATGTTACTTGCCTGAGATTTGATCGTCGGTATCCAATACCTAGTTCAATCTCGTTACCGGCAAGTCTCTTTACTCGTTCCGTAATACATCATCTCACAACTAACATATTAGTTGCAGTGCTTGCAAGGCTTATGTGATGTGCATTACCGAGAGGGCCCAGAGATACCTCTCCGACAATCGGAGTGACAAACCCTAATCTCGAAATACGCCAACCCAACATCTACCATTGGAGACACCTGTAGTACTCCTTTATAATCACCCAGTTACGTTGTGACGTTTGGTAGTACCCAAAGTGTTCCTCCGGTAAACCGGAGTTGCATAATCTCATAGTTATAGGAACATGTATAAGTCATGAAGAAAACAATAGCAACATACTAAACGATCGGGTGCTATGCTAATGGAATGGGTCATGTCAATCAGATCATTCTACTAATGATGTGACCTCGTTAATCAAATAACAACTCCTTGTTCATGGTTAGGAAACATAACCATCTTTGATTAACGAGCTAGTCAAGTAGAGGCATACTACTGACACTCTGTTGGTCTATGTATTCACACATGTATTATGTTTCCAGTTAATACAATTCTAGCATGAATAATAAACATTTATCATGATGTAAGGAAATAAATAATAACTTTATTATTGCCTCTAGGGCATATTTCCTTCATGATGATGATACTTCTGAGTTGGAGGTAGCCCTTGACTCCCTTGGCCAGCTTTTTAACAATCGTATTAACACTGATCATTGCCAGGATGACACGGGGGCCAGTCAGGCCGTGGAAGAAGAGGTAACTATTTCCTCCGACTCAGCCCATTTGCCAAGACAGAAACCTCGAGTTGTAACCCGGAAAGTAAGGTTTTCACACCCTTTGGATTATCTGGACCCTCATTTTCTTTTGAAAAAGCAGCAGCATGAGAGCTGCCGTCAGGCCCGGAACAACGATGAACCGCCTCCCGTTCTTCAACAAACTCCCCAAAAACGCCCGAATGAGGTTTATTTCTTCATCGTTTACTCTTCCTTAATGGATCTTCTCCCTTGCATTACTAACTTTATTTTTGTCTTCGCAGGAGGTGTCTCGCTCTTCTGGCAACTCGTCTCAAACTCAATTCCCGGCTTTTAAGACTGCCCCTGGGTAAGGAAGAAATCATCTTTCCTCCGAGTCTTTCAAACTGCTTCTTTATACTAACTGTTTCATAACATATTTCTTAGTGGCCGAGCCAAGTCCAAGAAGGCCAAGGTGACTAGGCCGGTGGAAGACCCGTCAGTCCTTGCATCTGAACCGGCCATGCCACCTTCTCCCCCTCATACTGAAGCACCAGAAGAGCCGGCCAATACTCAATCAAATTCTCCTGAGCCGTCAGTTGACGATACCATCGTTAACCCTTCTGCTACCGGACCATCCAGCTCGGCCAACCCGCCATCATCATCTGTCCAGGACGTTCTGATCACTGGAAGCCGCTTTGTTGAGCCGGGGAATCCCACCGTGTTTGCCCGTCATACTGCTAAACAAGAGGCACTGGAGAGACAGAAAGTGTGTTTTGATATTTCTCATTATAGCCATCTAAACGCCAATGACATATTATCTGGCTATCTCAGCCATGTGCACTCCAGCCGTGAGTCAGAAATTGAAATGGTCAAGCAGTTGCAGCTAAAGTATGAGGTATGTTTTTCCGGCTTACTTATATTCTGCCAGCCCCCAAGTCTATAGACTATAATAAAACTTGAATGATCTGTAGACTTATGATATAGGCTAAAAGCTTTACCTTTAGATTTTTCTGAAGTCCAAGAAAATAGAATAAACTTCACATGTAGTCCCCAAGGGCCGGTTCACTTGATCATAAATGAACCGGTACTTTTAATTTCATAACTTTCTTGTACCGAACTCAACAAACATTGCAATCCGACTTAATCTTGAGAGACTTTCTGAATATTATGCATTAGCCCCCAAGTGCCAAGTCCTGTCACTTTGTGAGGTACTTGGGACTTGAAATGTATTAGAGACATAAGAAATTGCTTTGGCATACATTAGCCCCCAAGTGTCAAGTGGTTTTGCAGTGCAAAGCACTTGAGACTTGAATCTTGACTCTTAAACTTTGATTTAAACCTTGACATACTTGTGCATGCTTTGTAGAACGCCCTATCTGAACTGGGTTCACAATTAACTGATGCCAAGACCCGGCTGGCGGATCAGGAGGCAGAAATCAAGGTTGCTGACGCTAAGCTTCAATTAAGTCTTACTGAGACAGAAAAATTGAGAAACATCTTGACTGCCAAGAAGAAAACCTGGGCTGAAGAGAAAACGCTGCTAACACAATGCGCCAAAAAAGCTGAAGCAGATCTTGAGGAGGTTACTATGGAGCTGACCGGCTTAAAGAGCCGGGTGTCTCAAATGGTTTCTGCCGTCTTTGGTAAGCCCCCAGTACTGATCTATTTCACCTTCTTTTGACTCGGAATATAACCCGCCTGCTAACTCCTCGTTTGAAAAATTATGTGCAGGCCCGCGAAGCAAGAACCTGAACCAGGATAATGTGACGAAACTGAAGGCGGTCTATACCTTAGTGGAGCAGTTATACACCGGTGCTCAACAAGCACTTGCTGCTATCTCTCCTGCCAATCAAGGACCCAACTGGCTTAGTGACGTCTTGAAGAAGCTGTCAATCTTACCCGCCAGGTTCCAAGAGGTCAAACGATCATGTGCTAGAGCCGGAGCTTTGACTGCTCTGAGCCATTCCAAGGCTTGGGTGCCAGACCTAGACCTGGTGGATGTAGCTAGGGGGTACCCGACTGTAAAGGAAGACGGGTCTCTCTTTGAGCAAAATGACTTCATGGCTTGAGTACGGGAAGTTCGACATCAAGCTACCATCCTTGGAGATGAAACTAATATTGACAAATACCAGCCGGGTTTTGATTTGGAAAATAAGAAGATGGCGACTCCTTCCTACAAAGTGGCAGACCTTATCCTGCCAGTTCGTCAACACACGTTCGCTCTAGAGGTTGATCCGGTAGGATTGATTGACGATGAATCAGAGTTCGTTGCTGTGAATGGCTTTGATTGGTCCAATCCCAGCTTTCAATTGATAGAAGGAGGTGAACCGGTGAGGGAAGAGTGAGAACCATCTTTGTGGGCTTTAAGAAGCCTTGTAATAGAATTAGCTTTGAAACACTGCATATTTTGCCTATGCCATCGTGCATAAAACGCCGTGTGTGATTCTTTGCTTCCTTATTTCAATATATGCATCACAATCATGGTTATCCTTGTAATATTTCCGCTCTGTTCCTGTAACAAAAGGAAATACTTGCTTGGTGGTTTAACACCGAACGGGTCAGAAGACCCGGTTCATGACCAAAAGTTTTGAAATAACCTTGGAGTAACACATAAAGAAATTGTTCATAAACAACAGTCATACCTGTATCTTCGACCTCTGGACCACCGATTTATATGACCCGAGTGATGAGGCTGATGATACAGTCCTTTTTTGAGAAGTCAATGTTTCTGAATACGTGATGATTCTTATGCCTTGGCGGCTTATTGTCAAATAGTCAAGCCGGCGAAAAGACCATGCTGATTGTTTAAAATTGAGACAATAAAAGACCAATAATACAAATACCAAGTGGCAAACAATATAAATAACCTTGTAATGAAAGGTTGGGGGTTTCTGATTTGAATATGATCAGTAAACCGGATCAAAGGGGTTAAGCTAAGATTCGAATACGATCAAATAGCCCCCAGTGGCTTTGGCGTTGAACCGATCAAAAGGGTACCGACAGCTATGTTCTCTTTAGTTCGAATATGACCTATCTTTGAAATAGGAAGCCCCCAAATGACCTTGAGAGGCTTTTAACGACCCTAATTCGAATACAATCCAAGTCGGACCCAAAAGGGGTTAAGCTACGATTCGAATACGATCAAGAAGCCCCCTGGTGAGTTTGGCTTTGAGCCGATCAAGAGGGTTACGACAGCTATGTTCTCTTTGGTTCGAATATGACCTATGTTTGAACAGGAAGCCCCCAAGTGATCATGAGGTTCACAGCTAGATTCAAATACGATCATAAGCCAGACCAAAAAGGTTAAACTTGATTCAGATATGATCAACTCCTTAATAGTTATTTTAAATAGTAAAAAAGAGTAAAGATTTATAATCTTTGAAAAGTAAAAGGATAGAGGTCCTGCTTTATTACTTATCATAGTATATACAACGTCAAAGTATGTACATGATGAGAGCCAGTGGCTCAGGTGTAGTATGGCCAAAGTTGAGCAATGTTCCACGACCGGCGGGTCTCCTCCTCCGACTTACGTGAGTCTTTGTGCTCTCGAACGTCAATGAGGTAATATGACCCGTTGTTTAAGTTCTTGCTGACCACAAAGGGTCCTTCCCAAGGCAGGGATAGCTTGTGTGCATCTGACAGATCCTGGAAGAGCCGGAGTACCAGGTCACCTTCTTGAAAAGTCCTGGACTTAACCCGGCGGCCGTGATAGCAGTGCAGGTCCTGTTGATAAATCGTCGATCGAGCCGCTGCTAAGTCTCTTTCCTCATCTAATAAGTCAAGTGCATCCTGTCTGGCTTGTTCGTTATTAGCTTCAACATAAGCCGCCACACGAGGCGAGTCATGACGGATGTCACTAGGCAGCACTGCTTCCGCTCCATAAACCATGAAGAAGGGTGTATAACCCGTAGATCTGTTAGGGGTGGTATTAATAGTCCACAATACCGAGGGTAACTCCTCTACCCAACAACCCGGTGTCCGTTGTAAGGGAACCATGAGCTGGGGTTTGAGACCTTTTAAGATTTCCTGATTTGCTCTCTCAGCCTGCCCATTAGATTGAGGGTGAGATGCAGAAGAAACATCAAGCCGGATATGCTCATGTTGACAGAACTCCTCCATAGCCCCTTGGGATAAATTAGTGCCATTGTCAGTGATAATGCTGTGTGGAAAACCAAAGCGAAAGATCACCTTTTTCATGAACTGGACCGCTCTGGCTGCATCACACTGACTCACTGGCTCCGCCTCAACCCACTTTGTGAATTTGTCCACATCTACTAAAAGATGTGTCTCTTTATCCTTAGACCTTTTGAAAGGTCCAACCATGTCAAGCCCCCAGACCACAAACGGCCAGGTGATTGGAATCATCCGCAACTCCTGAGCCGGTACATGCGCTCGTCGTGCAAATTTTTGACATCCATCACACCAACTGACCAGATCCTCTGCATCAGCGTGAGCCGTCAACCAATAAAAACCATGATGAAAAGCTTTGGCCACAAGAGACTTTGACCCGGCGTGATGACCACAATCCCCTTCATGGATTTCACAAAGTATCTCTTGGCCTTCTTC
Source organism: Triticum monococcum (assembly GCA_034509565.1). NCBI lineage: Eukaryota > Viridiplantae > Streptophyta > Magnoliopsida > Poales > Poaceae > Triticum > Triticum monococcum. Next base: position 416,736,585 of record CM067844.1, read on the forward strand.
AGGAGAAAGACAATGCTGAAATGCTCCAAAGACGCTGCGATGGTATAACTCTTCGTTAGAAATCGTCATTGACTTGGACCATCGGGTTATCTGCCGGGCCAGGGTCTCATCATCTGGCAACTCACCCCGGGTCATGTAAGCCAAGAACGGTACTGTCCAATCTGGGATGACGTGAAGAGCCGCCACCAACTGTGCCTTCGGGTCAGGAACGGCCAAATCTTCCTCTATAGGTAACTTAACAGACGGGTTATGCAAAACATCCAAAAAGGTGTTAGGTGGCACCGGCTTACGCTGAGACCCCAACTGGCTTAGAGCATCTGCTGCTTAGTTCTTCCTATGGTCAATGTGTTCCACCTGATAACCTTTAAAATGTCCTGCAACAGCATCAACTTCACGGCGATAAGCCGCCATGAGAGGGTCCTTTGAATCCCACTTGCCTGACACCTGTTGAGCCACCAGATCTGAATCGCCAAGACGCCGGACCCGGCTCAGGCTCATCTCTTTGGCCATTCGAAGACCGTGGAGCAAGGCTTCATACTCTGCTGCATTGTTAGTACAGGGAAACATCAGTAGCAGCACATAACAAAACTTGTTACCTCGAGGGGAAGTTAAAACAACTCCAGCCCCCGAGCCTTCCAATTGTCTGGACCCATCAAAGTGAATCGTCCAATACGTGTTGTCTGGTTTCTCTTCTGGCATCTGTAGTTCTGTCCAATCATTAATAAAGTCAACCAGCACTTGAGATTTGATCGCAGTACGTGGTACATACTTCAACCCATGAGACCCAAGTTCAATGGCCCACTTGGCGACTCGTCCAGTGGCTTCCCTATTTTGGATGCTATCTCCCAACGTAGCAGAGCTAACCACAGTGATTGGGTGACCCTTAAAGTAATGTTTGAGCTTCCGGCTTGCCATGAACACCCCATATACGAGTTTCTGCCAATGTGGATATCTTTGTTTAGACTCAATCAACACCTCACTGACGTAGTAAACCGGCCATTGGACAGGATGTTCCTTGCCATCCTCCTTGCGTTCCACCACAATCGCCACACTAACAGCTCGTGAGTTAGTGGCTACATATAACAATAGTGGCTCTTTCTCAATCGGAGCAGCAAGAACCGGCGACTCAGCAAGTTGTTTCTTCAGATCCTCAAAAGCAGAGTTTGCAGCATCGCTCCAAACGAAATCATCCGTATTTTTCATCATTTGATACAAAGGCATCGCCTTCTCCCCTAACCGGCTTATGAAACGGCTCAAAGCAGTGACACGACCCGCCAGTCGTTGAACATCATTGATGCACACCGGTTTGGCCAAGGATGTGATTGCCTTTATTTTCTCCAGGTTAGCTTCAATACCTCTGTTAGATACCAAAAAACCCAAGAGTTTGCCAGCGGGAACAGCAAAAACACACTTAGCCGGGTTAAGCATCATCTTGTAGACCCGGAGGTTATCAAAGGTCTCCTTCAGATCTGTTACTAAGGTTTCCTATTTTCTGGACTTCACCACGATATCTTCCACATAAGCATGAACATTGCGCCCAATCTGATTGTGAAGGCAATTCTGCATACACCGTTGATAAGTCGTCTGGGCGCTCTTAAGCCCAAAAGGCATAGACACATAGCAGAAGGCTCCAAATGGAGTGATGAAGGATGTCTTCTCCTGGTCCTTAACTGCCATTTTGATCTGATGATAACCTGAATAAGCATCCAGAAAACTCAAACGTGTGCAACCCACCGTAGCATCAATGATCTGATCAATATGAGGGAGAGCAAAAGGGTCAGCTGGACAAGCTTTGTTTAAATCAGTTAATCCACACACATACGCCAGGTGTCATTCTTCTTGAGTACAAGCACCGGGTTGGCCAACCACTCTGGGTGAAAAACTTCCACAATGAACCCGGCTGCCAAGAGCCGGGCCACCTCCTCTCCAATGGCCTTGCGCCTTTCCTCATTAAACCGCCGGAGAAACTGTGTGACCGGTTTAAACTTGGGACCAATATTGAGAGTGTGCTCAGCGAGTTCTCTCGGGAAACCCGGCATATCAGAAGGTTTCCATGCAAAGATGTCCCGGTTCTCACGGATGAACTCGATAAGCGCGCTTTCCTATTTTGGATCCAAGTTGGCACTGATGATGAACTGCTTGGATGAGTCGCCGGGCACAAAGTCAACTTTCCGGTGTCATCAGCTGATTTGAATTTCAACACCGGCTCATGCTCTGTTGTTGGCTTCTTTAACGAGTCATGTCTGCCGGGCCAACATTATCTTTATAAAACTTTAACTCCTCTGTTGCACAAACAGACTCAGCATACGCAGCAACTCCTTCTTCACACTCCAGGGCTATTTTCCGGCTTCCATGCACTGTAATGGTGGCCTTATAACCCGGCATCTTGAGCTGTAGATATACATAACACCGCCGAGCCATGAGCTTGGCGTAAGCCGGCCGTCCAAACAGAGCATGATATGGGCTTTTGATCTTAACCACCTCGAAAGTTAACTTCTCTGCCCTGGAATCATATTCATCCCCAAAGGCTACTTCCAGCTCAATCTTACCACCTAGGTATGTCGATTTGCCAGGTACAACACCGTGAAAAACAGTGTTGGATTGCTTAAGACTCGTATCAGTCAACACCATCCGACGGAACGTCTCATAGTAGAGGATGTTGATGCTACTACCTCCATCCATGAGCACTTTAGTGAATTTATATCCACGAACCTGAGGTGCTACTACCAAGGCTAAGTGACCCGGATTGTCAACCCGGGGAGGATGATCTGTCCGATTTCGGGTTCCGGCAGACCCTTAAGGTTCGAACATTGGGGTGCGCGCGAAGATTACGCCTTCTACCTCTCCATTTTGCAAAGATCTAGACTACTTAAAGAACTGCACAAGAGACACAAGATTTATACTGGTTCGGACCACCATTGTGGTGTAATACCCTACTCCAGTGTGTGGTGGGTGGATTGCCTCTTGGGGGCTGATGATGATGAACAATACAAGGAAGAACAGCCTCGCGAGGGTCTGTTCTTGGCTGGGGCAATGAACTGCTGGGAGGAGTTCAGTCACCTTTCTCTCTCTCTCTCTCTCTTTCTGGTTCTAACCGATCCAAGAGGCGAGACCCCTTGCTATGTGGGTGGCTGGTCCTATTTATAGAGGCCCTGGTCCTCTTCCCAAATATTGAGCGGGAAGGGAGCCAACAATGGCGGGCTAATTTGAAGGAGGGCAGCAAGTATCAACTATCCTGACAAAAGCAGTCTTCGCCTGCGCAAAGCTCTGGTGATGACGCCGTCTTGGGCTCCACGGTGACCTCCGTCTCGTAGTCCTCCTGGTCTTGGTCTTGTTGCACCGAAATGGCAACCTTTGCCTGATGCCTCGGTACTCCGCGGCTGTGCTTGCCCCATTTTGTAACGCCCTCGATGTGGCTATATCTCCCATGTGTCGAAGCACGACTTAGAGGCATAACCGCATTGAAAGCAATGTCGCAAGTGAGGTAATCTTCACACAACCCATGTAATACATAAGGGAAAGAGATACATAGTTGGCTTACACTTGCCACTTCACACAATTACATGAATAAAGCATTACAACATCCAAATACAATCAGGGCCCGACTACGGAGCCAAAAATAAAAGAAGAACCCCAAATGCGACAAAGGTCCGCGATCGACCCCAACTGGGCTCCACTACTGATCAACTAGAACGAAACAACACAAAGGACAAGATCTTCATCGAGCTCCTCCTGACCTTGGTTGCGTCATCTGCACGGACTCATCGGCACCTGCAAGCTGGTTTTGGAAGTATCTGTGAGCCACGGGGACTCAGCAATCTCGCGCCCTCGCGATCAAGACTATTTAAGCTTATGGGTAAGGTAAAAGGTATGAGGTGGAGCTGCAGCAAGCGACTAGCATATATGGTGGCTAACATACGCAAATGAGAGCGAGAAGAGAAGGCACGGCATGGTCGATAAAAGTATGATCAAGAAGTGATCCTATAACAACCTACGTCAAGCATAACTCCAACAACCGTGTTCACTTCCCGGACTCCGCCGGAAAGAGACCATCACGGTTACACACGCGGTTGATTCATTTTAATTAAGGTCAACTTCAGGTTTTCTACAACCGGACGTTAACAAATTCCCATCTGCCCATAACCACGGGCATGGCTTTCGAAAGTTCAAATCCCTGCAGGGGTGTCCCAACTTAGCCCATCACAAGCTCTCACGGTCAACGAAGGAATAGACCTCCACCTGAGACGTTCCGATCAGACTCGGTATCCCGGTACAACAAGACATTTCGATAGGGTAAAACTAAACCAGCAACACCGCCTGAATGTGCCGACAAATCCCGATAGGAGCTACACATATCTCTTTATCAAGGCACACTCAGATGAGCCAGACGTCGGGTAAGCCAGCCCAGAGTTGCCCCTGGTAGCCGCGGACATCGCTCAGTTGGACCAACACTCAGAGGAGCACTGGCCCAGGGGGGTAAAATACTGATGACCCTCAGGAGCGCGACTCCCAAGGGAAAAGAAAAGGGCTAGGTGGCAAATGGTAAAACCAATGTTGGGCATTGCTGGAGGAGCTTTACTTAAGGCGAACTGTCAAGGGGTTCCCATAATAGCCCAACCGCATGAGGAACGCAAAATCCGGGAACATAACACCGATATGACGGAAACTAGGGCGGCAAGAGTGGAACAAAACACCAGGCATCAGGCCGAGCCTTCCACTCTTTACCAAGTATATAGATGCATTAATTAAATAAGATATATTGTGATATCCCAACAAGTAAACATGTTCCAGCAAGGAACAACATCTCCATGTTCCAACAAGGAACAACTTCAATCTTCACCTGCAACTAACAATGCTATAAGAGGGGCTGAGCAAAGCGGTAACATAGCCAAACAACGGTTTGCTAGGACATGGTGGGTTAGAGGTTTGACATGGCAATTTGGGAGGCTGACAAGCAAATGGTAGGCATCGTAGCATTGGCATAGCAAAAGAGCGAGCAACTAAGCAAGCGAAGATAGAAGTGATTTCGAGGGTATGATCATCTTGCCTGAAATCCCGCAAGCAAGAAGAATGAGTCCATGAAGAAGACAAACAGACGTAGTCGAACGAATCCTCACAACACGACGTTATTGGAACCAACCCGAAGAAGCAACACCGGAAAGGAGCAAACAACATAGTAAACAACCATCACATAATCATGGCATGATGCACAACCAAGAATGATGCATGTCCGGTTTAAATATGCATGGCATGGCAAAGAGCCCAAACAATCCTACAAATTAAATGGAGCTCAATATGCAACGAGTTGCATATTGACGGAACACCACATTAATTATTTAGTTCTCTCCCAGTTAGGTACTCAAAAAATTTAAATATTGGTTAACATGGCAAGAGGTGAAGCATAACAAAACTATATCATCTAAACAATTTAAATGGGGCCGGATATAACAAATAACGAATCCGGTAAATCCCCATATGCATTTAGCAATTTGGTGCAACAACAATTTTTAAACATATTAAATGTTGTTATCATGATGCGGATGTCATGTTCAAGTTATGCAATTTTAAGAAAATGTTAACAAGAGCATAATGAAACATTTTCATCGTGGCAGAAATGAAAGGGGTGCCACGGCGACAATAACGAAAACGGTGCCACGACAACGTTCTGGTTCCGGTAACTCGATTGAGATCCCGGTGCAAAGAAAGTGCGATGGGAGCGTGACATGCGATAGAAGGTGGGGTGCTCCCGGTTACCGGGTTCCCACAGGTTAGTGGCAAGGCAAAAGAGGGGAGACATTATCGAACAAGGGTGCATCTCATACAACATGCATTCATTCACGGGCATCGTTCCGGCGGTTATACCTTCGAAGCGTGCGATATCGGAACGGATCAAGTTCGTAGAGGGAAGTAGTGGGAGTAGACGTTCTCGGGCGTCGAGGGAAGTAGTGGTTCACGCGACGGTAGTCGAAGTAGTCATTCTCGCACGCTCTAGGGTCGACGGTAGAGGTTCTCGCGATCTCAGCGACGGTAGTTGTACATGTAGGCGGTAGACGAACTTGATGGTTCCGTTACCCGGATCTTCGGAGATGGAAGTAGTCGTACATGTTCCGTAGATGTTCATGTCATCGATGTCGTGGTACTTGGGGTCTTGGGACTCTCTAGTCCCGTTCTTGCGACGGCAGTCATTCATATTTGTTTGGAGAGGAACTTGGCGTTTCCCTGTTCCTCGGAGTCATTGTGTATCCGTTTGTGTCGTAGTCGGACTTGACGAAAAACACACCGGCTGTAGTGATACACGGCTCGTAGATGTTCGGATCACCGGAAGAGGTACTTGACGTCCACGGAAGTTAACAGCGGAGGCCACGGACATGACTTGGGGCTCCCCGAACCCATGGAAACGGCCGACAGCAGGAGACTCCTAGTGGAGGCAGGGCCACGCCGAGGTCGAAGGTGGCCGGGCGAGCTCGACGGAGGTCATCCGCTGTCATTCGAAGCAGGAGCAGCAAAGCACAGCAGCGCACTCGAAGCTGCAGGCCAGCACGATGGCATCCATGGCCGGCAGCCATGCAGGTCGCGCGAGGTAAGGCGGCGAGCAAAAGAGCGGCGAAATGCCATGACTAAGGGAGTAGAAGGAAAGGATTGGGTGCTGGGGGGAGTAGCAAGACGCGCCATGCTGGTGGCTGCGAGCTCCTGCGCAGGGGGAGGAGAGGGCAGCATGGTGGTGGTGGCACTGGAGGAACACGGCGCCGGCTTTGGGGAGCTCCCTCGGGCGCGGCTGGAGGACAGAGATACCAGAGACGCATCCAGGGAGGCGGGTGCTGCACGGAGGCTCGACGAGGGCCGGATCGATGCTCAGGGACGGGCGCGTCCATGGGCGGCGTCCTGCTGGTGGTCGGCGGCGCGGCACCATGGCCGAGGCCGAGGTCGGGGCCGCAGGAATCGGGCGTGAGCGAGAGGGTGTGGCGGCGGCAGAAGACTAGCGAGAGGAGGAGAGGGATCGAGGGGAGATGGGATCGGGGAGAGGGTGGGTTCGGGTGTTGTGCCTCCTCTCCTGGCGGCGCGAGGGAGGGATCGAGAGAAGGAGAGGTGCGCGAGGGATTGGGCTAAGGTAGAGCTAGGGTTAGGGGGAGGTGGCCTTGGGGCCGGCCCAGGTGTTTACGAGGCCCAGGTGGGCAGGGGCGCGGCTGGGCCTAGAGATGGCCTAAAGGCCGGCCTGCTGGGCTCTCTCACACTACTAAAAGAAAAGAGGAAAAAAACAGATATTAAGAAAGAAAAGAAAGAGGGGGTTAGGGAAAGAAGTTGGACACGTAGATAAACTTTACAGACGCGTAAAAATGTGCACGGTCCATGAAAAATAGGGGAGACATGATTGAAAGATGTCATTCAAACACATTTGAATTTAATTCAAATGGGTTTGAACTAGGGCTTGGTTATAGAAGTGTCCAAAAAATGTTGAGAAATTAGGTGGAGCTCCAGAAAATGAAGAAACGATATATGACAAAGTTAGAGACCAAGAGTTGAGAAGGAAAAAGGCATGAGGATTATTTTGCACGTGTGTTATGGTGAATATCAAATTAAAGAAATATTGAATATAGCTCCCTACTATCGGGAGGATAGGTTATAAAGAGAAACCACCATGTGAGTTCCCTCGATTTAAATGGACCGAAGATCCACGCAATTTATTTAGTGAGTTGAGGTGCAAAGATTTATGAGATGATGGCATGATGACATGATGCAATACACATGATGCAAAGATGAATGCAACAGACGAAACAAATCACACAACGAATCTCGGAAACCCTGGAAGACATCTGAAGCTCCGGTCTTGGGGCGTTACAACACTCCACCACTACGAGAGGATCTCGTCCCGAGATCTAGAATGGCACCGGAGGGACAACGGAAAAGAAAGAGAATAGGTAAAACTATGTTGCTCCTTTGACAAACGAGTGAAACCAAATAACCTTGAGAGGTTGACCTAAATCAAGAAAAGAATACAACGAAGGTGAACAAAGTTGAAAGCACTCCGTTGAGAAAGAGGAATAAGAAAGAACCGATTCAGGTAGCACTCTGGTTGAGAAGGGAGGCAAAAAAATTGATAGGATGAAAAGAATTCGAAAAGCGGGCACGACACTCCAGTTAAGAGGAGAAGGACGAAAAGAACACGATCCTGACAAAGCAAGAAGATGGGCTGGAGAGAGCAACATCACAATGCCTCCGGAACGAAGGGAAACAAAATCTTGAGAGAGCACGGTTACAACAAATGTTAGAACGGATTTGTTGGATTAGCAACAAGAAAAGAACAAGGTTGTAGTGGGCTTATGGAGACCATCTCAAACTTTATGAGGTGAAAATTCTACCACTAACGAAAACAATAGATTGGATTGATATGAACTAGGAGGCGAGAAACTTATCTCACCGGGAGGATAAATGAAAACTTGGATTATTTATAAGCACCATAATAACAACCATCCTTAGGGAAGGCTTAAGGTGAAATATAACCCAAGATAATCCCAATGACGAGATTGATGGATTTAAAATACCTCATTCTTAATAACATGTGAATCATGAAACATGAACTCAAATTATCAAGAATGGCATAATACCACCTCCAAAGATAAGGTAGACAGAAATGCACTCCAGAAAGGAAGATGATGAAAGCTTGTGTTCCCCTGGACAGAGTATTGATGAACACTTCGAGAAGAGATTAAATCCTTGATGAACCATCATGTAGAACCTTCATGAAGGACTCCGGTAAGCAAAAGATAACGAAAAGAGAGAGAAGTTGAAAACACAAGGTGAAACCTTGTAATGATTTAGAAGGATCTCCGTGATAAAATAATTGTGAGAGCTTGGGACTCCAGGAAAGAAAAATGAGCACTTGAAACCAAGAATAAGTATGATGAGCCACTCTGGAAAACAGGAATTAAATCATTTGGATGAAACAAGAATAAGAATTACATTATGCCTATCCTTCACCAATTAAATTGATGACAAACAACAGATTTGGCATCTAACTTATTCTCGTAGAAAAGATTAAAAGAGATATAACACAAACTTGAGAAGGTATTGAACGAACCGCCGGAAGAATTTGGAAGGCATGAATGAATAAATTGATATGATAAACGAAGGAATAAGAATCTTGGAAGAACCATCGTAAGGATTGGATATGAACGAAGTAAAAGGGATGAATCACCAGAAAGAATTGGAAAACGAATGACGATACTTGAGGGGATGTAGATACAAGTGAACGGAGAGATCGTGAACTGATTAGATAATATTTGAGCGATGCACCGGTAAGATTTGGCGAATGATAGCTGAAAGCTGAGATGAATACTTCTGGGTTGATGGCCTCCAAGAAATCAAACTGAAAAATACTCCTGAATTACTCCGGAAGGATGAAAAGAATATCTCACAATCAAAAATAATTATGAGAGGATGGCAACAAGCTAGCACCATGAATCTTGAGGAGAATGGAGCAAGATATGGAGGAGAAATTCTTCTTCGGTCTCCAATGTTGAGAATGACGACGAGAAACACCACCAATAATTATTGAGGCACTCCGGAATGAAGAGTGGAAAGGTTGAGCCAATGATGAAAAGAAATGAAAGATCTTGGAGAAGGACATTTGACTGATGACAATTCATTCTTACATCAAACTTTGAAAGATTTGAGAATAGCTCCGGTAAAATAAGAAGAGTCAGGTAAGATCCTGGGAAAAGTCCTGTGGGTTAGGGCCCACTCAAAAGAACACCGTTGAAAAGATTTAAAAGAGAGAAAGCACCGCTTGAATTAAATGGCTTGAATGAGATAACAGTCTCGAGATATCTTCAGCACTCCGGGAACAATTGAACAACGAGAGCTGAATGATTAAGGATTGCACCAGCATGAGAAGGCATTTGAAATGAGGAAAGGGTATGATCAACAAAGCTTGACTTGGTTCCACCGGAGAAGATAAAAGAACAAAGAATGATAAACTTGAAGCTGCGTTAGAATCTTCTCAAGAATCACCGGATAAGAATATTGAAAGAAAAGAATGGAGAGACTTCCATCGATAACATGGATACTTGATTAAGAAATCTGAGTCCTTGATGAAAACAAAGGGAGGGAGGGTGGGAAAAACAAAGGCAACTTGGAGACGGAAGAAATGAACACCATTGAGAAGAATTGAGATTGAATCTTGCGGATATTGAAATGATTGGATCCACTTGAGGAGGAGTACACCGGTTAAAAAGGATTGACGAGACAATCTTGATGCTCAAGAAGGATTGGTATCCACATAGGAATATGAGAACACCGCTTCGGGAAGGTATGGAATCAACATTTGACTTCGAAGCAACTCGAATACCACAACTCAAAAACAAAACAAAGGATTGGCTTGCAAAATAAGCCAGAACAAACATATGATAGAGATTTCGTCCGAAGTTTTTGTGGTGGGGCCTACACGGGCTCGATCGTACAGCACCATCATGTACAAGGCAGTGCACATGACATACGAAGCATCCCCGAGTCGGCATAGCCAAGGACTCTTTAAGACACAACAAGACCACTGTAAAACCGACCGTGAATAGGCGGACCACTAGACGTCGAACCCCAATTTCATATCATACATCCGTCGGAAAGATATCCTAAGAGCTACTTGAATTCCCACTTATGAAACTCCCGAACCTTTCCGGTTATGCAATCAGGTGTTGGGGATACAGGGGAAGCATAATATCTCACCCAATTCTAGCAAATCCTACATCCAGCTGTATCCATCCTTCAACACATAACCAAGAAACCTTCGGAAATCGTCTACCTCAACCTCCGAAAAGCATCCGTTATACAAGTTATGGTGATACTCCCGAACTCCCGCCCCAGTACTAGGTGGCGTCGAGGTTATCTCACCAACGAACTGCATAAAAGAGATTTTCGATGTCGGCGTACATATCTCAAGTATTCCAGAATTGCAACAATAAAATTATGATGACAACACCTCAGAGCTCAACTCCCCGGGACACTTCCACTAAACCCCTAACAGGAGGCACCAAGACAATGTTCTCGTCACAAAACCATCGGAACGATTCTAAGATACCCGCGTGATCCTAAATTTTTTTTTAGTGAAATTTGAGAAGAGAAGAGTCAAAACTCTACGTCAGGATGCCTTACCAGAGCGATGAAGGGACTGGGGAGTAAAAAGAATTCCTAAACTCTCCGATATATAATTCCTAGAAGACTCAAAACATTTTTCTAGACACAACTCGGCTGCTAAAAACGATCAAGCAATGGGGCTCCTAAGGTCGGGGAAGGCTCTGATTACCAACTTGTAAAGCCCTCGATGCGGCTATATCTCCCACGTGTCGAAGCACGACTTAGAGGCATAACCGCATTGAAAGCAATGTCGCAAGTGAGGTAATCTTCACACAACCCATGTAATACATAAGGGAAAGAGATACATAGTTGGCTTACACTCGCCACTTCACACAATTACATGAATAAAGCATTACAACATCCAAATACAATAAGGGCCCGACTACGGAGCCAAAAATAAAAGAAGAACCCCAAATGCGACAAAGGTCCCCGATAGACCCCAACTGGGCTCCACTACTGATCAACTAGAACGAAACAACACAAAGGACAAGATCTCACGCAGGGGTGTCCCAACTTAGCCCATCACAAGCTCTCACGGTCAACGAAGGAATAGACCTCCACCTGAGACGTTCCGATCAGACTCGGTATCCCGGTACAACAAGACATTTCGACAGGGTAAAACTAAACCAGCAACACCGCCCGAATGTGCCGACAAATCCCGATAGGAGCTGCACATATCTCTTTCTCAGGGCACACTCAGATGAGCCAGACGTCGGGTAAGCCAGCCCAGAGTTGCCCCTGGTAGCCTCGGACATCGCTAAGTTGGACCAACACTCAGAGGAGCACTGGCCCGAGGGGGTAAAATAATGATGACCCTCAGGAGCGCGACTCCCAAGGGAAAAGAAAAGGGCTAGGTGGCAAATGGTAAAACCAATGTTGGGCATTGCTGGAGGAGCTTTACTTAAGGTGAACTGTCAAGGGGTTCCCATAATAGCCCAACCGCGTGAGGAACGCAAAATCCGGGAACATAACACCGATATGACGGAAACTAGGGCGGCAAGAGTGGAACAAAACACCAGGCATAAGGCCGAGCCTTCCACTCTTTACCAAGTATATAGATGCATTAATTAAATAAGATATATTGTGATATCCCAACAAGTAAACATGTTCCAACAAGGAACAACATCTCCATGTTCCAACAAGGAACAACTTCAATCTTCACCTGCAACTAACAACGCTATAAGAGGGGCTGAGCAAAGCGGTAACATAGCCAAACAACGGTTTGCTAGGACATGGTGGGTTAGAGGTTTGACATGGCAATTTGGGAGGCTGACAAGCAAATGGTAGGCATCGTAGCATTGGCATAGCAAAAGAGCGAGCAACTAAGCAAGCGAAGATAGAAGTGATTTCGAGGGTATGATCATCTTGCCTGAAATCCCGCAAGGAAGAAGAATGAGTCCATGAAGAAGACAAACGGACATAGTCGAACGAATCCTCACAACACGACGTTATCGGAACCAACCCGAAGAAGCAACACCGGAAAGGAGCAAACAACATAGTAAACAACCATCACATAATCATGGCATGATGCACAACCAAGAATGATGCATGTCCGGTTTAAATATGCATGGCATGGCAAAGAGCCCAAACAATCCTACAAATTAAATGGAGCTCAATATGCAACGAGTTGCATATTGACGGAACACCACATTAATTATTTAGTTCTCTCCCGGTTAGGTACTCAACAAATTTAAATATTGGTTAACATGGCAAGAGGTGAAGCATAACAAAACTATATCATCTAAGCAATTTAAATGGGGTCGGATATAACAAATAACGAATCCGGTAAATCCCCATATGCATTTAGCAATTTGGTGCAACAACAATTTTTAAACATATTAAATGTTGTTATCATGATGCGGATGTCATGTTCAAGTTATGCAATTTTAAGAAAATGTTAACAAGAGCATAATGAAACATTTTCATCGTGGCAGAAATGAAAGGGGTGCCACGGCGACGATAACGAAAACGGTGCCACGGCAATGTTCTAGTTCCGGTAACTCGATTGAGATCCCGGTGCAAAGAAAGTGCGACGGGAGCGTGACATGCGATAGAAGGTGGGGTGCTCCCGGTTACCGGGTTCCCACAGGTTAGTGGCAAGGCAAAAGAGGGGAGACATTATCGAACAAGGGTGCATCTCATACAACATGCATTCATTCACGGGCATCGTTCCGGCGGTTATACCTTCGAAGCGTGCGATATCGGAACGGATCAAGTTCGTAGAGGGAAGTAGTGGGAGTAGACGTTCTCGGGCGTCGAGGGAAGTAGTGGTTCACGCGACGGTAGTCGAAGTAGTCGTTCTCGCACGCTCTAGGGTCGACGGTAGAGGTTCTCGCGATCTCGGCGACGGTAGTTGTACATGTAGGCGGTAGACGAACTTGATGGTTCCGTTACCCGGATCTTCAGAGACGGAAGTAGTCGTACATGTTCCGTAGATGTTCATGTCATCGATGTCGTGGTACTTGGGGTCTTGGGACTCTCTGGTCCCGTTCTTACGACGACAGTCATTCATATTTGTTCGGAGAGGAACTTGGCGTTTCCCTGTTCCTCGGAGTCATTGTGTATCTGTTTGTGTCGTAGTAGGACTTGACGAAAAACACACCGGCTGTAGTGATACACGGCTCGTAGATGTTCGGATCACCGGAAGAGGTACTTGACGTCCACGGAAGTTAACAGCGGAGGCCACGGACATGACTTGGGGCTCCCCGAACCCATGGAAACGGCCGACAGGAGGAGACTGCTAGTGGAGGCAGGGCCACGCCAAGGTCGAAGGTGGCCGGACGAGCTCGACGGAGGTCATCCGCTGTCGTACGAAGCAGGAGCAGCAAAGCACAGCAGCGCACTCGAAGCTGCAGGCCAGCACGATGGCATCCATGGCCGGCAGCCATGCAGGTCGCGCGAGGTAAGGCGGCGAGCAAAAGAGCGGCGAAATGCCATGACTGAGGGACTAGAAGGAAAGGATTGGGTGCTGGGGGGAGTAGCAAGACGCGCCATGGTGGTGGCTGCGAGCTCCTGCGCAGGGGAAGGAGAGGGCAGCCTGGTGGTGGTGGCGCTGGAGGAACACGGCACCGGCTTCGGGGAGCTCCCTCGGGCGCGGCTGGAGGACAGAGATACCAGAGACGCATCCAGGGGGCGGGTGCTGCACGGAGGCTCGACGAGGGCCGGATCGATGCTCGGGGACGGGTGCGTCCATGGGCGGCGTCATGCTGGTGGTCGGCGGCGCGGCACCATGGCTGAGGCCGAGGTCGGGGCCGCGGGAATCGGGCGTGAGCGAGAGGGTGTGGCAGCGGCAAAAGACTAGCGAGAGGAGGAGAGGGATCGAGGGGAGATGAGATCGGGGATATGGTGTGCCTCCTCTCCTGGCGGCGCGAGGGAGGGATCGAGAGAAGGAGAGGTGCGCGAGGGATTGGGCTAAGGTAGAGCTAGGGTTAGGGGGAGGTGGCCTTGGGGCTGGCCCAGGTGTTTACGAGGCCCAGGTGGGCAGGGGCGCGGCTGGGCCTAGAGATGGCCTAAAGGCCGGCCTGCTGGGCTCTCTCACACTACTAAAAGAAAAGAGGAAAAAACAGATATTAAGAAAGAAAAGAAAGAGGGGGTTAGGGAAAGAAGTTGGACACGTAGATAAACTTTACAGACGCGTAAAAATGTGCACGGTCCATGAAAAATAGGGGAGACATGATTGAAAGATGTCATTCAAACACATTTGAATTTAATTCAAATGGGTTTGAACTAGGGCTTGGTTATAGAAGTGTCCAAAAAATGTTGAGAAATTAGGTGGAGCTCCGGAAAATGAAGAAACGATATATGACAAAGTTAGAGACCAAGAGTTGAGAAGGAAAAAGGCATGAGGATTATTTTGCACGTGTGTTATGGTGAATATCAAATTAAAGAAATATTGAATATAGCTCCCTACTATCGGGAGGATAGGTTATAAACAGAAACCACCATGTGAGTTCCCTCGATTTAAATGGACCGAAGATCCATGCAATTTATTTAGTGAGTTGAGGTGCAAAGATTTATGAGATGATGGCATGATGACATGATGCAATGCACATGATGCAAAGATGAATGCAACAGACGAAACAAATCACACAACGAATCTCGGAAACCCTGGAAGACATCTGAAGCTCCGGTCTTGGGACGTTCCACCTTTGCACCAAAGAGGAAAGAAAGACGCTGCGCGGGCTGGCACCCGCCTGGCGCCCTGAGTCATCATGTCTTGCGTCACGGGCACCCCACGAGGTACCCCGCCTTGATCTCTCCGCCTCCTCGCGAGCCAGCCTGACGAGGCCGTGCCTGAGGAAGCTCCGTGTCATCCGCCTCGCGAGGCTTGGCCCCTCGCGAGGGTCTTGAGTCTTGTGTTGATGAAGATGGGCCGTGCTGGGCCCCCTTTGAGCCACGCCGCAGGCCGCGGGCAGGCAAGTCTCGGGACCCCCATTCCCAGAACACCGACAGTAGCCCCCGGGCCCAAGGCGCGCCCGGACTTGGCCGTGCTGAGAGGCGAAAGGGCAAGGGCGAAGCGCCGCGGGCCCTAACAGCCTGCGGCCTTGGGCGCCGCGTGGCGGTTGATTGGACGCAAGTGCTTCAGCAACCGCGTAGGTTGATAAAGGTGCGGCATCTTCCCAGACCTTGCCTTTTGCTTTCTCCGGTTGCTGCTCAGATCCCCTTTCTTGCGCCTCCCCTTTCTTCCTCCAAACTTTTAGATCTACTCCGGCTGCGTGACCTAGGAAGCCATGGCGCCCCGTCAGCCTCCGGCCGAAGCTTGGTACTCTCCTTCTCTGGACTTGCCGAACGTGTCCAAGGCTGGCCTTGCCCGGCTACGCCAGATGGCTGCGGCGCAGGGCATCAATGGGGCGCAGGTATTCAAGGCCGGCTCCGCCACCCCTGAGGGCCGAGGGAGCACCTTTTATCCTCTCTTTGTAAGCTCCATTGCTGCGGGCCTAGTGCCTCCCTTCTCCGAGTTCTTTTTCTCTGTCCTCCGCCATTACAACTTGCAGGCTCTGCATTTCCACCCCAACTCCATTCTTCTTCTGGCGATCTTCTCTTACTACTGCGAGGCCCACGTAGGGGTGCAGCCTTCAGTGGCCTTGCTGCGCCACTACTTCTCCCTCCGGGTCTCTCGCGGTTCTCCTTCCGCGTGCGCGAGCTTTGTCGCGTACGGTGGCACCATTGCCATCTCGAATCCCGGGAAGAGGATTGAGGGTTTCAGGAGCAAGTGGGTCTTGGTAGATGCCGGGCGCGTCCATCCTAGGCTGATCTTGCCCGCGGAGCCGCCCGCGAGCTCTGGCGACTGGGGCCGAGCGGAGCTCACGGACCCCCACGCGAAACTGGTGTTGGAGAAGATGGACGCGGACCTGAGGCCGGCCAGCACGGCGGCGGCGAAGTTGACCGGTGCGCTGCTGCTGAGGGAGTTCCTGGAGCACCAGCTAGCTCCACTCCGGTGGTACTCACCTTCGATGTGGAGGCCTCATCCGAGCCCCGCGGCCTTGAGCGACGAAGATTTGGCCGCGGTCCTCCAATCTCTGGTCGGGGGCGAGGTGGCAAGGTTGGAGGGCACTCCCAAGCCCTTGTTCCTTCGCGGCAACTGGGAGCAAGTGGTGAAGTCCATGCCCGTTTTTAACGGGGACGGGCTCGTGCCCGTGGCGGCTTCCGAGGGACTGGTGGACGTGCCCTCCGGCGACTCCAGCGAGGAGGAGGACGAAGAGGAGCGGGAAAAGGGGCCCGACTCCGAGGCGACCGACAGAGAGTCGAGGGCTCCCCT
This sequence comes from Triticum monococcum, assembly GCA_034509565.1. Lineage (NCBI taxonomy): Eukaryota > Viridiplantae > Streptophyta > Magnoliopsida > Poales > Poaceae > Triticum > Triticum monococcum. The sequence goes on from CM067844.1 coordinate 416,753,470, forward strand.
CCCCCAGTGCAGGCCCCATAGTCTCCGCCTTTCTTCGAGCGATGATGACGAGGATGGAGACGAGCAGGCCGGCGGGAGCTTGCCCCTGATCCCGAAGAAGGACAGGACCGGGCTGATCTCCCGCGGGCCTGCCCCTGCCCCGAGGCAGTCTGCAGACGCGCCTTCTTCTTCCGAGGTTGACCCTTCCAGCCGGCTGTCAGGCTTCAAGTTTGGCTGGAGGCTGCCCGAGCTCACCAGCGATGACCCGTAAGTGCTTGACCCTTGTATTTATTTCTTGTTCCGCTGCCGAGGCTTGACGTTCGCATCTCTTGAATAGGCTGGCGCCCGCAGCGAAGAAGCTGAAGGGGGCTCCTGAGGCTCCATCCGCAGCAGCGCCTCCGCCTGTGGAGGAGGGTGACCGCGGTGCGCGGGCTTCTCCTGCCCGGTCGTCCTCGCGAGGCCTGGCCGAGCTGGCTGGGGCGAGCTCAGCCCCCATGGCCCAAGTGACTCTTGTGGTGCCTTTGCCCACTGCTGCCACCACAGCCGCTGGGGTGCAGCGGGCTCCACCCCAGGACGCTGTGGTCTTGCCGTCGCCGCCTTCTTCCCCCATTCCGACAATTGTTGTTTCTCCAACTACTCCTGTCGTCCTGGAGCGTGCTATTGCTAGACTGGACCGGCTACGGCAGGATATTCTGGGCTGCGGCCGGGCGCTTGGAGCTGGCTTCAGGATGGATTCGCTCCGACGCCTCGATCCGGGCGGCGCTGGTTCAAGCCTCGACGGCCTACGACAAGGATAGGCAGGCCATCCTTGAGACGAAGGCTGCTCGTGACACAGCCCTGGGGGAGGTGGTTGAAGTCCGCGATCATTGCAAGGCGCTGGAGGACGAGCTGCAAGGCCTGCGGGACCAGCTCACGAAGGAGGTTCGTCTTCGCCAGGAGCAAGAAGAAGGCATGAAGGCTCGCGAGGCGGCCATCGAGGACCGGGAGGCCAAGCTCAAGAAGCGCCGCGACCGCCTAGGTGCGCTGGGGAAGGAACTGGAGGCGACGAAGGTCGAGCTGGACAGCAAGGCCAAGGTTCTTGCCGAGGATCGTGTGGCCTTCGCAGACATGGAGAGGAAGGCTTGTGCTTCGCTGAAGATGCTCTACGCCAGTGGCCTGGAGAGCCCACTGGCCGGCGCCGAGGACGGCCCCGCCAAGCTGCTTCCCTTCCTGGTTCGTGCTCTTGAGGATGTCACCCTTGGCCTTGGCCCCACGGCCGAGGCCGAGGCGCGTGTCTTGTCTTCTGCTGCGCTGACGCGGGTCTTCACCCACATCTACCTTCGCGACCCCAGCGCCGACCTCGACAGCCTGCTGGAGCCAGTAAGCGGCGAGGGTTCTGCTGCCGCTGCCGAGGCCGTGAAGGGTCGCGCGGAGGCTCTGCTGGGGAAGTTCCGGGCCTTCAGTACCAAGTCGAAGCAGGATGCTTCCGGTTCTGCTGCTCCGTGAGGCGGGGTCACCCGTGCTGCTCCACCGCCGCCAAGTGACTCCGCTACTGCTCCTGCCCTGCTTTTAATTCCTGCATCATGCATCATGCCTCGGGGAGGCGTTTAAACTCGCGTTTGGTGTTGAGACGACAGTATGGACTGTAATATTTGCTTTTTAAGTTCCTTGAATTTTATGCTTTTCTTCCCTACTTGCTTGTGTTCTATGCCGGCAGAGCCCGGCCCTGCGCGTACCTCACCCAGCATTAGCCCTGACCGGAAACCAGGACGGGACCAAAGGAGTGAGGGGCTACGAAGCCAGTTAGGCTCCTGAGTCGCGATGCTCAGGAGTCCCCCTTGGCGCACGAACAACAAGTAGGGAGGTGTGATGTACGTGGATCTTCCATTCTACGTCTGCAGAGCCCGACTCCGCGCATACCTCACCCAGCATTAGCCCCGACCGGAAACCAGGACGGGACCAAAGGAGTGAGGGGCTACGGAGCCAGTTAGGCTCCTGAGTCGCGATGCTCAGGAGTCCCCCTTGACGCGCAAACAGCAGGTGATGAGGTGAGATGCGAGTGGGACCACCGTTCTACGTCTGCAGAGCCCGGCCCCGCGCGTGCCTCACCCAGCATAGCCTTTCGGAACTAAGGAGTGAGGGGCTACGGGACCAGTTAGGCCCCTGAGTCACGATGCTCAGGGGTCCCCCTTGACGCTCAAACGGCCTTATTACCTTGGCTCCGCTCGGGGAGAGACGCGCGATGAACCAGGCCCGAGGGGCCTGGCTGGGTGGCGTACGTCTGGGCGTGACCCAGGCGCAACCCCCGTGCCTAGCCCCCTTGCGCGGCGCTCCCGAGGGGAGGCGTTGCGATGAGGCTAGACACTGAGCTCTGGGCTCCCTGAGGTTGATGTGGCCCGGGGGCCACCCTCAGTTGTTTATCACCAGCGCGGAGCATAGCGCTTCCGCATGTGTACGGGCATAGCCGCTCCTCGGCAGTGTCGTCAGCCAGCGTGGAGCATGGTGCTTCCACTGGTATGTGGGAGGGTCCCCCTCCGGGAGGAGCCCCCGGGGCGTGTACAGCCCCGCCCTGACACATGGCCGACACGGTAGGGCTAGGTGAGGTGTATCTGGGCACCCGTGAGCCAGCGTAGGACTCACGGGGCCCTACCTCTAGGCGGGTTGCACCTGGCACTGGGCCTTATCTTGGGCTGTGTTCCTGCAAACTTGGTTAGATGCCGGCACTCTACGTCCTCGAGTCCCGGCCCTCGAGCTTGTCTCAGCCGTCGCTGGTATGCCAGGTCGCGATGGCGTGGACATAGCCAGAGGGTGAGGGCTGGAGAGCCAGTAAGAGCCCTGAGTCGCAATGCTCAGGTACCCCCCCTTTAACGTGCAAGTGGTCGACATGGAGAAGAAGAGGTGCCATGGGCAGGCATCAAGTAATCAAGCATGCTGGGTGAATGCATAGCCGGAAATAAATGCAAGGGAGATACATGCCGCTGGGCCTGGCCCGACCGACTTGGGGATGATGCAGCTCGAGGGGCGCCCCCAACAAAGCAAGCTAACGACATGAAAATAAAAGGGATACATACTACCGGGACGGACCCACGCGGCCTGGGAACGATGCGGCCCTGGGAGGGCGCTCCTAGCTGGAAATGAAACTTGTAAGATGTCACCTGAGGGTGTCGAGGGCGAAGGGGTGTCGGTGCAGCAGACTCGGGAGGCTGCGGAAGCCGATCCTCATGAGCCCCTAGGCCCAGGGGCCTTGGGAGGCTCTGGAGGCACTGGTAGCTCTTCGCGAATCATCTCCATCTCCACCAAGGCTGCGGAACGCCTGTCTTCTTGAGCCTCCATGATGCCCCTCATGAGGCGCTGGCATGTAGCAACCGTGCTCGGCAAGCCGTAAGGCATGCGAACGTAGCTGTGGGGAGGACCCCCGCAGCACCCCACTCGCAAGGGCCAAAGGCGCTCCATCGTAGCGACTTGGTTGGGCCCTGGTACGTCAACGTAGACGCGCAGCCCACCATCCTCGCCTGGATGGGGAGCCACAGCCGGTAGACGGCGGCAGCCTCTCATGATTCTTGATTCCTGTAGTTCTTGAATGGCCTTGTCGACAAACTCCTGTGGGTCTAACCTTCCTTGCCTTGCTCCTTCTTGAGGGAAACGTGCTTCGAAACACGCCTCCATGTGGTGCCCAAATGCCTCCCTCGTGACCCTGGCCAGGTCGGTGGCCCTCCAGGGGAGAGCCCCCGAGCCCTGCCTGGGAAGGGCGCTGGGCGCGCTTTCCTATGTGATGGAAGGAGGTTCCCCTGGGCAAATGCGGGCCCTGAGGGGCCCGCCTCCCGAGGGGCCGGTCCGGACAATGTCTTCTTCTTCTTGGGGGTGGTCTCGGGAAGCCTCCTGCTTCCACGATCTGGGTCTTCCAGTGACGCAGCCTGAAAGGCTCGCTCCAGGGAACACACTGCATCCTTTTCTTCACAGGGCACCGTGATGACTCCACCACTTCCTAGCATCTTGAGGACGTTGTAGCCATGGTGAGTCATGGCCATGAACTTGGCCAGCGCTGGGTACCCGAGGATGGCGTTGTACGGCAGGCGGATGTGGGCGACGTCGAAGTCGATGAGCTCGGTGCGGTAGTTGTCGCGTGCCCCGAAGGTGACACGGAGGCGGACCTGCCCAATCGGGACCGTGGAGCCGTCGGTGACTCCGGAGAAGGGCTTGGTTGGCCGATGCTGGTCGTAGGGCACTTGGAGATTATTGAACGTTTCCACTGACAGGACGTTGAGCCCTGCCCCACCATCAATGAGGGTCTTGGTGAGCAGTACATTGCTGTGAGTTGATCCGCTGAGCTGAATGTGATGGCGCATGCCGACCACCCGAGAGGGCGCGTTGCTTCAAGCCTGGGGAGGACTGCGTTCACTTCGCGGGCAAACTGCTTGAAGATGCGTTGGGAGGCTGGAGCTTGAGCTCCGCCCAGGATGCAGGCGATTGCGCGTGGCTCCTGGAAGCCCCCAGCCCCTTCGTCTTGATGGCGGTCCTCATTCCTCCTTGGCTGAGGTGGCAGTGGAGGGAGGCCTGCGTTGCCCTGTGGGCGATCCTCACGAGGCTGATCCCTCCAGTCTCCCTCGCGAGGCAGGTCTCGCCAGTGATCCTCGCGAGGTTGATCGCGCCACCCTTGGCACGGGCCGCGGTCTTCCCAGCGTCCCGCGTTTCTTCCTCCTCCTCGGCCGTAACCCCGATCGGCGCGGTCGGGACGACGGCCGATCCTTCCTTCTCGCACGGCGCGGAGTTCTTGGCATTCGTTGGTGTTGTGGGTGTGGAGGTCGTGGTACACACAGTACCGGCTGCCCCTGGAGGACTCAAGTAGATCTTTGCCCCGCTTGGTGTCTGGTTCTGCTGCGAGCACGGCAGCCCCCTTGCACTTCACGTCCTTGGCCTTGGGCTTCTTCTCCTTTGGGTCTGCGGCAGGCAGCTCGAGGAGGGAGAGGCGTCCCTCCTCAGCCCTAGCGCACTTGGTCGCCAAGTTGAACAGCTCCAGCGAGGTGCACAGGTCTTCATGCATCGCCAGCTCCTCCTTCATCTTGACGTCGCGCACACCATCGGAGAAGGCCGAGATGATGGCCTCCTCGGACACCTTGGGGATCTTGAGGCGCGCGCTGTTGAAGCGCTGGATGTACTTTTGCAGGGTCTCTCCGGGTTGTTTCTTGATGCGGCACATGTCGCTCACGGCGGGTGGCCGGTCGCGAGTACCTTGGAAGTTGGCGATGAAGTGGGTGTGCATCTGGTCCTAGGAAGAGATCGTGCCTGGAGCCAGATTCAGGAGCCAAGTGCAAGCTCCTTCCTTGAGCGCCATGGGGAACTAGTTCACCATGACCTTTTCGTCCCCGCTGGCAGCTTCGATGCCCAGCTCGTAGAGCTGGAGGAACTCAGCAGGGTCAGTCGTGCCATCGTAACGAGGAGGTAGGTCTGGCTTGAACTTGCCGGGCCACGCGACGCTACGCAGCTCGGTGGTGTAGGCACAGCAGCCTGCGGTGGCCACGAAAGGCCTCGGCTGGTGGAGAGCTTGGTCTTGAGGGTCCCCACACGCTGCAGCTAGGAGCAACGCGGGGTCTTCGCGTGCCGGGGCTGGAGCAGGGTCGCGGCGTGCCGGAGCAGGGAGCGCCCGGGCATCTCCTTGCGGGCGTGGGATTTCTTGGCAGCTTCGTTCTTGCTGTGTTGGCACCCGACGGAGCGGGTTCCGCCCAGGGGCCACGCGCCTTGGAGCCATGGCGTCTTCCTGGAGGGGAGGCGGCTGGTACGCCTCCGGGGCTTTGCTGCCCGCGCGGGGCGGACTGTGGCGCAGAGGAACGGACGGCGTGGGAGAGCCCCCTGCGGCGCGGACAAGCTCAGCGACGCGGTCGAGCCACTCTTCGTAGACGTCGTCGATGGGACGGTAGCGCAGGAGCTCGTTCGCCGCGAGGAGCGTAGCTCGAGCCTCCAAGGGTGCGCGGAGCGCGCGGGACGAAGAACCAGCTGGTGCGAGCAATGGAGTAGCGGTGCGGCCGTCTTGCCGCACGGATGGATGATGAGACGACGCTTGCTGCTCGCCCCCCGCCGGGCCGGTGGCGGCGTTGACGGCGGGCGACGGGGAACGCCGAGGGCATCCGCCGACGGGCGCCGTCTAGGCGACGCGGGAAGCGATGGTGGCCCGGCGCTCGGCGCGGGCCCGACGAGCGTCGGACATGGATGGGACGGTCGGAGGAGAACGGGGCGGTGGACGATGAATTCCGGCGCACCCCTACCTGGCGTGCCAAATGTCGGATTTTGGGTTCCGGCAGACCCTTAAGGTTCGAACACTGGGGTGCGCACGGAGATTACGCCTTCTACCTCTCCGTCTCGCAAAGATCTAGACTACTGAAAGAACTGCACAAGAGACACAAGATTTATACTGGTTCGGGCCACCATTGTGGTGTAATACCCTACTCCAGTGTGTGGTGGGTGGATTGCCTCTTGGGGCTGATGATGATGAACAATACAAGGAAGAACAGCCTCGCGAGGGTCTGTTCTTGGCTGGGGCAATGAACTGCTGGGAGGAGTTCAGTCACCTTTCTCTCTCTCTCCCTCTTTCTGCTTCTAACCGATCCAAGAGGCGAGACCCCTTGCTATGTGGGTGGCTGGTCCTATTTATAGAGGCCCTGGTCCTCTTCCCAAATATTGAGCGGGAAGGGAGCCAACAATGGCGGGCTAATTTGAAGGGGGCAGCAAGTATCAACTATCCTGACAAAAGCAGTCTTCGCCTGCGCAAAGCTCTGGTGATGACGCCGTCTTGGGCTCCACGGTGACCTCCGTCTCGTAGTCCTCCTGGTCTTGGTCTTGTTGCACCGAAATGGCAACCTTTGCCTGATGCCTCGGTATTCCGCGGCTGCGCTTGCCCCCTTTGCACCAAAGAGGAAAGAAGGACGCTGCGCGGGCTGGCACCCGCCTGGCGCCCTGAGTCGTCATGGCTTGCGTCATGGGCACCTCGCGAGGTACCCCGCCTTGATCTCTCCGCCTCCTCGCGAGCCAGCCTGACGAGGCCGTGCCTGAGGAAGCTCCGTGTCGTCCACCTCGCGAGGCTTGGCCCCTCGCGAGGGTCTTGAGTCTTGTGTTGATGAAGATGGGCCGTGCTGGGGCCCCTTTGAGCCACGCCGCAGGCCGCAGGCAGGCAAGTCTGGGGACCCCCGTTCCCAGAACACCGACATGATCCTCTCTGCTCCACACAATAGGCTATTCACACCACCTCAAATAACGTTGTACTGCCGGCTCAACAGCATTGACAGCCCTCTTATGAAGCTTCTAGTCCCTCTTGCATAAACTAGTGGTAAATACATGGCATTTCCCACTATTCAACTGTTTTGGATTGCTCTGATATCCGGACTGTTGCTGTTGATTGCCATGGCTGGGTTGTTGATTGTAACTTCCCTAGTTACCTGTATGGCCTTGACCGTGAAAACCGCCTCCACCTGAACCGGCGCCCGGGCCATGAAAGCCGCCTCCGCCTGAACCGCCGCCAGGCCCGTGACCTCCATCAAACGCGTTTAAATTTTTAAATGCCTTCATGATCATACAGTCCTTCCACAGATGGGTTGATGGCTTCTCCCGGGTGCCGTGTCTTGGGCAAGGTTCATTCAATAGTTGCTCGAGGGTGGGACTTGACCCGCTTGACCGAGGGGGTTGCCTACCCTTGCGCTGTTGATTGTTTCCTTGGGCATTGGTGTTAGCCACTAATTCGGCAGCCTTATGTTTATTACCTCCTTGAGTTGCCGGGTTATGCTGGTGACCCTTGCCGTTGTCGTTCTTCTTTCCCTTCCCTGTTTTCTCCTCATCAGACAAGGGATCCTTGGTATTATCAGAATCAGCATACTTAACCAGAGCCGCCATCAACTGGCCCATGTCATTGCAGTCACGCTTGAGCCGCCCCAGCTTCTATTTTCGAGGTTCAAAACGGCATTTTTTCTCCAACATTAAGACTGCCGAACCAGCATCCATCTTATCAGATGAGTGTATTATCTCCTTGACCCGGCACACCCAGTGGGTTGTGGACTCCCCTTCCTCTTGCTTACAATTAGTCAGATCCACGATTGACATAGGTTGCTTACATGTATCTTTGAAGTTCTGAATGAACCAGGCCTTCAACTCCGCCCATGAGCTGATGGAATTGGGCGGCAACCCTTTCAACCAAGTGCGAGCCGTTCCATCCAACATCATGGTGAAGTACTTAGCCATTGTTGTGTCGCTGACCTCTAATAGCTCCATTGCCATCTCGTAACTCTCAATCCATGCCCCAGGCTGCAAATCGGCTGTGTAGTTAGGCACTTTACGAGGCCCCTTGAAGTCTTTAGGTAAGCGCTCATTACGTATAGCCGGCACCAAGCAAGGAACGCCCCCGGTCCTTGTGGTTACTCCTGCCTCAACAGAGGTTGCTAGATAGGCCGGAAAAGTTTGATGAGCCGCCTACTCTGCTGCTATTTGAACCGCCCGCTCAGCCTTTTGTCGGATCCTCTCTTGATCCGCTAAGTTAAGGGCTCCCGGCTGCACCGGCTCATGTATGCGCGGTTGATTGCGGCGTTGAGCATTGCTTGACATCTCAGCTGAGTCCATATGCCTGCTATAGCTCGGGCTCCGGCTCGGGCGAGGGGTTGAATGGATTCTGTCTCGGCTATAAGAGTACGCATCCTATTGTGCCAGAGCCGTCTGAAGAAGCTCTCTCACCCTTTGTGTTTCAACCGTTGTCGGAGAGGCGCCTTCCATCGGGAGAGCTGCCAAATGAGCCGACACAGCAATGAGGTTTTCCGAAGGATTGGAGAAGTGACCTGGTGGCGTTGGCGCATAATGAGGCAGAGCGGTATACATGCGAGGTGGTTCCATGACCCGCGGCTGAACCGGTGCTCCGGGTGTCATGATCCGATTTGCTTCCGGCGGGTTACTTGGACCGGCCCCAAGTGTATGGAAAAGGTTCCTAGGGTCGAGCGTCAGAGGTAGACGCGATTGAGTTTTCTGATGCCTTCTCCTCATGACCTCATTTGACGCGTTCAGATCCACCGAGAGCCGGAAAGTCTCCGCTTGAAGCTGCTGAGCACGAGCGTCTAAAGCCGCCCGCTCCGCGGCCATCCTCACCTCTTCAGCTGCCAAGTTTTCCTTGGCATGTGCCATCTCTTCGTGCACCCGTGCCACCTCCGCATCGTGCTGAACTTTATCCACCGGTTCCACCATGATAGTCAACAGGGTCGTCAGCTTATCCGTCAGGTCCATTAGTATCTGCGTCGGGGAGCGCGCGGGGTCTCCTGACCCAGCCGCTGCTGACCCGGTGGTCGCCGCAGCCGCAGCCGTGGAATTCTGCCCGGGCTGGGTGCCTTCCATGAAGGCTCCATCTCTATTCGGCGGCTCAAATGGGTCTGGAATACTGCTGCCATCGGAACAGCCCCCAAGCATGCCATCCTACAGCTGATACAACGAGTCTGTCTCGCCTGTTGATGAGGTAGCGTCCGAACAGATGGCCGTCTCACCGCCATCCACTAATCCTTCCGAGTATTCACCTCCATGGATGCAACCAACAAAAACATGTTTTACGGCGGGTCGAGCCCAGGCGGGTCTCGTGCGCTGAGCCGTCTCGATGATGTTGGTGCACATGTACGGCTCAGGGCCTGATTCGCTGATTCGGCCGATGAAGACATGAATCACGCCGAAGGGGACCCAGTACCCGTACTCAATTGAGCCGGCCTCGGGGCCCCAGCCTTCGTCGTTGATGTAGAGCTTGCCGCGACGACTCTTGGTCATCCAGCCCACAACGTATCCCTTGAGCCCTTTGAAGCTGCCCTTCAAGAACTCAAATCCACCGTGCGCTGGCCCCACGATGGGCGCCAACTGTCGTGGAATTGTCATGGCAGATGTCCTAGCGAAAGGACTTAGTCGTAGGGCCATCGCAACTAGGAAGTTTAAAGGGGTTAATCGGGACAAAGGACACGAGAGGTTTATACTAGTTTGGCCCCTTACGATGAAGGTAAAACCCTACGTCTAGTTGTGTTGGAATTGCTGGGGTTTCGATCACCAAGAGGCTAATCCGCCGGCTTGGTTATCGATCTCTTGTTTCTTGCCCTAAGCCGCCACCGGGTCGTCCCCTTATATACACGGGCTGACGCCTGGCGGCCTACAGAGTCCCGGTCGGCTCATAAAGTGTGTCCGGCTCGGTGACTTCTTTTACATGCCTTTCCTTACAAGTATTTCTTTACATACGGCGGTTTACAACATTGGGCCTTAAGCCGCCTCTGGGCTTAGGCCTTCTATAAGCCTTAATAAACTATCACCTTGAATGTTTATTGGGCTTCCTTTGTGACCCATCATTGGGACTGACCCGGCCCCTCCTGGGCGGGTCATAACTGATAGCTATATCCCCAATGGCACCGGTCCAAGCCGGCCTGCCTCGCCTCCTCTTCACTTGGGCCGAGCCCATGGGTGAGAAATCCTGTCCAATATCTCGCCCATGCGGCATATAGCTACTCTGCGCTCAACTCTATTTTTTTCACTAAGTCCAAGATAACCCATGTCATGTGTCCACGTTCATCATGTCACATCTCTGTGCTCGGTGCTCCAAATCATGCATATGATATGTCGAATTGTTCGTCTCATTGAGCTCTTCATGCCTGTAGCATTTACATGCATGCTCGTGTTCATTATGATGCCATTTTCATTGATGCAAAAGAGCTATAAAATGTTAACTGCTGGTACTTATCAGTTTATGAGGTTTTGTCATTTTTGTTGCATTTGATATGTGCATCATATGAGCATGAGGTCTACATGTGTCTTGAACTAAATCATGCCATATTTACAGAGGTGCTTGTATTGTATTTTTTTGATCTATGTGGTGACTAGAACAAGCATGCAAACTAGGCTTCATGATGTTGTTGTTTTCAGGGACTTTGGATTTTGCCAAGTCCTTTTCCTGCTGTTATTTTGATGCCATGTAAACTTGATGCTACAGTGAGATACATGCTTATTTTGAGAAACTTCATTAAGGATGTTTTGAACATGTGTTTATGATCTATCCATCCATGCCCCTGTTTGCAATTATGGAGTTGCCTAGCATGTCATTCGCTTGCTCTACTTTTGCTATAAAATGTTCCTAGCAGAATGTTACCATGTTAATCAATATTGCCATGGTTGTTGTTAGTGATCCATGCACCCTATGAACTTTCTCTTGCCATGGTTAGCTTCATGAACATGTCTTCTTGCTATTGGTATGCTTATTTTGTCATGCAATGCTTTGATGTGAGTGGCATGAGCTCGCAAAGTTTCTATCGTGAATCTGTTTATGCCATGCTCTGTTTTTCTGCCAAGTCTGAAACTGTTAATAAAACTTGCTATGTTTACATGGGTGCCATCATATCTTATTTGCCTTTTTGGGTCATGATCAGTAAGGGACTTTTGATCTATGACTTTAGAAGAATCATGCCGTTCCTTTGTTTGCTAATATGTGTTCCTGTAGCATGTTGTTTTGTTGCTCTAAATAGTGTTTCCTGATGTTGTTTTTGACATGTTAGTATTTTCACTAAGTCTGTGATTCTGATATCTTTTGCACTTTTGCCATGCTTGTTTGAATCTGTTCTTGAGTGATTTAGCCGTAGCTCAGTGTTCATGTTTTGTCAAGCATCGCGTGTACATCACTGCCATATGCTTTGTTGCTATTTTGGAGTGCAGTGGCTTAGTTTCTTGTTGCATTCTAAGTGTCATCATGCTGTTAATCGCAGAATTGTGTAATTCTTGTTTTGCTTTCCATTTGCAAACCATGCATCCATTTCCAGTGATCTTTATATCGATTTCAACCGAAATCACCTCATCTTTCCAGCAGCATACTTGGTTTTCCAAGTTGATGCATTAATCATTCATTCCCTTCCGGAGCACGCATATGCATTGCATATCATATCTTGCATATCATGCCATGTATTGCATCATGTTGCTTGTGCATTGCACCGTGATTGATTGTCGTTCCCTTGCTTGTGTTCTTGATTTAGGTAGAGCCAGGAGATGAGTACATGATGAGGAACCTGTTGAGTACGCTTTCGATGATCAAGCTTTCGACGACTCTGAGTACTTTGCAGGCAAGATGACCATACCCTCGATATCACTTCATCTTTGCTTGCTAGTTCTTCGCTCTGTCGCTATGTCGCGCTACCTACCACTTGTTATATCATGCCTCCCATGTTGCCATGTCAAGCCTCTAACCCACCTTTCCTATGCAAACCGTTGTTTGGCTATGTTACCGCTTTTGCTCAGCCCCTCTTATAGCGTTGCTAGTTGCAGGTGAAGATGAAGCTTGTTCCATGTTGGAACATTCATATTGTTAGGATATCATTATTATATCTTATTTACTTTAATGCATCTATATACTTGGTAAAGGGTGGAAGGCTCGGCCTTATGCCTGGTGTTTTGTTCCACTCTTGCCGCCCTAGTTTCCGCCATACCGGTGTTATGTTCCTTGATTTTGCGTTCCTAGCACGGTTAGGTGTTATGGGAACCCCTTGACAGTTCGCTTTGAATAAAACTCCTCTAGCAAGGCCCAACCTTGGTTTTACCATTTGCCTCACCACCACCTATTACTTTTCCCTTGGGAGTCGCGTTCCCGAGGGTCATCTTTATTTTAACCCCCCGGGCCAGTGCTTCTCTAAGTGTTGGTCCAACCTGGGCGATGTCCGGCGCCCCCTGGGCAACCAGGGTCTATGCCAACCCGACGTATTGCCCATCCGGTGTGCCCTGAGAACGAGATATGTGCATCTCCTATCGGGATTTGTCGGCACATTCGGGCAGTCTTGTTGGTCTTGTTTTACCATTGTCGAAATGTCTTGTAACCGGGATTCCGAGACTGATCGGGTCTTCCCGGGAGAAGGAATATCCTTCTTTGACCGTGAGAGCTTGTGATGGGCTAAGTTGGGACACCCTTGCTGGGTGTAAACTTTCGAGAGCCGTGCCCGCGGTTATGTGGCAGGTGGGAATTCGTTAATATCCGGTTGTAGAGAACTTGACACTTAACTTAATTAAAATGAATCAACCGCGTGTGTAGCCGTGACGGTCTCTTCTCGGCGGAGTCCAGGAAGTGAACACGGTTCTTGTGTTATGCTTGAACGTAAGTAGGTTCAGGATCACTTCTAGTTCACGACCACTGCGTTACTTCTCTTCCCGCTCTTATTTGCGTAAGTTAGCTACCATATATGCTTAGTGCTTGCTGCAGCTCCACCTCACTACCCTTTCCTACCCATAAGCTTAAATAGTCTTGATCTCGCGGGTGTGAGATTGCTGAGTCCTCATGACTCACAGATACATCCAAACAGTTGCAGGTGTCGATGATACCAGTGCAGGTGACGCAACTGAGCTCAAGTGGGAGCTCGATGAAGATCTTGCTCATTTTTTGGTGTCTTTCTGGTCGATCAGTAGTGGAGCCCAGTTGGGACGATCGGGGATCTACCATTTGGGGTTGTCTTCCTTTATTTTGGTTCCGTAGTCGGGCATTTGATTGAACCTTGGATGATGTATGGTTTATTTATGTATTGTGTGAAGTGGCCATTGTAAGCCAACTCTTTATCCCTTTCTTATTCAGTACACAGGATGTGTGAAGATTACCCCTCTTGCTACAAGCCTACCATGCAGCTATGCCTCTAAGTCATGCCCCGACACGTGGGAGATATAGCCGCATTGTGGGTGTTACAGGTAACCCTGTTCTTGAGCTTGCATGTCAAATTTATGTGGTCAAAAGTAGTTTTAATGCATGATATGGCCTCTAAGCACTTGTAGGAGTAGTTGCTATCAATCTTGTTGAGTTTGGTTCACTTTTATTTTAAGTTACTAAAAATTTCAAAAAAATTCAGAAAAAGATGAAGAGATTTTTGAGCGGCTCATCGAGCCGAAGCTCTAAGGATAAGCAAAGTGGAGAGAATAAGAAGCCCAAGCATAATCTCCCTCGTACTGCGGAGGTTCGGCCGTGTGAATGGCCTTGTGATGAGTTTTTGAGAGAAGTCGGGATTTATGAAGATTTTTATTATTTGGCTGAGAATGCAGGCCTCATCGACTTCCTCCACGACCAGCACGAACAGTATCTCTTACTCACCAATATATTTGTGCAAAATTTTCATTTCCATGCTAGGAGATCACCACCTTCGGTGGAATTTTATTTATATGATGAGCATAAGGAGATGTTGCTTTATGATTTTTGTCGGGTGTGTAGGATACCCGTTGAGGGCAGCATAGAGGAACCACATCATAATGATGTGGAGCAATTTATTGATACGATTGTTGTAGGGGAAATGAGGAAAGTTTCTGATGCAAGAATCACTTGCACACATTTTCCTGTTCGATGTTACTTTGCAATATTTGCTAGTAGATGCTTAATTGGTCACGGGAACTGTGGAAATCTTAGTGCCCTTGATATTGTTATTTTGCGCCATGCTTTGTTTCGTGATACCACTTTCAGTTTAGGCGCTATTGTTGCTAAATGGTTAAATCTGAACCGTGCGAAGGGTCCCGTCTTAGGAGGCATCTTCGCCTCGTGCCTTGCTGCACACTTTAACATACCTATTAGGCATCATGAGAAAGATGAAAAGTTGCTGCTTCATATTTTTCTAGATTATAAGAGCATCGTAGCACATGATTTTATTGTTAAGCATAAGAAGAAGATGCTTAACTATAGGCTGGTTTTTGATAAGAAACACTTTGAGACTATTACCTTGCCTGCTCCCTCTTTGTTCAACATATTTTCAAGTATGTACCTTGTTTTGCCGGAGGTCGTTTAGGCATACGAGAGCCGGACATCAGCTCCAGAGCCGGAGCCACTATCTGATCCTCACCGTCAGTCTTTTTATCAGTGGGATCCGGAGGAGATCGCCAACCAGTGGCACCCCGAAGACCCTATTCAGTACACCGAAGAGGGCAACTTTGATCCATGGGCATAGACCAACTTAGGCCAAAAGCCTAAGCTTGGGGGAGTACATATTTCTCACCGACATTACATTCATGTTCACACACTCATGCCAGTTGTTGGTGCTCATACTTTTTCATTGTATCATCCATGCTAGTTTATTTTCTTTTTAAGCTTTCTTCTTGTGTGTTTGAAAAACCTTAAGAAAAAACAAAAAATTAGTTGTAGCTTTTAGCTAGTTTACTTTCCATGCCTGTAGTAGTAGTAGTAACTAAAAATAAAACCCAAAAAGATTTCTCGTTCTTCTTTTGCTTGTTGGGAGCTTTCCCGTGTAAATAGTTTCTTTTTTTTCTTTCGGGGTCGAGAGGAGAAGACCTTGATGAAAATGTTGAGTGGCTCTCATATGCATTATTGTTGATCTAACAAAGAGCCCATATTGCCTTGTCTTCTCCCTTGAATTGAATGCTTGCAGCTTCCGACTTAGTCCAATGCACATGCACTATTATTATTATCCACACCATTCGGTCATGCAAATGAAAGGCAATAATGATGATATATGATGAACTGATTGAGATGAGAGAAGCTGGTATGAACTCGACCTCCCTTGTTGTTGTAAATATGATTAGTTCATCATTCCTGATTCGGCCTATTATGAAGGAAAAATGTTTGCAATGAGAATTAGAGATTATAGCTGCTCATGCCATGCTTAATTTTCTAGGAGTTTATAATGGTTTACCTTGCATGCCAACATGCTATTAAAATGGTTGTGATGTGGTATGATAGGGTGGTATCCTCCTTTGAACGATTCGAGTGGCTTGACTTGGCACATGTTCACGCATGTAGTTGAAACAAAATCAACATAGCCTCCACGATATTTATGTTCATGGTGAATTATATCCTACTCATGCTTGCATTCAGTGTTGATTAATTTTAATGCATGTCCATGGTTGTTGTCGCTCTCTAGTTGGTCGCTTCCCAGCCTCTTTCTAGCCTTCACTTGTACTAAGCGACAATACTGCTTGTGCATCCAACTCCATAAACCCCAAAAGTTATTCCATATGAGTCCACCATACCTTCCTATATGCGGTATCTACCTATCGTTCCAAGTAAATTTGTATGTGCCAAACTCTAAACCTTCAAATAAAAATTTTGTTTTGTATGCTCGAATAGCTCATGTATCAACTAGGGTTGTCTGTATCTTCCATGCTAGGCGGGTTATTCTCACGAGGGGTGGATCCGCTCCTCACTCACGAGAAAATGGCTGGTTACCGGGATGCCCAGTCCCATGCTCAAATCAAATCAAAATAATTGCAAACAAAACTCCCCCGGGATTGTTGTTAGTTGGAGGCTCCCGTTGTTTCCAGCAAGCCATGGATTTATCCTTGTTGGTGGTGGGGGAGTATAAACTTTACCATTCTGCTTGGGAACCGCCTATAACGTGTGTAGCATGGAAGATATCGAGATATCTCGGTTGTTATGTTGACAATGAAAGTATACTGCTCAAAATATTATTCATCTCTATTTCAAAACCGAGCTCTGGCACCTCTACAAATCCCTGCTTCCCTCTGCGAAGGGCCTATCCATTTAATTTTATGTTGAATCATCACCCTCTTATTAAAAAGCATCAGTTGGAGAGCACCGCTATCATTTGCATGTATTATTATTAGTTTACATTGAGTATGACTTGACTGGATCTCTTTTACCATGAATTACAATTTCCAGTCAGCCCTTGATCTTCAGGGGTGCTCTGCATTTATGTTTTGCGGTCTCAGAAAAGGGCTAGCGAGATACCATCTTATCATATCATATTATGATTGTTTGAGAAAGTGTTGTCATCTGAGATTTATTATTATTGCTCGCTAGTTGATTATGCCATTGATATGAGTAAACATGAAACCTAAATGTTATTGTGAATATGGTTAGTGCATAATCTTTGCTGAAAACTTGAATGATGGCTTTACATATTTACAACAACAAGAGCAAACAGAGTTTGTAAAAGTTTTCCTTTATCACTTTCAGTTTGTCAACTGAATTGCTTGAGCACAAGCAAAGGTTTATGCTTGGGGGAGTTGATAAGTCTCCAATGTATCTACTTTTCCAAACACTTTTGCCCTTGTTTTGGACTCTAACTTGCATGATTTAAATGGAACTAACCCGGACTGACACTGTTTTCAGCAGAATTGCCATGGTGTTATTTTTGTGCAGAAATAAAAGTTCTCATAATGACCTGAAAATCAACGGAGAATATTTTTGGAATATAGAAAAAACAATGGCGGAAGAATCCGTGTCAGGGGGGCCACACCCTATCCACGAGGTTAGGGGCACGCCTACCCCCCTGGGCGCGCGCCCTGCCTCGTGGGCCCCTGACGCTCCACCGACCTCAGCTCCAACTCCATATATTCACTTTCAGGGAGAAAAAAACCCAGAGAGAAGGATCCATCACGTTTTACGATACGGAGCCACCGCCAAGCCCTAATCTCTCTTGGGAGGGCTGATCTGGAGTCCGTTCGGGGCTCCGGAGAGGGGAATCCGTCGCCATCATCATCATCAACCTTCCTCCATCACCAATTTCGTGATGCTCACTGCCGTGCGTGAGTAATTCTGTCATAGGCTTGCTGGACGGTGATGGGTTGGATGAGATTTATCATGTAATAGAGTTAGTTTTGTTAGGGTTTGATCCCTAGTATCCATTATGTTCTGAGATTAATGTTGCTATGACTTTGCCATGCTTAATGCTTGGCACTAGGACCCGAGTGCCATGATTTCAGATCTGGACCTATTATGTTTCCATGAATATAAGTGAGTTCTTGATCCTATCTTGCATGTCTATAGTCACCTATTATGTGTTATGATCTGTTAACCCCGAAGCGACAATAATCGGGATACTTACCAGTGATGACCGTAGTTTGAGGAGTTCGTGTATTCACTATGTGTTAATGCTTTGGTCCGGTACTTTATTAAAAGGAGGCCTTAATATCCCTTAGTTTCCAATAGGACCCCGCTGCCACGGGAGGGTAGGACAAAAGATGTCATGCAAGTTCTTTTCCATAAGCACGTATGACTATATTCGGAATACATGCCTACATTACATTGATGAACTGGAGCTAGTTCTGTGTCACCCTATGTTATAACTATTGCATGAGGAATCGCATCCGACATAATTATCCATCATTGATCCATTGCCTAGGAGCTTTTCATATATTGTTCTTCGCTTATTTGCTTTTCTGTTGCTACTGTTACAATCACTACAAAACCAAAACTGCTACTATTACTTTTGCTACCGTTACCACTATTATCATATTACTTTGCTACTAAATATTTTGTTGCAGATATTAAGTTTCCAGGTGTGGTTGAATTGACAACTCAGCTGCTAATACTTGAGAATATTCTTTGGCTCCCCTTGTGTCGAATCAATAAATTTGGGTTGAATACTCTACCCTCGAAAATTGTTGTGATCCTCTATACTTGTAGGTTATCACGCCTACCCCCTTGAGCACGCCCTCCTGCCTCGTTGCCTCCTTGCTTCTTTCTTGATGTCAACTCCAAGTCTCTTGGATCACGTTTGTTCCAAAAATAACTCTCCCGAAGGTTTCATTCTGTTTGATATCCCTTTTCTGCGAAACACTGAAATAGGCAAAAAAATAGCAATTTGCACTGGGCCTTTGGTTAGTAGGTTAGTCCCAAAAATAATATAAAAAGGTATATTAAAGTCCATTAAACATCCAAAACAGATAATATAATAGCATGGAACAATCAAAAATTGTAGATACGTTGGAGACGTATCATGCAACTCCTTCCCTTCCTATTTGTGGACATGTATTTTCAGTTGGCAGGGGTAACAACCAGAGTTGCACATACTCTGCTAGGTAGTTGGCTAGGGCAACATATGAAATTGCGCATCTCACAAGCAAGGACAATTGAATGGTAAAAATTGACATTCATGAGGGTTGTGAAAAGTTACATATAGACAGAGTGCGAAAGTTGCGAATCTCACTAGCAGGGGTGGTTTGGACCGTGTGCTAGCAGGGAAACTACACATCCATCGGGGTATAGGAGAAAGTTGCAAATCACTGATAGACAGTTGGCCGTGGCAGTATCCAAAGTTGCACAACCACTACTAGAAATTTGCGGATGCAGTAAATAGTGAAAGCACATCCATGGGCAAGCGGAAAGTTGCATGTCAATTACTAGGCAGTTGGCCTGAGCAACGGACGAAATTGCTCATCTCACTGGAAGGGGTATTTGAGGGGGTGGAGGTGACATCAGTGAAAATTGCACGTCCACGGGATAGGTGGAAAGTTGCACATCCATGGTCAGCTAGTTGCACATCGCCTACTAGGCAGTTGCACAAAACGAGGTACTAAATTGCACACAAAAAATTCATCGAAACGTATCCATGCGGGACCTAATTTTAAATAGCACGTCGTAAGGGTTTCAACAGTGAAAGCGGATCTTAATTTCGATGTTTGGTTCAAAAGTTAAGGCTTTTAAAATGAAAAGGAACTCGAAATTAATGTATTGACACCTGGGTGCTTTCCAATCCGTAATTAAAAACAAGTTGCATGCCCTTTCTACCTTTTTTACTAGTATGAGAAAGAATCTTTCCTTTTTGTTTGATGGAGACATAAACTTGCTAAAAATGACAGCCGTTGCGGAGCGCTAGTGAGCGCCCTGCCGCTCGCTAAACACGTCCTGGTTTCAATCGTTGTGAACGGAAACGTACGTGGGGCCAGCGGTTTCATGTCGTTGTCGATGAGATGGCCTCCTTGTAGTAGCTTGTAGTATGGGCTATGGCAGCGGGGACAAAGTTGTGGTACAGTACAGCGGGCACGGAATCGTGTAGCGGCAATGAAAGCTTTTGGCACACGCGCAAACAACTACAGTAGTCGAAAATCACTAAATTTTGCCGCGTGCACCGCGAGGGATGTAAGTTGTATACAACTCATGTGGGAAAGGGTTTACGATCCAACAAAAATCGCTCGAGTAGAATTACCAGAGGAGCGACTCCAACGCTGCGATCTGTTGCCACGCGAAATCGCCGCGCAACATCAGGATATTTGTCGTGCTTTTGTGACAACGAACGATTGCTTTACGAGCAAAGCAACAAAGATTTCCTCGCTTTCGTGGAGAAGAACCGGCCGCTTTCCAGCGCAAAACGACAAAGATCACCAAACACTAGGGCTGCTAGGACTCGACAAGAAGTAACGACGGAAAATAGACGTACATGAAAATAGAGTTTGTATTGATAGATCAATTGCTGTCCTTTTCAATCGGCCACGACCTTACATATATATGGCATGCTGGACTTGGCATATAAGATTACAACTCTAAAGCTAAAATCGATCGGGACTAGCCTTTCTTGATTCGGTTACCATGTAACATACGTCTACAAAAAATATACTCGCCAATCTAAGTACGTGGCAAATCTACGTCATATCCACATACATGCATGATGCAACTCCGTCTATCTACTTTTCCAAACACTTTTGCCCTTGTTTTAGACTCTGACTTGCATGGTTTGAATGGAACTAACCCGGACTGACGCTGTTTTCAGCAGAATTACCATGGTGTTATTTATGTGCAGAAACAAAAGTTCTCGGAGTGGCCTGAAACTTCACGGAACATCTTTTTGGAAATAATAAAAAATCCTTGCAAAAGATGAAGACCAAGGGGCCCACACCCTAGCCATGAGGGTGGGGGCGCGCCTGCCCCCCTAGGGCGCGCCCCCTACCTCGTGGGCCCCCTGGAGCTCCTCCGACCTCAACTCCAACTCTATATATTTGCTTCCGGGGAGAAAAAAATCAGGGAGAAGGAGTCATCGCGTTTTACGATACGGAGCTGCCGCCAAGCCCTAAAACCTCTCGGCAGGGACGATCTGGAGTCCGTTCGGGGCTCCGGAGAGGGGAATCCGTCGCCGTCATTATCATCAACCATCATCCATCACCAATTTCATGATCCTCACCGCCGTGGGTGAGTAATTCCATCGTAGGCTTGCTGGACGGTGATGGGTTGGATGAGATTTATCATGTAACTGAGTTAGTTTTGTTAGGGTTTGGTCCCTAGTATCCATTATGTTCTGAGATTGATGTTGATATGACATTGCTATGCTTAATGCTTGTCACTAGGGCCCGAGTGCCATGATTTCAGATCTGAACCTATTATGTTTTCATCAATATATGAGAGTTCTTGATCCTATCTTGCAAGTCTATAGTCACCTACTATGTGTTATGATCCGGCAACCCCGAAGTGACAATAATCGGGACCACTCCTGGTGATGACCGTAGTTTGAGGAGTTCATGTATTCACTATGTGTTAATGCTTTGGTCCGGTACTCTATTAAAAGGATGCCTTAATATCCCTTAGTTTCCAATAGGACCCCGCTGCCACGGGAGGGTAGGACAAAAGATGTCATGCAAGTTCTTTTCCATAAGCACATATGACTATATTCTGAATACATGCCTACATTACATTGATGAATTGGAGCTAGTTTTGTGTCACCCTAGGTTATGACTATTACATGATGAACCACGTCTGGCATAATTCTCTATCACCGATCCATTGCCTACGAGCTTTCCATATATTGTTCTTCGCTACAAAATACGAAAAACATTACTTTTGCTACCGTTACCTTTTGTTATCATCACCATTATTATCATATTACTTTGCTACTAAATACCTCGCTGCAGATATTAAGTTTCCCGGTGTGGTTGAATTGACAACTCAGCTGCTAATACTTGAGAATATTCTTTGGCTCCCCTTGTGTCGAATCAATACATTTGGGTTGAATACTCTACCCTCGAAAACTGTTGCGATTTCCTATACTTGTGGGTTATCAAGACTATTTTCTGGCGCCGTTGCCGGGGAGCATAGCTCTATTCTTTGAGTCACTTGGGATTTATCTGCTTATCATTATGAAGAACTTGAGAGATCCAAAAACTAAGATTTATCCCTCAACTATGAGGGGAGGTAAGGAACTTCCATCTAGCTCTGCACTTGATTCACCTTCTGTTTTGAGTAAGCTTGCGACACCTAAACCTGCTTCTGCTATTCGTTCTGATATGTCGCATGTTATTGATGATGCCACTTCTGCTATGCATGATACTTATGATGAAACTACTTATATGCTTGATACTATTGTGCCACTTGGTGAATTTCTTGATGAACAACTTGCTAGGGTTAGAGAGAGTGAAAATATTGAATCTGATAATATTGATGGAAGTGATGATGAAGACTCTTCCCCTAATAAATATGAATCGCCTTTTATTCCTGGGGGTTATGTTAAGCTACTTTAGCTATTTTAGCTTGCAAAGATAGATACGAGCTCAAGAGGTTATTAGCTAAATTGAAGCAGCAATCTCTTAATGCTAGAATGAAACCTGACCCTGCTTTTGCTACTTCACCTATCTGTGTTACCGATAAGGATTATGAATTCTCTGTTGATCCTGATATGATTACTTTGGTTGAATCTGATCCTTTTCATGCCTATGAATCTGAAACTGTTGTGGCACATCTTACTAAATTAAATGATATAGCCACCCTGTTCACTAATGATGAGAGAACTCGTTACTTTTATATCCTTAAAATATTTCCGTTCTCATTAAAGGGTGATGCTAAGATATGGTTTAATTCTCTTGATCCTGGTTGTGTGCGTAGTCCCCAGGATATGATTTATTACTTATCTGCTAAATATTTCCCTGCTCATAAGAAACAAGCTGCTTTAAGGGATATATACAACTTTGTGCAAATTGAAAAGGAGAGTCTCCCACAAGCTTGGGGGAGGCCTCTCAAGTTACTTAATGCTTTGCCTGATCATCCTCTTAAGAAAAATGAAATACTTGATATCATTTATAATGGACTAACTGATGCTTCCAGAGATTACCTGGATAGTTGTGTTGGTTTTGTTTTCAGGGAAAGAACACCGGATGAAGCTGAAATTCTATTGAATAATATGTTGACAAATGAAAATAATTGGCCACTTCCTGAGCCTATTCCTAAACCAACTCCGAAGAAAAAAGGTGTTCTATTTCTCAGTCTTGAAGATATGCAAGAGGCAAAGAAATCTATGAAAGAAAAAGGTATTAAAGCTGAAGATATTAAGAATTTACCTCCTATTGAAGAAATACATGGTCTTAATTTACCGCCTGATGAAGAAACATATGATCTTAATCCATTACCTATTGAAGAAATACATGGTCTTGATAACCCGACATAGGTAGTAAAGGTAAATTCTCTCTATAGATATGATAAAGCCGAATCCCATTTACTAAGTTTGCTAGCCCATGCTTAGATGAGTTTGATAAATTTATGGTTAAGCAAGAAACTTTAATGCTTATTTTGGCAGACAATTGAAATACAATTCAAATATGCTTGAACACTTGGGTGATTATATGGCTAATGTCAAAGGTGAATTAAAACTTATTAGTAAACTTGCTTCTATGGTTACCACTCAAGTAGAACAAGTACTTAAGGCTCAAAATGATTTGCTCAATGAACTAAATAGTAAGAATAATGATAATGTTGTTAGAGTTATGACTAGAGGTGGTACAATGACTCAAGAACCTCTGTATCCTGAAGGCCATCTTAAGAGAATTGAGAAAGATTCTCAGAGAAATAATATAGATGCACCTAGTCCTTCTACAAGGAAGAAAACGAAAAATGATAGGACTTTGCATGCTTCTAGTGAACCTATTGTTGAACCACCTGAGAATCCAAATGATATTTCTATTTCTGATGCTGAAACACAATCTGGTAATGAACCTGAAACTAGTGATAATGTTAATGATAATGTTCATGATGATGCTCAACCTAGTAATGATAATGATATAGAAATTGAACCTGCTGTTGATCTTGATAACCCACAATCGAAGAATCAACGTTATGATAAGAAAGACTTTGTTGCTAGGAAACATGGTAAAAAAAGAGAACCATGGGTTCAGAAACCCATGCGTTTTCCTCCCAAACCATCCAAGAAAAAGGATACGAGGATTTTGAGCGCTTTGCTGAAATGATTAGACCTATCTTTTTGCGTATGCGATTAATTGATATGCTTAAAATGAATCCTTATGCTAAGTATATGAAAGAAATTGTTACAAATAAGAGAAAGATACCGGAAGCTGAAATTTCCACCATGCTTGCTAATTATACTTTTAAAGGTGGAATACCAAAGAAACTAGGAGATCCCGGAGTACCAACTATACCATGCTCCATTAAAAGGAACTATGTTAAAACTGCTTTATGTGATCTTGGAGCCGGTGTTAGTGTTATGCCTCTCTCTTTATATCATAGACTTGATTTGAATAAGTTGAAACCTACTGAAATATCTTTGCAAATGGCTGATAAATCAACTGCTATACCTGTCAGTATTTGTGAGGATGTGCCTGTTGTGGTTGCAAATGTTACTATTTTAACGGACTTTGTTATTCTTGATATTCCCGAGGACGATAGTATGTCTATTATTCTTGGAAGACTCTTTTTGAATACTGCAGGGGTTGTTATTGATTGCACTAAAGGCAATGTCACTTTTCATGTTAATGGTAATGAGCATACGATACACTTTCCGAGGAAACAACCTCAAGTTCATAGTATCAACTCTATTGGAAAAATTCCATCGATTATTATTGGAGATTTTGAATTACCTCTACCTACCGTCAAAAAGAAATATGATATTCTTATTATTGGGGATGTGCATATCCTCGTTGAGGTAACATAGTGTTATTCGAAATTTCTCCGGCTCCATGTTATTCGGAATGAGTTCGTTAACAAGACTTGATCAACCTTGTTAGTGGATTCCTTTCGATGAGCATGAGATGGATGAAACTAGAAGGAACAACCTTATGTACCCTCCTTTTACTTTCTGTTATTTATATTAAATAAAATAAAAATAAGTATTTTCCGTCTGTTATCTGAATTATCCGTGCAATATAAAAATACCCCGAAAATAAAAGTTCTCCAAATGCCCTAAAATTTAAATATGTTTTTTCTGGAATATTTGAGAATACCTGGCACTGAGAACACAGCACGGGGGGCATCCACCTGGCCACGAGGGTGGAGGGCGCGCCCTACCCCCCTGGGCGCGCCCCCCTGCCTCGTGGGCCCACGGTGGCCCTCCTCCACTTATTCCTGCACCCACACACTCCTTCTTCCTCCCACAAACACGATTATCCAGTTCAAACCCGAGTCCAAGCTCATTTTGCTGCCATTTTCGATCTCCTTGCTCAAAGCACCTCTCACAAAACTGCTTGGGGAGATTGTTCCTTGGTATGTGACTCCTCCATTGGTCTAATTAGTTTTTGTTCTAGTGCTTTATTCATTGCAAATTTATGCTGCCTAGGTGACCATGTTCTTGAGCTTGCATGTCAAATTTATATGGTTCCAAGTAGTTTTGATGCATGATATAGGCTCTAGGCACTGGTAGGAGTAGTTGCTATCAATTTTGTTGAGTTTGGTTTACTTTTATTTTGAAGTTACTAAAAATTTCAGAAATTTTTCAGAGGAAGAAATATGTTTAGGAAAATGTACCAAGGTGGTTCTTCAAGGAAACAAGAGCCCAGGCTTGCAATGAGTGATGCTGATGATGAGCCACCAAGGGACGCTCCAGTGCGGCCCTGTGAATGGCCTTCAGAGGACTTCATGGATCGAGCGGGGATTAAGGAAGAATTTAACGCATACTTGCGTAACGCTGATCTTGTGAGCTTGGAGGAAGAAAAATGTCGTCAGTACCACTATCTCACTAGTTCCTTTGTGAGGAGGTTTGAATTTTCATCTTCACGTAATTCTCCAACTGTCCTGTTTGATCTTTATGAAAAATCTTATACTATGGACTTAGAGGATTTTACCACTGCTTGCAAACTTCCACAATGGGGTAGTGTCAGGGAACCTCGCAAATCTGAATTTAGAGATTTTCTTGCTAGTATAACTATGGGGGAATCTAGAGATATAACACAAGCTACCATAGGGAGCATTCACTTTCCTGCTATACATTATTTTGCTCTCTTCATAGGTAGATGCATTAATGGTTAAGATGAGGCATGTCACATGTGTGTGCCTGACCTCAGTATTCTTAGGAGTGCTGTGTTAGGAGATAAATCTTATAATTTGGGAGTCATTGTTGCACGTAGGTTGCATCTTAATAGATTTAATGGAGATTTCTTTGGTGGAATTTATGCAACCCACATAGCTAATTTTCTTGGTATAGCCATACGTGAAGATGATATTGAGTTGCCTCCTGCTTATTTGGATTATGAGGCTATGGTTCACCACCAGTTTGTCGAGAGGAATAAATCACTTCTCTAGTATCGCTTAATCTTTGACAGACGTCGTGCTGTCTGTATTACTCTCCCTACTCCTGCCTTCTTTGATTATCAGGTAAAAGGAAGATATGTTATTACCAGAGAGGAGGCAGATGAGTACGAGAGGAGGGCAGAGGCCGCTCGTCGCCACGCTGCAGCTCAGGAGGCAATAGCCGCTGCATCTCAATACGACCCCAACTATTACTATGGATATCCGCCAGGCCAGCCGTGGCCATAGACCAACTTAGGCCAAAAGCCTAAGCTTGGGGGAGTACGTATTTCCCACCGACATTATATTCATGTTCACACAGTCATTGCTAGATGTCGGTGTTTATACTTTTTCATTGTATCATCCATGCTAGTTTATTTTCCTTTTTATGCTTTCTTCTTGTGTGTTTAATAAACCTTAAGAAAAAACAAAAGAAATTAGTTGTAGCTTTTAATTAGTTTACTTTCCATGCTTGTAGTAGTAATTAAAAAGAAACCCAAAAAGATTTCCTGTTCTTCTTTTGCTTGTCGGGAGCTTTCCCGTGTAAATAGTTTTATTTCTTTTCTTTTCTTTGGGGGTCGATAGGAGAAGACCATAATTAAATTGTTGAAGTGGCTCTTATATGCATTATCGTTGATCTGACAAAAGAGCCCATATTGCCTTGTCTTCTCCTGTTTATTGAATGCTTGCAGATTCCAGCTTAGTCCAATGCACGTGCACTATTATTATTATTCACACTATTCGGTCGTGCAAGTGAAAGGCAATTATGATGATATATGATGGACTGACTGAGATGAGAAAAGTTGGTATGAACTCGAACTCTCTTGTTTTTGTAAATATGATTAGTTCATCGTTCCTGATTCAGCCTATTATGAATAAACATGTTTGCAATGACAACTAGAGATCATAGTTTCTTGTGCCATGCTTGATTAGCTAGGATCTTATAATGGTTTACCTTGCGTGCGAACATGCTATTAAATGGTTATGATGTGGTATGATAGGGTGGTATCCTCCTCTGAATGATTTAAGTGACTTGACTTGGCACATGTTCAAACATGTAGTTGAAACAAAATCAGCATAGCCTTCATGGTATTTATGTTCATGGTGGATTATATCCTACTCATGCTTGCATTCAGTGTTGATTAATTTTAATGCATGTTCATGACTGTTGTCGCTCTCTAGCTGGTCGCTTCCCAGTCTTTTGCTAGCCTTCACCTGTACTAAGCAGGAATACTGCTTGTGCATCCAATCCCATAAACCCCAAAGTTATTCCATATGAGTCCACCATACCTACCTATATACGGTATCTACCTGCCGTTCCAAGTAAATTTGTATGTGCCAAACTCTAAACCTTCAAATAAATATCCTGTTTTGTATGCTCGAATAGCTCATGTATCGACTAGGGTTGTCCGTATCTTCCATGTTAGGCGGGTTATTCTCAAGAGGAGTGGACTCCGCTCCTCACTCACGAGAAAATGGCTGGTCACCGGGATGCCCAGTCCCATGTTTTATGCAAACTAAATCAAAATAATTGCAAACAAAACTCCCCATGGGACTCTTGTTAGTTGGAGGCACTCGTTGTTTCGAGCAAGCCATGGATTGATGCTTGTTGGTGGAGGGGGAGTATAAACTTTACCATTCTGTTTGGGAACCGCCTATAATGTGTGTAGCATGGAAGATATCGCCATCTCTTGGTTGTTATGTTGACAATGAAAGTATACTGCTCAAGATTTTATTCACCTCTATTTCAAAACCGAGCTCTGGCACCTCTACAAATCCCTACTTCCCTCTGCGAAGGGTCTATCTATTTACTTTCATGTTGAGTCATCATCCTCTTATTAAAAAGCACCAGTTGGAGAGAACCGCTGTCATTTGCATTCATTACTGTTAGTTTACATTGAGTATGACTTGACTGGATCTCTTTTACCATGAATTACAATGTCTAGTCAGTCCTTGATCTTTAAAGGTGCTCTGCATTTATGTTTTGCGGTCTCAGAAAGGGCTAGCGAGATACCATCTTGTTATATCATATTATGATTGTTTTGAGAAAGTGTTGTCATCCGAGATATATTATTATTGCTCGCTAGTTGATTATGCCATTGATATGAGTAAACATGAGACCTATGCGTTATTGTGAATATGATGAGTTCATAATCTTTGCTGAAAACTTGAATGCTGGCTTTACATATTTACAACAACAAGAGCAAACAGAGTTTGTAAAAGTTTTTCTTTATCACTTTCAGTTTGTCAACTAAATTTCTTGAGGACAAGCAAATGTTTAAGCTTGGGGGAGTTGATACGTCTCCGTCGTATCTACTTTTCCAAACACTTTTGCCCTTGTTTTGGACTCTAACTTGCATGATTTGAATGGAACTAACCCGGACTGACGCTGTTTTCAGCAGAATTACCATGGTGTTATTTATGTGCAAAAACAAAAGTTCTCGGAATGACCTGAAACTTCACGGAACATCTTTTTGGAAATAATAAAAAATCCTTGCAAAAGATGAAGACCAAGGGGCCCACACCCTAGCCATGAGGGTGGGGGCGCGCCTGCCCCCCTAGGGCGCGCCCCCTACCTCGTGGGCCCCCTGGAGCTCCTCCCACCTCAACTCCAACTCTATATATTTGCTTCCGGGGAGAAAAAAATCAGGGAGAAGGAGTCATCGCGTTTTACGATAGGAGTTGCCGCCAAGCCCTAAAACCTCTTGGCAGGGACGATCTGGAGTCCGTTCGGGGCTCCGGAGAGGGGAATCCGTCGCCGTCGTTATCATCAACCATCATCCATCACCAATTTCATGATGCTCACTGCTGTTCATGAGTAATTCCATCGTAGGCTTGCTGGACAGTGATGGGTTGGGTGAGATTTATCATGTAATCGAGTTAGTTTTGTTAGGGTTTGGTCCCTAGTATCCACTATGTTCTGAGATTGATGTTGCTATGACTTTGCTATGCTTAATGCTTGTCACTAGGGCCCGAGTGCCATGATATAAGATCTGAACCTATTATGTTTTCATCAATATATGAGAGTTCTTGATCCTATCTTGCAAGTCTATAGTCACCTACTATGTGTTATGATCCGACAACCCCGAAGTGACAATAATCGGGACCACTCCCGGTGATGACCGTAGTTTGAGGAGTTCATGTATTCACTATGTGTTAATGCTTTGGTTCGGTACTCTATTAAAAGGAGGCCTTAATATCCCTTAGTTTCCGCTAGGACCCCGCTGCCACGGGAGGGTAGGACAAAAGATGTCATACAAGTTCTTTTCCATAAGCACGTATGACTATATTCTGAATACATGCCTACATTACATTGATGAGTCGGAGCTAGTGTTGTGTCACCCTAGGTTATGACTGTTACATGATGAACCACATCCAGCATAATTCTCTATCACCGATCCATTGCCTACGAGCTTTCCATATATTGTTCTTCGTGTATTTACTTTTCCGTTGCTATTTTTACAATCACTACAAAATACCAAAAGCATAACTTTTGCTACCGTTACCATTATTATCATATTACTTTGCTACTAAATACCTCGCTACAGATATTAAGTTTGCCGGTGTGGTTGAATTGACAACTCAGCTGCTAATACTTGAGAATATTCTTTGGCTCCCCTTGTGTCGAATCAATAAATTTGGGTTGAATACTCTACCCTTGAAAACTGTTGTGATCCCCTATATTTGTGGGTTATCAATGCACTCTTGTATATATGAATAAAGTATTTCGGCCACGTCGCCATCACACTAAATATAGTGGCTAAGCATATATATAAATACCTTGAGCCCACAAAGAAAATATTTAAATATTCCGGCAACGTCGCAAATCAAACTGGATAATAGCCATCAGGACTAAGCATACATCTTCATATACGCATATATATCACTTGCATGCATCACGCCCATGGTCCAGTATAGCATATGATTCTTCTTAGGACTTGTATCTTCACCTTCCATGAAATTTCCTGTGGCAATACTTCAACAATGCATTAACCGATCAGCTTGATAAATCATTGATTTAATTTGGCTCATCACATACTAAGTAGCCAAATTATACCATCAACACATGCCCCCCTGTTTTTGGTACAATTGCATTGACCAAAAATACTATAGGAATTGCCGTAGGATGAAGTTGATCATTGATCATATCATTACTCAGGGCGATGTTCAATGATACATCGGCCAAATTTTCTTAGGGCGATATCTCAAATAATATATCGGCCAAATTTGCTCAGGGCGATACTTGAAATAACATATCGGCCACAACATGTTCAGGCCTCCTGCCACATGCTAGGATAGTACTTCTTCAAATATTTTCCATTGAGAGCTTTGGACAACTTCTCTCCCTGCAAAGATTGTACAAAATATGAATTTCTAGGAACAATCTCTATAATTTTATACGGTCCTTCCCAACTCGGCGACCATTTGCCGAATTTTCTATCTTTAGTTCCAATAGGTAAAATCGTTTTCCATACTAAATCCCCTATTTGAAACGATTTCTCTCTCACCTTTTAATTATAAGCCTTGGCTACTCTTAATTTCTCCTTCTCAATTTCTCGTAGAACTCATAATCTCTCTTCTGAAATGTCATCTATCTTATCCATCATTAATCATTATAATCTACAGCCGACAAATCATTTTGTCTGGCCTCTCTAAGAGCTTGTAAATTAACCTCTACAGGTAACACTGCCTCCTGACCATATACTAGATCATACGGTGCTACTTGAGTTGCTCCGTGCTTAGATATTCGATGAGCCCATAAAGCTTTTGAAAGTACCTCATGCCATCTTTTCGGATGCTCCTAAATTTTCTTTTTGATAAGCTTAATGAAAGTCTTCTTGCTAGATTCGGCTTGTCCATTAGCTTGAGCATAATAAGGCGACGAATTTAACAATTTAATTCCTAAAGATTCAGTAAATTCACGAAATTGATGAGACATAAAAGAAGCACCTTGATCGGTAGTTAAAGTTTCAGGAATACTGAGTCTATGAATAATATGCTCTAAAACAAAAATAATAACTTCCTTATGAGTCATATTTTTCAAAGGAACCGCTTCAGTCCATTTAGTAAAATAATATGTAGCAACTAGGACGAAGCGATGTCTTTTCGAAGACGAAGGATGTATTTCACCAATAAAATCTAAGCCCCGTCCTCTAACGGCCATGGCCTAATTATGGGATTAACATAGATGCGGGCACTAACTGTACATTACCAAATTTTTTACATGCCTCACAACCTTTATAGTACCGAAAACAATCCTCTAGCAAAGTCGGCCAATAAAATCCCGCTCTTTTTAACAACCATCGCATTTTGTGAGCCGACTGATGTGTTCCACAGATTCCTTCATGCACTTCACCCATAGATATTTTAGATTGATCAAAATCCAAGCATTTTAAAAATAACCCATCTATTGTGCAGCGATACAACTCGTCGTTAAACAAAGTATATTTTAAAACTTGTCGCCGAACTTTCCTATCTCTCGTTTGACTTGGATCCTTTAAATGATTAACTAGAGGAACTCTCCAATCACTTAGTTCTAAATTATTTGCTAATTCGGTCGTTTGTGACCCATGCACCGAATCTACACTACATTGTACAGTTAGTTGTTCAACTGTGCTAGGCCCAAGTGCACCCTGTGGCAAAGTATCCATCATTATAGATGCAGCATGCATCGGCTTGTCTAATATAAAAAACATTCCTTTACTAATATGATAACCGGATGCTTGTTGTGCTAAACAAATAGCTCTAGAATTCTCTTCTCTAGGTATATGATGGATGGTGAACGTATCTAGAGACTTAATTATGTCTAAACATCGGTCAAAATAACTATTTAATAACCCATAAAAACATTGAAATTCGCCTTTAATTTATTGTACTACCAGAAGAGAATCCCCAAAAGTATATATATCCTTTACGCCCATATCAACCAAAGTTTGCAAACCAAACAGTAAAGCTTCATACTCAGCTTGGTTATTAGTGCAAGGATATTCCAAATGGACCGGTGTATCATAAACAACATTATTAGGTGAAACTAAAACATTACCGACACCTTGCCCGTCCCTACAAACCAATCCATCAAAATAAAGCTTCCATGGACACACACTAACATAATTAATATTTTCATCATCTTTGATCCTATGATCAACAATGAAATCGGTGATAACTTGACCCTTTATAGCACACAACGATTCATATGTTAAATCATATTCTATTAGCGCATAAGCCCACTTTCCAATCCTACGACTAAGAATCGGTTGTTGCAACATATACTTAATGACGTCGGCCTGGCAAGCTACTACACACATACTAGAAAGAAGATAAGGCCGAAATTTGGTACACGCATAGTATAAAGATAAGCATAACTTTTCAATAAACACGTACCGACTTTCGGCGTCGAGCAAATGACGGCTTAAGGATGCAATGATGTATTCATTCCCGCTGAATTCTTGCGCCAACACCGCACCGATCACCCTATCTTCTGCAGCAATGTACAGCCTGAATGGTGCACCGGACTTGGGCGCCCGCAATATTGGAGGATTCGACAAGCATCGCTTTATATAATTAAAAGCATCTCGTTGCTATGCCCCCCAAGTAAATATTGGGGAACGTAGTAATTTCAAAAAAACGCACACGCAAGATCGTGGTGATGCATAGCAACGAGAGGAAAGAGTATCATCCACGTACCCTCGTAGACCATAAGCGGAAGCGTTATGAGAACGCGGTTGATGTAGTCGAACGTCTTCACGATCCGACCGGTCCAAGTACCGAACACACGGCACCTCTGAGTTCAGCACACGTTCAGCTTGATGACGTCCCATGAACTCCGATCTAGCAGAGCTTCACGGGAGAGTTCCGTCAGCACTACGGCGTGTTGACGGTGATGATGTTGCTACCGACGCAGGGCTTCGCCTAAGCACCACTACGATATGATCGAGGTGGATTATGGTGGAGGGGGGCACCGCACACGGCTAAGGGATCAATGATCTCTTCGTTCTCGTGTATCTAAATCCTAGCAAGTATCTTCATTCATTTTTCGATTCTTCATGGTGAATTGCGCCTTTGCTACTTTCATGTTCAATTCTTACGGTGGTTCATTCAAGAGTTTTATTCCTTGGTTATCATATCAATTCATTCGTTCTTTCAAATCCTAATGGTGGTTCGTTGAAGTCTTTTCTCAAGTTTGCGCTATATCTATCTTAATCCTTTCCATGAGAATAAGTAGTATGCCAAATCCGTTGCTTGTCATCAATTTAAATTGGTGAAGGATATGCATAACATAATTCTTATTTTTGCTTCATCCAAATGATGGATTCATTCTTCCGGAGTTTGATCACGATGAGTAAATTCTCGGTTCGAGATGTTTCATCTTGTCTTTCCCAGAGTTCCAAGCTCTCTCAATTATATCATCACGAAGCTCCATCTAAATCATTGCAAGGCTTCAATCTTATTCTTTTCATCCTTCACTTCTTTTGTATCATTCTTTTATTACCGGAGTTCTTCATGGAGGCTCTACATGGTGGTTCATCAAGGATTTCTTTCATTCTTCAATTGTCCTCAAGATTTTCTCTCGAAGTTAAGATCCGCCAAGCTATACTCTCAAATAAACATGGTGTTCAACACATGTCTTGTTTTGAGGAGTTCAAGCATTCTTCATCTTGCATTCCGAAGTGCAATTCTTCCTACTTTATCTTTTGAGGTGCTGTTCTTTCATTTTGATAGTTTCCTTCATGTTTCATGATTGACAAGTTGTCAGGAATGAGATATTTAAACCCATCACTTTCTTCCTTGAGTTATCTTGGTATAGATTTCACCTAAATCCTTCCATTGGTAATGTTGCTCTTGGTGATGACTACCCATGATCCAAGTTTTCTTATCACCTCGGTGGAAGAAGCTTTCTATCTTTTCTAGCTCTCAATCAAATCTTTTTCCCGTGAGTGGCAGGTTGTCACCTCATAATTTTGAGATGTATTCCATAAGCCCATATCAAGCTTATCCTTTCATTGTTGATAATCCAACAACTCCGTTCTAGCATTTGTTGTAAGCGTGCTCTCTCAAGATCTTGTTTCCCTCCGTTCATTCCATTCCATTCTTTCATTTCTTCTGGAGGCATAGTAATGTTCCTCCATTCTCTCATCATCTCGAGTTGTGAGGATCATGTTCTTTTCATGCTTATCCATTTAACCGGAGTGTTGTGTCCTCTACTCAAGTTCTTTTCATCTTATCAAGTCTTGCATCTCTTTTCAACCGGAGTGATGTTCGAATTTGTTCTTCCTTGTTCCTCTTTTCTAACGAAGTGTTTTCAACTTCGATCATCTCCATTGTATTCTTTTCTCGAAATTGTTTAATCTATCAAGGTTCTTTGGTGTCACTCATTTGTCAAAGAAGCAACTTAGTTTTACCTCTTATCTTCCTCTTCCTTTTCCCTCCGATGTCATCCTAGATCTCGAGACGAGATCCTCTCGTAGTGGTGGAGTGTTGTAACGCCCCGGATACAACTTTCCATATTTGTAACTCCGACTCTTGCCTTTCCCGGAGATGCGATAGGAGATTCCCTTCGTGGTTGGGTTTTTGTCTTCCGTTTTGCATTTTGTTCTTGTCATGCATTTCATATCATGTCATCATGTGCATCGCATTTGCATTCGTGTTCGTCTCATGGATCCGAGCATTTTCCCCGTTGTCCGTTTTGCAATTCGACACTCCTACGTCCTCCGGCGTACTCCTTTTGTCTCTTTTCGTGAGCGGGTGTTAAATGTTCTCGGAATGGACCGAGATTTGCCAAGTGTCCTTGGTACACCACCGATAGACCGCATGTCAAATTTCGTGCCATTTGGAGTCCGTTTGATGCTCCAACGGTTAACCGGGGAACCGTAAAGGCCCTGTGCCCTCCAAAACGGCCCAATAACCCATCCAAACCACTTCCATGTCCTCCGTCGCCGGATCACGATCGTGTGGGCGAAAACTACACTCCATTTGGACACTCCAAACTCCCTCTACCTATAAATATGTGTCTCCCCCCGAAATTTCCAAGTACAAACCCTAGCTTCTTCCTCCGCCCGCCGACGGACATGTCCACCCCGCCGCCGGACATGTCCGCACCGCCCCCTCAGCGAATCCGGAGCCGCCACCTATCCCCGCCGCACCCACTTCACCATCGGGCCCGCGAAGCCCCTCCGGGGCCCACCCAGGCCCAAGTCTCCGCCACCGCGGGTCGCCGCCCAATCCCCGCGCGCCTCCCGCGCCCGAGGCCGCCGCCCCGTGCCTCGCCGGAGACCGCCGACCTCGCTGGCCTTTCGTCACCGCCGCCTGCCGCCTCGGCATCCGTCCTCCGCCGCCGCCTCGATGCGCCGCCGCACCACCGAGCCACGCCCAGCCGCCCGCCACCTCGGCCCCTTAACGGCGCACCACCTCGCCACCACAACGTCCGCCGCCGCCGTCGTTCCTCGCCGGCGCCGCCCTGCCTCGGATCTGTTTGGATCGGGACGAGATCCACCCGTCCCCGATCCAAACGCGTCGCCCGCAACCGGATCCACCCCGTCCCGCGTTGACTTCTTCTAGAGGTTGATTTTTTCTCTAAGTCCTTTTTTTCTGTAGCATATTATGCCCCTCTTCATCATGCCATAACTCCATGACCGTAGCTCCGTTTCATGCGCATGATATATAAAAATGTTCACTGGGAGATGCTCTTCATTTCATTCCATTATGGCATGCTTGTTTGAGTCTATCTTGATGCCCAACTCATTGATACAAGAGTGCTATAAAATGTTTACTGCTTTTACTTATCAGATTATGATAATTTGTCATTTTTGTCACATTTGATGTGTGCTTCATATGGGCATGAGCTCTACATGTGTTCTGAACTATGCCATGCCATCTTTACAGGGGTGCTTGCCATGTATTTTTGTGATCGATGTGGTGACTAGCACAAGCATGCAAAGTAGCCTTCGTGATATTGCTGATTTCAGGGTCTTAGGATTTTGCTAAGTCTTGTGCCTGCTGTTATTTTTATGCCATGTAAACAAGATGCTACAGTGAGATCCATGCTTGTTTTGAGTTGCTTCAGTAAGGATATTTTTAACATATGGTTATGCTCTATCCATCCATGCCCTTGTTTGCAATTATGGAGTGCCCTAGCATGTCTTAATCTTGATCTACTTTTGCTATAAAATGTTCCTGGTGGATTGGTTACATGTTAATCAATTTTTCCATGGTTGTTGCTAGTGATCCATGCATGCTATGACCTTGCTCTTGCCATGGTTAGCTTCATGAACATGTCTTATTGTTGTTAGTATGCTTATCTTGTCATTCAATGCTTTGTGGTGAGTGTTTTGAGCTCACAAAGTTGCCTTCATAATTCTGTTTATGCCATGCTCTGTTTTCTGCTAAGTCTGAAACTGTTAATAAAATTTGATATGTTTACATGGGTGCCATCATATCTTCTGTACCTTTTTG
Organism: Triticum monococcum; assembly: GCA_034509565.1. Lineage (NCBI taxonomy): Eukaryota > Viridiplantae > Streptophyta > Magnoliopsida > Poales > Poaceae > Triticum > Triticum monococcum. The sequence continues at coordinate 416,790,053 of CM067844.1, forward strand.
GCTCATGATCAGTAAGGGACTTTTGTTCTATGCATTTAGTAGATTCATGTCATGCCTTGTTTTGAAATTATATGTTCCTGTAGCATGTTGTTTGCTTGCTCTAAACATTGGTTCCTGATGTTATTTCTGGCATGTTAGTAATTTCACCAAGTCTATGAAGCTGATATCTTTTGCACTTTTGTCATGCTTGTTTGAACCTGCTCTTGTGTGATTTAGCCGTAGCTCAGTGTTCATGTTTTGTCAAGGATCTTGAGTACATCACTACCATATGCTTTGTTGCTATGTTGGAGTGCAATAGCTTAGTTGCTTGTTGCATTCTAGATGGTATCATGCTGTTAATCTTAGGAATGTGCCATTCTTGTTTTGCTTGCCATTTGCAAACCGTCCATCCGTTTCCGGTGACCCTTATATCGATTTCTACCGAAATAATCTCATCTTTCCAGCGGCATGCTTGGTTTGCCAAGTTGATACCTTGATCATTCTTTCCCTTCCAGAGCACGCATATGCATTGCATATCACATCTCGCATATCATGCCATGTGTTACATCATGTTGCTTGTGCATTGCACCGTGATTGATTGTTGCTCATTTGCTAGTGTTCTTGCTTTGGGTAGAGCTGGGAGACGAGTACATGACCGAGAAACCTGTTGAGAATGCTTACAAGGACCAAGCTTTCGACAACTCTGAGAACTTTGCAGGCAAGATGACCATACCCTCGAAATCACTTCTATCTTTGCTTGTTAGTTGTTCGCTCTATTGCTATGTCGCGCTACCTACCACTTGCTATATCATGCCTCCCATATTGCCATGTCAAGCCTCTAACCCACCTTCCTAGCAAACCGTTGTTTGGCTATGTTACCGCTTTTGCTCAGCCCCTCTTATAGTGTTGCTAGTTGCAGGTGAAGATGAAGTTTGTTCCATGTTGGAACATGGTTATTGTTGGGATATCATTATTATCTCTTATTTACTTTAATGCACCTATATACTTGGTAAAGGGTGGAAGGCTCGGCCTTATGCCTGGTGTTTTGTTCCACTCTTGCCGCCCTAGTTTCCGTCATACCGGTGTTATGTTCCTTGATTTTGCGTCCCTTACGCGGTTGGGTGTTATGGGAACCCCTTGACAGTTCGCTTTGAATAAAACTCCTCCAGCAAGGCCCAACCTTGGTTTTACATTTGCCTAACAACCTATCACCTTCCCTTGGGTTCTGCATACTCAAGGGTCATCTTTATTTTAACCCCACCGGGCCAATGCTTCTCTAAGTGTTGGTCCGAACCAGAGCCACTTGCAGCGCCACCTCGGGGAAACTTGAGGGTTGGTTTTAGTTGTACGTAGTGTTCATCCGGTGTTGCCCTGAGAACGAGATATGTGCAGCTCCTATCGGGATGTCGGCGCATCGGGCGGTCTTGCTGGTCTTGTTTTACCATTGTCGAAATGTCTTGTAACCGGGATTCCGAGACTGATCGGGTCTTTTCCGGTTGATCAGTAGTGGAGCCCAGTTGGGACAATCAGGGATCTAGCATTTGGGGTTGTCTTCTTTTACTTTGGTTCCGTAGTCGGACCTTGATTGTATTCTGGATGATGTATGACTATTTATGTATTGTATGAAGTGGCGATTGTAAGCCGACTCTTTATCCCTTTCTTATTTAGTACATGGGATTGTGTGAAGATTACCCCTCTTGCGACAAACCTACCATGCGGCTATGCCTCTAAGTCGTGCGCTGACATGTGGGAGATATAGCCGCATTGTGGGTGTTACATAAGGCCCATTATTTCTCCCGGGGGGGTCCGGTAACCCTCCGGCACTCCGGTTTTCTCCGAAATCACCCGGAACACTTCCGGTGTCCGAATATAGTCGTCCAATATATCGATCTTTACGTCTCGAACATTTCGAGACTCCTCGTCATGTCCATGATCATATCCGGGACTCCGAACAACCTTCGGTACATCAAAACACAAAAACTCATAATACCGATCGTCACAGAACTTTAAGCGTGCGGACCCTACGGGTTCGAGAACTATGTAGACATGACCGAGACACATCTCCGGTCAATAACCAATAGTGGAACCTGGATGTTCATATTGGCTTCCCACATATTCTACGAAGATCTTAATCGGTCAAACCGCATAATGGCATACGTTGTTCCCTTTGTCATCGGTATGTTACTTGCCCGAGAGTTGATCGTCGGTATCTCAATACCTAGTTCAATCTCGTTACCGGCAAGTCTCTTTACTCGTTGCATAATGCATCATCCCACAACTAACTCATTAGTTACATTTCTTGCAAGGCTTATAGTGATGCGCATTACTGAGAGGGCCGAGAGATACCTCTCCGACAATCAGAGTGACAAATCCTAATCTTGATCTATGCCAACTCAACAAGTACCATCGGAGACACCTGTAGAGCACCTTTATAATCACCCAGTTACGTTGTGACATTTTGTAGCACACAAAGTGTTCCTCCGGTATTCGGGAGTTGCATAATCTCATAGTCATAGGAACATGTATAAGTCATGAAGAAAGCAATAGCAACAAACTAAATGATCATCGTGCTAAGCTAACGGATGGGTCAAGTCAATCACATCATTCTCCTAATGATGTGATCCTGTTAATCAAATGACAACTCATGTCTATGGTTAGGAAACTTAACCATCTTTGATTAATGATCTAGTCAAGTAGAGGCATACTAGTGACACTCTGTTTGTCTATGTATTCACACATGTACTAAGTTCCCGGTTAATACAATTATAGCATGAATAATAAACATTTATCATGATATAAGGAAATAAATAATAACTTTATTATTGCCTCCAGGGCATATTTCCTTCAGTATCCCACTTGCACTAGAGTCAGTAATCTAGTTCACATCTTTATGTGATTAGTTCACATCTCCATGTGAGTAATACCCAAAGGGTTTACTAGAGTCAATAATCTAGTTCACATCGCTATGTGATTAACACCCAAAGAGTGATCATGTTTTGCTTGTGAGAGAAGTTTAGTCTACGGGTCTGCAACATTCAGATTCGTATGTATTTCACAAATTTATATGTCTACAATGCTCTGTACGGAGCTACTCTAGCTAATTGCTCCCACTTTCAATATGTATCAAGATTGAGACTTAGAGTCATCTAGATCTATGTAAAAAGCTTGCATCAACGTAACTATTTACGACGAACTCTTTTATCACCTCCATAACCAAGAAATATTTCCTTAGTCCTCTAAGGATAATTTTGACCGCTGTCCAGTGATCTACTCCTAGATCACTATTGTACTCCCTTGCCAGAATCATGCTAAGGTATACAATAGAACTGGTAAACAACATAGCATACTTTATAGAACCTATGACTGAGGCATAGGGAATGACTTTTCATTCTCTTTCTATTTTCTGTTGTGGTCGGGTTTTGAGTCTTTACTCAACTTCACACCTTGCAACACAGGCAGGAACTCCTTCTTTGATTGTTCCATTTTGAACTACTTCAAAATCTTGTCAAAGTATGTACTCATTGAAAAAACTTATCAAGCGTCTTGATCTATCTCTAGATCTTGATGCTCAATGTGTAAGTAGCTTCATCGAGGTCTTTCTTTGAAAAACTCTTTTCAAACACTCCTTTATGCTTTCCAGAAAATTCTACATTATTTCCGATCAACAATATATCATTCACATATACTTATCAGAAATGTTGTATTGCTCCCACTCACTTTCTTGTAAATACAGGCTTCACTGCAAGTCTGTATAAAACCATATGCTTTGATCACTTTATCAAAGCATATATTCCAACTCCGAGATGCTTGCACCAGTCCATAGATGGATCGCTAGAGCTTGCACACTTTTTTAGCACCTTTAGGATTGACAAAACATTCTTGTTGCATCATATACAACTCTTCTTTAAGAAATCCATTAAGGAATGCAGTTTTGACATCCATTTGCCAGATTTCATAAAATGTGGCAATTGCTAACATGATTCAGACAGACTTTTAAGCATCGATACGAGTGAGAAAATCTCATCGTAGTCAACACCTTGAACTTGTCGAAAACATTTTCCGACAATTCGAGCTTTGTAGATAGTAACACTACTATCAGCGTCCGTCTTCCTCTTGAAGATCCATTTATTCTTAATGACTCACTGATCATTGGGCAAGTCAATCAAAGTCCATACTTTGTTCTCATACATGGATCCCACCTTAGATTTCATGGCCTCAAGCCATTTCACGGAATATGGGCTCATCATCGCTTCCTCATAGTTCGTAGGTTCGTCATGGTCAAGTAACATGATATCCAGAACAAGATTATCGTACCACTCTGGTGCGGATCTCACTCTAGTTGACCTACGAGGTTTGGTAGTAACTTGATCTGAAGTTTCATGATCATCATCATTAGCTTCCTCACTAATTGGTGTAGGAGTCACAGGAACAGATTTCTGTGATGAACTACTTTCCAATAAGGGAGCAGGTACAGTTACCTCATCAAGTTCTACTTTCCTCCCACTCACTTCTTTCGAGAGAAACTCCTTCTCTAGAAAGGATCCATTCTTAGCAACAAAAGTCTTGCCTTCGGATCTGTGATAGAAGGTGTACCCAGCTGTCTCTTTTGGGTATCCTATGAAGACACATTTCTTCGATTTGGGTTCGAGCTTATCAGGTTGAAGCTTTTTCACATAAGCATCGCAGCCCCAAACTTTAAGAAACGACAACTTTGGTTTCTTGCCAAACCATAGTTCATATGGTGTCATCTCCACGGATTTAGATGGTGCCCTATTTAACGTGAATGCAGCTGTCTCTAATGCATAACCCCAACGATAGCGGTAAATCAGTAAGAGACATCATAGGTCGCACCATATCTAGTAAAGTGCGATTATGACGTTCGGACACACCATTACGCTGTGGTGTTCTAGGTGGCGTGAGTTGTGAAACTATTCCGCATTGTTTCAAATGAAGACCAAACTCGTAACTCAAATATTATCCTCCATGATCAGATCGTAGAAAACTTTATTTTCTTGTTACGATGATTTTCCACTTCACTCTGAAATTATTTGAACTTTTCAAATGTTTCAGATTTATGTTTCATCAAGAAGATATACCCATATCTTACTCAAATCATCTGTCAAGGTCAGAAAATAACGATACCTGCCGCGAGCCTCAACACTCATCGGACTGCATACATCAGTATGTATTTTCAACAAGTCTGTTGCTCGCTCCATTGTTCTGGAGAATGGATTCTTAGTCATCTTGCCCATGAGGCATGGTTCGCAAGCATTAACTGATTCATAATCAAGTGATTCCAAAAGCCCATCAGCATGGATTTTCTTCATGCGCTTTACACCAATATGACCTAAACGGCAGTGCCACAAATAAGTTGCACAATCATTATTAACTTTGCATCTTTTGGCTTCAATATTATGAATATGTGTATCACTACGATCGAGATTCCATAAACCATTCACCTTGGGTGTATGACCATTGAAGGTTTTATTCATGTAAACAGAACAACAATTATTCTCTGACTTTAAATGAATAACCGTATTGCAATAAACATGATCAAATCATATTCAAGCTTAACGCAAACACCAAATAACATTTATTTAGGTTCAACACTAATCCCGAAAGTATAGGAAGTGTGCAATGATGATCATATCAATCTTGGAACCACTTCCAACACACATCATCACTTCACCCTTAACTAGTCTCTGTTCATTCTGCTACTCCCGTTTCGAGTTACTAATCACAGCAACTGAACTAGTATCAAATAGTGAGGGGTTGCTATAAACACTAGTAAAGTACACATCAATAACATGTATATCAAATATACCTTTGTTCACTTTGCCATCCTTCTTATCCGCCAAATACTTGGGGCAGTTCTGCTTCCAGTGACCAGTCCCTTTGCAGTAGAAGCACTTAGTCTCAGGCTTAGGTCTAGACTTGGGCTTCTTCACTTGAGCAGCAACTTGCTTGCCGTTCTTCTTGAAGTTCCCCTTCTTCCCTTTGCCCTTTTCTTGAAACTAGTGGTCTTGTCAACTATCAACACTTGATGCTTTTCTTGATTTCTACCTTCGTTGATTTCAGCATCACGAAGAGCTTGGGAATCGTTTCCGTTATCCCTTGCATATTATAGTTCATCACGAAGTTCCAGTAACTTGGTGATAGTGACTAGAGAACTCTGCCAATCACTATTTTATCTGGAAGATTAACTCCCACTTGATTCAAGTAATTGTAGTACTCAGACATTCTGAGCACATGCTCAGTAGCTGAGCTATTCTCCTCCATCTTGTAGGCAAAGTGCTTGTCAAAGGTCTCATACCTTTTGACATGGGCATGAGTTTGAAATACTAATTTCAACTCTTGGAACATCTTATATGCTCTGTGGCATTCAAAATATTTTTGAAGTCCTGGTTCTAAGCCATAAAGCATGGTGCACTAAACTATCAAGTAGTCATCATACCGAGCTTTGCCAAACGTTCATAACGTCTGCATCTGCTCCTGCAATAGGTCTGTCACCTAGCAGTGCATCAAGGACATAATTCTTCAGTGCAGCAACGAGGATAATCCTCAGATCACGGATCCAATCCGCATTATTGCTACTAACATATTTCAACTTCGTTTTTCTCTAGGAACATATCAAAATAAACGGGGAGCTACATCGCGAGCTATTGATCTACAACACAGTTATGCAAATACTATCAGGACTAAGTTCATGATAAATTAAAGTTCCATTAATCAAATTATTAAAGAACTCCCGCTTAGATAGACATCCCTCTAATCATCTAAGTGATCACGTGATCCATATCAACTAAACCATTTACGATCATCACGTGAGATGGAGTAGTTTCAATGGTGAACATCAATATGTTGATCATATCTTCTATATGATTCACGCTCGACCTTTCGGTCTCCAGTGTTCCGAGGCCATATCTGCATATGCTAGGCTCGTCAAGTTTAACCCGAGTATTCTGCATGTGCAAAACTGGCTTGCACCCGTTGTATGTGAACGTAGAGCTTATCACACCCGATCATCACGTGGTGTCTCGGCACGACGAACTTTCGCAACAGTGCATACTCAGGGAGAACACTTGTACCTTGAAATTTAGTGAGAGGTCATCTTATAATGCTACCGTCGATCTAAGCAAAATAAGATGCATAAAAGATAAACATCACATGTAATCAATATAAGTGATATGATATGGCCATCATCATCTTGTGCTTGTGATCTCCATCTCCGAAGCACCGTCATGATCACCATTGTCACCGGCGCGACACCTTAATCTCCATCGTAGCATTGTTGTTGTCTCACCAACTATTGCTTCTACGACTATCGCTACCACTTAGTGATAAAGTAAAGCAATTACAGGGCGATTGCATTGCATACAATAAAGCGACAACCATATGGCTCCTGCCAGTTGTCGATAACTCGGTTACAAAACATGATCATCTCATACAACAAACCATAGCATCATGTCTTGACCATATCACGTCACAACATGCCCTGCAAAAACAAGTTAGACGTCCTCTACTTTGTTGTTGCAAGTTTTACGTGGCCGCTATGGGCTGAGCAAGAACCGTTCTTACCTACGCATCAAAAAACCACAACGCGGTATAGTGATTGCTTTTTGATCTTCAGAAAGAACCCTGTTCATTGAATCCAATTCAACTAAAGCTAGAGAAATAGACACCCACTAGCCACCTGTGTGCGAAGCACGTCGGTAGAACCAGTCTCGTGTAAGCGTACGAGTAATGTCGGTCTGGGCCGCTTCATCCAACAATGCCGCTGAATCAAGAATCAACTAGAGACTGCAAGCAATACGTATATACCCACGCCCACAACTCCTTTGTATTCTACTCGTGCATATAACATCTACGCATAAACCTGGCTCGGATGCCACTGTTGGGGAACGTAGTAATTTCAAAAAAATTCCTACGCACATGCAAGATCATGGTGATGCATAGCAACGAGAGGGAGGAGTATCATACACGTACCCTCGTAGACCATAAGCGGAAGCGTTATGAGAACGTGGTTGATGTAGTCGAACGTATTCACGATCTGACCAATCCAAGTACCGAACGCACGGCACCTCCGAGTTCAGCACACTTTCAGCTTGATGACGTCCCACAAACTCTGATCCAGCAGAGCTTCAAGGGAGAGTTCCGTCAGCATGATGGTGTGTTGACGGTGATGATGTTGCTACCGACGCAGGGCTTCGCCTAAGCACCGCTACGATATGATCGAGGTGGATTATGGTGGAGGGGGCACCCGACATGGCTAAGGGATCAATGATCAACTTGTGTGTCTAGAGGTGCCCCCCTGCCCGCGTATATAAATGAGCAAGGGGGAGGCTGGCCGGCCCTCTATGGTGCGCCGGGAGGAGGAGTCCTCCTCCAACTAGGAGGAGGACTCCCCTTTTTCCTACTCCTACTAGGAGGGGGAAAGGAAGGGGGAGAGGGAGAAGGAAAGGGGGGCGTCGCCCCCCCCCCCTCTCCTAGTCCAATTCGGACCAGGGGGGAGGGGCGCACGGCCTGCCCTAGGCCAGCCCTCTCTCTCTCCACTAAGGCCCATAAGGTCCATTATTTCTCCCGGGGGGTTCCGGTAACCCTCCGGCACTCCGGTTTTCTCCGAAATCACCCGGAACACTTCCGGTGTCCGAATATAGTCGTCCAATATATTGATCTTTACGTCTCGACCATTTCGAGACTCCTCGTCATGTCCGTGATCATATCTGGGACTCTGAACTACCTTCGGTACATCAAAACACAAAAACTCATAATACCAATCGTCACCGAACTTTAAGCGTGCGGACCCTACGGGTTCGAGAACTATGTAGACATGACCGAGAAATGTCTCCGGTCAATAACCAATAGCGGAACCTGGATGTTCATATTCACTTCCCACATATTCTACGAAGATCTTTATCGGTCAAACCGCATAACAACATACGTTGTTCCCTTTGTCATCGGTATGTTACTTGCCCGAGATTCGATCATCGGTATCTCAATACCTAGTTCAATCTCGTTACCAGCAAGTCTCTTTACTCATTCCGTAATGCATCATCCCGCAACTAACTCATTAGTTACATTGCTTGCAAGGCTTATAGTGATGTGCATTACCGAGAGGGCCCAGAGATACCTCTCCGACAATCGGAGTGACAAATCCTAATCTTGATCTATGCCAACTCAACAAGTACCATCGGAGACACCTGTAGAGCACCTTTATAATCACCCAGTTACGTTGTGACGTTCGGTAGCACACAAAGTGTTCCTCCGGTATTCGGGAGTTGCATAACCTCATAGTCATAGGAACATGTATAAGTCATGAAGAAAGCAATAGCAACAAACTAAACGATCATTGTGCTAAGCTAACGGATGGGTCAAGTCAATCACATCATTCTCCTAATGATGTGATCCCGTTAATCAAATGACAACTCATGTCTATGGTTAGGAAACTTAACCATCTTTGATTAATGAGCTAGTCAAGTAGAGGCATACTAGTGACACTCTGTTTGTCTATGTATTCACACATGTTCACTTCCCACATATTCTACGAAGATCTTTATCGGTCAAACCGCATAACAACATACGTTGTTCCCTTTGTCATCGGTATGTTACTTGCCCGAGATTCGATCATCGGTATCTCAATACCTAGTTCAATCTCGTTACCGGCAAGTCTCTTTACTCATTCTGTAATGCATCATCCCGCAACTAACTCATTAGTTACATTGCTTGCAAGGCTTATAGTGATGTGCATTACCGAGAGGGCCCAGAGATACCTCTCCGACAATCGGAGTGACAAATCCTAATCCTGATCTATGCCAACTCAACAAGTACCATCGGAGACACCTGTAGAGCACCTTTATAATCACCCAGTTACGTTGTGACGTTCGGTAGCACACAAAGTGTTCCTCCGGTATTCGGGAGTTGCATAATCTCATAGTCATAGGAACATGTATAAGTCATGAAGAAAGCAATAGCAACAAACTAAACGATCATTGTGCTAAGCTAACGGATGGGTCAAGTCAATCACATCATTCTCCTAATGATGTGATCCCGTTAATCAAATGACAACTCATGTCTATGGTTAGGAAACTTAACCATCTTTGATTAATGAGCTAGTCAAGTAGAGGCATACTAGTGACACTCTGTTTGTCTATGTATTCACACATGTACTAAGTTCCCGGTTAATACAATTCTAGCATGAATAATAAACATTTATCATGATATAAGGAAATAAATGATAACTTTATTATTGCCTTTAGGGCATATTTCCTTCAGTAAATTCGGCTTCATTCTTTAACCGAAGTAGAGGAACAAATGATTCAATTTTACCTTCAAGGTTAGATATGAATCGTCTCAAGTAATTAATTTTTCCTAACAACTTTTGCACATCCCTTTTACATGTGGGTTCCTCCAAATTTCTAATTGCCTCCACTTTCATAGGGTCAATCTCTATGCCATTTTCATGAATTATGAAGCCTAAAAACTTGCCAGCCGACACGCCAAAAGCACATTTTAGTGGGTTCATTTTTAATCCATACCGGTGCATTCTTTCAAAACCTAATCTTAAATAGGCTAAATGATGATCAAACCCATCCGATTTAACAACTATGTCATCAATATATATTTCTAGTACAATGCCTAGAAGATCATGAAAAAATAAATTCATAGCTCGTTGGTATGTAGCACCGGCATTTTTCAACCCAAGTGTCATAACAACCCACTCAAATAAACCAACAAAACCTGGGCAGCAAAAAGCAGTCTTAGACATATCTTTTTCGGCCATAAATATTTGATTATAACCTGCATTACCATCTAAAAAGCTAATCACTGTATGTCCCGATGCATTATTAATAAGCATGTCGGCTATAGGCATAGGATATTCATCTTTTGGAGTAGCCTTATTGAAATCTCTAAAATCAACACATATTCTAATATTACCAGTATTTTTCTTTTCCACGGGCACTATATTAGAAACCCAATCTGCATGTCTACACGGCCGAATAAACTTAGCTTTTAACAACCGATCAACTTCTTCTTTGATGCGGTCATACAAATTATGATTCAAAATTCTACGAGGTTGTTTATGCGGCCTAAAACCAGATTTAATAGGTAATCTATGCTCTACTAAATCTCTACTCAAACCGGGCATCTCGGTATAATTCCAAGCAAAGCAATCAACGAATTCTTTAAGTAATAAACATACCTTACTTTTATGATCGGCTTTCAAGTTAGCTTTGATAAATGTAGGCCTCGGAATACTTCCATCACCAATATCAATTTCTTCAAGTGGATCAGCCGATGAGAATCCCTGTCCAAGCTTTTCCATGTTATCAAAATCTTCAATAGTTTCATGCATATCGTTCTTTCCGAAACGATACTCCTCTGTGCGTCTTTGCAGCCACTTAATAATGTCGTCTTTATTCACCATTTATATAGATAAATCATTAAGTCGGGCTACATTAGCCGGCTGTGCATTTATAGGTACAAAACCATCTCTACCAATACTGATATAATCATAGTCTGATAAATCCCTACCGGTCAAACATCACATCTCGCCGTGTTGCCAATCAACCGGCGTGTCTGTCAAAGCAATGCATGAAGAATTATCGGCCTCAATCACCTCTACATCATTATTAACCCATTGAATTAAGCACTGATGTAAGATAGAAGGGGTGCAACAATTTGCATTAATCCGGTCGTGTCCCAATAGAATATTATATCGGTCTTTGACATCAACAACAAAAAACGCAGTCGGCAACATTTTGCTTCTGACTATGAGCTCCATAGAAATAACACCCTTAGCCTTGGACAATTCCCCTGAGAATCCACTAAGTTCCATATTGGTCTTCATTAACTCACTCTCTTTTCGGTTCAGCTTAGAAAATACCGAAAAGGGCATAATATTAACACCTGCACCGCCATCAACAAGCATGCGACCAATAGGCTTACCATCAATGTGACCTCTGATAAATAATGGTTTTAGGTGTTGTCCATGCTTCTCTGGTTTCTCAAATGTAGCATTCTGTGGGCCAAGAACAAGTTCAGCAATTTCAACCTCGGGCGCACGAAATTCAGCATGCAACGCGAACACCATGTTAACATCCATATCAGTAGGTGCGTCTCCGTTATTCTCTGGATCTTCAGCAACAATTGTGTCATCCATATTTTTATTTTCCTCGCCTGCGATGCGCTTCTCCTTCCAAGTCTTTGTGGGTATTATTGGTTTATCTTGATTGAACCATTTATCGCGCTTCTTCTCAACTATCTCTTCCTTTATTTCCAATGTCCGCGGTCATTGTACACGTCGTTTCTGAGTGTGGGTAAGTCCATTCGGGCACCACTGCGGTGCTGGTTTAGTCCCTGGCGCGACGGACTTAATTTGGCTGCCCCCGGGGTCCTTCGGCCTATACTGACGTACTTCTATTTTTCTGGCAAACATTTTATCTCTGGTCAAAAAACTTCTCTGCTGATCATATATAATACTTCCATTAAATCCCTGGCCGCGTACATTGCCTGAGTCCCAACGTGTAGATGTACTAGTATTAGACTTGAAACTCCTCGGAGGCAAACTCCTGTGCAACAATTCTTTATGATCAAATCAGCTTGTGTGCTAGCCGATTTAGGCTTCTGAATGGTACGCGAGGATATATCATCTGGCCGTGCATGCGGGTCATGCTCAGAATTAGTTTGCTTTTCAAATTGATTAGACTGGCCAGCTTGCCGCAACTTTGCGCCATTACTTTTATTTGTACCGAGAGCTTCTTTTGAGACACTACTTATTTCTATACAATTGACAACACCTTCATATGACTGATGTTCCGCTATTTTCAGACCATGATCAGCATCTAAATCATCTGAATTTTTTGCCGCTTTAGTTTCAGCATGCTTCACCGTCACCCACACGCGCTTGTGACCATCCTTATAGTTTTTGTCATCTGCATTGCGTACCGGTGATCATCTTCCTCGAATCTCGATGGCATTATGTGATCTAGCTTCCTCATTGAACCAAACCCTTTTCTCATGCACGTTTGGTCTAAACATAGGCATCGGCGGGGTCCATCTCGGCTGAAAATAACCTGCTGGCCCTGTAGGATATGGCGCCCAAGGATTAAACCCCCATGGAGGAAACAGCAGATACAGTGGAGGTGCACAACCCCAATATGTTGGCTACTTTGCAAAATACGGTTGTTGGTCATATGCACTTCCTTGCCATTGCCCATGACCGCGAGGTCCAGAAGGAGATCTTAGATGCTTATTACCTCCGAGCCGATTAAACATATTGCTGGTCTCGCGTGACGTATATTTTTCCAACAACATGCTAACTGTCGGCTTTGGCCTTGGAGCTTGTTTTCTTCTGCCATTAACTTTCCATACTCCTAATTCTGAATTTTTTGGTTTGATCATCCTTGGAGGAGCATTGTTATCAACAACATTTTTCTCTCTTGCGGATTCGGTCTGACCCGACTGAATAAACATTTTTTTTACTCTCGAGCTCGATCACATTGATAGGAAAAGAGTCGCTGTCGAGCTTCATCTTAGAACCTTCTGTAAACGTCAATCGTCCTTCATTGATGGCCGATTGCACCTGTCGACGAAACACGTTACAATCATTAGTAGCATCAGAAAAAAAATTGTGTCACTTACAATAAGCTCTTCTACCCAATTCTTTTGGAGGTGGAATTACATGACCCTCCCTCACTCTAATTAATTTATTTTGCAGTAACATATGAAAAATTCTATCACACTTGCTTACATCAAAAGTATATTTAATTTCGTCTCTTCTAGCAGGTGTAGGTTTCGAAGTAGAACATGCAAAAGGTTTTGACTTTGGCGCTTAAACCCATTCGGCTACATATATATTAACATCATCTTCACTAGCCGAATCACTATCATAATCTAAGGCATTAACTGCATGGTTATCTTTTTCTTTATCTCCATTATCCTTAAAACGGCTATATTGATTAATTTCTTTAGCCCGGTTTTCCTGCGCCCAAGCCTTCTGCAAAACTTGGTTAACATCTAAAAATTCTTGCCCTTCTAGTTTATCCTTAATATGAGCGAGTAGACCCGAAAAGGCAAGATCGGCTATGTCCTTTTCGGCTTGACCAAAGCTGAAACATCGGTTTTTGACATTCCTAAACCTCCTAATATAATCATGAACATGCTCATTATATTTTTGTCTAACCATAGTTAAATCTGAAAGCCGAAGTTCTGTTTCACCGCTATAAAAATACTCATAAATTTTTTGCTCCAATTGTGCCCATGTGGAAATAGAATTAGGAGCAAGCAATGTAAACCAAGTAAATGCAGTACCGGATAAAGATAAAAGAAATAGTTTTAATCTAAAAACGTCCGATGTACCAACCTCGCTGCATTGTGCTAAAAATTGTCCTACATGCTCAAAAGTAGATCTACCATCTTCCGCCTTAAATTTAACAAAATCCGGAATTTTAAAACCACGAGAATATGGTGTTGAATCAAAGTAATCAGGGTAAGGTTTTTGACATGCACGTGCTCTACCCTTAGGTTCTAAACCAAATTCTCTAAGTATATTAGTAACCTGATCCTTAAATTTATCATTGGGCTGTAGAGAACTGGCTTGTGGAGCAGATGGAACACAAACACGTGGTGGAAATTCCGGCAAAGAAATTGGATCATGCATAGTTTGCAACGGAGACCCACTAAAATATGATTCTGATCTTGAAAATTGACCAGGTAGACAATTTTCAAGATCTTTATATTAAACTGTATCTTAAATTCTTCAAGTCTATTAGCTACTGCTCCAGTAATTGTACGTGTCGTATTTTCCATATCAGAACCATATTTACTACTACGGACACATCAATTTCTTCAGTTGAGTTTTTTACCTGAGCTGGGCTCGGAACTACCTTTTTGACGACGCCGTTCCTCGTCTTCGCGTATCCAGCCGACTTCAGCTTCAACCTCTTAGCCTTTTCTTTCTCAAACTCCTCTTCAAGCTCGCGCCGAACATCTTTCGACAGATCGTCGAGTGTGACGGTGATGACATTCTCCGGGTTGATGTCGCTCCCGTTCTTGGACTCGATACTCATCGTGTAGCTCTTCTTCTTCTCGTCCCCAGCGGAGTCATCAATTGTTGTTGGCACGCGAAATCGCCGTGCAACACCAGGATATTTGTCGTGCTTTCGTGATAATGAACGATTGCTTTACGAGCAAAGAAATAAAGATTTCCTTGCTTTCGTGAAGAAGAACCGGCCGCTTTTTAGCGTAAAATGGCAAAGATTACCAAACTCTAGGGCTGCTAGGGATCGGCAAGAAGTAACGACGAAAAATAGACATACGTGAAAATAGAATTTATATTGATAGATCGATTGCTATCCTTTTCAATCGGCCATGGCCTCACATATATATATGGCACGCTGGATATGGCGTATAAGATTACAACTCTAAAGCTAAAACCGATCAGGACTGGCCTTTTTTGATTCGGTTACCATGTAGCATACGTCTACAAAAAATATACTTGCCAATGTAAGTACATAGCAAATCTAGGCCATATCTACTTACATGGACTCTTGTATATATGAATAAAGTATTCCGGCCATGTCGCCATCACATTAAATATAGTGGCTAAGCATATATATATAAATACCTTGAGCCCATAAAAAATATTTAAATATTCCGGCAACATCGCAAATCAAACTGGATAATAGCCATCAGGACTAAGCATACTTTTTCATATATGCATATATATCACTTGCATGCATCACGCCCATGGTCCAGTATAGCATATGATTCTTCTTATGACTTGTATCTTCACCTTTTATGAAATTTTCTGTGGCAATACTTTAACAATGCATTAATCGATCAGGTTGATAAATCATTGATTTAATTTGGCTCATCAAATACTAAGGTGGTGTTTGGTTCTCTAGTCCTAAGACTTTTTCTAGTCCCAACTAAAAAGTCCCTAGTCCCTAAGAAGTCCCTCCCTATTTGTTTCCAGAGACTAAAAAATCCCTAGTCCTTTTCTAGAGGTTATTAAATGACCATGTTGCCCCTAGTATATAGAAAAATAACAATCAAACAACACCATGGGGTGGCGGGCCAATGGATGCATGGAAGGGCATTGTTGGAAAAATCCCAAAAAGTCCCAAAAAGACTCTCCTTAAGAGTCTTTTTCATTTAGTCCCAAATGCCTAGTTTAGTCCCTAAAAAGTCCCTCCTGTTTGGTAAAAAAGTCTCTAAAGAGGACTTTTTCTAGTCCCTATAAAAAAAGTCCCTCGAAACAAACACCCTCTAAGTAGCCAAATTATACCATCAACACGATCCAAACACACATGTGTTTTTTTCGTTTTGAATCAGCTGATGCGTCCAATAGACTGTAGACCTAGTCTTTCTAGCGTCCAAAAAATATTTTGAAAACACGTGATCAAAATGAACATAATTAAATATTAAATGGCCAGTCAACCATCGGCCAAAGACCACTTAAACATTAATAAAACTTTAAAAAACTAAAAAAAGGTTGTGCCGTCAGCGCGTTGCCCTAGACGTTGTCGTCATCCTTCTCCTGCCTGGGACGGTGAGGGTTGATGAATGCCAGTACCAGCCCAGCTCAAAGGAAAACGGTCTTCCACGTCACATGCGCCACCTCCTCCGTTGTCTGCCCCGTTGATTGTGGGGGCAGTGGTTGCACTGCTGCTGCGCGAGCGCGCTCCTCCTCCTTCCTCTCCTCCTTCGCCTCCCGTGCCAAGTGGCGCTCCGGCTCCATCTGCCGCTCGTCGGCGACGCGTTCATCCGCCAGCGCGCGCCCTCTATTGTTGGAGGTGCGCGGCCTCCTGCTCCGGCCGTTGGCCCGAGCCAGACGGGTGGCGCGCTGACCCACTCGTGAAGCTGGCCTGTCCACTGGTAAACCTCCGGCTCGGGCTCTGTGGACGGCGACTCGGACTTGGGCTCGGGGAGTAACGCCGCTGGCGGCAGCGGCGGGGGAATGACAAAGTCGCCGACCGCGGGCAGCACGAGGGCCTCCTCCAAGCCATCCCAATGCGCGTCCTCCTCGCAACGGCTCTCCTTCAGGGCGCGTTGCATGGCAGCATCCAACATGGCCTGGTAGGCCGCCTCCGCCTCTTCCTCCTCTGGCTCGACCTCCGGGAGCGGCGGCGGGACGTTGGGGTTATGCTGGACGTCGCGACGGAGCTTCTCCTCGTGCTCCATCGCAAACCAGGCCTCTCGGTTAGGAGAGTCTGGCGCGTACGCTGTGAGCCGCTGCTGCTCCAGCGTCAGCAGCTCGCGCGCCAGCGCACCTGGCACCGCCGGCACCGAAATGTGGTGTGGGTCCAGATGCCAACCATGGGGGATGTTGACATCTGGGTACCGGAGGGGCTAGCGGTATTGCCAGTGTCACCGCGCCCGGTGTACTGGTATGTACAAGTGCTCCCTCTCCCGTGCTAGTGGGCCATCTCGAGGAGGTGACGTTGGTCGACATATGTGCCCGAGGCGGACACCGAGAGGATGCGCGCCATGTCCGTTTTGTGTCTGTCTGGATGCAAACCAGATACAACTTTAGGCCTGAAAATTGCCGATGAACGCCGAGCGGATGTAGTTTGTATTTGTGTCCGCACATTAGGTTGACATTTTTGTCCGTTTCAATCCAATCCAAACAGACATACGCGGATGAAATAGGTCACTGCGTTGGTAACCAGAAGTGAATCCGCATCGCCGGTCTCGATTCTAAGGGCCTGTTTGGTTCCAATAAGTCACTTGACTTATAAGTCATGTGACTTAAAACCAGTGACTTATAAGTCACGCCTGTTTAGTTGTCATCTGACTTATAAATCATCTGAACACACTTTCCCACCTTGTT
Organism: Triticum monococcum; assembly: GCA_034509565.1. Taxonomy (NCBI): domain Eukaryota; kingdom Viridiplantae; phylum Streptophyta; class Magnoliopsida; order Poales; family Poaceae; genus Triticum; species Triticum monococcum. The sequence continues at coordinate 416,807,865 of CM067844.1, forward strand.
TTTTAATGTAAAGATGATGGGACCCATGTAAAAAAAGTGACTTATAAGTTTTAAGTTGAGATGAAGCAACTTATAACTTATAAGTTGGGTGACTTATAAGTTGGATCGGTTTGATAAAATAAATCATTTTTTTCACTTTTCAACTTATAGATTGATGACTTATTTAAAACCAAACAGGACCTAAACTGTTCCCCTGATGCACAAGCCTACGGAACCGACGCTAGCTGGCTAGCAAAGACGGTGACCCAGCGAAACAGAAAGCTAGGCTGCCTCCGTCCCTATCTTTCTTTGGATAATCTCTACGGCCTAGCCTAGGTCCCACATCCAAAAACAGATGGTGCCTGCCCTTCATAAGCATTGTCCTACATTATCCCTTCCCCCATCTTCCTCAACACACGATTGCTTGTGGAAATGGGCGTATCAACATTTTTGATGCTTTTCCCAAAAGCACCAATAACCTCTGTTATTATAGCTTTTCTTAGTGCCTGCATCAAAAGCAAGAAAAAGGGAAAAATATATATGCAAAAGAGATGAGAGATGTTATTCTCACGAGTATGTGCAGAAATGTTAGCCTGCATCCTCATCACATCATATACATATATAGAGAGAAATCCAAGCATGAAAGTGTCGGTGAGTATATAGATGTAGGTGAGCCATTTATGTTGGCGGTGGACATGGTGCCCCCTCTTCTACAGAGCATATTCACGCATTTAGAAAAAAAAAGAGGGGCAGATTTATGAATAGGGAAGGCGAGATCCATCCTCCACCACCACCATCATCATCACCTTCTCTGACTTCACTCAACTGTTTCTTCAATCTTGCCCCTTTTGTGAATCACGCTCAGGCCCTCCGGTTAGCCGGGGAAAGGGGTATGACTCACAACACGGTGGCACTAATTATTGCCTTGCCTGGTCAGGCCTAGTGAACGTTGTTGGTGTTGTTGTACGTAGCATCCGATTGGAAGGGAACGCGCTGCGCGTCACTGTCATCAAATTTGAACGGGTTGGTAAAGCTCTGTGCAATGGCCGATTACAAAAGTGTCTGCACTGGCATCACTGGATGTGTGGGTCCATGGGGCGACTTGATATCCTGTGGCAGCCGCTATGTGGTCGCTGGCTGGCTGCATCGCTCATCACATTCTTATCTAGAATTTTTGACATGGAAAAAAGAATCAGTTGATTGGGTAAAAAATGTTTTGCACCCTACTGCACATTGTAACATCAGGCATGCGACATTCTTGGATCCACCCCATTTTCCCGTAAGCAACATACACGTATACTGTATATAGCAATACTCCAAGTCCTTTTTTGCTGATATACGGTGTACTGGCAGAAAATTTATTTCTTTTGTCCGAATATAAGTACTTCGTATTTGATTGTGCAAAAATACGTCTAAGTACTGCAGAATGTACAATTGACCATTCAGTTGTTAATAAAATAGTAGCTCTAACTAAAATAATTGGTTGCTTTTCTAGAAAATTCAAGAAAACTAGGGCTGTAATAACTATGTCTTCTTATGAATCTTCAAATTCTTTTCTCATTGGTCTTTTTTACGAATAAGCAGATTTTGTGCATCTTTTCATTAATATAGAAGAAATTAGAATGAGTACAAGTTATGATACAACACATGGAACAAACGCAAAACAGCGTGAGCATGGTGCCCAGCGGAGAGACAAGGGATGTTTGATCCGAACAGAGAATACAACACAGCAAAAACCTTCTAGTCCGGGCTCAAGCCATGAAAGGCGAGGAGACAGAGCTTAGTATACCCAAACCATGTCACAACCAATACAAGGCACCTCCGTCGCGCACCCACGACTTCAACCCGACTAGATCAATGTACCCCTACCAAGAACGCCTAGAGATCGAGTGCAGGACCCGCCCGAGATGGAGACGGGATCCATGGGGGAAGCGCTGGCAAAGTCGGACAAAGCGCCCCGGGTGCTCACGCCGTGAGAGGCAGGCTAAACGAACGCGGCGCCAACATCTCCAAGACCACCATCGGGGCTGCCACGAGAAAACAAGGCGACTCCTTTAAGAAGGGGAACGACCCCTAACACCGTCGCCGTCCGGCCGAAGAACTGGACCTAGAGTTTCCCCCTATGCTCGAAAGGGGCACAAACAAAGGCCATGACAGCGCCTTCAAGAAGGGAACGACACCCGCGAGTGTCACCGCCGTCGGCATCAGCAAGCCAGGCAGGGTTTTTCGCCCTAGCGTGAGTCTGAGCAATCCCAAAGCCACCAAAATGAAACGAAGATGATGAAGTTGGGTCGTTGGCCAGAGCCGTCAATAAAAGAAGGGAGGTTGTGCCCGCCGCCAGATAATGGCAATAACGTCGCGGACACACGAGCTTTGGATCTGTCAAAAGGACGAGGCATGGAGGTGGGTGGGGTGGGAGAGACAACAAGGCATGGACAGTCGACGCAAGGGGTCTGACAATGGCAAGCGACCATAAGGAGCCAAGAACCAGAGAGATGTGGATTTGGATTGTCGGGGCAGGAGCCGCTAGAAAACCGGTGAGACCAATAAGCTGGAGGGTATGCAACTACCGTATCACTAAGGCCGGAACAACGCAGACAAAGTATGCTCGAGGAGGACGCATGTCCAGGGCTGGAGCTGCACCGACAAGTAGCCCATTACGAGGCCTCTCACGCCCGATGTGCCACCATGTCGACGCGCCGGGAAAAGAACCATCAGAATCCCTTCAAAGCGTCTTTCCATAGCTGTCACCAAAGAGGCGGGAGGCAACGCCGGAGACGAGGAGAAACCCCTGCGGTCGAGAGGGGTCGTCGCTCCTGGAGGTGATCTTGCCCCCACACCATCTGGACCATCTGGCAGCCATGGCGCGCTCGCATTGACGTCACAAGGCGAAATGCCTCACCACCACCTTCCATAGGCGCGCATGGCCTTCGTCGGTGTTCCCTCTGGCAGCGGCTATGCGAGGGTTTGGGGTCACTGGCGGCGCGACTAGAGTTCTCCATGTCGCATGTCTCTCATCGAAAATGATGTGCATCCAAAGAGTTTTAAATTTCTCTATCAAAAGGAAGATGATGAAACTAATTTGAAGTGCTGCAAGGGTGAGCTGCCATGGTAGATTGTTCCCAGCACCACTGATATCCATCACAATACGGTAAGTTTTATTCCCTTTATCACATATTAATTAAGGTCGAGTTGGATGTATCTAGACGTCAATTAATATTAGGGCGGAAGAAGTAATAAACAGCATAGCAAGTCGAATTTTGTTAAAACTCCAAATAAAACCTCTCCTCTACGAGGCAGAAAACCCCAAATAAAAGGAAAGGGTTGAAAACGAGACGCAGCAGGCGAGGCAAAAGGGCCATTATTCCTTGACACCCCTCGCACACTTCTCCCCTTGTCCTCCGAATCCCAAATCCAAACAAGAAGAAACAATACTACAATCCTCTTTCTCTTTCTCTTTCTCTTTCTCCCTGCGCCGCGACGTCCTCCGCTCCCTGCCCTGTCTTCTCGCGCACACTAACCAATCCGAGCGTCCGGCGCCGCGGCTCCCAAATCGCCACGCACCGATCGGGCCCGGCGCCACTGGGGTTCCCGTGCCATTGCCCCAATCGGGAGGCATTCATCTGCGCGCCGCTGCCCTGCCCCGTCGCGGCGGTGGCGGTGGTGGTATGATCAGTAGAGGGCCACGCGGCGGCGGCGGCGGCGGCGGAGATTAGGGTCTTGGGAAGGGGGAGGAGGTTATGAAGGCGACTGCGCCGCCGGCGAAGAGGCGGAGGGGCCCGCGGCTGGCGGTGCTGGCGCTCGTCTTCTGCTCGCTGCTCGTGCCGATCGCCTTCCTTTTCAACCGCTTCCCCGCCGGTGAGTTCTTCCCGTCCCTTTTGTCTCCACCCGGATTTTGGTAATGCGGGTGGCGCCGCGGCTTACTCGATCGGATCCGCGCCATTCCCGGCGGATCTGTTCCGGGAGTGTTGTTTCGTTAATTGTCGTTTAGTGCTGGATTCTGGTGTTTTTGTCCTTCTTACTTGAGCCAATTTTCTGATTGGTTTGGTTGTTTGCTGCAGTGTATGTGACGGATGAGCGCCCCCAACAGGTAACTTTCTCTTTTTTTTTCTAACAAAAATTAAAATTATATGCGGACGTTTGTCCAAGTTTTTATGGACTGTTTTTTATGAAAATGGTCATGGTTTGGGATAGTATGACTGATTCCTGCTACCACGTGTTCATTTGTGCTGGATTTAGGAGGTTGCTTTGCCTTCATTCGATCGCTTAGTGGTAGAAAGAGACAGGATTGTACATGAAGTGCCGCGGCAGGGTGGTAGAGATGTGAACGCAGAGTCAGAGGTTAGTGGCTTTGCATTTTTTTTCTTATGTACTGACAGTGATGAACTCATATAACCGCATCTAGATCATTCCACCGAAAGCTATGTGTATTTTGTTCGACACTTCTAGTGTTTGGTTTTAGCCCCTGTTTGTTCTCCGCTTTTAATGTCATGAAACTTAATAACACTAGTGATGCCTACAGTAGGCCATAATCTTGAATGTCCACTAGCATGAAAAATAGCAGTTCAGAACTTTGGTCCTGACTTTTGTTCAGTAGGCCAAAACATGAGCCCACAAGTTCGTTTAAAATTAACAGGCCATGCTTGCTCTACTCTCACATTAGTCATTTCTGCCACTCTTCCTCATACTGTCTATCAGCATGTTTCAGACTTACCAGCAGGAGTAGGCATTTTTTCCAAATACCAGCTAGTTTAGGCCTATGCTAAAAGGAAATTGTGCATAAGCTCTTACATAAAAAAAATTAAAGAAAATTTTATCGACTGACTGTATCACTGAGTATATGGGGTTACTTGAAGCAGACCAAATTGAGTTGGATGGTGTTTTTTTGTCAGCTTAAGGAAACATGGTGCACTCCTCACCACTGTCTTCTTCTGTGCCACCTCTCTTCGACCGAATAGGACAATATGGAAAACGCATACAGAATAATTCAAGCAAACAGCTACAAACCACCCCACAGGGATGACAAACAAAGTGATATATCAAAGAAGTACTATATTTAATCTCTCCACCCTAGTCTCTTTCTTCATGATTATGAACTATGAAGGCTGTGAAAAGTATATGTTGTAGAATCAGTTAATACATTCTGTTATTATTTTTGCATAGATTACTAGTGTTTTCCGTTACAGCTTTGGATAATTTGAATCCTTGATGTGTTACTCTTTTTCTTTCAGGATGCGCACGGAAAGAATTCCGAGGGCAATATAGACTTGCATCACCAAATTGATACTGAACATAAAGTTAAAGGTTAGTAGTGGCTGCAACACTGTTACATAAAGTTTAATTGAATATATGAGAATGCCATAATCAATTGTGCACCAAATTCCATTCATGTAAGTGAACTTTTAGATATACATCATTTTGAAATGTTTCAGGAAAAATATTATAATGTTGTAGGAACCAGTTACCTGGACACTGAAAAATAGTTGGCCTTTTACTCAATTTGCTTCAGCACCTCACCATCTTTGCTGTTACTTGTTTCCAGTGCAGGCCTTTTTGCCACTATATCTTAAAATAAACTATTAACACATAATTCTGAACAAATGCTGGTGTGTTTATCTAGGATGTGATGATAATTAACCATACTTTTTTTTCTAAGGTCAAGCAATGTATGCGTTTGTAGTGCATCTTCTCTACCTGATTCTCTTCTCATGATGTACTCATGTTTCAGTTGGTCACGCTGACCCACTAATTGGCACTGTATGCAGTTCTCCCCGCACCAAAAATTGAACAAGCGAAGCCAGTACCAGTTCCAGTTCCACCCAGAAAAGTACGATGGCTCTTGTTTTGCTGTTTCTCTTTGTACACAAGTCATGCTTTACCTTCTGAAGCATAACTTCATTTTCCCATTAATATATACTTACTTTCTCTTACGTGAGCCCAAGCTGTAATTTTGTTACTCTTTTAAGAGAAGTACTGATGATTTGGAGAATATATTGATGCCAGGATTTCAGTGACAACAACATGAGACGTCCCAGGGTCCCAAGTGCTGATGAATTGGAGAAGGCTAAGGCTTGTCAGCTTGAATTCGGGAGTTACTGTCTCTGGTCCATTGAACACAAAGAAGTTATGAAAGATGCCATTGTAAAAAAACTAAAAGATCAGCTATTTGTGGCTCGATCTTACTACCCAAGCATTGCCAAACTTAAAGGAAAGGAGGCACTGACTCGTGAATTGAAGCAGAATATCCAAGAACATGAGAGGGTTCTAAGTGAATCCATTGTTGATGCTGATCTACCATCCTTGTGAGTATTTATTCGGCATGCTTGTTATTCTTCTTGCCCCGTTTAGCATTTCATGGTTCCATCTTGTATGTTGAAATTATGACAGCAGATCATTTATGCATTGCATGGGGTTGAAACGCTTTGTTACATCTTACATGTATATTTTTTATTAGTGCTCATCTTGAATTTGTATCCGGTATGGTTGACTGGGAAAGTAATATCAGTCGTGACTGTGCATTTTATTGTTTGTTAGTGAATGACACTTGACCTGTGCTTTCAGCATAAAAAAGAAGATAGAGAGGATGGACCGTGCAATAGCAAGAGCCAAATCGTGCACTGTGGATTGTAACAATGTTGACAAAAAGCTTCGCCAGATACTTCATATGACGGACGATGAAGCTCATTTTCATATGAAGCAGAGTGCCTACTTATACAACCTTGGTGTTCACACGATGCCCAAAAGTCATCATTGCCTTAATATGAGGTTGACAGTAGAATATTTTAAATCAACTACATTGGATTCAGATGACTCTCCTGTCCATAAGTTTAATGTTCCAGATCATAGGCACTACATTATATTATCCAAAAATGTGCTTGCCGCTTCCGTTGTCATCAACTCATCTGTTAGTAGTTCTGAGGTATGCAGGCAACTTATACTCTTTTGCTGATTGAACATCTTCTGGGTTTGGCATTGCTGATGTTCCTTTTGGTGTTTTGCAGGAGACCAGGAATGTAGTCTTTCATGTACTAACCGATGCTCAAAATTTCTATGCAATGAAGCATTGGTTTTCAAGAAATGCCTACAGAGAATCAGCTGTCAATGTCATTAACTACGAGCATATTATTTTGGAGAATTTGCCAGAGTTCAGCATGCAGCAGTTGTATATGCCCGAGGAATTCCGTGTTTTCATCAGTAGCTTTGAGCGACCTACCGAGAAGTCTAGAATGGAGTATTTATCAGTGTTTAGTCACTCACATTTCTTTATTCCGGAAATATTTAAAGATTTAAAGAAGGTGATTGTGTTGGATGATGATGTCATTGTTCAACGTGATCTCTCTTTCTTGTGGAATCTTGATATGGGAGATAAGGTGAACGCCGCAGTCAAGTTTTGTGGCCTGAGACTGGGCCAACTAAGAAACCTTCTCGGCGAGGCAATGTACGATCCCCAGTCATGTGCATGGATGTCTGGGTTGAATGTCATTAATTTGGAAAAATGGAGAGAGTATAATGTTACAGAGAATTACCTGCAACTCCTGGAAAAGGTTGGTTTGTTGTCAGCCTGATTTTATTTCAAGTTCTAAAGCATGCATTGTATTTTGTTTTATTCCAATATTTCCGACCATCATCCATACTTGATATAGTGAGCACATGTGATACTATCTTAAACTCTTTAGTTTCAGTCTATTTGAAAAATGCATGATTTGGGCCCATCTTGCATGAAGTGATTAGCTTATTATCACTTCTACTCTTATTCTATTACAGTTCCGGAACAATGATGACGAGGCCTCACTACGAGCTGCAGCTTTACCTATAAGCTTGCTTTCCTTCCAGAATCTTGTATATCCTCTTGATGAGAGGTTGACTTTATCTGGGCTCGGCTATCAGTACGGAATTGAAGAAAAAGTGATCCGAACTTCTGCATCATTGCACTACAATGGTAATATGAAACCTTGGCTTGAATTGGGTATACCAAATTACAGGAAGTACTGGAAGAGGTTTCTGGCACGAGATGAGCGATTCATGGACGAGTGCAATGTAAGTCCATAGCATACTTTGGAAACCAGAAGATTTGACTGACGGTAGATTGTTTCGTCTACTGCTGTACTATATACCAAGAGGGCAAAGCACTTGGAGTGAAAAGACCAGGAAAGAAGTCATTAGCCATCAATTTTGACAGGGTAGATCCAACACCACCTGTTCATTGAAATTAGTGAGCTTGATGGGTGGTTTTTCTGCAGTTAGAGAAATTAGTCTTAAGTCGAAGGATAATGCGGTAGGCAATGGTGATGTGTAGTGGTGAGGCTTCAGGTAAAAGGGAGTGTTCACTCTCATCATCTAGATTACGGGACAGGATTGTTGGTGATGCGTTGTGGCACCTTTAATTGAAAATTGGTGCCTTACACGTCATTGATGCAGGCTGATTCTTTTCTTCGTTAAATTTTTGACCCAAATTCTTTGTTCTTAGTTACTGCACATTGATTGTTTATCAAAGTTATGTGGATGGGAAGTATATTTGGTTTGTCAGAAACTTGTCGGTCACAACTAACAAGGTTGACAGCTCGGTGGATATCTTTGCACATTCTTGTTCATTTTCTTGCGTCACGGAAAATGTGAAATGGGTGTGTTCTGAACTGGTAACTCTCGTTCAAGAAGAGTACGATGGGCCTCTCAGTTTGTTGTTCATTCATGTCCTTTCTTTCATGTAGTCGAGACCCTGAACTCGCAAGTTCCGACGTTGGTACACGATGTGTTAATATTTGCTGAGATCCTGAGACTTGCTGCCGAAACATTTACATGTGTGCAGTATGCATTAGGTAGGGATGATAGAAGTGCCATCGGTATTTGAAAATAAACTAGTCGGTGATCTGGCGGACATGTCTCGTGGCATTGTGCAGCCAGCCGTTTTTTTATACCTTTTTAAAAGGAAAACTTTGTTTGTGCCACTCTAGTTTTTGCCTACTTTGCTTATGCTATTCTAGATTTTGACGTATCACTTTTGTCACTCTTAGTTTTTGACAATACATCACAAATGTCATTCAGTGGCAAAAACAATAACTTTTCATTTCACATTTGCCATTCTAGATTTTAACAATGTATTACATTTGTCACTCTAAAATTATTGCTTTTGTCATGAAATGGCAATTGTGATGTATTGTCAAAAACTAAGAATGGTAAAAGTGAAATGTTAAATTCTAGAGTGGCATATAGCAAAGTGGTTAAAAGCTAAAGTGGCAAAAACAATCTTTTCCCCTTTTTAAAGGGAGACCACCACTGTCTCATGAAAGCTCTAGCTACACACGGACACCTCGAGGTCCCGATTGGGAGCCCGGATCCGTAAATCAGAGACAAACATAAGGAGTTTTGAGTTTTACGGAAGTCCACACAACACACACCTAAGACTCTGACATCTCGGCTCATCCAAAATCTTTTTCGGACCCACCTCTTCATCTGTCTCATTTTTTCTCCTTTCTTTATTGCCTTCGCTGCCGCTCCATCATCTCGGCTGCCACACTATACCCCTGCTCGAACTCTACGTCTCTATCACCTCCAGCACTCCAGGCGGGCTCCATCCCGCTTCTCCTCCGTCGTCGTTCAGCCCCTGTCTTCTGACCGCCCCGCCAGGTACCATCCGCTACTGCTATACTCATCATGACCGACAATTGTTCAATGTATTGTCAGAGCTAAAAAAGTTTTCCATTCTTTCTAGCAGTGAATTACGATTGAAGTACATATACGAGCATTATGTTGAGTCATCCGACGAGGAGGACTACTCGGATGAGACGACGATGATGCAGGCAGTCCTTGAAGACACAGAGCGTGTGGGCGAGCATGTTCTCAGTTCTCAAGGGCTCGATCAAGGGTCGCTGAGTGCTCAACCGCAATAGGGCGCGCGTCCATTTGAGACTGATGGGCGACTACTTTGCCCCAGATGCACTCCTTGCTGACCATTTTTGCCGTCATTTTCAAATGCGCAAGAATGTCTTCGATCGTTTGTACTGTGGCGTCCGGTCCTATGATGACTACTTCATCTCGAAGAACGACGTTGTGGGAACGATTGACTTTTCTGGTTACCAGAAGTGCACGGCCGCACTATGGATGCTTGCATATGGCATGACCACTGATTCATGGAACGAGTACCTATGGATTTTCGAGAGCACATGCGGAGATGCCATGGTTAGGTTTGCAACTGCCATGGTCGAGGTGTTCGGGCCTCAGTACATGAGAGAACCAATTGTGGTAGACACCGAGACGCTCTTGGCAATCTCAGAAGCAAGACGGTGGCCAGGTTTGCTTGGATCTCTTGACTGCATGCATTGAAAATGCAAGAACTGCCTGAAGGCTTTACAAGGGCATAGGGCCATGTTAAGAAGCCCACCATCATTTTTGAACCAGTTGCATCACATGATTTTTGACTTGGCACACTTTCTTTGGCATGCCCGAGTCTCACAATAACATCAATGTGCTGCAGCGATCACCGTTGTTTGCGAGGCTGACTGAAGGAAAAGCTCCTTCTTGCCACTATACCGTTGTAAGGACATATTTATCTCTTAGTAGTTTTGGTGATTGATGACAATGCTTTTGCAGACTAATCGTGTGCATTGAGCATTTCAAATATATCATGTCTAGGCACAAGACGATTTGGTGCCCCTTGAAGACTATTGAAGACGGTGTTTCTCTACGTTTCTTTTCGGTGGTTTGAGTCGTAGGAACGTCGTACTATTAAGAGGGGGTCCGCGTTGAAAAGGTTTGGGTGGAACCAACACGTACACGTATGTTCCTTTTGCACCACCTTTCCTTTGGCTCTTTGGAGCATTCTCCGTTTCTCCGAATCTCTAGAAAAGGATTGACTTCGAGTGTTGCTGAACTGGGGCATGCGGTAGTACTGCTCCTCAGAGCAGTAGTACCGCAGGCCCCTGCGGTACTACCGGCCTTGGGCGCGGTAGTACTGCAGGTGCTCGCGGTAGTACCGCTTCTCTGACGCGGTAATACCGTGGCCTCAGGTCTGGCTCAGCAGCACAAGCGGAAGTAGGGGCGGATGTAATTTTTTACACCCGCGCCCTAGGCGGTAGTACCGCTCCTGGCTTCCGGTACTACCGTGTCAGATTTTTGCATAGATCTAAACTCAACAGAAGTTGCCACGGATGTATTTTTATATGTCCATGCCTTCCCAAATCTGGACTATCCCTGCCTTGCGGTAGTACCGCAAGGGGAGCGGTAGTACTGCGCCAGTGGTTCTACCGCCCTCTGCTTCGTCGCATCAGTGCTGTGTTGGATACTGCTGCATGGGCGGTAGTACTGCAGTGCCTTGCGGTAGTACCACGGGCCCTTGCAGTAGTAACGCGTCTTCGGTGTGGTAGTATCGTGCGTTGCAGGCTGAGTTGGTGGATAACGGTTGGATTTGCTCTTCCACTAGGGAGTCATCTTCTCCGAGTTGATTTACCTCTTCCACCCCCAAGCTCCATTGTTGCTCTAAGCTCCATTTTCGCCCGATCTCTCTCCCTAGCCAATCAAACTTGTTGATCTCCTATGGATTGGTTGAGAAGGCCTAGATCTACACATCCACCAAGAGATATTTGACTCCCCCCACTAATCCCTAGCGGATCTTGTTACTCTTGGGTGTTTGAGCACCCTAGACGGTTGAGGTCATCGCGGAGCCATACTCCATTGTGGTGAAGCTTCGTGATGTTGTTGGGAGCCTCCAATTAAGTGTTGGAGATTGCCCCAACCTTGTTTGTAAAGGTTCGGTCGCCGCCTTCAAGGGCACCAATAGTGGAATCACGACATCTCGCATTGTGTGAGGGCGTGAGGAGAATACGGTGGCCCTAGTGGCTTCTTGGGGAGCATTGTGCCTCCACACGCTCCAACGGTGACGTACTTCCTCTCAATGGGAAGGAACTTCAGTAACACATCCTCGTCTTTGCCGAGTCCACTCTTGGTTATCTCATCCCTTTACTCGTGCAAGCTTATCTTGTGTTACATCCCTTGCTTGCTTGTTTACTTATTTTTGTTGCATCATATAGGTTGCTCACCTAGTTGCATATCTAGACAACCTACTTTGATGCAAAGTTTAAATTGGTAAAGAAAAGATAAAAATTGTTAGTTGCCTATTCACCCCCCTCTAGTCAACTATATCGATCCTTTCAATTGGTATCAGAGCCTCATCTCTTTATTAAGGACTTTGTCGTCCGAAGAGTATGGTTGACACCGTAGACGGTGAGGAGGAGCACCCCGGTGTGATTTCGTCCTCGTCTACGGCCGATGGGGGAACCTCGGTCTCACATGAGGAGCTCAATGTGGCCTTGGACACATTTAAAATCTCCATGACGGCTGAGGTCAAAGGCGTGCTTAAGGATTTTCTTGATGGTCTTGAATTGTCCACCGCACCATTGGAAGTGGTTGATCCCACTAACAAGGTGACGGTTGCTAACTCCGACAAGGGGGAAGCTTCTAGTGATAAAGTTCCTTTGTCTAGTGGTAAAAGTGGAAATGACATCTTTGCCCATGTGGAACCTCCACTTACCTATGGAGGACTGATTCCCTCCACTCATTTAAATCATGCCGGTTCTTCTCCTAAGATTATGAAAAATGAGGATTTTGACGCTTGGGTCTATCGCTTTAAACATCATTTAAATTATGTTAATACTAACCTTTGGAGAATCATTGAGCAAGGTTTCTATTCGCATGACCCAAGCAACTTCACCCCAAGAGAAGCCATGGATCGTCAATTCAACGAGAATGCTCTCTTCATCATCCAAGATGCAATCCCTCCCGAAGATATTGCGCATCTATGACCATTCACCATGGCAAAGGAAGCATGGCACCATGTTGTTTCCCTTTACAAGGGAAGTGCAAGCATTCAACGCTCCAACTATGAAGTGGTGGAAGATGAAGCCGATGAATTTGCTATGAATGAAGGTGAAGAACCTCGTGAGCTCTACCATAGACTAACCACACTCGCGGTCTCACTCTGAGATCATGGGAGCAAGGATACAAATGAAAATTTGATCAAGCGGAAATTTCTCAAAGCCATGATGCCTTACCATAAGGCCATGTCCTCCGTCACCCGTCAAAGGCCGGACTTCCACACCTTGTCCTCAAGTGAAGTGTTGGATGAGTTTGTGGCAATGAGTATCTTGGACAAGACCGTCGACAATGCGGTATTGCATTCTCAAAGAGCAAAGAAGCCCAACCTTGCTTTGAAAGCCAAGGCTAGTGTGGAAGAAGAGGAGGAAGAGGAAGAAGAGGAGAGCAACCCCGAGGATACAAAATATGATTATCATGAGCACATGGCTCTCGCTTCAAGACAATTTTGGAGCAAGAAGAACTCAAGACCCAACTTCAACAAGAGCAACTCAAGTGGCGCCAAGGGCGAGCAACGTGTGAGGACTTGCTACAATTTTGGCAATGTGAACCACTTTATTGCGGAGTGCCCCTATGAGAAGACGGAAGACAATGGTGGCAAGCTCATCCGGAAGGACAAGGCCAAGTCTTTCCCCAACAAGAACCACTTCACCAAGAAGGCTCCTCCCAAGGGATTGGTGGTACAAGAAGAGTACAATGAGGATGAGGATGATGAAGATGGTGAGACGGTTGCCATGGCCTCTGTGGCCATTGCGACAACCCCACGGGTGTCCCTCTTCGACTCACCCAATGAGAACATCACCGCCAAGTGCCTCATGGCTAAAGCCACCAACAAGGCAACCGTCAACATCAAAACTACCACCATTACTCATCCTTCTTTGACGGATTTGCATTGATGAAAGTGGGGGGTCCAACATGGAGGAAAATGAGTTTAAGTCTTTTATGAGTAAGCTTAAGGGTAAATCCAAGAAGCACTTTGTTTCTCTCTTGGAACAACTTGGTGAAGCCAATGACATGATCGAGGCTCACGAAGACACCATCTCTAAGACGGAGGGGCATAGTCGTGACTATGTCAATGAGATATCGGATCTCTCTAATGCTCTTGAGGAAGAGCGTGGTTATCGCTTGGCTCTTGAGGAGTCACACAACGATGACCATGCTAAATTAAAGAAAGATCTTGATCATGCTCTTGTTGTGTCTCGTGTGCTAAATTCCGAGAAGACCAAACTTGGTGTTGATCTTGCTAGGCTCAAGGAGGAGTTTGATATCCTTGACAAGGCTCACAAGGCCTTGAAGAGTACTCATGCTAGTCTTAAAGAGTCTCATGATCAACTCCAAGTGAGGCTAACCAAGGAGAAAGCCACTTTTACTCATATGGTTTTAATTGATAATGCAAATGGTACTAACCCTTGTTGTGAGCATGTGCATCTTGTTGAGGAGAATGCAAAGTTGAAGGAGCAACTTGAGAAAGGCCTTGTGTCGTGCATACAAGGTGAGAAGAACCTCAACGATCTTTTGAGCAATCAAAAGGAAGTTGTGGCCAAGGAAGGGATTGTGTTTGCACCCAAGTCCAAGAACAGGAAGAAGAATGACAAGGCCAAACGACCTCCTCCTCTCATGCAAACTTTTGTCAAAGAGGGAGAGGGTGCCTCTAAGGAGAAGAATAACAATGTGAAGAGTGGTGGTGTCAAGAAGGGCAATGCCACCCCTTCCAATAACGCCCGCGACTTTAACCCTTCCTATGTGTTATGTCGTGCTAGTGATGGGCATGTTTATGCTAAATTTGTTGGTTCTCCTTATGAGTACATTGAATGGTCTATTTGGGTTCCTAAGACCCTTGTCACTAACATCAAAGGACCCATTACAAAATGGGTACCTAAAACCAAGCATTGATCTCTTGTAGGTGTTTGCTTCCGGTGGGGGATCATGGTTGCTCGATAGTGAGCCACTAATCATATGACCGGAAGCAAGGACTTGGTGGTGTACGTGCAAAAGATTCCATCTATGCCCACCAATGTCGAGTGGGGTGATGCCTCGCCCTCTAAGGTATTGGGGCTTGGCAAGGTTGTCATTTCTCATGATGTCACGATCGAGAAGGTCATGCTTGTTGAGTCCCTTGCATACAATTTACTTTCCATTTGTCAACTTGCAATCATGGGCTTTGCCACTTTCTTTGATATTGATACCGTGGCCCTCTTGTGGAGCAAGACTCTTAAAGTAGCCTTTGTTGAGCATGTCGAGAACGGTCTCTATGTGATTAATTTTTCGGAGCGACCCACTCAGACCGCGACATGCCTAATGGCTAAAGTTGACGTGGGATGGCTTTTGCATCGCCGTTTAGCCCATGTCAATATGAGATCTTTGCAAAGTATTCTTAAGGGGGACCATGTCCGTGGACTAACAAATGTTAGTTTTGCCAAAGATCGTGCTTGCATTGAAGGAAAACTACATGAGAAGGCTCACCCTCCGACGACTATCATTTACTCAAAGAGGCCTTTGGAGCTCCTTCACTTGGATCTCTTTGGGCCTCCATACTTTGATAGTCTTGGGGGTAGAAAGTATTGCTTGGTGATTGTGGATGACTATTCAAGATACACTTGGGTGTACTTCTTCAAGAGGAAGAGTGAGACCCAACAAACCGTCATTGACTTTGCAAATGAAGCTCAACGTCAACACAATGCAAAGATCTTGACAATAAGAAGTGACAACGGCACCGAGTTCAAGAACTATACCTTGGATGAGTTTCTTAGTGATGAGGGGATCAAACATCAATATTCCGCACCTTACACCCCTCAACAAAATGGTGTAGCGGAGAGGAAGAACCGGACATTGATGGATGCGGCAAGAACCATGATGGCGGAGTTCATGTCTCCATACAACTTTTGGGACAAAGCCATCAACACAGTGTGTCATGCATCCAATCGGCTCTACCTCCGCAAAGGCTTGAACAAGACTCCATATAAGATACTCACCGGTAACAAGCCCAACCTCAAGTACTTCTAGGTGTTCGGGTGTAAGTGTTTCATTCTCAAGAAAGGTGTTCGTTTGTATAAATTTGAGGCTAGAGCTCATGAGGGCATATTTGTTGGTTATGCTACAGAATCGCATGCTTACTGTGTCCTCAATAAGTCCACGTGACTTATTGAGGAGATGTGTAACATGGAGTTTGATGAGAATAACGGCTCCCAAGTGGAGCAAAGTGGTACTTGTGATGTAGGTGATGAAATTTCTCCCCAAGCCATAATAAGAATGGGTGTTGGTTTTATCCTACCCATTGAGGAACCCCTTGTGGCCAAAGGAGAAGGACAATGTTCCACTCAAGTGGAACCATCACCAACCCAATACCCACACGCTTCCGAAGAACAAAGTGAAGGCCCTCAACCTCATGAACAAGACCAAGGGCAAGATCAACCTCAAGATGGCGTTGAACCACCAAGTGATGCCCAAGGTCAAGTTCTCCCCTCCGAGCAAGTTTAAGATCAAGAACAAGCTCAAGACAACGCTCAAGATGATCAAGTAACTGCTCCTCAACTCTCTCCTGAGGAGGAATTGGAGCGTCGTGCCACCAAGATTGCATCCAAGCTATCTACCAAGGGTCATCTCATGACAAATGTGCTTGAAAGCATACGAAAGGGGGTAAGCACTCGTAGAAAATTGGCAAACTATTGTGAACATCACGTGTTTGTCTCTTGTGTTGAACCCCAAAAGGTCTATGAGGCGCTCGAAGATCCGGATTGGCTTAATGACATGCATGAAGAACTCAATAACTTCGAGCACAACAAGGTGTGAAAATTGGTGCCAAGGCCAACGGGGAACCATAATGTCATTGGAACCAAGTGGATATTCAAGAACAAGCAAGATGCTCATGGAATTATTGTCCGCAACAAGGCTCGCTTGGTAGCTCAAGGCTACTCCCAAGTCGAGGGTATCGACTACGGTGAAACCTTTGCTCCCGTTGCTCGCCTTGAAGTTATTCGTTTGTTGATTGCTTATGCTTCTCATCATAACTTCAAGTTGCAACAAATGGATGTGAAAAGTGCTTTTCTTAATGATCCTATTAATGAGTTGGTGTATGTCAAACAACCCCCCGGGTTCGAGGATCCCTATTTTCCCGATCATGTGTACCAACTCGATAAGGCACTCTATGGCCTTAAACAAGCCCCACGTGCGTGGTATGACCACCTTACCGAGTTGTTGCAAGATCGTGGGTTTGAAATTGGGAAAATCGACCCCACTCTTTTTACTAAGAAGGTCAAAGGGGAGTTGTTTGTGTGCCAACTATATGTTTATGACATTATCTTTGGTTCTCCTAATAAAGTTTTCAATGAGGAATTTGCCGCTCTCATGACCTCAAAGTTCAAGATGTCCATGATGGGAGAGTTGAAGTTATTTCTCGGGTTCAAAATCAAGCAACGAAGAGAAGTAACCTTCATCAACCAAGCCAAATACACTCAAGACATGCTCAAGAGATTCAAGCTAAGTGAAGTCAAGCCGGCTTCCACTCCAATGCCCGTCAAATGCCAACTTGACATAGATCCCAATGGTAAAGCGGTGGGTCAAAAGGTATATTGCTCCATGATTGGCTCCTTGCTTTACCTTTGTGCATCTAGACCGGATATCATGTTGAGTGTGGTAATTTGTGCACGGTTCCAAGCCGCACCTAAGGAAAGTCACTTTTTGGCGGTCAAGCGAATCTTTCGATATTTGGCTCATACCCCAAACTTTGGCTTATGGTACCCAAGAGGAGCAAACTTCAACCTTGTAGGCTATTCAGACTCCGATTGGGCGGGAGACAAAGTGGATAGGAAGTCAACTTCCGAAGGGTGCCAATTCCTTGGTTGCTCTTTGGTGAGTTGGTCTTCCAAGAAGCAAAGTTGTGTGTCTCTTTCGTCCACCGAAGCGGAGTATGTGGCCGCCGGTAGTTTTTGCGCACAACTTCTATGGATGAGGCAAACTTTAAAGGATTACGGTGTCATTTGTGATAAAGTGTCTCTTTGGTGTGACAATAAAAGTGCCATCAAGATTTCTCTCAACCCGGTGCAACACTTCAAGACGAAGCATATTGAGATTCGGTATCACTTCATCTGGGATCATATTAGGCGAGGGGAGATCGAGCTCAACTATGTCAACACTCAAGATAACCTTGCAGATATCTTCACAAAGCCTTTGGATGAAGCAAGATTTCGTGAGTTAAGACATGAGCTAAATATCATTGATTCGAGCAATGTTGCTTGAACCCTTGCACACCCCACCATACTCAACGTGTTATCTTGTTTAGGTGTAGGCATGAACATAGGAGGAGTGTTGTTCTCTCAATGAACTCTCCCTCCCCCCATTATGCATAAATTGATCAACACTTTCACATTAGCCATTTGTGATGGTACTTGTGCTTCGAAGACGAGTTTTGGTCATGGGCCCAAGGATAATTCTTCGCGGTGCCATGCCAATTAACTCAAACATAGGTGGCTCCGGCCACCACCCTCTCCTTGGAGAGGCTGTGTCTCGCGGTTGGTGCTTGTTGTCTTTTGCCCTCCCTTGTTCGTGCCGAGCTTGTGTTTGAGTTGCCTCGTGTGTTAGCTCGTTGGTGTGTCCGTTCGCTTGAAGGTTGCATTGCAAAGGCTATTTACCTCTCTTGTTTGCGAAACATGCATTTTCTTGGGTTCACGATACTACCATGGCTTGCCACGGTACTACCGCAACCAGCACGGTAGTAATTTTTTACTGCCGCTGGAAAAGCGGTACTACCGCCCCGCTTGCGGTACTTCCGTCCGGGCGGTACTACCACGATGATGTAGGAGATATGCCCTAGAGGCAGTAATAACAGTTATTTTGTATCTCCTGGTTTGTAATGAAGGTTTATGTTCCATGCTATAACTGCAATGATTCTTGAGTCTGCAAATAAAATGAGGCTTAGAGGGAAACTCATGTGCACGTGTGGGATAATAAACGGTAAAATGTATTCCTAGTCAAGCCTCTATGACTGGCTCAAGTATTGCATGATGATCCAGTTTTCCTAATCATGGGCATGACTATGTTGGCAATTTTGAGGGCACCATTGTTAGTAGAACACATGTGTTGAATCGACCCAATATGATGTTATGCCATAAGATACTTTCGTCACAAGTTAATGGTTAATAACACAGGGAAGTTAATGTTTGCATAATTCCTTAGACCATGAGAGTATCGAGTTTCTTCGTACTTGCTTCGTGAACTTTGGGGTTTGTTAAACGTCATCCGTAACTGGGTGGCTATTACGGCGGCTTATGGGTTCACGGAAAAGTATGACAAGTAACGAGATAGCTCAAGATTGGGATTTGCTCCTTCGATGATGGAGGGATATACTTGGGCCCTCTCGGTGTAACGGTATCCATCATCGTCTGGCCAGACACCTTGTCATTTGATCACTGGGATGCCGGAACACGGAAACGAGAAAAGAGAACAAAACCGGTAATGAGGTAACTTGCATGGTGGACAAAGTGTTGGCCCACGGGAATGCAATAAATCTCACCTTGGGTCTTTGTGACATATCGCGAAGCAACATGAATAGCTCACAGCAACTTGAGGTTCACTCGAATATTTCATTCGTGTGGGTATAGGGGTCAATATGGGTGTCCACGGCTCCGATGTTGATCATTGATCGGAAGGGGTTCCAGGTCATGTCTATACTTCACCGAACCTATAGGGTCACACGCTTAAGGGTCATCTATCTACAGAATACTAGACAGGGAGTCTGAGAGAAAGTCACCGGAAAAGTTTCGGAGAGAACGAAAGAGTTCCGGAGAGAGAACACTGAAAGAGTTTCGGTAAAACCGAAAAGTTGTTTAGGAATATATTATTATGTCAAAATGGTTTCGGCACTCGCCTGGAAATTCTTAGAGGGCCCCAGAATTGGTCTGGGAACTTTTGGGAATTTTCGGAGAGAAAAACCGAAAATGTTCCGGAGCTGCCGTAATCGCCGTTGTTGCTTTTCGCTGATAAAAATCACCACACCGGAAATGTTTCAGATCATGCCCAGAATAATTTTAGAGGGTGCCGGAAATGTTCTGGGACCTTCCAGAATTTTTCAGAAAAAACGTTTTGCGGAAAACATCTTGTCTCAGCACGAGGGGACAAGATCCCACGAATCAAGGGTTACATGTTTGGTGGCTTTTTGTCTAGGGAGAACCCATGTTTTTAGGAGACATGTTGGTGGCTTGTTGCCCCCCCCATGGGAGGGGGCAAGGTTGTGGCTTGCCAAGGGGGTGCCTCCATGGTGTCCCCTTGGTGCCCCACTTGAGTTACCATTTCACCCTTCATGTGGGACATGTAGCATGGGTGTTTTGGTATTTCCTCCACCACCCCACCCTGTGCCTTGGCCTATAAAAGGAGGAGAAGGGGATGCCATTCTCCTCATCCCTTGCTCTCATACACATGCCATGCATTATCTGGCTTCTTCTCCCCCTCCCATGAAAATAGTTTCATAGAGCCGTAAGGCTGTCTGGGTTCCGGCAAGTACTAGTTATGGACGGCGAAGCCCTGCCGGATAGCTGACACCATATGTGTGCAACCCCGTAGAGAGGTCATAGTTTCGGTCTTTTGCCCGAGGGGCTGTTCGAGTGTCCTCCCGAAGGGCTATCCGAGTCTCCGTTCGAGTTTCGAGGGTCCTCCCGAAGGGCTGTCCGCGACATCGTCCGGGGGACTGTCCGATCGCCTCCCGAAGGGCTGTCTGACGAGGGAGTACATCCTCGTGGTTGGGAGGTTGTAAATCCTAGTTGCGGGGATCTGCACCAACGATCTCCACCGACTCTTCTTCCGTTGCGCTTCGAGTCAGTACGGAACAGATCAAACCTTGTATGCAGTCTCCATAGTGGTCCTGGGCGTGCTCGCTATACCAAAAAAATTTGTTTTCTGTTGCGTTCCCCAACAGTGGCATCAAGAGTCGTGCTATGCATAGATGCAGGTTACGATCTAGAATACATGGAGATGTATGGGTATTGCATAATATAATTTTAGAGTAGATGAGATCTATTGCTGAAAAGTATTTATGCGGGTGACAGATGAAATCTGTTACCCGACGTTCTTGTTGCTTCCCTAGAATTTGCATTTTCTCAATCTCGAGACAGCATGGTGGAATTTGACAAAGTTCTAGCAATCCGTGATCCTGATTCATTATGGAAGTGCTATCAGTTCTTTGGGTTCTACCGTAGTCAAAAGAAAATGAAATTTGCATATGAAAGGGCATTGCAGATATGATCTGCACGGGGGTCATGCGTATGACGAAGTTTAGTATGGGGCTCGAGATTTAATTATCTCGTGCTTCATACACCCCGAGATGTTAATCTAGCAACTTGAATAATCATACTTGATGATAAAATGTTGGTAGCTGCGGTTTAAGTCAAAACCTTAGAAGCCACGTAAAATAAAATTTTGCATAAACCGATTAGAGGCGTCTAACTTGGTTTTGCAGGATGTACATGTGATGTGGTATAGAAATGCTCATATTCAATTTGATTATGTATGAGATGACTATATGATGTAATTAACATGACCTGCGTGTGATGATTCGGCATGATGGCTACAGCCATATGATTGCACTTTAATGACCTGCGTGTCAACCTTAAGTAATGCATTTATTTTATCTGCTATGGAGATAGCGATATTATCTGGTGCATCGACAAGGTGGTGGCAATCTTCGCGAAGGTGAACACCGACGCGAATGCCGAAGACGAAGAAATAGTTGACTTCTCCATCAGAAGAGGCTATACCATATCATGCTATTATGAATTGCCTGAGATGTTTATCCCTCTTAATGCACCCTTCTTGATTGCGCGGTAGTCGCTTTTATTAGGGTGATCTCTCAAAAAAAATATCAAGTAGTTAGTGTTCTCCCAAGTGTAGCACCGTCACGGCACCTAAGTTTTCGGGGTATGCAGGATCTCCCTGGGTACGAACGATTAGGGAAGTGTGAGGCGGGTGAGTTGAGACCTCGCAGCAAGATCACTTGGTTGTCTTGACGTTCTGGAAGGATCTCCCTGAGCTCGGAACACACCCATCAAAAGATGAACAAGAGTCACATAGAATGTGATTGGCAAGTTTGCCTACCAATTGAATTTCGCGCCATTAGTGTTCATCTCGTTCAATGGCATTGAATGGATATGCGGGTCTTGTGTCACTCATAATCAATTTTGAGAGATATCGATTTGAGTGGGAGCGCACTTTAGAATAAAATTGTTTATTCACTAGTGCAATTTCATTATAAACAAAGTCTAAGTGAAACTTGTGTTTTCCGTTGTAGATCAAATGGCTCGCAACACCGCGTTCAACTTAGGCCCGATGTTAGAGAAAGAGAAGTTAGCTGCGACTGGAAACAACTATGCAGACTGGGTTAGTAACCTGAGGATTGTCCTCAGGGAAGCTAAGAAAGACTATGTGCTTGATCACCCTCTAAGTGATCCCCCTACGCCAGAAATGGCTCAGGATATCATCCACGTGTTTGACTCACGAAAGGATGATTTCGGTGTTGTTAAAGAACTTATGTTATCTTGCATGGATCCTATGCTACAGAAACGTTATGAATGACTTAGTACCTTCGAGATGATCGAGGCACTAAATGTTCTGTATCACAAACATGATTCAGCTGAAGTTCATGAGATGACTGAAGCCATGGAAGAATGCAATATACATAAGGAATCTCTAGTAAACGAACAAGGTGTCAAACTAGCAAACTATTATGATAGTATGGCTGAACAGGGAATTAATTTTCCAAAGACACCTGGTAATGATTTGATCCTTACCTCTCTTTATGAAGTGATGCTCAAATCAAATGAGATAGGACTGCAGAATCAGCAAAAGTTGCTGGTAAACAAAACTGCCAGTTTCAAAAGGAAAGGCAAGCCTAAGGGCGGAGCCAAGGCTGAAACTGTGTGTTTTCACTGCAAAGGCACTGGACACTGGAAGAGGAACTGCAGGATATACACGGCAGATAAGAAGAAAGGTATAACTATTATACGAGTTAATGTCATTTACGTTTTGCTTTCTTGCGAAAATTCTAAGTCTTGGGTATTTGATACCGGATCGGTTGCTCACATTTGCAACTCGATACAGGGGCTTCAGAGTGTGCGCAAGCTAGCAAAGAATGAAGTCGTGATGCGCGTCGGGAACGGCGCTGGGATCACCGCTCAAGCCGTCGTCATTATGCCTCTACATCTCCCTTCAGGATTTATTTTGGAACTAAGTAACTGTTATTTTGTTCCATTGTTGTGTAGAAACATTATCTTTGGATCATGTTTAGTGCACGATGGGTATTCGTACAAGTCTGAGAACAATGGTTGTTCACTTTATTGTAAGGATGTTCTTTTATGGATTCGCACCCATTGTTGGGGGCCTTTTCATACTAAATCTTGAATGTGGAAATGATGTCTTTAATGTGAATGCTAAACGCCTTAAGAAGGCTGATACCACCACCACTTTCTTATGGCACCGTCGGCTTAGCCACATCGGAAATAAACGCATGCAAAGACTCCATAAAAATGGAGTTTTACCGTCTTTTGATTTTGAATCATTTGACACATGTGAAGCTTGCTTGATGGGGAAAATGACCAAGACGCCATTCATGGGTCATCCTGAACGGGTGGGTGAATTATTGGGAATAATACATAGTGATGTATGTGGTCCAATGAACACAGCCGCACGGGGTGGGTATTTCTACTTCGTGACTTTTACTGATGATTTAAGTCGGTATGGATATATCTACTTAATGAAGCATAAGTCAGAAACCTTTGAAAAGTTCAAAGAATTTCAGAATGAGGTAGAAAATCATCATGACAAAAAGATTAAGTTTCTGCGGTCTGATCGCGGAGGCGAGTATCTTAGTCATGAGTTTGGCCAACATCTGAGTGACTGTGGAATCGTTTCACAGCTTGCGCCTCCCGGAACTCCACAGAGAAACGAAGTATCGGAACGACGTAACTGAACCTTGTTGGACATGGTAAGGTCGATGATGTATCTTACAGATCTACCGATATCTTTTTGGGGTCACGCACTAGAAACTGCCGCTTATACATTAAACAGAGCATCATCTAAGTCTGTTGAGACGACGCCATTTGAATTATGGTATGGGAGAAACCCAATGTGTCGCATCTCAAGGTTTGGGGTTGTGAAGCTTATGTAAAACGTCTACAACCAAGCAAACTCGACCCTAGAGCAGACAAAGGTTACTTTGTAGGTTATCCCAAAACACCATTGGGTATTCCTTCTACAATCAGTCTGAGGGCAAAAAGTTTGTCGCAAAAGATGGACGCTTTCTCGAGAAAGAGTTTCTCGCCAAAGAAGTGAGTGGGAGGATAGTACAACTTAATGAGATTAGTGAATCTTCTGCAACCGTTGATATGGCTAAAGAAACGGAAGAAATTCCACTAATTATCCCTACAACTGAGCCGGAAGTTGTCGCATATGATGCGGAGACTTCAGACAATGTTGTAACTAAACCGCACAGATCAGGTAGGGCTATCCAGCCACCTGAATGGTTTCATAACGAAATCTTCATTCTTGAAGACGATGAACCTGCAAACTACAAGGAAGCGATGGCGGGGCCCAACTCAAAAGAATGGCACAAAGTCGTGAGATCCGAAATGGAATCCATGTACGAAAACCAAGTTTAGAACTTGGAAGAACTTCCAGAAGGTGTAAAGCCGATTGGTTGTAAATGGATTTTCAAAAGAAAGACGGACGTGGATAGTAACATTACTATCCACAAAGATAGACTTGTCGCGAAATGGTTCACGCAAGTTCCAGGAGTGGACTACGACGAGACTTTCTCGCCCGTAGCTATGCTTAGGTCTGTTCGGATATTGCTAGCAATTGCTGCTTATTTCGACTATGAAATATGGCAGATGGATGTTAAAATGGCTTTCCTAAATGGAAACCTCAAAGAGGATGTATACATGATACAGCGAGAAGGTTTTGTCATTCATGAGGATGCTGGAAAGGTATGCAAACTTCGGAAAGCCATTTATGGTTTGAAGCAAGCATCAAGGAGCTGGAACATTCGTTTTGATGAAGTGGTCAAAGAGTTTGGCTTCATCAGGAATGATGAAGAATCTTGTGTTTACAAGAATTTTAGTGGGAGTGCAAAAGCATTTCTAATCTTGTATGTGGATGACATATTGTTGATTGGAAATGACGTGAATTTTCTTAGTGAAATAAAAGACTCATTGAAAAAGAGGTTTTCAATGAAAGACTTAGGCGAAGCGGCATATGTATTGGGCATCAGAATCTATAGAGATAGATCAAAACGCCTGATAGCGCTTGGCCAAAGCACGTACATTGACAAGGTGTTGAAAAGGTTCAACATGGAGAACTCCAAGAAAGGCCTACTCCCCATGTCACCTGGCACGGTGCTTTGCAAGAATCAGAGTCCTCGGATTCTGGATGAGCGAGTACAAATGAATGATGTTCCATATGCCTCGGCGGTTGGTTCTATTATGTATGCCATGCTATGTACAAGACCAGATGTTTCCTATGCGCTAAGTGTTAGCAGCCAGTACCAAAGTGATCCAGGGTTGGAACACTGGGCCGCAGTCAAGGGTATTCTTAAGTACCTCAGAAGGACCAAGGATTTACTCCTTGTGTACGGAGGTGATGAAGAGCTCATTGTAAGTGGTTGCACTGATGCAGGCTTCATGACTGACCCAGATGACTTCAAATCTCAATCAGGCTATGTTTTTATATTGAACGACGGCGTAGTTGATTGGAAAAGTTCCAAACAAAAGACTGTGGTGGATTCTACGACGGAGGCGGAGTATGTTGCCACTTCAGAAGCCTCCAAGGAGGCGGTATGGATCAAGCAATTTCTTGAAGACCTTGGGGTGGTTCCAAGTGCTCTGGACCCGGTGGAGATCTATTGTGATAATAGTGGCGTCGTGGCTCAGGCAAGGGAGCCAAGTTCGCACCATAAGACAAGACATATTCAACGCAAATATAAACTCATTCGACATCATGTCGAAGAGGGTTTAGTGAAAGTACGCAAGGTTCACACGGATCTGAATGTGTCAGACCCGATGACGAAGCCTCTACCCCGAGCAAAGCATGAGCAACACCGAATAGCCATTGGTGTTAGGGAAGCCATGTAACTGGATTATGACTCTAGTGCAAGTGGGAGTCTGTAGGACATATGCTCTAGAGGCAGTAATAAGAGTTATTTTGTATCTCCTGGTTTGTAATGAAGGTTTATGTTCCATGCTATAACTGCAATGATTCTTGAGTCTGTAAATAAAACGAGGCTTGGAGGGAAACTCATGTGCACGTGTGGGATAATAAACGCTAAAATGTATTCCTAGTCAAGCCTCTATGACTGGCTCAAGTATTGCATGATGATCATGTTTTCCTGATCATGGGCATGACTATGCCGGCAATTTTGAGGGCACAATTGTTAGTAGAACACATGTGTTGAATTGACCCAATACGATGTTACGCTATGAGATACTTTTGTTACAAGTTAATGGTTAATAACACAGGGAAGTTAATGTTTGCATAATTCCATAGACCATGAGAGTATCGAGTTTCTTCGTACTTGCTTCATGAACTTTGGGGTTTGTTAAACGTCATCCGTAACTGGGTGGCTATTACGGCGGCTTATGGGTTCACGGAAAAGTATGGCAAGTAACGAGATAGCTCAAGATTGGGATTTGCTCCTTCGACAATGGAGAGATATACTCGGGCCATCATCGTCTGGCTAGACACCTTGTCATTTGATCACTGGGATGCCGGAACACGGAAACGAGAAAAGAGAACAAAACCGGTAATGAGGTAACTTGCATGGTGGACAAAGTGTTGGCCCACGGGAATGCAATAAATCTCACCTCGGGTATTTGTGACATATCGCGAAGCAACATGAATAGCTCACAGCAACTTGAGGTTCACTCGAATATTTCATTCGTGTGGGTATAGGGGTCAATATGGGTGTCCACGGCTCCGATGTTGATCATTGATCGGAAGGGGTTCCAGGTCATGTCTATACTTCACCAAACCTATAGGGTCACACGCTTAAGGGTCATCTATCTGTTGAATACTAGACTGGGAGTCTGAGAGAAAGTCATCGGAAAAGTTTCGGAGACAACGGAAGAGTTTCGGAGAGAGAACATCGAATGAGTTTCGGTAAAACCGAGAAGTTGTTTCGGAATATATATTATTAGGTCAAAATGGTTTCGGCACTCACCTGGAAATTCTTAGAGGGCTCCAGAATTGGTCTGGGAACTTTTGGGAATTTTCGGAGAGAAAAACCGAAAATGTTCCGGAGCTACCGTAATCGCCGTTGTTGCTTTTCGCTGATAAAAATCACCACACCGGAAATGTTTCGGATCATGCCCAGAATAATTTTAGAGGGTGCCGGAAATGTTCTGGGACCTTCCGAAATTTTTCAGAAAAAATGTTTCGCGGAAAACATCTTGTCTCAGCACGAGGGGACAAGATCCCACGAATCGGGGGTTACATGTTTGGTGGCTTTTTGTCTAGGGAGCACCCATGTTTTTAGGAGAAATGTTGGTGGCTTGTTGCCCCCCCCCATGGGAGGGGGCAAGGTTGTGGCTGGCCAAGGGGGTGCCTCCATGGTGTCCCCTTGGTGCCCCACTTGAGTTACCATTTCACCCCTCATGTGGGACATGTAGCATGGGTGTTTTGGTATTTCCTCCACCACCCCACCCTGTGCCTTGGCCTATAAAAGGAGGAGAAGGGGTGCCATTCTCCTCATCCCTTGCTCTCATACACATGCCATGCATTATCTGGCTTCTTCTCTCCCTCCCACGAAAATAGTTTCGTAGAGCCGTAAGGCTGTCTGGGTTCCGGCGGGAACTAGTTCTGGACGGCAAAGCCCTGCCTGATAGCTGACACCGTATGTGTGCAACCCCGTAGAGAGGTCGTAGTTTCGGTCTTTTGCCCGAGGGGCTGTTCGAGTGTCCTCCCGAAGGGCTGTCCGAGTCTCCGTTCGAGTTTCAAGGGTCCTCCCGAAGGGCTGTCCGCGACATCGTCCGGGGGACTGTCCGACCGCCTCCCGAAGGGCTGTCCGGCGAGGGAGTACATCCTCACGGTTGGGAGGTTGTAAATCCTAGCTGCGGGGATCTGCACCAACGATCTCCACCGACTCTTCTTCCGCTGCGCTTCGAGTCGGTAGGGAACAGATCAAACCTTGTATGCAGTCTCCATAGTGGTCCTGGGCGTGCTCGCTATACCGAAATTTTTTGTTTTCTGTCGCGTTCCCCAACAGATGACCCGTGGTACTACCGTATAGTCGCGAGCGCGTGGGGGTTAAGAGTGTTGGGGAACGCAGTAATTTCAAAAAATTTCCTACGCACACGCAAGATCATGGTGATGCACAGCAACGAGAGGGGAGAGTGTTGTCTACATACCAACGCAGACCGACTGCGGAAGCGATCACACGACGTAGAGGAAGTAGTCGTACGTCTTCTTCCCGATCCGACCGATCCAAGCACCGTTACTCCGGCACCTCCGAGTTCTTGGCACACGTTCAGCTCGATGACGATCCTCGGGCTCCGATCCAGCAAAGCGTCGAGGAAGAGTTCCGTCAGCACGACGGCGTGATGACGATCTTGATGTACTACCGACGCAGGGCTTCGCCTAAGCACTACAACGGTATGATCGAGGTGGAATTTGGTGGCAGGGGGCACCGCACACGGCTAAGGAACGATCTCAAGGATCAACTTGTGTGTCTTGGGGTGTCCCCTGCCCCCGTATATAAAGGTTGGAGGGAGGGGGGCTGGCCGGCCAAAGAGAGGGAGGCGCAGGAGGAGTCCTACTCCTACCGGGAGTAGGACTCCCCCCTCCAATCCTAGTCCAACTAGGAATCCTTCAAAGGGGAGAGAGAGAGAGGTGGTCGGCCCCTCTCCTAGTCCTAATAGGACTAGGGAGAGGGGGGAGGCGCAGCCCTATGTGGGCTGCCCTCTCACCTTTCCACTAAGGCCCATGTTGGCCCATTTGGCTCCCGGGGGGTTCCGGTAACCCTCCCGGTAATCCGGTAAAATCCCGATTTCACCCGGAACACTTCCGATGTCCAAACATAGGCTTCCAATATATCAATCTTTACGTCTCGACCATTTCGAGACTCCTCGTCATGTCCGTGATCTCATCCGGGACTCCGAACAACCTTCGGTACATCAAAATGCATAAACTCATAATAACTGTCATCGTAACGTTAAGCGTGCGGACCCTACGGTTCGAGAACAATGTAGACATGACCGAGACACGTCTCCGGTCAATAACTAATAGCGGGACCTGGATGCCCATATTGGCTCCTACATATTCTACGAAGATCTTTATCGGTCAGACCGCATAACAACATACGCTGTTCCCTTTGTCATCGGTATGTTACTTGCCCGAGATTCGATCGTCGGTATCCAATACCTAGTTCAATCTCGTTACCGGCAAGTCTCTTTACTCGTTCCGTAATACATCATCTCACAACTAACATATTAGTTGCAGTGCTTGCAAGGCTTATGTGATGTGCATTACCGAGAGGGCCCAGAGATACCTCTCCGACAATCGGAGTGACAAACCCTAATCTCGAAATACGCCAACCCAACATCTACCATTGGAGACACCTGTAGTACTCCTTTATAATCACCCAGTTACGTTGTGACGTTTGGTAGTACCCAAAGTGTTCCTCCGGTAAACGGGAGTTGCATAATCTCATAGTTATAGGAACATGTATAAGTCATGAAGAAAGCAATAGCAACATACTAAACGATCGGGTGCTAAGCTAATGGAATGGGTCATGTCAATCAGATCATTCAACTAATGATGTGACCTCGTTAATCAAATAACAACTCTTTGTTCATGGTTAGGAAACATAACCATCTTTGATTAACGAGCTAGTCTAGTAGAGGCATACTAGTGACACTCTGTTTGTCTATGTATTCACACATGTATTATGTTTCCGGTTAATACAATTCTAGCATGAATAATAAACATTTATCATGATATAAGGAAATAAATAATAACTTTATTATTGCCTCTAGGGCATATTTCCTTCAAAGAGCAGGCAGGGGGAGTTCCAACTCCCCCATACCCATTCAACTCATCTTCCCCTCGAAGTCTCTCTCTCTCCTGCCCAAGAACGGCGCCGAAGAACCTCGCCGGATCTCCGTCTCCGGCCGCTCTCCTCGCATTCCGTCCGGTGGGATCGTTCCCCACCACGTCCTCTTGCCATGGAACAAGGTTTCTCCCCAAATTCCTCTCTCCTTGTCTCGTTGTTTTGTCTCTAGGTTTTTGGGTAGAT
Source organism: Triticum monococcum (assembly GCA_034509565.1). Taxonomy (NCBI): domain Eukaryota; kingdom Viridiplantae; phylum Streptophyta; class Magnoliopsida; order Poales; family Poaceae; genus Triticum; species Triticum monococcum. The sequence goes on from CM067844.1 coordinate 416,837,974, forward strand.
GCATGTTGTTCTTGAGATTTTAGGCCAAATCTTTGCAAGAGTAGGATGTAGGAGAGTAGTGATGCGTAGAGATGCTATTTGGTATGTTGCTACTTGGTAGGTTTGATCAACTGTAGTACCGCTCCTTAGGCACGGATGTTCTCAGATCAGTTTTGTTTCAGATCCGAACCCGAGCAGTATTACCGCAACTCCCAAGAGGTACTACCGCTCCAGCCGTGTTCACCTCGTACGGTACTACCGCTCCTCAAGAGCGGTACTACCGCGTGAGGCATGGAAGTAAAATTTTACTACCGCTCCAGGCGCGGTACTACCGTGCCATCCCGGCACGGTACTACCGCGGCTGGAGCAGCAGCAAATTTTTAGTTCCGCACACTTGTGTGGTACTACCGTTGAGTCTGAACCTTCCCTATAGCAGCTACCCAATGTTATTTCTACTTGTTTCATTTGTTTTGCTGTGGTCTTTGCATTGATCCTTCTCACTTTTCTTGCGTGTTCTTGTGTTGTGTGTCATAGGTGGTGGCTCCGGTTCCAATGTCCGTCGTTCGAACCCCGTTCGCGACACGGGATCGAAGCATCTACGCAACCAAGATGAAGCTCCAGAGGGCTCTAATGCTCCCCCCCCCCCCCCGCAGAACCAAGTCAACCGCAACCAAGCACAAGGAGCCAACAATGAGCATGGATGAGATGCCACTAGCTGAGTTTGTCACTCGAAGGAAGATCAACCCTTATGTGAATCCCCGTGCAAACTTCAGATGGAATGATTTGTTTTGGACCAAGCAATAGTATCTTATCTATCTGGATGTGATCAAAGCCAAGCAGAACATCTACGTGGACGTGCACTGGATTGACATGCATCATATGAGGCAGGATAAGCACTGCGCCTATTTTGGTGAGACTTTGGACCTCGTGGAGCAGTTTGGCATTGAGGACTTGATCACGTTCCACCTGGACTTTGACCCTGAGATTGTGTCTCGGTTCTTTGCCTCGGTCCACTTCCATTCTGATGAGGAACAGACCTTGACGTGGATGAAAAATGGACAACAGTTGACCGCCAAGTGGAAGCACTTCATGGATCTGCTACATGTTCGTGATGAGGGGCTCGACAAGCCCGTTGGTGTTCACCCTCATGCCAACTCCAAGTCTGCTAACAAGAACAAGCTCCAGTCATACTATGTTGAGAAGCGGCTTCCCAGTGGCAAGAAGGCTTGGGTACTGAACCCATTCCTTGACAGCATGTATCGGATCTTCCGCAACACCCTCTTCCCACGTATTGGTGACAAGGATAAGGTACATGCCTATCTCGTGGATATGATGCTCATCTGTGAGGAGGCGCGTCATGTTCAAATGCAACCACTTGATGTCTCACATATCATGTGGTGTGAGCTATGGTTTGCGGTGTTCAACCGTAATATACCCATCTATGGTCCTTACCTGTTTCACCTGATCTCGAAGACTTGGGAGAAGCTCTATCTCAATGTTGAGTTTGAGGCCCCCAACTAGACCCGTCACGAGCCCATCAAGCTCCGCGTCAAGCCTAAGTGGGCTAACACCACTACCCGTGCTGAGGCAGCGACTGCTCAGATGGACGTCGATGAGGATGAGATTGAGGAGGAGGAAGCGGATGAGGACAGCTCTGCTAGGTATGCTCCTCCCTCTACTGAGCCCTCATGGGCTAAGAAGCTGAAGGCCAAGATGAAGACTTTGTTCTGCATGCAAGCCAAGGGACAGTACATGACCCATGTTGCTTCCAAGGAGAGTCGCCGCCGCGACAAGAGGATCTTGAGGACGTTTGGCGAGGAGATATCTAGTGGGTCCGAGAAGCACATCACTCCAGAGGCAGAATGGATGGCGAAGCAGGGCTATGAGTGGTCTGAGTCTGAGGAGGAGACCATCCCCGCTGCCGAGACCGACGAGGACCGTGACGAGTGATTGCTCTAGCTTGAGCTACCACCTGTGTCGTAGGTGTCCTCCCTGCCTTTTTGGTGTCTCGATGCCAAAGGGGGAGATAGTGTAGGGATTTGCGAGTCATGTGTCATGTTTGTTGCTTGTGTCGTGTTTGCTTTCGTTCTGTTGGACCTCGTTTGCTTTGGTTTGGTTTGCCGTGAGTCGTGTTCCCTTATCATATGGTGTAAGACATATGCACTCTATCTTATCTTATTGTCTTCCCTCCTTAGTAGCCCGTGAGCTTATGCTATCTTGTGCTAGTTAATTTATGCTCTTATGTATTATCTCGCCTCTCTGTTAGTATTAGTTACTCCTTTGCAAGATTTGCCTCGTCTATAAAATATAGGGGGAGTGTTGATCCTAGTATGTGTGCCGTGCAGTCCAACGCACATCTCCAGAGTGCACACATCTAGGGGGAGCCTGTCTATATTTTATATATGTTGGGTTTGCCTATGCTTTATTTATATTCCTATGTGCAAATCCCGTATTGTCATCAATCCAACAAAAAGGGGGAGATTGTAAGGGCATATTTATCCCTTAGTAGTTTTGGTGATTGATGACAATGCTTTTGCGGACTAATCGTGTGCATTGAGCATTTTAGATATATCATGTCTAGGCACAAGACGATTTGGTGCCCCTCGAAGACTATTGAAGATGGTGTTTCTCTACGTTTCTTTTCGGTGGTTTGAGTCGTAGGAAAGCCGTACTATTAAGAGGGGGTCCGCGTTGGAAAGGTTTGGGTGGAATCAACACATACACGTATGTTCCTTTTGACCACCTTTCCTTTGGCTCTTTGGAGCATTCTCCGTTTCTCTGAATCTCTGCAAAAGGATTGACTTCGAGTGTTGCCAAACTGGGCCATGCGATAGTACTGCTCCTCAGAGCACTAGTACCGCAGGCCCCTGCGGTAGTACCGGCCTTGGGCGCGGTAGTACTGCAGGTGCTCGCGGTAGTACCGCTTCTCTGACGCGGTAGTACCGTGGCCTCAGGTCTGGCTCAGCAGCACAAGCAGAAGTAGGGCCGGATGTAATTTTTTACATCTGCGCCCTACGCGGTAGTACCGCTCCTAGCTTCCGGTACTATCGTGTCGGATTTTTGCATAGATCTAAACTCAACGAAAGTTGCCACGGATGTATTTTTATATGTCCGTGCCTTCCCAAATCTGTACTATCCCTGCCTTGCGGTAGTACTGCGCCATCGGTTCTACCGCCCTCTGCTTTGTCGCATCAGGGCTATGTTGGATACTGCTGCGTGGGCGGTAGTACTGCAGTGCCTTGCGGTAGTACCGCGTCTCCAGTGCGGTAGTACCATGCGTCGCAGGCCGAGTTGGTGGATAACGGTTGGATTTGCTCTTCCACTATAAAAGGGAGTCATCTTCTCCGAGTTGACTTACCTCTTCCACACCCAAGCTCCATTGTTGCTCTAAGCTCCATTTTCACCCGATCTCTCTCCCTAGCCAATCAAACTTGTTGATCTCCTAGGGATTGGTTGAGAAGGCCTAGATCTACACATCCACCAAGAGATATTTGATTCCCCCCACTAATCCCTCGCGGATCTTGTTACTCTTGGGTGTTTGAGCACCCTAGACGGTTGAGGTCATCGCAGAGCCATACTCCATTGTGGTGAAGCTTCGTGGTGTTGTTGGGAGCCTCCAATTAAGTTGTGGAGATTGCCCCAACCTTGTTTGTAAAGGTTCGGTCGCCGCCTTCAAGGGCACCAATAATGGAATCACGGCATCTCGCATTGTATGAGGGCGTGAGGAGAATACGGTGGCCCTAGTGGCTTCTTGGGGGAGCATTGTGCCTCCACACCGTTTCAACGGAGACGTACTTCCTCTCAAAGGGAAGGAACTTCGGTAACACATCCTCGTCTTCACCGACTCCACTCTTGGTTATCTCATCCCTTTACTCATGCAAGCTTATCTTGTGTTACATCCCTTGCTTGCTTGTTTACTTATTGTTGTTGCATCATATAGGTTGCTCACCTAGTTGCATATCTAGACAACCTACTTTGATGCAAAGTTTAAATTGGTAAAGAAAAGCTAAAAAATGTTAGTTGCCTATTCACCCCCCCCCCCCTTCTAGTCAACTGTATCGATCCTTTCAACCGTCAATGGGCATGAGTACAACATGGGCTACTATCTGGTTGATAGTATCTATTCTTCGTGGGCTACCTTTGTCGGCACCATCTCTAACCCAGTTGGCCAGAAAAAGTCTCACTTTGCCCAAAGACAAGAAGCAACTCGGAAGGATGTTAAGAGGGCATTTGGAGTTCTGCAAGCCCGCTTTGCAATTGTTCGTGGACCTGCTAAACAATGGGATCTAGAGATCCTGTGGGAGGTGATGTCATGTTGTGTGATCATACACAACATGATTGTCCGCGGTGAGGGTGAGGATGCTACCACAGCTCTATAATTTAAGGACATGCATGATCCTATCGAACTTCCAGACCAAAATCCGGCCACATTTGAAGAGCTTATTCAAATGCATCAACAAATTTGGCACTGACCAACTCACGAGCAGTTGAAGGAAGATCCGATTGAGCATCACTGGGCTATTTAAGGGGACAACAATGTTGGAATGTAAAATTTGCACTTTTTAAAATTTAAACTAGTGTTGCATGCGGCCATTTGAATGTTTGTACTCTATGTATGCGGCTATTTGAACGTCTGAACTCTGCATATGCGGCTATTTGAATGTGCGGACTATAAAAAAGAGAGGCCAGATATATGCGGGCAACGGATGGCGGCCTCCCGCATCCGTGTCGCCGTTGGAGATGCCCACGCTGATACTCCCTCCTTTCCGGTTTATAAGGCTCAAACCTCAAATCTCATCAACCAAGACATTTTGTGAGTGGAGGAATGTATCTCGTACTTTACAAAACTACCCTAATTAAACTCATGTATTAATTTGGATTAATTGCAGTGCATGCATGCTTGGCCACTAGATGAGTAGGAACATTACATGTATTGGTATGTTCCTCTTTAATTCTTGCATGCAAAGATTTAATGTACATTGGAAACTAATAGTGAGATGGAGATGAGCTCTCTAAATTAGAAAAATAAAAAAGTTGAAATAAGCCTTATGAACCGGAAAGGAGGGAGTAGTATAATTAGGTACAGGTGTATTGTACGACCCCACGAAAGCAAAGCATTTTACAGGTGTTTACTTTACACGTCGTTTGGATACAGGTTGCTGATAGCCCTCGCTCGTCGAAGAGAGAGAGAGAGGCATCTTCCTGACGCTCATTCTTGCCTCCGCGCCCAGCGGGGCCTCAAGAACCGGCGGACGGCCAGCCCCGCGTCTCCTGCTAAGCGGTCAGGCGCAAGGATGGGATCCACCCGGTCAGGAGTTGGGGTCCGAGATCCACCAGGTTGCCGCCTTGGTCGAGCCAGGTTGGGAGCAGTGTTGTGGAACTCGTCGGGTTGGGCTGGTCGCCCAGCCACCGCCGTCGAGCGCCACCTATGTTAGAGGGAGAAGAGATTCAACACACTTACATTAGCTCAAAGGCTGGGTTTATATACAATTACATGACCGCAACCACGGCTAGATCGTGTGCCACTACTCTTTCCACTACGCCCACTACGGGCACTACCACGGTCTGGCCGTGAACACAACTGCATGCGCACACGCGCTGGCAACACACGCACACACACATTGACTATGTCTGCTGACACCCCCCGCAGTCGTGACGTAGTCGGAGGAGACGCAAAGACTGGAGAGGAATTCTCTGAAGATGTCTGATGGCAGCCCCTTGGTCATCACGTCGGCGAATTGCTGTCGCGTGGGGACATGCAGGACGCGGAACTCGCCCAACGCGACGCGCTCGCGGACGAAGTGGATGTCGAGCTCGACGTGCTTCGTGCGTCGGTAATGAACGGGGTTGCTGTAGAGGTAGACAGCCGAGATGTTGTCGCAGAAAACTAGGGTGGCGGAGCGCACCGGGCAGAGCAGCTCACCGAGGAGCTGCCGGAGCCAGACGCACTCAGCGACTGCATTCGCCACGGTGCGGTACTCAGCTTCCGTGCTGGAGTGGGACACGGTAGCTTGGCGCTTGGATGACCAGCTGACGAGGGCGTCGCCGAGGTAGACGCAGAATCCAGAAGTGGAGCGGCGCGTATCTGGGCAACCGGCCCAGTCCGCGTCAGTGTAGGCGCGTAGATCGAGGTTCGTCGAGGCATGGAGATGGAGGCCGAGACCGGTGGAGCCCCGAACGTAGCGAAGCACACGTTTGAGCAAAGCCAGGTGCCCAGCCTGCGGGTCGTGCATGTGTAGGCACACTTGTTGCACAGCATAGGCCAGCTCGGGCCGCGTGATCGTGAGGTACTACAGAGCGCCCGCCAGACTGCGGTATGCAGTATGGTCATCGACAGGCGGCCCGTCGAGGCGGGCAGCTTGGCCTTGGTGTCGACCGGAGTAGCGACGGGCCTGCAGGTGTCCATGTCGGCGCGCTCGAGGATGTCGTCCGCGTACTACTGCCGGGAGAGGAAGAACCCTGACGGTGAGCGAGTGACACGGATGCCAAGAAAGTAGTGCAGTTCGCCGAGGTCTGTCATGGCGAACTCACCAGTGAGCTTGGAGACGATGTGGTGGAGAAGGGCAGCACTTGATGCAGTAAGGACGATGTCGTCCACATACAACAGCAAGAAAGCAGCGTCCGCGCCGCTCTGGTAGAGGAACAGTGAGCTGTCAGAGCGCGTGGCACGGAAGCCGATCGTACTGATGAAGTCGGCGAAGCGCAGGAACCAGGCCCGTGGCGCTTGTTTCAGGCCGTACAGGGACTTGGCGAGCTTGCAGACATGGTCAGGTTTGGCGGCATCAACAAAGCCGGCAGGTTGCAAGCAGTAGACCTCTTCGCGCAGATCACCGTGAAGAAAGGCATTCTTCACGTCAAGTTGATGGACAGGCCAGCGCCGGGAAGTAGCGATCGTCAGAACAGTGCGGATGGTCGCCGGCTTGACAACAGGCGAAAAAGTCTCGCCGTAGTCGACGCCCGGGCGCTGACGGAAACCGTGGGCGACCCACCTGGCCTTGTACCGTTCGAGCGAGCCATCCGCGCGAGTTTTGTGGCGGTAAACCCATTTGCCCGTGATGAGATTAGCACGGGCGGACGGGGAACCAGCTCCCAAGTGCGGTTGCTGACAAGGGCAGTGAACTCATTGCGCATGGCGGCGAGCCAGTTGGGATCGCGGAGCGCGGCACGAACTGAGGTGGGAAGTGGAGAGGCGCTGGCAAGCGGCGCGGTGTCGACAACACAGGCGTAGTCACGTGCATAGCGTAGGTTAGGTCAAAAGACACCGGCGCGCGCGCGTGACAGCACCTGGAGGCGAAGGTGGAACGAGTTGCAGAGTGGAACTTGCAGACAAGGAACCAGCTGAGCTCGATGAGGAATCGCGCGCAGAAGATCCCGCGGGATTTGAATCAGGTGTGAGCGCGGCGCTAGACGAGGCACACTGGCCGTCCGATGATGATCGGCGACGGAGTTTAAAACATGGGAGCGCGCGCACGGGGAGGAGGCAACCGGACCGCTGGATAGCGATCGAGCGGCTCCATTTGAACAGAAAGGAGGCGCGGGTGATGAAAGCGCGCTGGTGTGCCCGGGTGATCGCGGAGGTGGACAGAGCCCACCGGCGAGGGGTGGCAAGATGGGAGGTGGACAGGGCGGCGCGACGGAGATGGGTGAAGTGATGGCAAACGGGAAGGTGTGCTCATCAAACCGCACATGCCGCGAGGTGAGAACACGACCCGAGGTGTGATCAAAACATCGATAGCCGCGGTGATCTGACGAGTAGCCAAGGAAGACCCAGGCGATCGAGTGATGATCAAGCTTGTGACGGGAGGTGGCGGAGGTGTTTGGGTAGCACAAGCACCCGAAAACGCGGAGAGGAGCATAATCAGGCGCAACTCCAGGAAGGAGCTTGTGCGGCGTCATGGGCGAACTAGCGCGGCAGGGCTGGCGATTCAGGAGGAAAGTGGACGTGCTAAGGGCCTCGACCCAGAATCGTGGCGGCATGGATGAGTGGAACAGGAGAGCGCGGACATCATCATTGAGTGTGCGCAAGATCCGCTTAGCTTTGCCGTTCCGTTGGCTCGTATAAGGGCAGGAGAGGCGTAGGACAGTGCCGTGAGCAGCGAGGAGAGAGCGAGTAGCAGCGTTGTCGAACTCGCGGCCATTGTCAGTTTGCAATGCAAGGAGAGGGCGCTCAAATTGAGTATGCACATACGCATAAAACTGAACGATGACAGACAGGGCTTCAGATTTGTGGCGTAAAGGGAAAGTCCATACATAGTGCGTGTAATCATCAAGAATTACAAGGTAGAATTGATAGCCAGAGACACTCGCGATAGGAGAAGTCCAGACATCTAGATGCAACAATTGAAAAGGAAAGAAACTATGACTATGTGCTTGCTGGAAGGGAAGGCGCGTGTGTTTGCCCAGACGACACGCGTGGCATGAGTGTGGCGAGGACGGGGTGCAGACGAACTCGAAGCCGGCGATCGGAGCGCGCCCGGGATGACTCAACCGTTGATGCCAGAGGTCAGTGGTGACTGCGCCGGCGAACGGGAGAGCAGGGCTAGACGGGGATGCACCGGTCACGCGATAAAGATCGCCCTTGGAATCACTGCGGATAATCACCATCCGGGTGCGGAGGTCCTTCACGGAAAAACCAAACTCATCAAATTCTACTGAAAGTGAATTTTCACGATAGATTTGGCGGACAGACAGCAGGTTTTTGATGAGGGAGGGGTGAGAAGAACGCTACGGAGGATGAGGGGAGTGGTGGTCGTGGGTAGGGAACCAGTGCCGACGTGCGTGATGGGAAGATGAGTGCCGTCGCGGACAATGATGGCGGTGTGAGAGGAGGAGGGACGAAGAGAGGGGAGTGTACCCGGGTTTGACGCCATATGAGCTGCAACACCTGAATCAAGGTACCAGTCAGAGGTACTGCCTGACAAAGATGGCCCGGATGTGGCGTTGTGCAGGGCTGCTTGAAGCGACGCCATGTCCCATGCAGGCTGCGGCTGCGGGGGAGGAGGCGGAGTAGGGGCGTAGGCGTAGGGCGGCGGAGCACCCCCCCCCTGTGTAACCGTAGGCGGGGTGGGTGGGTGGTGCGGTCGGCACGGCCATCATGGCCTGTTCATGCGGAGTGCCAGGACGTGGCCCAAGAACTCCGGCGCCAGGGGCACGCCAGGCAACCGGCCAGGCCTGGACGAGGCCGGTCCATGAGTTCGCGCCCAGCGCAGGAGCAGGGTAGCCCGGCGGAGGACAGGGCGGCTGCGGCCCAGAGGAGCTAGAGGCCCCCCCGTGCCCACGGCCACGTTTGCGCCCACGGCCACGCCCACAGCCAGTGGCGGAAGATCCGGGGTCGGCGATCGGAGCGGGCGGTGCAGGCGCGACCGGACGAGCGGCGACGAGAGCGTGGGCGTTCTGGTGGCGGGCGTCCTGATCAGCGCGGGGCTCCTCCAGGAGCAGGAAAGAGCGCGTCTCCAGAAAGGAGGGAAGAGGATCGCACGACGTGATGTGGGGAATGGCCGCGTGGTACTGGCTGTTCAGGCCACGGAGCAAATGAAAAAACTGCCACGGCTCGGAGACCGGCTGACCCAGATCGCGAACCTGGTCGGTGAAGACCTTGAGCTTGGTGCAGTACTGCATGACGGTCAGGTCCCCTTGCACGAGGGCGTGGTACTCCGCGTCGATGTAGACGGCGCGCGAGAGTTGATTCACGCGGAAGATGGCGTCGACGGCGGCCCAAACAGCGACAGGCGTGTCCTCGGGCTGCATAACCGCATCGAGAAGATCCAGCGAGATGGTGGAGGAGAGCCAATGGACGACCGCGTGATCGGCCATCAACCACTCGGGATCGTCGGGGCGATGCAGAGCGTCGGCGTCGACGTGGTCATGGAGCCCGAACATGCCCAGCGCGGCGTCGAAGTGGCGGCGCCACTGGGCGTAGTTGCCAGCGGCGAGATCGAGCACCACCGGGACGAGACGACGGATGTCAACCGTCTGGAGGATCGAGGAAGGTGCGGGCTGGGCCGCGCGCACGAGGGCAGCCGGGGCGGCACGAGCGGGTGCGATGGGAGAGGCCGCGGGAGCGCTGGGTGGAAAGGCCGTGGGCGGACCGTCAGTGGGCGCGGCGGCGTCATCCGGAGCGGCATCGGAACCGGCATCGGAGGGAGGAGGGGTAAAGAACGGGGTTGGAGTTCATGGCAGCGGAAGAAGGATCGTGCGCGAGAGGGGCACCCTCTGCGTCTGATACCATGTTAGAGGAAGAAGAGATTCAACACACTTGCATTAGCTCAGAGGCTGGGTTTATATACAGTTAGATGACCGCAACCACGGCTAGATCGTGTGCCACTACGCCCACTACGGGCACTACCACGGTCTGGCCATGAACACAACTGCACGCGCACACACGCTGGCAACACACACACACAGACTATGTCTGCTGACACCCCCCGCAATCGTGACGTCGGAGGAGGATACACAAAGACTGGAGCGGAATTCTCTGAAGATGTCTGATGGCAGACCCTTGGTCATCACGTCGGCGAACTGCTGTCGCGTGGGGACATGCAGGACGCGGAACTCGCCCAACGCGACACGCTCACGGACGAAATGGATGTCGAGCTTGACGTGCTTCGTACGTCGGTGATGAACGGGGTTGCTGGAGAGGTAGACAGCCGAGATGTTGTCGCAGAAAACCAAGGTGGCGGAGAGCAGCTCACCGAGGAGCTGCCGGAGCCACACGCACACACACACTGACTATGTCTGCTGACAACCTAGTCCTTGCGTTGCGTCTTCAATGCCCTCGTCTGACTAGGATCACAACTAGTCGCCGACTCAACCTTCGAGAGCTCCAGTGGCGTAGGGCGCACGCGCCGGAGATCGCTGTTGCCTCTTCCTGTGTGCCTCCAGCCGTCCTGGCTGCGTGTGCGCTTGTACTCATTTAGTGGATCGCAAGAGAGGAAGGAATACGTGGGAGAAAAACTATGGGCGGAGGTGTGTAACGAAAACCGTCCAAATACCGGTGCAATCTGAGAGACAAGCCTAAGTTTTACGGACAATCCAAGTAGGTACACGAATATCAGCCGTTTTCTTTTACAGGGGTTTTCTGCTAGAAAACGACGTTGCAAACGGGGCCTAAGTGTGGAAAACATGGCAGAACAAATAAAGATGAAAGATCTTCAAGCAGTACAGATCTCAGAGAAGTTGACCCAAGTTACCATCTTATAACACAAAACTTTGCAATCATCATGAGTTCAGCCAATACGTAGCTAACTCTAAAAATTGCAACACCCAAACTAAAACGGGTCAGGTATTTCAATATTTTGAGCATCAAGACAGAGACTAGCATTCTAGCAGTTCAGTCTTCTGCCGCTTGAAACCTCAAATAACAACAACTATATATCTAGAAAGATAGCTAGACCTCAAGGCATACTTATTTACCAATTACCATGCTTCAGGAGATAATTTGATTTATTGCTAGCAGTTTATACAAGCGGCACCAAAAGATTCCATTTAGATAATTAAGGTGGCTAGGCTCAATAGACTTGCAGATCAGCATCGACACAGGGATGGAACCATTTTTTTTACCTATTATACGTTGACTGAACTGCTATCATCTGAATTGCCAAACTGATGGTTAACTATCATGCACCCTTTGGCGCTTCTCTTGCGGGGCCTTAGAACCATCATTAGTATTTGCAAGGGGGTCAGAAGACTCGCTTTCTGCCATCTCCTGGTTGCCACCTGAATGCATGGAAGTTTCTCCTATTTCGGCACTCACGGGGTTCTCTCCTGTTCTATTTAGGTCATCAGCTGCATCATTATCCCTATCTCTGGTTGCAGGATGGCTCGGTTCAGATAATAGGGTTGTTGTAGCTCCCGAGGATAGATCCTGCACCTTCTCAGTATTGGATTTAGACTGCTTTTCAAACATCATCTGAAGATACTTCCCTTGTTCTTCAATTCGCAACTGCAGCTTTCTCTGGGTCTGTCATAGAAAGATGGAATGAAGTTCAGACTATCTGAGCCTGGCCTATATCATGTAAAGACCAAAGCAATTATGTGGATGTTTCTTTTGTAGAGTATCACCGCAGTCACAATTTGATTTATAAGTGTGCAAAAAGAACAATGTTTCCTCACATTTGTTTATCCAGAAGTCTATTACGTTTCGCATGCAACTTTTTTTATTGGGTCACCTAGACATCACCTAAATTAAGAACCAGTCTATGTTCTTTTGGACTAGTACCTCAAGTTGTTCATGAAGACGTTTCTGAACTTCCATCTGAAGGCGCAGCGCTTCAGTAAGATCCATGCTCCTGTATAAGAAAAATATCATGTATAGTGTTAATCATGGCTGACAAAGCAAGAGAATGCACTGTCTCACAATGAATCCTCAAAAATACTTTTTTTTTCCGGACCAATACAAAGTGAATATAAATTGGGTTCAACAGGCCCCATTAAACTCTCATAACAGAGGGAGGACTTGAGAGATCCACATTTACAGCATGACCAAGACTTGGGAGCACAAACAACAACACTTTTGATTGTGAGTTCAACATCGAAAAACATAACTGTGAGCATATTGTTTATATCATAGATACAAATAACAACTTTTTCAAAACAAATGGATTAACTGCAAGGCAATTCGCAGTGCTTGCTAGGTCTGTACAGCATGGATTTAGAACAGACAGAAAATGGAACACTCCAGTGCCAATAAAATGTGTGTGCATAGACACACGTCAACATAACTATCAAAAGAATAGCGTCTTCCTCAAGTAATAACACCTGAGGAAGTTGGTTGAGTAACCAGGAATCTTGACAGTGCTAGTAACCTAGACATAAGCTCCAGAAAATGTGTTATATCTTTCCAGTCAGCTAAGTGTTTGCAAAATGTACCTGACCTCTTGTTAAGACACTGAAAACATTTTTTTTTTCGAAACGGAGGCATAAGCTTTGCCTCATCTATTAATTAAGAAGGAGAATAGAGTTTGTTACACACCACCCCAAATACAAAAAAAGGTCATTACTCTCCTGGTATTATGTTTCCCAATTTTTTCGCACCTGCGATAACCCAAAGTCTAGCCTCCCTTTTGATGATACTGAAGATGACCGGTGCCGGAGTTGATTTGTGTTGGAATACACGAGCATTTCTCTCTTTCCAGATGGTCCAGCCGGCTAGCATGGTGAGGGATGCCATGGCCTTTCTATTGGGGATGTTGCTTCCAGACATGTTTCTCCACCAATGCGAGAGTGAGTGCAAGGTTCCCCAAGTTGCCGTGTCAATCACATGAAGACCGAGCCAATTTTTAATAAGGTTCCAAATCCTTACGGTGTACCGACACTTGAAAAAAAGATGTGCTCCACTTTCTTGCACACATTGGCAAAGTGGACAGAGTCCACAATTTTGCCAACCCCTCCTGGCGAGCCTGTCGGACGTCCAAATCCTATTACGGGTTGCAAGCCACCCAAAGAATTTCACCTTTGGTGGAGCCCAAACGCCCCAAATGTAGTAGTGGAAGGTGGTGACCGTAGATCCAATGAATTGTGCGCGGTAAGCCGATGCCGGAGAATAATGCCCACTCGTCGAGTGCTTCCAAATCATGTCGTCAATTACATCTTCGCGGAGTTGGGTGTGTCGAATTTGCTCCCAAAGCTCAATAAATTGCCTAAGGTGCTCCATGGTGAGAATCATATTGAGTCTTAACTTGCGAATCCAAGCATCGTCCGCCAAGGCCTCCTTGACTTTCCAATTTTTTCGCGATGAGGCCAAGTAAATGAGGGGAGCAATGTCCTTCGGTTTCTTCCCATTGAGCCAAGGGGAATCCCAAAAAGGGGCAATGGCACCATTGCCAATTGATATGATGGTAGAGGCATAGAAGAGGTTGATGTCCACTTTGTCGCATGGGTTCCCCATACCCACCCAAAGCTTGTTTGTTTCTTTCCACTCGTACCAAAGCCAACGTAAGCGCAATGCCCGAGCGAACTTGTCGAGGTCAAGCACACCAAATCCCCCAAGGTGTTTTGGACGGCACACAGTAGCCCAATTAACCTTGCACTTGGCACCCGTGATTTTTTCTGTTCCCGCCCAAAGGAAGGCCCTCTGGATTTTGTTGATGCTCTTTATGACCAGTGGCGGGATGATAAGCGGAGTGGCATGGTAGATGACTTGCGAGGTGAGAACGGATTTAACAAGGGTACCACGACCCGTAGTGGTGATGTTTTGCCCATCCCAAGGGACAAGCCTTGTGGCAACCTTGTCTTCAAGGAATTGGAAATCTGCTCTCTTGAGTTGCCATATGGAAAGGGGTAGGCCCAAATACCGGATGGGAAAATAAGCTCGGGTTGCCGGCAAATTATGTAGGATCTCCCCCAGATTGCGGTTACCACACCGAATGGGGACAAAGGAGCTCTTTTGGAAGTTTGTCTCTAATCCGGTGACCTCACCAGAACAGCCCAAGATGGATGAGAGGTTGTCAATATCTTGCTTGATGGGAGCCATGAACACCATTGCATCGTCCGCATATAGTGAGGTCCTACACACAACCCCACGGCCTCTAATCTTGTGAAGCAACCCATGCCTAGTGGCCAAGTCGAGAACTTGTTGGAGAGGGTCAATGGCGATGACGAACAATAGGGGTGAGAGTGGGTCTCCTTGGCGAAAGCCCTGGCCGTGCTTAATTGGGGGGCCAGGAACACCATTGAGTAGGATCCGAGAGGTAGATGTGCAAAGTAGGGCCGCAACCCACTCACAAAACTTTCTAGGGAAACCTCTCCGTTGTAGAAGATCAAGAATGTAGTCCCACCGCACGGAGTCAAAAGCCTTCCGAATGTCAAGCTTGAGAAGGATGGATGGCGTTTTGCTTTTGTGGAGCCGACGAGCAAGGTTGCGCACGTACATGAAGTTGTCATGAATACTTCTCTTTTTGATGGAAGCACTTTGGGCCTTGGAGATAAGGTTGTCCATATGAGGCCCAAGACGGATCGCAAGCAACTTAGCAATGATCTTGACACTGAAAACATCAAGACCAAAGGTAACACAAGAAAAACAAAGGAATTTGCACGCACCATCTGATATTTATGCTAATTCACCTATAAGAATATCAATCTGCCCATGATTGGTGCACAGAATTCCAAAATCAATCTAGCTACATGAAACTTAGTGCAGCAAAATAAAATTACTGGTTTCGCTTCTGAAGAGGCTGAAGGGCTAATAAAACATTTTTTGAAATATGTCAGATGTTAAAACTGCAAGTAGTAGAATCCTGTATTATCAAAACATAAATCATTCCCCTTCTCATTAAGAGGTAATACAGCTTCATGGGAAGCAAAATAATATTAGGTTCTACTACTACTTGCACTTCCAAAATCTCACATAATTGAGAAAAAGTTTGAATATGAAACTTAGCATCTCCATTAGCCAAGCCACTAAATGGATTTGACAGGACCAAGTTTAATAGAGCTGACTTGATATCATAACTGAACGTGACAACTATGCGATGAATGACAACGACGACGACGACGACAACAACGAAACCAACTCATGGTTCCACACACCCCTGTCCATGGCTAGTTATTTGGTGAACATTCCAGTCCTTCAGATCTCTCTTTATGGACTCTTTCCATGTCCAGTTTGGTCTACCCCGACCTCTCTTAACATTATCGGCACACTTTAACCGTCCACTATGCACTGGAGCTTCTGGAGGCCACCGCTGTATATGCCCAAACCATCTCAAACGATGTTTGACAAGCTTCTCTTCAATCGGTGCTACCCCAACTCTCTCCTGTATATCATCATTCCAGACCAGATCCTTTCTTGGGTGATCACACATCCATCTCAACATGCGCATCTGCGCTACACCTAACCGTTGCACATGTCGCCTTTTAGTCGGCCAACACCCAGCACCATACAACATTGCGAGTCGAATCGCCGTCCTACAGAACCTGCCTTTTAGCTTTTGTGGTACTCTCTTGTCATAGAGAACGCCAGAAGCTTGGCGCCACTTCATCCATCCGGCTTTGATTCGATGGCTCACATCTTCATTGATATCACCATCCTTTTTGCAGCATTGCATTGACCCCAAATGTCGAAAGGTGTCCTTCTGAGGTACCACCTGCCCATCAAGCCTAACCTCCTCCTCGACCTAGCAGTACTGAAACCGCACCTCATGTATTCAGTTTTAGTTCTACTAAGCCTAAAACCTTTCGATTCCAAAGTTTGACTCCATAGCTCTAACTTCCTATTAACCCCCATCCAACTATCATTGACTAGCACCACATCATCCGCAAAGAGCATATAACCCCCATCCAACTATCATCGACTAGCACCACATCATCCGCAAAGAGCATACACCATGGGTCTCCTTGTATATCCCTTGTGACCTCATCCATCACCAAAGCAAAAAAGATAAGGGCTCAAAGCTGCCCTTGCTGCAATCCTATTTTAATCGGGAAGTCATCAGTGTCGCCATCACTTGTTCGAACACTTGTCAAAGCATTATCGTACATGTCCTTGATGAGGGTAATGTACTTTGTTGGGGCTTTGTGTTTCCTCCAAGGCCCACCACATGACATTTGTTGGTGGGCATGTAAGTTCCTTCAAAGTTTTCCTGGGTTATATCCCATTTTAGTTATCTTTTTATTTATGATTTTGATCAGAAGGCGAATACCAGGACGTATCTATGGAAGAAAATCCATTTTGGGCAATGGCCTACATTGAAGCTATCTTTTCGAATCCCCATTAAAATGCAGTTGAATCGCAAACTTATATCAGCATCAGTTTTCTCAATGTAATTACTGAGCATTAGTCGAAATTCAGTTTTACAAACTAAACCACCATCTTAACTATTGGTTTTAGCTTTAATAGTTGATGGATGTCACATTGCACAGTAACCAGCTACCAATAAGCATCATGGGAGATGGGTATCATGCTAGAGTACAGAATAATAGATAATAAGTAAACAATTATCCACTCACGATTTCAGGTCTAGAGTCAACTCTTCGGTGGTAGTCCTTTTTTCTGCTGTACCTGATAATTTGGTATGGAATGGTTATATTATGTTACCAATTATACCAAACACAATTTAGATGCATGAATTCTGTGCAATAATGGAACCTTATCAAAATAATATCGCGTCATGAGAAGATTTACATATATATAAAAAAGCGTCAGCCCTAACCATTACCATAAAAATGTACTCAACTCAATACGATGGCACCATGGGTCATGAATAATAATATCAACTATGCACCTGTGCAGGGAAGATCTATATAAAATACAAGTGCAAAAAAATCTAATCCAGACAAACCTTCCATTAGGTCTGGCTTATAGCGAGCTGTTCGGTACTTCTGCAACACAAACCAGAAAAGGTAAGTGAGAACTCAAATCTCTTGTGGGCAACACTATTGTTTAGAACGAGAATTTAGAAAGCTAATGGCAAACCTGCAGATGGCTTTTCACATGATATATTGTCAAACCGTCAACTTTCATAAGCTTCAGCACACCCTTGGGAGTAGCTTCTGAAGGTACAAGACAAAAAGTACAAGCATTAGAACATGATTCATATCTAAAATGCACTTTTGGGAATCAACAGCACTGCAGACATACTTTCACTACCACCAAGCTTATTTACAGAGTCTACGAAGCATTCATGGAGTTCTGGAGTCCACCTCATCCGTTGTTTGGCTGCAGAGTTGCTATTGGGAGGACTAGCTACATTGCAAATCTCTCCACCATGAGATGAAGCTGGCTGGTTGACAGCAGGCTGTGATGCAGCCGAATTGGAAGGCTGAACCATGGACTACAACAAAGGTGACAACAAACATTTGGTCATAAAAGAAACAAATCGAATGGGCTTACCAAAAGCATCACAGTGAGAGACAAATTTCACTCTAGAAACTACAACTCCAACTCCAACAAGTTAAGAGACCTCCACCTTAAAATTAAGTGGACCGCATATTTCTATTTTGTGCCAAAGAGAATTAGAGAAGAAGCAGCATATATCCCTTAGAAGAATTTGCGGAGAGAGACACTCATATCAAGTCATGAACATTCATTACAAGATTCTAATGTAAACTCTAGTAGTCGATCTAATAACGACCCTCTTTGAACAGTGCAAACAAGAAATCATTTACTGGTGCCCTAACCATCACTCTAACAAAACCTACTACACATCAGTTTTAAACTTCCAATAAGAGGAAGGGATGGTTACCTACACTGTTTAAAGAGGCCCCAAGAAGTATGCCCCAATTTGTAAATGGAAGTATGGCCCGAGAAGTATACAGTAAGTCAAAACTTCCTCTTAACTTTAAAATTGACATACATTAAGGTATCTAGGTTGGCCACACAAAAATGATATCATAATACCAGTATATGCACTGGCAAAGAACTTACGTGAAATTACAACTTCACAAGGTTGGCTAATATGTCATAATAAACAAATAAATTACAGATTACTTCTAAACTATCAGAACCCAAGACAGAGCTGCCACGATGACTCTTTATGCCGTTTCATTTGCATACCTTTGACTGGGGATCAGCAGCCGTTGCATCTAGAATATCTCTCCAATCATCATTCATTATTTCTGCCCACCATTCATTTTGTTTAGCAACCACATCAGATGTCACAGCAGGACCGCCGTTCTGGATCTGACTACCAGAAGCAGGGATGTTATCCCTGTAATCTGATAAACCATCAGCCGAACCTGGGAACCAAGTTGCCCCAGTGTGACCTCCAGGGATATTATTAGATAAGGTCTGAAATACTTCGATATCTGATGGCTGAGGAGCAAAAGGAGCAACCATAGACTGCCTCTCATGGTTAGGCGCAGAATCAAGAGGATTAGGTGAGTATCCTAATGAGGCTGCATATGATGATCTCATAGCACCAGCTCTTGGGTGCAAAGTAGCAGATGGAAGTGCACTCTGATGTAAGGGCACAAGATCACTCGTCAGTTGCCTTTGCATCGGAGTGAGCTGCGGATTGTAAGGCCCATGGAAGGTTTCTTTCAGAGAATTTGGCAGAATAGGTAAAGAGGATGACATTCCTCCAGAAACCCTGCTGTTGTGCGACTGTCTCAGATCACACCTCCTCATCAAGAATTGTGCACAAGCGTTGTGTCTTTCCCATAAATTGATTTTGATATGTTCCTACAGAATAACCTTAGCACAAATGTTAATCCATTAATCTACCACAGGTTAAGAAATGAAGAGTTAATAAAGGGAACCTATGGTTACACCGTACGAATTGTAACCATCATAAACATAGGCAACTGTAGCTATATCAAGCATGCATATCTGCACCCTGAAATCAACCATGAGTAATTAACAATCTAACTAGTGTGATCAGGATCTCACGAGCAAAAAAACAAAGAAATGGCAACATCATAAAACGTGTTAGCAAGAGTCATAAAGTTGCGTACTGGTGGCCAGCAACATATTAAATTATTAATATATCATTTGTCCTTCTCCTTCTTGTCTAAGCCATATTTTTGTCTACTCCAATGACAGATCACAAGATAAATTATGAGAAAGAATACTAGGCCCTCAATTAGTATTACCATTGTGATGCTTCAAAAAAAAGTAATAGAACAGAAGCAGATTAAACCACATTGCAATCTCAAAGGAGCGCTTTTTTTTACCAGCTCTCAAGTGTAAAGTCAATACTTCCTTTGAAGCTAGAAACCGGGTCATGTTTCTGCATAGACACACGCATGCAGGATCCTCTAGAGAAGACGCTACCATACGTATGTCCTGATGTGGGGCAACGACCATCTTTCTACCATCGATAACACAACTTTTATTCACGCTCTGAAGCTTCATAATACAACAACAAATGCCCTTTTTCAACAGAAAAACAAAAGAAAATGGCAGGTTTCTATTCACTGTGCAATCTATGTATGACACCATATATATATAGTCAAACAAGGAAACACATCTTGGTACGCATGTGGTACTATGTGCTATTAACTCGCAGGATGACAGGCACTGTCTAAAGCCCATACAGGAGGATCTGAATTAAACCCCAGGGGACAGGCAACTGTAGGCAGAGGGGGCAGGACAATCACAAGGGCACCTAATTCTCCCATAACACCTCCCACAGCTCCCAGCCCCACCAAATCCCCAATCATTTTCCGTACCGGCAACATCACGTACTCCCACAACTCACGAGCACGTGTGCCACCACCGCTCCTCGCAAAACTCTCACCTAGGACCCCCGCACCAGCAAAGCATGTCGCGATCAGAACCCTAGAGAAACCCTGTGTGCCCGCCCCCCGCCCCCCGCCCCCCGCCCCCGCGCGCGCTCTCCTCCGCTCCTGTCCCGTCGGTCCGATTCGCCTCCGCGGAGCCGATCACGCCGACACGACGAGCTAGGAAGCGACGGGCGAGCTAGACGGCGTGGATTGGACCTGGAGAGAGGAGGGGGGGATTCAGGAATTGGGGAGAACCGGCCAGTCCGTACCTGGGTTGGGTTGTGAGGAAGCTGCTGGATCGGTGCGGCTTTGGGGGGAGGAGATGACAGCAAGGGGGAATTCTGGCTGGGGCGATGTGTCGCGACGGAGGGTGCGGGAATGGAGGAGAGAGAGAGGGAGGAGGAACCTGGTGCGCACAAGAGGAGGACGACGCCCACCAGTTGCCGGGGGGAGGCGCACCGCGCACCCCCACCGCACCATGGGCGCGGCTTTTTGCGGATAGGTCCCTTCGGCCGCCCTGCGGCCAACTTGGACGGCTAGGATGGTGTGTGTGGCCCACTTTGAGTGTGATTGCACCGCGGTTTCTCCTTGGCCCAGGCCTAGTTTAGCAACACGGTCTTTTCCGGAAAACGTAGCAATGTCAGATTATGCGCTGCGTGCAAAGCTTAGGGCAAAGTAAATTCTATAAAAGGCGTCTTTAAAACGTGCGGAAAAGCATGTTCTCAATTTTAAGTGATCACGTCGACTATTGAATCGAAAACAGGGCACAAGGACATTTGACGATGATGGTCTAAATTTCATGTTTTGATCATTTTCTGAAACTTAGGACCCATTCCGAAGTCCTCCCAACTCCAAAAATTCTGCTTCTCAACCTAACTTCTCGCTCCACGCAGCAATTCATGTCCGTTCTGCACTGAAAACAGCTTCTCCATCGCCGACTTGGGCTTCCTGCGACTGTTGCGCCATGTTGGGTTGGATAGAAATCGTTAAATGGGCTGCATGCAGCCCAAAATGGAAGGAGAGACACGCTGAACATGTTTCCACAAGATGAAAAACGGGAGAAGAGAGATGAAACGAACCGTTTTCTTGACTTGGCGGTGGCAACCCTTGTAACTTCAGCCAACTCCAAGCTTCTGTGGATTGTGAAGGTGCGATTCCCCAACTTCTCAAACTCCTTCGTATTTACACTAGGATCGGCAATGGCTTCTCGAAGCTAGCTTCCTGGAGCTAAAACGTTCGGCTCATCTCCGCACATTTAGGTTGTGAAGCATGGAGCTGGAGGACTTCAGAACAGGCCCTTAATCGAAATCTGACCCTAGTCTGAAAAAAATTCGGGATCTGAGCATTTTGCTACCGCCAAGGTCCATGGCGGTAGGGTATAATAGCCTACCACCAAAGTCCCTGGCGGTAGGGTTGCATGCCCTACCGCAAATTCCTCTTAAGTATTGAACACAGTGTGTGCTCGTGCCTATCGCCGAGCATCTTGGCGGTAGGGTTGTACAGACTGTGGCCAGCCTGTTTGGCGGTAGGGGTGTTTCCTACCGCCAAGGTCTTGGCGGTAGGCTGTTACACCCTACCGCCATGGACCCTGGCGGTAGCAAAAGGCTCGGATCTCGAAAAAAAATCAAACTAGGGTCAGATCTCGATTAAGTTTCAAAAGAGGGTCAAAACACGAAATTTTGCCACACTGATGGACGACTACTTTGCCCATGATGCCCTAGTCATGGACAATTTTCACCGACGCTGTCGCCTTTGGTCGCCTCTATAATGACGTTCGGTCTTACGATGACTACTTCATCTTGGGCTGCATTGCACATGCTTGCATATGGCACAAACGCAGATTCATGGGACGAGTATCTCTGGATGTCTGAGAGCACATGCAGAGGCGCTATGGTCAGATTTGCTATTGCGATGGTCGAGTTGTTTATGCCTCAATACTTGAGAGAACCAGCTGTCGCAGACACCGAAGGGTCTTGGCAATGTTCGAAGCAACATGGCATGGGGGAAGAGTTCTAGTGGAATGGACAGCTACGGGAGAAGCGCTCGCGTTGAGAGTCATCTTGCTTGCTCCAACTTTGCCCCTTTCCATCTTTCTCTCCGACGGCTCTGCCTTCCGGCATGAGGATGGGATAGGTGGTTGGCCTCCCTCTGTATATAGTAGTAGTAAATCTAGTAGTAGAGAGAGTCTTGCCTTAGGGGCGTCTAGCGTTGTGCCATTCTCGAGCTCCCCATCGATGCGTCCAGGCAGCATTCGTGCTTGTCGGCTTCCTCCCGAGCTTGCCTTCCATGGAGGACGGAGCATATAGGAGTGGATCTAGCAGAAGCTCTCCCTCTCCAATAAGCATGTTATCTTCCCGGATTTGGAGGCCGGCCATCTGTTGTTGCTTGCTTTTTGAGGCCATCATGGGGGGTGGATGAGGAGCAAGGAAGATGCAGAAATCTGAAGCTCAGATCGAGTTCGAGCTTATCAGTAGAGGATTCCTTGGTGAAGCTACGACACCCTTGGCTGGCTAGCGGTCTTTACCGGTGCTCTGCTTCTTCTGGTCGTATGGCGGCCGACTCTATTCCTCCCGGCTTGCGTGCCTTATGGGAGGCAGTTCCAACTGCAACTCAGAGGCCATGCGGAGCAGGTTATGCTTCTATGGCGATTTCGTCGCACCAAGTGGTTCGTCCCCGGCGGCGGCGAGGTTCAATCCGGGCGCAGGCTGTCAAGGACCCGAATCGCGTTTCTTGCTCTCACTTTGGGGTCCTACATGTTAAAGTTAGGGAGTTACTTGTAATTTTATTTTTCTGTTGGGTCCTGTTGTAATCCATGCTTTGATGCTTATCCAATGAAGTCTGGGCCTTGGGCCCTTTCACTGTTCAAAAAAAGAACAGGGCATGGGGACATTTGACGCTCATGGACGACTATGCCCCTGATGCCCTATTTACGAACAATTATCATCGGTGCTTTTCCCTTTGGTCGCCACTACAATGACGTTCGGTCTTACGATGACTGCTTCATCTTGAAAATGGATGTCGTAGGAAGGATTGAATTCTCTGGCTACTAGAAGGGCGCGGCTGCATTGCAGATGCTTGCATATGGCACAACCGCAGATTCGTGGGATGAGTATCTCTGGATATTTGAGAGCACATGCAAAGACGGTATGGCCAGATTTGCTACTGAGATTGTTGAGGTGTTTGGGCCTTAGTAATTGAGAGAACCAGCTGTCGCAGACATTGGGAGGGTCTTGGCAATGTCTGGAGCAAGAGGGTGGCTAGGTTTACTCGGATCTCTTGATTGCATGCATTGGATATGGAAGAACTTCCCAAAATCTCTAAGGACAATAACATGCTCATGCTAAGAAGCATATCATCATTCTTGAATAGTTGCATCATATTACCTCTGTATTTGGCACGCTTTCTTTGGTAAGGTCGGGTCTCACAATGACATCAATGTGCTGCAGCGGTCTCCATTGTTTGATAGGTTGACTAAAAAGCATGTTCCTCTTCGCAACTACAATGGGGATCGGTGCAACATGGGCTACTATCTCATTGATGGTATCTATCCTTCGTGGGCTACCTTCGTCAAGGTTATCTCTGAGCTAGTTGGTCAGAAAAGAGCTCACTTTGCCCAAAGACAAGAAGGAGATAGAATGGATGTGGAGAGGGCATTTGGAGTGCTCCAAGCTCCTTTTTCAGTTGTTCATGAACTTGCTAAATTGTGGGATCTAGAGACCTTATGGGAGGCGATGACATGTGGTGTGTGTTGGGGAACGTTGCAGAAAACAAAAAAATTCCTACGGTTTCACCAAGATCCATCTATGAGTTCATCTAGCAACGAGTGATCGGATGCAACTACATACCTTGTAGATCGCGAGCGGAAGCGTTCAAAGAACGGAGATGAGGGAGTCGTACTCTACGTGATCCAAATCACCGGAGATCCTAGCGCCGAACGGACGGCACCTCCACGTTCAACACACGTACGGTCAGTGTGACGTCTCCTCCTTCTTGATCCAGCAAGGGGAAAGGAGAGGTTGAGGAAGATGGCTCCAGCAGCAGCACGACGGCGTGGTGATGATGGAGAAGCAGTACTCCGACAGGGCTTCGCCGAGCTCTACAGAGGAGGAGGAGGTGTTGGAGGGGAGAGGGAGGCGCCAGGGGCATGGGTGCGGCTGCCCTCCCTCCCCCTCTATATATAGGGTCCCAAGGGGGGCGCCGGCCCTGGAGATCCAATCTCCCAAGGGGGCGGCGGCCAAGGGGGGTGGAGTGCCCCCAAGGCAAGTGGGGCGCCCCCCACCCTAGGGTTCCCAACCCTAGGCGTAGGGGGAAGGCCCAAGGGGGGCGCACCAGCCCACTAGGGGCTGGTTCCCCTCCCACTTCAGCCCATGGGGCCCTCCGGGATAGGTGGCCCCACCCGGTGGACCCCCGGGACCCTTTCGGTGGTCCCGGTACAATACCGGTGACCCCGAAACTTGTCCCGATGGCCGAAATAGCACTTCCTATATATAATTCTTTACCTCCGGACCATTCCGGAACTCCTCGTGACGTCCGAAATCTCATCCGGGACTCCGAACAACTTTCGGGTTACTGCATATTCATATCCCTACAACCCTAGCATCACCGAACCTTAAGTGTGTAGACCCTACGGGTTCGGGAGACATGTAGACATGACCGAGATGGCTCTCCGATCAATAACCAACAGCGGGATCTGGATACCCATGTTGGCTCCCACATGCTCCTCGATGATCTCATCGGATGAACCACGATGTCGAGGATTCAAGCAACCCCGTATACAATTCCCTTTGTCAATCGGTACGTTACTTGCCCGAGATTCGATCGTCGGTATCCCAATACCTCGTTCAATCTCGTTACCGGCAAGTCACTTTACTCGTACCATAATGCATGATCCCGTGACCAGACACTTGGTCACCTTGAGCTCATTGTGATGATGCATTACCGAGTGGGCCCAGAGATACCTCTCCGTCATACGGAGTGACAAATCCCAGTCTTGATCCATGTCAACCCAACAGACACTTTCGGAGATACCCGTAGTATACCTTTATAGTCACCCAGTTACATTGTGACGTTTGGTACACCCAAAGCACTCCTACGGTATCCGGGAGTTACACGATCTCATG
The DNA here is from genome assembly GCA_034509565.1 of Triticum monococcum. NCBI lineage: Eukaryota > Viridiplantae > Streptophyta > Magnoliopsida > Poales > Poaceae > Triticum > Triticum monococcum. The sequence continues at coordinate 416,863,233 of CM067844.1, forward strand.
GTCTAAGGAAAAGATACTTGACATTGGAAAAACTCTAGCAAACGAACTATACGATCTTGTGCTATGTTTAGGATTGGGTCTTGTCCATCACATCATTCTCCTAATGATGTGATCTCGTTATCAATGACATCCAATGTCCATAGTTAGGAAACCATGACTATCTGTTGATCAACGAGCTAGTCAACTAGAGGCTTACTAGGGACATGTTGGTGTCTATTTATTCACACATGTATTACGATTTCCGAATAACACAATTATAGCATGAATAAAAGACAATTATCATGACAAGGAAATATAATAATAATGCTTTTATTATTGCCTCTAGGGCATATTTCCAACAGTGTGATCATGCACAAACATGATCATGGAGGGTAAGGGTGAAGATGTTGTTAGAGGTCTGGAATTTGAGAGCATGGGTGACCCTATCCAACTTCCACATCGAAATCCAGACACATTTGATGAGTTTGTTCAAATGTATTAGGAATTTCGGCATCGAGCAACTCATGAGCATCTCAAGGAAGATTTGATTAATCGTTTGTGGGTGGTTAAAAGGACAATGAGAACATATGTGTGAGTTTAATTTAAGTTTGAACAATTTTTTTTTGAAAACTGAGTTGGATTGTAATTTTTAAATTAGAAGTATATAATATCATTATGAAAAAGGATCATTATGAAAAAGGATAAAAAATGATTCTTCTTTCATGAAGAAATACATACAAGTCACAAGTTTAGCAAACAATTGAATAATTGTGAAATTATTATAATTACCGATCTGCTCTTATTAAAATTTCAGGGGATTTACAAATGAAATGGAAAAATATTCACTGAACAGATCCACCATCGAAACTATAAAGAGTTATAGAATATTTTAGAAAAATGCTTGATTGTAGTTTTTGTGTTCCTTCCACAAAAATTCAAGGACAAAATTTTTGTTAGAGAATGAATATTTTTAGAGAAAAGGTTTACTCATTAAAGGAGTAAGTGGGAGGATGATACAACTTATTGAGATTATTGAAATCTTTAGCTTAACACTAGTAGAAAAAGGGTCAAATGTTTAGCTCATTAATCCCGGTTTGTATTTGAGCTGGCATTAATGTGACCAATAGTGCCGGTTCCAACGGCTAGGCGGGCGACGCTCATTAGTACCGGTTCGTGGCGAACCTTTAGTACCGGTTCGTGCCACGAACCGATACTAAAGAGGTGGTGGCCCTTAGTACGAGTTGGTGGCTCCAACCGGTACTAAAGACCCCCCTTTAGTACCGGTTGGAGCCACCAACCGATACTAAAGGTGGTGGCCTTTAGTATGGGTTGGTGGCTCCAACCGGTACTAAAGACCCCCACCTTTAGTATCGGTTGGTGGCTCCAACCGGTACTAAAGACCCCCTTTAGTACCGGTTGGAGCCACCAACCGATACTAAAGGTGGTGGCCTTTAGTACCGGTTGGAGCCACCAACCGGTATTAAAGGTGGTGCGCTGCCACCCGTAGTGGACAATGTTTAGTCCCACCTAGCTAGTTGAGAGGAGCTCGCACCGGTTTATAAGCCCCGCCGTAGCTACCATGTCGAGCTCCTCTCTAAGCAGGCCTTTGTGGGCCTATTACGAGTCTTCTGCCCTGTGGGGCCACTAGGCCACACGGGCTTGCATCCTGGCCCAACTAGAGGTTGGGTTTCTAGTCGTATGCAGGCCGTGCCGACCTAGTAGGCGGGCTGTTTTTGCTTTATTTAAAAAAAATCAGAAAAAACTGGTACTAAAGGTCCCCCAGACCATGGCGCGCCTCGTGCCACATGGTGGGCCTTTGGTCCCGGTTCATGTTGAACTGGGACTAAAGGGGGGGACCTTTAGTCCCCACTCTTTAGTGCCGGTTCCAGAACCGGTACTAAAGGTCCTTACGAACCGGTACTAAAAGTCTTTTTTCTACTAGTGTAAGTTAAAACAAGACTAAACCAGAAATGTTCTGGAGTATTTCTGTCCGTAAAACTAAGCACAAAAACTACTACATTAGATGTAAGAGCTTCAGTTAAGACTGTAACAAAATGCGAAGGTCAGGAATGATTATTGAATCTACTGAATAGTTCACCCTAGAAGAAGATGAACCTACGGACTACGAGGAAGCAGTGATGGCGCCCAGCTAGAGAGGCATGACTTAAACAATTGAAATCCAAAGTGAATTCCAAATACAAGAAACAAGTTTTGAACTTGGTGAAACCTTCAGAAGGTGTGTTAGGCACAACAATGTAAATGGATCTTCGAATATTCATGGATAGTGATCCTGAAAGAAAGTTTTTACAACAGAGTTTTCTAGGAAGGGAAGAGTTGATCTTGTCAAATCCTCTTGTTAGTAGCAATAGTAAAAGTATAAATGGATTACAATGGTGAGTGTTGTATATTATTAATATATAACAGACGAGTAACAAAACTATCACTAGTGCAGAAAGCCTAGCTATGGCGTGCCAAAAAGTGCCTTGCTGGCGTAGGAGCCCGATGATACGTCTCCAACGTATCTATAATTTTTGATTGTTCCATGCTATTATATTATCTGTTTTGGATGTTTTATGCATTAATATGCTATTTTATATTATTTTTGGGACTAACCTATTAACCTAGAGCCTAGTGCCAGTTCTGTTTTTTCCTTAGTTTCGCAGAAAAGGAATACCAAAGGGAGTCCGAACGGAATAAAACCTTCACAATGATTTTTCTTGGACCAGAATACAACCAGGAGACTTGGAGATGAAGTCGGAGGAGCCACGAGGCGGCCACAAGGACGAAGGGCGCGCCCCCATCCTTGTGGGCCCCTCGTGCACCTCATGGCCTAATTCTTTCGCCTATATATTCCCATATATCCCCAAACCGAGGCATCCACAAAAAAGACTTTTCCACCGCCGCAACCTTCTCTACCCGTGAGATCCCATCTAGGGACCTTTTCTGGCACCCTACCATAGGGGGATTCGATCATGGAGGGCTTCTACATCAACTCTATTTCCCTTCCGATGAAGCGTGAGTAGTTTACCACAGACCTACGGGTCCATAGCTAGTAGCTAGATGGCTTCTTCTCTCTCTTTTATTCTCAATACAATGTTCTCCTCGATGTTCTTGGAGATCTATTTGATGTAATACTTTTTTGCGGTGTGTTTTCGAGATCCGATGAATTGTGGATTTATGATCAGCTTATCTATGAATATTATTTGAATCTTCTCTAAATTCTTTTATGCATTATTTGATATCTTTGTAATTCTCTTCGAACTATCGGTTTAGTTTGGCCAACTAGATTGGTTTTTCTTGCAATGGGAGAAGTGCTTAGCTTTGGGTTCAATCTTGCGGTGTCCTTTCCCAGTGACAGTAGGGGCAGCAAGGCACGTATTGTATTGTTGCCATCGAGGATAAAAAATGGGGTTTTCATCATATTTCTTGAGTTAATTCCTCTACATCATGTCATATTACTTAATGTGTTACTCCATTCTTTATGAACTTAATACTCTAGATGCATGCTGGATAGCGGTCGATGTGGGGAGTAATAGTAGTAGATGCAGAATCGTTTCGGTCTACTTGACACGGACCTGATGCCTATATTCATGATCATTGCCTTAGATATCATCATAACTTGCGCTTTTCTATCAATTGCTCGATAGTAATTTCTTCACCCACCATATTATTTACTATCTTGGGAGAAGCCTCTAGTGAAACCTATGCCCCCCGGGTCTATTTTCCATCATATAAGTTTGCGATCTACTATTTTCCATCATATTAGTTTCCGATCTATTATTTTGCAATTTTTTACTTTCTAATCTATAAACCAAAAATACCAAAAATATTTACTTTACAGTTTATCTATCTCTATCAGATCTCACTTTTGCAAGTACCCCTGAAGGGATTGACAACCCCTTTACCGCATTGGGTGTGAGTTGTTTGATTGTTTGTGCAGGTATTCGGTGATTTGTGCATTTTCTCCTACTGGATTGATACCTTGGTTCTCAAACTGAGGGAAATACTTATCTCTACTTTGCTGCATCACCCTTTCCTCTTCAAGGGAAAAACCAATGCAAGCTTAAGAAGTAGCATCAAACCAAGTAAGGATCTCCTTCAACCTGGCTAACTTCGCCTGGTCGCTGCCGACGATTTGCCCAATTCGCTGTTGGATCCTCTCCATAGATGTCCTTCTGAGAGGTTCAGTGCTAGCTTTGGAAGATGGGAGGAGAGATGTGTTGGAGATATGCCCTAGAGGCAATCATGTATGATGGTATTTCCTATGTGTTTATGAATAAAGATAGTCCTTGGACATTATCAATGATGTGTATCAGCAAGTACGTGACTTGTTTGTGGGACTATGCATTGTATGATGGCTGTCCTAAAAGGTCCCTAGTCGAAAGGGCTGTGTGGATGCACAGCCGACTAGACTAGCCTATGACACGGTCGATGGCTTGGTCTCACTAGACATGGAGCATTGGATGCTAACCAGATAATATGGACTCAGAAGGATCTGGTCGGATTCGACATAGTCGGATCCGAGTTAAGATAAGGTCCGAGTCGGACAGACCCAACTATGATACACAACGATATGTCATATGTGAGTCTCTAGTACAACATACGTTCTATGTCCTAAGACCTGAGCTGGCGCATGTACTTGGGATGGTGACAGACTTGCTTTGGGCCAACCAAACGCTACTCCGTGACTGGGTAGTTACAAAGGTAGGTTTCGGGCTTGTCCAGGCCCATGCTGCCAGACATGGTCGAGCAAGATGGGATTTGCCCCTCTGATCAGGAGAGATATACTCTGGGCCCTTTGTGTGATCGGACCAAGATAAGCATGGCCATGCGACATGGATTATGAGATAATCCGGTTTGTGGTCGGCATCACTGGAACGAGAAAGAGGTCGGGCTAGCACAAGGATGACAGACTCGCCTTGAGCCCGACAACATATATCGTGTGGCAAAAGGAATGGAAGTATGATGTACAGGTTCACCTAACCAGCTTCATAGTCTGCTTGGTGTTCGTCATGCCTTGCTAGAGGCAGCTACCAACCATGCAGTTCGGAGGTGATCCGAACTACGACCAAGCCGGCTTGAACCTAAGGGGCCGATGTGATCCAAGCTGTATTCGGATTGTGGCCGAGTAGACTTATGGGCTTTAGGGTCCGTGCGAGGCCCAAGTGTTGAGCCCGTGATGGACGCCTATATAAAGTGGGGTGCAACACACTCATGCGGTTGATCGCTTTGGCGCTCTCACTAGGGTTTGCATGTGTTGCGAATAGACACCTGCACTCGCCACTAGTTGTGTGACCGAACCTAGCAGTTCGCCGCACGACGTTCCTCCTGCACGCATGGATACTGATGTCTACTACACAACCTTCTTCTTGTAGACGTTGTTGGGACTCCAAGTGCAGAGGTTTGTAGGACAGTAGTAAATTTCCCTCAAGTGGATGACCTAAGGTTTATCAATCCATGGGAGGCGTAGGATGAAGATGGTCTCTCTCAAACAACCCTAAAACCAAATAACAAAGAGTCTCTTGTGTCCCCAACACACCCAATACAATGGTAAATTGTATAGGTGCACTAGTTCGGCGAAGAGATGGTGATACAAGTGCAATATGGATGGTAGACATAGGTTTTTGTAATATGAAAATGTAAAAACAGCAAGGTAACTAATGGTAAAAGTGAGCATAAACGGCATTTGCAATGCTAGGAAACAAGGCCTAGGGTTCATACTTTCACTAGTGCAAGTTCTCTCAACAATAATAACATAATTGGATCATATAACTATCCCTCAACATGCAAAAAAGAGTCACTCCAAAGTCACTAATAGCGGAGAACAAACGAAGAGATTATGGTAGGGTACGAGACCACCTCAAAGTTATCCTTTCTAATCGATCTATTCAAGAGTTCGTAGTAAAATAACACGAAGTTATTCTTTCCGTTCGATCTATCATAGAGTTCGTACTAGAATAACACCTTAAGACACAAATCAACCAAAACCCTAATGTCACCTAGATACTCCAATGACACCTCAAGTATCCGTGGGTATGATTATACGATATGCATCACACAATCTCAGATTCATCTATTCAACCAACACAAAGAACTTCAAAGAGTGCCCCAAAGTTTCTACTGGAGAGTCAAGACGAAAACGTGTGCCAACCCCTATGCATAAGTTCACAAGGTCACGGAACTTGCAAGTTGATCACCAAAACATACATCAAGTGGATCACGTGATATCCCATTGTCACCACAGATAAGCACATGCAAGACATACATCAAGTGTTCTCAAATCCTTAAAGACTCAATCCGATAAGATAGCCTCAAAGGGAAAACTCAATTCATCACAAGGAGATAGAGGGGGAGCAACATCACAAAATCCAACTATAATAGCAAAGCTTGCGATACATCAAGATCGTGCCGAATCAAGAAGACGAGAGAGAGATCAAACACATAGCTACTGGTGCATACCCTCAACCCCGAGGGTGAACTACTCCCTCCTCATCATGGAGAGCGCCGGGATGATGAAGATGGCCACCGGAGAGGGATTCCCCCCCTCCGGCAGGGTGCCGGAATGGGTCTAGATTGGTTTTCGGTGGCTACGGAGGCTTGCGGCGGGGGAACTCCCGATCTAGGTTATGCTCTGGAAGTTTGGGTATATATAAGAGGTGTTGGCGCCGGGGACAAGTCAGGGGGGTCTCTGAGGCGGCCACGAGGTAGGGGGTGCGCCCCACCCTCGTGGTGGCCTCGGGACTCTTCTGGCCCATCTCTGGTACTCCATGGGCTTCTTCTGGTCCAAAAATGATCTCCATAAAATTTCAGGTCAATTGGACTCCATTTGATTTTCCTTTTCTGCGATACTCAAAAACAAGGGGAAAACAGAAACTAGCACTGGGCTCTAGGTTAATAGGTTAGTCCCAAAAATCATATAAAATAGCATATAAATGCATGTAAAACATCCAAGGTTGATAATATAATAGCATGGAACAATAAAAAATTATAGATACATTGGAGATGTATCAGATACCATTAGAGGCGGTGCACTTGTGCCGCTTCGGCGAACCTATACGTGGGAACCGACGACTGGCTATTCGAGGGAGATCGAACAAGAAGGAGACGATCCACGCGGACGCGCCGCCCCAACTCTTCTTCCGCTGCACGGCACTACGCGTCTAGTGGTAACGAACTATGATCCATCTCCCATAGCATGTCCTTGGTTGTTCTGTGCGTAGGAAATTTTTTTATTTGCAGTCGACGCACCCTACCGTAGATCCCATCAAGATGGTGGTCTTGCAATGGAGAAGAAGGAGAGGCGAGATGATGGTTTTGTAATGGAGAAGATGGAGAGGAGAGGGGTGGTTTGCAATGGAGAAGAGGGAGAGGCGAGACAATGGTTTTGGAATGGAGATGATGGAGAGGAGAGGAGGTGGTTTTGCAATGGAGAAGAGGGGGAGGAGCATGCGGCAGTGATTTAGGATTGGACAAGAGGGCCGGTGATAACCCACAAGTATAGGGATCGCAACAATTTTTGACGGTAGAGTATTCAACCCAAATTTATAGATTCGACACAAGGGGAGCCAAAGAATATTTGCAAGTATCACTACTGCAGGATGCTGCTAACGCGACACTACAATCAGAGACCCTTTGAGGAACTGTGTGTGATGCAATAATCGCAAACGGTGCTGTATGAAAACCGTCAGAAATGTATAAAATGTTTGCGATGACGGATGCATCAAACACGGTTCAGGTTTTAATTGCGTGTGCGATGAAGGGCATACGGTTCAGTTCAATTAACTGTTTGCGATGAGGAGGAACAAAAGAAACGGGCAGTCAGATGAAGGCGTGTGCGATACACAACATACAGTTCACTCGGATGAACTGTTTGTGATTAGGCAACACAAAACAAACGGTTAGCCAGATGAAGGTGTGTGCGATATACAACATATGGTTCATTCGGATGAACTGTTTGTGATTAGGCAACACAAAAGAAATGGTCAACCAGATCAAGGTGTGTGCGATATACGCATGCGGTTCACTCAACCCTTGTCATCAGTGTGTGGCCTCTATGGCAACCGTTCGCTCCCCAGGCGCCTCTTCGTGTACCGTGGCAACCATCCACCGTCTCTTCGCCTTTCCCTCTCGATTTGGAACTACTGTCGCACGCTCTTCCTCCCTCCTCCATTCGCCTTCACCCTTCCTTCTGCCATTGTTCGATCATCTTCTCCATGGAAGGAACAGGCCGGAAACGACCCTGTTATCTTGCCCCGATCTGAATGATGACGCGGTGGAGGAACTCATTGATCGGTGCATCATCATCACCTCGGCTAGCATGGCAGGTTCGTTCAAGACCATTCTCGACTCAACTAATAACATCATCATAAGGAACCCAAGGGTCCAGGAGCGGTTTGATCTCCCCTATCTTCTTCGCCGTGACCCTGCTGACTGGCACGGGGACGAGGGAAGCCTCGCCTTGTGCAGGTTGATGCCGCTTGATAATGATACGTATGATGTTAAGATGCCATCGCTTGAGGGCAAGGCTTGGGCAGGCGCAAATGGAGATTGGGTTGTTTACATTGGGTACAACTGTGAGTGGGAACTTACGAATGTGTACACTCATCACCGGGTTCCACTTCGAAAAATCTCAGATGACTGCCCAGAGGTTGAGTACACCGATATTCTACGTGAGTTCAAATACGATCATGGTGACTGTCGTCTACGGAAGATAGCAATTTGTCGAGTTCCCAGCCGCTCTTGGGATTACTCGAACTATGAAGTTATTGCTATCTTCGACAAGCTTGTTGCCTTCCTTACTTCCACGCCTCGATGGATATTGCTCAAAAATCAATTTCTGTACATGGATGAGTACTGTGATGCAATTCAATACGAGGGTCTTGTGTTTGTTGCCACCACTCTAGGCACTGTTTTTGCATGGAATCATCATGCTTTCAGTACGCTTGTCTTCCACCGTAATTATAATTGTTTCATCCACATGCATGCGGGTTAGCTAGTTTCCCTTTACTAATTAATTAACCTTCTTGTGTTTCCAAGGTCCTGTGAACATTCCACCACCTATACTTTTAAATTTTTATAACCAAGGGGGAGATGATGATGTTGATGATCATGAGCATGAGGACGAGCTGGACCCATATACTCAGTGGCGCCTGGCAACTTATTCCGATGGATCACCTCTTCTTCTTGTCTGTATACAGGGCATTGCTGATGTTACTAAGGAAGCAAGTGTTGTCTGGCATGGTCACACTCTCCGGACCTATTCCAACATCCGTTGCAGGGTATTCAGGATGGATACTAGTGTACTAGTGCCAACACCTTCTCCCTGGTTCAGTATTGAAAGTCTTGGAGGAAACTCGCTCTTCCTTGGACAAAACTATCCAATGATGGTGGAAGGCAATCCAGCTGCCGTTGACACAATGTTACTACCATTTTTGAGAAGCAAATGTATCTATACCTCAGACATTGCTATGCTTCACTACCGTCCCAATATGGATCCTGACATAGGCCACTTCAGCGTGGATGATCAGTCATGCGTTGGTCTCGAGATTGACAGTAGTCGGCCCTTCCCAGAGAATCACTTCTGGTTCAAAGCAAGCGTTTCCAACGCCGACAAGTGGTTGAGATGAAGTTCATTTCATTGCTTTATTATTTGTTGTGTGATAAAAACTTCACTAGAATGTTTTGTTGGAAATGATCTATAATCCAACGTGTATCCTCGTTGTCGTTGTGGGCTGATGAGTTGTTGTATGTAACCAATGGTACATTTGCATATGCGTCCATCAACTCACGCCTGCTAGTGGTGTCCATATGAACAATGCTAGTGATTTTAGTTGCAAAAATTAGATAGTGCTAGTGATTTTTAGCTGCATATTTTGACAAATCGCAGTGTTACAAGGTTGACAAATGGCAATGTTACTAGATAAACAAATGTCAATCTTTCCAGTTTGACAAATGGAAACATACCCAAAATGACACATATGCAAATCTTACCCAATTGTTTGTACGCGGTTGCACATGGGTCATGCAAAACAACCATTTGCGTTGAAGGGATGCAGAAATCCTGCTCGACACATTTTCCCTTGGCTTCTTGGGGAAGCTGTCGGTTTGCATCCGGGTGTTCTAACTAAAATGTTTGTGATGAGTGTTTTATATTAAAAAACCATTGACGTTTTTTTCAAAAGAAAATCGTTTGATAAGTCTGTACATTAAGAGAGAAAAATGCAAGTTTGTTCAAACCATATATTTCATTCAATCACACTACGAATTTATATTCATATGATCGAGAATTCAAGATACAATATTAAACCCCAAAAAACTATTTCCGCGGCGGTGGCGTGCCGCGCCGTCGTTGTCGTTGTCGTCCTCTGAGACGCCGTTGTTGAAGTCTTCAAGGCAGCACAAAATGTTCTTCACTTGTAAATCAAACATCAAGTCGTCGCGCGATCGACAGGCGGGGCACGGGAGGACGGCAACTAGCGCCGCTGAGAGGTAGCGGTCGACGGCAGCGTCCCATGCCGCTGAGGGGGGCGCGCGCACGGGCACGGGCATGAGTGGAGTCAAACGCACGGGGGGCGGTGCCACGGTGGGTGGAGGGGCGCGCACGGGCACGGGCGTTGGCATGTACACAAGCTCGCGCGGGTCCGCGGAGACCTCGCTGACACCCGCGGCTTCCAGCTCTGCGATAGTGCTCGGCGACCAGCCCGTCAATGCTATAGGGATGGTCGCTGGCGCGGGCACGGGGACGGGAGCGGGGGCAGCAATCGCCGCGGCCAGCTAGTTCTGGGCCATGTCCATGAGGCCCCATTCCTCCTTATTTTCTATCTCCTTCGGCTCGGAGTCGACTTCACCAAACTTGAAGACTAGTGGCAGATGATCGTTCTGCGGCATGGCGTTGGTGGAGGTCTGCGGCTACGGGAGGGAGGAGAATGGGAGGCGAACACTAAGGCCACCTGTATTAAATAGGGGCTCGGGCGCCATTAATGGAGAGGAAGGCGGGGGGCCATGGAAGTCAAAGGGCTCGCTTCCCAGTGAGCCTGCGTAGCGTATAACTCGCACGCTTCCCGGTGAGCTTGCGCATTGGAGGACAACTTGCATGCCTCTCGGTGAGCCTGCACCGGACTACGCTTGCACGCCTCCCGTTCAGTCAAGGTCAAGCTGCTGTCTGCATGGCACCTCCTATAGCCATTAAAACCAAGACACGTGGCGTCACATGAATGGTTAAAAGAACACACACGGTTTGAATTCTACAAACGTTTGAGATATCAAAGTGGCAGCTATTTTTTCAAAATGCCTTTGTTGGCTGTCATTATTCCAGTGCGCCTTCTCTCAAAATGGACACGAAAAATGCCACAACATGTCGGGTGCCATTCCATGATAGCATGCCAAGTTTCATGAATTTCAGACGAGTTTTGGATTTACTAGAATTTAAAAACTAGGCATCTCAATGTTTTGCCGGCAATCAACGGTGCCCTGGTGTTTGAAATTCATTCCCATTTCTTGCATGGGACCTAAGCATGCACCCAATGACACATATTTGATTTTCAACCAATTTATATGCACTGGAGCATGTGCATGTAGTTCAAATTTGAATTATGCACATGAATGCATTGAAAACTCAGTTAATGCATAAAAATATCCAAACGAACCACGAAAAATCCCAAAAATTGACACAACACTCCTGTTGTTCTATCTTGACACGAGAAAATTTATGAAAGCAATAATAGGCAATGGATATCGTTTCGTACCCAAAGGTGGGACGTTCCCTACCGAAACCATCATGCTAGTTGTGAGAAGCTCTGGTTTGTGAGAAGCGTATACCCGAACCTGCCCCGAATGGAACAATTTTTTTACCACGACATGTTGATGCCGCTCCATGATAGCATGCCAAGTTTCATGAATTTCAGATGAGTTATAGATCTACTAGAATTTAAAAACCAGGCATCTTAATGTTTTGCTGGCAATCAATAGTGCCCTGGTGTTTGAATTTCATTCTCATCTCTTGCATGGGACCTAAAAATTCACCCAAGGACACCGATTCGATTTTTCAACCAACTTTAGTGCACTGGAGCATGTGCTTGCAGTTCAAATTTGAATTATGCACATAAATGCATTGAAAACTCAGTTAATGCATAAAAATATCCAAACGAACGCCGAAAAATCACAAATATTGACACAACACTCCTGTTGTTCTATGTTGACACTAGAAAATTTTGAAAGCAATAAGAGGCAATGGATATCGTTTCGTCCCCAAAGGTGGGACGTTCCCTATCGAAACCATCATGCTTGTTGTGAGAAGCTCTGGTTGGTGAGAAGCTTACACCCGAACCTGCCCCAAATGGGACAAAATTTTACCACGGCATGTTGATGCTGCTCCATGATAGCATACCAAGTTTCATGAATTTCAGATGAGTTATGGATTTACTAGAATTTAAAAACCAGGCATCTCAATGTTTTGCCGGCAATAAACAGTGCCTTGGTGTTTGAATTTCATTCCAATCTCTTGCATTGGACCTAGAAATTCACCCTAGGACACACATGTGATTTTTCAACCAACTTTGGTGCATTGGAGCATGTGATTGTAGTTCAAATTTGAAATATGAACATAAAATGGCTACAAAACCCAGTTAATGTATAAAAAGGCCAAACGAACCCCGAAAAATTCCAATATTAAACACAACACTCCTGTTGTTCTATGTTGACACTAGAATTTTTTTGAAAGCAATAAGAGGCAACATATATCGTCCCGTCCCCAAAGGTGGTACGTTCCCTATCGAAACCATCATGATTGTTGTGAGAAGCTTTGGTTTGTGAGAAGCTTATACCCAAACCTGTCCCAAATGGGACAAAATTTTCACCACGGCATGTTGATGCCGCTCCATGATAGCATGCCAAGTTTCATGAATTTCAGACAAGTTTTGAATTTACCAGAATTTAAAAACCAGGTATCTCAATGTTTTGCCGGCAATCAACAGTGTCCTGGTGTTTGAAATTCATTCCCGTCTCTTGCATGGGACCTTAGCATGCACCCAAGGACACACATGTGATTTTTCAACCAATTCATATGCACTGGAGCATGTGCATGTAGTTCAATTTTGAATTATGCACACAAAATGCCTAGAAAACTCAGTTAATGCATAAAAATGTCCAAACGGACCCTGAAAAATCCCAAAAATTGACACAACACTCCTGTTGTTCTATGTTGACACAAGAATTTTTTTTGAAAGCAATAAGAGGCAATGGATATCGTTTCGTCCCCAAAGGTGGGACATACGTTCCCTACCGAAACCATCAGGCTTGTTGTGAGAAGCTCTGGTTTATGAGAAGCATATACCCAAACCTGCCCCAAATGGGACAATTTTTTTACCATGGCATGTTTATGCCACTCCATGATAGCATGCCAAGTTTCATGAATTTCAGACGAGTTTTGGATTTACTAGAATTTGAAAACCAGACATCTCAATGTTTTGCCAGCAATCAATAGTGCCCTGGTGTTTGAAATTCATTCCCATTCCTTGCATGCACCCAAGGACACATATTTGATTTTTCAACCAATTTATATGCACTGGAGCATGTGCATGTAGTTAAAATTTGAATTATGCACATAAATGCATTGAGAACTCAGTTAATGCATAAAAATATCCAAACGAACCCCGAAAAATCCCAAAAATTGACACAACACTCCTGTTGTTCTATGTTGACACAAGGAAAAAATTGAAAGCAATAAGAGGCAATGGATATCGCTTCGTCCCCAAAGGTGGGACGTTCCCTATCGAAACCATCATGCTTGTTGTGAGAAGCTCTGGTTTGTGAGAAGCGTATACCCGAACCTGCCCCAAATGGGACAATTTTTTTACCACGACATGTTTATGCCGCTCCATGATAGCATGCCAAGTTTCATGAATTTCAGAAGTTTTGGATTTACTAGAATTTAAAAACCAGGCATCTCAACATTTTGTCGGCAATCAACAGTGCCCTGGTGTTTGAATTTCATTCCAATCTCTTGCATGGGACCTAGAAATTCACCCAAGGACACACATGTGATTTTTCAACCAACTTTAGTGCATTGGAGCATGTGCTTGTAGTTCAAATTTGAATTATGCACATAAGATGCCTACAAAACCTAGTTAATGTATAAAAAAGGCCAAACGAACCCCGAAAAATTCCAAGATTAAACACAACACTCATGTTGTTCTATGTTGACACTAGAATTTTTTTGAAATCAATAAGAGGCAACGGATATCGTCCCATCCCCAAAGGTGGTACGTTCTCTATCGAAACCATCATGCTTGTTGTGAGAAGCTCTGGTTTGTGAGAAGCTTACACCCAAACCTGCCCCAAATGGGACAAAATTTTCACCACGACATGTTGATGCCGCTCCATCATAGCATGCCAAGTTTCATGAATTTCAGACGAGTTTTGGATTTACTAGAATTTAAAAACCAGGTATCTCAACGTTTTGCCGGCAATCAACAGTGCAATAGTGTTTGAAATTCATTCCCATCTCTTGCATGGGACCTATAAATTCATCCAAGGACACACATGTGATTTTTCAACCAACTTTGGTGCATTGGAGCATGTGCTTGTAGTTCAAATTTGAATTATGCACAAAAATGCTTAGAAAACCCAGTTAATGTATAAAAAGGCCAAACAAACCCCGAAAAATTCATTCCCATTTCTTCCATGGGACCTAAGCATGCACTGAAGGACACATATTTGATTTTTCAACCAATTTGTATGCACCGGAGCATGTGCCTGTAGTTTAATTTTAAATTGTGCACGTGAAATGGCTAGAAAACTAGTTTATTGTATAAAATGTCCAAACAAACCCTGAATAATTCCAATTCTTTTACGACACACATATAGTTGCATGTTCATTGCGGATAAAAGGTCTAGTAATTCAAACAGCGCCCATTGCCGTTGTGACCCCATTTTGTAATTCAAATCAAGTAGATCCCACACAGTTTATTATCACCAACCATGTGAGATGTAGTACAAAATATCTTGGAGCACCGTTTGTGTATAGTACGCCTATGGCTTACGCGAGAAGGTGCGTCAACTACAGTCCACAGCCGGCGTGTCAAGCACACTAGCTCACTCCCCAAAAACTCCCGCCTCTGCATCCCTCGCAATCTCGAAAATATCTATCGCCTGGAAGGTTTTAATGTTTGATAGCACACGATTAGTATGTGCGGACTGTGTGCGATGTCCGTTACTCCCGCTCTGCTTCAGTCCCTTGATTCAAATTTTCAGTAGCCCCGACATTTTACTCTCGCCTATGCATCCCTCGCAATCTCAAAAATATCTGCTTGCCCTTGATCCAAATTTTCAGTAGCCCCGCCTTGTTACTCGCGCCTAGTAAAATTTTCAGTTGCCGCAGTATTTCCTCAAATACAACCTTCGCTCACACAGACACACACAACCCTCAAAACCATTGGTAGGTCGCCGCCATCGCCGGCGCCTCCATCCTCAACCTCTGCCTGTGTGCCGGGGAGCTCGAGTAGCCAATGGCCAAAAAGAGGTTTATCGTGACCATTTCGCCCGACGTCGGTGAGGTGGCCGCCAAGGTGTCCCCGTCGTCCTCCGCGGGCCCGATCCGCCATCGCCGGTCCCCCGATCCGCCCGCCGCCGCGCCCCTACGCTGGTTAGAGGACTTCCCCGTCCTCCCCGGACCCGGCAGCCGACGAAGTCCTACCTCGGGGTCCGGCAACGGCGGTGGGGGACGTGGGTCGTCGAGATTACAGATCAAGAGACCAACACCCGCCGGTGGCTCGATAGCTTCCACACGGCCGAGCTCGCAGCCATGGAGTATGACCGCTGGCAGGTCTGCTACCACGGCGCGGCGGCTAGGCTCAATTTCCCCTTAGGCACATGTCCGGTCCACCTCATTCCACCGGAGCCAGGGTGGTGAGCTCGTCTATGGTGCGGGAGGACCTCGAGGCGTGGGAGCGTCTCGAGGCCGAGGCCACTGACGAGGCCTACATGCAAGAGCTCTGCCGGCAACACCCGAAGCTTGTCGAGGTGGAGCGGATGATCTTTGCCAGCGCGGAGGGCGCGAGGTTATCGCGCTCTCCTCCGATGACGAGGTCGAAGGCGGCGAGGACGGCGGCGTGGATGGCGGTGAGGTTGTCACGCTCTCCTCTGATGATGAGGTCGAAGGCGGCGATGACGGCAGCGCGGAGGGCGTCGAGGTGGGCCCCGAGGATGAGGAGATCGACATCGACGAGTGGAGGAGTGCCTTCCCCAACGACACCGACGACGGTACTGGCCCGGACCCGGCTCGCGGCACACCGTACATGACGAGGAAGGATTGGCTCGACCTCTACTTCGACCGAAAGTAGTTTAGCTTAGTTTAAATTTATGTTTTATGTTTAGTTATGCAAAACTATCTATGTTTATGTTTGAATGCATGCTACTTTCGGTTGAACTTGCTTTGAACTTGATCAAATTGAAGTTTACAACCTTAAGTTTAGGGGATCGACTAGAAAAGGCCAAAAATTGCTGGAGTATATATATATATATATGACACTATTCTAATCCTGGGATTAGAATAACTATTTGGATCACAACACGCCCTATACAGTTGCGATTCCATGTTCCTGAGATCTCGCAGAAGGAAAAAAAACAACAAACCATCCCCCACCTCCCGCACCTATCACTCTCCCCACCCCTCGATCCCTACCCACCCGGCGCACCGCCGCCGCGGCTGCCGATCCGCCCAACACCCCGACCTCCCACCCTCCACCCGCCGTCTCGCAACTACCTGCGTGAAGGCGCCCCAACCCACCCCTTCCGGCACCGGCCCCGGCCCCGGCCACGACCCTGGCTCCGGTGAAGCGCGCCGCGGTAGACCAGGATCCCGCACCACAGCCATCTTCCCCTCCCCTGGTTCGACCGCGGTGGCCATCTCCCCCTGCTTCAACCACTGCGCCGCCCCGCCCCTGGGATACATCCGCCGCCGTCCCTGGATCCGCCCGCTGCGATGACTACGCCGCCACCCTGCTGTCCTCCGGCACCACCAATGTGCCACAGGCGCATTGGATCCCCGCCACCGCGCCCACCCACGCACCGTGAGATCCCCGCCCCGTCGCGTGACTGAGATCCTCCAACCGCCGCCATGGAGCTCCTCCCCCGCCGCCCAAGCCCCGTCCGCCTCCCCTCCCTGATACGGTGCAGTTCCCCACCCTACTTCTTCCCCATCTGAAGGAGCTGAACTTCATGTGCCCATGGCGTTGGCCATCCCTTACCCGTTCAAATATGTTGGGGTTGGAATTTTTCCTCTCCTCCTCTACTCTGTTCAAGTTCAAGATCGTTGGGTGAGCATAATTTTCTCCTCTGTTCAAGCGAGCACATGGCACCAGTATCGCTGACCTTTGATCGACAGTCTATTACTTGCTCTCTTTGCAAAGGCGCTATGGCTGCTGGTTCTCTTCAACAGTCTGTTCGACCGAGAGAATGGGAGAGAGGATGAGCAACAACAGCTGCTCCTGGGTTCTCGCATGCGGACGCAGTTCTGCTGCTGTTGATGCACGCACTCTCTCTTGCTAGTGGTGCTGCCCCGTGCTATTGTTCCCTGGTGTTACTGTTGCTTCCACCTTCCTCTCAATATTTTGCTACTGGTGCTGCTAGTACAAGCTGACACTTTCTTTTTTTACATTCCTCTCTCTCATTATCTGCACAAGAAAAATAGATATGATTCTGATTGGATTTCTGTAGAAATATACCCCCTTTTAATTATGTTCTAATTTGATACACAGAAACATCGGTGCAGGAATTTTTGCGATTTTTGTATTGAGTTTGTATGAGTTTGGTTAGTAGTTTGTGTGAGGCACGAGAAGTTGCATGCGGGGATTTCCTCCTGCTCACGGCCGACGGAGTCGTTCTCTGCCGCTGTCCTCCGGGGCGACCCTGTCGGACACCGCTTAACCAATTGACAGCTTCGTTCATCTTCCCCATGCCCGGCATCATGCGACGCCGCTTCTTGGACTTTAAAAATAATAGACAACAATTTGTGTTTATAGAAGAACAATTTTTTTCTAAAAAAAGCAAGGAGGTTCAAATGTAAAAAGGCGAGCAGTTCGATGTTAATAAAAGAATCAGATTTTCCTTGTGTCTAAATAACAAGAATAAAATATTTGGATTTTTCCTGTTTGAAAACTACAAAATCATGATATTCAATTTGGAAAAACATAAAAGAGTTTAATGATTATAAAAACCTTGTATTGCCTTGTTTCTAAAAAATAACAAAGAAGTTCAAATTAAAACTATAGAGCAGATCAAAAGTTTATACAAAAAGCACATTCCCATTTCTAAAAAACAAAGAAGTTCAAATTAAATTAATGGAGTAGTTCAAGTGTTTGTTATAAAACTCAGATTTTCACCATTACTAGAGAATAAAAATCAAGAAGTCCAATTTAAAGCAACGGAGTTGTCCGATGTTTACAAAAATACCCGTATTTTCCCCATCACTAAAGAATAAAAACCAAGAAGTTTGAACGAAAATAGGAGAGCCGTTCAATGTTTATAAAAGGGCTTAGATTTCCATGTTAAAAAGAAAAAGGGGAGCTTCAAATTAAGATAACACAAGCGCAAAAAGAGGAAGTTCAAGAACAACAAACGACAAGTTCAAAAAATGGAAATGCTAACTAGTACATACATGATCAAATTTTGTCCATGATATCTAAAATACAAATGGAGAAGTTCAAAGAAAATTGAGCAAGAAGTTCAAATAAAAAAGTAGTTAAAAATGTTTGTAGAAAAATAGATTTCCTTTGT
Source organism: Triticum monococcum (assembly GCA_034509565.1). Lineage (NCBI taxonomy): Eukaryota > Viridiplantae > Streptophyta > Magnoliopsida > Poales > Poaceae > Triticum > Triticum monococcum. The sequence goes on from CM067844.1 coordinate 416,881,983, forward strand.
TTTAAAAATAAATCTGAGAAGGTCAACTAAAAACTTGGTACATTTAAAAATCAAGACAATAGTAGAAGTTCTAGTTTATAAAACGGAGCGGTTCGACGTTTATAAAAAGGTTTTCACATTACTAGCCAATAAAGCTAAGAAGTTCAAATAAAAAAATGAATAAGCTCAATATCTATGAAAACTCAAAAATAAAAACAACAAAAGAAGTTCAAAAAGTATTCAAAAACTTAGAAGTTCAAGTTTTAACTCTAGAAGTCAAATTTAAATACTGAGCGATTCATTGTTTACTACCACACTTAGATTCCCCCTTACTAGACAATAACTAACAGATTTAAATTTAAAAAGTAGAGTAGATGAAAATGTACAAAGAATTGAATTTTCCTCGTTTCTTAAAAACCTAGGGGTTTAAACTGAAATAACAGAGAAGTTCATACCAAAATAACGAAGTGGTTTGATGTTTATTAAAAACTAGGATGTTAGCGTTATTAAAAAACTCAGATATCGCTTGTTATTAAAGAATCAACCATGAAGTTTAAAAATGAAAAAATGTAAAATTTGATGTTTATTTACAATATCAGAAACAATCCTTCTTGTTTATATGCAAAATTAAAGTATGAAGTTCAATATAAGAAAAGGTTGAACGATGTTTACGTAAAAGTCATTTTTTTCTAAGAATGAAACTAAGAAGTTCAAATTAAAAAATGGCGAAGTTCACAGATTATGAAAATCCTAGGATTTAAATGCTCAATTTTGATGAGTGCCTTAGGATTCGGGGCAAAAAAAGAGGAGAGAGCATTTCAAAGTGATAGCAGCAAGAAGTTCACGTACTACATGATGTGTGTTTCATATGAGAAAAAGGAATAAAAAGGCAAAGTCGAATTTTTTTTCTTGCTAGAAGTTCAAGTCCTCGGTCGGAGAAAGTTCAAAAATTCTTGTGGGAGAGGTTCACCGTGTATTTACATGTTAAAACACAAAATATATTGTTTTAGTGTTTTAAAATAATTCTCCCAATCCATTAAAAATTTGAAAATAAAATGCTCTCTGTGAAAAACAGTTTCTTCTATTCAACAACTTTCCAAGGCTATATTGTATGCTCTATTTCAAAATAAACGGTTAAAAATCAGTGTACGTTTGCTCAAAACAAAAGTTTAACTGTATTAGCAAAAGCCGTGTCTTTCAACAAGTTTCTAACAAGGTATATCATTTGTGTAACACCGATGAACGGGTGAGAAATTACGAACAAAAATACTTGACAGAAGTTCAAAATGAAAACAACGAGCAGTATGATGTTGCTAGAAGTGCTCAGCTCGAGAAAAGTTCAAAAATTCTTGTGAGAGAGGTTGAACAAAAATATGTGACAAAAGTTCAAGGTGAAAACAACGGGAAATTCAACTACTACATAGAATGCGTTACGAGATAAAGAATATAAGAATAGAAAACTAAAACCTTAAAAGGTTTGTCGCAAGAAGTTCACGTGCTCCTCGTAGCATAGTTCAAAATTCATGTGCGAGACGTCTGTCGTTCATTTACATGTTGAAAAAAGGCAAAAAAAGACAGCATTGTTTTGCCATTTTAAAAACTGCTCTCAAACGACAACGGATTTGTAACACCTGTCTACATGAAAAACTTGCTGCTATTCATAAGCCTTCCAATGGTATATTATGTGGTACATTTCGATGAAAGGTTTAAAATTTTCATGTATACCATTTAAAACACGTTTTTGTGTATTCAAAAAAAAATTCTTTTGAACCATCACGAGTATGAAAAACTGATCAACACGGGAAGGTTTCATGTTTTCAACAGCTTTCCATTGGTATATCATTTGCTCAATTCCGGTAAGTGGTTTGAGAGTTACGGGTAAAAAATAACACGTGAAAAACAGAGTGAAGTTCAAAAACAACTGCTCTAGAAGTTCAACCTCTTCACGAAGTGCATTTTTGGAGACTCTATTTTTACGATGAAGTCAGGAGACATGATCTCAGAAGTTCAGACTGATAACTACCAGAAGTTTACATACTATACGGTGTGCATTTGTATTAAAAAGAATGAAAATGCAAAGCCTAACGTTTTGTTGTTAGAAGTTCAAGTGCTCGGCCCGAGAAAGTTTAAAAATTGTTGTGAGAGAGGTTGAACAAGTAGTTCAAGGTAAAAATAATGAGTAGTTCAAGTAATGCAAGGAATGCATTTCAGGTGAGAATAAAAGTATAGAAAAAATAAAAGTTTAAAAGGTTTGTTGAAAGAAGTTCAAGTGCTCGGCCCGGGGAAAAATTCTTGTGAGAGAGGTTCACCTTGTATTTCCATGTTCGATTTTTTCCGTATAAAAATCGAATACAATTCTTTAGTCAAAATATAAAAAAGGTGAAGTTCAAATTGAAATAACAAAGAAGTTCAGAGCTTATTAAAACCTAGGATTTACCTGTTCAAAAAATAAAAAAAAACACAACGCCATTTTTTGCACTTTTAAAAACAACTCATAAATGAAAAATGGTTGCTAGAAGTTCAAATGCTCGGCGAGGAAAAGTTCAAAAAATTCTTGTGAGAGAGGTTCATCGTGTATTTAGATGTCCAAAATACATAAAAATGTTCTTTTTTGTGTTTTAAAATAATTCTCTCAAACCACAGAGAAGTTCAAAGTGACAACAACCGGAAGTTCACGTACTACATGGTGTGTATTTCATATAAGAACAAAATACAAATAAAGTGAAACAGAGTGAAGTTCAAACAGATATTCCCGAGAAGCTCAACTACTTCACGCAATGCAAAAAACAACACGTCAAAAACAGAGTGAGGTTCAAACAAACATGCCTGAGAAGTTCAACTACTTCACGTAGTGAGTTTCCATTCGCAATGAAGGCAGAAATCATGATCTCGTCATTTCTTTAATTTACTTCAAAACAACAGGAATATCATTTGTGTAAATTCAAGTCCTCGGTCGAAGAAAGTTAAAAAATATATTGTGAGAGAGGTTTGTACAAAAAGAATATCATTTGTGTAACACTGACAAAATGGATGGGAAAATTCAAAATGAAAATACGTCACAGAAGTTCAACATGAAAACATCACGAAGTTCGACTACTATAGTGAATGAATTTGAGATGAAAAACTTTTAAAATCATCGCGAGTATGAAAAAACGATCAACACGGGAAAGTTGTGTGCTTACAGCAGCTTTCCACCGGCATATCACTTTCTCAATTCCGGTGAGTGGATGGAGAGTTATGAGCAGTGGATGGTGACCTATGAGCAAAAACATCATGTGAAAAATAGAGTGAAGTTCAGGTACACGCGCTGAGAAGTTCAGGTTCTTCACACGGTGCATTTTCGAAGAATCTGTTTCGCGATAAAGGCAGAACGCATCATCCCGCCGATTTTGAAATTACTTGAAAACGGCTAGGAATCAGAGAAAACCATCAACATGAAAAAGTTTCGCATTTTGCGTAGCTTTTCAGCGGTATATTATTTGCCCCATTCCAATAAAGTTTGTAGAAATTACGGCAAAAATACGTTTTTCGCCATTTTCGAAACTGGCTTAAAACGGTAAAGAATTGGGAGAAACAATACATACCAAAACTGGCTTTCCAACGCCCTATCATTTGCTGCATTCGAACACACAGTTAAAAAATTAGCTCGAAAATACGAACTCGGTAGGACTTGGACCATTTTCTAAATTACTCTTAAACCATTCAAAATTAGGAAAAACTTTCAAGATGAAAAAGTAGCGCATTTTCATAAGCTTTCCAACGCCGTATCATATGCCGCCATTGGATTAGCCATTTAGAAATGACATCAAAAAAACGAACTCAGCTGTTTGGTTTACGAAATTTTACGTTTTTTCAAATTACTCTTTAACCATAGGGAATTAGAGAAAACTTTCAATATATGGAAGGAGCGGTTTTGCAGCAGCTTTCCAATGCCATATTATATGCCTCATTCCGATAAATGGTTTAGAAATGCGATTGAAAATACGATTCATGTTTTTTGTGCGAAGGAAAAACGGTTTTCAAAACTGCTCTTAAACTGCTTATATTTTGCCAAAAATTTAAGTTGGGTCATGATATTGGTGTCCATAGCTTTCCAACGGTATATCGCAAGCCTCATTTGGGCAATGTTGGCGGAAGTTCAACCTAGTTCACAGGGAAGTTCAACGTACTACTAGCGGGGCAGGTCAGGTTGTGATCAGAATATTATTCTGATCCCGTGATCAGAATGGTGTGTGTGTGTGTGTGTCTATATATATATATATTCACTAATGGTTTTAGTCCTTTAACTTTTTAAGGATCGCCTAGAGATGTCCTTATGACTTGTTTATTTCAGTTCTTCACAATGTGATGCTCTATATGTGCAACTATTTGCCATGCAGTTCAATTTCATCAATAACAGTTTCAACAATACCACTATGAATTACGATATTTGGTTGCTGTTAAGGATATTGCTGTTAACATGACTTTTCGCTTTTCAATTGTTGTTTAGCAACATGCATTGTACTGAATGACTAAATATGCAATCCCAGGCTACATAGCAACAAGGAAGAGTGTTACTTTAATGTTCTGATGATGTCTAGATATACATGTAATAAAATCTTATATAATGGGATGGATGGAGTGTTGTACCACATCATTTTCATTTGGTGTTTAGCTTCTAATATTAACTTGCTACTTTTAGGTACATATATCATTGCCAAAGATCCACACTTCGACCCTTTCTGCGTATGGGGCAATGAGATATTCATGAACCAACATCAAGTGAGGAAAATGATAAAGATTGCTATTAAAATGGGTAAAAAGATGTCAATCGAACTATTTGTTTACTCTTTATGCAAGACAACAGTGAACTGCATGATGGTAAGTAAGAACCCTATAGCCTTCTTTTTACTGCTCGTAATGAGTTGTGTTAGATGACAATATCTGAATCTTTTTTTCTTTTGCAGTGGATTGATACGTCTCCATCGTATCTACTTTTCCGAACACTTTTGACCTTGTTTTGGACTCTAACTTGCATGATTTGAATGGAACTAACCCGGACTGACACTATTTTCAGCAGAATTGCCATGGTGTTATTTTTGTGCAGAAATAAAAGTTATCGGCATGACCTGGAAATTTACAAAGACACGTTTTGGAATAAATAAAAAATATTGGCAAAAGAATCAACACCAGGGGGCCCACACCCTGTCCACAAGGGTGCAGGGCGCCCCTGCCTCGTGGGCCCCACGAGGCTCCACCGACGTTAACTCCAACTCTATATATTCACGTTCGAGGAGAAAAAAAATCAAGGAGAAGGATTCATCGCGTTTTACGATACAGAGCAGCCACCAAGCCCTAATCTCTCTTGGGAGGGCTGATCTGGAGTAGGTTCGGGGCTCCGGAGAGGGGAATATGTCGCCATTGTCATCATCAACCTTCCTCCATCACTAATTTCATGATGCTCACCGCCGTGTGTGAGTAATTCCATCGTAGGCTTGCTGGACAGTGATGGGTTGGAGTGAGATTTATCATGTAATCGGGTTAGTTTTGTTAGGGTTTGATCCCTAGTATCCATTAGGTTCTAAGGTTGATGTTGCTATGACTTTGCTATGCTTAATGCTTGTCACTAGGGCCCGAGTGCCATGATTTCAGATCTGAACCTATTATGTTTTCATGAATATATGTGAGTTCTTGATCCTATTTTGCAAGTCAATAGTCACCTACTATGTGTTATGATCCGGTAACCCCGAAGTGACAATAATCGGGACCACTCCCGGTGATGACTATAGTTTGAGGAGTTCATGCATTCACTAAGTGTTAATGCTTTGTTCCGGTACTCTATTAAAAGGAGGCCTTAATATCCCTTAGTTTCCAATAGGACCCCGCTGCCACGGGAGGGTAGGACAAAAGATGTCATGCAAGTTCTTTTCCATAAGCACGTATGACTATATACGGAATACATGCCTACATTACATTGATGAACTAGAGCTAGTTCTGTGTCACCCTATGTTATAACTATTGGATGAGGAATTGCATCCGACATAATTATCCATCACTGATCCATTTCCTACGAGCTTTTCACATATTGATATTTGCTTAGTTACTTTTCCGTTGCCACTGTTACAATCACTACAAAAACTACTATTGTTACTTTTGCCACCATTACCGCTACTTCCATATTACTTTGCTACTAAATACTTTGCTGCAGATATTAAGTCTTTCAGGTGCGATTGAATTGACAACTCAACTGTTAATACTTGAGAATATTCTTAGGCTCCCCTTGTGTCGAATCTATAAATTTGGGTTGAATACTCTACCCTCAAAAACTGTTGCAATCCCCTATACTTGTGGGTTATCATGGATCCTGAAGTAGTTTACTCAAGATTACCTCTCAAACTACATGATTGGTGGCCGGCCATCACAAGGGGTTGGACTAGAGACCTGCATGCCTTCTGCATACAGGAGAGCACAATAGGGCCATTCCGCTTCACCTTGTTCAGCAACTGGAATGTTTGTCGCCTCTTTCTTTACCATATGTAATAGTACAAGTATAGAACCCTGGTACATCATTCTTTATTTGGTGCTTATGTAATTCTTAAACATATGTACCTGTGAATCGAATAATGCATTGGTTGTTTGAACCCGATGGATATGAATAAATCTATAGCCTACTTTCAATTTTAAATTAGGTACAATTTTAAATAGCAGCAATTAAATTAGGGCGAAATTACATTGTGTAGGTCATTACGGCACACATGGTTGCTAACACACAAACGTTTGCAATATACACCATAATCTGAGACGGTTCACAGAGAGGAAACATGTGCAAGCATGCACACTGTTGTCGTTTGCAAAGCGTGTGTGATGTTAGACACTATCACATACGGTGCGGGGAAACTAAATGTGTGTGATTGTCTACCCATCGTACACGGTTTATAATCATGAACTGTTTGTGATGTGCCAGGCATCGTAAAACTCCCGTGCCTAGAATCTGCCTGGAAAACTCCCGTGCCTGGACTATGCCTGGTTTTAGGCAGAACCACAAAACTCCGACTGCGATGGCAATGCGAGCACAAACGAGTAGCAAGGATCAAGCGTTTGGGATATTAGAGATATCAGAAACGGTTATATCAAGGCTCCCTATCCCCGACGGTTTCTGGGACGTGTGTGAAGGACCCCCTTATCGCCCACACTCACTTGGCGACGGTTCCAAATGTCGTCGTGGAAAGGGGTGAAAAACCGTTTGTTTAGGACCGACGCACCAGTGTATTAACACTTGAGTTGTCAATTCAACCACACCTGGAGAATAACTATCTGCAACAAAGTGATCAGTAGCACTGTAATATCATAGATTTGATAGCAGTAGTAGCAGCAACAGTAACGGTAACAGTGATAGCAATAGTTTTGTAGTAGTGACGATAGTAACAACAGTAGTAGTAACTTAGCAAGATCAATATGTAGGAAAATCGTAGGCATTGGATCGGTGATTTGTTGGATGATTTTCATCATATAATAGTCAAAACCTAGGGCGATACCACACGAGCTCCAGATCATAAATATAATGTAGGCATGTATTCCGTAAATAGTCATACGTGCTTTTGGAAAGAACTTGCATGACATCTTTTGTCCTACCCTCCCGTGGCAGCGGGGTCCTATTGGAAACTAAGGGATATTAAGGCCTCCTTTTAATAGAGAACCGGAACAAAGCATTAACACAAGGTGAATACATGAACTCCTCAAACTACGGTCATCATCGGGAAGTGTCCCGACTATTGTCACTCCGGGGTTGATGGATCATAACACGTAGTAGGTGACTATAACTTGCAAGATCGGATCTAGAACAAAGATATAATGATGATAACATAAACGGTTCAGATCTGAAATCATGGCACCCCGGCCCAAAGTGACAAGCACTAAGCATAGCAAAGTCATAGCAACATCAATCTTAGAACATGGTGGATACTAGGGATCAAGCCCTAACAAAACTCACTCAATTACATGATGAATCTCATCCAACTCCTCACCGACCAGCGAGCCTACGAAGGAATTACTCACTCCCGGTGGAGAGCATCAGAGAATTGGTGATGGAGGAGGGTTGGCGATGATGAAGATCGAAGACCCCCCTCTCCGGAGCCCCAAATGGTCTCCAAATATGGCCTCCTAATGAAGAACAGGAGGTGACGGTGGCTCCATATCCTGAAATGCGATAATTCTTCCTCCTTGATTTTTTTCTAGAGAAATAGGACTTTGTAGCGTTGGTTTCAGGGTCTGCGGGGCCACCAGGTGGGGACAACCAACCTGGGCGCACCTGGGGGGAGCAGGTGCGCCATGGTGGGTTGTGCCCACCTAGGTGCCCCCTCCGGTGGTTCTTGGCTCCAGAAATTCTCTTTTATTGTATAAAAATTCCTCGCAAAGTTTTGTTCCAATCCGAGAACTTTTATTTCTGCACAAAAAACAACACCATGGTAGTTCTGCTGAAAACAACGCCAGTCCGGGTTAGTTTCATTCAAATCATGCAAATTAGAGTCCAAAACAACAAGAAAAGCAATAGGAAAAGTAGATACAACAGAGATGTATCAACTCCCCCAGGCTTAAACCTTCGCTTGTCCTTAAGCAATTTAGTTGATAAACTGAAAGTGAAAAAGAAAAACTTTTACGAACTCTTTTGCTCTTGTTTGCATAAATAATCTTAAACAACACACAGGTTTTCAACCAAGATTATAACTAACCATGTTGACAATAACTCTTAAAAATTATATTAACTCATATCAATGACGTAATCAACTAGTGAGCAATAATAAGATATGTCAAACAACAACATGTTGTCAAAACAACCATGATATAATATGACAATAGTGGTATCTCGCTAGCCCTTTCTGAGACCGCAAAACATAAATGCAGAGCACCTCTAAAGTTCAAGCAACGACTAAACTGTAATTCATGGTAGAAAAGATCCAGTCATGATGCACCCAACATTAGCTACACACAATGCATTAGCATGACAGTAGTACTCTCAGGTTCTGGCACTTATTTGAGAAGGTGATGGCACAACATTAAAGTAAATAGATTGTCCCTTTGCATAGGGAAGCGGTGATTTGCAACTAAAAGGCTTTAAAGATAAGCGCTTGTTGGGAGAGAACCCAATATATTTCCTTCCTATTTTTAATAAATAATTCATCTAGTCTCTGGTTAGATGTGGTTTTGTGTTTTAATTAGTGTTTGTGCCAAGTAAGACCTTTGGGATAGCTTACGGTGATAGTTGATTTGATCTTGCTGAAAAATAGAAACTTTTGTGCCTAGTGAAAGAATTGATTTGAGCTTCTAGAAAGCGATAAATTCTTAAATGTTTTACAAAATATTAATATAAAAATTTCCCAGGTTGTCTTAATTTTTCATAATTTTTGGAGTTACAGAAGTACTCGAGAGTTACAAATTGCTACAGACTATTCTGTTTTTGACAGATTATGTTTTCTATGTGTTGTTTACTTATTTTGATGATTCTATGGGTAGTATCGGGGGGTATGAAGCATGTAAAAGTTGGAATACAATAGATATTACACCACTATAAATAAATAATGATTACAAGAGTACCAAAAGTAGTGAGTTGTTTTCTTATACTAACGGAGCTTATGAGATTTTCTGTTGAGTTTTGTGTTGTGAAGTTTGCAAGTTTTGGGTAAGGATCTGATGGACTATGGAATAAGGAGTGGCAAGAGCCTAAGCTTGGGGATTCCCAAGGCACCCCAAGGTAATATTCAAGGACAACCAAGAGCCTAATCTTGGGGATGCCCGGGAAGGCATCCCCTCTTTCGTCTTCGTCCATCGGTAACTTTACTTGAGGCTATATTTTTATTCACCACATGATATGTGTTTTGCTTGGAGCATCTTGTATGATTTGAGTCTTTGCTTTTTAGTTTGCCACAATCATCCTTGCTGTACGCACCTTTTGAGAGGGACACGCATGAATCGTGATTTATTAGAATACTCTATGCGCTTCACTTATATCTTTTTAGCTAGGCAATTTTGCTCTAGTGCTTCACTTATATCTTTTTAGAGCACGGCGGTGGCTTTATTTTATAGAAATTGATGAACTCTCATGCTTCACTTATATTATTTTGAGATTCTTTAAATAGAATGGTAATTTGCTTTGGTTATAAATTTAGTCCTAATATGATAGGCATCCAAGAGGGGTATAATAAAAACATTCATATAAAGTGCATTGAATACTATGAGAAGTTTGATTCCTTATGATTGTTTTGAGATATAAAGATGGTGATATTAGAGTCATGCTAGTGAGTAATTGTGAATTTGATAAATACTTGTGTTTTGAGATATAAGTACTTAGTTTCGATAACTAATAGATTTTTGCAATAAGTATGTGAGTTCTTTATGACTGGTGTTGAGTCCATGGATTATACACACTCTCACTCTTCCGCCATTGCTAGCCTCTCTAGTGTCGCGCAACTTTCGCCGGTACCATAAGCCCACCATATACCTTCCTCAAAACAGCCACCATACCTACCTATTATGGCATTTCCACAGCCATTCCGAGATATATTGCCATGCAACTTTCCACCATTCCGTTTATTATGACACGCTTCATCATTGTCATATTGCTTTGCATGATCATGTAGTTGACATCGTATTTGTGGCAAAGCCTCCGTTCATAATTCTTTCATACATGTCACTCTTGATTCATTGCACATCCCGGTACACCGCCGGAGGCATTCATATAGAGTCATATTTTGTTCTAAGTATCGAGTTGTAATTTTTGAGTTGTAAGTAAATAAATGTGTGATGATCTTCATTATTGAGCATTGTCCCATGTGAGGAAAGGATGATGGAGACTATGATTGCCCCACAAGTCGGGTGATACGTCCATTTTGCATCATATTTTTATATCGATATTTATCACATTATGGGCTGTTATTACACATTATGTCACAATACTTATGCCTATTCTCTCTTATTTTACAAGGTTTACATGAAGAGGGGGAATGCCGGCAGCTGGAATTCCAGGCTGGAAAAGGAGCAAATATTAGAGACCTATTATGCACATCTCCAAAGTCCTGAAACTCCACAGGAGTTATTTTCATAATATATAAAAAATACTGAGCGAAGAAAGTACCAGAGGGGGGCCACCCACCATCCACGAGGGTGGGGGGCGCGCTGTAACACCCTCGATGCGACTATATCTCCCACGTGTCGAGGCACGACTTAGAGGCATAATCGCATTGAAGGCAATGTCGCAAGTGAGGTAATCTTCACACAACCCATGTAAAACAATAGGGGAAAAAGTTACATAGTTGGCTTACAATCGCCACTTCAAACAATTACATGAATAAAGCATTACATCAACCAAATACACTCATGGTCCGACTACGGAACCAAAATAAAAGAAGAACCCCAAATGCGACAAAGGTCCCCGATCGACCCCAACTGGGCTCCACTACTGATCAACTAGAACCAAGCAACACAAAGGACAAGATCTTCATCGAGCTCCTCCTGAGCTTGGTTGCGTCATCTGCTCGGACTCATCGGCACCTGCAAGCTGGTTTTGGAAGTATCTGTGAGCCACGGGGACTCAGCAATCTCGCACCCTCGCGATCAAGACTATTTAAGCTTATGGGTAAGGTAAAGGTATGAGGTGGAGCTGCAGCAAGCGACTAGCATATATGGTGGCTAACCAACGCAAATGAGAGCGAGAAGAGAAGGCAAGGCACGGTCGATAAAAGTATGATCAAGAAGTGATCCTAAACAACCTACGTCAAGCATAACTCCAACAACCGTGTTCACTTCCCGGACTCCGCCGGAAAGAGACCATCACGGTTACACACGCGGTTGATTCATTTTAATTAAGGTCAACTTTAGGTTTTCTACAACCGGACGTTAACAAATTCCCATCTGCCCATAACCGCGGGCACGGATTTCGAAAGTTCAAATCCCTGCAGGGGTGTCCCAACTTAGCCCATCACAAGCTCTCACGGTCAACGAAGGAATAGACCTCCTCCCGAGACATTCCGATCAGACTCGGTATCCCGATACTCCAAGACATCCTCGACAATGGTAAAACAAGTCCAGCAAAGCCGCCCGATGCGCCGACATCCTGATGGGAGCTACACATATCTCGTTCTCAGGGCAACACCGGATAGGTCAAGCTACGAGTAAAACCAGCCCTCAAGTTTCCCCGAGGTGGCCCCGCAGGCTGCCCATTTCGGACCAACACTTAGACAAGCACTGGCCCGGGGGGTTTTTAAAGTAAAGATGACCCTTGGGCTGGCCTAACCCAAGGGAAAAAAGGCTAGGTGGCGAATGGTAAAACCAAGGTTGGGCCTTGCTGGAGGAGTTTTATTCAAAGCGAACTGTCAAGGGGTTCCCATATACCCAACCGCGTAAGGGACGCAAAATCCGGGAACATAACACCGATATAACGGAAACTAGGGCGGCAAGAGTGGAACAAAACACCAGGCATAAGGCCGAGCCTTCCACCCTTTACCAAGTATATAGATGCATTAATTAAATAAGATATATAGTGATATCCCAACAAGTAAACATGTCCCAACAAGGAACAACATCTCCATGTTCCAACAAGGAACAAACTTCAATCTTCACCTGCAACTAACAACGCTATAAGAGGGGCTGAGCAAAGCGGTAACATAGCCAATCAACGGTTTGCTAGGACAATGGTGGGTTAGGGGCTGAACATGGCAATTTGGGAGGCTGACAAGTAAGTGGTAGGCATCGTAGCAATGGCATAGCAAAAGAGCAAGCAAACTAGCATAGCAAAGATAGTAGTGATTTCGAGGGTATGATCATCTTGCCTGAAATCCCGCAAGGAAGAAGAACGAGCCCATGAAGAAGACAAGCGGACGTAGTCGAACGGATCCTCACAAACTCGACGTTACCGGATCCAACCCAAAGAAGCAATCACCGGAAAAGAAGCACACAACATAGTAAACACCCAACACATGAACATGGTATGATATGCGAGATGCGGGATGCGATGCGGTATGCAAAATGCAAGACGTGACAGGAAATGCATGAACCTGGCCTCAACTTGGAAAACCAAGTGTGCCACTGGATAGAGAGGATGAAATCACCTGAAAATGATATAAAGATCATAGGAATCGGAGCTACGGTTTGGAAATGGCAAGCGTTTTATGAAACGAATCGATCTGCGATTTACAGCAAGTAGGCTCCTAAATGCAACGAAATGAACATGCTACAGCCACCAAACATGAAAAAAAATACATGGCAGGGATGTACACAAGATGCTTAACAAATCACTAGGACTGAGCCATAGGCAAATTCATCCATTAAGGGGTTCAAACAAGCATGGCAAAACTGAATAAGCAAAATAGATTTCAGACTTTGTGAAATTAACACTAGTCTGAAATTTCAGACCACGATGCTCTCTTCGGAGCAGCAAAACAACATGAAACATAACCTGAACATGACAAATAAGAGCATGGCATGGAGCTACTCAACAAGCTTAACAAAACACCCAGAATTACCTGGGGCCAAAAGGGTTCACAAAATACTCTAACAAGCACACGAACATAGATGAAACACAATCAGTTTTCAGACTTAGTGAAAACTGAGACATGCTGAAATTATAACTCGCGGAGGCATGTAAACAAGCTCGATGCACTCACCATGGTGCAAGTCATAGCAAGGCAAGCATATATCCATAAAGAAGGCACACAATGCTAACTATACATGGCAAGAACAATGGCATAGCATGCATGGATCACTAGCAATAGCACCGGCAAAATCACAAAAGAGTTCACGATCTGCCCAAATACACAACAATGCAAAAGTTGAGCTTGATTGACTCAACCTAGGGTGCTCCAACATAGCAAGTAAAGACATGGATGGATAGATCATAACATTATTAACAAAACTCCCTTATTGATCATCCTCAAAAGAGGCACGGATCACTAGGAAACAAGCTGAACATATGGCATCATGAACTAAAATATCCCAGACTTAGTGAAATCCACTAAGTCCCTAAAAACAGATTACCCAGGTGCCCCTCTTTGCAAGCTTGCACAAGTCACAACACACATCCTAAAAATGCATGGGTGGCACCTCTGAAAAGAAGACAAAATGCTTAACAATTCATCCTAAAGGGGCACAGGCATATCATGCACACAACAATCATGGCAAAAATGACAAAAGTCAATGATGAGCTAACGGATCTGCAATTTAACTCACGATGCCTCCTTCTAACAGCATTTTGGGCATCAAGATGACCTCGAATGAAAATGATACAATGGAATGAAATGATATACATGTCGAGACGAAGGTTTTGATATATTATATGCATGAATCGGAGCTACGGATGCAAAGTTACGAGGCCTCGAACAGGGCATCATGGATCTGGGAATCTGGGGACTTAGCCAAAAATTTATACCTCTCCGAGAAAAGTCAACAGGATGGAGCGGTGCGGGACAAGCAGATCCGGGTCAGGCGCGGGCGCGTTTGGATGAAGGGACCGGTGGATCTCGTCCCGATCCACTGGATCGGATCCGGCCGGGATTTACTCCGGCGAGCTCCGGCGATGGTGGCGAGGAGCCTCGGTGGCGGAGGCGGGCCGTGCCGGTGAAGGGCGGTGGCCGGCAGGGACTCGGCCGGGCGGCGAGCGGGCGCCGGCGAGGCGCTGCGGCCGGGAAGCAGCTCCGGCCGGCGAGCTGCGTGACGACGGCGATGGCTCGGGCGGCGCGCGACGGTGCAACTCCGACGGGCGGCCGGCAGGTGCGGGCTCGGCGGCGCGGCGCCAGCGAGAGGAACACGCGGCAGCGCGTGGGCACGGCGGCGAGCAAGGAGGCAGGCGGCGGCGGCGCGGGATCCGGGCCCGGGCGGGCCGGATCTGGGTCTCCTCGGGCCCGCGGTGGGAGGAGAGAGAGAGCGACGAGGTGGCGGCGCGGGGTTGGCTAAGGCGGCGGAGGCTGTGACGTGGCGGCGCGGGGTTGGCTGAAGTGAGGTGGCAGCGGTGGCTGGACATGTCCGGTCGGCGGGACGGACATGTCCGGTGGCGCGGGGAGGTGGTAGACTAGGGTTTCGTCCGCGAAAATGGACGGGGAGGACATATTTATAGGTAGAGGGAGCTAGGAGAGTCCAAATGAGGTGCGGTTTTCGGCCACGCGATCGTGATCGAACGACCGAGAAGATGGAAGAGGTTTAGGTGGGTTTTGGGCCAAATTGGAGGGGTGTTGGGCTGCAAGACACACGAGGCCTTTTCGGTCCCTCGGTTAACCATTGGAGTATCAAACGAAGTCCAAATGATACGAAACTTGACAGGCGGTCTACCGGTAGTAAACCAAGGCCGCATGGCAAGTCTCGGTCCAATCCGGAAATGTTTAATCCCCACACACGAAAGAAAGCTAGAAATGGCCATCGGAGGAGAACGAAGCGCCGGATTGCAAAACGGACAACGGGGAAAATGCTCGGATGCATGAGACGAACACGTATGCAAATGAAATGCACATGATGACATGATATGCAATGCATGACACGCAAGCAAAGACAACGCAACAACAACGAATAACAGAATGACACCTGGCACATCGGTCTCGGGGTGTTACACGCGCCCTACCCCCTGGGCGCCCCCTACCTCGTGGGCCCCCTGGTGTCCATTTGATACCCATCTTTGGCTATATGGAGTCTTTCATCAAGGAAAAAATCATAAGCAAGCTTTCGGGAAGAAACTCCGCCGCCACGAGGCGGAACCTTGGTGGAACCAATCTAGGGCTCCGGCAGAGCTGTTCTGCTAGGGAAACTTCCCTCCGGGAGGGGGAAATCATCACCAACGATTCTCTCATCGGGAGGGGTTCAATATCCATCAACATCTTCACCAGCACCATCTCATCTCAAACCCTAGTTCATCTCTTGTATCCAATCTTTGTATCCAAACCTCAGATGGTACCTGTGGGTTGCTAGTAGTGTTGATTACTCCTTGTAGTTGATGCTAGTTGGTTTACTTGGTGGAAGATCATATGTTCAGATCCATTATGCATATTAATACCCCTCTGATTATGAACATGAATATGCTTTGTGAGTAGTTACGTTTGTTCCTGAGGACATGGGAGAAGTCATGCTATAAGTAGTCATATGAATTTGGTATTCGTTCGATATTTTGATGAGATGTATGTTGTCATCCCTCTAGTGGTGTCATGTGAACATCGACCACATGACACTTCACCATTGTTTGGGCCTAGAGGGAGGCATTGGGAAGTAATAAATAGATGATGGGTTGCTAGAGTGACAGAAGCTTAAACCCTAGTTTATGCGTTGCTTCGTAAGGGGCTGATTTGGATCCATATGTTTCATGCTATGGTTAGGTTTACCTTAATACTTCTGTTGTAGTTGCGGATGCTTGCAATGGGGGTTAATCATAAGTGGGATGCTTGTCCAAGTAAGGACAGCACCCAAGCACCGGTCCACCCACATATCAAATTATCAAAGTACCGAACGCGAATCATATGAACGTGATGAAAACTAGCTTGACGATAATTCCCATGTGTCCTTGGGAGCGCTTTCCTTCATATAAGAGTTTGTCCAGGCTTGTCCTTTGCTACAAAAGGATTGGGCCATCTTGCTGCACCTTATTTACTTTTATTACTTGCTATTACAAATTACCTTATCACAAAACTATTTGTTCCCGATAATTTCAGTGCTTGCAGAGAATACCTTCCTGAAAACTGCTTATCATTTCCTTCTGCTCCTCATTGGGTTCGACACTCTTACTTATAGAAAAGGCTAAGATAGATCCCCTACACTTGTGGGTCATCAAGGCTCTTTTCTGGCGCCGTTGCCGGGGAGTGAAGCGCCTTTGGTAGGTGGAATTTGGTAAGGAAAAATTTATATAGTGTGCTGAAATTTACTGTCACTTGTTACTATGGAACATAATCCTTTGAGGGGCTTGTTCTGGGTATCTTCATACCGACCAGTAGATCAAAGAGTTGCTCCTCAAGCTACTGAACCTACTGAAATTTTTTACTTTGAAATTTCTTTGGGTATGATAGAGAAACTACTAGCTAATCCTTTCACAAGTGATGGAACATTACATCCCGATTTGCACCTAATCTATGTGGATGAAGTTTGTGGATTATTTAAGCTTGCAGGTATGCCCGAGGATGTTATCAAGAAGAAGGTCTTCCCTTTATCTTTTAAGGGAGATGCATTGACATGGTTGAGGCTATGTGATGATATTGGATCATGGAACTACCGACGATTGAAATTGGAATTTCATCAGAAGTTTTATCCTATGCATCTTGTTCATCGTGATCGTAATTATATATATATAATTTTTGGCCTCGCGAAGGAGAAAGCATCGCTCAAGCTTGGGAGAGGATTAAGTTAATGTTATATTCATGCCCCAATCATGAGCTCTCAAAAGAAATGATTATTCAAAAAATTTATGCTCGGCTTTCTCTCAGTAATCGCTCCATGCTTGATACTTCTTGTACTGGATCTTTTATGATGAAGACTATTGAATTCAAATGGGATTTATTGGAAAGAATTAAACGCAATTTTGAAGATTGGGACCTCGACGAAGGTAAGGAGTCAGGTATAATACCTAAGTTTGATTGTGTTAAATCTTTTATGGATACCGATGTTTTCTGTGAATTTAGCACTAAATATGGACTTGACTCTAAGATAGTAGCTTCTTTCTGTGAATCCTTTGCTACTCATGTTGATCTCCCAAAGGAGAAGTGGTTTAAATATAATCCTCCCACTGAGGTAAAAGTAGTTTCACCTATTAAAGTTGAAGAAAAGACTATCACTTATAATGATCCTGTTCTTCCTACTGCTTATATTGAGAAACCACCTTTCCCTGTTAGAATAAAGGATCATGCTAAAACTTCAACTGTGGTTAACAAAAGTAATATTAAGACACCTAAACCCCCTGAGCAAATTAAAGTTGAACCTAGTATTGCTATGGTTAAACATCTCTTGGCCAATAATATTGATGGGCATGTTATTTACTTCTGCAATGAAGCTGCTAGAATTGCTAGACCTGATGCTAAAAATAAACATAGACCTATTGTAGGCATGCCTGTTATTTCTGTTAAAATAGGAGATCATTGCTATCATGGCTTATGTGATATGGGTGCTAGTGCAAGTGTAATACCTCATTCCTTATACCAAGAAATTATGCATGATATTGCACCTACTGAGATAGAAGAGATTGATGTTACAATTAAGCTTGCCAATAGAGATACTATTTCACCAGTTGGGATTGTTAGAGATGTTGAAGTCTTGTGTGGGAAAGTTAAATACCCTACTGATTTTCTTGTGCTCGGTTCCCCACAAGATGACTTTTGTCCCATTATATTTGGTAGACCCTTCTTGAATATTGTTAATGCTAAGATAGACTACAATAAGGATATTGTTTCTGTTGGTTTAGGGGATATGTCTCATGAGTTTAATTTTGCTAAATTTCGTAGACAACCCCATGATAAAGAATTGCCTAGTAAAGTAGAAATTATTGGTCTTGCTTCTATTGCCGTGCCTCCTACTGATCCCTTAGAACAATATTTGCTAGACCATGAAAATGATATGTTTATGAATGAAAGAAGGGAAATAGATAAAGTATTATTTAAACAAGGACCTGTTATGAAACACAACTTGCCTGTTGAAATCCTAGGGGATCCTCCTCCACCCAAGGGTGATCCCGTGTTTGAGCTTAAGCCATTGCCTGATACTCTTAAATATGCTTATCTTGATGAAAAGAAGATATATCCTGTTATTATTAGTGCTAACCTTTTAGAGCATGAAGAAGAGAAATTATTGAAAACTCTGAAGAAGCACCGTGCTGCTATTGGATATACTCTTGATGATCTTAAGGGCATTAGTCTCACTCTATGTCAACACAAAGTAAATTTGGAGAAATACGCCAAACTAGTTACTGATCACCAACGACGGCTAAATCCTATGATGAAAGAAGTGGTAAGAGAAGAAATATTAAAGCTCCTTGAAGCAGGTATAATTTATCCCGTTGCTGATAGTCAGTGGGCAAGGCCTGTCCATTGTGTCCCTAAGAAGGGAGGTATTACTGTCGTTCCTAATGATAAAGATGAATTGATTCCACAAAGAATTATTATAGGTATAGGATGGTGCTTGATTTCCGCAATCTAAATAAATCTACTAAAAAGATCATTACCCTTTGCCTTTCATTGATCAAATGCTAGAAAGATTATCCAAACATACACATTTTTGCTTTCTAGATGGTTACTCTGGTTTCTCTCAAATACCTGTGTCAGCTGATGATCATGAAAAGACTACTTTTTGTAACATCTCAAATTTTCAATTTGGAATGTTATACATTAGATCATCATTGCATATCATATTTTATTGCTTTTGGCCCGATCTAGAAATTCTACGCAACTCAAGGACCCACGGAGAGAGTTGGGGATTTCGTTATTTTCATATTTGGGTTTTTCCCAAAATTTGAAAATAGGATTATTTGATTTGATTTATTTTATATTCAATTATTTCACTTATAAAAATAAGTGAGAGGGAATAAAATGACTTTCCCAAAATAAAGAAATATTGAGGATTTAATAAAAAAATCAAATAAGATTTTATTTTGGAGTTTTTCGCTGTTTTATTTCAATTTAGGAAAAATGCGCGTTTTTCAAAATTGCACTTAGGCCCCAAATAAATGTTCAATTTGTTCGGCTTGATTTTAGAAGCCGGGGAAAATTTATTTCAGGATTTTTGGAGTCCGTTTAGTATTTCTTTTCTTTCTTTTGCCGCACGTGAAATTATTTAAAAAAACGAACCGACCTAACCGGGCCGTGTCCGACTAGGACACTAGGCCCGGCCGGCCTTTAAAGCCGTGAGGGCCCGAGCTAGCCGCAGCCGCCCAGCCCGAAACCCTAGCCGCCGCCTCGCCCCGCCTCGATCCGTGCACCGCCGCCGCCGCGCGATCTGCCGCCCGCCTCTCCCCGGATCCGCCACCGCCGCCGCCCGCCTCTCGCCGGATCCACCGCCGCCGCCTCTCACCAGAGCAGCGCCGCCGCCACCGTCGTCTCGCCGGAGCCGCCCGAGGTAGTCGCCGTTGCCTCGGTTTTCGCGTAGAGAACCGATCGGTTTTTTTGAAAACCTAGATCCGTTTTTTAGATGCGGCTTGGTTTATTTTTTTGTCGGTTTAGTTATTTACGAACAGCCGCTTTTTCGTTCATTTTTAGGGACGGTTTTCGTTGTTTAGCCGCAGATAGCGAACGTTCGTTCGTTAGCCTGCTCGTCGTTTTTCTTTTTTCGGATTTTCTGCGATTATTTCTGATCATGATTTCTGATCCGATTTTCGTTTTAGTTTAACTTTTTGCTCATTTACCATAATAAGGCAATTCAAGCGCTTGGAGTTTCGTCTCGAAACCCTCTTTCCGTTTAACCAACTCAAACAAGTTTTTGCATCTGTAAAATTTGACCTAGATCCAGATTAGTAAATGAAGTTTGTTTCTTTTGCCGTTTGTTTTCCGTTGCTTCGTTTGATTTGATTCTTTTTGCAAACCAGAGTTCTTAAGTTGAACTTTCTGGTTAGATTTCTTATTTGATTTTTACCCGTGCATTAGATGAGTACTTATTGTGTGCTGTTTGTTTGCGATAGAGTACCCGGAGTGCGCCACTTGCTACTTTGAATCTCTAGGTTTCACGGATTATCAGCAAGGCAAGTAACACTTTGATGATACCTCTTACTACCCAGTTTTATTGCATTAGATCAATCCTCAAAATATTGCATGATTTAGGATCTAATTAATTTGTGGGTTGGGAAGTAGATGAGGTAGCACCTGTTTCCTGTTTTATTATCAAACCCTTGGGAGTTACTTCTACGTTTGCTTATTTTGACATGCTATGCTAGTAGACGTGGATTGGGTGAGTGTATCCATGACAGATATGAGATTGTTAAATTAATGGTTTATTTAAGGTGGCAACTTTAATACACATCTGGGTGGATTGAGGCACCTGGGTTTTCCAGCGATTGCCTGTGTTTCCTTTATGGACCGCCACCCAGGCTCAAAAGGATCATGAGATTATTCATACTAGAAACTTCCGTGTGCAGCCACAAGCTAGTATGGGCTCTAGCATAGTTGATTAAGTCGTGCGAACACTTACAGTGGTAGACTAGCAGATGTAGGGGAAAGTAGGTGTAACGGTCTACCCGATCGTAAGGTGCTAGCGCTTCTGAAAGACTATGTCTCGGTCATCCGTTTCTCAAACATCTTGTAGTGCGAGAATCCCAACGGAGGAGATCGAGTCTTGTGGGGAAGAGTGCGCAAACCTCTGCAGAGTGTATAAACTAATCATGGTTAGCCGTGTCCCCGGTTATGGACAACTTGAGTATCTAGTTCTTGGATTATCATGTGAATCTCATCATGTGACTCTAATTAATTTTGTTGGGTTTTTAATGATGATGCTTAATTGGGATTGAGAGGGTGTCTACACTCTCAATGTGCAACAACTACCATGATAGTTAAATAAAATTTATTCCTTTGCAGTAGGGAAAAACTGGCTTTACGCAAAACTGTAACCATGGAGCTTTCCACCAGCCAAATATGCATGTAGTATAGCCTATTCTGTTCACTATTCTCTATGTGTTACATTGCCAGCATATTCCATGTGCTGACCCATTTTTGGGCTGTAGCGTTCATGTTGCAGACTTTTCAGACGACGAGTAAGGTGCCTTTAGGTCGTGGTTCTATACTCAGTGATGCCGTTGGAGTTGATGGACTCACTTACCTTCCAAGCCTTCCGCTGTTATCGTTATTAGATGGCCTTAAGCCATATTCATTGTAATAAGTTCTCTTTTGAGACATTCGATGTAATACGTGCGTGATTGCTACTCTGTTATAAATCCTTCAAGTACTGTGCGTGTCAGCATTACTGATCCAGGGATGACATTAAAGCATAGAGACTTGACCATCTGAGGTCGGGTCGCTACACTTTTACTTGCCCTTTCGGTACCTTTGCTTATAGACGTATGCCTTTTGGTTTATGTAATGCACCTGCTACCTTTCAAAGATTCATGATGGCTATATTCTCTAACTTTTGTGAGAAGATTTGTGAAGTTTTCATGGATGATTTCTTTGTTTATGGATCCTCTTTTGATGATTGCTTGAGCAACCTTGATCGAGTTTTTCAAAGATGTGAAGAAACTAACCTTGTCTTGAATTGGGAGAAGTGCCACTTTATGGTTAATGAAGGTATTGTATTGGGGCATAAAATTTCTAAAAGAGGTATTGAAGTTGACAAAGCTAAAGTTGATGCTATTGAAAAGATGCCGTGTCCCAAGGACATCAAAGGTATACGAAGTTTCCTTGGTCATGCCAGTTTTTATAGGAGGTTCATTAAGGACTTGACAAAAATTTCCCGGCCTCTGACTAAATTATTACAAAAATATATTCCTTTTGTCTTTGATGATGATTGTGTAGAAGCATTTGAAATACTTAAGAAAGCCTTGATTTCTGCACCTATTGTTCAGCCACCGAATTGGAATTTACCCTTTGAAATCATGTGTGATGCTAGTGACTATGCTGTAGGTGCTGTTCTAGAACAAAGAGTTGATAAAAAATTAAATGTTATTCAATATGCTAGTAAAACTCTAGACAATGTCCAGAGAAATTATGCTACTACTGAAAAGGAATTCTTAGTAGTTGTATTTGCTTGTCATAAGTTCAGACCTTATATTGTTGATTCTAAAGTAACTATTCACACTGATCATGCTGCTATTAAATATCTTATGGAAAAGAAAGATGCTAAACCTAGACTTATTAGATGGGTTCTCCTGCTACAAGAATTTGATTTGCATATTATTGATAGAAAGGGAGCTGAGAATCCCGTTGCAGACAACTTGTCTCGGTTAGAGAATGTTCTTGATGATCCACTACTGATAACCCACAAGTATAGGGGATCACAACAGCTTTCGAGGGTAGAGTATTCAACCCAAATTTATTGATTCGACATAAGGGGAGCCAAAGAATATTCTCAAGTATTAGCAGCCGAGTTGTCAATTCAACCACACCTGGAAACTTAGTATCTGCAGCAAAGTGTTTAGTAGCAAAGTAATATGATAGTGGTGGTAACGGTAACAAAAGAGTAATGAAAGCAAAGTAATATTTTTGGTATTATGTAGTGATTGTAACAATAGCAACGGGAAAGTAAATAAATGTAAACCAGTATATGGAAAGCTCGTAGGCATCAGATCACTGATGGATAATTATGTTGGATGCGGTTCATCATGTAACAGTCATAACATAGGGTGACACAGAACTAGCTCCAGTTCGTCAATGTAATGTAGGCATGTATTCCGAATATAGTCATACATGCTTATGGAAAAGAACTTGCATGACATCTTTTGTCCTACCCTCCCGTGGCAACGAGGTCCTTACGAAAACTAAGGGATATTAAGGCCTCCTTTTAATAGAGAACCGGAACAAAGCATTAACACATAGTGAATACATGAACTCCTCAAACTACGGTCATCACCGGTAAGTATCCCGATTATTGTCACTTCGGGGTTAACGGATCATAACACATAATAGGTGACTATAGACTTGCAAGATAGGATCAAGAACACTCATATATTGATGAAAACATAATAGGTTCAGATCTGAAATCATGGCACTCGGGCCCTAGTGACAAGCATTAAGCATAGCAAAGTCATAGCAACATCAATCTCAGAACATAGTGGATACTAGGGATCAAACCCTAACAAAACTAACTCGATTACATGGTAAATCTCATCGAACCCATCACCGTCCAGCAAGCCTACGATGGAATTACTCATGCACGGCGGTGAGCATCATGAAATTGGTGATGGAGGATGGTTGATGATGACGACGGTGACGAATCCCCCTCTTCGGAGCCCCGAACGGACTCCAGATCAGCCCTCCCGAGAGGTTTTAGGGCTTGGCGGCGGCTCCGTATCGTAAAATGCGATGAAATCTTCTCGCCAATTTTTTTCTCCCCGAAAGCAGTTATATAGAGTTGGAGTTGGAGTCGACAGGTCTCCCAGGGGGCCCACGAGGTAGGGGTGCGCGCCCTAGGGGGGGCGCCCCCCACCCTCATGGCAAGGGTGTGGGCCCCCTGGTCTTCATCTTTGGCAAGGATTTTTTATTATTTATTGTAAGATATTCCGTGGAGTTTCAGGTCATTCCGAGAACTTTTGTTTTCTGCACATAAAACAACATCATGGCAATTCTGCTGAAAACAGCGTCAGTCCGGGTTAGTTCCATTCAAATCATACAAGTTAGAGTCCAACACAAGGGCAAAAGTGTTTGGAAAAGTAGATACGACGGAGACGTATCAACTCCCCAAGCTTAAACCCTTGCTTGTCCTCAAGCAATTCAGTTGACAAACTGAAAGAAATAAAGAAAAACTTTTACAAACTCTGTTTGCTCTTGTTGTTGTAAATATGTCAAGTTAGCATTCAAGTTTTCAGCAAAAATTATAACTAACCATATTTGCAATAATTCTCAGGTCTCATGATTACCCATATCAATAGCATAATCAACTAGCAAGCCATAATAATAAATCTCGGATGACAACACTTTCTCAAAACAATCATAATATGATATAACAACATGGTATCTCGCTAGCCCTTTCTGAGACCGCAAAACATAAATGCAGAGCACCTTTAAAGATCAAGGACTGACTAGACATTGTAATTCATGGTAAAAGAGATCCAATCATCGTCACACCCAATATAAATTAACAGTGATGAATGCAAATGATAGCTGCGCTCTCCAGCTTGTGCTTTTAATAGGAGGGTGATGACTCAACATAAAAGTAAATTGATAGGCCCTTCACAGAGGGAAGCAGGGATTTGTAGAGGTGCCAGAGCTCGGTTTTGAAATAGAGGTGAATAATATTTTGAGTGGTATACTTTCATTGTCAACATAACAACCAAGATATGGCGATATCTTCCATGCTACACACATTATAGGCGGTTCCCAAACAGAATGGTAAAGTTTATACTCCCCCTCCACCAACAAACATCAATCCATGGCTTGCTCGAAACAACGAGTGCCTCCAACTAACAACAGTCCCAAGGGGAGTTTTGTTTTGCAATTATTTTGATTTAGTTTGCATAAAGCATGGGACTGGGCATCCCGGTGACCAGCCATTTTCTCGTGAGTGAGGAGTGGAGTCCACTCCTCTTAAGAATAACCCGCCTAGCATGGAAGATACGAATATCCCTAGTTGATACATGAGCTATTCGAGCATACAAAACATGATGATTATTTGAAGGTTTAGAGTTTGGCACATACAAATTTACTTGGAACGACAGGTAGATACCGCATATAGGAAGGTATAGTGGATTCATCTGGAATAACTTTGGGGTTTAAGGGATTGGATGCACAAGCAGTATTCCCGCTTAGTACAGGTGAAGGCTAGCAAAAGGCTGGGAAGTGACCAACTAGAGAGCGACAACAGCCATGTACATGCATTAAAATTAATAAACATTGGATGCAAGGATGAGTAGGATATAATCCACCATGAACGTAAATATCGTGAAGGCTATGTTGATTTGTTTCAACTACATGCGTGAACATGTGCCAAGTCAAGTCACTTAAATCATTCAAAGGAGGATACCACCCTATCATACCACATCATAACCATTTTAATAGCATGTTGGCACGCAAGGTAAACCATTATAACTCATAGCTAATCAAGCATGGCACAAGCAACTATGATCTCTAATTGTCATTGCGAACATGTTTATTCATAACAAGCTGAATCAAGAATGATGAACTCATCATATTTACAAAAACAAAATAGGTCAAGTTCATACCAGCTTTTCTCATCTCAGCCAGTCCATCATATATCATCATAATTGCCTTTCACTTGCACGACCGAACGATGTGAATAATAATAAGAGTGCACGTGCATTGGACTAAGCTGGAATCTGCGAGCATTCAATAAACAGGAGAAGACAAAGCAATATGGGCTCTTGGTTAAATCAACAATAAAGCATATAAGAGCCACTTCAACAATTTAATCATGGTCTTCTCCTATCAACCCCCAAAGAAAAGAAAAGAAATAAAACTATTTACACGGGAAAGCTCCCAACAAGCAAAAGAAGAACATGAAATCTTTTTGGGTTTTCTTTTTAATTATTACTACAGTAAGAAAAGTAAACTACTACTATTTTTTTGTTTTTCTTAAGGTTTATTAAACACACGAGAAGAAAGCATAAAAGGAAATAAACTAGCATGGATGATACAATGAAAAAGTATGGACACCGACATCTAGCAATGAGTGTGTGAACATAAATGTAATGTCGGTGAGAAATACGTACTCCCCCAAGTTGGTTTATGGCCACGGCTAGCCTGGCTGATATCCATAATAATAGTTGGGGTCGTACTGCGATGAGGAAGAAGAAGGCTCCGATTGCCACTGGCTGGCAATCATCTCCGGATCCCACTGATAGTTAGACTATCATGACGGATCAAATTGGGGTTTCGGTTCTGGCTCCTCGGCTGGTGCAGGGTTCTGGTAGGCGTGGATAGCCGTCAACGGAACAAGGTACGTGCCTACAGTCAAATCAAACAAAGAAGGAGCAGGCAAGGTAATAGTCTCAGGATGATGTTTATTAAAGAACAATTGATATTTAAGCTCTCCTGCCCTATTCTTAATAATAAAATCACGTGCCACCATACTTTTATAATCTAGATAAGCACGAGGCAACACTTTTTCTTCCTTCTCAGTATGCCTAACAGGTATATTAAAATGTGCAGCTAGGCTTGTAGCATAGATGCCTCCAAAGATGGGGCCCTTTGTATGGTTTTGACTTCACCGTTTAGCAATAATACCACCCATACTAAAAGTGTTATCACTGTATAAATCTTGGAGCAAAATAATAATATCAGGGATACTAGGGTTTCCATAGTTTCTATGACCAATTAAGCAACGACTAGCAAATAATGCAAAGTAACGTAAGACAGGAAATGTATGCTAGTGATTCGTGCATCGGAAACCTTCCTAGTTTCCCCTACAGTGATTGTATCAATAAATCCCTCCACATCATCACGATGTGGTTCTTCTGTCTTGCCCTCAAAAGGGACTAAACAAATCCGACAAAAATCATAAAGTGACATCTCCTTATGCTCATCATATAAATGAAACTCCACCGTAGGTGGTGAGTTCCTAGAATGAAAATGAAAGTTTTGCACAAAGGTATTTGTGAGTAAGAGATACTGATCGCATTGGTCATGGAGGAAAGCGGGCCTGCATTATGAGCCAATTCATGAAAATCTTCATAAATCCCGGCTGCTCTCAAGAAATCCTCGGAAGGCCATTCACATGCCCGAACCTCCGCGGTGCGCGACAAATTATACTTAGGCTTCGGTGCCTTTTCCTTCGAGCTTTGGCTCGATGAGCCCCTCAATAATCTCCTCATCATTTTCTGAAAAATTCTGAAATTTTTAGTAACATCAAAATAAAAGTAAACCAAACTCAATAATATTGATAGCAACCACTCCTACAAGTGCCTAGGGCCTATATCATGCATCAAAACTACTTCTGACCATATAAATTTGACATGCAAGCTAAAGAATAGAGGCACCTAAGCAGCACAAATTTGCAATGAATAAAGCACTAGAACAAAAACTAATTGGACCAATGGAGGAGTCACATACCAAGGAACAATCTCCCCAAGCAGTTTTGTGAGAGGTGCTTTGAGCAAGGAGATCAAAAATGGCAGCAAAGAGGGCTGGAACTCATGCTTGAGTTGGTTTTTCGTGTTTGTGGGAGGAAGAAGAAGAGGATGGGTGCAGGAATAAGTGGAGGAGGGCCACTATGGGCCCACGAGGCAGGGGGCGCGCCCTAGGGGGGTGGCGGCGCCCTCCACCCTCGTGGCAAGGTGGTTGGCCCCCCTGGTGTGTTCTTTGTTCCATAAATCCTCAAATATTCTAGAAAAATCATATTTAATTTTCAGGGCATTTGGAGAACTTTTATTTTTGAGGTATTTTTATATTGCATGGATAATGAGATAACAGACAGAAAATTATTTATTTTCACTTTATTTCAACTAAATAACAGAACGTATAGAGAGGGTTCAGAAGGTTGTGCTTCTAGTTTCATCCATCTCATGCTCATCAAAAGGAATCCACTAACAAGGTTGATCAAGTCTTGTGAACAAACTCATTCCGATTAACATGAAACCGGAGAAATTTCGAATAACACTAGGTTACCTCAGCAGGGATATGCACATCCCCAATAAGAAGTATATCATATTTCTTCTTGACAGTAGGAAGAGGAAATTCAAAACCTCCAAATATAATCGATGGAATTTTTCTGATAGAATTGATACTATGAACTTGAGGTTGTTTCCTTGGAAAGTGTATCGTATGCTCATTACCATTAACATGAAAAGTGACATTGCCTTTGTTGCAATCAATAACAGCCCCTGCAGTATTAAGAAAAGGTCTTCCAAGAATAATAGACATACTATCATCCTCGGGAATATCAAGAATAACAAAGTCCGTTAAAATAGTAACGTTTGCAACCACAACAGGCACATCCTCACAAATACCGACAGGTATAGAAGTTGATTTATCAGCCATTTGCAAAGATATTTCAGTAGGTGTCAACTTATTCAAATCAAGTCTACGATATAAAGAGAGAGGCATAACACTAACACCGGCTCCAAGCAACATAAAGCAGTTTTAACATAGTTCCTTTTAATGGAGCATGGTATAGTAGGTACTCCTGGATCTCCAAGTTTCTTAGGTATTCCACCCTTGAAAGTATAATTAGCAAGCATGGTGGAAATTTCAGCTTCTGGTATCTTTCTTTTATTTGTAACAATATCTTTCATGTACTTAGCATAAGGATTCATTATGAGCATATCAGCAAATCGCATACGCAAAAAGATAGGTCTAATCATTTCAGCAAAGCGCTCAAAATCCTCATGATCCTTTTTCTTGGATGGTTTGGGAGGAAAAGGCATGGGTTTCTGAACCCAAGGTTCTCTTTCTTTACCATGTTTCCTAGCAACAAAGTCTTTCTTATCATAACGTTGATTCTTTGATTGTGGGTTATCAAGATCAATAGCAGGTTCAATTTCTACATCATTATCATTACTAGGTTGAGCATTATTATGAACATCATTGATACGTCTCCAACGTATCTATAATTTTTGATTGCTCCATGCTATATTATCTACTGTTTTAGACATTATTGGGCTTTATTTTCCACTTTTATATTATTTTCGGGACTAACCTATTAACCGGAGGCCCAACCCAGAATTGCTGTTTTTTGCCTGTTTTAGGGTTTCGAAGAAAAGGAATATCAAACGGAGTCCAAACGGAATGAAACCTTCGGAAACGTGGTTTTCTCATCAGATAAGATCCAGGAGACTTGGACCCTCCATCAAGAAAGCCACGAGGTGCTCACGAGGGTAGGGGGCGCGCCCCCTGCCTCGTGGGCCCCTCGAAGCTCCACCGACGTACTTATTCCTCCTATATATATCCACGTACCCCCAAATGATCGGAGACGGAGCAAAAAACCTAATTCCACCGCCGCAACTTTCTGTATCCACGAGATCCCATCTTGGGGCCTGTTCCGGAGCTCCGCCGGAGGGGGCATCGATCACGGAGGGCTTCTACATCATCATCCAAGCCCCTCCGATGAAGTGTGAGTAGTTTACTTCAGACCTACGGGTCCATAGCTAGTAGCTAGATGGCTTCTTCTCTCCTTTTGGATCTCAATACAAGGTTCTCCCCCTCTCTCATGGATATCTATTCGATGTAATCTTCTTTTTGCGGTGTGTTTGTTGAGACCGATGAATTGTGGGTTTATGATCAAGTCTATCTATGAATAATATTTGAATCTTCTCTGAATTCTTTTATGTATGATTGGTTATCTTTGCAAGTCTATTAGAATTATCAGTTTGGTTTGGCCTACTAGATTGGTTGTTCTTGCCATGGGAGAAGTGCTTAGCTTTGGGTTCAATCTTGCGGTGTCCTTTCCCAGTGACAGAAGGGGCAGCAAGGCACGTATTGTATTGTTGCCATCGTGGATAACAAGATGGGTTTTTTATCATATTACATGAAACTATCCCTCTACATCATGTCATCTTGCTTAAGGCGTTACTCTGTTTTTAACTTAATACTCTAGATGCATGCTGGATAGCGGTCGATGAGTGGAGTAATAGTAGTAGATGCAGAATCGTTTCGGTCTACTTGTCTCGGACGTGATGCCTATATACATGATCATACCTAGATATTCTCATAACTATGCTTAATTTTGTCAATTGCTCAACAGTAATTTGTTCACCCACCGTAGAATACTTATGCTCTTGAGAGAAGCCACTAGCGAAACCTATGGCCCCCGGGTCTCTTTCTCATCATATCAATCTCCATAACTTTACTATTGCTTTGTTTTTACTTTATTTACTTTGCATCTCTATACCAAAAATACCAAAAAAAATATTATTTATCATCTCTATCAGATCTCAGTTTTGTAAGTGACCGTGAAGGGATTGACAACCCCTAAGCGTGTTGGTTGCGTTGAGCTATTGTTTTTGTGTAGGTACGAGGGACTCGAGCGTAGCCTCCTACTGGATTGATACCTTGGTTCTCAAAACACCGAGGGAAATACTTACGCTACTTTGCTGTATCATCCCTTCCTCTTCGGGGAAATCCAACGCAGTGCTCAAGAGGTAGCAAGAAGAATTTCTGGCGCCGTTGCCGGGGAGTCTGCGCAAAAGTCAACATACCAAGTACCCATCACAATCCCTATCTCCCGCATTACATTATTTGCCATTTGCCTCTCGTTTTCCTCTCCCCCACTTCACCCTTGCTGTTTTATTCGCCCTCTCTCTCTCTCTATCCTCCCTCTCTATTTGCCTCTTTTGCCCGTTTGCTCTTGTTTGCTCGTGTGTTGGTTTGCTTGTTTGTCGCGATGGCTCAAGATAATACCAAATTGTGTGACTTCACCAATACCGACAATAATGATTTCCTTAGCACTCCGATTGCTCCTCTTACCGATGCTGAATCTTGTGAAATTAATACTGCTTTGTTGAATCTTGTCATGAAAGATCCGTTCTCCGGCCTTCCTAGTGAAGATGCCGCTACCCATCTTAATAGGTTCGTTGATTTGTGTGACATGCAAAAGAAAAAAGATGTCGATAATGATATTGTTAAATTGAAGCTATTTCCTTTTTCGCTTAGAGATCGTGCTAAAGCTTGGTTTTCGTCTTTGCTAAAAATAGTATTGATTCATGGAACAAGTGCAAAGATGCTTTTATCTCTAAGTATTTTCCTCCCGCTAAGTTCATCTATCTTAGAAACGATATTATGAATTTTAAATAACTTGATCATGAACATGTTGCACAATATTGGGAGAGAATGAAATTAATGATACGTAATTGCCCTACTCATGGCTTGAATTTGTGGATGATTATACAAATTTTTTTATGCCGGATTGAATTTTGCTTCTAGAAATCTTTTAGATTTGGCCACGGGAGGCACTTTTATGGAAATCACTTTAGGAGAAGCTACTAAACTCCTAGACAATATTATGGTTAATTATTCTCAATGGCATACTGAAATATCTACTAAAAAGGTGCATGCGATAGAAGAAATTAACGTTTTGAGTGGAAAGATGGATGAACTTATGAAATTATTTGCTAATAAGAGTGTTTCTTCTGATCCTAATGATGTGCCCTTGTATACTTTGATTGAGAATAATAATGAATCTATGTATGTGAATTTTGTTGGTAGGAACAATTTTGGTAACAACGCGTATAGAGGAAATTTCAATCCTAGGCCTTATCCCAGTAATCCCTCTAATAATTATGGTAATTCCTACAACAATTCTTATGGAAATTATAATAAGATGCCCTCTGATTTTGAATATAATATTAAAGAATTTATTTCTTCGCAAAAGAATTTTAATGCTATGATTGAAGAAAAATTGCTTAAGATTGATGATTTGGCTAGGAACATTGGTAGAATTGCTCTTGATGTTGATTCTTTGAAACTTAGATCTATTCCACCTAAGCATGATATCAATGAGTCTCTCAAAGCCATGAGAATTTCCATTGACGAGTGCAAAGAAAGAACCGCTAGGATGCGTGCTAAGGAAGATGCCTTTATAAAAGCGTGTTCTTCTAGTTCCTATGAAAATAATGATGAAGATCTAAAAGTTATTGATGTGTCCCCTATTAAATCTTTGTTTTGCAATATGAATCTTGATAATGATGGGACTGAATATGATCCACCTTTACCTAGAAGGCGTTCTAAGAATTCGGAATTTGTTGATCTTGATGCTAAATTTGATAAAAGTGGGATTGAAGAAATTAAAACCCTAGATATTGCTAAACCCACTATTATGGATTTCAAGGAATTTAACTATGAAAATTGCTCTTTGATTGATCGTATTTCCTTGTTGCAATCCGTGCTAAAATCTCCTCATGCTTATAGTCAAAATAAAGCGTTTACTAAACATATCGTTGATGCCTTGATGCAATCTTATGAAAAAAACTTGAATTGGAAGTTTCTATCCCTAGAAAACTTTATGATGAGTGGGAACCAACTATTAAAATTAAAATAAAAAATTATGAGTTTTATGCTTTGTGTGATTTGGGTGCTAGTGTCTCTACTATTCCCAAAACTTTGTGTGATTTACTAGATTTCCGTGATTTTGATGATTGCTCTCTAAACTTACATCTTGCGGATTCCACTATTAATAAACCTATGGGAATAATTAATGATGTTCTTATTGTTGCTAATAGGAATTATGTGCCCGTAGATTTTATCGTTCTTTATATAGATTGCAATACTTCTTGCCCTATTATTCTTGGTAGACCTTTCCTTAGAACGGTTGGTGCAATTATTGATATGAAGGAAGGGAATATTAGATTTCAATTTCCATTAAAAAAGGGCATTGAACAATTCCCTAGAAAGAAAATAAAATTACCATATGAATCTATCATGAGAGCCACTTATGGATTGCCTACCAAAGATGGCAATACCTAGATCTATTCTTGATTGTTATGCCTAGCTAGGGGTGTTAAACAATAGCGCTTGTTGGGAGGCAACCCAATTTTATTTTCCTTGCTTTTTCTCCTGTTTAGTAATAAATAAATTATCTAGTCTCTGTTTTGGTTGTGCTTTTTTTGTTTGTGCCAAGTAGAACCGTTGGGAAGACTTGGGGAAAGTCTTGTTGAACTTGGTGTAAAAAAAACAGAAACTTTAGCGCTCACGAGAACTGATGTCATTTTTAATTGGAAAGTGATATTTAGTTAATTATTTTTGAAGATGATTAATAGATAAATTCCTCACGTCCAGAAATTTATTTTAGAATTTTTGGGGTTCCAGATCTTGCGCTAGCTACAGATTACTACAGACTGTTCTGTTTTTGACAGATTCTGTTTTTCGTGTGTTGTTTGCTTATTTTGATGAATCTATGGCTAGTAAAATAGTTTATAATCCATAGAGAAGTTGGAATACAGTAGGTATAACACCATTATAAATAAAGAATGAGTTCATTACAGCACCTTGAAGTGGTCTTTTGTTTTCTTTTGCTAACGGAGCTCACGAGTTTTCTACTTTAAGTTTTGTGTTGTGAAGTTTTCAAGTTTTGGGTAAAGATTTGATGGATTATGGAAAACGGAGTGGCAAGAGCCTAAGATTTGGGATGCCCATGTAACCCCCAATATAATATAAGGACACCTAAAAGCCAAAGCTTGGGGATGCCCTAGAAGGCATCCCCTTTTTCGTCTACTTCTATCGGTAACTTTACTTGGAGCTATATTTTTATTCACCACATGATATGTGTTTTGCTTGGAGCGTCTTTTATGATTTGAGTATTTGCTTATTAGTTTACCACAATCATCCTTACTGTACACACCTTTTGAGAGAGCCATACATGATTTGGAATTTGATAGAATACTGTATGTGCTTCACTTATATCTTTTGAGCTTTATAATTTTGCTCTAGTGCTTCACTTATATCTTTTAGAACACGATGGTGGATTTGTTTTATAGATACTATTGTTCTCTCATGCTTCACTTAGATTATTTTGAAAGTCTTAATAGCATGGTAATTTGTTTAAAATCCTAATATGCTTGGTATGCAAGATTAATAATAAAACTTTCTTATGAGTGTGTTGAATACTAAGAAAAGTTTGATGCTTGATGATTGTTTTGAGATATGGAGGTAATAATATCAAAGTCATGCTAGTTGAGTAGTTGTGAAATTGAGAAATACTTGTGTTGAGGTTTGCAAGTCCCGTAGCATGCACATATGGTAAACATTATGCAACAAATTTGAAACATGAGGTGTTATTTGATTGTCTTCCTTATGAGTGGCGGTCGGGGACGAGCGATGGTCTTTTTCTACCAATCTATCCCCCTAGGAGCATGCACGTAGTGCCGAGGTTTTTGATGAATTGTAGATTTTTGCAATAAGTATGTGAGTTCTTTATGACTAATGTTGAGTCCATGGATTATACGCACTCTCACCCTTCCACCCTTGCTAGCCTCTTCGGTACCATGCATTGCCCTTTCTCACATTGAGAGTTGGCGCAAACTTCGCCGGTGCATCCAAACCCCGTGATATGATACACTCTTTCACACATAAACCTCCTTATATCTTCCTCAAAACAGCCACCATACCTACCTATTATGGCATTTCCATAGCCATTCCGAGATATATTGCCATGCAACTTTCCATCATTTCGTTCATCATGACACATTCATCATTGTCATATTGCTTAGCATGATCATGTAGTTGACATAGTATTTGTGGCAAAGCCACCGTTCATAATTCTTTCATACATGTCACTCTTGGATCATTGCATATACCGGTACACCACCGGAGGCATTCACATAGAGTCATCTTTGTTCTAGGATCGAGTTGTAATCATTGAGTTGTAAATAAATAGAACTGTGATGATCATCATTATTAGAGCATTGTCCCAAGTGAGGAATTAAAAAAAGAGAGAAAGGCCATAAAAAAGAGAAGGCCAAAAAAAATTGAGAGAAAAAGAGAGAAGGGACAATGTTACTATCATTTTACCACACTTGTGCTTCAAAGTAGCACCATGATCTTCATAATAGAGAGTTTCTCATGTTATCACTTTCATATACAAGTGGGAATTTTTCATTATAAAACTTGGCTTGTATATTCCAACAATGGGCCTCCTTAAGTGCCCTAGGTCTTCGTGAGCAAGCAAGTTGGATGCACACCCACTAGTTTCTTTTGTTGAGCTTTCATACATTTATAGCTCTAGTGCATCCGTTGCATGGCAATCCCTACTCCTTGCATTAACATCAATCGGTGGGCATCTCCATAGCCCATTGATTAGCCTCGTTGATGTGAGACTTTCTCCTTTTTTGTCTTCTCCACATAACCCCCCTTCATTATATTCTATTCCACCCATAGTGCTATGTCCATGGCTCGCGCTCATATATTGCGTGAAAGTTTATAGGTTTGAGATTACTAAAGTATGAAACAATTGCTTGGCTTGTCATCGGGGTTGTGCATGATGATAGCATTCTTGTGTGACGAAAATGAAACATGACTAAACTATATGATTTTGTAGGGATGAACTTTCTTTGGCCATGTTATTTTGAGAAGACATAATTGCTTAGTTAGTATGCTTGAAGTATTATCATTTTTATGTCAATATGAACTTTTTTCTTGAATATTTCGGATCTAAATATTCATACCACAATTAAGAAGAATTACATTAAAATTATGCCAAGTAGCACTCCGCATCAAAAATTCTGTTTTTTTATCATTTACCTACTCGAGGACGAGCAGGAATTAAGCTTGGGGATGCTTGATACGTCTCCAATGTATCTATAATTTTTGATTGCTCCATGCTATATTATCCACTGTTTTAGACATTATTGGGATTTATTTTCCACTTTTATATTATTTTTGGGACCAACCTATTAACCGGAGGCCCAGCCCAGAATTGGTGTTTTTTTGCCTGTTTTAGGGTTTCGAAGAAAAGGAATATCAAACGGAGTCCAAACGGAATTAAACCTTCGGAAACATGATTTTCTCATCAGATAAGATCTAGGAGACTTGGACCCTCTGTCAAGAAAGCCATGAGGTGCTCACGAGGGTAGGCCCCCCCCCTAGGGCGTGCCCCTGCCTCGTGGGCCCCCCCTAGGATAGCAGATATATATCCCAAGTGACTCAAAGAATAGAGCTATGCTCCCCGGCAACGGTGCCAGAAATTAGTCTTGATAACCCACAAGTATAGGGGACCGCAATAGCTTTCGAGGGTAGAGTATTCAACCCAAATTTATTGATTCGACACAAGGGGAGCCAAAGAATATTCTCAAGTATTAGCAGCTGAGTTGTCAATTCAACCACACCTGGAAACTTAGTATCTGCAGCAAAGTGTTTAGTAGCAAAGTAATATGATAGTGATGGTAACGATAACAAAAGAGTAATGAAAGCAAATTAATATTTTTGGTATTATGTAGTGATTGTAACAATAGCAACGGGAAAGTAAATAAGCGTAAACTATTATATGGAAAGCTCGTAGGCATTGGATCAGTGATGGATAATTATGATGGATGCGGTTCATCATGTAACAGTCATAACATAGGGTGACACAGAACTAGCTCCAGTTCGTCAATGTAATATAGGCATGTATTCCGAATATAGTCATACGTGCTTATGGAAAAGAACTTGCATGACATCTTTTGTCCTACCCTCCTGTGGCAGCGAGGTCCTTACGGAAACTAAGGGATATTAAGTCCTCCTTTTAATAGAGAACCGGAACAAAGCATTAACACATAGTGAATACATGAACTCCTCAAACTACGGTCATCACCGGTAAGTATCCCGATTATTGTCACTTCGGGGTTAACGGATCATAACACATAATAGGTGACTATAGACTTGCAAGATAGGATCAAGAACACTCATATATTGATGAAAACATAATAGGTTCAGATCTGAAATCATGGCACTCGGGCCCTAGTGACAAGCATTAAGCATAGCAAAGTCATAGCAACATCAATCTCAGAACATAGTGGATACTAGGGATCAAACCCTAACAAAACTAACTTGATTACATGGTAAATCTCATCCAACCCATCACCGTCCAGTAAGCCTACGATGGAATTACTCACGCACGGCGGTGAGCATCATGAAATTGCTGATGGAGGATGGTTGATGATGACGACGGCGACGAATCCCCCTCTCCAGAGCCCCGAACGGACTCCAGATCAGCCCTCCCGAGAGGTTTTAGGGCTTGGCGGCGGCTCCATATAGTGAAACGCGATGAAATCTTCTCTCCTATTTTTTTTCTCCCCGAAAGAAGTTATATAGAGTTGGAGTTGGAGTCGAGAGGTCTCCAGGGGGCCCACGAGGTAGGGGGCGCACCGTAGGGGGGGCCCACCCTCATGGCAAGGGTGTGCCCCCCTGGTCTTCATCTTTGGCGAGGATTTTTTATTATTTATTGTAAGATATTCTGTGGAGTTTCAGGTCATTCCGAGAACTTTTGTTTTCTGCACATAAAACAACATCATGGCAATTTTGCTGAAAACAACGTCAGTCCGGGTTAGTTCCATTCAAATCATACAAGTTAGAGTCCAAAACAAGGGCAAAAGTGTTTGGAAAAGTAGACACGACGGAGACGTATCAACTACCTATTGATGATAGCTTTCCTGATGAACAATTAGCTATCATAAATGCCTCTCGCACTGCTCCATGGTATGCTGACTATGCTAATTACATTGTTGCTAAATTTATACCACCTAGTTTCACATACCAGCAAAAGAAAAAAGTTTTTCAATGATTTAAGACATTACTTCTGGGATGACCCACACCTTTATAAAGAAGGAATAGATGGTGTTATTAGACGTTGTATACTTGAGCATGAACAGGAACAGATCCTACGCAAGTGTCACTCCTAAGCTTATGGAGGACACCATGCTGGAGATAGAACTGCACATAAGGTATTGCAATCCGGTTTTTATTGGCCTACTCTCTTCAAGGATGCGCGTAAATTTGTCTTATCTTGTGATGAATGTAAAATAATTGGTAATATTAGTAGACGTCAAGAAATGCCTATGAACTATTCACTCGTTATTGAACCATTTGATGTTTGGGGCTTCGATTATATGGGACTGTTTCCTTCCTCTAATGGGTATACACATATTTTAGTTGTTGTTGATTACGTTACTAAGTGGGTAGAAGCTATTCCAACTAGTAGTGTTGATCATAACACCTCTATTAATATGCTTAAAGAAGTTATTTTTCCGAGGTTTGGAGTCCCTAGATATTTAATGACTGATGGTGGTTCACATTTTATTCATGGTGCCTTTCGTAAAATGCTTGCTAAGTATGATGTTAATCATAGAATTGCATCTCCATATCACCCGCAGTCTAGTGGTCAAGTAGAATTGAGTAACATAGAGCTCAAATTACTTTTGCAAAAGACTGTTAATAGATCTAGAAAGAATTGGTCCAAGAAACTTGATTATGCATTATGGGCTTATAGAACTGCATATAAAAATCCTATGGGTATGTCTCCGTATAAAATGGTTTATGGAAAAGCATGCCACTTACCTCTCGAATTAGAACATAAGGCATATTGGGCCGTTAAAGAGCTCAATTATGATTTCAAACTTGCCGGTGAGAAGAGGTTATTTGACATTAGCTCACCTGATGAATGGAGAACCCAGGCCTATGAGAATGCCAAACTGTTTAAAGAAAAAGTTAAAAGATGGCATGACAAAAGGATACAAAAGCGTGAGTTTAATGTAGGTGATTATGTGTTGCTATTCAACTCTCGTTTAAGATTTTTTGCAGGCAAACTTCTCTCTAAATGGGAAGGTCCTTAAATTATCGAGGAGGTCCATCATTCCGGTGCCATAAAAATCAACAACTTCGAAGGCACAAATCCGAAGGTGGTGAACAGTCAAAGAATCAAACATTATATCTCAGGTAATCCCATAAATGTTGAAACTAATATTATTGAAACCGTAACCCCAGAGGAATACATAAGAGACACTTTCCAGAATGTTTCAGACTCCGAAAAGGAATAGGTATGTGGTACGGTAAGTAACCGACTCCAAAACAGTTCTAATGGCAATTTTTCTCTGTTTTGGAATATTTAAGAAATTAGGAAAATAAGAAGCAGTACGGAAAGGACACGAGGCTTCCACGAGGGTGGAGGGCACGCCCTACCCCCTGGGAACACCCCATGCCTTGTGGGCACCTCGTGCGCTCTCCGGACTCTGCTTTCTTGCAAGATACTTCTTATGGTCGGTAAAAATTCATTATATAATCTCCTGAAGGTTTTGACCATCGTACCACGCAAATATCCTCTGTTCTTGTTTCGAGCTGTTTTTTTCTGACAGATCTAGATCACCATGACGTATCCAAGTGCCCCCAAGGACAAGTTCTTCGAGAAGGTCATCAACCCCTACCTCGCGGAAGTGCTGCAACATCCTCAAACCATTGAGATGCATGAGGGGTTGCTGCACATCCGCGATGTTGAGGGACTAAGGAGGACCGGAAGCGTGGAGACAAGGCTTGAGGCAATGGAGCAACAAGTTTTCAAGTCTCAGGAGATGGTGGAGCGTGGACTCGACTCCAATCACATAATGATCACGGAGTTCACCAACAACCACAAGCTGGACGCCAAGGACATTGGGGAGGCCATCTTCAGGCTTCATGAGAAAATCGAGCACCTCCAAGCCCAGATCTGTGACCTGCAAAATCAAAACTATGAGTCCGAATATAGATTCAAGAGGATGAGTTTGGCTGCAGATTTAAGGATCCCGGAGACTCGATCATCCTTCTATGATGGTGAGCCTATGCCTTGGGACAGGGACGGCAAGCCTACATCATCAACAACTCCATCTCCTTCACCGGCAAAAGAGACATAATCACATGGGTATGGGCACTCCCCTTGGCAACTGCCAAGCTTGGGGGAGTGCCCCGGTATCATATCACCATCACTTTTATCTTTACCATTTTTCTTAGTTTGACCCTTTTGATAATATCTTGATCTAGTAGAATAAAGTTTTAGTATGATCTAGTTGTGAGTTTTGCTTTATGATATTCCTATGTAATCGAGTCCGTGAGCTATATATAATAAATATTAGTGTTGAGTCAAGGGCTTGATTATTTTGCTATGATCTTGAGGGAATAAATGAAAGAGAAGAAATAAAAAGAAATAAAGAGATCATATGGATTTTATGGAGAGTGGTGACTTCACATATAAAGAGTATGATGAATAAAAGTTGTTGAGAGTTTACAAACATTGGTCATCGTTGCAATTAATAGGAAGTAATAAAGACAAAGAGGCTTTCACATATAAATATACTATCTGGGACATCTTTTATGATTGTGAGCACTCGTTAAAGTATGATATGCTAAAGAGTTGACATTGGACAAGGAAGACAACGTAATGGGTTATGTTTTCTTACATCTGAGATAAATTATATTGTCATGGATCATCTAACATGTTGAGCTTGCCTTTCCCTCTCTTGCTAGCCAATTTCTTTGCACCAAGTAGAGACACTACTTGTGCTTCCAAATATCCCTAAAACCAGTTTTGCCACGAGAGTCCATCATATCTACCTTTGGATTGAGTAAGATCCTTCAAGTAAGTTGTCATCGCTGCATGCAATAAAAAAATTTCTTTCTAAATATGTATGATCTATTAGTGTGGAGAAAATAAACTTTATACGATCTTGTGATATGGAAGCAATAAAAGCAACAGACTGCATAATAAAGGTTCATATCACAAGTGGCAATATAAAGTGACGTTCTTTTGCATTAAGATTTCGTGCATCCAACCATAAAAGCACATGACAACTTCTGCTTCCCTCTGCGAAGGGCCTATCTTTTATTCTTGTCTTATACTTCATGCAAAGAGTCATGGTGATATTCACCTTTCCTTTTTACGTTTTACCCTTTGGCAAGCACAATGTGTTGGAAGGATCCTGATATATATGGCTAATTGGATGTGGGTTTTGATGAAATATTATTGTTGACATTACCCTTGAGGTAAAACATTGGGAGGCAAAACTATAAGCCCCTGACTTTCTTTGTGTCCGATTAAAACTTCATAACCATAAATATTGCGTGAGTGTTAGCAATTATGAAAGACTAAAAGATGGTTGAGTATGTGGACTTGCTGAGAAGCTCTTATATTGACTCTTTCCTATGTTATGATAAATTGCAATTGCTTCAATGACTGAACTTACAGTTTGTTAGTTTTCAATGAAGTTTCTGATTCATACTTGAGTATGTGAATGAATTGTTACTTTAGCATAAGAGATCATATGACAATATATATATGTGTAGTGTGTGTGTGTGTGTGTGTGTGTGTTTCTGTTCTAAGAATGATCATGATGCCCTCATGTCCGTATTTTATTTTATCGACACCTCTATCTCTAAACATGTGGACATATTTTTCGATTTCGGCTTTCACTTGAGGACAAGCGAGGTCTAAGCTTGGGGGAGTTGATACGTCCATTTTGCATCATCTTTTTATATCAATAGTTATCGCATTATGGGCTATTATTACACATTATGTCACAATACGTATGCCTATTCTCTCTTATTTTACAAGGTTTACATGAAGAGGGGGAATGCCGACAACTGGAATTCTGGGTTGGAAAAGGAGCAAATATGAGAGACCTATTATGCACATCTCCGAAAGTCCTGAAACTCCAGGGGAGTTATTTTCAGAATATATATAAAAAATACTGAGTGAAGAAAGTACCAAAGGGGGGGCCACCCACCATCCACGAGGGTGGGGGGCGCGCCCTACCCCCTGGGTGTGCCCCCTGCCTTGTGGGCCCCCTGGTGGCCCTTTGATGCCCATCTTTCTTTCGTCGAGGAAAAAATGATAAGCAAGCTTTCGGGAAGAAACTACGCCGCCACGAGTCGGAACCTTGGCAGAACCAATCTAGGGCTCTGGCAGAGCTGTTCTGCCGGGGAAACTTCCCTCCGGGAGGGGAAATCATCACCATCATCATCACCAACGATCCTCTCATCGGGAGGGGGTCAATCTCCATCAACATCTTCAGCAGCACCATCTCATCTCAAACCCTAGTTCATCTCTTGTATCCAATCTTTGTATCCAAACCTCAGATTGGTACTTGTGGGTTGCTAGTAGTGTTGATTACTCCTTGTAGTTGATGCTAGTTGGTTTACTTGGTGGAAGATCATATGTTCAGATCCATTATGCATATTAATACCCCTCTGGTTATGAACATGAATATGCTTTGTGAGTAGTTACGTTTGTTCCTGAGGACATGGGAGAAGTCTTGCTATAAGTAGTCATGTGAATTTGGTATTCGTCCGATATTTTGATGAGATGTATGTTGTCATCCCTCTAGTGGTGTCATGTGAACGTCGACTACATGACACTTCACCATTGTTTGGGCCTAGAGGGAGGCATTGGGAAGTAGTAAGTAGATGATGGGTTGCTAGAGTGACAGAAGCTTAAACCCTAGTTTATGCGTTGCTT
Organism: Triticum monococcum; assembly: GCA_034509565.1. Lineage (NCBI taxonomy): Eukaryota > Viridiplantae > Streptophyta > Magnoliopsida > Poales > Poaceae > Triticum > Triticum monococcum. Next base: position 416,924,418 of record CM067844.1, read on the forward strand.
TGTAAGGGGCTGATTTGGATCCATATGTTTCATGCTATGGTTAGGTTTACCTTAATACTTCCGTTGTAGTTGCGGATGCTTGCAATGGGGGTTAATCATAAGTGGGATGCTTGTCCAAGTAAGGACAATACCCAAGCACCGGTCCACCCACATATCAAATTATCGAAGTACCGAACGCGAATCACATGAACGTGATGAAAACTAGCTTGACGATAATTCCCATGTGTCCTCGGGAGCGCTTTCCTTCATATAAGAGTTTGCCCAGGCTTGTCCTTTGCTACAAAAAGGATTGGGCCATCTTGCTGCACCTTATTTACTTTTATTACTTGCCACTCGTTACAAATTACCTTATCACAAAACTATCTGTTATCGATAATTTGAGTGCTTGCAGAGAATACCTTACTGAAAACTACTTATCATTTCCTTCTGCTCCTCGTTGGGTTTGACACTCTTACTTATCGAAAAGGCTACGATAGATCCCCTACACTTGTGGGTCATCATCGGGATGAGACTCCAGACGAAAAAAAGAAGAGGCCAAAAAATGAGAGAAGGCCCAAATAAAAAAATGAGAGAAAAAGAGAGAAGTGGCAATGTTACTATCCTTTTACCACACTTGTGCTTCAAAGTAGCACCATGATCTTCATGATAGAGAGTCTCCTATGTTGTCACTTTCATATACTAGTGGGAATTCTTAATTATAGAACTTGGCATGTATATTCCAATGACGAGCTTCCTCAAATTTCTCCTAGGTCTTCGTGAGCAAGCAAGACGGATGCACACCCACTTAGTTTCTTTTTGAGCTTTCATGAACTTATAGCTCTAGTGCATCCGTTGCATGGCAATCCCTACTCACTCACATTGATATCTATTGACAGGCATCTCCATAGCTCATTGATACGCCTAGTTGATGTGAGACTATCTCCTTTTTTTGTCTTCTCCACAACCACCATATTCTATTCCATAGTGCTATGTCCATGGCTCACGCTCATGTATTGCGTGAAAGTTGAAAAAGTTTGAGAACATAAAAAGTATGAAACAATTTCTTGGCTTGTCATTGGGGTTGTGCATGATTTGAATATTTTGTGTGATGAAGATGGAGCATAGCCAGACTATATGATTTTGTAGGGATAAGCTTTCTTTGGCATGTTATTTTGAGAAGACATAATTGCCTTGTTATTATGCTTGAAGTATTATTGTTTTTATGTCAATATTAAACTTTTGTTTTGAATCTTACAGATCTGAACATTCATGCCACAATAAAGAAAATTACATGGATAAATATGTTAGGTAGCATTCCACATCAAAAATTATGTTTTTATCATTTACGTACTCGAGGACAAGCAGGAATTAAGCTTGGGGATGCTTGATACGTCTCCAACATATCTATAATTTTTGATTGTTCTATGCTATTATATTATCTGTTTTGGATGTTTTATATGCATTAATATGCTATTTTATATTATTGTTGGGACTTACCCATTAACATGGAGCCTAGTGCCAGTTCCGATTTTTTTCCTTGTTTTGAAGTTTCACAAAAAAGGAATACGAAATGAAGTCCAAATGGAATAAAATCTTTGCGATGATTTTTCATGGACCAGAAGACAATCATGAGACTTTGAGATGAAGTCAGAGGAGCCACGAGGCGGCCACAAGGATGGAGGGCACGCCGAGGGGGTAGGGCGCCCCCATCCTTGTGGGCCCCTCGTGCACCTCCTGACCTAATTCTTTCGTCTATATATTCCCATATATCCCCAAACCACCAGAGGCATCCACGAAAAGACTTCTCCACAGCCGCAACCTTCTATACCTGTGAGATCCCATCTAGGGACCTTTTCCGGCACCCTGCCGGAGGGGATTTGATCACGAAGGGCTTCTACATCAACTCTATTGCCCTTCCGATGAAGCGTGAGTAGTTTACCACAGACCTAGTGAAGGAAATATGCCCTAGAGGCAATAATAAAGTTATTATTTATTTCCTTATATCATGATAAAAGTTTATTATTCATGCTAGAATTGTATTAACCGGAAACATAATACATGTGTGAATACATAGACAAACAGGGTGTCACTAGTATGCCTCTACTTGACTAGCTCGTTAATCAAAGATGGTTATGTTTCCTAACCATGGACAAAGAGATGTCATTTGATTAACGGGATCACATCATTAGTTGAATGATCTGATTGACATGACCCATTCCATTAGCTTAGCACCCGATCGTTTAGTATGTTGCTATTGCTTTCTTCATGACTTATACATGTTCCTATGACTATGAGACTATGTAACTCCCGTGTGCCGGAGGAACACTTTGTGTGCTACCAAACATCACAACTTAACTGGGTGATTATAAAGGTGCTCTACAGGTGTCTCCAAAGGTACATGTTGGGTTGACGTATTTCGAGATTAGGATTTGTCACTCCGATCGTCGGAGAGGTATCTCTGGGCCCTCTCGGTAATGCACATCACTTAAGCCTTGCAAGCATTGCAACTAATGAGTTAGTTGCGGGATGATGTATTACGGAACGAGTAAAGAGACTTGCCGGTAACGAGATTGAACTAGGTATTGGATATCGACGATCGAATCTCGGGCAAGTAACATACCTATGACAAAGGGAACAACGTATGTTGTTATGCGGTCTGACCGATAAAAGATCTTCGTAGAATATGTAGGAACCAATATGGGCATCCAGGTCCCGCTATTGGTTATTGACCGGAGACATGTCTCGGTCATGTCTACATTGTTCTCGAACCCGTAGGGTCCGCACGCTTAAGGTTTCGATGATAGTTATATTATGAGTTTATGCGTTTTGATGTACCGAAGGTTGTTCGGAGTCCCGGATGTGATCACGGACATGACGAGGAGTCTTGAAATGGTCGAGACATAAAGAATGATATATTGGAAGCCTACATTTGGATATCGGAAGTGTTCCGGGTGAAATCGGGATTTTACCGGAGTACCGGGAAGGTTACCGGAACCCCCCGGGAGATATATGGGCCTTAGTGGGCCTTAGTGGAAGAGAGGAGAGGTAGCCAGAGATGGGCCGCGCGCCCCTCCCCTCCCTTGGTCCGAATAGGACAAGGAGAGGGGGCCGGCCCCCCTTCCTCTTTTCCCCCTCCGCGAATCCTATTCCAACTAGGAAAGGGGGGAGTCCTACTCCCAGAGGGAGTAGGACTCCTCCTGGCACGCCTCTCCTGGCCGGCCGCACCCCCCCTTTTGAGCCTTTATATACGGAGGCAGGGGCACCCCCTAGAGACAAGTTGATCTACGTGATCATATTCTTAGCCGTGTGCGGTGCCCCCTTCCACCATAGTCCTCGATAATATTGTAGCAGTGCTTAGGCAAAGCCCTGCGACCTTAGTACATCAAGATCGTCACCACGCCGTCATGCTGACGGAACTCTTCCCCGACGCTTTGCTGGATCGAAGTCCCGGGATCGTCATCGAGCTGAACGTGTGCTAGAACTCGGAGGTGCCGTAGTTTCGGTGCTTGATCGGTCGGGCCGTGAAGACGTACGACTGCATCAACCTAACGCTTCCGTTGTCGATCTACAAGGGTACGTAGATCACACTCTCCCCCTCGTTGCTATGCATCACCATGATCTTGCGTGTATGTAGGGATTTTTTTGAAATTACTACGTTCCCCAGCAGTGGTATCAGAGCCTAGGTTTTATGTGTTGATGTTATATGCACGAGTAGAATACAAGTGAGTTGTGGGCGATATAAGTCATACTGCTTACCAGCATGTCATACTTTGGTTCGGCAGTATTGTTGGATGAAGCGGCCCGGACCGACATTACGCGTACGCTTACGCGAGACCGGTTCTGCCGACGTGCTTTGCACATAGGTGGCTTGCGGGTGACAGTTTATCCAACTTTAGTTGAAACGAGTGTGGCTACGCCCGGTCCTTGCGAAGGTTAAAACAGCACCAACTTGACAAACTGTCGTTGTGGTTTTGATGCGTAGGTAAGATTGGTTCTTGCTTAAGCCCGTAGCAGCCACGTAAAATTGCAACAAAAAAGTAGAGGACGTCTAACTTGTTTTTGCAGGGCATGTTGTGATGTGATATGGTCAAGACATGATGCTAAATTTTATTGTATGGGACGATCATGTTTTGTAACCGAGTTATCGGCAACTAGCAGGAGCCATATGGTTGTCGCTTTATTGTATGCAATGCAATCGCGCTGTAATGCTTTACTTTATCACTAAGCGGTAGCGATAGTCGTGGAAGCATAAGATTGGCGAGACCTGAACGATGCTACGATGGAGATCAAGGTGTCGCGCCGGTGACGATGGTGATCATGACGGTGCTTCGGAGATGGAGATCACAAGCACAAGATGATGATGGCCATATCATATCACTTATATTGATTGCATGTGATGTTTATCTTTTATGCATCTTATCTTGCTTTGATTGACGGTAGCATTATAAGATGATCTCTCACTAAATTATCAAGAAGTGTTCTCCCTGAGTATGCACCGTTGCGAAAGTTCTTCGTGCTGAGACACCACGTGATGATCGGGTGTGATAGGCTCTACATTCAAATACAACGGGTGCAAAACAGTTGCACACGCGGAATACTCAGGTTATACTTGACGAGCCAAGCATATACAAATATGGCCTCGGAACACGGAGACCGAAAGGTCGAGTGTGAATCATATAGTAGATATGATCAACATAGTGATGTTCACCAATGAAACTACTCCATCTCACATGATGATCGGACATGGTTTAGTTGATTTGGATCACGTAATCACTTAGAGGATTAGAGGGATGTCTATCTAAGTGGGAGGTCTTAAGTAATATGATTAATTGAACCTAAATTTATCATGAACTTAGTACCTGATAGTATCTTGCTTATGTATGTTTGATTGTAGATAGATGGCGTTCCGTTGTATTTTAATGCGTTCCTTGAGAAAGCAAAGTTGAAAGATGATGGTAGCAATTACACAGACTGGGTCCGTAACTTGAGGATTATCCTCATTGCTGCACAGAAGAATTACGTCCTGGAAGCACTGCTGGGTGCTAGGCCTGTTGCTGGAGCAAGACCAGATGTTATGAACGTCTGGTAGAGCAAAGCTGATGACTACTCGATAGTTCAATGTGCCATGCTTTACGGCTTCAAACCGGGACTTTAACGACGTTTTGAACGTCATGGGGCATATGAGATGTTCCGGGAGTTGAAGTTAATATTTCAAGCAAATGCCCGGATTGAGAGATATGAAGTCTCCAATAAGTTCTATAGCTGCAAGATGGAGGAGAACGGTTCTGTCAGTGAGCATATACTCAAAATGTCTGGGTATAATAATCACTTGATTCAAATGGGAGTTAATCTTCCAGATGATTGCGTCATTGACAGAATTCTCCAATCACTACCACCAAGCTACAAGAGCTTCGTGATGAACTATAACATGCAAGGGATGAATAAGACTATTCCCGAGCTCTTCGCAATGCTGAAAGCCGCGGAAGTAGAAATCAAGAAGGAGCATCAAGTGTTGATGGTCAACAAGACCACTAGTTTCAAGAAAAAGGGCAAAGGGAAGAAGAAGGGGAACTTCAAGAAGAACAGCAAGCAAGTTGCTACTCAAGAGAAGAAACCCAAGTCTGGACCTAAGCCTGAAATTGAGTGCTTCTACTACAAGTAGACTGGTCACTGGAAGCGGAGCTGCCCCAAGTATTTGGCGGATAAGAAGGATGGCAAGGTGAACAAAGGTATATGTGATATACATGTTATTGATGTGTACCTTACTAATGCTCGCAGTAGCACCTGGGTATTTGATACTGGTTCTGTTGCTAATATTTGCAACTCGAAACAGGGACTACCGATTAAGCGAAGATTGGCTAAGGACGAGGTGACGATGCGCGTGGGAAACGGTTCCAAAGTCGATGTGATCGCAGTCGGCACGCTACCTCTACATCTACCTTCGGGATTAATATTAGACCTAAATAATTGTTATTTGGTGCCAGCGTTAAGCATGAACATTATATCTGGATCTTGTTTGATGCGAGACGGTTATTCATTTAAATCAGAGAATAATGGTTGTTCTATTTATATGAGTAATATCTTTTATGGTCATGCACCCTTGAAGAGTGGTCTATTCTTATTGAATCTCGATAGTAGTGACACACATATTCATAATGTTGAAGCCAAAAGACACAAAGTTGATAATGATGGTGCAACTTATTTGTGGCACTGCCGTTTAGGTCATATCGGTGTAAAGCGCATGAAGAAACTCCATACTGATGGACTTTTGGAACCACTTGATTATGAATCACTTGGTACTTGCGAACCGTGCCTCATGGGCAAGATGACTAAAACACCGTTCTCCGGTACTATGGAGAGAGCAACAGATTTGTTGGAAATCATACATACAGATGTATGTGGTCCGATGAATATTGAGGCTCGTGGCGGATATCGTTATTTTCTCACCTTCACAGATGACTTAAGCAGATATGGGTATATCTACTTAATGAAACATAAGTCTGAAACATTTGAAAAGTTCAAAGAATTTCAGAGTGAAGCTGAAAATCATCGTAACAAGAAAATAAAGTTTCTACGATCTGATTGTGGAGGAGAATATTTGAGTTACGAGTTTGGTGTACATTTGAAACAATGCGGAATAGTTTCGCAACTCACGCCACCCGGAACACCACAGCGAAATGGTGTGTCCGAACATCGTAATCGTACTTTACTAGATATGGTGCGATCTATGATGTCTCTTACTGATTTACCGCTATCGTTTTGGGGTTATTCTTTAGAGACGGCCGCATTCACGTTAAATAGGGCACCATCAAAATCCGTTGAGATGGCGCCTTATGAACTATGGTTTGGCAAGAAACCAAAGTTGTCATTTGTGAAAGTTTGGGGCTGCGATGCTTATGTGAAAAAGCTTCAACATGATAAGCTCGAACCCAAATCGGAGAAATGTGTCTTCATAGGATATCCAAAGGAGACTATTGGATACACCTTCTATCACAGATCCGAAGGCAAGACTTTTGTTGCTAAGTTCGGAAACTTTCTGGAGAAGGAGTTTATCTCGAAAGGTGTGAGTGGGAGGAAAGTAGAACTTGACGAGGTAACTGTACCTGCTCCCTTATTGGAAAGTAGTACATCACAGAAACCTGTTTCTGCGACACCTACACCAATTAGTGAGGAAGCTAATGATAATGATCATGAAACTTCAGGACAAGATACTACTGAACCTCGTAGATCAACCAGATTGAGATCCGCGCCAGAGTGGTACAGTAATCCTGTTCTGGAAATCATGCTGCTAGATCATGATGAACCTACGAACTATCAAGAAGCGATGGTGAGCCCAGATTCCGCAAAATGGCTTGAAGCCATGAAATCTGAGATGGGATCCATGTATGAGAACAAAGTATGGACTTTGGTTGACTTGCCCGATGATCGGCAAGCAATTCAGAATAAATGGATCTTCAAGAAGAAGACTGACGCTGATGGTAATATTACTGTCTACAAAGCTCGACTTGTCGCAAAAGGTTTTCGACAAGTTCAAGGGGTTGACTACGATGAGATCTTCTCACCCATAGCGATGCTTAAGTCTGTCCGAATCATGTTAGCAATTGCCGCATTTTATGATTATGAAATTTGGCAGATGGATGTCAAAACTGCATTCCTGAATGGATTTCTGGAAGAAGAGTTGTATATGATGCAACCGGAAGGTGTTGTCGATCCAAAGGGAGCTAATAAAGTGTGCAAGCTCCAGCGATCCATTTATGGACTGGTGCAAGCCTCTCGGAGTTGGAATAAACGCTTTGATAGTGTGATCAAAGCATTTGGTTTTGTACAGACTTTCGGAGAAGCCTGTATTTACAAGAAAGTGAGTGGGAGCTCTGTAGCATTTCTGATATTATATGTGGATGACATATTACTGATTGGAAATGATATAGAATTTCTGGATAGCATAAAGGGATACTTGAATAAGAGTTTTTCAATGAAAGACCTCGGTGAAGCTGCTTACATATTAGGCATAAAGATCTATAGAGATAGATCAAGACGTTTAATTGGACTTTCACAAAGCACATACCTTGACAAGATTTTGAAGAAGTTCAAAATGGATCAAGCAAAGAAAGGGTTCTTGCCTATATTACAAGGTGTGAAGTTGAGTCAGACTCAATGCCCGACCACTGCAGAAGATAGAGAGAAAATGAAAGATGTTCCCTATGCTTCAGCCATAGGCTCTATCATGTATGCAATGCTGTGTACCAGACCTGATGTGTGCCTTGCTATAAGTCTAGCAGGGAGGTACCAAAGTAATCCAGGAGTGGATCACTGGACAGCGGTCAAGAACATCCTGAAGTACCTGAAAAGGACTAAGGATATGTTTCTCGTATATGGAGGTGACAAAGAGCTCATCGTAAATGGTTATGTTGATGCAAGCTTTGACACTGATCCGGACGATTCTAAATCGCAAACCGTATACGTGTTTACATTAAACGGTGGAGTTGTCAGTTGGTGCAGTTCTAAACAAAGCGTCGTGGCGAGATCTACATGTGAAGCAGAGTACATAGCTGCTTCGGAAGCAGCAAACGAAGGAGTCTGGATGAAGGAGTTCATATCCGATCTAGGTGTCATACCTAGTGCATCGGGTCCAATGAAAATATTTTGTGACAATACTGGTGCAATTGCCTTGGCGAAGGAATCCAGATTTCACAAGAGAACCAAGCACATCAAAAGACGCTTCAATTCCATCCGGGATCTAGTCCAGGTGGGAGACATAGAGATTTGCAAGATACATACGGATCTGAATGTAGCAGACCCGTTGACTAAGCCTCTTCCACAAGCAAAACATGATCAGCACCAAGGCTCCATGGGTGTTAGAATCATTACTGTGTAATCTAGATTATTGACTCTAGTGCAAGTGGGAGACTGAAGGAAATATGCCCTAGAGGAAATAATAAAGTTATTATTTATTTCCTTATATCATGATAAAAGTTTATTATTCATGCTAGAATTGTATTAACCGGAAACATAATACATGTGTGAATACATAGACAAACAGAGTGTCACTAGTATGCCTCTACTTGACTAGCTCGTTAATCAAAGATGGTTATGTTTCCTAACCATGGACAAAGAGATGTCATTTGATTAACGGGATCACATCATTAGTTGAATGATCTGATTGACATGACCCATTCCATTAGCTTAGCACCCGATCGTTTAGTATGTTGCTATTGCTTTCTTCATGACTTATACATGTTCCTATGACTATGAGATTATGTAACTCCCGTGTGCCGGAGGAACACTTTGTGTGCTACCAAACATCACAACTTAACTGGGTGATTATAAAGGTGCTCTACATGTGTCTCCAAAGGTACATGTTGGGTTGACGTATTTCGAGATTAGGATTTGTCACTCCGATCGTCGGAGAGGTATCTCTGGGCCCTCTCGGTAATGCACATCACTTAAGCCTTGCAAGCATTGGAACTAATGAGTTAGTTGCAGGATGATGTATTACGGAACGAGTAAAGAGACTTGCCGGTAACGAGATTGAACTAGGTATTGGATACCGACGATCGAATCTCGGGCAAGTAACATACCTATGACAAAGGGAACAACGTATGTTGTTATGCGGTCTGACCGATAAAAGATCTTCGTAGAATATGTAGGAACCAATATGGGCATCCAGGTCCCGCTATTGGTTATTGGCCGGAGACATGTCTCGGTCATGTCTACATTGTTCTCGAACCCGTAGGGTCCGCACGCTTAAGGTTTCGATGATAGTTATATTATGAGTTTATGCATTTTGATGTACCGAAGGTTGTTCGGAGTCCCGGATGTGATCACGGACATGACGAGGAGTCTCGAAATGGTCAGGACATAAAGAATGATATATTGGAAGCCTATATTTGGATATCGAAGTGTTCCGGGTGAAATCGGGATTTTATCGGAGTACCGGGAAGGTTACCGGAACCCCCGGGAGATATATGGGACTTAGTGGGCCTTAGTGGAAGAGAGGAGAGATAGCCAGAGATGGGTCGCGCGCTCCTCCCCTCCCTTGGTCCGAATAGGACAAGGAGAGGGGGCCGGCCCCCCTTCCTGTTTTCCCCCCTCCGCGAGTCCTATTCCATCTAGGAAAGGGGGGGGGGAGTCCTACACCCAGAGGGAGTAGGACTCCTCCTGGCGCGCCTCTCCTGGCCGGCCGCACCCCCCCTTTTGAGCCTTTATATACGGAGGCAGGGGCACCCCCCAGAGACAAGTTGATCCACGTGATCATATTCTTAGCCGTGTGCGGTGCCCCCTTCCACCATAGTCCTCGATAATATTGTAGCAGTGCTTAGGCGAAGCCCTGCGACATTAGTACATCAAGATCATCACCACGCCGTCGTGCTGACGGAACTCTTCCCCGATGCTTTGCTGGATCGAAGTCCGGGGATCGTCATCGAGCTGAACGTGTGCTAGAACTCGGAGGTGCCGTAGTTTCGGTGCTTGATCGGTCGGGCTGTGAAGACGTACGACTACATCAACCTAACGCTTCCGTTGTCGATCTACAAGGGTACGTAGATCACACTCTCCCCCTCGTTGCTATGCATCACCATGATCTTGCGTGTATGTAGGATTTTTTTTGAAATTACTACGTTCCCCAGCACCTACGGGTCCATAGCTAGTAGCTAGATGTATTATTCTCTCTCTTTGATTCTCAATACCATGTTCTCCTCGATGTTCTTGGAGATTGATATGTCTCCAATGTATCTATAATTTTTGATTTCTCCATGCTATTATATATTCTGTTTTGGATGTTTAATGGGATTATTTATACACTTTTATATTATTTTTTGGACTAACCTATTAACTGGAGGCCCAGCCCAAATTGCTATTTTTTCCTATTTCAGTGTTTCGCAGAAAAAGAATATCAAACGGAGTCCAAACGGAATGAGACCTTCGGCCGTGTGATTTTTGGAACAAACGTGATCCAGAGTACTTGGAGTGGACGTCAAGCAATCAATGAGGAGGCCACGAGGCAGGGGGGCGCGCCTACCCCCTTGGGCGCACCCTCCACCCTCGTGGGCCACTCGTGGCTCCACCGACCTACTTCTTCCTCCTATATATACCTACGTACCCTGGAAACATCAGAGGGAACCACGAAAAGCTAATTCCACTGCCGCAACCTTCTGTACCCGTGAGATCCCATCTTGGGGCCTTTTCCGGTGCTCTGCCGGAGGGGGCATTGATCACGGAGGGCCTCTACATCAACTCCATGGCCCCTCCGATGATGTGTGGGTAGTTTACCTCAGACCTTTGGGTCCATAGTTATTAGCTAGATGGCTTCTTCTCTCTCTTTGGATCTCAATACAAAGTTCTCCTCGATTCTCTTGGAGATCTATTCGATGTAATCTTCTTTTGCGGTGTGTTTGTCGAGATCCGATGAATTGTGGGTTTATGATCAAGATTATCTATGAACAATATTTGAATCTTCTCTGAATTCTTTTATGTATGATTGGTTATCTTTGCAAGTCTCTTCGAATTTTCAGTTTTCTTTGGCTTACTAGATTGATCTTTCTTGCAATGGGAGAAGTGCTTAGCTTTGGGTTCAATCTTGCGGTGCTCGATCCCAGTGATAGAAAGGGAAACGACACGTATTGTATTGTTGCCATCGAGGATAAAAAGATGGGGTTTATATCATATTGCATGAGTTTATCCCTCTACATCATGTCATCTTGCTTAAAGCGTTACTCCGTTCTTATGAACTTAATACTCTAGATGCATGCTAGATAGCGGTCGATGTGTGGAGTAATAGTAGTTGATGCAGCAGGAGTCGGTCTACTTGTCACGAACGTGATGCCTATATACATGATCATACCTATATATTCTCATAACTATGCTCAATTCTATCAATTGCTCGACAGTAATTTGTTCACCCATCGTAATACTTATGCTATCTTGAGAGAAGCCACTAGTGAAACCTATGGCCCCCGGGTCTATTCTCCATCATACAAGTTTCCAATCTATTTTATTTTGCAATCTTTACTTTCAATCTATATCATAAAAATACCAAAAATATTTATCTTGTTATTATTATATCTATCATATCTCACTCTTGCAAGTGGCCGTGAAGGGATTAACAACCCCTTTATCGCATTGGTTGCGAGGTTCTTATTTGTTTGTGTAGTTACGAGGTGACTCGCGCATGGTCTCCTACTGGATTGATACCTTGGTTCTCAAAAACTGAGGGAAATACTTACGCTACTTTGCTGCATCACCCTTTCGTCTTCAAGGGAAAACCAACGCATGCTCAAGAGGTAGGAGAGATCTATTCGATGTAATACTTTTTTGCGGTGTGTTTCTGAGATCTGATGAATTGGATTTATGATCAGCTTATCTATGAATATTATTTGAATCTTCTCTGAATTCCTTTATGCATGATTTGATATCTATGTAATTCTCTTCGAACTATCGGTTTGGTTTGGCCAACTAGATTGATTTTTCTTGCAATGGGAGAAGTGCTTAGCTCTGGGTTCAATCTTGCGGTGTCCTTTCCCAGTGACAGTAGGGGCAGCAAGGCACGTATTGTATTGTTTCCACCGAGGATAAAAAGATGGGGTTCTCATCATATTGCTCGAGTTAATTCATCTACATCATGCCATCTTACTTAATGTGTTACTCCATTCTTTATGAACTTAATAGTCTAGATGCATGCTGGATAGCGGTCGATGTGTGGAGTAATAGTAGTAGATGCAGAACCGTTTCGGTCTACTTGACACAGACATGATGCCTATATTCATGATCATTGCCTTAGATATCATCATAACTTTGCGCTTTTCTATCAATTGCTCGACAGTAATTTGTTCACCCACCGTATTATTTACTATCTTGAGAGAAGCCTCTAGTGAAACCTATGGCCCCCGGGTTTAGTTTCCATCAGATAAGTTTTCGATCTACTATTTTCCATCATATTAGTTTCCGATCTACTATTTTGCAATATTTTACTTTCCGATCTATAAACCAAAAATGCCAAAAAATATTTACTTTATAGTTTACCACTTCTATCATCACTGTTACGCTTGCTATAAAATTACTGCTATCACTGTTACTATTACTATTGCTACTATCACTACTATCAAAACTATCGAACTACTTTGCTACTAATCACTTTGCCGCAGATAATTAATCTCCAGGTGTGGTTGAATTGATAACTCAGCTGCTAATACATTCAAATATTCTTTGGCTCCCCTTGTGTCGAATCTATAAATTTGGGTTGAATACTCTACCCTCGAAAACTATTGCGATCCCCTATACTTGTGGGTTATCAGGATGTGTCCCGACTATTGTCACTCCAGGGTTGCCAGATCATAACACGTAGTAGGTGACTATAACTTGCAAGATCAGATCTAGAACAAAGATATAATGATGATAACATAAATGGTTCAGATCTGAAATCATGGCACCCGGGCCCAAAGTGACAAGCATTAAGCATAGCAAAGTCATAGCAACATCAATTTCAGAACATAGTGGATACTAGGGATCAAGCCCTAACAAAACTAACTTAATTACATGATGAATCTCATCCAACTCCTCACCGACCAGTGAGCCTACGAAGGAATTACTCACTCCCGGTGGAGAGCATCATGGAATTAGCGATGGAGGAGTGTTGGTGATGATGAAGATCGAAGATCCCCCTCTTGGGAGCCCCAAATGGACTCCAGATTTGGCCTCCCAATGAAGAAGAGGAGGTGACAACGGCTCCATATCGTGAAACTCGATAATTCCTCCTCCTTGATTTTTTCTGGAAAAATAGGATTTTATAGTGTCGGTTTCAGGGTTTGCGGGGCCACCAGGTGGGGACACCCACCTGGGCGTGCCTGGGGGGCAAGCATGCCCTAGTGGGTTGTGCCCACCCAGGTGCCCCCCTTCGGTGGTTCTTGGCTCCAGAAATTCTCTTTTATTGTATAAAAATTCCTCGCAAAGTTTTGTTCCAATCCGAGAACTTTTATTTCTGCACAAAAAACAACACCATTGTAGTTCTGCTGAAAACAACGTCAGTCCGGGTTAGTTTAATTAAAATCATGCAAATTAGAGTAAAAAACAAGAGGAAAAGCGTTAGGAAATGTAGATATGATAGAGATGTATCAAGTCCCCCAAGCTTAAACCTTTGCTTCTCCTCAAGCAATTCAGTTGATAAACCAAAAGTGAAAAAGAAAAACTTTTATGAACTCTTTTGCTCTTGTTTGCATAAATACGCTTAAACATCACCTAGGTTTTGAACCAAGATTATAACTAACCATGTCAACAATAACTCTTAAAAATTATGTTAACTCATATCAATGACATAATCAACTAGCGACCAATAATAAGATATCTCAAACAACAACATGTTGTCAAAACAACCATGATATAATATGACAATAGTGGTATCTCGCTAGCCCTTTCTGAGACCGCAAAACATAAATGCAGAGCACCTCCAAAGTTCAAGCAGCGACTAAATATTGTAATTCATGGTAGAAAAGATCCAGTCATGATACACCCAACATTAGCTACACACAATGCATTAGCATGACAACAATACTCTCAGGTTCTGGCGCTTATTTGAGAAGGTGATGACAGAACATGAAAGTAAATAGATAGTCCCGTCGCAGATGGAAGCAGTGATTTGCAGAGGTGCCAGAGCTCAAGTTTTTAAGATAGAGGTAAATGAAATTTTGAGAGGTGCACCCTTCTTGTTTACTTCGCGACCATTAGTTATCAATATCTTCCATGCTAAACACATTAGTGAAGGTTCCCAAGTGATAAAGTAAAGGTTATGACTCCATAGGAGTTTTTGTTTGATTATTTGTAAGCTCTTTTTTGTTTGCAGGTTGGGACTGGGAATCCCTATTACCGCCCCTTTCTCATGCAATGATGAGTGAATAAACACTCATCTTGAGATTAGTCCGCTTAGCATGGAAGATACCGACTATGTCCTGTCGTTCTATGAACAATCCAAGCACACGAAACTGATATTTATTTGAAATTTTTAGAGGTGGCACATGCAAATTTACTTAGGATGGTCGGATAATACCACATATAGGTAGGTATGGTGGACTCATCTGGAATAACCTGGGTTCAAGGTTTTTGATGCACAAGCCGAATTCCTGCTTGGTGCATGCGAAGGCTAGCAAATAGGTTGGGAAGAGGCCATCTAGAGAGGAACAACGGTCATGAACATGCATTATGCATAAGTAACATTGGATACTAGGATGAGTAGGATATGAACACCATGAACATAAATATCATAGAGGCTATGTTGGTTTTGATTCAACTTCATGCATGAACATGTGCCAAGTCAAGCCACTCGAACATTCAGAGGAGGATACCATATCATCATACTACATCACAATCATTTTAACGCAGTGTTGACATCCGAGATAAATCATTATCCACTCCTAGCTACTTATGCATGGCATGAGAAACTATAATCTCTAATTGTTATTGCAAACATGTTTGATCATAATAGGTTGAATCATGGATACTAGGTTAAACATATTTACAAAACAGAACAAGTCTAATTCATACCTGTTTCTCTCTGCCACAGCCAGTTCATTAGATATCGTCATTATTGCCTTTCACTTGCACGACCGAATGATATGAAAATAATAATAGTGCAAGAGTGCTGTGGACTAAGCTGGAATCTGTAAACATTTTATTAAAACGGAGAAGAAAAGGTAAAATAGGCTCTGTGTTATATCAACAATAATGCATATAAGAGCCACTCAACATTTTCATCGTGGTCTTCTCCTCGGTATGACTCAAATAAAAAGAGAAAAGAAATTCAGAGAAACACACTGAAATATTTTTGGAGTTTTTGGTTTTCTGAAAGAAAGAAAATAAAAAGGGAAAAGCAAAAACGAGAAAAACTATTTACACGGGAAAGCTCCCAACAAAAGAAGAACAAGGAAATCTTTTTGGGTTTTTCTTTTTAGTGCTACAACAATTTAAACTGGGAAGAAAGATAAAAAAGAAGCAGGAATTTTTTTTTGGATTTTCTTAAAGTTTTTCAAACACAGAAGAAGAAAGCGAGAAATTAAATTTAGCATGGATAAAATAATGAAAAAAGTGTGAACACCGACAACTAGAATGAAATGTGTGAACATGAATGTAATGTCGGTGGAAATACATACTCCCCAAGCGTAGGCTTTTGGCCTAAGTTGGTCTAGGCCCAGTCGAAGAAACCATGGGGTCCTATGTTGAAATGCTGAGGAGTTGGCACCTGAGGATCCCACTGCTGAGGCTCCGCCTGTGCTGTAGCTACGTTGTTCCGGTAGGTGACGATGTCCTCAGGCAAAATCATTTTCCGCCCCTGCACTACAAAAAAAAGACACATCGTGACATTTTGGGCCGAACGAAATTTTTTCTGTCATACTTATGACACTTCTATGACAATAATTGTGACAAAACACGGTATCATCACGACCGGCTGCTTTGGGCGGCTGGAGCAAGGAGACTGGAGGTTGAAGAACCACTATGGCCCTTGGATGGACATTGGACGGTCACTGGAGCTAGAATTGTTCATATTGACTAAGTTGACAAAGCCGTTTGTCCCCATCAACTTAGTAGGCCCACAAGTCAGCCACCCACTATGGTGGGTCCCAGCTAGCAGGGGGTATTCATTTTGTGTGTGTCATAAGGACGCACTTCCTTGCGTGCGAAGACATAGCTGGTGGGTCCGACCTGTCAGCGCGCCGGGGGGGGGGGGGGGGTGTGGCATTTTTTCGAGAAATACAGAAGCCCTTCCGTGGGTCCTAGCTGTCAGGTGGAGGAATCATTATTTTGCACGTAATAAGCAGGCATTTCCTTGCATGCGGCCGTGGACCCAGCTGTCAGCCTCTCCACGTATAGTCCACTTCCGATGGATGTCGTTCATTGACCATGTTGACCAGGCCGCGCCAAGAGCACCAGGGCGGTGGACGACGACGAGGCCTTGGAAGGGAATGACACGGAGCCACGGAAGACTCGACAGTTGTTTCCCACGCAGAGGAGTACAAGGGTTTACTGGTTCGTCTGCCGTCCCCGGAGAATAACAGCAGGTGTGGGTGAGTAGAGGGATGGCTAGGCCAGCGATGGGAGTACAATGGGGCAGTGAGGCCTGTGCGGCAGCATAGCCGGCCGCGGGAGGAGGGAGCAGGCAGTCCCGCCGGCGCTTGTTTGAGCGGCTGGAGGAGGAAAAGCAGAGATTGAAGAAGCACGACAACCGTTGGATGGACATCCAACAGTCACTACTCTTGTGTGCATTATTTCTAGTAATGTACAACCCATTTGCTAATTCTTAAGAATTTTTTTGGAGCCCATCTTCTTTTTGTTAGCATTACACCCCATATTGTGGCCACAGTTAAAAAGTATATGAATTTTTGCATATTTCGGTGCGGTCAACTGTTTTTAATCCCGAAATATCGATTCACATTCAAACTATTTTGAAAAATAATTTATATAAATATAAAATCCAAATAATTGTCCACGCATAAAAATCAATGGAATTTAAAATCTTGTAATGAAAAAAATTGAAACTAATTCCCGGTTTGATGTGTTTTAAAAATGTACAGCCCATTTTTGGGCAAACCAAATGAAACTCTCCTCATATTGAAAGATTTGCAGCCCAGCAGGGCTGATAAAGTAAGTAGGCCTCGTTTGGGTATTTCTTAAAAAAAATAGAACTAGGCTAGCCACTTTCAGCAAGAAAAAAACACAACTGGGCTCATGATGTGGTAAACATAAATAAAACCCTGGCTAGACGGGCCACAGCCCCCGCACAGCCCCGTTGTTACCCTGACCCATCACTAAAACTAGTATAAATAACAACTGCTTGTTCCTAAAAAAAACTGCGCGACCTGCTAGGTCCATGGTGACAGCCGCTCGTAGTGTAATTCTCTCGTTTATTGACTACGTTGACATTGGCGTGAGCCCCAGATGTCCAACCATTAGGAGGAACCATATTTTTGGGCTTGTAATATAGAGGCACTTGCTTGCGTACTGCCATGACGCTGGTGGGTCCCTACTATCATCCTCTCCATGTACAGTCATCTCCTTGTTCCTCTCGGTTGTTGACGACGTTGACAATGCAAGAGGGCGGCGCACCGCGCACGGCGAGCGACCCAAGGCCGCAAGGCGGGGGACGACGGTGAGGCCTCGGATGGAACGAACAGGAACCGTGGAAGATGCGCCAGTCCAGTCGCAGGTGGAGGGGAGTACGAGGGTTGACTGGTCTGGGTGCGGGTGCGTGTTGGGGATGACGTCGCCGGAGAATAACAGGACATGTGGGGGAATAGAGGGAGGGACTGGCCAACATTGGAGGGTACGTACGGTAGACCGGCAGAGGCGCAGCCAGCCATGGGAGGCGGGAGCAGGCAGATCCTATGGGGTGGTTTGGTTTGGGTGGCTGGAGGAAGAAGATAAGAGATAGAAGATACACGACAGATGTTGGATGTCAATCCAAGGGCTGGTAGGCAGAATCGTTTGTTGACTGGCTAGTAAGTCAACACCACCTTGGATAGGCTATTTCCTCGCGGGTCCCAAATGTCAGAATCCAAATCTGTCATAGTCATGCAGCCTTTCCTATGAAAATTTACAACCCATTTGATGTGCTAGTTCGAAATAAGTTTGTGGGTGCTGGTGGGGGCTAATTACTTGGTTTCTGTAATGCACAGTGAGCTCAAGCAGCCGGCGAGAGTGATGTTATTTCCCTTGGTTGGGATTTGTTAGTTGTTATAATATTTCACTCTAAATTAAACGGCTGGCAAGCCATTCGCCTTGCTTCAAATAAAATATGACAGTCACAGCCAAGTTGGAAAGGGCAAGAACTTCTAACTCCAGCTTACAAACTATACAAAAGCATGAGGGTTAATTGTTCATCAGGTTTACAAAAAAACCCAGGTTGAAAAGGGCAACAACATCTAACTCCAGCACTATTTTCGGCAGTCACAGTCAAATGGATCGGTCAGGTCCATAGAATGAACATCCTGGGTCGTAAAATTTACTGGATTATGACCACAATATGTTGTAAATAGAAGCCCGACACGTTCAGAAGCTCTTTTGCCCACTCGAAACTCCTTTTTTTGCTCTTCCACATACCCATCCGTCAAAACCATGTTGCTGATAAACTTGAGCCTGATGGACAATAGTAACCTCGCATTCAGCAGGAAGAATGTGACAAATCTAGTGTTTGCACGGTTGGCTACATATCGTTCTAGTGTTATTGTCTTCAATCGAATCTCATGAGAAGTGAGAAAATCCCGATGCTTACGAATCCACCGATTGGTTATAACTTTCTTACCCCATCCTGTTGCCTAAATAGACATGAAGATTGAAAAGAGTTAAGGTCTAAAAAAAGAGTGTCAAAAGAGCAACAGCTGAACGGTTATTCTAGTACACTATATGCGGGCTTCCAATGTGCATGAAATTATCACCTTTATATACAACTTCTCTAGACATGGAAAGCATTGCAGCAAGCCAATAATCTTGTTCAGATCAAAACTATTCATTTGGATATATACGATCTTGACAAAATCCAGGACATTGATAGGCCATCCATGGAGAAACTCTTCATTGAGCATAGAACATAATATTAGTACAAAATGTGTACTCCAGATGACATATAACTTATGCGCAGAAATTTAAAATGTAGCTTATGGTTACAAGTGTAGATGATTATGTAAATTACCTGAAGAACTGTGGAGCCAAACACCATATTCAAATGAGCACATAGATCATGTATTACACCCAAGGTCTCCAGTTTAGGCGCAGGGAGGACGGTTATTTGCAACGGTGAATAACTATAATCAAGGATCAACCTTTGAAGTGAAGTGGCATCTTGGATGATGAGCTGCCTTCCGTCAAAACAAATTCCAATTCTTACAAGGTTAGGCGACTTTATTTGGAGAAAACCAATTCTAACTGTGAAAACAAGCACCAAGCACTCCAGTGCAGGGCAACTGGAGTGGATGATGCTGTGCAATGAGGCCTCCGATATACGAAGCCGCACAAGTGAAAGTTTCTTGAGAAATGGGAGTCGAAGGTTTAGTACCAGATTGTCTGGTAGGTCGCACGGTGCAAAGGTGGCTGTGTGGAGAGAGGAAAACAACCATGCGATGGACATCGATGCTGAGGGCACAGGTAGATGGCGTTCGGTATCTGGTAGGTGATTTCCAAGGGAATAGTAGAACTCAAGCAGCTATAGTTCTATGAATTCAGGGGATTTCAGCCAGGCGTCCACCATGCAGGGCACGGTATGCTTGCTCAGGTAGCATGACGGGATGCAAAGGCTTTGCACGGAGCCCTGGTGGGAGTAGATGATGGCTCTGGGGATTTCAAAATCATTGAAGAGAGATAGCCGACGACAGTCGAGATTAAGGGGCACGGCGCGCCATAGAGGGCGCCACCGAATTGAGAGGACTTGGGTGTGGCAGCAATCCTTGGTGGGGAGAAGCGAGATGATCTCCCCAAGGACGGCGTCCGGGAGATCGCTGATGCGGTCCACCCGAGATTCTGCGGGTTCATGGGATCCGGTGGGGGCGGGGTCTCCGCTTCTCCCCGCGTTGCCGGGTGCTGGATCTACAACAGGCATCGCCGCTGGTGGGAGCCTCATCTTCATGGCACTGGGGTCAGCCGACTCCATTTTCCTCGAGGGCGTCGCGTCGCGCTCACGGATTTGAGTAGATTAAAAAATGACGAGCCTAGTTGTAGTGCGAGTGAAGAAGAAGGGAAGCTGGGGTTTTTCTGAGTAGTGAGGAAGAAGGGGGGCTGGGGTTTTCTGTAGGAGTGAGGTGAGGAATTTCGGGGTACGAGTGAAGCGAGATGACATGAGGTGGGCGGGAGTGAGGAGGAAGAAGAACACCCAGGTTTTTTTGGGGGGCGGTGTGCTGGGTGTGGGTAGCGCCTCTCATTCAGTAAATATATGGACTTTTGAATTGATTTTACTATTTACTAGGGTGGATGGGCTGTTTTGTCTTGGGCCCAGAGAAACAATTACTACTAGTTTAGTGGAGACACTCTACAGCTACCCAGAAAAACAATTACTACTAGTACAGTGGATACAATACCTCTTCTGGCTCCTCCTATGTCACCGAAACGTCTCCCTCTACTCAATGTCGTTATACTTTTGTTCACCGACATGCGGGCCATGCAGTGCGCCGGCCCAAATGCCATCCACCAAATTACAAGGCAGTATGCAGGCGGAGAGTCACCCCGGTCATAGCGCGGCAATAACGAGCCGTTGTATCACAAAACCCCACCTCCCCGCAGTCTAAGTTTGACGGAGGAAGCAACATCATTTCACTCTTCATTGAATCCCCTTCTCCCTCACCGTCTTCAAGAAAGGCAACACTCGCATCTGCGACTGTTCTTCTCTCCAAATGAAGGGAAGGTAAGTGGATCCGTGATGTTGGTATATTTTCGTTTAGAGAAAAAAAAGAACTTTTGCAAAGCAGTAACCGATCCTCACTCTTTTTTTGTTTCATTGTCATTGCGATTGTGTTTTCCTTTCAGTGGTCTCCTAGTATTCATCAGTTTCATGATGGACCAAGGAGAACTAGGCAAAGATCTGCCGATATTGGAGCAGACGCGGGAGGCTGATCCCCATGAGACAGAGAGCTCCAAGAAGATGGAGGTAGCCACCGAGCCGACCCCAGATATGCTCACGGCCACTACTGAGATGGTCAACGCCCCGTTTGAGGTTATAGCCCCCGTGGCACTACAGGAGCAGTTTCCCCCCTTCGAGGATGTGTCCCCCCCGCTAAGCTGCCCAAGGTGATTTTCTTCTTTGCCAATCTCGATTGTGGTTTTTCATCTAAGTATGTGGTGATGAATAATGCGAAATTTTATTAGCTTCGATGCCATGCTATACATAGTGGTTTAAATAACTTGTGTTTCTTATACTGGAAAGTAATTCAGAATTTGTTTCTGTTTCAATTAGAGCCCTGATGCAGACAAGGATTGTGTGGTTGTACATGTCACTCGCTATGAGGCGGATGACCTGAATATACGCACTGGGAAAATAGAGTTTTCAGGCCGTTGGATCCTGGAAGCCATTTGCGCTTATACCAATGAGGAGTTGTATTCCAGCCTCACTGTTGTTAGGCATGTTGTCTAGGGTGTACTGAAGCACAAGAAGTTCAAAGCTACTCCTTCATTTGTGAGGCATACTGTTCTTGTCAAGCTTAAGCAGGAAGATGACGTGGCATGCCTCCACAAACAAGTTTATGAGTGGCAAGGCCACAAGGTTGTCTTCATGAAGGTTCAGAGGATTGAGTTGCTGCCGGACGTCCTCGATGACGTTCATGGCAAGGTCCTTCTTATGTCTAGCCCAAATTAGATCGAGGCATGAAATACTTGCCCCAGCTAGTGTTTAATAGTAGTTTGGATTCTGTCTAATTATCCAAACCTTGCCTGTTATCGAGCCCTCTAGGGCTAGTACTCTGTTTGAATCCGTCTATGGGAACTGCTGCTACTTTTGTGTGCCCGTGAATCATCGTAATTGTTGCCGAAACAAATGTGTCCTCACTAGTTTTATCATATGAGCAGTGTGTGTTTTGATGAAATAGAGTACTCATTTGAGAACTGTGCGCCGAGGTATACATAAGTACTTGTAAACACTGTTGGTGCTACCCCACTTGTAAGTAGCTGTGCAAAACACGGCACATTGGCTCAGCTCGCTTCAACACTAGGCTATCGACCAGCTAACAATCAACAATCTGCTGTCTGACATATAAGCAACTATGTATCTTGTAACAGTGGTTCATGCAGTTAACTGAGGCCACAATGTAAATTCCAAACGTTCACACGCTAGTCCAGCGTTCATGTGGAACACTCACATTAAACTCGGCTTCATAAAAGACTTGAAAAGCATAATTAAGCAATTTTATACATCTTAATGATTTATAGAACATAACAAACATATACTAGTTCACAGCAAAAGACAAAGTTGTGAGAAGGTTTACAAATCAGGAAAAAACAAGCAAGGCCTTTATGAGCAAAGGGCCTCCCAGCAGGCTTAAATTTCCTGGAGTTCACTCTGGTTTTTTCTTGTTGCCACCATCCAGGGTTAGGTTCTCTCATTCCAGAATAACCAATTATAATTGTGTTCTCAATTGGAATGTTGAACTGAACCATGTAGCGTACTGACCAGCTGAAATTCTTGTGTATTCCACTAAATTTAAGCACCGCTATTTGTAGAAATAAGCAAACCACAATGCCTCTTGTCCGCGCACCTGTCCAAAAAACCGCCATGCAGCCATGCCAGCTAGTCCTCGATCCATGGATGAACTGGTAGAAAGTGCATTCCGGACTAGGATGCAGTTGTTTTCGCTTGTCCCTACACTGCAATCAGGAAGTAAAACATACGAATCAACTTCTTTTATATTGCATTGGTCATTCTACTTAGTAACTACCAATGTAGGAATACCTGGAAGACGGGTGGTTAGACGATGGCAACGAGGGATAGCCATCTCATTTTGTGCAGTTCTACTAAAACTAAGGTGCGTGCTTTTGATTGCACGGATAGAAACGATACGGAGACAGACATCCTAAAACGATATGGAGACAGACATCCCTGTTTGCGCAAATATGAAATACGATTATTTAAACAATGACAGATATTTGCAGTGGCGTATGATTAACAGCAGCATCTATTGTGTTATAATTGGCACTAGAATGACAGTATGAAAGTGTCCTTAAGTAAGTAGCATCACATCACATCAACACTGCCACTAGATTAACATGCAGAACAATAGCATTAGTATTACTGTCATGAGAGTAGCACATGGTCAGTAAATGTGCAATCGTATTTGTGCAGTTCCACTGGGATGAAGCAATGTTAGCGGTGTGAGATTTAAGTGTAACTACAAAAACACAATTCATGGGAAATAAAGCAAGACGGAAGCACTTCATAAAATGGTGGTGGCATTGCTTCAATTTATCGACGGCACTAGACCATTACCTATTAGTGACATTAGGTGGCATTGCTTAATTCTTCATGTGATTTTACATTAACGGTAGCGATATGGGCGTAGGGACAGCAGGGGCATAAAGTGGTGAGGCAGATGTGGTTGCCAAGAGCGGCAAACACTCAGGCAACATGTCCGCATTTGTCCCATTTTTATCTCCTCGGCGACATTTTCCTATGTGAGGATAGGAAATCTAGACCTGCTCATTCTCATTTGCGTTGTCCCCCAACACCCGTCACTTTCTTTCCTTTTTCAACCAAGAGATAGGTCCACTTCCCCCCACCCTTCACCATCCACCATGCTTTCTTTGTCTTTTCAACCAAGAGACCGGTTGGGTAGCGAGTATCTACTACTTTCCCCCGTTTCCTCTTAGAACCAAGTCCTAGATTCATGCTACAGCTTTCCCACTTTCTTCCCTGTTTGAACCAACTCTTAGAGTCGACTGTATGAACTAGCTTTACCTCTAATAATAGTAAAAGTCTAGGTGGCTTTGGAACAGTGGACGGAAGTAGAAAAAGATCCACACAAAGCCAAGTGGGGCATTGGGGCAGTAGAGCAAGGCAGGTTTCGAAGGAATATATACCTGAGGGTCGTCGGCATGTGGCAAAGACGACATCGGGAGGCCGCATCTTGGCCACAATACCGCAGGGAGGAAGAAGGGGTCGGAGGCCCTCCGGAGCCGGCATTCTCTCAGAGAGAACGACACGGCCGCCGGTCGGGACGCGCGAGCAGCCGTTGGTCTCCTCCCTCACCGCCGACGACAGCATGAACGATGCACCTACACCCGTGCCTCGGTCGAGGTTGCCCGACCAGATTTGTGACCAGCCATGAGCTGAGAGAGAGTGTGGCCACCTATGTCTTGCTTAGATCTGGAGAGCATGAGAGAGTGAACAAGAGGAACCCTAGTAAAGCAAGCGCTAAGGCTCCTGCTTATATATATATAGTGGAGTGACTTTGTTGTACCAGCTTCAAAAAATGCGCTCCTACATGTACCCGCGATTGGGTGTGAGAGAACTAGTGCGTGCGTGCACCACTTCTCTTCATGAGAGTACAATATACTATGCACAAAGAACATTCGCCACAAGAGTAATAGTATAAGTGTGTGACGTGTGAGCTAAAATAAAATGTGCGCGACGTCTTTTGTTTTTTAGAATTTCTGAGGGTAGGGTGTGAAGAGCACATATGTGTGTGATGTCTACCTACAGATAGACGGTGGGTGCGAGAGGACTCGGGAGGGTGCGTGTGCGTGAGAGAGTGGGGGCACGTATCAATGCAATGCATGTGTCCATAAATCATTATCCGACAAACGTTGGCCACAAGCCTTTTTCTGACGAACGCCATAAGAACCGTTAGATTGGCATCCGACAGTGTCAGTTTTGCCATGTCATTTACCAGAATAGCCACTCCTCCTACACACAAATCTTCCACGTGAGTGTTAGCAACTGCCGTATGCTCCTTCCATTCCAAAATGTAGTGCATATAGCTTTATCAAAAATTCGAACCTCGCAAACTTTTACCGAGTTTTCGTGTACCAAATTGCACATGTAGAATACCCCGTATATATCATTTCATTCATCTTCGAGAGGTAACTATAAAGATGGTGGAGGAGTCTACAAAGAAAGACCATCATATAACCTGCAGCAATTTCAACCATCCTTTGGTGTGGAGGAATATCATAAGAACTCTATATGATATGATTTTTATAGGATTTTTTCCTTTAGATCCAATTGGTTCATAGGAATAGATTCATATACTCCACATTTCAAAGGAAATAAACATGATATCATTTCTATAGCTTTAGAGCCACTTGGTTCATATGAATGGATTCCTATACTCCCATAATTTCAAAGGAAAATAAACATTAGCGTATATTCAATAGAAAAGTTCCTATGATATGAACCAAATTACATCTCTTTTCTAATCCCTCCTCATAGGAATTGAGATACATGGCATCTGTAGATTCAATAGAAAAGTTCCTATGATGTCAACTGAGGGAGTCCTGGATTAGGGGGTCCTCGAACAGACGGACTATATACTTTGGCCGGGCTGTTGGATTATGAAGATACAAGATTGAAGACTTCGTCTCGTGTCCGGGTGGGACTCTCCTTTGCGTGGAAGGAAAGCTTGGCAGTTCGGATATGTAGATCTCCTCCCTTGTAACCGACTCTGCATAACCCTAGCCCCCTCCGGTGTCTATATAAACCGGAGGGTTTAGTCCGTAGGACAACAACAATCATAATCATAGGCTAGCTTCTAGGGTTTAGCCTCTACGATCTCGTGGTAGATCAACTCTTGTAATACTCATACCATTAAGGTCAATAAAGTAGGACGTAGGTTACCTCCATCAAGAGGGCCCGAACTTGGGTAAACATTGTGTCCCCCGCCTCCTGTTACCATCCGCCTTAGACGCACAGTTCGGGACCCCCTACCCGAGATCCACCGGTTTTGACACCGACATTGGTGCTTTCATTGAGAGTTCCACCATGTCATCACCGTAAGGCTTGATGGATCCTTTGAACATCAACAACAGTCCAGGGTGAGGTTTTTCTCCCTAGACAGATCTTCGTATTCGGCGGCTTCGTACTACGAGCCAACTCGCTTGGCCATCTGGAGCAGATCGATTGCTACGCCCCTGGCCATCAGGTCAGGTTTGGAAGCTTGAACTATACTGCCGACATCCGCGAAGACTTGATCTTCGACGGTTCGAGCCCATGTCAGGTGCGCCGCACAGTCGCGACGAGCATGACTTAGATCTGCTGCCGGACGGTGTTCGAGAAATCACACCTGTGGCTACTCCGGCCCTCAAACCGGAGCAGATCGTGCCGTCTGAGGACGGGTGGATGGACCCCGCCATGGAGGCCGCACACCCAGCGGTGATAGAGCTGAATACTAACTTCACCTCCTGTGAGACCTGTGTTGCCGGACCCTTCGATTCGTCCCCGACCATAGGCTCCGAGTCGCCTGCGTCCGTGCCTATCGAATCTACGGCATATACAACCTAGGCTCTGATACCACTGTTGGGGAACGTAGTAATTTCAAAAAAATTCCTATGCACACGCAAGATCATGGTGATGCATAGCAACGAGAGGGGAGAGTGTTGTCTACGTACCCTCGTAGACCGTAAGCGGAAGCGTTATATCAACGCGGTTGATGTAGTCGAACGTCTTCACGATCCGACCGATCCAAGTACCGAAAGCACGGCACCTCCGAGTTCTGCACACGTTCGGCTCGGTGACGTCCTCGCCTTCTCGATCCAGCAAGATGGGCGAAGTAGTAGATGAGTTCCGGCAGCACGACGACGTGGTGACGGTGTTGGTGAAGAACAATCAACGCAGGGCTTCGCCTAAGCACTACGAAAACTATGACGGAGGATAAACTAGAGGAGACGGGGTTTCCGGCACACGGCTTGGTGTTTCTTGATGTGTCTTTGGTGCTAGCCCTGCCCCTCTATTTATATGTTGAGCCCTGGGGTCGAAACTTGGAGTAAAAGCCTCCACAAAGTCGGTTTCACCCGAAAGGCAAGAGTCCTTCTCGGACTCCAGGGCCAGACGCCAGGGTTCCCGGTGTCTGGACCCAGACGCCAGGGACCCTGGCGTCTGTCCCCTGGACTCCGCAAAACTTCCTTTTGCGCTTTCCAAAAACCTTGTGGGCTTTCCCCTTTGGCCCAAATAAAGTGTTCTCATACCCAAACATTTCGGGAAACATCCGGAACCCCTTCCAGTGATTTCCGGAACCCTTCCGGTGACCAAACACTATTATTCCATATATCAAACTTTGTCTCCGGACCATTCCGGAGTTCCTCGTCATGTCCGTGATCTCATCCCGGACTTCGAACAACATTCGGTCACCAACATACATAACTCACATAGTACTATATCGCCAATGAACGTTAAGCGTGCGGACCCTACGGGTTCAAGAACTATGTAGACATGACCGAGACACCTCTCTGGTCAATAACCAATAGCGGGATGAGAGGTGTCTCGGTCATGTCTACATAGTTCTCGAACCCGTAGGGTCCGCACGCTTAACGTTCGTTGATGATATAGTACTATGTGAGTTATGTATGTTGGTGACCGAATGTGGTTCGGAGTCCGGGATGAGATCACGGACATGACGAGGAACTCCGGAATGGTCCGGAGACAAAGTTTGATATATGGAATAATAGTGTTTGGTCACCGGAAGGGTTTCGGAAATCACCGGAAGGGGTTCCTATGACTATGAGATTATGTAACTCCCGTGTGCCGGAGGAACACTTTGTGTGCTACCAAACGTCACAACGTAAATGGGTGATTATAAAGGTGCTCTACAGGTGTCTCCAAAGGTAGATGTTGGGTTGGCGTATTTTGAGATTAGGATTTGTCACTCCGATTGTTGAAGAGGTATCTCTAGGCCCTCTCGGTAATGCACATCACTTAAGCCTTGCAAGCAATGCAACTAATGAGTTAGTTGCGGGATGATGTATTACGGAACGAGTAAAGAGGCTTGTCGGTAACGAGATTGAACTAGGTATTGGATACCGACGATCGAATCTCGGGCAAGTAACATACCGATGACAAAGGGAACAACATATGTTGTTATGCGGTCTGACCGATAAAGATCTTCGTAGAATATGTAGGAGCCAATATGGGCATCCAGGTCCCGCTATTGGTTATTGACCGGAGATGTGTCTCAGTCATGTCTACATTGTTCTCGAACCATAGGGTCCGCACGCTTAACGTTATGATGACAGTTATTATGTGCACGAGTAGAACACATGAGTTGTGGGCGATATAAGTCATACTGCCTACCAGCATGTCATACTTTGGTTCGGCGGTATTGTTGGATGAAGCGGCCCGGACCGACATTACGCGTACGCTTACGCGAGACCGGTTCTCCCACGTGCTTTGCACAAAGGTAGCTTGCGGGTGACAGTTTCTCCAACTTTAGTTGAATCGAGTGTGGCTACGCCCGGTCCTTGCGAAGGTTAAAACGGCATCAACTCGACAAACTATCATTGTGGTTTTGATGCGTAGGTAAGATTGGTTCTTGCTTAAGCCCGTAGCAGCCACGTAAAACTTGCAACAACAAAGTAGAGGACGTCTAACTTGTTCTTGCAGGGCATGTTGTGATGTGATATGGTCAAGACATGATGCTAAATTTTATTGTATGAGATGATCATGTTTTGTAACCGGGTTATCGGCAACTAGCAGGAGCCATATGGTTGTCGCTTTATTGTATGCAATGCAATCGCGTTGTAATGCTTTACTTTATCACTAAGCGGTAGCGATAGTCGTGGAAGCATAAGATTGGCGAGACGACAACGATGCTACGATGGAGATCAAGGTGTCGCGCCGGTGACAATGGTGATCATGACGGTGCTTCGGAGATGGAGATCACAAGCACAAGATGATGATGGCCATATCATATCACTTATATTGATTGCATGTGATGTTTATCTTTTATGCATCTTATCTTGCTTTGATTGACGGTAGCATTATAAGATGATCTCTCACTAAATTATCAAGAAGTGTTCTCCCTGAGTATGCACCGTTGCGAAAGTTCTTCGCGCTGAGACACCACGTGATGATTGGGTGTGATAGGCTCTACGTTCAAATACAACGGGTGCAAAACAGTTGCGCACGCGGAATACTCAGGTTATACTTGACGAGCCAAGCATATACAGATATGGCCTCGGAACACGAAGACCGAAAGGTCGAGCATGAATCATATAGTAGATATGATCAACATAATGATGTTCACCAATGAAACTACTCCATCTTACGTGATGATCGGACATGGTTTAGTTGATTTGGATCACGTGATCACTTAGAAGATTAGAGGGATGTCTATCTAAGTGGGAGTTCTTTAAGTAATTTGATTAACTGAACTTAAATTTATCATGAACTTAGTACCTGATAGTATCTTGCTTATGTATGTTTGATTGTAGATAGATGGCCCGTGCTGTTGTTCCGTTGAATTTTAATGCGTTCCTTGAGAAAGCGAAGTTGAAAGATGATGGTAGCAATTACACGGACTGGGTCCGTAACTTGAGGATTATCCTCATTGCTGCACAGAAGAATTACGTCCTGGAAGCACCGCTGGGTGCCAGGCCTGCTGCTGGAGCAACACCAGATGTTATGAACATTTGGCAGAGCAAAGCTGATGACTACTCGATAGTTCAGTGTGCCATGCTTTATGGCTTAGAATCGGGACTTCAACGACGTTTTGAACGTCATGGAGCATATGAGATGTTTCAGGAGTTGAAGTTAATATTTCAAGCAAATGCCCGGATTGAGAGATATGAAGTCTCCAATAAGTTCTATAGCTGCAAGATGGAGGAGAACAGTTCTGTTAGTGAGCATATACTCAAAATGTCTGGGTATAATAATCACTTGATTCAGATGGGAGTTAATGTTCCAGATGATTGCATCATTGACAGAATTCTCCAATCACTGCCACCAAGCTACAAGAGCTTCGTGATGAACTATAATATGCAAGGGATGAATAAGACTATTCCCGAGCTCTTCGCAATGCTGAAAGCTGCGGAGGTAGAAATCAAAAAGGAGCATCAAGTGTTGATGGTCAACAAGACCACTAGTTTCAAGAAAAAGGGCAAAGGGAAGAAGAAGGGGAACTTCAAGAAGAACGACATGCAAGTTGCTGCTCAAGAGAAGAAACCCAAGTCTGGACCTAAGCCTGAGACTAAGTGCTTCTACTACAAAGGGACTGGTCACTGGAAGCGGAATTACCCCAAGTGATTGGCGGATAAGAAGGATGGCAAAGTGAACATAAGTATATTTGATATACATGTTATTGATGTGTACTTTACTAGTGTTTATAGCAACCCCTCAGTATTTGATACTAGTTCAGTTGCTAAGATTAGTAACTCGAAACGGGAGTTGCAGAATGAACAGAGACTAGTTAAGGGTGAAGTGACGATGTGTGTTGGAAGTGGTTCCAAGATTGATATGATCATCATCGCACACTCCCTATAAATTCGGGATTAGTGTTGAACCTAAATAAGTGTTATTTGGTGTTTACGTTGAGCATGAATATGATTTGATCATGTTTATTGTAATACGGTTATTCATTTAAGTAAGAGAATAAATTGTTGTTCTGTTTACATGAATAAAACCTTATATGGTTACACACCCAATGAAAATAGTTCGTTGGATCTCGATCATAGTGAGACACATAATCATAATATTGAAACCAAAAGATGCAAAGTTAATAATGATAGTGCAACTTATTTGTAGCACTGCCGTTTAGGTCATATTGGTGTAAAGCGCATGAAGAAACTCCATGTTGATGGGCTTTTGGAATCACTTGATTATGAATCAGTTGATGCTTGCGAACCATGCCTCATGGGCAAGATGACTAAGACTCTATTCTTCGGAACAATGGAGCGAGCAACAGATTTGTTGGAAATCATACATACGGATGTATGTGGTCCGATGAATATTGAGGCTCGCGATAGGTATCATTATTTTCTGATCTTCACAGATGATTTGAGCAGATATGAGTATATCTACTTGATGAAACATAAGTCTGAAACATTTGAAAAGTTCAAAGAATTTCAGAGTGAAGTGGAGAATCATCGTAACAAGAAAATAAGGCTTCTATGATCTGATCATGGAGACAAATATTTGAGTTACGAGTTTGGTCTTCAATTAAAACAATGTGGAATAGTTTCACAAATTCGTGCCACCCGGAACACCACAGCATAATGGTGTGTCCGAACGTCATAGCCATACTTTATTAGATATAGTGCAAATCTATGATGTTTCTTACTGATTTACCACTATCGTTTTTGAGGTTATGCATTAAAGACAGCTGCATTCACGTTAAAAAAAGGGGCACCATCTAAGTCCGTTGAGACGACACAATCTGAACTATGGTTTAGCAAGAAACCAAAGTTGTCGTTTCTTAAAGTTTGGAGTTGTGATGCTTATGTGAAAAAGTTTCATCTCGATAAGCTCAAACTCAAATCGGAGAAATATGTCTTCATAGGATACCCAAAGGAGACTGTTGGGTACACCTTCTATCACAGATCCTAAGGCAAGACATTCGTTGCTTATAATGGATCCTTTCTAGAGAAGGAGTTTCTCTCGAAAGAAGTGAGTGGGAGGAAAGTAGAACTTGATAAGATAATTGTACCTTCTCCCTTATTGGAAAGTAGTTCATCACAAAAATCTGTTCCTGTGACTACTACACCAATTAGTGAGGAAGCTAATGATGATGATCATAAAACTTCAGATCAAGTTACTACCGAATCTCGTAGGTAAACCAGAGTGAGATTCGCACTAGAGTGGTACAGTAATCCTGTTCTGGAAGTCATGTTACTAGACCATGACGAACTTGCGAACTATGAGGAAGCAATGATGAGCCCAGATTCCGCGAAATGGCTTGAAGCCATAAAATCTGAGATGGGATCCATGTATGAGAACAAAGTTTGGACTTTGGTTGACTTGCCCGATGATCGGCAAGCAATTGAGAATAAATGGATCTTAAAGAGGAAGACGGACGCTGATAGTAGTGTTACTATCTACAAAGCTAGAATTGTCGCAAAAGGTTTTCGACAAGTTCAAGGTGTTGACTACGATGAGAGTTTCTCACTCGTATCTATGCTTAAGTCTGTCCGAATCATGTTGTCAATTGCCGCATTTTATGAAATCTGGAAAATGGATAAACAAAACTGCATTCCTTAATGGATTTATTAAAGAAGAGTTGTATATGATGCAACCAGAAGGTTTTGTCAATCCTAAAGGTGCTAACAAAATATGCAAGCTCCAGCGATTCATCTATGGACTGGTGCAAGCATCTCGGAGTTGGAATACACGCTTTGATAAGTTGATCAAAGCATATAGTTTTATACAAACTTGCGGTGAAGCCTGTATTTACAAGAAAGTGAGAGGGGGCACTACAACATTTCTGATAAGTATATGTGAATGACATATTGTTGATCGGAAATAATGTAGAATTATTCTGCAAAGCATAAAGGAGTGTTTGAAAGGAGTTTTTCAAAGAAAAGACCTCGGTGAAGCTGCTTACATATTAAGCATCAAGATCTATAGAGATAGATCAAGACGCTTGATAAGATTTTTCAATAAGTACATACCTTCACAAGATTTTGAAGTAGTTCAAAATGGAACAGTCAAAGAAAGAGTTCTTGCTTGTGTTACAAGGTGTGAAGTTGAGTAAGACTCAAAACCGGACCACGACAGAAGATAGAAAGAGAATGAAAGTCATTCCTTATGCCTTGGCCATAGATTCTATAAAGTATGCCATGCTGTGTACCAGATCTATTGTATACCCTACACTGATTTTGGCAAGGGAATACAATAGTGATCTAGGAGTAGATCACTGGACAACGGTCAAAATTATCCTTAGTGGAATAAGGATATGTTTCTCAATTATGGAGGTGACAAAAGGTTCGTCGTAAAAGGTTACGTCGATGCAAGTTTTGACACTAATCTAGATGACTCTAAGTCTCAATCTAGATACATATTGAAAGTGGGAGCAATTGGCTAGAGTAGCTCCGTGTAGAGCATTGTAGACATAGAACTTGCAAAATACTTACGGATCTGAATGTGACAGACCCGTTGACTAAAATCATCTCACAAGCAAAACATGATCACACCTTAGCACTCTTTGGGTGTTAATCACATAGATATGTGAACTAGATTACTGACTCTAGTAAAACCCTTTGAGTGTTGGTCACATGATGATGTGAACTATGGGTGTTAATCACATGGTGATGTGAACTATTGCTATTAAATCACATGGCGATGTGAACTAGATTATTGACTCTAGTGCAAGTGGGAGACTGAAGGAAATATGCCCTAGAGGCAATAATAAAGTTATTATTTATTTCCTTATTTCATGATAAATGTTTATTATTCATGCTAGAATTGTATTAACCGGAAACATAATACATGTGTGAATACATAGACAAACAGAGTGTCACTAGTATGCCTCTACTTGACTAGCTCATTAATCAAAGATGGTTATGTTTCCTAACCATAGACAAAGAGTTGTTATTTGATTAATGGGATCACATCATTAGATGAATGATCTGATTGACATGACCCATTCCGTTAGCTTAGCACTTGATCGTTTAGTATATTGCTATTGCTTTCTTCATGACTTATACATGTTCCTATGACTATGATATTATGCAACTCCCGTTTACCGGAGGAACACTTTGTGTGCTACCAAACGTCACAACGTAACTGGGTGATTATAAAGGAGCTCTACAGGTGTCTCCGAAGGTACATGTTGGGTTGGCGTATTTCGAGATTAGGATTTGTCACTCCGATTGTCAGAGAGGTATCTCTGGGCCCACTCGGTAATGCACATCACTATAAGCCTTGCAAGCATTGCAACTAATGAGTTAGTTGCGGGATGATGTATTACGGAACGAGTAAAGAGACTTGCCGGTAACGAGATTGAACTAGGTATTGAGATACCAACGATCGAATCTCGGGCAAGTAACATACCGATGACAAAGGGAACAACATATGTTGTTATGCGGTCTGACCGATAAAGATCTTCGTAGAATATGTAGGAGCCAATATGGGCATCCAGGTCCCGCTATTGGTTATTTACAAGAGAGGTGTCTCGGTCATGTCTACATAGTTCTCGAACCCGTAGGGTCCGCACGCTTAACGTTCGTTGACGATATAGTACTATGAGTTATGTATGTTGGTGACCGAATGTTGTTTGGATTCTGGGATGAGATCACGGACATGACGAGGAACTCCGGAATGGTCCGGAGACAAAGTTTGATATATGGGATAATAGTGTTTGATCACCGGAAGGATTCCGGAAATCACCCGAAGGGGTTCCGGATGTTTCCCGAAATGTTTGGGTACGAGAACACTTTATTTGGGCCAAAGGGGAAAGCCCACAAGGTTTTTGGAAAGTGCAAAAGGAAGTTTTGCGGAGTCCAGGGGCCAGACGCCAGGGTCCCTGGCGTCTGGGTCCAGACGCCGGGAAACCTGGTGTCTGGCCCTGGAGTCCGAGAAGGACTCTTGCCTTTCGGGTGAAACCGACTTTGTGGAGGCTTTTACTCCAAGTTTTGACCCCAGGGCTCAACATATAAATAGAGGGGCAGGGCTAGCACAAAAGACACATCAAGAAACACCAAGCCGTGTGCCGGCAACCCTGTCTCCTCTAGTTTATCCTCTGTCATAGTTTTCGTAGTGCTTAGGCGAAGCCCTGCGGAGATTGTTCTTCACCAACACTGTCACCACGCCGTTGTGCTGCCGGAACTCATCTACTACTTCGCCCCTCTTGCTGGATCGAGAAGGCGAGGACGTCACCGAGCTGAACGTGTGCAGAACTTGGAGGTGCCGTGCTTTCGGTACTTGGATCGGTCGGACGTGAAGACGTACGACTACATCAACCGCGTTGATATAACGCTTTCGCGAACGGTCTACGAGGGTACATAGACAACACTCTCCCCTCTCGTTGCTATGCATAATAAAGTTATTATTTATTTCCTTACATCATGATAAATGTTTAGTATTCATGCTAGAATTGTATTAACCGGAAACATAATACATGTGTGAATACATAGACAAACAGAGTGTCACTAGTATGCCTCTACTTGACTAGCTCGTTAATCAAAGATGGTTATGTTTCCTAACCATGAACAAAGAGTTGTTATTTGATTAACGAGATCACATCATTAGTTGAATGATCTGATTGACATGACCCATTCCATTAGCTTAGCACCCGATCATTTAGTATGCTGCTATTGCTTTCTTCATGACTTATACATGTTCCTATGACTATGAGATTATGCAACTCCCGTTTGCCGGAGGAACACTTTGTGTGCTACCAAACGTCACAACGTAAATGGGTGATTATAAAGGTGATCTATAGGTGTCTCCAAAGGTAGATGTTGGGTTGGCATATTTCGAGATTAGGATTTGTCACTCCGATTGTCGGAGAGGTATCTCTGGGCCCTCTCGGTAATGCACATCACTTAAGCCTTGCAAGCAATGCAACTAATGAGTTAGTTGCGAGATGATGTATTATGGAACGAGTAAAGAGACTCGCCGGTAACAAGATTGAACTAGGTATTGGATACCGACGATCGAATCTCAGGCAAGTAACATACCGATGACAAAGGGAACAATGTATGTTGTTATGCGGTCTGACCGATAAAGATCTTCGTAGAATATGTAGGAGCCAATATGGGCATCCAGGTCCCGCTATTGGTTATTGACCAGAGAGGTGTCTCGGTCATGTCTACATAGTTCTCGAACCCGTAGGGTCCGCACACTTGACGTTCGTTGACGATATAGTACTATGTGAGTTATGTATGTTGGTGACCGAATGTTGTTCGGAGTCCGGGATGAGATCACAGACACGACGAGGAACTCTGGAATGGTCCGGAGACAAAGTTTGATATATGGAATAATAGTGTTTGGTCACCGGAAGGGTTTCGGAAATCACCGGAAGGGGTTCCGGATGTTTCCCGAAATGTTTGGGTACGAGAACACTTTATTTGGGCCAAAGGGGAAAGCCCACAAGGTTTTTGGAAAGCACAAAAGGAAGTTTTGCGTAGTCCAGGGGCCAGACACCAGGGTCCCTGGCGTCTGGGTCCAGACGCCGGGAACCCTGGCGTCTGGCCCTGGAGTCCGAGAAGGACTCTTGCCTTTCGGGTGAAACCGACTTTGTGTAGGCTTTTACTCCAAGTTTCGACCCCAGGGCTCAACATATAAATAGAGGGGCAGGGCTAGCACCAAAGACACATCAAGAAACACCAAGCCATGTGCCGTCAACCCCGTCTCCTCTAGTTTATCCTCCGTCATAGTTTTCGTAGTGCTTAGGCGAAGCCCTGCGGAGATTGTTCTTCACCAACACCGTCACCACGCCGTCATGCTGCTGGAACTCATCTACTACTTCGCCCATCTTGCTGGATCGAGAAGGCGAGGACGTCACCGAGCCGAACATGTGCAGAACTCAGAGGTGCCGTGCTTTCGGTACTTGGATCGGTCGGATCGTGAAGACGTTCGACTACATCAACCGCGTTGATATAACGCTTTCGCGAACGGTCTACGAGGGTACGTAGACAACACTCTCCCCTCTCGTTGCTATGCATAATAAAGTTATTATTTATTTCCTTACATCATGATAAATGTTTAGTATTCATGCTAGAATTGTATTAACCGGAAACATAATACATGTGTGAATACATAGACAAACAGAGTGTCACTAGTATGCCTCTACTTGACTAGCTCGTTAATCAAAGATGGTTATGTTTCCTAACCATGAACAAAGAGTTGTTATTTGATTAACGAGATCACATCATTAGTTGAATGATCTGATTGACATGACCCATTCCATTAGCTTAGCACCCGATCGTTTAGTATGCTGCTATTGCTTTCTTCATGACTTATACATGTTCCTATGACTATGAGATTATGCAACTCCCGTTTGCCGGAGGAACACTTTGTGTGCTACCAAACGTCACAACGTAAATGGGTGATTATAAAGGTGATCTACAGGTGTCTCCAAAGGTAGATGTTGGGTTGGCATATTTCGAGATTAGGATTTGTCACTCCGATTGTCGGAGAGGTATCTCTGGGCCCTCTCGGTAATGCACATCACTTAAGCCTTGCAAGCAATGCAACTAATGAGTTAGTTGCGAGATGATGTATTATTGAACGAGTAAAGAGACTCGCCGGTGACAAGATTGAACTAGGTATTGGATACCGACGATCGAATCTCGGGCAAGTAACATACCGATGACAAAGGGAACAACGTATGTTGTTATGTGGTCTGACCGATGAAGATCTTCGTAGAATATGTAGGAGCCAATATGGGCATCCAGGTCCCGCTATTGGTTATTGACCAGAGAGGTGTCTCGGTCATGTCTACATAGTTCTCGAACCCGTAGGGTCCGCACACTTGACGTTCGTTGACGATATAGTACTATGTGAGTTATGTATGTTGGTGACCGAATGTTGTTCGGAGTCCGGGATGAGATCACAGACATGACGAGGAACTCTGGAATGGTCCGGAGACAAAGTTTGATATATGGAATAATAGTGTTTGGTCACCGGAAGGGTTTCGGAAATCACCGGAAGCGGTTCCGGATGTTTCCCGAAATGTTTGGGTACGAGAACACTTTATTTGGGCCAAAGGGGAAAGCCCACAAGGTTTTTGGAAAGCACAAAAGGAAGTTTTGCGTAGTCCAGGGGCCAGACACCAGGGTCCCTGGCGTCTGGGTCCAGACGCCGGGAACCCTGGCGTCTGGCCCTGGAGTCCGAGAAGGACTCTTGCCTTTCGGGTGAAACCGACTTTGTGTAGGCTTTTACTCCAAGTTTCGACCCCAGGGCTCAACATATAAATAGAGGGGCAGGGCTAGCACCAAAGACACATCAAGAAACACCAAGCCATGTG
This sequence comes from Triticum monococcum, assembly GCA_034509565.1. Classification (NCBI taxonomy): domain Eukaryota; kingdom Viridiplantae; phylum Streptophyta; class Magnoliopsida; order Poales; family Poaceae; genus Triticum; species Triticum monococcum. Next base: position 416,962,739 of record CM067844.1, read on the forward strand.
CCGGCAACCCCGTCTCCTCTAGTTTATCCTCCGTCATAGTTTTCGTAGTGCTTAGGCGAAGCCCTGCGGAGATTGTTCTTCACCAACACCGTCACCACGCCGTCGTGCTGCCGGAACTCATCTACTACTTCACCCATCTTGCTGGATCGAGAAGGCGAGGACGTCACCGAGCCGAACATGTGCAGAACTCAGAGGTGCCGTGCTTTCGGTACTTGGATCGGTCGGATCGTGAAGACGTTCGACTACATCAACCGCGTTGATATAACGCTTTCGCGAACGGTCTACGAGGGTACGTAGACAACACTCTCCCCTCTCGTTGCTATGCATAATAAAGTTATTATTTATTTCCTTACATCATGATAAATGTTTAGTATTCATGCTAGAATTGTATTAACCGGAAACATAATACATGTGTGAATACATAGACAAACAGAGTGTCACTAGTATGCCTCTACTTGACTAGCTCGTTAATCAAAGATGGTTATGTTTCCTAACCATGAACAAAGAGTTGTTATTTGATTAACGAGATCACATCATTAGTTGAATGATCTGATTGACATGACCCATTCCATTAGCTTAGCACCCGATCGTTTAGTATGCTGCTATTGCTTTCTTCATGACTTATACATGTTCCTATGACTATGAGATTATGCAACTCCCGTTTGCCGGAGGAACACTTTGTGTGCTACCAAACGTCACAACGTAAATGGGTGATTATAAAGGTGATCTACAGGTGTCTCCAAAGGTAGATGTTGGGTTGGCGTATTTCGAGATTAGGATTTGTCACTCCGATTGTCGGAGAGGTATCTCTGGGCCCTCTCGGTAATGCACATCACTTAAGCCTTGCAAGCAATGCAACTAATGAGTTAGTTGCGAGATGATGTATTATGGAACGAGTAAAGAGACTCGCCGGTAACAAGATTGAACTAGGTATTGGATACCGACGATCGAATCTCGGGCAAGTAACATACCGATGACAAAGGGAACAACGTATGTTGTTATGTGGTCTGACCGATAAAGATCTTCGTAGAATATGTAGGAGCCAATATGGGCATCCAGGTCCCGCTATTGGTTATTGACCAGAGAGGTGTCTCGGTCATGTCTACATAGTTCTCGAACCCGTAGGGTCCGCACACTTGACGTTCGTTGACGATATAGTACTATGTGAGTTATGTATGTTGGTGACCGAATGTTGTTCGGAGTCCGGGATGAGATCACAGACATGACGAGGAACTCTGGAATGGTCCGGAGACAAAGTTTGATATATGGAATAATAGTGTTTGGTCACCGGAAGGGTTTCGGAAATCACCGGAAGGGGTTCCGGATGTTTCCCGAAATGTTTGGGTACGAGAACACTTTATTTGGGCCAAAGGGGAAAGCCCACAAGGTTTTTGGAAAGCACAAAAGGAAGTTTTGCATAGTCCAGGGGCCAGACACCATGGTCCCTGGCGTCTGGGTCCAGACGCCGGGAACCCTGGCGTCTAGCCCTGGAGTCCGAGAAGGACTCTTGCCTTTCGGGTGAAACCGACTTTGTGTAGGCTTTTACTCCAAGTTTCGACCCGAGGGCTCAACATATAAATAGAGGGGCAGGGCTAGCACCAAAGGCACATCAAGAAACACCAAGCCGTGTGCCGGCAACCCCGTCTCCTCTAGTTTATCCTCCGTCGTAGTTTTCGTAGTGCTTAGGCGAAGCCCTGCGGAGATTGTTCTTCACCAACACCGTCACCATGCCGTCGTGCTGCCGGAACTCATCTACTACTTCGCCCATCTTGCTGGATCGAGAAGGCGAGGACGTCACCGAGCCGAACATGTGCAGAACTCAGAGGTGCCGTGCTTTCGGTACTTGGATCAGTCGGATCGTGAAGACGTTCGACTACATCAACCGCGTTGATATAACGCTTCCGCTTACGGTCTACGAGGGTACGTAGACAACACTCTCCCCTCTCGTTGCTATGCATCACCATGATCTTGCGTGTGCGTAGGAAATTTTTTGAAATTACTACGTGCCCCAACAGTGGCATCCGAGCCTAGGTTTTATGGTTTGATGTTATGTGCATGAGTAGAACACAAGTGAGTTGTGGGCGATATAAGTCATACTGCCTACCAGCATGTCATACTTTGGTTCGGCGGTATTGTTGGATGAAGCGGCCCAGACCGACATTACGCGTATGCTTACGCGAGACCGGTTCTCCCGACGTGCTTTGCACAAAGGTGGCTTGCGGGTGATTGTTTCTCCAACTTTAGTTGAACCAAGTGTGGCTACGCCCGGTCCTTGCGAAGGTTAAAACCGCATCAACTTGACAAACTATCGTTGTGGTTTTGATGCGTAGGTAAGATTGGTTCTTGCTTAAGCCTGTAGCAGCCACGTAAAACATGCAACAACAAAGTAGAGGACGTATAACTTGTTTTTGCAGGGCATGTTGTGATGTGATATGGTCAAGACATGATGCTAAATTTTATTGTATGAGATGATCATGTTTTGTAACCAAGTTATCGGCAACTGGCAGGAGCCATATGGTTGTCGCTTTATTGTATGCAATGCAATCGCGCTGTAATGCTTTACTTTATCACTAAGCGGTAGCGATAGTCGTGGAAGCATAAGATTGGCGAGACGACAATGATGCTACGATGGAGATCAAGGTGTCGCGCCGGTGACGATGGTGATCATGACGGTGCTTCGGAGATGGAGATCACAAGCACAAGATGATGATGGCCATATCATATCACTTATATTGATTGCATGTGATGTTTATCTTTTATGCATCTTATCTTGCTTTGATTGACGGTAGCATTATAAGATGATCTCTCACTAAATTATCAAGAAGTGTTCTCCCTAAGTATGCACCGTTGCCAAAGTTCGTCGTGCCCAGACACCACGTGATGATCGGGTGTGATAAGCTCTACGTCCATCTACAACGGGTGCAAGCCAGTTTTGCACACGCAGAATACTCAGGTTAAACTTGACGAGCCTAGCATATGCAGATATAGCCTCAGAACACGGAGACCGAAAGGTCGAGCGTGAATCATATAGTAGATATGATCAACATAATGATGTTCACCATTGAAAACTAATCCATTTCACGTGATGATCGGTTATGGTTTAGCTGATTTGGATCACGTGATCACTTAGAAGATTAGAGGGATGTCTATCTAAGTGGGAGTTCTTTAAGTAATTTGATTAATTGAACTTAAATTTATCATGAACTTAGTACCTGATAGTATCTTGCTTATGTATGTTTTATTGTAGATAGATGGCCCGTGCTGTTGTTCCGTTGAATTTTAATGCGTTCCTTGAGATAGCAAAGTTGAAAGATGATGGTAGCAATTACACGGACTGGGTCCATAACTTGAGGATTATCCTCATTGCTGCATGGAAGAATTACGTCCTGGAAGCACCACTGGGTGCCAGGCCTGCTGCTGGAGCAACACCAGATGTTATGAACGTCTGGCAGAGCAAAGCTGATGACTACTTGATAGTTCAGTGTGCCATGCTTTACGGCTTAGAATTGGGACTTCAACGACGTTTTGAACGTCATGGAGCATATGAGATGTTCTAGGATTGAAGTTAATATTTCAAGCAAATGCCCGGATTGAGAGATATGAAGTCTCCAATAAGTTCTATAGCTGCAAGATGGAGGAGAACAGTTCTGTCAGTAAGCATATACTCAAAATGTCTGGGTATAATAATCACTTGATTCAGATGGGAGTTAATCTTCCAGATGATTGCGTCATTGACAGAATTCTCCAATCACTGCCACCAAGCTACAAGAGCTTCATGATGAACTATAATATGCAAGGGATGAATAAGACTATTCCCGAGCTCTTCGCAATGCTGAAAGCTGCGGAGGTAGAAATCAAAAAGGAGCATCAAGTGTTGATGGTCAACAAGACCACTAGTTTCAAGAAAAAGGGCAAAGGGAAGAAGAAGGGGAACTTAAAGAAGAACGGCAAGCAAGTTGCTGCTCAGGAGAAGAAACCCAAGTCTGGACCTAAGCCTGAAACTGAGTGCTTCTACTGCAAGCAGACTGGTCACTGGAAGCGGAACTACCCCAAGTATTTGGCGGATAAGAAGGATGGCAAGGTGAACAAAGGTATATGTGATATACATGTTATTGATGTGTACCTTACTAGAGCTCGCAGTAGCACCTGGGTATTTGATACTGGTTCTGTTGCTAATATTTGCAACTCGAAACAGGGACTAAAGATTAGGCGAACACTGGCAAAGGACGAGGTGACGATGCGCGTGGGAAACGGTTCCAAAGTCGATGTGATCGCGGTCGGCACGCTACCTCTACATCTACCTTCGGGATTAGTATTAGACCTAAATAATTGTTATTTGGTGCCAGCGTTAAGCATGAACATTATATCTGGATCTTGTTTGATGCGAGACAGTTATTCATTTAAATCAGAGAATAATGGTTGTTCTATTTATATGAGTAATATCTTTTATGGTCATGCACCCTTGAAGAGTGGTCTGTTTCTGATGAATCTCGATAGTAGTGATACACATATTCATAATGTTGAAACCAAAAGATGCAGAGTTGATAATGATAGTGCAACTTATTTGTGGCACTGCCGTTTAGGTCATATTGGTGTAAAGCGCATGAAGAAACTCCATACTGATGGACTTTTGGAACCACTTGATTATGAATCACTTGGTACTTGCGAGCCGTGCCTCATGGGCAAGATGACTAAAACACCGTTCTCCGGTACTATGGAGAGAGCAACAGATTTGTTGGAAATCATACATACAGATGTATGTGGTCCGATGAATATTGAGGCTCGTGGCGGATATCGTTATTTTCTCACCTTCACAGATGACTTAAGCAGATATGGGTATATCTACTTAATGAAACATAAGTCTGAAACATTTGAAAAGTTCAAAGAATTTCAGAGTGAAGTTGAAAATCATCGTAACAAGAAAATAAAGTTTCAACGATCTGATCGTGGAGGAGAATATTTGAGTTACGAGTTTGGTGTACATTTGAAACAATGCGGAATAGTTTCGCAACTCACGCCACCCGGAACACCACAGCGTAATGGTGTGTCCGAACATCGTAATCGTACTTTACTAGATATGGTGCGATCTATGATGTCTCTTACTGATTTACCGCTATCGTTTTGGGGTTATGCTTTAGAGACGGGCGCATTCACGTTAAATAGGGCACCATCAAAATCCGTTGAGACGATGCCTTATGAACTATGGTTTGGCAAGAAACCAACGTTGTCGTTTCTTAAAGTTTGGGGCTGCGATGCTTATGTGAAAAAGCTTCAACCTGATAAGCTCGAACCCAAATCGGAGAAATGTGTCTTCATAGGATACCCAAAGGAGACTGTTGGGTACACCTTCTATCACAGATCCGAAGGCAAGACATTCGTTGCTAAGAATGGATCCTTTCTAGAGAAGGAGTTTCTCTCGAAAGAAGTGAGTGGGAGGAAAGTAGAACTTGACGAGGTAACTGTACCTGCTCCCTTATTGGAAAGTAGTACATCATAGAAAACTGTTTCTGCAACACCTACACCAATAAGTGAGGAAGCTAATGATAATGATCATGAAACTTCAGGACAAGATACTACTGAACCTCGTAGATCAACCAGAGTAAGATCCACGCCAGAGTGGTACGGTAATCCTGTTCTGGAAATCATGCTGCTAGATCATGATGAACCTACGAACTATGAAGAAGCGATGGTGAGCCCAGATTCCGCAAAATGGCTTGAAGCCATGAAATCTGAGATGGGATCCATGTATGAGAACAAAGTATGGACTTTGGTTGACTTGCCCGATGGTCGGCAAGCAATTGAGAATAAATGGATCTTCCAGAAGAAGACTGACGCTGACGGTAATGTTACTGTCTACAAAGCTCGACTTGTTGCGAAAGGTTTTCGACAAGTTCAAGGGGTTGACTACGATGAGACCTTCTCATCCGTAGCGATGCTTAAGTCTGTCCGAATCATGTTAGCAATTGCCGCATTTTATGATTATGAAATTTGGCAGATGGATGTCAAAACTGCATTCCTGAATGGATTTCTGGAAGAAGAGTTGTATATGATGCAACCGGATGGTTTTGTCGATCCAAAAGGAGCTAACAAAGTGTGCAAGCTCTAGCGATCCATTTATGGACTGGTGCAAGCCTCTCGGAGTTGGAATAAACGCTTTGATAGTGTGATCAAAGCATTTGGTTTTATACAGACTTTCGGAAAAGCCTGTATTTACAAGAAAGTGAGTGGGAGCTCTGTAGCATTTCTGATATTATATGTGGATGACATATTACTGATTGGAAATGATATAGAATTTCTGGATAGCATAAAGGGATACTTGAATAAGAGTTTTTCAATGAAAGACCTCGGTGAAGCTGCTTACATATTAGGCATAAAGATCTATAGAGATAGATCAAGACGCTTAATTGGACTTTCACAAAGCACATACCTTGACAAGATTTTGAAGAAGTTCAAAATGGATCAAGCAAAGAAAGGGTTCTTGCCTGTGTTACAAGGTGTGAAGTTGAGTCAGACTCAATGCCCGACCACTGCAGAAGATAGAGAGAAAATGAAAGATGTTCCCTATGCTTCAGTCATAGGCTCTATCATGTATGCAATGCTGTGTACCCGACCTGATGTGTGCCTTGCTATAAGTCTAGCAGGGAGGTACCAAAGTAATCCAGGAGTGGATCACTGGACAGCGGTCAAGAACATCCTGAAATACCTGAAAAGGACTAAGCATATGTTTCTCGTATATGGAGGTGACAAAGAGCTCATCGTAAACGGTTACGTTGATGCAAGCTTTGACACTGATCCGGACGATTCTAAATCGCAAACCGTATACGTGTTTACATTAAACGGTGGAGCTGTCAGTTGCTGCAGTTCTAAACAAAGCGTTGTGGCGGGATCTACATGTGAAGCGGAGTACATAGCTGCTTCGGAAGCAGCAAACGAAGGAGTCTGGATTAAGGAGTTCATATCCGATCTAGGTGTCATACCTAGTGCATCGGGTCCAATGAAAATATTTTGTGACAATACTGGTGCAATTGCCTTGGCAAAGGAATCCAGATTTCACAAGAGAACCAAGCACATCAAGAGACGCTTCAATTCCATCCGGGATCTAGTCCAGGTGGGAGACATAGAGATTTGCAAGATACATACGGATCTGAATGTAGCAGACCCGATGACTAAGCCTCTTCCACAAGCAAAACATGATCAGCACCAAGGCTCCATGGGTGTTAGAATCATTACTGTGTAATCTAGATTATTGACTCTAGTGCAAGTGGGAGACTGAAGGAAATATGCCCTAGAGGCAATAATAAAGTTATTATTTATTTCCTTACATCATGATAAATGTTTAGTATTCATGCTAGAATTGTATTAACCGGAAACATAATACATGTGTGTATACATAGACAAACAGAGTGTCACTAGTATGCCTCTACTTGACTAGCTCGTTAATCAAAGATGGTTATGTTTCCTAACCATGAACAAAGAGTTGTTATTTGATTAATGAGATCACATCATTAGTTGAATGATCTGATTGACATGACCCATTCCATTAGCTTAGCACCCGATCGTTTAGTATGTTGCTATTGCTTTCTTCATGACTTATACATGTTCCTATGACTATGAGATTATGCAACTCCCGTTTGCCGGAGGAACACTTTGTGTGCTACCAAACGTCACAACGTAAATGGGTGATTATAAAGGTGCTCTACAGGTGTCTCCAAAGGTAGATGTTGGGTTGGCGTATTTCGAGATTAGGATTTGTCACTCCGATTGTCGGAGAGGTATCTCTGGGCCCTCTCGGTAATGCACATCACTTAAGCCTTGCAAGCAATGCAACTAATGAGTTAGTTGCGAGATGATGTATTACAGAACGAGTAAAGAGACTTGCCGGTAACAAGATTGAACTAGGTATTGGATACCGACGATCGAATCTCGGGCAAGTAACATACCGATGACAAAGGGAACAACGTATGTTGTTATGCGGTCGGACCGATAAAGATCTTCATAGAATATGTAGGAGCCAATATGGGCATCCAGGTCTCGCTATTGGTTATTGACCAGAGAGGTGTCTCGGTCATGTCTACATAGTTCTCGAACCCGTAGGGTCCGCACGCTTAACGTTCGTTGACGATATAGTACTATGTGAGTTATGTATGTTGGTGACCAAATGTTGTTCGGAGTCCGGGATGAGATCATGGACATGACGAGGAACTCCGAAATGGTCCGAAGACAAAGTTTGATATATGGAATAATAGTGTTTGGTCACCGGAAGGGTTCTGGAAATCACCGGAAGGGGTTCCGGATGTTTCCCGAAATGTTTGGGTACGAGAACACTTTATTTGGGCCAAAGGGGAAAGCCCACAAGGTTTTTGGAAAGCGCAAAAGGAAGTTTTGCGGAGTCCAGGGGCCAGACGCCAGGGTCCCTGGCGTCTGGGTCCAGACGCCGGGAACCCTGGCGTCTGGCCCTGGAGTCCGAGAAGGACTCTTGCCTTTCGGGTGAAACCGACTTTGTGGAGGCTTTTACTCCAAGTTTCGACCCCAGGGCTCAACATATAAATAGAGGGGCAGGGCTAGCACCAAAGACACATCAAGAAACACCAAGCCGTGTGACGGCAACCCCGTCTCCTCTAGTTTATCCTCCGTCATAGTTTTCATAGTGCTTAGGCGAAGCCCTGCGGAGATTGTTCTTCACCAACACCGTCACCACGCCGTCGTGCTGCCGGAACTCATCTACTACTTCGCCCATCTTGCCGGATCGAGAAGACGAGGACGTCACCGAGCCGAACGTGTGCAGAACTTGGAGGTGCCGTGCTTTCGGTACTTGGATCGGTCGGATCGTGAAGACGTTCGACTACATCAACCGCGTTGATATAACGCTTCCGCTTACAGTCTACGAGGGTACGTAGACAACACTCTCCCCTCTTGTTGCTATGCATCACCATGATCTTGCGTGTGCGTAGGATTTTTTTTTGAAATTACTATGTTCCCCAACAGGTGGACACCCCCAAAGAAAGCGATGGCAATGAGGCAACGGAGGATAATCCCCTCGAGAAGCAATCTAAGCACCGGTGTCATCGGCGCTGCTCTAAGCCCCGCCATAGCAAAAAAAGCGATACCAGCACAAGAGACAATAACGCTGCGGACAGTGCCGAAGACAATCCCCTCCAGCCAGGCTTCGAGCGGGAGGATGGGCAAGCTAGCCCTAAGGAACATGCGGCAGATGGGGAATCAGAGGATGACAATTACATGCCTCTCTCCGATGACGAGGTGAGACTCGGCGATGAAAAATTTATTGTGCCTGAGGATCCCGTCGAGCACGAGTGCTTCAAGCGCCGGCTTATAGCCACAGCAAAAAGCCCGAAGAAAAAGCGACAACAACTTCAAGCTGATCAAGATCTGCTAGCGGATAGATGGACCGAAGTACTGGCAGCCAAGGAATACGAACTCGAGCGCCCAACCAATAGTTATCCAAAGCGCAGGTTGCTACCCCAACTTGAGGAGGAAGCATTAAAGCCTACACTACCAGCGTATGATGCGGCTGACCGGCCACCTCGTGGCCAAGACAAAGCGGCGTACCAGGCCGAAGTCCATCCCGCACCCCGTCGCCAGTCAAACAAAAACACCAAGGCCCGGGGCAGCATGCAGGACCTGCGAGACATATTGGAAAACAAAGCAGGACATACAAGATCGATCTACGGATCACGAGGGCGCGCCCCAATGAGTGACGACGACCGTCACGCCTGATATACTGAAAGCAAATCCGGCGGGGCCGAATATAGCAGACAAGACTCGTATGAACTGTGTCATGATATAGCCTGGCACAGAGGCGCCGCACACCCCCTATGCTTCATGGATGAAGTAATGGATCATGAATTCCCAGAAGGTTTTAAACCCGTGAATATTGAATCATATGATGGCACAACAGACCCCGCGGTATGGATCGAAGATTTCCTCCTCCACATCCACATGGCTCGCAGTGACGATCTACATGCCATCAAGTACCTCCCATTAAAACTCAAAGGACCTGATCGGCATTGGCTCAATAGCCTGCCGGCAAACTCCATTGGCAGTTGGGAGAACTTGGAAGGCGCATTCCTTGATAACTTCCAGGGCACTTAGTGCGACCACCGAATGCCGATGACTTAAGTCACATAACCCAACAGCCAGGGGAATCAGCCAGGAAATTCTGGACTCGGTTCCTAACTAAAAAGAACCAAATCGTCGACTGTCCGGATGCCGAGGCCTTAGCGCCATTTAAGCATAACATCCGTGATGAGTGGCTCACCCGACACCTCGACCGAGAAAAGCCAAAGTCCATGGCAGCCCTCACGACACTCATGACCCGCTTTTGTGCGGGCGAGGATAGCTGGCTGGCTCGCAGCAACAACACTTCAAGAAACCCTGGCAATCTAGATGCCAAAGATAGCAACGGCACGCCACATTGCAACAGACATGTGACGCCCGGATAATCATGCTACAGTAATCCCACGCTAATCATGCCACGTCACCTCGGTTACTGTTGCTAATCTATCGTTAGATCAAAAACCGGTCCAAAATTCAAATTCAAAGTTTGGTGAATAATAACAGTTTTCAAAAATTAAAACAAAAATGTTCGGTGATTGCCGAATAATGCATAGGTAATTATGGAGGATAAACCACACCTTTATAAAATATTTCGATACTATAAGATGAATAAAACAGTAGCGAAAACTATTATTTAAATACTTTTAAATATTAAATAATTACGAAACTATTTTAGATTGGGTAGCAAGTTAGTGTGGTAGTGGCATATTTGGTAACGTCAAAATAGGTGCCATTTTGGTATTTTGCTAAAACAAAATTAAAAGGAAACTAAAAGAAAACAGAAAAGAAAAAAAATAAAAGTAAAAAAAAAAACAAGGGCCGCAGGCCCCCCTCCTTGGGCCTCAGCCCAACCTGGCTAAGGCCAACCGGCCAGCCCAGCCCCGCTCCCTTATCCTCCCACCTACCGAAACCCTAGCGACACCCCGCACGATCCCCCCCACTCTTCCCCCACGTCGTTCCCCTCCTCTCCCCCCCGATCCAGATCGGATCGGGGCTCGCACACGCGCGCCTCGGAGCCCGACGACCCCGCCGCCTGGATCGACGCCGCCTCGACCTCGTCTCGTCCTCGCCGGCCTACCTCCCCTCTCCGTCGCGCCTCCCCGACCTCCACCTCGCCCCCGCTGCCCGAATCCCTACACCCCTCGGTGAGCCCCGCCGCCGTGCTCGTCTCCGTCGCCCCCTGCCGCTCCATCGCCGCGCACCTTGGCCACCGTCCACGCCCGAACGTGCCCGCACACCGTGCTCACCGCGACCGCGCGCCCGCGCCTCCCTGCTCGCCCGCCGCACCGCTCGCGTGTGCCCCCGCGCATACGCGCCCGAGCCCCGCCTCGCTCTGCCGCGGCGCTGCGCCGCCCGCGCGTCGCCCTCTTCCCCTCCCCCTCTCGCCCATCACCGGATCTGGCCGCGCTTCCGCACGCGCGCCCGCGCCCCTGACCACGTCGCCCGCACGTTGCTCCGCTCGCGCCCACGACTCCATGGCCGCACCCCTGGCCATCGACCCCGTGCGTCCTCGCCACCGCAGCCTGCCGCTGCCACTTCCCTGGAGCTGCTCGCCGCTCCCGCGCGCGCTCCGGGCGCATCCCGCCCAGCATCCACAGCCGCCAGCCTCTCCTTGCCGGACCGGCCCCCGTCGCGCCCCCTGCAGCTGCTCGCCGCGGCCTCCACCCCCGCACGCGCTGCACCGCTCCGGTCGCGCCTCCACGCGCGTGCCCGCGCTCTGCCTGGCCGCACCGTGGCCGCACCATGGCCCCCTTTCCTTCCCCAGCGGCTGCGGCCGTCCGTTGCGGTGGCCGGGGACCCCTCGCCGTTCCCCCCCCTGTTGGCTTGGGCGGGCGCTCGTTCGGGTCGGCGCCCGTGCGCCGGCTGCCCGGCACCCGTGCACCCAGCGCCCGCTATGGCCCTAGGGGCCTATGACAGTTGGGCCCCACGGCCCCAGAACATTTAATAAAAAAATAATTAATTAATTAATTAATTAATTAATTAACCTAATTAATTATGATTAAATTAACTAATTAAGATTAACTAACCTAATGTTAATTAACCTAATCAACTACTGTTAATTAGTTAATTAACTAGTATGACAGTGGGGCCCACCCCCTTTATTAATTTTGATTAGTTTAATTAATCTGTTTAATTAAAATGTGTCACTGACCAGTGGGACCCACTGGTCAGGTTGACCAAGTCAACTCTGTTGACTGCTGATGTCAGCATGACATCATGCTGATGTCATTAATCTGTTTATTGAATTAATTTAAATAATTAAGTAAATTCCAGAAATTAATAAAATCTTTAGAAAATCATATCTTTTAATCCGTAACTCGGATTAAAATATTTTCAACATGAAAGTTGCTCAGAACGACGAGACGAATCCGGATACGCAACCCGTTCGTCCACCACACCTCCCTAACCTATCGAACTCGCAACTTTCCCCCTCCGGTCCTCTGCCCGAAAACGCAAAACACCGGGGATACTTTCCCGGATGTCATCCCCCTTCCCCGGTATCACCTATTACCGCGTTAGGGCACCTCTAACGCCGTTACTTGTCATGTCATGCATCACTATGCATATGCTTGCTTAAATATTTATTGTTTCTCCCCCCTCTTCTCTTGATAGACACCGAGACCGACGCCGCTGCTACCCAGTATGACTACGGAGTTGACGACCCCTCTCTCTTGCCAGATCAACCAGGCAAGCCCCCCCTTTGATCACTAGATATCGCCTACTCTTCTCCATACTGCTTGCATTAGAGTAGTGTAGCATGTTACTGTTTCCCGTTAATCCTATACTGATGCATAGCCTGTCCTTGCTACTACTGTTGTTACCTTTACCTGCAAACCTAATGCTTAGTATAGGATGCTAGCTTATCATCAGTGGCCTTACATTCTTGTCCGTCTGCCATGCTATACTACTGGGCCGTGATCACTTCGGGAGGTGATCACGGGTATATACTATATACTTTATACATGATACATGTGGTGACTAAAGACGGGTAGGCTCGTAGGAGCACCCGCGAGTGGATCTTTGAGGCGGAGCGACAGGGCAGGTTCCGACCACCTAGGAGAGAGGTGGGCCTGGCCCTGGTCGGTGTTCGCGGATACTTAACCCGCTTAACGAGATCTGGGTATTTGATCTGAGTCTGGCCATTTGGTCTATACGCACTAACCATCTACGTGGGAGCAGTTATGGGTATCCCGGCGTCGTGGTATCAGCCGAAGCCTTCGTGACGTCAGCGACTGAGTGGCGTGCGCCAGATTGGACTGGAAAGCCACTAGGCTAGGTCTGCTTCCGGCCGCGTACGCAACGTGCAGGTGTGCAAAGGGCGATGGGCCCAGACCCCTGCGCCATAGGATTTAGACCGGCGTGCTGACCTCTCTGTTGTGCCTAGGTAGGGCTGCGACGTGTTGATCTTCCGAGGCCGGTCATGACCCAGAAAAGTGTGTCCGGCCAAATGGGATCGAGCGTGTTGGGGTATGTGGTGCACCCCTGCAGGGAAGTTTATCTATTCGAATAGCCGTGTCCCTCGGTAAAAGGACGACCCGGAGTTGTACTTTGACCTTATGACAACTAGAACCGGATACTTAATAAAACACACCCTTCCAAGTGCTAGATACAACCGGTGATCGCTCTCTCACAGGGCGACGAGGAGAGGATCATCGGTTAGGATTATGCTATGCGATGCTACTTGGAGGACTTCAGTCTACTCTCTTCTACATGCTGCAAGATGGAGGTGGCCAGAAGCGTAGTCTTCGAAAGGACTAGCTATCCCCCTCTTATTCCGGCTTTCTGCAGTTCAGTCCACATATGATACCCTTATTCCATTTGATACCCATGCATATGTAGTATAGCTCCTTGCTTGCGAGTACTTTGGATGAGTACTCACGGTTGCTTTCTCCTTCTCTTCCCTCTATTCCTTCTACCTGGTTGTCGCAACCAGATGTAGGAGCCCAGGAGCCAGACGCCACCGTCGATGACGACTCCTACTACACCGGAGGTGCCTACTACTACGTGCTGCCCGCTGACGACGACCAGGAGTAGTTTAGGAGGATCCCAGGCAAGAGGCCTGCGCCTCTTTCGATCTGTATCCCAGTTTGTGCTAGCCATCTTATGGCAACTTGTTTAACTTATGTCTGTACTCAGATATTGTTGCTTCCGCTGACTCGTCTATGATCGAGCTCTTGTATTCGAGCCCTCGAGGCCCCTGGCTTGTAATATGATGCTTGTATGACTTATTTTATTTGTAGAGTTGTGTTGTGATATCTTCCCGTGAGTCCCTGATCTTGATCGTACACGTTTGCGTGTATGATTAGTGTACGATTAAATCGGGGGAGTCACAAGTTGGTATCAGAGCCGACTACCTGTAGGAATCCCCTTCCAAACTCCTTGGCCGAAGTTGAGTCTAGACATTACAAAACTTTTACTAACATGGTTGTGCGGCTTACGGGCACACGTCGCCATCGGGTGGTATTAGGATCTTTTACTCCTCGATCCTTACTCTGGGACTCTGAGCTCTCTTCTATTCGGTTAAATGATTTTACTAAAAACAAAACTAACTTTAGGTTCTCGAAAGTACTTTCTCCCGGAGAGCCCATCACCTCAGATGATCGCCTGCTGCACTAGGAGAATCCGAAGATACTCTCTGATGTTCTCTAGAGACTTTATGGCGTCGCTTTTGCAATTCCCCTCCATCGATAAACCCCTATGGATAACCACGTATACTCGCCATTCATACAATGCTTCCCGGTTGGTCTTGTTATTACAAGATACCCCGAAATACTCGTCGTTGTTTCGGTAATCCTTTGGGCCTACTGCCTTGCTGTTCTTTATCACCTGAATACCCCTACGGATAATTCTCGCACTTATCGAGTATCCGCTCATCCCCCAGTTGTTCATGTGTTTCACAAAAGTCTTTGAAATACTATTCAATCCTCCGAAAATCCTTAGCAGCTTTATTGCTCTGCAAATACTTGTCTACTTCCATTATGGATGCTTTCCATATGTCTGGCAATATTCGTTAGTATCCTTAGGCATCGTCTTTTTGATCCTATTGATTCAACAGGAGTGCGAATGCACGCAATCATCAGTTGATCCTTTTAAATTATCTTTCCGGCTCAGACATTATTTTAAAACATGAGCTGGATCTCGACCAATCAAATTGCTATTGATTGAACCCTTAAGGCTATTCAACTTATCCATCCCTGATCAGAGCATTGCTTCTGATCCCTTGTCTTGGAGTTGATAATTCCTTTGCATTTGAGCCTTGAATTAGTCAGTTGTTTCTAAAGTCTGATCTCCTTGCATTGTTTCTCCCTCTGGTTGAGTACCGATGCTCGCACCAGATCCCTTGAGGACCACCAGATCATTTGCTGGATTTTATCCGACAGCGTCCTTCATATTCAATAAGTCTGTGAGCCTTTCCTCGGATACATAATACCTTTGGTAAATTGTATCCTCTGCTTTCTCAAACATGCTCTACTATCGGGCTTGTGTTATTTATTCTTGAAATTTGTGGTATATACTCATAAGATGCCCTGATGGGTTGAACCTATGCCTTCTCTAAACTGTGTGAACTCGAAAGTTTTCACGAGCCATACACTTCTGGTATTTTGCCAAATAAAATTTCAACACTACAACTTCTTCGAAAGTGAGAAGTGAATGAAAGGTTATGCATGGAAGAATTGGGAGTCGACCTTGAGCCTTTGCGTTCATGCCCATGGACCCGATGTGAAACTTATCATCGAAGCTTCTTGAAAATGATATTAGTTCCCTTGGTATAAGTTCATCTTATATCTGGGATCCGGCCTTTTACAATCGTGGTTCCGACCATGTTCTCTTTTAAATACCATTTTCGATGCAAGTGTAAGCACTTGTCTCATGTGGATCAATACCTCGGTCCAACCTCTACTTTGATCCGTCTTCGAGTATTACCCCCCTGGTATCTCGAGATTATCTTGAAACTGCATAACTTCTTATGAGTTCTTCATCAAGTACTACATTCTCACTGATTACAGTTTTCATGGGCTCTGAGTTATTAAACACTCAAAGACACCGATAACTGAACCGAGTCTGCCCTACGGTTCAACAACTCTTGATAATCTTCTTTAAGTCCGAGTTTGTACTCGATCATGTCATTCCTAGCCTGATCGGCTATATCATTATCGTGCTAAATTTTAACTGTGCTACCTGGTCCTTAATCCCGGAGCACAACTTTCGATGATGAGCTAAGCTTACGTCGATCTGCCTCGTCATATCAATTCACCTTGAACAACAAGCTTGATTTCAAGTTTGTGCCCTACCCATGGTTCCAATAACCTTCCGCTTCATCATTCCTTTGATTTGATGTTGTCACTGATTGATTACATCTTGAAATCTCTCGACCAATGTGCCGTGAAGATCATCAACCTTATGAGGTCTTCCTGGATATCAATTGAATTCATGATGAGAAATACCATCCTTGCCCCCGATGAATTGTATTATCATCGGCCACTTTATTGCCTTCCCTCCAACACAAACTTATTCGTGTTTTGAGTTATACCTTGAGGTCCTTGCTATACAGCATTTGTTCTTCTTTACCTTGGCATGTTACCACCTTTTATGTCAAGAATGTCGTGGTAATTTTACCACCTCTTGAGAATTCTTGATATAGTAATATCTCTCGCCTTTTGCGTTCATTTCTTGGTCTCCGTATTGTTTCTAACCAGAATACCGACTAATGGTCTGTGTTGTGCAAATTCTAAACTTCTAGCAACCCTATTGCTTGAAGTTATTGGTCTACAGTTTCATTCTAAGTCTATTGATTATTGAATCATCATTCAAACATTGATCGTGCTACCTAGTCCAGATTCCTGGTTGCACCCTTCTATCATTGTTCAGTTGTGTATGTTTCCCTCGAGCATACATCATTATGACATTTGATCCGACAAATGATATTTCCTTGTTCACATAATTGTGGAAATCAATCCTTTGGAAATCGCGATGATTTTTTTTGCTGAGCCTATCAGCCACCTCCTCATCCTCTCCTTGGTTTACTGATGAACTCTTGTTTCGGAACTCGCTTCCATAGTTCGTTTCCCGAGAATCTTACAATGTCATCTCGTCAAATTGTGCCGCACCTTTTCTTCTCAGGCATCCTAAGTCTGAGGTATCGTGACACCAATCAGATATGAATCTCGGTCAGATATGATGGTTGGAACTTATTTCCAAGAGTTATAATGTTGGTCTTTATATATGACCCGGTAAGGTTATGTCAGGCCTAGCACACCTGGCCGGAGGACCTATTGTTGTAGTATCCTTTTTAGCAAGTTTAGCCATTCTTCCGTGAGGAAATTGTAAGACTTATTTCGCAAGCTATTCCTGATGGATCCTTTGTGTTTCCAAAATCCGACCTTTGCTTGAATACCATGTCAATGCTTCTTGAAGCATGTTTGTGGTACTCCGATTTTCAATAAGAGCATTGAAAGCGCAATGCTAAGTTTTCTTTAACCATTATCCAAACACCGTTGTATGGGTACTGTCATGAAATTTTTCTCTCCTACCTAAAAGAGTTTTCTACCTTCTATCCGGTCTTGGATATCATACTCTGCTTGTTCTTGGGAAGGATATACCCCTGAAATATGTGTTTAATCACATTTTCCTTTCCATTCTTCTGTTTAATCTAAGAATCACATTTTCCTTTCCATTGTTCTGTTTAACCTTTTTGAGGTTTATATGATCTAAGCAGAAATATTCTCCTGCTTATGTAAACACCTCGGTGTACATTTCTGTCAGCAAGACCCTGTTACTATTGTTGATGACATTCTGGTAACCCCCGATGGACGAGAACTTTGCCTATTGGTCCGCCTCGTTCAACGAGCAGGAAAATGGTTCTCTTCGTCCCTCGCCCTTGGTACCGACATTGTTGCCAACATAAATGATAGGCTACCCTCTGACATGTCTTGCTAACACGACCGAGCAAGATATCAACGCTTTACCTACTTTTAACCACATGGTGGGCCCATAACCCACAGTTACACAGGATCGAAACCTGACCCTCCTATACACCCCCGGTTTCCAAATTTAATTCCTCGCACTTGGCATTGTTTGTGATTCACGAGCCACCTTCCGAGAAATCATCGATTCTGATATTAAACACAATACCTATACCGTTGCCTTGTTTCAGGCAACGAAGATTGTCTATCCGTTTCAAACTTCTTATGGTACCTTCTTACTTTGCTCTCGATGTGTTTTAATTGTTCAACTCGAGAGATACTCTTATGATCATTCTTGGGATTACCCCTAAATGAATTTCCCTTATAACATTCAATTGTTGTAAGACTGCACCTTACCTATTCGTAAGTACGATGGAGTTCCCGAAGAAAGGACGACAACTTCATCATGATGACCTGAAGCAGAGAAATGAAGACATCAATGTAATGGATCGACCTCTTCGAGAAGAGCAACTATGACCAAGAAGAATCGTTAGAAATATGTAACCAGATCCCCCACCCCCTTACTCCCGCTCCTAAATCTCGGGACGAGATTTCTTATAGTGGAGGAGAATTGTGACGCCCGGATAATCATGCTACAGTAATCCCACGCTAATCATGCCACGTCACCTCGGTTACTGTTGCTAATCTATCGTTAGATCAAAAACCGGTCCAAAATTCAAATTCAAAGTTTGGTGAATAATAACAGTTTTCAAAAATTAAAACAAAAATGTTCGGTGATTGCCGAATAATGCATAGGTAATTATGGAGGAGAAACCACACCTTTATAAAATATTTCGATACTATAAGATGAATAAAACAGTAGCGAAAACTATTATTTAAATACTTTTAAATATTAAATAATTACGAAACTATTTTAGATTGGGTAGCAAGTTAGTGTGGTAGTGGCATATTTGGTAACGTCAAAATAGGTGCCATTTTGGTATTTTGCTAAAACAAAATTAAAAGGAAACTAAAAGAAAACAGAAAAGAAAAAAAATAAAAGTAAAAAAAACAAGGGCCGCAGGCCCCCCTCCTTGGGCCTCAGCCCAACCTGGCTAAGGCCAACCGGCCAGCCCAGCCCCGCTCCCTTATCCTCCCACCTACCGAAACCCTAGCGACACCCCGCACGATCCCCCCCACTCTTCCCACACGTCGTTCCCCTCCTCTCCCCCCGATCCAGATCGGATCGGGGCTCGCACACGCGCGCCTCGGAGCCCGACGACCCCGCCGCCTGGATCGACGCCGCCTCGACCTCGTCTCGTCCCCGCCGACCTGCCTCCCCTCTCCGTCGCGCCTCCCCGACCTCCACCTCGCCCTTGCTGCCCGAATCCCTACACCCCTCGGTGAGCCCCGCCGCCGCGCTCGTCTCCGTCGCCCCCTGCCGCTCCATCGCCGCGCACCTTGGCCACCGTCCGCGCCCGAACGCGCCCGCACACCGTGCTCACCGCGACCGCGCGCCCGCGCCTCCCTGCTCGCCCGCCGCACCGCTCGCGTGTGCCCCCGCGCATACGCGCCCGAGCCCCGCCTCGCTCTGCCGCGGCGCTGCGCCGCCCGCGCGTCGCCCTCTTCCCCTCCCCCTCTCGCCCATCACCGGATCTGGCCGCGCTTCCGCACGCGCGCCCGCGCCCCTGACCACGTCGCCCGCACGTTGCTCCGCTCGCGCCCACGACTCCATGGCCGCACCCCTGGCCATCGGCCCCGTGCATCCTCGCCACCGCAGCCTGCCGCTGCCACTTCCCTGCAGCTGCTCGCCGCTCCCGCGCGCGCTCCGGGCGCATCCCGCCCAGCATCCACAGCCGCCAGCCTCTCCTTGCCGGACCGGCCCCCGTCGCGCCCCCTGCAGCTGCTCGCCGCGGCCTCCACCCCCGCACCGGTGCACCGCTCCGGTCGCGCCTCCACGCGCGTGCCCGCGCTCTGCCTGGCCGCACCGTGGCCGCACCATGGCCCCCTTTCCTTCCCCGGCGGCTGCGGCCGCTCGTTGCGGTGGCCGGCGACGCCTCGCCGCCCCCCCCCCCCCTGTTGGCTTGGGCGGGCGCTCGTTCGGGTCGGCGCCCGTGCGCCCGCTGCCCGGCACCCGTGCACCCAACGCCCGCTATGGCCCCAGGGGCCTATGACAGTTGGGCCCCACGGCCCCAGAACGTTTAATAAAAATAATTAATTAATTAATTAATTAATTAATTAACTAATTAATTAACCTAATTAATTATGATTAAATTAACTAATTAAGATTAACTAACCTAATGTTAATTAACCTAATCAACTACTGTTAATTAGTTAATTAACTAGTATGATAGTGGGGCCCACCCCCTTAATTAATTTTGATTAGTTTAATTAATCTGTTTAATTAAAATGTGTCACTGACCAGTGGGACCCACTGGTCATGTTGACCAAGTCAACTCTGTTGACTGCTGATGTCAGCATGACATCATGCTGATGTCATTAATCTGTTTATCGAATTAATTTAAATAATTAAGTAAATTCCAGAAATTAATAAAATCTTTAGAAAATCATATCTTTTAATCCGTAACTCGGATTAAAATATTTTCAACATGAAAGTTGCTTAGAACGACGAGACGAATCCGGATACGCAACCCGTTCGTCCACCACACCTCCCTAACCTATCGAACTCGCAACTTTCCCCCTCCGGTCCTCTGCCCGAAAACGCAAAACACCGGGGATACTTTCCTGTATGTCATCCCCCTTCCCCGGTATCACCTATTACCACGTTAGGGCACCTCTAACGCCGTTACTTGTCATGTCATGCATCACTATGCATATGCTTGCTTAAATATTTATTGTTTCTCCCCCCTCTTCTCTCGATAGACACCGAGACCGACGCTGCTGCTACCCAGTACGACTACGGAGTTGACGACCCCTCTCTCTTGCCAGATCAACCAGGCAAGCCCCCCCTTTGATCACCAGATATCGCCTACTCTTCTCCATACTGCTTGCATTAGAGTAGTGTAGCATGTTACTATTTCCCGTTAATCCTATACTGATGCATAGCCTGTCCTTGCTACTACTGATGTTACCTTTACCTGCAAACCTAATGCTTAGTATAGGATGCTAGCTTATCATCGGTGGCCTTACATTCTTGTCCGTCTGCCATGCTATACTACTGGGCCGTGATCACTTCGGGAGGTGATCACGGGTATATACTATATACTTTATACATGATACATGTGGTGACTAAAGACGGGTAGGCTCGTAGGAGCACCCGCGAGTGGATCTTTGAGGCGGAGCGACAGGGCAGGTTCCGACCACCTAGGAGAGAGGTGGGCCTGGCCCTGGTCGGTGTTCGCGGATACTTAACCCGCTTAATGAGATCTGGGTATTTGATCTGAGTCTGGCCATTTGGTCTATACGCACTAACCATCTACGTGGGAGCAGTTATGGGTATCCCGGCGTCGTGGTATCAGCCGAAGCCTTCGTGACGTCAGCGACTGAGTGGCGCGCGCCGGATTGGACTGGAAAGCCACTAGGCTAGGTCTGCTTCCGGCCGCGTACGCAACGTGCAGGTGTGCAAAGGGCGATGGGCCCAGACCCCTGCGCCATAGGATTTAGACCGGCGTGCTGACCTCTCTGTTGTGCCTAGGTAGGGCTGCGACGTGTTGATCTTCCGAGGCCGGTCATGACCCAGAAAAGTGTGTCCGGCCAAATGGGATCGAGCGTGTTGGGGTATGTGGTGCACCCCTGCAGGGAAGTTTATCTATTCGAATAGCCGTGTCCCTCGGTAAAAGGACGACCCGGAGTTGTACTTTGACCTTATGACAACTAGAACCGGATACTTAATAAAACACACCCTTCCAAGTGCTAGATACAACCGGTGATCGCTCTCTCACAGGGCGACGAGGAGAGGATCATCGGTTAGGATTATGCTATGCGATGCTACTTGGAGGACTTCAGTCTACTCTCTTCTACATGCTGCAAGATGGAGGTGGCCAGAAGCATAGTCTTCGAAAGGACTAGCTATCCCCCTCTTATTCCGGCTTTCTGCAGTTCAGTCCACATATGACACCCTTATTCCATTTGATACCCATGCATATGTAGTATAGCTCCTTGCTTGCGAGTACTTTGGATGAGTACTCACGGTTGCTTTCTCCTTCTCTTCCCTCTATTCCTTCTACCTGGTTGTCGCAACCAGATGTAGGAGCCCAGGAGCCAGACGCCACCGTCGATGACGACTCCTACTACACCGGAGGTGCCTACTACTACGTGTTGCCTGCTGACGACGACCAGGAGTAGTTTAGGAGGATCCCAGGCAGGAGGCCTGCGCCTCTTTCGATCTGTATCCAGTTTGTGCTAGCCATCTTATGGCAACTTGTTTAACTTATGTCTGTACTCAGATATTGTTGCTTCCGCTGACTCGTCTATGATCGAGCTCTTGTATTCGAGCCCTCGAGGCCCCTGGCTTGTAATATGATGCTTGTATGACTTATTTTATTTGTAGAGTTGTGTTGTGATATCTTCCCGTGAGTCCCCGATCTTGATCGTACACGTTTGCGTGTATGATTAGTGTACGATTAAATCGGGGGAGTCACAAGACACAAGCGCCCCAACAACGGCGACAACGCCGAGGACACGACAGTCAATGCCGGATTCTGTGGCTCTAAATCCGGTCAGCGGAAAAAGCCATTCAAAAGAAGCAATCCGGGCTCGTCCAGCTTGGACCGCATACTCGATCATTCGTGTCAAATTCACGGCACCCCTGATAAACCAGCCAACCACACCAACAGAGAATGCTGGGTGTTCAAACAGGCCGGCAAGTTAAATGCCGAAAACAAGGAAAAGGGGTTGCATAGTGACGACAAGGAGGAGCCCCGGCCGCCGAACATAGGAGGACAGAAGAAATTCCCTCCCCAAGTGAAAATGTTAAACATGATATACGCAACCCATATTCCCAAGAGGGAACGGAAGCATGCTCTGAGGGACGTCTATGCGATGGAGCCAGTCGCCCCAAAGTTCAACCCATGGTCTTCTTGTCCGATCACCTTCGATCGTAGGGACCACCCCACTAGTATCCGTCATGGCGCTTCTGCCGCATTGGTCCTTGATCCCATCATTGACGGATTTCACCTCACTCGAGTCCTTATGGACGGTGGCAGCAGCCTGAACCTGCTTTATCAGGATACAGTGCGTAAAATGGGCATAGACCCCTCGAGGATCAAACCCACCAAAACCACCTTTAAAGGTGTCAACCCAGGTGTAGAGGCCTGTTGCACGGGCTCAATAAAACTGGAAGTAGTCTTCGGATCTCCGGACAACTTCCGAAGCGAGGAGTTAATCTTCGATATCGCCCCCTTCCGCAGTGGCTATCATGCTCTACTCGGACGAACCGCATTTGCCAGATTCAATGCGGTACCACATTATGCATACCTCAAGCTCAAAATGCTAGGACCTCGCGGGGTTATAATAGTTAATGGAAACACAGAACGCTCGCTCCGCACAGAGGAGCACACTGCGGCCCTCGCAGCAGAAGCGCAACGAAGCCTTATAAGGCAAACTGCCAATTCAGCGAAAAAGACCCGGACACTTTCAAGCGAGTCTGGAGTACCCTGCAAGAGGATCGCCATGCATGTTTAGAGCTCGCCTAGCAATTCGGCCTCCGTCCTAGTCCCAGTCAAGCGGCGAAATTTGCGCCGCGCGTACATAATTACGCACTCAAGATACCATGGACATAGGCGGAGGCACGACCATGGCACGGCCCACAATGTGGTTCAACCGCTTCAGGACCCGTATACCTTTAACATTTTCTTCCTTTCAGGCCCCTATTCCCTAAAGGCCCTCTCCGGTCGTCTGATTATCGGACCCGTCATGGGAAAGAAACACCAAGGAAGCAAGAAGCTTTGTCGTACAAGGGAATCCTCAGGTGGTCTCTGATAATGATTGATATACCTGTTTTGCATACCCACACGCAGCTTGACCTTGGATAGGACATGTCAAATGGTCCTATTTTTACTTATTGCACTACATGTATGCATACGCTTTAACGTATCATTTAAATAACAATATACAACATCAGCTCATTATTGCATTCCTTTATCTTTTTTTCCTGTCTGCTTACTTACGACAAGTTGCACCCGTACATTCTGATACGACCAGTGCGCCAGGGGCTTTAGTTTACCCCATAACACGACATGAAAAGTTCAAACACTTTCGACAGTGCGACACCCCGAACTTATAGCATTATATGCATCATCTCTGAATCATGTCTTGGGTCAATAGTTGGGTTTGCCCGGCTCCCATGTTTTGGTACCTTATGTTCCGCTATATCGGCTAAGGTAGCACTGGGAGAACTACTGGGATTGTGTCCCGGTTCTTTCGGACGAGCACCTCTGTAGTGAAAGCCGAAAACTGACTGTCATGATGCGGCGAGAGCTGGTCGCTATTCGAGAGGTCTGAAATCCTTAAAGATTTTTCCACTTCGGGCGAGGAGTCGGCCTTGTCCGATGTAGGCGTACATAGCGCCCCAAGTTCGGCCTTCCGAATACTAGGGCTTCACCAAAATTTAAAATTGTTGACTTCTATGGCTAAGTGAGAGTGATAAAGCCTTATTGTCTGATTGCCTGGTTCGTTGTGCTGAACACCTCCTTCGAAGGACCCAAAACTGGGATAAAGAGTGATAAGGTTTATCCCGAACACCTCAGTACTAGTTACATGGGGGCAGAAGCCGACGACTGGCTAACTCTCAAATTTTATAAACGGCCGCACAAAAGGTAATATTTTAAATTAACAAGCGTTACATAGCGCACATGAACTCATTTCATATTACAGGATCAAAGAGTACATTCATTCAAATATCACATCCTTAGCACATTCATCTGCCACAAGGTGAGCACCCTTCAGGACACTGTCATAATACTTTTCGGGGTGGCGATGCTCCTTGCCCTCCGGTGGCCCCTCCTTCACTAGCTTTTCACCGTCCATCTTTGCCCAGTGCACTTTCGCCTGGGCAAAAGCCCTGCGCGGACCCTTAATGCAGGTGGACCGCTTTATCACTTCAAGCCGGGGGCAGGCATTTACAAGTCGCCTTACCATGCCGAAATAGCTACTAAGCAGGGGCTCGCCAGGCCACATCCGGACTATGAGGCCCTTCATGGCCCGTTCGGCCGCCTTGTGAAGCTCGACCAGCTGCTTCAACTGGTCGCTCAAGGGCATCGGATGTTTGGTCCCAGTATACTCAGACTAGAACAACTTCTCCGTCGAGCTCCCTTCCTCGGCCTGGTAGAAATCCGCGGCATCCGACACACTGCGGGGTAGATCTGCAAACGCTCCTGTAGAGCTTCGAATTCTGGTAAGTAAAAGGAAAGTTTCCTTCACATGCTTGCTTTCCATAAAGAATGCCTTACCCGCCGCTATCTTCCTAACCGCCTCAATTTCCTGGAGGGCCTTTTGGGCTTCGGCCTTAACATTTTGTGCGTTCTCCAAGGACTTTGCAAGATCGGACCCTTGCATCTTAGAGTCACGCTCCAAGGACTCGTACTTCTTGACAAACTCCTGGAGCTCTTGCTGAACCTCGCCGACTCGGGCCTCTTGCTTCTCGCGCTCAGCGCGCTCCTTGGCCGCTTTGCCTTCGGCCTCGGACAACGCCTTCTTCAGGGTCGCCACCTCAGTCGTGGGCCCTAGCAAAATTCATGACGATCCTATGATCTAACAACCAATTTCCTCTTTCTTTATCAATAAACAGACGAGGTATCACTTACCTTTGTTC
Source organism: Triticum monococcum (assembly GCA_034509565.1). NCBI lineage: Eukaryota > Viridiplantae > Streptophyta > Magnoliopsida > Poales > Poaceae > Triticum > Triticum monococcum. The sequence continues at coordinate 416,988,488 of CM067844.1, forward strand.
TCTTTGAGCTGCCTCTTGGTAAGGCCGAGCTCTTCCTCGGACCGCTCAAGGTCCCGCTTCAGTGCGGAGACCTCCACTGTGTGAGCGGCAGCGGCCAACAGTGAAGCCTGCTTATTCACATAGACATATTCTGATTAGACTCCTGTGATTATTATTTGATCCTCTGTCCGGCCTTTCTTCCGAACACCAAACAGAGCATCAGGGGCTACTATCTATGCTATAAAATTTTCTCACAATTTGATTACTTACCTCAAAGCCTGTTAGGACGCTGGCACAGGCTTTAGTCAGTCCGCTTTTGGCGGGCTGAATCTTCGTGACCACCACACTCATGATAGTGCGGTGCTCTTCGTCAATGGAAGCGCCGCGAAGCGCTTCCAGCAAATTGTCTGATGCCCCTGGATGGGCAGAGGCCATCGGCACAGACTTGCTGCCCCCGGCATTAGAGCCCATGGGAGTCTTGCCCCTTGTGCGCCCAGCGTCCGGAATGTCGCCTTGGGGCGCTTCCGGAACTGTCTCCCCTTGGTTCAGTACCCTTTGAGACAGCACCTTGACGTCGTCCGTAGGGTGGGGGGAGGAGGCGGTCGGGAGTGAATCGATGTTCATCTCCGACGGGCCCAAAGACTCATCCGAAGAGGATATGTCGATACGGGCTTTGGAGGGGCTGCATGATCATGTTTGGCATGATAAGAAGTAATAAAATAAAACATACCAAGAGCTATTATGGTATCCGGATACTTACGACTTCGCCAGGGGCTTGTCCCTAGGTAACCACTCCTCGTCGCTAAGAGCGGACGCCATGGAGCAGTCCGGAAGGAGAGTCCTTCCCTTCTTGGACCCTTCGGCTTCCCCTAATGGGGCGGCCTTCCTTTTCTTGTCTCCCCTGGCGGGGGGGGGGGGGGGACTTTCCTCTTCCCCCTCCTCGTTTTCGTGGGAGGAGGCCGCCTCGGTGTTATCGGATGATGATTCCGATATGACCTTGCACCGGAGACCTTTCCTGGTCCCCGTGGCCTTCTTCTTCGGCGCCTCATAGGGCGCTGGAGCCAACATCTCCGTTAAGAGAGCACTTGCTGGATCCTCGGGCGGTGGGGCCGGACAATCGATCCGCTCCACTGTCGCGACCCATTCCTGTTAAATGGCATGGAGGCTTAGACCCCCCCACATGATTATACTGGGGAAAGAAACGTCTGATGAGATATAAGAAGCTTACCGGATTGGCAGGGCACTTTGCACTGAGTCCGCGATCCTCGGTAAGGGGAGGAGGTACCTCGGCAGACTTGAAGAGCACCCTCCAGATGTCCTGGTGTGTCGTGTCGAAGAGCTCTCGCAGCGTCTGGTGCTTGACCGGGTCGAACTCCCACATATTGAATGCCCGTCTTTGACACGAGAGAATCCGACGGAAGAGCATGACCTAGACCACGTTGACAAGCTTGATTTTCTTGCTTATCATGTTTTTAACACAGTTCTGGAGTCTGGTCAGCTCCACCGATGAACCCCAGGATAGGCCCTTCTCTTTCCAGGAGGTGAGCCGCGTGGGGATGCCGGATCGAAATTTGGGGGCCGCTACCCAGTTGGTGTCACGCGGCTCGGTGATATAGAACCACCCCGATTGCTACCCCTTCACTGTCTCCACATAGGAGCCTTTGAGCCAGGTGATGTTGGGCATTTTTCCCACCATTGCGCCTCCGCACTCCGCTTGCTGGCCGACCACCACCTTCGGTTTAACATTGAAGGTCTTCAGCCACAGACCAAAGTGGGGCTTGATGCGGAGGAAGGCCTCGCACACGACGATAAACGCTGAGATGTTGAGGATGAAATTGGGGGCCAGATCATGGAAGTCCAGTCCGTAGTAGAACATGAGCCCGCGAACAAATGGGTGGAGGGGAAATCCCAGCTCGTGGACGAAATGGGTGAGGAATACCACCCTTTCGTGGGATTCGGGGGTAGGGACGATCTGCCCCTCGTCTAGGAGCCGATGCGCGATGTTTGCGGCCAGGTATCCGGCTTCCCGGAGCTTCGTAATGTTCTCCTCCATAATGGAGGAGATCATCCACTTGCCTCCTACTCCAGACATGTTTGGAGTGATTTTACGGAGAAAATGCGAACTTGGGCACTGGAGCTCGAGTGCGCAAGAATGGATGGGCAGGGAAGAAGAAGGCGTGGGTGAAAAGGAGGAGTCCTTGTCCCTTATAAGGGCGGAAGAAGCTATGCGCCTCCCCACCTACCTGGTAAACTCGCTTATTCCCCAAGCGCCGTAATTGATGGCGCGGTTGGGTTACCCACACCCGTACTGATGAGAATCACGTGATAAGGGGACACTATCTCTGCTTCGACAAGACGTGCCAAGAAAACCACCTCGCAATACGTGTAGTAGCTGGTTGAGAAAAACGGTTTGAATAATGACCGGTCCATGGCATGATGTCACGTTATGAAAAGTTGTCAACAGATTAGATTTGTGGAAATATTATACTCTCTACGGTGGTATGTGGAATTTGTTTTGTAGAGCTGGACACAATCCTTGTGTTCAGAATCTTCTATGGAGTATTCAGAGAAGGAACCCGCCTTGCAATGCCGAAGATAATCTGCGCGCCGGACTCATCGTCATTGAAGCCTGGTTCAGGGGTTACTGAGGGAGTCCTGGATTAGGGGGTCCTCGGACAGCCGGACTATATACTTTGGCCGGACTGTTCGACTATGAAGATACAAGATTGAAGACTTCGTCCCGTGTCTGGGTGTGACTCTCCTTTGCGTGGAAGGCAAGCTTGGTAGTTCGGATATGTAGATCTCCTCCCTTGTAACCGACTCTGTGTAACCCTAGCCCCTCCGGTGTCTATATAAACCGGAGGGTTTAGTCCGTAGGACAACAACAATCATAATCATAGGCTAGCTTCTAGGGTTTAGCCTCTATGATCTCGTGGTAGATCAACTCTTGTAATACTCATATCATCAAGATCAATCAAGCAGGACGTAGGGTATTACCTCCATCGAGAGGGCCCGAACCTGGGTAAACATTGTGTCCCCCGCCTCCGGTTACCATCCGCCTTAGACGCACAGTTCAGGACCCCCTACCCGAGATCCGCCAGTTTTGACACCGACGTCAACCAAATGACATCTCTTTTCCAATCCCTACTCATAGGAATTGCGATACTCCATGTCATCTCTTTCCCTACAACTTCCATGTATACATCTTCTATTCCTAAATAGCTAGTACAACCCACTAGTAGCTTTTTTCCAAGGTATGCAACTATGGCACAAGAACTATATAGTGTGCGAATAACTTGAAAGATGGTCGCTGGATGAAGCTAATCCGACAGTGCAGAGATGGCAAATCCGAGCACTACTAGCCGTTGGATATCATCAACATTCCACCAGATCTGCCAGATATACAATTTAGAAGACTCCATGGTTGAACTTAAGCATAATGCACAAACCTCAAAACACAAGCACTTCTCCTTTGTTCTAGAATCTTCTGTATCATAATTGATTTTTTGTAAATGAATTTCCATTATTTGTTTTTTATTTATGTTTTACAATGCACAACCCCACGAATCTTAACATTTTTATAAAACTAATTAATTTTGAATGAGATGAACTATAAGAACTAAACGAACATGTACATCATGCATGTATGACTCAAAGCTTTACATGCTACAGTGTGTATTTATTCATAATTTGGTTTCGAAATCTCATGTGTTCAATGCATGTGTACCTTACTAGTTTTGAGTAGAGTATCAAATTTCACGCGGCCCCGGGTATATCAAAATGCAGGGGCCATGCATCATTGCCTTTTGGTCGAACCTACGTCCACAATTTTTTGTACGTACTATATCTCCACTGGTCCCCAAATCCAAAATGCTGCCTCGTTCCCCTAAAACCAAGCAGCCCACACATACTCCCTCCGATTCTATTTACTTTGCGCATAATTCTAAACACGGATACCAAGAAGCCCCAACAAAGCAAAAGAACGGACAGTTTTACCCCGCAACTTGTGTGATCGGCATGCGTGAACCATCATAAACGCATCCGTTATTATTGGCCGAAGTTCCTGCATGCTTGGCATACATGGCTCTCAGCCACTGCATGCAAGCACATGGTTCCCTCTCCCGCATGCACTCTGTTGGAAACATGCGATATTAACGCAGAGCACTACAGCCGAGGTAGAAAAGGAGGGGCGTAGTTGGAAACAACTGCTGTAAAATAGGATCGCGCAGACCATTACGAAAAAACGAAAAAACTTAGGCGCAGAGTAAAACAGATCGGAGGGAGTATTTAAGGCGTTGACTCGAACTCAATCCCTCCCCTGTTTACTATGATGTGGCCCCGCATGCCCTAGTAGTATTCCTACAAACACTACCGCCACATGCATCATCAGTTTTCTTCAAGAGGACGAGGGAGAAGTCGATTTGTAGTGGAGGCGCTTTCAAAAAAAAGATCTGTAGTGGAGACCCCTACCCTAGGGTGCCCTAGGTAGCTGCCGCATGCATCATTGGTTTTCTCTTTTCTTTATGCTATTGCGCCCTAGAGTGAAATGATGGTTGCTTCGTCTGTCCAGCTTAATGCGGGAAAGGTGGGGCTTTGTGATTTGACCCCTCATCGCTCATTTTCTACTACTGTGGCACTACGACCGGGGTGCCTCCAATTCCAACTGCTGCTCCAAACTATAATTTGGTGCATCGCACGTGGAACAAGACGGTGGATGAGCCACATGTCGGCCAAAGGGGTCCTGTTAAGTGTGTCGCCATTTCGTGTGCGGACTGCCCCTGCTTGAGTCGCTACGCCAACACGACAGGTGCAGCCTACCACTTGGTTTTGCTCCTTGGTGAATCCCGACTATATTGATCTAAAAAGATACGTACTGAACTACGCTCTCGGTTTATAGGGCGTGCACGTAGTTCTAGGTCATCCATTTGACTAACTAAATCTGAGTTACTATGTCACAAAAAGTATATCATTGGATTATTAAGCGGATGTAGTTTCTAAACATATACTGTTCATCACATATATAGCTAGTTAAATTCTCAACCTAGAACGACGTGCATGCCATGTTAACCGATACGGAGGAAGTATAGTAGTAAAAATCAGGTGATTTTACTGAGCGATCGGCGGGGGAGCATGGCCTGTCAAGCGGTCCCACGTGTCATGATGTACCAAGGCGATGTGCATGTCCCTCTTGAGGCAGAAGCAATACTACATGGTTTGAGATGATGGCGAACCGAAGTGTGAAATAATGGTTGCTTCGTCCGTCTGGGAAGGTGCGGCATTGTGATTTGACGTCTCATTGCTCATTACTACTACTACTACTACTGGGGCGGTACGACTGGAGTGCGTCCCCCTGCTACTCTGCCCTATTATTTGGTGCTTGACACGTCGACCCGGTTGCTATATGTCCCACATGTTGGCGACAAGAAGTATAGAATTCAGGAAAATGAGCGTCGACCGAGGAGTACAAGACACGGCTTGGGTTTTTGCTGCTTCGCGTGATCCATCAATACAAACTCCGAACTAAAAAAGGTGAGGGCATGTCTTTTCCTGCGTGGCAGGCAGGGGAGTTTGGCATAGTCTGTTCGAGGCAAGGAGGCAGGAAGGGAAACAAGCAAATAAAGGTTGAGCGACTTAGTTTTGGGAAAATCTGATTTTACAGAGTGCGTAACCACTAGGGTTTATAGGGCTCATCTAAAAAACATTTGTTTTTCCGTTTTATAAGTCTCAGTTCTACTACTAGTAGTAGTACCATCACATGTTGGATTTCGAGGTGCGTTAGATCACCCGATGCAAGCAGTGTCAAGACAAAACTCACCAATGCATGTAGAAGTTCATGGAAATTTAGTGGTCATTCATGTATTCGTTCTAATTTGTGCCTCAGTAAACATAACTTCTTGAGAAAAACGAGCGTACTAATTACTTGTGCAAACTAGGAGTACAAAATTAATTCGTCCACTCACCGTCTACCTTGGTTGGAGAGATTTTGAAATTGAGCCATAAACTGGAAAGGAGGGAGTAGTAACTTTTGTCTCGATTACTATTTGTGGCCTTGTACAGATGCAAAATGTATTTTTTATAGTGGCCTTGTATAAGTAAATGGAGGTAGTACTAAAGAACATATATATTCCAAACAATATGGTAATCTCTCTAACCAAGGTAGTAGGGACGAGGAGTAAACAGAGGGAGTAGTAAAATTTTCTCCTCGTCCTGTGAGTCACCGCATGCGTGGGTGAGGAAGCGGGCGTAAGACATACAATACTACTAGTAAGCAAGCTTCACCTCATCCTGCGAGCCACCGCGCCCGTGGGCGGGGGAGACGGCGTACTAAGCAAGCTTCTCCTCGTTCTGCGAGTTGGCGGGACATGTCAAAAGTACTCAGAGTATAGAGCCTTGCCTCTAAGGTAGGCCCCACATGGTTTGCCTCTTTTTTAACATAACACATCAGGGCGCAATTTGTTTGTTCACCCATGGTAGACGATCCTCCCTCCACCAAGTGGACAACCAGTACACGGTCAAATTACCATGTGGGCTGCCTTTTCATATAGAAATGAGCTCCACTGTGTACCCGCGCGGGTGTGGTTGGGAAAGAGACGGGAGTACGTGTGCCGTGCGTTCACCTCTTCTCTTCATGCACGTCCCCCACTTACGTGGTTGTGTGTGAGAGACACAAACCTAGACAAATGGCTTGTGCGGAATAACTACTCTTCGTAAGACATTGTAAGAGTGGACAAAATGGTGAAGGAGGAGATAGGGAGTGGCGGAGGTGTGCGATTCTTGGCCGGCGTTTGGCCTCATTTAAATAGGAGATTAAATAGACGGTGGACGGGAGGAGCTTGGCCGGCGTTGCGTTTAATGCCGGCCTGGTCATGAAAGGACGTGTGTCCAGAGTGGGTTTCTCGGCTTCCACACGGGCGGGTTTCATGGAGGCGTTTGAATGCGGAAAGGAGGCGTGTTCAGTCGGGCATGCAACGAGTGGTGCCCTCGACTCTGACGTAGGACACCACGCCGTTCTTCCACTGACGTGTGGGTTCTTTGGGTACATGGCCTGCATGTCAGTGACCCAATGCAGGCAGCGCACAGCAGAGGAACCTTTGGTGGGCCAGGGTGGTCAGAAGCGGGCATTTCATAAACCGATGATTGTTCATTGAGTGTGACATCACCCTTTTCATGTTGATAAGCCTACTATCTTGATAGCCCGTTCGATACATTGTGATTCATAAAGACCGCTACAAACATCAATGTTCTGCTTATCACAGATAAGATTGATTAATACACGTAACAATCCATGTCCTTAACAAAGGGTGCATGCACGTATAGGTTGAGCGTATGTCTTGTGCCATGTGTTGTGTGCATGCTGGCGTGCGAGTGTTGCGTGCTTCCAAGGGTACGTTTCAGTGTTGCATGCATGTGTGTGTACGTGCGTGTGTTCGTGAGTGCATGTGTACGTGTCAGTGTTGCACGCCTGCATGTGTGCGTGTGTTTGTTATGTGTACGTGTCAGTGTTGCACGCCTGCATGCGTGTGTGTCTTGCATGCGTGCATGTGTACATGCGGGGTGAGGCTACACATCAGTCGACTGACTTTTTCATCTCTGGTCATTAGATTTTCCAGCCGTTGGATACAAAATCAAGGGCCTGTAGTTTATCGTCAAACTCCACCCCCTGAGCCGCCAGCCACCACCGGCCAAACCATCGGCCCCTGCCGCCCGCGGCCGGCCCGCGCCGCGACGCGACCCCGCCGCCTCGAAACCACACCCCACCGCCGGTCCGCCGCCGCACCGGCCATCCCTCTAGCCCCCCATGCGCCGAGTTTTTTCTTCGGCGATCCCCACCCCACCGCCCAATCAATGCGCTCTCCCCCACCGCCGGCGACTGCCAACCAGATGTCTCACGACTTCGAGTACCCACCGACCGCTAATTTATTACCATTTCTGTCCTTCATATATGCACTAATGTGTGGGCCCTATGGTAATGTGCACTGCTGAATGTGGACCGTTTAACTGGTCAATTGATCGTGTCATCAACAAATTACGGAGCTGTATGGTAAGCCAGTGACCGTATGATCACCCTAAAATGTATTTTATTAACACAGTACAGACTCAAACTACCATTTCTTTCTTTCATATACGGGATGACAGGTGGGCCCCATGGTTACACGCCTGATGGTGCAACACTAGTTGCGCCACGTGGAACGTATGACTGGTCAATTGATTGTGTCATCAACAAAATACGAAGTTGTATGGGTGGGCCAGTGACCGTATAATCATGACATGTATTTTTTTAACACGGTACAGACGCAAGGGCTCATATATACGTGCAATCACTGACCGCTATAAGCACACACACGCACACCCTACCCCTATGAGCACCTTCGAGAGAGTGAGCCAGCATATGATCTTGAGATTTTACTAAGTCACCATAGGTGCCTCGTAGTCGAGTGGAACGTCTCCTCCCACTGAACGCACATCGCCCAAAAATTCTGAAATTAACCCAGGATAAATGCGAGCACCGGGACTTTAACCCTGGTGGGCTCGAGAAACCACTGTCCTCCTAACCATCCAACCACATATTGGTTAGCACGACATAATGTATGTGGTGACCGTGATGAGCTTATTCTGAAGTCCAGTGACCATATCGTGCTTTTGCTTCAAATACAATGACCGTAAGTGTCGTCAATAAAATACGGAGCACGCATCAAATGCAAAGTCCGTCAGTGTCATCAAGAAAATACGGAGACGTATCGTGAGCTAGATACCGTATGATCACCACGAGAATGTATACGATGACCGTAATGAGCATATTCTGAACTCCAGTGACCGTATAGTGCTTTAGCTTGAAATACAGTGACCGTCATGTGTGAATGTGTCATGGGCATGCATATTTTAAAGGGTCGAGAGATAGTTTGTGTGCGTACGTGAAAGTGGTGTAGAAAGAGGGGATGTCCGGTAGAGACAAGGAGAGATATGCCCTTCGTTTCACTTTCCCGTGACTAATATTTTAGGAGAATATATAAACATTCACAATGCAGAACAAATTTTTTTGGATGCACCATGCAATTAACTTTCATGTATAACATTGTACTATTGTATATGCTTATTTTCTTAGTGGCCAATTGCGTGTGTGGTGTGGTGGGCACATCATTTCTAGTTGTGGTGGGTCAACATGATGACTCATGGGTTAGTTCCATCCTACGCCACATAGGTTGGATCAAGACGCGTTATACGAAGACCCATGTGGAGGACTCGGCGTACAACATGAAGCTAGCTACCAAAGTCGTGGAGGACTCTATCCCCACTGGTGATAAGCCGACTATATATGATTTGTAACCCTAGGCCCCCAGTATGTTATAGAAGCTTGGGGGGCTAGTTCGTCGATAGTATACACACACGCATAATGCCTGGTATTCACGTGTACTTTGTACACACCCCTATCACTAATATACAGTACCAGGAGTAGGCTTTTTCCTCAACTGCAAGCACTACAAAAATAATACACTTCCGTGATGATACATGCTTGTCATAGTAGGTCGCGTTTTCTGTCATGCATGTACATCCATGACGATTTTATGACAGAATCAAGATAGTCATACCTGTGCTGTCGTAGAAGTGTTCCATGACATTACCAAAATTATCATCACGGAAGTGTCCACTTCCATGATGATAAATCGCGCGTCACAGAAGTGCTTTCGTCAAGGGTGACCGACACGTGGCATCCACCGTAACAGAATGCCGTTAAGCTATCGAGTCAGGTTTTGGATCCGATAACCCATTAACAGCCCCGACCAATGGGGATTTTCCACGTGTAAAATCATCATTGGCTGGAGGAGACACATGTCAGGTCTGCGTTGGCACAGGTGTCACTCATCCAATTGGCGAGACGCGCCTATGATATGTTGACACGTGGACCGGCCCACCAAGTTTAAATGGACCGGCCCAACTGAAGGCCCACAAGATTTTGCGGACCATAATGCGCCGGCCTATCTAAAGGCCCACAAGATTTTGTGGACCATAATGGGCTGGCCCAGCTAAAGGCCCGCAAGATTTTGCGGGCCATGATGGGCCGGCCCAGGTAAAGGCCCACAAGATTTTTGTGTGCCATAATGGGCCGACCCAGGTAAAGGCCCACAAGATTCTTGCGGATCATAATGGGCTGGCCCAGCTAAAGGCCCACAAGATTTCGCCGACGTTAATGGGCCGGCCTAGCTGTAGGCCCATAAGATTTTGAGGACCCTAGTAAGCCGGCCCATTAACTGGCTGCCATGTTTTGGGCCAAATGTCGGCACATATTTGATCCAGTCCATTAATGGCATGCCATGCTCTGGGCCTAATAGTGGCCCATATGAGATCCGACCCGTTAAAAGCCTACCACGTTCTGGGCCAAATTACGGCCCAGATCAGGTCCAACCCTTTAAGAGGCTTTGGGCTCAATTATGGCCCATATCAGATTCGGCCCGTCAACTGGACACTATGCTTTTGGGCCCACTTGCTAAAGGCCCACTTAGTAATTCAGAGTGATATTAGTTTTGGCCTGTTAAGGGCCCGTTTAACATTTCGGCCCTATATTAATTTCGGCCTGTTAAAAGCCCGTCATATAGTTGGGCCTAACTACGGCCCGTTTTGCATCCGGCCTGCTCGCAGCCGATATCTGATTGGGCCAAAGAAGGACTGAGACAATTTTGGCCTGTTAAAAGCGCATGATTTGATTCGCACAATCATGGGCCGGGGTTCATTTCGGGGTGCTGCCTGCCCGTGAGCTCTTCGGCACGTTTCAGGCCCAACCTACATCATGATTGCATGACGGCCTGATTATGTACCGTAATTTTATGGTTTGGCCGGTTTACTGCGAAGACATGATATATATACAGTAAAATAACTACAACATTGTGAATAAGAAAAAGCCTAGACTATACAATAAAGAAATTACGGCATATTACATCCACTGGGCATCAAAGTTCGCCACTATGATAATAAAGCACAAGCAGACAACAGATTACATACACTGGGTATCAAAGATCGCCACCAGTGCAAATAAACATGCCTACAAAATAATATACAAAACTGACAGCACTTCAATAGAGTTCAAGAAAGGTTAGCCCTGCTGGGGAGCTGCAGCGCAAGCAGCTGAGTAAGATGATGAGACTGCGCTTATTCAACACTTATATCTTCCTCACTCTGAAAGATAAACAAGCAGACAGATGACAGGTTTTGCACATAAAAGTATCAGTGCTGACAATTCATCACATTTCTTACTGACGAATAAAGTGACATAGTTTAAAATTGCATTAGCACAATATGGTATTGTTCAGGTCAAGACATGTCAGGAAATGACATTGTGAAGGAGTTGGCAGCTTCACGACACCACTGGATTACAGATCAAGAACTCATAAGTATCAATGGTTAGTGTGCTGTCAATTTATACCATTTCAGATTGGCAAATAAAGAGACGGTTTAAATAATAGTAGAATGATATGACATTGTTCATAGTTAAGACATTGCAGAATATGACATTGTGCTGTAGTGGGTAGGTTCACTACACCACTGGATTACGGATGAAGAACAGAAGCATACTTGCAGTGCAAAAGAAGATCACTTGCTCTGTATAGTTTAATTTACATGGTATGAAGAAGGAACTTGGTTGTACAACTGAGAACTTAAATTGAGAAAGGACAAACTTTTGTTTATGAACTACATAATAAACTTTAAACAAGCAATTTGATGCAAACACCAAAAATAAACAGCCGTTGCAGTCATGCCTAACCAAATATATACAACAAAGTTTGAAGGCTTGAGATGGACAAACTTATATTATTGGTGAAGACAGGCTCTATAAAGGCCTTGTCCATGCTGATGGGGGGGGGAATTCAAGAAGTTTACCACATGATCTTCTTCAAAAGCATTGCCTTTATTCTACATTTTGTTAAGAGTAAATATAGGTGTGATAATATACGAAAAAATGGAGAATATTTAACATAAGATGAAGAGTGATGCTACATAACCAAGTAGCTATAAATGTAAGTGCAGGGATACAGGCAAAAGGTACAGCCAAGAGCAATGCACAGCTAAACTTCTTCAGTACCAACCTTATGGTAAGAGTAAATATAGATATGATGTGTAGAAAATGGACGGCAAAGGAAAATAAGCTGCAGAGTGATGGTACATGAACAACTACCTGTCATTATAAGTACACTGATAAAGGGCATCATGTACTTACAAGAACAATGCAGAGGTAAAAAACATTGGCATTGGATATATTCTACATTAATGTAACCATTCATACAGATCAGATAATTTGGAGCGAACAATTGATAAGCAAGCTATCATGCACACTGCTGTCACATAATGAACCAGGTATGTATGCAAGTACAGTGGTACAGGACAACATGTACTAACAAGAGCAACACAGCGGGCAGCATATTTGCGATATCTTGTCGTTCTTGTCAAACTGGAATTCTTCTTCGAGCAGATTTCCTACAAAAAAGATCCGTAAGGCACATGCGGAAAAGTAGAAGTTCAAATTTTCATGTGATTTCATAGACAGTACCTCATCCTGGGAATGAGACCATTGCATAACAAGGTTTTTCCATTCAATGTCTTCTAAATTTAGCATAGGAGACTTCACCAAAAATTCGTTTATAGACTTGCCATCAAAGTGTGATTTCCTCATGTAACACCGATACTGCTGCAATGCTTCCTTGAAAAGCACAAGCAAGCTTTGCTCGTCATGACTATCCAGATTGACCCTCGCCTAGTTACAACAATGTAATGTAAATCATTGATGTGTTCAATCAGCAGAAAACAGGAAAATAATAACCATGAATAATAGCACTTACACGTAAGTTGGACAGGAAGATGTGAAAATGGTGTTTGTCTTCACAATAATCTTCCCATGATGGGAATATATGCACGTAGTCCCTAACAACATTGAAAGCATTTTCTCTTAAACTAGAAATAAATGGAATGGGGTTCCAATCTGCAAGAATTGGCCATCTCTGCAGTTGGGATAGGTCTTCGGCCGGTGGACTTGCTGTACTTTTTGCTGGAGTGGGATTTTTCTGTGGTACAGCTGGTGCTATGGCAAATGAAATCGGTATACCTTTTGCTGGAGTGCAGGGCCTGTGTGGTGGGGCTAGTGGTGTGGCCAGTGAAGTATGGGTACAGTCTGCTGGAGTCGGTCCTACGTTTTGTGTCACTGGTTGTACAACCAATATAAGTGGGGTGCTGTCTGATTTCTCTGGTACCACCACGTTTTTCAAGGACTTTGCTGGTGCTCCTTCAGGTTCGGCAATCACCCTCTTCCTTTTTGATGTTTGATGCACAAGAAAAACATTTGAGTGGAAAAACATGGTATGATGACAGATGGAATATGTATTGATAATGGATGGGCATGGCATCTCGACATATATGATGAGTAAACTAAGCAGATGGCGGTGCAACAAAGTAGAAGAAATGCAAGACAACATATGCAAGATACCCGCAATCAATAAAACATTGCCAAATAAGAACAGGCACCTTGATGGGTGAACAGGACAGGCCATTTGCCTTTGACTCCTCGAGGTTAGAATAGTCATTAGGATCATATTCTGAACAAGAATCAACAGGTGGGGAGCGTATGAGTTTCATTGCATCCAGAATGGCACTCAATGCCTTGGTGCAAATTTTGTAAGTCATTGCAGTGTTTAGCTTCAAGAGTGGACTGCTGCTAGTGCGACACAAAGTAGCTACACAGATCATAGTGTAGATATAACGGAAAACCTTAAGCATTAGAGTAAAATCAGCAAAGTGGAACTTGCTGGAATATATGTGTTGGTATTACCGGTACGGCTAGAAAGGCTTCGGATACCAACTCTCTTCAAGTGAAGGTGCGGTACTGTTAATATCAGTGTAACTCTCCAAGGCGACACAGCTCCCCGCATTTCCTAGCTATTGTCATAGGATTCAAGTGGGCAGGCCACTACAAATCCTATTCCTATGTTTACAAGATCCTACGAATCAAAGAGGCTCAAAGTGTCCATCACAACCGACCGTATAGACCTCTACACTACAAATGTCCCTGCTCATCTTCAGTACAAGGAACATACTGTACTACTATCATACTCCCTCCGTTCCAGAATATAAGTCTTGGTAGAGATTTCCACTATGGATCACATACAGATGTATCCAGATACATTCTAGAGTGTAGATTCACTCATTTTGCTCCATATGTAGTCCATGGTGGAATCTATACAAAGACTTGTATTTAGGAATGGAGAGAGTACATATTAAAGAAGAATGGAAGAGGAACATGGTAAAGAAGAGCAAGCAGATTTTGGATAATAAAATGTTGGTTGCGCAGTCCCACACATGATGAACCAGAGCGCATTAAGAAAGCAACTCCCAGTTGTCTCTCGACCATTTCAGGCGGTTGGATGAAGATCCTACGTCTCCTAACCCTTCTTCTTCCTCGTCTCTGATTCTTCCCATACAGAACACCGCACGGGCCGCCGGCCAGACCATCGGCCGCCACCGCATGTGTTCCTCCGCCACCCCCACCCCCACCCCCGCCCCAACCCCCAGCCGCGTCGAGTTTGCTTCGTTCAGTGAGGCCCCACAACCACCCAAGCCCCTTCGATCGCACCGGCAAACTCCGGCAAGATCTGAAAAATCGACTGACCCAATATTGAAATTTAGTCTACTGTGATTTAATTAGTGTGGAATATAAAAGGGGGAAACCATAATCATTGGGAGTATAGTTTTGAGCGTGCCATGGCGGAACTGAAGGTGCAAACCGGACAAAGGCAACTTCGCAACCAAGACAAGAAATCAGAGTAAAGCAGTGGCGATCTATTTTCGTGGTGCGATAAATAAGTTGAGCAGATACGAAAGAGTACCGCCTCTGGTGTGGCGCCATGTACGCATCTGCTAATAATTTGACGGTGCTGCGGTAGCGATGGCTGTCGGCGGCGTGGAAGCAGATCTAGGAGCGTAGACGGTGGCGGCGGGGCGCGGTGGACGAGACGGTCGTAGGAGCGGCGCCGGCAAGGTGGACGACGGCGGGGATGAAGCGAGAGGACGGGATGCAAGGATCCCAGTCCGAAGCCGTGGATGAGAGAGGTCGATCTCTTGTAATGGACGGCGGCGTCGGGGTATCAGCTCCGGCATGGTGGAGGAGGACGGCGGTGGATGGGGTGGTGGACGGTGGCAGACGGAGGAGGGTGGGGTGGAGAGGGTGTTTTGGCGCCCACGGAGTACGAATGGGGAAAAGGGAGGTAGAGAGGAAGGGGGAACCATGTATTCAGGGCGTGCTTTTCTCAAATGCGAGGAAATTTACAAACTTAGCCCCTGTTTCAAATTTATACTACATCACATCAACATTAGTCGGTTGGGGATAGGACGGTAATCTCGCATACACCGAATATTTGCCGACGCGAGTTTGTTTTTGGCGCCCACCGTGTATGAATATGAATCGGGGAGGGAGTCGATTTCGGCCGAGGACACACTATGTTTTGGCGCCCACCGTGTATGAATCCGGGTGAGAGGCGGTTACGTCACGTTTGGGGTGAAATTACAAACCTACCCCTATCGAAACCTACAGAAATCCAGCTGATAGGGTTTGCGTGGCAGGGATAGGCAATAGTGATTTCCATCTCGCAGATTTTGGTTTCGGGCGGTTACTGCAACTTTCCCCGCTTCATTCAAATTTTGCAGAGTGCATGTTTACCGTGCCAACTGAATTCGAATCCCGTTTGTATTCTATTTTTTTCGGGCGGGATCCATTTTCAATTGGAATTACATTCTATATACATCATTTTTTTATATATACTTTCAAAAGCACAACAAAGAATTCTAGTCCTTTATATGTATAATATGATTTACAAATACAACGATCTCAAAATCTTAAGGTTGAATTCGAAAAAATTTAACCAAATTATGTTCTACTAAAATGTATGGATCAGTAATATCTACATATTGAATAACATAGATGTGCGTGAATTCATATGAGCATGCATGTTTGATAGATCAATTTTGGTTCGAGTATGGATTACATGTATCATCATCTCAAATTCAAATATTTGAATCCCTTTTTTGTTCACTCCTTTCACGCCCATCTCTCCCGCATGCATGCTCCTTCAGGTAGCTATCACTCTCTTTTCTCCAGCTCACCCGCACGCTCACTTCATGTTTCTCCTATCCTCGCAAACATGGTCTCTTGACGTCTCCCTTGAGAAGCGTCACACTCTCCCTATCATTATACATTACATGATTTTCATTATCTCTCATGTCTCTACTGTTCTCTGGTATCACTCGGTACCTAAGCTTTCTTTTTCACCGCCACACACACAGTCTCCACTCGTCTTTCACTTTGTCTTTCTCTCTATGGGATTCTCTCACGCACCCTATATGTCTCTACATATGACTCATACCACTAAAATTACTCTCTCTCTCTCTCTCCTGTAGACACAACATTTGTTGTGGTCTCCTTTTCATTTCCATCCCAGACTGACATTATTCATTTGTTTACCGATCAGACAACCCCGACTGCCGTCTCCTTTCTCTCTCTCTCTCACAGACACACACACAACTCCTGCGTCCACTCCCCTTCCCGACTACCGTCTCTCTCTCTCTCAAACACAAAACTCTCGCTTTCGCACCCCGACTCATATTTCTCTCACAAACATTTATCGACTAGCTAGCCTCTAGATAGGTTTATACACCCGCACACTCGTGCTTCCCCCATCGGATACATGTCTCTCTCCTGCTCCTTGTATCTATGTAGATTTTTCTTCCCTTCTTGAGACACGCCCTCTCGATCATGCACACACACTATCGCCTCATTTTAAGCTGATACCTATCGCACACACACTCCTTGTGGTTTTGTCACACATGCATTCCGTCCTCCTCCACTCTCCCTCTCTCTCACACACACATGGGTTTTTGCAACAACTAGAAAGATGCCCATGCATTGCACGGAACATCAAGATGCATTTGTATGAGTAGTTTATCTTGTGGGGAAAAGGATGAACGAGGGAAGGCCTTATTCGCAAATGTGGAGAGGGGTGTGGGTATCTTTTTGCACAATTGCCATAGTTTCCTTCCTATCCGTCAGATATAGATCGGACGGCCTATATTGCAGGATGGCAGGCACACGATCATCACCGACAATGCTTTTTATAAGAGTGGGGATAAAAAATAGAGTTGGTGATGATGGTGGGCCTGCCATCCTGCAATGTAGGTCATCCGATTTATATCTGACGGATAGGAAGGAAAATATGGCAATTTACCCGCACTCTTCACCACATTTGCAGATAAGGCCTTCCCTCGTTCATCCTTTTCTCCCACAAGATCTTGATGTTTCGTGCAACGCACGGACATCTTGCTAGTAAGAGTAGAAATTAGACATATACCACTTCTCGAATTTTGAAACCAACAACATTCCTCCCTTATCTCATCAAAACCGGCAAAGGAATATATTTTAGTGAGACATAACATATTTTTAGTGATATACGTATTTCAAAACTAGACTTTTTTTATCAAATCAGTGAATATGTATTAATCTACTTTGATCGTGTGGCAATGCATTGGCACATTGCTAGTAGTTATTATAATTTTTTGGACACCAGACAAACGGTGGAGTACGTATACGAAGAGAAGAGGCGCACACACGTAGTCGGCCTCTCACTGTCTCGCACACATGAGTGTTACGTAAAGGTGACGTTAACAAATAAACCCTAAAACCCTAGGTGCACGATTGCTGCATTCGCGGGTACCGGGTACGTGGTGGAGCACCTTTGTAGGAATAGTCAGCTCGCGTGATAATTTGATCCGTAGGAGTTGATGGTCGGGACCACAGGTGAATGACTTGGAGCACGGTGGCTCGCCAGTTTCCACAGATCGAGTAGCCACGTTTAAAATATCGTTTTTTAGCGGGGTTAAGAGTTCCGATTTTCAATGGCATGTTATAAGTAGTAAGTAGTTTTTAGAACGATTGGTATGGACCGAAAATGGAATTCATAGTACTACGTACCTCCTTGGCGTATGGTTGTACCGTTTTTTTGCGATGAAGGTTGTATGGGTTTATGTTGCGGAGATGTTGAACCTGGTAGTTCTAGGGCAAATACTATGGTTTAGATTTAGATGCTAGTTTTCAGTAATGAAAATCGGAAGGGGAAACCCTTCTTTGATTAAAAAAACTACTACCTCCATTCTAGTTTACTAGTCCCCATCGTACTTTGGGTCAAAGTTTGTCCATGAATTTTACTTGTAAAATGTGAATGGAAAACGAGATTTTGTTATACCCAAACAAAAAAGGACTGGAGGGAGTGATTTCTCTGACACGGACATGACCTCTCATAGCGCAGGCATTGAACCGGCGCGCCGGCCAAGAGGGCCGCACTCGCTGCAGGCCCAGTTGAGCACGCCTCCTCGTCGCGTGCAACCAGCTTAAGACTGCCCTGCCTGAATCCGCGCGTGTGCCGGCAACATGTCCTTCCTTGAGCTGGCAGGCATTTTAGAACACAAAAAATGACTAAAATATAATTAATTTACGCATGGTCTTGACTTGTTGTGCTCGCACTGGTAGCAGGAACTAGTAGAGGATTTTCTTTGTTTATAACTCTCCTCACATTTTTTTGGCTTTGAAGTGAATCATGGTTGTGGACATTATGTATGAATGTGCAGATATCTGTGAACATGAGTTTGATCTGGAAGTTGAACTTGGAATGTCGGGCTTGCGCGTGAACTATACCATGTCCAATGCTTCGTCTGTTATTGTTTGGAAAGTAATTGCTGTTATTACATCACCCAAAAAAACATTTTGTGCCACATCAGTAGATGCACGGACATAACAATAGGCATGCTGACTGGATAAACATTTGAACCTAGCTATTATGAAGGAAGTTTTGTATTGACAACAGTTTTAGATAGCAGGAGACGCCTAGCCTGCTCTGCCTCTGCTAGCTTATTTCTGGCTTCTTCCATCTCTTCTTTGGCTTGGGTGAAGAGAGCATCTGATTGCTCTTTTCGCTTCTTTAGGAACTCAGCTACATTCTCAAGGGCTGATGCACGCTTTCTTTCAGCCTTTACTAATGCCACGAGGACACGAACAGCTGACGACTCCACCTGGCTTGTGTGTAATCCAGCATCATCTGGGAATTTTCACCTTGTGTCTAATCCAGCATCATTAGGGAACTGGCACCTTGTGTGTAATCCAGCCTCATTTTGGAAACATGATCTCGAGGTTGACCATACTTCCCTCCTCGCAAGAACTGCATCTTGATATAAAGTTACTTCTTTTTTGATCAATACTCAGAGCAACCCAGACCCATTTAGTAGAAGACAGATAAACATGACTCGCAGAAGTGAATTCAAAAGGAAAAATTTAAAAATAGACTACAAGGTGAGAACACCCACTTCCTACCTCAAGCTAAAAACGAAAGCATTAGGACGATTAAGACTCTTCTTATTACACATCGAAGAACACGAGGCTAAGAGAAACAGAAACTACAACATATACACATCGAAGAACACAAGGCTAAACGAAAGTAATTGAAAGGGTGTTACTTACCAAAGCTTGTTTTATAGGTTCGGTGCAGCTCCTTTTTAACTTGCCACGGTCCTTAAAGATGTCCCCAATATCCCATGTTTGGTCTTCATTGCTCCTCTGCATGTTCGCACTCGTGGTTTCAAAATCTCAACACGGCAAGAAAAATATACTACTAGTAATACTCGCGCATCTTGTGGGCAACATTAAAGCACTCATCTGCCATGTTAGAGCATCTCCAACAGAATCGCAACGTGTGGCGCTTTAAAAATCTCAACATGCTATCTCGACTCTCTTCTCTACTGTTATATTTATTTTATATTTAATATTTATCTCTACTTCCTTTAGTGTCTACTTTTTTTCTCTATACTTTTTTTCTTGCAATATAGGCCATCCGATTTATATCTGATAGATAGGAAGGAAACAAATGGGAATTTTGCAAAAAGATACCCATACCCCTCTCCAGATTTGCAAATAAGGCCTTCCCTCGTCCATCCTTTTCTCCTACAAGATAAACTACTCATACAAATGCATCTTGATGCGTGCAACGCATGGGCATCTTGCTAGTTCTAAAAACCTTTCCATCATTTGCCACACTACTGGTTGCAGATGAAAAACCTACCCAAGCACAACGCGATACAGGAGTGACGCACAATTACAAGCTGATATTCTGTTGGACAATGGAGGCTATAACCAATTACTTTTACGGGAACAATAGCACCCAGGAAATTTGAAGGGTAGGTATGAACTAAATTGGAACTGCACATGTACTGCTAAGTGATTCAATACACACATTACCAATCAAGGAGGAGAACGATGGTTGCGGCGGCCTCTATGAGTCATGGTCGGCAACGGGAGTCAGTTCATTGTCCACGACGGTGGTACTTCTGCGCTTGGCGTCGGCTTCCGGGAAGCCGATCCGAGACCGTGGAAGACGATGCGGGGGAAGAGGCTCCGTGTACAACGATGACGGTGGACCGGCTCTAGTGCGGCGTACGAGGTCGTCGATGAGGCAGATGCGCTACGGTGGACGAGTGCGCTGATGTAAAGGGGAGGAGCACGAAGGCTGCGGTGCCGTGGAGAAGTCTATTTTGCGGTGGGGATAGAAAATGGGGAGTATTCAGGTGTACTACTCTGGGTGCCGGGGTGGGGGTTCACTGGGTAGGGTGAACCTGAAGTTATGAAAACAGCCCCCTACCAAGCGTCATCCGTAGGCCTGTTCCGAAGGCTATGATTGTAACTTTCCACTGCTCGAATCAGGGTCGCGGGAGATTTTCCCTCCGACCTCAAAATTTTGTGACACTAGACTCCCCGTGTGGCGTGTTGAGTGATTCGGCTAAGCAACTAGCGAGTAGTAGTAGTAAACTCTGCATATTAGGTTTGACCAAAGTCCAACTTCCTAAAGTTTGACCAAGTTTATAGAAAAATATAAACATTTACCATAACAAATATGTATGATGCGAAAGTACATTCAATAATGAATCTAATGGTATTTATTTGTTATTGTATATGTTAATATTTTTTGTTATAAGCTTTCTGAGAGTTTACAAAACTTTGCTTTGAGCAATGCTAATACGCGGACTTAAATAAAAACAGAGGGAGTACACATTTGTTTTCTTAGTTTGTAGTGAACTAATCATTTGTTGAAATTGTGAAATAAATATATTAGGCTATTGACTTCGAATGTAATGGGCTATACAATTCAATAGTTACAATCATTGTCGAATACCAAGATGTATACAAGGTCTATAGTACTTAACAACATGCTCAAACTCACATAATCCCAGTCAGATGAGAATCTAAATGCATTTCATAGTTATTACTTTGTAGGATGCAAGAAAAACAACCATAACTCTACATCAGCCATTATAGAAGCAACATTTTGACATATCCCAATGTGTGAATGAAACGTGCAGAGAGAGCTTTTGAAGATGGAGCAGATAGGGCGGGAAAGATTGTATGTATGTGGACGAGAGAGTAGGATACAAACCTAACGAGATAGAGAGAGATAGAGAGAGAAAGAGAGAGGAAGAAGTTAGGTCTGTGAGAAAGATGGATACATGTAATATACATGAGATGCGTGTGCATCTGGATTCTGTATACGTGGACGGAGAAGAGACAACATGTTTGATGAGAGAGCTAGAAAAACATGGATGAGAGGGGAAGGATCTCGTGGGTTGAGGGATTGACAATTTTGTGCGGGGGAGAGAGGGATTGGTAATTTTGTGCAAGAGAGAGAGAGAGAGAGAGAGAGAGAGAGAGAGAGAGAGAGTGGGGGGAGGAGTCAGTCAGCCGTCGTCACATCACCCTGCTTCCAAATGATCCCGCATTCTCTAGCGCGCTGTGGTCGCCGTCTTCGATCTGCTCGATGCCCTCTTTGAAGATTGAGGTGTTGTGCATGTTGGGGTGCAAAGAAACACAAGCGAGAGTGGTCGCCGTATAACCTTGGATGGGGATGAATTGTGTGCTCGGGGGAGTGTGTGTGTGTGTGTGTGTTGTGCTGCGTGTGTCTGTGTGTCAGATATTGAGAGAAAACAAACCTAAGGAGAGAAATGGGTATTCACGAAGAGATTGTGCGGGCCTTGAGGTGGGCAGGGGCCAGGTGAGGGTGTCAAAATGTGCGCGTTGATGCATGTGTTGCATGCGACCGTGCGAGGGACGGACGAATCGAGAGAGATGGTTGTTGTGTTACGGATGCTCCTCTCTCTGTCTCTCTCTCCCTCTCTCTCTCTCACACACACACACAAGTAAACTGGAAGATCGTTCTCTCATATATACGCAATGTATCGGCATCTGTCTATGTCTCACTCATGCATGATCATTTGCACATTCACACCTCTCTATGTCTGTATCACACGCACACCGTCTCCACATTGCCCTTCCGCCACAACACACATATGGACACATACACACGTTATCTCTCAGTCACACACACAAAATCAGTATTAAAAAAACTAGGGCGCACCTAAAACGTCCATATCCAAATAAACACGAACTGGAGCTAAATTCAAATATATGGAAATATTGCAGCGTCAAGAACTTTCACAGGAAAAAAGTTAAGTAATATTCGAGGATTGTTTTCACACACACAAAAAGGTTCGGTGGATGTCCTTCGAGCGCGACACGATGACGCACCGTTCGATCAACCGCGCGGTCGTGGTTCACGCGCTTCCACGGGATTCCGTATCGTGGCTGTGGTACTAACTAATAAAAGCGCTGCCTAAGTCTAATGTTTGCGTGTACTAGTATGGTTTTCTTTTAAGTTTGACCAACCTTATATATAAAACTAAAGTAAGCTCCCACACGCGCACTCATCAATATGTCGCCGTCGCCGTTGCACATGCCGGCGCCTGCCTGCTCTTGCCAACAATTTCTCGCCCATCACCGCCGTGTCGCCACCATCCCTGTGCCATGAAGCCGGAGGCTCGCCCGCTCACATCGTCTGTAGTCCCTCCTCGCGATGTCGCCGCGCTGCCAAGCACGCGAGCAGCTGGTGGAGCCGCGTCTATGCACGCAGTGTACGAAGAGGAGGACAAGCGCATGCTCCAGCACGCCGGTGAGGAGGAACTAGCGTGTCATTGTCGTCTCCGCCCGCGCGGAGGACGCGCGCATGGTGGCTGTTGCGGTAGAACCGGGTCACGCGCGCGTCGAGCCCACAAACCGGGTGCGGACGCAGAATCTACCTTCGAGACCTTGAATGCCACGTGGATCCTGCAATCTGAAGGAGCAATTTGGGTCAGTCGACTCATGTGAGCCGTTTGATGCAAAATGGATGGCTAGAAGGGTTTCTTCCACCTCTTCTGCCGTCTTCTTCCTTCGCTCCGTCAAACTTCTTTTACAAATTGACTGACCCAAATTATACTACTAGTATGAACGTATTAAGTATAGTAGGAACACAAAGATACGAGCAGTAGTACCAACTGCAAGAAGAACAGTAGTAACAGATAGTACTAGTACTACTGTACGTACTAAAGAGTTCAAATAACGAGAAAGAACATAAACATAGTTCTGCTAGGGCCTCAGCACAACACACCCTTGAAAATAAACTAAGCAACTAGTCCGCTTGACACCGCAGTAGAACCAGCATGAGCGACTGCACTGCCGCCTACTCGGAGTCCGAGTCCACATCCTCGACTTCGTCCTCATCCCTCTTCCTCTTCCTCTTCGCTGACGCTTCTTTGCTTGAACCGGACACTGGGCTCTGCTTCTTCATCCAACCCTTGTAGATATTTAAACAAAGGTAGGCATCCATTGCTGCGTACAGGATGTGATCTTCATCTAATGTCTTCGACTCCCATGCACGATGAAACTCGTGATGAGGTTTCTTCAGTTTAGTGTATGAAGGATCAATCGTGGCTGCTGCCAGGGTCAGCACTGAAGGTTGAGAGGAGGACACCAGGCTTGCCTTTTGGAGATTGAAGGGCTGGCCTACAACGAGACCTATCCGACGTAGGACATCCCTGTCGTTCTTAAAGCCTACAGTAACGAATTTCACTCTTTTGTCCTTGAGGAAGTTCTTAAAATCCTGGCACTCAACATTGGCATGGCATATGTGGTAGACCATGCAAATGTTATGTACGCAAACCTAGATCACGGTGGGCTTCTTCCTCTCTTCGTCCTTTAGATCCTTCTCTCGTCCCAGGACTATGGTGTACTCAACATCTAGCCCAGCGACCCACTCATTCATTGAACTGTTGAACATGCGTAGGAAGCGAGCAAGCCATGCTTTCACCATCTCGGATCCACGTGTGTAGATGACGATGAACTGATCGCCGGTGATGGCTCTAACCTGGTACTCAGCAGCGACCATGGAGATTTGGGAGGCCATGGATTTTGGAGGAGGGTTAGGAGAAGTTGAACTGTTGTACCCCGCAAAAAAAACTGGGAGCGAACTAATGTGAAAGGATGGGACGACTGGGAGCGAACTGTTGTAAGGTAGAAGATGGGGACGAGTAGGGCGTGCGAACGGCATGGGGTTGCTGGCTTGCCCGGTGGATAAACGGCTGCAAGCCCCCAAAGAGTTCTCGAGAACTATGCGGGACCCACTAGATGTCATGTCTACTAGACCCATATCGTAGGCCTGCCGGTATAGCTTCTACCTGTTCGCACGCCACGCCGGCGCGTGGATGTAACTTCACTTAATTCCGTCAAACGTCGCGCCTCCCACGACCTTCGCCTCGCTCGCGCGATCGCGCCCTTTTAGACTTTGGCCAGCTATAAACGAGCAATTTTTTTGCCTTTTTTTAGACAAGCAATTTTTTTGCCTACTCTGCATGCATGATACTCCCTCTGGTCCTTTTTACTCCCGTCAACCGTTTGCAAAGTGTTTGACCAAATTTATACTTTTTTGAACGCCACCTTATATTAATTAACCAGCCACACCAGTACCCTCATTCCATACAATATTCACCACACATGGCGGTACGTTATTTACAAGAATACCATCTAATCTATTGTCAAAGCTATACTTAGCGATTAAGTGTGCCACCTTATTGGCCGAACGGCTAATCTTTGACAATTGAAGATTGTTGATCAACTTCGAGATGCTCAACGCTTTCATCTTCAGGTCACGCGTAGCAGACCTGTCATAGTCCCCCGATGCAAGAGACGCTACCACAAAAGCGCAATCAGTCTCTAAAATTATAGGATTATGTAGAGAAATACCTATGTAGAGACCGGCAATGCAAGCCCTAAGCTCCGCTTCCTCCACACTTTGACAGGCATCAATGAAATCCCACGACCAAATTTATACTAAAAATATCAATATCTACAATACTGATTATAATGAGTATAAGAACTACGTTTTATAATGAGTGTAAAAATATTGATTTGACATTGTGAATGTTGACACATTTTTCTATAAGTCTGGTGAAAGTAGAGGTACATTGACTTCAGAAAAAACTTAAATGCACAATGCAGACTAGTTCCTCCGTCCAGGTGCGTGCCATGTCCTATCTTGTCATCACAACAAGGTTAGCTATTAGAGTACCACTACCTCCCTTCTAGTTTAAAGGGCTCGATTCAAAAATTTCACCTACTCTTAGCAAGATAGTAGAGGCGGTGGAATAGTTTTTGAAGTCCGCAAAAGTACTCAACTAGTGCTGTCGTTCTTCACAAAAAATGTGTTTACAAATGCATGCATGAACACTAGTCACTCTAACCCCCCTCTCTTCTTTAATTCTTTGCCACATCAGCATGTTTGCTATTCCCGTGTGCATGATACCAGCTAAGATACCACCATTATGGCCAGCCTTAATCATCGCATGCAATAATTTAGTGCACCTTGAAAAATGAACATGTGTGGGGCGTGTATGTTTTTAATGACTTGAGACTATACCTAGCCCGGCATGCAAGATGACTTATTATGCACCGTTCCCCGTACCTGCAGGAAGCCCATGTGAAAAAATCTGCATGCATGACTCTCCTCCCCCCACGCTCGTCCAATCCATTGTGACCAGCAATATTTCCACCCCTTCGCTCCCCGTAATTTACTCCAACAAATATGCCCACATAGATGTTACTTAAATGCAGGTGCATTGGGTCACTGGCATATGGGCCCAACAGGGGTCAAGCACACATATCAGTGACACAACTGGACCTGCAGTTAAGTCAGTGCAACTCAGTCCATATCTTACGTAGGTGTGCCATTGCTCGCTATAAATACTGCGCCTCTCACGACATCGCTATGTCCTCCCCCTCATGTTCACCTTCATCGCTATCTCCTCCCCCTCCCTCTCACGTCGACCACCATGGCATCGCCCATCCCAAGCCCTAGGAGCCCCTCGCTGCACCGCGCGGACGGTCACGTGTCACCGTTCCGTTCCTCGCTGCCACTAGTCGAGGAGGACGCGTCGGTGATCCGCTCCTCGCCGCTACGCGACGCGTCGCCGTTCCGTTCCTCGCCGCCACTAGTCGAGGAGGACGCGTCGGCGTTTTGCTCCTCGCCGCGACACGACGCGTTGCTGTTCCGTTCCTCGCCGCCACTAGTTGAGGAGGACACGTCAGCGTTCCACTCCTCGCCACGACGCGTCGAGGTGGACGCGTCGGCGTTCCCAATCTCAGCAGCACGCGCGCCGGAGGACGCGTCGGCTCCCCGCTACGAGGAGAACGCCACGCCACCCACTGAGCCCCCCCAGCCTTGAGGAGCTTTGGAAAGAAATGGATGTCGCCTTCTGGGAGGCTTTGCCTCCAGCAGAGCGTGCCAAAATAGAGGCGGAGAAGAAGGCCGAGGAAGAGAAGCGCACCGTGGAACAAGATGCCTGGGAGGCCTATGTCGCGTCCGAGAGAGTCAAGCAATTGGCTCTTTGGCAGAAGGCTCGTGCGAGGGCCGTGAGGGTGGCGGAGGACGCCCGTGCCGACGTCTTGAGTGCAGTCGGGCCCAAGCGCCTCATCTACGCTTGGCGGTACATGGACCGGGTGCACGCTTCCAGCGAGGAGGAGTACCTGTTGGCGCTGGATCACCATACCGGTGAGGTCGCGCTCGCCCGCCGGCAAGCCGCCAATCAGCACCTCACGAGTTGCTAGGCGGAGGAAGAGGCGTTGTGTCGGCGCGCTGGGAAACGGCCGCGCACCAGGGCACTTGTGGCGCGTCACAAGCGCTCCTGCAAGCGCCGTGGCTTTTAGGAGGAGTATAATTTTTGTTTCGTAAGGCGATCTCATTAGTTTTGGGACACAAATGATAAATCCCGAATGTTTAGGAATTTTTAGCGTCCTTAATTAAGTATGTAAAAGGGAAAGTTTGGGAACCTTGTGTATTCGTACGCATTTTGTAAGTACGTGCATATAGCACAAACTTTACTATATACTATCGCACTACACGTCTCTCTTGATATATGCTTGCAGACTGTGCTACTCCCTCCGTCCAGGTCAATAAGTCATCTTTGGTTGTGCACCGTGACCAAGAAGGAGGGAAGACTTATACACCTAGAAGGAGGGAGTACTACTATTATTTAGTACGTGCAAATGCATGTTTTAACATTATGATGCGTTTTTTTGTAAAAGTAGAAAAACATCACCAGTCAAGCTTGTGAAATGATTCAATGTAAAACAAATGCAAAAATGCTCGTTTGATTGTTTACTTTTAGCTTCCTTCTCTGTGGTTATTTCTCTGTCGTACTTTGTACGGAGTATCTCACTGGTTGGAAAAGCATGCAAACTCCCAAACCACTTCCTACACCCTGTATCGAATTTTTTGCCTAACAAGTTGTGCCGTGCAATTGGAATTCCAACTTGAGTACTACTACTACTAGTAGGAGTACCAGGGGCCAGTTCTTTT
This sequence comes from Triticum monococcum, assembly GCA_034509565.1. Classification (NCBI taxonomy): domain Eukaryota; kingdom Viridiplantae; phylum Streptophyta; class Magnoliopsida; order Poales; family Poaceae; genus Triticum; species Triticum monococcum. The sequence goes on from CM067844.1 coordinate 417,016,255, forward strand.
AGGCTTCTAGATTAGTAATCCCATAACTACTACCTCTGTCTTGGTTTATTGGTCCCCATTGTAATATGTGTCAAATTTTGATCATAAATTTAACTAATGAAATGTTAGTGCATGTCACATGCACTACTCCATCTGTCTAGGTGAGTAAGTCATCTTAGGCTGTGCACCGTGACCAAGGAGGAGGAGAAAACGAGAAACGTTAATGTTTATTTGCTAATTAATAGTATTGCATGCAATGAACTAACCACTGCATGTCGTGTTTGATATCTCAAGTCATTAAAAGCATGCACACTCTTTATCTCTTATTGGTTGATATGTCAAGAAACAAGAAACGAGGTAGAAGTTAATGCATCGCGCCTACGTGTTTTGGGATTATTTGGTTTTGTAAGACGACTTACACACCTAGACGGAGGGATTAAAATGGTGAGGAATAAACTAGTTAAATCTTTGGTCAAAATTTAGCACAAATTACAATGGGAGGAATAAACCAGGATGGAGTAGTAGTTTAGAAGCCCAAATAAATGAGTGAGGCGCCTTATTGTTACTCTCCACTGTGACTAGTCTTGTGGGAAAAGCAAGGGAAGCCGCCAAAAGAACTGGCCCTAGGAGTAGTAGCTAGGGATCGAGTGTGCGAGATGAACCGGAGAAAGTAAATGCAGAGAGATGAAATGCAAAAAAGACGGAGGGATGTGATGGTTGCTTGTCTGTTTATTTTACCAGGCCACTTATTACTGGGAGTGGTTGGGTTTTGTGATATGACAGCTTTACTGCCGCGCCACGAGCGGGGTGAGAGGTGAGACTGCCGTGCAGCGCCGCTCTCTACACTTGTACTACATCGATCGTGGTTTATTAGTCCCCCATTGAATTTGACTGAAGATTTAACTGACAAAATGTTAGTGCATGTCAACAAAAACTATATCGTTGGATTCATATTTGAACATAGTTTTGAATGATATAATTTTAGGTGACATGCATCAGCATTTATCATACTATATATAATGTTAGTTCAATTTTTGGTCGTACTAATCTATAGTAGTAAGGTACCCGTGCGTTGCACCAAAGAGTGAAATGCATTGATTGGGGAATTTTTTATTTTGACAAAGGATGTGGGGGTCATCTCATGTGTAACGGGTATCGATAGGTTTCTTCGGATATTATTTCATCTCTAGAGCTCACAAACATCCAGGTGAAATAGATAAAAGGTATCTTTTGCAAACAAAAGCGTTCAACTGTTCAACCAGCATCCAAAACTTGTGAAGAAATAACACTTATTGTGCTTTGCAAGAAATGATCTTTAAGAATTAGTTTTTGAGTATCGATTGTTATACATGTTGGCTACAGATGACATGGCACTTTCTTATAGCCAACAGTTGGCTATACTTTTAAGTAATATTAACCATGCCCTTATACACCTAGACGGAGGGATTAAATCAGGATGACTTGCAAGCGAGCAGAGGAGATGTAAGAAATGATTCATCGTAAGGCTTTCACCAGTACTGCAGTAAAAATTCATACATGGAAAATTCTAGACTAAACCATAAACGGATACACTTTTATTCATGCGCAATACTCCAATAGAGCAAGATCCTGCATGGAAGTCTCCACATGCTTAGACATCGGATTACATTGAGCGAAGACTAATGATCAACATTTAACTTGATAATGCGTATGTCCAGGTGAACCTCCTTGGAGTCCCCATGCACCGCGTCGGCGGGTAAAGGATGCCATGGGTTTTCCAAGTCCACATTGGCGGGATAGTCCCAGCTCCCCAGAGTCCAAGTCCGTTCGATGAGGCCGGTGTCGCCGCCCACGCGACCCGGAGGGGTAGTAACACTGACCACGCACCCGTACATCCTCGTGTCAGTGTCAGCGTCAGCGGCGTCGCCCTTGACGCACATTACAGAGATGGGGCAGTGGCCTGCGCGGGCCTCGCTGGTGCCCACGATCAAGAGGAAGACGCTGCCATCCTCCTTCGAGACTAGCAGGCGGCGGTGATCCTCCAGCGACTCCGGCATGGTGAACGGGTAGCACGTCTCATACTTGATGTTCTCCGCCAAGGGCCAGCAGTGACTGCTGCACGCATCCGTGAGGTGATGCACCATGTCCGCCGGCGAGCCACAAAACGGCATCGGGCACTCATAGCAGTGGACGAAGGGCTCCTTGGAGGCATCGACCAGGCCGTCCATGAAACGGGAGTTGCTGTAGGGGACGTTGCGCCAGTTGAATATATGAGCAAGTTACTACGAGATTTAATCCAAATAAGCACAAAATAAATCATGAATTCTACCAGGATTTCGAACAGGAAGGACAGAAACACATACAGTGCAACGAGAGCAGCACCATTGGCGTTGAGGTTGTCGCCCATGTCGAAACACCACTTAGAGATGGTCTTTGAGCATGGTTCGTAGTCGTTCCACGCTCGGGCATTGAAGTTTGTAACTATTTTAGATTAGAATATACTACTCCTCCGGTGCTAGTAATAGAGGAGAGTCCTACTCTACTACTCTACTCAAGCAAGTTAGGGCATAGCACTGTAGGGAGTACCAGTATTGTGACCACTCAAGCAAGTTGTCTGGCATCGACATGACCCTACGCTGCTGGTATGTGTCTCGTAAGTCAAGCGGCGTGCTGTAGTCATCATCACCTGTCCACTTCCCGCAGCACATATTCGCTTCTCCATCTTTGTCCGCACATAATCTCGTCCAATCTTCCATCCCCTCTAAGGCGCCTCCCCCCCTCGTCCGAAACCCAAGCACTAACAATGGTAGAACCGAGCAGCGTCCGCTGAAAGAGTGGCTGGAATTCGCTCCCCACAAAGGTAATCAAGCTCATTGTTTCGTGTGTGGACAATCTCAGTACCATGCCGCTCGCCGCGTGCTCGTCGGGGCTGTACCATTTACTCAAAGCCCTCAGGCCGGAGCTTTTTAAGCCAGCTCCTTGCTTGCTGATGCCACCTGATCTTCAGAAACGGCATGTCACGCATCATAACGATCGTAGGGTGGCGAGCATCAACCCCCTTGACTGCAATCTGATTCCCGTCAGCCTGAACTACATTAATGGTATGTACTGGGTCGGCATGAACACGTATTGGATGGTGCTCGTCGACGGTCGCGGCAGCTGGATGCTCGTGGAGGTCTACACCTGGCGATTGATCCCCCTTCCTTCGATTAACACTGCACTGCTTTGGCACCGTGGCCCAGAATACTCGGAATCTTATAGTAGCCAACATGATACCAAGTTTGATTTGCTCAAGGTTGTAATCTGCTAAGTGCCCACAAGATCTGCGAATTATAAAGACTTCAGGCTAATTGCGTTCTTCAACCGCGGTCTCGCGTATCTGACAGGTCACTGCGGTAAGTGGATAAATCTGCACGTCCATTGCAGGATCATACATCCTCCATGGTTCTCTGATGCCATTGAACACAAGGGCTTCATTTACGCTGTCGACTCCTTCTATGGCTGGACGTATTGCTGGCCTACTCCAGTCGTCGCTACAAACGGTTGTTACAGCAGTATGTTACTTTCCTATGATATCATGATGGCTTGCTTATATTACTGTCAACATTTGCTGAAAAAATATTCATGCTCACAACATGCTGTTCTTAAGATTGACTAAATCAAGAGCCCTTTTTTATTTGACTCCAACTTGATATGATGTTGTAGGCCGCCTGGTGTCCCTACCCTTCCTAATCCCAGAACCTTTCAAAGAAAAGTGGCATGGTAGTTGCAGGTGGTTCCTGGCTCAATCAGACGACGGCGAAAGATTGATGATCGTTCGCACGTACCAGACGTGTTGTTTCATGAATACAATCACAGTCACTGCAAGGTCTTTGAGCAGGATCCCAGCTTCTTTGGGCCTTCAGGAATTTTTGACTGGAGGCTGGTAAGTAGCCTTGGTACACGCTCTCTGTTTGTCGGACTAAATTATCCGATTAACCAGGAGATAACCGACGACAAGGATCATGATGGCAGCGCGGTTTCGTTCATCAGGCAAAACTGTGTGTACACAGCGTACCATGCGTCTCTGCATGCACCGTACCCTAATATGTGCCGCCATGCTCTGCAGCCCAAAGTAGGAGAGAGGGTCGCAAGTATCAGACTTCGACCTGCTAGCTGGAGTTTCCCCCGTCAGGCACCCATCTGGTTCAAGCCGTCAGCCAATCTCCATAGCTTAATAAATAGTAACGTCTAACTGAGCCAGTTAGTTAGATGCGTACACTTGGTGTAGTAGGATCTTTATTTAGTTTGATGCATACACTTGTTCTTTTTTGGTAACCCTTTTGTAATGATGGCTGATGTTTGGTCTGGAAGAGAGAGCTACGTCTTCACTCTTCTGGCCTGCTTACTGCTTCCGTTGCACCCCCAGCCCTGGTTGCTGCTGCTGCTGTTTTCAATGTACAATCAGTAGTATATTTCGCCTGTTGGTTGAATAAATGTGTTGTTAAAATGACAAACACAATGTTTTGGAAGTCGTTGCACGGTTTGATCCTTTAGTGCCCCGTACCGAATGTAGTGCATACTATTTTTCATATGGAACACATTTTCCACTTGTTGATAACATGCAGCCCACTGATGAAGGCCCAATAGAGAAGCCCATAATTAACTGGAAGGGAGGCTCTCACATGAATCCGGCCTAGGTACATGCTCATGGTCCCCCTAAACATAAATAAGTAAATTAATAAATAAATAAAGCTAAATGCTCATGCACCAGTTCTTTGGGGAAATAGGTAGCCCAGTATTTCTTTTTGAAAAATACCCAAGCTAGGCCTATTTGTTTTCTGCGAATTACTGGGCTGCAAATCTTTCAAGACGAGGAGGGATACATTCCGTCCTGGCTTAAGTGTATGGTCAATGTCTGTTAAAAGTAATATCAAAAGGGGTTGAAAATTCCAAAAAAATTTATAGCAAATGGGATATAAGTTTCTTTTTTTGTTTTTGTTCTTCACTGACATCTTATACGTATTTCATTGGATTTAACATGACATATTACTCATTTGTTTTTCAATTTGTTCTAGTATGGCTATTAATTTTTGGATTAAGAATATTTCGTTCCCCAGCAAAAATTTGCGAATTTTCAAAATTTCCCACATATTTAGTTAATTTTTTGACCCTGGTACTGACCAGAAAATGGCCAGCAATTCTGAAAATGGAAAACGGGCTGCAATAAATTCCATATGAATTAGAAAATGAGTAAAAATTATAAAAATAATAGCAAATGGGCTGTACACACCACGGATTTCGAGGCTAACTTGTTTACGCAAGGCTTTGTCAGTGAACACACGATGATAGCAGTAGTGACTGTTGGATGTCCATCCAACGGCCGACGTGCTTCTTCAATCTCTGGTCTTCCTGCTCCAGCCGCCTCAACTAGCGCCGGCGGGACTGCATGCTCCCTCCTCTTGTGGCCCGCTGTGGTGCCGCGCAGGCTTCCCCGGCCCACCCTACTCCCTCCGCTGCCCTGGCCGCACGCAATCAACTGCCTCCTTATTACGTGAAAAAATGATTCCTCCCACTGACATCTGGGGCACACCGGTTGGGAGGCTGACCTGTGGGCCTACTAAGTTGACGCGTACGCAGGGCTTGTCAACTTAGTCAACAAACGATTCTAGCAGCAGTAACCGTTGGATTTGAATTGAACGGTCCTTTTGCTTCTTCAATCGCTGCTCTTCTTGCACCAGCCGCCCAAACCAGCGCCGGGGAGACTGCCTGCTCCTGCCTCCAGTGGTCGGCTGTGCTGCCGTTGAGGCCTCATCGCCCCCTACTACTCCCACCACTAGCCAGGCCCTGCGGCGACAGCAGCCTCACACCGCAGCTGAACCAGTGAACCCTCGTACACCTCTCCGCGTGGGCATCCACTGCTGCGTCTTCCCCGGCTCTGCGTCGTCCCCTTCCTAGGCCTCACCGTCGTCCACCGCCTTGGTGCTCTCGGCGTGGCGTGGTCAACGTGGTCAACGACATTCCATCGAAAGAGTACTGTACGTGGAAAGGCTGACAGCTGGGTCCACGGCCACAGCCCAGTTTTTTTTGTGATTTGCCAAGTAAGTCGCTTTGTCAGGCCTATTGGGCTGCAAATCTTTCAAGACGAGGAGAGCTTTCATTCGGCTGGCCGAGAAAATGGCCCATTAGTAATGAGAAATGGGCTGTACATTTTTAAAACACATCAAACTGGCAATTAGTTTCAAATATCTTTTTTTCATTTCGAGATTTTAAATTACATTAATTTTTATGCATGGAGAATTTGTTGGATTTTATATTGATATACATTTATTTTTAAAATTAGTTTGAATGTGAGTCTAAATTTCGGGATTAAAAACAGTTCGGACCGCACCGAAATATGCAAAATTTCGTATAATTTTTTAACCGTGGCCACAATACGGGCTGTAATGCTAACAAAAAGAATATGGGCTCCAAAAAACCTTCATAATTAGCCAATGGGCTGTAAACTATTAGAAATAATGGCAGATGGGCTGTATGCTGTTTTCCACAGATTTGAGGCTTTCCTAAAAAAAGGTTGACGCACAAGCAGTGACTGTTGGATGGACATCCAACGACCGTCGTGCTTCTTCAATCTCTGCTCTTCCTGCTCCAGCCGCTCAAACAAGCGCCGGCGGGACTGCCTGCTCCCTCCTCCCCGCGGCCGGCTCTTCTGCCACGCAGGCCTCACCGCCCCACCGTACTCCCATCGCTGGCCTAGCCATCCCTCTACTCACCCACACCTCCTGTTATTCTCCAGCGACGGCATACGAACCAGTAAACCCTCGTACAGTCGTACTCCCCTCCGCGTGGGAAACAATTGCCGAGTCTTCCCTGCCTCCGTGTCGTTCCCTTCCTAGGCCACCGTCGTCCACCGCCCTGGTGCTCTCGGCGCGGCCTGGTCAACATTGTTAACGGCCGACATGCATTTGAAGTGGACTGTGCGTGGAGAGGCCGACAGTTGGGTCCATGGCCGCACGCAAGGAAATGCCTCCTTATTACGCGCAAAATAATGACTCCTCCACCTGACATCAGGGACCCATCGAAAGGGCCTCTGTATTTCACCAAAAAAATGTTACCGCCGCTGATAGCTCGGACCCACCAGCTATATCTTCGCACGCAAGGAAGTGCCTCCTTATTATGCACAAAAAAAATGAATACTCCCCCTGTTAGCTGGGACCCGGTATAGTGGCAGGCTGACTTGTGGGCCTACTAAGTTGACGGGGACGAAGGGCTTTGTCAACTTAGTCAATATGCACGATTCTAGCTCCAGTGACCGTACGATGTCCATCCAACGGCCGTAGTGCTTCTTCAACCTCCGGTCTTCTTGCTCCAGCCGTCCAAACCAGCGCCAGTCGTGCCTCGTGCTCCTGCCTCCCGTGGCCGACAGCGATGCGGCGGAGGCCTCACCGCCCCTACTACTCCCACCGCTGGCCAGGCCATCCCTCTACTCACCCACACCCCCTCTTATTCTGCAGCGACGGGAGCCTCACACCGCAGCGAACCAGTGAACCCTCGTACTCCTCTATGCGTGGGCATCCACTGCCGCGTCTTCCCCGGCTCCGCGTCGTCCCCTTCCTAGGCCTCACCGTCGCCCACCGCCCTGGTGCTCTCGGCGCGACGTGGTCAACATGGTCAAGGAACGGCTTCCATCGAACGTGGACTGTACGTGGAGAGGCTGACAGCTGGGTCCACGGCCACGGCAAGGAAGTGCCTCCTTATTACGTGCAAAATAATTATTCCTCCATTGACAGCAGGGACCCATCGGACGGGCCATCGTATTTCACGAAAAAACGTTTCCCCCCTAACAGCTGGGACCCACCAGCTACATCTTCGCACGCAAGGAAGTGCCTGACAGTCGGGACCCACCTGGTCGAAGCATACGTAGCGTTGTCATTCTGGTCGCGAACGTGTACGTACATATATACTGGTGGATGTAGAGGCGCGCACGTGTCGTAGTAGAGGCGCGCACGTAGTATGTACACGTATGTACAGCGGCCAGGGTCCAAGAAAGAAAATACGACCACGTATGTGTACATACGGGCGGGGTCTCGAACACCTACTCGCGCATACGTACGGCCAGGGCTCGTGTACATGGCTGGGTCGGAACAGAGAAACAACGTTGTCGTCGTGCTCATGGGGAGGCACCGGAATGCGTTGTGTTCATGGGGAGGCAACGAAGTGCGTCGTGTTCAAGGGGAGGCAACGGAATGCATTGTGTTCATCGAGAGGCAACAGAACGTGTGGGAGCCAACCGGCTGGGTCAAAACGGAATGTGTGGTCGTGTTCATCGAGAGGGCTTGGACGAAACACGCGATGGAAACGAGGCCTGGCGTACTGTAAAACGGAGGAAACAGCCTTGTTTTCGACCGACCACGTTCGAAACGGGATCCTGTTCATTGGGAGGGGTCTGGTGTACTGCAAAACGGAGGAAACGGACCTCCTACGGTCAAAACGGGGGTCCTGTTGATCGGAGGGGTGTGGCGTACTGCAAAACGGAGGAAACAGACTTGTGTTGGAGCGCTACGGTCGAAACGGGGGTCCTGTTGATCGGGAGGGGTGTGGCGTACCCCAAAACGGGACTCCATGGGATACTGTTCATCTCCACCATCGACCTCCTCCAGCCTCCACGGGCTACCGTCGACCTCCTCCAGCCTCCACGGGCTCCTGTTCATTCAGCCTCCACCGCGCTCTACTCCACTGGCTACTGTTCAATCACCCCTCCACGGGCACCCCTCCACCATCTACTATTCATCCAGCCCTCCACACCACGGGGTCCTGTTCAACCACCCCTCCACAGGCACCCCTCCACCGTCTACTGTTCATCCAGCCCTCCAAACCACGGGGTCCTGTTCATCCAGAGGCAACGCCACCGCTCACTGTTCATCCAACCCCCCCCCCCCCCCCCCCGCAATGCTCGCTGTTCATCCAATCGATCGGCTTCAGTTAGCAGCAGTAGCGAAGGAATTGCTCAATCGGGTTCAGTTAACAGGAATCGATCGATCGCTCGGGTTCAGTAATGCGTAGCCTGCAGTGCAATCGCTCGGGTTCAGTTAGAGCCCAACGCCTCGCTTGGGTTCAGTTAGAGCCAACACCTCGCACACACACACACACACGTACATGTACAAGAGAAACGCGCATCGCTCGGCCCCCGACCTCCCACCATAACCGGGAACTCCCCGAAATTTTCCTCCCCCTTGCTTCTACCATGGTTTTTTCCGTCATGGATGGCCCAAAGAATGTCATCCAGCTGCGTCTCCGACCCGCCCAGGACGAAAAGCCCATTTTCTGTCATGATTTTTTGTCATAGAAGTAGGAGCCCACAACATCTATGATGATACCGGGTTTTGTCACAATTATCAACATAGAAGTGTCATATGTATGACAGAAAAAAATTTTGTTCGGCCCAAAATGTCACGGATATGTCTTTTTTTGTAGTGAAGGGTCCGAACGAGGGTAAAACTTTGCCTCGTATTACCATCCAGCCTAAACAGTCAGCGATATCCTACCTTATGATATGATGGAACCATATCTGCCAACTACTAAGAGAGAGGTGTGTCTGGGGGGGGGGGGCAATGTGTGAGAGAGAGGCCTAAAGATAATGTGTGTGCGGGAGACACGTAGGCACACACACATATATATATATATATATGCGTATAGAGGGCTAGTAGAGACCGTGCGTGTGTATATATGCATGTGAGAGAAATAGTGTTTTCCAACTGAGATTAGTGAAAAGAGTGGTACATAGTAGTCAGAAAGAGAGAGAGAGAGAGAGAGATACAGAGAGAGCATGTGCGTGAGACTCCCCGACACCCCGAGAGAGATTGTGAGCATGTGTGAAAGAGAAATGCCGATGCATATAAAGTGTGTGCACTTATGCGGTAGATAGAGAGATATATAACGCGTTTGTGAGAACGGGCCAAGGAATAGTGCATCTACGTGTAAAAGGCGGTTCTACGCATTAAATTAAAATATAAATGGCATTATTGTTTTTGGATGAGATCATGAATTTTGCAAATTGCATATGGACGAAAATCGGTCTATCAGACACCCATACTCTTTTGAATTCTAGCATGTGCATGTGTTTATTTCATATTATCGATCCATAGAGTGAGAGCGGTTTGAAAAACAGGCAATGGATGCTTTTGCAATTCATATACAAACATTAATTAGTGCACTCCATGTTGTTAGTGTGAAGCACTGTATACATTTGTCACTTGCATGGATACATTCCAAATTGCTAGCTATGAAATAGAATACATGTCGAATTCAACATAAAGAGGGTTTCGAAGATTCGAATTCATAGGAAGTGCATTCATCTATTTGAACCCAAGATAATGGCATTTGTAAATCAGATGTAAAAGGGGGCATCAATCTTTGTTGTGCGTTTGAACATGCTATATATATTCATACGCATGTCTAACTTTTTTTGCAACCAAGGAGATTATATCTGGAACCATGCATGAACTGAGGTAAGTTGTATATTTTTTAATATATACTAGTGTACAATGTATATTCAAATGTACCACCTCCATTCCAGAATAATCGTAGCTTTAGGATTTTCAAGAGTAAAGACTTGTGAAGTTCCACAAATCCTGAATGTTCAATTCAAGAGAACCGAAAACGTTAATGCTTCTGCTCCCAAATATTGAATGAAGCGCCAAATAGGCCTCTGGTCACCCGAAACTGCGCGAGACTAATGTTTGGTGGTAGGAAATTACTGTCTTGACTCTGGCCCGTGTAGCCTATTGGCCCGATGTCCAAAGGTCTAAACCGGGGTAGGTTTGTAACTTCACCAAGATGCCAGTCTCAACCGCCTCCGAGAGGCTTTCATATGCCGTGGGCGCCTAAACACCCATGCGCTCAGCCGAAATCTATCCCGCGCACATTTGGGACACCTGAGATTACTGTCCTACCCCCAACCCGCAATATGTTCGAAATTTTAGATGGGGGCAAAGTTTGTAACTTTTCCCAAATTTCAAACAAGCGCGTCCCAAACCGAAACATTGTCCCTCCTTAAGTTCCCTGCCTCCCTCCGTTTCCCCATTCATACTCCGTGGGCGCCAAAACGCCCTCTCCACCAGTCGTGAATCCCCAGCCTCCTCCGTCCTCCACCCCATAGCGCCCAATCCACCGGCGCCCTCCTCCATCATGCCGGAGCCGGTACCCCAACATCGTCGTCCAACGCAACCGCAACCGCAACACCCTCAAGGACTTAGCAGCTGAAAGCCGAGGTAGAGCTGCCTCCATGACGCCGACGCCGACACCGGAACTACTCCGACCACGCCATCCTGCGCCTCACTGCTGCCGCTCCACTGTCGCAACCGTCCACCGCATCGGAGCTGTTCTCGCTACGCCGTCGTTCGTCGCCTCGGATTTACTTCCCCGCCACCGACAGACGGCCACTGCACCACACTCAACAACTTGGCCATGGGTTCGTCCAAGGCTGCACCGTCCTCCACAACTTCTCGTTTCAAGCGAACCACAAGAAGATCATTGGAAAAATAGAAGGAGGACAGAACACTGCCAATTGAAAGAGGTACTCCTCTTCCCTTATTCATGCAAACCTTACGTCTCTACTCACACCGTATTCATCCCACGAAAGAAACTAGTTGAGCGCTTCTTGCTGCATCTTCTTCGTGATACTAAATACACAAGGTTTCCTCCCTTTACTATTTCACCTTTGCTAGAGGTCAGTAGCCCGCCTGGATTTCAATTCAGGGTCAGTCGAACCGCAATTAAAAGAAGCAGCACCCGCTTAGGCATGCGGAGCAACTAGTCTGCCTGTTCGCCGGGGAAGCGGCACATCGGTGTCTATCATAGGGGTGTGGGGCGCAGGAGCTGCGTTCGCCCGATCTGGAGGTCGGCGGGGCTTGAATGGATGGCCAGGGGGCGGTGCCAAGAACGGCGGTGCGGTGAGGTCGAGGGGAGGGCGCGGGCAGGGGACTGGGCCGGTGGTCGCTGCCGTTTCGAGGAAGATCATCAACACTGACTGGCTGGAGGTAGATGAAGGCGATCTGCCTGTTCTTTATACATCGGACGGTGCAGAAAAAATGGACTGACCTATTTCTTTTCAGTCGAATGTTATTTTCAAAGAATCCTATAGTAATTGTAAGTGCATCTAGTGCCACCCCTAGTTGGTTTTGGAGTATTGACGACAAACCTAGTTGAGGGACTAATGTGTTTGTGAGAATTGCAGGATAACATAGGTAGAAGTCCCTCATTGATTCGGTTTAGTTACCAGAGATGACCCCTAAAAATGTACGAAGACATTGAAGACAATGGTGGTTCATGAAGACATTCATGTCGAAGACAATGACATATGAAGACTCCCCATGAAGCCTATGGAACTCGAAGACTTAGATCCTTCGTAGTTTTACTTTATTCATGTTGTGTCATAGGAACCACCGTACTGTTAAGTGGGGTCCAAGAGAACCAGTTAGGGTGACTGAAGTGATGCCTAATTCAAATCCTATGTCTTCGAGTGAAGACAATGAGAGAAAATCTTGTCCAGAGTCAGACAAGTCAGCTTTACTTGTAGCCCAAGTAAAGTTGCCGTGTGAGTTCGAAATCCGACCGTTAGTACACGTGTCAGTTCCTTCGTGACCCAGGGTCATTTCGGACAAATCAGGTCGGGTTGCCAAGTGGCTATAAATAGCCCAGCCCTACAACCATAAACGGTTGGCTGCTCAGATTTCAGTGCATGGCTTTTGTCGTTTGAGAGCAACCCACCTCGAAGCCTTTGAGAGAAAATCCCTAGCGAGGAGAAAAGCCCTAACCACCTAGAGCCAGAGTAATTGGGCATCACTTAAGTCTTCTTGTCTGAGTGATCTAAAGACTTATTACACTTGAGGACTGTGCATCCTCCAGACGGTTAGGCGTCACGTTCTGAGCATCCAAGAGGAATTGTGGATTCCGGTGAACGAAGTCTGTGAAGGTTTGGGAGTCTACCTTGAAGACTTACCAAAGTGATTGGGCGGGGTCTGTGTGACCTTAGCTCAAGGAGAAAATGGTGAGGACTGGGTGTCCTGAGCTGCGTGTTCAGGACTGGGTGTCCGGGACTGTGTGTCCTTTGGTTTAAATACCTAGCCGCTCCAACCAGACGTATAGTTGTCACAACAACTGGAACTGGTCCAACATATCATTGTCTTCAACGTGTCACTTGTTTCATCTTCGCCTCCCTTTACTTACCAGTACACATTGTGAAGCTATTGCATGCTTGCTTTATCTTCTGTCTTCACAACTTGACTGTATGATCTGTTTGGCTTCATAACTTCTTCCAACCTGATCCTCATTACACTGAAGCTGTTTGTCACTGTGCTTTCACTATATTGTATACTTGACTATGGCTTGCGTTGTGTAATCTAACTTCCGCTGCATAGTGATAGGCTTGTTCACTCTGTTTGTCTTCATAACTTCCACGTTTTGAAGACTTTCATAAAAATCGCCTATTCACCCCCCCTCTAGTCGATATAACGCACTTTCAATTGGTATCAGAGCAAGGTGCTGCCTTGTTCTGTGTGATTCGGTTTAACCACCTGGAGTTTTAGCAATGTCGACTACAGGGATAATTAAAGTCTCCGCTGTGTGCCCCATCTTCGATGGAACTGAATATCCCTACTGGAAGAATAAGATGCGCATGCATCTTGAAGCCATTGACGTCGACCTATGGTATGTCGTCGAAAACGGCGTTCCCAAGGCTGGAGAAGGTGTAACTGCTGCTGATATCAAGAAGTTCACTCAACTGGACTCCACTGCCAAGAATATTATCTGTGGTCATCTGACCAAGGGACAGTACGGCCGTGTGAGTGCCTTGAAGACATCCAAGCTGGTTTGGGACTGGCTCTCCAAGGTCAATGAAGGCATCTCAACCTAGAGAGATCAGAGAATCAGTGTTCTTCGCAATCTCTTCAACCGCTTCAAGCGAAATGACAATGAGAATGTCCAGCACACATTTGGCCGGCTCACTGACATCACAAATGAGCTTCAAGCCCTCGGCGCCACTGAGATCACCAAGCATGAAATTGTCAAGACGCTGCTGAGATCACTTGACAGTTCATTTGACATCCTAGCCCTGATGATTCAAGAACGTCCAGACTTCAAGACACTCGACCCGTCTGACATACTTGAGAGGCTCAACACACATGAGTTTCAGCTTTCTAAGAAAAGAGATATCTACGGTCCAAACTATGGGCGAACTCGTGCCTTGAAGGCAAAAGTTGTGTCCTCATCTGAAGAAGAATCTGACAGCAGTTCTGATGATCCTGAAGACATTGGAAGGGAACTTGCAATGCTAGTGAAGAAGTTCCAGAAATTCACCAAGAAGAAAGGCTTCAGAAAGTCTTTACGATCAAGCTCAAGAAATGATGAAGCTTCTGCTCATGACTACAAGAAGAAAACATGTCAGAAGTGCAAGAAAACTGGACACTTCATCTCTGAATGTCCACAGTGGGACAATGAGAACAGAAAGAAGAAGAAGAGCAAGGAATATGACTTTGACGATAAGAAGATGAAGAAATACTCAAAGTCTTCATCCAAGTCTTCCTCAAAGTCTTCATCACACAAGAAGAGTTCATCTGGCAAGGCTCGTGCGTTTGTTGGCAAGGAAATGGATTCAGAGGAGGAGTCCGCTTCTGAGGAGGCAGGGGTGGAGTCTGAGGAGGAGTCTGATTCAGGCATTGCGAGTCTGGCTACAGCCTACGTCGCCAAGTCCATCTTCAACACTGAAGACAATGACTCCATCAACAACACCAATGCAAATGACAAGGACGACTCTACTCTTACCTACTGCTTCATGGTACGTGGTGCCAAGGTAACCACACGCACTACTCACTATCAAACATCCAGTGACGATGACTCTGATTGTGATTCAAAATCCAGCTACAAAACACTTGCTAAAATTGCAACTGAACAACAAAAGGCCATGGAACATATTCAAAAACTATTAGACAGAAGCGATGATCTGTTGGGTGCTGAAATGACTCGTTCTGAATCCTTAATTGAAGACATAAAAAAATCTTCATGTTAAGTATCAGGAACTCGAAGATCGTCTTGAGACTCTCTCAACTACTCATGAAAATCTTTCCTATGATTATCTTCAAAAGAAGCAAGATCTTGAGAAGTTGAGAGCGGATCATGATGATCTTCAAAAGGAAAACGAGTCACTTCGAGCCGAATAGATCAGGTCTGCTCAGGAAGGATTTGAACCACCATGCCTTAAATGCATTGAGCGTGATAATGCTACTTCTGTTGCTGAATGTTCCACTGCTACTGCTGTTGCAATATCTTCAACTGTTGAAGTGGTAACTAACCCCTCTGCTGAGGATACCACTGCTATTGCTGATGAGAATGCTAGGTTGAAGACATTGCTTGAAACAGGGATGTACAAAAGTCTCAAAGGACATCAGACATTATGTGATGTCCTCAAGAAGCAGATTCTGAACCGAAACCCTAGGAAGGAGGGTGTTGGGTTCGTGAGGAAAATTAATGCAGATGGCTCTTACTGGAAACCTGAGCAGTACCCCAAAACCACATGGGTTGCTGCAAACTATAAACTGTTTAAGAATCAGAATGGTGAAGTATTTGCCAGGTACATTGGTACTAACTGCAGGAATGGACCGCCTATGAAGAAGATCTGGGTTCCAAAAACGTGTCTTGAGAATCTTCCTGTGAATGTCTTCATGACACCTCACATGAAGAAGACAAACCTCAGACCAAAGGCTTCATATGGTCCAAAGGCTTCATATAGGCAGAGGACTCACTTGAGTCGCACTAACACAAATGTTTTGCAGGGAAACCATGCTCAGGCATATGAGAGCGGTTCTTCAAACTGTCATTTTCATATGACCAAGAACTATTCTGCCTATTCTTATGAGTACTATTGCCCACCTGCTAGACTGTTTGCTAGGGCTCCAAAGCCAAAATTCTCAGATGCTGCACTTAGACTTATTGCTTCTAAGCCACCCTTGAAGATGTGGGTGGTTAAGAAAGCTTAACTCTCCTTTTGCAGGGAAAGGTCTCCAGCACAAAACCAAAATCTTCTGACGCTATTGCTGGGGACCTTAAAAATCTTGTGGGGCGCAAGATCAAATGCCCGAATGGCATCACTATGTATTTCATACCTGAATCGCATGCTACTCTCCCCACTTACCCTAACCTGGATTTAAGCTTTCATAACCCACTGGTTCGTCAAATGTTTTTGCTTCACAATACTCTTGGTGAAGCCTATCCCCCTAACTGCACTGTAGGGTACGACACCAGCGACTTCAGAGTCTTCAGAATGGATTATTGATAGTGGGTGTACAAATCACATGACTGGCAAAAGAAGTCTCTTTATGGACTCAACCTTACGTCCATCTGACAAGAGCCACATCACATTCGCTGACACTGGTAAAAGTAAGGTACTGGGTTTAGGTAGAGTTGCAATCTCAAAGGATCAACACATGGATAAAGTCATGTTTGTTGAATCCCTTGGCTTCAACTTAATGTCTATTTCAATGCTTTGCGATTTGAACATGATTGTAATCTTTGGAAAATATCGTTGCCTGGTACTAATGGAATTTGACAAGTCTCTAGTGTTTGAAGGATATCGAAAAGATGATTTGTACGTGGTAGATTTCTCAGCAGGGCCACAGCTTGCAGTTTGTCTTCTCGCAAAGGCTTCAGAATGCTGGCTTTGGCATCGAAGACTTGGGCATGCTGGCATGAGGAACCTCCACACCCTTGCGAAGAAGAAGCATGTCATAGGCATCGAGGGCGTCAAGTTCAAGAAAGATCACTTATGCGGTGCCTGTGAAGCTGGGAAGATGACAAGGGCAAAACATCCTTCGAAGACAATCATGACCACTACTCAACCCTTCGAACTGCTTCACATGGATCTCTTTGGTCCCACTCACTACTCGACTTTTTCCACTACTGCTTGCCTCTATGGCTTTGTCATTGTTGATGATTACTCTAGATATACTTGGGTGCACATAATCCTTTACAAGACTGAAGTGCAGGATGTCTTCAGACGCTTCGCAAATCGGGCTATGAACAATTATGGCGCCAAGATAAAGCACATCAGAAGTGACAATGGCACAGAATTCAAGAACACTGGCCTTGACACATATCTTGATACATTGGGCATCACTCATGAATTCTCAGCTCCATACACACCACAACAGAATGGCATCGTCGAACGCAAGAACAAAACACTCATTGAGATGGCCAGAACAATGTTAGATGAGTACAAGACACCAAGAAAATTCTGGACTGAAGCCATTGACACTACATGCCATACAATCAACCGTGTATATCTTCACAAGCTGCTGAACAAGACATCTTATGAACTTCTGACTGGCAAGAAGCCAAATGTCAGTTAATTCAGAGTATTTGGATCAAGATGCTGGATCAAGGACCCTCACCACACCTCAAAATTTGCTCCAAAAGCACATGAGGGCTTCATGCTTGGATATGGAAAGGATTCGCACTCCTACAGAGTCTTCAATCTCTTTCACTACAAAGTGGTTGAAACAGTGGATGTGCGGTTCGATGAGACCAATGGGTCACAAAGAGAGCAACTGCCAGATGTGCTAGATGAAGTTCCAGCCAGTGAATCAATCAAGCTAATGGGAACTGGAGAAATTATACCTTCTGAAGCTCGTCCTGAAGAAGAACTTATCATCTCAGCACCTGATCCACATGAAGACAATGCTCAGCCTGAAGACATTCCTCCCCATGACAACGTAGATCAGCAAGAGCAAAGTCTTCGACCCCTACATCCTCGTGTTGCCAATGAAGTGCAGATTGACAGAATCATTGATAGCATCAATGCACCAGGTCCACTGACTCGTTCAAGGGCAACTCAACTGGCAAATTTCTGCGGACACTTCGCATTCGTTTCAATCACTGAACCCAAGAAAATTGATGAAGCCTTTATGGAACCTAAATGGATTCAAGCTATGCAAGAAGAGCTTCAACAATTTGAGCTGAACAATGTATGGGAGTTGGTTAAGCGTCCTGATCCACGGAAGCATAACATAATAGGCACCAAATGAATATACCGCAACAAGCAAGATGAGCATGGCCAAGTCGTCAGAAACAAGGCTCGTCTCGTTGCTCAAGGATATACTCAAGTGGAAGGCATTGACTTCGATGAAACATTTGCTCCTGTTGCCAGACTTGAAGCCATCCGTATACTACTGGCCTATGCAAATCATCACAACATAATTCTATATCAAATGGATGTAAAGAGTGCCTTCCTCAATGGAAAAATTGAAGAAGAAGTGTATGTTGCACAACCACATGGGTTTGAAGATCCAAAACATCCTGACATGGTTTACAAGCTCAATAAGGCACTATATGGCCTCAAACAAGCCCCTCGGGCCTGCTATGATACACTCAAATACTTCCTGAAGAGCAAAGGCTTCATACCTGGTTCCCTGGATCCCACTCTCTTCACGAAAACATATGATGGTGAACTGTTTGTGTGCCAAATATATGTGGATGACATTATCTTCGGCTGCACCAATCAGAAGTACAGTGAGGAGTTCGGATATATGATGCAAAAGCAATATCAGATGTCTATGATGGGGGAGCTGAAATTCTTCCTCGGTCTTCAGATACGGCAACAATGCAATGGCATCTTCATATCTCAAGAGAAATATCTCAAAGACTGCCTTAAGAAGTTCGGTATGCAAGACTGCAAAGGCTTCACAACACCAATGCCAGCCAAACATCATCTGGGTCCTGACGACAATGGTAAAGAGTTCGATCAAAAGGTATACCGCTCCATGATTGGTTCTTTGCTTTATTTATGTGCATCTAGGCTAGATATTATGCTTAGTGTTTGCATGTGTGCTCGGTTCCAAGCGGCACCAAAGGAGTCGCATCACTTAGCTGTGAAGCGAATTCTTTGATATTTGGCTCACACCCCAACTCTAGGATTATGGTATCCAAAGGGGTCAGAGTTTGATCTGGTTGGATTTTCGGATGCTGATTACGCTGGTGACAAGGTTGATCGGAAGTCCACATCAGGCACATGTCACTTTTTGGGCCGATCACTTGTCTGTTGGTCTTCAAAGAAGCAGAACTGTGTATCTCTCTCCAGTGCTGAATCTGAATACATTGCTGCTGGATCCTGCTGTGCTCAGCTTCTATGGATGAAGCAAACCCTCAAGGATTATGGCATTCATCTGAAGCAAGTGCCACTTTACTGCGACAACGAAAGCGCCATCAAGATCGCCAACAACCCAGTTCAGCACTCGAAGACAAAGCACATTGAAATTCGTCATCATTTTCTCAGAGGTCATGTTGCAAAGGAAGACATTGATATCATACACGTCAACACTGAAGAGCAATTGGCAGATATCTTCACCAAGCCCTTGGATGAGAAGAGATTTTGCAAGTTATGGTGTGAGCTAAATATCTTGGAATCCTCAAATGTCCTGTGATCAGGCACACATCCTAACACTTATGCATGATGATGACTTAGATGTGCAACACACGAAGTAACGTATATCTTCAAGTAATGAAGACATACATTCTAAGTGTGAATACATTAACGTGGAATTTGACTTCGGAGCGCGACGATAATAGTGCGCCGTGTCTGGGTCTAATACTTCCTATACGGTGGGTAATGCCACCACCAAATTTTCTGTTTGAAGTGTTCCACTCAAGGCGTCACATTCGCTATGTTTTCACATTTGGTTTGGCTTCAATCTCAATTTGTCTTCATGATTATCTTCACTATGTAGATTATATATATGTACTGGCGTTCTGTCCTCAACAACATTCACTTATAGCTATGCATTCTTGTTTGAATCTTTTGAACTAAGTGAATGTGATCGGACCCTAATCTCTCTATGCTTCTTCCCTCAAACTCTATCTCTCCAAGTCATATGCATTCTATTGAAACTGTCGAATGTCTTCACTGCATCCTTGTCAGATGAAGGCACAGAGACAAACTTTAAAACTGCTTTCAATGATATTCCATCAACAACAAATCCGGAGAAGTAGGAACGGCTCCCGACAAACAAGGCGTGCGTGGGGTGAAACTGCCCCCACAATTCTGCATGCTGGCCACGTACTGATCAGATGCGAATCGCCAGGGGCACCTGAGTAATAGCGCAGTGCCGCCCATATCCCTATAAATACACGTTTCACTGCGGTCATTATCTCTTCTTCCACCCTCGCACGAACCCTAGCGCCACCGCTAACTCTCAACGACGCCGGCAATGAAGTGCTTCACTGCCGCAACCTCTCCGACGCTGTTCTCACGCCGACTGCGGATATCCGTCTCTCCGCCGTCGCCGTAGGTGTCTTCCGTCGCCAAGTTAGGGCACGGAGGATCGAACTGCTCGGCCTCAACTCTCACCTCGTCTAGCAGTTCCAAGTCTGGTAAATGACAAGTCTTTTTAACAGCCTCTTTTGATCCTATAGCTTCATCACTTTCTGCCAAAAGAGGTTTCCATTCACACAAGTTACATCTCTCTCATCTGCAACTCATAACCTGCCTAGTATATTCACTTGTTCTTCATGAAGTAGTTAGATTCCTCACTTGTACTGATCTATAGGTTAGTACAAATCTGGAACCAACTTCTTTCTCATAAAGTGAATGTCTTCGCATGATAAGGTCAATATCTTCTAAACTGATTTGTCTTCAAAATCTTCTGAGAATGCATATGACCTCTTCCCCTTCCCTCGCACCTTAATGCTGTCACAGGTACATGTCCGTGGGAGAATCCTTTGGTTCTCATAGTCTGCATTCATTTGCAGAGTTCCTACAGCATCACATCAATTCACCCGCAGCAAGTTCCTGTTGGTCAAGCAAAAGGAAGCCTTTGAAGATTTTGAATCTCTTGAAGCCTTCCAAGTTAAGCTTCATGGCAACAGAAAAACCAGCAAGGAAGGGAGGCAGACAGAGACGTGGTGAAACGTCTAAGGATCTGCCTGAGGATTTGGCAGAAATGTACCAAACTGATCCTGAAGAGAGCTATGGTCAGCGCAAGACACGAATCCAATGGATTCGAAGATATTGGGCAGAACAGTGGTTCCAATACCGCTTCGTAACCAAGGAATATGCAGAAAAGTGCGCCATCAAGAGACCATGGGGAGACGCACTGTACAAAAACCTTGTACCCCGAACCAGAGACGAAGCCATTGCTCAAGGCTTCTTTCCATGCATGGTCAGGGGACAACAGCCAGCTGACGCACATCCGTCATCCCTTCTCTGGTGTCGCGATGACACTCTGTTCAAGCGCAACTTCCAATTTGCTCAGAACTCTGCGAAGCAAAACAAGAAGGTGTTTGGGTTGGACTTCAACCCTGGTCCCTCCAAACCAAGGGAAGATGGCACACGCGACGCAAATCCCAATGTCATCGGGCCGTATGCCAATCTCGAAGGCCTCATCACTCGCATTCTAGTCCAAGGGACTGCCGTGAACGACCCTCCAGCAGACACTGAGTCTGATGACGCTCCTGCTGCCCCGGAGCCGAAGCAGATGAAGAAGAAGTCAAAAGCTTCCAAGCCAGTCGCTTCTCCCAAGATCTCCAGAGCGAAGCCATTGGCCACTGCACCTCCTGAAGCAAGTGTGCAGTCTGAAGACTTATCACGAGTCTCCAAGCCCCAAGAAGCCAAGAAGCCTCAGCCACACACTAGCAAAGAGCTCACTGCCGCTGCCGTTCTTCGCTGCGAGGGCATTGATCTGTCAAGTGACGAAGATCTTGCCGATGACGCTCTTGAGCAGCTCATCAAGAGCAAGGAGGAAGCTGAAATCTTCAATAATCTGCCTCTGTTCGATGCAGCAATCATCCACAACTTCATTGATGAGTGGTTTGATACACCCAACATCAGCTTCGATGATCTGCAGCTGCCCATTGGCCTCAGCGTAGCCTTCCAAGGAGCTATTGCTTCAGAACTCGCAATTGCCCAGCGCATAGTGGAACTGAAGCAGAAGATAGATTTTGAAAAGGCTTAGTTCAAGTAGAACATGGCCACGCTCAGCATCCAAGAAGTCAAAGACTTCAAAGTCATGCTGCACGAGTTGAAGGAAAACTTTATGCAGAAACGTGCAGAGGCTTAGGGTTCGCGTGAGCGCATGAAGAATTTGGCTGATCTCTGTGTGCAGGCCTACAATGAGGCCAAAAAGCGAAAGGCTCTTGGGCGTCCCGGCATCGACCCCAGGATGGCCGCAAATTAAAAGAAGAAGCCCACTGTGGCTGAACAAGAGGCCCCACGACAAGAAGCTGTTCCGACTGTCTTCCCCACTACCAAGCCTGGCTCGAAGCCAAAGCACCGCTCAACCGCTTCAGAGCTTAAGAAGACAAGGACAGCCGAAGCTGAAGCAAGGAAGAGGAAACACCCTGAAGCTTCTCCTTCAGACCCCACCATCAAGAAGCGCAAGACCAAGAAGTCACGGGCTGCTCCCACAGAGCCCCTGATAGTCGAACCCCTCTCCGTCCGCTTTCCTAATGAAGATCATCAGCTGACCGTGCATGAGCCTTCTTTCACAGAGGCTCCGCACGCTGAAGACATTCCAGCAGCCGACCCCAACGCTGCTGAAGACATTGGTCTCCAAGACAATGTGCAAGGTGATGCAGTCCTTCCTCAGCTCGAAACAAGCGAAATGATCAGCATTGGTCGTCCCTTGACGCCAATCACCCAAGATGCATCGTGGGCAGATCGCCCACAGGAGGAAGAGAATGAGCCCCAGCCCACAGCAACTCCACCAGCGTCGCCTGCATTCCGTAGGCTTCGCAAAGGGCCA
Source organism: Triticum monococcum (assembly GCA_034509565.1). Classification (NCBI taxonomy): domain Eukaryota; kingdom Viridiplantae; phylum Streptophyta; class Magnoliopsida; order Poales; family Poaceae; genus Triticum; species Triticum monococcum. The sequence continues at coordinate 417,038,976 of CM067844.1, forward strand.
AGGGCTCAGCCTGCTGACGACATTCCGGCTGCATCAGCCGAAGAACATGAAGAAGAGCATGAAGAACCTCAAGCTCCATCTCCCCCGCACCAACAAGAAGAAGTTCTCAAGGAGAACGTACCTGAATCCATCCCTCTCACTACATGTGATGAGGCTGACACCACTGCGGCTGCCACACCCAATACTGAAGCATTTGTGGAGCCCGAACAACCAACAGCTTCAAGAGATACTGAAGCTACTGCCTCTGACCCTTCTGTGCCTGAGTCTGCTGCCGGTCCACAGTTCAACTATCATGTTGCGCACAGGCCCCAGGTACAGAAGCCAATCCCACGACTGCCAAGGTTCCCAGGTCCCGCAACAGCTCCTGGTTCCTTTAATGTCAATAGCTTCAGGGCAGATAACACCTTCCTCAACCGCTCCAAGAACCCTTACTCAAGGGAACGGATTGTGTCAGATAGGTTCTGGAGCTACCCTCAGCGCAGCTACTACTCCTGCGTCCTCTACAACCAAGGCCGTATCTTTCCACACCAGCGCCTTGAGGTTGAAGCTATTGCTGGTCTGCCTGGTCTGGAAGAAGCACTGGACTGCTTCAAGCAAGTTGGCCTGCTGCCGTTTGTCACAGATGAAGAGCACTGGAATGAAGAGCTTCTGCTCCAGTTCTATGCCACACTGCACATCAAAGGCTACAACAGAGACCCGAAGACTTGGGTCCTGGAGTGGATGACCGGCAATGTCCATCATGAAGCCAATGCATTTGATATCATTGAGCTCACCGGCCTACCCACTCCTGGCGAACTCTTCGAAGAAGGCTGCCAACTCCATGCTGAAGCAGTTGAAAGCATATTTCAGCGACCTGAGCCAAATATGAGTCAGATGCTCTCCATGATGAAGCCATTGCTTCCTGATGCACCTTACCCAACCGAGTTCTTCGTTGAAGACTTAGAGTACCTTCCCAGAACTATCTATCACATCGTCAGGCGGACTCTATGGCCCATTAAGGGGCACTCTCGATATGCCAAGGTTGAAGGTGCCATGAAGACTCTCATCTTCTGCATCCTGCATGGCAAATGCTTCAATGCCCAGGATCTCTTTATACGTCAACTTGCAGCGTCTGGCTCAGATCTCTTTGGTCTGAAGATTTATGCTCCATGGGTTATGAGGCTCATCAAGCTCCACTCTGCTATATCCTATCAACCCTCTGCTCGCAACCACAGAATCTTCTTACCTGATGTGGACACCTCTGCTGAACCGATTTATCCTGAGCCTACCAAGCAGCCATTAAGTCTTCAAAATGCAGAACACCAGAGCTTCACTCAGCATGATGAAGGTGTTGAAGCCATTTCCAGAGTCTATCCAATGGCTGGCACCACACGTGCCCCTGCATCAACTGAAGCTACTGACAGCACCGCTGCACCGAGACCCAAGAAACGTGCTCGTACGCTCACTGACCGTGAACTTCTTGTGGCTCTGCACCAAAAGCAAGATAGGCATCATGACTGGCTCAAACGGCAGATGCGCAGTATCATGCAAGACGTCAATCGCATCAGGAATCTAGCCACCAAAAATGCCTTTGTCGCACATGAAACCTGTCGCCGAACTTGGAAAGGCCTCACCATGATGTGCACTGAAGCTGAACTACAAGAGGATGGCTTCAAAGAGAGATTCAAGTTTGACTCCACACCCCCCAGAAGAGCTGTGTTGTGTGGAACTCCTTCGCTTGAAGAATCAGAGTTCTCTTCCTGTGCTGCCACAGTGACAGGGAAAATTATTGAGGAAGAAGACGACGCTACATCACCACCAATGTCTTCAGCACGCGTCGTCACTGCACCAAGCTCGCCAGCACCACCAAACGCCTCCACCGACCCTGCTGCGCCTGGGAACGCGTAGAACACTCTATGTCTTCAAACCTTTTTGGTCATCACTGACAAAAGGGGGAGAAGCATATGATGTTTATAGTCTTCAAGCGGGTCAATAATATGGGCGGGTGCTTTATATTTTGCATTTTGCTTCGTGCTTACAACTCTCGTTTTGCTACATTTGGTTCTTTGAGTTGTAACACTTAAACTTGATGGTCGTCTGCTACTATGTTTGCCACTGTGTTTTTGCGAAGATAAATTCCGCATGTACGACGATAAGTTCCGCACTTATATCATTTTGCAGACGTCCATTTATCATTATGCATGTCATTATCTTCATATATCTTTACATGCATAGTGGATTGTCATCATAAGTTGAAGTGGATTCCCAAAAATACAACCTGCTATGTGCATTTGCGTTCCAGAAGCAAATCACTTATATGCACATCTTCAGGGGGAGCCCTTGCAGCTTATGAAGACAATTCCTTTACAATTTCACAAATTATATTCCCCGTTGAAAACTTCAACTAGTTTGTCATCAATCACCAAAAAGGGGGAGATTGTAAGTGCATCTAGTGCCACCCCTAGTTGGTTTTGGAGTATTGACGACAAACATAGTTGAGGGACTAATGTGTTTGTGAGAATTGTAGGATAACACAGGTAGAAGTCCCTCATTGATTCGGTTTAGTTACCAGAGATGACCCCTAAAAATGTACGAAGACATTGAAGACAATGGTGGTTCATGAAGACATTCATGTCGAAGACAATGACATATGAAGACTCCCCATGAAGCCTATGGAACTCGAAGACTTAGATCCTTCGTAGTTTTACTTTATTCATGTTGTGTCATAGGAACCACCGTACTGTTAAGTGGGGTCCAAGAGAACCAGTCAGGGTGACTGAAGTGATGCCTAATTCAAATCCTATGTCTTCGAGTGAAGACAATGAGAGAAAATCTTGTCCAGAGTCAGACAAGTCAGCTTTACTTGTAGCCCAAGTAAAGTTGCCGTGTGAGTTCGAAATCCGACCGTTAGTACACGTGTCAGTTCCTTAGTGACCCAGGGTCATTTCGGACAAATCAGGTCGGGTTGCCAAGTGGCTATAAATAGCCCAGCCCTACAACCATAAACGGTTGGCTGCTTAGTTTTCAGTGCACGGATTTTGTCGTTTGAGAGCAACCCACCTCGAAGCCTTTGAGAGAAAATCCCTAGCGAGGAGAAAAGCCCTAACCACCCAGAGCCAGAGTAATTGGGCATCACTTAAGTCTTCTTGTCTGAGTGATCTGAAGACTTATTACACTTGAGGACTGTGCATCCTCCAGACGGTTAGGCGTCACGTTCTGAGCATCCAAGAGGAATTGTGGATTGCCGGTGAATGAAGTCTGTGAAGGTTTGGGAGTCTACCTTGAAGACTTACCAGAGTGATTGGGTGGGGTCTGTGTGACCTTAGCTCAAGGAGAAAACGGTGAGGACTGGGTGTCCTGAGCTGCGTGTTCAGGACTGGGTGTCCGGGACTGTGTGTCCTTTGGTTTAAATACCTAGCCGCTCCAACCAGACGTACAGTTGTCACAGCAACTGGAACTGGTCCAACATATCATTGTCTTCAACGTGTCACTGGTTTCATCTTCACCTCCCTTTACTTACCAGTACACATTGTGAAGCTATTGCATGCTTGCTTTATCTTCTGTCTTGACAACTTGACTGTATGATCTGTTTGGCTTCATAACTTCTTCCAACCTGATCCTCATTACACTGAAGCTGTTTGTCACTGTGCTTTCACTATATTGTATACTTGACTACGGCTTGCGTTGTGTAATCTAACTTACGCTGCATAGTGATAGGCTTGTTCACTCTGTTTGTCTTCATAACTTCCACGTTTTGAAGACTTTCATAAAAATCGCCTATTCACCCCCCTCTAGTCGATATAACGCACTTTCAGTAATTTAGTGTGCCATGCATGTTGTAGAGCTATCATATGTCTCTCGTCATTTATTTCTCACCGACCTGCTATCTTCTACCTTTACACTATACTAATAGTGCACACACTTCACCCATACTCACACTATTGTTTTTTTATGCATGGGTATTTCGGACTCTGACGTAGTGTTGATGAATGCTGAAAAGAAAAGACAGAAGTCGCTCCGGTGTAATTCGAAGATAAGCACTAAGCTTTTCTACGCTCTAAAGGATGCAGTGTCAGCAGTTGGAGACAGTAAACATAGCTCTGCAGTTGATGATCTCAATTGCCACACACAACCATCCCAGGTGCTTGCTTTAACTTCGCGCTGTCAAATGTGGTTGCATGTTGCATATGATGTCTAGCTTGTATTGCTTCCAATTTGGTTAAATTGCATCTGCTTACATTACACATTATACCTTTGATAATGACATGCCTTCCTGTTTTTGATACATACTACATATGTCTATTAACCATCTTCGAACATCAAACTAATGCTCTTTTGTATCCCTCGTCAATCACTTATGATGAGACAGTCACCCGAGTGGGTTACTGTGAGACGCCACACTCATTTAAAGAGTACTGCAGTGTCATCCTCCCCACATGATTCACAAGAAACAACAAGGCTAAATGAAGATAGTCAACGTAGCTCTCTAGTTGATGACCGCAATTCCCGCACACCACCATCACAGGTGCTTGCTCTAACTTCACAGTGTGATATGTGGTTGCATGTTGCATACGGTGTCTAGCCTGTAATGCTTCTAATTAGGGTAAATTGCTTCTGCTTAGTTTACACATTATACCTGTGAATATGACATGCCTTCCTATTTTTGTTACACACTACATATATGTGTTAACCTTGTTCTTACATGAAACTACCTCTCTTCTGTATCCTGCATCAATCACTTACGATGAGTCACCTTTATTCGTTGCATATTGCATATTATTTCTAGCCTGTTGCCATGTATTGCTTCTAATTTGGTCAAATACATTTGTCAGGGTACCCTTTTAATTTGGCAGAGTGATATTGGTTTCATCTTTCATATGGTTTCTAGCTTGCATTGATTCTAACAAGTTCAAGCACCTTGTGCTTAGTTTACACTTTATACATCACACATGTCAATATGTCACGCCGTCTTGTCTTTCATACATATTCGATCCTCCTATCATGCGGCTGCCTTACATGAAAGTAGTGTTCGTTAGTATCATGCATCAATGAGTTCTGAAGAGCAAATTTTATTCCTTTTTCTTGTGGGTTTGACTTCACAAGGCAAAGTCAAGAAAGATGAAGGAAAAGAGTAAGGAAGGCGATGATGGTGGTCCTCTGCAGCAATGTAAATGGAGCATCTATACCGATTCTCCTTGTACTGATAGTGCATTACAAGGTCCAAGTCTCCGCTCCCCTACTCCACCATCCAAGGTGCTTGCTCTAACTTGGCAGTGTGATATCTGGTTGCATGTTGCATATGGTGTCTACCTTGTATTGCTCCTAATTAGTGTAAACTGCATCTGCTTAGCTTACACATGATACGTGTGAATATGACACGCTTCCCTGTTTTTGGTACATACTCGTAAAAACAACGATTTTTCCCTATCAGCTGTAGGAAGGAAGGACACTTCATGAGAATCAAAAAAGAAGAAAGTATGGCCTATATTTGTCTATCACACCATGTTCTTACATGAAACTACCCTTCTTGTGTAACCTGCATCAGTCACTTATGATGGAACACCTTTAAGTTGGCAGTGTGATATTGGTTTGCGTCTTGAATATGATTTCTAGCATGTATTGCTTCTAGTTTGATGAACGCCACCTATGACGAGACAGTTTTAACTTGGCAGAGTGATATTGATTGCACCTTTCATATGGTGTCTAGTTTGGAGGGCTTGTAATTTGTTGAAGTGCCTTCTGCTTAGTTACCACATCATAGGTGTGAATATGTCAAGCTGTCCATTTTTTCGTACATATTCCATCCTCCTATCATGACTTTGCCTTTCACCAGAGTAGTGTTCGTCAGTATCATGCATCAATGAGTTCTGAAGAGCAAATTTTATTCCTTTTTCTTGTGGGTTTGACTTGACAAGGCAAAATCAAGAAAGAGGAAGGAAGGCGATGATGGTGGCCCTCTACAGCAACGTAAATAGAGCATCTGTACCGATTCTCCTTGCACTGATAGTGCATTACAAGGTCCAAGTCTCCGCTCCCCTACTCCACCATCCAAGGTGCTTGCTCTAACTTGGCAGTGTGATATCTGGTTGCATGTTGCATATGGTGTCTAGCTTGTATTGCTCCTAATTAGTGTAAACTGCATCTGCTTAGCTTACACATGATACGTGTGAATATGACACACTTTCCTGTTTTTGGTACATACTATATCTGTCTATCACACCATGTTCTTACATGAAACTACTCTTCTTGTGTATCCTGCATCAGTCACTTATGATGGAACACCTTTAAGTTGGCAGTGTGATATTGGTTTGCGTCTTGAATATGATTTCTAGCATGTATTGCTTATAGTTTGATGAACGCCACCTATACGAGATAGTTTTAACTTGGTAGAGTGATATTGATTGCACCTTTCATATGGTGTCTAGTTTGCAGTGCTTCTAATTTGTTGAAGTGCCTTCTGCTTAGTTACCACATCATAGGTGTGAATATGTCAAGGCGTCCATTTTTTCGTACATATTCCATCCTCGTATCATGACTTTTCCTTTCATCAGAGTAGTGTCCGTTAGTATCATGCATGAATGAGTTCTGAAGAGCGAATTATATTCCTTTTTCTTGTCGGTTTGACCTCACAATGCAAAATCAATAAAGCTGAAGGAAATTGGCAAGGCATTGGATGGTGGTGGTCCTTCCGAGCAACTGAAATGGAGGCTCTCTACAGATGTTACTCCGCCATCCTCCCAACAAGATTCGCAAGACAACGCAAGGTTAGACAGTCAACATAGCTGTGTAGATGATGAGGACATCCCCCTACTCCACCATCATAGGTGCTTGCTCTAACTTGGCACTATTATATGTGGTTGCATGTTGCGCATGATGTCTAGCTTGTATTGCTTCTAACTTTGTTGAATTGCATATGCTTACTTTACACATAATGCCTGTGAATATGACACATGTTCCTGTTTCTAGAACATATGTGTACATGATGAGCACATCTCCCCTACTCCACCATCACAGGTGCTTGCTCTAACTTGACACTATTATATGTGGTTGCATGTTGCGTATGATGTCTAGCTTGTATTGCTTCTAACTTTGTTGAATTGCATCTGCTTACTTTACACATAATTCCTATGAATATGACATGTGTTCCTGTTTCTAGAACATACGTGTACATGATGAGCATATCTCCCCTACTCCACCATCACAGGTGCTTGCTCTAACTTGGAATTGTTATATGTGGTTGCGTTTTCTGTATGATGTCTAGTTTGTATTGCTTCTGATTATGTTGAATTGCATCTGCGTAGCTTACAACTTATACCTGCAATGATCACTTACCCATAAGACACATTTAACTTGGGACTGTGATGTAGGTTGCATCTTGCATTGTTTTCTAGCTTGTATTGCTTCTAGTTTCTTGAAATGGCACTTACGGCGAGACACTTTTTACCTAATAGAGTGATATTGGTTGCATGTTTATATGGTGCCTAGCTTTCATTTCTTCTAATTTTGTTCAAATGCCTTCGGCTTACTATTTTTTCATACATATTCCATCCTCCTATCATACGTGTGAATATGAAACGCTGTCTTTTTTTGTATATATTCCATCCTCCTAACATGCGCCTGCCTTACATCAAAGTAGTGTTCGTCTGTATCATGCATCAACCAGTTATACAGAGCTAATTTTATTCATTTTCTTGTGGTTTTGACTTCATAAGGCAATATCAGAAAATAGGAAGGAAAAGAGTAAGTTAGGGGATGTTGGTGGTCCTCCGCACCGACACAAACAGAGACTCTCTAGATTTGCCACTGCTATTGCTAATGAAGTTGAAGTCCCAAGTCTACATGATGAGTTCATCTCCCGTACTCCACCATCGCAGGTGCTTGCTCTAAGTTGACAGTGTGATAATTGGTTTCATGTTGCATATGTTTCCTAGCCTGTATTTCTTCTATTTTGATTAAATTGCACCTGCTTAGTTTATACGTTATACATGTGCAGATGACATACCATTCTGTGTCTAGAATACACTGCATCTATCTATCATACCATGTTCTTACATCAAAGTATTGTTGTTGTGTATCCCGCATCAGTCACTCATGATTGGACGCTTTTAACATGGCAGTTTGATAGTGGTTGCATCTTGCATTGATTTCTACATTGTACTGCTTCTAATTTTTCAGATTGCCACTTATGACAAGACACTTTTAACTTGGCAGAGTAATATTGGTTGCATCTTTCATATGGTGTCTAGCTTGCATTACTTCTATTTTCTTGAAAATCATTCTGCTTAGTTTACACGTCGTAGCTATGAATATGTCACGTCGTCCTGTTTTTCTTACATATTCCATCCTCATACGGTTGTCTTACATCAAAGTATTGCTTGTCTGTATCATGCATCAATGAGTTCTGAAGAGTGATTTTATTCTTTTGTGTTGTGGATACGGCTTCACATGGCAAAGTCAAAAAAGAGCAAGGAAAATAATATAGTAGGGAGTGGTGTTACTCGTCGGGAGAAATGGAAAAGGATCTGCCGTCCAGATTCTGTTGGTACTTATAGTGCAGTAGAAGGTCCAAGTCCACCGGCTAAATCTACAAACATAGTATCACCTGCTCCACCAGCTGCAACATCCGCTTCAATTGTACCAGCATCTCAATGAGTTACTCGTTCGTTTGCTCCACAATTGGCCAGTTCCCAAGCTGCCTTCACACCTAACACTACTTCTGAAGCACTGCTGACCCAACAGGACTTGGCAAGATCAGATGAACCTCGTGAGCATCAACACCAAGACGGTACCTGACCGAGTCAAGTTGCAGTTGCATGCTCCTTTATATGTACTCACACACTTTGATGTACACTAACACTTTCCATATTCGTTGTTGAACTAGCACCACGACGCAAGCGGAAACATACATCAGGGATAATGCTTGACAGATTAACAAAATCTAAAGGAGGAAGAATGGAGATCCATTTTGAGGCAGGTTTAGAAAGGCCACATGATGCTACAGAGTCAGCCAAGTTAGTATCAGAGGCAACCATTGCCATTAGGTGTCATTCATGTATCCTCCCAACGTGGACCCAATACAGGAATGAGAAAGACAATACCCAGTTTAACACCTTCCTTGACCATTTATCCATAAGTAATGTTATTCATCGCAATTAGTAATATTGTCTTGCTCTGTCCCATACTTTCTAGCTTCCTCCTAATAAGACTCACATTCTTTTTTCAATAGATAAGGTTCAAGTTGGATCCGAAAGATGATGCAACTAAACAAGCATGCACTCATGTTTTTCAGCCTGCTCTGCGACAGTATCGGTACCACCTTAGAAAATCTCACTTTGAAGGCAAGGCTAACAATGAAATCACCCAAACATCTCCAGTGGAATATATTACAGATGAAGACTGGACAACCCTCGTTCAACACTGGTCTGATCCAAAGTATCAGGTAGGCTATATGTATTTGATCAGACCACATATTGAACTTGTATTTATGTATGTGCCTTACAAGTGTATCTTCTTCTAGGCTAACTGTTTGAAGAACAATACCAACTGTTCTAAAGTGAAATTCCAACAGACAATAGGATCTCGTAGCTATATTGCACACTGCGAGGCTCTTGTAAATAGCTGCTACTTCTTTCTTTTTTCTGTCCCATATTATCATATCTATATTGACTTGTTCCAAATACAGAGGAAAGCCTGTGCGGACCAAAAAGAACCTGAACTGAATGCAGTGCAAATCTTCAAGGATTGCCACACCAGAAAGATGAAGGGCATGAGCACACCAGTTGAAGCCGATGTTGTAAGTCCTTACTCCTCCTGCCTTTGAACTGATTGGTACTGTGATGTGTTCATTTAACTACTTGGTTTGTAGCCAATGTCAGTTACTCTATTCACTTTTATACACAGTTGTCTTAACATATCATTTCACCTTACATGGTTTAAAAGAGACAAAGGATATTCTTTTGGTCTTGATTTGTATTCTAGTTGTTAAGTTCACGTGGGCACACAATGATAAAATAGCCTGTTTGTTTTATATCTGTTTGCCCATGATATGAATGATGTCATACTATGTTCATCCTACTTTAAACCATGTCTCTTTATCCTTAGATGTCAACGAATGTGAGGAAATAGACAATACAGTAGGCATGCTACATGGACATATGTTCCGAAAGTGATTTTATTATGTAGTTGGCACTACAATACATGCTAATGTATTACAATAGTTCACCAAAATAAGTTATGTATAAACGTGTAACCTACTTTGTTTATTTTTGTCTCATCAGTAACTTATCTGGTACACTAATCTACAAGTTAAAACTTTCAGGAAGCTATGCAAAAAATGATTGAACAGCCACAACCACCTGAAGGTGACGAGGCTACCACAGGCACAATGTCACCTCTTGCTACAGTGCGTCAGTATCTCTCCACTAACAGTGCAAAAAGCACCTTCCTGCGTAATTCTGGGTTGGTTGTCAAGGTAACCTCGTCCAAATCGCCTACTGAACAAAATCTTCCTGCTAGACAGAGTGATATATCTATGCTCCAGACACAAGTCCAATCCCTAATGGACGTCGTTTTGGAAACAAGAATAGTGGTTGACAAATGTCGTCAAGATATGAATGGTTTTGAAACCAGGCTATCGGACATTCACTTCGTTGTTCAAGAGCAATGGAGGAAAAAAGGTGAAGATTGTGCTGCTCCATCAGATTCTACAGCCTGAAACATTAGCACTCAGGTCAAATGATCTGTGCTTCTATACATCTGATGGTGCTTTTATCTGCAAGGATTGTAAACTTTATGCCAATAGGCCTTTTGTTGTATGGTCGGAATTTATTTTGTTGTGATACAATATTTATGATGCTGCCAAAGGCTGCAATAATTACGACACTATTTTTGTATAGTGTAGGTTTATCTTAGTAATGTATTTGGCCGAAAGCTTCGTAGGAGCCCAACATACCAACATTCGTCGGGCCCATTCCAATTGGGCTAAAACGATTATGGGCTGAAATTTGCATGTAGCCCACTAAAAATATCTGGGCCTAAATCAGCATAAGATTTCATATTTTTCTGCTAGGCCTGTGCCCATAGTGGGCCTTTAACAGGCCTAAACATAATTTGGGCCTTCAGTAACAATAGGCCGTTTATAGGTGTAAATATCTCGAGCCCATAAAAACATGGGCCTTTAAAAGACCAAAAGTGAGATTGGGCCTTGATTGTGCCAAATAACCCACTGGTCTTAGCAAGCCAAAATGGTGGCCCATTTACGATGCAGATCTTTCACAGGACGAAATACAGACGGGCCGTAAATGCGCCGACCTAATACACGGGCCTTTAACAGGCCGGAAGTTCGGTCGGGCTAGATTAGTCATTTTTATATGGGCCGTTAATGGGCCTGATGTGACGTTGGGCCACATATGGCCCATGGATTTCGTCCGACGTTAAGAGGCCGAAAATCACAACAGGCCGAAAGTGGCCCAAATCTATAGTGGGTCTCTAACAGGCCGAATGTCAGACATGGCCAAATATGACCCAACTCCTTCATGGTCGTTTATGGCCCGAAAGTTTCAATGGCATGTAAATGAGCCCAAATGAAGCAGGACCTTTAGCAGGCCAAAAATACACCGGGCCGTAATTCAGCCCATATACTTAGCGGACTGTTAACGGGCCAGAAGTGACCATGGGCCGCGATGATGACAAGTTCAGGACATGCCGTTGATGGGCTGATTTGACACTAGCTGTACGGGCCTTAACTAAGAATGCTGGGCCTTTAGTTGGGCTAGCCCATTATGGTCTGCAAAATCTTGTGGGCCTTTAGCTGGGCCAGCCCATTATGGCCCGCAAAATCTCGTGGGCCTTTAGCTGGGCCAGCCCATTATGATACGCAAAATCTTGTGGGCCTTTTGCTGGGCCGGCCCATTATGGACTGGAAAATTTTGTGGGCCTTTAGTTGGGCCGGCCCATTTAAACTTTATGGGCCGGTCCACGTGTCAACATATCATAGGCGCATCTCGCCCATTGGATGAGTGACACATGTGCCAACGCAGAGCTGACACATGTTTCCGTTAGCCAATCAGAATTTTACACGTGGAAAATCCCCATTGGTCTGGGCTGTTAATGGGTTATCGAATCCAAAACCGGACCCGATAGCTTAACGGCGTTCCGTTACGGTGGATGCCACGTGTCGGTCACCCTTGACGAAAGCACTTCTGTGACGCGTGATTTATCGTCATGGAAGTGGACACTTCTGTGATGATAATTTTGGTAATGTCATGGAACACTTCTATGACAGCACAAGTATGACTATCTTGATTCTGTCATAAATTTGTCATGGATGTACATGCATGACAGAAAACATGACCTACTGTGACAAACACGTATCATCACGGAAGTGTATTTTTTGTAGTGCCGGCAATAGTATCAAACAAAGCCGGTGCAGGCAATGGAATAATATCACGAGTGTTCACACTAAAAACCAGGTTATAAGGAATATGAATGTTAGGGTAATCGCCAGCAATAAACTAGTGGTGTTCCATAGCCCGTCGATCTAAATAAACCTTAGGTAAAGGATAATCATGCTGGCGTCTCTGAACATTAAAGTTGTCGGCGTTCTGGGAACGGGGGTCCCCAGACTTGCCTGCCTGCGGCCCATGGAGTGGCTTTGCTGGCAGGCCTGTACGACCCATCTTCATCAACAAGGAATCAAGACCCTCGCGAGGGGCCAAGCCTCGCGGGGTGGACGACACAAGACCTCCTCAGGAGCAGCCTCCTCAGGCCGGCTCGTGAGGGGCGGAGAGTTCAAGGTCGGCAAACCTCGCGAGGTGCTCGTGATGTAATCCATGACGATCGAGACCAGGCGGGTGCCAGCACACGCAGCGTCCTTGTTTCCTCTTTGGTGCCAAGGGGGCAAGCGCAGGTGTGGAGTACCGAGGCATCAAGCAAAGGTTTCCATATTGGTGCAACGAGACCAAGACCAGAAGGATGGCAAGACGGAGGTCACCATGGAGCCCAGGGCGGCATCACCACCAGAGCCTTTGGCAGGCAAAGACCACCTTTTGTCACGATAGTTTGTACTAGTTGCCCCCTTTCAAATTGGCCATTGTTGGCTCCCTTCCCGCTCAATATTTGGGGAGATGACCAGGGCCTCTAGAAATAGGACTAGCCACCACCATAGGCGGGAGGAGAATCCAAGATCCTCAGCCACACAAGTGCACCAAGCACAAGAACACCTCAACCTGTTCATCCTCATCCCAAGAGGCAATCCACCACCACCACACAGGAGTAGGGTATTACACCACAACGGTGGCCCGAACCAGTATAAATCTCGTGTTCTTTGTGTTGCGAGTTCGTTGAGTTAGTTCGTGAGATCTAGGCTAAGTTAGGACGCAGATCGATAGGAGGGGGGGAGATCTTCGCGCGCACCCGAGTGTTCGAACCTTAAGGGTATTTGCCGGACCCCGTGATCCGACAAAAGTGAGTCGCCAAGCGAGTAGTGTAAATACCACTATGTATTTTTCCCTTGGATGAGTTAATGTGGAGGCGACGTGCCACAATAGTTCCCAAGCTATAAGTGTTGTCGCCGTGAAGTGCGCGACGTAAGACAGCAAAGTCTGGAGCACTAAGTGCACCTACTTTCTTTCTTTCTAGGAAGCAAACACTTTGCAATGAATAAAGCAAAATAATGCACAGCAGGAAAGTGTATGCTAGTGGCGGTGACACTCGACACCCCTCTCTCATCCCCCACAGTTAGAGTGCAGTAAAAACCATCAAACTCCGTGGGCCTAGGCTCTACTAAACTCCCGTCAGAAGGGATCATGTATGTGTTACAAAATTCAGTAAGTGGTATCTGACGGGTTTCAACATATAAATTAAACTCCACCGCAGGGGGATTATTCCTAGGAAGAAAACAAAAACTTTGCACAAAGGAATTCGTGAGGAGATGATACTGTTCAGATTCAGCTGTGATGAAGTTGGTGAGACTGGTGTTAGCAGCATATTGTGTAAACTCCTCAAGGATTCCAACCCCTTCCATGAACGGGTTATGTGGCCATTCGCACGGCCGTACCTCCACCATTCTCCGGGTATGGAGATCACTATCAGATGACTCCCCAATGACTCCCTTGGACTTCTTCTTGGAAGCAAACTTCCTAAAGATACTCCTCTTTTTCCTATGAACAAAATTCTGAAATTTTTAGTCCACAAATTTTTCTCAACAAAACTCTACAAGATTGATAGCAACTACTCATAGGGATGCATAGAGGCCATAACAAGCATTCAAACTACTTAGAAATCTAAGAATTCAACATACAAGCTCATCTATAGCAGCACCAAGAGTAGCTAATTATTCAAAATATAAACCACCAAAGCAAAAACTAATTAGACAAACGGAGGAGTCACATACCAAGCAACAATCCCCAGAAATAGTTCTGGAAATGGAGCTTTGAGCAAAGAGATCAAAATCTGTTGGTTTGAGAGCAAGAACACGAGAGAGAGAGAGCAATGTTGATTTTTTTCTGGAGGTAGGTGATGATGTGGTATGAAGAGATAAGTGAGGGGGCCCACATGGGGCCCACAACCCACCGGGGCGCGCTTGGGGGTCCTGGCGGGCCCAGGTGGGTTGTGCCCACCTGGTGCACCCCCTCTGATGTTATTTGCACCAAAAATTCTTAAATAATCAGGAAAAAAATTGTATTAAATTTTGAGAGCATTCTGAGAACTTTTATTTTTGCTCATTTTTTATTGCACGGGAAATTCAGAAAATAGACAAAACATGGCATTTTATTTTATTTAACTAAAAAAACAGAAAACAAAAGGTAGGGACAGAAAGTAGTGCTTACTAAATTCATCAACTTCACACCTCTAAAAAATGATCCATTAATAAGGTTGATCAAGTCTTATTAACAACAACTTTCGATTAGCATGAAACCGAATAACTTTCATAAATCACTAAGTTACCTCAACGGGGATATGAATGTCCCCAACAATAAGCATTTCATATTTCTTTTTAACAGTAGGTAGAGGTAGTTGAAAACTTCCAATAGTGATTGTCGGAGATTTTTCAATAACATTAATACCATTCACTTGGAATTGTTTCTTCGGAAAGTGCACCGTATGCTCATTACCATTGATATTAAAAGTGACCTTGCTTTTATTGCAATAAATAACAATCCCTGCAGTATTCAAAAAGGGTCTCCCAAGGATAATCGACATGTTGTCGTCCTCGGGCATCTCAAGTTTAACAAAGTCAGTCAAAATAGTAACATTAGCAACAACAACGGGCACATCCTCACAAATACCGATAGGTATGGCAGTTGATTTATTAGCCATTTGCAAGGATACTTCAGTAGGTGTGATTTATTCAAATCAAGTCTTTTATATAGAGAAAGGCATAACACTAACACCATCTTCTAAATCACATAAAGCAGTTTTCACATAAAGTAGTTTTCACATAACTTCTCTTAATGGAGCAAGGTATAGTTGGTATTCTCTCCAAGTTTTTTGGGTACTCCATCTTTAAAAGTATAATTAGCAAGCAAGGAGGAGATGTCCGCTTTCAGTATTTATCTCTTATTGGTGATGATGTCTTTCATGTACTTTGCATAAGGAGGCATTTTTAAGATGTGAGTCAAGCGAGTATGCAAAAAACTGGCCTCAGCATTTCAGCAAAGCGTTCAAATTCTTCATCATCTTTCTTTTTAGTTGACTTAGGTGGAAAGGGCATAGGTTTTTGAACCCATGGTTCTCTTTCCTTATCGTGTTTTCTAGCAACAAAGTCTCTTTTATCATATCTTTTATTCTTAGATTATGGGTTATCAAGATCAACTGTTGGTTCTATCTCAACATCATTGTCTGGTTCTTTATTATTTGTTTGAGTATTTTCATGAACATCATCATTATCGTTTTCATTATCTGAAGGTGAGTGTTCATTACCAGATTGAGTTTCAGCACCAGAGATAGAAACTTCATTATCATTATCAGGAGGTTTTCTACTTCAGGTTCACTAGAGGCATATAAAATCCTATCATTTTTCTTCTTCTATTTCTTTTTAGAAGGACTATGTGCATCAGTGTTAACCCTTTGAGAGTCTTGTTCAATTCTTTTTGGGTGTCCCTCAGGGTAAAGTGGTTCCTGAGTCATCCTACCTCCTCTAGTCATTACTCTAACAGCATGATCATTGATATTACTATTCATCTCATCTAACAACTCTCTTTGAGATTTAGCAACTTGTTCTAAATGAGTTTGAACCATAGAAGCATGCTTCCCCACACCTCTAACATCATTTGATATTCTAAATAACAAGCCACTCAAGCGAGCAATCATATCAGAATTGTATTCAATTATTTCATAACATTTGCATTGAAGTGCTCTTGCTTTCTAATGTAATTTTCAAACTAATAAAGGCATTGACTAGGGTGCATGTTGTGAGGATTATCATTATCATTGAATTTCATTAGATAATTTACCTCTACCACATTAGATGGTGGTGGTGTATCAAGCCCATGTATTTCTTCAATAGGAGGTAAAGTTTTGACATCCTCAGCTTTAATACCTTTTTCCTTCATGGATTTCTTTGCCTCTTGCATATCTTCAGGATTGAGATATAAAATACCCCTCTTCTTCGGAGTGGGTTTAAGCGGAGGTTTAGGAAGAGTCCAGTCATCATAATTTTTCAATATGTTATTCAATAATTCTTTAGCTTGTCCAATAGTCCGTTCCCTAAAAACACAACCAGCGCAACTATCTAGTAAATCCCTAGAAGCATCGATTAGTCCGTTATAGAAGATATCAAGTATTTAATTTTTCTTAAGAGGATGATCAGGCAAAGCATTAAGCAATTGGAGAAGCCTCCCCCAAGCTTGTGGGAGAATCTCTTCTTCAATTTACACAAAGTTAAATATTTCATGTAAGGCAGCTTGTTTCTTATGAGCAGGAAAATATTTTTCAGACAAGTAATAAATCATATCCTAGGGACTACGCACACAACCAGGAGCAAGAGTATTGTACCAAGCTTTAGCATCACCCTTTAATGAGAACGGACATAATTTTAGAATATAATAATGGCGAACTTTCTCATCCTGGGAAAAAAGGGTGGCTATATCATTCAACTTAGTAAGATGTGCCATAGCAGTTTCAGTTTCATAATCATGGAAAGGATCAAATTCGACCAAAGTAATCAACTCCGGGTCGACAGAGAATTCAAAATCCTTATCATCAACAAATATAGGTGAAGCAGCAAATTGAGGATCACATTACATTTTAGCATTCAAAGTCCTTTCTTTATACTTGCATAATAATTTTTCTAGATCATCCCTATCCTTACAAGCAAGAATATCTCTAGTTATCTCCTCATTCATAACATAACCTTCCGGTACCTTAGGCAATTCATATGTAGGAGGGCTAGTTCTAATAGGTGTTTTAAGAGTCTTAGTTTCAAGCTCTTCACCAATTTCAACAATTTCATCAGTTTCAGCATTCTCAAAAGCTTTAGTTCTAGCAATTTGTTCATCAAGAAATTCACCCAGTGGCACATTATCATCAAGCAAGGTACTAGCATCATCATGAGTAGCATTCATAGCAGAAGTAGCATCATTAGTAACTTGTGATATATCAGAATTAATGGCATGTGGTGGTGTTGCAAGTTTACTTATAACAGAAGGTGAATCTAAAGCGAAGCTGGATGGCAGTTCCTTACCTCCCCTCGTCTTAGAGGGAAAAATATTAGTCTTAGCATCCTTCAGATTCTTCATAGTGATAAATTGATAATAATCCCAAGTAACTCAACAAATATAGCTATGCTCCCGGCAACGGCGCCAAAAAAAGGTCTTGATAACCCACAAGTATAGGGGATCACAACAGTTTTCGAGGGTAGAGTATTCAACCCAAATTTATAGATTCGACACGAGGGGAGCCAAAGAATATATGCAAGTATTAGCAGTTGAGTTGTCAATTCAGCCACACCTGGAGATTAATTATCTACAAAATGACCAGTCGCATAGTAATATGATAGATTTTCTAGCAGTAGTAGCAACAACAGTAACGGTAACAATGATAGCAATAGTTTTGTAGCAGTGACGATAGTAACAACAGTAGTAGTAACTTAGCAAGATCAATATGTAGGAAAATCGTAGGCATTGGATCGGCGATTTGTTGGATGATATTCATCATATAACAGTCATAACGTAGGGCGATATGGCACTAGCTCCAGATCATAAATATAATGTAGGCATGTATTCCGTAAATAGTCATACAAGCTTATGGAAAGAACTTGTAAGACATCTTTTGCCCTACCCTCCTGTGGCAGCGGGGTCCTATTGGAAACTAAGGGATATTAAGGCCTGCTTGTAATAGAAAACCTGAACAAAGCATTAACACACGGTGAATACATGAACTCCTCAAACTACGATCATCACCGGGAAGTGTCCCGACTATTTTCACTCCGGGGTTGCCGGATCATAACACGTAGTAGGTGACTATAACTTGCAAGATCGGATCTAGAACATATATATAATGATGATAACATAAACAGTTCAGATCTGAAATCATGGCACCCGGTCCCAAAGTGACAAGCATTAAGCATAACAAAGTCATAGCAACATTAATCTCAGAACATAGTGGATACTAGGGATCATCTATGATGAATCTCATCCAACTCCTCATCGACCAGCGAGCCTACGAAGGAATTACTCACTCCTGGTGGAGAGCATCATCGAATTGGCGATGGAGGAGGGTTGGTGATGATGAAGATCAAAGACCCCCTCTCCGGAGCCCCAAATGGACTCCAGATCTAGACTCCCGATGAAGAACAGGGGGTGATGGCGGCTCCGTCTTATGAAATGCGATAATTCTTCCTCCTTGATTTTTTTTCTGGAAAAATAGGATTTTAGAGCGTCGGTTTCAGGGTCTGCGGGGCCACCAGGTGGGGACAACCCACCTGGGCGCGCCTGGGGGGGGGGGGGGGGCAGGCGCGCCCTGGTGGGTTGTGCCCACCTAGGTGCCCCCTCCGGTGGTTCTTGGCTCCATAAATTCTCTTTTATTGTATAAAAAATCCTCGCAAAGTTTCGTTCCAATCCGAGAACTTTTATTTCTGCACAATAAACAACACCATGGTAGTTCTGCTAAAAACAGCGTTAGTCCGGGTTAGTTTTATTCAAATCATGCAAATTAGAGTCCAAAACAAGAGGAAAAACATTAGGAAAAGTAGATATGACAGAGACGTATCAGCCGGCGCGCTGAGACAGGATCAAAATCAAAATCAATTTACCCTTCAATTAAGAAAGCGACCCCACATTAACTAGTCTCCCTTGTATTCTGGGTCATATTTGACCATGACTTTCATAAATAAAATATATGTTATACGTTGCAAAAATAATATAATTTTAAGTACATTCAAATACGAACCAAACGATACAAATTTTGGTGACATGCATTCACATTTTGCTTGTCAAATACAGTATGTGGTCAAACTTGACCCAAAATACCCAAAACAAAAAAATACTTCCAGGACCAGCGCCGCTCCTCTCCTCTTAAACCACCGCCGCTCCTCTCCTGTTCCAATCCAAATCTAGTGCTGCTCCTCTCCTCTTCCATTTCAAAACCACCACCCCTCCTCTCCTGTTCCAATCCAAAGTCAGCACCGCTCCTCTCCTGTTCTAATCCAAGCACCGCTCCTCTCCTCTTCCATTCAAAAACCACCACTGGCGAGTGAAGGTGCTGTGGAGAAGTAGATCGATGGAGGAGTACAACCGATACTGAGGATCGCAGATGGCGACCCTATGAAGCTAGCTAGGATGTTGGAGATACAGTCTTGGTTTGACAACAAGGACCAATTAGCGGCGACATCCATGGCCAAATATCTGTAACAGAGCAAAAAAGTGGCGATACTCCCGAAGGGAGTCATGCGGGAGTACATAGAGCTGCTCCTCTGGGCCATGGAGCAAATAGATTCACCGAATCCGATCGTGAGGCAGCGGTGCTAGGAGTATCGATCTAAGATGGAGCATCCACCAGAGATTGAAGGATCGAGCATCTATAGGGTGCCGTTTGTGAGGGTGTTGTGCCAGAGCGAGCCGGTGGAGTCTTCATCGACCGAAACCAACTGCAAGAGGAGAAAAGCAGTTGGCCCAACGACGCTTCCCCGCCATCCTCTCCCTCACCATTCACCTCGTCTCACGGGGCGGCTGTCTGCCGCCGAGGAATATGAGGGCACTGCCCCCCAACCCAATAGTCGGGCAGTTTGTGAATTGTCAGGAGGAGCTTAGGGTTGTCAGTATTTGCAGGTTGTGAATTGTGTTTTGTGTTGTGTATTTTGAGAGTGCTTTCAGATATGAATGTCTTTTGAATTTCAGATTTGCAGTATTGAGCATATGAAGTATTTTATGAATTCTAGAGATCTATGTTTAGCACTTAAAAATGTAGTTTCATATAAAAGTGCAGACAATGTGATTCTCAGAAAAGAAACTGCAAGTTTTAGTTTCAGATAAGAAACTGCAAGTTTCAGAGTGAGCACATTTATATTAACACGCCCTTTTCAAACAGGGATAACATCATGTTGGAAGTTATATTCATGGTCGAAAATGGAACTACCAGCCAGTTAACATCGTGTTGATCAACATTCATGCATAGCACATCTTCATACGATGCACAGTCAAAAATATATGCTATTTTCAAAATGCCCACACAATGTCGAGTGTGCGAAAAATAGAGAAAGCGAGGGACGAAATTTTTGGCAAGTGTTGGAGGTGGTGTCTGGTGTCTAATATGCAACTTTATTCTTGTAGACACGTGTTGGGCCTCCAAGCGCGGAGTTTTGTAGGACAGTAGCAATTTTCCCTCAAGTGGATGACCTAAGGTTTATCAATCTATGGGAGGTGTAGGATGAAGATGGTCTCTCTCAAACGACGTGCAATCAAATACAAGAATTATCTTGTGTCCCCAACACACCCAATAGAATGGCAATTTGTATAGGTGCACTAGTCAAGCGAAGAGATGGTGATACAAGTGTAATATGGATGGTAGAAATATATTTTTTAAATCTGAATAAATAAAAACAGCAAGGTAGCAAATAGTAAACAGGCACAAAAACTATATTGCAATGCTTGAAAATGAGGCCTAGGGTCCGTACTTTCGCTAGTGCAATCTCTCAACAATGCTAATATAATTGGATCATATAACCATCCCTCAAAGTGCAAGGAAGAATCACTCCAAAGTTCCTATCTAGCGGAGAACATAAGACGACATTGTTTGTAGGGTACAAAACCACCTCAAAGCTATTCTTTCCGATGAATCTATCCTAGAGTCCGTACTAGAATAACACAAAGCTATTCTTTCCGAGCGATCTAACCAAGAGTTGGTACTAAAATAACACCAAAGAAAATTCAGATTCATAATATTCAATCCAACACAAAGAAGTTCAAAGAGTGCCCCAAGATTTCTACCGAAGAAATAAAGACAAGAACATGCATCAACCCCTATGCATAGATTACCCCAATGTCACCTTGGCATTCCGCGAGTTGAGTGCCAAAACATATATCAAGTGAATCAATACGATACCCCATTGTCACTACGAGTATTCAGTTGCAAGACATATATCAAGTGTTCTCAAATCCATAAAAGTATTCAATCCGATAACAATGAAATCTCAAAGGGAAAAACTCAATCCATCACAACAAGATAGAGAGGGGAAAACACCATATGATCCGACCATATTAACAAAGCCCGCGATAGATCAAGATCGTGACATCTCAAGAACACGAGAGAGAGAGAGATTAAACACATAGCTACTGGTATAAACCCTCGGCCCCGAGGGTGGACTACTCCCTCCTCATCGTGGTGGCCGTCAGGATGATGTAGATGGCCACCGGAGATGATTCCCCCTCTGGCAGGGTGTCGGAACGGGGTCTAGATTGGTTTTTGGTGCCTACAGAGCCTTGCGGCAACAGAACTTATGATCTAGGTTAACCCTCGAGGGTTTTGGAATTTTTTGGAATGTATAGGGTAAAGAGGGGGTGTGGGAGGCAGCAAGGTGAGCACAACCCACCTGGGCGCGCATGGCCCCCCAGGCGTGCCCTGGTGGGTTGTGCCCCCTCGGGGCACCCCCCAGGTGCTGCTTTGGCCCATTGGTGGTCTTCTGGTCCATAACAAATCCACAAAAAGTTTCATGGTGTTTGGACTCCGTTTGAAATTTATTTCCTGTGATGTAAAAACTTGCAAAAAACAGCAGGTGGCACTTGGCACTATGTCAATAGGTTAGTCCCAAAAAATGATATAAAATGATTATAAAACATCCAAGAATGATAATATAACAGCATGGAACAATAAAAAATTATAGATACGTTGGAGACGTATCAGCATCCCCAAGCTTAATTCCTGCTCGTCCTCGAGTAGGTAAATGATAAAAACATAATTTTTGATGTGGAATGCTGCCTAATATGTCATCTCATATTCTTTTCTTTATAGCATGGACATTTGGACTTTTATATGGTTCAAAGCAATAGTCTAGTTTTGACATGAGACTAAAATACTCAAGCATATCAACAAGCAACCATGTCTTTCAAAATATCAACGCTACAATAAGCTATCCCTATCCTATCATGCTCAATCATTGATCCATTCATGAAACCCACTCGCATATTAGCTACACCCAATGCTCAAGTACGATCATAATGCCTCCTAGTTGGTGCTTTGTAAGAGAAGATGGAGACCCAAATTAAAAATAAAAATTGCATAAAGTAAAAGAAAGGCCCTTCGCAGAGGGAAGTAGGGATTTGTAGAGGTGCCAGAGCTCAAAGCGAAAATTAAGAGACAAAAACATTTTGAGAGGCATACTTTTGCCACCAACTAAAACAACTTAGAGCTCCCAACACATACCATAGAAAAATGAAGTTTATTCCTTTTTCCACCATACTTTCACTTTCCATGGCTAACCGTATCCACGGGTGCCCTCCATACCAACACTTTCCAAGGAATTTATTATTTGACAACATAAATTAGATTCATTTTTCATTTCAGGACTTGGCATCCCTAATACCTTTGCCTTACTCTCGTGCAATGACAAGTGAATAAAAACGCATCGTGAGAATAACACATCTAGCATGGAAAATATTGGCCACCCCTCACCGCCTCGCGAGCGGTACGAGCACACAAAAGAGAAATTTATTTTATAATCAGAGATGGCACATACAAATTTTCTTAGAACGGCAAAATAATACCACATATAGGTAGGTATAGTGGACTTCATGTGGCAAAACTTGTTTAAAGGATTTAGGATGCACAAGTAGTGATCATACTTAGTGCAAAATGAAGGCTAGCAAAAGATTGAGAAGCCACCAACCAAGAAACAAATATTCTCATAAGCGAGCATTGAGCATAATTAACACCGAATAATGCACCACAAGTAGGATGTAATTTCATTGCAAAACTTTTGACTTTCGTGCTTGCATAGGGAATCACAGACCTTAACCCCAATATTCCTACTAAAGCATAATTACTCATCAACATCACTCACATATCACATAACCATATCTCAAAATATTACAAGGAATCAAGTTTATTTTTTCCAATGATCTTCATGAAAGTTTTTATTATATCCTTCTTTGATATCTATCACTTTGGAACTAATTTTAATGTATTGCTTTTGATAAGCTCAAACAAATATAAGTGAAGATCATGAGCATAATATTTCTTTCTCTAAAATTAATTTAAGTAATCAAGAGCAAATTTCTTCAAAAATATTAAAGCACACCGTGCTCAAAAAGATAAAAGTGAAGCACTAGAGCAATTCCAGAGAAAAGAGCTTCGTTGACGGGATATGCGTGCTGCTCACCTAACCTCCCTGGCAACTATTTGAGGACTCTATTTATTAAAAAACTTTCAGATCTAAGTAATTTATTCAAATAACAAGCAAACAAAATAAAATGACATTCCAAGGATATCACACATCATGTGAAGAGGCAGAAACTTAGACTCAACCGATACTAACCGATAATTGTTGAAGAGGAAAGGTGGGATGCCTATCGGGGCATCCCCAAGCTTAGATGCTTGAGACTTCTTGAAATATCATCTTTGGGTGCCTTGGGCATCCCCAAGCTTGAGCTTTTGTGTCTCCTTAATTCTTCTCATATCACGGTTTTCCTAAATCTCAAAAGCTTCATCCACACAAAACTCAACAAGAACTCATGAGATAAGTTAGTATAAACCAATGCAAAAACCTTATCATTCTCTACTATAGCAAACCACTAAAATTATTATTAAACATTGCATACTAAATGCCTCTGCATATTTAATACTCCTATCCTCAAATAGAATCATTAAACAAGCAAGCATATGCAAACAATGCAACCATAACAGCAATCTGGCAAAACAGTACAGTCTGTAAAGAATGCAAGAGTATCAATACTTCCCTAACTTCAAAAGCTATGAAAATTTGCCACACTGTAGAAAATTTATCAGAGCTCATTTTTTCCAAAATTTCAACATTTTTATCACATTTTGACTTTTCTAGGGAAATATTGTAACAACGGTAAACTTTCTGTTTTCAAACAGCAACATGTATACTTGCAAAATAAGCATGGCAAAGGCTATCATTGCCACTTTTATTGAAATAAAAGATGCAAAACATTATTATAAATAACAGCAAGAAAATCCTAAGAAAATAAAATGACGCTCCAAGCAAAACACATATCATGTGACGAATTAAAACATAGCTCCAAGTGAGGTTACCGATAATGTTGGAGACGAAAGAGGGGATGCCTTCCGGGGCATCCCCAAGCTTAGTTGCTTGGATCTTCCTTTAATATTACCTTGGAGTGCCTTGGGAATCCCCAAGCTTAGGGTCTTGTCACTCCTTATTCTCCTTATATCGACATCTCACCCAAAACTTGAAAACTTCAATCAGACAAAACTTAGCGGAACATTGTGAGATAGGTTAGTATGATAAAGGGCAAACCATTTCACTTTTGGTACTGTAAAATACAAGATTCATAATTGTTCTCACACAATGCCTACTGTAGCATATCATTTCCACAATTTATATTGAGCAAAGCCATGGAAACTAGAAAACAAGCAAACTATGCATTGAAAACAGAATCTGTCAAAAACAGAACAGTCTATAGTAATCTGTACTCCAACCATACTTATGCTACTCCAAAAATTCTGAAAATAGGAAAACCTGGGAAATTTGTATATTAATCTTCCGCAAAAAGAATCAACATTTCATCACTCTTCTGCTAAAAATGAGAATTATTTTCCTGAGCACAAAAGTTTCTGTTTTTCAACAAGATCAAATCAACTATCACCGTAAGCCATCCCAAAGGTCTTGGCACTTTATTGAAACAAAAGCAATAAAACATGATTACTACAGTATCCTAATCATGTGAACACACAAAAACAGTAGGTAAAAGTGTTGGGTTGTCTCCCAACAAGCGCTTTTCTTTAATGCCTTTTAGCTAGGCATGATGATTTCAACGATGCTCCCATAAAACATAAGAATTGAAACATAAAGAGAGCATCATGAAGCATATGACTAGCACATTTAATTCTAACCCACTTCCTATGAATAGGGATTTTGTGAGCAAACAACTTATGGGAACAACAATCAACTAGCATAGGAAGGGCAAAACAAGCAGAACTTCAATATTTTCAACACATAGAAAGGAAACTTGATATTATTGCAATTCCTACAAGCATAAGTTCCTCCCTCATAATAATTTTCAGTAGCATCATGAATGAATTCAACAATATAACCATCACATAAATTATTCTTTTCATGATGCACAAGCATAGAAATTTTGTTACTCTCCACATAAGCAAATTTCTTCTCATCAATAGTAGTGGGAGCAAACTCAACAAAATAACTATCATGAGAGTGAAAATTAAAATCATTATGACAAGTTTCATGGTTATCATTATTCTTTATAGCATACATGTCATCACCGTAATCATCATATATAGGAACTTTGTTGTCACAATCAATTGCAACCTCCTCCAAAATAGTGGATTCATCATTAAATAAAGTCATGACCTCTCCAAATCCACTTTCATCAATATAATAATCATAAATAGGAGGCATGCAATCATCATAAAAAATTAGGGGACTAAAAATACCATATTCATCAAATATAGCATCCACAATCTTATGGCTTTGCATATCATTAGCATCATGGATATTCAAAGAACTCATACTAACAACATTGCAATCATGCTCAGCATTCAAATATTTTGTGCCAAACATTTTATTGACTTCTTCTTATAACAATTGAGCACCATTTTCCGATCCATCATTTTCAAGAAATATATTATAAAGATGATCAATAATATGATGCAACCTCAGTTCCATTTTTTGTAGTTTTATTTTTAAACCAAACTAGTGATAAAACAAGAAACTAAAAGATTCAATTGCAAGATCTAAATAAATACCTTCAAGCACTCCCCTCCCCGACAACGGCGCCAGAAAAGAGCTTGATGTCTACTACGTAACTTTATTCTTGTAGACACGTGTTGGGCCTCCAAGCGCGGAGTTTTGTAGGACAGTAGCAATTTCCCCTCAAGTGGATGACCTAAGGTTTATCAATCCGTGGGAGGTGTAGGATGAAGATGGTCTCTCTCAAACGACCTTGCAATCAAATACAAGAAATCTCTTGTGTCCCCAACACACCCAATAAAATGGCAATTTGTATAGGTGCACTAGTTCAACAAAGAGATGGTGATACAAGTGTAATATGGATGGTAGAAATATATTTTTATAATCTGAATAAATAAAAACAACAAGGTAGCAACTAGTAAATGGGCACAAGTACGGTATTGCAATGCTTGAAAATGAGGCCTAGTGTCCGTACTTTCGCTAGTGCAATCTCTCAACAATGCTAACATAATTGGATCATATAAACATCCCTCAAAGTGCAAGGAAGAATCACTCCAAAGTTCCTATCTAGCGGAGAACATAAGACGGCATTGTTTGTAGGGTATGAAACTACCTCAAAGCTATTCTTTCTGATCAACCTATTCTAGAGTTCGTTCTTAAATAACACAAAGCTATTCTTTCCGGTCGATCTAACCAAGAGTTCATACTAAAATAACACCAAAGAAAATTCAGATTCATAATATTCAATCCAACACAAAGAACTTCAAAGAGTGCCACAAGATTTCTATCGGAGAAACAAAGACAAGAATGTGCACCAACCCCTATGCATAGATTACCCCAATGTCACCTCGGGAATCTGCGAGTTGAGTGCCGAAACATATATCAACTAAATCAATATGATACCCCATTGTCACCACGAGTATTCAATTGCAAAACATGTATCAAGTGTTCTCAAATCCATAAAAGTATTCAATCCTATAACAACGAAATCTCAAAGGGAAAAACTCAATTCATCACAACAAGATAGAGAGGGGAAAACACCATATGATCTGACTATATTAACAAAGCCCGCGATACAT
The DNA here is from genome assembly GCA_034509565.1 of Triticum monococcum. NCBI lineage: Eukaryota > Viridiplantae > Streptophyta > Magnoliopsida > Poales > Poaceae > Triticum > Triticum monococcum. The sequence continues at coordinate 417,066,381 of CM067844.1, forward strand.
CATGATCGTGACATCTCAAGAACACGAGAGAGAGAGAGAGATTAAACACATAGCTACTGGTACAAACCCTCAGCCCCGAGGGTGGACTACTCCCTCCTCGTGTTGGTGGCCGCCGGGATGATGAAGATGGATACCGAAGATGATTCCCCCTCCGGCAGGGTGCCGGAATGTGGTTTAGATTGGTTTTCGATGGCTACAGAGCCTTGCGGTGGCGGAACTTTTGATCTAGGTTAACCCCCGAGGGTTTTGGAATTTTTGGGAATTTATAGGGCAAAGAAAGGGTGTGGGAGGCCACCGAGGTGGGCACAACCCACCTGGGAGCGCCTGGGGGCCCAGGCGCGCCCTGGTGGGCCCCCTCGGGGCACCCCTAGGTGCTGCTCTGGCCCATTGGTGGTCTTCTGGTCCATAAAAAATCCACAAAAAGTTTCGCGGTGTTTGGACTCCGTTTGATATTGATTTCCTGCGATGTAAAAAACATGCAAAAAACATCAACTGGCACTTGGCACTATTTCAATAGGTTAGTCCCAGAAAATGATACAAAATGACTATAAAATGATTATAAAACATCCAAGAATGATAATATAATAGCATGGAACAATAAAAAAATTATAGATACATTGGAGACGTATCAGTGTGTGTAGATGACAATGGGGACCCACATGTCAATAATGGCAGAGTCAAAAAATTGGAGATGTTTCACCGCATCAGGTGGAATCAAACCCGGGAGGAACAGCAGTCGGGTAGTGTCACTTGGCCACTGGGCTAGTTCAGTAGTTTCGCTAGAAATTAGACACGTCATCTACCATTACTGTAGCATGCCTTCCCCGACTCAGGTTAGTTCTCATCCGAGGCCTGGACATCATTCTCTGCCTTTGTGCGCTCGGCGCGGCGCCGCTGTGTGCCATTGTGAACATGCTGAACAAACGAGAGGAATCTGGAGAGGACTGTATGTGGAGAGACGGACAGTCGGGACCCACCAGGTCCATGGCCGTACGCAAGCAAGTGCCTCATTAAATAAATACTTCCTCCTAATGCTATACTGACGTTGGGGTTCACGGGTTTGTCAACATAGTTACATTTTTTTGAGGTGCTTCAACATAGTTACTAAAGGAGATAAATTTACAACGAAGCCAGGGAGCTGGCAGGTATCATTTATTATCAGTGGGCCAGCAAGTATCAGCTCGGTTGTGGGCTGCCCCGTCTAGGCTTTCTTTTTTAACATGCGCAACCCAGGACATGCCGGTTTTTATATTTTCTTGAGGGTTGTCATGTATCGACCGACCTATGGACCTCCCATCCTAGGTTCTATTTTTCCTGAAACATCCACAACCCAACTTATGTTATTTTTTGAAGAAAACGCAGAGGTCTGTTCTGTTTTTCTATATAAGAATAGGAACGCCAGGTCCAACTTATGTTTCCCTTCTAAATATGTTATATATATTTATATTATTTTATATGTTATTATATATTGTTGTTATTGTCATCATATATTTAAGAAATACTTACATATATAAGAAAAAATACCCACGTATTATTAACTTACAAAAATATTTTTTAACAATAAAATCCTGAATTATTTTTTTACATTAAGGCAGCGAAAATCCTGGTGATTGTGTACAAAAGCTTGGTAAGATTTAAGGACCAATGTAATAATAAATCACTCCTGCGCGCAACCCAACATTTCTGCGTGCAACCCAACATTATAATTAGAACCACCCAGCAAAATTGTGTATTTCGAAAACATGCAAATGGGCTGTAATTTTTTAGGAACAAATAAATGGGCCGCAAGGACGCTACATTATTTGTTCACCCAGCCCAACAAAAAAGATAAATGAACTGTAAATTTTGAAAAAATGGGTTGAATATGTGCCACATTTTTGGAGGCTGAAATGTGGGCCAATAGGTCAAAGCCAACGCAAGTCATTGTCAACTTAGTCAACAAATGATTCTGACATCGATAGCCATTGGATTTACATCCAACGACCGGCATCCATCTTCAATCTCTCGTCTTCTTTCTCCAGCACCGCTGGGACCACCTGCACCCGCCTCCTGCTACTAGAAGCTCTGCTTAGCACGCTTCGCTGTGAAGTGCTACCCCACCGCCGGCCAGGACATCCCTCCACCCCTCGACACCTCCTGTTATTCTCCACCGACTGCTGAACCATGCCGCACCAGAATCAGTTAACCCTCGTACACCTCTCCGTCTGCGACTCCACTCCCACGTGTTTCCATCTGCAGCTCGTTGCCATCCGGGGCCTCGCCGTCGTCCACCACCTTGGATGCACTCGGCGTGGCGTGGTCAACATGGTCAACAAACAAGAATCATCGGAAGAGGACTGTACATGGAGAGGCTGACAGTTGGGACACACCAGGTCCCTGGACGCACGCATGCAACCGCCTCCTTATTACGCAAAAATAAAATTATTCCTCCCGCTAAAAGTTGGGACCCACCAAGTATATCTTCGTACGGAAGGAAGTACCTCCTTTTTCCTGCCACTGACAGCTGGGACCCACCGGCTACATCTTTGCATGCAAGGAAGTGTGACCATATTAAGAAAAAAATGATTCTTCCCCCTAACAGTTGGGACCCACCAGCTATCTTTTCAGACGCAAGGAAGTGCCTCCTTATCCTTCCTGACAGCTGGGACCCACCCGGTCGAACCATATGTAGGGTTGTTTGTCTGGTCACGAACGTGTACATACATACTGGTCGATCGGTCTCTCTGCAGCGATGAACCATGGCCGAGTAAGGAGCGGCACGTGTCGTAGTAGAGACGCGGACATAGCATGTCACACAGTCCCTTTTATATCGTGTACATGTACGTACAACCATGCTGCAAGAAAGTGAATACGGCTATGTACGTACATATGGGCGGGGTCTCGAACACATACAACGACAGCGTCCTGTTCATCGGCAGCCAACCGGCTGGGTCAGAATGGAGAAACTATGTCGTGTTCATCGGGAGGCAACAGAATGCGTCATGTTCATTGGGAGCCAACTGGCTTGGATGGAACAGCCGAAACAAGGTCTGGCATACCATAGAACGGAGGAAACGGCCTTCTGTTCAACCGCCTACAGTTGAAATGGGATCCGGTTCATCGGGAGGGGTCTGACGTACCGCAAAACAGAGGAAACAGACTTATCTTCGACCTCCTATGGTCGAAACGGGGTCCTGTTCATCGGCAGGGGTGTGGTGTACCGCAAAACGAAGTAAACAGACTTCTCTTCAACCTCCTATGATCGAAACGGGGTCCAGTTCATTGGGAGGGGTGTGGCATACCGCAAAACGGGACTCCACGGGCTATAGTTCATCCATCGTCGACCTCCTTCAGCCTCCACGGGCTACTGTTCATCCACCGTCGACCTCCTCCAGCCTCCACATGCTATTGTTCATCCATGACCTCTCCCTCCTGCCTCCACAGGGTCATGTTCATCCACGGGCTCCTGTTCATCCAGCCTCCACCGGCTACTGTTCAACCAGCCCTCCACGGGGTCCTGTTCATCCAGCCTCCACCGGCTACTATTCAACCAGCCCTCCATGGGTCATGTTCATCCACCCCCAACCGACTCGATCGGAGTCCTGTTCATCCAGCGACAACAACCTCTACTACCACGGGGTCCTGTTCATCCAACCCCCACCGGGAACTGTTCATCCAACCCCCACCAACGCTCACTGTTCATCAAGAGGCAACAGGCTTGATTGACTTCAGTTAGCAGCAGTAGCGAAGGAAACGCTCGATCGGGTTCAGTTAACAGCCAGGGATCGATCGATCGCTCGGGTTCAGTAACACGTAGCTAGTGCAATCTCTCAGGTTCAGTAAGCGAACGCCTCGCTCAGGTTCAGCTAGAGCCCAACGCCTCGCACACATGCGCGTACGTGTATGAGAGAAACACGCAACCCCTCCGTGCATCGCTCGGCCCCGACCACCCACCGTGACTGGGAACTCCCCGATATTTTCCTCGCCCTTGCTTCTACCATGATTTTTGCCATCATGGACGACCCAAAGAATGTCATGCAACTGCGTCTCCGGTCCACCCAAGATGAAAATCCCATTTTTTGTCATAGAAGTAGGATCCCACCACATCTATCATGATACCAGGTTTTGTCACAATTATCGTCATAGAAGTGTCATAAGCATGACAAAAAAATCATTCATCCCAAAATGTCACGAATGTGTCTTTTTTTGTAGTGCCTCAAACTTCTTCGACCAGCGGCAGAAGTCCTCATGGCTGGTCCCTAGCACAACCCACCAAGATTTCCCCGTGGTGGGGGCGAAAGCGATGGTCCGTCGCACACAACGATGAATAATACCCGCAAGCCCTCACCGCGGAGCAAAGAGAAGAACCGCAGTGCAGGAATGAGCAGACTCTCCAGACCCCCATCATTGGGGAGACCATCGAGGCTCGGGCTTTGGAGGCCGCACACGTTGCTACTCTGGTTGAACGTGCACGTCTGGAGGATCTCCAGAGGTCACTCGACGATGGCGCTCGTAGGCCACCCCCAAATCCTAGTCGACGGCATCAACAATTGTTCCCGAATGGATCTCGAGATGAGTGTCAAGTATACCGCACTCCAATCCAGAATGTTGCAGCAGCCACGAGTTTTGCATATTCGATCCAACCGTCCCGTTCTGAAGCTGAAGAGGCCGAGAGCAGATTCAGACGCTGCTCAGAGCGGCCGGAGAGCAGAATTCGGTTGCTTCTCAGTCGCACAACAGGATACATAGCAGGTCCGTCGGGGCGGACATGGTCCAGTCGGCTCACAGCCCAAGATCGAGGCCATGGGTAGTTTGATCCTCGACATCACCGTGACAACCGCCGTTGAGTGCCTACACCCCCTCTAAGGGGTGGTTCGTACGTGCCTCGGCAGTACGATGATAGGCGCCCGTATGGTGACAAGCGGAGGAATCCAATCGACCCCCGAGAGCCTGGGTTTAATGCAAGGTCAGTCCTCATGTAGGGCCTAGTTGACAGAAGCAGGGCTAATCGAGAGGGTTTGGACAGGGATCGCCTGAGTGGAAGTGGAGCGTTTGTCTTCGGGCCATTCGAGCTGCTAAGATTCCTCCCAACTTCATGTTGGCCGCATGGGTGAGCAAGTTTACAGGCGAGTCAAAGCCAGATACATGGTTAGACGATTACCGAGTGGCCGTGCAAATTGGCGGAGGCAATGACGATGTTGCCATGAAGCTTTTGACGTTGATGCTGGAAGGATCGGACCGAACCTGGTTGAATCAATTGGCCCCTGCTAGCATATTCAGCTGGGGAGAACTTGCCCGAGTGTCCATCAAAACATTCGAAGGCACCTGAAAATGTCCTGCTGGATTGCCTGAATTGCAACACTGTGTCCAGAAACCGATGAAACTTTGAGGGATTACATCCAGCATTAGACCACACTTCACTATGTGGTGCAGAATGATCCAGAGCACCAAGCAGTTTGCGCTTTCAAGGAAAGTGTCCGGTATAGAGAGCTCACCCTGAAATTCGGTCGGTCTGGGGCCATGTCTCTGAACCGAATGATGGAGATTGCCACTCGGTATGCAAATGGCGAAGAAGAGGACCGCCTCCGTAGTGTCAAAGGAAAGGCTGCAGACACTAACGCCGAAGGCAGGAATCCCAGTCAGAAACAAAGCACAAAGCTTAGGCCGACGGTCATGCAGAAGCAGCAGTGGTAGCTCCTCAAGGCAAGTTCAAAGGGAAGGCTAAAGGGCAGTGGTTTCCTAAGAAGAAGAGAGACCAGTCGGGCCATGATGTCTTAGATCTACCGTGTGCCATCCACACGTAGAAAGATGAAGAGGGTAACCTGATTTTACCCAAGCATACCACTCGAAAGTGCAGACTCCTCACTACAAAAAAATACACATCCGTGACATTTTGGGTCGAATGAATTTTTTTTTCTGTCATACATATGACACTTCTATGATGATAATTGTGACAAAACCCAGTATCATCATAGATGTGGTGGGCTCCTACTTCTATGACAAAAAATCATGACAGAAAATGGGCTTTTCGTCCTGGGCGGGCCAGAGACACAGCTGCATGACATTCTTTGGGCCGTCCATGACGAAAAAATCTATGGTAGAAGCGAGGGGGAGGAAAATTTTGGGAAGTTCCCGGTTACGGTGGGAGGTCGGGGCCGAGCGATGCGCGTTTCTCTTGTACACGTATGCGCGTGTGTGCGAGGCGTTGGCTCTAACTGAACCCGAGCGAGGCGTTGGGCTCTAACTGAACCCGAGCGATTGCACTGCAGGCTACGCGTTACTGAACCCGAGCGATCGATCGATGGCTGTTAACTGAACCCGATCGAGCGATTCCTTCGCTACTGCTGCTAACTGAAGCCGATCGATTGGATGAACAGTGAGCGTTGCGGGGGGGGGGGTGGATGAACAGTGAGCGGCGGCGTTGCCTCTGGATGAACAGGACCCCGTGGTGTGGTGGAGGGCTGGATGACCAGTAGACGGTGGAGGGGTGCCCGTGGAAGGGTGGTTGAACAGGACCCCATGGTGTGGAGGGCTGGATGAACAATAAACGGCGGAGGGGTGGTTGAACAGTAGCTGGTGGAGTAGCGCGCGGTGGAGGCTGGATGAACAGGAGCCCGTGGAGGCTGGAGGAGGTCGATGGTGGAGATGAACAGTATCCCGTGGAGTCCCGTTTTGCGGTACGCCACACCCCTCCCGATGAACAGGACCCACGTTTTGATCGTCGGAGGTCCGTTTCGTCCGTTTTGCGGTACGCCACACCCCTCCCAATCAACAGGACCCCCGTTTCGACCATAGGAGGTCCGTTTTGTCCGTTTTGCGGTACGCCACACCCCTCCCGATCAATAGGACCTCTGTTTCGACCGTAGGAGGTCCGTTTCCTCCGTTTTGTGGTACGCCAGACCCCTCCCAATCAACAGGACCCCGTTCCGAATGTAGGAGGTCCGTTTCCTCCGTTGTGCGGTACGCCAGGCCTCGTTTCCATCGCCTGTTCCGTCCAAGCCCTCCCGATGAGCACGACCATGCATTCCGTTCCGACCCAACCGGTTGGCTCCCACGCGTTCTGTTGCCTCCCGATGAACACGATGCATTCCGTTGCCTCCCCATGAACACGACGCATTCCGTTGCCTCCCCATGAACACGACGACGACGCTGTTTCTCTGTTTCGACCCAGCCATGCACACGAGCCCTAGTCGTACGTATGCGCGAGTAGGCGTTCGAGACCCCGCCTGTATGTACACATACGTGACCGTATTTTATTTCTTGCCCCCTGGCCGCTGTACGTACTTGTACATGCTACGTGCGCGCCTCTACTACGACACATACGCGCCTCTACTATGACACGTGTACATGCTACGTGCGCGCCTCTACATCCACCAGTATATATGTACGTACACGTTCTCGACCAGAATGACAACGCTACATACGCTTCGATCAGGTGGGTCCCGACTGTCAGGCACTTCCTTGCCTGCAAAGATGTAGCTGGTGGGTCCCAGCAGTCAGGGGGGCGAATCGTTTTTTTGCCCGGACGCACTTCCTTGCGTGCGAAGATGTAGCTGGTGGGTCCCAGTAGTCAGGGGGAAACGTTTTTTTCGTGAAATACAGTGGCCCGTACGGTGGGTCCCAGCTGTCAGGTGGAGGAATCATTATTTTCTGCGTAATAAGGAGGCACTTCCTTGCTGCGGCCGTGGACCCAACTGTCAGCCTCTCCACGTACAGTCCACGTCCGATGGAAGTTGTTCCTTGACCATGTTGACCACGCCGCGCTGAGAGCACCAGGGCGGTGGACGACAGCGAGGCCTAGGAAGGGGACGACAGGGAGCCGGGGAAGACGCGGCAGTGGAAGCCCGCGTGGAGAGGAGTACGAGGGTTCACTGGTTCGGCTGTGGTGTGAGGCTGTCGTCGCCGCAGGGCCTGGCCAGCGGTGGGAATAGTAGGGGGCGGTGAGGCCTCCACGGCAGCACAACCGGCCACAGGACGCAGGAGCATGCAACACGACCGGCGCTGCTTTGGGCGGCTGGAGCAAGAAGACCAGAGGTTGAAGAAGCACTACGACTGTTGGATGGACATCATACGGTCACTTGAGCTAGAATTGTTCATATTGACTAAAGTTGACAAAGGCCCCTGTCCCAGTCAACTTAGTAGGCCCACAAGTCAGCCTCCCACCATGGTGGGTCCCAGCTAGCAGGGGAGTATTCTTTTTTTGTGCATAATAAGGAGGCACTTCCAGTGGGTCCGAGCTGACAGCGGGGGAACATTTTTTTTCGCGAAATACGTTGGCCCGTCTGGTGAGTCCCAGCAGTCAGGGGGGAAACGTTTTTTCGCAAAATAAGGTGGCCTATCCGGTGGGTCCCTGCCGTCAGGTGGAGGAATAATTATTTTGCACGTAATAAGGAGGCACTTCCTTGCGGCCGCCTGGACCCAGCTGTCAGCCTCTCCACGTACAATACTCTTCCGATGGAAGTCAGTCATTGACCATGTTGACCACGCCGCGCCGAGAGCACCAGGGCGGTGGTCTAGAAGACGGCGAGGCCTAGGAAGGGGACGACGCGGAGCCGAGGAAGACGCATCAGTGGAAGCCCGCACAGAGAGGAGTACGAGGGTTCACTGGTTTGGCTGCGGTGTGAGGTTGTCGTCGCCGCAGAATAACAGGGGGTGTGGGTGAGTAGAGGGATGGCCTGGCCAGTGGTGGGAGTAGTACGGGGCGGTGAGGCCTCCGCGACATCACAGCCAGCCACGGGAGGCAGGAGCACGCACACGACCGGCGCTGCTTTGGGCGGCTGGAGCAAGAAGACCAGAGGTTGAAGAAGCACTACGGCCGTTGGATGGACATCATACAATCACTGCAGCTAGATTCGTTTATATTTACTAAGTTGACAAAGCCCTTGGTACGCGTCAACTTAGTAGGCCCACAACTCGGATTTGGCAGAGAACATATAGCCCATTTGTGATTGTAAGAATGTACAGCGCATTTTTTAATTCTAATGGAATTTACTATAGCCCATTTACAGTTTGTTAAAAGTACAGCCCAACTTCTAGCTAGGACAACGATTAATAATTTCAAACAACCACTCAAAACAGAATTCAAAAAAATTCCCCACATTTTGATGGGATCCGAAATATTTTTATCTGAAATTTCTAGTCAGGTTAAATATAATTTCAAAATAAAGTTGTATTATGTTAAAATCCAACGAAATATTGCGCGTGCAACAAGTAATGAAATTAAAATTTTCAAATTCTAAAAATAAAATATTTTTCAAACTAATTACGTGTTTGGTGCATAGTAACTGTCCAGTTATTATAATTACATCCCATTTATTATTTCTTAAAGTCCATTTTCTTGTTAAGCCTAATGCATACCTCCTAGGAAAGTTTGCAGCCCAGCGGGGCGGAGAATAACAAGATGACCCGGATATTGTGTACAACTGTCGGCCCAGTTGCATTGCTGATGTTGAAAAAAAGAGGCCTATGTAGTACAGTACAACCTAACATGGTTAGTCAGCCCACATTCAGCGACACCGGAAAGGCCCAAACAAGGCTTCTGTACAACTTTTTGAAGTCACTGAGCTCAATTTATAACTTAAGAAAAAAGTTAGATTACAGTGGAACCTAATTAAAAGCTGTCACGAGCAAATAAATAATTCTACGGGTCCCACTTGTGCGTGCGCGCGCGCGCGTGTGTGTGTGTGTGTGTGTGTGTGTGAGAGAGATAGAGAGAGAGAGACCCATCGGTCGATGCTCGTAAATACATCTTTCAGCCATATGCATTGCTGATGCTTAGTAAAAACTTATATAGTTGACACAATCATATAGAACATCATAGCACACTGAACTTGCATACAAAAATTTCACGCAGGCGGCACAATCAGGATGGAAGCAGTGGATCGCTAAGGGAAGGGCTATGTTGAAACCAATGAAGTCGTACATAACGGTTCATCGTCTTTATTAATGACAGGGAAATATCTTGAATGTTGTGCAAAGAGAACAGACAGACAACACAATAAGTTCTGCTAGCACATTAAGTTGATGTACAACCCTTTCTAAAAAAAAGTTCAGGTACAAAATTAGAACAGGTCACAATCAAATGTACTGGCATATCAGTGCTTCACACCCATAGCTCGAATTTAACTAGTATCTGACAAGATTCAATTGTTACCTCAAATTAGACCACATCCACGCAGCCAGCCCTGCCTCTTCTCCCAAAGAAGCAGTGGCCTCCGCCGCGCGATAGAGTAGGCCCTGTGCCATCCATCGTTCCGAGCAACACGGGGAAAATCTGACGTTGACTCCTGTAATGGACGTCGTCGACGGACCCTGGCACCAGCGGCGGTGGCAGGACTTCGATTGATGGATTGACCACTTCTTCGACATGCACGAACACTCGATACAGGTAGATCCCTAATGTGGTCCGCGGCGGCCTTGGTGGCGATGAATAGTACAACCCCGGTTCCTGCACCGGTATCTCAACACCAATCACCTTCGGTATTGTTAACGCCCTCGATGCGACTATATCTCCCACGTGTCGAAGCACGACTTATAACCGCATTGAAAGCAATGTCGCAAGTGAGGTAATCTTCACCACAACCCATATAATACATAAGGGGAAAGAGATACATAGTTGGCTTACAATCGCCACTTCACACAATTACATGAATAAAGCATTACATCATCCAGATACAATCAAGGTCCGACTACGGAACCAAAATAGAGAGAGCTACCCCAAAAGCGACAAGGTCCCCCGATCGACCCCAACTGGGCTCCACTACTGATCAACTAGAAATGAAACAAGACAAAGGACAAGATCTTCAACGAGCTCCTCCTTGAGCTTGGTTGCGTCATCTGCGTGGTCTCATCGGCACCTGCAAGCTGGTTTTGGAAGTATCTGTGAGTCACGGGGACTCAGCCTCACACCCTCACGATCAAGACTATTTAAGCTTATGGGTAAGGTAAAAGGTATGAGGTGGAGCTGCAGCAAGCGACTAGCATATATGGTGGCCATCATACGCAAATGAGAGCGAGGAGAGAAGGCAAAAGCACGGTCGAGAAACTATGATCAAGAAGTGATCCTAGAACAACCTACGTCAAACATAACTCCAACACCGTGTTCACTTCTCGGACTCCGCCGAGAAGAGACCATCACGGTTACACACGCAGTTGATGTATTTTAAATAAAATCAACTTCAGGTTTTCTACAACCGGACATTAACAGATTCCCATCTGCCCATAACCGCGGGCACGACTTTTGAAAGTTCAAATCCCTGTAGGGGTGTCCCAACTTAGCCCATCACAAGCTCTCACGGTCAACGAAGGATATTCCTTCTAGCGGGAAGACCCGATCAGACTCGGAATCCCAGTTACAAGACATTTCGACAATGGTAAAACAAGACCAGCAAAGCCGCCCGATGCGCCGACAAATCCCGATAGGAGCTGCACATATGTCGTTCTCAGGGCACACCGGATAGGTCAAGCTACGAGTAAAATCAACCCTCGAGTTGCCCCGAGGTGGCCCCGCAGGCTGCCCATTTCAGACCAACACTCAGAGGAGCACTGGCCCGGGGGGGGGGGGGTTAAAATAAAGATGACCCTCGAACTCGCGAAAACCTAAGGGAAGGCTATAGGTTGTTAGTGCAAATGGTAAAACCAAGGTTGGGCCTTGCTGGAGGAGTTTTATTCAAGGCGAACTGTCAAGGGGTTCCCATTATAACCCAACCGCGTAAGGAACGCAAAATCCGGGAACATAACACCGATATGACGGAAACTAGGGCGACAAGAGTGGAACAAAACACCAGGCATAAGGCCGAGCCTTCCACCCTTTACCAAGTATATAGATGCATTAATTAAATAAGAGATATTGTGATATCCCAACAAAATATCCATGTTCCAACAAGGAACAACAACTCCATGTTCCAAACAAGGAACAAACTTCAATCTTCACCTGCAACTAACAACGCTATAAGAGGGGCTGAGCAAAGCGGTAACATAGCCAAACAATGGTTTGCTAGGACAAGGTGGGTTAGAGGCTTGGTTTAACAATATGGGGGCATGATACGCAAATGGTAGGTATCGCAGCATAGGCATAGCAAAAGAGCGAGCATCTAGCAAGCAAAGATAGAAGTGATTTCGAGGGTATGGTCATCTTGCCTGAAATCCCGCAAGGAAGAAGAACGAGTCCATGAAGAAGACAAAGGACGTAGTCGAACGGGTCCTCACAAACGCGACGTTATCGAAACCAACCCGAAGAAGAAACACCGGAAAAAAGCACACAACATAGTAAACAAACCACACACGAACATGGTATGATATGCGGGATGCGGTATGCGATGCATATGCATGATTTGGAAAGGAATGATTGAACCTGGCCTCAACTTGGAAATCCAAGAGTGCCGCTGGAAAGGTGAGGTGTTTCGGTTGAAATCGATATAAAGATCACCAGAATCGGATGCATGGTTTGGAAATGGCAAGCAAAACAAATATGGCACCGGTCTGCGATAATCAACAAGTAGCCATCTGAATGCATCAAGAATAACATGCTACAACACTCAAGCATGGCAACGAAGCTTGACAAAAGATGAACACTGAGCTACGGATAATTCATCCATTAAGAGGTTCAAACAAGCATGGCAAAAGTGCAAATGATAACAGGTTGCAGCCTTAGTGAAATTAACACAAGTCTGGAATTTATCATCAGGAAACACACTTTAGAGCATGAAAACTACATGCTATAAGAACTTAACATGGCAAAGCAAGGCATGGTATGAAGCTACTCAAAGCACTTAACAAAAGTCCCTTAGTGACCTTGAGCCAAAAGGGATCAGTAAATACAATTGCAAGCATGTGAACATGGCAGAAACATAGACAGATTCAGACTTAGTGAAAAACTGGAGCATGCAAAACAGATTAACGAGTAGGCATGTTTACGAGCTCGATGCACTCACTACAGAGCATCGCATGACAAACTAAGCATACACCCATGAAGAACACGTGGCATAGAAGCTAGAAATGGCAAGAACAACAACATAGCATGCACGGATCAATAGCAACATCCGCGGCAAAATCGCTAAACATATCAACAATCTGCCAGGATTCACGATATAGGAAAAGTAGAGCTCGATTGACTCAAGCTAGGGTGCTCCATAAATGCAAACAAAGACATGGATGGATAGAGCACCACAATGTTAACAATACATCCTTACTAATCATCCTCAAAATAGGCACGGATCACTAGGAAACAACATGAACATATGGCATAACAACAAACACAGGACAAGGACTTAGTGAAATTCTAAGTCCCTGAAATCAGCATAACCGATTACGCTACTTTGCAAGCTTGTGCTAGTCACCACAAATATCACAAAATACATGGCAAGCACCACTATAAAGATGGCATGGCATATAACAAAACACATGTAGAGCTCAGGATCATAGCATGCACACTTTAATCATGGCAAAAATGGAAAAAAGCTATTTGATGAAACAGATCTGACAAATTCACCACATAGCTCTCTTCCAACAGCATTTCGGGCATCAGGATCAGCTCAAATGAAAATGATGCAATGAGATGAAACGATTTACTTGTCGAGGCGAACATTTTGATATGCTACACGCACGAATCGGAGCTACGGATGCAGAGTTATGATGCGACGAAGATGCCAAAAAGTTAGGGTTTCGGGAAGAGAAAGTCAATCAAGAGGGAGTTTTCAGATCTGAGATCCGATCTGGTACTGTAGCACGCGCGGGCTTCGAGGATCACCAAAGGGCTTCGCCGGAGTTGGGGAAGGAGGGATCCCGGAGCAAACTCGCCGGCGTCCGGGCGGAGCAGCGCGGCAGAGGAGGACGACGGGCGGCGACCTCGGGCGCGGCACACGGCGGTGGACGGCGAGGCCGGTGCGGGTCGACGAGATGGCCGGAGCCAGGGCGCGGCGGCGCTCCCGCAGCAGTGCAGGCCGGCGCTTCGGTGAGGTGGGGCGGAGATGCAATGGCGCGGTGGTGGTGGGGCGCGCCAGCGAGAGGTGAGGCGGCGGGTGCGGGCATGCGCCTGCAGGCGGCGGCGGCGGCGACCGAGCCCGCGCGGGCCGGATCTGGGCCCCGTGGGCCGCGCGGCGGGGGAGGCGCGAGCGCGGATAGGTGGCGGCCCCTCATTGGGCGCGGGAGACGACGACGCTGACATGGCAGCCCCTGATAGGCCGAAGTGAGGTGGCAGCAGGCGGCGGACATGTTCGGCTCGGCGCGGACATGTCCGGCGGCGCGAGGATGAAGAAGACTAGGGTTAGACTGCGCGAAAATTTCGGAGGGAGACACATATATATAGGTAGAGGGAGCTAGGAGAGTCCAAATGAGGTGTGGTTTTCGGCCACGCGATCATGATCGAACGACCGAGATGATGGAGGGGGTTTAGGTGGTTTTTGGGCCACTTTGGAAGGGTGTTGGGCTGCAACACGCACGAGGCCTTTTCGGTCCCTCTGTTAACAGTTGGAGTATCAAACAAAGTCCAAATGGCACGAAACTTGACAGGCAGTCTACCAGTAGTAAACCAAGGCCGCATGACAAGTCTCGGTCCAATCCAAAAATGTTTAACACTCGCACACGAAAAGAGGTAGAAAGGGGCACCGGGTGACATAGGAGCGCTGGATTGGAAAACGGACAACGGATAAAATGCTCGGACGCAAGAGACGAACATGTATGCAAATGAAATGCACATGATGACATGATATGCAAAGCATGACACGCAAGCAATGACAACACAACAACAGCGAATAACTTGAGGACACCTAGCACAACGGTCTCGGGGCGTTACAGGTATGGTACACGGCTTCTTCATCCATGCCATAACCGTCAAAGCCCAGCTGTCTGGAGGAACAAACATACTTACGAGCTCACCTCCAAGGTCGTTGATAAGCTCGTTCATGGACTCGCTGTTCCAAGCACGTTGAGGCATGCCGTGGAAGGTAAGCTTTGTTAAAAACTCAAGCTCAGAGGGCACCGAGCCCCATCCTGGGTGCCACTGATCAAAGCTCACCAGCGCGCCATCGCAGAACAAATGCCGGGAAGATTCGAACACACGACTATAGTCGAAAGTTGTCCGGAACCCGACGAAGAAATTAGACGGTGGCGGACAGACTTCGAAGAGCAAGTCACTTATTTGGATGCCGTGTGCAATGCCAAGAGCTTTGACAAGGTCGTCCGGCGAGACGGGAGGCCGGTCGCCGTTGATGGTTACCGTCAGCACTTTGCCGGCAAACTAGACGTCAAGCGCCGCCATGCCACTATTGAGCGACAGCACGCAGCGACCGAAGGCAGGACGGACCTCACGATCTCCGTCTTGGAGATCCGCGTTGACCGGCGACATGATAGTGCGCTTGAGTACAGGTAGTACAGGAGGGGGATTTGGGGGAACTGGAGTAGGAATCGAGATTCCAGAGGTGGGGGAGGGGCGGGAGACTAGGGATGAAAAGGTAGCATGAATTTCGAGCACGCGCCAATATGCTCTCGGCGCGCAAGTGCACGAAAACACCGGTGGTGCCCACATGTCGGCCTAAGAGTCCTTATTCTTTCTTTTTTGGAGAGCCCGGCCTTTTTCAGGATCTTTTGAGAGCCTGGCCTGAGAGTCATAATTGACCTGTTTGGCATTGCGTTACTACTCGGCGCATATTCAATGACACCTCACTGGCCCAAACAAGTGTACATCATCGAAAAGACACTGAGCTCAAATTATATAACTTGAAAAAAGGAGATATACTCTGAACACTGGAGAATGGTGATGCCCTCATTTAGCCCACCAGTAGTTCGAGACAATAAATAGTTCGAAACAACGATATATACAACATTCAAACACTGACTAGTGACTACTACTCACATAAATAGCAAGACATGATAGTTCATAAGAAGTCTTGCTACACCACCAAAACGCACCCATCTGCAGCGCTCAGACTCTCGTGATCCAGACGAGAATGACATTCTAAACAGAAGCAACTATTACATAGTAAGAGTGACATAGACGAGGATGGACAAATGACAAGGAATATGCATAACAAAAGAAAGAACTACCCATCCGGAACCAGCAGCAAAGACAACAAAGTCATTCGAAGAGATGATCCAACACCATCATAATTTGCAGCCCCGCTTCAGCGACCAGTAATCCGGAGACACCAGTACTCCACCCTTTCGATGCAACAGCCCAATTACCTATCAACCTGAAGGCTTGAACCACATCACTGCCTGTCGTAATTGAGACATCCAAGGATCAAAGTTAATCCGGATGCCTTTGTCATTCTCACCTTCTTTTGGCTGCAGGCTGTATCGTTGACAATCAGGGGAGTTTGCTCCTAAACTCCTAGGGCTCGCCGTGTAGACACAGTTTTCCATAGCAAACAGAGCCTCTCTGCCATCAAGGTCCTTGCCAACGGTGATCTCCTGGTTAATCGGATAATTGAGTCCGAGAAACAGAGAGTGTGAACCAAGGCTGTTTACCCGCCTCCAACTAAAAAATCCTAAAGGCCCCAACAAGCTGGTATCCTGCTCATAGACGTAACAGCCACTGTCCGGGTACTCACGTATTACACGGTGCTTGTATACAGTGGGGTTTTTGCAATATAAATTTTCTGGCTCATGTGTCTGAATGATCATCAGTCTTTTGCTGTCGTCTGATCGAGCGAGGAACCAGTTGTGCTTCCCTGTTTTTGGCAAAGGTGGTGTGATTACAAAGGGCAGTAACTGTAGGGACACTGCATCATATCAAAAAGGACATGCATTGTTAAAGTAAGATCAGCATTGTTTAGAGTATGAGTAGGATAATGCAAGAAACAACATTGATATGTCCCTGTTGGAACTGGGAGGAAAATACAGGGAAATGTATACTGGGTTCAAAAATATAGAAGTGCCATGCATGGTTATACTCATGTTATCTCGCAATTGATTCTTCACAGGAAACTACCATGTCATGCATGTTATGTAATCATGTTCTGTCGTCACAAACAAATTCTTCAAGGTAACTAACAGACCATGCATTGTTATATACTCGTGTTCTGTGGACAAAATTTTTGTGAGGATATTATTCTAGCCATTGATTGTTGAAGGGCGAATATAGGTATGTACACATGGTAAGCATTGCAGGATTTCACTACTTCCAAATATAGAGTTCTCCATATGCACATTTACTTCCCTAATGTATGGTTAGATGAAACCAATAGTGTTGTGCGTGTTTCTACAATCTTCTGCAAAACAAGGTCCGTCCAACTGATGTAGTAATCTAGATGACTTGGACCGCGATGGTAATACTCTATATAATCCAATGGAGGAAGGATAATCTCATGGGAGGTCTGGAAGTTCACGAGCACCAACTTTTTACCGTCTTCTCTGAAGGCAGCCATCCAGTGGGAGTTCATGCCGACCCAGTACATACCTGCCAAGAAGTTTCGGGCGATGGTGATCGGATCGATGTCGAGGGAAATGATGTACGGCGACCCACTACATACCTGCAAAGAAGTTTCGGCTAATGGAGATCGGATTGAAGTCGAGGGGCATCATGCACGCCTCCATATCATGGTGAGCATATCTCGCAAGACCAGATAGCAGCAAGCAGGGTGTCTTGAAAAGCTTAGGCCTCACTTCGACGATGGCCGTGTGCATGTCCCTCGAGCATGCAGCCAGCCGTAGGGCACTCAACATATCCATACACGAACAACAGAGGTCGAGGATGTCACTGGGGAGATTGCTCCAATCGCGGCTCATATGGATGTTGTGCGGTTCGCGTTCGGTCATGGGGGAGTTTGGAAGGGGGCTTGATTTACGGTGGAGAAGGATGTCGGTGCTGGAGCGGCTAGCGAGGGAATAGTGGTACTGGGGGAGGCGAGTGAGGCGATGGTACACGGGGGCACAATGAGATGGAGACGGAGACGGAGATGGAGAAGGAGATGGAGATGGAGTGGTGCTATGGGAGCGGAGAGGGAGACGAGGCGAGGCGCCAATGTGCTGTACAGCGGTGGTGACAGACTGCACAATGCACAGGGTGAGGCTGACTTTGGTAACCCGAACACGCCGCCTGGACTAGTAGTAGTAGTAGTAGTAGTAGTAGTAGTAGTAGTAGTAGTAGTAGTAGTAGTAGTAGTAGTAGTAGTAGTAGTAGTAGTAGTAGTAGTAGTAGTAGTACTAGTAGTAGTAGTACAACTGTGGTACACTTGATGGTCAAAATACTATTCATCCGGTCCTCACAGTGAAGTGACAACATAGTAGTAGTAGTAGTAGTAGTAGTAGTAGTAGTAGTAGTAGTAGTAGTAGTAGTAGTAGTAGTAGGAACATGAGTACTCCAGTATTGTATAGCGGAAATAGGTCTCCCGTGCTAGCATGCCTGTTCACTTCATCGTTCAGGTATCATCCATATTGCGAACAGAACCAAATTCTCGTGCATGCCCAATCAACGCCCTGCCGCGATGCATGCGGTGGTCGTTCTGGTGCATCAAGGACGGCATGCAGATCGTTCCACATTTGAGAAGAGGAAAAATGGAAAGGTAGAAAGCGGCAGCAGAGGAAGAGAATGCTGGCTAACGAGGCTGGGAGGGGATCGAGCAGGAAGTTAATGCTCCCCGCCTAAAGGTTTTGGGAAAACCTGATTTTCATAAGGTGACTTATACTCACCTAAACGGAGGGAGTATTCCTTAATCAGAGAATGTTGTGTCTCCCACTCACATGCTCAAAAAAACGATGACAGATTTTTTATCTGTTTGCATAGGTCACACCTATCAGGAAGGATGGGCACGTACACGAACAGGTACAACTCATCAGTCTACCTGCATAGCCTTTTTGTTTAGTCTACCTAGCCGTCTAATCAACTGCCTGCACGCCATTGTCACATTTACTTCTCCATCAGGAACCGATTCTCCTCGGCTTCTTCACCTCCCCTTAGTCTTCATTTGCATCCAAAACCAACTGCGTTCACATTGTTTTAACCTCTTTAAATAATCATCTACTACTTCAATTAGACTAGCCATCTAATCCTAATTCTCCAAACCATAGCCCTCCGTTCCAGCGGTTCCAAATGGCGATAGAGATTGAGATGCAGGTTTTTAGCGTCCAACATGTCCTCGTCGAAGGCTCGATGCGCATAGTTGCCACCGTCACTGTCCACCCAAGGGTTGTTCGGCGGTGGATCAACAATGTATCCAGCTCCCTCGAAAAGGTAGAGACGAGGGTCATCGGTCTCGACGTAGAGTACACGGAGCGTGCCCCTGGGAAGATTTAGCGCGCCGCCGTCCTTCAGCTGTGCCACAAAGATGATGTTTTGGTGTACCACATCATACACTCGCCCTCCATACCAGGTGAGCTTCACGATTTCTTGTCTCGGGAGGACATATACTTCTGTGGGGCAGGCATCGAAGGGGACAAACAGAAGCTGGAGCCGTACAACCTTGATTTGAAAAGCATCGCTGACATACAAACCAGAATCAAAATTCCTGTAGAAGATTGTGATAAACAAACACCATCCCTATTCGACGTAGCAAATTTTGTGCTTGGTACAAATCTTCAGAAGGGTGGCGAGACGGTGGCATTAAGGTCATCTGGATTGGATAATTATCCCTTGACATACGAGCGGATAAAATATGCTGCCCTCGATGCCCGTGTGATTTTTGAGATAGCTACAAGGTCCAAAGAGCTTGTTGCAAAGCCGTCTCCCACGGAGAACGAGAAGAAGAAGAAGAAGAAGAAGAAGAAGAAGAAGAAGAAGAAGAAGAAGAAGAAGAAGAAGAAGAAGAAGAAGAAGAAGAAGAAGAAGAAGAAGAAGAAGAAGAAGAAGAAGAAGAAGAAGAAGAAGAAGAAGAAGAAGAAGAAGAAGAAGAAGAAGAAGAAGAAGAAGAAAAGGCTGCACCAGCAGGAGGGCATTATGGATGGATGAACTATTTCCTCTCTTGTAAAAAAATTATTCCCTCTTGGTGTATATTGATATAGATGGACTATTTCGATGGTGTGCATGTCTTTGGAACAGAGTAGTAGCGTGGGTCTGCTTGACTATAAGGAACTATTTATCCGCATATATAGCTTTCTCTGCTACTCCTTCCAGTCATCGGTATGCAGTGCATGTGTCCGTAGACATGACAGCTTGTCCATGGAAGTTCAACTACGACGACCATCACGTTTCATCTCGCGATTCCCATGACGCCTCTCCAACCCACGGCACCACACCCCCCGACATGCGCCTCACCCCTCTTGGCTGCACCGCCCCTCTGCCTTTGTGTGCATGACATGTGGGCCACCTAAAATGCGGCGAGCATCAAGTTTCTACCACAGCCACCCGCGATTCCCACGACGCCGCTCGAACCCATGAAACCACACGTCCCCCGACCCGCGGCTCACCCCTCTTGGCCCCACTGCCCCTCTGCCTACGGGAGCATTACATGTGGACCAGTCACCTATCGGGTCCACATGTTATTGACTCAAAGGTAGGTGTAGTAAGGCGCTGAAGCTCAGTCCCGATGGCCCTGAGAGGAAAATGTAACTCCTGCGCCAGGGCTTGTGGTGCTCCCGCAACACGAACTCGTGCCAAACTCGAGATTTGTTTCTTTACTATACATGCACGCAACGATTTAATGGACATTGTAATCTCAACATGTGATGGGGAGCTCTAAATTTGAATTTGAAACTTATAAAACGAAAAGATTCAAAACAAATAAACTGGGAGAGAGGGAATATATCGTAGGATGTGTCCCATACAAAATAAGTCCCCTGGTTTGTCACCGCGAAGATGCAGTTAGAAAGGAGCACAACGTCTTCCTACTCGTACGGCAACAAATCGGCCGCAGACAGCATGGTCCGCCTTTGACCGCCATGTGCAAGGTTCGTGCTATCTTATTCAATCTCACTGTGGTTCCATCATACCAATTCATGCGGTGGCCCGTTGCATGGCTGATCCCAATGTTGGACAAAGGTTCTACGGGAACGGTGTCATCATTGTAAATGTTGTGCAAATTGATGTTGGTACCCTCCCATACATATGCAAGCCAATGGATCCAAAGTAGTAGAATGATACTTGTTCACGTGCTTGAAATATAAACACTCTAGTTTTGATATACATGTGCCAGCAGACATGACAGCTTGTCCGTGGAAGTTGAACCACGGCGACCATCACGTTTCTTGTTTCTACCACTGCCACACCCACACGCGATTCCCACGATGCCGCTCCAACCCATGGCACGACGTCCCCCGACGTGGACATGGATCCTCTGACGTGGCTATCACTGCCTTGCCCTGCCTTTCCTTCGCTGACATGTGGGACCCACGCTTATGGGTCCCACATGTCAGTGACAGAATGGTAGGATTGTTCGCGTCAGGGGATCCTCATCCCCTCGACGTGCCCCTCATCCCTCTCGGCCCCACCGCTCCTCTGCCTTTGCGTGCATGACATGCGGGCCAGCTGAACTGCGGCGACCATCAACTTTCTACCACAGACACACCCGATTGGACGCGGTTTGCCTGCTCCGCTGCTGTGCTCCGATCCGTACTCCCGCACCATCGAATTTTCATCCAGCGGTTGTGACACATTTCGTCCCTAGCATCAATCCTCAGCTGGAGTACTTATGTAACTACAGGTAGTACCTGCCGGTGTGGCCATCTACGCCTCATAACGCCCCGACGCCCAGCTGTGGCACCATCGCCACGGCCACGCCACCACCGCCCGGTTCATCTAGAACGAGTGAGTCGCGAACCACGCCACCACCATGAGAATGACATGTGGGCCAGCCGCATTTAAGGTCTGCATCTCATTGACTCATAGGCCGGGCACTAAGCCACTGAAGTTCGGTCCCGTGGGCCCCGAGAGGGAAATGTAACTCCTGCGGCAGGCCTTGTGGTGCTCCCGCGGTACGAGCTCGTGCCAAAACTGGAATTTGTTTCTTACTACTACAAACTACCAACTAGTACTAGTAAGGTACACGTGCATTGCACACATGAGATTTTGGTGGTTTGTGCATTATGCTTCTACATGTGGGGCTTTATGGATTCTAACATGTGGCAAAATCTGGTGGAATGTAAGGTTAGGCAAGTTTGATTAACTTAGGTCAGCCACACCTTAGGCAAGCCACACTAAGGCCCCACATGACATACACACACAAAATGTGGCAAGATTCCCTTAGGCTTGCCAACTTGTGGCTCTCATTTTGAAGAACTAATAACTTTGCCTAAGCTTAGTTGTGGCAAAGTTAGTCATGAATTAAGTTCAACCATGGAGTCTTCTAGATTATACATGTGGCAGAATCTGGTGGATGATATCCAACGGCCAGTAGTGCTCGGATTTGCCATCTTTGTACCGTCGGATTGCTTCATCCAACGACCAACTTTCAAAGTTTTTCACACACTGTATAGGGGGTATAGATATAGATGTGCCGGTCCGTTGCAATGGATCCAAAGTATATCTATTTAGTGGACTGCACTCTAAGCACATTATCTATTTATTTTTCTCTAACCTTCCGTAGCCATGCAACCAAGCCACACAAGCTTCATGGTTGCCCCCCACATCATATTATCCATACTACGTTGATTGAAAAAAAGACAAATCACCCAAAACAAGATCTTCCTGTTTTTTGTTCTTACGATGTTGTGACGTGCACATACCTACTAGTTGTATAGTGGTAGTACTAGTAATATAGTATTAGGAGTACAAACTTGGTACTAGCAGGAGTAGTACAATACGGAATGCTCCTACTCTATCAACGAGCCCTGTCTGACATCAAATTTCTTGGCCTCCGTGCTACAGCTAGATCTTCCCCTTGTTTCTGTTTTCCAACCCGGCGGCGGGCAGGGTATCGGTTTGCTCAACGACGGTCCCACATGAAAGTGAAAATGCTAGGCAACACGCCTTCCCTAAGCTATGTGTCGGGCCGGACGGGCCGTGTTGTACTCCCGATTCCCGGGCGTGTGGGGGTGCGACGCGAACGCGGCATGCCTTTTCCTTTTACCAGCAATGTGCCCGTGCGTTGCGACGGATCCAAAGTAGTAGAATAGTAGTATTTGTTCACAAACTGAAAGAAATCACTATTGTTTTGATATATATACTCCTAATATATTACTCCCTCTGTACCTAAATGTCTTTTTTGAGATTTCAAATGGACTATCACATATGGATTATATAGACATATTCTTGTGTTTCTAGCAAGATGCCCGCGCGTTGCACGAAGCTGATGGGAAAGGTAAGCACAACTTATAAATTGACGGATGGAGTACTAGTTACAGTGATGCATATAATTAAGCAAAGGGATCGCACATGTCGGTATTGACTGGAACGAGAATGCAATAGCACAATAAGAATTAAGGCCACGATGATGCGATCGCAGTGGTGGTTACAGAAGGCAAGAAGAAAGATGGATCCAGCGAGGTCGAGGTGCTTCTCAGCAAAGGCATCCAAGGCTTCCAGCCGGTTGAGGAAGGCCAACGTCGTAGCCTCCTCACTTGCCTTGTAGAT
Organism: Triticum monococcum; assembly: GCA_034509565.1. Classification (NCBI taxonomy): domain Eukaryota; kingdom Viridiplantae; phylum Streptophyta; class Magnoliopsida; order Poales; family Poaceae; genus Triticum; species Triticum monococcum. Next base: position 417,089,800 of record CM067844.1, read on the forward strand.
ACCTATGTACACGATTTGCTCGTACACGTGGATGTGTAGGTCAATGAATTCTTGCAGGGCGAGGCGCCTCGCGGCGAGCGCGACCTCCAGGTGGACATTCTTCGTGGTGTCGGCGAGCAGTCGTAGGGCCACCAGTGCTTGAAAGAGGTTTCGGCCATGGAGGCCGATTAGGGTGGCAGGCAATGAGGAGCCTGGGCGCGTGGGCTGGAAGAGTACGGTGATGTCGTCCACGAGCTTCTTGAGGACGATGAACTTGTTGCTGGTGGCAACGATCATCTGGTCCATCTGAGAGTCGTAGTTGGCGTTGACGGCGTCCATCGACCAGCCGGTCTCCAACACCGTTTGGAGACGATCCTCGGTGTCATGCCGCAGGCCGGCGTCGTGGACCATCTGGCGCAGCTGCTGGCCGCTCACGTGCATCGCCGCCATGGGCCTGGAGTGAGCTCTTTTGCGCTTAGTGTAGGTGCTTAGGCAAATTCTTAGGTGCGTACGATGTGATAGATGCATTGGAATGGAGGGGCGCCTTTATATGAGGGCAATGATGGCAAACTGCGTTGCATTCACATTGTGCAGCCTCTTTTCCCGGACCTCCTCCCATTACTTCCCTCATGCATTAATTGAAGGATGATGCATTGGCCGTTCAACATATCAGGAACCGCTACTCCCTCCCTCGTCTGCATTAAAGCCATATCGGGAACTGCGCCGCCCGCTGTCAAATCGAATACTCCCTCCGTCTGGGTGAGTATTAAGTCATCTTACGAAAACCAAATAGTAAACACATAGGCATGGTGCATTAACTCTCACGTTGTTTCTTATTTCTTGACATAAATAGAGGAATCAACCAAGAAGAGATGTGGGGCTTGTATGCTTTTAATGACTTGAGACTATCAAACATGACATGCAGTGGTCAGTTCGTTGCACATGAACAGATACATCTCTTTTTATCCATTTTGATGACAAGTATTTTCGGACGGAGGGAGTAGAAAATAGAGTTGGTGATGATGGTGTGCGTGCCATCCTGCAATATAGGTCGTCGGATTTATATCTAACGGATAGGAAAGAAACTATGGCAATTTTGCAAAAATATACCCACACGTCTCTCCACGTTCGCAAATAAGGCCTTCCCTCGTTCAACCTTTTCTCTCACAAGATAAACTACTCATACAAATGCATCTTGATGTTCCGTGCAATGCACGGGCAGCTAGCTAATTTCTTTTAAAATAGTTGCTGCGATAATTGGGTTGAAGTGATATATTTTATGTCTGCCCCGGATGATTTCAGATTCACTAGTAGTAACAAAGAAAAGGTTGCCTTGTTAATTAACAAAAAACAGGGTGAAAACTATCACATGAGGCCGGTAAAAACATGGCACACTGGGTTCAGCTTCATCGTCACTACAGCTGTGCGCGCGTGAGAAGTCTACATATCGAGGGGGCTACCGAGCAAGGCACCGAGACACAATGTTTGAGAGAGAAACCAATTGACAGATTATGATCAGATCGAGTTGTCACCCTTCTGCTGTCATTGTTGGGGGGGAGAGAAAGACGTATCGAGAGTGTGCGCGGTAGGCATAGAGGCACAACTAGTGAGTGTGTGTGTGTGTGTGTTTGAAAGAGGAGTAGATAGATTATTAGCAAGATCGATGTGCCACCCTACTCCTTCGGTGTCTGGTAGTGTGTGTGTATGCTTGAGAGAGAAGCCAGTCGATAGATTAGTATCAAGATCGAGGTGTCACCCTACTCCTTTGGTATTGGGAAGTGTGGGTGTGGGGGGGGGGGCAGTGACACTCACATATCTCTACTCTTATAAAAATCAGAGTTGGTGATGATGGTGTTCCTGCCATCCTGCAATATAGGCCATCCGATTTATATCCGACGAACAGGAAGGAAACTATGGCAATTTTGCAAAAAGATACCCACACCCCTCTCCGCATTTGCAAATAAGGCATTCCCTCATTCATCCTTTTCTCCCACAAGATAAACTTCTCATACAAATGCATCTTGATGTTCCGTGCAACGCATGGGCATCTTGCTAGTAGGGAGAAGGAGTTTGTGTGACACATATCTAGCTATATTAAGGGATAGGTAGATAGCATATGTGTGAGAGATATTATTATACTTTGAGACATTAGTGGCTGTGGGTGGGCGGAATTAAAGAGGTGGACGTGTTAGACATAGATAGCGTGTGTGTTTCTGTGTGAGAGACTTGTAGGACGTGGTAGAAAGACGAATTTAAGCCTGACGGAGGGAGAGAAATACACGAAATGCGTGTGTGTGATTCTGATGCCCACAGGGAAATGATATATGTATGCGTGTGAGAGAGATTGCACAATTCATTCATGTATCACTATCTAGTGATCGTGGACGTGCATCGCTTGAACATAAGTCAATATCTACTTCGTATCGTGGCCAAAGGTACAATATCGATTCAACGCTATAAAGATTGGACACTCACATATCACATTTTTTTTCTATTTAAATAAACCTTTTCAGTTGTGCATGCCAAAGTTACAATGATGTTTCTTCAAACAACCAATGTAGCTATCGTGTACATGCACCATTGTTACTCTTGCATTCAAATTCATTAGTCTTGGATGATTTAAGTTTCTATTTTGAAGTAATATATGTAATATTCATATATGAATTCAACGGGTACGCAATTTATGAAATGGAGGCTATGTAATCATATGAGGTAACACTTTTAAGTAGCTGACTACAATATCCATTTCTTTTTGTGCGCCTCTACACTAACACGTCAATGCATTATGTTTAAAGTAAATAACCAATGGCATTAAATTGTCTATTTACACAAGAAATACATAGGCTGAGTGTCTGATCCCTTTTTTGTGAACGCGCCACTACACCCGTACGATTGGCCGCGCCCATGTGAACGTCCAAGTTATCGGCGCATCATCTCGAGTTATTGTCTTTTTTTTCTGGGGCGGACTTCACACCAGTTATTAACTGCTGACGCGTGCCCCGTGCACACAGTCTAGCATGACCTTCCCGCTAGCATGGTCCAAAATTAGTTGAAACTGGATACGAACGAACCCGCGGGCGGCAAAATCTCCCGCCTCCTTCTAAAATTTCCGCCACCTTAGTCTTTAGCATGCGAAATCCCCCTTTCGTCATTGGTGCATGGAGACCAACAGTTACAATACCGCCCTCATCTACATGATAGGTCGGGGCTGCTTTGGTAACTTCCGGTTCCTCCACTACACGGCACCCCCATTTCCTCTCCCCCTCCCGCAAAAACGACTAACTCCACAGCACCAGAGCATCTTACATCACGCCATCCTTACTTCATCGCCCTTTCTCCCCTCCCCTCTCGAAACCCTAGACCGCTCATCCACCGGCTACCATAGCCCATTCACTGCCAGTGGCGTCCACCTCGTCGGATCTGCTTCTGCGGCCACATCTACCCCTCCCACCTCCCCTAGAAACAAGTAGATTGCTCATCCACCACTGTACCACAGCCCATTCAGTGCCGGCCATGTCCACGGCGCCGGATCTGCTTCGCCGATACTCTCGTCAACCGCCGCGCATCTGCAGCAGCTCATTCGTACTCCCCACCGGAGATGCTTCGTCCACACCCCACGGAGCTGCCCCACCTACGCCCCCGTAGACGGCCTCTGATCCTCTTCACCGACACCTTCCTCAACCCTACCGGAGCCACTTCACCGACACCTTCCTCAACCCTACCGGAGCCGCTTCGCCGACACCATCGTCAACCCTACGGGAGTAGCTTCGCCTATACCATTCTCAACCCTACCGGGGCCGCTTGGCCAACTCACAAGTCCACGGCCTCAGATCCGCTTCCTTGCACCCTCATCCAACCTACCGGAGCAGCTTCTGACGCCCCGTCCACAGTCGCAGATCCGCATCGTCGACACCACCCTTAACCCAACCACCGGAGTAGCTTCTGACGCCCCGTCCACGGTCGCAGATCTGCATCGTCGACACCATCCTTAACCCAACCACCGGAGCAGCTTCTGACGCCCCATCCACGGCCATAAATCTGCGTCGTCGACACCATCCTTAAACCAACCACCGGAGCAGCTTCACCTACGCCCTCGTCCACGGCCATAGATCCGCTTCGCCCACACCGTAGTCCACCCTACCGGAGCCGCTCCACAAACACCCTACTCGACGGTTCTAGATCTCCTTACCGGACCCCGACAGCCAGCACAGTGTCATCACCCTCGACGTTTCTATCCTGATTCCCACCGTCTGGAGAGATGCCAAGCACCCGCCACGGCCTAGGTACTTGTCACCTTTAAACCCGTCCAGCATCACATGCCCGATGTACTTCAAATATACTAACCGGTCGCTGTTACCTGTTATGCAGCTGGCAAAAACTACAAGGACGATGTTTCTTCTGGATCTAACAGCTTGGCCAACCAAGATCCTGGACTGAGGCATTGCTATGATCTTGTAAGCGCGTCTCTCTCTCTTGTATTGTTATGTGCCTGCCTGCGTGCTTTGCTAGGATTTTCGACCAGTAAACCCTTTGTGCAGACAATGATTTCTACTACTGGCTGCTAAATTAGATATGTAGATGTCATACATGATACTACCTCGTACCTCTGTTCCTAAATATAAGTCTTTCTAGAGATTCCACTATAGGCTACATACGGAGCAAAATGGGTGAATCTACACTCGAAAATGCATCTATATACATCTGTATGTGGTCCATACTGGAATCTCTACAAAGACATAGTTAGGAACAGGGGCAGTACATTACACAAAATCGTAGGTGGCATGTAGGAATTCCAGTGCACTACATTAGTCTCCCTTAGAGTGCCTGCTAGTCCAGCATACCGAGTCATGGCTAGTTTATGGTACGCACACAATCGTTAATTGGTGGTTTAAATATGCGCAAGGGATATGCAATGTAGCATCATATAGAGATGTCTGAAATTAGCCGTGTCAACTTGCAGATAGGGTTACACAATGAAAAAGTACAAGATGTATGTGGCAATTTCATGGAACATCGCAAAAAAGGAGAGGCGGCGGTGAGCCTATACAGTGTGCTATGGTACATCACTCCTCCATTGCAATCATCGTCACATGTTATTTGTATGCCAGTTCTATTAGCCAAGTTTTTTAGGGACAGTTATTATGAGTTATCCTAAGAAAATAAGCACCTGTGAATATAAGCTCCATGTAATAAGCCAACCAGTTCTTTTCATTGCGTTTTCAGCTTATCTTTGGTATGATCAGTGGAAAGTCCAGATTGCATTATATTTTTTCATTTTGCTGCCCATATGGAAATTAATTTGACTTGCAAACACCACAAATTGAACCCAGTGCAGTAATTAATATGATAGGAAAACAGACCATCACTATTTGCTCAAAATGCAAATACAAAGAGACCATTTACTTGGCACAATCTACTTTGGTCAATGTTTTCCATAGAGATCCCATTGCCTAATTTAAACGAAGAACGCATGCCCCACATTTAAATGAAGAACAATTATTTTTTGAAATTCGATGGTCCAAGTGGCTGGTTATTATCGTATAGCAGCACCACCTGAAAGCATCATATAGCAGCAGCAGCAGCTCATAGCAACTCATAATACAACAGCAATAGTCTGCAATTCATCATATACCAGCAGCAACTCATAGCAATTCATCATATAGCAGCAGCAGGACCAGCTCATAGCAATTCAGCATATAGTAGCAGCAGAAGCAGCTCATAGCAATTCATCATATAGCAGCAGGAGGAGCAGCTTGTAGCAACTCATCATATAGTAGCAGCAGCTCATAGCAATTCATCATATAGCAGCAGCAGCTCATAGCAACTCATCATACAGCAGCAGCAGCTCATAGCAATTCATCATATAGCAGCAGGAGCAGCTAATAAGAATGCATCATAAAGCAGCATCAGAAGCAGCTCATAGCAATTCATCGTATAGTGGATCAGAATGAAATTTGGCAAAAAATCAGAGGAGATCCTCACCTTGTTGGATGAGCTCATCCTTCAACAACACCTCAAGGCCATGGTCTGGGAGGAGGGGACGGGGAATAAGGTGCCTTCTGCCGCAGTGTGGCATCAGCCGTAGTTGTGCGGCGCCCGCTGGAGTAGTGTGTTGGATGAACCACGGTGGAGCAGCTGCTAGAGACCATGAGAATGAGGGGCGGCGCCAGAGGGAGGAGTAGCCAGGGAGATTTTCCCCTACCCACTGGCCATGTAGCCTAGTTGTACATAGCATCGTCGAGGACCAGGCCAGATGGGACTAGTGGCGACGGCTCGCTGGAGGAACCCTAGTGCTACAGGCAGGGGATCGAGGTAGAGGGAAAGGGGAGATGAGATGCAAGCGGGCAGGGCAATGAATGCTTGCGTGTTTGTTTTTACTTGAGGGTCAGGTGTGACACGGGCGTCAGTAGTTGCATTGTGAGTGTAATATAGGCAGACAACAGAGTCATTTCACTATTCCCCTTCCCTTCAATTTTTAGTGAGGTTCTACCCGAAACACCCCCCCTCCAAAGCGAAATTAGTTAAGCCCAAGCCCATAACTCAAAAATGACTTCTTTACATCTTTTATGGCTTATGTTGACAATATGCCCTGAAAAGGTGGAATCGAACTGGCCCTTAACCTGCAATTCAATTGTGCGTGCAATGATGAATCACTCATGCCTGCTATCTATACATTTAGGCATCATCATACATGGCATAACCTAATACATGTGCATTCCAATGTAGAATCTGGAATATGCAATGTTTATGTTAGTTCATACATTGCACATGATGTTTAAATGCCCCTTAAATCTAGTAGGTCAAGTGATGGTCTTTAAGCGTCCTTCTTTGCTTCTTTTCTTGATATGTAAGATTTTCTCACACATCTGTTCAATTGCTTGTTTGCATCAGCCAGCCATACTAGGACTGTTTGCTTTGATTACTTGTTGTTCTTGAACTAACACTCTAACAGAGCTTGTCAATGATTTAAACACTAAGGGCTGCTGTAGTGGGGCCTTGTCTGACTCATAGGTAACATAAAGGTTTGGCTGTACACTACAGTAGGCTCTCCAAGAGTACCTGGAGATCTAGTTCGAAGGTATGCCTAGTTTTTACATAATGCAGACATAGTAAATGCTCATTTCATTGTGTGCAAGTGCAAGAGATGCGGCATGTTTCATTATGTGGTGTTGTTTTGTTATAATATCATCCTTTTGTGTTCACATACTGGAAAGTATGCGTATTTATCTTCCAAGGAGACGAGTAACTAGTTTGTGTCACCTTGCAGAGGGGGTGCAATGAAGATAAGATTGAGGATTTCCAAGTACAAGATGTTAGGAAGGAGCCTTGCAAGAGAAGTAGGAGCTCTGCTGAGCCTCTTCAACCTGCTAAGGTAAGTCACTGTATACAACTCAACAGTTCAATTCCTTGTTTGTTTCAGGCATAGTTAATTTTCTCTTTTCAATTGCTTTATTTGTCCTCAGTTAATGAGATGCCCAAATAATCATGCCTGATGTTCGGTACTTGTATCACTATTAGTTGACATAATTAAAGGCCTTACCATTTAATTACTCTGCCGAAGTGTGCCTGAAGCTTTGAAGTCTATTAACCAACTATTATTGTATGAGGCTCACAATCTAGTTTATATTGCGCTAATGATTGCATAGTTTTGCCTGTTGTAGTATGTTTGTATGAAACCCTCTGTTGTTCATTATGCTCCCTAAGACTTTAATTGAGGCACAGAATGGCCAACTGCTTGCTTACTTATACGCAACATGCTGTCTAAATTTGTAACTTGTCTGTGTTTTTGATTGGGCCCCAACATCATGCTCCTCTAGTGAGCTAAGAGGGATTTCTGTATGCAGGCTGCACAGACTATCTTTTTTATAATTTTTAAAATATCACCTGCTTATGCTTCATGACGTGTAATATTATATTTTTTGAAAGTGACATGTAACATTATTGTTAGTCCTGTTTTGCCATGTAGTACAAAATAGTGTCTTGTTCGCTTCACTGTTGTAACTATATTTTTTCCCTAGTCATGTGTACTTACAGAAACATTTCAAGATAAAGTGACATCAACACAAAGATCTGCGAGCAGTGCGGCATGGCCGTTACCGAATGATTATGGATTGGAATTGGAATGTGCTGATGTTCTCGAGCATCAACTAGAGGTGGCAAGACAACGTGTACATGATTGTCAACATATAATCAACAAGTTGAGACTGGACATGCAGGTATTAGATGCAGGAGTCAAAAAAATGAAACAAGACACTGAGGTAACCATGAAGGAATTGGAGATTTTGCAGACTAAATTTTGTGCTATCTGAATCCGGCCAATCCTATTTTCTGAAGAGATTATAGTTCAAATGGAGTTAAGTTGATGCGCGTCCATGATGTATGAGTTGTATTTTCCCAGTGTATGTAATTTTCTGTTTGTGTATGCTTTATTATCACCTGTGCCGAACCATAATGCCCAGTGGGTATAATCTGCTGTAATTTGTTTATTGTATAGTGTAGGATTATTCTACCTTTCTATGCCTTGATCTCTTTGTTTTATAGTGTATGCTTTTTAGAGGTGATAGTATTGAGTAGGATAATTCTTTGAATATATATCATTCAAACGGGGGCCAACTCGCGCGACCATGGCCCTTCACAGGCCGTCGGATCCATGGGCCTTCTACGTCTCGTAGGATCCATGGGCCTTCTGCGTCTCGTAGGATCCATGGGCCTTCTACTTGTCGTAGGATCCATGGGCCATCGACTCATTTATGGGTCTTGTACAGGCCTTTAATGGGCCGTAGACGGGCCTTTAATGGAAATCATACGTTTTATGGGCTGACCATAACGGGCCGCTAATAGGCCGTATTTGGTGATGCTATGAAAATGGCCCAACAGACTGACGATCCACAAACGGGCCGAGTGTAACGATGGGCTGAATTTGGCCCACAAGTAGAAAATGACAGTAACGGGCCGTAAGTAACCGAATGCTGCAAATGAGCCCAAGAATAAATGGGCCCTCAGAAGGCCGAAAGTTAACTTGGGCTGGAAACGGCCCAACGGAATAACGGGCCGTTAATGGGTATAAAGTGATACACTATTCATTACAGGCTAGTTTCACCACAGGCCGTTAATGGGTGTAAAGTAATACACTCTTCATTACGGACCAGTTTCAGCACGGGCCGCTAATGGGCCAAGAGTTACAAAGGGCCTCATATGGGCCGAAAGACGTCATGGGCTATACATGGGCCAGAAGTGAAAACGGGCTGGAATCATATTGGATGGCCCAGATGACGCTACTGGGCCTAATTCGGATAGGGCGTAACCGGCCTTGGGTTAGCGGGCTGTAAATGGGCTATATGCGAACAGGCCGTTAACAGGCTTTCCATGGGCCGGCCCGCCAGCTTTTGACCAAGTCAAACGTGCCAGCCTTTTCACAGGAATGGGCCACTGTTGGGCCGTGCCATGTGTCGATGTATCATAGGCGCCTTCTATCCAGTGAGTGGATGACATCTGTCCCAACGATGAGCCAACACGTGTTTCCTCTATCCAATGATGATTTTACACGTGGAAAATCCCCATTGGTCGGGGCTGTTAACGGGTTATCGGATCCAAAACCCGACCCGATAGCTTAACGGCGTTCCGTTACGGTGGATGTCATGTGTCGGACATCCTTGACGAAAGCACTTCTGTGATGCATGATTTATCGTCATGGAAGTGGACACTTCCGTGATGATAATTTTGGTAATGTCATGGAACACTTCTATGACAACACAGGTATGATTATCTTGATTCTATCATAAATTTGTCATGGATGTACATGCATGAAAAAAAACGCGACCTACTGTGACAAACAAGTATCATCACGGAAGTGTATTTTTTTGTAGTGCCTTATTCAACAGTTCTGTGAAGGTCAGCAGAGTGAAAAGGGCTCCGACAAAGACGATGATGAAGAAAAGGCAGAGTATTACCCGAAGGTCAACGCTACTCTGGTGATTTTTCCTGACGTTGAGAGCAAAAGTCAACTGAAAGTCATCAACCGAGAGGTGAATATAGTTGCTCCGACAACTACAACGTACCTTAAATGGTCAAAGACTCCCATTAACTTTGACATGTCGGATCACCTAGCTCACATTCCTACCCTTGAGAGGTAGGCTTTGCTAGTGGATCCAGTCGTCGGAGGCACTTGGTTGCGCAAAGTTCTCATGGATGGCGGCAATGGTTTGAACATTCTTTATGCTAAAACCCTCTAGGCGATGGGAATTTCGATGTCCCGACTTACTGAAAGCAACATGCTGTTTCACGGAGTCATCCTAAGGAAAAAGGCAAAGTCACTTGGTCAGATTGCTTTGGATGTGGTTTTTGGTGACTCGAAGAATTTTCGGAAGGAAAAGTTGATATTTGAAGTGGTGGATTTTCACAGTGCTTATCATGCTATTCTGGATCGGTCAGCTTATGCTCGCTTCATGGCCCATCCATGCTACATGTACCTTAAGCGGAAGATTCCCGGAGCCAAGGGCGTGATCACCATCACTGGGAATAGGCAGAGAGCCGAGGAATGTCTTCAAAAGGGATCCAAGATTGCTGACGAGCAGATGGCAGTAGTGGAATTGGAAGAGTACAAGAAGAACGCCGATCCGAGTGATTTGCTTCGCTCTAAGAAGCCCGCTTCCGAGTCTGCTTTTCAGTCGGCGGGTGAGATGAAGCAAGTTCACATTCACCCGAAAGATCCCACTACTGCTCCAACCAATATCTCAACGACACTTGATAGTAAATAGGAGGCCGCGCTCATCCAGTTCCTTCGTGAGAACTGGGGCATCTTTGCATGGAAACCGTCCGACATGCCAGGTGTTCCCAGGGGAGTGGCTGAGCATTGTTTGAGGGTCGACTCGAAGGCCAAACCTATCAAAGAACATCTTTGCCATTCTGTTGCGGAAAAGAGGAAGGCGATTGGCGAGGAAGTGGCTTGGCTCCTAGCAGCTGAGTTCATACGTGAAATATTCCATTTTGAGTGGCTCGCTAACGTCGTCATGGTCCCCAAGAAGGATAATTCACTCCGCATGTGCATTGACTTCAAACATATCAATTGGGCCTGTCCGAAAGATCATTTTCTACTCTCCTATATCGATCAGATAGTTGATTCGACTGCGGGATGCGAGCGCTTGTCTTTTCTTGATGCGTATTCCGGATACCATCAGATCTGACTGTATGGGCCAGATGAAATAAAAACGGCCTTCATCACCCCTTTCGGGTGTTTTGCTATGTCACCATGCCATTCGGTCTCAAAAACACTGGTGCCACATTCATGCGCATGATTCAAAAGTTCTTGCTCACTCAAATCAATCAGAATATGGAAGCTTACATGGATGATATTGTGGTCAAGTCACGCAAAGGTTCCGACTTGCTGACTGATCTTGCAGAAACCTTCGCCAATCTGAGAAGGTATGACATCAAGCTGAACCCATCCAAGTGCACCTTCGGAGTGCCTGGAGGCGAGTTACTCGGTTTCCTTGTTTCTGAATGAGGGATAGATGCCAATCCCGAGAAGATTGATGCAATTGTCTGAATGAAATGCCCCAAGCGTGTGCATGACGTCCAGAAGCTCACAGGTTGTCTCGCAGCACTCAGTCAGTTCATTTATCGTCTCGGTGAAAAGGCACTGTCTCTTTACCAACTGATTAAGAAGTCCGATAAGTTCTAGTGGACTCCCAAAGCTGAAGCAGCGTTTGTTGAACTCAAAGCCCTACTCTCCACCCAGCCAGTGCTTTCTGCTAGAAACAACAAAGAGCCTTTACTTTTGTACATTGCGGCCACTGGTCAAGTTGTCAGTACAATGCTCACAATGGAACAAGAGGAAGAAGGCAAGACCTACAAAGTTCAATGACCAGTGTATTATATCTCTGAGGTGTTGACTCCATCCAAGTAGAGGTATCCTCATTATCAGAAGCTTGTCTAGACAACAAAGAAAGTCGCACATTATTTTCAAGATCACACGGTTTCAGTCATCAGTGACGCCCCGTTATCTGAAATCATGAAAAATCAGGATGCAACTGGCTGAATGGCTAAATGGGCAATTGAACTTCTCCCTTTGGATATTAAATTTGTAGCAAAGAAGACAATCAAATCCCAAGCACTTGCAGATTTCTTGGCCGAGTGGATTGAACAGCAACAACCGACTCAGGTTTACTCGGAGCATTGGACCAAGTTCTTCGATCAATCTAAAATGATTAATGGTTCCAGTGCCGGAGTGGTTCTGGTATCTCCAAGAAGTGATCAGCTCAGTTATGTCCTCCATATTCATTTTGATTCCTCCAATTACAAGGTCGAGTATGAAGCACTCTACGGGTTGCGTATGGCTATTTCACTCGGCGTCTGTCACCTGATGGTCTACCGTGACTCGGATTTCGTGGTCAGTCATGTGATGAAGGAGTGGGACGTCAGAAACCCTACCATGACAGGATACTGCAATGCAGTGAGGAAGCTAGAGAAAAAGTTCGAGGGTTTGGAGCTTCACCACATTCCCAGAATAAAAAATCAAGTAGCCGACGATCTGGCAAAAATAGGTTACACTCGGAAGCCTATCCCCAGCAATGTGTTTCTTGAGCATCTCCATTCCCTGTCAGTGCAGGAGGATCCTTTAAGAGCCTCCCAAGCAATAAGCCCTACTGATCCGACTGAAATCAAAGTCCCTGCAGTCATTGATTTGGTAATGGAGATCCTAGTAATTACACCCGACTGGATAGGGTCGTACATTGCATATTTACTCGGGCAAGAACTTCGAGAGGATGAAGTTGAAGCACGTCAGATTGTACGCAGATCCAAAGCTTTCACAGTGATAAATGGACAGCTCTACAGAGAGAGTGTCACTGGCGTGGCCCAACGATGTATTCTCCAGAAGAGGGTCGACTAATTTTGGAAGAGATCCACTCGGGGACCTGTGGTCATCATGCGTCCTCTCGGACTATTGTGGCCAAAACATACCGAGCTGGATTTTACTGGAAGTGGGCCAATGAAGTTGCAAAGGAGATCATTCATTGTTGTGAAGGATGCCAGTTCTACGTGAATATGTCCCATAAACCGGCATCTGCCTTGAAGACCATTCCACTTGTCTGGCTGTTTGCTGTGTGGGGGTTGGACATGGTTGGACCACTTAGGACCGACAGAAGTGGCTTCACTCATCTGCTTGTAGCGGTTGACAAATTCACCAAGTGGATTGAAGCCAAGCCTATTAAGAAGTTAGATTCAAGGGCAAGCATTAAGTTCTGATATTCAGATACGGAGCTCCACACAGTATTATGATATGCCTCCAACGTATCTATATTTTTTATTGTTCCACGCTATTATATTATTGGTTTTGGATGTTTTATATGCATTGATATGCTGCTTTATATGATGTTTGGGACTAACCTATTAACCTAGAGCCCAATGCCAGTTTCTATTTTTTTCCTTGTTTTAGAGTTTCGCAGAAAAGGAATACCAAATGGAGTCCAAACAGAATGAAACTTTCGCGATGATTTTTCTTGGACTAGAAGACATCCAGAGGGCTTGGAGTGGACGTTAGGAAAGCCACGAGGTGGCCACAAGGACAGAGGGCGCGTCCAGGGGGTAGTGCGTGCCCCCACCCTTGTGGGCCCCTCGTGACTCCACCGACCTATTTCTTTCGCCTATATATTCTCAAATACCCCCAAAACCTTCCAGGGGAGCCACGGAACCACTTTTCCACTGCCGCAACATTCTACCCGTGAGATCCCATCTAGGGGCCTTTTCCGGCGTTCTGCCGGAGGGGGATTCGATCACGGAGGGCTTCTAGATCAACACCATTGCCTCTCCAATCAAGCGTGAGTAGTTTACCAGAGACCTACGGGTCCATAGCTAGTAGCTAGATGGATTCTTCTCTCTCTTTGATTCTCAATACCATGTTCTCCTCAATGTTCTTGGAGATCCATTCGATGTAATACTTTTTTGCGGTGTGTTTGCCGAAATCTGATGAATTGTGGATTTATGATCAACTTATCTATGAATAATATTTGAATCTCCTCTGAATTCTTATATTCATGATTTGATATCTTTGCAAGTCTCCTCAAACTATCGGTTTGGTTTGGCCAACTAGATTGGTTTTTCTTGCAATGGGAGAAGTGCTTAGCTTTTGGGTTCAATCTTGCGGTGCTCGATCCTAGTGACTGAAGGGGAACCGACACGTATCGTATTGTTGCCATCGAGGATAACAAGATGGGGTTTTCATCATATTTCTTGAGTTAATTCCGCTACATCATGTCATCTTACTTAATGCGTTACTCTGTTCTTATGAACTTAATACTCTAGATGCAGGCAGGAGTCGGTCGATGTGTGGAGTAATAGTAGTAGATTTAGAATCGTTTCGGTCTACTTGACACGGACGTGATGCCTATATTCATGATCATTGCCTTAGATATCATGATAACTTTGCGCTTTTCTATCAATTGCTCGGCAGTAATTTGTTCACCCACCATAATATCTTCTATCTTGAGAGAAGCCTCTAGTGAATCCTATGGCCCCTGGGTCTATTTTCCATCATATAATCTTCTATTTTCCATCATATAATTTTCCGATCTACAATTTTAGTTTTTGATTTACTTTCTTTGCAATATTTTACTTTTCGATCTATAAACCAAAAATACCAAAAAATATCACTTTGTCGTTTATCCATCTATATTAGTTTCACTTTGAAAATAACCATGAAGGGATTGACAACCCCTTTTGTCGCGTTGGGTGCAAGTTTGTGGTTGTTTGTGCAGGTATTCGGTGGCTTGTTGAGTTGTCTCCTACTGGATTGATACCTTGGTTCTCAAAAGCTGAGGGGAAATACTTACTCTACTTTGCTGCATCACCCTTTCCTCTTCAAGGGAAAAACCAACGCAAGCTCAAGAGGTAGCAGGAAGAATTTCTGGCGCCGTTGCCGGGGAGATCTATGCCAAGCCTAGACATACCAAGTACCCATCATAAACTCTCATCCATCGCATTACATTATTTTCCATTCACCTCTCGTTTTCCTCTCCCCCACTTCTAAAACGATTTTCAAAAAGATTTGCCTTTTCTTCACCCCTTTTTCCATTATCTTCTTTGTTTGCTTTTTGTGTGCTCGTGTGTTTAATCACCCATTTAGTTCCTATGGGGTCCTCAATTTCAAATAAAGGGAGGGAGAAATTTTAAAAGAAGCTTGGTATAGAATTTGCAATGCTCAAAATAAACCTACTCGAAAGCAATCTACTGCCATTCTTCTTTGCAATTTTTATGTGGGCATTACTCCTTGGAATAGATATGTTCTAGATACCATTACCGGAGGAAATTTCTTGCAGAGCCATACTTTTGATTCTTATAATGCCATGATAGATTTGGTAGGCCCCCCACCTCTTTTGATTAATGGAACTATTTTAACTTTGGAGCATGTGATGCAAAGACTTGATATTATTGAGAATAAAATTGCCACTGTTGAGTTGATTGAAAATTTGTATAAAAAGATTCATAATTAGATTACGCAATATGGGTCTAAAGCAGGAGTTACTTTAAAGAATCTTACGGAAAAGGAACCATTAGTTAATGAAAGGATGGATCAAGATTCTACTAGAATTGGCAAACTAGAAGATATTATTACCAACTTGGGTTCCGCTTTTTCCTCCGTTAAAACTACTCAAAACCTTCCTCCTACCAAGATTGTCAAGTTTGCTTATGTTCCTAAGAATAAGGGTGAATTTTCTAGTGAAGACAATGAAGATCTCAAATCAATTAGTTTTCACCCTAATTTTCTCGATATTATTAAATAACCTATTGTCACGAATGAATTTCTTGATTTCTTGCCTAGGAGTTTGATCATTTATAAAACCAAAGAATCTCCTAAGAATCATAAGTGTGTAATTGAAGATTTGCATGCCAAAGATGATAATACTTAGATCTATTCGTGTTTTATGCCTGGCTAAGGGCGTTAAACAATAGCGCTTGTTGGGAGGCAACCCAATTTTATTTTTGTGTTTGCTTTTTAGGTCATGTTTTGCAATAAATAATTCATCTAGCCTCTGGTTAGATGTGGTTTTATGTTTTAATTAGTGTTTTTGCCAAGTAAGACCTTTGGGATAGCTTACGCTGATAGTTGATTTGATCCTGCTGAAAAACAGAAACTTTTGTGCCTAGGAGATTAGTTTTCATTTTTAACAGAAGCATGATAAAATACCAATTCGTTCTGCAGAGGATTCAGAAACAAATTACCTAGGACTTCCTAATTTCTCAGGATTTTTGGAGTTACATAAGTATTCGAAATTTCCAAATTGCTATAGACTATTCTGTTTTTGACAGATTCTGTTTTTCGCGTGTTGTTTGCTTATTTTGATGAATCTATGGATAGTATCGGGGGGTATGTGCTACCTCTTGAGCATGCATTGGTTTTCCCTTGAAGAGGAAAGGGTGATGCAACAAAGTAGCGTAAGTATTTCCCTCAGTTTTTGAGAACCAAGGTATCAATCTAGTAGGAGACTACACGCAAGTCGCCTAGTACCTGCACAAACAAACAAGAACCTCGCAACCAACGCGATAAAAG
This sequence comes from Triticum monococcum, assembly GCA_034509565.1. Classification (NCBI taxonomy): domain Eukaryota; kingdom Viridiplantae; phylum Streptophyta; class Magnoliopsida; order Poales; family Poaceae; genus Triticum; species Triticum monococcum. The sequence goes on from CM067844.1 coordinate 417,106,325, forward strand.
GGGTTGTCAATCCCTTCACGGTCACTTACGAAAGTGAGATCTGATAGAGATAATAAGATAAATATTTTTGGTATTTTTGTTGTATAGATTGAAAAGTAAAAATTGCAAAATAAACGGTGATAGAAATAGCTAGTTGACGGGAAAATAATATGATGTGAAGTAGACCCGGGGGCCATAGGTTTCACTAGTGGCTTCTCTCAAGATAGCATACATTACGGTGGGTGAACAAATTACTGCCAAGCAATTGATAAAAAGCGCATAGTTATGATGATATCTAGGCATGATCATGAACATAGGCATCACGTCCATGTCAAATAGACCGACACGATTCTGCATCTACTACTATTACTCCACACATCGACCGCTATCTAGCATGCATCTAGAGTATTAATTTCATAAGAACAGAGTAACGCATTAGGCAAGATGACATGATGTAGAGGGATAAACTCAAGCAATATGATATAAACCCCATCTTTTTATCCTCGATGGCAACAATACAATACGTGCCTTGCTGCCCCTGCTGTCAATGGGAAAGGACACCACAAGATTGAACCCAAAGCTAAGCACTTCTCCCATTGCAAGAAAGATCAATCTAGTAGGCCAAACCAAACTGATAATTCGAAGAGACTTGCAAAGATATCAAATCATGCATATAAGAATTCAGACAAGAATCAAATATTTTTCATAGATAATCTTAATCATAAACCCACAATTCATCGAATCTCGGCAAACACACCACAAAAAGAATTACATTGAATAGATCTCCAAGAACATCGAGGAGAACTTTGTATTGAGATCCAAAGAGAGAGAAGAAGCCATCTAGCTAATAACTATGGACCCGAAAGTCTGTGGTAAACTACTCACACATCATCAGAGAGGCTATGGTGTTGATGTAGAAGGCCTCCGTGATCGAATCTCCCTTCGGTAGATCGCCGAAAAGGTCCCTAGATGGGATCTCACGGGTATAGAAGGTTGCGGCGGTGGAAAAGTGGTTTCATGGCTGCCCTAGATGTTTTCAGGGTATAAGAGTATATATAGGCGAAAGAAGTAGGTCAGTAGAGCTGCGAGGGGCCCACGAGGGTGGGGGCGCGCTTGGCCCCCCTGGACGCGCCGCCCTACCTCGTGACCGCCTCGCTGCTTCCTTGACGTCCACTCCAAGTCTCCTAGATTGCGTTTGTTCCAAAAAAGATCCTCGCGAAGGTTTCATTCCGTTTGGATTCCTTTTCTGCGAAACACCGAAATAGGCAAAAAAAACAACAATTTGCACTGGGCCTTCGGTTAATAGGTTAGTCCCAAAAATAATATAAAAGTGCAAAATAAAGCCCATTAAACATCCAAACATATAATATAATAGCATGGAACAATCAAAAATTATAGATACATTGGAGACGTATCAAGCATCCCCAAGCTTAATTCATGCTCGTCCTCGAGTAGGTAAATGATAAAAACAGAATTTTTTATGTGGAATTCTACCTAACATAATTTTCAATGTATGTCTCTTTATTGCAGCATGAATGTTTAGATCCAAAAGATTCTAGACAGATGTTTAATATTGACATAAAAATAATAATACTTCAAGCAATGCTAACCAAGATATCATGTCTTATCAAAATAACATAGCCAAAGAAAGCTTATCCCTAAAAAATCATATAGTTTGGCCATGCTTCATTTTCGTCACACAAAATGTTCCCATCATGCACAACCCCGATGACAAGCCAAGCAATTGTTTCATACTTTAGCCTTTTCAAACCTTTTCAACTTTCATGCAATATATGAGCGTGAGCCATGGACCTAGCACTATGGGTGGAATAGAATATGATGATGGAGGTTGTGTGAGAAGACAAAAAGGGAGAAAGTCTCACATTGACGCAGCTAATCAACGGGATATGGAGATGCCCATCAATTGATGTCAATGCAAGGAGTAGGGATTGCCATGCAACGGATGCACTAGAGCTATAAATATATGAAAGCTCAACAAAAGAAACTAAGTGGGTGTGCATCCAACTTGCTTGCTCATGAAGACCTAGGGCATTTTGAGGAAGCCCATTATTGGAATATACAAGCCAAGTTCTATAATGAAAAATTCCCACTAGTATATGAAAGTGACAACATAAGAGACTCTCTATCATGAAGATCATGGTGCTACTTTGAAGCACAAGTGTGGGAAAAGGATAGTAACATTCCCCCTTCTCTCTTTTTCTCTCATTTTTGTTTCTTTGGGCCTCTCTTTTATGGCCTTTCCCTCTCTTTTTTGAAGAACTTTCCTCACATGGGACAATGCTCTAATAATGAAAATCATCACACTTTTATTTACATGCAACTCAAGAACTACAACTCCATACTTAGAACAAAATATGACTCTATGTGAATGCCTCCGGCGGTGTACCGGGATATGCAATGAATCAAGAGTGACATGTATGAAAGAATTATGAAGGTGGCTTTGCCACAAATACGATGTCAACTACATGATCATGCAAGGCAATATGACAATGATGGAGCGTGTCATAATAAACGGAATGGTGGAAAGTTGCATGGCAATATATCTCGGAATGGCTATGGAAATGCCATAATAGGTAGGTATGGTGGCTGTTTTGAGGAAGATATCATGAGGCTTATGTGTGATAGAGCGTATCATAGCACAGGGTTTGGATGCACTGGCAAAGCTTGCACCAACTCTCGAGGTGAGAAAGGGCAATGCACAGTACCGAAGAGTCTAGCAATGATGGAAGGGTGAGAGTGCGTATAATCCATGGACTAAACATTAGTCATAAATAACTCACATACTTATTGCAAATACCTACAAGTCATCAAAACCAAGCACTATGCGCATGCTCCAAGGGGGATAGATTGGTAGGAAAAGACCATCGCTCGTCCCCGACCAGCACTCATAAGGAAAGCAATCAAAGAACACCCCATGCTTCAAATTTGTCACACAACTTTTGCCATACGTGCTTGCTACGGGACTTGCCAACTTCAACACAAGTATTTCTCAATTCCATAATTACTCAACTAGCACAACTCTAATATTACCATCTTTATATCTCAAAACAACTATCAAGTATCAAGCTTCTCATAACATTTAATGCACTCTATATGAAAGTTTTTATTATACCCATCTTGGATGCCTATCATATTAGGACTAATTTCATAACCAAAGCAAATTACCATGCTGTTCTAAAAGACTCTCAAAATAATATAAGTGAAGCATGGGAGATCAATAATTTCTATAAAATAAAACCACCACCGTGCTCTAAAAAGATATAAGTGAAGTACTAGAGCAAAATTATCTAGCTCAAAAGATATAAGTGAAGCACATAGAGTATTCCAATAAATTCCGATTCATGTGTGTATCTCCCAAAAGGTGTGTACAGCAAGAATGATTGTGTTAAACTAAAAAGCAACGACTCAAATCATACAAGACGCTCCAAGCAAAACACATATCATGTGGTGAATAAAAATATATCCTCAAGTAAAGTTGTCGATAGATGAAGACGAAAGAGGGGATGCCTTTCGGGGCATCCCCAAGCTTAGGCTTTTGGTTGTCCTTGAATTTTACCTTTGGGTGCCTTGGGCATACCCAAGCTTAGTCTCTTGCCACTCCTTGTTCCGAAATCCATCAAATCTTTACCCAAAAACTTGAAAACTTCACAACACAAAACTCAACAGAAAATCTCATGAGCTCCGTCAGTATAAGAAAACAAATCACCACCTTAAGGTACTGTAATAAACTCATTCTTTATTTATTTTGGTGTTAAACCTACTGTATTCCAACTTATCTATGGTTCATACCCCCCGATACTAGCCATAGATTCATCAAAATAAGCAAACAACACACACAAAACAGAATGTGTCAAAAACAAAACAGTTGTAGTAATCTGTAGGTTTAGAATACTTCGGTAACTCCAAAAATACCTAGGAATTAGGAAGTCCTAGATAATTTTTATATTGATCTACTACAGTTGGAATCAGTATTTTATCGCTCTCTGGTTAACAATGAAAATTATTCTCGTGAGCGCATACTTTCTGCTTTTTTCAGCAAGATCAAATAACAATCATCCAAGAAGATCCTAAAGGCTTTACTTGGCACAATCACTAATTAAAACATAAGAAACACAATCATAACAGAGGATAGATGATTTATTTATTGCTAAACATGAACAAAAGGCAAGGAACAAAAATAAAATTGGGTTGCCTCCGAACAAGCGCTATCGTTTAACGCCCCTAGCTAGGCATAAAAATACAATAATGGATCTAGGTATTGTCATCTTTGGTATGCAATCCATTTGTGTCTCTCATAATAGATTCATAAGGTAATTTAAATTTCTTTCGAGGAAGGTGTTCCATGATTTCCTTAACAAAAATTGGAATCTAATATTTCCTTCTTTCATGTCAATAATTGCACCAATCGTTCTAAGGAAAGGTCTACCAAGAATAATAGGATATGTAGGATTGCAATCTATATCAAGAACAATGAAATCTACGGGCACATAATTCCTATTTGCAACAATAAGAACATCATTAATCCTTCCCATACATTTCTTAATGATGGAATCCGCGAGATGCAAATTTAAAGAACAATCATCAAATTCACGGAAACCTAACACATCACACAAAGTTTTTGGAATCGTGGAAACACTAGCACACAAATCACATAAAGCATAGCATTCATGATATTTAATCTTAATTTTAATAGTAGGTTCCCACTCATCATAAAGTTTTCTAGGGATAGAAACTTCTAATTCAAGTTTTTCTTCATGGGATTGCATTAAAGCATCAACGATATGTTTAGTGAAAACTTTGTTTTGATCATAAGCATGAGGAGAATTTAGCATGGATTGTAACAAGGAAATACAATCTATCAAAGAGCAATTATCATAAGTAAATTCCTTGAAATCCAAAATAGTGGGTTCATTGCTATGTAAAGTTTTGACCACTTCAGTCCCACTTTTACCAATTTTTGCATCAAGATCTAAAAACTCTGAATCATTGGGACGCCTTCTAACTAAAGTTGACTCATCTCTAGTCCCATTTTTATTAAGATTCATATTGGCAAACAAAGATTTAATAGGAGACACACCAATCACTTTTAGATCTTCATCATTATTATCATGAAAACTAGAAGAACACGCCTTCACAAAGCAATCTTTTTAGCACGCATCCTAGTGGTTCTTTCTTTGCACTCATAAATGGAAATTATCATGGATTTGAGAGACTCATTGATATCATGCTTAGGTGGAATAGATCTAAGTTTCAAAGAATCAACATCAAGAGAAATTCTATCCACGTTCCTAGCCAACTCATAAATCTTAAGCAATTTTGTTCAAGCAAAGCATTGAAATTCTTTTACGAATTCATAAAATTCTTTAACACTAGTCTCAAAATCAGAGGGCATCTTATTAAAATTTCCATAAGATTTGTTGTAGGAATTGCCATAATTATTAGAGGAATTACTAGGAAACGGCCTAGAATTAAAATTTCCTCTATACGCGTGGTTACCAAAATTGTTCCTACCAACAAAATTCACATCCATAGATTCATTATTATTCTCAGTCAAAGTGGACAAAGGCATATCATTAGGATCAGAAGAAGCACTCTTATTAGCAAACAATTTCATAAGTTCATCCATCTTTCCACTCAAAACATTAATCTCTTCAATCGCATGAACTTTTTTATTAGTAGATCTTTCGGTGTGCCATTGAGAATAATTAACCATAATATTATCTAGGAGTTTAGTAGCTTCTCCTAAAGTGATTTCCATAAAAGTGCCTCCCGCGGCCGAATCTAAAAGATTTCTAGAAGCAAAATTCAATCCAGCATAAAAATTCCGTATAATCATCCATAAATTCAAACCATGTGTAGGGCAATTGCGTATCATTAATTTCATCCTCTCCCAAGCTTGTGCAACTTGCTCATGATCAAGTTTCTTAAATTTCATAATATAGTTTCTAAGGGAGATGATCTTAGCGGGAGGAAAATACTTAGAGATAAAAGCATCTTTGCACTTATTCCATGAATCAATACTATTTTTAAGCAAAGAAGCGAACCAAGTTTTAGCACGATCTCTAAGAGAAAATGGAAATAGCTTCAATTTAACAATATAATTATCCACATGTTTCTTCTTTTGGATATCACATAAATCAACAAAGTTGGTTAGATGGGTAGCAACATCTTCAGTAGGAAGGCCAGCAAATTGATCTTTCATGACAAGATTCAGCAATGCATTATTAATTTCACAAGATTCAACAATAGTAAGAGGAGAAATCGGAGTGCTAATAAAATCATTATTGTTGGTATTGGAAAATTCACATAATTTAGTATTATCTTGAGCCATCGTGACAAACAATTAATCCAACAAATAGTCACGCAAGAGGCAAGCAAAAGAAGGTGAACGAAAAAAGGGCGAAAAGAAAAGAGGCGAATAGAACGGCAAGGGTGAAGTGGGGGAGAGGAAAACGAGAGGCAAATGGCAAATAATGTAATGTGAGGGATAAGAGTTTGTGATGGGTACTTGGTATCTTGACTTGGCGTAGATCTCCCCGGCAACAGCGCCAGATCCTTCTTGCTACCTCTTGAGCATGCGTTGGTTTTCCCTTGAAGAGGAAAGGGTGATGCAGCAAAGTAGCATAAGTATTTCCCTCAGTTTTTGAGAACCAAGGTATCAATCCAGTAGGAGACTACACGCAAGTCACCTAGTACCTGCACAAACAAACAAGAACCTCGCAACCAACGCGATAAAGGGGTTGTCAATCCCTTCACGGTCACTTACGAAAGTGAGATCTGATAGTGATAATAAGATAAATATTTTTGGTATTTTTGTTGTATAGATTGAAAAGTCAAGATTGGAAAATAAACGATGACAGAAATAGCTAGTTGACAGTAAAATAATATGATGTGAAGTTGACCCGGGGCCATAGGTTTCATTTGTGGCTTCTCTCAAGATAGCATATATTACGGTGGGTGAACAAATTACTGCCGAGCAATTGATAGAAAAGCGCATAGTTATGATGATATCTAGGCATGATCATGAACATAGGAATCACGTCCGTGTCAAGTAGACCGAAATGATTCTGCATCTACTACTATTACTCCACACATCAACCGCTATCCAGCATGCATCTAGAGTATTAAGTTCATAAGAACAGAGTAACACATTAGGCAAGATGACATGATGTAGAGGGATAAAGTCAAGCAATATGATATAAACCCCATCTTTTTATCCTCGATGGCAACAATACGATATGTGCCTTGCTGCCCCTGTTGTCATTGGGAAAGGACACCGCAAGATTGAACCCAAAGCTAAGCACTTCTCCCATTGCAAGAAAGATCAATCAAGTAGGCCAAACCAAACTAATAATTCGAAGAGACTTGCAAAGATATCAAATCATGCATATATGAATTCAGAGAAGAATGAAATATTTTTCATAGATAGTCTTAATCATAAACCCACAATTCATCGGATCTCGGCAAACACACCGCAAAAAGAATTACATCGAATAGATCTCCAAGAACATCGAGGAGAACTTTGTATTGAGATCCAAAGAGACAGAAGAAGCCATCTAGCTAATAAGTATGGACCCAAAGGTCTGTGGTAAACTACTCACACATCATCGGAGAGGCTATGGTGTTCATGTAGAAGCCCTCTGTGATCGAATCCCCCTCTGGCAGATCATCGAAAAAGGTCCCCGGATGGGATCTCACGGGTATAGAAGGTTGCGGCGGTGGAAAAGTGGTTTCGTGGCTCCCTGGATGTTTTCAGGGTATCAGAGTATATATAAGCGAAAGAAGTAGGTCGGTGGGGCTGCGAGGGCCCACGGGAGTGGGGGCGCGCTGCCCTACCTCGTGGCCGCCTCGCTGCTTCCTTGACGTCCACTCCAAGTCCCCTGGATTGTGTTTGTTCCAAAAAAGATACTGACAAAGGTTTCATTCCGTTTGGATTCCATTTGATATTCCTTTTCTGCGAAACACTAAAATAGGCAAAAAAACAACAATTTGCACTGGGCCTTCAGTTAACAGGTCAGTCCCAAAAATAATATAAAAGTGCATAATAAAGCCCATTAAACATCCAAACAGATAATATAATAGCGTGGAACAATAAAAAATTATAGATACGTTGGAGTCGTATCAGTATGAATCATGGAAAAGTTGGACTATAGTAGATATTACACCAATATAAATAAAAATGAGTTCACAATAGTACCAAAAGTGGTGATTTATTTTCTTATACTAACGGAGCTTACGAGATTTTCTATTGAAGTTTTGTGTTGTGAAGTTTTCAAGTTTTGGGTAAGGATTTGATAGACTATGGAATCAGGAGTGGCAAGAGCCTTCGCTTGGGGATGCCCAAGGAACCCCAAGGTAATATTTAAGGATGCCAAGAGCCTAAGCTTGGGGATGCCCCGGGAAGGCATCCCCTCTTTCGTCTTCATTTATCGGTAACTTTACTTGAGGCTATACTTTTGTTCACCACATGATATGTGTTTTTCTTGGAGCGTCTTGTATGATTTGAGTCTTTGATTTTTAGTTTGCCACAATCATACTTGCTATTCACACCTTTTGAGAGAGAAACACATGAATCATTATTTATTAGAATACTCTATGTGCTTCACTTATATCTTTTGAGCTAGGCAATTTTGCTCTAGTGCTTCACTTATATCTTTTTAGAGGACGGCAGTAGTTTTATTTTATAGAAATTGATGAAATCTCATACTTCACTTATATTATTTTGAGTCTCTAAAAACAACATGGTAATTTGCTTTGGTTATAAAATTAGTCCTAATATGATAGGCATCCAAGAGGGATATAATAAAAACTTTCATATAAAGTGCATTGAATACTATGAGAAGTTTGATTCCTTATGATTGTTTTGAGATATGAAGATGGTGACATTAGAGTCATGCTAGTAAGTAGTTGTGAATTTGAGAAATACTTGTGTTAAGGTTTGTGAGTCCCGTAGCATGCACATATGGTGAACCTGTTGGGGAACGTAGGATGCAATTTCAAAAAAAATCCTACGCTCACGCAAGATCTATCTAGGAGATGCATAGCAACGAGAGGGGGAGAGTGTGTCCACGTAGCCTCATAGACCGAACGCAGAAGAGTTAGGTTAAGGTGGTTGATGTAGTCGAACAACTTCACGATCCAACTGATCAAGTACCGAACGTACGGAACCTCCGAGTTTAGCACACATTCAGCTCGATGATGTCCCTCGAACTCTTGATCCACCAGAGGGTCGAGGGAGAGTTTCGTCAATATGACGGCGTGGTGACAGTGATGGTGATGTGATTCGTGCAGGGCTTCGCCTAAGCACTATGACACTATGACCGGAGGATTAAACTATGGAGGGGGGGCACTGCACACGGCTAAGAGAATAAATGTTGTGCTTTGGGGTGCCCCCTGCCCCCGTATATAAAGGAGGGGAGGAGGAGGCCGGCTACTAGGGGCACGCCAAGGAGAGGGGAGTCCTACTAGGACTCCAATCCAGGTAGGATTCGCCCCCCCTTTTCCTTCTCATGGAGGGGGAAAGAGGGAAGGGAGAGGGAAGAGGAAAAGGAAAGGGGGGCGCGCCCCCTCCCCTAGTCCAATTCGGACTCCCTGTGGGAGGGGGGCGCGGCCACCCCTTGAGGGCTGCCTCCCCTCTCCCCTATGGCCCATGTAGGCCCATTACTTTCCCCGGTGGGTTCCGGTAACCCCTCGGTACTCCGATAAACATCTGAAACATCCTGAAACCATTCCAGTGTGCAAATACTATCGTCCAATATATCAATCTTTACCTCTCGACTATTTCGAGACTCCTCGTCATGTCTGTGATCTCATCCGGGAGTCCAAACAATCTTCGGTCACCAAAACACATAACTCATAATACAAATCATCATCGAACGTTAAGCGTGCGGACCCTACGAGTTCGAGAACTATGTAGACATGACCGAGACACATCCCCGGTCAATAACCAATAGCAGAACCTGGATGCTCATATTGGTTCCTACATTTTCTACAAAGATCTTTATCGGTCAAACCGCAATAACAACATACGTCCGTCCCTTTGTCATCGCTATGTTACTTGCCCGAGATTCGATCGTCGGTATCCTTATACCTAGTTCAATGTCATCACCAACAAGTGTCTTTACTCGTTCCATAATGCATCATCCCGCAACTAACTCATTAGTCACATTGCTTGCAAGGCTTATAGTGATGTGCATTACCGAGAGGGCCCAGAGATACCTCTCCTATACTCAGAGTGACAAATCCTAATCTCGATCTATGCCAACCCAACAAACACCTTCAGAGACACTTGTAGAGCATCTTTATAATCACCCAGTTACGTTGTGATGTTTGATAGCACACAAGGTGTTCCTACGGTGTTCGGGAGTTGCATAATCCATAGTCAGAGGAATATGTATAAGTCATGAAGAAAGCAATAGCAATAAAACTTTATGATCATTATGCTAAGCTAACGGATGGGTCTTGTCCATCAAATCATTCTCCTAATGATATGATCATGTTCATCAAATGACAAGACATGCCTATGGTCAGGAAACTTAACGATCTTTGATTAACGAGCTAGTCTAGTAGAGCATACTAGGGACACTTTGTTTTGTCTATGTATTCACACATGTATCAACTTTCCGATTAATACAATTCTAACATGAATAATAAACATTTATCATGATATAAGGAAATATAAATAACAACTTTATTATTGCCTTAAGGGCATATTTCCTTCAGTCTCCGCACTAGAGCCAATAATCTAGATTACATTGTAATGATTCTAACACCCATGGAGTCTTGGTGCTGATCATGTTTTGCTCGTGGAAGAGGCTTAGTCAACGGGTCTGCAACATTCATATCCGTATGTATTTTGCAAATCTCTATGTCTCCCTCCTTGACTTGATCGCGGATGGAGTTAAAGTGTCTCTTGATGTGTTTGGTTCTCTTGTGAAATCTGGATTCCTTCGCTAAGGCAATTGCTCCAGTATTTTCACAAAAGATTTTCATTGGACCTGACGCACTAGGTATTACACCTAGGTCGGATATGAACTCCTTCATTTGGTGCTTCCGAAGCAGCTATGTACTCCGCTTCACACGTGGATCCCGCCACGATGCTCTGCTTGGAAGTGCACCAACTGACAGCTCCACCATTCAATATAAATACGTATCCGGTTTGTGACTTAGAGTCATCCGGATCAGTGTCAAAGCTAGCATCGACGTGACCATTTACGGCAAGCTCTTTGTCACCTCCATAAACGAGAAACATATCATTAGTCCTTTTCAGGTATTTCAGGATGTTCTTGACCGTTGTCTAGTGATCCACTCCTGGATTACTTTGGTATCTCCGTGCTAAACTTATAGCAAGGCACACATCAGGTCTGGTACACATCATTGCATACATGATAGAACCTATGGCCGAGGCATAGGGAATGACTTTCATTTTCTCTCTATCTTCCGAAGTGGTCAGGCATTGAGTCTGATTCAACTTCACACCTTGTAACACAGGCAAGAACCCTTTCTTTGACTAAGCCATTTTGAACTTCTTCAAAACTTTATCAAGGTATCTGCTTTGCGAAAGTCCAATTAAGTGTCTTGATCTATCTCTATAGATCTTGATGCCCAAAATATAAGCAGCTTCACCAAGGTCTTTCATTGAAAAATTCTTATTCAAGTATCCTTTTATGCTATCCAAAAATTATGTGTTATTTCCAATCAATAATATGTCATCCACATATTATATTATAAATTCTACAGAGCTCCCACTCACTTTCTTGTAAATACAGGCTTCTCGAAAAGTCTGTATAAAACCATATGCTTTGATCACACTATCAAAGTGTGTATTCCAACTCCGAGAGGCTTGCACCAGTCCATAAATGGATCGCTAGAGCTTGCACACTATGTTAGCACCTTTAGGATTGACAAAACCTTCTAGTTGCATTGTATACAACTCTTCTTTAAGAAATCCATTAGGGAGTGCAGCTTTGACGTTCATTTCCCAAATTTCATAATCATAAAATGCGGCAATTGCTAACATGATTCGGACAGACTTAAGCATCGCTACGGGTGAGAAGTTCTCATCGTAGTTAACTCCTTGAACTTGTTGAAAACCTTTTGCAACAAGTCAAGCTTTGTAGTCAGTAACATTACCATCAGCGTCAGTCTTCTTCTCGAAGATCCATTTATTCTCTATGGCTTGTCGATCATCGGGCAAGTCAACCAAAGTCCATACTTTGTTCTCATACATGGACCCCATCTCAGATTTCATGGCCTCAAGCCATTTCGCGGAATATGGGCTCATCATCGCTTCCTCGTAGTTCGTAGGTTCGTCATGGTCTAGTAACATGACTTACAAAACAGGATTACCGTACCACTCAGGTGTGGAACGTACTCTGGTTGACCTACGAGATTCGGTAGTAACTTGATCTGAAGTTTCATGATCATCATCATTAGCTTCCTCACTAATTGGTGTAGGCATCACTTGAACTGATTTATGTGATGAACTACTTTCCAATTTGAGAGAAGGTACAACTACCTCATTGATACGTCTCCAAAGTATCTATAATTTTTGATTGTTCCATGCTGTTATATTATCAACCTTGGATGTTTTACAATCATTTATAGTCATTTTATATCATTTTTTAGTACTAACCTATTGACATAGTGCCAAGTGCCAGTTCCCGTTTTTCTGTGTTTTTTACATTGCAGAAAATCAATATCAGACGAAGTCCAAATGCCACGAAACTTAACAGGGAATTTTTATGGGCCAAAAGGAACACAACGGCCCCTGGCTGCGCCTGGGGATGCCCCGAGGGGGCACAACCCACCAGGGAGCGCTAGGAGGTCCAGGCATGCCCTGGTGGGTTGTGCCCACCTCGGGTGGCCCCCGAACCGCCTCTTTGCTCTACAAATACCCCAATATTCCAGAAACCCTATAGGGATCGACGAAATATTCATCCAGCCGCCGTAGAGTCGAGAACCACCAGATCCAATCTAGACACCATCTCGGATGGGGTTCACCACCTCCATTGGTGCCTCTCCGATGATCGTGAGTAGTTCTTTTTAGACCTTCGGGTCCGTAGTTAGTAGCTAGATGGCTTCATCTCTCTCTCTCTTGATTCTCAATACAATGGTGTCTTGGAGATCCATATGATGTAACTCTTTTGAGGTGTGTTTGTTGGGATCCGATGAACTTTGAGTTTTATGATCAGATCTATCTTTTTATATCCATGAAAGTTATTTGAGTTTCTTTGATCTCTTATATGCATGATTGCTTATAGCCTCGTATTTCTTCTCTGATATTTGGGTTTTGTTTGGACAACTTGATCTATTTATCTTGCAATGGGAAGAGGTGATTTGTAGTGGGTTCGATCTTATGGTGCTTGATCCCAGTGACAGAAAGGGAAATGACACGTATGTATCGTTGCTACTAAGGATAAAACGATGGGGTCTATCTCTACATAGATAGATCTTGTCTACATAATGCCATCGTTCTTATTGCATTACTCCGTTTCTCCATGAACTTAATACACTAGATGCATGCTGGGTAGCGGTTGATGTGTGGAGTAATAGTAGTAGATGCAGGCAGGAGTTGGTCTACTAATATTGGACGTGATGCCTATATAATGATCATTGCCTGAATATCGTCATAATTATTTGAAGTTCTATCAATTGCCCAACAGTAATTTGTTTACCTACCGTTTGCTATTTTTCTCGAGAGAAGCCACTAGTGAAACCTACGGCCCTCGGGTCTTCTTTCTCATATATTTGCCTTTGCGATCTACTTTTTGCTTCCTGTTTTTATGTGTTAAGGGCGTAAAACTATAGTGCTTGTTGGGAGGCAACCCAATGAATAAATTTTATTTTTACTTTGCTTCCTATTTTTATGTGTTAGCACAATTATGCTACTGTTATGATTGTGTTTTTATGTTTTAATTTGTGTTTGTGCCAAGTAAAGCCTTTAGGATCTTCTTGGGTGATAGTTGTTTGATCTTGCTGAAAAAACAGAAAACGTTTATGCTCACGAAATTAATTTGCATTTTTTTACTAGAGAGCGATAAATTACCCATTCCACTTGTAGTAGATCAATAAACAAATTTCTCAGGCTATCCTAAGTTTCCAGAATTTTTGGAGTTACAGAAGTATTCAAAATAGTCAAATTGCTACACACTAATCTGTTTTGACAGATTCTATTTTCTTTGTGTTGTGTGCTTATTTTGATGGCTCTATGGTTTTGTTTGATGAGTTTTTGCCATAGAAAAGTTGGAATATAGTAGATATAATACAAAACAAAATATGAATTGGTTTGATACAGTACTTATAGTAGTGATTTATTGTTCTTATACTAACGGATCTCACGAAGGTTTTGTTGAGTTTTGTGTGATTGAAATTTTCAAGTTTTGGGTTATCTTACGATGGATGAAGGAAGGATGGAAGAGCCTAAGCTTGGCGATATCCCGCCATCCCAAGCTATTATCCAAAAATGAGCAACCAACTAAGCTTGGGGATGCCCCCGAGTGGCATCCCCACTTTCTTCCCATGATCATCGGTACTTTGCTTGAAACTATATTTTTATTCGTCATATGATATGTGTTTTGCTTGCAGCGTATTTTATGATATGAGTCTTTTGCTTGTTTTATTCTGTGTTTTAAGTCATCAATCCTTGCTGGACACACCTATTTGGGAGAGCCAAAATTATGTCATGACTTGTTAGAATTGCTCTCTATGCTTCACTTAAACTTTTATGAGCAATGGACTTGCTCTAGTGCTTCACTTATATCTTTTTGAGCATGGTGTGCTTTAGTATTTTTGAAGAAATGCTCTCTTGATTCACTTAGATTTATTTTAGAGTTAGTAAAATTTTCAAGAAGTTCTCTCTTGCTTCACTTAAATTAATTCGAGAGAAAGAAAAATTTATTATGCTCATGATCTTCACTTATATTTGTTGGAGCTTGTCAAAAGGAATACATGAAAATTAGTCCCAAAGTGATAGATATCCAAGAAGGATATAATAAAAACTTTCATGAAGATCATTGGACAAAATAAACTTGATTCTTAGTAATAGTTTTGAGGTATGATGATGTGATATGTGAGTTATGTTGATGAGTAATTATGCTTTAGTAAGAATATTGGTGTTGCGGTTTGTGATTCCCTATGCAAGTATGTAAGTCAATAGTCATGCAATGAAATTATATCCTACTTATGGTGCATTATTCGGTGTTATTTATGCTTAATGCTTGCTTATGAGATTATATGTTTCTCAGTTGGTCGCTTCCTAATATTTTGCTAACCTTCATTTTGCACTAAGTATGATCATTACTTGTGCATCCAAAAACCTTTAACCCAGCTTTTGCTACATGAGTCCACTATATCTACCTATATGCGGTCTTCTTTTGCCGTTCTAAGAAAATTTGCATGTGCCATCTCTAATTTTCAAAATAAACTTCTCTTTTGTGTGTTTGTTTCGCTCGCGGAGCGGTGAGGGGTGGCTAATATTTTCCATGCAAGATGTGTTATTCTCAAGATGAGTGTTTATTCACTTGTCATTGCACGAGAGTAAGGCAAAGGTATTAGGGATGCCCAGTCCCAAAATGCAAAAATGAATTTACTTTATGTTGTCAAAATAATAAATTCCTTGGAAAGTGTTGGTATGGAGGGCAACCGTGGATACGGCTAGCCATGGAAAGTCAAAGTATGGTGGAAAAGGAATAAACTTTATTTTCTGTTTGGGAACCGCCTATGATATATCTTGTCGGGGGAAATGACACCTATGGGATCACTGGGATCCCTTTTTGCCATGGTTGGCGGGTGTGAGGTTGTGCAAAGAGCGGGTCTAGAAGCCAGCACGAGGATCGTTTACCCAGGTTCGGGCCGCGAGGATGCGTAATACCCTAGTCCCGCTTTGGTATATATTTGAGTGTTTTTTAGTTCTTGAACTAGCTATGATGCGTGCCTCGTCCAAAAAATCCGAATCCTCCCTCAGTACGTCGCGGGCCTCCTTTTATAGTCAAAAGGGGCCGCCACAGTGGCACACAGGAGGTGGAAAGGTATACAGTGTACAAGCTTATCGCCTGTCATACAGGACAAAGTGCATTAAATGCGCTACTTAGGTGTCCACTTGCTTTATCGGGGATGGCAAGGGAGCTCGTCCCAGCTGTCGCCGCCTCGCCTGGCTTTGACGCGCGTCTGAACTGATGAGGCGTGTAGTGCCACGTTGGCTAGCTGCTGAGTTGGTGCGGTAGCTGAATCTTCACGAAGATCTGCATGCCACCACGCAGGTGCTTGCCGAGTCGGCCTAGAGGCCGCACGTCACCATGCAGGCGCCTGCCTAGTAGGTGGGCTTGGCTGCAGCCCCGCGGATGTTTTCGGCAAGAGTCTTGCCGGGGCCCCGACAAGGGTCTTGCCGCGGCATCTTGGTCGTCCCTGGCAAGGGTCTTGCCGGGGGTCTCGTGGGTATCCTTGGCAAGGATCTTGCCAAGGATCGTCGTCTTCTGGTCATCATCTACTCTTGTGCGCTTTTGGTTTCCACAAAGATTTGCATGTCGCCATGGAGGTGCCTCCCGAGCCTTGGTTCCAAAGTGGTTGATGGTGTTGGAACCCTTGGGCCCAAGGGGGGGGGGGACTCTGCTGGTGCCGGGCAAGTTGCCCCGGCAAGGTTCTTGCCGGGGCTATGGAGGCCGCCCTGGCAAGGGCCTTGCCGGGGGAGTCCACCTCGTCCCTCCGCTCTTCGTGTTTCTGGCTTGGCGTTGTTCTGGTTGTCTTGTGGCTTTGCTTCCTTCCTTTGCCCTACTAGGTGTGGCCACAAGCACGGCTCCAACTGCCCGTGCACAAGTAAAGGGGCACAAAATAGGACCCGTCCTTTTGTGCACTGACAGGAGCCCCCAGGCCTGTGCCATACATAAGCGCGACGCGTTGTTGGGCTAGGCCCAAAACACTATGCGGGCATGCGGTGCCGAGTTTTACTGTTGTAACTCCCTCACCCATCGCACTTCCCCACAACCTGCGTTGAATGCACGACGTGGGGGTCGTGTGTGATGTGGGGGTCATGCGTGGGGCGGTTGCTGCCCTCATGCGTCACATCGCAGTAAATGGTAAAGAGGTGGTCTGCGCCTTCCCCATAAAAAAGGGGAAACCGCCGGGGTGCTGCTCATTTACCCTCCGCGTCTCTCCAATTTTGGAACCGCCGCCCCCCTTCTTCCTCAAGAGAAAAAGCCAAAACTCCCGCCTCCATCCGCCGCCGCCGCGCCCCCATTTCGCTCAATATCCTATTGCTCTAGATTCCTCACCTCTTTCCTAGCCTCCATGGCACCCAAAACTAGTAAGGGCAAGGGAGTGGCCAAGGACGCCGGAGAGAAGGAGATGCCAGAGAGCGAGTTGGCGGCGCTTCGAATGCATCTTGCTTTCTTCCCCTCGACGGTTGATGCGGTCCACCTCAGGGACTACTTCAGGCCTCTATGGGGGGCGAAGACGACGTGGCATCCGACCACGCCCATCATCCCTGTCGATTTTGCCAAGGCCGGCCTGAATCGGTATCCTTTCTTCATTGACTACTTCTCCTGCGAGCTCTGCCCCCCTTTCTCCGACTTCTTCAACGATGTCATGCACACCTACGGCTTTCATCTTCTTTATTTCACTTCAAATGCCGTGGCATGCATGGCCCTCTTTGCCCACCTCTGCGAGGGCTTCGCCGGAATGCTTCCCAACACGGCACTCTTCCGCCACTAATTCTATCCCCGTATCCAGGCAGGGGGTGCCATCTCCGGCTGTGTCACCTGGATCCCACGGACCCAGGAGAAGGGCACGTATCCGGAGGGCACCAAAAAGGAGAGGTGGGAGGAGTGGCGGGGCCGGTGGCTATGGATCGAGGAGGAGGATCTGCAGGAGTTCTATCGAGTTCGTCAGAGCCCGCCAGTCTGCCGCAAGGAGTGGAGCAACCTCAACGCCGATGACAAGAAGCTCACGATTGCTACTACCAGAATCCATCACCTCACCATGGCCAAGCTCACCCTTGAGATTATTGGGGCCAATTTCATCTGCCGCCGAATTGCCCCACTGCATAACAAGGGGAGGCCGGCCTGGCTCTTCAGGAACGTGGCCGATATCATGAGGCTTCGCCCTGGCTTAAAGCACAACTTCATGGTGATAGGGCATGCCCATTTTTGTTAGAGGCTTTTTCAGCTCAATGTGGGTGAGGACGGCAGGGCTGAGAGAGCCGGCAAGGCCGCGAAGGCTGGCAAGGCCGTCAAGGGGCCTCTGTTCAGGTTGCCGGCGGGAGTGGTCCTACTGAGCAACAACTCTCGCCAAACCAACACCATCACCATGATGCCGGACTTCAACACACATGGCCTTGACCCAAATTGGGCCAAGCCAGAGGCAGAGCAAGTGCAGGAGTTCTTCGACAACCTGTTGGAGAGGTACGTCCGCGATGAGCCACTGCTTATTCAGGACACCACCAAGGAGGAGCTAGACTACATCGCCGCCAGGGCGGCGGAGGCGGCGCTTGCCAGGGAAGCTGGCAGCGCCGGCCATGTGGAGGACAAGGCCTAGGTGGCCGCGGAGGAGGAGGAGCTTGCCGGATGGGCAGAGTCTGCTGGGGAGGCCAGCAGCGCCGGCATCGGGGCCCCTCTCATCGAAGATGTGGTCGAGGAGTCGACTGAGGAAGAGGCCGGGGATGAAGACCCTTCGACCATGTGGAAAAGGCATGTCCCGCGGCGGGCCAGCTCTGGCGAGTCGGTCCGGCCCGGCAGGACCGAGCAGTAGCAAGAGGTCCAGGGGGTCCGTGCGCCTGACGAGGGCCGCAACAGTGAAGAAGGTGGTGAAGACCGCAATGGCGAAGAAGAAAGTGACCGCTTCTTCTTCGTCCAAGCGTTGCCGGACTCCATCCCCTTCCCCTCCTCTCGCAGATGTCGACACGGAGGTCATCTTTGATCTTGGGTCTCTCAGCCTAAGGAGGAAGAGTAAGGCAGCGAAAGAGGAGCTGGAGGATGAGTAAGCATCTTGCCCTTCACCATCCCCATTCCTTCAGACCGCGCTGGTTTTCTTGACTTGTTTTTATTCTTGCAGGGATATGGAGACGCTGGCCCATAGGGCGGCGAAGAAGGCCAAGGCCTCGACGGGAGACAAGCCCCCGGCGGGTACTTCGCGTACGCCATTGTTGGTGGAGAGCAGCCCGGACAACAGTCCCCCGTGAGGGAGTCCTGGACTAAGGGGTCCTCGGGTGTCCAGCCCGTTAGCCATGGGCCAGACTGATGGCTTGTGAAGACACGAAGACCGAAGACTGCACCCGTGTCTGGATGGGACTCTCCTTGGCATGGAAGGCAAGCTTGGCGACCGGATATGTAGATTTCTTTCTTTGTAACCGACCTTGTGTAACCCTAGATCCTCCCGGTGTCTATATAAGCCGGAGGACTTAATTCGGAGGGCGAGATATTCATTACCATAGTCATACAAGCTACACCTCTAGGGTTTAGCCATTACAATCTCGAGGTAGATCAATTCTTGTAATACTCATATTCATCAATATCAATCAAGCAGGACATAGGGTATTACCTCCATAGAGAGGGCCCGAACCTGGGTAAACATTGTGTCCCTTGTCTCCTGTTACCATCGACCTTAGACGCACAGTTCGGGACCCCCTACCCGAGATCCGCCGGTTTTGACACCGACATTGGTGCTTTCATTGAGAGTTCCACTATGCCGTCGACGAAAGGTTCGATGGCCCCTTCAATCGTCGATAGTGACACTGTCCAAGGACAAACCTTCCTCCCCAGATAGATCTTCATGTTCGGAGGCTTCGCGCTGCGGGCCAACTCGTTTGGCCACCTGGAGCAGATCGATAGCTACGCCCTTGGCCATCAAGTCAGATTTGGGAGCTTGAATTACGTCGCGGACATCCGTGGAGATTTGATCTTCGCCGGATTCAAGACCGCGGCGATCGCTCCTGGTCACAGTGACGAACATGACCTAAATCTGTCGTCAGACCGCATCCAGGAGATAGCTCATGTGACCACTCTGGCCTTAGATCCAGAGCGTGCTGCGGCATCCAAGGATTGGAGGCTCAACCCCACCACGGAGGCCACAGATTCCCTGGTGTGGAAGCCGCACATGGACTTAACCTCACGCAATACTCGTGTCACCGGAACTCCAGACACTTCTCTGGGTATAAGTTTCGAACCATGTGAGTCCGCGGATACCGAACTTCATCGCTTATCGATCTTCCAGTTCAGCGCCGCAGACATCTTCCAGCACTCGCCCTTGGGTGATGTTCCGAACTCATTAAAGAACTTGTCCTTGGCGGGGGACTCCCGGCCGAACTATGTACGGTTCGAACTAGAGGCTGATGATGGGGAATTTTGCTTCCCACCCGCCACCCACTTCATAGCCACTGTCGAGGATTTAACCGACATGCTTGACTATGGCTCCGAAGACATCACCAGTGCAGACGACAATGCCGACAAGGAGCAAGGCCAAAACCCGCCATTCAATGGATGACAGATGGCCACTTCTTTCTACGACATATACATGGTGGACACACCTGAAAAAGCTAACAACAATGACAAAGAGGATCCAATTGAGGATAAAGCTCCTGAGAGACAGCCCAAGCACCAACTTCCTCGAAGCCGCTCTAAGTCAAATTGTTCCAAAGACTGCAGTACAGGCACCGGAAAAAATAATACTCCGAATGATGCCGAAAATAATGAAGACCCCTTCAAGGTAACCTCCGAACAGGGGGAACGGGATAATGCGAAAGTTAGCAATGATGAACAGGCCATACACGGAGACTCATAGGATAGTAATTATCTTCCACTCTCCGAGGAAGAGGAGAGCCTCGGCGACGAGGATTTCATCATGCCTGAGGAACCTCTCGAGCAGGAGTGCTTCAAACGCAGGCTACTAGCCACTGCAAAGAGCCTGAAAAAGAAATAGCTGCAGCTTCAAGCGGACCAAGATCTTCTCAATGATAGATGGACCGAAGTCCTGGCCGCCGAAGAATACAGCCTTAGTGGCCCAGCCAAGAGCAACCCAAAGCGTAGATTGTTACCTCGGTGCGATGACAAGGCGCTGGAGCCCGTACCATCATCACACAATGCGGCAGGTGGACCACAACTTGGTCGGATAAAACAGCAA
Source organism: Triticum monococcum (assembly GCA_034509565.1). Classification (NCBI taxonomy): domain Eukaryota; kingdom Viridiplantae; phylum Streptophyta; class Magnoliopsida; order Poales; family Poaceae; genus Triticum; species Triticum monococcum. The sequence continues at coordinate 417,127,433 of CM067844.1, forward strand.
CTCAAGCCGAACACCAGACCGCCCCACCTCGCTGTAAAGGCAAGAATAAAACAGATCGGGGTTGTACATATGACCTCCAACAGGACTTGGATAGTAGAGCAGGACACACAAGACCGATCTACGAATCGCGAGGACATGCCCCGACATGTGACGGTGGCTACCTATTTGGACATGACAAACCTAGCCATGCCCGGGACGAAAACCGCAAATGGACTCATCGGAGGTACGTCGCAGTGTGGCCCAACATAGAGGCGCCGCACACCCTCTTTGCTTCACAGACGAAGTAAAGGAGCATGAATTCCTAGACGGGTTCAAACCCATGAACGTCAAATCATACGACGGAACAACGGATCCCGCTGTATGGATCGAGGACTTCCTCCTCCATATCCACATGGACCGCGGAGATGACCTTCATGCCATCAAATATCTACCACTAAAGCTCAAAGGACCAGCTCGGTACTGGTTAAATAGTCAGCCGGAAAATTCTATTGGCAGCTGGGAAGATTTGGAAGATGCTTTTCGCGAGAACTTCCAAGGAACATATGTTCGGCCACCGGACGCCGATGACTTAAGTCACATTGTCCAGCAGCCCAGGGAGTTAGCCAGGAAGCTCTGGACCAGGTTCTTAGTTAAAAAGAACCAAATCATTGACTGTCCAAACGCGGAAGCCCTTGTGGCCTTCAAACACAGCGTTCGGGATGAATGTCTTGCACGCCACCTCGGTCAAGAAGGACCTAAATCCATGACAGCCCTTACCGCTCTAATGACCCGCTTCTGCGTGGGAGAAGACAGCTGGCTCGTTCGTAGAAGCAACAGCGCCAGCGACTCGGGCACTTCCAAAATCCGGGACGGCAACGGCAGACCATGATGAAGCAAACACAACAGTCGCAATGGTAATGAAAGATCACGCGACACAACGGTCAACGCCGGATTCAGCAATCCCAAACCCGCTCAACGGAAAAAGCCATTCAAGGCGAATGGAGACGAACCATCCAACCTAGACAGGATATTGGACCAACCCTGCCAGATTCACAGCCACCCCGATAAACTAGCTAATCATACCAACAGAAGTTGTTGGGTCTTCAAGCAGGCCGGCAAGCTCAACGCCGAACACAAGGGGACGACGGAGAGGTTCACCAACCAAATACCGGGGGTCAGCAGCAATTTACCCCCGAGGATCTATCAACCCCTGAGCGGAAATAGCAGTTCGACCTCCACCACCCACCTCATATACCCGCAAAATTTGTACCACGCATACATCACTATGCACTTAGTATACCATGGGCATTGGCGGAAGCACAATACGGACAAGCCGGCAAGTATTCCCGTAACATTTTTTATCTACTTTCCTCTTTCTTTCTTTATTATCTCTTAAAAACAGGTGACGCAAAGGACAAACATTTAAACTAACTCTATCGGAGTTCGGATCCGTACACTCACCTACAGGGCTATTTCTGTCAAGGATTCCCCTCGTCAAGGACAGGCGGCGCAGATGTGCGATAGGAGGTCCAAAATAACTTTTTGTAGACCGCACTCTTTATTTCGAGCCTGTAATATGCCTTTGTCCTCCGCCTTCGACCCCGAGCATGTCAAATAGCCGGGGTTGTGGTATTTTTATATATAAAGTAATCATCGGCATATCACACAGGTCCTAGTAAACATAATCCGCATTAATCATTCATTTCTTTTTCACAAATGAATTTGGCCCCTATAGCTGTTTTATAGCCATACCTCGGCACAACCTGCCAGGGGCTCGGTATGGGAACAAATGAATTGCCAACAAAGTCTGAACAACTTTATAAGCGTACTTCGGCGTCGCGAGTTTGGCCTTATATGCATCAACTATGAATCATGTCTTGGCTCAATGGTTGGGTTGCCCGGCTCCTGTGCTTGCTACCTTACGTTCCACTCTATCGTCTAGGGTAGTAAAGGGAGAACTACTACGATTGTGCTTCCGGTTCATCCGGTCAAGCACCTCAGTAGAGAAAGCCGAAAACCGACTGTCATGATGCTACGAGAGCTGGTCAACCACTCGATGACTTATCGAAATCTGTCGTGATTCCCTCCGTGTGACACGAAGGACCTTTTTTTCAGGTCATATATGTAACACACCATATTGGAATAAGCCGTACACATACCAAGGGCTATATCGTAGCCCCCCTATAAAACTCCTATGGCTAAGTGAAAGTGTTAACGCCCTATAGTCTGATTGCCTGGTTCGCCGCATTGTCACCTCATTCATGGACCAAGACGTTGGGTCAAGAGTGATCAGATGCTTTTCGAAACACCCCCGTACTTCCTACGAGGGGGCTGAAGCCGATGACTAGAATACTTTCAGATTATATCAAAACGGCCGCACAAGAGGAACACAAGCTTTCGAGCAAACATAAACATAAATTAACTATAAATTTGTCTTTTACAAATTCCCATACACCTCACTCGAATATTATGTCTTTCGAGCATTGACCCTCTATCAAGCGGGCGGCCTCTAAGACGTCTTCAAAATAATGCTCCGGTGCGTAACAGTCCTTGCCCTTGGGTGGACTCTTCGTCGCAACATTGATGGCCTTCATCTTCCCCCAGAATGTCTTGACACGGGCAAAGGCCATCCGTGCACCCTCAATGCACGCCGACCGCTTCACAACATCGATACGCGGCACCACATCAGCAAGCCACTGCACCAAGCCAAAGTAGCTACCCGGAACAGGCTCAGTCGGCCACAGCCGGATTATGACGTTCTTCATGGCAGCACCGGATATCCTATGAAGCTCGGTTCATTGGGACATCTGTTCATTCAGCAACAGGGGGCGTTGTGACGCGCCAAACTGCAACCAAAAAAGATTTTCCATTGCATACCCCTCCCGCACTTGGTAAAACAGCGCCGCATCGAAAGAACTCTTCGGCAAGTCTAAAAATTCGTACGGACAACTCCACACTTGGTTAAGCTGAGTATAGTTCGGATCGCCGAACTTAGCCTGTAGCAAAAAGGGCTTACCAGCCGCAATCTCACCAGCTTGCCGGATCTCCTCACAGGCTGCTCTGGATTCAGACCGCGCTTCTCTCGCCTCTCGTAAGGCCTTGTCAAGTTCAACTGTTTTGGCTTCATTCTCCTTCTTGAGAAATTCAAAGCGGCTAGCAGCATTTTTTAGTTCAAGCGCCATCGTGGATATCTTCTCCTCGTCTTGGCGTCGAGCAGCTTGTTCAGCTTTTAACTCAGCCGATGCCCTTTTGGCAGCCACATTACTAAACCGGGCCTGCTCCTTGGCCCGAGCCAGCTCCGCCCGAAGAATCTCAACAGCGGCAGCACCATCTGCAGCCATGCATAACTTTCAGCGTCATGCTTATATCACGAAAATGTATGTGAAGGGACCGCCCCAAATACATACCTTGTGCCTCTTCAAGGCGCATATTGATTAATGCAATGTCATCCCCGACGACATCAAGCTTCTGCTGCAGCTCGACAATATCCGTAGTCTGGGAAGTAGCCAGGGGGGAGGCAGCCTGTGTTCAAGTTAATCAGATTAGTTCTTGAATATTTCTTCTTGATCCTCCATTCGCCTCCCATGGGAAGCCAACCCGAGTGTCAGGGGCTACTACCTATAGACAGGTGCATCTTTGCAAATAAAATATAGTTCAAAACATTACATCACAAACCTCGAAGCCTCTTAGCAGGCCCATGAAGGCCTCGTTCAATCCGCTTTTCGCAGACAGGATCTTTTCGACCACCTTACCCATCAAGGTACGATGTTCCTCTGAGACGGATGCCTGCCGCAGCATGTTCGCCAATATATCCGGCGCCTCTAGGTCTCCGGAGGCTGCTGTAGGAGTACGGCCTCCCTTCAAAGGGATCCGTTCATTCGTATCCGGCTGTAGACCGGACTGTTCGGGGCCTTCATTGTTGGTCCCCGGACCCTGGGCCACCGAAGTGTCCCCTTCGGGTAATGTCTTCATCATCCCTCGCACCAACTGTTGGTTGCTGGAGACCCTTCGCGATGACACCTCGAAGTCGTCTGCCCTATTGGACGGAGAGGCTGGTGGAGGCATCTCGCTTTCCATCATCTCTGGGAGAAGGTCCCCCGAGGAAGAGGACTGTTGAAGAAGACTGTGTGCCGGACTACAAAAAATATATATTCTAAGCATTACGAGAAAAGAACGGGATATGTTTAAAACATCCTTGTTCACTTACGGTTTGGCCCAAGGCTTGTCCTCATTATGAGACTGTGCTTCGACGTCCTCCAAGCCAAAGCCATCCAACAGAGGCATCTTGCCTTGCTTAGGAGCTTGTTTCTCCAAATCTTCGGAGGCGGCCCTTTTCTTCCCATGAGTGGAGGAGACAGTGGCCCCCCTTCACTTTTGTCTTCGGATGAGGAAATTTTGATTCCTCTGGACACAATGTCTGATGTACCCTTGAAATAGGGGGCATCTTTGGTCTTTCCACTCTCCGCTTCACCCTCCTTCACAGGCATCTGGTATGGTGCTAGGGCTAGCATCCTTCTTAAAACATGATTCGCTGGGCCTTTGGGCAGAGGGGCCGAACACATAATTAGTTCCACCTTATTTATCCAGCCCTGGAGGAAGATAGCCTGCTCAGTACCATATTATAGTATGCGTAATTACAAAGTGTTCGGAAGACAGGTGCTTATCGGGGTATCTGGACGGTTGCAGTTAAGGCCATCGTCCTCAGTAGTGTCTGGCCAATGTTTTCACTTCCCAAAAAACAATTTCCACACCCCTTTGTGCGTAGTGCCGAAGAAGTGTTGGAGGGTTCGTGGTCCTTCCGGATTGAGCTCCCACATGCGGCGAGACCTGCGCTGGCAGGGCAGGATTCGGCGAACTAGCATCACTTGAATCACATTGAAATGATCGATGTTTCTCTCAAGGAGGGTTTGGATGCGGCTCTGTAGAATCTGCATCTTATCATCTGATCCCTAGTCCAGCCCCGTGTTGATCCATGATGCAAGCTGTGGCGGAGGGCCGGAACGAAATGCAGGTATAGCTGCCCACTTGGTTCTAAGGGGTTCCGTGACATAAAACCATTCTCGCTGCCATTGGTGGGAGGTTTCGGTGAAAGAGCCTTTTGGCCAGAGAGTGTTGGTAAGCTTGCTCACTACAGCACCACCACACTCTGCCTGTTCCCAGTCAACTACCTTCGGCTTCACACTGAAGGTCTTGAGCCATAAGCCGAAGTTTGGGGGGATTCGGAGGAAGGCCTCGCATGTAATGATAAACGCCGAGACGTGGATGATAGAGTCTGGGGCTAGATCATGAAAATCTAGTCCATAATAAAACATTAGCCCCCGGACGAAGGGATGGAGAGAAAACCCTAGCTCTCGGAGGAAGTGGGAGATGAATATGACCCTCTCGCCAGATCAGGGGGTCGGAACAACCTGTCCTTGAGCAGGAAGCTTGTGGCGGACCTCCGCGGTCAAATATCTGGCCACCCAAAGCTTTGCAATATCCTCCTCTGTAATGGAGGAAGCCACCCATCGGCGTTGAGAGCTGGGTCCGGACATGATGGGGAGGCTTGAAGCAATGAAGTCGAACCTTGGGTGCTAGAACTCGAGGTTGGGAAGGCTGAGGAGAGGTTTGGCATAAAAAGTCGGCCCTTGGTTCCTTTATGAAGGTAGTGGGTATTGAACGCCTCCTCCTAAGCCTAAGAACCTGCCTATTCCTAAGGAATCTTTCCCGCGGGATGGTTGGGTTACCCACGCTCGTATTGATGAAAATCCCGCTATAAGGGGACATGATCTATGCTTCGACAAGACGTGCCAATAAAAACCATGCCCCAAACACATGGAACGGCGGGACGGGAAACAGTTCGAAATAATGATCGGGAAAGCATGACGTCACATTACTAAAGTTGTTAGTAGATTGGATTCGTGAAATACTATACTCTCTACGACTATGTGTTGTAGATCCAGACACGTTTGTTTCGTCCAAAGACTGTTTTGGAGTTCAGAAGGAGGAACCCGCCTTGCAATGCCGAAGACAGATCTATGCGTCAGATACCTTGTCATTGAGGCCAGGTTCAGGGACTACTGAGGGAGTCCTGGACTAAGGGGTCCTCGGGCGTCCGACCCGTTAGCCATGGGCCAGACTGATGGGCTGTGAAGACACGAAGACCGAAGACTGCACCCGTGTCCGGATGGTACTCTCCTTGGCGTGGAAGGCAAGCTTGGCCACATGATATGTAGATTCCTTTCTTTGTAACCGACCTTGTGTAACCCTAGATCCTCTCGGTGTCTATATAAGCCAGAGGACTTAATCCGGAGGGCGAGATATTCATTACCATAATCATACAACCTAGACCTCTAGGGTTTAGCCATTACGATCTCAAGGTAGATCAACTCTTGTAATACTCGTATTCATGATTTTCAATCAAGCAGGACATAGGGTATTACCTCCATAGAGAGGGCCCGAACCTGGGTAAACATTTTGTCCCTTGTCTCCTGTTACCATCGACCTTAGACGCATATTTCGGGATCCCCTACCCGAGATCCACCAGTTTTGACACCGACACCCGGCGCAGCCCCCGCTCCAGCCCCCAACGTAAGCTCACCACTCACTCCTCCACTGATGAACATTGGGGTGTGAATCCTCGATGCTGACCTTGCCGGGTTCGTAGGAGAAGAACAGCAGAAGGAGGAGCCGCTGAGGGCCACCCCCAACACGCCGCCCTGAGGGGTGTCCTCGGTGAGGGCATCCACCATCGAGCCAACTCATATGGAGGAGGAGACGAACTTGGGTGCCGGGGGTTCTGCCCCGGCAACAAATGCTGGAGGGGAGGGCGCTACTTCTTCCCAGCTTGAAGCGGGTAAGTCATTTGCTTTCCGTCCTCGCTCTTTCTTTTTCTTATTGAACCTTGACCATGGCCCCATCTCATCCTCTCTTCTTGGTATCCAGATCCTTCCTCGGTGGACCGGGAGGATATCGACACTGTTATCTGGGAGGTCGCTAGGGATGCCGAGGCCGAGTCCAACAAGATCGCCCCCGAGGAGGCCGCCAAGACCGCCGCTGAAGAGGCCGCCAAGGAGCCTATCAGGAGGCCGGCAAGGCCGCTACCAAGGAGGGGGTGGTTGATGACCAACCTTCCTCCGCTACTGCCTCCGGCTCGGGCAAGTACTTGAAGGTGGGCGATGACATGTTCGTGCACCTTCCAGCAATGACAAGCACCAGGGCGCCAACTGAAGGGGAGGCGTTCGACGACGAGGACCTCACCTCCATCGGGCTCCAGGTTGTTGACAAACCGATCACCGACGGCGGCGGTTCCCAAGAGGAGCAGCTGCTTCGAGCCATGAGCACCAACTTCCAGAAGCTCTGGGTGCTTCACCGTGCCCGCCTAGATAAGGCAAAATCCAAGATGGTAGCGGTGGACAAGGCGGAGGCGGATCTCGAGGAATGCATCAACGAGACGCAGGCCTTGTTCCGCCAAGCCCACGAGAAACTGAAGGTCGCTCAGGACCTGCTGGCTGAGCGCAAACAGAAGCTCATCCTGAAGCAGGCTGATGTCAAGAAATCCAAAGAGGTGGCGAGGGAACAGGTCGCCAAGGACGAGGCCACTCGACATCAGCACCAGGCCGAGCTGAACTCCCAGGAGGAGTGATGTCTACTACACAACCTTCTTCTTGTAGACGTTGTTGGGCCTACAAGTGTAGAGGTTTGTAGGACAGTAGCAAATTTCCCTCAAGTGGATGACCTATGGTTCATCAATCCGTGGAAGGCGTAGGATGAAGATGGTCTCTCTCAAACAACCATGCAACCAAATAACAAAGAGTCTCTTGTGTCCCCAACACACCCAATACAATGGTAAATTGTATAGGTCCACTAGTTCGGCGAAGAGATGGTGATACAAGTGCAATATGGATGGTAGATATAGGTTTTTGTAATCTGAAAATATAAAAACAGCAAGGTAACTAATGATAAAAGTGAGCACAAACGGTATTGCAATGCTAGGAAACAAGGCCTAGGGTTCATACTTTCACTAGTTCAAGTTCTCTCAAGAATAATAACATAATTAGATCATATAACTATTCCTCAACATGCAACATAGAGTCACTCCAAAGTCACTAATAGCGGAGAACAAACGAAAAGATTATTATAGGGTATGAAACCACCTCAAAGTTATTCTTTCGGATTGATCTATTCAAGAGTTCGTGCTAGAATAACACCTTAAGACACATATCAACCAAAACCCTAATGTCACCTAGATACTCCAATGTCACCTCAAGTATCCATGGGTATTATTATGCGATATGCATCAAACAATCTTAGATTCATCTATTCAACCAACACAAAGTACTTCAAAGAGTGCCCCAAAGTTTCTACCAGAGAGTCAAGACAAAAACGTGTGCCGACCCCTATGCATAAGTTCACGAGGTCACGAAACTCGCAAGTTGATCACCAAAACATACATCGAGTAGATCACATGATATCCCATTGTCACCATAGATAAGCAAATGCAAGACATACATCAAGTGTTCTCAAATCCTTAAAGGCTCAATCCGATAAGATAACTTCAAAGGGAAAACTCAATTCATCACAAGAGAGTAGAGGGGGAGAAACATCATAAGATCCAAATATAATAGCAAAGCTCGTGATACGTCAGAATCGTACCACCTCAAGAACACGTGAGAGAGAGAGAGAGAGATATATCAAACACATAGCTACTGGTACATACCCTCAGCCCCGAGGGTGAACTACTCCCTCCTCGTCATGGAGAACGCCGGGATGATGAAGATTGCCACCGGAGAGGGATTCCCCCCTCCGGCAGGGTGCTGGAACAGGGTCCCGACTGGTTTTCGATGGCTACAGAGGCTTATGGCGGCGGAACTCCTGATCTATTCTGCTCCTCAGTGTTTTTAGGGTATATGGACATATATAGGCGAAAGAAGTCTGTCAGGGGAGCCACGAGGGGCCCATGAGGGTGGGCGCGCACTTAGGGGGGCAGGCGCACCTCCCTGCTTGTGGCCACCTAGAAGCTTCCCTGACGTCTACTCCAAGTCTCCTGGATTGCTTCCATTCCAAAAATAACTCTCCCGAAGGTTTCATTCTGTTTGGACTCCGTTTGATATTCCTTTTCTTCGAAACACTGAAATAGGCAAGAAAACTGCAATTTGGGCTGGGCCCCCGGTTAATACGTTAGTCCCAAAAATAATATAAAAGTGTATAGTAAAGCCCATAAACATCCAAAACAGATAATATAATAGCATGGAACAATAAAAAATTATAGATACGTTGGAGACGTATCAGCATCCCCAAGCTTAATTCCTACTCGTCCTCGAGTAGGTAAATGATAAAAACGGAATTTTTTACGTGGAATGCTACCTAACATATTTATCCATGTAATTCTCTTTATTGTGGCAAGAATATTCAGTTCCGAAAGATTCAAGACAAAAGTTTAATATTGACATAAAAATAATAATACTTCAAGCATACTAACAAAGTAATCATGTCTTATCAAAATAACATGGCCAAAGAAAGCTATCCCTACAAAATCATATAGTCTGGCTATGCTCCATCTTCATCACACAAAATATTTAAATCATGCACAACCCTGATGACAAGCCAAGCAATTGTTTCATACTTTTGAAGTTCTCAAACTTTTTCAATCTTCACGCAATACATGAGCGTGAGCCATGGAAATAGCACTATAGGTGGAAAAGAATGGTGGTTGTGGAGAAGACAAAAAGGAGAAGATAGTCTCACATCAACTAGGCGTATCAACGGGATATGGAGATGCCCATCAATAGATATCAATGTGAGTGAGTAGGTATTGCCATGCAACGGATGCACTAGAGCTATAAGTGTATGAAAGCTCAAAAAGAAACTAAGTGGGTGTGCATCCAACTCACTTGCTCACGAAGACCTAGGGCATTTTGAGGAAGCCCATTATTGGAATATACAAGCCAAGTTCTATAATGAAAGATTCCCACTAGTATATGAAAGTGACAACATAGGAGACTCTCTATCATGAAGATCATGGTGCTACTTTGAAGAACAAGTGTGGTAAAAGGATAGTAGCATTGCCCCTTCTCTCTTTTTCTCTCTTTTTTTTTGTTTTTTTGTGGCCTCTTTTTTTCTTTCTTTTTTTTCTTTTTTTTCTTTTTCGTCCGGAGTCTCATCCCAACTTGTGGGGGAATCATAGTCTCCATCATCCTTTCCTCACTGGGACAATGCTCTAATAATGATGATCATCACACTTTTATTTACTTACAACTCAAGAATTACAACTCGATACTTAGAACAAATATGACTCTATATGAATGCCTCCGGTGGTGTACTGGGATGTGCAATGACTCATGAGTGACATGTATGAAATAATTATGAACGGTGGCTTTTCCACAAATACGATGTCAACTACATGATCATGAAAAGCAATATGACAATGATGGAGCGTGTCATAATAAACGGAACGGTGGAAAGTTGCTTGGCAATATATCTCGGAACGGCTATGGAAATGCCATAATAGGTAGGTACGGTGTCTGCTTTGAGGATGGTAAATGGTGGGTTTATGGTACCGGCAAAAGTTGTGCGGTACTAGAGAGGCTAGCAATGGTGGAAGGGTGAGAGTGCGTATAATCCATGGACTCAACATTAGTCATAAAGAACTCACATACTTATTGCAAAAATCTATTAGTTACTGAAACAAAGTACTATGTGCATGCTCCTAGGGGGATAAATTGGTAGGAACAGACCATCGCTCGTCCCCGACCTCCACTCATAAGGAAGACAATCAAAAATAAAATCATGCTCCGACTTCATCACATAACGGTTCACCATACGTGCATGCTACGGGAATCACAAACTTTAACACAAGTATCTCTCAATTCACAACTACTCAACTAGCATGACTCTAATATCATCATCTTCATATCTCAAAACAATGACCAAGTATCAAACTTCTCATAGTATTCAATGCACTTTATATGAAAGTTTTTATTATATCCCTCTTGGATGCCCATCATATTAGGACTAATTTCATAACCAAAGCAAATTACCATTCTGTTCTAAAGACTCTCAAAATAATATAAGTGAATCACAAGAGATCAATAATTTCTATAAAATAAAACCACCGCCGTGCTCTAAAAGGATATAAGTGAAGCACTAGAGCAAATGACAAACTACTCCAAAAGATATAAGTGAAGATCAATGAGTAGTTGAATAATTATGCAACTATGTGAAGACTATATAACATTTAAGGATTTCAGATCTTGGTATTTTATTCAAACATCAAGCAAGACAAAAGAAAATAAAATGGCGCTCCAAGCAAAACACATATCATGTGGTGAATAAAAATATAGCTCCAAGTAAAGTTACCGATGAACGAAGACGAAAGAGGGGATGCCTTCCGGGGCATCCCCAAGCTTAGGCTCTTGGTTTTCCTTGAATATTAGCTTGGGGTGCCTTGGGCATCCCCAAGCTTAGGCTCTTCCACTCCTTATTCCATAGTCCATCGAATCTTTACCCAAAACTTGAAAACTTCACAGCACAAAACTTAACAGAAAACTCGTAAGCTCCGTTAGTATAGGAAAATAAATCACCACTTAGGTACTGTTGTGAACTCATTCCAAATTCATATTGGTGTAATATCTACTGTATTCCAACTCATCTATGGTTCATACCCCCCGATACTACTCATAGATTCATCAAAATAAGCAAACAACACATAGAAAACAGAATCTGTCAAAAACAGAACAGTCTGTAGTAATATGGATCAAACGTATAGTTCTGGAACCCCAAAAATTCTAAAATAACTTTCTGTACATGAGGACTTTGTCTATTAATCATCTGCAAAAAGAATCAACCTAATCGCACTCTCCAGTAAAACATAGCAGCAAAACTCGTGAGCACTATAGTTTCTGTTTTTTACAGCAAGATCACAAAGACTTCACCCAAGTCTTCCCAAAGGTTCTACTTGGCACAAACACTTATTAAAACAAAAAACCACATCTAAGCATAGGCTAGATGAATTATTTATTACTAAAAAAGATCAAAAAGCAAAGAACAAAAATAAAATTGGGTTGCCTCCCAACAAGCGCTAACGTTTAACGCACCTAGCTAGGCATGATGATTTCAATGATGCTCACATAAAAGATAAGAATTGTAACATAAAGAGGGCATCATGAAGAATATGACTAGCACATTTAAGTCTAACCCACTTCCTATGCATAGGGATTTTCTGAGCAAACAACTTTGGGAACAAGAATCAACTTGCTATGAAAATAAAACAAGCATAACTTAGAGATTTTAAGCACATAGAGAGGAAACTTGATATTATTGCAATTCCAACGAGCATAAATTCCTCCCTCATAATAATTTTCAGTAGCATCATGAATGAATTCAACAATATAACCATCACATAAAGCATTCTTTTCATGATCTACAAGTATGCAAAGTTGACACTCTTCCAAAATAGTGGGATTAACATTAACTAAAGTCATGACCTCTCCAAACCCACTTTCATAATTATCACAATAAGATTCAACACCCTCCAAAATGGTGGGATCATTATTTCCTAAAGTTGACACTCTTCCAAACAGACTTTCATCAATATAATCATCATAAATAGGAGGCATGCTATCATCAAAATAAATTTGCTCATCAAAACTTGGGGGACAAAAAATATCATCTTCTTGAAACATAGCATCCCCAAGCTTGTGGCTTTGCATATAATTAGCATCATGGATACTCAAGGAATTCATACTAACAACATTGCAATCATCCTCATCATCCAAAGAATTAGTGCCAAACATTTTAATACATTCTTCTTCTAGCATTTTGGCACAATTATCGGAATCCTTATTTTCAAGAAAGACCTTAAAAAGATGAAGCATATGAGGTAAATTTAATTACATTTTTTGTAGTTTTCTTTTATAGACTAAACTAGTTCTAAAACAAGAAATGAAAAGATTCGATTGCAAGATCTAAAGATATACCTTCAAGCCCTAACCTCCCTGGCAACGGCGCCAGAAAAGAGCTTGATGTCTACTACACAACCTTCTTCTTGTAGATGTTGTTGGGCCTCCAAGTGTAGAGGTTTGTAGGACAGTAGCAAATTTCCCTCAAGTGGATGACCTAAGGTTCATCAATCCGTGGGAGGCGTAGGATGAAGATGGACCCTCTCAAACAACCCTGCAACCAAATAACAAAGAGTCTCTTGTGTCCCCAACAGACCCAATACAATGGTAAATTGTATAGGTGCACTAGTTCGGCGAAGAGATGGTGATACAAGTGCAATATGGATGGTAGATATAGGTTTTTGTAATTTGAAAATATAAAAAATAGCAAGGTAACTAATGATAAAAGTGAGCACAGACGGTATTGCAATGCTAGGAAACAAGGCCTAGGGTTCATACTTTCACTAGTGCAAGTTCCCTCAACAATAAGAACATAATTGTACCATATAACTATCCCTCAACATGCAACAAAGAGTCACTCCAAAGTCACTAATAGCGGAGAACAAACGAAGAGATTATTGTACAGTATGAAACCACCTCAAAGGTATTCTTTCCGATCAATTTATTCAAGAGTCCGTAGTAAAATAACATGAAGCTATTCTTTCCGTTCAATCTATCATAGAGTTTGTACTAGAATAACACCTTAAGACACAAATCAACCAAAACCGTAATGTCACCTAGATACTCCAATGTCACCTCAAGTATCCGTGGGTATGATTATATGATATGCATCACACAATCTTAGATTTATCTATTCAACCAACACAAAGAACTTCAAAGAGTGCCCCAAAGTTTCTACCGGAGAGTCAAGACGAAAACGTGTGCCAACCCCTATGCATAAGTTCACGAGGTCACGGAACTTGCAAGTTGATCACCAAAACATACATCAAGTAGATCACATGATATCCCATTGTCACCACAAATAAGCACATGCAAGACATACATCAAGTGTTCTCAACTCCTTAAAGGCTCAATCCGATAAGATAACTTCACAGGGAAAACTCAATTCATCACAAGAGAGTAGAGGGGGAGAAACATTACAAGATCCAAATATAATAGCAAAGCTCGCGATACATCAGAATCGTACCACCTCAAGAACACGAGAGAGAGAGAGAGAGAGAGAGAGAGAGATCAAACACATAGCTACTGGTACATACCCTCAGCCCCGAGGGTGAACTACTCCCTCCTCGTCATCGAGAGCGCCGGGATGATGAAGATGGCAATCGGAGAGGGATTCCCCCCTCTGGCAGGGTGCCGGAACGGGTCTAGATTGGTTTTCGATGGCTACAGAGGCTTCTGGCGGCGGAACTCCCGATCTATTCTGCTCCTCGATGTTTTTAGGGTATATGTAACATCCCAAATTTTCAATTTGGAATGTTATACATAGATCATCCATGCATATCATGATTTATTGCATTTCCGTTCCGCAACCCTCGAAATCCTAAGCAAGTCAAGGACCCACGGAGAGAGTTGGGGATTTTCCGGTTTTCATATTAGATTTTTATCAAATAATGGAACGAGGATTTTGATTTTAATAATTTTTCTCTCCGAAAAATATTTCATATTAAATCAAATGAGTGGAGATGATATGACTTCTCCAAAATAATTGAAATATTGGAGGAAAAATATTAAAATCATTTATTGGATTTTATTTGGTTTTATTCGGATTTTATTTGCATTAGAAAAATTGCATGTTTTCAAAATTTTATTTTAGGGCCAAGAAAATGTTCAACTCGTCCGAAATATTTTATTTAGACGGTGAAAATTTGTTTTGGCATTTTTAGATTTTTATTTATTCTTTTCTAGGATTTTATTTCGGTCGGTGAAGTTTTTTTAAAAAAGGGGGTTCCCGCACCGACTGGGCCTAAGGCCCAGCCACGCCAGGCTGCCGCCTCCTGCGCGCGCGCGCCGCCGCCGCCGCCACTCGGACCGGAGTCCGAGTTGGACTCCGCCTCCGCCGCGCCTTGCCCCCTGCTCCAAGTCGCCACCCCGCCCCTTTATATACGTCGCCACCCCGCCCCAACACCACCGCCACCGCCGCCAACCCTGCCGCCCGCAACCGCTGCCACCTCGCGCAGCCGCCGCCTAGCGCCACCGCCGCCGCCAAGCCCAGCCGCCTCGCGAGCCGCTGCCCCATCTCGCCGGAGGTAGCCACCGCGCCCCGCCACCGGTTTTTGTTATAAAGACCGTTCGGTTTTTTTGAAACCCTAGATCCATTTTTTTGGATTCGCCAGTTTTTTTTCCGGTTCTTCTAGTTAGCGGACGTTCGTCCGAACGTTCGTTTTAACGAACGGTTCCTCGCCCATTAGAAACAACTAACGAACGCTTATTTGTTAGTCTGTTCGTGAGTTTTCTTTTATCGGATTTATTCCGCGTTTTTCTCTGATCGCAATTTCTCATCCAATCTTAGCTTTTGTTTATCTTTTCGCTCATTTAGCAGAATCAGGCGATTCAAGCGCCTGGAGTTTCGTCTCAAAACCCTCTTTCCGTTTAACCAACTCAAACAAGTTTTTGCTACTGTAAAATTTGACCTAGTTTCAGATTAGTAAACGAAGCTTCTTTCTTTCGCCGTTTGAGTTTCGTTGCTCCGTTTGTTTTGATTCTTTTTGTGAACCGGAGTTCTTAATTTGAACTTTCTGGTCAACCTCTCTTATTTGAGTTTTGCTTGTGCATCGTTGCTTGTTACTTATGTATGTTATTGTTTGCTTGCGATAGAATTCCCGGAGTGTGAAGCGTGTTACTATGAGTCTCTAGGATTCGCGGATCGTCAGCAAGGCAAGTAACACTTTGATCATATCCCATTATTACCCAGTTTTATGCATTAGTTCCAATCCCCAAACATTTCATGATTAGGATGCCATTAACTTGTGGGTTGGGAAGTATTTGCTGAGGTAGAACCTATTGCCCTCTTATATTCAAACCCTTGGGAGTTACTTCTACGTATTGCTTATATTGCTATGCTATGCTCGTAGACGTGGTTTGGGTTTGAGTGAAATTCATGTCAGATGTGAGATTGTTAATTAATGGTTCAACTTAAGGTGGCAACTTAATCAAACAACTGGGTGGATTGAGGCACCTGGGGAACCCAGTGTTGTCTGTTTTTTTGGAAATCCTGGGGTACCCGTGTGATCTTCCTATGGACCGCCACCTAGGCTCAAAGGGAACTGAGATGATTCATGCTAGAAACTTCCGTGTGCAGCCACAAGCTATTATGGGCTCTAGCATAGTTGAGTAAGTTACGTGAAGCTCTTGAAGAGGTAGATCAGCAGGTAGTGGGTTTTGTAGGTTTGGTATGGTCTACCCGGAGTAGAGAGTTAACGTTTCTGAAAGACTGTGTCTCGGTCATCCGTTTCTCAAACACCATGTAGTGCGAGAAATCCAACGGAGGCGATGGAGTCTTGTGGGGAAAAGTGCGCAAACCTCTGCAGAGTGTACAATCTAATCATGGTTAGCCGTGTCCCCGGTTATGGACAATTCTTGAGTATCTAGTACTTGGGTTATCACATGTATCTCACCATGCTTAATTAATACTGTTGGGATGTTAATTCACTTTAATTTGGATTGAGTTGGGGATACCTTCTCAATGATGTTTCAACCACCATGATAGTAAAATTAAAATCTATTCCGTTGTTGTAGGGAAAATTGGCTTTTCGCAAAACTACAACCATACAGCTTTCCACCAGCCATATATGCATCTAGTGATAGCATTATTCTGTTTCTGCTCTACTGTGTTATATTGCCAGCATATTCCATGTGCTGACCCGTTTTTGGGCTGCAATGTATTATGTTACAGACTTTTCAGACGAGGAGTAAGGTTCGTTAGGTCATTGCCGTGCAGCTCAGCTATGCCGTTGGAGTTGATGGACTCACCTTATCTTCCAAGCCTTCCGCTGTTATCGCATTAGATGGCCTTAAGCCATATTATTGTAATAAGTTTTCTTTGGAGACATTCGATGTAATAGTGTGTGATTGCTACTCTGTTATAAATACTTTGAGTACTGTGTGTGTCAGCATTACCGATCCAGGGATGACACTGAAGCACAGAGACTTGACCATCTGAGGTCGGGTCGCTACAAGATGGTATCAGAGCACACGCTGAGTGTAGGACACGACCCCTAAGATAAACCCTAGGTCACACTTCTCTTCTCAATTCTGACTCCTCTCCATTTTCTACTCTTTAGGATGACGGAGATGAAGAACAAGTTTGCACAACCGGATGAAGACACACCTTTTGGACGCCACTTGAAGGAAGTCACTAGGTACTTGAACATTGGAATACCAAGCTTCACCGGGACGTACAACGCCACTTTACCTGAAGAGGAGCGATGGATGATTCAAGTACAAGTTCCAGGAAGGACGTTCTCGCCAACTTCTAAACCCATAGAATTTTCCTTCAACGCACCAACCTGGAGTTTAGGAAAGAGTATGGCAGCTCACATCACCATGGGATGCATTGGAGAAGTTTACAATAGGGAGCTTAAGGACACTATTTACCAAATATATGGGCGCCGAGACGAGCAATGGGAAGTAATCAGCACTAAGAAGGATAGATCCATTGCAGCTTTCATCCAGGAGTTAAACCAACACATTCAACGTCAGGAGAACCAGATGTGTGCGGACATGATGGACTTGAAGAAGGAGAAGACTAGGATCATCGAGCTGGAGGAAGAACTCAAGTTTACCCGTGATGGATATGAGGAGGAAATCAAGACCCTACTGGAGAAGAATGACGACTTAGTCAAGAAGATCGGAGTATTCATGGGAGGACCAGCACCAATAGAAGAAGAAGAAGAACCCAAGGAAATACGCCCCAAGGACTACATATCATCAATGACACCGACTCCGACCCTAGTGATGATGACTTTGAAGACGAAGCTGGAGCAGACATCATGGAGTCTTCCACCGATCAAAATTTCTAGATGACTACCATATATTAGTAGTATTTCCCCCATGTATATAGTAGTAGTGAGCACTTTTGCGATAGTTCTAGACCGTTTGTATGCCCTTGCTTGATTGATTGAGTGAAATGATTGTGTTTGTCTCATGTGCATATGGGTAGTGTTTTCTCATTAGACCTCTTCTATTCTAAATCTCTCCCATCTAAACCCCTCAGATGCCTCCGAGATGTGACACCGGTTTTGCCTTCCCGCCGGAGCTCACCTAGTTGATCCAGCAGCAGAATGCCTTGATGCAATTGCTAGTTCAGAACCAGGGCAAAAACAACAACAACAACCCACCGCCAATGGACAACCTAGCCCATTTTCTAAGGTTACAGCCGCCGGTGTTTTCTAGTAGCACCGAGCCTATAGTTGCTGATGATTGGCTACGCCGAATTGGAAGGGAGTTGAACACCGCAGGTTGCACAGATGCTGAGAAGGTGCGCTTTGCCGCACATCAATTGGATGGACCAGCAGCCTCATGGTGGGAGAATTACACAGCCACTTTTCCTATAGCCAATGTCACTTGGGACTAGTTTCAGCAAGCTTTCCGCACAACCCATGTCTCCACTGGAGCTATGCAGATGAAGAACGGGAGTTCCGCAACCTATGCCAGGGGAACCGTACTGTGGCTCAGTACGTGGATGAGTTTAGCAAGTTATCTCGCTACACCCCTGATGATGTGGCCACAGATGCCGCGAAGCAGAAGTTTATGGAAGGGCTGAATGATGAGATGAGAATGCAGTTGATGGTAGCAACCTTCAACAACTACCAGGAGTTGGTAGATGAGGCTCTTATGATTGAAGGGAAACAACAGCAGATTGAGAGCCGCAAGAGAAAGTATGGACAAGGAAAGTATAACTCAGGAGCTCAGCAGAAGCCTCGCCTAACCCCGAACACGGGAGGACTTGTTCACAACCATGGAGGTCACAACCACACCGGAGGAGGATCACATAACCATAGTGGTGCTAAGAATGAGAATGGGAACGGAGCTAACAACAATCAGAACCGCTCCAACCCGTCCACTCCCGCCAAAAGAGACTTAAGTCAGGTTATCTGTTTTAAGTGCGGGAAGACAGGGCACTATGCCAATGATTGCCCCGAAGGAAGGAATGGGAACGTAAATGGAAGCGCTGGGAAGAAGCCCAATCCATTCAACAAAGGACAAGTGAACCACATTACCGTGGAGGAGGTTGAAGAGCAGACGGACGCGGTAATAGGTAAGTTTTTGGTTAAGTCATTTACCGCTCTTGTTCTTTTCGATACTGGTGCATCGCATTCATACATATCAAGGGGATTCGTGGATAAGTTTAAACTACCAACCCAAACCCTTAGGACCCCTCTTTTAGTGAGTGCACCCGGAGCAGAATATATGGCTAGCCGATGGTGTGATCAGATACCCTTAACCATTGGCACACATGTGTTTCCGTCCGACCTAATTATCTTGGAGTCGCAAGGATAGGATGTGATATTGGGTATGGACTGGATGTCAAAGTATGGAGGAAGCATTGACTGTGCGAGTAAGTCGATTTATCTCACCACCCCGGAAGGAAAAAGGATTAAATATGTATCTAGGCATTTGCCTAGGAGGAGTCAAGTGAATGCCCTTACGGGAGTTGTTCAGGAGGAAATGCCTATAGTGAAGGATTACCCGGATGTTTTCCCAGAGGAGTTACCAGGCATGCCACCAGACAGAGATATTGAGTTTTTGATAGAGCTGTTACCAGGAAAAGGACCAATATCCAAGAGACACTATCGGATGCCCGCAAATGATCTGGAAGAAATTAAGAAACAGATCAAGGAGTTATTGGAGAAGGGATATATCTGAAGAAGTTCATCACCTTGGGGAGCCCCAGTACTTTTGGTTGAGAAGAAGGATAAATCCCTGAGGATGGTTGTTGATTATCGAGCATTGAATGAAGTGACGATTAAGAACAAGTACCCACTGCCGATGATCAACGATCTATTTGATCAGTTGCAAGGAGCTAAAGTGTTTTCGAAGATCGATTTGCGATTGGGGTATCATCAGTTGAAGATACGAGAGAAGGACATACCAAAGACAGCGTTCACAACGCGATATGGATTATACGAGTACACGGTCATGTCGTTTGGACTGACTAACGCCCCTGCCTATTTCATGAGCATGATGAACAAGGTGTTCATGGAGTATTTGGACAAGTTTGTTGTGGTGTTTATTGATGATATCATGGTATACTCGACGAACGAGGAGGAGCATAAAGAGCATTTGCGTTTAGTTCTCGAGAAGCTCAAGGAACGCCAGTTGTATGCTAAGTTTAGCAAATGCGAGTTTTGGCTGAAGGAAGTCGGATTCCTTGGACATGTTATATCAGGAGAAGGTATAGCAGTAGACCCCAACAAGGTTCAGTCAGTCACTGAATGGTTGGCACCCACCTCAGTTAGCGAGATCCGCAGTTTTCTTGGACTCGCAAGATACTACCGGAGATTCATTGAGAAATTTTCCAAGATTGCAAAACCAATGACTGAACTGTTGAAGAAGGATACCAAGTTTAAATGGACAGAAGATTGTGAAGCAAGTTTCCAGGAGTTGAAGAAACGTTTGACTACAGCCCCAGTGCTAGTACTGCCAGAAATACATAAGGAGTTCCAAGTGTATTGCGACGCCTCTCGCTTAGGACTTGGATGTGTGCTTATGCAGGACGGAAGAGTTGTTTCATATGCCTCACGGCAACTAAAACCTCATGAGTTGAATTATGCCACGCATGATTTGGAGCTAGCAGCCGTAGTGCATGCGTTGAAGACTTGGAGACATTACCTTATTGGAAACCGTTGTGATGTGTACACGGATCACAAGAGTTTGAAGTACATCTTCACCTAGAAGGAGCTGAACGTTAGGCAGAGGAGATGGTTGGAGCTTATAAAGGATTATGACATGAAGCTACACTATCATCCAGGTAAGGCCAATGTCGTAGCCGACGCATTGAGTCGGAATAGTTATGCTAATACCCTTGAAAGTAAAGGACTGCCGAAGGAATTAGCAAAGGACATCATGGAACTTCGGTTAGAGATTGTACCTAGAAGGTTCATTGCCACAATGGAGGTTCAGTCGACATTGCTGGACAAGATTCGGGAAGCTCAGAAAGATGATAAAGAGATTGCCAAGATAAAGGAGAAGATGGGCAAAAGAAAGGCCAAAGGTTTTCGTGAGGATGAACACGATACCCTATGGTTTGAGGACCGAGTTTATGTGCCCAACAACCAGGAGATCAGGAAGTTAATACTTCAAGAGGCCCATGACTCACCATACTCGATACACCCCGGAAACACCAAGATGTATTTTGATTTGAAGGAACATTTCTGGTGGATTGGTATGAAGAAGGATATTGCCGAGTATGTAGCCATATGTGATGTATGTCAGAGAGTTAAGGCAGAACATCAGAAGCCAGCAGGACTGTTATAGCCTATGCCGATACCCGAATGGAAGTGGGATAAACTTGGCATGGACTTTATCACCGGATTACCCAGGACTAAAGCAGGATATGATTCCATATGGGTAGTAGTTGATCGTTTGACCAAAGTAGCTCACTTCAATACAAGTGCAAAGTTGGCCAAGATCTATATGTCCAGGATCATATGTATGCATGGAGTTCCGAGGACCATCGTATCGGATCGAGGAACACAGTTTACTTCAAAGTTTTGGCATCAGTTACACCAGACTTTGGGAACGAGATTGGAGTTCAGTACAACGTTTCACCCGCAGACAGATGGACAGACTGAGAGAGTCAATCAAATTTTGGAGGACATGTTGAGAGCATGTGCGCTAGATTATGGATCTAGTTGGGATGACAATTTGCCGTATGCAGAGTTCTCATACAACAATAGCTACCAAGCCAGTTTGAAGATGGCACCGTTTGAAGCCCTGTATGGACGCAGGTGCAGAACACCGTTGATGTGGGATGAGGTAGGAGACCGGCAGTTGTTTGGACCAGACTTGATTAAAGAATTTGAGGAGAAGGTAAAACTGATCTAAGACCGACTGAAGATTGCTCAGTCCAGGCAGAAGAGTTATGCAGACTCAAAACGCAAGGAGGTAACCTACGAAATTGGAGATAGAGCATATCTGCGAGTATCGCCCTTGCGAGGAGTGAAACATTTTAGAGTTAAAGGGAAGTTAGCCCCGAGATTTGTAGGACCGTATCGCATTTTGGAACGGATGAGAGAAGTCGCCTACAAGTTGGAGTTACCTGAGGGATTGTCAGGAGTCCACGATGTGTTCCACGTTTCATAGCTGAAGAAGTGTCATGCTGAGATGGCGGAAATACCATTAAGAGATACAGTACCCTTGGAGGCTATTCAGTTGGACAGTGATTTGACTTACGAGGAGAAGCCAGTTAAGATTCTTGAGTTTGCCAGCAGAGTCACCCGCAGTAAGGTTATCAAGTTTTGTAAAGTTCAGTGGAGCCACCATACCGAGGATGAAGCTACCTGGGAACGAGAGGATGATCTCCGCAAGAACCACCCATACCTATTTTCTAGCCAACCCGAATCTCGAGGGCGAGATTCATCTTAAGGGGGGTCGTTTTGCAACATCCCAAATTTTCAATTTGGAATGTTATACATAGATCATCCATGCATATCATGATTTATTGCATTTTCGTTCCGCAATCCTCGAAATCCTAAGCAACTCAAGGACCCACGGAGAGAGTTGGGGATTTTCCGGTTTTCATATTTGATTTTTATCAAATAATGGAACGAGGATTTTGATTTTAATAATTTTTCTCTCCGAAAAAAATTTCATATTAAATCAAATGAGTGGAGATAATATGACTTCTCCAAAATAATTGAAATATTGGAGGAAAAATATTAAAATCATTTATTGGATTTTATTTGGTTTTATTCGGATTTTATTTGCATTAGAAAAATTGCATGTTTTCAAAATTTTATTTTCGGGCCAAGAAAATGTTCAACTCGTCCTAAATATTTTATTTAGATGGTGAAAATTTGTTTTGGCATTTTTATATTTTTATTTATTTTTTTTCTAGGATTTTATTTCGGTCGGTGAAGTTTTTAAAAAAAAGGGGTTCCCGCGCCGACTGGGCCTAAGGCCCAGCCGCGCCAGGCAGCCGCGCCAGGCCGCCGCCGCCTCCTGCGCGCGCGAGCGCCGCCGCCGCCGCCACTCGGACCGGAGTCCGAGTTGGACTCCGCCTCCGCCATGCCTTGCCCCCTCCTCGAAGTCGCCGCCCCACCCCTTTATATACGTCGCCACCCCGCCCCAACACCACCACCACCGCCGCCAACCCTGCCGCCCGCAGCCGCCGCCGCCTCGCGCAGCCGCCGCCGCCAGCGCTCGCCGCCAAGCCCCGCCGCCTCAAGCCCCGCTGCCCCGCCTCGCCGGAGCTCTCTCGCCGGAGGTAGCCACCGCGCCCCGCCGCCGGTTTTTTTATAAAGACCGTTCAGTTTTTTTTGAAACCCTAGATCCATTTTTTTGGATTCGCCGGTTTTTTTATTCTTCTAGTTAGCGGACGTTCGTCCGAACATTCGTTTTAACGAACGGTTCATCGCCCGTTAGAAACAACTAACGAATGCTCGTTCGTTAGTCTGTTCGTGAGTTTTCTTTTATCGGATTTATTCCGCGATTTTCTCTGAGCTCGATTTCTGATCCGATCTTAGCTTCTGTTTATCTTTTCGCTTGTTTAACGGAATCAGGCGATTCAAGCGCCTGGAGTTTCGTCTCGAAACCCTCTTTCCGTTTAACCAACTCAAACAAGTTTTTGCTACTGTAAAATTTGACCTAGTTTCAGATTAGTAAACGAAGCTTCTTTCTTTCACCGTTTGAGTTTCGTTGCTCCGTTTGTTTTGATTCTTTTTGTGAACCGGAGTTCTTAATTTGAACTTTCTGGTCAACCTCTCTTATTTGAGTTTTGCTTGTGCATCGTTGCTTGTTACTTATGTATGTTATTGTTTGCTTGCGATAGAATTCCCGGAGTGCGAAGCGTGTTACTATGAGTATCTAGGATTCGCGGATCGTCAGCAAGGCAAGTAACACTTTGATGATATCCCATTATTACCCAGTTTTATGCATTAGTTCCAATCCCCAAACATTTCATGATTAGGATGCCATTAACTTGTGGGTTGGGAAGTATTTGCTGAGGTAGAACCTATTGCCCTGTTATATTCAAACCCTTGGGAGTTACTTCTACGTATTGCTTATATTGCTATGCTATGCTCGTAGACGTGGTTTGGGTTTGAGTGAAATTCATGTCAGATGTGAGATTGTTAATTAATGGTTCAACTTAAGGTGGCAACTTAATCAAACAACTGGGTGGATTGAGGCACCTGGGGAACCCAGTGTTGTCTGTTTTTTTGGAAATCCTGGGGTACCCGTGTGATCTTCCTACGGACCGCCACCCAGGCTCAAAGGGAACTGAGATGATTCATGGTAGAAAGTTCCGTGTGCAGCCACAAGCTATTATGGGCTCTAGCATAGTTGAGTAAGTTACGTGAAGCTCTTGAAGAGGTAGATCAGCAGGTAGTGGGTTTTGTAGGTTTGGTATGGTCTACCCGGAGTAGAGAGTTAACGTTTCTGAAAGACTGTGTCTCGGTCATCCGTTTCTCAAACACCATGTAGTGCGAGAAATCCAACGGAGGCGATGGAGTCTTGTGGGGAAAAGTGCGCAAACCTCTGCAGAGTGTACAATCTAATCATGGTTAGCCGTGTCCCCGGTTATGGACAATTCTTGAGTATCTAGTACTTGGGTTATCACATGTATCTCACCATGCTTAATTAATACTGTTGGGATGTTAATTCACTTTAATTGGGATTGAGTTGGGGATACCTTCTCAATGATGTTTCAACCACCATGATAGTAAAATTAAAATCTATTCCGTTGTTGTAGGAAAAAATTGGCTTTTCGCAAAACTACAACCATACAGCTTTCCACCAGCCATATATGCATGTAGTGATAGCATTATTCTTTTTTTGCTCTACTGTGTTATATTGCCAGCATATTCCATGTGCCGACCCGTTTTCGGGCTGCAACGTATTATGTTGCAGACTTTTCAGATGAGGAGTAAGGTTCGTTAGGTCGTTGCCGTGCAGCTCAGCTATGCCGTTGGAGTTGATGGACTCACCTTATCTTCCAAGCCCTTCCGTTGTTATCGCATTAGATGGCCTTAAGCCATATTATTGTAATAAGTTCTCTTTGGAGACATTCGATGTAATAGTGTGTGATTTCTACTCTGTTATAAATCCTTCGAGTACTGTGTGTGTCAGCATTACCGATCTAGGGATGACACTGAAGCACAGAGACTTGACCATCCGAGGTCGGGTCGCTACAGTATATGGACATATATAGGCAAAGGAAGTCGGTCAGGGGAGCCACGAGGGGCCTACGACGGTGGGGGCGTGCCCAAGGGGGCAGGCGCGCCTCCCTGCCTCATGGCCACCTCGAAGCTTCCCTGACGTCTACTCCAAGTCTCCTGGATTGCTTCCATTCCAAAAATAACTCTCCCGAAGGTTTCATTCCGTTTGGACTCCGTTTGATATTCCTTTTCTTCGAAACACTGAAATAGGCAAGAAAACAGCTATTTAGGCTGGGCCTCCGGTTAATAGGTTTGTCCCAAAAATAATATAAAAGTGTATAATAAAGCCCATAAACATCCAAAACAGATAATATAATAGCATTGAACAATAAAAAAAATATAGATACGTTGGAGACGTATCAAGGAGGACCTTGCCACTCGTGAGAAGGCACTCGCTACCACGCTCCGCGGCAAGGATGAGGAGGTCGAGAAGCTCGTCATGCTGCGGACCCAAGAACTGGAGCAGAAGCACAGGGAGGCGCTCGATGCCCAAGCCCTGGTCCATGTCGGCAGAGTGAAGCAGCTGGAGGTGGTGCGGGATGACCTGAAGAAATAGGTCCTGGAGCTGACGAAGGAGAAATACACGCTCAACGGCGCCTTGGTGGAGGCGCAGGCCATAGTCCTCGGCAAAGCCGAGTTGCTCTCCAAGGCCAATGACTCCATCAAAGACCTGAAGCTGAAGCTGGAGGGTCTTGAGGGGACGCTTTCGGAGGTCAGTGCCCGGGAAGAGACCCTGACCAAGGCCCTGGAGAACGAGAAGCAGCTGCGGAGGAACAACGCGTCCAACCACGAGGATTACGTGAAGGGCGAAAACCTCTGGATCAACCGCCTCATCGGTGTCGCGGAGAGGCTTACCACACAGCTAGCCGCCATGGGCATGTCAAGATTCAGGTATTCCCCTGAGGCGGGTGCGAGCCCCAATGCCAAGCTGACCCTATTCTTCGAGGGCATTCTTGAGGCCCTGGAGCAGCTCCGTTCCAACAGAGTATCCTCTCTGGCCAACGAGGCCCAGAGGCTTGGCCGGGGTGCCCTGACCAAGGTTCTCACCAAGGTGGCATACTGGAACCCCAACACCGACTTTGGCGCCGCGCTGGAGAGCTTGCCGGAGGGTGTGGACCTCGCGGCACTCGAAGAGCGTATCAGCCCATCACCAGCCGCGTCAATAGAGTTCGAAGGATAGAGGGCTAGCGCCGGGACTAGGCACCCCGTTTCTCATCACCGCTGCAGGTTCATGACCAAGACAATTTTTATCTTTAGGTAGAACCGCAGCAACAACTAGTGTAATATAACTCTGCAGTACTTTGAAACGATGCATATTATTTTCCTGTTCTATCTTTCTTTGTATGTACACCGTATGCTCAATTGGATAGACCTGCCGGCGCGTAAACCTAGGCTGTGGCGTTTTGAGGACGGATCCTCAACAACCGGCCGGGTGTGCTTGTGACCAAGTAAACCACCTTGCAGTTCTCAGCGCGGTCGCTCGAACTGTTGAGCGGACTTGAAACAGAACAAGGGCGTTACCAATAGCTGGAAGGCCACCTTGCCGTTCTCAACGCGGCCGCTCGAACTGTTGAGTGGACTCGAAACAAAACAAGGGTGTTGCCAATAGCAGAAGGACCCCATCGCGTGCAGGTTTCTCATACCAAGAGCATGATCTCCAAGGAAAACAACCTTATACATAAAGGAATTACTCAAAGTTTCGCATGACTTAGCTTTTCTGTCACCGCGCGAGCGTTTATTGCATCTGCAAATGATGCCACTCGTTCGGTCGTCTTCTTCCTTGGAGTGACGACCACGATGAAGCCGCTGCGCCAACTAGACCAGATTTTCACAACTGCGCGCCCCTATCTGGCGCGCCAAAGATGTCGGGGTAAACGACACCTATGGGATCAATGGGACCCCTTTTTGCTACGGTTGGCGGGAGCGAGGTTGTGCAAAGAGTGGGTCTAGAAGTGAGCACGAGGATCGTTTACCCAGGTTCGGGCCACGAGGATGCGTAATACCCTAGTCCTGCTTTGGTGTATATTTGAGTGTTCTTGAGTTCTTGAACTAGCTACGATGTGTGCCTCGTCCAAAAAATCTGAATCCTCCCTCAGTATGCCATGGGCCTCCTTTTATAGTCAAAAGGGCCGCCACAGTGGCACACAAGAGGTGGAAAGGTATACATTGTACAAGCTTATCGCCTGTCATACAGGACAAAGTGCATTAAATGCGCTACTTAGGTGTCCACTTGCTTTATCGGGGACGGCAAGGAAGATCATCCCAGTTGTCGCCGCCTCGCCTGGCTTTGACGCGCATCTGAACTGATGAGGCATGTAGTGCCACGTTGGCTGGGTGCTGAGTAGGTGCGGTAGCTGAATCTTCACGAAGATCTACATGCCACCACGCAGGTGGTTGCCGAGTCGGCCTAGAGGCCGCACGTCGCCACGCAGGCGCCTGCCTAGTTGGTTGGCTGGCAACTGCATGGGAACGGTGGTGGAGTCTTGGCAGACGTGGGCCTGGTTGCGGCCCCGCGGATGTTTTCGGCAAGAGTCTTGCTGAGGCCCCGACAAGGGTCTTGCCGCGACATCTTGGTCATCCCCGGCAAGGGTCTTGCTGGGGGTCTCGTGGGTATCCTTGGCAAGGATCTTGCCGAGGATCATCATCTTCTTGTCATCATCTAGTCTTGTGTGCTTCTGGTTTCCACAAAGATTTGCATGCCACCATGGAGGTGCCTCCCGAGCCTTGGTTCCAAAGTGGTTGATGGTGTTGGAACCCTTGGGCCCAAGGGGGGCGGCTCTACTGGTGTCGGGCAAGTTGCCCCGGCAAGGTTCTTGCTGGGGCTGCGGAGGCCGCCCTGGCAAGGGCCTTGCCGGGGGAGTCCACCTCGTCCCTCTGCTCTTCGTGTTTCTGGCTTGGCGTTGTTCTGGTTGTCTTGTGGCTTTGCCTCCTTCTCTGCCCTGCTAGGTGTGCCCACCGGTGCGACTCCAATTGCCCACGCACAAGTAAAGGGGCACAAAATACGACCCCTCCTTTTGTGCACTGACATATCTATGCATGTAAAGTATTGGGAGCTCTAAGTCATTTTCTTTGGTGGGATGGATACACCTCTCAAAAAAAAATTATCTCTAAGTTTTTTGCTTTGAGCTCTGGCACCTCTACAAATCTCTACTTCGCTCTATGAAGGGCCTATATTTTACTTTATGCAATTTTTATTTTTGAACTTCAGTCTCCATCTTCTCTTATAAAAGCACCAACTAGGAGGCAATATGATCGTACTTGAGTATTGGACATAGCTAATATGCAAGT
Source organism: Triticum monococcum (assembly GCA_034509565.1). Lineage (NCBI taxonomy): Eukaryota > Viridiplantae > Streptophyta > Magnoliopsida > Poales > Poaceae > Triticum > Triticum monococcum. The sequence continues at coordinate 417,155,955 of CM067844.1, forward strand.
GTGTTTCATAGATGGATCAATGGTTGAGCATGATGGGCTAGGGATAGCTTATTTTAGCATTGATATTTTGAAAGACATGGTTGCTTGTTGATATGCTTGAATATTTAAATTATCATGTCAAAACTAGACTGTTGCTTTGAACAGTATAGAAGTCCAAATGTCCATGCTATAAAGAAAGAAATATGATATGACATGTTAGGCAGCATTCCACATCAAAAGTTATGTTTTTGTCACTTCCCTACTCGAGGACGAGTAGGAGTTAAGCTTGGGGATGCTGATACATCTCGAACGTATCTATAATTTTTGATTGTTCCATGCTATTATATTATCAATCTTGGATGTTTTACAATCATTTATAATCATTTTATATCATTTTTTGGTACTAACCTATTGACATAGTGCCAAGTGCCAGTTCCTGGTTTTCCGTGTTTTTTACATCACAGAAAATCAATATCAGACAGAGTCCAAATGCCACGAAACTTTACGGATAATTTTTATGGGCCAGTAGGAACACAATGGGCCCTGGCTGCGCCTGGGAGGTGCCTCGAGGGGGGCACTACCCACTAGGGCGCGCCAAGAGGCCCAGGCGCGCCCTGGTGGGTTGTGCCCACCTCGGGTGCCCCCCCGGACCGCCTCTTTGCTCTATAAATACCCCAATATTCCAGAAATGGTATAGGGATCGATGAAATATTCATCCAGCCGCCGCAGAGTCCAGAACCACCAGATCCAATCTAGATACCATCTCGGATGGGGTTCACCACCTCCATTGGTTCCTCTCCGATGATACGCGAGTATTTCTTTTTGGACCTTCGGGTCTGTAGTTAGTAGCTAGATGGCTTTATATCTCTCTCTTGATTCTCAATACAATGGTCTCTTGGAGATCCATATCCGATGAACTTTGAGTTTATGATCAGATCTACCATTTTTATATCCATGAAAGTTATTTGAGTTTCTTTGATCTCTTATATGCATGGTTGCTTATAGCCTCGTATTTCTTCTCGGATACTTGGGTTTTGTTTGGCCAGCTTGATCTATTTATCTTGCAATGGGAAGAGGTGCTTTGTAGTGGGTTCGATCTTACGGTGCTTGATCCCAGTGACAGAAAGGGAAACGACACGTATGTACCGTTGCTACTAAGGATAAAACGATGGGGTCTATCTGTACATAGATAGATCTTGTCTACATCATGTCATCGTTCTTATTGCATTACTCCGTTTCTCGATGAACTTAATACACTAGATGCATGCTGGATAGTGGTCGATGTGTGGAGTAATAGTAGTAGATGAAGGCAGGAGTCGGTCTACTAATCTTGGATGTGATGCCTATATAATGATCATTGCCTGGATATCATCATAATTATTTGAAGTTCTATCAATTGCCCAATAGTAATTTGCTTACCTACCATTTGCTATTTTTCTCGAGATAAGCCACTAGTGAAACCTACGCCCCCTGGGTCTTCTTTCTCATATACTTGCCTTTGCGATCTACTTTTCTCTTGCATTTATTTTCAGATCTACTAAACCGAAAACCCAAAAATATCTTGCTGTAATTTTTCTTTATTTATTTTATTCGGCGTTCGATCTATCAATCTACTACAAATTTATCTCACGTCTATTTGCCTATCTTGAGGCACCGTACCCCAAAAGGGATTGACAATCCCTTTAACATGTCGGGTTGCGAGGATTTGTTATCTATGTACAGGGATTGTTTACTTTGTGTTGCTTGGTTCTCCTAGTGGTTCGATAACCTTGGTTTCATATCCGAGGGAAATACGTACCGCTGATGTGCTGCATCATCCCTTCCTTTTTGGGGAAATACCGACGTAGCTTCAAGCGACATCACTCATCAAGTTCTACTTTCCTCCCACTCACTTCTTTCAAGAGAAATCCTTCTCTAGAAAGGATCCATTCTTAGCAACGAATATCTTGCCTTCGGATCTGTGATAGAAGGTGTACCCAACAGTTTCCATTGGGTATCCTATGAAGACGCATTTCTCCAATTTGGGTTCGAGCTTATCAGGCTAAAGCTTTTTCACATAAGCATCGAAACCCCAACTTTAAGAAACGATAGCTTAGGTTTCTTGCCAAACCATAGTTCATATGGTGTCGTCTCAAAGGATTTAGATGGTGCCCTATTTAACGTGAATGCAGCCGTATCTAAAGCAAAACCCCAAAACGACAATGGTAAATCGGTAAGAGACATCGTAGATCGCACCATACCTAATAAAGTACAGTTACGACATTCGGACACACCATTACAGTGTGGTGTTCCAGGTGGCGTGAGTTGCGAAACTATTCCACATAGTTACAAATGAAGACCAAACTCATAGCTCAAATATTCGCCTCCATGATCAGATCGTAGAAACTTTATGATGATTTTCCACTTCACTCTGAAATTCTTTGAACTTTTCAAATGTTCCAGACTTATGTTTCATTAAGTAGATATACCCATATCTGGTCAAATCATCTGTGATGGTCAGAAAATAACGATACCCGCCGCGAGCCTCAACACTCAACGGACCACATACATCAGTATGTATTATTTCCAATACACTAGTTGATGTCTACTACACAACCTTCTTCTTGTAGACGTTGTTGGGCCTCCAAGTGCAGAGGTTTGTAGGACAGTAGCAAATTTCCCTTAAGTGGATGACCTAAGGTTTATCAATCCGTGGGAGTCGTAGGATGAAGATGGTCTCTCTAAAACAACCCTGCAACCAAATAACAAATAGTCTCTTGTGTCCCCAACACACCCAATACAATGGTAAATTGTATAGGTGCACTAGTTCGGCGAAGGGATCGTGATACAAGTGCAATATGGATGGTAGATATAGGTTTTTGTAATATGAAAATATAAAAACAACAAGGTAACTAATGATAAAAGTGAGCACACACGGTATTGCAATGCTAGGAAACAATGCCTAGGGTTCATACGTTCACTAGTGCAAGTTCTCTCAAGAATAATAACATAATTGGATCATATAACTATCCCTCAACATGCAACAAAGAGTCACTCCAAAGTCAATAATAGCGGAGAACAAACGAAGAGATTATTGTAGGGTACGAAACCACCTCAAAGTTATTCTTTCGGATCGATCTATTCAAGAGTTCGTACTAGAATAACACCTTAACACACATATCAACCAAAACCCTAATGTCACCTAGAGACTCCAATGTCACCTCAAGTATCCGTGGGTATTATTATACGATATGCATCAAACAATCTCGGATTCATCTATTCAACCAACACAAAGTACTTCAAAGAGTGCCCCATAGTTTCTACCGGAGAGTCAAGACGAAAATGTGTGCCAACCCCTATGCATAAGTTCACGAGGTCACGGAACTCGCAAATTGATCACCAAAACATACATCAAGTGGATCACATGATATCCCATTGTCACCATAGATAAGCACATGCAAGACATGCATCAAGTGTTCTCAAATACTTAAAGACTCAATCCGATAAGATAACTTCAAAGGGAAAACTCAATTCATCACAAGAGAGTAGAGGGGGAGAAACAGCATAAGATCCAAATATAATAGCAAAGCTCGCGATACATCAAGATCGTGCTGACTCAAGAACACGAGAGAGAGAGAGAGAGAGAGAGATCAAACACAGAGCTACTGGTACATTCCCTCGGCCCCGAGGGTGAACTACTCCCTCCTTGTCATGGAGAGCGCCGAGATGATGAAGATGGCCACCGGAGAGGGATTCCCCCTCCGGCAGGGTGCCGGAACAGGGTCCCGATTGGTTTTCGGTGGCTACGGGCGCTTCTGGCGGCGGAACTCCCGATCTATTCTGCTCCTTGATGTTTTTCGTGTATATGGACATATATAGGCAAAGAGGTTGGTCAGGGGAGGCACGAGGGGCCCACGAGGGTGGGGGCGCGCCCAGGGGGTAGGGCGTGCCTCCCTACCTCATGGCTTCCTTGAAGCTTCCCTGACGTCTACTCCAAGCCTCCTGGATTGTTTCCGTTCCAAAAATAACTCTCCCGAAGGTTTCATTCCGTTTGGACTCCGTTTGATAATCCTTTTCTTCAAAACACTAAAATAGGCAAGAAAACAACAATTTGGGCTAGGCCTCCGATTAATAGGTTAGTCCCAAAATAATATAAAAGTGTTTAGTAAAGCCCATAAACATCCAAAACAGATAATATAATAGCATGAATACTTCATAAACTATAGATACGTTGGAGACGTATCAGCATCCCCAAGCTTAATTCCTGCTCATCCTCGAGTAGCTAAATGATAAAAGAAAGAATTTATGAAGTGTGAATGCTAGCAGGTGCACAAGTTTGATCATTGGTAATTTCAGTCACCTTTTCTAGCATCATTATATATCATAACAGTAGCTCAACTCATAGGACTTCTCATGATCAAGTAACAAGCTATTCACATGTTAAAGTATAGAGAATAAACTTTCTTGAAAACTAACAAACTGTGTTATTAGTCATCAAACAATTACAATTCATCTTATTTTCAGGAAGGGTCTATGTCAGAGCTTTGATTCAGCAAACTTCACATACTCAACTATCATTTAGTCTTTCACAATTGCTAACACTCATGTGATATTTATGGGTTCAAAGTTTTAATCAGACACAGAGAAAGATAGGGGCTTATAGATTCGCCTCCCAACCTTTTACCTCAAGGGTAATGTCAACAATAATAGTTCATGATGCCTTACATCCAATTGGATATATATATCAGGATCTTTTCAACACAATGTGCTTGCCAAAGGATAAAATGTAAAAGGAAAGGTGAAGATCACCATGACTCTTGCATAAGGTATAAGACAAGAATAAAAGATTGGCCCTTCGCAGAGGGAAGCAAAGGTTGTCACGCGCTTTTATAGTTGGATGCACAAAATCTTAATGCGAAAGAACGTCACTTTATATTGCCACTTGTGATAGGGACCTTTATTATGCAGTCCATTGCTTTTATTGCTTCCACATCACAAGATCGTATAAAGCTTATTTTCTCCACACTAATAGATCATACATATTTAGAGAGCAATTTTTATTGCATGCACCGATGACAACTTGCTTGAAGGATCTTACTCAATCCATAGGTAGGTATGGTGGACTCTCATGGCAATACTAGTTTAAGGGATGTTTGGAAGCACAAGTAGTATCTCTACTTGGTGCAAAGAATTTGGCTAGCATGAGGGGGGAAGGCAAGCTCAGGATGTTGAATGATCCATGACAATATACTTTATTTCAGATATAAGAAAACATAACCCATTACGTTGTCTTCCTTGTCCAACATCAACCTTTTAACATGTCATATTTTAATGAGTGCTCACAATTACAAAAGATGTCCAAGATAGTATATTTATATGTGAAATCTCTCTTCCCTCTATATTCTTTCATGAATTGTTCAAGTGACCAATACAATGTTTGCTAACCTTCCGTAAATTTACCACCTCTACTTCTTATATGTGAAGTCATTACTCCCCATGGGATAAGCATATGAAACATATATAATTGCAGATTTATTATATTCAATTCATTCAACCATTTACTCATAGGATATATGTGAAGCACGTGAAAGAATAACAAACTACTCCGAAAGATATAAGTGAAGATCAATGAGTAGTTAAATAATTATTTAGCTATGTGAAGACTCTCCCATTTAATAATTTCAGATCTTGATATTTTATTCAAACAACAAGCAAAACAAAATAAAATGACATTCTAAGAATAGCAAACATCACGTGAAGAAGCAAAAACTTAGGATCAACCGATACTAACCGATAGTTGTCGAAGAAGAAAGGTGGGATGCCAACCGGGGCATCCCCAAGCTTAGACGCTTGAGACTTCTTGAAATATTATCTTGGGATGCTTTGGGCATCCCCAAGCTTGAGCTTTTGTGTCTCCTTAATTCCTCTCATACCACGGTTTCCCTAAATCTCAAAAGCTTCATCCACACAAAACTCAACAAGGACTCGTGAGATAAGTTAGTATAAACCAATGCAAAAACTTTATCATACTCTACTGTAGCAAATCACTAAAATTATTATTCAACATTGCATACTAAATGCCTCTGCATATTTAATAGTCCTATCCTCAAATAGAATCATTAAAGAAGCAAACATATGCAAACAATGCAAACATAACAGCAATCTGCCTAAACAGGACAGCCTGTAAAGAATGCAACAAGATCCATACTTCCCTAACTCCAAAAATTATGAAATAAAATTCCAACTGTAGTAAATTTATCATAGCTTATTATGCAACATGTTTCAGCATTTTATCACATTCTGACTTTTCTAGGGAATTTTTGCAACAGCGGTAACCTTTCTGTTTTCAAACAGAAACATGTAGACTTGTAAAATAGGCATAGTGAAGGCTATCAATGCCACTTTTATTGAAATAAAAGATGCAAACATTGTTCTAAATAACAGCAAGCAAATCCTAACAAAATAAATTGATACTCGACGCAAAACACATATCATGTGGTGAATAAAAATATAGCTCCAAGTAAAGTTACCGATGAACAAAGACGAAAGAGGGGATGCCTTCCGGGGCATCCCCAAGCTTAGGCTCTTGCCACTCCTTATTCCATAGTCCATCGAATCTTTATCCAAAACTTGAAAACTTTACAACACAAAACTTACCAGAAAACTCGTGAGCTCCGTTAGTAAAAGAAAACAAACCACCACTTCAAGGTACTGTAATGAACTCATTCTTTATTTATATTGGTGTTAAACCTACTGTATTCCAACTTCTCTATGGTTCTTAAACTCTATAACTACTCATAGATTCATCAAAATAAGCAAACAACACATAGAAAACAGAATCTGTCAAAAACAGAACAGTCTGTAGTAATCTGGATCAAACATATACTTCTGGAACCCCAAAAATTCTAAAATAAATCTCTGGACGTGAGGAATTTATATATTAATCATCTGCAAAAATAATTAACTAAATATCACTCTCCATTAAAAAATGGCAGCAAATCTCGTGAGCGCTAAAGTTTCTGTTTTTTACAGCAGGATCGCAAAGACTTTCCCCAAGTCTTCCCAAAGGTTCTACTTGGCACAAACACTAATTAACAGCACAAAACCACATACAAACAGAGGCTATACGAATTATTTATTACTAAACAGGAACAAAAAGCAAGAACAAAAACAAAATTGGGTTGCCTCCCAACAAGCGCTATCGTTTAACGCCCCAGCTAGGCATGATGATTTCAATGATGCTCACATAAAAGATAAGAATTGTAACATAAATAGAGCATCATGAAGAATGTGACTATCACATTTAAGTCTAACCCATTTCCTATGCATAGGGATTTTGTGAGCAAACAATTTATGGTCACAAGGATCAACTTGCATAGGAAGGTAAAACAAGCATAACTTTAGAACTTTAAGCACATAGAGAGGAAACTTGATATTATTGCAATTCCTACAAGCATATGTTCCTCCCTCATAATAATTTTCAGTAACATCATGAATAAATTCAACAATATAACCTTCGCATAAAGCATTCTTTTCATGATCTACAAGCATAGAAAATATTCTACTCTCCACATAAGCAAAATTCTTCTCATTCATAATAGTGGGAGCAAACTCAACAAAATAACTATCATGTGAGTCATAATCCAATTGAAAGTTAAAATCATGATGACAAGCTTCATGTATATGATTATTCTTTATAGCATACAAGTCATCACAATAATCATCATAGATAGCAACTTTGTTCTCATAATCAATTGGAACCTCTTCCGAAATAGTGGATTCATCACTAAATAAAGTCATGACCTCTCCAAATCCACTTTCACAATTATCACAATAAGATTCAACATCCTCCAAAATAGTGGGATCATCACTTCCTAAAGTTGACACTCTTCCAACCCACTTTCATCAATATAATCATCATAAATAGGAGGCATGCTATCATCATAATAAATTTGCTCATCAAAACTTGGGAGACAAAAAATATCATCTTCATCAAACATAGATTCCCCAAGCTTGTGGCTTTGCATATCATCAGTATCATGGATATTCAAGGAATTCATACTAACAACATTGCAATCATGCTCATCATACAAAGATTTAGTGCCAAACATTCTAATGCATTCTTCTTCGAACACTTTGGCACAATTATCGGAATCCTTATTTCCATGAAAGACATTAAAAAGATGAAGCATATGAGTTACCCTCAATTCCATTTTTTGTAATTTTCTTTTTATAGACTAAACTAGTGATAAAACAAGAAAATAAAAGATTCTATTGCAAGATCTAAAGATATACCTTCAAGCGCTAACCTCCCGGGCAACGCGCCAGAAAAGAGCTTGATGTCTACTACACAACCTTCTTCTTGTAGACGTTGTTGGGCCTCCAAGTGCAGAGGTTTGTAGGACAGTAGCAAATTTCCCTCAACTGGATGGCCTAAGGTTTATCAATCCGTGGGACGCATAGGATGAAGATGGTCTCTCTCAAACAACCCTGCAACCAAATAACAAAGGGTCTCTTGTGTCCCCAACACACCCAATACAACGGTAAATTGTATAAGTGCACTAGTTCAGCGAAGAGATGGTGATACAGGTGCAATATGGATGGTAGATATAGGTTTTGTAATCTGAAAATATAAAAACAGCAAGGTAACTAATGATAAAAGTGAGCACAAACGGTATTGCAATGCTAGGAAACAAGGCCTAGGGTTCATACTTTCACTAGTGCAAGTTCTCTCAACAATAATAACATAATTGGATCATATAACTATCCCTCAACATGCAATAAAGAGTCACTCCAAAGTCACTAATAGCGGAGAACAAACGAAGAGATTATTGCTGGGTGCAAAACCACCTCAATGTTATTCTTTCGGATTGATCTGTTCAAGAGTTCGTACTAGAATAATACCTTAAGACACATATCAACCAAAACCCTGATGTCACCTAGATACTCCAATGTCACCTCAAGTATTCGTGGGTATGATTATACGATATGCATCAAAAAATCTCAGATTCATCTATTCAACCAACACAAAGAACTTCACAGAGTGCCCCAAAGTTTCTACCGGAGAGTCAAGACGAAAACGTGTGCCAGCCCCTATGCATAAGTTCACGAGGTCACGGAACTCGCAAGTTGATCACCAAAACATACATCAAGTGGATCACGTGATATCCCGTTGTCACCACAGATAAGCACATGCAAGACATACATCAAGTGTTCTCAAATCCTTAAAGACTCAATCTGATAAGATAACTTCAAAGGGAAAACTCAATTTATCACAAGAGAGTAGAGGGGGAGAAACACCATAAGATCCTAATATAATAGCAAAGCTCGCCCCGAGGGTGAACTACTCCCTCCTCGTCATGAGAGATCGTGCCGACCCAAGAACATGAGAGAGAGAGATCAAACACATAGCTACAGGTACATACCCTCAGCCCCGAGGGTGAACTACTCCCTCCTCATCATGGAGAGCGTCGGGATGATGAAGATGGCCACTGGAGAGGGGTTGCCCCTCTGGCAGGGTGCCGGAACAGGGTCCTGACTGGTTTTCGGTGGCTACGGAGGCTTCTGGCGGCGGAACTCCCGATCTATTCTGCTCCTCGATGTTTTCAGGGTATATGGACATATATAGGCGAAAGAAGTCGGTCAGGAGAGCCACGAGGGGCCCATGAGGGTGGGGGTGCGCCCAGGGGGTAGGGTGCACCCCCTACCTCTTGGCTTCCTCGAAGCTTCCCTGACGTCTACTCCAAGTCTCCAGGATTGCTTCCGTTCCAAAAATAACTCTCCCGAAGGATTCATTCCATTTGGACTTCGTTTGATATTCCTTTTCTTCAAAACACTAAAATAGGCAAGAAAACAACAATTTGGGTTGGGCCTCCGGTTAATAGGTTAGTCCCAAAAATAATATAAAAGTGTTAAGTAAAGCCCATAAACATCCAAAATAGATAATATAATAGCATGAATACTTCATAAATTATAGATACGTTGGAGACTTATCACTAGTACATCGAGGTACTATACAAACGGTTTTTAACCCCTTTCCACGACGACATTTGGAACCGTCACCAAGTGAGTGTGGGCGATAGGGGGGTCCTTCCCACACGACCCAGAAACCGTCAGGGATATGCCCTCCTGGCACACACGCTCGGCAAAAATGAGTTTGTGCGCGACCGACGACCACTCAAATACAGAAATACATACAATAGTGCTAAAAAATTACAATTATACCTGCAAAATCATTTCCGGTCGTAAGTACATCCCACACAGTCAGTCACCGCTAAACGTTTCCGTCCATATATACATCCCACACAGTCGCTCCAAGGAAAACGTTTTTCTTCGCAAGTACATCACACTCAATTTTCCCCATTAAATCGTTTGTGATAGCGTTTCCATTGCACACGGTATTAACAATTTTATCATTTGCGTTATTGAATGCATCACACACAATGCCTAGAAGAAACTGTGTGTCAAGGGCTGTCCATCACACACAATTTTTATGTGGTTATCGTTTGTGCCAGGTGGCCTAACGCGAGCAGTTCTCAAGAGGATGTCGTGTGTGATTGTTCATTTATCTAACACGGTTTATTCCTAGAAACTGTGTGTGTTATTGAATTTATCGCACACGGTGTTTTCTCAATAACCGTTTGCATAGAAAACCCTAATTAGCAGGCTAATTATCTGATTATTAATAATCCATTTATTAATGGGCCAATTCCAGTTGTGCCCCTAACTTGAACCCACTACTCAGTTTTGCCCCTAATTTTTAGGTATGCTCAGTTTTGCCCCTCCGCCGTTACTGTCACTTATAGAAATGCCCTTTTGCGCTGTTACCGTCCGGTCAAAGGACTTTGACCATCTAGAAAAAATAGCAAAAAATCTAAAAAATCTGAAATTTTGTGGGATCGAAGATAGTCATGTCCGCAAGGCGCGTGCAAATTTTTGTGTTGGTTGCACACTCCGGGAGCTCGTGGCAAAGGAAAACAAAAATAATTTATGCCTATGAACAGTAAATTCGAAAAAATAGCAACAAAATTCAAAAAAATGAATTTTTTGGCTTCAAAGAAGCTTGAGTGCACAAGGTGGTTGCAAGTTTTGGCATCAAATGACGTACGAGGTGCTCAAGATAAAAAAACAAAATAGTGCATTTTTTCAAAGTTTTTTTGAGCTAAATTTTGATATTTTTTTCTCCACAAGCTCCTACGATGTCCAAACACAACAAAAATGTGCACACATCTTGAGCACCTGAGAATCTTCAGGCCCACAAAATTTCATATCTTTTATTTTTTTCTATTTTTTTGAATTTACTGTTCACATAAGTACAAAATTTATGTTTTCCTTTGCCACGAGCTCCTAGGGTGTCCGAACGGCATGAAAAATTGTACACACCTTGCAGACATGAGTATCTTCGATCCCACAAAGTTCCAAATTTTTTTGCTATTTTTTCAGGGCGGTCAAAGCCCTTTGATCGGACGGTGACGACATAGAAGGTCATTTCTATAAGTGAAACTAACGACGGAGGGGCAAAACTAAGCATACCTAAAAATTAGGGGCAAAACTGAGTAGTGGGTTTGAGTTAAGGGCATAGATGTAAATGTCCCATTATTAATATAATTGACATTTCATATTAAGCACACAATATATTTCATTTTCATAATTGAAATACATCAGAGTACAACATCATATAGCTTCAGCACTCAGCTAGCCCATTACACAACTACACCAGGACCAAGTTTCACATGCAACATCTATAACCTTTCAAAATTAGCATCATAGATGGTACATAGACAGATGTATCTCATCTGGAAAACCGCTGAAGCAGAAGGTGAATATTGAGCCTTCATTGATGTTGAAGGTCTTTGTAACTTTAGGCCAGTGCCTGTGGATGATTGACCGTCCATCCTTCATCCTCTTCAGGAACACTTCAATATTGAACCGTGGGTGTTGTATGAATACCTTCCTCGTCTCCCGACCATACAGGTGGTTTGAGAGGTAATCATGAGTGAACTGCTTTGGAAAGTCCTGAAAACAAGGATGTGCATAAATATCTTCTCTATATTGGAAATGGGGCAAAGGAATAAAAAAGGCAAGGTATAATAGTTAGTACCATCCTGTAGTGAACTGATGTCTTCTTCATTGTGTAGACAAAGATCTTGTTATTTTTTGCCGCTAATTTCTTTATCCTAACAATCTTTTTGAGTTTCTTGACTTGAGTGATATTCATGGAAAACTCATTTCCCCATATGCAAAAAGGGTCAAACAGTGGGCCAAAACCTCTGACAACATGACCTACATGTGCTAGACCAAATTGTTAAAAACCCAAATATTAGAATGGTTCCTGCAATTGTACAATAATGTGCTATTAGACAATAGACCATGCACTTGCTAACCTCGATTATAAACATCAGTGCTTCCCATTGTTTCCCTGCAACACATATAAGGTAGTTAGTCATCAGGTTAAGTAAGGGTTCGCATGCTATCAGTAAAATATGTTGATGCAAAATAAGCACATTGCAGATTCATCAGATTAATTCAAGCCACATGGAAAACCCATTTATCCAAACCAAGCATGATTAAGAACTAGAAAATATAGCACTTGTATATGTTTCTTATGTATTAAGTGCAACCAAATTCGATTTATTCCTCACATGCACAACAATACAAAATTCTACCCACGACAATTGGACATCGCATTGCAGAATTGAACCAAGCAGTTAACTAAACACCATAACAAATGAACCAAATATTAACTGAGCACCACATTGCACAATATAACATACTCCTAATAGAAGATCAGACAGTTAACCAAAGCAAGCATGCTTAACAACTTGGAAATATAGCAATTGTATTTGTTTCTCATGTATTTACTATAGCCAAATTCAATTTATTCCTCACATGGTATACAATAACAGAATGCACCCACTACTATTGAACATTGCATTGCAGAATTGAACCAAACAAAATAGTTAACTAGACACCACAACAAATGAACCAAACGTTAACTGAGCACCACATTGCACAATATAACATACTCCTAATAGAAGATCAGACAGTTAACCAAACCAAGCATGCTTAACAACTTGGAAATATAGCAATTGTATTTGTTTCCCATGTATTTAGTACAGCCAAATTCAATTTATTTCTCACATGGTATACAATAACAGAATGCGCCCACAACAATTGAACATCGCATTGCAGATTGAACCAAACAACCAACTGCGTCGCATCGTCGGTGCATGAGGCGTCGACAGTGGCCTCTACGGAGAGGTGCTCCTCCAAGATCTAGGGGTCGGCACGAATGGCAGCCATCGTGACCTCATCCGCGCGTGCGGCTGCAATTTGCTTCTCCGTTGCCAAATGCTCCTTCAGATCCTGGCTAAACTGCGTGCACCATGGCTTAGGGTGGCGCTTATTTTGTGGATGGGTCGGTGATTTGGGTGGAAGGTGTCATCCTCACGCCGGCGGTCGAGGCATGTGGGATGTGGAAGGAGGAGGATGGGGTCGGGTGTGGATTACCTGCTTGGATAGACGAGGCCGAGCAGCGTGAAGGAGGGTCGCCAGCAAGGAGGCGGCACTGCAAGCAAGGAGTGAAGGTTTCAACTTAGGAAGGAAGGCAGAAACAGGGGAATTGTGGCTTTTGGTAAGGGGGAGGGGGTGGGGAGGTAGATATTTCTGCAGAAGCCGAAAATTTGGAATCGCTTCAGCAAAAAAAGTGGCGCGCAAAGTGTCGTCAGACACGGTCCCTTATTCAGAATTGTGTGCGATATGTGAACATCACAAACGGTTCAAATAGCTTAACCCATGTGTGATGAGTTTGAACATAAAAAATTTGGGTTTGAATTTCCCTGGTTACAGTGGTCATCCACGTCATTGGATAATTTGGGTACACAAAGGAGACTACAGCACACCCACACTTCTTAATCGAGCAAGTTCAGCAATTAAACAGAGCTAGCTGACCTAAACATTACTCTAACAAATTAAAGACCGGCGCTCTTAATTAAACAAAACAAAGAGTACTACTACAGCTGGTGCTCATCGATCTCCGCCGCCGCCTCCATGTCCAGCTCGCGCCCGATGGTCTCCTGGGGAAGGGGCTTCATGGCATCAATTGCACCATACTCGGCAAGCATCTCGCCATCCATGTTCGCCATATCTTTGGAATAGGCCGCCACGAGAGGGGCGTGGGCAGCTGCGATCTGGGCTCTGGCGGGCTCCGTCATGGCAAGGTATGCCGCGCAGGAATGGACGGCTGCTCGAACTCTCTCGGTGATCGCCAACTCTTCGGCCGTGGGTTGCTGACCGTTGTCGGAGAAGCTTCGTTTGATTTGTGCGGTGACCGCCACGAGCTGGGCGTGGATGGCCTCAACATGGTAGTGGGCGGCCTCCATCAGGGCTTTGGCCGCCACTGCGGAACGGACAGCTGTTGTGCCGCTCTCGCTAGTTACTATCCTCGAGGCAGATGGTGCCGCCGCCACCTGAGAAGCAACAACGGCCGTTTGGGCTGCCTTGGCCGCCCGGACGTAGACTGCGGTCGCCCTCACGAAGCTTGTTAGCATGCGCCTGGCGGCTGCGGGCGCGCTCTTGCCAAAGTGGGCCGCCGAAGTTGCCCTTACAACGTGGGTCCACGTCCCCATCTTTCACCAGCGATGAATGAACAGTGAAATGATATTTGGGGAGTGAGCTCGTCTGCTTGACATGCCGGCTGTGGAATATAGCCGGCACACCTTCTCGCGTAAGCCATAGGCATACTGTACACCAACGGTGCTCCAAGATACTTTGTGCTGCATCTCACACGGTTGGTGATAATAAACTATGTGCGATCTACTTGGTTTATCGTCTTGATTTGAATTACGTAATGGGTCATAGCTGCAAAGGATGGTGTTTGAATTGCTAGAACTTTTATCTGCAGTGAACATGCAACTATAGGTGTGTCGTCAAAAAAATGGAAATATTCAGGGTTTGTTTGGACGTTTTTATACATTAACTTGGTTTTGTAGGCATTTCAGGTGCATAATTCAAATTTGAACTACATGCACATGCTCAAGTGCATATAAACAGGTTGAAAAATCAAATATGTGTCCTTGGTTGCATGCTTAAGTCCCATGCAAGAAATGGGAATGAATGTCACACACCCTACCACCGCCACTTGGCCGCAAACATTGATATACTTGGTTTTTAAATTCTAGTAAATCCAAAACTCGTATGAAATTCATGAAACTTGGCATGCTATCATGTAGCGGCATCAACATGCCATGGTAAAATATTTGTCCCATTTGGGGCAGGTTTGGTTATAAGTTTCTCACAAACCAGAGCTTCTCACAACAAGCGTGATGGTTTCGGTAGGGAACATGCCACCTTTGGAGACGAAACGATATCCGTTGCCTCTTATTGCTTTCCAAAACTTTCGAGTGTCAACATAGAACAACAGGAGTGTTGCGTTTATTTTTGGAATTTTTTAGGGTTCATTTGGACATTTTTATACATTAACTAGGTTTTCTAGGCATTTTATGTGCATAATTAAAATTTGAACTACATGCACATTCTCCAGTGCATATAAACTGGTTGAAAATTCAAATATGTGTCCTTGGTTGCATGCTTAGGTCCCATGCAAGAAATGGGAATGAATTTCAAACACCCTGCCACCGTTACTCGGCCACAAACATTGAGATACCTGGTTCTTAAATTCTAGTAAATCCAAAACTCGTCTGAAATTCATGAAACTTGGCATGCTATCATGGAGCGGCATTAACATGCTGCGGTAAAACTTTTGTACCATTTGGGGCAGGTTTGGGTATAAGCTTCTCATAAACCAGAGCTTCTCACAACAAGCGTGATGGTTTCGGTAGGGAACTTGCCACCTTTGGGGACGAAACGATATCCGTTGCCTCTTATAGCTTTCAAAAATTTTCTAGTGTCAACATAGAACAACAGGAGTGTTGTGTTTAATTTTGGAATTTCTCGGGGTTCGTTTGGACATTTTTATACAATAACTGGGTTTTCCAGGCATTTTATGTGCATAATTCAAATTTGAACTACATGCACATGCTCAAGTGCATATAATCTGGTCGAAAAATCAAATCTGTGTCCTTGGTTGCATGCTTAGGTCCCATGCAAGAAATGGGAATGAATGTCACACACCCTGCCGCCGTCACTCGGTTGCAAACATTGAGATACCTGGTTTTTAAATTCTAGTAAATCCAAAACTCGTCTGAAATTCATGAAACTTGGCATGCTGTCATGTAGCGGCATCAACATGCCATGGTAAAAAATTTGTACCATTTGGGGCAGGTTTTGGTATAAGTTTCTCACAAACCAGAGCTTCTCACAACTAGTGTGATGGCTTCAGTAGGGAACGTGCCACCTTTGGGGACGAAATGATATCCATTGCCTCTTATTACATTCAAAAAAAATTCGAGTTTCAACATAGAACAACAGGAGTGATGTGTTTATTTTCGAATTTTCTGGCTTTCGTTTGGACATTTTTATACATTAATTGAGATTTCCAGGCATTTTATGTGCATAATTCAAATTTGAACTACATGCACATTTTCCAATGCATATAAACTGGTTGAAAAATCAAATATGTGTCATTGGTTGCATGCTTAGGTCTCATGCAAGAAATGGGAATGAATTTTAAACACCTTGCCACCGTCACTCGGCCACAAACATTGAGATACATGGTTTTTAAATTCTAGTAAATCCAAAACTCGTCTGAAATTCATGAAACTTGGCATGCCATCATTGAGCGGCATCAACATGCCGTGGTAAAAGTTTTGTCCCATTTGGGGCAAGTTTGGGTATAAGCTTCTCACAACAAACGTGATGGTTGCGGTAGGGAACGTGCCTTCTTTTGGGACGAAACGATATCTCTCGCCTCTTATTGCTTTCAAAAAATTTCTAGTGTCAACATAGAACAACATGAGTGTTGTGCTTAATTTTGGAATTTTTCAGGGTTCGTTTGTACATTTTTATACATTAACTGAGATTTCGAGGCATTTTATGTGCATAATTCAAATTTGAACTAAATGCACATTCTCCAGTGCATGTAAACTGGTTGAAAAATCAAGTATGTGTCCTTGGTATCATGCTTAGGTCCCATGCAAGAAATGGGTATGAATTTCAAACACCCTGCCACCGTCACTCGGCCGCAAACATTGAGATACGAGGTTTTTAAATTCTAGTAAATCCAAAACTTGTCTGAAATTGATGAAACTTGGCATGCTGTCATGGAGCGGCATCAACATGCCGTGGTAAATTTTTTTGTCCCATTTGGGGCAGGTTTGGGTATAAGCTTCTCATAAACCAGAGCTTCTCACAACAAGCGTGATGGTTTAGGTAGGGAACGTGCCACCTTTGGGGACGAAACGATACCCGTTGCCTCTTATTGCTTTCAAAATTTTCTAGTGTCAACATAGAACAACATGACCATTGTGTTTAATTTTGGAATTTTTCAGGGTTTGTTTAGATATTTTTATACATTAACTGGGTTTTCTAGGCATTTTATGTGCATAATTCAAATTTGAACTACATGCACAAGCTCCCGTGCATATAAATTGGCTGAAAATCAAATTTGTGTCCTTTGGGGAATGCTTAGGTCCCATGCAAGAAATGAGAATGAATTTCAAACACCAAGACACTGTTGATTGCCGGCAAAAGGTTGAGATACTTTGTTTTTAAATTCTAGTAAATCCAAAACTCGTCTGAAATTCATGAAACTTGGCATGCTATAATGGAATGGCACCCGACATGCTGTGGTATTTTTCGTGTCCATTTTGAGAGAAGGCGCACTCGAATAACAACCAACAAAGGCATTTTGAAACAAATAGCTGCCAGTGTAACATCTCAAATGTTTTGTATAATTTAAATTGTGTGCATTCTGTTAACCATTCACGTGACGCCACGCCTCACTCTTTTAATGGCTAGGAGGTGTCGTGCGGACAGGTGCTTGAGTGCTTGACTAAACGGAAGGCGTGCGAGCTACACTCCAATGCGGAGGCTCACCGGGAAGCGTGCGAGATGTACGCCGCGCAGGCTCACCAGGAAGCGAGTCTTTGACTTCCATGGCCGCCTGCCTTGCTCGCATCCTCTACATTAACGGTTTATATAGCAGGCCACTAAGCATTGGGATTTTGGGGGACTTCACCGAGTCGGGCAGGAAGCTTGTGTGGGGACCTGCGAGGTTGCGCGGGAACGGGCTCACCGACGATTCATTGGCGCCACTTCGAGCCACCGTTTGGCCAAAAGAACGCCCCCGCGCGCTGCGCAAGCTTGCGTTGTAAGCCGTCTGCGGTAGCGGGGTGACAAGACGTGCGAGTGGAGGAAGAGAGGACACGTACACATACGGTTAATACAAAAAAGTTAGAGATTTAATTACCTACTATACCCCCGTCCTGGTTTATAAGTAGGATTTAACTAATAAAATATGAATGCATGTCGCCAAAGATTATATCGTTGGAGTCGTATTTGAACATAGCTTCCAGCTATACAATTTTTTTAACATGCATTAATACTTTTTTGGTTAAATTTAAAGTTATATACCAGCAAGCGTTTGCCCGCAACACAGATGGCTTATTCCATCACAAACAGCTCGGATGGATCAACTGTATGCCACGTATCGCACACGCAACTCTAATATGATTCGTGCTTGATGTCTCTGACATCGCTCACACAGTTCATCTTATTTGCCACGTATCACTGTGCCGGCCTCTGCTCGCGTCCCTCAGCAAGCTCTGCTCGCCGTTAGGCGCTGCGGCGCGCTCTACTCATGTCCGTCGGCGTGCTCGGCTTGTGGACAACTTTTCCTTGCGTGTTCAACTGCTATATATATATATATATATATATATATGGTTTCTCGCCGTTGAGGCGACCGCGGAGCACTGTGCTTGCGTCGCTCCGCGCGCGCTCTGCTAGCGGTTGGGCGTGCGCACGATCACGTCGGGGGCCCCATATGCACGCAGCGTGCGTTGCCACGCGATGCAGTTACGTGAATTAGAACTGCCATCAGGGCTTGCCGATATTCCTGGCCGTCCGGCTTCCCCTTTAATTCCCGTAGCAATTATAACCTTAGTCTCTTCAAACTTTCGATCGCGCCCCACAACACAACAAGCACACCCATGACGACAAATAGAGAGGGGATGTCCAGCGGTGCTCCATTGGAGTTCGGCGAGCATAGAGTGGAGACCCACGCGAGGGAGACGGATCTCTTGGTGGTGTACACCATCGACCCAGCCGTGGTGGACGACTACATCAACAGCGTCGAGCAGTTGCTTGCTCGAGACAAGTACAAGGTGGTCGGCATCGACCTCCGGTACACCATCGGTCATCCCAGCATAGATTAGAAGGTTGCCGTTGCCCCTTTGTGCGTGCACCATCATGTCCTCATCTACCACTACTACATGCCTGATACGTCTCCAACGTATCTATAATTTTTGATTGGTCCATGTTATTATATTATCTGTTTTGGATGTTTAATGGGCTTTAATATACCTTTTTATATTATTTTTGGGACTAACCTACTAACCAAAGGCCCAGTGCAAATTGTTGTTTTTTTCCTATTTCAGTGTTTCGCAGAAAAGGAATATCAAATGGAATCTAAACGGAATGAAACCTTCAGGAGAGTTATTTTTGGAACAAACGTGATCCAGGAGACTTGGAGTGGATGTCAAGAAAGAAGCGAGGAGGCCACGAGGCAGGAGGGCGCGCCCCCACCCTCGTGGGCCCCTTGCAGCTCCACCAACCTACTTATTCCTCCGATATATACCCATATACCCTGAAAACATCCAGGAGCACCACAAACCCTATTTCCACCGCCGCAACCTTCTGTACCCATGAGGTCCCATCTTGGGGCCTTTTCCGGTGCTCCGCTGGATGGGGAATCAAGCACGGAGGGCTTCTACATCAACACCATAGCCTCTCCGATGATGTGTGAGTAGTTTACCACAGACCTTCGGGACCATAGTTATTAGCTAGATGGCTTCTTCTCTCTCTTTGGATCTCAATACAAAGTTCTCCTTGATTCTCTTGGAGATTTATTCGATGTAATTCTTTTTGCGGTGTGTTTGTCGAGATCCGATGAATTGTGGGTTTATGTTCAAGATTATCTATGAACAATATTTGATTCTTCTCTGTATTCTTTTATGTATGATTTAATATCTTTGCAAGTCTCTTCAAATTATCAGTTTGGTTTGGCCTACTAGATTGATCTTTCTTGCAACGGGAGAAGTGCTTAGCTTTGGGTTCAATCTCGCGGTGTACTTTCCCAGTGACAGCAGGGGCGGCAAGGCACGTATTGTATTGTTGCCATCGAGGATAAAAAGATGGGGTTTATATCATATTGCTTGAGTTTATCCCTCTACATCATGTCATCTTGCCTAATGCGTTACTCTGTTCTTATGAAGTTAGTACTCTAGATGCATGCTGGATAACGGTCGGTGTGTGGAGTAATAGTAGTAGATGCAGAATCGTTTCGGTCTACTTGTCGCGGACGTGATGCCTATATACATGATCATGCCTAGATATTCTCATAACTATGCACTTTTCTATCAATTGCTCGACAGTAATTTGTTCACCCACCGTAGAATTTGCTATCTTGAGAGAAGACACTAGTGAAACCTATGGCCCCCGGGTCTATTTTCCATCATATTATTTTCCATTATATTGCTATTTCTATCATTGTTTATTTTGCAATCTTTATTTTCCAATCTATACAATAAAAATACCAAAAATATTTATCTTATTATCTCTATCAGATCTCACTTTTGTAAGTGACCGTGAAGGGATTGACAACACCTTTATCACATTGGTTGCGAGGTTCTTGTTTGTTTGTGCAGGTACTAGGGACTTGCGTGTTACCTCTTACTGGATTGATACCTTGGTTCTCTAAAACTGAGGGAAATACTTACGCTACTTTTTTGCATCACCCTTTCCTCTTCAAGGGAAAACCAACGGATGCTCAAGAGGTAGCAAGAAGGATTTCTAGCGCCGTTGCCGGGGAGGTTGCACCAAGTCAAGTCAAGATTTGATCTCCCGTCAACAAGCCATTTCTGGCGCCGTTGCCGGGGAAGTTGCACCAAGTCAAGTCAAGATTTGATCTCCCGTCAACAAGCCATTTCTGGCGCCATTGCCGGGGAGATCTATGCACAAGTCAAGACATACCAAGTACCCATCACAAACTCTTATCCTTCGCATTACATTATTTGCCATTTGCCTCTCATTTTCCTCTCCCCCACTTCACCCTTGCCGTTTTATTCGCCTCTTTTCCGTTTGCCCTTTTTCTGTTCGCCTTCTTTGCGCTTGCTTCTTGTGTGCTTGTGAGTTGGATTGTTTGTCACAATGGCTTAGGACAATACTAAATGGTGTTATTTTTCCAATACCAACAACAATGATTTTCTTAGCACTCTGATTGCTCCTCTTACCGATGTTGAATCTTGTGAAATTAATACTGCTTTGTTGAACCTTGTCATGGAAGATCCGTTTTCTGGCCTACCTAGTGAAGATGTGATGACCCACAAGTATAGGGGATCTATCGTAGTCCTTTCGATAAGTAAGAGTGTCGAACCCAATGAGGAGCAGAAGGAAATGATAAGTGGTTTTCAGCAAGGTATTCTCTGTAAGTACTGAAATAAGTGGTAACGAATAGTTTTGTGATAGGATAAATTGTAATGAGCAACAAGTAACAAAAGTAAATAAAGTGCGGCAAGGTGGCCTGATCCTTTTTGTAGCAAAGGACAAGCCGGAACAAACTCTTATAATATGAAAAGCGCTCCCGAGGACACATGGGAATATCGTCAAGCTAGTTTTCATCACGTTCATATGATTCGCGTTCGATACTTTGATAATTTGATATGTGGGTGGACAGGTGCTTGGGTGCTGTCCTTACTTGAACAAGCATCCCACTTATGATTAACCTCTATTGCAAGCATCCGCAACTACAACAAAAGTATTAAGGTAAACCTAAGCATAGCATGAAAAATATGGATCCAAATCAGCCCCTTACGAAGCAACGCATAAACTAGGGTTTAAGCTTCTGTCACTCTAGCAACCCATCATCTACTTATTACTTCCCAATGCCTTCCTCTAGGCCCAAATAATGGTGAAGTGTTATGTAGTCGACGTTCACATAACACCACTAGAGGCTAGACAACATACATCTTATCAAAATATCAAACGAATACCAAATTCACATGACTACTAATAGCAAGACTTCTCCCCTGTCCTCAGGAACAAACGTAATTACTCACAAAGCATATTCATGTTCACAATCAGAGGGGTAATAATATGCATATAGGATCTGAACATATGATCTTCCACCAAATAAACCAACTAGCATCAACTACAAGGAGTAATCAACACTACTAGCAACCTACTAGCACCAATCCCGGACTTTGAGACAAGAATTGGATACAAGAGATGAACTAGGGTTTGGAGATGAGATGGTGCTGGTGAAGATGTTAATGGAGATTGCCCTCTCCCGATGAGAGGAGCGTTGATGATGATGATGGTGATGATTTCCCCCTCCCAGAGGGAAGTATCCTCAGCAGAACAGCTCTGCCGGAGCTCAAGATTGGTTCCGCCAAGGTTCCGCCTCGTGGCGGCGGAGTCTCATCCCAAAAAGTTCCTTCTGATTTTTTTCTCATCAAAAGACCTCATATAGCAGAAGATGGACGTCGGAGACCCACCAGGGGGCCCACAAGGTAGGGGGCGCGCCCCCCACCCTCGTGAGCAGGGTGTGGGCCCCCTGGCCTTCATCTTTGGCGAGGATTTTTCATTATTTATTTTAAGATGTTCCGTGGAGTTTCAGGACTTTTGGAGTTGCGCAGAATAGGTCTCTAATATTTGCTCCTTTTCCAGCCCAGAATTCCAGCTCCCGGCATTCTCCCTCCTTATGTAAACCTTGTAAAATAAGAGAGAATAGCCATAATTATTGTGACATAAAGTTAAATAATAGTCCATAATGCAATAAATATAGATATAAAAGCATGATGCAAAATGGATGTATCAACTCCCCCAAGCTTAGACCTCGCTTGTCCTCAAGCGAAAAGCCGATAACAATAAATATGTCCTCATGTTTAGAGGTAGATGCGTCGATAAAAATAAAATACGGACATGAAGGCATCGTGATTATTCTCATAACAGCAACATATATAGATTTTTTCATATGATTACTTATGTTCAAGTGATGATCTATTCACAATGCAACAGTATAAATCATAAACCTTATTGGGCTCCGACAAACTATAATCTCAGTCATTGAAGCAATTGCAATTTATCATAACATCGGAAAGAGTCTATGTCAGAGCTAAAAAGCAAGTCCACATACTCAACTATCATTTAGTCCTTCATAATTGCTAACACTCACGCAATACTTGTGGTTATGAAGTTTTAATTGGACACAGAGAAAGATAGGGGCTTATAGTTTTGCCCCACAACCTTTTACCTCAAGGGTAATGTCAACAATAATAATTCATGCTCCCCTATATCCAATTAGATATATATATATATATATATATATATATATATATATATGTTCTTTCCAACATGCTGAGCTTGCCAAAGGATAGAATGAAAAAGGAAAGGTGAAGATCACCGTGACTCTTGCATAAGGTAGAAGATAATAATAAAAGATAAGCCCTTCGCAGAGGGAAGCAGAGGTTTCCATGCGCTTTTATGGTTGGATGCACAAAATCTCAATGCGAAAGAACGTCACTTTATATTGCCCCTTGTGATATGAACCTTTATTATGCAGTCCGTCGCTTTTATTACTTCCACATCACAAGATCGTATAAAGCTTATTTCTCCCACACCAATCAATCATACATATTTAGAGCAATTTTTATTGCTTTGCACCGATGACAACTTACTTGAAGGATCTTACTCAATCCACAGGTAGATATGGTGGACTCTCATGGCAAAACTGGTTTAAGCGTATTTGGAAGCATAAGTAGTATTTCTACTTGGTGCTGAGAATTTGGCTAGCATGAGGGGGAATGGCAAGCTCAACAAGTTAGAGGATCCATGACAACATACTTTATCTTAGATATAAGAAAGACATAACTCATTACGTTGTCTTCCTTGTCCAACATCAACCCTTTAGCATGTCATATTTTAATGAGTGCTCCCAATCATAAAAGATGTCAATGATAATATATCTATATGTGAAAACCTCTCTTTCCTTATTACTTCCTATTAATTGCAACAATGACCAAAGCTATGTCTGCCAACTCCCAACAACTTTTAATCATCATACTCTTTCTATGTGAAGTCATTACTCTCAATAATATTAATATGAACTTTTTGTTTCTTTTTATTCTTTTCTTCTTTCTTTTATTCACCCAAGATCATGGCAAAATAATCAAGCCCTTGACTCAACACTAATCTTTATTATATATAGCTCACGGACTCGATTACAAAGAGAGATCATAAAGCAAAACTCAAAACTAGATCATGCCATAAATTTATTCTACTAGATCAATATACTACTAATAGGATCGAACTAAGAAAAACGATAAAGATAGGAGTTGTGATGGTGATACGATACCGGGGCACCTCCCCCAAGCTTGGCAGTTGCCAAGGGGAGTGCCCATACCCATGTGATTATGTCTCCTTCTTTGTTGTCGGTGTAATATTGTTGGTGATGATTCCCCTCAGGATGCGGTTCTCCTCCTCGAGCTTATTGACTTGCTGTTTGAGGTCCATTATTTCCTTACGAAGCTTTCCTGTGACAGCTAAAGCTCCTTGCACCCTAGGGTGTTGCATAGTTACGGGAGAACAAGTGACACTCCTCTTCATATTTTCATAAGAAAGAAATCTAACATTAGAAGGGATAACCGAGTTTGGAATAGCTGAGCTCTGTAGTTCCGCCATCGTGAACCCAGCTCAGTGGCGAGAGGTGACTTCTTGATCCTCCATGGCATCTACTCTCATCAAGTCAACCTCCATCTCTTCCTCCGTTGCTGGCCCAAAGTGGTCAGCGTCGCTGTTTGCCCTTGGTTCCGATGCCGGATTAGATACCTGGCTCTCCCCGATTGACTCTTGAGAAGACATCTTGCTCTAATCTGCAGCAGCAATAGCTCGAAAACAAAAACAGAGGAGATTTGTGTGATACGGGAGTCAAAACCTTCAGGAGAATATATAATGAATTTTTACCAACCAAAATACGTATCGTGCAAGAAAACGGAGTCCGGAAGGCACACGAGGTGCTCACGAGGTAGGGGGCGCGCCCACCACCCTCGTGTCTTTCCCGGACTGCTACTTATTTTTCTATTTTTCTAAATATTCCAAAACGGAGAAATATTGCCTTAAAATTGTTTTGGAGTCGGTTTACTTACCGTACCACATACCTATTCCTTTTCGGAGTCTGAAACGGTCTGGAAGGTGTCCCTTATGTATTCCTCCGCGGTTACGGTTTCAGTAGTATTGGTTTCAACATTTATGGGATTACCTCAGATATAATGTTTGATTCTTTGACCGTTTACCACCTTCGGATTTGTGCCCTCGAAGTTGATGATTTTTATGGCACCGGAACGATAGACCTCTTCGATAACATAGGGGCCTTCCCATTTAGAGAGATGTTTTCCTGCAAAAAATCTTAAACGAGAGTTGTATAGCAATACATAATCACCTACATTAAACTCACACTTTTGTATCCTTTTGTCATGCCATCTTTTAACTTTTTCTTTAAACAACTTGGCATTTTCATAAGCTTGGGTTCTCCATTCATCAAGTGAGCTAATATCAAATAACCTCTTTTCACTGGCAAGTTTGAAATCATAGTTGAGCTCTTTAATAGCCCAATATGCCATATGTTCTAGTTCGAGAGGTAAGTGACATGCTTTTCCATAAACCATTTTATACGAAGACATACCCATAGGATTTTTATATGTAGTTCTATAAGCCCATAATGCATCATCAAGTTTGTTAGACCAATTCTTTCTAGACCTATTAACAGTCTTTTGCAAAATTAATTTGAGCTCTCTATTGCTCAATTCTACTTGACCACTAGACTGTGGGTGATAAGGAGATGCAATTCTATGATTAACATCATACTTAGCAAGCATTTTACGGAAAGCACCATGAATAAAGTGTGAACCACCATCAGTCATTAAATATCAAGGGACTCCAAACCTCGGAAAAATAACTTCCTTAAGCATTTTAATAGAAGTGTTATGATCAGCACTACTAGTTGGAATAGCTTCTACCCACTTAGTAACGTAATCAACAGCAACTAAAATATGTGTGTATCCATTAGAGGCAGGAAAAGGTCCCATATAATCAAAGCCCCAAACATCAAACGGTTCAATAACAAGAGAATAATTCATAGGCATTTCTTGATGTCTACTAATATTACCAATTCTTTGACATTCATCACAAGACAAGACAAACTTATGGGCATCCTTGAAGAGAGTAGGCCAATAAAAACCATATTGCAATACCTTATGTGCAGTTCTATCTCCAGCGTGGTGTCCTCCATAAGCCTCGGAATGACACTTGCGTAGGATCTATTCCTGTTCATGCTCAAGTACACAATGTCTAATAACACCATCTATTCCTTCTTTATAAAGATGTGGGTCATCCCAAAAGTAATGTCTCAAGTCATAGAAGAACTTTTTCTTTTGCTGGTATGTGAAGCTAGGTGGTATAAACTTAGCAACAATATAATTAGCATAATCAGCATACCATGGAGTACTATGAGAAGTACTTATAACATTTAATTGTTCACCAGGAAAGCTATCATTAATAGGTAGTGGGTCATCAAGAACATTCTCTAACCTAGACAAGTTGTCTGCAACGGGGTTCTCAGCTCCCTTTCTATCAACAATATGCAAATCAAGTTCTTGTAGCAAGAGAACCCATCTAATAAGTCTAGGTTTAGCATCTTTCTTTTCCATAAGGTATTTAATAGTAGCATGATCAGTGCGAATAGTTACTTTAGAATCAACAATATAAGGTCTGAAGTTATCACAAGCAAATACAACCGCTAAAAGCTATTTTTCAGTAGTAGCATAATTTCTTTGAGCATTGTCTAGAGTCTTACTAGCATAATGAATAACATTTAATTTCTTATCAACTCTGTAAGGGCATATTTATCCCTAAGGTGTTTTGGTGATTGATGACAACGCGTTTGCGGACTAATCGTGTGCCTTGAGTATCCCAGACATTTCATCGCTAGGCACAAGACAGTTGGGTGCCCCTCGAAGACAGTTGAAGACGGCGTCTTTTCTACATTTCTTTTTGGTGGATTTGAGTCGTAGGAAAGCTGTACTATTAAGAGGGTCCGCGTTGGAAAGGTTTGGGTGGAATCATCACGTACACGTCTCCTTCTTGTCCCCTCCTTTTTCCCTTGGAGCTTCTTCCGCTTTCTCGCCTCCCTGGTTCTGGCTGCTGAGTTGGGTCGCGGTAGTACTGCTCCCAGGAAAGCGGTAGTACCGTAGGCATCAGCGGTAGTACCATAGGTGCCCACGGTAGTACCGCTCCCCTGGAGCTGCACTACCGGTGCCCACCAGGCTAGTACCGCTCCTTAGCGGTAGTAGGGGCGGATGTAATTTTTTACATCTGCACCTACCGTGGTAGTACCGCTTTCACTCCGCGGTAGTACCGCGCTATGCTATCAGGTAGTAGTACCGCCCCTCGGCAGTACTACTGTGTCGGGTTTTTGCTTCTTCCGTTTCTTTGCGGAAGTAGGCACGGATGTTTCCTCCCCCCTGGCTAGGGGATTTCTGCCTTGCGGTAGTACCGCATGGAGGCGCGGTAGTACCGCGCGCGTGGAAGTACCGCCCTCAGATCCCGCGCGTCAGATCTGACCTTGCTGTCGCTGGGGTTACGGCAGTACCACGAGCCTGTACGGTAGTACCGCATGGTCGTGCGGTAGTACCGCTTGGTAGCAAGCGGTAGTACCGCGCAGCCCTGCGGTAGTACCGCTGGCCGCGGGCTGGTTGGTGGGTAACGGTTGGATCTTTGTCCTACCTATATAAGGAGTCCCCTTCTTCCCCGTTGACTCATCCCTTCCAAACCTAAGCTCCATTATTGCTCTAAGCTCCATTTTCGCCCGATCTCACTCCCTAGCCAATCAAAATTGTTGATTTGTTCGGGAGTGGTTGAGAAGGCCTCGATCCACACTTCCGCCAAGAGAAATTTGATCCCCCCCCCCACTAATCCCTTGCGGATCTTGTTACTCTTGGGTGTTTGAGCATCCTAGACGGTTGAGGTCACCGCGAAGCCATAGTCCATTGTGGTGAAGCTTCGTGGTGTCATTGGGAGCCTCCAATTGAGTTGTGGAGATTGCCCCAACCTTGTTTGTAAAGGTTCGGTCGCCGCCTCCAAGGGCACCAATAGTGGAATCACGGCATCTCGCATTGTGTCAGGGTGTGAGGAGAATACGGTGGTCCTAGTGACTTCTTGGGGAGCATTGTGCCTCCACACCGCTCCAACGGAGACGTACTTCCTCTCAAAGGGAAGGAACTTCGGCAACACATCCTCGTCTCCACCGTCTCCACTCTTGGTTATCTCGTGCCTTTACTTGTGCAAGATTATTTGTATCATATCACTTGCTTGCTTGTGTTCCTATCCTTGTTGCATCATATAGGTTGCTCACCTAGTTGCATATCTAGACAACCTACTTTGATGCAAAGCTTAAATTGTTAAAGAAAAGCTAAAAATTGTTAGTTGCCTATTCACCCCCCTCTAGTCAACCATATCGATCCTTTCAATTGGTATCAGAGCCTCGTCTCTTTATTAAGGACTTTACTGTCCGAAGAGTATGGTTGATACCGTAGACGGTGTGGAGGAACACTCCAGTGTGAATCCGACCTCATCTACGGGCGATGGGGGAACCTCGGTCTCTCGTGAGGAATTAAATGTGGCCTTGGAGACATTGAAAACCTCCATGACGACCGAGGTTGAAAGCATGTTTACTAAATTCCTTGAGGGGCTTAAACTATCCACTGCACCGTTGAAAGTGGGTGATCCCACCGACAAGGTGACGGATGCTATCTCCGACAAGGGGGAAGCTAGTAGTGAAAAGGCTCCTTCTAGTGGCAAAAATGGCACCGACATCTTAGCTCATGTGGAACCACCACTTGTTTATGGGGGCTACTGACGGTGTCCTGGACTAGGGGTTACTCATCACATCATCTCCCGATCAGTTGGATTGGGCCGAGGACCCCCATGGCCGCATACTCATGGGCCAGTTCGGACAGCTGCCGCACACAAGGAAGATTCCACAAGACTTGGCGATCAAGACAAGGACTCCTCCCAACCTGTGTATTCGGCTAGGACTCTTGTTATCCTAGGCCTCTGGTGCATTATATAAACCGAGGCCAGGCTAGTCGATAGACATATACATACAATCGTACCATAGGCTAGCTTCTAGGGTTTAGCCTCTCCGATCTCGTGGTAGATCAACTCTTGTAATACCCATATCATCAAGAATAAATCAAGCAGGACATAGGGTTTTACCTCCATCAAGAGGGCCCAAACCTGGGTAAAACATCGTGTCCCCTGCCTCCCATTACCATCCTCCTTAGACGCACAGTTCAGGACCCCCTACCCGAGATCCGCCGGTTTTGACACCGACATTGGTGCTTTCATTGAGAGTTCCGCTGTGTGTTCGGCAAAAGGTTGATGGCTCGCCTGCAGATCAACTACGACTTTGGCATCTTCGTCACCAGCTCGACTGGTCACCTTGGTTCGACCAAGGACTGCACCCTACCTCCGATCGTCATGTTTGGATGAGGGCCTTTATAAACATCAACTCCGATCTCTATCAAAATCATGGAGGAATCATCCAGGGAGCCCGGGGGCTCAACGTCAACATTGCCCTCGGGCGACCGTGCTGTTTTTCTGGATAACAAACTTGTATCCGCCGCCACTGCCTCCTCAAGTGTCTTTTTAATGATTACTTCAGTGGAATTGTGTGGAATTGAGTCTACAACAATCCTGGAAAATTCCGTCGAGTTCCGATGGAGGAATCTCTGGCAATCCACGATATACCAGAGCCCTATCAAATCTGGACGGGAATCTGGACGAGTTTAGGGCGTGGTGTCCAGCTTCTAGCTCGGACGTCCTTTGGAAAATCCAACCGTTGATCGGCTGCGGAATTCCTATATCTACCACTTCTAAAAATTTCAGCTCGATCCGACCATCCAAACTCCGGGAACCTTCCGATTAGTGCATCACTTTTCGGGTCTGTTTTCTGCGCGAAACCGAATCCGATCCGAGTTCATCTTTTTAATGAACGGGATTTCTGACATCCCTTTTGAAGGAAGTTTTGTATGAGGTATTGTGTTTTGTTTCCGAACACATCCCACCAACTTGAAGATCTTTTTAACATGATCTTCAACATCATGCTGGTGTCAAACCGGTCTGACAATATTGCTCCACGGCTGCCGACCTGCGCTAGACACATTGTCACTTTGTTGAGCCGAGCTCAACTTCTTCGGATCATCATCTCAGCAAGCCGAACAAGAGTCCGGGATCACGAAGGATAAATCATCACCAACATCGCCGCCACACGGACTACACGGAGCGGGCATACTGGCATCGCCGCACGGTCACTTCCTCAAGCCGGCATCGACAATGTCACGACCTGCATCGGCAGGGCCGCACTATTGCTTCTTCAAGCTGGTGTCGATCACGCCGACCTACTTTGACTCATCAGCTGACATCGAGGCTCCGACATCTCGGCTGGACCGGGGGCTTCGCCATCTCTTCATCAACCTACTCCGGAGACTTCGGCGTCACTAGCCGACCAGCTCCGTCACGTTAGCTGGACCGAGGGCTTTGCCTCGGCGAGCCAACCTTTGCCAGGATCGCCATACCGTCGCTTTATCGCCCATCAGGCAATGGGTGTGCGGATCGAGTCCCAATTTTAGGAATCACCTTTCTTCGGATTGCTACAACAAATAAACCAGGTGCTATTAATCATAGTATTTTTTGCTTGTTTGGGTTTATTTTCCCAAGGAATTATTACTCTGTTTTGTCCATCATCTGTACACAGGTCTATCAAATGATGGCCGCATTAACGACGGTCGCGTGGTGGTTCAGTCAGTTTCCGTACATAGTCCGGCGAATGCCGCATCCAGAACTCAGACCGACCTGTGAATTCAGGCTTTGCCACGCCTTTACCGCATCACGCCGACGCCCTGCATCGACATTGACTTCGGCGCCAGGCGATGTTTCTTTTATTACTCACTTTGCATACATTATATATTAAGCAATGATTTTTTAATTATTATTATTACTATTATCTCCGGTTTGCACTATTTTTTCTACACAGGAAAATGATCTGGGGACTTCGTCGTCACTCTGCCGGCCCGCATTGACCGTACTATGTCACCACTTCGGATTGCCGAGCTCTTTGCTCCGCCACCTTGGGACCGGCTTGGGTGATGGAACCTTGTAAAAAATTTTAACTTGTGTTCGGTTCGACCAAGCATTATACTTTTTTGGGAAAAAGTTGCTTGTAAAAAATTTCCTTGTCCAAACTTTGTTTGTGACACACATATTCAAATACCCCGTTTATTTGGGGGCTTCCTTTATGAAGCTTTTCCTCTTGCATATGCTTATACTTGTACGGCTTCGTTCCTTGTTCGTGTATATTATGCCACAATATGCACCATATTGACTTAAGCGATTTGGAAGCTGGGTTGCCTGGCTCTGTGCTTACCCCTACGTTCCTGATTGTTCGGCTAGGGAGTAAAGGGAGCACCTCTGCGATATTCACGATCGGGTCCTCCGAGCTCTGAGCTCAGACTGGATGAAGCCGAAAGCTAGCGCTCTTATTGTTTCCAATCATGGTCGGCACACAACGAAACTCATGAGTACAAAAAATCTATTGCACAAGTCTCATGGCAATAATGAGCATCGAAGAAAGGTATCGGTGGGGGTACTATTTTCTTCGAAGATGCTTCTTACACTTCGTCTGTAATATAGCATAAGTTCCCTGAGCGTGCTTTGTCTATTACAGCCTTATGGCCCGGTTGCCTGGTTAACGGAAACACTGTTGATATTCTCGACAGGTGGAGTACATAACACTTTTCGGTCCTTGACCGAAGAGGGAGAAGCCGACGGTCGGTTAAGACGCGTTTAAAGTTCGGTTGAACAAAATATGATATAAGTACTTCGGTACATACAATCATTATACATAAAATTCTTTTACCCAAGTCACTTGGGGGCTCTTAAAATTTATATGAGCTATTTTATAGTAAATGTGTTTTCTTCTTGGTCGTTGCAAAGTCTTTTTCTATAACTCCTTTTTCGACATGAGTGTGTGGTCAATAGCCAGATAACCCATTTTCTCTCTAGTGACCCCTCGAGTTTAGTTCGCTAAACTGGTCTAACGAGAAGCACTCCGCCTTCGGGATAGGAGGCTGCAGCCGTAGGCTGACCCGCTTGAAACCTTGAGATCGGATGTGTAATATTAATGCATAATAGAAGCACAATTTTTTCCCAAATTTTTGGATTGGCACCGAACAACCTATCTTGTTCAGACGCTCTGTTGGAAAAGGCAGTGCCTAGGAGGCGCTTAGGCACGCCTAGGCACTAGGCAATGGCCAAACGCCTCGCCTAGGGCATAAATGGAGGTCTAGGCAGGGAAAGCAAGGAATTGCCTACCCAAGCAAGAAATCTTGACACATACTACACAGATATGCCAAGCAGGTTATATTCCAGTGGGAGTATCCGGTAATTACCTTATTCATATGCCCTAAATTAATATCAACACCCATATAAAAGTCACAAATACACTTCAAGTAAACACTATATTACCGTCTAGGCCGCGCCTAGGGCGGTTAGGCACCGCCTAGGCACTAGGCAAAGGCCAACTGCCCCGCTTACGCCTACCGCTTATTCCAACCTTGTTCAGACGTCAAGTTTTTACTGACGTTTTCTTGGTTTTCCAAGCTTATGGCACTTTTGAACTATTTGTCTGTTTTCAGCACAAGTCTTGCAGTGCAACGCCGGACACCTTTAGAGATTCGGCAAAAACATTCTCGGATATTGCTATACATGCATCGGTTTCGAATTGTGTCTTCGGTCAATAGTTGGGTTGCCTGGCTCCTGCACTTGCTTCCTACATTCCGCATTGTTCGGCTAGGCGTGCAAAGGGAGAACCACTGCGATTGTGCTTCCAGCTCACATGGTTAAGCACCTCAGTGGAGAAAGCCGAAAACTGACTGCCACAATAAGCGTAAACTGGTCAGCGATCCGATGATTGTGTTAAATGATGGGCCATTCATAACAATGGCCGAAGTGTTTACGGCTTGACCTCGACTGTCGCCAAACACTACCGAGGGCTAGTAACTGGCCTCCCAAACTAAATCCTGAATATTTTGCTCTTACATTAGAGCTGAGGTTTCATGTTCATGCTTAGCATGACAACCCAAAGAAAGGAACCGATAGCAGGACTATTTTCTTTGGAAGACATTTCTTATGTTAAACAGTAATATAACATATCTCTCTGCGTACCTTTGTTTATAAAACCGTATGGCCAGATTGCCTTGTTTGTCTTGCCCTCATAAAGGCTTTATAAAGTAGGACAAACACTCCTTGGCTACTGGCCGAGGAGGTGGAAGCCGATGGTCGGTCAACAAATTTTTGTACAATGCGGATCTGAGCATTAATGACGTAAAGTACTTGGATACATAGAGTCATTACACATAATTTGTGATTTTACTATGGATATCGATCCTTAATTTGGCCACCCGTGCCCGCATTAAGGCTCGGGGGCTACTGGGCTTCGGGCTTATTATTTAAAAATATTAAAGGGGCACATCGATCCCCTAATCTGGTGTTGCCACCCGACCAGTGTCTCGGGGGCTACTGCATTACCTGTCCAATGCAGAAAATTTTAAGTGCAATAAAGTTTCCGAGGAGATTATGATCCTCAGGTTGGTCAGCCGCACCCAACCCGAGTCTCGAGGACTGAGCACGCCGCTTTTTGTATCCTGAAGTATTCTGCCGAGCTAGGACTTGATCCTCAGGCCGATTATGCAAATCAACCTGAGTCTCAGCGGCTACTGGGATCAGTGGTCTTACATCATCCTTCAAGTGCATCTCGGGTTTTAAACCGATACACACGTTGAGGGTTACTGGCTATATATCTCGGCAGAGAATAAATTGCACCAATCAAAAATATTGACCAAAAATTGGCCCACAGTCGGGGTGGTGCACCACCTCAGAAGCAGTCCGGTATAAAGCTCGGGCGCTAGTGGCTTGCTCCATAGAGGGCATTTCCAGCATTAAGCTTGGCTAAACTCCTTCAACTTTTTTGTGCCAAGATGATCTATGACATCTTGGATATAGTCCGGCGTTGGAGCTTGGACATAGTCCGGCGTTGGAGCTTGGACACAGTCCGGCATTGGAGCTCGGATACATTTCAGTGTTGGAGCTCGGAAGCAGTCTGGCATTGGTGCTCGGCTGCAAAAAGATACCTCGAATGCAGTCCGGCGTTGGGGTTTGGACACAAGAGGAAACTGCCGCTTGGGAACAACTTCAAACCCGAGGTGTGGCATAAAAATAACAAGGCATTGATAAAGGCCGGAAACTTAAAGGGGCTCCTCGGATACCCGACGTGTAAACTCGTCGGATGCACTTCGGCGATCCTCAAGATCGAAGATGAGAAGATTTGTTGAACTAGTTTTCAAGACCGACGACTGAAGATGAAGAACAGTTCGGAAGAATCGAGGAGCATTCCTAACTTGAAGACTGGTTCAGGGGGCTACTGGCGGTGTCCTGGACTAGGGGTTACTCATCACATCATCTCCCGATCAGTTGGATTGGGCCGAGGACCCCCATGGCCGCATACTCATGGGCGAGTTCGGACAGCTGCCGCATACAAGGAAGATTCCACAAGACTTGGCGATCAAGACAAGGACTCCTCCCAACCGGCGTATTCGGCTAGGACTCTTGTTATCCTGGGCCTCTGGTGCATTATATAAACTGAGGCCAGGCTAGTCGATAGACATATACATACAATCATACCATAGGCTAGCTTCTACGGTTTAGCCTCTCCGATCTCGTGGTAGATCAACTCTTGTAATACCCATATCATCAAGAATAAATCAAGCAGGACGTAGGGTTTTACCTCCATCAAGAGGGCCCGAACCTGGGTAAAACATCGTGTCCCCTGCCTCCTGTTACCATCCGCCTTAGACGCACAGTTCGGGACCCCCTACCCGAGATCCGCCAGTTTTGACACCGACACTCACCATTGAAGAAGAAGAAGAGGAAGAAGAGGAGAGCAACCCCGAAGATACAAAGTATGCGTATCATGAAAACATGGCACTCGCTTCAAGGCAATTTTGGAGCAAGAAAAACTCGAGGCCAAACTTTAGCAAAAACAACTCAAGTGGCACGAAGAGCAAGCAACGTGTAAGGACTTGCTACAATTGTGGCAACATGAGTCATTTTGTTGCGGAATGCCCGTATGATAAGAGGGAAGACAATGGTGGCAAGCTCATCCGAAAGGACAAGGCCAAGTCGTTCCCCAACAAGAGCAACTTCACCAAGAAGAGTCCTCCCAAGGCATTGGTGGTACAAGAAGAGTACAATGAGGATGATGACGATGATGAAGGTGATGAGTCGGTTGCCATGGCCTCCGTTGCCATTGCGGTGACTCCACGGGTGTCTCTCTTCGACTCGCCCAATGAGAGCATCACCGCCAAGTGCCTCATGGCTAAATCCACCAACAAGGTAACCCCCAACATCAAAACTACCATCATTAATCATCCTTCTCCGATGGATAGCATTAATGAACTTTAGGGAGCTAATGTGGAGGCAAATGAGTTTGAGGCCTTTATGGGCAAACTTAAAGGAAAATCCAAGAAGCACTTTGTTGCTCTCTTGGAACAACTTGGTGAAGCCAATGACATGAGCGAGGCTCACAAAGACACCATCACTAAGATGGAAGGGCATAGTCGTGACTATGCCAATGAGATTTCGGATCTTTCCAATGCTCTTGAGGAAGAGCGTGGTCTTCGTTTGGCTCTTGAGGAGTCACACAACGTTGATCATGCTAAGTTAAAGAAATATTATGATCATGTCCTCATTGTTTCTCTTGTGCTAAACTCCGAGAAGGCCAAACTTGAGGTTGATCTTGCTAGACTCAATGAGGAGTTTGATCTACTTGACAAGGATCACAAGGTCTTGAAGGGTGCACATGCTAGCCTCAAAGAGTCTCATGATCAACTTCAAGTAAAGCTAACCAAGGAAAAGGCCACTTTTCCTCTTATGATGTTAATTGATAATGCAAATGTGACTAACCCGTGTTGTGAGCATGTGCATCTCGTTGAGGAGAACGCTAAGCTAAAGGGGCAACTTGAGAGAGGTCTTGCGACTTGCATACAAGGCAAGAAGAACCTCAACAACCTCTTGATCAACCAAAAGGGAGTTGTGGTCAATGAAGGGGTTGGGTACGTGCCCGACTCCAAGAACAAGAAGAAGAATGACAAGATCAAACGACCTCCTCCTCTCATGCAAACCTTTGTGAAGGAGGGAGAAAGTTCCTCCGAGGAGAAGAAGAACAACAATGCCAAGGGTGGCGTTGTCAAAAAGGGCAATGTCACTCCTCGCATCAAAGCAGGCGACTTTAATCCTTCTTATGTGTTATGTCGTGCTAGTGATGGGCATGTCTATGCCAAATTCATTGGTTCTCCTCATGAATACATTGAATGGTCTATTTGGGTTCCAAAGACCCTTGTTACTAACATCAAAGGACCCATTACAAAATGGGTACCTAAAACCAAGCATTAACTCTTGTAGGTGTTTGCTTCCGGTGGGGGATCATGGTTTCTCGATAGCGGAGCTACAAATCATATGACCGGAAGCAAGGACTTGGTGGTGGACGTGCACAAGATTCCATCTATGCCCACCAATGTCGAGTGGGGTGACGCCTCATCCTCTAAGGTATTGGGACTTGGCAAGGTGGTCATCTCTCATGATCTCACGATCGAGAAGGTCATTCTTGTTGAGTCCCTTGCATACAATTTACTTTCCGTTCGTCAACTTGCAATCATGGGCTTTGCCACTTTCTTTGATATCAATACCATGGCCCTCTTGTGGAGCAAGACTCTTAAAGTAGCCTTTGTTGGGCATGTCGAGAACGGTCTATATGTGACTAACTTTTTGGAGCGACCCACTAAGACCGCGACATGCCTAATGGCTAAAGTTGATGTGGGATGGCTTTGGCATCACCGTCTAGCCCATGTCAATATGAGATCTTTGCAAAGTCTCCTCAAGGGGGACCATGTCCGTGGACTAACGAAAGTTAGTTTTGCTAAAGATCGTGCTTGCAGTGATTGTATCGAAGGAAAGCTACATGAGAAGGCTCACCCTCCCACGACTATCATTTACTCAAAGAGGCCTTTGGAGCTCCTTCACATGGATCTCTTTGGGCCTCTATCCTTCAATAGTCTTGGGGGTTGGAAGTATTGCTTGGTGATTGTGGATGACTACTCAAGATACACTTGGGTGTATTTCTTCAAGAGGAAGAGCGAGACCCAACAAACCGTCATTGACTTTGCAAATGAAGCACAACGTCAACACAATGCAAAGATCTTGACAATAAGAAGTGACAACGGCACCGAGTTCAAGAACTACACCTTGGATGAATTTCTTAGTGATGAGGGGATCAAGCATCAATATTCCGCACCTTACACCCCTCAACAAAACGGTGTTGCAGAGAGGAAGAACTGGACGTTGATGGATGCGACAAGGACCATGATGGCGGAGTTCAAGTCTCCGTACAACTTTTGGGCCGAAGCCATCAACACCGCGTGTCATGCATCCAATTGGCTCTACCTCTGCAAGGGCTTAACATGAATCCATATAAGATACTCACCGGTAACAAGCCCAACCTCAAGTACTTCCGGGTGTTCGGGTGTAAGTGTTTCACTCTCAAGAAAGGTGTTCAGTTGTCTAAATTTGAGGCTAGAGATTATGAGGGCATATTTGTTGGTTATGCTACAAACTCTCATGCTTACCGTGTCCTCAATAAATCCACGGGACTTATTGAGGAGACATGTAACGTGGAGTTTGATGAGAATAACGGCTCCCGAGTGGAGCAAAGTGGCACTTGTGATGTAGGTGATGAAATGCGTCCTCAAGCCATAAGAAGAATGGGTGTTGGCTTTATCCTACCCATTGAGGAACCCCTTGTGGCCGAAGGAGAAGGACAAAGCTCCACTCAAGTGGAGCCATCACCAACCCAAGGCCCACACGCTTTCGAAGAACAACATGAAGGCCCTCATCCTCAAGAACATGACCAAGGGCAAGATCATGCTCAAGACGGTGTTGACACATCAAGTGATGCCCAAGGTCAAGTTCTGTTGGGGATATTACTACTGGGCGTAAACCGGCCTATCTGGGCCGGATCAACTTCATCAGTAGCTCCAGAAGTGATAAAGCCCAAGAAGGCAGATGAGGGCCTAAGGCCCGTGGCCGGTTCAAGACTTGTAGCTGTAAACCGAAATTTGTATATAAACTTGTATTGTAAGCTAGGAATAAGGACAGACCAACCCGGATACGAATATCGACCGGTTTTGGGACTCTGTAAACCGACGGGTGTCACCCGTGTATATAAGGGGACAACCCGGCGACGGTTCAAAGTACAGACAACAACTCGAGACATAGGCGAAGCTTGTTTGCTCCCTAGTCATCGAAACCCCATCAATTCCATCACAACTAGATGTAGGCTTTTACCTTCATTGAAGGGGCCGAACTAGTATAAACTCTCTTGCGTCCCTGTGTCCGCTTTAACCCCTTCAAGCTAACCCGTTGCGATGGCTCCACGACTAAGTCCTCTCTCTAGGACATCTGCCGTGACAAAACCACGACAGTTGGTGCCCACCGTGGGGCTATCGCACGATGGTTTCCGGTTCTTGGAGGGCCGCTTTGAAGGACTCGAGGGCTACGCCGTAGGCCGGATGACTAAGAGTCGGCGCGGCAAGCTCTACATCGACGACGCAGGCTGGGGCCCCGAGGCCGGCTCAATTGAGTACGGATACCAGGTCCCCTTTGGTGGCAATCACGTTTTCATTGGCAAGATCGGTGAACCGGGCCCTGAGCCGGACATCTGCACCGACCTCGTCGAGACGGCTCAGCGTGCGTGATCCGCCCGGGTTAAACCGGCCGTGAAGCATGCCTTCGTGGGAGTCATCCATGGAGGGAATTATGAGGACGGGTCGGAATTTCACGGCGCGACCGTCGTTCGTTCCGATGACGAGTCTTCGACCGGAGAAACTGAATCTCTTTATCAGCTACAAGATGGCCGGATTGGGAGCTGTTCCGATGGTGACAGTATTCCGGACTCCTCTGATCTGCCCAACCTGGTTGGAATATTCATGGCCAGAACACAGGCAGCGCTTCATTCTTCGACAGCTGCGGCAACGATCTCTGGTTCAGCAGCGGCGACGGCTGCCGGGGCAGGAGGCCCTGTGCGCCCGCCGGCTCAGGTTCTATCAGAACTATTTGATGCATTGGCTGTGCTTGTGGCGGAGGTTAATCCACCGGATCAGGATGTTCACAACGCGGAGATTGCAAAGGTAAAGGAACAGATCACCCGGGCCAAGACAGATCTGGTGGCTGAGGACGCTAGGATGGCCGCAGAGCGGGCCGCTTTAGACGCCCAGGCCTACCGGCTTATGTTGGACCAGAGCGCGTCGCATGAAGTCATGAGGAGGAAGCACCGTTCCCGTTTACCTCCGGTTTTCGAGGCTAGAGACCTTTTCAACACTCCCGGACCAAGAGCCGGCAATCCACTGAAGGGAAACCGGCCAGAAGCCCCTGGGACCGGTGCACCGGTTCAGCCTCGTCAGATGGACCCGCCTCGTCAAAACATCGTCATACCTCAGGCTGCTTTAACACCTCCGGGTCACTACTCCAACTCAATGGACAATCTCGTTGCTGCTGCTGCACGGCTGGAGGCCATTCCAATTGAAGGTGACTCGCCGCAGGCAGTAGAGACGCGACGGGTCAAGGAGCTTCTGAGGACAGCTTTGGCCCAACAGGAAGCATACTCGTACAGCTGCGACCGGATCCACTCGACCCCCCGTCCAAGCCGGAGCTATAGCACACACATGGATGAACCGGCAGTGTCGAGTAACGAACGACGGGGAGCACCCCGTGACAACAACCCGGCAGGTGGTGCTGATAACGCTCAGGGAGTGGTGGACCGGGCCCGCGCGCGCAGGGAGGCCGAGTTAGCCACACAACATTAGGCTCGGCAGCTCACGCCGGTTCGTCCAACCACATAGACTGAACCTGGTGTTACCTCTAGTTCCTTGGGGGTGCCTTGCCTTATCCCCGCTTTATGCAACGTGCGCCTCCCAAGGATTTCAAAGGCCGACGCAAGGTACCGAATTACACGGCGGATTAGCCTCCAGAGACATGGGTGGAGAGCTATGAGATGGCCATGGAGATGCTTGATGTGGATGACGCGGCGTGTGCGAAATACTTCACCATGATGCTGGAAGGAACGGCCCGTACTTGGTTAAAAAGCTTGCCGGCTAATTCTATCAGTTCATGGCCCCAGTTACGAGCCCGGTTTATCAGCAACTTCAAGGATACCTGTAAGCAGCCTATGTCGATAGTAGACTTAGCTGCATGCGTCCAGGAGGAAGGAGAATCAATGACTCATTGGGTGCGCCGGGTCTCACAAGTGTTGCATTCCTCAGACCGCATCAACACTGACACCGCAGTATTAACCCTAGAAGGCAACTGCCGGTTTAGGCCCCTGAAGCTAAAGTTGGGGCGGATGAAACGTCATTGCACCGACATGGGGACCCTCATGGCCGCTTTGGTGAAATATGCTGATTTTGATAGTACAAAGGATCCCGAATCTGATGATGACAAGACAGGGAAGGGGAAGAAGAACAGCAGCTCCAAAGGTCAGTAGCATCACTGGACAGGCAATGGTGGTGGAGGCAAGCGTAAAGCGGATGGTAACATGGACTTTGTGGCTAATACCAACGCACAGGACAATGGCCAGCGACGCAAGGGTAGACCGAAGAATCGTAATGGAGCACCCAACCCAAACCCAAACCGCCTGAACTACCTATTAAACCAGCCATGTCCAAAACATGGGACGAAGGAGGTGCCAGCCAACCACCTTTGGAAAGATTGCTTTATTATGTAGGAGTTCAAGAATTCTAATAATTTCCGGTACGATCACGAATCTGGCGGTGGCTCAGGATCCGGGCCGGGTTATGGTGGAGGAAGTTCCGGTTCAGGATTCAATGGTAATCCGGGCGGACATAATGGTCAAAATAGTCAGAACAACTAGGGTGGTTACAACCAACAGCAGCAACAGTCAGGTTACCAGAGCAACCCAAAGCAACTGAGTAGTGGGCAGTACCATGTCTTCACCACTAGCTTGGACAAGCGAGACCGGAAGGTTCAGAGGCGGGCGGTCAACTCTGTTGAACCGGCCTACGTTGGTCTGAGCAGCCCATCATATGGAGCCGAGAAGATCATCCTCCCCAGGTCGATAATCCGGGTCAGTTGGCTCTAGTGGTGGCACCTCAGGTGGGAGGTTATAAGTTCACCAAGGTGCTCATGGATGGAGGAAGCATTAACATCCTGTACTATGAGACCTTCCGCCATATGGGACTGACAGATAAGAATCTCAAACCGTCTAATACAGTATTCCATGGTGTAGTGCCCGGCAGATCAGCGTATCCCGTTGGCAAAATTGCTCTGGAAGTGGCCTTTGGGGATGACCATGATTCCAGGTCAGAGACATTGACGTTTGAAGTGGTGAAAATCCAGAGTCCATATCACGCTCTGTTCGGGCGACCGACTTACGCCAAGTTTATGGCACGGCCTTGTTATGTGTATTTGCAGCTCAAAATGCCGGGTCACAGGGGGACAATAATAGTTCACGGAAGCCACAAAATTGCTTTGGAGTGCAAGGAAGGAGATGCGGCTTATGCAGAGTCGGTTTGTGCCACCGAGGAGTTAAAGTACTATAAGGACAATGTTGATCCGACGGACATGACTCCGTTGAAAAAGCCAACTACGGAGCATGATCCGGCCTTGAAGTTCAAATCGGCAGTAGAAACTAAGCTTGTTGACTTCGTACCTGGCGATTTGTCCAAGCAGTTCAGCATCAGTGCCAACTTGGATCCAAAATAGGAAAGTGCGCCCATCGAGTTCATCCGTGAGAATCGGGACATTTTTGCATGGAAGCCCTCTGACATGTCAGGTGTACCGAGGCAACTCGCTGAGCACACCCTTAATGTAGATCCTAAATATAAACCAGTGAAACAGTTCCTCTGCCGGTTTAACGAAGAAAGACACAAGGCGATTGGAGAAGAAGTAGCCAGGCTCTTAGCGGCTGGGTTTATTGTTGAAGTTTTTCACCCTGAGTGGCTTGACAATCCGGTACTGGTCCTCAAGAAAAACGGTACCTGGCGCATGTGTGTGGATTACACAGATCTTAATAAAGCTTGTCCAGCAGATCCTTTTGCCCTCCCCCGTATTGACCAAATTATCGATGCTACGACGGGTTGTGAGCGTTTAAGCTTTTTGGATGTATATTCCGGCTATCATCAGATCAAAATGGCAGCTATGGACCAGGA
The DNA here is from genome assembly GCA_034509565.1 of Triticum monococcum. Classification (NCBI taxonomy): domain Eukaryota; kingdom Viridiplantae; phylum Streptophyta; class Magnoliopsida; order Poales; family Poaceae; genus Triticum; species Triticum monococcum. The sequence goes on from CM067844.1 coordinate 417,198,476, forward strand.
GAAGACGACATTTATAACCCCCTTTGGAGCCTTCTGCTATGTGTCTATGCCCTTCGGGCTCAAGAGTGCCCAGGCAACTTATCAACGGTGTGTACAAAATTGTCTTCACAAGCAGATTGGCCGTAATGTACATGCTTACGTGGATGATATCATGGTTAAGTCTAGGGAGAAGGCGACTTTGATTGAGGATTTGAAGGAAACTTTTGATAACCCGAGGACATAGAAGATGATGCTTAATCCGGACAAATGTGTTTTCGGTGTACCGGCGGGCAAGTTATTGGGTTTTCTGGTGTCCAACGGGGGAATTGAGGCTAATCCGGAGAAGATCACAGCCATCACCTCCCTAGCTAAACCAAAGTGTATCAATGATGTTCAACGACTGACCGGCCGAATTGCGGCATTGAGCCGGTTTATCAGTCGTCTTGGTGAGAAGGCAATTCCTTTGTATCAGATGTTGAAAAAGACGGATCAGTTTATCTGGAGTTCTGCCGCTGATGAAGCGGGAATTGGCCAATCTGCCGGTGCTCGCCGCTCCCATTGACAAGGAGCAGTTGCTGCTATATGTTGCTGCCAATGTTTGGGCGGTCAGCGTAGCCGTTGTGGTAGAATGAAAGGAGGCAGGTAAGGAGCATCCGGTTCAACGTCTGGTTTATTATATCAGCGAGGTACTAATCGAGTCCAAGCAAAGGTATCCGCATTGGCAGAAGCTAGTGTATGGAGTTGTCGGCGTTCTGGGAACGGGGGTCCCCAGACTTGCCTGCATGCAGCCCGCGGCGTGGCTCAAAGGAGGCCCAGCATGGCCCATCTTCATCAACACGAGACTCAAGACCCTCGCGAGGGGCCAAGCCTTGCGCGGCGGATGATATGGCGCATCCTCAGGCGCAGCCTCCTCAGGCTGGCTCGCGAGGAGGCGGAGAGATCAAGGCAGGGTACCTCACGAGGTGCCCATGACGCAAGCCATGACGATCGAGGGTGCCAGGCGGGTGCCAGCGCGCGCAGCGCCCTTCTTTCCTCTTTGGTGCAAAGGGGGCAAGCACAGCCGCGGAATACCGAGGCATCAGGCAAAGGTTGCCATTTCGGTGCAACGAGACCAAGACCAGGAGGACTACGAGACGGAGGTCACCATGGAGCCCAGCACGGGGTCACCACAGAGCCTTTGGCAGGCGAAGACCAACTTTAGTCAGGATAAGTGTACTAGATGTTCCCCTTCGAATTGGCCAATTGTTGGCACCCTTCCCGCTCAATATTTGGGAAGAGGCCCAGGGCCTTTGCCTATAAATAGTACCAGCCACCCGCATAGCAAGGGGGGGTTGGTTCGTTCGGTTCGCAAGCAGAGAGAGTGAGTGAGAGAGAGAGAAGGGTGACTGAACTCCTCCTAGCAGTTCATCGCCCCAGCCAAGAATAGACCCTCGCGAGGCTGTTCTTCCTTGTATTGTTCATCATCACCAGCCCCAGGACGCAATCCACCCACCACACACTGGAGTAGGGTATTACACCACAACGGTGGCCCGAACCATTATAAATCTTGCGTCCCTTGTGCAGTTCTTTCAGTAGTTTAGATCTTTGCGAGACGGGGAGGTAGAAGGCATGATCTCCGCGCGCACCCCAGTGTTCGAACCTTAAGGGTCTGCCGGAACCCGTGATCCGACATCTGGCGCGCCAGGTAGGGGTGCGCCGGAATTTGCCTTCCTACCGCTCCGCCTCCCGTCACATCGTCATCACCATGTCCGGCGACCAGGCGGGCAACCAAGGTCCATGGGCGGCGTGGCCCACCTGCGCAGAGCCACCCGCCTCGGACGACCCCGCGCCCCAGGCAGCTCGTGGTCCGCAGGGCGCTGCGGGCCGCGGGCGACGCGGACAGGCCTCCGCGACCATCACACCGCGGCAAGCGTGGTCGGCGGCAAGGGCCTCCAATCACGCCGCAACCACGACACCGTACACCCGCTGAGAGCAGGCGAATTCAAGGGCCACGCTCACGGTGGCCCGAGAGCTGCTGCGGTGCAGACTGCTGGAGGGCGGCCACGACGTGCTGCTGGAGCGAGTGGCGGAGCTCCTGGGCTTCGCCGCCTCAGGGGCTCACCCCTTCTCCAGCCAGCTCCCATCTCAAGCCCAGGGTGACCCGCGCGGGGGTTCCACGTGCGCCCGCGGACTCCAAGGCTACTCCGACGCCAGCAAAGCTGTCAGCACCGGACCGGTGACGGCGCTGCCCCCTCACCCAGCCCGCGAAGAAGGACTCGACATGACCCGCGGCCCCGGAGGGCGGCCACGCTACCACCCCGCAGTAGGCATGACAGGTGGGACCGTGTGGCATGCGGGGCATCACGGCGTGGCACTCGGGACGACGGCGACGGAGGAATACGTGCCCCTCATGATGGACCAAGGACACCCTCACGAGAACGGATGAGGCTCGCTCCTCGGCCCAAGCTGGGGGGACAAGGCAATGGAAGCTGAGCCCTTCTAGGAGCCCCGGGACGAACCCGCTGGCCACACTGGGGGCAAGATTATCAGGCACCGCTAACTCTTCAGCGGCAGGTATACGCTAACCATGGATCGCAGGAGGTGCAGGTCGCAACGGCAAGCAGCTGCCCCGCTCCCACAGTCTCCTACCCCTCGGGAGGAGGGCACAGGGGACTGCAGGAGAGGGGCCGGGATCCGACATCACCACCGCGGCGTTCGGAGCAAGGCATTCTCAGGAGGTAGGCCCTCTGCTGGGGAGGTGCCCCAGGGCCTGCCCCTGGCAGAGGACCCATGGTCGTCGGGGGAACCGCTGGCGACCGCTCTACCCCATCGGGCGGCGTCCTGGGTTCCGGTCGTTGCTGATGGCACTAGAGTGTGGCGCAAGGCGGGGCCCTCTTCTGGCGATATGAAGCAAGGCCAGTACCTCTGAAGAAGGCCCAGTGCCTGTGAAGCTCGCCGCCCCGTGACACTCTCACGTAATAATGAGTGGGGCTGTACACGCCCCGGAGTCTCAGGGGTGCCGACCTCAGGCCCTGGGGCTCCCTCCCACGCCCAGTGTACATCACTTAGTTCCGCGCTGGTGAGAAGACATCCAAGACTAGATTAGGTGCCGGACGCGGCCTTTTTTTTTTCTTTTCGTTGCCTTTCCCTTTAGTTGTAGCTTTTCCCTCGCTGGATTTAAGTTGGATTCGAATTTGAGATTTGCGTGTGTTTGGGGAAGGGGTGCTTATTCTCGCTCGAGCCATTTCTCGCGTTCTGGTTACCGCTTCGCCAGAGCTGCCTCCCCTCGCGAGCCCCTCGCGAGTCCGGTCAGGCCTGCCTCGTGCGCGACCTAAATTGCTGCTGTTGCTCCCTCTCGGGAGGATCTTCGGGTGCCTGCGGAGGTTGCCCCTTTCTGGAAAAGGCCCAGAGCCTGTGAAGCAAGGCGAGTGCCTGTGAAGCCCTCGCGTTCTGAAAAGGCCCAGAGCCTGTGAAGCAAGGCGAGTGCCTGTGAAGTCACTGCGTTTAGGAAAAGGCCCAGAGCCTGTGAAGCAAGGCGAGTGCCTGTGAAGTCACTGCGTTTAGGAAAAGGCCCAGAGCCTGTGAAGAAGGCGAATGCTTATGAAGTCATCGCGCTCAGGAAAAGGCCCAGAGCCTGTGAAGCAAGGCGAGTGCCTGTGAAGCCCTCGCGTTCTAAAAAGGCCCAGAGCCTGTGAAGCAAGGCGAGTGCCTGTGAAGTCACTGCGTTTAGGAAAGGCCCAGAGCCTGTGAAGAAGGCGAATTCCTGTGAAGTCATCGTGCTCAGGAAAAGGTCCAGAGCCTGTGAAGCAAGGCGAGTGCCTGTGAAGCTCACACGTTCAGGAAAAGGCCCAGAGCCTGTGAAGAAGGCCAACGCTTGTGAAACTCCCCGCCGGCGACACTCTCATATCCAACGGATTCAACTAAAGAACACCAAGGGCGTCACGCCCTCCCACGGGCTGCTTCGGGGCTTGCGCGAAACAAAGGTAAACCAGCCAGCCACCAGGCGCGGGCGCTCGTGCAATATGACAACTATTAATATGCTGAACACGGGTTTTACATGAGGGGCTTCCCCTCCCAAAACGCTCTCACAAGCCATCAGGACAAAAACCAGAGTTCTATTCATGCAGGGTAAAAAGACAGGAGCGATACACACTCAGTCGGACCAATCCCCCAATGCGTCCCCAGAAGCACCTCCCGAGCCTTCCCTGGGGTCGCCGAATTCGCCATCGTCGTCTGCGTCGCCGCCAGCGGCGTCAGGGCCGCTCACCGCGCCGCCCTCGTCAGCACCCACGATCACGTCGTCATCGTCCGAAGCGAAGGCCCTGACAAGGGCGTCCATGTTGTCTTCCACCTAGTGCCCCAGCTCAATTCGGATGGCCTGGGGGACTCGAGCGATGATAGCGTCAAAATCGAAGCGGGGATCCATGATCAGGAGATGGCTGAAGACATGGGAGAAGGCGCGCCCGAGTAGCGCGCGGCTCCTCTCTTCCACCAACCTATCGGCCCTTGTCGAACGCGCCTCCAGCTGCGTCACCACGGCAGTGAAGAACTGAAGGTTGCCAGCATAGTTGGCTGTGTGCGGCTCGCAAACAGCCGCCTCACAGATGTTGCCCAAGGCCGCGCTAGCTCTCTCCCGGAGCGTGGCAAGCATGGGACCGTGCACGTGCTCCAGGACCTGCCGCTGACATATCTCGTCCGTGTTCTGGCGTGCGACGCCCTTAGCCTCCTCCATCCACTAGCGAAGATGGAGCACCTCGGCCTGGGAGGCGGCCAACTCCTTTTGCGCTGCCTCAAGGGCGGCCCGAGAGGCGTTGACCCGCCGCGTCGCCTCATCCTGTTGGGCCCTCAGGGCTGCGGTTCGGCCCTCGGCTTCGACCCGGATCATCCCCAGCTTCCCCTCGAACTCATGCTCGAGGCCTTGGCGCGCCGTCGCCACCCGACGACAAACCTCCTCCAAGACACGCGCTTCCCACACAGCGACATCGTCTTCCGCCTGCGTCCCTAGGTGCTCCCTCGTCTCCAGCCGCTCGTACTCACGGGTGCGTTCGGCGGCTTCCAGCACCAACGCTTCCTTGCGCTTCCGAAGCTCAACCGGGTCGCCAGAAGCCACCTTCTTCGATGCAAGGGCTGCGTCGCGCAGCTCCGCTTGCTCCTCCAACGAGTGGCACCGGGCCAAGAGATCCCGAGCCCGTACTTCTACTGCCTCTCACCGTCGGTCTGCTCCCCAGGCCTCCTCAGCGGCCTGGGATCGGGCCGCCTGGGAGGCCTCCAGCGACGCCTTCGCCTCTTCGTCATCGAGGTCGCGTTGATGACGCGCGAGGGCAATGGCGGCCTCTAGCTCGCGCCTGTCTGCGGCCAGGCGCAGGCCCTCGGTCTCCAGGCACGCATCTTCATCGGCGAGCCACTGCCCGAGCAGGTCCACCGCGCCACTCGCCCTTTGAAGGAATTCGTGGCGACGAGCGCGGCGCTCCCGGGCGCGCCCACGCACGTCTTCCAGACCATCATCCGCCCCAAGCAAGCGCCGAGGGCCGCGAATCATCATTCCTCCTCCGGGCAGGGGGCTGGGGGCTGGCGCCCTCGCGACGGCCGGGCGCGCCGCACCAGAAGCCCAGCCTAGGGCCAGCCCGTCTTTAGATGAAGGGCGCAGGAGGCGCCTCAACCAGTCGCAGTCCCCGACCAGACGAGAAGCCCACGGTAGGCTGGCTATTCCCCGAGAGGGCCCGCGAAGGAAAATCGCGGGGAATGAAGGGCCGCGGTGCAGCTCAGGATGGTCCACCCCTTCAGACGGCCTCACCACAAGGGCAGAGCTACTCGGAGCATTTGAGGACGGTAGAGGGGGCGAAGCCAAGGGAGGCAGCACCTCTGCTACTTCCGCGAGCTCGGCCGGAAGGGGCCTGCGGAGCAAGGATCAGTGAAAGCAACAAGAGGATCAGGAGCCAGAGAGGAAGAAGGCTACCTCGTCAGTGGCGAAGTACTTCCTGCGCTTCAGCACGTGACAAGGGAAGTCATCACCCAGGGCCTCCCTTTTCCTCCAGAGGGCCTCAAAGTCCACACGGAAGCGGCCCAGGAGAGGTGCACAGGAATCAACCTGCGAGGAGGATGGAGCACCAAGGCGACCTGCGTCGAGGACGCATGCCTGACGCGCACAGTCAGTTGCCTCGCCAGAAGGCACGGCTAGGGGCTCAGGAGCCTCGGCCCTAAGCGTCGGAAGCAGCCGCACCTCACCCGCAGCCTCGGCAGCACGGGCCTCAGGAGCTGCCCCATCAAGAGCACCGCCAGGTGCGGCCACCTCGTCAGTAGCTCTCTCGACCCCCACTGTCTCCGGCCTCCCTGCTCCACCACTCGAGGAGGATTCACCTGGACCAATCGGAAGGGCAGTCACCACCACAGGGTTCCCGCGAAGCCCTTGGAGGCCGACAGGACGCAGCCCCCACTCGTCAAAGGATGGCATCTGCCTCACGAAGTCATCCTTGTTCTGGCAGAGGTACAACAGAGCTCCTCCCCGCTGGATACTGCCGGGATTGGGGTCGCCAGTCAGGACCAAGAGCACCGTCCTTAGCGCCGCGGGCGTCAAGTCTTCTTCCTGAAGCCTCATGTGATCACCATGCCCGCTGAAGGCCCACATTCGACGAGAATGGTGCTGGAGAGGGGCAATGCGGCGCAGCAGGAACTCCCTCACCACCTTAGGCACTGTCACGTTGAGCGATCTCAAGAACGTGAAGCGGTGCCAGACGAAGGCGAGCCGGGGGCTCTTAAGTGTCTCCTGGCCCCAGCCTGAATTAGGTACAGCAGGCGAAGTTGGCTTCGCCAGCCAAGGGCTGGGCACCCCGACATCGACGTACAACCACCGTTCGCGGAACCCAGCTGGAGACGGAGGGAGCTTGAAGTCAATACCTGAGGCCGCGGTCTTAGGCGCGGCGACGAAGCTCACGCACGCCGAGCATTGAGTGGGGTCGGCAAGGCTCAAAGAGAAGAAATGGCGCAGCAAGGCAACAGAAGGAGGGATGCCCATCAACGCCTCGCAGACAAATGCGAAGACCGAGAGGAGGGCAATGGATTGGACCTAGATGCATCATGTGGATCTGGTAATGGGAGATGACGGTGCTGAAGAAATCAGAGAAGGGGGAACCTGACCCACCCACAAGGCATCGGCGAAGTAATGAACCTCGGTGATTATCCTGTCAGTGGGCAAGTGAGATGTAGGCCAGGCCGTCGTCCTCCCACACGTTGAAGACGGTGGCCAGGGCTGGACTGAGCTTATCCAGGCATTCCAGATTGAGTATGATTGAGCGGCCGACGGCGGGGGCCACCGACAGCGGCGGGCGAGATGGAGACGCAGGCTTCTTCCCTTTCTCTTTCCTCGTCGGAGCCATGGCGGTGGACAGGAGAAGGGAAGTGTGGGATGGGATTGGAGGCGAGAGTCGAAGTTCGAAGGGAGGAAGAACAAGGGATGTTCGAGCAACAGGAAGAGGGGCAGCTGTGTACAACTGTGGGGCAACCTAGCAGGGCGCAAAATAAGGGAGCATGGGCGAACGGTACCGCCCACGTCCAATCAACCGCCACGCGGCGCCCAAGGCCGTAGGCTGTCAGGGCCCGCGGCGCTTCGCCCCCGCCCTTTCACCTCTCAGCATGGCCAAGTCCAGGCGCGCCTTGGGCCCGGGGGCTACTGTCGGCGTTCTGGGAACGGGGGTCCCCAGACTTGCCTGCCTGCGTCCCGCGGCGTGGCTCAAAGGAGGCCCAGCATGGCCCATCTTCATCAACACGAGACTCAAGACCCTCGCGAGGGGCCAAGCCTCACGGGGCGGACGACACGGCGCATCCTCAGGCGCAGCCTCCTCAGGCTGGCTCGCGAGGAGGCGGAGAGATCAAGGCAGGGTACCTCGCGAGGTGCCCATGACGCAAGCCATGACGATCGAGGGTGCCAGGCGGGCGCCAGCGCGCGCAGCGTCCTTCTTTCCTCTTTGGTGCAAAGGGGGCAAGCGCAGCCGCGGAGTACCGAGGCATCAGGAAAAGATTGCCATTTCGGTGCAACGAGACCAAGACCAAGAGGACTACGAGACGGAGGTCACCATGGAGCCCAGCACGGCGTCACCACAGAGCCTTTGGCAGGCGAAGACCAACTTTAGTCAGGATAAGTGTACTAGATGTTCCCCTTCGAATTGGCCAATTGTTGGCGCCCTTCCCGCTCAATATTTGGGAAGACGCCCAGGGCCTTTGCCTATAAATAGGACAAGCCACCCGCATAGCAAGGGGGGGTTGGTTCGTTCGGTTCGCAAGCAGAGAGAGTGAGTGAGAGAGAGAAGGGTGACTGAACTCCTCCTAGTAGTTCATCGCCCCAGCCAAGAACAGACCCTCGCGAGAATGTTCTTCCTTGTATTGTTCATCATCACCAGCCCCAGGAGGCAATCCACCCACCACACACTGGAGTAGGGTATTACACCACAACGGTGGCCCGAACCAGTATAAATCTTGCGTCCCTTGTGCAGTTCTTTCAGTTGTTTAGATCTTTGCGAGACAGGGAGGTAGAAGGCATGATCTCCGCGCGCACCCCAGTGTTCAAACCTTAAGGGTCTGCCGGAACCCGTGATCTGACAGGAGTTTTTATGGCAAGCCGGAAGCTTAAGCAATACTTCCAAGGGCACCCAATTACGGTGGTCAGTTCTGCTCCTTTGGGAGATATCATCCAGAACCGGGAAGCAACTGGCCGGATTGCAAAGTGGGCTATAGAGCTGGGGCCGTACGGTTTGAAGTATGTGCCTCGGACAACGGTTAACTCTCAAGCACTTGTTGATTTCATCAATGATTCGACGGAAATGCATGCACCTGAAGAAAGGCCGGATCACACGTATTGGACCGTCCATTTTGACGGATCCAGGCAGTTAACTTTCCCACGAGGTGATAAGTATTGTTGTGTTCTCCGCTTAATGTTCCCTTGTACTAACAATGCAGCTAAGTATGAAGCCTTGCTCCATGGTCTCCGGATGGCTAAGGAGATGAATCTAAGTCGAGTTAAGTGCTTCGGTGACTCGGACCTTGTGGCTCAGCAAGTGTCGGGCACTTGGGACTCCAAGGACCCACTTATGGCAGCATATCGTCGCGAAGTGGATGCTGTTGCAGGTTATTTCAAAGGCTTTCAGGTGGACCACATGGACCGGCGAAAAAATGAAGCGGCGGACGCTTTAAGCCGGTTGGGCTCTCAGCGCAAACCGGTCCCGCCCAATGTTTTTCTGGATGTGCTGCACAACCCGTCGGTCAAGGTCCCAGGTGAAGAGGATTTGGCTATTCCTGATCCGGAGGCTCAATTGGTGGCAGCTATTCAAGTTATTCCGGATTGGATGCTTCCTTACCTGGCGTACAAGAACCGGGGCAAGTTGCCAGGGGATGAGATTCTGGCCCGGCAGATAATCCGGCGATCCAAGTCCATGGCTATTATCAACAGTGAGTTACATCATTGCAATGTGTCAGGAGCTTTTCAACGCTGCGTGTCTCCTGAAGAAGGCCGTGAAATTTTACGTGAGATCCATGAAGGAGATTGTGGTCACCACTCCGGTTCAAAGTCTCTGGTGGCTAAAGCGTTTCGCCATGGTTTCTATTGGTTAACTGCTCATGCTGATGCGGAGGATCTGGTCAGACGATGTGATGGTTGCCAAAGGTTTTCAAGACGTGCTCATATACTGGCTCAAGAATTGAGAATGATTCCAATTACTTGGCCGTTTGCGACTTGGGGGCTGGATATGGTTGGGCCTTTCAAAAGGTCCAAAGATAAGAAGACCCACCTCTTGGTGGCGGTTGACAAGTTTACAAAATGGGTGGAGGCAGAACCTGTTAGCAAGTGTGATGCGGCCATGGCCATTCAGTTCATCAAAAAGGTGATTTTCCGGTTTGCCTTTCCGCACAGTATTATCACAGATAATGGTACCAATTTGTCCAAAGGTGCTATGAAAGAGTTCTGCAAACGGGAACACATCTGGCTCGATGTTTCACCAGTGGCGCATCCACAATCCAATGGCCAAGCAGAAAGAGCTAATCAAGAGATCTTGAGAGGTATTAAGCCCCGGCTCATGGTTCCTTTGCAGAGAACGCCGGGTTGTTGGGTAGAAGAATTACCATCTGTGTTATGGAGCATCAATACAACACCCAACAGATCAACAGGATACACACCGTTCTTCATGGTTTATGGAGCAGAGGCGGTTCTTCCCAATGATATCCGTCATGATTCACCTCGTGTGGCGGCTTATAATGAAGCGGACAACGAGACAGCATGGCAAGATGCTTTGGACCGGTTGGACGAAGAGCGTGACGTCGCAGCCGCTCGATCGGCGATTTACCAGCAGGATCTTCGTCGTTATCACAGTCGCCGAGTCAGAACCAGAACCTTTCAGGAAGGAGATTTGGTGCTTCGGCTCATCCAAGACCAGACCGATATGCATAAGCTATCCCCACCTTGGGAGGGGCCTTTCGTGGTCTGCAAGAATCTGCACAACGGGTCATACTATCTGATCAATATTCGAGAGCATAAAGACTCACGCACATCAGAGGAGGAGACCAACAGGCCGTGGAACATAGCTCATCTTCGGTCTTACTATACTTGAGCCATTGGCTATACTTATGTACATAGTACGACAATGTATATATTATGATTAAATATAATAAACCGGAGCCTCAGCTAAAGCGGGGTATCTGTTCTTTTACATCATGTGAGGTTACACGGAGTTGCTCTAAAGCGGCCTCCGGTTTACCCCTTGAGTTAGCTTTACAAAAGCATCATATCACTTGGAGGATTGGTCGTGTTCGAACCAATACCATGCCTCTTGATAGGCGAAAGCCACCAGATCACTTGGGGACTTGGTCACGTCTGAACCAGTCATGCCTCTTGGTCGGCCTAAGGCCACAGAATCACTTGGGGGCTTGGTCGAACCCGAACCATGACCATGCCACTTGATCGGCATAAATGCCACGGTTTCATTTGGGGACCTGGCTGACTAGAACCATAGTTACACCTAACGGGAGCTTGGTCGTGTTCGGCCATGGTAACACCATCTGATCAGCTTAAATAAACCTCTTTTTGCATTATCTTTATACTTTTCTTTGAAGGGTTTTTTTTTGCTTTTTTATTACATTTTTAAACCGACAAAGTTTTTTAACCAATCGATTGACGGAACACAGTTCACGTCAATCCGGAGACTATTTGTCCGGTTGTTAACATCCTCTTATGGAGTAACACGGAGTTTATTATAACCCGGCACGATTCACCTGATAAACCGGCGTCATATATATATACAGGAGCTGTTATCTCCTCCAACAGTGTGGGTTTGCAAAACTCCACTTCAAGATTGGCCCAGCCAACTTCATGCTCAACGATGGCAGGTATTATGTATCGCAAAAATTTGCTCATATACTTAAGAATTTTTTGATGTTTTGGCTTCATATATGCAAACATCATATTCCGCCAGACGATACAACCGCGGTGGCACTTCAAGAGTTTTTATTGCAGAAAAACGCTTTGGAAAGTTCATCACTACAGGAAAAAATAAATTATGCACGAAGGCATATCAAACATCAAAAGCATCAGCTAGTCTATTATAAGGCAACACGGTGCTCATAATAATATCATTGTTTTTTTTGAACGAGAGACAGTTTTAAAACCGGCTTCCGGTTCAGGCCTGGTACCAGCCCGGCCTGATGGTTGTGGATCATCCTGCGCCGCTTCAGCCTCCGTTTCTCTACCCAGTGGCTGGAAATCAACAGTTGTCCAGTCGATTCACATTAATGCTTGAAAAATAGCTTCATCGTGGATCAGCAAGGACGGGTCAATATCGGGAGCATAAGTGTGCTTACGGATTGGAGGGATAAGATTTTCCGATTCATGAACCGGGGCAGCTATTCGCTTGTTCTGATTGTCATATTGAGCTTGATAACGAGACAAGTCTGCTTCTTCAACCAGTTGACAAGCTAGCGGACGCACCTCCCGGTTTATGGCTCGCTGATCCGCTTCACTAAATTCTGACCCATCTTCTTTCAAGCTGGGATAGCCCTGAGCCGCTTCAATAGGATCAAAATCCGGCACCCAGGTTTTGGCCTGCATTAAGGCATTGATCGCACCGGTTCGAGCAGCAGATTTCTTCAGCTCTTCAACCCAGGCGGGAAGCACCGACAGCTTCATCAGGGTGTCTTGAATCGAAGTAGGCACCGGTTTGTTGTGAGATGCGGTACAGATGATCCGCTGCGCACCAATATACAGCTGTTCGACCAACGTGTAGACGGCTTTCAATTTTTTCCGCACATCTGAACCCAAGTGACCGGTACGTGTCCCTGAAATATCATAAGGGTTAAACTGGCAGCTCTGTAAGAAGGCCAAATCAATTCAGAAGTCAAAATGGCTTACCAAAGATGGCAGTAGTCATGGTATGCACGTGCCTCTTTATGCTGCTCAATTCATCCGCCACCGGTTTGAGAGCAGCCTCGACATCCTCTACTCGCTTGATTATAGTGGACTTTTCAGTGGCCCAATCCGCCTGCTTCTTCTTAAAACTCTCCTTAAGCTGCTCCATGGCGCTTAAAGCGCTGGCTAACTCCTCTTTTGCTTTGGAGGTTTCAGCTTGTTGGGTTTTCAGGTTTTCTTGGAGGTCGGTGGTTTGGCTTTCTTTCATCTTCAGCTCAGCCTGCATGCAGACAGTTATATGCTTCAACAAAATGGTACAAGGATTGAAGTACCAACCACATAATAAGTTATGCACTTGGCACTTGGGGGCTAATGCATATTCGATCTTCATCTTTCAATTGCTTACAAAGTCCCAAGATCAATACAAGTATTCAACTTGGCACTTGGGGGCTAATGGCTATTTGCTCCTATATATTCTGATACAGCAATTTCAATTATTTAAAAGTACCGGTTTAAACTATGCTAAAGTTGAACCGGCCCTTGGGGGCTACATCAGTGCATTTCCAAGCATTATGGTTTACATTAGTAAGTCCCAGTTTGAAAGAAGATTACAAACCGGCCCTTAGGGGCTAGGAGAATCAGCAAGAATTGAAGCATACAAGCAAGAAGGAGCATATGGAAGTTACATCATATTTATCTTTCATCATATTAACCAGACCGGCTTCATAGTCGTGACTGGTATACAACCGGTTCAGGTAGCCGGAATGGATATCTTGGGTGTTCAGAGCAGCGTAAGTCGTCAGATCAGTGTTCCACTTGCCTTTGCCAAAGGCAGCAAGTTCTTCTTTGCCAGAATGTTTGGACAAAGCGACAGGATTGCTTGGCTTAGTGTGGCCAGTGCCAGTAATGACAACTTCATCATCTTGGGTACCGCCGGTTTGCACTGTGGCTGATGGCTTGTCAGTAGGTTTGGCTGGACCGGTGGAGCTTTCATTCTGGATGGAACCTGTGGGCTGACTGACAGGACCTGAGGCATCAGTAGGTCTCTCTTTAGCAATAAGATTGTCGTCTTGTTGCGGTGGATCATTGGGCGTATCCTGAGGAATAGCCGCTTCAATATTAGGTGTCTTGCCTGGTTCAAGAATGACATCTTCTTCGGCCGCTTTGTCCAGGCGGGCCTTCTTGCTTGGCCGAGGTTTGGCTCTGAGAAGAATAACAAAATCAAATACAGCATATGTTCTAAGGCGGCATACTGCAAATATCACAATAAGTATAGCTTACCCAAGCACCGTTTTGAGCGGTGGGAGCTGAGTCGCCGATGACTCGCCAGAAGATGAGTGGGAAGTAACCTGGTAATCGGAGTTAGACGGATTAAGAGGTTGACGAAAGCAGCCCGCTTCAGGACTAGCACTGACAAGCAAATTAGAGACCTCTGAATGGCGTTTCCGAACCGGACTGTTCGGTAAACCGGCGGAGGTAACTACCTGGCTGCTGTGCCGGGTTGTGCGACGGGCTTCGTGTTGTTGGGTCTTCATAAGAAATTTAGGATCCAAATAAGCAAGAGGATGAGAAAATTTAACTTTCCGGTTTGCCTGATGGATTTTTTTGTGAAGGCAAGGTTTCTAAATCGGAAGAAAGAATAATTACCTCTGCAACATCCGCGTGGCTGACTTCGGCATCATCCTGACAAGTATCATCATCAATAAGACGTATGAAAAATAAACCAAGTAAGTCAAAATTCTACCTCAAAGTCTGGATTATCCACATCATCATCAGGGGCCGGATTAGAAGATGCAGTCATTCTTTTCCTGTGGGCAGTCTTCTTCACGGCTTTAGTCTTTTGCCGAGTTGCTTTCTCCGGTTTGTCTAGTTTTTCTGGTTTCTCCTGTGGCAGTTTTTTGCTCCAAAATGGATTATTGCCCTGATTGCATAGACACTGATATTCAACAATGACCAGACATATCAACAACAGATTCAGCAAAGAGAAAAATCAAAATCTTACAGCTGGTGGTTTGTTGGTGGCACAGAAGGGAAGCAAGCCGGTTCTAGCGCAGACATGTTCCGGTTCGTTCAGCATCTTATTCACAGCCTCTGTGATTTCTTCATCGGAAAGCTGGATTTTGGAATGTCACTGTGGGTCATCAACACTGTCAGTATACTCACACATCAAAACGGAGCGCCGACTAAGGGGCAGTATGCTCCATGATATCCAACAGCGAGCCAGATCAACCCCTGTTAAACCGTTGGCCATAAAGGCTCTGAGCTTGGATAGTTGAGGAGCATATTTGCTTCTCTCCTGGGTAGTCAATCTTTGAGGAAAAGGGTGTGTATTACTGAGCCGCTCCGAACAAAAACCAGGCAAGGGATTCTCACCAGCAGGGGAGGTGTCTTTGCAGTAAAACCATGTCTGATTCCACTCTTTGGGGTGGCTGTGCAGTTTGGCGTGAGGGTATGTGTAGGATCGAAAGTATGTCTAGAGGGGGGGTGATTAGACTACTTGACCAAATAAAAACTTAACCTTTTCCCAATTTTAGTTCTTGGTAGATTTTAGCTATTTTAGGACAAGTCAAGCAATCATCACACAATTCAAGCAAGCATGCAAATAGTATATTGGCAGCGGAAAGTAAAGCATGCAACTTGCAAGAATGTAAAGGGAAGAGTTTGGAGAATTCAAATGCAATTGGAGACACGGATGTTTTTCCCGTGGTTCGGATAGGTGGTGGTATCCTACATCCACGTTGATGGAGACTTCAACCCACGAAGGGTAACGGTTGCGCGAGTCCACGGAGGGCTCCACCCACGAAGGGTCCACGAAGAAGCAACCTTGTCTATCCCACCATGGCCAACGCCCATGAAGGACTTGCCTCACTAGCGGTAGATCTTCATGAAGTAGGCGATCTCCTTGCCCTTACAAACTCCTTGGTTCAACTCCACAATCTTGTCAGAGGCTCCCAAGTGACACCTAGCCAATCTAGGAGACACCACTCTCCAAGAAGTAACAAATGGTGTGTTGATGATGAACTCCTTGCTCTCGTGCTTCAAATGATAGTCTCCCAAACACTCAACTCTCTCTCATAGGATTTGGATCTGGTGGAAAGAAGATTTGAGTGGAAAGCAACTTGGGGAAGGCTAGAGATAAAGATTCATATGGTAGGAATGGAATATCTTGGTCTCAACACATGAGTAGGTGGTTCTCTCTCAGAACATACGAGTTGGAAGTGTAGATGTGTTCTGATGGCTCTCTCCACGAGTGAAGAGGAGGTGGAGTGGTATATATAGCCTCCACACAAAATCCAACCGTTACACACAGTTTACCAATCTTGGTGGGACCGAATTAACAAACTCGGTCAGACCAAAATAGTGAACCTAGTGACCGTTAGAGATTTTCGGTGGGACTGACATGCAACTCGGTAGGACCGATTTTGTTAGGGTTAGGGCATAACGTAATCTTGGTGAGACCGATTACACAAACTCGGTGAGACCGATTTTGGTAATAATCTAACCAGAGAGTTGGTCAGGCAAACTCGGTGGGACCGATTTGCTCTTTCGGTGAGACCGAAAAGTTACAAAAAGGAAACACTGAATTTACATTGCAATCTTGGTGGGACCGATCCCCTCTTTCGGTGAGACCGAAAAGTTACGAAAGGGAAACAAAGAGTTTGCAATCCCATCTCGGTGAGACCGAGATCCCTATCGGTAGAACCGATTTGCTAGGGTTTTGCAATGGCTATGACAAGTGAAACTCGGTGACGCCGGGTTGAAAGAATCGGTAGGGCCGAGTTTAGCTTAGGGTTTAGGTCAAATGTGGATATGGGAAAGTAGTTGAGGGTTTTGGAGCATATCACTAAGCACATGAAGCAAGAGGCTCATTAAGCAACACCTCATCCCTCCTTGATAGTATTGGCTTTTCCTAAAGACTCAATGTGATCTTGGATCACTGAAATATAAAATGAAGAGTCTTGAGCTTTTGAGCTTGAGCCAATCCTTTGTCCTTAGCATTTTGAGGGTTTCACTTTCACCATCCATGCCATGCCAATCATTGAGCTTTCCTGAAATAATCATCTTGGAATAGCATTAGCTCAATGAGCTATATGTTGTTATGAATTACCAAAACCACCTAGGAATAGTTGCACTTTCAATCTCCCCCTTTTTGGTAATTGATGACAACATATAGATCAAAGCTTCGACAAATGATAATAAGCATGAAATATATCGTCGCTTTGAGAAGTATGTGATAAGTAAGAGCTCCCCCTAAATTTGTGCATATTTAAGATTTGCTTTGGACTGCAAATGCACAAAGAGTTAGAGTCATGGGTTACTCTTCCATGTCACATACATCTTGGTGGAGCGCTTAAAATGATAAGAATGAAATACATGCACTCATCACCAAGAAAAGTGAATGATCACATAAGATAGATAAGATAATAGCATTCACCAAGCATTAAGTGTAGCTTATTATCAAACACATGATCATCAATGTCTCACAGATAACGGCATAGTATCTCAAGCACTCAAAAGAAAACAAAGTTTGAAAAACCACCAAATAAAGCAGGATAGAATAAAAGCAACACACTCTCTCTCGAAGCCTATGATCTATACATTTTTCTCCCCCTTTGGCAACAAGTTACCAAAAACTTCCTAGAAAATGCACAGTGCTAGATCGACTCTCAGGCTTGATCTTCTGGTGGTGGTGGAGTCCGGAGCACTCCAAGGACAAAGCCTTCTGTAGACGTGGTTGGAGTTGAGGCTGAAGTAGATGCTGGAGCTGGTGGAACTGAAGCTGTAGCTGGTGCAGAAGTGGTGGCTCTGGTGTCAGCAACTAGCACTGCATGTGATCTCTGAGCTCTTGGCACTCTGGCAAATGTATCAGTTGTAGTCTTGCCTCTCCTCTCCTGCATGTCATCCTGAAGTTGTTCCACTGCAGACTGAATCTCTGTTACTTGGACATCCAAGTCATAGAACTTTTGTTCCATGATCCTCTCTAAGCTCTGCTGATTCTGAGTGAGGGTGGCCAGTCCTTGCTCAATCCTCAGTGTGGATGCAATCAAGTAACCAAGCTGCTCTTGTTTGGTTTTCAAGAAATACTCAGATGCCTCCTCTTGAGTTGGCATCTTGGCAGCTTTCTCCTTCCTTGCCTGCTCCTTCTTTGCTTGTGCTTGAACTGATGATGGTTCATTCTCATTCATCACAACTTGGTTGTCCTCAAAGTCTGGATGAATAGGCAAGTGTTCCTTGTCCAACAAGTATATGCCTGTGCCCATCTTCGAGTTGATTAACTCCTGAATCTGAGGGGCATAACCACAGCTCCTCTTCTGATCTGCTGCAGTCCTCTTGATAGTTTCTACTATGAGGCTCATGACCTTGAATTTCTGAGGCACATCAAATACATGAAGCAAATTTATTGCATGGCCTCTGATCATCTTGTGATCACCTGACTTGGGCAACAGAGTGTGCCTAAGGATCCAGTTAATGGTTGGCAGCCCTGACAGAAGATATTGCACAGACCCAAACTTGAAAGTATCAAGTGCCTCGTTTGGAATTTCCTTGTACATATCGGACATAGAGTTGTGGTCCATCTTCTTCTTGGCATAGATATCCAAGTTATCCTCATGCTCCTCTGGGGCATTGATGAGCTGTGCCCACTCAGCAACAGTAGATTGGTACCTCGTACCTTCAGACATCCATGTGATCTTTCCATCTGGGTAGAAATGTGCTGTGGAGTAGAATTGCATAATGAGTTCCTCGTTCCACTTTGTGAGCTTCTGCCTAACAAAGTCTGCTACTCCACAAGCATTGAAGTTGTCATATACTCCAGGGTAGTGTTCTTCATTTTCCTTGATGTACTCCCAATTGACCCATCTCATGTCACAAACTATGGGCTTCTTGTCCAACAAAATTTTCTCATAGAAGTCCTGCTGTTCCTTGGTGTGAAACCTGTAATCAACAATAGTTCTTCTCCTTGAAGCATATGGATCTGCTTCTCTCCACTTCCTCCGCCATGAGTCCCTTCTGAGCTTCATGACCTCAGCCACAGGATGAGCATCATTGTGGTCTGGAATCTTGGGCTTGAGCTTTCTCAGAACATGCTCTTCATCATCTTCTTCAGCAGCTTCAGGCACTATGGCCTTGTTCTTCTCAGTTGCAGGTATGCTCCTCGTATTTCTCTTTGGGGCAGACTTGGGCTTGGAGGCAGCTTTGGGTGCTTCTTTGGGCTTGGATGCAGCAGCCCCTGTCCTGATAGCATCACCCATAAGCTTAGGTGCGTTAGGTGCTGGTGCAGCAACCTCTTCTTCTTCCTCTTCTTCCATGATGGAAGCCTTTCCAAGCACTCTGGCTATGGTCTTCTTGACCCTTTCCTTCCTTTTCTTTCCTTCAGCAGCAACTGGCTCTATGGTTGCAGGCTTTTCAGGAATCTGAGTTGAAGCTCTGGCCTTTGGCATAGGCTGCCTGCCTGTTGGCCTTTTGATTTTTAAGCCTGGCTTTGTGCCTTGAGTTTAGCCATATTCCTTCTTGAGCACAACTCTCTTTGATGTGGCTTCCTCTTCCTCTGCCACATAATCTTCATCCTCAGAATCTAAAGTTCTCTTCTTCCTCTGTCTGGTGGCAGCTTTTGGCAAATTGCTTGGGGTACTTCTGCTGCCATCATCTGAAGAGCTGGAGGGACTAGTGCCCTCACTCATGAGCACCTGCTCTTTTGATCTGTTCTGGCTGTCACTCTGATCAGACATGATGTAAAAGCTAACTGCTGACCCTGTGAAGAGTTTATAGATGAGGTAGAGTGGATGAGCATCACAAAATGCAGAGATTTTTGCAAAAGAATGATTCAAAAACTTAGTTTTAGTGTCCCACTGAAATCATCTCGGATCTACCGAATTTTTAAACTCGGTGATATCGAAGCAGTTTTGGAACCTAAACTAGTGAACTCGGTCAGACCGAGTCACAGTTCGGTGGCACCTAGACTGCTAGGGTTTCACAAAGTTCCAAAATCGGTCACACCGATAAGTAATTCTCGGTCAGACCGAGTCTCACTTGTGCAATGGCATGAGCCAAATCGGTGGGACCGAGTTTTTCAACTCGGTGGGTCCGAGATAGTTTCGGCGGGAACCTAACCCTAAAATTTTTGAATCAATCCTATTCTACGAACGCATTGACTGGATAAGAGTGTTTCAATCGTGGCAAGAATCATTAAGAACACAATGTGCTAGGAATCAGATTGGGGATAGCACAAAGATCGAGTCCATACCCTAGTTCGGTGGAGACTCGCTACGGCGGCAATGGCGGGGTTGAATTCCGTTGACGGCAATGGAGACCAGCGACTGGAGGCGGCTGGCAGCAAGGAGACGATCCGGAGACCACGTTGGCAGAGCGAGCTATCGCACGGGTGAAGGGGTTCGGAGAAATTTCCAAATTTTTGCCCGTGACTATATATAGCCCGACCCTGTCGGTGTGACTGAGTGGAACAACTCGGTGGCACCGAGATGCAAAACTGTATACAGTTGTTGCAACTCGATGTGACCGAATGGTTCAAATCGGTTGCACCGAGATCGAAAATTCAGATCAACTTAATGATCTCGGTAGGACCGAAAGTAGGATATCGGTCAAACCGAGAATCAAAAAGCGGTTTTGGAAGTTTAAGTCTATGACGAATCGGGGACTCCGAGTGCTCCTCACACAGAGTGGTTCGAATATGACTTGATCAAATTTTGTGATGTAGCATGAATAGAGTTTGACACGAGAAAGGCATAGATAGCTAGAGAAGGTTCTTAGGCATTCTTGTCCATCCACTTGGCAAAAGGAAATAAAACCAAACAATCAAAACAACAAGTGGATGTCCTCGAATGAGTAAAATATGCAACCAACATGCTCACACAATAAGATGGCAATTGAAATATGTGACAAAGCATGCACAACCAATTCTAGCATCTATCAAGCAATTTGCGATGACTAGGTCATCTATATATGAGTATATTGACTTAGGAGTCAAGTGAGAACACTTGATCATAGGTCATACTCATCGTTTAAGCTCAAGTGGGGTTACCACTTTTACATAAAGCATTGTTGTGTTCACATCTTTAGAGTTGCTTTAGCTCAAGTCTTAGAGTAATGCTCCCCCTAGATGTGGTATCCCCCCTAAGAGGGATGAACTAACCTTGGGTTTTGTCGATGATGACTTCATGTAGATGTTGAAGATGTGGATGCTCAATGTTGATGTTGATCACTTGGAGCTATCCATTTGAGTGAATTGCAGTTTCAATACCTACATGGGTTAGTCCCACAAGGAACAAACAAGGATATCCATAGACACAGAGTGATGCACACACAAGATGATGTCCATGAAAACTTTAGGTTACCTTGTCCCTTGCCTTACCAACAAGAGGGTTTGTGACTCCTTGAACTAGTGCAAGATGTGGAAGTTGATTGCACTTTGTTCTTGCCAAAATGATAAGAGTGAAGTATGTTGGCGGAGTCACCCTCAAGAACTCTCTAGTTCTTCTTCTTTTGGATCCACACCATCTTGATGGGAATCCTTGGAGTTGTAGTCGTACTTGATGAAGTGGAACTTGAAGTGGTCTTGGGAATCCACTTGACTAAGGTCTTAGGAGCTTCTTCAAATGCATCAATTTCCTCTTGAAGCTTGTCCTTGCCTTTTTGCTTGTACTCTTGTGGTGGAAGATCATCTTGAGCTTGTGTCCCCTTGAAGGAAGTACCATACTTCTCTTGTTGAGGAACAAACTTTGTCTTGGGGTATTGATCTTCTTCCCACTCAACTCCATTGGCATTGAACTTTCCTTCAAAACCAACACCTTGATTCTTCAGGTGCATTCCTTGCTTGCGCACAATTTCCTCGAATTGCTTACTCCCGACAAGGCTTTTGTACACTCCTTTCTCTATAATTCCCTTCGATAAGCTATTTTCTTGCTCAAGTGTAACTTGGCTAAGAGAATCATTAGTGGAATCAAGAGAACTACTAGAAGCAACAATATTGGATTTAGCATGATCATTGTTACTACTAGAGGAAGAATCTTTCTTGTTCTTGTTACTAGACTTGACTTGAGAGGCATGTAAGTGGATAAGAGTAAACGCTTGGCAATGTAAGAAGAACTTTTCTTGCGGAGATCATCATTGATTGCCTTTAAAAACTCATGCTCTTGCTCAAGATTGAGCTTTCCAAAGCGTAACTTCTCATGAGCTCTTAAAAGTTCTCAATGATCTTCGAAGATAGTTTCATGAGCTAACTGAAGAGTGTTTAGTTCTTTAGTTAGAGCCTCAATCTTCTCCTTATCATTGTCATTCGTTTTATCATGATTAGCATGATTAATTGACGTTTCATCATAGTATTCATCACTAGAGTTGTCAACAAGTAAATCATCATCACCTAACAAGTCATCTTCATCACTATTAAAATCAACATACTCGGGGTGTGTTACCTTAGGACCTTTGGCCATGAAGCATCTTCCAATTCCTTCATTTGGTGAGTCAAATATGTCGTAGGAGTTGGTTGACACAAGTGCTAGACCGGCAACACCTTCATCTTGAGTATATTCGGAATCGGAGTGATAACTTCTCTCGGAGTGGTCGTCGGAGTCGGGGCTGGATACCCATTCACCAACATGAGCTTGATGTCTTCGTTTCGTGTAGCTCCTTGATGATTTTTCCTTCCTTTCCGAATCCTAGCTTCTCTGTGAGTATCTTCGTTCATAACGATCATCTCTACTCCTTCTCTCTCTTGGTGGTCATTCTTCTCTTTTGCTTCTTCTTTTTGGAGAGTCTTCTCTTATCTTGTAGGGAGCCGTACACTCATTGGAATAGTGTCCGGGTCTTCCACAATTGTAGCAGTTTCGCTCTCGACTAGAAGGTCTTTTGTCATTGTAGGACCTTGACTTGGAGCTTCTACCTTTGCTTCTACTCTTGTAGAACTTGTTGAAGTTCTTCACCATTAAGCTCAATTCTTCATTGAAGTTTTGTTTCTCACTTGATGATGTAGGGGCTTCACATGAGGCTTTGTAGGCACCACTTGATTTGTTGTGAAGTTCCTCTTTATCCTTGAGTGACATCTCATGAGCTTGAGCCAATCACTAAGCACATGAAGCAAGAGGCTCATTAAGCAACACCTCATCCCTCCTTGATAGTATTGGCTTTCCTAAAGACTCAATGTGATCTTGGATCACTAAAATATAAAATGAAGAGTCTTGAGCTTTTGAGCTTGAGCCAATCCTTTGTCCTTAGCATTTTGAGGGTTCCACTTTCACCATCCATGCCATGCCAATAATTAAGCTTTCCTGAAATAATCATCTTGGAATAGCATTAGCTCAATGAGCTATATGTTGTTATGAATTACCAAAACCACCTAGGGATAGTTGCACTTTTAGTATGTGACCTCTTTCCTTTTCTGAATCGCCACGCCACCCAACTCCGTATTAGAGCCATCAGTAAACTCGGTACGGCGGTTTAGATGGAAAAGATCTCTGAACAATTCCACTATGGGCTCTTCTTGAAAGAACACCTCACAGAGCACTTGGAAGTGACACATATTGGTAACAGAGTTGGGGCTAGTGTCTTGGGGATGGAGTTGGAAGTCGGCTAAAACATCCCGGTAAAATTTAGAACCGGGCGGCTTAAAGCCCCGGGCTAGGTGATCTACGAAAAAAATGACCTCTCCTTCTTGAGGTGTGGGAGGGCTTTCCTGGCCAGGAGCCCTCCAATGGATGGTATCTTTGCTGCCTAAAGCGCCAATCAGGACTAGATCGTCAAGTTCAGCCTCTATGACGCGAGAAGGAACCCAATTGCACTCATACACTTGCTTGGCCATGAGGAAATCTACAAGGTAGAAGATCCCGGTTCAAAAATGCATTGATCAAGGTACATTGGTATGTGTAATGTTAAACCGGAGACATATCTATCTAAAGCAAAGTTTATGAAGCAACAACATCTGGCGGTTCAACTAGGGGACTAATGATATATACCGGGTTGGAAAAAATTTTCTACAAGGTTAAACCGCCTGATCTACGCATGAAGACTGCTGAGATAGCGGATAGATATGTGTGCAGAAACAGATTTCGCACTATTTCTTTACATCGTTGGATCTGAAGCAAGTTCAGAAATAAGAAAAATATTCAAAAGCTCAAGGCAGAACAACATTGAATCAATGGGCAGAAATATATGTGAGATCTATGGTCTAGGGCATGAAACTAAAAGCGGATACTAACAGCTACCGTTGTACAGAGCAAAGGTTCGCAGATGCATCCAGGGTTGGTGTATGAACATGAACAGATGATGAACACTGCAAGAACAGGAAACCCTAGAACAGATCTGAGTGGATAAGAGCAGAAGGTTTACCAGAGTTAAGCAAGACGCGGAAGGTGGCCGCGGCGCTCTGGTGCGTTCGGGTTGATGCAGCAGCCAAGGTTGGTGCAGAGGTTGACGGCGGCGGCGGAGCTCCGAGGCTGGCGACGCAAGGAATATGAAGCAGAAGGGGAAGAAGGGAAAGAGAAAGGAAATGACCCTTCGGTCCTATTTATAAGGCAAACATGAGTCAGGCGCGACAATCAAGGGGCCACGAAACGGAGCTGTCGCCTCGATTTTCGCGGATATATTAAATAAAGAAGCATAATGGATGTCTTCATTATGACAGGTGACGTCACTCCGGTTTGCAGTAATCAGAAAAGATGACATCATGGCGGTCTACCAGTTTAAGAGAAGACGTTGAAGATGAAGTTTTTGTTAAAGGATTGACATGAACCTGTTCAAATCAATCTGGGGCCTAATGTTGGGGATATTACTACTAGGCGTAAAACGGCCTATCTGGGACGGATCAACTTCATCAGTAGCTCTAGAAGTGATAAAGCCCAAGAAGGCAGATGAGGGCCTAAGGCCCGTAGCCGGTTCAAGACTTGTAACTGTAAACCGGAATTTGTATATAAACTTGTATTGTAAGCTAGGAATAAGGAGAGACCAACTCGGATACGAATATCGACCGGTGTTGGGACTCTGTAAACTGACGGGTGTCACCCGTGTATATAAGGGGACAACCTGGCGACAGTTCAAAGGACAGACAACAACTTGAGACATAGGCGAAGCTTGTTTGCTCCCTAGTCATCGAAACCCCATCAATTCCATCACAACTAGACGTAGGCTTTTACCTTCATTGAAGGGGCCGAACTAGTATAAACTCTCTTGCGTCCCTGTGTCCGCTTTAACCCCTTCAAGCTAACCTGTTGCGATGGCTCCACGACTAAGTCCTTTCTCTAGGACATCTGCTGTGACAAAACCACGACAAGTTCTCTTCTTCGAGTAAGTTCAAGAACAAGAACAAGCTCAAGACGACACTCAAGATGATCAAGTGACCACTCCTCGTCTCACCCCCGAGGAGGAATTGGAGCGTCATGCCGCCAAGGTTGCTTCCAAGCTCTCCACCAAGGATCATCTCATGACGAATGTGCTTGGAAGCTTAAGAAAGGGGGTAAGCACTCGTAGAAAATTAACAAACTATTGTGAGCATCACGCATTTGTCTCTTATGTTGAACCCCACAAGGTTTATGAGGCGCTAGAAGATCCGGATTGGCTCAATGCCATGCATGAAGAACTCAACAACTTTGAGCGCAACAAAGTGTGGAGATTGGTGCCAAGACCGATAGGGAACCACAATGTCATCGGAACCAAGTGGATATTTAAGAACAAGCAAGATGCCCATGGGATTATCATTCGCAACAAGGCTCGTTTGGTAGCACAAGGCTACTCCCAAGTCGAGGTTATCGACTACGGTGAAACCTTTGCTCCTGTTGCTCGTCTTGAATCTATTCGCATGTTGATTGCTTATGCTTCTCATCATAACTTTAAGTTACAACAAATGGATGTGAAGAGTGCTTTTCTTAATGGTCCCATTAATGAATTGGTTTATGTCAAGCAACCCCCCGGGTTCGAGGATCCCTACTTTCCCGATCACGTGTATCAACTTGATAAGGCACTCTATGGCCTTAAACAAGCCCCACGTGCGTGGTATGACCACCTTACCGAGTTGTTACAAGACCGTGGTTTTGAAGTTGGGCTAATCGACCCCACTCTTTTTACTAAGAAGGTCAAAGGGGAGTTGTTTGTGTGCTAATTATATGTTGATGATATCATCTTTGGTTCCCCTAACAAAGCTTTCAATGAGGAATTTGCTGCTCTCATGACCTCAAAGTTCGAGATGTCTTCCATGGGAGAGTTGAAGTTCTTTCTAGGGTTTGAAGTGAAGCAAAGAAGAGAAGGAACCTTCATCAATCAAGCCAAATATAATCAAGACATGCTCAAAAAGATTCTAGCTAAGTGATGTCAAGCAGGCTTCCACTCCAATGCCCACCAAGTTCCAACTTGACATAGATCCCAATGGTAAAGCGGTGGATCAAAAGGTATATCGCTCCATGATAGGCTCCTTGCTTTACCTTTGTGAATCTAGATCGGATATCATGTTGAGTGTGGGAATTTGTGCATGGTTTCAAGCGCACCTAAGGAAAGTCACTACGTGGCGGTCAAACGAATCTTTCGATATTTGGCTCATACCCCAAACTTTGGCTTATGGTACCCAAGAGGAGCAAACTTCTAGCTTGTAGGGTATTCGGATTCCGATTGGGCGGGAGACAAAGTGGATAGGAAGTCAACTTCCGAAGGGTGCCAATTTCTTGGTTGCTCTTTGGTAAGTTGGTCTTACAAAAAGCAAAGTTGTGTGTCTCTCTCGTCCACCGAAGTGGAGTATGTGGCGGCCGGTAGTTGTTGTGCACAATTCTTATGGATGAGGCAAACTTTAAAGGATTACGGTGTCATTTGTGACAAAGTGCCTCTTTGGTGTGACAATGAAAGTGCCATCAAGATCTCTCTCAACCCGATGCAACACTTCAAGATGAAGCATATCGAGATCCGGTATCACTTCATCCTGGATCACATTAGGCGAGGAGAGATCGAACTCAACTATGTCAACACTCATGATAAGCTTGCAGATATTTTCACGAAGCCCTTGGATGAACCAAGATTTCGCGAGTTAAGGCATGAGCTAAATATCATTGATTCGAGCAATGTTGCTTGAACCCTTTCACACCCCACCATACTCAACGTGTTGTCTTGTTTAGGTGTAGGCATGGACATAGGGGGAGTGTTGTTCTCTCAATGAACTCTCCCTCCCCCCATTATGCATAAATTGATCAAGTCTTTCACATTAGCCATGTTTGATGGTACTTGTGCTTCAAAGACGAGTTTTGGTCATGGACCCAAGGATAATTCTTCGCGGTGCCATACCAATTGACTCAAACATAGGTGGCTACGACCACCGCCCTCTCTTTGGAGAGGTGGTGTCTCGTGGTTGTTTCGTTTTGTCGTGTGCCTTTCTGCCTTTGTGTGTAGCATGGTCTTGTGGTGTCGTGTTGCCTCGGAGTGTTTGTGCAAAGACCCCGCTTTTCGTGTGCTTGAAACATGCATCTTCTTGAGCCCACGGTACTACTGCGGCTTGCCGTGGTACTACCGCTTTGAGAGGCACGGTACTACCGCGCCATAGCGCGGTACTACCGCTCAGGTGCGGTACTTCGGAAGTACCGCGCCGAGCGATACTACCGCGATGGGGCACGGTACTACCGTGCCATCAAGGGAGCGTGGGGGTCATGACTCGGGCAGGGGAGTTCCAACTCCCCATACTTGTCTCTCTCCCACGTCTCTCTCTCTCTCTCTCTCTCTCTCTCTCTCTCTCTCTTGCTCAAGAACGGCGCCGGAGGCCCTCATCGGATCTCCGTCTCCGGCCACTCTCCTCAGATTCCGACCGGTGGGATCATTCCCCACCACTTCCTCTTGCCATGGACCAAGGTTTTTCCCCAAATCCCTCTTTTTCTTGGTTGTTCTCTCGCTTCTAGGTTTTTGGGGAGATGCTTGTTGTTCTTGAGATTTTAGGTCAAATCTATGCAAGAGTAGGATGTAGGGGAGTCGTGTTGCGTAGGAATGATACTTGATATGTTGTCTTGTGGTAGATTTGTCCAACCGTAGTACCACCACGGTTTCACGAGCTTTTCTCAGATTTGAACTTGTTCGGATCTGACACGGTGCGGTACTACCGTGTCTCATGTGCGGTACTACCGCTCGTGCGGTACTACCACCCATCAGGTGCGGTACTACCGCGCTAGCTCATGCGGTACTACCGCTCATCAGACGCGGTACTACCGCGCTAGCTGAGGCACTAAGCTCGTACTACCGCTCCTAGACCCGGTACTACCATGACCTTACACGGTACTACAGCGTCTAAGAGCGGTACTACTATCTTAGTTCCACAACACTTGGCAGTACTACCGTAGGGGTCAAATATCTCTCTAGGCAATTATCTTGTGTGCTTTCTGCATGTTTCTTTTGCTTTGTTGTGATCTTTGCATTGACCCCTCTTGTTTGTCGTGGGTGTTTTGTGTTTTGTGTCTCAGGTGGTGGCTCTCGCCGTTCCAATCCCAGTCGTGACACTGGCTCCAAGCGTCTGCGCAACCCCCAAGATGAAGCCCCAGAGGGCTCCAATGCCCCCAAGCGCAATGTCAAGACCACTGTCAGCAAGCAAAAGGAACCTGCTAAGGGCATGAACGAGATTTCAGTCTCTGAGTATGTCGAACGCTGGAGGATCAATCCCTATGTGAATCCTCGGGCTATCCTCAGAGGCACCGAGTTGTTCTGGTCCAAGCAACATGCTCTCATCTATCTGGATGTGATCAAGAGCAAGCAGAATGCCTTCATGGATGTCAAGTGAATAGACATGCATCACATGCGGAAGGACAAGTTTCGTGACTATTTTGGAGAGGCTCTGGACTTGGTGGAGCATTTTGCTATTGAGCCAGTGATCTCCTTTTACCTTGACTATGACCCTGAGCTTATCTGTCAGTTCTTTGTCTCAGTGTACTTTCATCCCGGGGATGAGCGGAGGATGACCTGGATGACCAATGGCTGTCAGCTGTCTGCTACATGGAAGGAGTTCATGGATCTTCTTCACATTCCTGATGATGGGCTTCACACCCCCGTTGGTGTTCGCCCCCCACGCCAACTCTGAGTCTGCCAACAAGAACCTGTTTCAGCCTTTCCTTGTTGAGAAGGTGCTCCCCAATGGCAAGTCAACTTGGGTGTTGAACTCCTTTCTAGATATCATGCATCGTATCTTCCGCAACACTCTATTCCCACGCATTGGTGACAAGGACAAGGTCCATGCCTATCTAGTGGACATGTTGCTCCTGTGTGCAGAGGCACGTTCATCTCAGACTCAGCCACTTGATGTCTCACACATCATGTGGTGTGAGCTTTGGTTTGCGGTGTTCACTCGCAAGGTACCTATCTATGGACCGTACCTGTTTCTGCTGCTCTCCACCACTTGGGAGAAGATGTACCCTGGTGATGAGTTCCTTGCTCCAGTAAGGATTCGCCATGAGTCCATCAGCCTCCGCGTCAAGCCCAACTGGGCCAACACCACTACCCGTGCTGAGGCCTCTTCTGCTAGGAGGGTTGTTGGTGAGGAGGAGGCTGCTGCTGACAATATTGCTGAGGACCGTGCTGCTAGGTCCACCACACCTTCCTCTGAGCCGTCGTGGGCCAAGAAGTTGAAGGACAAGATGAAGACTCTCTTCTGCATGCAGGCAAATGGACAGTACAGGGCTCACGTGGCAGACAAGGAGAGTCGCCGCCGTGACAAGAAGGTTATGAGGCTCTTTGGAGAGGATGTGTCTGGTGGGTCTGTGGACGTCATCACACCTGAGGCTGCCTGGATGTCGAAGCAGGGATACAAGTGGACCAGTTCAGAGGAAGACATCGAGGAGACTGTCCCCGCCGCTGAGTCTGACGAGGAGCAGTGGGACGACTTCTCTGCCTGAGCCACCCCGTGTGTGTGGGTGTCCTCTCTGCCTTTTTGGCATCTCGATGCCAAAGGGGGAGAGAGTGTAGGGATTTGCGTTGCGTCGTGCTTGGTGTGTTTGTTTGTTTTGTCGTTTGGACCTCGTTTGCCTTGTTTGCTTTTGTTTGGTTTGTGCCTTCGAGACCTATCCTACATATGGTGTAAGACATATGCACTCTATCTATCTTAGTTAACTTATGTTTGTGCTATCTTGTCTAGTGATAGATATGCCTTGTCTCTATAATATAGGAGGAGCTTTGATCCTAGTGTGTGTGCCGTGCAGTCCAAAGCACTCATCTAGGTGGCACACATCTAGGGGGAGCCCGTCTATATTCTAGAGAGGAGGGGTTTGCGGTTGCTTAATATTATTTCCCTTTTGCAAATCCCCTATTGTCATCAATCCACCAAAAAGGGGGAGATTGTAAGGGCATATTTATCCCTAAGGTGTTTTGGTGATTGATGACAACGCGTTTGCGGACTAATCGTGTGCCTTGAGTATCCCAGACATTTCATCGCTAGGCACAAGACGGTTGGGTGCCCCTCGAAGACAGTTGAAGACGACATATTTTCTACGTTTCTTTTTGGTGGATTTGAGTCGTAGGAAAGCCGTACTATTAAGAGGGGGTCCGTGTTGGAAAGGTTTGGGTGGAATCGTCACGTACACGTCTCCTTCTTGTCCCCTCCTTTTTCCCTTGGAGCTTCTTCCGCTTTCTCGCCTCCCTGGTTCTGGCTGCTGAGATTGGTCGCGGTAGTATTGCTCCCAGGAAAGCGGTAGTACCGTAGGCATCAGCGGTAGTACCGTGCGGTGGCGCGGTAGTACGGCAGGTGCCCACGGTAGTACCGCTCCCCTGGAGTTGCACTACCGCTGCCCACCAGGCTAGTACCGCTCGTTAGCGGTAGTAGGGGCGAATTTAATTTTTTACATCCGCACCTACCGCGGTAGTACCACTTTCACTCCACGGTGGTACCGCGCTATGCTGTCAGGCAGTAGTACCGCCCCTCGGCAGTACTACTGTGTCGGGTTTTTGCTTCTTCCGTTTCTTTGCGGAAGTAGGCACGGATGTTTCCTTCCCCTGGCTAGGGGATTTCTGCCTTGCGGCAATACCGCATGGAGGCGCGGTAGTACCGCACGCGCGGAAGTACCGCCCTTAGATCCTGCACGTCAGGTCTAACCTTGTTGTCGCTGGGGTTGCGACAGTACCGCGAGCCTGTACGATAGTACCACATGGGCGTGCGGTAGTACCGCTTGGTAGCAAGCGGTAGTACCACGCAGCCCTGTGGTAGTACCGCTGGCTTGGCGCGGTAGTACCGCTGGCCGCGGGCTAGTTGGTGGGTAACGGTTGGATCTTTGTCCTACCTATATAAGGAGTCCCCTTCTTCCCCGTTGACTCATCCCTTCCAACCCTAAGCTCCATTATTGCTCTAAGCTCCATTTTCGCCCGATCTCACTCCCTAGCCAATCAAACTTGTTGATTTGTTCGGGAGTGGTTGAGAAGGCCTCGATCCACACTTCCACCAAGAGAAATTTGATTCCCCCCCACTAATCCCTTGCGGATCTTGTTACTCTTGGGTGTTTGAGCATCCTAGACGGTTGAGGTCACCGCGAAGCCATAGTCCATTGTGGTGAAGCTTCGTGGTGTCGTTGGGAGCCTCCAATTGAGTTGTGGAGATTGCCCCAACCTTGTTTGTAAAGGTTCGGTCGCTGCCTCCAAGGACACTAATAGTGGAATCACGTCATCTCGCATTGTGTGAGGGCGTGAGGAGAATACGGTGGCCCTAGTGGCTTCTTGGGGAGCATTGTGCCTCCACACCGCTCCAATGGAGACGTACTTCCTCTCAAAGGGAAGGAACTTCGGCAACACATCCTCGTCTCCACCGTCTCCACTCTTGGTTATCTCGTGCCTTTACTTGTGCAAGCTTATTTATATCATATCACTTGGTTGCTTGTGTTCCTATCCTTCTTGCATCATATAGGTTGCTCACCTAGTTGCATATCTAGACAACCTACTTTGATGCAAAGTTTAAATTGTTAAAGAAAAGCTAAAAATTGTTAGTTGCCTATTCACCCCCCCCTCTAGTCAACCATATCGATCCTTTCAAACTCTTTGCCCTAGAACAACACCTACAGCATAATCACTAGCATCACACATAATTTCAAAGGGTAAATTCCAATCAGGTGGCTGAACAACAGGTGTAGAGACTAATGCTTTCTTAAGTATTTCAAATGCTTCTACACAATCATCATCAAAAGACAAATGGTATATCTTTTTGCAATAAATTAGTCAGAGGCCGAGAAATTTTTGAGAAGTCCTTAATGAACCTCCTGTAAAATCCGGCGTGACCAAGGAAACTTCTTATACCTTTGATGTCCTTGGGACATGGCATCTTTTCAATAGCATCGACCTTGGCTTTATCAACTTCAATACCTCTTTCAGAAACTTTATGCCCCAAGACAATACCTTCATTAACCATAAAGTGGCACTTTTCCCAATTCAAGACAAGATTAGTTTCTTCACATCTCTGCAAAACTCGATCAAGATTGCTCAAGCGATCATCAAAAGATAAACCATAGACGGAAAAATCGTCCATGAAAACCTCACAAATCTTTTCACAAAAGTCAGAGAATATAGCCATCATGCATCTTTGAAAGGTAGCAGGTGCATTACATAAACCAAAAGGCATACGTCTATAAGCAAAAGTACCAAAAGGGCATGTAAAAGTAGTCTTTGATTGAACTCTAGCCGACACAGGTATTTGAGAGAAACAAGAATAACCATCTAGAAAGCAATAGTGTGTATGTTTGGATAATCTTTCTAGCATTTAATCAAAAAAGGTAAGGGGTAATGATCTTTCTTAGTAGCCTTATTTAATTTACGGAAATCAATTACCATCCTATAACCTATAATAATTCTTTGTGGAATCAATTCATCTTTATCATTAGGAACAATAGTAATACCTCCCTTCTTAGGGACACAATGGACAGGACTTACCCACTGACTATCAGCAACGGGATAAATTATACCTGCCTCCAGAAGCTTGAGTATTTCTTTTCTTACCACTTCTTTCATTTTAGGATTCAAACATCATTGAGGATCACGAACTGGTTTGGCATCTGCTTCCAAATTTATTTTATGTTGGCATAGAGTGGGACTAATGCCCTTAAGATCATCAAGAGTATATCCAATAGCAGCACGATGCTTCTTCAGAGTTTTCAATAATCTTTATTCTTCATGCTCTGAAAGGTTAGCACTAATAATAACATGATATATCTTCTCTTCATCAAGATAAGCATATTTAAGATTATCAGGCAAAGGTTTAAGCTCAAACACGGGATCACCCTTGGGTGGAGGAGGATCCCCTAAGATTTCAACAGGCAAATTGTGTTGCAGAATAGGTTCCTATTTAAAGAATACTTCATCTACTTCCCTTCTTTCATTCATGAACATATCATTTTCACGGACTAGCAAATAGTGTTCTAAAGGATCACTAGGAGGTACGGTAATAGAAGAAAGACCAATAATTTCATCCTTCCTAGGTAATTCTTCCTCACGATGTTGTTTACTAAATTTAGAGAAATTAAACTCATGAACCATATCATCCAAGCCAATAGTAACAACATTCTTTTTGCAATCTATCCTAGCATTAACAGTGTTCAAGAAGGGTCTACCAAATATAATGGGACAAAAACTATCTTGTGGGGAACCAAGAACAAGAAAATCAGCAGGATATTTAGTTTTCCCACACAAGACTTCAACATCTCTAACAATTCCCATTAGTGAAATAGTATCTCTATTAGCAAGTTTAATAGTAACATCAATTTCTTCTAACTCAACAGGTGCAATGTCATGCATAATTTCTTTGTATAAGTCAATAGGTATTGTACTAGCACTAGCACCCATATCACATAAGCCATGATAACAATGATCTCCTATTTTAACAGAAATAACAGGCACGCCCACCACAGGTCTATGTTTATCTTTATCACAAGGTTTAGCAATTCTAGCAGTTTCACCTTCGAACTGAATAACATGCCCATCAATATTATCAGACAAGAGATCTTTAACAATAGCAATATTAGGTTCTACTTTAACTTGCTCACGAGGTGTATAAGTTCTAATATTGCTTTTACGAACAACAGTTGAAGCTTTAGCATGATCCTTTATTCTAACAGGGAAAGGTGGTTTCTCAGCATAAGAAGTAGGAACAATAGGATCATTGTAACTGACAGTCTTTTCTTCAACTTTAATAGGTGCAGCTACTTTTACTTCTATGGGAGGATGATATTTAAACCACTTCTCCTCAGGGAGATGAACATAAGTAGCAAAAGATTCACAGAAAGAAGCTACTATCTCGGAGTCAAGTCCATATTTAGTGCTAAACTTACGAAAAATATCGGTATCCATAAAAGATTTAACACAATCAAACTTACGTGTCATACCTGACTCCTTACCTTCGTCGAGGTCCCAATCTTCAGAGTTGCGTTTAATTCTATCCAATAAATTCCATCTGAATTCAATAGTCTTCATCATAAAAGAGCCAGCACAAGAAGTATCGAGCATGGTTTGATTATTAAGAGAAAGCTGAGCATAAAAACTTTGCATAATTATTTCTCTCGGGAGCTCATGATTGGGGCATGAATATAACATTCATTTAAGCCTCCCCCAAGCTTGAGCGATGCTTTCTCCTTCGTGAAGCCAGAAATTATATATATAATTGCGATCACGATGAACAAGATGCATAGGATAATACTTTTGATGAAATTCCAATTTCAATCTTTTATAGTTCCATGATCTCATATCATCACATAGCCTATACCATATCAATGCGTCTCCCTTCAAAGATAAATGGAAGACCTTCATCTTAGCAACATCATCGGGTATACCTGCAAGCTTAAATAATCAACAAACTTCATCTACATATATTAAGTGCTCATCAGGATGCTTTGTTCCATCTCCTGTAAAAGGGTTAGCTAGCAGTTTTTCCATCATACCCGAAGGAAATTCAAAAGGAGTTTCATTTTCAATAGGTTCAATAGGTTGAGGAGCAACTCTTTGCTCTACCGGACAAGGTGAAGATACCCCGAACAAGCCCCTCAGAGAATTACTTTCCGTAGTAACAAGTGACAGTAAATTTCAGCACACTATATAAATTTTTCCTTACCAAATTCCACCTACCAAAGGCGCTACACTCCCTGGCAACGGCGCCAGAAAAGAGTCTTGATGACCCACAAGTATAGGGGATCTATCGTAGTCCTTTCGATAGGTAAGGGTGTCGAACCCAACGAGGAGCAGAAGGAAATGATAAGCGGTTTTCAGCAAGGTATTCTCTGCAAGTACTGAAATAAGTGGTAACGGATAGTTTTGTGATAGGATAAATTGTAACGAGCAACAAGTAACAAAAGTAAATAAAGTGCAGCAAGGTGGCCCAATCCTTTTTGCAGCAAAGCACAAGCCGGAACAAACTCTTATGATAGGAAAAGCCCTCCCAAGGACACATGGGAATATCGTCAAGCTAGTTTTCGTCACGTTCATATGATCCGCGTTCGATACTTTGATAATTTGATATGTGGGTGGACCGGTGCTTGGGTGCTGTCCTTACTTGAACAAGCATCCCACTTATGATTAACCTCTATTGCAAGCATCCGCAACTACAACAAAAGTATTAAGGTAAACCTAACCATAGCATGAAACATATGGATCCAAATCAGCCCCTTACGAAGCAACGCATAAACTAGGGTTTAAGCTTCTTTCACTCTAGCAACCCATCATCTACTTATTACTTCCCAATGCCTTCCTCTAGGCCCAAATAATGGTGAAGTGTTATGTAGACCACATATATCTTATCAAAATATCAAACGAATACCAAATTCACATGACTACTAATAGCAAGACTTCTCCCTTGTCCTCACGAACAAACGTAATTACTCACAAAGCATATTCATGTTCACAATCAGAGGGGTAATAATATGCATATAGGATCTGAACATATGATCTTCCACCAAATAAACCAACTAGAATCAACTACAAGGAGTAATGAACACTACTAGCAACCTACTAGCACCAATCTTGGACTTTGAGACAAGAATTGGATACAAGAGATGAAGTAGGGTTTGGAGATGAGATGGTGCTGGTAAAGATGTTGATGGAGATTACCCTCTCCCAATGAGAGGAGTGTTGATGATGACGATGGTGATGATTTCCCCCTCCCTGAGGGAAGTATCCCCGGCAGAATAGCTCTGCTGGAGCTCTAGATTGGTTCCGCCAAGGTTCCGCCTCGTGGCGGCGGAGTCTCGTCCCGAAAAGTTCCTTCTGATTTTTTTCTCATCGAAAGACTTCATATAGAAGAAGATGGACGTTGGAGACCCACCAGGGGGCCCACGAGGTAGGGGACATGCCCTAGGAGGGGGGCGCGCCCCCCACCCTCGTGAGCAGGGTGTGGGCCCCCTGGCCTTCATCTTTGGCGAGGATTTTTCTTTATTTATTTTAAGATGTTCCGTGGAGTTTCAGGACTTTTGGAGTTGCGCAGAATAGGTCTCTAATATTTGCTCCTTTTCCAGCCCAGAATTCCAGCTGCCGGCATTCTCCCTCCTTATGTAAACCTTGTAAAATAAGAGAGAATAGCCATAAGTATTGTGACATAAAGTGAAATAACAGTCCATAATGCAATAAATATGGATATAAAAGCATGATGCAAAATGGACGTATCAAGATGCCGCTACCCATCTAAACAACTTTGTTGATTTGTGTGATATGCAAACGAAGAAAGATGTGGATAATGATATTGTTAAATTGAAGCTATTTCCGTTTTCGCTTTGAGATCGTGCTAAAACTTGGTTTTCGTCTTTGCCTAAAAATAGTATTGATTCATGGAATAAGTGCAAAGATTCTTTTATCTCTAAGTATTTTCCTCCCGCTAAGATCATCTCTCTTAGAAACGATATTATGAATTTTAAGCAACTTGATCATGAGCATGTTGCACAAGCTTGGGATAGGATGAAATTAATGATACGTAATTGCCCTACTCATGGATTAAACTTATGGATGATCATACAAAATTTTATGCTGGATTGAATTTTGCTTCTAGAAATCTTTAGATTTGGCCGCGGGCGGCACTTTTATGGAAATCACTTTAGGAGAAGCTACTAAACTCATAGATAATATTATGGTTAATTATTATCAATGGCACACCGAAAGATCTACTAGTAAAAAGGTGCATGCGATAGAAGAGATTAATGTTTTGAGTGGAAAGATGGATAAATTGTTTGCTAATAAGAGTGTTTCTTCTGATCCTAATGATATGCCTTTGTCTACTTTGATTGAGAATAATAATGAATCTATGGATGTAAATTTTGTTGGTAGGAACAATTTTGGTAACAACGCGTATAGAGGAAACTTTAATCCTAGGCTGTTTCCTAGTAATTCCTCGTATAATTATTTTAATTCCTACAATAAATATTATGGAAATTTTAATAAGATGCCCTCTGATTTTGATACTAGTGTTAAAGAATTTATGATTTCGCAAAAGAGTTTCAATGCTTTGCTTGAAGAAAAATTGCCTAAGATTGATGAGTTGGCTAGGAACGTGGATAGAATTTCTCTTGATGTTGATTCTTTGAAACTTAGATTTATTCCACCTAAGAATGATATCAATGAGTCTCTCAAATCTATGAGAATTTCCATTAACGAGTGCAAAGAAAGAACCGCTAGGATGCGTGCTAAAAAGGATTGCTTTATAAAAGCGTGTTCTTCTAGTTTTCACAATAATAAGGATGAAGATCTAAAAGTGATTGATGTGTCTCCTTTTAAATCTTTGTTTTGAAATATGAATCTTGATAATGATGGGACTGGAGATGAGTCAACTTTAGTTAACAGGCATCCCAATGATTCAGAGTTATTAGATCTTGATGCAAAAATTGGCAAAAGTGGGATTGAACAGGTCAAGACTTTACATAGCAATGAACCCACTATTTTGGATTTCAAGGAATTTAATTATGATAATTGCTCTTTGATAGATTGTATTTCCTTGTTGCAATCCGTGCTAAATTCTCCTCATGCTTATGATCAAAATAAAGCTTTTACCAAACATATCGTTGATGCCTTAATGCAATCCTATGAAGAAAAGCTTAAATTAGATGTTTCTATCCCTAGAAAACTTTATGATGAGTTGGAACCTACTATTAAAATTAAAATTAGAGATCATGAATGCTATGCTTTATGTGATTTGGGTGCTAGTGTTTCCACGATTCCAAAAACTTTGTGTGATGTGTTAGGTTTCCGTGAAATTGATGATTGTTCTTTAAATTTGCATCTTGCGGATTCCACTATTAAGAAACCTATGGGAAAGATTAATAATGTTCTTATTGTTGCAAATAGGAATTATGTGCCTGTATATTTCATGGTTCTTGATATAGATTGCAATCCTACATATCCTATTATTCTTGGTAGACCTTTCCTTAGAACGATTGTTGCAATTATGGATATGAAAGGAGGAAATATTAGATTCCAATTTCCATTAAGGAAAGGCATGGAACACTTTACTAGGAAGAAAATTAAATTACCTTATGAATCTATTATGAGACACTTATGGATTGCATACCAAAGATGGCAATACCTAGATCTATTCTTGTTTTTATGCCTAGCTAGGGGCGTTAAACGATAGCGCTTGTTGGGAGGCAACCCAATTTTATTTTTGTTTCTTATTTTTTGTTCCTGTTTAGTAATAAATAATTCATCTATATTCTGTTTAGATGTGGTTTTATGTTTTTAATTAGTGTTTGTGCCAAGTAGAACCTTTGGGAAGACTTGGGGAAGTCTTTGCGATCTTGCTGTAAAAAACAGAAACTTTAGCGCTCACTAGATTTGCTGACATTTTTACTGAAGAGTGTGATTAGGTTGATTCTTTTTACAGATGATTAATAGACAAATTCCTCACATCCACCAATTTATTTCATAATTTTTGGGGTTACATAAGTATTCGAAACCTACAGATTACCACAGACTGTTCTGTTTTTGACAGATTCTGTTTTTCGTGCGTTGTTTGCTTATTTTGATGAATCTATGGCTAGTATCGGGGGGTATGTGTTGGGGATATTACTACTGGACATAAGCAGGCCAGGATTAGCCAGATTAACTTTATGAAGATTAGAAGCCCATGAAGATGTGAAGATGATGGCGCTTTACGAAGGCCCAAGGCCCAGAAGTGAGTTAAGGCGTGTAGACGTAAACCGACTTAATCATGTAACTTGCTTTGTAAGATAGGAAGTGTAGAGACCTAACCGGTTACGTTTATGATCTGGCTTCGGCACTCTGTAAACCGACGGGCGCCACCCATGTATATAAGGGGATGACCCGGCAGCGGTTCAGGGGACAGACAACAACTCGAGAGCCAGACAAGCGGATTCGCTCCCTGGCCTTCGCAACCTAAGCAATACCAATCACAACTAGACGTAGGCTTTTACCTTCATCGAAGGGGCTGAACTAGTATAAACTCTCTGTGTCCCCTTGTCTAGTTTAACCCCTTTAACTTAACCCGTTGCGATGGCTCCACGACTAAGTCCTTTCACAAGGACATCTACCGTGACAAACCCACGACGGTTGGCGCCCACCGTGGGGCTATCGCACGATGGTTTTGAGTTCTTGAAGGGCAGCTTTGATGGACTCAAGGGATACGCTGTGGGCCGGATGACGAAGAGTCATCGCGGCAAGGTCTACATCAACAATGCAGGATGGGATCTCGAGGCGGATTCAATTGAATATGGGTACCGGGTCCCCTTTGGTGGGATTCACGTCTTCATCGGCAAGATTGGCGAACCGGCCGCTGAGCCAGACACCTGCACCGACATCATCGAAACGGCTCAGCATACAAGTTCTTCGTCGGTTCAGACCGTGATGAAGCATGTCTTCGTAGGTGTTATCCATGGAGCAGAATATGAGGACGAACCGACGTCCGAGGGTGAAACCGTTGTCTGTTCCGACGACGAGTCCTCTAGGGAGACCGAATCGCTCTATCAGTTACAGGATGGCCGGATTAATGGAGGATCCGAGGGCAACAGTATTCCAGATTCCCCTGATCTGCCAAACCGGGCCGCCATCTTCATGGCCGGCACACAATCAGCGCCTCATTCATTGGCTGCCGCAGCAATACTCTCCGGTTCAACAACGGCCACACCGGCGCGGGCAGGAAGCTCTGCGCCGCCTCCGGCTCAAGTCCTGTCTGACTTGTTTGATGCTTTAGCAACATTGATGGCCGCAGAGGTGGATGCAGCAGCCAGGGATCAGCACAATGCGGAGATTGCAAAGGTAAAGGATCAGATAGCCCAGGCTAAAGTGGACCTAGCGGCGGAGAACGCTAGGGTGGCTACAGAAC
The DNA here is from genome assembly GCA_034509565.1 of Triticum monococcum. Lineage (NCBI taxonomy): Eukaryota > Viridiplantae > Streptophyta > Magnoliopsida > Poales > Poaceae > Triticum > Triticum monococcum. The sequence goes on from CM067844.1 coordinate 417,238,051, forward strand.
GGGCTGAATTGGAAGCACAGGCCTACCGGATTAGGCTGGATCAGAACGCTTTCGAAGAAGTCCTGAGAAGAAGGTACCGATCGCATCTCCCGTCGGGTTATAAGCCCTGAAATCTCTTCACCACACCAGGTGTAGGAGCTAGTCACCAGCCGGTACTGAACCGGGCGGAGGCACCAGGAACAGGAGCGCTGGTTCAACCGCGCACGATGGACCCACCTCGTCAGAACGACATTGTGCCACAGCATGTACCAACACCTCCCAGGCATTATTCCAAACCATTGGACAATATTGTGGCTGCCGCTTCACGCCTAGCAGCTCTCCCAACCAACGGCGAATCACCAGTCGCGATTGAGGCACGTCGAGCCAGAGATCTCCTTCAAACGACGCTAAATCAGCAGCAGGCATATTCACACAGTCGCGAGAGGATTCATTCCACTCCCCATCTGAGCAGGAGCTATAGCAGACATGTTGAGGATGAATCGGCCGTGTCAAGTAGTGCACGCCGCCGTAATTCGCCGTGAGGACACAACCCGGCAGGGGGAGGTACTAATGCACAAGATATTGTGAATCACGGCCGCGCGCGTCGGGAGGCCGAGCTAGCGGCTCGACACGGAGCGCGTCAACATACTCCGGTTCACCCTACCTTTTTAGTAGAACCAGGTGTGGTATTCAGTTCCTTAGGGGTGCCATGTCTCACCCCCGCTTTGCGTAATGTGAGATTGCCCAAGGACTTCAAGGGACCTCGTAAGGTACCAAATTACACCACCGATTTACAACCAGAGGCATGGGTTGAAAGCTATGAGATGGCAATGGAGATGTTAGATGTGGATGAGGCAGTGTGTGCTAAATACTTCACCATGATGTTGGAGGGAATAGCTTGTACTTGGTTAAAGAGCTTACCAGTTAATTCTGTCGGATCATGGGCCGAATTGAAGCACCAGTTTATCCTGAACTTCAAAGATACTTGTAAGCAGCCCATGTCAATCATGGATCTGGCCGCTTGTGTCCAAGAGGAGGGGGAGTCCACGACTCATTGGGTCAAGCGGGTCTTAGCGATTTTACATTCATCGGATCGTATCAATGCAGATACCACGGTACTAACGGTGCAGGGCAATTGCCATTTTCTACCACTCAAACAGAAGTTAGGAAGGCTCAAACGTCACTGCAATAATATGTCAACGCTCATGGACGCTTTGGTTAAATACGCCGATTCAGATAGTACCAAGGACCCGGACTCAGAGGAGGACAAACCGAGGAAAGGGAAGAAGAACGCCAACGCCAAGGGTCAGCAGGATAATCCGGCAGGCCATGGGAACAGTGGTAAGCGCAAAGCCGACATCAGCTTGGACTTAGTTGCTAACACCAATGCTGAGGAGAATGGACAACGTCATAAGGGCAAGCAGCCCCAGAGGGGCGGAGGTTCAGGCCCCAATTTGGAGCGCCTGTTAAATCAACCATGTCCAAAGCATGGATCAAAGGAGAAGCCAACATCGCATCTTTGGAAGGACTGTTATATCATGCGGGATTTCAAGAACTCCAATATGTTCCAGTATGATAATGGCCCGCCTGGTGGTTCAAGAGGTGGTTTCCATGGGCCGGGTTACGAAGGTGGCAGTTCCGGTTTAGGGTTTCAAGGCAACCAAACCGGGCACATCAATCAAGGGCACCAAGGCAACCAGGGAGGTTACAACCATCAGGGGAACCAGCAGCAGCAGTCGGGTTACCAGAGCAATCCCAAGTAGCTAAATAGCGGGCAATATCATGTCTTCACTACTAGTTTGTGTAAGCGTGATCAGAAGCTTCACAAGAGGGCAGTAAACTCTGTTGAACCGGCAATGCCTCAGTATTTGCGCTGGTCTAAGCAACCCATTTTGTGGAGTAGAGAGGATCACCCACCCCGGGTAGACAATCCGGGTCACTTGGCCCTAGTGGTGGCCCCTCAAGTTGGGGGGTATAAGTTCACCAAAGTGCTCATGGATGGGGGAAGTAGTATCAATATCCTATATTATGATACATTCTGCCGTATGGGGTTGACAGATAAGAATCTTAAACCATCAAATACCATTTTTCATGGTGTGGTGCTTGGTAAATCTGCATATCCAGTGGGCAAGATAGCCTTAGAGGTGGATTTTGGAGATGACTATGATTCGAGGTCAGAAACATTGACTTTTGAGGTGGTAAAAATCAAAAGCCCGTATCATGCCCTGTTTGGGCGACCGGCTTATGCTAAGTTCATGGCGAGGCTGTGTTATGTTTATCTATAGCTTAAAATGCCAGGTCATAAGGGGACTATCACAGTACATGGAAGCAGAAAGATCGCTTTGGAGTGTGAGGAAGGTGATGCCGCTTATGCTGAGTCGGTTTGTGCCACGGAGGAGTTAAATTCTATAAGGAGCAAGTTGATCCGGCAGATATGACCTCTTTGAAAAAGCCGACTACGGAACATGATCCGGCGCTGAAGTTCAAATCGGCTACAGACACTAAGATGATTGATTTCGTTCCTGGCGACTGATCCAAGCAATTCAGCATCAGCGCTAACCTGGATCCCAAATAGGAAAGCACGCTCATCGAGTTCATCCGTGAGAACCGGGACATCTTTGCATGGAAACCTTCTGACATGCCAGGTGTACCGAGGGAACTCACTGAGCACACACTTAACATTGATCCTAAGTTTAAACCGGTCCGGCAGTTTCTCCGCCGCTTCAATGAAGAAAGGCGTAAGGCTATCAGTGAAGAGGTAGCTCGGTTGTTGGCCACAGGGTTTATCATGGAGGTCTTTCATCCAGAGTGGTTGGCTAATCCGGTGCTGGTTCTTAAGAAAAACGGCACTTGGCATATGTGTGTGGATTACACAGATTTAAACAAGGCTTGCCCTGCAGACCCCTTTGCCCTCCCTCGCACTGATCAGATAATCGATGCTACGGCAGGTTGTGACCGTTTGTGTTTTCTGGATGCTTATTCTGGTTATCATCAGATCAAAATGGCGGTTAAGGACCAGGAGAAGACAGCTTTCATAACTCCCTTTGGAGCCTTCTGCTATGTCTCCATGCCCTTTGGACTCAAGAGTGCCCAGGCAACTTATCAGCGATGTGTTCAGAATTGCCTTCATAGGCAGATTGGGCGCAATGTTCATGCATATGTGGATGATATTGTGATAAAGTCCAGAAAGGAGGAAACATTGATAGATGATTTGAGAGAAACCTTTGACAACCTCCGGTTTTACAAGATGATGCTCAATCCGGAGAAGTGTGTCTTTGGTGTCCCGGCAGGCAAGCTCTTGGGTTTTGTGGTGTCAAACGGAGGCATTGAGGCTAATCCGGAAAAAATTTCAGCGATCACGTCTTTGGCTAAACCGGCGTGTATCAATGAAATTTAACGTCTGGCCGACCGGATTACAGCTTTGAGCCATTTTATCAGTCGTCTCGGGGAGAAGGCCATCCCTTTATATCAGATGCTCAAGAAAACAGATAACTTTGTCTGGAGCGAGGCAGCTGATAAAGCGTTCGAGGATCTGAAGAGGCAGTTAGCTGAACCGCCCGTGCTTGTAGAACCGATCGATAAGGAGCCGTTATTGCTATATGTGGCTGCTAATGCCCGAGCTGTTAGCGTGGCTATCGTGGTGGAGCGCAAGGAAGTTGGCAAGGAATATCCGGTTCAACGGCCGGTTTATTATATCAGTGAGGTGCTCATTGAGTCAAAGCAGAGGTATCCACATTGGCAAAAGCTGGTGTATGGAGTGTTTATGGCAAGCCGGAAGCTTAAACACTATTTTCAGGGCCATCCCATCATAGTGGTCAGTTCAGCCCCTCTGGGAGATATCATTCAAAACAGAGAAGCAACTGGCCGGATTGCTAAGTGGGCTATCGAGCTTGGACCTCATGGACTCAAATACATACCCCGCACAACGATCAAATCCCAGGCACTCGTGGACTTCATCACTGATTGGACGGAGTTACAGGCACGAGAAGAGAAACCAAATAATACGTATTGGACTATTAATTTTGATGGATCCAGGCAGTTGGAGGGCTTGGGGGCTGGAGTCATACTAACTTCCCCACGAGGTGACAAGTTTTGTTATGTCCTCCGTTTAATGTTCCCTTGCACTAACAATGCAGCTGAATACGAGGCTTTGCTCCACGGTCTTCGGATGGCTAAGGAGATGAACTTAAGTCGGGTTAAGTGCTTCGGCGATTCAGATCTGGTGGCTCAATAGGTGTCTGGCACTTGGGATTCTAAAGACCCACTCATGCCTACATATTGGCGAGAGGTGGATACAGTGGCTGGTCACTTCAAGGGTTATCAAGTGGACCATATAGACTGGAAAAAGAATGAAGCGACAGATGCTTTAAGTCGCCTTGGTTCTCAGTGTAAACCGGTTCCACCAAATGTCTTTCTTGAAGTATTGCATAATCCGTCAGTCAAGGTACCAACAGAAGAAGAGTTGGCTATTCCTGATCCAGAGGCTCAATTAGTGGCAGCTTTGCACGTCATACCGGATTGGACAATACCATATCTGGCTTACATGAACCGGGGCGAGTTACCAGACGATGAAACGTTGGCTCGACAGATAATCCGGCGTTCCAAGTCCATGAGCATACTTAACGGGGAGTTACATCGTTACAACATTTCAGGACAATTCAGCGTTGTGTTTCTCCTCAAGAGGGTTGTGAGATTTTGCTAGAAATCCATGAAGGGGATTGCGGTCATCAAGCCGGTTCAAAGTCTTTGGTTGCTAAGGCTTTTCGCCATGGTTTTTACTAGTTAACAGCACATGCCGATGCGGAGGATTTGGTTAAAAGATGTGACGGCTGTCAAAAATTCACACGTCGTGCTCATGTTTCAGCTCAGGAGTTGAGGATGATTCCAATAACTTGGCGTTTGCAACTTGGGGGCTTGATATGGTTGGACCCTTCAAGCGATCCAAGGACAAAAAACCCACTTATTAGTGGCAGTTGATAAATTCACCAAATGGGTGGAAGCAGAGCCAGTCAGCAAGTGTGATGCGGCCACGGTGGTTCAATTCATCAAAAAGGTGATATTCCGGTTTGGTTTTCCACACAGCATTATAACTGATAATGGTACTAATCTGTCAAAGGGATAGATGGAGGAATTTTGCCAACGGGAGCACATCCGGCTTGATATAGCATCCGTGGCTCACCCCCAGTCTAATGGTCAAGCGGAAAGGGCAAATCAAGAAATTTTGAGAGGTATTAAACCCCGGCTTATGGTTCCTTCGAAATGGACACCGGGTTGTTGGGTGGAGGAATTACCTTCTGTGTTATGGAGCATCAACACCACACCTAACAGGTCGATAGGTTACACACCTTTCTTCATGGTTTATGGAGCGGAGGCGGTTATCCCTAGTGACATCTGTCACGATTCGCCCCGGGTGGCAGCTTATGTTGAAGCGGATAATGAGACATCACGTCAAGATTCTCTGGACCAGTTGGATGAAGAACGTGACCTCGCAGCAGCACGTTCGGCGATTTATCAACAGGATCTCCGACAATATCATAGCCGCCGGGTTAAGACCAGAACCTTTCAAGAGGGTGATTTGGTGCTCCGGCTCATTCAGGATCAAACTGATGTGCACAAGTTATCCCCACCTTGGGAAGGACCTTTTGTGGTCAGCAAGAATCTGCACAAGGGGTCATACTACCTCATTGATGTTCGCGAGCACCAAGACTCACGTAAATCAGAGGAGGAGCCCAAGCGGCCGGGGAACATAGCTCTTCTTCGGCCTTATTATACTTGAGCCATAAAGCTCTTCATATGTACATATTTATGACAATGTATATATTATATAATAAACCGGAGCCTCCATTCAAGCGGGGTATTTATTCTTTTTACATCATGTGTGTGCTCACAAGAGTTTATTGACCAAGCAGAGTGTTTTGTTAATCCGGTCTCTGCAGCCACACGGATATAAAGAAAATCACTAGGGGGCTTGGTTATATCTGAACCATAGCTACACCTTTTGATCGGTTTAAAACCACAAAGGGATATCACTAGGGGGCTTGGTTGTTATCACACCATAGCTACACCTCTTGATAGGCCTTTAAGCCACAAAGAAAATATGTGAGGCCAAAGAGAGTGTTGCACAAAGCACAAACTCAAACATGGGCACCCACTGAGCACAGCTCACAAAGTTACCTGGGGGCTCTTTTTTGCAAAGCAACAAAGAGTTTGAAAGGACCCTTATAATTGGCTATCAAGCCACAGCTTGGAAGCCTGGTGTATTCACCTAAAAACCCGGGTTAACCTGCCTTCATCAAGTAAGCCACTCCAGTCCAGGTAATCCTGGTATGACCCGCCGAATGTTTGACAAGTCAATCTTTTACAGACCCTGAACTTGTCAAAGTTAAAATGACGACTGGTTAATTGGAGGCCCATCTTAAAAGGCTTTGTTAAATGGTTTAACTCAGAGGCCTGGCAGCCCATGAAAAGCCTCGATTTGGAGCCTGGCAGCTCGTAAAAGCCTTGCATATTTCCTTTTTGAGTCTTATTTGTTGAAGATTTTTTAATTTATAAAAGTTCATAAATGTCTTCTGATAAACCGGTGTCCTTGACCCGGCTTGCAAGTTGTCAGTGCATGATCAGTTATAAACCGGTGTTCATTGCCCCGGTCTGGTTTGACTAAATCACCAGTGCTATAAAGAAAACCCGGTGATTGTTATATCCCGGTACGGTTTATTATCATAATCCAGCACTATAAGGATGGAGTTATTATCACTCCGGATTGGTGTTAGCACCTTTACCACACAATTGGTCAACCAATGAGGTATGTTGCACATATTAGTTTTTATACAACAACTTTGATCATTCATCTAAGTGTTGTATATATGTTGAGCATCATAACCCGTCCAGTGGTAAACCACTTGGACACTTTGAAAGTTTTTGTATTCAGGAACGAAACTATTCCTGAGTTAAGGATAAATAGATCCCAAAAGGTGGAACAAGTTGTCACGAGGTATTACAAAACATGCTCGATGGCATGGCCGATAACGGAGTTTTGGCTATCCTATTACAAGAAGCTTTCAAAGCGGCTCCAATTGCATAATTGTTTTTCAAAGTATCAACACACAGTAGCCAGTAAACTGGCGACCGGTTTAAGACTCTTCGTCTGGACGGTTTGATGGTTGAGGGTTAGTTGGTGTGGGCACTTCTTCATCCCTCCCCAGACGCTGGAAATCAACCGTCGACCAATCGATTCCAATTAAAGCTTGAAATACTGCCTCTTCATGGATAAGATTGGATGGGTTAATATCAGGAGCGTAAGTGTGCGTACGAATCGGAGGCACAAGTTCTTCAACTTCATGGATTTCGGCAGGCTGTCTTTTCCCTTCAGCGTCATAAGCCGGTTGAAAATTAGACAAGTCTGTGTCTTCGGCCAGCTTGCTGGCTACTGGCCGCATCTCTTTGGTCAGCCACCGGAGGTCATCATTGTCGAAGTTTGAACCGTCCTCCTTCACGCCTGGGTATGCTTTAATGATATCCTCCGCTTCAAGGTATGGAATCCAGGCTTTGGCTCAAATAAGTGTGGTCAAAGCTCCTGCTCTGGCAGCTGCCTTCTTCAATTCAACAATCTGGGCTGGTAACATAGCCAGCTTCTCAAGTGTTTCTTTTATCAGGGTTGGGGCCGGTTTGGTGTAAGTCATCGTGCAAATAGGCCGCTGAGACCCAGAGTACAACTGTTCAATCAAAGTATACGCCGCTTTGAGCTTCATCCGCATGTCTGTACCAAGATGAGCAATCCGAGTGCCTGCCAAGGGTTTATATCAACATTCTGGTCAGTGATAAGGTTCATTGAATTGTGCAAAACACATAAGGAGATACTTACCAAAGATAGCAGAAGTCATAGCGTTGATTTGCCATTTCAAGCCAGCTAGTTCATCTACAATTGATTTCAGGGCTGCCTCGGCGTCTTCAGCTCTTTTGGTTAAACCGGATTTTTCGGTTTTCCAGTCAGCACGATCTTTGTTGAAAGATTCTTTCAGCTTTTCCATTACGGCCAGGGCTTGGGCCAGCTCCTCTTTGGCTTTTGCAGGTTCTGCTTGTTGTGACTTCACGTTCTCTTGCAAGTCAGAGTTTCGGGCATCTCTATTCCTCAGTTCAGCCTGCAACATTGAAGGTATATTAAACAACATGATATATATGTACTAAGTACAAAGCGTATAACAAGTTATGCACTTCATACTTGGGGGCTAATGCCTACTTGCTCTAAAGTACTACATTTTATACAAGTCTCCAGAACAATGCAAGCATTATCCTGGACACTTGGGGGCTAATGTACGTCTGTTCTAAAATGGATGCATGGATTAAAACCCGGATTAACTTGCCAAGTTAAACCGGCCTTTGGGGGCTACGCTGCAGAAATCTATGTAATTGTTAAAAGATGAGTCTTGGTTCTTATTAAGAGACCTGACATTTGGAGGATCAATGACGAGAAACTTAAAGTGCTACAAAGACCCGGTTTATGATTAACATCATAAAATGGCCCTTGGGGGCTACTTGGGCTAGTATTTCAACTTTGAATCAACGAACAAAGGGAGATGAAAATACGTCATATCGCTCCTTCATCAAATTCACCAAACCGGCTTCATAGTCCCGGTTTGAGTGAAGACGGTTCAAGAAGCCAGAGTGAAGTTCTTCAGCGTTGAGATGAGCATAATTTGATAAATCACTACCCCATTTGCCTTTTTCCCTAGCAGCCTGCTCTTCTTTGGCACTATGTTGAGCCAAGATTACGGGTTGGCCAGGAGAGCTATGGCCCATTCCAGTAATGATAACATCGTCTCCTTGGCCTTCTGTGTTTTTGGCTGGTGATATTGGAGTCTCAGCATCTCTCCCCGGACTAGCCCGGTTTGGCTCTGCCGGTTCAATGTTAGGCGCGGCATGTTCATCGTCTATTGGTTCATCAGTGTTTTGTCCTTGAAGGGGAGGGTCATTAGAGGCGGCTTCAGGATGAGGGCCCTCCGGCTCATAAGTCTGGTCCGGGTCACCTCTTGGTTCTTCTTCAAAAGTGGCTGGGTCTTCGGACGAATTGTTGACCCCGAGCTTTCTTGCTGGGTCTGGCTTTGGCTCTGCAGAACAAAATTAAAAAGAGGGTTAACGTTTTATTTTAGATTTACAACACATTGAGATGAAAGGTTACAAAGCTTACCCAGCTACAGTTTTCAGAGGGAGGAGTTGAGTTGCTATCGATTCACCAGAGGATGAGGGAGGTGTCACCTGATAATTTGAATCGGACGGATTAAGAGGTTGTCTGAAATAACCTGCCTTGGGATAAGAATTGTCAGGAGTAGGAGAGACCTCAGACCGGCGCTTCCGAACCGGGGTGTCAGGTAAACCAGTTGAAGTAACCCGTTGGCCACTGTGCCGGGTTGTCCGGCGAGCTTCATGCTGCTGAGTCTTCAAAATAAATGTTGGATCCAAATGAGCAAGAGGATGAGAAAAGCTTACTTTCCGGACTGCTTGACGGGTTTTTTGTGTTGGCTTAGAGTCTGAACCAGAGGAAAGGGTAATTACCTCTACATCATCATCTTGACTGCCTTCTACGTCCTCCTGAGGAAGATCATTGTTAATGAGATGCATGAAAAGGGAGCCAAGTGAGTCAAGTTCTACCTCAACTTCCGGATCATCAGCATCACCATCAAGTTCCATGTTGATCCGGTCAGCCGTTTTCCGTTTTGACGTCCGTTTGACGGCTTTGGTTTTGGGGCGAGATGGTTTGACCGCTTTATCCCCGGTAGGCTTTACTGCTTTTTCTATGGTTTTCCGTTTCATCACCCTATACATACATACACAGAAGAAGGATTACAAATTGCACAAATTAAAGATATCAAAGATGAAAAGGAAGTATAGTGCTTACAGCAGGCGGTTTGTTCTTGGTATAGAAGGGATTCAAGCCGGTTTGACTACAGACTAGTTCCGATTCATTCAAAATTTTATTTACATTTCAGTGACTTCTTCATCAGTCACTTGAATGTTGCAATGGAGTTGAGAGTCTTCAACCTCACCGGTGTACTCACACATTAAACCGGTACGCCGGCTTAGTGGCAAGATGCTCCAAGATATCCAACAGCGCACGAAAGCAACACCTGTTAAACCATTGGCCATAAAAGCCTGGAGTTTGGCGAGTTGAGGGGCATATTTCGCCCTTCTTGCGGAACTTAAGCGTTGCGGCATCGAATGGGTGTTGGAAAGCCGGTGATCAGGAAAGCCTGGGAGGGGATTCTCATCTTTAGGAGAAGTGTCTCTGCAGTAAAACCAAGTCTGGTTCCATTCCTTCGGGTGGTTGTGCAGTTTGGCATGAGGAAATTCAACTTCTTTCCGCTTCTGAATTGAGAGACCACCAAGTTCAGTGTTGGGGCCATTTACAAATTCTGTGCGCCAGTTTAAGTGAAAGAAATCCCGGAACAGCTCCGCAGTTGGTTCTTCCTGTAAATACACATCACAGAATACCTGGAAGTTGCATAGACTGGATACTGAGTTGGGCCCGATGTCTTGAGGTTGGAGTTGGAAATTGGCAAGCACATATCGGTAAAAATTTGACCCTGGCGGTTTGAAGCCACGGCCTATGTGGTCGACAAAGACCACCACCTCACCCTGCCTCGGGGTCGGAGGATTTTCTACTCCTGGAACTCCCCATTTAATCTCAATCTTCTTAGGCAAGGTACCAATGCTAACCATATCGTTCAATTGTTCCTCGGTGACCCGGGAACGAGCCCAGTTGCAAGCGGTAAATTGCTTGGCCATTATAGAGCAAAAAAAGCCGTGGAAGAAACGCCGGTTTACAAATCACTCAGGATGACCCATAAGATGTAATGATATCAACATATACTGGTGCATAAGATTGCATAAACCGGAGGCTGATATAATAATGAAGGACAAGGTTATATCAAGGATATAAACATATCGCTAAACCGGAGTTGGCAATTCCATACAAGAATTTATTGAATACAGGTTATAAGAGGAAGTACATTGGCAGTTCAACAAGGGGACTAATGGTGTATACCGGATTGTCATTCTTGCAAAGTTAAACCGCCTATATTGGTGTGAGGAGTACAGATCTAAAAATACCTCAGTAAGGGGAAACAGATTTCACAGAGTTATATGAAAATTTCAGATCTAAGGTATGACAAAAACTGTAAAATATTTAGATTCAAGTTTCAGGTATTTAAATAGTTCAGTAGATTCAGATAAGTTGGTCTTGATATAAAGAGAGAGTCTAATGAGGAGAATATGATTATGGCTACGGTCGTGCAAGGATAATAGGTCCAACCTACCCTGGGATGCTACATAGAAGAAAAGAGAAGAACAACACTGAGTTTTTCGATGAACTCCGACGAGCAGTGAAACCCTAAAAACAAGATCTAGGGTGGAAGGAAAATGGTTACCAGTATCACAGGAATGGCGGAGAGATGCCGTAGTATTCTGGTGCGTTCAGGGTGATGCAGCGGCTGGAGTCGGAGAAGAGGCGACGGTCGACGGTGGCGGCGGAGCTCTGGAGGATGAGCAGCGCAAGGAAGACGACGCGAAGAGGCACGAGGGGGAAAAGTGAAAATGACTCCCTGGTCTTATTTATAAAGGCAAGGGAAAGGTGTTAGGCGCGAAAATCGAGGAGCCAAAACTTGGAAGTGAGGCGGAGCTGTCGCCTCAATTGTCGGAGGACCATTAATGAAGATGACATCACGATGGTTTACCACGATCTAAGAAGATGACGTCACGGTGGTTTACCAAAGTATGAGAAGATGTGGAAGACGAAGTTTTTACTAAGGATTGACATCGAACCTGTTCAAATCAATCTGGGGCCTAATGTTGGGGATATTACTACTGGACGTAAACCGGCCAGGAGTAGCCATATTAACTTTATGAAGATTAGAAGCCCATGAAGATGTGAAGATGATGGCACTTTACGAAGGCCCAAGGCCCAGAAGTGAGTTTAGGCCTGTAGATCTAAACCGGCTTAATCATGTAACTTGTTTGTAAGATAGGAAGTGTAGAGACCGAACCAGTTACGTTTATGATCCGGCTTCGGGACTCTGTAAACTGACGGGCGCCACCCATGTATATAAGGGGACGACCCGGCAGCAGTTCAGGGGACAGACAACAACTCGAGAGTCAGACAAGCGGATTCGCTCCCTGGCCCTCGAAACCTAAGCAATACCAATCACAACTAGACGTAGGCTTTTACCTTCATCGAAGGGGCCGAACTAGTATAAACTCTCCGTGTCCCCTTGTCCGGTTTAACCCCTTTAAGTTAACCCGTTGCGATGGCTCCACGACTAAGTCCTTTCACAAGGACATCTGCCGTGACAAACCCACGACAGTATGAACCATAGAGAAGTTGGAATTTAGTAGGTTTAACACCAATATAAATAAATAATGAGTTCATTACAGTAACTTGAAGTTGTTGTTTGTTTTCTTACACTAACAGAGCTCATGAGATTTTCTGTTGAGTTTTGTGTTGTGAAGATTTCAAGTTGTGGGTAAAGATTTGATGGATTTTGGAATAAGGAGTGGCAAGAGCCTAAGCTTGGGGATGCCCAAGGCACCCAAGGTAAAATTCAAGGACAACCAAAAGCCTAAGCTTGGGGATGCCCACGAAGGCATCCCCTCTTTCGTCTTTGTCCATTGGTAACTTTACTTGACGCTATATTTTTATTCACCACATGATATGTGTTTTGCTTGGAACATCTTGTATGATTTGAGTCTTTGTTTTTTAGTTTACCACAATCATCCTTGCTGTACACACCTTTTGGAGAGACACACATAAATCAGAATTTATTAGAATACTCTATGTGCTTCACTTATATCTTTTGAGATAGATAATTTTGCTCTAGTGCTTCACTTATATCTTTAAGAGCACGGTGGTGGTTTTATTTTATAGAAATTATTGATCTCTCATGCTTCACTTATATTATTTTGAGAGTCTTTTAGAACAGCATGGTAATTTGCTTTGGCTATAAAATTAGTCCTATTATGATAGGCATTCAAGATGGTCGTAATAAAAACTTTCATAAAAAGTGCATTGAATACTATGAGAAGTTTGATACTTGATGATTGTTTTGAGATATGAAGATGGTTATATTAGAGTCGTGCTAGTTGAGTAGTTGTGAATTTGAGAAATACTTGTTCTAAAGTTTGTGATTCCCGTAGCATGCACGTATGGTGAACCGTCATGTGATGAAGTCGGAGCATGATTTATTTATTTATTGTCTTCCTAATGAGTGGCGGTCGGGGACGAGCGATGGTCTTTTCCTACCAATCTATCCCCCTAGGAGCATGCGCATAGTACTTTGTTTCGATAACTAATAGATTTTTGCAATAAGTATGTGAGTTCTTTATGACTAATGTTGAGTCCATGGATTATACGCACTCTCACCCTTCCGCCATTGCTAGCCTCTCTAGTACCGCGCAACTTTCGCCGGTACCATACACCCACCATATACCTTCCTCAAAACAGCCACCATACCTACCTATTATGGCATTTCCATATCCATTCCGAGATATATTTCCATGCAACTTACCACCATTTCATTTATTATGACACGTTACATCATTGTCGTATTGCTTTGCATGATCATGTAGTTGACATCATATTTGTGGCAAAGCCACCTTTATAATTCTTTCATACATGTCACTCTTGATTCATTGCATATCCCGGTACACCGCCGGAGGCATTCACATAGAGTCATATTTTGTTCTAGTATCGAGTTGTAATTTTTGAGTTGTAAGTAAATAAAAGTGTGATGATCATCCTTATTAGAGCATTGTCCCAAGTGAGGAAAGGATGATGGAGAATATGATTCCCCCACAAGTCGGGATGAGACTCTGAACGAAAAGATAAAAAAAGAGAAAAAGGAGGCCATAAAAAAGAGAGGAAAAGTGCCAAATAAAAAATGAGAGAAAAAGAGAGAAGGGACAATGTTACTATCCTTTTACCACACTTGTGCTTCAAAGTAGCATCATGATATTCATGATAGAGAGTCTCCTATGTTGTCACTTTATATACTAGTGGGAATTTTACATTATAGAACTTGGCTTGTATATTCCAATGATGGGCTTCCTCAAAATGCCCTAGGTCTTCGTGAGCAAGCGAGTTGGATGCACACCCACTTAGTTTCTTTTGTTGAGCTTTCATACACTTATAGCTCTAGTGCATCTGTTGCATGGCAATCCCTACTCACTCACATTGATATCTATTGATTGGCATATCCATAGCCCGTTGATACGCCTAGTTGATGTGAGACTCTCTTCTCCTTTTTGTCTTCTCCACAACCACCATTCTATTCCACCTATAGTGCTATATCCATGGCTCACTCTCATGTATTGCGTGAAGATTGAAAAAGTTTGAGAACATCAAAAGTGTGAAATAATTGCTTGGCTTGTCATCAGGGTTGTGCATGATTAAATACTTTGTGTGATGAAGATAGAGCATAGCCATACTATATGATTTTGTAGGGATAACTTTCTTTGGCCATGTTATTTTGAGAAGACATGATTGCTTTGTTAGTATGCTTGAAGTATTATTATTTTTATGTCAATATTAAATTTTTTTTCTTGAATCTTTCGGATATGAACATTCATGCCACAATAAAGAAAATTACATTATGAATTATGCTAGGTAGCATTCCACATCAAAAATTCTGTTTTTATCATTTACCTACTCAAGGACGAGCAGGAATTAAGCTTGGGGATGCTTGATACATCTCCAACGTATCTATAATTTTTGATTGTTCCATGCTATTATATTATCTGTTTTGTATGTTTAATGGGCTTTAATATACCTTTTTATATTATTTTTGGGACTAACCTACTAACCAAAGGCCTAGTGCAAATTGTTGTTTTCTGCCTATTTCGGTGTTTCGCAGAAAAGGAATATCAAACAGAATCCAAACGGAATGAAACCTTCGGGAGAGTTATTTTTGGAACAAACGTGATCCAGGAGACTTGGAGTGGACGTCAAGAAAGAAGCGAGGAAGCCACGAGGTAGGAGGGCACACCCAGGGAGTGGGCATGGCCCCACCCTCATGGGCCCCTTGCAGCTCCACCGACCTACTTCTTCCTCCTATATATACCCATATACCCTGAAACATCCAGGAGCACCACGAAACCATATTTCCACCACCGCAACCTTCTGTACCCATGAGATCCCATCTTGGGGCCTTTTCCGGCGCTCCGCCGGAGGGGGGATCGATCATGGAGTGCTTCTACATCAACACCATAGCCTCTCTGATGATGTGTGAGTAGTTTACCACAGACCTTCGGTTCCATAGTTATTAGCTAGATGACTTCTTCTCTCTCTTTGGTTCTCAATACAAAGTTCTCCTCGATTCTCTTGGAGATCTATTCGATGTAATTCTTTTTGCGGTGTGTTTGTCGAGATCCGATGAATTGTGGATTTATGATCAAGATTATCTATGAAAAATATTTGATTCTTCTCTGAATTCTTTTATGTGTGATTTAATATCTTTGCAAGTCTCTTCGAATTATCATTTTGGTTTGGCCTACTAGATTGATCTTTCTTGTAATGGGAGAAGTGCTTAGCTTTGGGTTCAATCTTGTGGTGTACTTTCCCAGTGACAGTAGGGGCAGCAAGGCACGTATTGTACTGTTGCCATCAAGGATAAAAATATGGGGTTTATATCATATTGCTTGAGTTTATCCCTCTACATCATGTCATCTTGCCTAATGCGTTACTCTGTTCTTATGAACTTAATACTCTAGATGCATGCTGGATAGTAGTCGATGTGTGGAGTAATAGTAGTAGATGCAGAATCGTTTCGGTCTACTTGTCATGGACGTGATGCCTATATATATATATATGATCATGCCTAGATATTCTCATAACTATGCACTTTTCTATCAATTGCTCGACAGTAATTTGTTCACCCACCGTAGAATTTGCTATCTTGAGAGAAGCCACTAGTGAAATCTATGGCCCCGGGTCTGTTTTCCATCATAATATTTTCCATTATATTGCTATTTCTATCATTGTTTATTTTGCAATCTTTATTTTCCAATCTATACAATAGAAATACCAAAAATATTTATCTTATTATCTCTATCAGGTCTCACTCTCGTAAGTGACAGTGAAGGGATTGACAACCCCTTTATCGCGTTGGTTGCGAGGTTCTTATTTGTTTGTGCAGGTACTAGGGACTTGCGTGTTACCTCCTACTGGATTGATACCTTGGTTCTAAAAAACCGAGGGAAATACTTATGCTACTTTGTTGCATCACCCATTCCTCTTCAAGGGAAAACCAACGCACGCTCAAGAGGTAGCAATGGCCACAGAGCCTTGCGACCATTTCAACAAGTTTGTCAACAACACCGACTACAAGTTCGCCATGGTGGAAACCATCGACGATGGTAACGCGCTCAGTGTTACGGGCTTGGCCTGCAAGAACCTTGTCGAAATCCCTGACCACTACAGGGTCTGGGGCAGCATGAAGAAGGACTCCCTGGTCAAACTTGCCTCAGCCATCATCGACCCCTATTACGAAAAGATGAAGCAGGATGCCCAGAGAACAAGTGCCCTATCCTGGTACAGGGCCTGGATGCGGCAACCAGATGAACCTCACCTGACGTTCGCAGCCAAGAGCGTGTACACATGCTACGAAATGCACAGGCGGATTGTTGACATGAGGAAGTGCCTCGTTACCCAAATCGACGAGCCCGGATAGAGCCACAAGCAAAGCAAGTGTCACAATAAGTAGATGATGATCAGTTGATCGTTTATGCTAGTTAATCATGCATGTAATATATAGTTTACTTTATTGGTATGTGGAAATGTCATGTGTGTAGTAACCACCTATGTAATTATGCATGTAATAGTTTACTTTGGTGTGTGCAAATGCCATGGTTGTAGTAGCACCTATGTAAGTGGATGTTTAATTTGGTTATGCAACCATGTCCTTATAAGTGTGTGTGTGTGTGTGTCAATAAGTGTGTGTGTGTGTCTATATATATATTGTTTTGTATGCAATCCCATCGCACAACACACACGTCTTATTAGCAGCAACCGTCTGTGTTAATATTGGTCTTCGCACACATTTTTGATTACAGACCTGTTTGCCGTGTATCACAACTTCTTGTTATATTGAACCGTTTCTATTCTCTTGTCTCAACACAAACAGTTCATTCGAGTGAACCGCATGCCGTATATCGCACACACCTTGATCTGGCTGACCGTTTCTTTTGTGTTGCCTAATCACAAATAGTTCATCCGAGTGAACCGTATGCTGTATATCGCACACACCTCCATGTGGCTGCCCGTTTCTTTTGTTGCTCCTCATCGCAAACAGTTAATTGAACTGAACCGCATGTCCTTCATCGCACACGCAACTAAAATCTGAACCGCGTTTGATGCATCCTCCATCGCAAACATTTTGCACCTTTTTTGACGGGGTTTTTACACCACCGTTTGCGATTATTGAATCACACACAGTTTCGTCGAAGGGTCTTTGATCGCAGTGTCACGTACGGCATCCTGCCATAGTGATAAGTCAGTGGCTCGCTCCATTGTTCTGGAGAACGGAGTTTTAGTCATCTTGCCCATGAGGCATGGTTCGCAAGCATAAAGTGATTCATAATCAAGTGATTCCCAAAGCCCATCTGCATGGAGTTTCTTCATGCGCTTTACACCAATATGACCTAAACGGCAGTGCCACAAATAAGTTGCACTATCATTATTAACTTTGCATCTTTTGGATTCAATATTATGAATATGAGTATCACTATGATCGGGATTCAATAAAAATAGACCACTCATCAAGGGTGCATGACCATAAAAGATATTACTCATATAAATAGAACAACCTTTATTCTCTGATTTGAATGAATAACCGTCTCGCATCAAACAAGATCGAGATATAATGTACATGCTCAACGCTGGCACCAAATAACAATTATTCTGGTCTAAAACTAATCCTGAAGGTAGATGTAGAGGTGGTGTGCCGACGGCAATCACATCGACCTTGGAACCATTTCCGACCAGCATCATCACCTCGTCCTTAGCCAATCTTCATTTAGTCCATAGCCCCTGTTTCAAGTTGCAAATATGAGCAACAGAACCAGTATCAAATACCCAGGCACTACTACGAGCATTAGTAAGGTACACATCAATAACATGTATATCAAATATACCTTTCACTTTACCATCCTTCTTATCAGCCAAATACTTGGGGCAGTTCCGCTTCCAGTGACCAGTCCCTTTGCAGTAGAATCACTCAATTTCAGGCTTGGGTCCAGACTTGGGCTTCTTCCCGGGAGCAACAACTTGCTTGATGTTCTTCTTGAAGTTCCCCTTCTTCCCTTTTGCCCTTTTTCTTGAAACTAGTGGTCTTGCTAACCATCAACACTTGATGCTCCTTCTTGATTTCTACCTCTGCAGCCTTGAGCATTGCGAAGAGCTCGGGAATTGTGTTTTCCATCCCTTGCATATTATAGTTCATCATGAAGCCTTTATAGTGATTGAAGAACTCTGTCAATAACACTATCATCCGAAAGATTAACTCCCAGCTGAGTCAAGTGGTTATGGTACCCAGACATTCTGAGTATGTGTTCACTGACAGAATTGTTCTCCTCCATCTTGCAGCTATAGAACTTGTTGGAGACTTCATATATCTCAACTCGGGCATTTGCTTGAAATATTAACTTCAATTCTTGGAACATCTCATATGCCCCATGACGTTCAAAACGTCTTTGAAGTCCCGATTCTAAGTCGTAAAGCATGGCACATTGAACTATCGAGTAGTCATCAGCTTTAGCTTGCCAGATGTTCATAACGTTCAAAGTTGCTCTTGCAGCAGGCCTTGCACCTAGCGGTGCTTTCAGGATGTTATTCTTCTGTGCAGAAATGAGGATAATCCTCGAGTTAGGGACCCAGTCTGTGTAGTTTCTACCATCATCTTTCAACTTAGCTTTCTCTAGGAACGCATTGAAATTCAAGGGAACGGTAGCACGGGCCATTGATCTACAACAGCATAGATATGCAAAAACTATCAGGACTAAGTTCATGATAAATTTAAGTTCAATTAATCAGATTACTAAAGAACTCCCACTTAGATAGACATCCCTCTAGTCATCTAAATGATCACATGATCCATATCAACTAAACCATGTCCGATCATCACATGAGATGGAGTAATTTTCAATGGTGAACATCTCTATGTTTATCATATCTACTATATGATTCACGTTCGACCTTTCAGTCTCAGTGTTCCGAGGCCATATCT
Source organism: Triticum monococcum (assembly GCA_034509565.1). Classification (NCBI taxonomy): domain Eukaryota; kingdom Viridiplantae; phylum Streptophyta; class Magnoliopsida; order Poales; family Poaceae; genus Triticum; species Triticum monococcum. The sequence goes on from CM067844.1 coordinate 417,257,295, forward strand.
GTATATGCTAGGCTCGTCAAGTTTAACCTGAGTATTCTGCATGTGCAAAACTGTCTTACACCCATTGTATGTGAACGTAGAGCTTATCACACCCGATCATCACATGGTGTCTCAGCACGACGAACTGTAGCAACGGTGCATAATCAGGGCGAACACTTATACCTTGAAATTTAGTGAGGGATCATCTTATAATGCTACCGCCGTACTAAGCAAAATAAGATGCATAAAAGATGAACATCACATGCAATCAAAATATGTGACATGATATGGCCATCATCATCTTGTGCCTTTGATCTCCATCTCCAAAGCACCGTCATGATCTCCATTGTCACTGGATTTACACCTTGATCTCCATCATAGCGTCGTTGTCATCTCGCCAACTATTGCTTCTATAACTATCGCTACTGCATAGTAATAAAGTAAAGCAATTACATGGCGATTGCATTTCATACAATAAAGCGACAACTAGAAGGCTCTTGCCAGTAGCCGATAACTTTTACAAAACATGATCATCTCATGCAATAACTTATATCACATCATGTCTTGACCATATCACATCACAACATGCCCTGCAAAAGACAAGTTAGGCATCCTCTACTTTGTTGTTGCAAGTTTTACGTGGCTTCTAGCAAGAACCGTTCTTACCTATGCATGAAAACCACAACGATTTTTTGTCAAGTGTGCTATTTTAACCTTCAACAAGGACCGGCCATAGTAAAATTCGACTCAACTAAAGTTGGAGAAACAGACATCCGCCAGCCACCTTTATGCAAAACAAGTTGCATGTCTGTCCGTGTAACCAATCTCATGAACGTGGTCATGTAAGGTTGCTCTGGGCCGCTTCATCCAACAATACCGCTGAATCAAAATAAGACGTTGGTGGTAAGCAGAATGACTATTATCGCCCACAACTCTTTGTGTTCTACTCGTGCATATCATCTAAGCATAGACCTGGCTCGGATGCCACTGTTGGGGAACATAGCATGCAATTTCAAAAAAAATACTAAGCTCACGCAAGATCTATCTAGGAGATCCATAGCAACGAGAGGGGAGAGTGTGTCCATGTAGCGACCCGACCCGAATGGATCAAGTCTCTATGCTCCGGTGTCATTCCTGGATCAGTAATGCTGACACCACACAGTACTTCGAAGGATTTATAGCAAAGTAGCAATCACACACTAATTACATCGATGTCTCAAAAGAGAACTTATTACAATAAATATGGCTTAAGGCCATCTAATATCGATAACAACGGAAGACTTGGAAGATAAATGGGTCCATCAACTCCAACGACATCACTAAGTATAGAACCACGACCTAAAAGCACCTTACCCGTCGTCTAAAACGTCTGCAACATGAAAGTTGCAGCCCGAAAATGGGTCAGCACATGGAATATGCTGGCAAAGTAACACATAGAGAGTAATGGAAGGTAACAGCTATACTATATGCATATTTGGCTGGTGGAAAGCTCTATGGTTACTGTTTTGCATAAAGCTAGTTTTTTCCCTACTGCAAAGGAATAAATTTTATTTAACTATCATGGTGGTTGAACATCGAGAATGGTTGACAGCATTCCGATCCCAATTAAGTGAACAATTAAAACCCAACAATATTAATTAGAAGTAACATGATGAGATTCACATGATATTCAAGTACTAGATACTCAAGATGTCCATAACCGGGGACACGGCTAATCATGATTAGTTTATTACACTCTGCAGAGGTTTGCGCACTTTTCCCCACAAGACTCGATCGCCTCCGTTGGATTTCTCGCACTACAAGGTGTTTGAGAAACGGATGACCGAGACACAGTCTTTCAGAAGCGCTAGCACCTTACGATGGAAAGACCGGTACACCTACTTTCCCCTACATCTGCTAGTCTACCCTGTAAGAGTTCGCACGACTTAATCAACTATGCCAGAGCCCATAATGGCTTGTGGCTGCACATGGAAGTTTCTAGCATGAAAGATCTTATGATCCCTTTGAGCCTGGGTGGCGGTCCAAAGAAAAATAGGCAAGTCCTGATAGACATCAGGTGCCTCAATCCACCCAGATGTGTGTTTAAGTTGCCACCTTAGGTAAACCCTTTAAAATTATCAATCTCACATCTGTCATGGATATCACTCACCCAATCCACGTCTACTAGCATAGCATGGCATAATAAGCAAACGTAGAAGTAACTCCCAAAGGTTTGATAATAAACAGGTAATAGGTACTACCTCATCTACTTCCCATCCCACAATTTAATTAGATCCTAATCATGCAATGTGTGAGGATTGATCTAATGCAATAAAACTGGGTCGTAGAAAAGGTATGATCAAAGTGTTACTTGCCTTGCTGATGATCCGCGAGTGCTAGAGATTCGAAGTAACAGGCGGTGCAATCCGGGTAATCTATCGCAGACAAACAACAAGCATACAATAAGTACTCATCTAATGCACAGGTAAAACTCGAACGAGAGATCGAACCAGATAGTTCAACTTAAGAACTCCGGTTGCAAAGAAAGAAAGAACAGAACAAAGCAACGGAAAACAAACGGTGAAAGAAAACAACTCGGTTCTAGCAAGTTGAAACTAGGTCAAATTTTTACTGTAGCAAAAACTTGTTTAAGTTGATTAGTCGGAACGGCGGTTTCGAAACGAAACTCCAGGCGCTTGAATCACCTGATTCCGATAGACGAGCGAGAAGATAAACTAGAACGAAGATCGGATCTGAAATCGCGATCGCGGAATAAATCCGATGAAAAGAAAAAGAAGAACGGTTAAACGAACAGACGTTCGTTAACCTAGAATAATCCGGTGATCACGTTCGTTAGGACGAACGGTCCGGCGAACGGTCGCTAACAACTAAACTGAAAACAAAACTGATCTAGGGTTTCGGAAAAGAGAACCGAAACAAAGAACCAAAAGAAAACCGGAACGGTTTATGAGAAAAACTGAACCGAGGGGAAAAAGAGAGGCGCAGCGCAGCTACCTCCGGCGAGGGGGCTCCGGCGAACGGCGGCGTTGGGCGGCGGCGGCGCTAGGGCGGCGGCGGCGTAAGGCGGCGGCGGCGGCGTAGGCGGCGGCGCGGCTTGGGGCGCGGGATGGGAGGCGGTGGGGTTGTGTGGGAAAAATGGGGGGTGTGGGGGTATTTAAGAGGGGGAGGGGGGAGAAAACTTGGGGGAAGGGGCAAGAAAAGAGGGGGAGAGAGGAGTCCTACTAGGACTCCGCTTGGGGCGGCGGCTGCGCTAGGCGCACGCGCGCATGGAGAGGAGGCCGGCCTGCTGGGCCTTGGCCCAGGCGGGGCACTGCGCGGATTTTTTTTTAATCGGTTACGCGCGTAGAAAAACAAAAGAAGGAAAATCTAAACGAACTCCGAAACTCCCAAAGTAAATTTTCCCCGACTCCTAAAAATGAGTCGAACAAAATGAACTTTTCTCGGGACCTAGATGCAAATGTTGAAAACCCGCATTTTTCCCTATCCGAATAAAATGCAAATAAACACCGGAAAACAAAATTGAATTTATTTATTAAATCTTCTTTTTCCTCAATTTGGGAAAAGTCATATTATTTCCCTCTCTCATATTTTGATGTTGGAAAAGTAATTGAAGATGAAAGAAATAAATCAAATGATCCTCTTTTCAAAATTTTAGAAAACTCAAATATGAAAATAACGAAATCTCCAACTCTCTCCGAGGGTCCTTGAGTTGCGTGAAATTTCTAGGATCGACCAAAATGCAAGAAAATATGATATGCATGATGATCTGGTGTATAACATTCCAAATTGAAAATTTGGGATATTACAAACCTACCCCCCTTAAGATGAATCTCGCCCTCGAGATTCGGATTGGCTAGAAAATAGGTGAGGGTGGTCCTTGAGCAAATCTTCTTCTCTCTCCCAGTTGGCTTCATCCTCTGAGTGCTGGTTCCACTGAACTTTACAAAACTTGATAACCTTGTTGCGGGTAACTCTACTGGCAAAATCGAGAATCTTGACTGGTTTCTCTTCATACGTTAAGTCGTCCTTCAACTGGATCGCTTCAATTGGCACTGTATCTCTTAGCGGTACCTCCGCCATCTCGGCGTGACATTTCTTCAGCTGCGAAACATGGAATACGTCCTGAACTCCTGACAGTCCCTCTGGTAATTCCAACTTATACGTGACTTCTCCCATATGTTGCAAGATCTTATACGGTCCAACGAAACGCGGTGCTAATTTTCCCTTAACTCCAAAGCGCTTAACTCCTCGAAGTGGGGATACTCGGAGATACACCCTGTCTCCGGTTTCGTAAACTGTCTCCTTGCGTTTAGAATCTGCGTAGCTCTTCTACCTGGACTGGGCTACCTTGAGCCTATCGCGTATCAACTTAACTTTCCGTTCAGACTCCTTAATAAAATCTGGTCCAAAGAATTGACGGTCTCCAACTTCGTCCCATGACAACGGTGTCCTGCACCTTCTTCCGTATAGAGCATCGAAAGGTGCCATCTTCAAACTGGTTTGGTAACTGTTGTTATAAGAAAATTCCGCATACGGCAAGTTATCGTCCCAACTAGATCCATAATCTAGTGCACAAGCTCTCAGCATATCTTCCAAAACCTGATTGATTCTCTCGGTCTGTCCATCTGTCTGCAGATGAAAAGCGGTGCTGAACTCTAGCCTGGTTCCCAAAGTTTCATGCAACTGATTCCAAAACTTTGAGGTAAATTGGGTTCCTCTGTCTGATACAATACTCCTCGGAACTCCATGCAAACAAATGATCCTAGTCATGTATATCTTTGCCAACTTAGCACTGGTGTAAGTGGTCTTAACTGGAATGAAATGTGCTACCTTCGTCAAACGATCAACTACTACCCATATCGAGTCATATCCTGCCTTCGTCCTGGGTAGTCCTGTGATAAAATCCATGCCTATCTTATCCCACTTCCATTCGGGTATCGGCAATGGTTGCAACAATCCGGCTGGCTTCTGATGCTCTTCCTTTACTCTATGACATACGTCACAAACTGCTACATAGGCTGCAATATCCTTCTTCATTCTGGTCCACCAAAATGTTTCCTTTAAATCCAAATACATCTTGGTATTTCCGGGGTGAATCGAATAGGGTGAATCATGTGCCTCTTGTAGAATCAACTTCCTGATCTCCGGGTCATTGGGCACATAAACACGGTCCTCAAACCATAGGGTATCGTGCTCATCCTCACGAAATCCCTTTGCTTTTCCTTTGCTTAGTTTCTCCTTTATAGAAGCAATCTCCTTATCAGATTTCTGAGCCTCTCTGATTTTATCCATCAATGTTGACTGAACCTCCAAGGCTGCTACATAGCCTTTCAGAACTATCTCTAAACTTAGTCCATGAAGGTTTTCTGATAACTCCCGGGGTATTTCTCCCGTCATTAACGTATTGACATGGCTCTTACGGCTCAATGCGTCAGCTACTACATTAGCTTTACCGGGATGGTAATGCAATCTTATATCATAATCCTTGATGAGCTCCAACCATCTCCTTTGTCTGAGGTTCAACTCCTTCTGCGTGAAAATGTACTTCAAACTCTTGTGATCCGTGTACACCTCACAATGATTTCCAATGAGGAAATGTCTCCATGTCTTCAACGCATGCACTACGGCTGCTAACTCCAAATCATGTGTGGCGTAATTCAACTCATGAGGTTTCAGTTGTCATGAAGCATACGAAACAACTCTCCCTTCCTGCATAAGCACTGCTCCAAGTCCTCGACGTGAAGCGTCGCAATATACCTCATAATCCTTGGTCTGATCTGGCAAAATCAACACTAGTGAGGTAACCAATCGTTTCTTCAACTCCTGGAAACTAGCCTCACACTCCTCAGTCCAATTGAACTTGGTATCCTTCTTCAACAACTCCATCATAGGCTTCGCAATCTTTGAAAAGTTCTCAATGAATCTCCGGTAGTATCCTGCGAGTCCAAGAAAACTCCGGATCTCTCCAACTGTCGTTGGTGCTTCCCATTCGGTTACGGTCTCAACCTTTGTGGGGTCAACTGCTATCCCTTCTCCGGATATAACGTGTCCGAGAAATCCTACTTCCTTCAACCAAAACTCACATTTGCTAAATTTGGCATATAACTGATGTTCCCTTAGTTTCTCCAAAACCAAACGCAAATGTTCTTTATGCTCTTTTTCATTCTTCGAATAAACCAGGATATCATCAATGAACACTACAATGAACTTATCCAAAAACTCCATAAACACTTCGTTCATCAGTTTCATAAAATAGGCAGGTGCGTTAGTCAATCCAAATGACATAACGGTATACTCATACAGTCCATATCTTGTGGTGAATGCTGTCTTAGGTATGTCCTGCTCTCGAATCTTCAACTGGTGGTACCCTGATCGCAAATCGATCTTGGAGAACACTTTAGCTCCTTGCAAACGATCAAACAGATCATTTATCATTGGCAGTGGGTACTTGTTCTTGATGGTTACTTCGTTCAATCCACGGTAATCAACAACCATCCGTAATGATCCATCCTTCTTCTCCACTAGAAGTACGGGTGATCCCCAAGGCGAAGAACTTGTGCGTATGTAACCTTTCTCCAGTAACTCCTTAATCTGATTCTTAATTTCTACCAAATCCTTTGCTGGCATCCGGTATGGTCTCTTTGATATTGGGCCTGTACCTGGCAATAACTCAATCAAAAACTCAATGTCTCTATCCGGTGGCATGCCTGGCAATTCTTCAGGAAATACATCAGGAAAATCCTTTACCACTGGTACTTCCTCCTGCACAACTCCTATTAGGCAATTTACTTGTGTCCTATTTGGCACATGCCGGGATACATACTTGATCCTTCTTCCTTCTGGCGTTGTAAGCAAAATTGACTTACTAGCACAATCGATGTTTCCTCCATACATCGACAGCCAAACCATACCGAGAATTACATCCAGACCCTGGGATTCTAGAATGATTAAATCCGTGGGGAAAACATGCCTTCCTATGCTTAATGGCACTTGAAAGCATCCTTGTCTGGCCATGTGCTCTGCTCCTGGCGAGCTTACTAGCATAGGAGTTTTAAGAATACTAGTGGGCAGGCTATATTTTTCCACAAATCCCCTTGATATGTATGAACGTGATGCACCAGTATCGAAAAGAACGAGTGCGGTAAATGACTTAACCAAAAACTTACCGATTACTGCATCAGGCTGATCTTCAACCTCCTCCACGTTAACGTGGTTCACCTGTCCCCTATTGAAAGGGTTCGGCTTCTTCCCTGAGCTTCCATTGCCATTTCCATTTTGGCCTTCAGGACATTCATTGGCATAATTTCCGGTCTTGGAACACTTGAAACAGGTGACTTGACTCAGATCTCTCTTGGCTGGGGTTGATGGGGTGGTCCGGTTCTGGCCGTTGCTTCCTCCATTCCCATTACCATTCTTGTGGCCATTATGGTTGTGCGAACTACCCCCTCCATGGGTATGCTGAAACTGAAATCCCGATTTAGGGGTAAAACGGGGCTTCTACTGGGCTCCAGTGTTATACTTCCCCTGTCCATACTTCCTCTTGCAGTTCTCAATCTGCTGTTGCTTCCCTTCAATCATGATGGCACAATCTACCAACTCCTGGTAGTTGTTGAAACTTGTTACCATTAACTGCATACTCAACTCATCATTCAGTCCTTCCAAAAACTTCTCCTGCTTGGTTGCATCCGTGGCAACGTCATCTGGGGCATAATGTGCTAACTTGCTGAAGTCGTCAACATACTGGCCAACTGTCCTTCCTCCTTGGCGTAAGTTGCTAAACTCATGCTTCTTCATGGCCATAGCTCCTGCTGAAACATGGGCGGTGCGGAAAGCTTGCTGGAACTGATCCCATGTGACATTGTCAACTGGGAAGGTGGCTGTGAAATTCTCCCACCATGCTGCCGCGGGTCCGTCGAGCTGATGTGCGGCAAAACTTCACTTTCTCACCATCCGTGCATCCTGCAGTGGTCAACTCCCTTCCTATCTTGTGGAGCCAATCGTCTGCTACTATTGGCTCAGTGCTACTGGAAAACACCGGCGGATTTAGCCTAAGGAAACGGGCTAAGTGGTCAACAGGTGGCGGTGGTGGTGGTGGGTTGTTGTTGTTGTTGTTTTGCTGGTTCTGGACTAACATCTGCATCAATTGATTCTGTTGCTGGATCAACTGAGTGAGCTCCGGTGGAAATCCATTGTCACATCTCGGAGGGATCTGAGGGTTTTAGAAAAGACGAGATTTAAGAATAGACTGAGGTCTAAAGATAAAACACTACCCCAATGCACATGAGCAAATGCACACAAAATCACTTCATTCAATTCAAAAAAAGGCTTACAATCGATCTAGCTATCGTGAAAGTGCTCGAACTATAATGTACACATGGGGGAAATACTACTAATAGTTGGTGGTCATCTAGAAATTTGAACCGGTGGAAGACTCCATGATGTCCGCTCCAGCTTCGTCTTCAAAGTCGGGTTCACTTGGATCCGAATCGGTGTCATCGATGATGATGTAGTTGTCCGGACATGCGACGTACATGTCTTCCTTCCTGGATGCTAACTCCCTCTTGAGTTCTTCAATCTCTTGCTTAAGATCGCCATTGTGTCTTGCTGGAGCTACGATCTCGTCCATGTAGTCCTTGCGTGTAGCCTTCAGTTCACCTTCTAGCTCGATGATCCTAGTCTTCGCATTCTTCAACTCTATCATATCATTGCACATCTGGTTCTCGTGGCGTCGGATGTGCTGGTTTAACTCCTGGATGAATGCTGCAATGGATCTATCCTTCTTGGTGCTGACTAACTCCCATTGTTCATCTCGGCATCCGCAAATCTGGTAGATAGTGTCCTTGAGGTCTTCTTGATAAACTTCTCCAATGCGTCCTATGGTGGTATGGGCTGCCATGCTCTTTCCCAGACTCCAGGTTGGTGTATTGAAAACACTATCTATGGGCTTTGTGGTTGGCGCGAAAGTCCTTCCCGGAACGTGAGCTTGAATCTTCCAGCGCTCCTCTTCAGGTAGAGTGGCGTTGAAGGTTCCCGTGAAACTTGGTAATCCAATGTTTAGGTACTTGGTGACTTCCTTCAAGTGAAATCCAAAAGGTGTGCCTTCATCCGGTTGAGCGTACTTGATCTTCGCGTCCTTCATCCTAAAGAGTAGAAAAGATGAGGAGTTAGAAAATGAGAAGAGAGTAGTGATCTATGGCTTTAACTTAGTGGTCGTGTCCTACAGTCAGCGTGTGCTCTGATACCATCTCTGTAGCGACCCGACCCGAATGGATCAAGTCTCTGTGCTCCGGTGTCATCCCTGGATCAGTAATGCTGACACCACACAGTAATTCGAAGGATTTATAGCAGAGTAGCAATCACACACTTATTTCATCCATGTCTCAAAAGAGAACTTATTACAATAAATATGGCTTAAGGCCATCTAATATCGATAACAGCGGAAGACTTGGAAGATAAATGGGTCCATCAACTCCAACGGCATCACTGAGTATAGAACCACGACCTAAAAGCACCTTACTCGCCGTCTGAAATGTCTGCAACATGAAAGTTGCAGCCCGAAAATGGGTCAGCACATGGAATATGCTGGCAAAGTAACACATAGAGAGTAATGGAAGGTAACAGCTATACTATATGCATATTTGGCTGGTGGAAAGCTCTATGGTTACTGTTTTGCGTAAAGCCAGTTTTTTCCATACTGCAAAGGAATAAATTTTATTTAACTATCATGGTGGTTGAACATCGAGAATGGTTGACAGCATTCCGATCCCAATTAAGTGAACAATTAAAACCCAACAATATTAATTAGAATTAACATGATGAGATTCACATGATATTCAAGTACTAGATACTCAAGATGTCCATAACCGGGGACACAGCTAATCATGATTAGTTTATTACACTCTGCAGAGGTTTGCGCACTTTACCCCACAAGACTCGGTCGCCTCCGTTGGATTTCTCGCACTACAAGGTGTTTGAGAAATGGATGACCGAGACACAGTCTTTTAGAAGCGCTAGCACCTTACGATGGATAGACCGGTACACCTACTTTCCCCTACATCTGCTAGTCTACCCTGTAAGAGTTCGCATGACTTAATAAACTATGCTAGAGCCCATAATGGCTTGTGGCTGCACAGGGAAGTTTCTAGCATGAAAGATCTTATGATCCCTTTGAGCCTGGGTGGTGGTCCAAAGAAAAACAGGCAAGTCCTGATAGACATCAGGTGCCTCAATCCACCCAGATGTGTGTTTAAGTTGCCACCTTAGATAAACCCTTTAAAATTATCAATCTCACATATGTCATGGATATCACTCACCCAATCCACGTCTACTAGCATAGCATGGCATAATAAGCAAACGTAGAAGTAACTCCCAAAGGTTTGATAATAAACAGGTAATAGGTACTACCTCATCTACTTCCCATCCCACAATTTAATTAGATCCTAATCATGCAATGTGTGAGGATTGATCTAATGCAATAAAACTGGGTCGTAGAAAAGGTATGATCAAAGTGTTACTTGCCTTGCTGATGATCCGCGAGTCCTAGAGATTCGAAGTAACAGGCGGCGCAATCCGGGTAATCTATCGCAGACAAACAACAAGCATACAATAAGTACTCATCTAATGCACAGGTAAAACTCGAACAAGAGATCGAACCAGATAGTTCAACTTAAGAACTCCGGTTGCAAAGAAAGAAAGAACCGAACAAAGCAACGGAAAACAAACGGCGAAAGAAAACAACTCGATTCTAGAAAGTTGAAACTAGGTCAAATTTTTACTGTAGCAAAAACTTGTTTAAGTTGATTAGTCGAAACGGCGGTTTCGAAACGAAACTCCAGGCGCTTGAATCACCTGATTCCGATGGACGAGTGAGAAGATAAACTAGAACGAAGATCGGATCTGAAATCGCGATCGCGGAATAAATCCGACGAAAAGAAAAAGAAGAACGGTTAAACGAACGGACGTTCGTTAACCTAGAATAATCCGGTGATCACGTTCGTTAGGACGAACGGTCCGGCGAACGGTCGCTAACAACTAAACCGAAAACAAAACTGATCTAGGGTTTCGGAAAAGAGAACCGAAACAAAGAACCAAAAGAAAACCGGACCGGTTTATGAGAAAAACCGAACCGAGGGGAAAAAGAGAGGCGCAGCGCGGCTACCTCCGGCGAGGGGGCTCCGGCGAACGGCGGCGTTGGGCGGCGGCGGCGTAAGGCGGCGGCGGCGTAGGCGGCGGCGCGGCTTGGGGCGCGGGGTGGGAGGCGGTGGGGTTGTGTGGGAAAAAGGGGGGTGGGGGGGTATTTAAGAGGGGGAGGAGGGAGAAAACTTGGGGAAGGGGCAAGAAAAGAGGGGGAGAGAGGAGTCCTACTAGGAATCTGCTTGGGGCGGCGGCTGCGCTAGGCGCGCGCGCGTGGAGAGGAGGCCGGCCTGCTGGGCCTTGGCCCAGGCGGGGCACTACGCGGAATTTTTTTTAATCGGTTACGCGCGCAGAAAAACAAAAGAAGGAAAATCTAAACGAACTCTGAAACTCCCAAAGTAAATTTTCCCCGACTCCTAAAAATGAGTCGAACAAAATGAACTTTTCTCGGGACCTAGATGCAAATTTTGAAAACCCACATTTTTCCCTATCCGAATAAAATGCAAATAAACACCGGAAAACAAAATTGAATTTATTTATTAAATCTTCTTTTTCCTCAATTTGGGAAAAGTCATATTATTTCCCTCTCTCATATTTTGATGTTGGAAAAGTAATTGAAGATGAAAGAAATAAATCAAATGACCCTCTTTACAAAATTTGAGCAAACTCAAATATGAAAATAACGAAATCTCCAACTCTCTCCGAGGGTCCTTGAGTTGCGTGAAATTTCTAGGATCGACCAAAATGCAAGAAAATATGATATGCATGACGATCTCGTGTATAAAATTCCAAATTGAAAATTTGGGATGTTACAGTCCACGTACCCTCGTAAACCGAAAGCGGAAGCGTTAGGTTAACGCAGTTGATGTAGTCGAACGTCTTCGCGATCCAACCAATCATGTACCGAACGTACGACACCTCCGAGTTCAGCACACGTTCAGCTCGATGACGTCCCTCGAACTCTTGATCTAGCAGAGGGTTGAGGGAGAGTTTCATCAGCACACGTTCAGCTCTGGATTTTTTTAAACCAGAAGACACCAGATGGGCCATAAAAGCATTTGGAGGGGGGTCCCTGAGGGGGGCACAACCCACCATGGCGTGCCTGGGGCCCCAGGCACGCCCAGGTGGGTTGTGCCCACCTCGGTAGCCTCTCGCACCGCCTCTTTGCTCTATAAATACCCCAATATTCCAAAAACCCTAGGAGACTTGACGAAAATCAATTCTAGCCGCCACAAGTTCCAGAACCACCAGATCCAATCTAGACACCATCACGGAGGGGTTCATCATCCTCATTGGTGCCTCTCCGATGATGCGTGAGTAGTTCATTGTAGACCTACGGGTTCATAGTTAGTAGCTAGACGGCTTCCACTCTCTCTTTTTGATTCTCAATACAATGGTCTCTTGGATATCTATTTGATGTAATTCTTTTTGCGGTGTGTTTGTTGGGATCCAATGAACTTTGAGTTTATGATCATATCTATGTTTTTATCCATTAAAGTTATTTGAGTATTTTGATCTATTATATGTATGATTACTTATAGCCTCGCCTTCGAATCTTTGGTTTAGTTAGGCCAACTAGATCGATTTTTCTTGCCATGGGAAGAGGTGTGTCGGTGTCAAAACCGGCGGATCTCGGGTAGGGGGTCCCAAAGTGTGCGTCTAGGCCGGATGGTAACAGGAGGCAGGGAACACTATGTTTTACCTAGGTTCGGGCCCTCTTGATGGAGGTAAAACCCTACATCCTGCTTGATTAATATTGATGATATGGGTAGTACAAGAGTAGATGTACCACGAGATCGAGGAGGCTAAACCCTAGAAGCTAGCCTATGGTATGATTGTTGTCCATGGAGTTGATGAAGTTGTCCTACGGACTAAAACCCTCCGGTTTATATAGACATCGGATAGGGTTAGGGTTACATAGAGTCGGTTACAATGGTAGGAGATCTTGAATATCCGCATCGCCAAGCTTGCCTTCCACGCCAAGGAAAGTCCCATCCGGACACGGGACGAAGTCTTCAATCTTGTATCTTCATAGTCCAGGACTCCGGCTGAAGGTATAGTCCGGCTACCCGAACACCCCCTAATCCAGCACTCCCTCAGTAGCCCCCGAACCAGGCCTCAATGACGATGAGTCCAGCGCGCAGATTTTCTTCGGCATTGCAAGGCGGGTTCTCCTCCAAATTCCGTGTACCTATTGAATAAAGTCTGGTTTCTTGTAAATGTTGCGCTCCTTGGCTTCTACGCCCAATAATGGCCGTCTTCCACGTGTCAAACGAATGTGAAAAGCCGGGGCGTTTTTACATCCACACCCCTAGCCATATAAACGAGCCACCCATTTAACTGGATGGGAATTCAGGTTCAAACCACATCTTCTCCTCTCCGTGAGTTATCATCAGAGCGCTTCCAGCAAAGGTCCATTCCAACATGTCCAGCCGTCGCAGCTCCTCCCCTTACCCCTCCGGTCCCAAACCCGGGGAGTGGGAGAGTTGCACCATCCCGCACAGCGAGTTAGTGTCGCTTCAGGCCAAGGGATTTCTTCCCCTGGCATACATGGTCCCGGTCTGAGCCGGTCTCGCCACCTACAATGGTGGAAAACAGGCGGAGAGCATCCCCAATCCTTCTAAAGGAGAGCGGGTGTGCCTCGTCCCCTATCTAATAAGGGGACTGGGATTTCCAATTCATCCATTTCTCCGCGGGCTTCTGAAGTTTTACGGTCTCCAGCTGAACAATCTCACGCCCGCTTCCATATTACATATCGCGGGTTTCGTCGCCCTTTGCGAGCTATTTTTAGGCGTTGAGGCTCATTTTGCGCTGTGGAAGAGGTTATTCTGCCTGGTGCCCCATTCTCAAGAGGGGTCTATCTATCAAGTGGGCGGAGCCGAAGTATGGCGCATCGCCGGGACCGGATACCTATCCGGAACCACGAAGAAGGTGTCCGAGGACTGGCCTTCGAAATGGTTTTACATGGATGACGTCCCGCTACCGGACCCTATCCAGGTCGGTCTCCCTGAGTCCAACAATGCCCCGTTGAAGAAACGCTTGAGCTGGCGTCCACGGAGCTCTCAGAGAGAAAGCGACAGAGACATCCTTTACCTGATGGGCCGGATAAGACTGTTGGATCATTCCGGACTAACCATGATTGGAGTCATGGCCGCATGCATTATGCGGGGGCTGCAGCCGCTTCAATATAGAGGCCACCCCATGTGGGATTTCAACGGGGAGGATGACGCCACCCGTTACGGTCGTAAGGGGCCGGCCTCAGCCGCCGCCTTAGTAAAGATCTTATCCTCTTTGTACAAGGGAGAAAAGGAGGAATTCCTCTGCGTCAATCCACAGGTTGGATTAAGTATGTACGATCCTCCAAGTTGGGTAAGTGAACAATTGCGCTTGCCCGTTTGCTTTATACTCCCATGGTTAGATAGGTAGTCTAATGATTTCAATACAGGAACTGCGACAGGAGGTAAAGGATATAAACAGCCGTCCTCCACAGCCCGAGGACCCAGACCGGTCCCTCAATCCAGACTCCGAAGAAGATCCAGACATATCGGTGGAGCTTATTGACGGGGTGTTCTATCAGCTAAGCAAGGACGATACCTTGGTGGCCATTACGGCGGATTACCCAGGGCTAATCCCGGCCTCCCAGGTGAAGGAAACCGGAGTCCCATTCCCTTGAAAGAGATTCCATTCTCACGTATTCTGGTGTTTCTAACGACAACCGTGTTTTGCAGGGGAGATTTCCGAGGCAGGAGGCCAAACCTGTGGCGGCTAGCCAACGAGGGGTCGCAGGGCCCCGTGGGGCAAAAAGGAATGTAGTCCGGACTGAGATGCCGGTGCAAAGGTATAGTGCGCCCTCTATTTCCCTGGAGTTATTCTGTCAGGGCATATTAATGTTCGTGCTATCTTCAGAACGAAGAGACCTCGCCGGACTACATCCAGAGAGGTTGCCAATCGCGCCTCCACCAGCCAGGCTCCAACGTCTGGCCAGGAAGCGGAGGCGAGCACAAGGCGCGCACCGGACGCTCCTCCGACAAAGGATGAGGACAGGCTGTCTGCCACAAATTCCAAAGTGGAGAGTGCCATGAACCACATGTGTTGCCGGACCGTTCTACGCGACGGTTGTTTCTCCCAAGAGGCTTTAGATGCCTTTTAATTCGGGAGATGCGTACCTCCGTGCCGCTCACAATGGTTTAGCCAGAGCCACGGAGCAGTATGTAAAAGACATACGGGTAAGAAAATTTTGGTTAAATATATATATATGCCAGTAGCCCCCGAGACTTGAAGCAGTTAGAGAAACTAATTTAAGGATCATTTAATATGCAGGTTCTTACAGAGAAGAATACAGTACTGTCCCAGGAGCTGGAAAAGTGCAAGGCCCAACTAGAGGCCGCACTAGCCGCAGCAGGGGAGCCCAAAGAGACCCCCTCAGGTAAGATACACTTCGAAAGATTAGTATTGTGCGGTGTGGGTGCAAATCTGACAGATCATATTGCAGATGGTGCCGGACTAGATCCGGACAAACAGCAACTCTTACACCGGTTAAAGGCCGGTGAGAGTATGTTGACAAGGGTGAGGCTGGAGAAGAATGATCTTCAGGATGCCAACACCAAGCTGGACGTCGAACTTAAAGATGTTTGTGGCCAGCTGTCGGACTCCACGAAGGAGAATCAGCAGCTTCGACGCGGCATATTTAGTAAGTGCTTGGACGACCTTTGAAAAAAAGTTCGGCCAGGAAGCCGACTAACAGAGTAAGGTCTGTAGGTATGCTCACAGGTCGTCCTGCAGAGGAGATGCCTGGTTCTACGGGTGACCTTCTTCCCGAACTCTTGCAACTGCATGAGTGAATTCGGCAGGCAATGCGAGGTGTTGCCCAAGCCTTATGGCCTGCCCACTCCATGCCTGAGGGCCTTGGAGAGCTTGCGGAGAAGCTGAAGGGAGCTCGGCGGCGCTTCTAGTTGTGGAAGATATCGGCCTGCCGACAAGGCGCTAGGGAGGCCTGGGCCATGGTGAAGACCCGTTTTACGAAGTCTGACCCAAACCACATGGCCGAGATCGGACCAGTGGGGCTTGACGGGAAGGAGATCCTTGTAAGCTTAGTGTACGGCCAAGTAGAGTTGGCCGCGAAGTATTCCCAGCAGGACTATAAATTAGACAGCCTATTAGATGGTATAGAAGAGGAATACAATCAGTCGGAATGACTGTGTAATTTTGAATTGACATGTGTAATGCCTTCTAGCTGGATTGTAGATCGTTTGTCATTGCCGACCTTTTCGCTTCAACCTCGGGACCTGACGGTCCGGAGTGTGTCCGAATACCCTAGCGGTTATATAAGAACCGGGGTATGCGTGGAGACCAGGCGTAGGGGTCATCAGTGCTTTATCAGACAAGTGCCCAACTAGTTATGTTATATTACATGGTTAGTAAGAAACATCTTCGAGAGAGAATAGTTCCGTTAAGGGTTCCTTTCGCTGGGAGGCATGCCCTAATGTGCATGTCCAGACTGCGTGAAGAGACGCAGAAAAAGCATCTGGGGCGCATAAAATGAGTAAAAAAGATCATCTTTTATTTCACCGACCGAATATTCCCTTAAGAACGCTAGCTTTCGGCTTCACCCAGTCTGAGGTACACGTCCGGCTGACCCGGCAGTAACAATCATAGAGGTGCTCCCTTTACCGCCTAGCCGAACAATCGGGAACGTAGGGGTAAGCACAGGAGCCAGGCAACCCAGCTTGGCCAAAACTTAAGTCATATCGATGCATATAATGGTGAAGAAAAAGGTACATGCGGAAGTTTGACGCATGTGTTGGGCGTGAAGCCCGTATAAATAAGCTTCTGTTGAAGAAGCCCCCAGGTTTAATGAGCGCGAGTGGCGCGTCACTATATGAGCCTTTAAGGGCTATTGAAGAAAGAATGGGAAGGAGAGAAATGTAAGACAGAAAAATTCAAAAAGGAATGGACAGAGGAAGGAGACGAACACAGAGTCCGGCGCTAGGCATAGAATCTTCGGAGACGGGCGGCGTTCCACGGGTTCGGCTTGAGTCAGTTGTTCGATGCATCTCACAGGCGGTACGCCCCACCAGTCAGGACTTGGTCGATTATGAATGGACCTTCCCACTTGGGCTTGAGTTTGTCCTTTTGCTTCTCTGGGAGGCATAGAACTAGTTCGCCAACACTGTAATTTTTGGCCCGTACCTCTCTGCTTTGATATCTTCGGGCATGCTGTTGATAAAATGCGGAACGGGCTTTTGCCACGTCACGCTCCTCCTCCAAGGCGTCCAAGTTGTCCTGCCGATCGAGCTTGGCTTATCTTTCTTCGTACATGCGCACTCTAGGTGAGTCATGAATTATGTCGCAGGACAAAACTGCTTCTGCGCCATACACCATAAAAAATGGTGTGTATCTGGTGGTGCGATTTGGCGTGGTCCGCAGCCCCCATAGCACAGAGTCGAGCTCCTCTACCCAGTGCATGTTAGATTCCTTGAGGGACTGCACTAGTCTGGGTTTAATGCCGCTCATGATAAGACCATTTGCACGTTCGACCTGGCCGTTGGTTTGTGGGTGATAGACGGAAGCATAATCGAGCTTGATGCCCATGTTTTTGCACCAGAGTTTTACCTCGTCGGCGGTAAAGTTTGTACCGTTATCGGTTATGATGCTGTGGGGGACGCCATAACGGTGTACAACCCGGGATATGAAGTCTATCACAGGTCCGGATTCGACCATTTTAACAGGCTTGGCTTCTATCCATTTGGTGAACTTATCCACCATGACGAGTAAGTATTTTTTCTTATGGGTTCCACCTTTGAGGGGTCCGACCATGTCAAGCCCCCAGACCGCAAAAGGCCAGGTGATGGGTATAGTTTGGAATGCGGTGGGTGGCATATGGCTTTGGTTGGCAAAAAGTTGGCAACCAGCGCATCGTTGGACTAGGTCCTGAGCGTCTGCCCGGGCCGTCGGCCAATAAAAGCCTGTACGGAAAGCCTTGCTAACAAGGGACCGAGCAGCGGCGTGGTGACCACCGAGTCCAGCATGAATTTCAGCCAGAGGGTTCCGCCCTTCCTCTTCGGAGATGCACCTTTGAAGGACTCCGGTAGTGCTTTTCTTATAAAGCTCTCCCTCATGGACTCTGTAGGCTTTAGATCGCCGCACTATGCAGCTTGGTCAGATTCTGCCATCTTGATTTGATGGTAACCGGAGTAAGCGTCGAGGAAACACAACGAATCGTGTCCTGCGGTGGCATCGATAATTTGATCGATACGGGTGAGGGGGAAGGGATCCTTTGAGCACGCCTTGTTAAGGTGTTTCAAATCGACACACATGCGCCAGGATTTGTCCTTCTTTGGTACCATCACCAGGTTTGCTAGCCAGTCCGGATGTTTTATGTCTCTGATGAATCCGGCCTCCAATAGCTTGGCTAGCTCCTCTCCCATGGCCTGTCTCTTGGGTTCGGAAAAACGCTGAAGGGCTTGTTTGACAGGTTTAAATCCTCTTTGGATATTTAAGCTGTGTTCAGCCAGCCTGTGTGGGATCCCTGGCATGTCTGAAGGGTGCCAGGCGAAGATGTCCCAGTTCTCTCGTAGGAACTCTCACAGTGTGGCGTCTACATCAGGGTTCAATCGTGCCCCGATGGAAGCTGTTTTATTGGGGTCCGTTGGATGGACCTGGAATTTGATTATTTCGTCTGCTGTCTTGAAGGATGTGGATTTAGATCTTTTGTCGAGTATCACATCATCCCTGTTAACCGTGGAGCACAGCCCTGTTAGTTCCTCGGCCGCTAAGGCTTCGGATAGTGCCTCAAGGGCTAATGCGGCCGTTTTGTTTTCGGCGCGGAGTGCTATGTCCGGATCACTAGCTAGAGTGATAATTCCATTCAGCCCGGGCATCTTGAGCTTCATGTACCCATAATGGGGTATTGCTTGGAAGATTGTGAATGCTTCCCGCCCTAGTAAGGCGTGATGTCCGCTTTTAAACGGGGCCACCTGGAATGTGACTTCTTCGGACCTGTAATTATCCGGTGTGCCAAACACCACATCTAGTGTGATTTTTCCCGTGCAGCGCGCTTCCTGACTAGAGATTATTCCTCTAAAGGTTGTGCTACTTCGCTCGACGCGGTTCTAGTCTATTTCCATTTTTTGAAGGGTCTCCTCATAAATGAGGTTCAGTCCGCTGCCTCCATCCATGAGCACCTTGGTAAGGCGAAAGCCGTCCACTATGGGACTGAGGACCAATGCGGCTGGTGCTTGGGCTGTTCAAAATCTAGGTTCATCACTTGCGTTGAAAGTAATGGCAGTGTCGCTCCATGGATTTATTGTTGCAACTTGATAGACTTCGGCGAGGTTGCGGAGTGTTCTTTTTTGCATATTGTTTGATGCGAAAGTCTCAAAGACTGTGAGAACGGTACTGGTGTCCTCGGGCTGGCTTTTTGCAGCCTCCCGATTTAAGAGGTCCTCGCCATTTTTTGGCTACCTGCCGGAGTATCCAACATGCTCTAAGGCTGTGAGTTGGTGTGGCGTCCTCTGTACTGTGAATTCTACAGGGTCCATCAAGCCACCTTTCCAGTACGGTTCCATGCCCTGCAAAGGGTTTTGGCTTTTTGCTATTTATCCCGGGTGTCTTATCATGATGCACCCTCTTAGTTCGGACGGGATTACTATTCAAGGCCGGATTATCCCAAAATTTCATTTTGGTTTTCCAGGCACTTTCCATCGCACAGTATTTTTGTACTATGGACGCCAAGTCAGCGAAGCATGTAATATCACGACGACTTACAGCGTTAAGGATTCCCTCGTCCGTGCAATTACTGCAGAAGGTTGATATCGCGTCTCCCTCGCGGTAATCTTTTATCCTGTTCATAACCAGGAGGAATCTGGCCCAGTAATGATGTACTGTTTCGTCGGGCCTCTGCCTGACTTGGGAGAGATTGCTTATGTTCGGGTGGGTGGGTGTCGTTGAATCTGAAACCTCACCCAATCAAAGATTCGGAGGCCGAAGAGTTTCCGAATTCTGGAATTCGGATTCCTAGATGTTATCCAACGAATCCGGCCCGTTGCCTGATTCTAAGCTCAGGTCTTGAGTTACATCCTTCCCTCCGCAGGTATCCGGCTTGGAGGGATCGGGAATTCGGACGTAACTAGTCCTTAAAATAGATGAAGGGTCGCTGCACCGCGCCTCTATCACGGCAACGTGGTGGGTGACTTGGGGAGAGTTAATTTCTCTTAGATCGGGTTTAAGCCCAACCTGGTCGTAATCCATGGCGACCCCCAGGGCGGCGATGCGATCTAAGAGCTCATTTACGGAAGAGAGCTCAATTGGATCTAACTGCTCGACGAGCTCCGAGATGACGTGTAGATTGCTTTTGATGACCCGAGAGGTCACCGTCAGCGCAACAGCCGAACATGCGGTCATGAGGAAACCACCTAGCCGGAGGGTTTGGCCAATAGCCAAGGCTCCCTTAGCAACAGCGCCATCTTTGAAGACGGGAGAAGGCATCCTTCCTGATTGCGATGGCACAGGGGAACTCTCAATGAAAGCACCAATGTCGGTGTCAAAACCGGCGGATCTCGGGTAGGGGTCCCGAACTGTGCGTCTAGGCCGGATGGTAACAGGAGGCAGGGAACACGATGTTTTACCCAGGTTCGGGCCCTCTTGATGGAGGTAAAACCCTACGTCCTGCTTGATTAATATTGATGATATGGGTAGTACAAGAGTAGATCTACCACGAGATCGAGGAGGCTAAACCCTAGAAGCTAGCCTATGGTATGATTGTTGTCTATGGAGTTGATGAAGTTGTCCTACAGACTAAAACCCTCCGGTTTATATAGACACCGGATAGGGTTAGGGTTACATAGAGTCGGTTACAATGGTAGGAGATCTTGAATATCCGCATCACCAAGTTTGCCTTCCACGCCAAGGAAAGTCCCATCCAGACACGGGACGAAGTCTTCAATCTTATATCTTCATAGTCCAGGAGTCCGGCTGAAGGTATAGTCCGGCTACCTGAACACCCCCTAATCCAGGACTCCCTCAAGGTGCTTTGTGATGGGTTCGATCTTACGGTGCTTGATCCCAGTGACAGAAGGGGAACCGACACGTATGTATCGTTGCTATTAAGGATAACAAGATAGGGTCTATTTCTACATAAATAGATCTTGTCTACATCATGTCATTGTTCTTATTACATTACTCCATTTCTCCATGAACTTAATACACTAGATGCATGATGGATAGCGATCGATGTGTGGAGTAATAGTAGTAGATGTAGGCAGCAGTCGGTCTACCAATCTTGGACGTGATGCCTATATAATGATCATTGCCTGGATATCGTCATGATTATTTGAAGTTCTACCAATTGCCCAACAGTAATTTGTTTACCCATCGTATGCTATTTTTCTCAAGAGAAGCCACTAGTGAAACCTACGCCCCCCGGGTCTCTTCTTTATTATATTTGCCTTCACGATCTATTTTTATTTTCTTTTATTTTCAGATCTATTAATCCAAAAAATACAAAAATACCTTGCTGCAATTTTTACTTATTTATTTTATCTCGCGTTCCCGTGAGATCTATTTATCTAATCTACTACAATTTTACCTATCTTTTTACCCGTGAGGGATTGACAACCCCTCTCTTACGTCAGGTTGCAAGTATTTGTTCTTTGTGTCGCTACCAAAAAAAATACACTTCCGTGATGATACATGTTTGTTAAAGTAGGTCACGTTTTCTGTCATGCATGTACATCCATGACAAATTTATGACAGAATCAAGATAGTCACACCTGTGCTGTCGTAGAAGTGTTCCATGACATTACCAAAATTATCATCACAGAAGTGTCCACTTCCATGATGATAAATCGCGCGTCACAGAAGTGCTTTCGTCAAGGGTGACCGACATGTGGCATCCACCATAACGGAACACCGTTAAGCTATCGGGTCTGGTTTTGGATCCGATAACCCGTTAACAGCCCGGACCAATGGGGATTTTCCATGTGTAAAATCATCATTGGCTGTAGGAAACACGTGTCAGCTCCGTGTTGGCACATGTGTCACTCATCCAATGGGCGAGATGCGCCTATGATATGTTAACACGTGGACCGGCCCAAAAGTGGCCCATAAAGTTTAAATGGGCCGGCCCAACTAAAGGCCCACAAGATTTTGTGGACCATAATGGGCTGGCCTAGATAAAGGCCCACAAGATTTTGCGGGCCATAATGGGTCGTCCCAGGTAAAGGCCCACAAGATTTTTGCGGTCCAAAATGGGCCGGCCAGGTCAAGGCCCACAAGATTTTTGTGGACCATAATGGGACGGCGTAGCTAAAGGCCCATGAGATTTTGCCGACATTAATGGGCCGACCCAGCTGTAGGTCCACAAGATTTTGACGACCCTAGTAGGCCGACCCATTAACTCGCTGCCATGTTTTGGGCCAAATGTCGGCCTATATTTGATCCGGTATATTAATGGCTTGCCATGTTCCGGGCCTAATAATGGCCCATATGAGATCCATCCCGTTAAAAGCCTACCATGTTCTGGGCCAAATTACGGCCCAGATCAGGTCCGGCCCTTTAAGAGGCTTTGGGCTAAATTATGGCACATATCAGATTCGGCCCGTCAATTGGACGCTATGCTTTTGGGCCCACTTGCTAAAGGCCCATTTAGTAATTCGGCTTGATATTAGTTTCGGCCTGTTAAGGGCCCGTTTAACATTTCGGCCCTATATTAATTTCGGCCCGTTAAAAGCCCGTCATATAGTTGGGCCTAACTACGGCCCGGTTTGCATCCGGCCTGCTCGCAGCCGATAATATGATTGGGCCAAACAAGGACCGAGACAATTTTGGCCTGTTATAAGCCCATGATTTGATTGGCACATTTATGGGTCGGGGTCTATTTCGGCCTGCTGCCGGCCCGTGAGCTGTTCGGCACGTTTCAGGCCCAACCTACTTTTCAGCCTCCTAAAGGCCCACTGAGTTTTCTTGGGAAAATAGGGCCGGCGGTTTACTCGGCCAATTAAAGGCCCGAATGTACTAGTGGGCCAGTTTACATTTAGGCCTATTAACGGACCAAGATGACGGGGCCCATGATGCGGATCATACATGGTGACTTGCATGACGACCCGATTATGTATCATAATTTTACGGTTAGGCCATTTTACTGCGAAGACATGATATATATACAGTAAAATAACTGCAGCATCGTGAATAAGAAAAAACCTAGACTATACAATAAAGAAATTATGGCATATTACATCCACTGGGCATCAAAGTTCACCACCAGTGCAACTAAACACGCTGACAAAATAATATACAAAACCGACAGCACTTCAATAGAGTTCAAGAAAGGTTAGCCCTGCTCGGGAGCTGCAGCGCAAGCAGCTGAGTAAGCTGGTGAGATTGCACTTGTTTGACACTTATATCCTCCTCACTCTGAAAGATAAACAAGCAGACAGATGACATGTTTTGCACATATAAGTATCAGTGCTGACAATTCATCACATTTCTTACTATTGAATAAAGTGACACAGTTTAAAATAGCGTTAACACAATATGGTATTGTTCAGGTCAAGACATGGTAGGAAATGACATTGTGAAGGAGTTGGAAGCTTCACGACACCACTGGATTACAGATCAAGAACTCATAAGTACCAATGGTTAGTGTGCTGTCAATTTATCCCATTTCAGATTGGTAAAATAAGATCACTTGCTCTGTATAGTTTAATTTACATGGTATGAAGAAGGAACTTGGTTGTACAACTGAAAACTTAAATTGAGAAGGACAAACTTTTGTTTATGAACTAGAATACATAATAAACTTTAAACATGCAATTTGATGCAAACACCAAAAATAAACAGCTATTGCAGTCATGCCTCACTAAATATACAAAACAAAGTTTGAAGGCTTGAGAAGGAAAAACTTACATTATTGGTGAAGGTAGGCTCTATAAAGCTCTCGTCCATGCTGACGGGGGGCAATTCAAGAAGTTTACCACAGAATCTTCTTCATAAGCATTGCCTTTATTCTACATTTTGTTAAGAGTAAATATAGATGTGACAATATAAGAAAAAATGGAGAATATTTAAGATAAGACGAAGAGTGATACTACATAACCAAGTAGCTATAAATGTAAGTATAGAGATACAGGCAAAAGGTACAACCAAGAGCAATGCAGAGCTAAACTTCTTCAGTACCATCGATGTTATCCAACCTTATGGTAAGAGTAAATATAGATCTTATGTGTAGAAAATGGAGGGCAAAGGAAAATAAGCTGCAGAGTGATGGTACATGAACAACTACCTGTCAATATAAGTACACTGATAAAGGACAGCAGGTACTTACAAGAACAATGCAGAGCTGAAAAATTTCATTGGCATTGGATATATTCTACACTAATGTAACCATTCATACAGATCAGATAATTTGGAGTGAACACTTGATAAGCAAGCTATCATGCATACTGCTGTCACATAATGAACCAGGTATGTATGCAACTACAGTGATACAGGACAACAGGTACTAACAAGAGCAAAGCAGCGGGCAGCATATTTGTGATATCATGTCGTTCTTTTCAAACCGGAATTCTTTTTCGAGCAGATTTCCTGCAAAAAAGATCCATAAGGCACATGCGGAAAAGTAGAAGTTCAACTTGTCATGCGATATCATAGACAGTACCTCATCCTCGGAACGAGACCAGTGCATAACAAGGTTTTTCCATTCAGTGTATTCTAAATTTAGCACAGGAGACTTCACCAGAATTTTTTTATTGACTTGCCATCAAAGTGTGATTGCCTCAGATAACACCAATACTATTGCAATGCTTCCTTGAAAAGTGCAAGCAAGCTTTGCTCATCATGACTATCCAGATTGACCCTCGCCTACTTACAACAATGTAATGTAAATCATTGATGTGTTCAATCAGCAGAAAACAGGAAAATAATCACCATGAATAATAGCACTTACACGTAAGTGGGATAGGAAGATGTGAAAATGGTGTTTGTCTTCACTATAATCTTCCAATGATTGGAATATATGCACGTAGTCCCTAACAACATTGAAAGCATTGTCTTTTAAACTGGGAATAACTGGAATGGGGTTCCAATCTGCAGGAATTGGTCGTCTCTACAGTTGGGATAGGTCTTCGACCGGTGGACTTGCTATACTTTTTGCTAGAGTGAGATTTTTTTATGGTATGGCTGGTGCTATGGCAACTAAAATCGGCATACCTTTTGCTGGAGTGCAGGTCCTGTGTGGTGGGGCTAGTGGTGTGGCTAGTGAAGTATGGGTACAGTCTGCTGGAGCCGGTCCTACATTTTGTGTCACTGGTTGTACAGCCAATATAAGTGGGGTGATGTCTGATTTCTCCGGCACAACCACGTTTTTCAAGGACTTTGCTGGTGCTCCTTCAGGTTCGGCAATCACCCTCTTCCTTTTTGATGTGTGATGCACAAGAACAACATTTGAGTGGAAAAACATGGTATGATGACAGATGGAATATGTATTGATAATGGATGGGCATGGCATCTCGACATATATGATGAGTAAACTAAGGAGATGGTGGTGCAACAAAGTAGAAGAAATGCAAGATACGCGCAATCAATAAAACCTTGCCAAATTAGAGCAGGCACCTTGATAGGTGAACATGACAAGCCATCAGCCTTTGACTCCTCGAGGTTAGAATAGTCATTAGTATCATATTCTGAACAAGAATCTACAGGTGGGGAGCGTATGAGTTTCATTGCATCCAGAATGGCACTCAATGCCTTGGTGCCAATTTTGTAAGTCATTGCAGTGTTCCATAATATTCTTCTGATGCGCAGATTCTAATATTCACTTTAATTACGTATAATATCTGAGAACCATGAAAACATAAATAGTTGTGAGATTATCTTTGTAATGCAGAGGTTATTCTAATATAGGGGCGCCCTGTAAACACTTGTGTGCTATCACTGGATTCTGATGAGAGAGATCATGTGTGCTGTAATATGGTGCGTGCATTTATATAATCTGGCACAAGTACACAAAAAAATAGGCTCCAGAAGTAAGGATAGTTGGCAGATGATAGGTTCAAAATATACCGTATAGAGAGTTTATTGCCAGACCATGTTAACAAGAGCACACAGCAACTAGGCAGAGCATAGTGTACATAAAAGGGGTACACCATAACCACTATATATAAATCGGGAAAGTGGAACTGGCTTGAAAATACGGTGTTGTTTTGCCGCTAGTAATTGAAAGCCTATCGATCAAGTACATGCCAGCTCTATCAGTTGTTGACTGCAGATGTCCCTGCTCCCCTTCCTGACAAGGAACATAATGTGCGTACTAAATACAGAATAACAAAAGAGGAACATTCTAAAGAACATAAGAGGAAGCATATTCTTGAGGTTCTGCTTAATTGCATACAATGTTGGTTGCCCACTCATGATGAATCACAGCGCCCAAAGAAATGCAATTCTAGGCTCTCTCTCTATATGTGGCAATTTTGAGCAAGAGTCATCAGGACCATATTCTGAACAAGAGTCAACAGGTGGGGAGCGTATGAGTTTCATTGCATCCAGAATGGCACTCAATGCCTTGGTGCTAATTTTGTAAGTCATTGCAGTGTTTAGCTTCAAGAGTGGACTGCTGCTAGTGCAACACAAAGCAGCTACACAGATCATAGTGTAGATATAACGGGAAAACCGTAAGCATTAGAGTAAAATCAGCAAAGTGGAACTTGCTGGAATATATGTGCTAGTATTGCCGGTACAGCTAGAAAGGCTTCGGATACCAGCTCTCTTCATCTGAAGGTACGGTACTGTTAATCTCAGTGTAACTCTCAAACGCGACACAGCTCCCCGCATTTCCTTGCTATTCTTATAGGATTCAAGTGGGCAGGCCATGACAAATCCTATTCCCATGTTTACAAAATCCTACGAATCAAAGAGGCCCGAAGAGTTCAAAGTGTCCATACCAACCGACCGTATAGACCTCTACACTACAAATGTCCCTGCTCATCTTCACTACAAGGAACATACTGTACTACTATCATACTCCCTCCGTTCCAAAATATAAGTCTTGGTAGATATTTCCACTATGGATCACATACAGATGTATCCAGATACATTTTAGAGTGTAGATTCACTCATTTTGCTCCATATGTGGCCCATGGTGGAATCTATACAAAGACTTGTATTTAGGAACGGAGAGAGTACTTATTAAAGAAGAATGGAAGAGGAACATGCTAAAGAAGAGGAAGAAGATTTTGGATAGTAAAATTTTCGTTGCGCAGTGCCCACACATGATGAACCAGAGCGCATTAAGAAAGCAACTCCCCGTTGTCTCTCTATATGTGGTGCACGTGATTTTTCGAAAGTAAAGTAGGAACATTAGCTCACCAATTAAATGTTATCTGTTTTTGTGATATCAGCATCATATAAGATTCGTACTTGAGCAACAAGTTTGGAATTATGAGTGGCATGTTGTTTAGCTTGATGGATTCAGGAGCAGTGCTAAGCAGGTACGATGATTGTAATGAATATAAAGGCATGTCTGCATGCAAGTTGCGTGAATTTTTTCATTTGGGTCAGTCAACCATTTCAGGCGGTTGGATGAAGATCCTACGTCTCCTAACCCCTCTTCTTCCTCGTCTCTGATTCTTCCCATATAGAACACCGCACGGGCCGCCGGCCAGACCACTGGCCCCCACAGCCTGTGTTCCTCCGCCACCCCCACCCCCACCCCGCCCCCACCCGCGTCGAGTTTTCTTCGTTCGGTGAGGCCCAACCACCGCCCCCCACAACCAAAGTCCCCACCCGAGCCCCTTCGTTCGCACCGGCGAACTCCGGTGAGCTCTGAAAAATCGAATGACCCAATTTTTAAATTTAGTCTATTGTGATTTAACTAGTGTGGAATATAAAAGAGGAAACCCATAAGCATTGGGAGTATAGTGTTGAGCGTGCCATGGCGGATCTGAAGGTGAAAACCGGACAAAGGCAACTTCGCAACCAATGTTTGCTTTCAACTAGCAAGTAAGTGATGGACAAGAAATCAGAGTAAAGTAGTGGCGATCTATTTTCTTGCTGCGATAAATAAGTTGAGCAGATACGAAAGAGTACCGCCTATAGTGCGGCGCCGTGTATGCATCTGCTGAGAATTTGACGGTGTTGTGGTAGCGATGGCTGTCGGTGGCGTGGAAGCAGATCTAGGAGGGTAGATGGTGGCGGCGGGGCGCAGTGGACAAGACGGTCGTAGGAGCGGCGCTGGAAAGGTGGACGGCGGCGGGGATGAAGCGAGGGGACAGGATGCAAGGATCCCGGTCCAAAGCCATGGATGAGAGAGGTCGATCTCTTGTAATGGACGGCGGCGTCGGGGTATCAGCTCTGGCATGGTGGAGAAGGACAGCGGTGGATGGGGTGGCGGACGGAGGAGGCTGGGGTGGAGAGGGTGTTTTGGCGCCCACGGAGTACGAATGGGGAAATGGAGGTGGAGAGGAAGGGGGAACCATGTCTTCAGGGCGCGCTTGTCTCAAATGTGAGGAAATTTACAAACTTAGCCCCCGTTTCAAATTTCCTACATCACAATAATATTAGTCGGTTGGGGATAGGACGGCAATCTCGCATACACTGAATATTTGCCAATGAGAGCTTGTTTTTGGCGCCCACCATGTGTGAATCAGGGAGGGAGTCGATTTTGGATGAGGACACACTGTGTTTTGGCACCCACCATGTATGAATCCGGGTGAGAGGCGGTTATGTCACGTTTGATTGAAATTACAAACCTACCCCTGTCAAAACCTATAGAAATTGAGCAGATTGCGTGGTAGGGATAGGCAGTAGTAATTTCCATCTCGCAGATTTTGGTTTTGGGCGGTTACTGCGACTTTCCCCGCTTCGTTCAAATTTTGCAGAGTGCACGTTTACCGTGCCAACTCAATTAGAATCCCGTTTGTATTCTATTTTTTCATGTGGGATCCATTTTCGGTTGGAATAAAATTCTATATACATGATTTTTTATATATAGTTTCAAAAGCACAACACCATTTATACACAAATATGGTTTAAAAATGGCATGATCTCAGATTCATAAGGTTGTATCCATCAATTTGGATTTTCAAATATTTGAAACCACTTTATGTTGAAATCCAATGTATGCATTCCTCGCTAACTGTCTCCAATTAATGTGTGTTTCATGCGGTTTTTTTTTTACTTCTCAAACATGCATAATATGTTTCACACACGCAACATATAGTGTAATCCCGTTTAGACATTAATTGCATATAAACCATGCATTGTTTCTAATTAAATAATCTATGGATCACCAATATTGATAAACTATATAACATTACACGTGTCCCCAAATTCAAATGAATATGCATGTTTGATACACCAATTTGTGTTATGATATTATCGATGTCGTGATCTCCAGTTTAAATATTTGAATCCCATTTAATCCAGATATTCGTCTCATATAACTATCACTCATGCTTATATAGTACTATCTCTCCAGACCTATATGCGTTCATCGTCTCTCGGGTATCTCTCGTGCTACATGTATGTTGACAATGATCTTTTATATTCGTAACACACTGACGGTACTCTCTCCCTCGACCTTCATCACTCTATCTCTCTCTAATTATATCTCGCTCCCTGCTATGTGTCTCTAACTATGATTCTCCATGTGGAATCTCTTTCTCTCACACAAACACAAAACTTTGTCTTCCGGGGTCTCATTTCTCCCTACTATTCCCTTGTGTGCCACTCGCACACCCCTCATATAGAGATGTCTTTCTCTCCTTAGGTATGAGAACCTACGACTCTTCCTCTTAAATATCTCTTTCTCACACACAAACACAAACTCTGTCTCCCGGGGTCTCATATTTCTCCACTGTTCTCTTGTATGTCGCTCACACACACTCTCTCTCCCTAGAGATATCTTGCGTTCCCTCATATGTTTCTCTAGCTATCACTCTCGTTTTGAAATATCTTACTCTCTCGCAGACACAAAACTCCGTCTCTCGGGATATCATTTCTCTCCGATATTTGTTTGTACGTGAGTCACATGCACTCTTTCTTCATCTCTCTCACACCCACACCCATAACTCAGCCTTCTGATCCACTCGACTCATATCTCTAACACACACTAGCTAGCATCTTTATCTTTCTATTTATCTGTTTCTCCATCAACCTTCTTTCATTTATAGGTTGATCTCTTTTGCACAATCGTTGTGCCTCACTCCCTCTTCTCGCCATAGATGCATGCTCCAGCCCACGCCACTATCTCTTAAAGACAAAAACACATGCTCAATTGTCGGGCCTTCTTCCCTGCATTCTCACATGCATGCATATTGTCATACCGACCCGTCTCTCCCATGTCGTTGATCTTAGCTTATGACTTATGTCTTCTTTCTTTTATGTCGATCATGCGCGCGCACACACAGACACATCCCACGTATACATGTATACCTCTCACACATGCACGTTGAGGGTCTCTATGTCTCCATACGTAGTTAATTACCCTCAACCCTAACACCACATCGAATCGTTCTCTTCTTGTATGCACATAACTTCCGCCTAGATGGGGAAAACACACACTCACACTTAAGAATCTCCTTGTAGCTACCCCCTCTCACTCTTCCCCTATATCCCCAAAACCAATAAGACCATCCCTTCGTTTAATTCCCGCCTACATGCACCATCGATATATAGTAGTCTTCCTTGGTGTCTCTCAAACAAACACGTTCTCTCGATGTCGACTACTCTCACGCGCGCACACCTTCTCTTCCCTCTCTACGGGCATTTTCTCTCTCGCGCCCCATCGTTAGTGGCCTCTGCCATACACATCACCTCTCTATGATGAAGCCATGCACACTTAAATTACATCTGCCACCGAGGACCCCGCGACACAGACGCGCACACACACACACAAACACACACACACACACACACACGCACCCACCCACCCACACACACACACATAGTAAGACTCCATCACACACACGCACACACACACACACTATGACTCCACCTCTCTCTCTCTCACACACACAGAGAGATAGAGAGAGAGAGACTCCATCTCACACACACATGCTGTAGGCGGAGCATTTGTTCCTACCACCCTTCATCCACCCTTACCCGTATGATAAACAATCACCTTAATTTACTTGTATAACATGGACAAATTCCACTTTACTTTAGTAGTTAGCAAACTTATCATATGTACCCTTCTAAAAAACCGAGTTGGCGATGATGGTGTGCCTGCCATCTTTTAATATAGACCGTCTGATCTATATCTGACAGATAGAAAGCAAACTATGATAATTTTACAAAAGATAGCTGCACCTCTCTCCACATCCTTATCTCCCCCACCTCATTGCTGAGCAATTAAAAAAGAAAGTCTCCGGAACAATCTAGCATGGTGGACGCTGCCGCGTGCCGGCGCCATCCATCCCCATGCCTCCGCCCATTCCGACCACCAGTCACCACCACACTCCACTCCTCCTCACCTTATCTCTCATCTTTCATTTTTCGATGACATTCTCGAGATACCAGTTTTCTCATAAAATTCTTGAAATATCATTAGTTTTTACACATGGGATTACTCCTGCATGGGTAAATCACAACATGTGTTTTGTAAAAAATGCATATTGATGTTCCGTGCAATGCACGAGCATCTTGCTTGTAATTATATAACGCAAATCACGAGCAGGAAGTGACATTTTTTACACAACCACGTTAACATGGCCACATAAATCACTAGCTAAAGTAAATACCATTATACTTATATCCCGATGCAAAAGGTTGAGTACATGTCCAAAGAGTAGAGTCACACACATGTACTCTGTCTCTCAGAATCACACACACACCAGTTATGTGACACCCACTTAGGCAGACATGTATGTTACAATTTGTGCACCTGTGGGTACACGTGATGCTGCACATTTATTTAAGCCGGACGATGAACCCAAATAGTAGCTGCATTCATTCCCCTCCCGCTGCCTCTTCTATAGTCGCCGTCACCCGGTAGCCATGGCCCGGCCGAAGGTAAGAACATACGCCATACTCCCGCCGGAGCGGCTCTTTAATCTGGATATTTTAGTGGTCATGCATGCATATTTTTGTGCTAGCACTCCTATATAAGGGTTGACCGGTCGCTTCCCGCGGACGTGTGCGAGCGGTGGAAGAGGAAGGAGAAGGGAAGTGGGCAGTGGAGTAATGTTTTTTACCACAATTTCTTAGGAAACTGGGTGCAATAATTGAGTAGTTTTGCAAACTACGAGTACTACACATGAAACGGTTCAAAACCTATACTCCCTTGACAATGCGCGTTTCCCGTGTGAAATGGTCAGCGTCGCCCTGGAGCGTCAGTGCCGCATTAATGCCTGGCCAGAGCGGAGGCGACGTCTCACTAGCGCCGGCTTTGAAGCGGCGCGACGGTCGAGAGAGCGTCGCTTCCCGGTGCACCAACTGCTCCGCGTCGAGGCTGGCCATAGGCCTTGTTTGGATCCATGGGTTAGAGTTAGTTTGAGCTAGTTGGGGCTCAAATAGCCCTAAAGTATCCAAGCAAGAGGATTTAAATTGGAGCAAGTTGCACCGAACCCACCAAAAAAACTATCCCACCCAAGAGGTGCTAACTGGAGATAGTTCTCATTGGGACCACTCCATCAAATGCATTTATTGTCAATCTAACCCTGTCACCCAAACACCTCTTTGGCTATAGTTAGTTCAGGGTTAGTCATGAGTTAGTGTAACCTCTAGCTAAGTTAGAGTATCCAAACAGGAGCAGTATAGGACATGCAAGTTGCTCGAAGCATATAGTCAAATTCGTACATGAAAGGATTTTTTTCTTTTTGAAAACGGAATGCGAAAGGAATTTTTTTAGAATGCTCTTGGCATGTCGCTAACATGTGATGAGTTAACCGACCTCAATAGACGGCAAAAACACTAGCCCGCCGCACTTTGAGAGAGACGAGGAGGGAGAAGTGGTACGGGCTGCTAGATTACTAGAGATAGGTGTCGCACGGAAGCCAAGAAATATGGTGATAGCGTGGGTTAGCCATGTACTAGTATGATGTAACTACACTAGATTGCCGTGTTTCATACTCTTCCAGTCCACTGTGGAGATGATTGGTTGATTTTATATCGCTGAATAATATAAAATATTATGAGTGGAGACGCTCCACCCCGAGGTTCCTTGCTCCTTCTCGGTCGTCGGGAATCTATGTTCTTCCACTCTATTTTTTTACATGAGCT
This sequence comes from Triticum monococcum, assembly GCA_034509565.1. NCBI lineage: Eukaryota > Viridiplantae > Streptophyta > Magnoliopsida > Poales > Poaceae > Triticum > Triticum monococcum. The sequence continues at coordinate 417,290,619 of CM067844.1, forward strand.
TTGTTCATCCTTTTGCCAACACGCGACACATCTAGCATCAAGGTGCACGTGTCATGCAAGGATCGTTCCATCTATATGAGGAACACGTGGGACTGGAACTACGAGACGGAAATGTACCCAGGAGTGGGCGTGCAAACCTGTGTAATGTAGCGCAGTAAGTGAAGTAGAAAGGCACAAATAGTATGAAAATGCGTGGCATACAGGCATTTGTCTCTTACTACCACTAAATGTTGTACGTGCAATGCCCGGTGATGTTATGGAGTACGTGACTAAGTACTCTACTACTACTATATTAATTGGAGGCACATATTAGGTTTTATATTTGTTTACGTGTATGTCCCGAGACCTTCCAACTAGACGTGTCTTTCTCTCCGGGTCACACTTTGTATCGTTCATACCACTAGTACAGTAGTACTACTACGTGTGGTCTCCGACCCAGAAGTGGAGACGCTCTACCACGTTGTTCATGTCCCACTCCTTTCACCGACGTGTGCGACATCCAGCACGTGCCATGTGTTTGGCACTCCTTCGTCGTAAGAGTTGAAACGCTAGCATTCATGAGAAATAAAAAATAAATATAAATCACCAGTGATACTATACCACGTGGTTTCCTTGCTCCTCGATATCGGAAAGAATACTTCCGCTCACCGACATGTGGGACGTCGACCATCCTGGTCCACTTGCCATGCCCACAGAACTCCAAGGGAGAGTCACCCCGGTCATCGCGCCGCAGTAATTACTAATGAGCCATCAAATCACAGGCCCAATATTACCCACTGTGAAGTTGCTCGGACGAAGGAACCATCATGACTTCGTTGAATTCCGCTTCTTGAAGAAAACTACTGTACCAGCAGTACTGCTAGCTACAGTAGTTAGTCCAGCAGAGGCCTCCTTTGGTTCATAGGATAGGAATTTTATAGGAATATGAAAATCATAGGAAGTGAGATGACATGCATCTCAATTTCAATAGAGAAAGAGATGCCATTTGATGCATAGGATAGGAATTTTTCCATTGAGTCTAGGCTAATGTACTGGTAATTTGCTCTAAAAACTACAGTAGTAACTAGTAGTACTGTTACATGCTCGTAATTAATTAAACAAACGTACGGGCGACATAGACACACACACACACACACACACTAACTACTAGTACTACTACTTCTCACATGCTGGCCAGACACCGTCGTTCTCCTTCCCGGCTTTGTCGGCGACACCCCACCATGCTTGGATCTCCGCCGACCTCTCCGCAGCAGCGCGTGCATCCTCTTCTTTCTTGCGGCGGTGGGCCTCTCTTTTCTTGAGTGCTTTCTAACTTTTCCGCTCCCTCTGTGCGACTTTGGCCGCCTCTTGCTCCACCGCCCATTCGGCCTTGGCAGCTTCAAATTCCTCCCACATAGGTGTGAGGTCGCGAGTGGCGATGAACTCGGCACGGCGGGATGCCACCGCTCGCCTACCATTCTGTGTGCGGTCGTGGGCGGCGAGAAACTCAGTGCGGCGGGATGCCATCGCTTCCTTACCGGTTAGTGTGCGGCGCGGTGGCTTGAACAACGCTTGGTGACAGTGCTGGGGTGGAGTGGCCGGACAACCGTAAAGTGCATTGGTTTGTCAAGAGCTCAAGGACAGAAGACGAAGGAAATTTGGATTCCCCTTCAATCCTGGTCATTTATTACCGAGTAAAATGCATTGGCGATCATTGAACTTGTCTTGGTAGCTCACTTTGATCATTGTATACGAGATATGGTGATTATACTGTCACTGGCTCAGCGTATTGCTCCGTATTTGTCTGGTTGACCAGTCAAACAGTCCGCATGCGCCTCATCAGCTTGTGTTCTTTATCTATCTATCTATGCGGCCCTACATGTCAGTGGAGAAAGAAATAAAAACCAAAATTATGCGTATGTAACGTTACTATTTAGACATTTGCTGGAGGCCTCCGCGAACACCGAGCATGTATTCACCTGGCTCAACACCAACGGTCATACTCATGACTCGGCGCCTTGCTCATGTATATCGTCCATCACAACGACAATCAATAAAATATCCTAGCTAGAGAGGGTACTATGGTGCGGAGTATGTACTATCATGACAACCGATCATAGTGCCACTGCACACGAGTGTGTGTCTGGTCGATTTGTCCATTATTCGTAAGTTATGTATGGTTGTGTGTTGTCTAATGGTGGTCGTCGAATGCTAGCTGGCGACAAGAGCGGTTGCATGGACGCCTGGTTGTCAATACGTGCCGCATACGCTTCAAAGGCTCATCATCCATGAGTTCACATTTTACCATGATACGTCTCCAACGTATCTATAATTTTTTATTGTTCCATGCTATATTATATTCTGTTTTGGACATTATTGGGCTTTATTATACACTTTTATATTATTTTTGGGACTAACCTATTAACCGGAGGCCCAGCCTAGAATTGCTGTTTTTTTGCCTATTTTAGGGTTTCGTAGAAAAAGAATATCAAACGGAGTCCAAACGGAATGAAACCTTCGGGAACGTGATTTTCAGAACGAACATGATCCAGAGGACTTGGACCCTACGTCAAGACATCAACCAGGAGGCCACGAGGTAGGGGGCGCGCCTACCCCCAGGGCGCACCCTCCACCCTCATGGGCCCCCTGTTGCTCCACCGACATACTCCTTCCTCCTATATATACCTACGTACCCCGAAACTACCAGACACGGAGCCAAAACCCTAATTCCACCACCCTAACTTTCTGTATCCACGAGATCCCATCTTGGGGCCTATTCCGAAGCTCCGCCAGAGGGGGCATCAATCACGGAGGGCTTCTACATCAACACCATAGCCCTTTCGATGAAGTGTGAGTAGTTTACCTCAGACCTACGGGTCCATAGTTATTAGCTAGATGGCTTCTTCTCTCTTTTTTTTGGATCTCAGTACAAAGTTCTCCCCCTCTCTTATGGAGATCTATTCAATGTAATCTTCTTTCGTGGTTTGTTTGTTGAGACCGATGAATTGTGGGTTTATGATCAAGTTTACCTATGAACAATATTTGAATCTTCTCTGAATTCTTTTATGTATGATTGGTTATCTTTGCAAGTTTCTTCGAATTATCAGTTTGGTTTGGCCTACTAGATTGATCTTTCTTGCAATGGGAGAAGTGCTTAGCTTTGGGTTCAATCTTGCGGTGTCCTTTCGCAGTGATGGTAGGGGTAGCAAGGCACGTATTGTATTGTTGCCATCGAGGATAACAAGATGGGGTTTATTTCATATTGCAGGAGTTTATCCCTCTACATCATGTCATCTTGCTTAAAGCGTTACTCTATTCTCTTGAACTTAATACTCTAGATGCATGCTGGATAGCGGTCGATGTGTGGAGTAATAGTAGTAGATGCAGGCAGGAGTCGGTCTACTTGTCTCGGACGTGATGCTCAATTCTGTATACATGGTCATACCTAGATATTCTCATAACTATGCTCAATTCTGTCAATTGCTCAATAGTAATTTGTTTACCCGTCGTGAATACTTATGCTCTCGAGAGAAGAAACTAGTGAAACCTATGGCCCCCGGGTCTATCTTCCATCATATTAATCTTCCAATACTTAGTTATTTTTATTGCCTTTTATTTTACTTTGCATCTTTATCATAAAAATACCAAAAATATTATCTTATCATATCTATCAGATCTCACTCTCATAAGTGACCGTGTAGGGATTGACAACCCCTTATCGCGTTGCTTGCGAGGATTTATTTGTTTGTGTAGGTACGAGGGACTCGTGCGTGGCCTCCTACTGGATTGATACCTTGGTTCTCAAAAACTGAGGTAAATACTTACGCTACTCTATTGCATCACCCTTTCCTCTTCAAGGGAAAACCAACGCAAGTGCTCAAGAGGTAGCAAGAAGGATTTCTGGCGCCATTGCCGGGGAGACTACGCACAAGTCAAGACATACCAAGTACCCATCACAAACTCTTATCCCTCGCATTACATTATTTGCCATTTGCCTCTCGTTTTCCCCTCCCCCACTTAACCCTTGCCATTTTATTCGCCCTCTCTCTCTCTATCCTCCCTCTCTTTCTATATTCGGCTCTTTTTTCCTTCTGCACTTTCTACCGTTATGTCTGAAATTGGGGAAATTATTGTCGATATGGACAATAATAATATCATGAAAAATTCTGATGCTCCTGCTGAAGAACCCCGTATCTTACATACAAAAAAATTCCGTATTGGTAGTGGTAATATTATTGGAAAAGGAGTTATCCAAGATTTGTTTACTTGTGCCGGTGCTTTACCTTCTATGGGTAGTTCTATCCTTCATAGAACTAGTAGTCTTGCGGATGCTATTTCCAGGCTTGCAGTTGAACTTGAAAGACAATTCATGCACATGCACCCTTGCATACAAAGGATTTTCCTAGAATTTTCTAATATTGAGCATTCTTCTGTTAAGCGTGCCACTACTATCTTTTTGGCTCATGAGTTCATATTCATAATAAAAGAGGCCAAAGAAATCTTTGCACATTATAGGGTGGACGCTTGTCGTCCTCCCATAGAGGCTATCCTTTTTGATCAAGAAGAAATAATGCGCTTTCAATCTCTAGACTATGTTGCTTTCAATGAAAATCTTAGAAAAAGGGTTCCTACCAATGTTTTAGTTGATAAAATTTCTGAACTTAATGATGATTTGGCCATTCGAAATAATGAACTAGGATATTCTCTTGAGTATAGGCTCACAAAGTTCTGTCAAAAGAATGCTTATAATGATGAATTGGTTGTGCAATACGAAGGGCCAAAGGAGGAACCTATACCTCCCAAAGTTGATCTTGGAGACTTCTGTCCCATTAAATTTAGCCCTTTTGAATGCTTTTGCTTGCCTCAAAGAAAACTTGCTGCCGAACGTAGAGAATATGAAATGAGTTTTAATGATCTATCTTACTATTATGGCAACACCTAGATCTATCCTTGCTTTTTATGCCTAGCTAGGGGCGTTAAACGATAGCGCTTGTTGGGAGGCAACCCAATTTTATTTTTATTCCTTGATTTTTGCTCCTGTTTAGTAATAAATAATTTATCTAGCCTCTGTTTTGGTTGTGTTTTTTGTGTTTAATTAGTGTTTGTGCCAAGTAGAACCGTTGGGAAGACTTGGGGAAAGTCTTGTTAATCTTGCTGTAAAAAACAGAAACTTTAGCGCTCACGAGAAATGCTGTCATTTTTATTTGGAAAGTGCTATTTAGTCAATTCTTTTTGCAGATGATTAATAGATAAATTTCTCACGTCCAGCAATTTATTTTAGAATTTTTGGGCTTCCAGATCTTGCGTTAGCTACAGATTACTACAGACTGTTCAGTTTTTTGACAGATTCTGTTTTTCGTGTGTTGTTTACTTATTTTGATGAATCTATGGCTAGTAAAATAGTTTATAAACCAAAGAGAAGTTGGAATACAGTAGGTTTAACACCAACATAAATAAATAATGAGTTCATTACAGTACCTTGAAGTGGTGTTTTGTTTTCTTTCGCTAACGGAGCTCACGAGATTTTCTACTTTAAGTTTTGTGTTGTGAAGTTTTCAAGTTTTGGGCAAAGATTTGATGGATTATGGAACAAGGAGTGGCAAGAGGCTAAGATTGGGGGTGCCCATGGCACCCCCAATATAATCTAAGGACACCTAAAAGCCAAAGCTTGGGGATGCCCCGGAAGGCATCCCATCTTTCGTCTATTTCTATTGGTAACTTTACTTGGAGCTATATTTTTATTTACCACATGATATGTGTTTTGCTTGGAGCGTCTTGTATTATTTGAGTATTTATTTTTTAGTTTTCCACAATCATCCTTGCTGCACACACCTTTTTTTAGAGAGACACACATGATTCGGAAATTATTAGAATACTCTATGTGCTTCACTTATATCTTTTGAGTTATATAGTTTTTGCTCTAGTGCTTCACTTATATCTTTTAGATCACGTCGGTGGATTTGTTTTATAGAAACTATTGTTCTCTCATGCCTCACTTAGATTATTTGAGAATCCTACAAAACAGCATGGTAATTTTCTTTAAGTATTTGAGGCATTCAAGATTATATAAATAAAATTTCCTTATGAGTGTGTTGAATACTATGAGAAGTTTGAAACTTGATAATTGTTTTGAGATATGGAGATGGTGATATTAGAGTTGTGCTAGTTGAGTAGTTGTGAATTTGAGAAATGCTTGTGTTGAAGTTTGTGATTCTCGTAGCATGCACGTATGGTGAACCGTTATGTTAAGAAGTCGGAGCATGATGTATTTATTGATTGTCCTCCTTATGAGTGGTGGTCGGGGACGAGCAATGGTCTTTTCCTACCAATCTATCCCCCTAGGAGCATGCGCGTAGTACTTTGCTTTGATAACTAATAGATTTTTGCAATAAGTATGTGAGTTCTTTATGACTAATGTTGAGTCCATGGATTATACGCACTCTCACCCTTCCACCATTGCTAGCCTCTCTAATACCGTGCACTTTTCGCCGGTATCATACACCCACCATATACCTTCCTCAAAACAGCCACCATACCTACCTATCATGGCATTTCCATAGCCATTCCGAGATATATTGCAATGCAACTTTCCACAGTTCCGTTTATCATGACACGCTCCATCATTGTCATATTGCTTTGCATGATCATGTAGTTGACATTTTAGTTGTGGCAAAGCCACCGTTCATAATTATTTCATATAAGTCACTCATGCATCATTGCTATCCCGGTACACCACCGGAGGCATTCATATAGAGTCATACTTTGTTCTAATATCGAGTTGTAATCATTGAGTTGTAAATAAATAGAAGTGTGATGATCATCATTCATAGAGTATTGTCCCAAGAAAAGAGAAAGGCCAAAGAAAAAAAAGAAGGCCCAAAAAAATAATATATATATATATGGGCAATACTACTATCCTTTTTCCACACTTGTGCTTCAAAGTAACACCATGATCTTCATGATAGAGAGTCTCCTTTGTTACCACTTTCATATACTAGTGAGAATTTTTCATTATAGAACTTGGCTTGTATATTCCAATGATGGGCTTCCTCAAAATTCCCTAGGTCTTCGTGAGCAAGCAAGTTGGATGCACGCCCACTTAGTTTCTTTTTGTTGAGCTTTCATATATTTATAGCTCTAGTGCATCTGTTGCATGGCAATCCCTACTCACTCACATTGATATCTATTGATGGGCATCTCCATAGCCCGTTGATACGCCTAGTTGATGTGAGACTATCTTCTCCCTTTTTGTCTCCTCCACAACCACCATTCTATTCCACCTATAGTGCTATGTCCATGGCTCATGCTCATGTATTGCGTGAAAATTGAAAATGTTTGAGAACATTAAAAGTATGAAACAATTGCTTGGCTTGTCATCAGGGTTGTGCATGATTTGAATACTTTGTGTGGTGAAGATGGAGCATAGTCAGACTATATGATTTTGTAGGGATAACTTTCTTTGGCCATGTTATTTTGAAGAGACATTATTGCTTAGTTAGTATGCTTGAAGTATTATTATTTCTATGTTAATATTAAACTTTTGTCTTGAATCTTTCGGATCTGAATATTCATACCACAATTAAGAGAATTACATTGAAATTGTGCCAAGTAGCATTCCACATCAAAAATTCTGTTTTTATCATTTACCTACTCGTGGACGAGCAGGAATTAAGCTTGGGGATGCTTGATACATATCCAACGTATCTATAATTTTTGATTGCTCCATGCTATATTATATTCTGTTTTGGACATTATTGGGCTTTATTATACATTTTTATATTATTTTTGGGACTAACCTATTAACCGGAGGCCCAACCCAGAATTGCTGTTTTTTTGCCTATTTTAGGGTTTCGCGGAAAAAGAATATCAAACGGAGTCCAAACGGAATGAAACCTTCAAGAACGTGATTTTCGGAACGAACATGATCCCGAGGACTTGGACCCTACATCAAGACATCAACCAGGAGGCCACGAGGTAGGGGGCACGCCTACCCCCCCTGGGAGCGCCCTCCACCCTCGTGGGCCCCCTGTTGCTCCATTGATGTACTCCTTCCTCCTATATATACCTACATACCCCCAAACTACCAAACACAGAGCCAAAACCCTAATTCCATCGCCGTAACTTTCTGTATCCATGAGACCCCATCTTGGGGCCTGTTCCGAAGCTCCGTTGGAGGGGGCATCGATCACGGAGGGCTTCTACATCAACACCATAGCCCTTCCGATGAAGTGTGAGTAGTTTACCTCAGACCTACGGGTCCGTAGTTATTACCTAGATGGCTTCTTCTCTCTTTTTTTGGATTTCAATACAAAGTTCTCCCCCTCTCTTATGGAGATCTATTCGATGTAATCTTCTTTTGTGGTGTGCTTGTTGAGACCGATGAATTGTGGGTTTATGATCAAGTTTATCTATGAACAATATTTGAATCTTCTCTGAATCCTTTTATGTGTGATTGGTAACCTTTGCAAGTCTCTTCGAACTATCAATTTGGTTTGGCCTACTAGATTGATCTTTCTTGCAATGGGAGAAGTGCTTAGCTTTGGGTTCAATCTTGCGGTGTCCTTTCCCAGTGACAGTAGGGGCAGCAAGACACGTATTGTATTGTTGCCATCGAGGATAACAAGATGGGGTTTATTTCATATTTCATGAGTTTATCCCTCCACATCATGTCATCTTGCTTAAAGCGTTATTCTATTCTCTTGAACTTAATACTCTAGATGCATGCTGGATAGCGGACGATGTGTGGAGTAATAGTAGTAGATGCAGGCAGGAGTCGGTCTACTTGTCTCGGACATGATGCCTATGTAGATGATCATACCTAGATATTCTCATAACTATGCTCAATTGTATCAATTGCTCAACAGTAATTTGTTTACCTGCCGTGAATACTTGTGCTCTCGAGAGAAGCCACTAGTGAAACCTATGGCCCCCGGGTCTATCTTCCATCATATTAATCTTCCAATACTTAGTTATTTTTATTGCCTTCTATTTTACTTTGCATCTTTATCATAAAAATACCAAAAATATTATCTTATCATATCTACCAGATCTCACTCTCGTAAGTGACCGTGTAGGGATTGACAACCCCTTATCACGTTGGTTGCGAGGATTTATTTGTTTGTGTAGGTATGAGGGACTTGTGTGTGGCCTCCTACTGGATTGATACCTTGGTTCTCAAAAACTGAGGGAAATACTTACGCTACTCTACTGCATCACCTTTCCTCTTCAAGGGAAAACCAACGCAAGTGCTCAAGAGGTAGCATACCACCACGCGAGCGTCTGACCACCCTGGCCTAGCGAAACCCCTTCCATCGCTAGCGCGTGCTTCCCTCCTGAAACAATCACCGTCTCTCTAGAACGTTAATGCCGCATTCACCGGCCTTAACTGCAGGTGTAGTTAGTGTGTCACTGACATGCGGGCTTGATGCCCATTGGTCCCACATGTCAGTGAGACAACGCACCTGCGGTTAAGTCACTATAGCAGCGTCCGCATTCACGCCCGACGCGACCTCTCACTAGCGCCGGCATTGCAGCAACGCGACAGCCAAGAGAGCGCCACCCGCGCGGTATCCCGATGCAAGCGACTGCTCTGCGTTAATGACACCACGGCTGCCGACGAACCAACTCTGGTGCCAGCCGTCCATCCGTCTGCCACGGCTCATTGCCATTCTCCCACTATATTAAGTTAAGCCCAGCCCCCAGCCATAACCAAAGACCCACACTCATTCTCCTCCGGTCCCTTTCTTCTATTGGCACCACTCCAACCATGGCCTCCGGGCACTCCAAAGCTCTCTTGGACGTACTATCGCAGGAGCAGACGAAGGACATCGGTGGCTCCGCTCTGGGCGTGCTCCAAAGCTCTCTTGGACGTACTCTCGTAGGAGCAGACGAAGGAGATCGCCGTCTCCCCCCCCCCCCCCGGCCGCCCTCTGCCGCCACGACCATGAAGCCGGCAGCGAGGAAGAGTAGTACACGGTAGGTCGCCACTGCTCTGGTCCCAGGAAGGCCATCGCTCCTCCACTCAGTTGACGCCAAGCTTGGTGGGATAAAAATTGGCAGCAGATTAGCCGCCTGACGACGACGTGGAGGCGGAAATCTTCATAACCTTGTGCTCCGGATGAGGTTATCGAGGCGGATAAGGAGGAGGCAAAGGCAATGGTTGGCTTTGTCAGCTTCATGGCCGGACATGGTGGTCGGGGCTCAGCGATCGTTTAGATTAGGTTTACAGAAGGTTTTAGTACGGTTTGTGCGAAATATGTAATGAATTTCATCCAATTTATAGGAAACGTTTTCAAAATGTAATTAATTTCATCTGATCAATTTGAAATTTGCTTTGTTTGCATGAATTTCGTATGGTTAGTTCATATAGTTGTTGAAAGGTATGCGGGAAGCATTGGATGGTATCCATCAGTGTCCTCGGACAGATGCCGGTGTAAATTTGAGGGCCACCGCTGGAGATGCCTTAACGATCATGCTATAATCGCTAATAGTGCTCCATTATTTCGCAGGGAACAATTATCCCTCGATCAAAATCAGATCCGTTGTGTTTCACACTCCTCCCACATAAGCGTGTAGACTCTTGCTTACATAAAAATGGAGCAAGTGGATGGTACTGTAGCACATCATATCACTCAAACTAGCCAGCCTAACGCGTGGGAAAGCACCGCCCTGGTCATTTTGTTCTGGATTTCTATCAATCGATCGCACGAAAATGTTACACTTTGCAAGTTCAAAAGGAAAAGGCGGCACACTTAGAACTCGTACGCGTCGCGTTCATATCGCACCCCTGACAGTCCGGCTCGCACGCCGCTCACCAGAGGGGACACACGTTGTCTTGCATTTTCACTGACATGTGGGACTGCAATTGAATAAACCGTCGATAGCCGAAATCTAATCGCTCGGCGGGCTTCGGCTGAGAGGAGAGAGACGGGGGAGGGAGAAGAGATAGCCCGCCCGCTGTGCACGGACTACAAGAAATATGCGGTGATAATTTGAGGTGGGCCATGCAGGAGTCCGCACCGCTTCCAAGCCCGCTTCTTACCACCCTGGCCCACCAGAACTTCCCCCACCCCACCACCTCCTCGCGCACGCTCCCCCTCAGAGGCCAGCTGCCCACATTCATAGCAAGTAGTACCAGTAAAATTCTAGGCTATAAAGGGCATGTACAATGGTTGATAAGATAGTCTTATCATAAGTCTTGCATGTAATTTAGAGATGACAAAAAAACATGTGTACAATGGATCATCTCTTAGCCTTATCTTCAATAACCAGTTTTTCCTAAAACATGGTGAAACATATTGTGCTAAGAGAACATCTCTTGTCTTCTCGACAAGCCCGCTTATGTGGAGGAGAGAGAGGCATTGACAAAGTCAAGGACTGGGATCTGCAGGAGCCCGTCTCTACACATGCTCCTAGGTATAAAAAAACTAATTATAAAAAAGAGGCATAAAACCATGTGTCTAAAAAAATAGGTAAAAAACATTTGAGAGGAAATAGATAGAGAGAGAGTGAGAAAAAATTGTAACCTTATAGTCAACACTATGGTAGTATTACATGAGGAAGGAGGGAGTGGAGCACATGCCAAGTTCACTGGGATGCCGTGTTTCACACTCCTCCGTCGTAATAGTGGAGACAATAGGTTTCATCAAAAATAAACAATGAATACTCGTTCCTCATCCACTATATCGGAAAGAATACTTTCATTCGCCGACATGTGGGACGTCGACCATCCTGGTCCACCTGTCATGCACAAAATTATCTTGGTCCACCTGCCATGCACAAAGTAAGTCGGACGAAGGAACCATCATGACTTCGTTGAATTCTGCTTCTTCATGAAAACTTACTCTACCCACAGTAATGTGATACGTCTCTGTCGTATCTACTTTTCCAAACACTTTTGCCCTTGTTTTGGACTCTAACTTGCATGATTTGAACGGAACTAACCCGGACTGACGCTGTTTTCAGCAGAATTGCCATGGTGTTATTTATGTGCAGAAACAAAAGTTCTTGGAATGACATGAAACTTCATGGAACGTCTTTTTGGAATAAAAAAAATCCTTGCAAAAGATGAAGACCAGGGGGCCCACACCCTAGCCACGAGGGTGGGGGCGCGCCTGCCCCCCCCCCAGGGCGCGCCCTCTACCTCATGGGCCCCCTGGAGCTCCTGTGACCTCAACTCCAACTCTATATATTTGCTTTCGGGGAGAAAAAAATCAGACAGAAGGATTCATCGCGTTTTACGATACGGAGGCGCCGCCAAGCCCTAAAACCTCTCGGGAGGGCTGATCTGGAGTCCGTTTGGGTCTCCGGAGGGGGGAATCCATCGCCATCGTCATCATCAACCTTCCTCCATCACCAATTTCATGATGCTCACCGTCGTGCGTGAGTAATTCCATCGTAGGCTTGCTGGACGGTGATGGGTTGGATGAGATTTATCATGTAATCAAGTTAGTTTTGTTAGGGCTTGATCCCTAGTATCCACTATGTTCTGAGATTGATGTTGCTATGACTTTGCTATGCTTAATGCTTGTCACTAGGGCCCGAGTGCCATGATTTCAGATCTGAACCTATTATGTTTTCATCAATACATGAGAGTTCTTGATCCTACCTTGCAAGTCTATAGTGACCTACTATGCGTTATGATCCGGCAACCCTGAAGTGACAATAATTGGGACCACTCCCGGTGATGACCGTAGTTTTAGGAGTTCATGTATTCACTATGTGTTAATGCTTTGGTCCGGTACTCTATTAAATGGAGGCCTTAATATCCCTTAATTTCCGCTAGGACCCCGCTGCCACGGGAGGGTAGGACAAAAGATGTCATGCAAGTTCTTTCGATAAGTATGTATGACTATATTCGGAATACATGCCTACATTACATTGATGAATTGGAGCTAGTTCTGTGTCACCCTAGGTTATGACTGTTACATGATGAACCACATCCGGCATAATTCACTATCACCGATCCATTGCCTACGAGCTTTCCATATATTGTTCTTCGCTTATTTACTTTTCCGTTGCTATTGTTACAACCACTACAAAATACAAAAACATTACTTTTGCTATCATTACCTTTTGTTATCGTTACCACTACTATCATATTACTCTCCTACTAAACACTTTGCTGCAGATACTAAGTTTCCAGGTGTGGTTGAATTGACAACTCAGCTGCTAATACTTGAGATTGTTCTTTGGCTCCCCTTGTGTCAAACAATAAATTTGGGTTGAATACTCTACCCTCGAAAACTGTTGCGAGCCCCTATACTTGTGGGTTTGTATACTCCTACCACATGCGAAGACTGGACGACACTATACCACGTCATATCACTAAAACCCACTAGGCCAAACTAGCCCGCCTAGGATTAGTACTCCCTCCGTTTCAAAGTTAGTAGTACAAAGTTGACTCATCTATTTTGGAACGGAGGGACGTCACTGTACTGTTATGATTTTGTGTTGTACATCTCTGTACTTTTGCTACAATTTTCCTACCCTATGAACTAAATGAGGCCTGAATGTATCCGTGTCGACTATTGTCTGATCGATCGCTAAGCCTACAATTTTAGGAGCTTGGCTTGTTGGTCGATCAACGGCGGATCAGTATAAGCGTACCACGAGCTCATCAGCCCAACATTTCTCTTCGGTGAGTGTTTTGCAAGTACTATAGCTCGCACAGTAGCTAGCCTACTAACACCAAGAATCATCAAATAAGCCCTGCTGATATGATAAACAGTTCAAACTTACATCTAAGCATGCCATATATTACATCAAAAGCTGGTGAGGATACATCTGTTTCCATAACTCGGAGAGGGTTCGCATGATTCACTATCAAACAAAAGTAGCAAGTACCGCCCACACAAGACAGTGCACTAGCCCTAAGATGGTTTGATAACATGCATCATTCTGGTAATTAAACACATGGCAGTGCAAACTACCCTAAAGGATTAGCACGACCAACTATTTCTTGTCATCGATATCTCGGGCAATGACCACAACACGGACAGTGGCATGGGAATCGATCTCTGGGGTGATGTCCACAGGACTGACCGCGACATCGAAATCGATCTCTGGGGCGATGTCCACAGGATGGATAGCGGCATCGGAATCAATCTCCGGGGCGATGCCAACAGGACGGACCGCGACATCGAAAACGATCTCTGGGGCATTGTCCAGAGGACGGGCCGCGACATCGGAATCATCAAGGATGTCCACTGGCACCTGCACAACCCTAACATATTAGCAAGCACATTGCAAATAATCAAAAACCACAACTTTCGGTAATAAGCCATTATTTTTTACCTTGTGCAGCTCACCGGGGAATCCCATCCCTCCGGGGGCCATCTCCTCTTCCTCGATGGGGGACATCACCTTGCCAGGGGAATACTGCTTCTCAACGGCGACTATCTCCTCAAACTCGGCCTTGAGCCTCGCATAGGTGGCCATCAGAGTTTCTGGGGTAGGCACGGTGGGGCCCTTGCTGTTCTTCCAACTTTCTTTAAGGAGTTCGTCCGCCAACGTCGTCAACTCTTTGTCCAGTAGTTGTTTCTTGGAGTTGTGCGTCTCCATGGGTTGGCCCGCCAACATGGTCAACTCGTTGGTCGGTGCTCGCTTCCTGGAGATCGCTGTCTCCAGTGGGTTGTCCACCGGCAAATCTTTACCTAGTGCTCCAGGATCCATCAATGAACTGACAAACAAAAAGCAATCGAAAGGAAACCACAATCACAATGAAAACGGGAAAAGAATAGGCTATGAGAATCGGCCAGTGCTTCACAAAAAGAAGATTCTTGGAATGAAAATATAGCAGCATCACTGATTCGCCCACCTTTCCTTCGTCAGTACAGAAGAAAAATGGCAGAAGTGAGTAGCCTAGAGTGAGGTTTTCTTCAAGAAAGGGGAGAAAGGGCTTCGACAAGCATTCCGGTGAAATGATGGTTGCTTCGTCTAGTCCAACTTTGAGGCCACTTTACCACAGCTGGTAAAGGTGTGAGTTTTGTGATATGACGGGTCATGACGGCCACACTGGGGTAACCGACGAGTTTCGACTGTACCACCTCACTGTGATTTGGTGGATGGCACGCGTGTTGGAAATATGCCCTAGAGGAAATAATAAAATGGTTATTACTATATTTCCTTGTTCATGATAATTGTCTATTGTTCATGCTATAATTGTATTAACCGGAGACCGTAATACATGTGTGAATACGTAGACCACAATATGTCCCTAGTAAGCCTCTAATTGACTAGCTCGTTGATCAATAGATGGTTACGGTTTCTTGACCATGGACATTGGCTGTCGTTGGTAACGGGATCACATCATTAAGAGAATGATGTGATGGACAAGACCCAATCCTAAGCATAGCACAAGATCGTGTAGTTCGTCTGCTAAAGCTTTTCTAATGTCAAGTATCATTTCCTTAGACCATGAGATTGTGCAACTCCCGGAAACCGTAGGAATGCTTTGGGTGTGCCAAACGTCACAACGCAACTAGGTGGCTATAAAGGCACACCACGGGAATCTCCGAAAGTGTCTGTTGGGTTGGCACGAATTGAGACTGGGATTTGTCACTCCGTGTGACGGAGAGGTGTCTTTGGGCCCACTTGGTAGGACATCATCATAATGAGCTCAATGTGACCAAAGAGTTGATCATGGGATGATGTGTTACGGAACGAGTAAAAGTGATTTGCCGGTAACGAGATTGAACGAGGTATTGGGATACTGACGATCGAATCTCGGGCAAGTAACATACCGATTGACAAAAGGGAATTGTGTACAGGATTGATTGAATCCCCGACATCGTGGTTCATCCGATGAGATCATCATGGAACACGTGGGAGCCAACATGGGTATCTAGATCCCACTATTGGTTATTGGCCAGAGAGCTCTCTCGGTCATGTCTGCATGATTCCCGAACCCGTAGGGTCTACACACCTAAGGTTCGGTGACACTAGAGTTGTTATGGGAATTAGTGTGCAGTTACCGAATGTTGTTTGGAGTCCCGGATGAGATCCCGGACGTCACGAGGAGTTCCAGAATGGTCCGGAGGTAAAGATTTATATATGGGAAGTCCTATTTTGGCCACCGGAAAATGTTCGGGATTTTTCGGTATTGTATCGGGAAGGTTCTAGAAGGTTCCGGAGTGGGGCCCACCTGCATGGGGGACCCACATGAACGTGGGTAGTGGGGGAAAGGCCCCACACCCCTGGTCAAGGCGCACCAAGATCCCCCCTTAGAAGGAATAAGATCATATCCCGAAGGGATAAGATCAAGATCCCTAAAAAAGGGGGATAACAATCGGTGGGGAAGGGAAATGATGGGATTTCTTTCCCCCACCTTTGCCAACTCCCCAATGGACTTGGAGGGCAAGAAACCAGCCCCCTCCACCCCTATATATAGTGGGGAGGTGCATGGGAGCCGCACCCCTTCCCCTGGCGCAGCCCTCTCCCTCCCCAACACCTCCTCCTCCTCCTCCGTAGTGCTTGGCGAAGCCCTGCCGGAGAACTACAAGCTCAAGAAGGAGGAGACGTCCCCGGGCTGTACGTGTGTTGAACGTGGAGGCGCCGTTGTTCGGTGCTTAGATCGGAATTAACCGCGATCTGAATCGCTACGAGTACGACTCCTTCATCCGCGTTCTTGTAACGCTTCCGCATCGCGATCTTCAAGGGTATGAAGATGCACTCCACTCTCTCTCGTTGCTAGTCTCTCCATAGATTGATCTTGGTGATGCGTAGAATTTTTTTAATTTCTGCAACGATCCCCAACAGTGGCATCATGAGCTAGGTCTATGCGTAGTTTCTATGCACGAGTAGAACACAAGTTGTTGTGGGCGTCGATTTTGTCAATTTACTTACCGTTACTGGTCTTATCTTGATTCGGCGGCATCGTGGGATGAAACGGCCCGGACCGACCTTACACGTACGCTTACGTGAGACAGGTTCCACCGACTGACATGCACTAGGCATAAGGTGGCTAGCGGGTGTCTGTCTCTCCCACTTTAGTCAGATCGGATTCGATGAAAAGGGTCCTTATGAAGGGTAAATAGAAATTGGCATATCACGTTGTGGTTTCGGCGTAGGTAAGAAACGTTCTTGCTAGAAACCTATAGCAGCCACGTAAAAACTTGCAACAACAATTAGAGGACGTCTAACTTGTTCTTGCAGCATATGTCGTGTGATGTGATATGGCCAAAAGGATGTGATGAATGATATATGTGATGTATGAGATTGATCATGTTCTTGTAATAGGAATCACGACTTGCATGTCGATGAGTATGACAACCGCTAGGAGCCATAGGAGTTGTCTTAATTTGTTATAAGACATGCGTGTCAATGAAAACGACATGTAATTACTTTACTTTATTGCTAACTGTTAGCCATTGTAGTAGAAGTAATAGTTGGTGAGACAACTTCATGAAGACACGATGATGGAGATCATGGTGTCATGCCGGTGACGATGATGATCATGGCGCCCTGAAGATGGAGATCAAAAGGAGCAAAATGATATTGGCCATATCATGTCACTATTTGATTGCATGTGATGTTTATCATGTTTTTACATCTTATTTGCTTAGAACGACGGTAGCATAAATAAGATGATCCCTCATAAAATTTCAAGAAATTGTTCCCCCTAACTGTGCACCGTTGCGAAAGTCCATTGTTTCGAAGCACCACGTGATGATCGGGTGTGATAGATTCTAACGTTCGCATACAACGGGTGTAAGCCAGATTTACACATGCAAAACACTTAGGTTGACTTGACGAGCCTAGCATGTACAGACATGGCCTCGGAACACAAGAGACCGAAAGGTCGAACATGAGTCGTATAGTGGTATGATCAACATGAAGATGTTCACCGATGATGACTAGTCCGTCTCATGTGATGATCAGACACGGCCTAGTTGACTCGGATCATGTATCACTTAGATGACTAGAGGGATGTCTATCTGAGTGGGAGTTCATTAAATAATTTGATTAGATGAACTTAATTATCATGAGCACAGTCAAAAGGCCTTTGCAAATTATGTCGTAGCTCACGCTTTGGTTCTACTGTTTTAGGTTTGTTCCTAGAGAAATTTAGGGTAGGGTTGACAGTAGCAATTATGCAGACTGGGTCCGTAAACTGAGGATTGTCCTCATTGATGCGCAGAAGGATTATGTCCTTAATGCACCGCTCAGTGTGCCGAACCTCGAGCGTCAGTTGTGGATGTTGCGAACATCTGACATACACGTTTTGCTGACTACATGATAGTTCAGTGCGTAATGCTAAATGGTTTAGAATTGAGGCACCAAAGACGTTGTTGAAACATCGCAGAACATATGAGATGTTCCAAGGACTGAAATTGAGATTTCAGGCTACTGCCCATGTCAAGAGGTATGAGACCTATGACAAGTTTCTTAAGCCCGCAAACTAAGGAGAAAAGCTCAATCATTGAGCATGTGCTCAGATTGTATGAGTACTACAATCGCTTGAATCGAGTGGGAGTTAATCTTCCAAATGAGAGAGTGATGGTTCTCCAAAGTCACTGCCACCAAGCTACTAGAGCTTTGTGATGAACTATAACATATCAAGGATAGATATGATGATCCTTGAGCTATTTGCGACACCGCAAAAGTAGAAATCAAATAGGAGCATCAATTGTTGATGGTCAGTAAAACCACTAGTTTCAAGAAGGGCAAGGGCAAGAAAGGGATACTTCATGAAATGGCAAATCAGTTGCTGCTCTAGTGAAGAAACCCAAGGTTGAACCCAAACCCGAGACTAAGTGCTTCTGTAATGAGGGGAACGGTCACTGAAGCAGAACTACCCTAGATACTTGGTAGATGAGAAGGCTGGCAAGGCCAATAGAAGTATATTGGATATACATTATAATGTGTACTTTACTAGTACTCCTAGTAGCACCGGGGTATTAAATACCGGTTCGGTTGCTAAGTGGTAGTAACTCGAAATAAAAATCTATGGAATAAACAGAGACTAGCTGAAGGTTAGATGATGATATGTGTTGGAAGTGTTTCCAAGGTTGATGTGATCAAGCATCGCGCTCCCTCTACCGTCGAGATTGGTGTTAAACCTAAATAATTGTTATTTGGTGTTTGCGTTGAGCATAGACATGATTGGATTATGTCTATCACAATACGGTTATTCATTTAAGGAGAATAATGGTTACTCTGTTTATTTGAATAATACCTTCAATGGTCTTGCTCCTCAAATGAATGGTTCATTGAATCTCGATCGTAGTGATACACATGTTCATGCCAAAAGATATAAGATAGTAATGATAGTACCACATACTTGTGGCACTGCCATTTGAGTCATATTGGTATAAAACGCATGAAGAAGCTCCATGTTGATGGATCTTTGGACTCACTCATTTTTTGAAAAGTTTGAGACATGCGACCCATGTCTATTGGTTTATACGCATGAAGAAACTCCATGCAGATGGATCATTTGGACTCACTTGATTTTGAGACATGCCAATCACACCACATGGGCAAGATGACTGAAAGGCCTCGTTTTCAATGAGATGAAACAAGAGAGCAACTTGTTGGAAGTAATACATCTGATGTGTGCAATCCAATGAGTGCTGAGGCACGCAGTGAATATCGTTATGCTCTTACTTCATAGATGATTTGAGTAGATTCTAAGTACATTTACTTGATGAAATACAAGTCTGAATTATTGAAAGGTTCAAGTATTTTCAGAGTGAAGTGGAAGATCATCGTGACAAGAGGATAAAATGTCTATGATATGATCATAGAGATGAATATCTGAGTTACGTGTTTGGTACACAACTAAGACATTGTGGAAATTATTTCACAACTAATGCCTCCTAGAACACCATAGTGTGATGGTGTGTCCGAACATCATAGCTGCACCCTATTGGATGTGGTGCAAACCATGATGTCTCTTATCGAATTACCACTATCGTTTATGGGTTAGGCATTAGAGACAACCACATTCACTTTAAATAGGGCACCACGTAATTCCGTTGAGATGACACCATATGAACTATGGTTTAGAGAAACCTAAGTTGTCATTTCTTAAAAGTTTGGGGCTATGACGCTTATGTGAAAAGGGTTTAGCTTGATAAGCTCGAACCCAAAGCGGATAAATGCATCTTCATAGGACACCCAAAACAGTTGGGTATACCTCCCATTTCAGATCTAGAAGCAAAAGTGATTGTTTCTAGAAACGGGTCCTTTCTCGAGGAAAAGTTTCTCTCGAAAGAATTGGGTGGGAGGATGGTGGAGACTTGATGAGTTTATTGAACCGTCACTTCAACCAGTGTGTAGCAGGGCACATGAAGTTGTTCTTGTAGCGCCTACACCGATTGAAGTGGAAGCTGATGATAGTGATCATGAAACTTCGGATCAAGTCACTACCAAACCTCGTAGGTCGACAAGGATGCATACTATTTCAGAGTGGTATGTAATCCTATCTTGGAGGTCATGTTGCTAGACAACAATGAGCCTACGAGCTATGGAGAAACGATGGTGGGCCCGGATTCCGACAAATGGCTCGAGGCCATAAAATCCGAGAGGATCCATGTGTGAAAACAAAGTATAGACTTTGGAAGAACTACTTGATGGTCGTAAGGCTATTAGGTACAGATGGATTTTAAAAGGAAGACGGACAATGATGGTAAGTATCACCATTAAGAAAGCTCGACTTGCCGTTAAGATGTTTTCCGACAAGTTCAAGGAGTTGACTGCGGTGAGAGTTTCTCACTCGTAGCGATGCTAAGAGTCTGTTGGAATTGTATTAGCAGTTACTGCATTATTTATGAAATCTTGCAGATAGGATGTCAAAACATTGTTTCCTCGACAATTTTCTTGAGGAAAGGTTGTTTGTGATACAACCAGAAGGTTTTTGTCAATCCTAAAAGATGCTAACAAGTATGCAAAGCTCCAGCAATCCTTCTAAGGACTGGAGTAAGCATCTCGGAGTTGGAATATACGCTTTGATGATATGATCAAAGATTTTGGGTTTATACAAAGTTTATGAGAAACTTGTATGTCCAAAGAAGTGAGTGGGAGCACTATAGAATTTCTGATGAGTATATGTTGTTGACATATTGTTGATCAGAAATGATGTAGAATTTCTGGAAAGCATATAGGGTTATTTGAAAAGTGTTTTTCAATGGAAAACCTGGATTAAGCTACTTGAACATTGAGCATCAAGATCTATAAGGATAGATCAAAAAACGCTTAATAGTACTTTCAAATGAATACATACCGTGACAAGATTTTGAAGGAGTTCAAATAAGATCAGCAAAGAAGGAGTTCTTGGCTGTGTTATAAGGTGTGAGCATTGAGTGAGACTCAAGATCTGACCACGGAAGAAGAGAGAGAAAGGATGAAGTTCATCCCGTATGCTTTAGATGTAGGCTCTACAGTATGCTATGTTGTGTACCGCACTTGAAGTGCGCCGTGCCATGAGTCGATCAACGGGTACAAGAGTGATCCAGGAATGGATCACATGACAATAGTCAAACTTATCCTTAGTAACTAGTGGACTAAGGAATTTTCTCGATTATGGAGGTGGTAAAAGAGTTTGTCGTAAAGGGTTACGTCGATGCAAACTTTGACACTGATCCGGATGACTCTGAGTAGTAAACCGGATTCATATAGTAGATCAATTATTTGGAATAGCTCCAAGTAGTGCATGGTAGATGCATCTACAAGATGACATAGAGATTTGTAAAGCACGCACGGATCTTAAAGGTTCAGACCCGTTGACTAATAACCTCTCTCACAAGCGAGATATGATCAAACCCCATGGGTGTTGGATTCATTACAATCACATAGTGATGTGAACTATATTATTGACTCTAGTGCAAGTGGGAGACTGTTGGAAATATGCCCTAGAGGCAATAATAAAATGTTACTATTATATTTTCTTGTTCATGATAATTGTCTATTGTTCATGCTATAATTGTATTAACCGGAGAACGTAATACATGTGTGAATACGTAGACCACAATATGTCCCTAGTAAGCCTCTAATCGACTAGCTCGTTGATCAATAGATGGTTATGGTTTCCTGACCATGGACATTGGATGTTGTTGATAACGGGATCACATCATTAGGAGAATGATGTGATGGACAAGACCCAATCCTAAGCATAGCACAAGATCATGTAGTTCATCTGCTAAAGCTTTTCTAATGTCAAGTATCATTTCCTTAGACCATGAGATTGTGCAACTCCCGGATACCGTAGGAATGCTTTGGGTGTTCCAAACATCACAACGTAACTGGGTGGCTATAAAGGCACACTACGGGTATCTCCGAAAGTGTCTGCTGGGTTGGCACGAATTGATACTGGGATTTGTCACTCCATGTGACGGAGAGGTATCTCTGGGCCCACTCGGTAGGACATCATCATAATAAGCTCAATGTGACCAAAGAGTTGATCACGGGATGATGTGTTATGGAACGAGTAAAAGTGACTTGCCGGTAACGAGATTGAACGAGGTATTGGTGAAGGAAATATGCCCTAGAGGCAATAATAAAGTTATTATTTATTTCCTTATATCATGATAAATGTTTATTATTCATGCTAGAATTGTATTAACCGGAAACATAATACATGTGTGAATACATAGACCAACAGAGTGTCACTAGTATGCCTCTACTTGACTAGCTCGTTAATCAAAGATGGTTATGTTTCCTAACCATGAACAAGGAGTTGTTATTTGATTAACGAGGTCACATCATTAGTAGAATGATCTGATTGACATGACCCATTCCATTAGCTTAGCACCCGATCGTTTAGTATGTTGCTATTGCTTTCTTCATGACTTATACATGTTCCTATAACTATGAGATTATGCAACTCCCGTCTACCGGAGGAACACTTTGGGTACTACCAAACGTCACAACGTAACTGGGTGATTATAAAGGAGTATTACAGGTGTCTCCAATGGTAGATGTTGGGTTGGCGTATTTCGAGATTAGGGTTTGTCACTCCGATTGACGGAGAGGTATCTCTGGGCCCTCTCGGTAATGCACATCACATAAGCCTTGCAAGCACTGCAACTAATAAGTTAGTTGTGAGATGATGTATTACGGAACGAGTAAAGAGACTTGCCGGTAACGAGATTGAACTAGGTATTGGATACCGACGATCGAATCTCGGGCAAGTAACATACCGATGACAAAGGGAACAACGTATGTTGTTATGCGGTCTGACCGATAAAGATCTTCGTAGAATATGTAGGAGCCAATATGGGCATCCAGGTCCCGCTATTGGTTATTGACTGGAGACGTGTCTCGGTCATGTCTACATTGTTCTCGAACCGTAGGGTCCGCACGCTTAACGTTACGATGACAGTTATTATGAGTTTATGCATTTTGATGTACCGAAGGTTGTTCGGAGTCCCGGATGAGATCACGGACATGACGAGGAGTCTCGAAATGGTCGAGACGTAAAGATTGATATATTGGAAGCCTATGTTTGGGCACCGGAAGTGTTCCGGGTGAAATCGGGATTTTACCGGATTACCGGGAGGGTTACCGGAACCCCCCCGGGAGGTAAATGGGCCTATTGGGCCTTAGTGGAAAAGAGAGAAGAGGCAGCCCACACCTGGCCGGTGCCCCCACCTTTCCAAAGTCCTAATAGGACTAGGAGAGGTGGGCCGGCCCCCTCTTTCTACTTCTTCCCCAAGAATCCTAGTTGGAATAGGATTGGGGGGAAGGAGTCCTACTCCCGGTGGGAGTAGGACTCCTCCCTGCGCCTCCCTCCTAGCCGGCCGAACCCCCTGCCCCTGGCCTTTATATACGGGGGCAGGGGGCACCACAAGACACACAATTTGATCGTTCCTTAGCCGTGTGCGGTGCCCCCTGCCACCAAATTCCACCTCGAACATACCGTTACAGTGCTTAGGCGAAGCCCTCCGTCGGTAGTACATCAAGATCGTCACCATGCCGTCGTGCTGACGGAACTCTTCCTCGACGCTTTGCTGGATCGGAGCCCGAGGAACGTCATCGAGCTGAACGTGTGCTAAGAACTCGGAGGTGCCGGAGTAACGGTGCTTGGATCGGTTGGATCAGGAAGAAGACGTACGACTACTTCCTCTACGTTGTGTGATCGCTTCCGCAGTCGGTCTGCGTTGGTACGTAGACATCACTCTCCCCTCTCGTTGCTGTGCATCACCATGATCTTGCGTGTGCGTAGGAAAATTTTTGAAATTACTGCGTTCCCCAACAGTGGCATCCGAGCCTAGGTTTTATGGTTTGATGTTATATGCACGAGTAGAACACAAGTGAGTTGTGGGCGATACAAGTCATACTGCCTACCAGCATGTCATACTTTGGTTCGGCGGCATTGTTGGTTGAGACGATCCGGACCAACCTTACGCGTACTCTTACGCGAGACCGGTTCCCTCGACGTGCTTTGCACATAGATGGCTTGCGGAAGACTGTCTCTCCAACTTTAGTTGAACCAAGTGTGACTACGCCCGGTCCTTGAGAAGGTTAAAACGGAGTCTATTTGACGAACTATCGTTGTGGTTTTGATGGGTAGGTGAGATGAGTTCTTACTTAAGCCCGTAGCAGCCACGTAAAACTTGCAACAACAAAGTAGAGGACGTCTAACTTGTTTTTGCAGGGTATGTTGTGATGTGATATGGTCAAGGCATGATGCTGATTTTATTGTATGAGATGATCATGTTTTGTAACTAAGTTATCGGCAACTGGCAGGAGCCATATGGTTGTCGCTTTATTGTATGCAATGCAATCGCAATGTAATGCTTTACTAGATTACTAAACGGTAGTAATAGTCGTGGAAGCATAAGATTGGCGAGACGACAACGATGCTACGATGGAGATCAAGGTGTCGCGCCGGTGACGATGGTGATCATGACGGTGCTTCGGAGATGGAGATCACAAGCACAAGATGATGATGGCCATATCATATCACTTATATTGATTGCATGTGATGTTTATCCTTTTATGCATCTTATCTTGCTTTGATTGATGGTAGCTTTATAAGATGATCTCTCACTAAATTATCAAGAAGTGTTCTCCCTGAGTATGCACCGTTGCCAAAGTTCGTCGTGCCCAGACACCACGTGATGATCGGGTGTGATAAGCTCTACGTCCATCTACAACGGGTGCAAGCCAGTTTTGCACACGCAGAATACTCAGGTTATACTTGACGAGCCTAGCATATGCAGATATGGCCTCGGAACACAGAGACCGAAAGGTCGAGCGTGAATCATATAGTAGATATGATCAACATGATGATGTTCACCATTGAAAACTACTCCATCTCACGTGATGATCGGTTATGGTTTAGTTGATTTGGATCACGTGATCACTTAGAAGATTAGAGGGATGTCTATCTAAGTGGGAGTTCCTAAGTAATTTGACTAACTGAACTTAAACTTATCATGAACTTAGTACCTGATAGTATCTTGCTTGTTTATGTTGCTTGTAGATAGATGGCTCGTGCTATTGTTCCGTTGAATTTTAATGCGTTCCTTGAGAAAGCAAAGTTGAAAGATGATGGTAGCAATTACACGGAATGGGTCCGTAACCTGAGGATTATCCTCATTGCTGCACAGAAGAATTACGTCCTGGAAGCACCGCTGGGTGACAGGCCTGCTGCTGGAGCAACGCCATATGTTATGAACATCTGGCAGAGCAAAGCTGATGACTACTCGATAGTTCAGTGTGCCATGCTTTACGGCTTAGAATCGGGACTTCAACGACGTTTTGAACGTCATGGAGCATATGAGATGTTCCAGGAGTTGAAGTTAATATTTCAAGCAAATGCCCGAATTGAGAGATATGAAGTCTCCAATAAGTTCTATAGCTGTAAGATGGAGGAGAACAGTTCTGTCAGTGAGCATATACTCAAAATGTCTGGGTATAATAATCACTTGATTCAGATGGGAGTTAATCTTCCAGATGATTGCGTCATTGACAGAATTCTCCAATCACTACCACCAAGCTACAAGAGCTTCGTGATGAACTATAATATGCAAGGGATGAACAAGACTATTCCCGAGCTCTTCGCAATGCTGAAAGCTGCGGAGGTAGAAATCAAAAAGGAGCATCAAGTGTTGATGGTTAGCAAGACCACTAGTTTCAAGAAAAAGGGTAAAGGGAAGAAGAAGGGAAACTTCAAGAAGAACAGCAAGCAAGTTGCTGCTCAAGAGAAGAAACCCAAGTCTGGACCTAAGCCTGAAACTGAGTGCTTCTACTGCAAGCAGACTGGACACTGGAAGCGGAACTGCCCCAAGTATTTGGCGGATAAGAAGGATGGCAAAGTGAGCAAAGGTATATGTGATATACATGTTATTGATGTGTACCTTACTAGAGCTCGTAGTAGCACCTGGGTATTTGATACTGGTTCTGTTGCTAATATTTGCAACTCGAAACAGGGACTACGGAATAAGCGGACACTAGCAAAGGACGAGGTGACGATGCGCGTGGGAAACGGTTCCAAAGTCGATGTGATCGCGGTCGGCACGCTACCTCTACATCTACCTTCGGGATTAATATTAGACCTAAATAATTGTTATTTGGTGCCAGCGTTGAGCATGAACATTATATCTGGATCTTGTTTAATGCGAGACGGTTATTCATTTAAATCAGAGAATAATGGTTGTTCTATTTATATGAATAATATCTTTTATGGTCATGCACCTTTGAAGAGTGGTCTATTCTTGTTGAATCTCGAAGATAGTGATACACATATTCATAATGTAGAAGCCAAAAGATGCAAAGTTAATAATGATAGTGCAACTTATTTGTGGCACTGCCGTTTAGGTCATATCGGTGTAAAGCGCATGAAGAAACTCCATACTGATGGGCTTTTGGAATCACTTGATTATGAATCACTTGGTACTTGCGAACCGTGCCTCATAGGCAAGATGACTAAAACACCATTCTCCGGTACTATGGAGAGAGCAACAGATTTGTTGGAAATCATACATACCGATGTATGTGGTCCGATGAATATTGAGGCTCGCGGCGGATATCGTTATTTTCTCACCTTCACAGATGATTTAAGCAGATATGGGTATATCTACTTAATGAAACATAAGTCTGAAACATTTGAAAAGTTCAAGGAATTTCAGAGTGAAGTTGAAAATCATCGTAACAAGAAAATAAAATTTCTACGATCTGATCGTGGAGGAGAATATTTGAGTTACGAGTTTGGTGTACATTTGAAAAATTGTGGAATAGTTTCGCAACTCACGCCACCCGGAACACCACAGCGTAATGGTGTGTCCGAACGTCGTAATCGTACTTTACTAGATATGGTGCGATCAATGATGTCTCTTACTGATTTACCGCTATCGTTTTGGGGTTATGCTTTAGAGACGGCCGCATTCACGTTAAATAGGGCACCATCAAAATCCGTTGAGACGACGCCTTATGAACTATGGTTTGGCAAGAAACCAAAGTTGTCATTTCTCAAAGTTTGGGGCTGCGATGCTTATGTGAAAAAGCTTCAACCTGATAAGCTCGAACCCAAAGTGGAGAAATGTGTCTTCATAGGATACCCAAAGGAAACTGTTGGGTATACCTTCTATCACAGATCCGAAGGCAAGACATTCGTTGCTAAGAATGGATCATTTCTAGAGAAGGAGTTTCTCTCGAAAGAAGTGAGTGGGAGGAAAGTAGAACTTGACGAGGTAACTGTACCTGCTCCCTTATTGGAAAGTAGTACATCACAGAAAACTGTTTCTGCGACACCTATACCAATCAGTGAGGAAGCTAATGATGATCATGAAGCTTCAGAACAAGATACTACTGAACCACGTAGATCAACCAGAGTGAGATCCGCACCAGAGTGGTACGGTAATCCAGTTCTGGAAGTCATGATGCTAGATCATGATGAACCTACGAACTATGAAGAAGCGATGGTGAGCCCAGATTCCGCAAAGTGGCTTGAGGCCATGAAATCTGAGATGGGATCCATGTATGAGAACAAAGTATGGACTTTGGTTGACTTGCCCGATGATCGGCAAGCAATTGAGAATAAATGGATCTTCAAGAAAAAGACTGACGCTGACGGTAATGTTACTGTCTATAAAGCTCGACTTGTCGCAAAAGGTTTTCGACAAGTTCAAGGGGTTGACTACGATGAGACCTTCTCACCCGTAGCGATGCTTAAGTCCGTCAGAATTATGTTAGCAATTGCCGCATTTTATGATTATGAAATATGGCAAATGGATGTCAAAACTGCATTCCTGAATGGATTTCTGGAAGAAGAGTTGTATATGGTACAACCAGAAGGTTTTGTCGATCCTAAAGGAGCTAACAAAGTATGCAAACTCCAGCGATCCATTTATGGACTGGTGCAAGCATCTCGGAGTTGGAATAAACGCTTTGATAGTGTGATCAAAGCATTTGGCTTTATACAGACTTTTGGAGAAGCCTGTATTTACAAGAAAGTGAGTGGGAGCTCTGTAGCATTTCTGATATTATATGTGGATGACATATTGCTTATCGAAAATGATATAGAATTTCTGGATAGCATAAAGGGATACTTGAATAGAAGTTTTTCGATGAAAGACCTCGGAGAAGCTGCTTACATATTAGGCATAAAGATCTATAGAGATAGATCAAAACGCTTAATTGGACTTTCACAATGCACATACCTTGACAAAATTTTGAAGAAGTTCAAGATGGATCAAGCAAAGAAAGGGTTCTTGCCTGTGCTACAAGGTGTGAAATTGAGTAAGACTCAATGCCCGACCACTGCAGAAGATAGAGAGAAAATGAAAGATGTTCCCTATGCTTCAGCCATAGGCTCTATCATGTATGCAATGCTGTGTACCAGACCTGATGTGTGCCTTGCTATAAGTTTAGCAGGGAGGTACCAAAGTAATCCTGGAATGGATCACTGGACAGCGGTCAAGAACATCCTGAAATACCTGAAAAGGACTAAGGATATGTTTCTCGTATATGGAGGTGACAAAGAGCTCACCGTAAGAGGTTACGTTGATGCAAGCTTTGACACTGATCCGGACGATTCTAAATCGCAAACCGGATACGTGTTTACTTTAAACGGTGGAGCTGTCAGTTGGTGCAGTTCTAAACAAAGCGTCGTAGCGGGATCTACATGTGAAGCGGAGTACATAGCTGCTTCGGAAGCAGAGAACGAAGGAGTCTGGATGAAGGAGTTCATATCCGATCTAGGTGTCATACCTAGTGCATTGGGTCCAATGAAAATCTTCTGTGACAATACTGGTGCAATTGCCTTGGCAAAGGAATCCAGATTTCACAAGAGGACCAAACACATCAAGAGACGCTTCAACTCCATCCGGGATTTAGTCCAGGTGGGAGACATAGAGATTTGCAAGATACATACGGATCTGAACGTTGCAGACCCGTTGACTAAGCCTCTTCCACGAGCAAAACATGATCAGCACCAAGGCTCCATGGGTGTTAGAATCATTACTGTGTAATCTAGATTATTGACTCTAGTGCAAGTGGGAGACTGAAGGAAATATGCCCTAGAGGCAATAATAAAGTTATTATTTATTTCCTTATATCATGATAAATGTTTATTATTCATGCTAGAATTGTATTAACCGGAAACATAATACATGTGTGAATACATAGACCAACAGAGTGTCACTAGTATGCCTCTACTTGACTAGCTCGTTAATCAAAGATGGTTATGTTTCCTAACCATGAACAAGGAGTTGTTATTTGATTAACGAGGTCACATCATTAGTAGAATGATCTGATTGACATGACCCATTCCATTAGCTTAGCACCCGATCGTTTAGTATGTTGCTATTGCTTTCTTCATGACTTATACATGTTCCTATAACTATGAGATTATGCAACTCCCGTCTACCGGAGGAACACTTTGGGTACTACCAAACGTCACAACGTAACTGGGTGATTATAAAGGAGTATTACAGGTGTCTCCAATGGTAGATGTTGGGTTGGCGTATTTCGAGATTAGGGTTTGTCACTCCGATTGACGGAGAGGTATCTCTGGGCCCTCTCGGTAATGCACATCACATAAGCCTTGCAAGCACTGCAACTAATAAGTTAGTTGTGAGATGATGTATTACGGAACGAGTAAAGAGACTTGCCGGTAACGAGATTGAACTAGGTATTGGATACCGACGATCGAATCTCGGGCAAGTAACATACCGATGACAAAGGGAACAACGTATGTTGTTATGCGGTCTGACCGATAAAGATCTTCGTAGAATATGTAGGAGCCAATATGGGCATCCAGGTCCCGCTATTGGTTATTGACCGGAGACGTGTCTCGGTCATGTCTACATTGTTCTCGAACCGTAGGGTCCGCACGCTTAACGTTACGATGACAGTTATTATGAGTTTATGCATTTTGATGTACCGAAGGTTGTTCGGAGTCTCGGATGAGATCACGGACATGACGAGGAGTCTCGAAATGGTCGAGACGTAAAGATTGATATATTGGAAGCCTATGTTTGGGCACCGGAAGTGTTCCGGGTGAAATCGGGATTTTACCGGATTACCGGGAGGGTTACCGGAACCCCCCCGGGAGGTAAATGGGCCTATTGGGCCTTAGTGGAAAAGAGAGAAGAGGCAGCCCACACCTGGCCGGCGCCCCCCACCTTTCCCAAGTCCTAATAGGACTAGGAGAGGTGGGCCGGCCCCCTCTTTCTCCTTCTTCCCCAAGAATCCTAGTTGGAATAGGATTGGGGGGAAGGAGTCCTACTCCCGGTGGGAGTAGGACTCCTCCCTGCGCCTCCCTCCTAGCCGGCCGAACCCCCTGCCCCTGGCCTTTATATATGGGGGCAGGGGGCACCACAAGACACACAAGTTGATCGTTCCTTAGCCGTGTGCGGTGCCCCCTGCCACCAAATTCCACCTCGAACATACCGTTACAGTGCTTAGGCGAAGCCCTGCGTCGGTAGTACATCAAGATCGTCACCACGCCGTCGTGCTGACGGAACTCTTCCTCGACGCTTTGCTGGATCGGAGCCCGAGGAACGTCATCGAGCTGAACGTGTGCTAAGAACTCGGAGGTGCCGGAGTAACGGTGCTTGGATCGGTTGGATCAGGAAGAAGACGTACGACTACTTCCTCTACGTTGTGTGATCGCTTCCGCAGTCGGTCTGCGTTGGTACGTAGACATCACTCTCCCCTCTCGTTGCTGTGCATCACCATGATCTTGCGTGTGCGTAGGAAATTTTTTGAAATTACTGCGTTCCCCAACAATTGGGACACCGACGATCGAATCTCGGGCAAGTAACGTACCGATTGACAAAGGGAATCGTATACAGGATTGATTGAATCCCCGACATCGTGGTTCATCCGATGAGATCATCGTGGAACATGTGGGAGCCAACATGGGTATCTAGATCCCGCTGTTGGTTATTGGCCAGAGAGCTGTCTCGGTCATGTCTGCATGATTCCCTAACCCGTAGGGTCTACACACTTAAGGTTCGGTGACACTAGAGTTGTTATGGGAATTAGTGTGCAGTTACCAAATGTTGTTCAGAGTCCCGGATGAGATCCCGGATGTCATGAGGAGTTCCAAAATGGTCCGGAGGTAAAGATTTATATATGGGAAGTCCTATTTTGGCCACCAGAAAATGTTTGGGATTTTTCGGTATTGTACCGGGAAGGTTCTAGAAGGTTCCGGAGTGGGGCCCACCTGCATGGGGGACCCACATGAACGTGGGTAGTGGGGGCAAGGCCCCACACCCCTGGTCAAGGCGCACCAAATCCCCCCTTAGAAGGAATAAGATCATATCCCGAAGGGATAAGATCAAGATCCCTAAAAAAGGGGGATAACAATCGGTGGGGAAGGGAAATGATGGGATTTCTTTCCCCCACCTTTGCCAACACCCCAATGGACTTGGAGGGCAAGAAACCAGCCCCCTCCACCCCTATATATAGTGGGGAGGCGCATGGGAGCCGCACCCCTTCCCCTGGCGCAGCCCTCTCCCTCCCCAACACCTCCTCCTCCGTAGTGCTTGGCGAAGCCCTGCCGAAGAACTGCAAGCTCCACCACCACGCCGACGTGCTGCCAGAGCTCTCCCTCAACTTCTCCTCTCCCCTTGCTGGATCAAGAAGGAGGAAACGTCCCCAGGCTGTACTTGTGTTGAACGCAGAGGCGCCGTTGTTCGGCGCTTAGATCAGAATCAACCGCGATCTGAATCGCTACGAGTACGACTCCTTCATCCGCGTTCTTGTAACGCTTCCGCATCGCGATCTTCAAGGGTATGAATATGCACTCCCCTCTCTCTTGTTTCTAGTCTCTCTATAGATTGATCGTGGTGATGCGTAGAAAATTTTAATTTCTACAACGATCCCCAACAACGCGGGCCCGGATGCTTTGATGTCCCGCATGTAGATAGAGCGGCTAGTCATATAGGAGTGGTCAATATTGTGCAGCGCAACCAAGGCAGAGAGGAAAACGAGAGATCTACGTAATTAATGCATGAGTTTAATTAGGGTAGTTTTGTAAAGTACGAGATACATTCCTCCAATCACAAAAAGCCTTGGTTGATGAGATTTGAGATTTGAGCCCTAGAAACCGGAAGGGAGATTTGAGATTTTAGATTTGAGATACTGCACGCGGTGTAGTCTACTCACTTGTTGGAATCTCTAGAAAGACTTATACCGCATGATTCTTTGCTTCTTCTTACTACTACGTACTACTTCGCCGACATGTGGGACAGCCTGCAGCATCCGGGTCGACGTAATACGTGTCATGCACCAAATTAGAGTGCGGAACGGAAGGGGGCATCACCCCGGTCGTGCCGCTTGGCCCTGTTTGGATACTCTAACTCAGTTAAAGGTTAGAGTTAGATTCTAATCCTGAAGTAACCCTGAAGTAACTCTAGCGAAAGAGGTCTTTGGATGACAGGGTTAGATGGAGCGCGGATACCGCGAGGTGCCTTAATGGGTGGTGCGAGAGGGAGGGAGAGGACGAGAAGCTTCGAGGAAGTGGGGAGGGATCTGCTGCGGGGAGAGCGAGAGCAAAATGTGTTTTTAGTGTCCCGAGAAGAACTAACCCAAATAAGCACCCCTTGGGTGGGTTAGAGTTTTTTGGGTTAGTTGAGTTCAAACTAACCCAAACTAACTCTAACACATGGATCCAAATAGTAACCCAAGCTAACCCTCCTGTTTGGATATTTTTGGGTTAGTTGAGTTCAAACTAACCCAAACTAACTCTAACACATGGATCCAAACAGTAACGTGTCGTCAAATCACACAGCCCGACCTTTCTAGCAGTAAGTAAGTTGAATCCTCTACTCCCTCACCCTCCTCGCCTCTCTGTCAAACCGCCTACACGAAAACTGTCGCGCATACTGCCCGGGAAAAGCCCCGCCCTCAACTTTTAACTACGCGAAAATAGTTCGATCTTGTTCGTTCTATATAAATACTACTCCCTCCATTCCTAAATATAAGTCTTTGTAGAGATTTCACTATGGACTACATACAGAGCAAAATTAGTGAATCTAGACTCTAAAATGCATCTATATACATCCATATGTGGTCCATAGTAGAATCTCTACAAAGACTTATATTTAGGAATGGAGGGAGTAGTATTGTATGTTTATTTACCCGTGGGGTTGTTCAATGAATGGAGGGCCGGGGAGAACAAGTGAACAATACTACTAGTAGTAGTAGTAAGTAGGAGTCGTACAGGTAGTCACCTTAAATAGAGAGTTTCTTTTCTTTAATGCCACATACACAAATTGAAACGCTTGTTGTGGAGAAAAAAAGATAATCACTCCACTATATATGTACGCAGGGGCCTGAGCGCTTGCTTTAGTAGGGTTGCTCTCTTCATTCTCTCATCCTCTCCAGATATAAACAAGACAGCGGTAGCGACATTTTCTCTCTGCTCACCGCAGGTCACAGATCCGGTCGGATCCCTTCGGCTGGTGTATGTAGAGGACTAGGTGCATCGTTCACGCGGTCATCACCGGCGAGGGAGGAAACCCACAGCTGCCGGAGGGGCCCAATCCTCTGCCCGTGCCGTTCTTTCCGACACAGCGCCAGCTCGGGAGGTCCTCTGACCCTTCTTCCTCCCTGCCGTATTGTCCGCAGATCCGACATGCCGCCGCCGACATCCCAACGAACCTCAGGTATAAGTTCTTTGAAAGCGGCCTTGCTCTACTGCCCCAGCTCCCCACGTGTCTGCATGTGCATCTTTTTCTACTCCCATCAGCTCTTCAAAGCCACCTAAATTTTTAGTATTATTAGAGGTAAAGCTACATCATGCATTCGAATCTAGGGCTTTGTTCAAACAACGAAGAAAGGGGGGAGTTGTAGCATGAATCTAGGACTTGATTCAAAGAGGAAATAATATGGTGAAAGTAGTGGAGACCGGATACCCAACCGGTCTCTTGGTTGAAAAGGGAAATAATGGGAAAACGCCGTACAAACTGGATAAGGAACAGATCTATTATTGGTTGAAAAAAGGATAGAAAGTGGCGGCTGGTGGACAAGTCAATAGAGTATGTCCAGGATTAGATTTGTTGCCCTCACATAGTAAAAGGTCTCCAGGATTAGAATTGCTTCCCTCACATAGTAAAAGGTCTCAGGATTAGATTTGCTTCCCTCACATAGTAAAAGGTCTCCAGGATTAGATTTGCTGCCCTCACATACTACAAGGTCTCCAGAATTAGGTTTTCTGCCCTGACATAGTAAAAGGTCTCCAGGATTAGATTTGCTGCCCTCGCATAGCATGAACAAACTCGGCATCACCACTTTATGCCTTCTTGTAGGTACATTGTGCTGATGCGTCCACTGTCGCATGTCCTTATACCAACCTTTTGTTGTTGTTAATGTAAGGGCTCATGTAAAATGAAGCGATCACATGGTTACCTTAGGGACATGTCTAACCAGTGTTATTGTTAATCTAATGCCTCCAGTGATAAGATGCAATTAAACTGTATTACAAATGGCACTCCTGCTGTTTTCCCCAGTATGATAAGTAAGTTGCTCCTTTTACGTTGCAGAGTGTCCTGGTGTCGCCACAGTCCCATGCCCTTAAACCAACTCTTTAACTGTTGTTGATTTACTGTATATGGTAAACAAGCAATGCCACCATTAAAGTAATTCCATATTTGAGGAATCTCATTGTTGATCGTAATGCTTCTGGTAACATGAAGCATTGCTGACGTTTTAAAATTTCTACTATCCTTGCGTGATTGCCTTGAACATAATTAAGATGCTTCTTTTCATTTCGTATATGTTTTGTATATTCTTATTGACCAACAACTGTTTACTTTCTATCTTTTTGTGCAGATAGGGATATCTATTTCACCTTGTTGCTATTGTGACCTTTTGGTGAACTGCACAAAACACTTTTTTTGGAATGAGTGTCTTGTGCAGTTCAACTAAAATGTCACATGGGAAACATCTCTCAATTTTGGTGGAACTGCAAAAAATGGTGATTGGAGTTTCCAAAATCTCCGTCAAGTTCTGCTGGTAATCTCATGCAACATTTTATTAGCCTTTGCAAGATGAGTCGTCACTATCACCACAATGGCACTTTATTTTAGTGGAACTGCACAAAAGGGTAAGAAAATTATAGTTGCACCTTACATGAGCTGGACAGCCAACCTTAATGTTCCTCAATTTTAGTGCAACTACTAAAGAAGAACTTGCCAGCTCACGAGAGCAAGTACTTCTTGCTAGCTGAATGATGCAATCTTTGCTTCATTTCAGGTGAACTACGGAAAAAGGCGCATGAATTGAATCATGGAACACCAGGCAGGCCTCATCCGAGTGGAGCTGCAGGTTGAGTTCAAGGAGGCCACTATTAAAGTGAAATCATGCTCTTCTTGTTTGTGTTGTGCAAACAGGAATACTCAACTACAGATGTTGTGACGGTCAAGAGCATTCGTCAAGTTCTTTGATTGTATAACATGGCTAGCCAAGATAGATTTAATCCTGATATTCACTTTATCAAAATGCTCTAATGGGTTGGTTCTGAATCTTGCAAGCTAGGATTCAATGAGATGTGTAGGAATCTTTGTTGTAGTTATTATTTGAATCTTATTTGTTGGTTCTGAATCTTGCAAGCTGGGAATCAATGAGATGTGTAGGCATCTTTGTTGTACTTATTATTTGGATCTTATTTGTTGGTTCTGGATCTTGCAAGATGGGAATCAATGAGATGTGTAGGCATCTTTGTTGTACTTATTATTTGGATCTTATTTGTTGGCTCTGAATCTTACAAGCTGGGAAACACGGCATGATGATGCAGAGGACAACAACCATAACAAACAGTTCAAACTTGGTAGTATTATCTTTGTGAAAGTGTGACAAATGTACTAATCGTGTGCGTCCTGAGAATAATAATTCTAATTGTTGTGCATGTTGATCATGTGGCACTGATAGAACGAGCCAATGCATTGCTTGTTTTAAGTATAAATTTCTATTAAAGCTAATTAAATTTAAGTAAACTGACCACTAACTCCTGTTATTATAGTACCAATACAGACCCGCTCGTGAACTGACATGTGGCCGGAGTAGGTTTCTTAATGGAGGCGTTTGAATGCGCCGAGGGTGCATCTTCTGCCGGGCGTGCATCGGACAAGGGAGGGGTAGTAACTGTTGTCGCCTGTACACACTCAGTTTACTGTTGAATCTAGTTCCCCAAGAGCTGAAAAATGAACTGCTGCCGCCGTCTACACACTCGTTCACTTGAAGAGACTCCAATGGCGATCCGAGGGGTGAGCCTGCTGGATATGGACTTCAGCAAGGAGTTCCCCTTTGAGTTCGTCGTTCAGTCCTATGGCTGCACCAAGTTGAATGTGATGTACACCAACGATCCGAACTCGGTGAAGCTCTACCTCGCCGAGTTCAAGCAGTACCTATAGGACAAGAAAGCACAAGGTTGCAGGACTAGACCTTGTGCCCATCCATTCGTCTCCTAACAGGGACCAGCAGATCACTGTCGCCCAGGTATGTGTGCGGGACGAGGTTCTCATCTATCACTTCTGTAGGGCCATCAGAGTTCTGGAGCATTCGCTCGTTTCATCGGCAGCGCCGACTGCACCTTCGCTATGGCGGAGAGAAGGAAGAACGTGACAATTCGGCCATCTGGTGCAACAAGCTTGTCGACATCCAGAAACAATACAAGATCATCAACAACGGGCTAGAGAAGGACTACGTGGTTGACCTCGCCGAGACCATCATCGACCCCTAATACGCCAACATGAAAGAAAACAATAATACCAAGGACCTGAACACGTGGGAGGTACCTCTTAATCTAGCCTACATAATCTATGCGGCCAAGGACGCATACGCATGCTATGACATGTACATGCAGATCTTGGACATGAGGGCGTGTCTGCTTCCCGTAACCGACGAGTACACGGACAGCCGCAACGTCTTGATCAACCGTGCCAGGAAGGTCTAGATGTTGTACTCTATCTATTTATAAGCACCTTTATCATCTGAGTGTTTCATGCATTAGCCTATGTGTTGTAATTATCTGTTTTGTCCGAAATATTTCTTTTAACAACCCATTAACCTGTTTTCTTTTTTTAGTGGCTATTTGCTTATGTATGTAACTAGTTCACTTGTCCGTTAAAAAAACTTGTTCACTCAGCTGCCAT
Organism: Triticum monococcum; assembly: GCA_034509565.1. NCBI lineage: Eukaryota > Viridiplantae > Streptophyta > Magnoliopsida > Poales > Poaceae > Triticum > Triticum monococcum. The sequence continues at coordinate 417,328,148 of CM067844.1, forward strand.
ACTTTGAATCTCCTTCCTCCCAACATATTCCCCTCCTCAGGTGGACCCAGCAGGTCTCGTACACAGACATATGGGACCAACCACCTATCCATTTGTATTTCTTTATTTTATTCAATCTTTCGTCCTCTTCCTATACATCGGCTGGCCATCATAGCCTATGGCGTTGGCTAGACCATCCCTCTACTACCACACATTGTCCAGTGGCAGCAGCTCCACCGGCCCACCCTACACCCGAACAAGTCAACCCTCGTAGTCCCCTCCGCCTGCGTCTTTCCCCGCTCCGGTTCGTTCGGTCCGAGGTCTCAACGTCGTCCTCCGCCTTGGTGCTCTAGCCGTGGCGCCGCCATCTGTCGTTCCCAACATGGTCAGCAAAACAAGAGGAATCGGGAGACAACTATTCGTCGAGAGGCTAATAGTCCTGCGCCCACCATGTCCATGGCCTAGGTTTTGTTGTTTAACATGGGCAGCCCATGACATGTTTCAACATTTTTTGGATCGAGCGGGTATCAAGCGACCTCTGGGCCTCCCAAACTAGCTTGTCTATAACATCAGCAGCCTAAGTTATGTTTGTTTTTTCAAGACGACGCACATCTCAGTTCTATTTTTCTATAAGAATGCAAAACTGAACCTGTTTTCTATAAGAATGCAAAACTGAAACTATATTTATATATTATTTTATTACACACACACACACATATATATATATATATATATATTAGAAACAACATAAGTTTCTGTTAAACCTGTCGTTCGTCCAACCATTTTATAGACCTTCCCACTTCCTTTATTTTTTGTTTTCATTAATCCTATATCTGAATTTTCTCCCACTTTCTTTTTCGATGTAAACTGAGTTTTCTCCCAGTACTTTTCCCTAGAACCAACTCAACGGCCCCACGTCTAGCCTAAAAAAATAATAATACCCCACGTACTATTAACTCATCAAATTTAAATGATATTTTATTTCATAAGTTGAAAGTTCTTACAAAATAATGTGGGTCTATTATAATAACACACCTTAAGAGTCTTATTCTAATAACACTAGGTTATTCTGATAACACCTAACCACATCAACCGGATCGCAACGACCCGGCATAAAGAAAAAAGGCAGCCCAACCCCACGTGAGAAAACCCGACCCCCACTCCTCCCTTGAGCCCACCCACACTTCTTCCCCACCGCACCATCTCCCTTGCTCCCCCACCACTTCCATGGCGCCACCAACTGCCGGCCAGCGCCTCCACCTCCCCGCCCCGCCCCCACAACTGACCAGCGGCTTCTTCGCTACCTCCCTTCGGCGCCGGCCAGTGCGACGCCACCTACCCGCGCCATCCCACCCAACACCAACCGGCCTCGTCCACCTCCGCATCGAACGGCGCCCCTACCACCTTCATTGGCGCCCGGAGCCCACCAGCCGTCGTCCATCGCGCCCCAGCCCGCCTCGCGCCATCCCCGTCCCTCCCGCGACGCCCCCACCCTCACCTACGCCGGATTTGACCCGGCAAGCGCGACTGTCGAATCCTCGAGCCACCTTCTCTACCCCGGCGTGAATCCACGTCGTCCCCACCCGACCCCACCGCCGGATCCAGGGCCATCGCGACGGTACACTGCCGAATCCAGGATGCGCCACCACCAGCGCTCATCAAACCATGAGCTCCACGACGCGCCGCCGCCTGGCCTTCTCCATGGCGCGGGATTCCACCTCGTGTAGTTCGGCCGCCAGACTTGGAAGTGCGCCAGGTTGCGCGATGCGGTGCGGCGGCGCATGGCCGTGCAGTTCGCGGCCACCACGGGCCCCCTCACCTCTACCTCCATGGTCGCATCCTCAACCAGCGGCTCCCTCCCCTTGTCGTCGGCCACGATGCCGCAGCCTGGGATCATGGCAGTGTAGCTTGGCGACCATGGCAGTGCAGCTCAGAGGCACTCGTGATGTGGTTCAGTGCTCACGGGCTTGCAAAATTGGGCGTTTTTTATGTGTGGATGGAAATTCATCATCACAGAGTGTAGCTGCAGTTTGGGCGAGTCGTGCGTGTGATCATGGTGTGCAGAGGCACGACAAGTAGTTCGCTGGGCGCGACGGCGCTGTTCACTTCCTTTTCTCTCTTTTCAAAAACAAAGTGTTGAGGCTCGTCTTGTGTGCAGGTCCCTATGTTCATATTGGCATGTGTGTGATAATCATCCCTCTGTGTATCCGCAGTTCGCTATGTTCTCCAGCTAGCTCAACTACTACTCATCAGCGTTAGCTGCCTCCTGTTGGCCAAATGAAGGAGGAGCGGTTTTCAGCCCACCCGTCACCGGCGTGCAGTTCGTGTGTGCGTGGTCTAACCCAACCACGGCATGATCCTCTCCATTCTCCCAGGTAATTTATTTCCCCCAATTTCACCTCACTTCTTGTAGAGAGGCTACATATAGCATCTCAACCTCTTAGTTAGCCAATTTGGTGCTATCGCTCTGGAATTCAAATTAGATGCTTGGTGCTTCACATTGATTCTTTTTTTAATCCTCTGAAATCCTCAATGTATGTGCAAGTACGAGTAGTATACAACGAGTCAGTATATATAGTGTTTTTGGTGTTTGGTGCAACAGTAACATGTGTTTCTTCTCTTCTATATACAGGCATCGACTTGGCCAATGACGGCGTGAAGTGCGGCCAACGATGACTTGCAGTACGGCCAATGATGGCGTGCAGTGTCGCCACCAGCAGCACCTTAGATGTGGGGGGCGCGCCGTGCTCCTCCAGTCTGTCGGAGACGCGAAAGGAGCAGCTCCTCCGCCAACGGTCGCAGCCTCCAACCTCCTATACCTTCGAACTAGCCGACCCGCCCTTCTCCACCTGCTTTGTCTGCTTGTCGGTCAGCCGGTCTCCAACTTGCAGAGATGCAGTACGATTAAGCGTGCCATGCGGTTTAGCAGTGCTCTTCTACACTTCACTAATTTTGTGATTTATGAAGAGAAAAAAATGCAAATGAAGTTTGCTATGGTTTGCTATTGAGGTTCATTTTACTCAGTTTTGCAAGGAAAAAGATGAAGTGATGCAGTCCTATTGGATGCCCCATTACTCAAATTTGTTGTTGTTGAAAAGTGCACTTCATTAGTTCATTGTAAAATCCGCAGTTCATTACCACGATTCGGCTGGTGGAGATTGCAGATTATGTGTGCTATAAAACTCCTCGGTTGTCCACTTGGTAAACACAATACAAAAAAGGTCTCAAAATGAAGCTCGCTTCTATATTAGATGTAGTTCACTCGCTCAATCCCTACGGTCCACTCGCTTGTTCAACGTGTGTAAAAAAATTAATAAATATGAAAAAAGGCAACAAGAACTCATGAGGTTCACTTTGGGTAGTGTTGCGGTTCACTTTCGGAAGTGTTGTGGTCCACTCTCGTTCGAAAAAAAAGTTGAAAAAAAGACAACAAAAACTTGTGCGAGAAAGTTTATGTCTGACAAAAAGAAATCATGAAGTTCACTTGATTGTCTGCTGTAGTGCGGTTTTCCATTTGAAGCAGTGCGTTCTTCTGTCTGATGAAAGGTCCACTCGCTTGGTCAACGCGTGTAAAAAATTAATAAGTATGTAAGAAAATACAACAAAAACTCATGAGGTTCACTTTTGATAGTGTTGCGGTTCATTTTCGGGAGTGTTGCGGTCCACTCTCGTTCAAAAAAAAGTTGAAAAAAAGACAACACAAACTTTTGCGAGAAAATTTATGTCCGACAAAAAGAAATCATGAAGTTCACTTGACTTCCTGCTGCAGTGCGGTTTTCCGTTTGAAGCAGTGCGTTCTTCTGTCCGATGAAGTACACACGATGATTTTGGTCTCGCGAAAAACAGAGTGTCCGCTCTTCGGTAAATTTAAAACTGTTCTTAAATCATAAGGAATTAAAGAGAGTGATCTCCATGAAAAAGTTGCGTCTCGTTGATATCTTTCCAACGGCATATCATTTGAATCATTTTGACAATCGGTTTGTAAAAATTTCGCGAAAAACGGCTGCTGCCACTGTCGTCCGTCGCACGATTTTCAAAATTAACTTAAAACAGCAAGGAATCTCAAAACCATTTCTACGTATGAAAGTTGCGCCTTGTCCATAGATTTCCAACGACGTATTACATGCCTCGTTTTAACAAACGGTTCAAAAACTAGAGCAAAAACAGTACCGAAAATTATAAAAAAAATTAAAAAAACAGAATTCCGCGATTTAGTAAATTTGAAACTGCTCTTAAACCGTAACGAATTAGAGAAAATAATAGATATGAAAAAGATGCACCTCGACGATATATTTCCAATGGCGTATCATTTGCCTTATTTCGATGAGCGGTTTAGAAAAAATCACGAAAATACACTCACTGCCACTCGTCATTCGCCGCACCATTTTTGAAACTGCTCTTAAACCGAGAGGAATCTCGAAAAGTGTTCAACATGGCGAAGTTGCGCCTAATCAATAGCTTTTCAACGGTATATTATACGCCTCATTCCAATAAACAGTTAAAAAATTAGAGCGAAAACAGTACCGAAAAAACACTGCGTGCAGTTTTTTCGACACGAAGTTCACTCGTGTGAGTACTGCAGCAGACTTGGTTCAAACAATGACGTGCACTTGCATTGAGCGTGCAGTGCGGAAGTGTTATTAGAATAACTATTCTGATAATATTATCAGAATAGAACGGCTGTAATTGTTTATATATAACTTGGCAAGTTAACTCCTAGTGATTGCGTACATAAGCTTGCAAAGATTTTACTGACCAATGCAGTAATAGACGTGCAATCATGTGTTTATGTTTTTATAACATTTCTCCGTCTAGCCCAACATGATTTTTTCACCCAGCCCAGCAAGTCCGCAGATTTCAAGAAAAAAGCAAATGGGCTTTAAATTCTACCATATATATAAACGGCTGCATTGATGCTACATCATTGTTTCACCTAGCCCACCAAATGGACTAAAAAACAAATGGACTGGCTGACATGTAGGCCAGTAGGTCGAAGCCTAAGAAGACGTTGGATTTACATCGCTCGGCCTTGACCACCCACCGTAACCGGGAACACCCCGATATTTTCCTCGCCCTCGCTTCTACCACGGTTTTTTCCATCATGGACGGCCCAAAGAATGTCATGCAGTTGTGTCTCCGGCCCGCCCAGGACGAAAAGCCCATTTTCTGTCATCATTTTTTGTCATAGAAGTAGGAGCCCACCACATCTATGATGATACCGGGTTTTTTCACAATTATCGTCATAGGAGTGTCATAAGTATGACAGAATTTTTTTCGTTCGGCCCAAAATGTCACGGATGTGTCTTTTTTTGTAGTGTGTGGAGGAGCTGTTTACGTGGTGTTGCGTGGTTCTCCTACTGGTTCGATAACATTGGTCTCATCACTGAGGGAAATACCTACCGTAGCTATGATGCATCATCCCTTCCTCTTTGGGGAAATACCGACGTAGTTCAAGCCGCATCAGCCCCTTCATCATCACCAAGGTGGTACACAATGGGGTCTGATACGTCCCTTTTGCGTCATGCTTTTATATCGATATTTATTGCATTATAGCCTGTTATTACACATTATGTCACAATACTTATGCCTATTCTCTCTTATTTTACAAGGTTCACATAAAGAGGGAGAATGCCGGCAGCTGTGATTCTGGGCTGGAAAAGGAGCAAATATTAGAGACCTATTCTGCACAACTCCAAAAGTCCTGAAACTTCACGGAAGTTATTTTCAGAATATATAAAAAATACTGAGCGCAAGAAGTACCAGAGGGGGGCCACTCACCAGCCACGAGGGTGGGGGCACGCCCTACCCCCCTGGGCGCACCCCCTGCCTCGTGGGCCCCCTGGTGGCCCTCCGATGCCCATCTTCTGCTATATGGAGTCTTTCGTTGAGGAAAAAATTATAAGCAAGCTTTTAGGACGAGACTCCGCCGCCACGAGGCGGAACCTTGGCGGAACCAATCTAGGGCTCTGGCGGAGCTGTTCTGCCGGGGACACTTCCCTCCGAGAGGGGAAATCATCACCATCGTCATCACCAATGTTCCTCTCATCGGGAGGGGGTCAATCTCCATCAACATCTTCACTAGCACCATCTCCTCTCAAACCCTAGTTCATCTCTTGTATCCAATTCTTGTCTCTAAGTCTGGGATTGGTACCTGTAGGTTGCTAGTAGTGTTGATTACTCCTTGTAGTTGATGCTAGTTGGTTTACTTAGTGGAAGATCATATGTTCAGATCATGTATGCACATTAATACCCCTCTGATTATGAACATGAATATGCTTTGTGAGTAGTTACGTTTGTTCCTGAGGACATGGGAGAAGTCTTGCTATTAGTAGTCATGTGAATTTGGTATTCGTTCGATATTTTGATGAGATGTATGTTGTCTCTCCTCTAGTGGTGTTATGTGAACGTCGACTACATGACACTTCACCATTATTTGGGCCTAGAGGAAGGCATTGGGAAGTATAAGTAGATGATGGGTTGCTAGAGTGACAGAAGCTTAAACCCTAGTTTACGCGTTGCTTCATAAGGGGCTGATTTTTATCCATATGTTTCATGCTATGGTTAGGTTTATGATAACCCACAAGTATAGGGGATCGCAACAGTTTTCGAGGGTAGAGTATTCAACCCAAATTTATTGATTCGACACAAGGGGAGCCAAAGAATATTCTCAAGTATTAGCAGCTGAGTTGTCAATTCAACCACACCTGGAAACTTAATATCTACATCAAAGTGTTTAGTAGCAAAGTAATATGATAGTAGAGGTAACGATAGCAAAGGGTAACGGTAGCAAAAGTAATGTTTTTGGTATTTTGTAGTGATGATAGCAATAGAAACGGAAAAGTAAATAAGTGAAGAACAATATATGGAAAGCTCGTAGGCAATGGATCGGTGATAGAGAATTATGCCGGGTGCGATTCATCATGTAACAGTCATAACCTAGGGTGACACAGAACTAGCTCCAATTCATCAATGTAATGTAGGCATGTATTCCGAATATAGTCATATGTGCTTATAGAAAAGAACTTGCATGACATCTTTTGTCCTACCCTCCCATGGCAGCGGGGTCCTAGCGGAAACTAAGGGATATTAAGGCCTCCTTTTAATAGAGTACCGGACCAAAGCATTAACACATAGTGAATACATGAACTCCTCAAACTATGGTCATCACCGGTAAGTATCCCGATTATTGTCACTTCGGGGTTAACGGATCATAACACATAATAGGTGACTATAGACTTGCAAGATAGGATCAAGAACTCTCACATATTGATGAAAACATAATAGGTTCAGATCTGAAATCATGGCACTCGGGCCCTAGTGACAAGCATTAAGCATAGCAAAGTCATAGCAACATCAATCTCAGAACATAGTGGATACTAGGGATAAAACTCTAACAAAACTAACTCAATTACATGATAAATCTCATCCAACCCATCACCGTCCAGCAAGCCTACGATGGAATTACTCACGCACGGTGGTGAGCATCATGAAATTGGTGATGGAGGATGGTTGACGATGACGATGACGACGGATTCCCCTCTTCGGAGCCCCGAACGTACTCCAGATCAGCCCTCCCGAGAGGTTTTAGGGCTTGGCGGCGGCTCCGTATCGTAAAACGCGATGAATCCTTCTCTCTGATTTTTTCCTACCCGAAAGCAAATATATAGAGTTGGGGTTGAAGTCGGAGGAGCTCCAGGGGGCCCACGAGGTAGGGGGCGCGCCCCCCACCCTCATGGCTAGGGTGTGGGCCCCCTGGTCTTCATCTTTTGCAAGGATTTTTTATTATTTCCAAAAAGATGTTCCGTGAAGTTTCAGGTCATTCCGAGAACTTTTGTTTCTGCACATAAATAACACCATGGTAATTCTGCTAAAAACAACGTCAGTCCGGGTTAGTTCCATTCAAATCATGCAAGTTAGAGTCCAAAACAAGGGCAAAAGTGTTTGGAAAAGTAGATACGACGGAGACGTATCGACTCCCCCAAGCTTAAACCTTTGCTTGTCCTCAAGCAATTCACTTGATAAACTGAAAGTGATAAAGAAAAACTTTTACAAACTCTGTTTGCTCTTGTTGTTGTAAATATGTAAAGCTAGCATTCAAGTTTTCAGCAAAGATTATGAACTAACCATATTCACGATAACACATAGGTCTCATGTTTACTCATATCAATGGCATAATCAACTAGCAAGCAATAATAATAAATCTCGGATGACAACACTTTCTCAAAACAATCATAATATGATATAACAAGATGGTATCTCGCTAGCCCTTTCTGAGACCGCAAAACATAAATGCAGAGCACCTTTAAAGATCAAGGACTGACTAGACATTGTAATTCATGGTAAAAGAGATCCAGTCAAGTCATACTCAATGTAAACTAATAGTAATGAATGCAAATGACAGCGGTTCTCTCCAACTAGTGCTTTTTAATAAGAGGATGATGGCTCAACATAAAAGTAAATAGATAGGCCCTTCGCAGAGGGAAGCAGGGATTTGTAGAGGTGCCAGAGCTCGGTTTTGAAATAGAGGTGAATAATATTTTGAGCGGTATACTTTCATTGTCAACATAACAACCATGAGATGGTGATATCTTCCATGCTACACACATTATAGGCGGTTCCCAAACAGAATGGTAAAGTTTTATACTCCCCCTCCACCAACAAGCATCAATCCATGGCTTGCTCGAAACAACGAGTCCCTCCAACTAACAAGAGTCCCAAGGGGAGTTTTGTTTGCAATTATTTTTGATTTAGTTTGCATAAAGCATGGGACTGGGCATGCCGGTGACCAGCCACTTTCTCGTGAGTGAGGAGCGGAGTCCACTCCTCTTGAGAATGACCCGCCTAACATGAAAGATACATACAGCCCTAGTTGATACATGAGCTATTCGAGCATACAAAACAGGATATTTATTTGAAGGTTTAGAGTTTGGCACATACAAATTTACTTGGAACGGCAGGTAGATACCGTATATAGGTAGGTATGGTGGACTCATATGGAATAACTTTGGGGTTTAAGGGATTGGATGCACAACCAGTATTCCTGCTTAGTACAGGTGAAGGCTAGCAAACGACTGGGAAGCGACCAGCTAGAGAGCGACAACAGTCATGAACATGCATTAAAATTAATCAACACCGAATGCAAGCATGAATAGGATATAATCCACCATGAACATAAATATCATGAAGGCTATGTTGATTTTGTTTCAACTACATGCGTGAACATGTGCCAAGTCAAGTCACTTAAATCATTCAGAGGAGGATACCACCTTATCATACCAGACCACAACCATTTTAATAGCATGTTGGCATGCAAGGTAAACCATTATAAGCTCCTAGCTAATTAAGCATGGCATAAAAAACTATGATCTCTAGTTGTCATTGCAAACATGTTTATTCAAAATAGGCTGAATCAGGAACGATGAACTAATCATATTTACAAAAACAAGCTGGAATCATATATCGTCATAATTGCCTTTCACTTGCACGACCGAACAATGTGAATAATATTAATAGTGTGCGTGCATTGGACTAAGCTGGAATCTGCAAGCATTCAATGAACAGGAGAAGACAAGGCAATATGGGCTGTTTTGTCAGATCAACAATAATGCATATAAGAGCCACTTCAACAATTTAATCATGGTCTTCTCCTATCAACCCCCAAAGAAAAGAAATAAAACTATTTACACGGGAAAGCTCCCAACAATTAAAAAAAGAACGGGAAATCTTTTTGGGTTTTCTTTTTAATTACTACTACAAGCATGGAAACTAAACTAATTAAAAGCTACAACTAATTTTTTTCTTAAAGTTTTATTAAACACACAAGAAGAAAGCATAAAAGGGGAAATAAACTAGCATGGATGATACAATGAAAAAGTATGAGCACCGACATCTAGCAATGAGTGTGTGAACATGAATGTAATGTCGGTGAGAAATACGTACTCCCCCAAGCTTAGGCTTTTGGCCTAAGTTGGTCTATGGCCATGGTTGGCCTAGCGGATATCCATAGTAATAGTTGGGGTCGTACTACGAAGAAGAAGACTCTGATTGCCACTGGTTGGCAATCATCTCCGGATCCCAATGGTAATTAGACTGTCATGGAGGATCAACTTGTGGTACCGGCTCTGGCTCTGTGGCTGATGTAGGGTTCCGGTAGGCGTAAATAGCCTCTAATGGAACAAGGTACTAGCCTGCAGATAAATCAAACAAGGAAGGAGCAGGCAGGGTAATAGTCTCAGGATGATGTTTATGAAAGAATAATTTGTATTTAAGCTCCCCTTCCCTATTCTTAACAATAAAATCGTGTGCCACCATACTCTTATAATCTAAATAAACAATGGGCAGCAATTTTTCTTCCTTCTCATAATGCCTAATAGGTATGTTAAAATGTGCAGCTAGGCGTGAAGCATAGATGCCTCCAAAGATGGGGCCCTTTGTACGGTTCAGACTTAACCGTTTAGCAATAATACCGCCCATACTAATAAAGTTATCACAGAATAAACTGCGGAACAAAATAATAATATCAGGAACACAAAGGTTTCCATAGTTTCTGCGACCAATTAAGCAACGACTAGCAAATATTGCAAAGTAGCGTAAAACAGGAAAATGTATGCTAGTGATTCGTGTATCGGAAACCTTCCTCGTTTCCCCTACAGTGATGGTATAAATAAACCCATCCACATCACCGCGGTGTGGTTCCTCTATTGTAACCTCGAAAGGGATCAAACAAACCCGACAAAAATCATAAAGTGACATCTCCTTATGCTCATCATATAAATAAAACTCCACCGTAGGTGGTGAGCTCCTAGCATGGAAATGAAAGTTTTGCACAAAGATATTGGTGAGTAAGAGATATTGTTCGCGTTGGTCGTGAAGGAAGGCGGTGAGGTCTGCATTCTCAGCCAATTCATAAAAATCATCATAAATCCCGGCTGCTCTCAAGAAATCATCGGAAGGCCATTCACACGGCTGAACCACCGTGGTGCGAGGCAGATTATATTTGGGCCTCTCTGCTTTTTCATTTTGCTTTTCCATCGAGCTTCGGCTCAATGAGCCCCTCAAAAATCTCTTCATTATTTTCTGAAAAATTCTGAAATCTTTAGTAACTTCAAAATAAAAGTGAACCAAACTCAACAATATTGATAGCAACTACTCCTACAAGTGCCTAGAGCCTATATCATGCATCAAAACTACTTTTGACCATATAAATTTGACATGCAAGCTCAAGAACAGGGTCACCTAAGCGGCAAAAATTTGCAATGAATAAAGCACTAGAACAAAAACTAATTGGACCAAGGAGGAGTCACATACCAAGGAACAATCTCCCCAAGCAGTTTTGTGAGAGGTGCTTTGAGCAAGGAGATCAAAAATCGCAGCAAAATGAGCTAGAACTCGTGCTTGAGCTGGATATTCGTGTTTGTGGGAGGAAGAAGAAGTGTGTGCGTGCAGGAATAAGTGGAGGAGGGCCACTGTGGGCCCATGAGGCAGGGGCGCGCCCAGGGGGGTAGGGCGCGCCCTCCACCCTCGTGGTTAGGTGGATGCCCCCCTGCTGTGTTCTTAGTGCCAAATATTCTCAAATATTCCAGAAAAAATCATATTTAAATTTCGGGGCATTTGGAGAACTTTTATTTTTGGGGTATTTTTATATTGCACGAATAATTCAGATAACAGACGGAAAATACTATTTTTATTTTATTTAATATAAATAACTGAAAGTAAAAAGAGGGTACACAGAGTTGTGTTTTCTAAATTCATCCATCTCATGATCATCAAAAGGAATCCATTAAGAAGGTTGATCAAGTTTTGTTAACAAACTCATTCTGAATAACATGGAACCGGGGAATTTTTGAGTAACACTAGGTTACCTCAACGGGGATATGCACATCCCCAACAATAAGAATATCATATTTCTTCTTGACAGTAGGAAGAGGAAATTCAAAACCTCCAAAAATAATTGATGGAATTTTTCCAATAGAATTGATACTGTGGACATGAGGTTGTTTCCTCGAAAAGTGTACCATATGCTCATTACCATTAACATGAAAAGTGACATAGCCTTTGTTGCAATCAATAACAGCCCCTGCAATATTCAAAAAGGGTCTTCCAAGAATAATAGACATACTATCGTCCTCGGGAATATCAAGAATAACAAAGTCCATTAAAATAGTAAAGTTTGCAACCACAATAGGAACATCCTCACAAATACCGACATGTATAGCAGTTGATTTATCAGCCATTTGCAAAGATATTTCAGTAGGTGTCAACTTATTCAAATCAAGTCTATCATATAAAGAGAGATGCATAACACTAACACCGGCTCCAAGATCACATAAAGCAGTTTTAACATAGTTTCTTTTAATGGAGCATGGTATAGTGGGTACTCCGGGATCTCCTAGTTTCTTAGGTATTCCACCTTTAAAAGTATAATTAGCAAGCATGGTGGAAATTTCAGTGTCGGTGTCAAAACTGGCGGATCTCGGGTAGGGGGTCCCGAACTGTGCGTCAAGGACGGATGGTAATAGGAGACAAGGGACACGATGTTTTTACCCAGGTTCGGGCCATCTTGATGGAGGTAATACCCTACTCCTGCTTGATTAATATTGATGATATGGGTAGTACAAGAGTAGATCTACCACGAGATCAAGGAGGCTAAACCCTAGAAGCTAGCCTATGGTATGATTGTTGTATATGGAGTTGATGTCCTACGGACTACAACCCTCCGGTTTATATAGACACCGGATAGGGTTAGGGTTACACAGAGTCGGTTACAATGGTAGGAGATCTTGAATATCCGCATCGCCAAGCTTGCCTTCCACGCCAAGGAAAGTCCCATCCGGACACGGGACGAATTCTTCAATCTTATATCTTCATAGTCCAGGAGTCCAGCTGAAGGTATAGTCCGGCTACCCGAACACCCCCTAATCCAGGACTCCCTCAGTAGCCCCCAAACCAGGCTTCAATGACGACGAGTCCGGCGCGCAGATTGTTCGGCATTGCAAGGCGGGTTCTTCTCCAAATCCTGTGTACCTATAGGAATAATGTCCGATTTTTGTAGTGTAGTGCTCCTCGGCTTCCACGCTCAATAATGGCCGTCTTCCACATGTCAAACGAATGCGAAAAGTCGGGGCGTTTTTACATCCACACCCTAGCCGTATAAACAAGCCGCCTATTTAACGGGATGGGGATTTAGGTCCAAACCACATCTTCTCCTCTCCGCGAGTTATCATCAGATCGCTTCCAGCAAAGGTCCATTCCAACATGACCAGCCGTCGCAGCTCCTCCCCTCGCCCCTCCGGTCCCAAACCCGGGGACTGGGAGAGTTGCACCATCCCGCATAGCGAGTTAGTGTCGCTTCAGGCCAAGGGATTTCTCCCTTAGGCATACATGGTCCCGGTCCGAGCCGGTCTCGCCACCTACAATGGCGGAAAACAAGCGGAGAGCACCCCCAATCCTTCTAAAGGAGAGCGGGTGTGCCTCGTCCCCTATCTAATAAGGGGACTGAGATTTCCAATTCATCCATTTCTCCACGGGCTTCTGGAGTTCTACGGCCTCCAGCTACACAATCTCACGCCCGCCTCCGTATTACATATTGCGGGTTTTGTCGCCCTTTGCGAGCTATTTTTAGGCGTTGAGGCTCATTTCGCGCTATGGAAGAGGTTATTCTGCCTGGTGCCCCATTCTCAAGAGGGGTCTATATACCAAGTGGGCGGAGCCGAAGTATGGCGCATCGCCGGGACCGGATACCTATCCGGAACCCCAAAGAAGGCGTCCGAGGACTCGCCTTCGGAATGGTTTTACATAGATGACGTCCCGCTACCAGACCCTATCTGGGTCGGTCTCCCTGAGTTCAACAGTGCTCCATTGAAGAAACGCTTGAGCTGGCGTCCGCGGAGCTCTCAGAGAGAAAGCGACAGAGACGTCCTTTACCTGATGGGCCGGATAAGACTGTTGGCTCATTCCAGACTAACCATGATTGGAGTCATGGCCGCATGCATTATGCGGGGGGTGCAGCCGCTTCAATATAGAGGCCACCCCATGTGGGATTTCAATGGGGAGGATGACGCCACCCGTTACGGTCATAAGGGGCCGGCCTCAGCCGCCGCCCTAGTAAAGATCTTATCCTCTTTGTACAAGGGAGAAAAGGAGGAATTCCTCCGCGTCAACCCGCGGGCCGGATTTACTATGTACGATCCTCCAAGTTGGGTAAGCGAACAATTGCGCTTGCCCGTTTGTTTTATACTCCCATGGTTAGATATTTAGTCTAACGACTTCAATGCAGGAACTGCGGCAGGAGGTAAAGGATATAAACAGCCGCCCTCCACAGCCCGAGGACCCACAACGGTCCCTCAATCCGGACTCCGAAGAAGATCCGGACATATCGGTGGAGCTTATTGACGGGGTGTTCTATCAGCTAAGCAAGGACAATAACTTGGTAGCCATTACGGTTGATTACCCAGGGTTAATCCCGGCCTCCCAGGTGACAGAAACCGGAGTCTCATTCCCTTGAGAGAGATTCCATTCTCACCTATTCCGGTGTTTCTGACGACAACCGTGTTTTGCAGGGGAGATTTCCGAGGCGGGAGGCCGAACCTGCGGCGGCTAGCCAACGAGGGGCCGCAGGGCCCTGTGGGGCAAAAAGGAATGTAGTCCGGACTGAGATGCCGGCGCAAAGGTATAGCGCACCCTCTGTTTCCCTGGTGTTATTCTGTCAGGGCATATTAATGTTCGTGCTATCTTCAGAACGAAGAGACCTCGCCGGACTACATCCGGAGAGGTTGCCAATCGCGCCTCCACCAGCCAGGCTCCAACATCTGGCCAGGAAGCGGAGGCGAGCACAAGGCACGCACCGGACGCTCCTCCGACAGAGGATGCGGACAGGCTGTCTGCCACAAATTCTGAAGTGGAGAGTGCCATGAACCACAGGCATCGCCGGACAGTTCTACGCGACGCTTGTTTCTCCCAAGAGGCTTTAGATGCCTTTAATTCGGGAGATGTGTACCTCCGTGCTGCTCAAAATGGTTTCGCCAGAGCCACGGAGCAGTATGTAAAAGACATACGGGTAAGAAAATTTTGGTCAAATATATATATATATATATATATGCCAGTAGCCCCTGAGACTTGAAACAGTTAGAGCAACTGATTTAAGGATCATTTAATATGCAGGTTCTTACAGAGAAGAATACCGTACTGTCCCAGGAGCTGGAAAAGTGCAAGGCCCAACTAGAGGCCGCACTAGCCACAGCAGGGGAGCCCAAAGAGGCCCCCTTAGGTAAGATACACTTCGAAAGATTAGTATTGTGCGGTGTGGGTGCAAATCTGACAAATCATATTGCAGATGGCGCCGGACTCGATCCGGAAAAGCAACAACTCTTACGCCGGCTAAAGGCATGTGAGAGTATGTTGACAAAGGTGAGGCGAGAGAAGAATGATCTTCAGGATGCCAACACCAAGCTGGACATCGAACTTAAAGATGTTCGTGGCCAGTTGTCGGACTCCACGAAGGAGAATCAGCGGCTTCGACGCGGCATATTTAGTAAGTGCTTGAACGAACTTTGAAAAAAGAGTTCGGCGAGGAAGTCAACTAACAGAGTAATGTCTGTAGGTATGCTCACAGGTCGTCCTGCAGAGGAGATGCCCGGTTCTACGGGTGACCTTCTGCCCGAACTCTTGCAACTGCACGAGCGAATTCGGCAAGCGATGCGAGGCGTTGCCCAAGCCTTATGGCCTGCCCACTCCATGCCCGAGGGCCTTGGAGAGCTTGCGGAGAAGCTGAAGGGAGCTCGGCGGCGCTTCCGGTTGTGGAAGATATCGGCCTGCCGACAAGGCGCTAGGGAGGCCTGGGCTATGGTGAAGACCCGTTTTACGAAGTCTGACCCAAACCACATGGCCGAGGTCGGACCAGTGGGGCCTAACGGGAAGGAGATCCCTGTAAGCTTAGTATACGGCCAAGTAGAGTTGGCTGCGAAGTATTCCCAGCAGGACTGTAAATTAGACAGCCTATTAGATGGTATAGAAGAGGAATACAATCAGTCAGAATGGCTATGTAATTTTGAATTGACATGTGTAATGCCTTCTAGCCGGATTGTAGATCGTTTGTCGTTGCCGACCTTTTCTCTTCAACCTCGGGACCTGACGGTTCGGAGTGTGTCCGAATACCATATCGGTTATATAAGAACTGGGGTATGCGTGGAGACCAGGCGTAGGGGTCATTAGTGCTTTATCAGACAAGTGCCCAACTAGTTATGTTATATTACATGGTTAGTAAGAAACATCTTCCAGAGAGAATAGTTCCGTTAGGGGTTCCTTTCGCTGGGAGGCATGCCCTAAAGTGCATGTCCGGACTGCGTGAAAAGACGCAGAAAAAGCATCTGGGGGTGCATAAAATGAGTAAAAAGATCATATTTTGTTTCACCGACCGAATATTCCCTTAAGAACGCTAGCTTTCGGCTTCACCCAGTCTGAGGTACACATCCGGCTGACCCAACAGTAACAATCACAGAGGTGCTCCCTTTACCGCCTAGCCGAACAATCGAGAACGTAGGGGTAAGCATAGGAGCCAGGCAACCCAGCTTGGCCAAAACTTAAGTCATATCGATGCATATAATGGTGAAGAAAAAGGTACATGCGGAAGTTTGACGCATGTGTTGGGCGTGAAGCCCGTATAAATAAGCTTCTGTTAAAGAAGCCCCCAGGTTTAATGAGCACGAGTGGCGCGTCACTAGATGAGCCTTTAAGGGCTATAAAAGAAAAGAGGGGAAGGAGAGAAATGTAAGACAGAAAAATGCAAAAAATGGACAGAGGAAGGAGACGAACACAGAGTCCGGCGCTAGGCATAGAATCTTCGGAGACGGGTGGCGTTCCACGGGTTCGGCTCGATTCGGTTATCCGACGCATCTCGCAGCCGGTACGCCCCACCAGTCAGGACTTGGTCGATTATGAATGGACCTTCCCACTTGGGCTTGAGTTTGTCTTTTTTCTTATCCGGCAGGCGTAGAACTAGTTCGCAACATTGTAATTTTTGGCCCGTACTTCTCTGCTTTGATATCTTCGGGCCTGCTGTTGATAAAATGCGGAATGGGCTTTTGCCACGTCGCGCTCCTCCTCCAAGGCGTCCAAGTTGTCCTGCGGATCGAGCTCGGCTTCTCTTTCTTCATACATGCGCACTCTAGGTGAGTCATGAATTATGTCGCATGGCAGAACTGCCTCTGCGCCGCACACCATAAAAAATGGTGTGTATCCGGTGGTGCGATTTGGCGTGGTCTGCAGCCCCCATAGCACGGAGTCGAGCTCCTCTACCCAGTGCGTGTTAGATTCCTTGAGGGACCGCACCAGTCTGGGTTTAATGCCTCTCATGATAAGACCATTTGCACGTTCGACCTGGCCGTTGGTTTGTGGGTGATAGACGGAAACATAATCGAGCTTGATGCCCATGTTTTTGCACCAGAGTTTTACCTCGTCGGCGGTAAAGTTTGTACCATTATCGGTTATGATGTTGTGGGGGACGCCATAACGGTGTACAACCCCGGATATGAAGTCTATCACAGGTCCAGATTCGGCCGTTTTAACAGGCTTGGCTTCTATCCATTTGGTGAACTTATCCACCATGATCAGTAAGTATTTTTTCCTATGGGTCCCACCTTTAAGGGGTCCGACCATGTCAAGTCCCCAGACCGCAAAAGGCCAGGTGATGGGTATAGTTTGGAGTGCGGTGGGTGGCATATGGCTTTGGTTGGCAAAAAGTTGGCAACCAACACATCGTTGGACTAGGTCCTGAGCGTCTGCCCGGGCCGTCGGCCAATAAAAGCCTGTACAGAAAGCCTTGCTAACAAGGGACCGATCAGCGGCGTGGTGACCACCAAGTCCGGCATGAATTTCAGCCAGAAGGTTCTGCCCTTCCTCTTCGGAGATGCACCTTTGAAGGACTCCGGTAGTGCTTTTCTTATAAAGCTCTCCCTCATGGACTCTATAGGCTTTAGATCGCCGCACTATGCAGCGGGCCTCGTTTTGGTCCTCCGGGAGTTCCTGCCTAGTAAGGTAGGCTAGGAATGGTTCTGTCCACGGGGCAATAACCGCCATTATTACGTGGGCTGAAGGTGTAATTTCATTGGTAGAGCCTCCAATTATGTCAGATTGTTCGGCGTCGAGTGGTGCGGCTGGGTCCGGCCTGTTATTTGCGGGTTCCCCCTCCCATGCTACGGATGGCTCGAACAATCTTTCCAAAAAGATGTTGGGGGGACTGCATTGCGTTTTGCTCCGATGCGTGCTAGGACGTCCGCTGCTTGATTGTTTTCTCGGGCTATATGGTGAAACTCCAGCCCTTCGAACCGAGCTGACATTTTTAGGACGGCGTTGCGGTAAGCTGCCATTTTTGGGTCCTTGGCGTCGAAGTGTCCATTTATTTGGGATATCGCGAGGTTTGAATCCCAGCGTACCTCTAGGCGCTGGATACCCATGGATACTGCTATCCGGAGACCATGTAGGAGGGCCTCATATTCGGCTGCATTGTTGGAATCAGTGTACATGATCTGCAGCACATATTGGACTGTGTCTCCTGTGGGGGACGTCAGGACGACACCAGCCCCCAGTCCGGCCAACATTTTGGAGCCGTCGAAATGCATAATCCAGTTTGAATATGTGTCGTACTCTTTAGGGAGCTCGGCCTCCGTCCATTCTGCGACTAAGTCGGCCAAAACTTGCGATTTAATAGCTCGCCGTGGCTTATAGGTATCGAACGGGAGAAGCTCGATGGCCCATTTTGCAATCCGGCCCGTTGCATCGCGGTTGTTGATAATATCGTTGAGTGGTACTTCCGAGGCTACTGTTATGGAACACTCCTGAAAGTAGTGTCGTAGCTTCCGGGATGACATGAATACCGCGTATGCAATCTTTTGATGATGCGGGTACCGTGATTTGCATGGAGTGAGGATAGTGGACACGTAGTAGACCGGCCTTTGAAGGGGGAATTTGTGTCCATCCGTTTCCCGCTCGACAACGAGCACTGCGCTGACAACTTGATGTGTTGCTGCAATGTACAATAACATTGGTTCGCCGGTGTTCAGCGCGGCCAGGACTGGGCTTGTTGCCAATATGGCTTTTATTTCATCAAGTCCGGCCGTGGCGGCATCCGTCCACTCGAAGTGTTCGGTGCGCCGAAGGAGGCGATAGAGGGGTAGTGCCTTTTCTCCCAAGCGGGAGATGAAGCGGCTTAAAGCCGCCACGCATCCGGTTAATTTTTGTATTTGTTTGAGGTCCTTTGGGATATCCAATTGTGACAAAGCTCGGATCTTGGCTGGATTTTCTTCAATTCTTCTACCGGATACAATGAAGCCCAAGAGCTTCCCGGCTGGAACGCCGAAGACGCATTTTTCCGGGTTGAGCTTGATGTCATATTTCGGAGGTTATCGAATGTAAGCCTCAAGTCGTCTACTAGAGATTCGACATGTCTTGATTTGACGACCACATCATCCACATACGCCTCCACTGTTTTGCCGATCTGGTTTGCCAGACATGTCTGTATCATGCGCTGATATGTTGCGCCGGTGTTTTTCAGCCTGAAGGGCATTGTGTTGAAGCAGAATGGGCCGTATGGTGTGATGAATGTTGTTGCGGCTTGGTCTGATTCTGCCATCTTGATTTGATGGTAACCGGAGTATGCGTCGAGGAAACACAATGAATCGTGTCCTGCGGTGGCATCGATAATTTGATCGATACGGGGGAGGGGGAAGGGATCCTTTGGGCAAGCCTTGTTGAGGTCTTTAAAATCGACACACAGGCACTAGGATTTGTCCTTCTTTGGTACCATCACCAGGTTTGCTAGCCAGTCCAGATGTTTTATGTCTCTAATGAATCCGGCCTCCAATAGCTTGGCTAGCTCCTCTCCCATAGCCTGTCTCTTGGGTTCGGAAAAACGCCGAAGGGCTTGTTTGACAGGTTTGAATCCTTTTAGGATATTTAAGCTATGTTCGGCCAGCCTACGTGGGATCCCTGGCATGTCTGAAGGGTGCCAGGCGAAAATGTCCCAGTTCTCTCGTAGGAACTCTCGCAGTGCGCCGTCTACATCAGGGTTTAGTCATGCCCCGATGGAAGCTGTTTTATTGGGGTCCGTTGGATGGACCCGGAATTTGACTATTTCGTCAGCTGGCTTGAAGGATGTGGATTTGGATCTCTTGTCGAGTATCACACCATCCCTGTTAACCGTGGAGCGCAGCGCAGTCAGTTCCTCGGCCGCTAAGGCTTCGGATAGTGCCTCAAGGGCTAATGCGGCCGTCTTGTTTTTGGTGCGGAGTGCTATGTCTGGATCACTAGCTAGAGTGATAATTCCGTTCGGCTCGGGCATCTTAAGCTTCATGTACCCGTAATGGGGTATTGCTTGGAAGATTGTGAATGCTTCCCGCCCTAGTAAAGTGTGATATCCGCTTTTGAACGGGGCCACCTGAAACGTGACTTCTTCGGACCTGTAATTATCCGGCGTGCCGAACACCACATCTAGTGTGATTTTCCCTATGCAGCTCGCTTCCCCACTGGGGATTATTCCTCTAAAGGTTGTGCTGCTTCGCTCGATGCGGTTCCAGTCTATTTCCATTTTCTGAAGGGTTTCCTCATAAATGAGGTTCAGTCCGCTGCCTCCATCCATGAGCACCTTGGTGAGGCGAAAGCCGTCCACTATGGGACTGAGGACCAATGCGGCTGGTGCTCGGGCTGTTCGGAATCTAGGTTCATCACTTGCATTGAAGGTAATAGCAGTGTCGCTCCATGGATTTATTGTTGCAACTTGATAGACTTCGGTGAGGTTGCGGAGTGTTCTTTTTCGCATATTGTTTGATGCGAAAGTCTCAAAGACTGTGAGAATGGTACTAGTGTCCTCGGGCTGGCTTTCTGTGACCTCCAGAATTAAGAGGTCCTCGCCAATTTTGGCCACCTGCCGGAGTATTCAACATGCTCTAAGGCTGTGAGTTGGTGTGGCGTCCTCTGTACTGTGAATTCTACAGGGTCCATCAAGCCACCTTTCCAGTACGGTTCCATGCCCTGTAGAGGGTTTTGGCTTTTTGGTGTTTATCCCGAGTGTCCTATGATGATGCACCCTCTTAGTTCGGACGGGATTACTATTCAAGGCCGGATTATCCCAAAAAAAAAATTCGGTTTTCCAGGCGCTTTCCATCGCACAGTATTTTTGTACTATGGACGCCAAGTCAGCGAAGCGTGTAATATCACGACGACTTACGGCGTTAAGGATTCCCTCGTCCGCGCAATTATTGCAGAAAATTGAGATTGCGTCTCCCTCGCGGCAATCCTTAATCCTGTTCATAACCAGGAGGAATCTGGCCTAGTAATGATGTACTGTTTCCTCGGGCCTCTGCCTGATTTGGGAGAGATCTCTTATGTTCGGGTGGGCGGGTGTCGTTGAATCTGAAACCTCACCCAATCCAAGATTCGGAGGCCGAAGAGTTTCCAAACTCTGAAGTTCGGATTCTTGGATGTTGTCCAACGAATCTAGCCCGTTGCCCGATCCTAAGCTCAGGTCTTGAGTTACATCCTCCCCTCCGCGGGTATCCGGCTTGGAGGGGTCGGGAATTCGGACGTAGCTAGTCCTTAAAATAGATGAAGGGTCACCACACTGCGCCTCTACCACGGCAACATGGTGGGTGACTTGGGGAGAGTTAATTTCTCTTAGATTAGGTTTAAGCCCAACCTGGTCGTAATCCGTAGCGACCCCCAGGGCGGCGATGCGATCCAAGAGCTCGTTTACGGAAGAGAGCTCCATTGGATCTAGCTGCTCGACGAGCTCCGAGCTGACATGTAGGTTGCTTTTGATGACCCGAGAGGTCATCGTCGGCGCAACAGCTGAACAGGCGGTCATGAGGAAACCACCTAGCCGGAGAGTTTGGCCGAAAGCCAAGGCTCCCTTAGCAACAACGCCGTCTTTAAAGACGGGAGGAGGCATCCTTCCTGATTGCGACGACACAGAGGAACTCTCAATGAAAGCACCAATGTCGGTGTCAAAACCGGCGGATCTCGGGTAGGGGGTCCCGAACTATGCGTCAAGGCCGTATGGTAACAGGAGACAAGGGACACGATGTTTTTACCCAGGTTCGGGCCCTCTCGATGGAGGTAATACCCTACTCCTGCTTGATTAATATTGATGATATGGGTAGTACAAGAGTAGATCTACCACAAGATCAAGGAGGCTAAACCCTAGAAGCTAGCCTATGGTGACACAGAACTAGGGTGACACAGAACTAGCTCCAATTCATAGGATGCGGTTCATCAAGTAACAGTCATAACCTAGGGTGACACAGAACTAGCTCCAATTCATCAATGTAATGTAGGCATGTATTCCGAATATAGTCATACATGCTTATGGAAAAGATCTTGCATGACATCTTTTGTCCTACCCTCCCGTGGCAGTGGGGTCCTAGCGGAAACTAAGGGATATTAAGGCCTCCTTTTAATAGAGTACCGGACCAAAGCATTAACACATAGTGAATACATGAACTCCTCAAACTACGATCATCACCGGCAAGTATCCCGATAATTGTCACTTCGGGGTTAACGGATCATAACACATAATAAGGTGACTATAGACTTGCAAGATGGATCAAGAACTCTCATATATTGATGAAAACATAATAGGTTCAGATCTGAAATCATGGCACTCAGGCCCTAGTGACAAGTATTAAGCATAGCAAAGTCATAGCAACATCAATCTCAAAACATACTGGATACTAGGGATCAAACCCTAACAAAACTAACTCGATTACATGATAAATCTCATCCAACCCATCACCGTCCAGCAAGCCTATGATGGAATTACTCACGCACGGCGGTGAGCATCCTGAAATTGGTGATGGAGGTTGAGGGAGTCCTGGATTAGGGGGTCTCCGGACAGCCGGATTATATCCTTTGGCCGGACTGTTGGACTACGAAGATACAAGATTGAAGACTTCGTCTCGTGTCCGGATGGGACTCTACGTGGCGTGGAAGGCAAGCTAGGCAACACGGATATGTGTAGCTCCTCCTTTGTAACCGACCTTGTGTAACCCTAGCCCCCTCCGCTGTCTATATAAACCGGAGGGTTTTAGTCCATAGGACAACATATAATCATACCATAGGCTAGCTTCTAGGGTTTAGCCTCTCTGATCTCATGGTAGATCTACTCTTGTACTACCCATATCATCAATATTAATCAAGCAGGACGTAGGGTTTTGCCTCCATCAAGAGGGCCCGAACCTGGGTAAAACATCTTGTTCCGTGCCTCCTGTTACCATCCGCCTTAGACGCACAGTTCGGGACCCCCTACCCGAGATCCGCCAGTTTTGACACCGACATTGGTGCTTTCATTGAGAGTTCCTTCGTGTCGTCGCCGTTAGGCTTGATGGCTCCTTCGGTCATCGTTAGCGATGCGGTCCAGCGTGAGGCTTTTCTCCCCGGACAGATTTTTGTATTCGGCGGCTTCGCACTGCGGGCCAACTCGCTTGGCCATCTGGAGCAGAACGAAAGTTACGCCCCTGGCCACCAAGTCAGGTTTGGAAGCTTAAACTAAACGGCCGATATCCGCGGAGACTTGATCTTCGACGGATTCGAGCCTCTGCCTTGTGCGTCACGCGGTCACGATGAGTACGATTTAGCTCTACCATCAGACAGCGTCCGGGAGATCGCACCGGCAGCCGCTCCGACCCTCAATTCGGAGCCAGTTGCGCCGTCCATGGATGGGTGGATAGACCCCGCCATGGAGGCCTTACCCTCAGCGGCAGTTGAGCCGAACATCGACCTTACCCTGCACGAGAGCCGTGTTGTCAGACTGCCGGATCCTTCTCCGCCCACGGACTCCGAACCGCTTGCGCCCGTTCCTAGCGAATCCGATTGGGCACCGATCATGGAGTTTACCTCCATGGATATTTTTTAGCACTCGCCCTTTGGCGACATATTGAACTCATTAAGGTCTCTTTCCTTGTCAAGAGGATCCTGGCCGAACTATGTCCGACAGGATTGGGATGCGGATGACGAAGAAATTCGCTGCCCACCCACCACCCACTTAGTAGCCACTGTCGACGACTTAACCGACATGCTCGACTTCGACTCCAAAGACATCGACGGTATGGACGACGATGCGGGAGACAAAGAGGAACCACATCCCACAGGGCATTGGACAGCCACCTCATCATACGATATATACATGGTGGACACACCCAAAGAAGGTAATGGCAACGAGACAGCGGAGGATGACCCCTCCAAAAAGCAACCCAAGCGCCGACGTCAGCGGCGCTGCTCTAAGTCCCACCAAAGCAAAAGTGGTGATACCAGCACAGGAGATAATAACACTCCGGATAGTGCCGAAGATGGCAACAATCCCCTCCAGCATGATCTAGGACAGGAGGATGGAAAGGCCAGCCCTCCAGAGAGAGCGGCAGATGGAGAGGCGGAGGACGATAATTACATGCCCCCTCCGAAGATGAGGCAAGCCTCGACGATGCCGAATTCGTCGTGCTAGAGGATCCCGTCGAACAAGAGCGCTTCAAGTGGCGGCTTATAGCCACGGCAAATAGCCTTAAGAAAAAGCAGCAGCAGCTTCAAGCTGATCAAGATCTGCTAGCTGACAGATGGACTGAAGTCCTCGCGGCCGAGGAATATAAACTCGAGCGCCCCTCCAAAAGTTACCCAAAATGCAGGTTGCTACCACGACTGGAGGAAGACGCATATGACGCGGCTGATCGGCCACCTCGTGGCCACGATAGAGAGGCATTCCAACCAAAAACTCAGCCTGCACCCCGACGCCATTCAAATAAAAAGGCATGAGAAAATACGCCAGACCTGCGAGACGTATTGGAGGACAAAGCAAAACATGCAAGATCGATCTACGGATCACGAGGGCCCGCCACTATGCAAGATGATAAACGTCACGCCGGATACAGTAAAAGTAAGTCCGGCCGGGCCGACCACAACGGACACGACTCATTCGAGTTGCGTCGCGACATAGCCTAGTACAGAGGCACCACACACCCCGTATGCTTCACAGACGAAGTAATGGATCATCAAATCCTAGAGGGTTTCAAATCCATAAATATTGAATCATACGACGGCACAACAGATCCTGCGGTATGGATTGAGGATTTCCTCCTCCACATCCACATGGCTCGTGGTGATGACTTACACGCCATAAAATACCTCCCACTAAAGCTCAAAGGACCAGCACGGCATTGGCTTAATAGCTTGCTAGCAGAGTCCATTAGCTGTTGGGAAGATCTGGAGGCTGCATTCCTCGACAACTTTCAGGGCACTTATGTGCGATCACCAGATGCCGATGACTTGAGCCACATAATTCAGCAGCCAGAAGAATCGGCCAGGCAATTCTGGACTCGGTTCCTAACAAAGAAAAATCAAATCATCGACTGTCCGGATGCAGAGGCCTTAGCAGCTTTTAAACACAACATCCGCGACGAGTGGCTAGGTTGGCACCTTGGTCAGGAAAAGCCGAAATCTATGGCAGCCCTCACGACACTCATGACCCGCTTTTGTGCGGGAGAAGACAGCTGGCTGGCTCGCAGTAATAACATATCAAAGAACCATGGTACTTCGGACACCATGGACGGCAATAGCAGGTCACGTCGCAACAAACATAAGCACCGCATTAACAACGATAATACCGAGGATACGGCAGTCAATGCCGGATTCAAAGGCTCTAAACCCGGTCAGCGGAAAAAGCCATTTAAAAGAAGCACTCCAGGCCCGTCCAGTTTGGACCACATACTCGATCGCTCGTGTCAAATACACGGCACCCCCGACAAGCCAGCCAACCACACCAATAGGGATTGTTGGGTATTCAAGCAGGCCGGCAAGTTAATTGCCGAAAACAAAGATAAGGTGCCACATAGCAATGACGAGGAAGAGCCCCGGCAGCCGAACACCGGAGGACAGAAGCGGTTCCCCCCACAAGTGTGGATGGTGAACATGGTATACGCAACCCACATCCCCAAGAGGGAGCGGAAGCGTGCGCTTAGGGACGTATATGCGTTGGAGCCAGTCGCCCCAAATTTCAACCCATGGTCCTCCTGTCCGATCACCTTCAATCGCAGGGACCATCCCACTAGTATCCGTCATGGCGGATTCGCCGCACTGGTCCTAGACCCAATCATCAACGGATTTCACCTCACTCGAGTCCTTATGGATGGCGGCAGCAGCCTGAACCTGCTTTACCAGGACACAGTGCGCAAAATGGGTATAGACCTCTCAAGGATCAAACCCACAAAAACTTCCTTTAAAGGCGTCATTCCAGGTGTAGAGGCCCATTGCACAGGCTCAATTACACTGGAAGTGGTCTTCGGATCCCTGGATAACTTCCGAAGCAAAGAATTAATCTTCGATACAGTCCCGTTCCGCAGTGGCTATCATGCACTGCTCAGGCGAACCGCATTTGCAAGATTCAATGCGGTACCGCATTATGCATACCTCAAGCTCAAGATGCCAGGACCTCGGGGGGTCATCACAGTTAATGGAAACATAGAGCGCTCTCTCCGCACGGAGGAGCACACTGCGGCCCTCGCAGCAGAAGTGCAAAGCAGCCTATCAAGGTAATCCACCAGTTCGGCGTTTCAAGACCCGGACACCTTCAAGCGCGCTCGGAGTAATCGGCAACTAGATCGCCTGGCACGATTTGAGCTCACGTAGCAATGCGTCCCCCACCCCAGCCCAAGCCAAATGGCGAAATTTGTGCCACGCGCACATAATTATGCATTAAAAATACCATGGGCACAGGCGGGGAGGGGGCACAACTACGGCACGCCCCAATACGCGGCTTAAACCGCACTAGGGGCTTCCGGCTTTGTTATTTTTCTCTTTCAGGACTTCAATCTCTGGAAACCCTGTCAGGCAGCATGATTGCCGAACACATGATGCAGCAACCAAGGAGGCAGAAAGCTACGTCACACCACGGAACTCCCAGGTGGATTACGATAATGAGTGAAATATTTGCTTTAATACTATTCCTCAGCTTGCCCTTGTAAGGGACATAGTCCTACTTTTTGCTTATCGCACTATCTGTATCATTCTGCTTTAACGCACCTTTTTGAATAAACAATGCATAGCATTAAGACTATTATTGCATTCTTCTTTTATATATATGTGTTCATTAATGACGCCTTGCAACCGTACACTTTGGTACGGCCAATACACCAGGGGCTTAAGTACCCCACAATATGGTGTGAGAAGTCCGAACACTTCCACAAGTGCGGCACCCCGAACTTATAGCATTATATGCATCAGCTCCGAATCATGTCTTTGGTCAAATGTTGGGTTTGCCCGGCTCCTATGTTTTGGTACCTTACATTCCGCTTTATCGGCTAAGGTAGCACTAGGAGAACTACTGCGATTGTGCCCCGGTTCTGCTGGGCTAAGCACCTCAGTAGAGAAAGCTAAAACTGACTGTCATGATAAGGCGAGTGACTGGTCGCTGTTCGGCGAGGTTTCGAGTCCCTAAAGACTTATGCCGCTTAGAGCAAGGAGTCGGTCCTGTCCGGCTTAAAGGCGTGTATCGCGCCCCGAATTCGGCCTTTCGAATACCAGGGGCTTCGCCGAAATTTAAAATTATAGAATTCTATGGCTAAGTGAGAGTGATAAAGCATTATTAGTCCGGTTGCCTTGTTCGCTGTGCTGAGCACCTCCCTCGAAGGACCCAAAAATGGGAACAAGAGTGCTCAAGTTTATCCCGAACACCCCAGCACTCGCGGCATGGGGGCAGAAGCCGAGGACTAGCCATCTCTCAGATTGGATAAACAGCCAAATAGAAGGTAATATTTTAAATTCAAACAAGCGTTGCATAGCGCATATGAAACAAGTTTTCATCATACAGGATCACACGAGCAAGTTTACTCAAATATTACATCCTTTGGACATTCGTCCGCTACAAGACGGGCACCCTTCAGGACACCCTCATAATAAATTTCGGGGGTGCGATGCTCCTTGCCCTGCGGTGGTCCTTCCATGATCAACTTCATGGCGTCTAGCTTGGACCATTGCACCTTCACACGGGCGAAAGCCCGGTGTGCACCTTCGATGCAGACGGACCGCTTGATGACTTCCAGCTGTGGGCAGGCATCCACAAGCCGCCTCACCAGGCCGAAGTAGCTGTTCAGAAGGGCGTCGCCAGGCCACAGCCGGACTATAAAGCCCTTCATGGCCTATTCGGCCGCCTTGTGTAGGTCGACCAGCTGCTTCAGCGGGTCGCTCATAGGCACCGGGTGTTCGGTCCCAATATACTGAGACCAGAACAACTTCTCCGTTGAGCTTCCCTCCTCGGCTTGGTAAAACTGTGCGGCATCCGACATGCTGCGGGGCAAATCTGCGAATTCTCCTGGAGAGCTCCGGATTCGGGTAAGTAATAGGTAATTTACTTTCACATGCTTGCTTTGCATATAGAATGGCTTACCCGCCGCTATTTTCTTCATCGAGTCAATCTCCTGGAGGGCCTTTTGGGCTTCGGCCTCGGCACTCTTTGCGCTCTCGAGGGCCGCGGCAAGCTCAGACTCTCGCGTCTTCGAGTCAAGCTCCAACGCCTTGTGCTTCGTCACGAGAGCCTGGAGCTCTTGCTGCACCTCGCCCACTCGAGCCTCTTGCCTTTCCCACTCGGTGCACTCCTTGGCCGCTTTATCTTCGGCCTCGGACAGCGCTTGCTTTAGGGTCGCCACTTCGGTCGTGGCCCCTGGCAAATTCATGATGATCCTGTCATTTTGCAATCGCATTCTTTTTATACATATCCATAGACTAGGTACTACTTCCCTTTGTTCTCCTCGAGCTGCCTCTTGGCAAGGCCGAGCTTGTCCTTGGACCCTTTAAGGTCCTGCTTCAGTGTGGCGACCTCCGCAGTCAGTGCGGCAGATGCCAGCAGCGAAGCCTGCATACGCATATTGACATACTTATATTAGACTCCTGCGATATTGTTTGATCCTCTGTTTGGCTTTTCTTTGTGAACACCAAACAGAGCATCAGGGGCTATTGTCTATGCGGTAATATTTTTCCTATATTTTAAACACTTATCTCAAAGCCTGTTAGAAGGCTGGCACAGGCTTCAGTCAATCCGCTCTTGGCGGACTGAACCTTCTGGACCACCGCACTCATAATAGTACGGTGCTCCTCGTTGATGGAAGCGCTCCCAGCAAATTGTCTGGCGCCTCTAGATGGATAGAGGTCACCGGCACAGGCGTCTTGCCCATCTTGGAAGGAGGCCGCGTGCCCGAGTCCGGAACCACTCGAGGTTCCGGCACGGTGTTTGGCTGAGGGCCGAACTCGGAGCCCTCAGGGGCTTGTTCCCTCTGCTCCCGGAGTCCGGAAGGTCGCCTTGAGGTGCCTCCGGGACTGTCTCCCCTCGACCCGATGCCTCTTGAGACAATACCTCGGCGTCGTCCGCAGGGCAAGGGGAGGTGGTGGTCGGAAGTGGATCGCTATCCATATCCGACGAGCCCAGGAAGCCGTCCGACGATACATCGATACGGGCTCGTGGCGGCCTGCATAATCATATTCGGCGTTAGGGGAAGCAGTGCGACAAAGGAATGCTACGAGTTACTCTGGTATCTGAATACTTACGACTTCGCTAGGGGCTTGGCCCTGAACAGCCACTCGTCTTCGCCTTCGGCGGAGGTGGTGGAACTGTCCGGAAGGAGAGTCCTTCCCTTCTTGGACCCTTCGGCCTCCCCAGTTGGGGCGGCCTTCCTTTTCTTGTCTCCCCCAACTGAAGGGGGAGCATCTTCTTCTTCCTCCTCGACTTCGGGGGAGGAGTGTGTCGTGGAGTTATCGAACGATGAGTCTGATGACGCCTGGCGTCGGGAACTCTTTCGGGTTCCCTTGGCCTTCTTGGTCTTCTCCGGCAACTTGTAATGAGTCGAAGTCAGCATCTTCGTCAGGAGAGCGTCTGCTGGGCCTCCGGGCAAAGGAGCCGGATAGTCGATCTGTCCGGCTGTCTCCTGCCAGTCCTGTCAAAGGTATGGGAGCTTAGATCCCACATAGAGTCAAACCATGAAAAACAAGTATCCTGTGAGAGGTAAAACAGCTTACCGCGCTGGCTTGGCGCTTCGCGCAGAATCCGCGATCCTTGGTAGTGGGAGGTGGAACCTCGGCACCCTTGAATAGCACCTTCCAGGCATCCTCGTGAGTTGTGTCGAAGAGCCTGTTCAGAGTTCAGTGCTGGGCCGGGTTGAACTCCCACAAGTTGAAAGCCCGTTGTTGGCACGGGAGGATCCGGCGGATGAGCATGACCTGGACTACGTTGACGAGTTTGAGCTTCTTGTTCACCATGTTTTGAATACATGTTTGGAGTCTGGTCAGCTCTCCCGAACTGCCCCAGGACAGACCCTTCTCTTGCCAGGAGGTGAGCCGCGTGGGGATGCCAGATCGGAACTCGGGGGCCGATGCCCATTTAGGGTCACGCGGCTCGGTGATGTAGAACCACCCCGATTGCCACCCCTTTACGGTCTCCATGAAGGAGCCCTCGAGCCATGTGACGTTGGGCATCTTGCCCACCATGGCACCTCCGCACTCCGCCTGGTGGCCGCTCACTACCTTCGGCTTGACATTGAAGGTCTTCAGCCATAAGCCGAAGTGGGGCTTGATGCGGAGGAAGGCCTCGCACACGATGATAAACGCCGAGATGTTGAGGATGAAGTTTGAGGCCAGATCATCGAAATCCAGGCCATAGTAGAACATGAGCCCCCGGACGAATGGGTGGAGAGGGAATCCCAGTCCGTGGAGGAAATGGGTAAGGAACACTAGCCTCTCATGGGGCCTGGGGGTGGGGATGAGCTGCCCCTCATCTGGGAGCTGGTGCGCGATGTCGTCGGGCAGGTATCCGGCTCTCCTCAGCTTCTTGATGTGTCCCTCCGTGACGGAGGAGACCATCCACCTGCCTCCCGCTCCAGACATGGTTGGAGAAGGTCGAGGTGGGAAATGCGGACTTGGGCGCTGGAGCTCGAGTGTGCGAAAATGGATGAGCAAAGGAGGAAGAAGGCGTGGATGAAAAGGTGAATCCTTATCCCTTTATATGGGCGGCCAAAACTATGCGCCCCACTAGCCTGGTAAAACTCGCTTATCCCCCAACCGCCGTAATCGATGGCGCGGTTGGGTTACCCACGCCCGTATTGATGAGAATCCTGTGATAAGGGGACACGATCTCTGCTTTGACAAGACGTGTCAAAAAACTGCCTCGCGTTATGTGCGGGGCTAGTTAAAGGAAATGGTTCGAATAATCACCGGGCCATGGCATAATGTCGTGTTGCCAAAACAAGTCAGCAAATTGGGTTTGTGGAAATATTATTCTCTCTACGGTGGTATGTGGAACTTATTTTGCAGGGTCGGACACTATCCTTGTATTCAAATTCTTCCGTGGTGTATTCGGAGGAGGAACCCGCCTTGCAATGCCGAAGACAATACTACGCGCCGGACTCACCGTCATTGAAAGCCTGGTTCAGGGGCTACTGAGGAAGTCCTGGATTAGGGGGTCTCCGGACAGCCGGATTATATCCTTTGGCCAGACTGTTGGACTATGAAGATACAATATTGAAGACTTCGTCTCGTGTCCGGATGGGACTCTACTTGGCGTGGAAGGCAAGCTAGGCAATATGGATATGTGTATCTCCTCCTTTGTAACCGATCTTTTGTAACCCTAGCCCCCTCCGGTGTCTATATAAACCGGAGGGTTTTAGTCTGTAGGACAACATACAATCATACCATAGGCTAGCTTCTAGGGTTTAGCCTCTCTGATCTCGTGGTAGATCCACTCTTGTACTACCCATATCATCAATATTAATCAAGCAGGACGTAGGGTTTTACCTCCATCAAGAGGGCCCGAACCTGGGTAAAACATCGTGTTCCTGCCTCCTGTTACCATCCGCCTTAGACGCACAGTTCGGGACTCCCTACCCGAGATCCACCGGTTTTGACACCGACAGAGGTGCTACCTCTTGAGCACTTGCGTTGGTTTTCCCTAGAAGAGGAAAGGGTGATGCAGCAGAGTAGCGTAAGTATTTCCCTCAGTTTTTGAGAACCAAGGTATCAATCCAGTAGGAGGCTACGTGCGAGTCCCTCGTACCTGCACAAAACAAATAACTCCTCGCAACCAACGCGATAAGGGGTTGTCAATCCCTTCACGGTCACTTACGAGAGTGGATCTGATAGATATGATAAGATAATATTTTTGGTATTTTTATCATAAAGATGCAAAGTAAAATAAAAGCAAAGGAAATAACTAAGTATTGGAAGATTAATATGATGAAGATAGACCCGGGGACCACATGTTTCACTAGTGGCTTCTCTCAAGAGCATAAGTATTTTACAGTGGGTGAACGAATTACTGTTGAGCAATTGACGGAATTGAGCATAGTTATGAGAATATCTAGGTATGATCATGTATATAGGCATCACGTCCGGGACAAGTAGACCGACTCCTGCCTGCATCTACTACTATTACTCCACTCATCGACCGCTATCCAGCATGCATCTAGAGTATTAAGTTCATGAAAACAGAGTAACGCCTTAAGCAAGATGACATGATGTAGAGGGATAAATTCATGCAATATGATAAAAACCCCATCTTGTTATCCTCGATGGCAACAGTACAATACGTGCCTTGCTGCCCCTACTGCCACTGGGAAAGGACACCGCAAGATTGAACCCAAAGCTAATCACTTCTCCCATTGCAAGAAAGATCAATCTAGTAGCCAAACCAAACTGATAATTCGAAGAGACTTGCAATGATAACCAATCATACATAAAAGAATTCAGAGGAGATTCAAATATTGTTCATAGATAAACTTGATCATAAACCCACAATTCATCGGTCTCAACAAACACACCGCAAAAGAAGATTACATCGAATAGATCTCCATAAGGGAGGGGGAGAACGTTGTATTGAGATCCAAAAAAAGAGAGAAGAAGCCATCTAGCTAATAACTACGAAACCGTAGGTCTGAGGTAAACTACTCACACTTCATCGGAAGGGCTATGGTGTTGATGTAGAAGCCCTCCGTGATCGATGCCCCCTCCGGTGGAGCTCCGGAACAGGCCCCAAGATGGGATCTCGTGGATACAGAAAGTTACGGCGGTGGAATTAGGGTTTTGGCTCTGTGTCTGGTAGTTTGGGGGTACGTAGGTATATATAGGAGGAAGGAGTACGTCGGTGGAGCAACAGGGGGCCCACGAGGGTGGAGGGCACGCCCAGGGGGGTAGGCGCGCCCCCCTACCTTGTGGCCTCCTGGTTGATGTCTTGACATAGGGTCCAAGTCCTCGGGATCATGTTCATTCCGAAAATCACGTTCCCAAAGGTTTCATTCCGTTTGGACTCCATTTGATATTCTTTTTCCGCGAAACCCTAAAATAGGCAAAAAAAACAGCAATTCTGGGCTGGGCCTCCGGTTAATAGGTTAGTCCCAAAAATAATATAAAAGTGGATAATAAAGGCCAATAATGTCCAAAATAGTAGATAATATAGCATGGAGCAATCAAAAATTATAGATACGTTGGAGACGTATCAAGCATCCCCAAGCTTAATTCCTGCTCGTCCTCGAGTAGGTAAATGATAAAAAAGATAATTTTTGATGTGGAGTGCTACTTGGCATAATTTTAATGTAATTCTTCTTAATTGTGGTATGAATATTCAGATCTGAAAGATTCAAGATAAGAGTTCATATTGACATAAAAATAATAATACTTCAAGCATACTAACTAAGCAATTATGTCTTCTCAAAATAACATGGCCAAAGAAAGTTCATCCCTACAAAATCATATAGTTTAGTCATGCTCCATTTTCATCACACAAGAATGCTCTCATCATGCACAACCCCGATGACAAGCCAAGCAATTGTTTCATACTTTAGTAATCTCAAACCTATAAACTTTCACGCAATATATGAGCGCGAGCCATGGACATAGCACTATGGGTGGAATAGAATACGATGGGGGTTATGTGGAGAAGACAAAAAAGGAGAAAGTCTCACATCAACGAGGCTAATCGATGGGCTATGGAGATGCCCATCGATTGATGTTAATGTAAGGAGTAGGGATTGCCATGCAACGGATGCACTAGAGCTATAAATGTATGAAAGCTCAACAAAAGAAACTAAGTGGGTGTGCATCCAACTTTCTTGCTCATGAAGACCTAGGGCATTTGAGGAGGCCCATTGTTGGAATATACAAGCCAAGTTCTATAATGAAAAATTCCCACTAGTATATGAAAGTGACAAAACAAGAGACTCTCTATCACGAAGATTATGGTGCTACTTTGAAGCACAAGTGTGGAAAAGGGATAGTAGCATTGTCCCTTTTATTTTTATTTGGCCTTTCTTTTCTTTTTTATTGGGCCTCTCTTTTTTTGGGGCAATGCTCTATTAATGATGATCATCACACTTCTATTTATTTACAACTCAAAGATTACAACTCGATACTAGAACAAAGTATGACTCTATATGAATGCCTCCGGCGGTGTACCGGGATATGCAATGAACCAAGAGTGACATGTATGAAATAATTATGAACAGTGGCTTTGCCACTAATACTATGTCAACAACATGACCATGCTAAGCAATATGACAATGATGAGTGTGTCATGATAAACAGAATGGTGGAAAGTTGCATGGCAATATATCTCGGAATGGCTATGGAAATTCCATAATAGGTAGGTATGGTGGATGTTTTGAGGAAGATATAAGGAGGTTTATGTGTGAAAGAGCGTATCATATCACGGGGTTTGGATGCACCGGCGAAGTTTGCACCAACTCTCAATGTGAGAAAGGGCAATGCACGGTACCGAAGAGGCTAGCAATGATGGAAGGGTGAGAGTATGTATAATCCACGAACTCAACATTAGTCATAAAGAACTCACATACTTATTGCAAAAATCTACAAGTCATCAAAAACCAAGCACTACGGGCATGCTCCTAGGCGGATAGATTGGTAGGAAAAGACCATCGCTCGTCCCCGACCGCCACTCATAAGGAGGACAATCAAATAACACCTCATGTTTCAAATTTGTTACATAACGTTTACCATACGTGCATGATAGGGACTTGCAAACTTCAACACAAGCATTTCTCAATTTCACAACTACTCAACTAGCACGACTTTGATATTATTACCTCCATATCTCAAAACAATCATCAAGCATCAAACTTCTCTTAGTATTCAAAACACTCATAAGAATTTTTTACTAATCTTGAATACCTAGCATATCATGATTATTTAAGCAAATTACCATGCTATTTAAGACTCTCAAAATAATCTAATTGAAGCATGAGAGATCAATAGTTTCTATAAAACAAATCCACCACCGTGCTCTAAAAGATATAAGTGAAGTATTAGAGCAAAACTATATAACTCAAAAAGATATAAGTGAAGCACATAGAGTATTCTAACAAATTCCAAATCATGTATGGCTCTCTCAAGAGGTGTGTACAGCAAGGATTATTGTGGTAAACTAAAAATCAAAGACTCAAATCATACAAGACGCTCCAAGAAAAACATATATCATGTGGTGAATAAAAATATAGCTATAAGTAAAGTTACCGATAGAAGTAGACGAAAGAGGGGATGCCTTCCGGGGCATCCCCAAGCTTTGGCTTTTAGGTGTCCTTAGATTATCTTGGGGGTGACATGGGCATCCCCAATCTTAGGCTCTTGCCACTCCTTGTTCCATAATCCATCAAATCTTTACCCAAAACTTGAAAACTTCACAACACAAAACTTAAAGTAGAAAATCTCGTGAGCTCCGTTAGCGAAAGAAAACAAAAGAGCACTTCAAGGTACTGTAATTAACTCATTATTTATTTATATTTGTGTTAAACCTACTTTATTACAACTTCTCTATGGTTTATAAACTATTTTACTAGCCATAGATTCATCAAAATAAGCAAACAACACACGAAAAACAGAATCTGTCAAAAACAGAACAGTCTGTAGTAATCTGTAGCTAGCACAAGATATGGAACCCCAAAAATTCTAAAATAAATTGCTGGACGTGAGGAATTTATCTATTCATCATCTTCAAAAAGAATTAACAAAATATCACTTTCCAAATAAAAATGGCAGCAGTTATCATGAGCGCTAAAGTTTCTGTTTTTTACAGCAAGATATCAAGACTTTCCCCAAGTCTTCCCAATGGTTATACTTGGCACAAACACTAATTAAACACAAAAAACACAACCACAACAGAGGCTAGATAAATTATTTATTACTAAACAGGAGCAAAAAGCAAGGAATAAAAATAAAATTGGGTTGCCTCCCAACACGTGCTATCGTTTAACGCACCTAGCTAGGCATAAAAGGCAAGGATAGATCTAGGTATTATCATCTTGATTCTTAATTCTTTTAGCGGAGTTATGCTCGAATCCGGGAGGTTCTTTACGTTTCCCTTCATATTCGGAAATCTTGAGATCTAAAGAGTCCAACCGCTTATTGCAGAGGGTAATCAACATATTCATGCGGTGGAGATTCCCGCTAACGCTTTTAAGAGGTTCAAGAGACTTTTGTAAAATCTTGGTTACTTCGAAAATTTTCTCAAAAACTTGCGTTTCCTCTTGGGTATGATGAGGCCCCTTTTGTTGAGGTAGAGTTCCTACTATACCTTCTATAATTTCATGCGCAATACTGGGATCAATTTCAATAAAATTGCCTTTGGCAACGCAATCCAAAAGTTGTCTATGAAACATATTTAGACCAACATAAAAGTTGCGAAGCAAAATTCTAAAATTCACCTCTAGGGTACAATTACGGCAAGATTCCATCATGCTAAACAAAGCATCTTTTAAATTTTCTCCTTTCCTTTGTTTGAAGTGAAGAACCTCAAACTCGGGAGAGAAAGGAGCAGATAAGGGACTAGTCATAATGACAAGCAAATGGAAAAGAGGCGAACAGAAAAACAGAGGGAGGATATAGAGAGAGGGTGAATAAAATGGCAAGGGTGAAGTGGGGGAGAGTAAAACGAGAGGCAAATGGCAAATAATGTAATGCAGGAGATAAGGGTATGTGATGGGTACTTGGTATGTTGACTTTTGCGTAGACTCCCCGGCAACGGCGCCAGAAATCCTTCTTGCTACCTCTTGAGCACTTGCGTTGGTTTTCCCTTGAAGAGGAAAGGTGAT
This sequence comes from Triticum monococcum, assembly GCA_034509565.1. Classification (NCBI taxonomy): domain Eukaryota; kingdom Viridiplantae; phylum Streptophyta; class Magnoliopsida; order Poales; family Poaceae; genus Triticum; species Triticum monococcum. The sequence continues at coordinate 417,365,233 of CM067844.1, forward strand.
GCAGCAGAGTAGCATAATTATTTCCCTCAGTTTTTGAGAACCAAGGTATCAATCCAGTAGGAGGCTACGCGCGAGTCCCTCGTACCTGCACAAAACAAATAACTCCTCACAACCAATGCGATAAGGGGTTGTTAATCCCTTCACGGTCACTTACGAGAGTGACATCTGATAGATATGATAAGATAATTTTTTGGTATTTTTATGACAAAGATGCAAAGTAAAATAAAAGCAAAGGAAATAACTAAGTATTGGAAGATTAATATGATGAAGATAGACCCAGGGACCATAGGTTTCACTAGTGGCTTCTCTCAAGAGCATAAGAATTTTACGGTGGGCGAACGAATTACTGTTGAGCAATTGACGGAATTGAGCATAGTTATGAGAATATCTAGGTATGCTCATGTATATAGGCATCACGCCCGTGACAAGTAGACCGACTCCTGCCTGCATCTACTATTATTACTCCACTCATCGACTGGTATCCAGCATGCATCTAGAGTATTAAGTTCATGAAAACAGAGTAACGCCTTAAGCAAGATGACATGATGTAGATGGATAAATTCATGCAATATGATAAAAACCCCATCTTGTTATCCTCGATGGTAACAATACAATACGTGCCTTGCTGCCCCTGCTGTCACTAGGAAAGGACACCGCAAGATTGAACCCAAAGCTAAGCACTTCTCCCATTGCAAGAAAGATCAATCTAGTAGGCCAAACCAAACTGATAATTCTAAGAGACTTGCAAAGATAACCAATCATACATAAAAGAATTCAGAGGAGATTCAAATATTGTTCATAGATAATCTTGATTATAAACCCACAATTCATCGGTCTCAACAAACAAACCGCAAAAAGAAGATTACATCGAATAGATCTCCACAAGAGAGGGGGAGAACATTGTATTGAGATCCAAAAAGAGAGAATAAGACATCTAGCTAATAACTATGGACCCGAAGGTCTGAGGTAAACTACTCACACTTCTTCAGAGAGGCTTTGGTGTTGATGTAGAAGCCCTCCGTGATGGATGCCCCCTCCGACGGAGGTCCGGAATAGGCCCCAAGATGGGATCTCATGGATACAGAAAGTTGCGGTGGTGGAATTAGGGTTTTGGCTCCGTATTTGATCGTTTGGGGGTACGTAGGTATATATAGGAGGAACGAGTACGTCGGTGGAGCAACAGGGGGCCGACAAGGGTGGAGGGCACTCCTGGGGGGGGGCCCTACCTCGTGGCCTCCTCCTTTATTTCTTGACGTAGGGTCCAAGTCTCCTGGGTCTTGTTTGTTCCAAAAATCATGTTCCCGAAGGTTTCATTTTGTATGGACTCCATTTGATATTCCTTTTCTTCGAAACCCTAGAATAGGCAAAAAAACAACAATTCTGAGCCGGGCCTCCGGTTAATAGGTTAGTCCCAAAAACAATATAAAAGTGGATAATAAAGCCCAATAATGTCCAAAACAGTAGATAATATAGCATGGAGCAATCAAAACTTATAGATACGTTGGAGATGTATCAGGAGGATGGTTGATGATGACGATGGCGACGGATTCCCCTCTCTGGAGCCCCGAACGGACTCCAGATCAGCCCTCCCGAGAGGTTTTAGGGCTTGGCGGCGGCTCCGTATCGTAAAACACGATGAATCCTTATCTCTGATTTTTTTTCTCCTCGAAAGCAAATATATAGAGTTGGGGTTGAGGTCGGAGGAGCTCCAGGGGGGCCATGAGGTAGGGGGCGCGCCCTGCGGGGGGGGGGGGGGGAGGCGCGCCCCCTACCCTCATGGCTAGGGTGTGGACCCCCTGGTCTTCATCTTTTGCAAGGATTTTTTATTATTTCCAAACATACATTCCGTGAAGTTTCAGGTCATTCCGAGAACTTTTGTTTCTGCACATAAATAACACGATGGTAATTCTGCTGAAAACAGCGTCAGTCCGGGTTAGTTCCATTCAAATCATGCAAGTTAGAGTCCAAAATAAGGACGAAAGTGTTTGGAAAAGTAGATACGATGGAGACTTATCAGTTTACCTTAATACTTTTGTTGTAGTTGCACATGCTTGCAATAGAGGTTATTCATAAGTGGGATGCTTGTCCAAGTAAGGACAGTACCCAAGCACCGGTCCACCCACATACCAAGTTATCAAAGTACCGAATGCGAATCATATGAACGTGATGAAAACTAGCTTGACGATAATTCCCTTGTGTCCTCAGGAGCGCTTTTCTCTATATAAGAGTTTGTCCAGGCTTGTCCTTTGCTACAAAAAGGAGTGGGCCACCTTGCTACACTTTATTTACTTTTGTTACTTGTTGCTCGTTACAATTTATCTTATCACAAAACTATCTATTACCTATAATTTCAGTGCTTGCAGAGAATACCTTGCTGAAAATCGCTTATCATTTCCTTCTGCTCCTCGTTGGGTTCGACACTCTTAGTTATCGAACTGACTACGATAGATCCCCTATACTTGTGGGTCATCAAGACTCTTTTCTGGCGCCATTGCCAGGGAGTGAAGCACCTTTGGTAGGTGGAATTTGGTAAGAAAAATTATATATAGTGTGCTGAAATTTACTGTCACTTGTTACTATGGAAAGTAATCCTTTGAGGGGCTTTTTCGGGGTATCTTCACCCTGACCAGTAGAGCTAAGAGTTGCTCCTCAACCTACTGAACCTACTGAAAATTTCTACTTTGAAATTCCTTCGGGTATGATAGAAAAACTGCTAGCTAATCCTTTTGCAGGAGATGGAACATTACATCCTGATGAGCACCTAATATATGTGGATGAAGTTTGTGGATTATTTAAGCTTGCAGGTATGCCTGATGATGTTATCAAGAATAAGGTCTTCCCTTTATCTTTGGAGGGAGATGCATTGACATGGTATATGCTATGTGATGATATGGGATCATGGAACTACAAATGATTGAAATTGGAATTTCATCAGAAGTTTTATCCTATGCATCCTGTTCATCATGATCGTAAAAATATATATATAATTTTTGGCCTCGCAAAGGAGAGAGAATCGCTCAAGCTTGGGGGGAGGCTTAAATAAATGTTATATTCATGCCCCAATCATGAGCTCTCAAGATAAATGATTATCCAAAAATGTTATGCTCAGCTTTCTGATAACAATCGCACCATGCTCGATACTTCTTGTGTTGGCTCTTTTATGATGAAGACTATTGAATTCAAATGGGATTTATTGGAAAGAATTAAACGCAACTCTGAAGATTGGGATCTAGACAAAGGTAAGGAGTCGAGTATGACACCTAAGTTTGATTGTGTTAAATCTTTTATGGGTGCCGATGTTTTCCGTAAATTTAGCACTAAATATGGACTTGACTCTGAGATAGTAGCTTATTGCTGTGAATCTTTTGCTACTCATGTTGATCTCCCTAAGGAGAAGTGGTTTAAATATAATCCTCCCATTGAAGTAAAAGTAGTTGCAACTATTAAAGTTAAAGAAAAGACTATTACTTATAATGATCCTGTTGTTCCTACTGCTTATGTTGAGAAACCACCTTTTCATGTTAAGATAAAAGATCATGCGAAAGCTTCAACTGTGGTTCGTAAAAGCAATATTAGAACCTATACACCTCCTGAGAAAGTTAAAGTTGAACCTAATATTGCTATTGTTAAGGATCTCTTGGCTGATAATATTGATGGGCATGTTATTTATTTCTGTGATGAAACTGCTAGAATTGCTAAACCTTGTGCTAAAGATAAACATAGACCTGTAGTAGGCATGCCTGTTATTTCTATTAAAATAGGAGATCATTGTTATCATGGCTTGTGTGATATGGGTGCTAGTGCTAGTGCAATACCTATTGACTTATACAGAGAAATTATGCATGATATTGCACCTGCTGAGTTAGAAGATATTGATGTCACAATTAAACTTGCCAATATAGATACTATTTCACCAATTGGGATTGTTAGAGATGTTGAAGTCTTGTGTGGGATAACTAAATATCCTGCTGATTTTCTGGTTCCTGGTTCCCCACAAGATAGCTTTTGTCCCATTATATTTGGTAGACCCTTCTTAAACACTGTTAATGCTAGGATAGACTGCAAAAAGGATGTTGTTACTATTGGTTTAGGTGATATGTCTCATGAGTTCAACTTTTCTAAATTTCGTAGACAACACCATGAAGAGGAACTGCCTAGTAAAGATGAAATTATCGGTCTTGCTTCTATTGATGTACCTCCTAGTGATCCTTTAGAACAATATTAGCTAGACCATGAAAATGATATGTTTATGAATGAAAGAAGGGAAATAGATGAAGTGTTCTTTAAACAGGGACCTATTCTAAAACACAACTTGCCTGTTGAAATCTTAGGGGATCCTCCTCCACCCAAGGGTGATCCCGTGTTTGAGCTTAAACCATTGCCTAATACTCATAAATATGCTTATCTTGATGAAAAGAAGATATATCCTGTTATTATTAGTGCTAACCTTTCAGAGAAGGAGGAAGAAAAATTATTGAAAACTCCGAAGAAGCACCGTGCTGCTATTGGATATACTCTTGATGATCTTAAGGGCATTAGTCCCACTCTATGTCAACACAAAATAAATTTGGAGAAAGATGCCAAACCAGTTATTGATCATCAATGACGGCTGAATCCTAAGCTGAAAGAAGTGGTAAGAAAAGAAATACTAAAGCTCGTTGAGACAGGTATAATTTATCCTCTTGCTGATAGTCAGTGGGTAAGTCATGTCCATTGTGTTCCTAAGAAGGGAGGTATTACTGTCGTTCCTAATGATAAAGATCAATTGATTCTGCAAAGAATTATTAAAGGTTATAGGATGGTAATTGATTTCCACAAATGAAATAAGGCTAATAAAAAGATAATTACCCCTTACCTTTCATTGATCAAATGCTAGAAAGATTATCCAAACATACACATTTTTGCTTTCTAGATGGTTATTTTGGTTTCTCTCAAATACCTGTATCAGCTAATGATCAATCTAAGACCACTTTTAATTGCCCTTTCAGTACTTTTTCTTATAGATGTATGACCTTTGGTTTATATAATGCACCTGCTACCTTTCAAAGATGCATGATGGCTATATTTTCTGATTTTAGTGAAAAGATACGTGAGGTATTCATGGATGATTTCTTCGTTTATGGATCCTCTTTTCATGATTGCTTAAGCAACCTTGATCGAGTTTTGTAGAGATGTGAAGAAACTAACCTTGTCTTGAATTGGGAGAAATGCCACTTTATGGTTAATGAAGGTATTGTCTTGGGGCACAAAACTTCTGAAAGAGGCATTGAAGTTGATAAAGCTAAAGTTGATGCTATTGAAAAGATGTCGTGTCCCAAGGACATCAAAGGTATAAGAAGTTTCCTTGCTCATGCCGGTTTTTATAGGAGGTTCATTAAGGACTTCTCAAAAATTTCTCGGCCTCTGACTAATTTATTACAAAAAGATATACCGTTCGTCTTTGATAATGATTGAGTAGAAGCATTTGAAATGCTTAAGAAAGCATTGATCTTTGCACCTATTGTTCAGCCACCTGATTGGAATTTACCTTTTGAAATTATGTGTGATGCTAGTGATTATGTTGTGGGTGCTGTTCTAGGGCAAAGAGTTGATAAGAAACTAAATGTTATTCAATATGCTAGTAAAACTCTAGACAATGCCCAGAGAAATTATGCTACTACTGAAAAAGAATTCTTAGCAGTTGTATTTGCTTGTGATAAGTTCAAACCTTATATTGTTGATTCTAAAGTAACTATTCACATGGATCATGCTGCTATTAAATATCTTATGGAAAAGAAAGATGCTAAACCTAGACTTATTAGATGGGTTCTCTTGCTACAAGAATTTGATTTGCATATTATTGATAGAAAGGGAGTTGAGAACCCCGTTGCAGACAACTTGTCTAGGTTAGAGAATGTTCTTGATGACTCACTACCTATTGATGATAGCTTTCTTGATGAACAAATTAATGTCATAAATTCTTCTTGAACTGCTCCATGGTATGCTGATTATGCTAATTATATTGTTGCTAAATTTATACCACCTAGTTTCACATACCAGCAAAAGAAAAAGTTCTTCTATGATTTGAGACATTACTTTTGGGATGACCCACATCTTTATAAAGAAGGAGTAGATGGTGTTATTAGACGTTGTGTACCTAAGCATGAACAGGAACAGATCCTACGCAAGTATCACTCCGAGGCTTATGGAGGACACCATGCTGGAGATAGAACTGCACATAAGGTATTGCAATCTGGTTTTATTGGCCTACTCTCTTCAAGGATGCCCGTAAGTTTGTCTTGTCTTGTGATGAATGTAAAAGAATTGGTAATATTAGTATACGTCAAGAAATGCCTATGAATTATTCACTTGTTATTGAACCATTTGATGTTTGGGGCTTTGATTATATGGGACCTTTTTCTGCCTCTAATGGATATACACATATTTTAGTTGTTGTTGATTACGTTACTAAGTGGGTAGAAGCTATTCCAACTAGTAGTGCTAATCATAACACCTCTATTAAGATGCTTAAAGAAGTTATTTTTCCGAGGTTTGGAGTCCCTAGATATTTAATGACTAATGGTGGTTCACATTTTATTCATGGTGCCTTTCGTAAAATGCTTTCTAAGTATGATATTAATCATAGAATTGAATCTCCTTATCACCCACAGTCTAGTGGTCAAGTAGAATTGAGTAATAGAGAACTCAAATTAATTTTGCAAAAGACTGTTAATAGATCTAGAAAGAATTGGTCCAAGAAACTTGATGATGCATTATGGGCCTATAGAACTACATATAAAAATCCTATGGGTATGTCTCCGTATAAAATGGTTTATGGAAAAGCATGTCACTTACCTCTCGAACTAGAATAGAAGGCTTATTGGGCTATTAAAGAGATCAATTATGATTTCAAACTTGCCGGTGAGAAGAGGTTATTTGACATTAGCTCACTTGATGAATGAAGAACCCAAGCCTATGGGAATGCCAAATTGTTTAATGAAAAAGTTAAAAAAATGGCATGACAAAAGAATACAAAAGCGTGAGTTTAATGTAGGTGATTATGCATTGCTATACAACTCTTGTTTAAGATTTTTTGCAGGGAAGTTTCTCTCTAAATAGGAAGGTCCTTACATTATCGAGGAGGTCTATCGTTCTGGTGCCATAAAAATCAACAACTTCGAAGGCACGAATCCGAAGGTGGTGAACGGTCAAAGAATCAAACATTATATCTCAGGTAATCCTATAAATGTTGAAACCAATGTTATTGAAACCGTAACCCCGCAGGAATACATAAGGGACACTTTCTGGAACGTTTCAGACTCCGAAAAGGAATAGGTATGTGGTACGGTAAGTAAACCGACTCCAAAACAATTCTAATGGCATTTTTTCTCCGTTTTAGAATATTTAGAAAAATGGAAAAATAAGAAGCAGTCCGGGAAGGACACGAGGGCTCCACGAGGGTGGAGGGCGCACCCTCCCCCTGCCTCGTGGGCACCTTGTGCGCTCTCCGGACTCCGTTTTCTTGCACGTTATGTATTTTGGTCGATAAACATTCATTATATAATCTCCCAAAGGTTTTGAATCCCGTATCACGCAATTATCCTCTGTCTTTGTTTCCAGCTGTCCTGCTGCAGATTAGAGCAACATGTCATCCCAGGATTCAGAAGGAGAAAGCTATGTGGTTGACTGCCTTGCAGATCCTAAGGTCTATGGGGATGTGGAGTTTTGTGGTTGGACTACGGAAGAAGAAGACAACTATGAACCCAAGGGAAGGGAAGAGATGAGCTCAGAAGAAGATGAAGTACCATTACCTCAACCTGGGGACATGCATGTGGAGTTCAAAAAGTCAAGCCTCCCGGATAGAGTAAAGAGACCTAAGATCGAGTTTATCCCTTTTCTCCTCTTGCGGGAAAACAAGCAGGAACTATGCAAAAAGAAACTGAGCCTGGAGCAGGAGATCGATGACCTAAGAGACCAAAATTCTGTCCTCAAGCGCAAATTAAGGAAGAAGCCTACGCCATCAACAAAACCATCACCTTCCTCACCAACAAAATAGATATAATCACATGGGTATGGGCACTCCCCTTGGCAACTGCCAAGCTTGGGGGAGGTGCCCCGGTATCATATCACCATCACCTCCATCTTTACCGTTTTTCTTAGTTCGATCCTTTTGATAATATTTTGATCTAGTAGAATAAAGTTTTTGGTATGATCTAGTTTTGAGTTTTGCTTTATGATCCCTCTATGTAATCGAGTCCGTGAGCTATATAATAAAGATTAGTGTTGAGTCAAAGGCTTGATGATTTTGCTATGATCGTGAGGGAATAAAATAAAAGAGAAGAAATAAAAATAATAAAAGAGATCATATGGATCTTTTGGAGAGTAATGAGCTCACATATAAAGAGTATGATGAATAAAAGTTGTTAAGAGTTGACAAACATAGTTTTGGTCATCGTTGCAATTAATAGGAAGTAATAAAGAAAGAGAGGTCTTCACATATAAATATACTATCTTGGACATCTTTTATGATTGTGAGCACTAATTAAAATATGATATGCTAAAGAGTTGACATTGGACAAGGAAGACAACGTAATGGGTTATGTTTTCTTACATCTAAGATAAATTATATTGCCATGGATCATCCAACATGGTTGAGCTTGCCTTTCCCCCTCATGCTAGATAATCTCTTTGCACCAAGTAGAGATACTACTTGTGCTTCTATATACCCGTAAACCCAGTTTTGCCATGAGAGTCCACCATATCTACCTATGGATTTAGTAAGATCCTTCAAGTAAGTTGTCATCGGAGCAATAAAAAAATTGCTCTCTAAATATGTATGACTTATTAGTGTGGGAGAAAATAAGCTTTATACGATCTTGTGATGTGGAAGAAATAAAAGTGATAGACTGCATAATAAAGGTCCATATCACAAGTGGCAATATAAAGTGACGTTCTTCCGCATTTAGATTTTGTGCATGCAACCATAAAAGCGCATGACAACCTCTACTTCCCTCTGCGAAGGGCATATCTTTTACTTTTATCTCCCACCTTACATAAGAGTCATGGTGATCTTCACCTTTCCTTTTTACATTTCATCTTTTGGCAAGCACAATATGTTGGAAAGATCCTGGTATATATGGCTAATTGGATGTGAGTTTTCATGAACTATTATTGTTGGCATTACCCTTGAGGTAAAACGTTGGGAGGCAAAACTATAAGCCCCTATCTTTCTCTGTGTCCGATTAAAACTCCATACCCATAAGTATTGCGTGAGTGTTAGGAATTGTGAAAGACTATATGATGGTTGAGTATGTGGACTTGCTGAAAAGCTCTTATATTGACTCTTTCCTATGTTATGATAAATTGCAATTGCCTCAATGACTGAGATTAGAGTTTGTTGGTTCTCAATGAAGTTTATGATTCATGCTTGAAATTGTGATTGAATTGTTACTTTAGCATAAGAGATCATATGAAAATAATTATATAAGTTGTTGTTCTAAGAATTATCATGATGCCCTCATGTCCGTATTTTATTATTATCGACACCTCTATCTGTAAACATGTGGACATATTTTTTGATTTCGGCTTTCGCTTGAGGACAAGCGAGGTCTAAGCTTGGGGGAGTTGATACGTCATTTTGCATCATGCTTTTATATTGATATTTATTGCATTATGGGCTGTTATTACACATTATGTCACAATACTTATGCCTATTCTCTCTTATTTTACAAGGTTTGCATAAAGAGGGAGAAAGCCGGCAGCTGGGATTCTGGGCAGGAAAAGGAGCAAATATTAGAGACCTATTCTGCATAGCTCCAAAAGTCCTGAAACTTCACGGAAGTTATTCTCAGAATATATAAAAAAACTGAGCACAAGAAGTACTAGAGGGGGGCCACTCACCAGCCACGAGGGTGGGGGCGCGCCCTACCCCCCTGGCACGCCCCCTGCCTCGTGGGCCCCCTGGTGGCCCTCCGATGCCCATCTTATGCTATATGGAGTCTTTCATTGAGGAAAAAATCATAAGCAAGCTTTCGGGACGAGACTCCGCCGCCACGAGGCGGAACCTTGGTGGAACCAATCTAGGGCTCTGGCGGAGCTATTCTGCCAGGGACACTTCCCTCCGGGAGGGGGAAATCATCACCATCGTCATCACCAACGATCCTATCATCGGGAGGGGGTCAATCTCCATCAACATCTTCACCAGCACAATCTCCTCTCAAACCCTAGTTCATCTCTTGTATCCAATTCTTATCTCTAAGTTTGGGATTGGTACATGTAGGTTGCTAGTAGTGTTGATTACTCCTTGTAGTTGATGCTAGTTGGTTTACTTGGTGGAAGATCATATGTTCAGATCCTATATGCACATTAATACCCCTCTGATTATGAACATGAATATGCTTTGTGAGTAGTAACGTTTGTTCCTGAGGACATGGGAGAAGTCTTGCTATTAGTAGTCATGTGAATTTGGTATTCGTTCCATATTTTGATGAGATGTATGTTGTCTCGTCTAGTGGTGTTATGTGAACGTCGACTACATGACACTTCACCATTATTTGGGCCTAGAGGAAGGCATTGGGAAGTAATAAGTAGATGATGGGTTGCTAGAGTGATAGAAGCTTAAACCCTAGTTTATGCGTTGCTTCGTAAGGGGCTGATTTGGATCCATATGTTTCATGCTATTGTTAGGTTTACCTTAATACTTTTGTTGTAGTTGCGGATGCTTGTAATAGAGGTTAATCATAAGTGGGATGCTTGTCCAAGTAAGGACAATACCCAAGCATCGGTCCACCCACATACGAAATTATCAAAGTACCGAACGCGAATCATATGAACATGATGAAAACTAGCTTGACGATAATTCCCTTGTGTCCTGGGGAGCGCTTTTCTCTATATAAGAGTTTGTCCAGGCTTGTCCTTTGCTACAAAAAGGATTGGGCCACCTTGCTGTACTTTATTTACTTTTGTTACTTGTTGCTCGTTACAATTTATCTTATCACAAAACTATATATTACCTATAATTTCAGTGCTTGCAGAGAATACCTTGCTGAAAACCGCTTATCATTTCCTTCTACTCCTCGTTGGGTTCGACACTCTTACTTATCGAAAGGACTAGATAGATCCCCTATACTTGTGGGTCATCAGGGTCTACCACCTTTACAACCTCACGAAGAAGATCGACGAGCCACGCGCCTGGAATGCAAATCTTCTTCGTCGATTTTATACCTAGCACACGGATTGTCAAGATGTAATAAGAGTACTTTTAGATTGTTTATCAAGACATGACTCCTGCAGTCTCATGATGATTTCTCTTGCATAAGCGTATGTTCAAAACCCCCCAGTGGGTGACTTAGCCGCGAACCTGTTTTCACCTAAGTTAAAAAACTACTCTAAGTGAGAGCATCCCTCCCACTCAGGGGCTTAGCTACGAGGCAATCCTCGCCTAAGTTAAATAAATTACTTTGAGTGAGAGTACCCCTACCACTCGGGGGCTTAGCTGTGAGCCAGTTCTCGCCTAAGTTAAAAAAATACTCCGAGTGAGAGCATCCCTCCCACTCCGGGGCTTATCTGCGAGCCAGATTTCACCTAAGTAAAAAAACTACTCCGAGTGAGAGCATCCCTCTCACTCGGGGGCTTAGCTGCAAGCCAGTTCTCACCTAAGTTAAAAAACTACTCCGAGTGAGAATATCCCTCCCACTCGGGGGCTTAGCCGCGAGCCGATTCTCGCCTAAGTCAAAAAACTACTCCGAGTAAGAGCATCCCTCCCACTCGGGGGCTTAGCTGCGAGCCAGTTCTCGCCTAAGTTAAAAAAACTACTCCGAGTGAGAGCATCCCTCCCACTCGAGGGCTTAGCTGCGAGCCAGTTCTTGCCATAAGTTAAAAAATTACTCCAAGTGAGAGCATCCCTCCCACTCAGGGGCGTAGCTATGAGCCAGTTTTCACCTAAGTCAAAAAACTACTCCGAGTGAGAGCATCCCTCCCACTCAGGGGCTTAGCTGCGAGCCAGTTCTCGCCTAAGTTAAAAACAACTACTCCGAGTGAGAGCATCCCTCCCACTCGGGGGCTTAGCTGCGAGCCAGTTCTCGCCTAAGTTAAAAAAAACTACTCCGACTGAGAGCGTCCCTCCCACTCGGGGGCTTAGCTGCCAGTCAGTTCTCGCCTAAGTAAAAAAAACTACTTCGAGTGAGAGCATCCCTCCCACTCGGGGGCTTAGCTGCGAGCCAGTTTTTGTCTAAGTCAAAAAACTAGCCAGTTCTCGCCTAAGTTAAAAAAATTACTCCGAGTGAGAGTATCCCTCCCACTCGAGGGCTTAGCTGTGAGCCAGTTCTTGCCTAAGTTAAAAAAACTACTCCGGGTGAGAGCATCCCTCCCACTCGGGGGATTAACTGCGAGCCAGTTCTTGCCTAAGTTAAAAAAATTACTTTGAGTGAGAGCATTCCTCCCACTTGGGGGCTTAGACACGAGCCAGCCCTCGCCTAAGTTAAAAAATTATTCCAAGTCAGAGCATCGCTCCCACTCGGGGGCTTAGCCGCGAGCCGGCCCTCGCCTAGGTTAAAAAATTACTCCAAGTGAGAGCATCCCTCTCACTCGGGGGCTTAGCTACGAGCTAGTTCTCGCCTAAGTTAAAAATTTACTCCGAGTGAGAGCATCCCTCCCACTCGGGGGGCTTAGACGTGAGCAAGTGTGACGCCCCCGATTTAATCGTACACTAATCATACACGCAAACGTGTACGATCAAGATCAGGGACTCACGGGAAGATATCACAACACAACTCTACAAATAAAATAAGTCATACAAGCATCATATTACAAGCCAGGGGCCTCGAGGGCTCGAATACAAGAGCTCGATCATAGACGAGTCAGCGGAAGCAACAGTATCTGAGTACAGACATAAGTTAAACAAGTCTGCCTTAAGAAGGCTAGCACAAACTGGGATACAGATCGAAAGAGGCGCAGGCCTCCTGCCTGGGATCCTCCTAACTACTCCAGGTCGTCGTCAGCGGGCAGCACGTAGTAGTAGGCACCTCCGGTGTAGTAGGAGTCGTCATCGACGGTGGCGTCTAGCTCCTGGGCTCCAACATCTGGTTGCGACAACCAGGTAGAAGGGATAGAGGGAAAAGAAGGAGAAAGGAACCGTGAGTACTCATCCAAAGTACTCGCAAGCAAGGAGCTATACTACATATGCATGGGTATCAAATGGAATAAGGGTATCATATGTGGACTGAACTGCAGAATGCCAGAATAAGAGGGGGATAACTAATCCTGTCGAAGACTACGCTTCTGGCAGCCTCCGTCTTGCAGCATGTAGAAGATAGTAGACTGAAGTCCTCCAAGTAGCATCGCATAGCATAATCCTAACCGATGATCCTCCCCTCGTCGCCCTGTGAGAGAGCGATCACCGGTTGTATCTGGCACTTGGAAGGGTGTGTTTTAATAAGTATCCGGTTCTAGTTGTCATAAGGTCAAAGTACAACTCCGGGTCGTCCTTTTACCGAGGGACACGGCTATTCGAATAGATAAACTTCCCTGCAGGGGTGCACCACATACCCCAACACACTCGATCCCATTTGGCCGGACACACTTTTCTGGGTCATGCCCGGCCTCGGAAGATCAACACGTCGCAGCCCTACCTAGGCACAATAGAGAGGTCAGCACGCCGGTCTAAATCCTATGGCGCAGGGGTCTGGGCCCATCGCCCTTTGCACACCTGCACGTTGCGTACCCGGCCGGAAGCAGACCTAGCCTAGTGGCTTTCCAGTCCAATCCGGCGCGCGCCACTCAGTCGCTGACGTCACGAAGGCTTCGGCTGATACCACGACGCCGGGATACCCATAACTACTCCGGCGTAGATGGTTAGTGCGTATAGACCAAATGGCCAGACTCAGATCCAATACCCAGATCTCATTAAGCGTGTTAAGTGTCCACGAACGCTGACCAGGGCCAGGCCCACCTCTCTCCTAGGTGGTCTGAACCTGCCCTGTCGCTCCGCCACAAAGTAACAGTCGGGGGCCGTCGGGAACCCAGGCCCACCACTACCTGGATGGAACCACCTGCCCCTTCAGCCCCCATCTCCAAACAGTATCACCGGTAATGTAACAGTGTAAAGTATATAGTATATGCCCGTGATCACCTCCCGAAGTGATCACGGCCCAGTAGTATAGCATGGCAGACGGACAAGAGTGTAGGGCCACTGATGGAACACTAGCATCCTATACTAGGCATGTAGGATTGCAGGTAAAGGTAACAATAGTAATAACAAGGACAAGCTATGCATCAGGATAGGAATAACGGAAAGCAGTATCATGCTACACTACTCTAATGCAAGCAGTATAGAAGAGAGTAGGCGATATCTGGTGATCAAGGGGGGGGGCTTGCCTGGTTGCTCTGGCAAGAGAGAGGGGTCGTCAACACCGTAGTCGTACTGGGTAGCAGCTGCGTCGGTCTCGGTGTCTAGCGAGAGAAGAGGGGGAAGAAACAATAAATATAATGCAAGCATATGCATAGTGATGCATGACATGACAAGTAACGGCGTTAGAGGTTCCCTAACGCGGTAGTAGGTGATACCGGTGTAGGGGGATGACATCCGGGAAAGTATCCCCGGTGTTTCGCGTTTTCGGGCAGAGGAACCGGAGGGGGAAAGTTGCGAGTTCGATAGGTTAGGGGGGTGTGGCAGACGAACGGGTTGCGTATCCGGATTTGTCTCGTCGTTCTGAGCAACTTTCATGTAGAAAGTATTTTCATCCGAGTTACGGAATAAAAGATATGATTTTCTAAAGATTTAAATCATTTTCAGGATTTATTTAATTAATTTATTACAACATTATCCAGAACAGTGAATGATGACGTCAGCATGACATCAAAATGATGTCAGCAGGTCAACTGGTCAGTTGACCAGTCAAACAGACAGGTGGGTCCAGTGGGACCCACCTGTCATTGTCTGTTAACTAATTAACCAGGTTAATTAGTTTAGTTAACAGATTAGTTATGTTAATTAACAGTAGTTAATTAGTTTAATTAGTTATTAGGTTAATCTAATTATAATTAATTAATTTAATTAATTCCTTAATTAATTAATTAATTAATTTTATTATTATTATTATTATTTTATATATATTTATTATTTTTTTAATTAAAACGTTCTGTGGGTGGGCCCCCCGTGTCATTGACCCAGGGGGGCCTTGCAGGCGCTGGGGGCAAGACGCGGGCGCCACCCGTTAACGGCGAACCCGGGCGGCCGCCGCAGGCACGCGCGCCAGCGCCGGCGAGGTGGGCTGGGCGCCTGCGGCAGGCGAGGGGGAGGCGGGCCACGGCAGGGCGTGGCCGGCGGGCGCGGCAGCGTCCACAGCGCCGGACCGGGAAGGCGCGGGCGTCGGCGCCCGATGCGGCCAGCGAGAGGGGGGAAAATAAGGGGGCCGGCGCGTGGCTCGTGGCCGCGGCCGGAGCGGCGACGCGACGGCCGTGAGGAGGCCGGAGTGGCGCCGGGCAGGGGACGGCGACAAGCGCGGCGGAGGCGGCGAGGCAGGGAGGGGCGTGGGGCGAGGTCGGGCCGCGGCGACTGCGGGAATCCAGGGGCGCGGGCACCGGGCACAGCCGCGGGGGCGACGACCACGGCGCGAGCGGGCAGGGGAGGGGGCCCGACCTGGCGCGCACGCAGGCGGCCAGGTACGCGGGCGCCGGCAGGGGGGCGAGGCCGTGGGCGGCTGCAGGTGCTGTGTGCGTGGAGCGCGCGGCGTGCAGGCGCGGTGCGTGGCCGGGGCACGGGCGGCCGTGGGAGAGGCGGGAGGGCGCATCCGGCGCAGAGGCTCACCGTGGGAGCGTGGGGGCTGGGCTGCGTGCTCGGTGGAGGCCGGGGAGGACGACGGGGACAACCGGGCGATGGGGAGGGAGTTCGGCGAAGCGGTCCGGGGCGGCGTGGTCTCCAGGCGGCAACGGGCGACGGCGTCGGGGCCCTCTGCCCCGATCCAGACGGGGAAGGGGAGAGAGGCGTGCGGGAGTGATCGAGGCGACGGCAGCAGGGCGGCGCCGGCGACGGGCGCCGTCATCGAGGTCGCGGGCGGGGCGGGATCGGGACGATCCCGATTCGGATCGAGGAGGAGCGGGTGACGTGGGGGGGGGGTGGGGGAGATATTTCAGGGGAGGAGTGGGTGGCGGCTATGGTTCGGTGGGGATTGGGGGGGTTAAGGGAGTGAGGGGGCCGGATGGGCCAGTGGGCGAGTGGGCCGGCCTGCTGGGCCGAAGCCCAGTGGGGGGCCCTTTTATATTTTTTTTGTATTCTCTTTTCTTTATTTATTTTCTTTTCTGTTTTAATTCATTTTAAGTAGTTAGGTCTTTTATAACGGCAGGGATCCCACACCATAAATTCCTAGGCATTTATTTGCACACCCCGAACATTTTTGTTTTAAATTTTGAAAAGTTTTTATTCTTTGGTTGATTTTGAATTTGAATTTGAATCAGTTTCGAACTAGCACGAGATTAGGAATAGTAATCGAGGTGACGTGGCATCATTAGCAGAGGTTCACTGTAGCTTAATTACCCGGGCGTTACAAAACTCCTCCACTACAAGAAATCTCGTCCCGAGATTTAGGAGGTAGAAGGAAACAACGCGGGGTATTCATCACGCAGGTGATCCTCGCGTTCCCAAGTGGCTTCGTCTTTAGAGTGATTCGACCATTGGACTTTGAGGAATTTGATCGCCTTCTGACGTGTGCGGCGTTCAGCTTGGTCAAGAATGCGGACCGGATGCTCTTTATAAGAGAGGTCCTGTTGCAATTCGAGCACTTCATGATCCACCGCTCGGATTGGATCCTTGAAGCAACGGCGGAGTTGTGACACATGGAACACATCGTGAACCTGAGAAAGGTTCGGTGGAAGCTCCAGTTGATATGCCACCTTTCCACGCTTTTCGAGAATAGTGAATGGACCGATAAAGCGAGGAGCTAGCTTGCCCTTGATCCCGAAGCGGTGTGCACCCTTCATTGGTGTAACTCGAAGATAAGCCTTTTCGCCAGGTTGATAGACCATGTCTTGGTGATGACGGTCATACTGACTTTTCTGACGTGACTGAGCAGTCTTCAGATTCTCGCGAATAATGCGAACTTGTTCTTCAGCCTGTTGGATAATATATGGACCGAAGAGTGGGCGTTCCCCCGTTTCTGACCAGTTCAGAGGGGTTCGACACTTTCGTCCATAAAGCACTTCGAAGGGGGACATCTTCAGACTAGCTTGATAGCTATTATTATAAGAGAACTCGGCATATGGAAGAGATTCCTCCCATTTATTGTCGAATGAGATTACACAAGCTCGAAGCATGTCTTCGAGAACTTGGTTGACACGTTCAACCTGTCCTTGCGACTGAGGATGAAACGCAGTACTGAACGACAGATGAGTTCCCATAGCTTCTTGGAAACTCGCCCAAAACCTTGAAGTGAATAAGCTGCCACGGTCTGAACTGATAACCAGTGGGATACCGTGAAGTGAAACAATTCTGGCCATGTAGAGAGTAGCAAGCTGACTAGCAGTGATTGTCTCTTTGACCGCCAGAAAATGGGCAACTTTGGAAAGCCGGTCAATGACGACAAGAATAGCATCGTTACCTTTCTGAGATTTGGGAAATCCAGTGACGAAGTCCATTTCAACATGGTCCCATTTCCATTCAGGAATAGAGATAGGTTGCAGAGTTCCAGCAGGCCTTTGATGCTCTGCTTTGATTCGGCGACAAACGTCACATTCAGCAACATAACGAGCAATGTCCTGCTTCATATTAGACCACCAGAATCTTTGACGAATATCCTGGTACATCTTTGTACTACCAGGATGGATGGACAGAGGCGTATCATGGGCTTCTTGCATAACCCCTTTAGTTTTATCCAGGTTTTTCTTCGAACATGGTACCACTAGGCGGCCTTTGAAATACAAGGCGCCATCGTCAGCAACAGTGAAGAATGAGGGCTTTCCTTTTTTGAGGTCGCGCTTAATCTTGAGGACTTCATCGTCACATTTCTGTATCCATTTGATGGTGTTCACAAGATCTGGTTTCGCAACCACGGTATTGAGAGAACCCTTGGAAACAACATGGAGGTTCCGTTTGGGGAAATCTTCGGGAGGGGGAGCGAGTGATCCCGGAGGAACAATATGGAGGTTCAGCCTTCTAAATTCTTCAACAAGCGATGGGTGAGCTTTGTGAACCTGGAGGTGGTTACAGTAATACTTGCGGCTCAAGGCATCAGCCATTACATTAGCCTTGCCGGGGGTATAGGATATACCCACGTCAAAGTCTGCAACAGTCTCCATCCATCTTTGCTGACGTAGGTTCAAATCCGGCTGAGTAAACAGATACTTCAGACTTTGATGGTCGGTGAAGATCTCGCAACGATTACCGAGAAGGTAATGTCACCACTGCTTCAGTGCATGAATGACAACAGCAAGCTCGAGGTCGTGAACTGGGTAGTTTTCTTCGTGAGGGCGCAGTTGACGAGAGGCATAAGCAATCACTCTGCGCTCTTGCATTAGGACACAGCCTAATCCTTGACGGGAAGCGTCGCAGTAAATGACGAAGTCCTTCTTAGTATCAGGTGGAGCAAGTACGGGGGCAGAAGTCAACTTGTCTTTGAGCGCCTGGAAACTATCCTGACACTTGTCTGTCCAGTCAAACTTGACACCCTTATGCAACAGATTAGTCAGAGGCCTGGCAATCTTGGAGAAGTTCTCGACGAATCGACGGCAATAGCTGGCGAGTCCGAGAAAACTTCGGACTTGCTTGACGTTCTTCGGAGGAGTCCAATCGAGAATAGCCTGAACTCGTTCAGGGTTGACGGCAATACCATCCTTGGAGATGACATGCCCAAGATAGGTTACTTCGGGGAGCCAGAATTCACACTTGGAATACTTAGCATACAGTTGATGCTCTCGAAGTTTTTCCAGCACAAGACGAAGATGTTCAGCATGTTCCTCCTTGTTCTTGGAAAATACAAGGATATCGTCCAAATAAACCACGACGAACTTGTCGAGGTAATCCATGAATATATAATTCATCAGACAAGAGAAGGTGGCTGGAGCATTCGTTAAGCCGAATGACATGACGGTGTACTCGTATGATCCATACCAAGTAACGAAGGCGGTTTTTGGAATGTCCTCTTCACGAACACGGATCTGGTGGTATCCCAACCTCAAGTCGAGTTTGGAGAACACTGATGAGCCAGCCAGCTGATCATAAAGATCATTGATCCGAGGAAGTGTGTATTTATTCTGAATGGTAGCTTGGTTTATAGGACGGTAGTCTTGGACTAATCGGTTTGTCCCATCCTTCTTCTTAACAAAGAGAGAAGGTTCTCCCCAAGGAGATCAACTTGGACGAATGAAACCTTTGACAAGAGATTTGTCGATTTCCTCCTTAAGCTCAATGAGTTCATGCGGCGGCATCTTGTAGGGTCATTTAGCTATAGGGGTAGTGCCGGGTTTCAAGTCGATGATGAATTCGACAGCTCTAGCAGGAGGAATCCCTGGAAGTTCTTCTGGGAAGACATCTTGGAATTCACGAACGACGGGAATGTTTTCGATGCCCTCGAGTGGTGCAGTGTTCAACGCATTCAAGGCATAAAGTCGTGCCTCGGCGTTCTGAACTAGATGAGCTTGGTAAGCTATTATTTCGTCAGAAGGGTGTAGCAGATGGACGACCTTAGTGGCGCAAACTATAGAAGCAGTATGCGCTTTCAACCAATCCATTCCCAGAATGAGGTCGATGTTAGACGACTTCAGGATAATGGGAGAGGCATAGAATACCAGCCCTTCGATTTCCACGGGGACATCGATGCCAACCAATGAGGTTTGACATTGTCCCACGGGGGTTTTTACCAATACCGAAGTGTTCATCTCCTCACATTTAACGTCATGCTTGTATGCAAAATCTTCTGACATGAATGAATGCGATGCTCCTGAATCGAATGAAACAGATGCAGGTGCTGAGTTTACGAGGAGTGTACCCATCACGGCAGCAGGCTGGTCTTGGGATTCGTTCAGATCAACATGGTTGGCATGAACGCGACCATAAGACTTGGCATTGTTGTTGCGGGGCTGGTTGTTACCACGGCCAGTTGCTGGAAGGGCCAGTTGATTCTGTTTCTGGTTGCATTCCCTAGCACGGTGACCTAGTTGTCCACACCTGAAGCACAAACCATTCTCGGGAGTAGGAACAGGAGCTTGGGGTGGTGGAGCTGGAAGCCTTGACTGCCTAGTTGGAGCCGTAGGCAGACGAGGTGCAGCATAGGACTGCCTTGGGGCAGGTGCATTCGGCTGGTACATGCTGTTGGGAATCCATATTTTGCGCTTCTGCGAGGACGGGCCCGAAGATGAGCCCGTGTCACGGCTGCGCCTGTGAGAGCTCTAGTATTCCTGCAGACCAGTTTCGACATTGATGGCTTTGTTCAGCAGAGTGGCGAAATCAGCAAAGTCATGCGCTAGAAGTGCGAGCTTGATGTCAGCTTGAAGGCCATCCCGGAACTTCTCCTGTCTGCGTGCATCAGTTGTAATGTCCTCTTCAGCGTAGTGGGACAAGTCCAGAAACTCCCGCTGATAAGCTTCCACCATTTTGTTGCCTTGGGTGAGGTTGCGGAACTCACGCTTCTTCCGGTCCATGACTCCCTGAGGAATGAAGCGAGCACGGAAGGCAGCTTGGAAGTCTGGCCAGGTGATGATTGTCCCAGCTGGCAGGGTACGCCTGTGGCTGTCCCACCATTGAGCTGCGGGTCCTTTCAGGAAGAATGAAGCAAAGGTGACATAGCTGGCAGGGGCTACATCAGCAGACTCCATCTCATAGGTGATGTCACGGAGCCAGTCATCAGCATCCAGAGGCTGAGTTGAGCTGCGGTACACAGTTGGGTTCAGGCGCATGAAATCCTGCAGAGTCACTTGGGTTGGCTGCTGGTTCATATTGGGGCGAGGGAACTGAGCCATAATATTCTCCATGAACTGACGATTCAGCTCAAACTGTTGCATCATCCCAGCCATGTACTCAGGCAGTGGTGGGGGGTTGCCACCACGACCACGACCACCTAGTCTAACCATCCTGCTAATATATAACAGGGGTAGTTCAGCATTTAGAAATTTGCAAAGACAAGAATCATTCATGAAGAAACATGCACAACGAAAGCAGCACGATAGATACTACATAGTAGTCGGCATATCTTACAAAAGAAACCATGCATAGAGGTCGTTACACAGAGTTCGGCACAAAGTCTAAGACATCATAGGAGGCACACAGGCTCGCGGCGAATGCATCTAACACTAACAAGCAAGTCTACATCAGTCCCACGTGGTACTGTGGAGGTAGGTGTAGCCTGACAGCTGGTAGTGACGCAAAGGAAAGACCTCCACGTGAGTAGCCTGGGGTCCGCGGATACTCTGATGCGGAACCCTATGCGCAGTTGGCAGGAGAGGACCAAGTGCAGGAGAGTAGCCTCCCACATCTGGCCAGCCGACGCCCTGGGGCATCACGGTCCTGTCGGGGTAGATCGCAGAACGCGACAGATCACCAGATCGGACAGAGGGGTGCAACAGTGTCAGAGCACGATACAGGTGCTGACGGGTGGTGTACAACTCGTGTCGAAGAGCTCGGTTAGCTCTATCCAGCCCATCAGCATGCAGAACCAGGTTCTGATGGTAGAAGGGCTCGCGGGTGACAGTGGAGTAGGCCGCGGTGTAGTAACCCTCCGCACCAACATCGGATGCGATAGCAATGTGCCTGAAGGGGGAGGTGTCCAACTCCTGATACTCGCCCCGAAGACGTGTCACAGCAGCATAAGCAGCATCGTGGACCGCCATATCGATAGTCACTCCAACACCATAAGCAGTGTCCAGCACAGTAGTGGAGTCATACTCCCGAGAGTAGAGGTGGACGACGGCACGGTACTGCTCCTGGTTGAAGTCCTGATACTCCTCATAGACGGTGTACTCAGGGTGCCAGCGATAACCTAGATAGGTCATCATCTCAACCAACACAGCAGGTGATCCTGAGGCACCAATGGCCGTCGTGTGGCGCACGACCTGCCTCGTGGGTTCCATCTGAAAACAAAGATGTTTTCACAGGAGTCAAATGACAAGGTGGACAATGTTCAAATACTACTCTAAAGAATAACTAGGGCTTATCCAACTTTGGGGTGAATGTCGTAACGGGATCCTAGTGTCAGAGTTAGTAAATTCGTTTCACCCGAGTAGAAGAGAGATCAGAGTCCCAGAGTAAGGATCGAGGAGTAAAAGATCCTAGTATCACCCGATGGCGACGTGGGCCCGTAAGGCACACAGCCAAGTTAGTAAAAAGTTTTTGCAATGTCTAGACTCGACTTCGGCCAAGGAGTGTGGAAGTGGGTTTCCTACAGGAAGTCGGCTCTGATACCAACTTGTGACGCCCCCGATTTAATCGTACACTAATCATACACGCAAACGTGTACGATCAAGATCAGGGACTCACGGGAAGATATCACAACACAACTCTACAAATAAAATAAGTCATACAAGCATCATATTACAAGCCAGGGGCCTCGAGGGCTCGAATACAAGAGCTCGATCATAGACGAGTCAGCGGAAGCAACAGTATCTGAGTACAGACATAAGTTAAACAAGTCTGCCTTAAGAAGGCTAGCACAAACTGGGATACAGATCGAAAGAGGCGCAGGCCTCCTGCCTGGGATCCTCCTAACTACTCCTGGTCGTCGTCAGCGGGCAGCACGTAGTAGTAGGCACCTCCGGTGTAGTAGGAGTCGTCATCGACGGTGGCGTCTAGCTCCTGGGCTCCAACATCTGGTTGCGACAACCAGGTAGAAGGGATAGAGGGAAAAGAAGGAGAAAGCAACCGTGAGTACTCATCCAAAGTACTCGCAAGCAAGGAGCTATACTACATATGCATGGGTATAAAATGGAATAAGGGTATCATATGTGGACTGAACTGCAGAATGCCAGAATAAGAGGGGGATAACTAATCCTGTCGAAGACTACGCTTCTGGCAGCCTCCGTCTTGCAGCATGTAGAAGAGAGTAGACTGAAGTCCTCCAAGTAGCATCGCATAGCATAATCCTAACCGATGATCCTCCCCTCGTCGCCCTGTGAGAGAGCGATCACCGGTTGTATCTGGCACTTGGAAGGGTGTGTTTTATTAAGTATCCGGTTCTAGTTGTCATAAGGTCAAAGTACAACTCCGGGTCGTCCTTTTACCGAGGGACACGGCTATTCGAATAGATAAACTTCCCTGCAGGGGTGCACCACATACCCCAACACGCTCGATCCCATTTGGCCGGACACACTTTTCTGGGTCATGCCCGGCCTCGGAAGATCAACACGTCGCAGCCCTACCTAGGCACAACAGAGAGGTCAGCACGCCGGTCTAAATCCTATGGCGCAGTGGTCTGGGCCCGTCGCCCTTTGCACACCTGCACGTTGCGTACGCGGCCGGAAGCAGACCTAGCCTAGTGGCTTTCCAGTCCAATCCGGCGCGCGCCACTCAGTCGCTGACGTCACGAAGGCTTTGGCTGATACCACGACGCCGGGATACCCATAACTACTCCCGCGTAGATGGTTAGTGCGTATAGACCAAATGGCCAGACTCAGATCAAATACCCAGATCTCGTTAAGCGTGTTAAGTGTCCACGAACGCCGACCAGGGCCAGGCCCACCTCTCTCCTAGGTGGTCTGAACCTGCCCTGTCGCTCCGCCACAAAGTAACAGTCGGGGGCCGTCGGGAACCCAGGCCCACCACTACCTGGATGGAACCACCTGCCCCTTCAGCCCCCATCTCCAAACAGTATCACCGGTAATGTAACAGTGGAAAGTATATAGTATATGCCCGTGATCACCTCCCGAAGTGATCACGGCCCAGTAGTATAGCATGGCAGACGGACAAGAGTGTAGGGCCACTGATGGAACACTAGCATCCTATACTAGGCATGTAGGATTGCAGGTAAAGGTAACAATAGTAATAACAAGGACAAGCTATGCATCAGGATAGGAATAACGGAAAGCAGTATCATGCTACACTACTCTAATGCAAGCAGTATAGAAGAGAGTAGGCGATATCTGGTGATCAAGGGGGGGGGGCTTGCCTGGTTGCTCTGGCAAGAGAGAGGGGTCGTCAACACCATAGTCGTACTGGGTAGCAGCTGCGTTGGTCTCGGTGTCTAGCGAGAGAAGAGGGGGAAGAAACAATAAATATAATGCAAGCATATGCATAGTGATGCATGACATGAGAAGTAACGGCGTTAGAGGTGCCCTAACGCGGTAGTAGGTGATACCGGTGTAGGGGGATGACATCCGGGAAAGTATCCCCGGTGTTTCGCGTTTTCGGGCAGAGGAACCGGAGGGGGAAAGTTGCGAGTTCGATAGGTTAGGGGGGTGTGGCAGACGAACGGGTTGCGTATCCGGATTCGTCTCATCGTTCTGAGCAACTTTCATGTAGAAAGTATTTTCATCCGAGTTACGGAATAAAAGATATGATTTTCTAAAGATTTAAATCATTTTCAGGATTTATTTAATTAATTTATTACAACATTATCCAGAACAGTGAATGATGACGTCAGCATGACATCAAAATGATGTCAACAGGTCAACTGGTCAGTTGACCAGTCAAACAGACAGGTGGGTCCAGTGGGACCCACCTGTCATTGTCTTTTAGTTTAGTTAACAGATTAGTTATGTTAATTAACAGTAGTTAATTAGTTTAATTAGTTATTAGGTTAATCTAATTATAATTAATTAATTTAATTAATTAATTAATTTTATTATTATTATTATTATTTTATATATATTTATTATTTTTTTAATTAAAACATTCTGTGGGTGGGCCCCCCGTGTCATTGACCCAGGGGGGGCCTTGCGGGCGCTGGGGGCAAGGCGCGGGCGCCACCCGTTAACGGCGAACCCGGGCGGCCGCCGCAGGCGCCCAGCCCGCCTCGCCAGCGCCGGCGAGGCGGGCTGGGCGCCTGCGGCAGGCGAGGGGGAGGCGGGCCACGACAGGGCGTGGCCGGCGGGCGCGGCAGCGTCCACAGCGCCGGACCGGGAAGGCGCGGGCGTCGGCGCCCGATGCGGCCAGCGAGAGGGGGGGAAATAAGGGGGCCGGCGCGTGGCTCGTGGCCGCGGCCGGAGCGGCGACGCGACGGCCGTGAGGAGGCCGGAGTGGCGCCGGGCAGGGGACGACGACAAGCGCGGCGGAGGCGGCGAGGCAGGAAGGGGCGTGGGGCGAGGTCGGGCCGCGGCGACTGCGGGAATCCAGGGGCGCGGGCACCGGACACAGCCGCGGGGGCGACGACCACGGCGCGAGCGGGCAGGGGAGGGGGCCCGACCTGGCGCGCACGCAGGCGGCCAGGTACGCGGGCGCCGGCAGGGGGGCGAGGCCGCGGGCGGCTGCGGGTGCTGTGTGCGTGGAGCGCGCGGCATGCAGGCGCGGTGCGTGGCCGGGGCACGGGCGGCCGTGGGAGAGGCGGGAGGGCGCATCCGGCGCAGAGGCTCACCGCGGGAGCGTGGGGGCTGGGCAGCGTGCTCGGTGGAGGCCGGGGAGGACGACGGGGACGACCGGGCGATGGGGAGGGAGTCCGGCGACGCGGTCCGGGGCGGCGTGGTCTCCAGGCGGCAACGGGCGACGGCGTCGGGGCCCTCTGCCCCGATCCAAACGGGGAAGGGGAGAGAGGCGTGCGGGAGGGAGCGAGGCGACGGCAGCAGGGCGGTGCCGGCGACGGGCGCCGTCGTCGAGGTCGCGGGCGGGGCGGGATCGGGACGATCCCGATTCGGATCGAGGAGGAGCGGGCGACGTGGGGGGAGTGGGGGAGATATTTCGGGGGAGGAGTGGGTGGCGGCTAGGGTTCGGTGGGGATTGGGGGGGGGGGGTTAAGGGAGTGAGGGGGCCGGATGGGCCAGTGGGCGAGTGGGCCGGCCTGCTGGGCCGAAGCCCAGTGGGGGGCCCTTTTATATTTTTTTTTGTATTCTCTTTTCTTTATTTATTTTCTTTTCTGTTTTAATTCATTTTAAGTAGTTAGGTCTTTTATAAAGGCAGGGATCCCACACCATAAATTTCTAGGCATTTATTTGCACACCCCGAACATTTTTGTTTTAAATTTTGAAAAGTTTTTATTCTTTGGTTGATTTTGAATTTGAATTTGAATCAGTTTCGAACTAGCACGAGATTAGGAATAGTAATCGAGGTGACGTGGCATCATTAGCAGAGGTTCACTGTAGCTTAATTACCCGGGCGTTACAGCAAGTCCTCGCCTAAGTTAAAAATCTACTCCGAGTGAGAGCGTCCCTCCCACTCAGGGAGTTAGCCGCGAGCCAGCTCTCGCCTAAGTTAAAAATTACTCCGAGTGAGAGCGTCCCACCCACTCGGGGGCTTAGCCACAAGCCAGTCCTCGCCTGAGTTAAAAATCTATTCCGAGTGAGAGCATCCCTCCCATTTGGGGGCTTAGCCGCGAGCCAATCCTTGCCTAAGTTAAACAACTACTCTTTGTGAGAGTATCCCTCCCTCTTGGGGGCTTAGCCGCAAGCCAGCCCTCACCTAAGTCTAAAAATCTGTTCACTCGGAACATGCAGTAAACTGGAAAACAATATTTGGATAAATCCATCAAGTTCAGAATCGCAAGCAAAGGTACTCGGGCAGCAGGCCCGAACGAGTTTAACGATTACAAGATCACTCGGCATTCCGAGGCAAATAAGTTCAAATCATAGAGTTTTTTCATGTGTCGAGGGGACTCACGGGCTCGACAAAGGTGTCCAGGTCAATTCCGTCTGTGATCCGAGTGTCTACCTCGATGAAGGTCTCCACGAAATCTTCAAACTGGAGCTTCTTCCTGTTTGCCACCTGAAGAGCCTTCAGCTTGTCTTCCCTGGCTTCCTTACAATGGATGCGAACAAGTGAGAGTGCCACGTCGACTCCGCAGCGAGCAACTGATTTCTTCCATGCTTGCACTCAACCAGGAATCTCATTGAGTCGAACCATCAACGACTCGAGATTGTTCTGGAGCGCATCTTCTAGCCATAGTTCTTTGTCAATTCTCACTACTGCAGGATGCTGCTAACGTGACACTACAATCAGAGACCCTTCGAGAAACTGTGTGCGATGCCATAATCGCAAACGGTGGTGTATGAAAACCGTCAGAAATGTATAAAATGTTTGCGATGGAGAACGCATCAAACATGGTTCAGGTTTTAGTTGCGTGTGCGATGAAAGGCATACGGTTTAGTTCAATTAACTGTTTGCGGTGAGGAGAAACAAAAGAAATGGGCAGCCGGATGAAGGCGTGTGCGATACACACCATACGGTTCACTCGGATGAACTGTTTGTGATTAGACAACACAAAAGAAACGGGCAGCCGGATGAAGGCGTGTGTGATATACAACATACGGTTCACTCGGATGAACTATTTGTGATTAGGCAACACAAAAGAAACGGTCAGCCAAATCAAGGTGTGTGCGATATACGGCATGCGGTTCACTCGGATGAACTGTTTGCGTTGACACAAGAGAACAGAAACGGTTCAACTTAACAAGATGTGTGTGTTGTGTGATGGGATTGCATGCGGTTCACTCGGCCCTTATCGTCAGTGTGTGACCTCTGTGGTAACCGTTCGCTCCCCAGGCACCTCTTCGTGTACCGTGGCAACCGTCCACCGACTCTTCACCTTTCCCTCTTGATTTGGAACTGTTGTCACACGCTAGCTCTTCCTCCCTCCTCCATTTGCCTTCACCCTTCCTTTTACCATTGTTTGATCGTCTTCTCTATGGAGGGAACTCATTGATCGGTGCGACGTCATCACCTCGGCTAGCATGGCAGGTTCATTCAAGACCATTCTCGACTCAACTAATAACATCATTACAAGGAACCCAAGGGTCCAGGAGTGGTTTGATCTCCCCTATCTTCTTCGCTGTGACCCTGCTGACTGGCGCGGGGGCGAGGGAAGCTTCGCCTTGTGTAAGTTGATGCCGCTTGATAATGATACATATGATGTTAAGATGCCATCGCTTGAGGGCAAGGCTTGGGCAGGCGCAAATGGAGATTGGGTTGTTTATATTGGGTACAACTGCGAGTGGGAACTTGTGAATGTGTACACTCATCACCGGGTTCCACTTCCAAAAATCTTAGACTGCCCAGAGGTTGAGCACACAGATGGTCTACGTGAGTTCAAATACGATCATGGTAATTGTCCTCTACAAAAGATAGCAATTTGTCGAGTTCCCAACCGCTCTTGGGATTACACGAACTATGAAGTTGTTGCTATCTTCGACAAGCTTGTTGCCTTCCTTACTTCCACGCCTTGATGGATATTGCTCAAAAATCAATTTATGTACATGGATGAGTACTGTGATGCAATTCAATACAAGGGTCTTGTGTTTGCTGCCACCACTCATGGCACTGTTTTTGCATGGAATCATCATGCTTTTGGTATGTTTGTCTTTCATCGTAATTATAATTGTTTCGTCCACATGCATGCGGGTTAGCTAGTTTCCCTTTACTAAT
The DNA here is from genome assembly GCA_034509565.1 of Triticum monococcum. Classification (NCBI taxonomy): domain Eukaryota; kingdom Viridiplantae; phylum Streptophyta; class Magnoliopsida; order Poales; family Poaceae; genus Triticum; species Triticum monococcum. The sequence continues at coordinate 417,393,695 of CM067844.1, forward strand.
TAACCTGCTTGTGTTTCCAAGGTCCTGTGAACATTCCACCACCTATACTTGAAAATTTTATTCATGAGCATGAGGACGAGCAGGACCCATATACTCGGTGGCGCCTGGCAACTTATTCTGATGGATCACCTCGTCTTGTCTGTATACGGGGCACTGCTGATGTTACTAAGGAAGCAGGTGTTGTCTCGTATGGTCGCACTCTCCGGACCTATTCCAACATCTGTTGCAGGGTATTCGAGATGGATACTGGTGTACTAGCGCCAGCACCTTCTCCCTGGTTCAGTATTGAAAGTTGTCGGTGTACTAGAGTAGGGGTACCCTAGTATCCCGAACTTGTGCACGGGCAGTCGCAGCGTCCCGCGGCAAGGCTTGCCGGGTGACCGCCAAGGTCCTCCGTGGTTCCTTTGGAGCCATTCAAGAACAAAGTATCCAAGCCAAGGAGACAAGACCCCGGCAAGAGGAGCTTGCCGGGAAGGCCGACCAAGGCATCTCAAGGAACTTGCCGCGACTCGCCACGCGTCCCGGCAAGGCCCGGTGAGCGACAAGCTCCCAGACGCGACAAGACAACAACCACGGCAAGGCGCTTGCCGCAGCAAGCCACCACTCTGTACCCGCGCTCCAGCACATCCACCAACGTGTCACTCTAGGACCCTTCCAGGCGTACGTGGCGGGAGGCTGTGCAGCCAGCGGTGCACGGTGGCAAGCGGCGCTGACAAGATTGCCATCGTGGCGGGTGGTGGCGTCCCTGACGGTCCCTTTTTGCACTATTTGGGCGACGCAGATGGGCATTTAATGCCCTTGTCCCCTGCTGTCAGGGTGAGGTATGATACACTGTAGCAGGTAGCTATACCAACCGCAACATCTTTCCATTTTTACCCTTGTCTATGTTGCCACCTGTCGGTGACCCCTTGAGCATATAAAAGGAGGCCCATGCGCGACGTAGAGGGGGGGGAGAGCGTTGGAAGGAGAGAGCATGGGAAGGAGAGAACACTCACGCTCGGTCTCGTTAGCTGCTGGTGTGTACTGTAGCACTCAGCACTCCCGAGCAAGAACTCAATACAAACCACAAAGCAGGAGTAGGGTTTTACGCATCCGTGCGGCCCGAACCTGGGTAAACTGCTCGTGTGTCTCGCCTCGACCTACTCTTCGTGCGATCTCCGCCCCCTGCCGAACTGAAAGGGGCTCGGTCCGCCGGTCCCATAGGTGCTCGTGGATTAGTACCCCGACATCTTTGGCGCGCCAGGTAGGGGGTGCGTCGAGGTTGTGTGAACCTGATCCGGCGTTCACATGAGCTAAATCTTCATCATCTTCATCGACATGCCGCCGAAGAAGAAGGCTTCGGAGGCGGCTGCTCCGTCCGCGCCGAACCCACCATCACCGGAGCAAACGGCTGGTGGGGTAGATGCCGGCGGAAGAACGGGCGTCGATGAGGGAGCTCACGGTGCTGCCAGGTCCAAGGACAAGGCTGCGCTGCCCATCGGCGGCGCAGTCGGCTCCCACAACGACCGGGCGCACTCCAAGACCTCGGCGTCCGTACATGCACCGCGCCCATCCCAGGAGGCGCGGGACTGGCAGCGTCATGGTACTCACGGTACCATACGTTTGCTGGACCAAGATCGAGCTGGTGGATCTCGGAGTGCTCAAGACCAGCATGCACGCCAACATGCTGGCACGAGCGGAGCACAGTCGCCTGGACGAGATACTGCTCCTTCTAACATAGTTAGAAGTCCGAGCATATCCCGCTCCTCACACCGTTCGCCGCCGCCACCCGCCACTTCAGCAGAAGCTTTGGCGCGAGCTCAACTGCTCCTAGACTACCCTCCAGCGGCAGACAAGATCGACGACTGGAGGGCCACCATTCAGAGTCTCATCGGCTTCGCCAACGGCGACACTCCACGCTAGCCGAGTACATCACAGCCGCGGCAAGTCAGCCAGGCATGAGCCGGTGGCGAAAAGACCGGTGGGGGTGCAACCACCGTGCACTCTCCGCCCCGAAGGCCAAGATCGCCGACTCGCTGGATCCACCTCGACAGCGACTCCACCGCGTCATCAGATCCATGAGCTCGTCGCGATCAATGCCAAGTTCTTCACGAACGACAGCAAGAAGACGCTCGTACTCGCATCGAGTGCCGAAGAGAAGCGCGGCGTCAATCAGACCAGCGTGCTGGACCCTCTGTCGACATGCATGCGCCAGGGGAACCAGGCGACTTGCCGTACGTGGTAGGTTGCCCTGCGTTTACTCGTGAGCTGCGGCAAGTCCAGTGGCCCAGCAAGAAGAATTTCAAGCCAGACGTACCAGAGAAGTACGACGGCAAGTTGCATCCATCGGAGTTCCTCGGCATCTACACCATCGTGGTGCAAGCTGCTGGGGGGCGGGACGACAAGATCCTTGCCAACTACTTCCCGCTGGTGCTCAAGCCCAACGTCAGGTCCTGGCTCATGCATTTGCCGAACAACTCCATATCCTCCTGGGCAGACCTATGCCATCAGTTTGTTGGCGCCTTTATAGGCGGCCACAAACCTCATGGCCAAGAGAGTGACCTTCACCTGCTCGCCCAGAAGGAAGGAGAGCCCCTGCGCAAGTACATTCAGAGATTCAGCCGTGTACAGCACAACATCCCAGATGTCCACCCTGCCACGGTCATCAGCGCGTTCCATCAGAATGTGCGTAACCGCAGGATGCGGGAGGAGATGGCGATGTGCAAGATCAGAGACGTCAGTGAGCTGTATGCCCTGGCCGACAAGTGTGCACGTGCTAAGGAAGGGAGGAAACTCACCGGAGAGAATACAGTAGCAGGAGGATCTGACAGCAAGGATGCTGCCCCGGCAAAGAAAAACCGGCGGCGGAACAACAAGAAGAAGAAAGGCAAAGATGTGCTAGTCATTGAGCAGTCCGGCAACGAAGGTGGCGCCAAGAAAGCCAAAGCTGGTAGCTCCGGCAAGGAGATTGCTGCATGCACCAACTGCCAGGCTGTGGCGGTCGCCGACAAGCAAGACGGCACCGACAAGCAGTACTGCAAGATCCACCGCACCAAGGGCCATGACCTCCAGAGCTGCAAGAAGGTCGAGCAGCTTGTCCAGCAGCAAAAGGCGGAATATGAGTGACGCGACAAGGAGAGGGCCCAAGGAGGCGCTGGAGAATCCGGCAAGAAGCGCGCCGGCCGGGGAGGACGCCGCGGCAAGGCCAAGCAGTGGCAAGGAGACAGACCTCCCCGCGGCCGCGACAAGGATGAAGATGACGAAGACGACGAAGACATGGATGATGTCGACACCAGTGAGCAGGAGTTCCAGAAAGCAACAGAGGTCTTGTGCGTTGACGGCGGTGCTTCTCTGCATACTTCGCACCACCAACTCAAGCAGTGGGTGCGGGAAGTCAATGCGGCAGAACCACCTGTCGAGTCACGCAAGCTTCTCAAATGGTCCAGCACGCCTATCATCTTTGATATTGAGGACCACCCTGATCGCTCAACTGCGGTCGGGTGCTTGCCGATGTTGGTTTCACCAACTATCCGCAACCTCAAGGTCACTAAGATGCTAGTTGACGGCGGGGCCGGCTTGAACCTGATCTCCTCCGCTGTACTCCAGAAACTCCAGATCCCTGACAGCGAGCTTGAAGAGACCGGCACTTTCCAAGGAATCAACCCGGGAAGGAGCAAGACAAAGGGGAAGGTCATGTTGCCAGTAACATTTGGCAGCGAGTTGAACTTCAGGACTGAGAGGGTCACTTTTGACGTTGCTGATTTACCATTGCCTTACAATGGGATACTCGGCCGTCCAGCACTCGCCAAGTTCATGGCAGCCTCTCACTACGCATACAACATGCTGAAGATGCCAGGCCCGATAAGCGTCATCTCTGTCCCTGGCAACAAGAAGGATGCTCTTATCTGCGGCGACAAGATCTACCGGGAAGTGGCAGCCGCAACAGATTGCAAGTCACCTGCTGTTGAAGCTCCCGGGGGGAAGAAGAAGACCAAGTCTAGCAAGAGTTCTGATGCCCACTCCGGCAAGCGCACCTCTTCAGAGTGCTGCGCTACCGTCGAGGACGCACCATCGAGCTCCATCGGCAAGTGTAAGAATACAATGGCAGCTCCGCCAGAGACCAAGAAGGTGTCCGCCAAGGAGGACGGCACTGGTGGTACCTTCACCATCAGTGCCACTCTTGACCCTAAATAGGAAAGCGCGCTCATTGCTTTCCTGCGGGCGAACATCGACGTGTTTGCGTGGCAACCGTCTGACATCCCCGGTGTTCCCAGGAAAGTAATTGAGCACCATCTTGCCATTTGTCCTCATGCGCGGCCCGTCAAGCAGAAGGTCAGGAAGCAAGCAGTGGAGCGCCAAGAATTCATCGCAGAAGAGATCAAGAAATTGGAAGCAGCAGGCCTTGTCAGAGGAGTGCTCCATCCTACGTGGTTGGCCAATCCTGTAGTCGTGCGCAAGGCAAACGGGAAATGGAGGCTTTGCATCGACTTTACCGATGTTAATAAAGCTTGTCCCAAAGACCCATTTCCCTTGCCGCGCATTGACCAGATTGTTGACTCCACGGCCGGATGTGACTTGCTTTCATTTCTTGACGCATACTCAGGATACCATCAAATCTTCATGGCAGAAGAGGATGAGGAGAAGACCGCATTCATCACTCCATGTGGCACGTACTGTTTCATACGGATGCCTTTCGGTTTAAAGAATGCTGGTTCAACATTTGCAAGGGTAGTCCATGTCGCTCTTGAGCCACAAATACACAGAAATGTGGAAGCCTACATGGATGACATAGTGGTCAAGAGCAAGGACAAGGCAACCCTGATTCAAGATTTAGACGAGACCTTTGCAAATCTGCGCAAGATCAACCTCAAGCTCAACCCCGAGAAGTGTGTGTTTGGAGTCCCCTCCGGCAAGCTTCTCGGGTTCTTCGTGTCTCAGCGGGGAATTGAAGCCAATCCCGACAAGATCAAGGCCATTGAGCAGATTGAAGCACCAAAGCGCGTCAAGGATGTACGAAGACTTGCCGATTGCGTGGCTGCTCTCAGCAGGTTTATCTCTAGGTCTGCTGAGCGCGCCCTGCCGTTTTTCAAAATATTGAAAAAGGCAGGTCCAATGAAATGGACTCCGGAAGCGGAGGCTGCGCTACAAGACTTGAAGAGATACCTGTCCTCCACTCCAACACTTGTCGCACCTAAGCCACAAGAGAAGTTGCTGCTGTATATAGCGGCAACCAATCAAGTGGTTAGTGCTGCGTTAGTAGCAGAGAGGGAGGCAGATGACGAGCCAGCAACCACGGCAGGCGCATCTAGCGACAAGCAGGGGGCTTCCCCGACAAGCTCTGGTCCCGACAAAGATGGATCTGCGTGGGAGATACAGAAGAGAATGGTACAGCGCCCAGTTTACTTTGTCAGTTCCCTTCTGCAGGGGGCTAGGTCAAGGTACTCTGGTGTGTAGAAATTGCTTTTCAGCCTTCTCATGGCCTCGAGAAAGCTGCGCCATTACTTCCAAGCACATGAGATCACAGTTGTCACTCGTTTTCCGCTGAAGAGGATACTACAGAATCCAGAAGCAACAGGCAGGATTGTTGAGTGGGCACTGGAACTGTCAAGCTTTGGCCTCAAGTTTGAGAGTACTTCAACTATCCAAAGCAGAGCATTGGCAGAATTCATTGCAGAGTGGACGCCAACACCAGATGAAGAAATTCCTGAAACAAGCATCCCCGTCAAGGAAGCAAGCAAAGAGTGGCTGATGTACTTCGATGGTGCCTTCTCGCTGCAAGGCGCCGGCGCTGGTGTGCTGCTTGTCGCACCCACTGGAGAGCACCTCAAGTACGTAGTCCAGATGCACTTTCCCAAGGAGCAAGCAACAAACAATACTGCAGAGTATGAAGGCTTACTTGCCGGTCTCGGGATCGCGGCAGACCTTGGGATCAAGAAGCTCATTGTCAGGGGTGACTCGCAGCTTGTCGTCCGCCAAGTGAACAAAAGTTATCAAAGTCCGTTGATTGAAGCCTACGCTGATGAAGTGAGAAAGCTAGAAGAGCACTTTGACGGCCTACAGATGGAGCATGTCCCAAGAGCTCAGAACGACATTGCCGATGGCCTATCAAAGTGCGCCGCACTTAAGTTACCTGTGGAACCAGGGATCTTTGTGCTCAAGCTGACTCGACCGTCCGTAACGCCATCAACTGGACAGAGCAAGAAGAGGAAGTTGATTTCTGGTGACTATTTTCCGGCAGAGCTTCCCGAAGCCGTCGCCAAGAAGGTCCCCAAGATCAACACCAAGAGTGCTGAGGAGCAGTCTGCTCCGGCAAGCCCTAGGGTTTGTTCCGTTGAAGCAGAGGCTCCCGACAAGTTTTGCTCCGGCAAACTCGCCGGGGAACGTCAAGCTCCGGCTGAGCCGCTGGTTCTCGCCGTAGAAGCGGATGTTCCCGCAGCAGCAGATGTGCCTTTAGTCCTTGTTGTCGAGCCACAAGCTCCAGCATGGGCACAACAGATTGTCCGTTTCCTTCAGACAGGAGAACTTCCCGAAGAGCAAGAAGAAGCGGAAAGAGTAGCCCGGCAGTCAAGTATGTACCAGTTTGTCGACAACACACTGTACAGAAGAAGACTCAACGGTGTGAAATTGAAGTGTATTCACCGGGAAGATGGACAAAAGCTGTTGGCAGAGATACATGGAGGCATATGTGGTCACCACATTGGCGCAAGAGCACTTGCCGGCAAAGCATTCAGGCAAGGTTTCTTTTGGCCGACAGCCCTCCAGGATGCAACTGCACAAGTAACCAAGTGTGAAGCGTGCCAGTTCCATTCCAAGAAGATACACCAGCCAGCTCAAGCTCTCCAGACGATCCCTTTATCCTGGCCATTTTCGGTCTGGGGGCTCGACACCCTCGGCCCCTTTCACCGAGCAGTCGGGGGCTTTGAGTACTTGTACGTTGCAATCGACAAGTTCACAAAGTGGCCGGAAGTGGAAGCAGTGAGGAAGGTGACAGCACAGTCAGCAGTCAAGTTCTTCAGGTCGATTGTTTGCCGCTTCGGGATCCATAACAGGATAATCACCGACAATGGTACGCAATTCACGAGCTGCACCTTCATGCAGTATGTCCAAGACCTTGGCGCCAAGGTCTGCTTCGCTTCTGTTGCTCACCCGAGAAGCAACGGTCAAGCGGAGAGGGCAAATGCTGAAGTGCTGCATGGGCTCAAGACCAGGACTTTCGACGGGCTGCACAAGTGCAGAAGAAACTGGATTGAGGAGCTGCTGGTGGTTCTTTGGTCGATCAGGACGACACCAAATCGAGCCACTGGCCAGACACCTTTCGCTCTAGTCTATGGAGCAGAGGCAGTTCTCCCCACGGAACTCGTATACGGGTCACCTCGGGTGCTCGCTTATGATGAGCTTGAGCAAGAGCAGCTGCGACAAGATGACGTGCTGCTCCTTGAGCAAGACCGTCTTCAGGCTGCTGTACGAGCTGCTCGCTACCAGCAAGGTTTGCGCCGCTACCATAGCCACAAAGTTAACGCCAGAAGTCTCGAGGAAGGCGACCTTGTTCCTCGGCGTGTTCAGTCCGCCAAGAATTCCAACAAGTTGACGCCGAAGTGGGAAGGCCCTTACCGGGTGAAACGAGTCACTACGCCTGGCACTATCCGCCTTGAGACCGACCAACTCCTGGAACATTGAGCATCTTCGTAAGTTTTACCCGTAAGGCGCGGTTGCCGGAACCCGTTCCGGCAACCACCTTTTGTACAAGTCTTGCCGCTGTTGCATGTAATCCTTTGTACAAAGCCGGGCGCAGACCCCGTGCATAAAGCTCATGTGCTCCGCACATCTTGTCGATTTCATGCTTTCTATTATTTGCATGTGTTATCTGACACTTTGTGCAGCACCTACCCCCGGTAAACAACAACGAGCCATAAGGCTCCATATCTTTATTTTCTCCTCTTTTCTTTTTTCTCAAGGAAAGGAAGGTTCCCTCGCCCACAAGTTTGCCGGGGGGAAAGGAGAAGATAATGGTATGGACCAGGCGTCGTTCAAGAAAGTTTCGCCTTACCAGGAAGCAAACAACAGAAAAGCTAAGTTGCCAAAGTTTGAGCAATCAGATATTTTTTAAAATTTTTAACTTATCTTCCTTGAACGACCGTGCTTTGTATGGAAAACCTGTGTGCGGAGGAACCAACTCGTAGCTAGTTGCGCCCTTACTTTGTTTCGAGTCCGCTCAACAACTTAAGTGAGCTGCGACTAGTTGCGACAAGGTTTCTTGACGGTAGCGGCACCGCCAGCAGGCTGCTGACGTCCCGCACTCAGCGCTCGCGGCTAAGGTGCCTGCGCCGGCAAGTTCCCTAAAAGCGTAGGGCAAAAACATACAAAGGAAGGAATCAAGTAAAGGAAATAACATTGCAATTATTACCCGGAATAGAGTTATATTACAAGGTAGCTTGTCGCGGCTCTAACAGATTGTTCTCATAACATGACCAGCAGCGACAAGAAAAGAAGAAAACAGGTGGCCTAGTCTACGCGATCGCCCTCAACCCTCTTGATCCCACTCACCTTGTCCACAATAGGTGCGACAAGGGTCTTGAGCGCCTCCAGATCAGCATCCGGCGGCAGGGTCTTGAGGACGTTGGTGAGGTTGAGGCCCGGGTTGCGGAAGGCCACCTTCACCAACACCTTTTGAAGAGCTCCCGCGCAGATCTTGCGCGACTCGTCGGCCAGCTGCTTTGGGATCCTCTCCCGGAGTCGCTGGAGGGCCGTCGCCACGCCTTTGAAGAACAAGGTGAGCTTGGCGCTAGGTTGGAGGTTCTCGTCGGAGGGATACCCGAGATCCTCCATCCCCAGCTGCGCCAGCTCCCTGTCAATGTCTGCGGCAACATTCACGAGACCCCCGTCCAGTGCTCCACATTCTCCCTAAAAGTGTTCTGGGCGGCAGCAACACTCGCCAGCAGCACCTTGCCGGCCTTGATCTCCTCCTTCAAGGCCGCCTCCTGCTCCCTGGCGCCGTCCAGCGTCTTGGTCAAAGTAGTAGCTTCAACTCAAGATCTGCGTTGGAGTCCTTGGCGGCGCTAAGCTCCTTTCCCTTCTCGGCGAGACGAGCCTGCAGCTCCGAGTGGCTGGAGGCGTCCTTCTCCCGCTCATGCTTGAGCGCGGCAAGCTCTTCACCGCTTGCCTTGAGATCGGCCTCCAGCTGCGCCACCTTCGTCTCTAGCTCCTTCTTGGCGGCCTCGGTAGCTGCGGCAGCATCCTCTGCTTGCTTGAGGGCTCCGCCGAATGTTCGCTCGCGCGCGGCAAGCTCCTCCTCGTGGCTGTCAAGGTTGACCTTCCGCCGCGCCAGCTCGCCCTCCTGTGCAGACAGCTTCTCAGCGGCAAGCCGCTGTTGCTCTTCGACTTCAGCCCTCTCGAGGAGGAAGGCCTTCGGCTCCTCGGCGAGTTGCGTCCACTCCTCTGCCAGGGACCGGAGAGAAACGGCGTAACCCAGGCCACGCGTGCCCGTGCCCTGTTCTGGGCCTGGCCCAACAGCGCTCGACACCGTGTATGGCCCAGGCCCGAGGGCTCCTGTCGGTGTACTAGAGTAGGGGTGTAATAACCCAGATATAACTTTCCCAATTTGTACTCCAACTCTTGCCATTTCCGGCAGTAAGTTATATTTATCTCTTGGGTTCGGGTCTTTGTCTCCGTGTGTTGTTTTCTTTTTCGTGCATCTCATATCATGCCATCACGTGCATTGCATTTGCATACATGTTCATCTCATGCATTCGAGCATTTTCCTCGTTGTCCGTTTTGCATTCCGGCGCTTCATTCTCCTCCGGTGGCCATTTCTAGCTTTCTTTCGTGTGTGGGGATTAAAAATTTCCGGATTGGACCGAGACTTGCCATGGGGCCTTGGTTTACTACCGGTAGACCGCCTGTCAAGTTTCGGGTCATTTGGACTTCGTTTGATACTCCAACGGTTAACCGAGGGACCGAAAAGGCCTCGTGTGTGTTGCAGCCCAACACCCCTCCAATTTGGCCCAAAACCCACCTAACTCTGCTCCATCGTCTCGGTCGTTCGATCACGATCGCGTGGGCGAAAACCGCACCTCATTTGGACTCTCCTAGCTCCACTTATGCCTATATATACCCCCTCCATTCGGATCTCTCCTTCCCCCGTCCAAAACCCTAAAAAAACATCTCCCCGCAGATCCGCTGCCGACGGACGTGTCCGGTCCGCACCGGACAACGTCCGCCGCCGCCCGCGCCAACCGGACACCGCCACGTGGTGCCACCCAGACCACTTCCCCGCCGGCCCGCCGAGCCCGCATCCGGCCCCCGCGGCCCACTCGCGCCCGCCGCCGCCCGGTGCTCCCCTTCCTCCGCGCCGGCGACTCGGGGCAGCTCCGGCCGCCGCATCGCCATCACCGGCGACCCGTCTCTGGCAAAGCCGCGGCTCGCCCTCGCCGCCAACCCCGGCTACCACCGGACCCCGCAGCCCAGCGCCCTTCGCCTCGGCCGCCGCCGCCCAAGCGCCGCCTCACCGCCGTCCCCAACGCCGGCCTCGGCCCGGCTTCTTCCTCCCTCCACGCCGGTGAACCTCGTCAGCCGCGCCATGAGTAGTGCTACAGTGCACGAGATCCGGATCTGGATCTAGATCCGGTTGACTTTCCCCCTCTAACCCTAATTTTTTTATGCATCTTTGACCTGCCATATCTCCGCATCCGTAGCTCCGTTTTGGACATATGATATATAAAAATCTTCGACTCGACGAGTACATCATTTCATTCCATTGCATCATTTGCATTTGAGTTCATCTTGATGCCCAAAATGCTATTAGAAGGAGGCATCGTGAGTTAAATTGCAGATCCATTAGCTCATCATTGACTTTTGTCATTTTTGCCATGATTATTGTGTGCATGATATGCCTGTGACCCTTTGGGATGAATTGTTAAGCATTTTGTCTTCTTTCCAGAGGTGCCACTCATGAATTTTTAGGATGTGTGTGGTGTCTTGTGCAAGCTTGCAAAGAGGGGTACCTGAGATTGCTGATTTCAGGGACTTAGTGATTTTCACTAAGTCTGGGATATTTTAGTTCATGATGCCATATGTCCAGCTTGTTTACTAGTGATCCGTGCCTGTTTTGAGGATGATCAGTAAGGGAGTTTTGATATTGATGTTGTGATCTATCCATCCATGTCTTTACTTGTTATGTTGGAGCCCCCTAGGTTGAGTCAATCGAGCTCAACTTTTGCATCATTGTTAATTTGGGCAGATCGTGAACTCTTTTGCGATTTTGCCGGTGCTATTGTTAGTGATCCATGCATGCTATGCCATTGTTCTTGCCATGTCTAGCTAGAATTTTGTGCCTTCTTTATGGATATATTCTTGCCTTGCCATGACTTGCACCGTAGTGAGTGCATCGAGCTCGTTTACATGCCTCCGTGAGCTATGATTTCAGCATGTCTCAGTTTTCACTAAGTCTGAAAACTGATTGTGTTTCATCTATGTTCGTGTGCTCGTTAGAGTATTTTGTGAACCCTTTTGACCCCAGGTCACTTTGGGTGTTTTGTTAAGCTTGTTGAGTAGCTCCATGCCATGCTCTTACTTGCCATGTTCAGGTTATGTTTCATATTGTTTTGCTGCTCCGAAGAGAGCATCGTGGTCTGAAATTTCAGACTAGTGTTAATTTCACTAAGTCTGAAATCTGTTTTGCTTATTCAGTTTTGCCATGCTTGTTTGAACCTCTTAATGGATGAATTTGCCTATGGCTCATTCCTGGTGATTTTTTAAGTATCTTTTGTACATCCCTTCCATGTATTTGTTTTTCATGTTTGGTGGCTGTAGCATGTTCATTTTGTTGCATTTAGGAGCCTACTTGCTGTAAATCGCAGATCGGTTCGTTTCGTAAAACGCTTGCCATTTCCAAACCGTAGCTCCGATTCCTATGATCTTTATATTGTTTTCAGGGGATTTCTTCCCCTCTATCCAGTGGCACACTTGGTTATCCAAGTTGAGGCTAGGTTCATGCATTTCCTGTCACGTCTTGCATTTTGCATCCCGCAGCGCATCCCGCATAGCATACCATCCTTGCATGTTATTGGTTGCCTTTGCATGTGGTTGATTGTATCCTTGTTGCTTGTTTGTGTTGTTGGGTAGAGCTGGGAGACGAGTTCGCTAACGAGGAGCCCGTTGAGTTTGCTTTTGAGGATCCAGTCAACTCTGACAACTGTGCAGGCAAGATGATCATACCCTCGAAATCACTACTATCTTTGCTATGCTAGTTTGCTCGCTCTTTTGCTTTGCCAATGCTACGATGCCTACCACTTGCTTGTCAGCCTCCCAATTGCCATGATTGAGCCTCTAACCCACCTTTGTCCTAGCAAACCGTTGATTGGCTATGTTACCGCTTTGCTCAGCCCCTTCTTATAGCGTTGCTAGTTGCAGGTGAAGATTGGAGCCGTTCCTTGTTGGAACATTTATTTACTTGTTGGGATATCATTATATTGCTATGTTATCTTAATTCATCTATATACTTGGTAAAGGGTGGAAGGCTCGGCCTATCGCCTAGTGTTTTGTTCCACTCTTGCCGCCCTAGCTTCCGTCATATCGGTGTTATGTTCCCGGATTGTTGCGTCCCTTACGCGGTTGGGCTATAATGGGAACCCCTTGATAGTTCGCCTTGATTAAAGCTTTTCCAGCAATGCCCAACATTGGTTTTACCATTTGCCACCTACCCCTTTTTCCCTTGGGTTTCCGGAGCCCGAGGGTCATCTTTATTTTAGCCCCCCACGGGCCAATGCTCCTCTGAGTGTTGGTCCGGAACGTCAGCCGCCGGTGGCCACCAGGGGCAACTCTGGGCTGGCCTACCGGAAGTTTGGACAATCTGAGTGTGCCCTGAGAAAGAGATATGTGCAGCTCCTATCGGGATTTGTCGGCACATTCGGGCGGTGTTGCTGGACTTGTTTTGACCTGTCGAATCATCTTGTTGTACCGAGATACCGAGTCTGATCGGTGTTTCTTGGGTGGAGGTCTATTCCTTCGTTGACCGTGAGAGCTTGTTATGGGCTAAGTTGGGACCCCCCTGCAGGGATTGATCTTTCGAAAGCCGTGCCCACAGTTATGGGCAGATGGGAATTTGTTAATGTCCGGTTGTAGATAACTTGAACCTTAATAAATTAAAATGAATCAACTGAGTGTGTTGCAGTGATGGCCTCTTCTCGGCGGAGTCCGGGAAGTGGACACGGTGTTGGAGTTATGTTTGCGCAGGTTGCTCTATAGTTTCTCGCTTGTGCTTTGCCTCCTCTTCTCGCTCTCTTTTGCGAATAAGTTAGCCACCATATATGCTAGTCGCTTGCTGCAGCTCCACTTATACATTACCCCTTTCCTACCTATTAAGCTTAAATAGTCTTGATCGTGAGGGTGCGAGATTGCTGAGTCCCTGTGGCTCATAGATTACTATTACACCAGATGCAGGGACAGATGATACAGCTCCAGATGGCGCGCTCGAGCTCAAGTGGGAGTACGACGAGGACTCTCAGCGTTACTATGTGTCTTTTCCTGATGATCAGTAGTGGTGCCCAGTCGGGGTTAGATTCAGGGCCTTGTCGCATGTTGGGGGTCTTTTCTATTTTGGCGCCGTAGTCGGGCCATGAGTGAATTGTATGATGGATGTTATTTATGTACTTTGATGTGGCGTGGCGAGTGTAAGCCAACTATGTTCTTCCCCTTTATATTATTTATGTACATGGGATGTGTAATGATTTCCTGACTTGCGACATTGCTTTCAATGCGGCTATGCCTCTAAGTCGTGCCTCGACACGTGGGAGATATAGCCGCATCGAGGGCGTTACAAGTTGGTAATCAGAGCCATCCCCGACCTTAGGAGCCCCCATTGCTTGATCGTTTTAGCAGCCGAGTTGTGTCTAGAAAAATGTTTTGAGTCCTTAGGAATTATATATCGGAGAGCTTAGGAATTCTTTTTACTTCCCAGTCTCCTCATCGCTCTGGTAAGGCATCCTGACGTAGAGTTTTGACTCTTCTCTTCTCAAATTTCACTAAAAAAAATTTTAGGATCACGCGAGTATCTTGGATTTGTTCCGATGGCTTATGATGAGAGTACTGTCTTGGTGCCTCCTGTCAGGGGTTTAGTGGAAGTGTCCCGGGGAGTTGAGCTCTGAGGTGTTGTCATCATAATTTTATCGTTGCAATTCTAGTATACTTGAGATAGGTGCGCGACATCGAAAATCTCCTTTATGTAGTTCGTTGGTGAGATAACCTCGACGCCACCCAGTACTAGGGCGGGAGTTCGGGAGTATCGCCATAACTTGTATAACGGATGCTTTTCGAAGGTTGAGGTAGATGGTTTCCGAAGGTTTCTTGGTTATGTGTTGAAGGATGGATACAGCTGGATGTAGGATTTGCTAGCTTGGGTCAGATATTATGCTTCCCCTGTATCCCCAACACCTGATTGCATAACCGGAAAGTTTCGGGAGTTTCATAGGTGGGAATTCAAGTAGCTCTTAGGATATCCTTCCAACAGATGTATGATATGAAATTGGGGTTCGACGTCTAGTGGTTCGCCTATTCACGGTCGATTTTACAGTGGTCTCGTTGTGTCTTAAAGAGTCCTTGGCTATGCTGACTCGGGGACGCTTCGTATGTCATGTGCACTGCCTTGTACATGATGGTGCTGTACGATCGAGCCCGTGTAGGTCCCACCACGAAAACTTCGGACGAAATTTCTATCATATGTTTGTTCCGGCTTATTTCACAAGCCAACTCTTGGTTTTATTTTCAGTTGTGGTATTCGAGTTCCTTCGACGTCATATGTTGATTCCACCCCTCGTTGATGTACCCCTTCTACCTGATTCTTCGTGGCTTCGCAATTTAGGAATATGTGACCACTTCAAGAGAAGTGCATTCGTTCATTTTGTTCAGATGTGAAGACTTTATGTTGCAATTTTCATTCCGTTGGATTCAGCTTCAATATTTGTCTATTTGTGTGCTAATGGTGGTCAACCTCTTCAGGATGGCTCCTCCAACGCGCACGACTCCGAACCCTGATCCGCCAGCACCTCCACCGCCTCCGGAGGCTTGGCAAGCTGTGATGGCCGCAACTAATGCAAATACACAGTTGATCATGCAAATCCTCCAAGAGCGAAATCAAGGCAATCAAGGGAATCAAGGCAACAATCAGAACCATTTTGCTACTCTGAACCAGTTCCTCGCTAATGGTCCAAAGACGTTCAGCAATTGTGTTGAGGCTACCGATGCTGACGATTGGCTAGTGGATCTGGGCAAGCATTTTGAATGCATCAACGTCAGGCCTGAAGATTTCGTCAAGTTCGCTTCTTTCCAGCTCAAAGATCAGGCCACAGAGTGGTTCCAGCAGTACAAGGATTCCAGAGGTGGACGTTTGATCACTTGGGATGATTTCCGTCATGATTTCCGAGCTCATCATATCCCTCAAAGTGTGACTGAAAGCAAACGTGAAGAATTCCGCAATCTGAAGCAAGGCTCTTTGTCTGTCTATGACTACAACAAGTTGTTCCAGAAGCTCGCCCGTTTTGCCAAGCAGGATGTTCCTGATAAGAAGAGCATGATCTATCAGTTCAGGGGTGGTCTCCGTGAAGAAATTCAGCTCGCTCTTGTCCTCTTCGAGCCGCTGAGATACGATGAGTTCTACAACATGGCACTGAAGCAAGAGGCTGCTCAGTTGAGGTGTGATGCTTCCAGGAAGCGAGTCAGAGACTCTACGCCTTCTTCCTCTACTCAAGTGGCCAAGCAGCAGAAGTTTTGGCTTCCTCCCCTTCCGTTCCATCAGCCGTATCAGCAAAAGAGCAAAGGTGGCAGTGGTTCTTCCCACCCACCCAACCCAGGCTTTTAGAACAAGACTTCGTCTCAAGCTTCAAGATCGAGTGCTCCGTACCACCATCCACTTTCTGAGGTCACGTGCAACAAGTGCCAACAGAAGGGTCACTACGCCAACAAGTGTTTCAACCAGAGGCGTCTTCCTCCTCCTCCTCCTGTCAGATCGGCAAGTACAGCAGTGGTCAAGCATAATCCCAAGCACGCCAAGGTCAACTTGCTAAACGCAGCTCAGGCAGAGGATTCGTCAGATGTGATCATGGGTAACCTCCCTGTTAATGATATTCCTGCAAAAGTACTTTTTGATACAGGTGCATCGCATTGTTTTATCTCGAAGCCTTTTGCATCTAAGCATGAGTTGATTTCCCAAGCTATGCATAGTCCGTTAGCAGTGGTCTCTCCTGGCAAATGTTTGCTCGCCAACCAAGAGATTCTGGATATTTCCATCATGTTGGGTGATTTCAAGTTCCTCGCTTCTCCAATGGTTCTTGGTAATTCGGATATCGATCTTATTCTTGGGATGGACTGGCTCTCTAAACACAAGGCTCAGCTCGATTGTGCAGCCAAGCAGATTCAACTTACTCATTCGTCTGAGGATGTAATTATCTTTGCTGCTCGGGATAATACCATCCGGTTGTTTTCTCTCAATGAGAAGGGTGAATTGGATGCTATTTCGCAGATTCCGGTTGTTTCTGAGTATCAAGACGTCTTCCCAGAAGAACTCCCAGGAATGCCTCCACACCGGCCAGTTGAATTTGTTATTGAACTTGAGCCCGGTACGGAACCTATGTGCAAACCTCCCTACAAGCTCGGCCCCGAAGAGTTGAAGGAGTTGAAGAAACAACTCGATGTTCAAGAAAGAATGGGTCTCATTCGGCCTAGTACTTCTCCGTGGGGTTGTGGTGTTCTTTTTGTGAAGAAGAAGGATGGAACGGACCGACTTTGTGTTGATTATCGTCCATTGAACAAGAAGACCATCAAGAACAAATACCCACTTCCCAACATCAATGAGCTGTTCGAACAACTCAAGGGTGCCCTAGTATTCTCCAAGCTTGACCTCCGTATGGGTTATCATCAAATTCGCATTCGTGAGCAAGATATTCCCAAGACAGCGTTCGGAACAAGCTATGGGTCATATGAATACACTGTCATGTCTTTTGGCCTCGCCAACGCTCCTCCGATGTTCTCTCGCATGATGAACTTCATCTTCAACCCCTACACCAATGACTTCATTTTGGTCTATCTCGACGACATTCTGGTTTTCTCGAAGAACAAGGAAGATCATGCCAAGCACTTGCTTTTGGTTCTTGACAAGCTCAGCGAACATCAGTTCTACGCCAAGTTCTCCAAGTGTGAATTTGGGCTCGATGAGGTTCTTTATCTTGGCCATATCATCTCTGCCAAGGGCATTTCCGTGGATCCTGAGAAGGTTTCTGCAATTGTTAATTGGGAACCTCCTCAGAACGTGAAGCAACTCCGTAGCTTCCTCGGTCTCGCAAGCTACTGTCGAAGATTCGTTGAAAACTTTTCTAAGATCGCGAAGCCTCTCTCAAATCTTCTTCAGAAGCACGTCAAGTACGTTTGGTCTCCGGAGTGTGATATTGCTTTCAACGCTTTGAAAGAGAAATTGATCACTGCTCCAGTTCTGACTCCGCCCGATGAAACCAAGTCGTACGAGGTCTTTTGTGATGCCTCTCTCTAAGGTCTCGGTGCTGTACTGATGCAAGAGAAGAAAGTTGTTGCTTATACCTCTCGCCAGTTGAAGCCTAATGAGAAGAACTACCCCACTCATGATCTCGAGTTGGCGGCAGTTGTGCACGCTTTGTTGACTTGGAGACATCTTCTCTTGGGAAGAAAAGTGGACATTTTCACTGATCACAAGAGTCTCAAGTACATCTTCACCCAACCTAATCTCAACCTCAGGCAGACTCGATGGGTCGAAATGATTCAAGAGTACAATCCGAGTATCGAGTATACTCCAGGCAAGGCTAATGTGATTGCTGACGCTTTGAGCAGAAAAGCGTATTGCAACAGTCTGATTCTCAAGCCTTATCAACCCGAGCTTTGTGAAGCTTTCCGCAAACTTAATCTGCAAATTGTTCCTCAAGGTTTCCTCGCCAACCTTCAAGTTTCTCCTACCTTGGAAGACCAGATTCGCCAAGCCCAGCTTCTTGATGCTATGGTGAAAAAGGTAAAGATTGGTATTGCAAAGAGTCAGTCCAAGTACAAGTGCTACCGACTTGATGACAAGGACACTCTCTTCGTCGAGGATCGAATTGTTGTGCCCAAAGGTGAACTTCGTAAAGTGATCATGAACGAGGCTCACAACTCTCTCCTCTCCATCCACCCTGGGAGCACGAAGATGTATCAGGATCTCAAGCAAACTTATTGGTGGACTCGAATGAAGCACGAGATCGCTCAATTCGTGAATGAATGTGATGTCTGTAGAAGAGTGAAGGCAGAACACCAAAGGCCAGCAGGTCTCCTCCAACCTCTTGCCATTCCAGAATGGAAGTTTGACCACATTGAAATGGACTTCGTGACTGGGTTTCCAAAGTCCAAGCGTGGCAATGATGCTATATTCGTTGTCATCGACAAGCTCACCAAAGTGGCTCACTTTCTGCCTATCAAAGAGTCGATCACTGCAGCTCATTTGGCAGAACTCTATACCTCTCGAATTGTCTCTCTGCACGGTATTCCTCAAGTGATATCTTCAGACCGTGGCAGCATCTTTACCTCCAAGTTTTGGGATTCTTTTCAGAAGGCCATGGGAACCAACATTCGCTTCAGCACTGCTTTCCATCCTCAAACAAGCGGTCAAGTCAAGCGTGTCAACCAGATTCTTGAAGATATGCTCAGGGCTTGTGTTATCTCCTTCGGCATGAAGTGGGAGGATTGTCTTCCTTATGCTGAGTTCTCGTACAACAACAGTTTTCAAGCAAGTTCGGGCAAGGCCCCATTTGAAATTCTGTATGGTAGGAAATGCCGTACACCTCTCAACTGGTCTGAAACCGGTGAACGTCAGCTGCTGGGTAATGACCTAATCACAGAGGCAGGAGAAATGTGCAAGGTCATTCGTGATAACCTCAAAGCAGCCCAATCCCGCCAGAAGAGCTACTATGACAGTAAGCACCGTGATTTGGCTTTCGAGATCAGAGATCATGTTTACCTCCGCGTCTCTCCTATGAAAGGGACTCGTCGCTTCGGTATCAAAGGGAAGCTTGCCCCCAGATACGTCGGGCCTTTCAAGATTGTCAGCAAGAGAGGCGACCTCGCCTATCAACTCGAGCTTCCTTCAAACTTTGCTAATGTTCATGATGTGTTCCATGTCTCCCAACTCCGAAAGTGCTTCAAGACGCCTGAGCGCACCGTCAACTTCGAGGACATTGAGCTCCAAGAAGATCTCTCCTACCGTGAGCACCCAGTTGCAATCCTGGAAGAGACTGAACGCAGGACTCGCAACAAGTCAATCAAATTTCTCAAAGTCAAGTGGTCACACCATTCCGACCGTGAAGCTACCTGGGAACGAGAGGATCACCTCCGTTCTGAGTACCCGGAGTTCTTTCAGTCCTAGATCTCGGGACGAGATCTTTTCGTAGTGGTGGAGTGTTGTAACGCCCCAGATATAACTTTCCCAATTTGTACTCCAACTCTTGCCATTTCCAGCATTAAGTTATATTTATCTCTTGGGTTCGGGTCTTTGTCTCCATATGTTGTTTTCTTTTTTGTGCATCTCATATCATGTCATCACGTGCATTGCATTTGCATACATGTTCATCTCATGCATTCGAGCATTTTCCCCGTTGTCCGTTTTGCATTCCGGCGCTTCGTTCTCCTCCGGTGGCCATTTCTAGCTTTCTTTTGTGTGTGGGGATTAAACATTTCCGAATTGGACCGAGACTTTCCATGCGGCCTTGGTTTACTACCGGTAGACCGCCTGTCAAGTTTCGGGTCATTTGGACTTCGTTTGATACTCCAACGGTTAACGGAGGGACCAAAAAGGCCTCGTGTGTGTTGCAGCCCAACACCCCTCCAATTTGGCTCAAAACCCACCTAACTCTGCTCCATCATCTCGGTCGTTCGATCACGATCGCGTGGGCGAAAACCGCACCTCATTTGGACTCTCCTAGCTCCACTTATGCCTATATATACCCCCTCCATTCGGATCTCTCCTCCCCCCGTCCAAAACCCTAAAAAAAACATCTCCCCGCAGATCTGCCGCCGACGGACGTGTCCGGTCCGCGCCGGACAATGTTCGCCGCCGCCCGCGCCAACCGGACGCCGCCACATGGCGCCACCCGGACCACTTCCCCGCCGGCCCGCCGAGCCCGCATCCGGCCCCCGCGGCCCACTCGCGCCCGCCGCCGCCCGGTGCTCCCCTTCCTCCACGCCGGCGACTCGGGGCAGCTCCGGCCGCTGCATCGCCATCGCCGGCGACCCGTCTCCGGCAAAGCCGCAGCTCGCCCTCACCGCCAACCCCGGCCACCACCGGACCCCGCGCCCCGGCGCCCTTCGCCTCGGCCGCCGCCGCCCAAGCGCCGCCTCACCGCCGTCCCCAACGCCGGCCTCGGCCCGGCTTCTTCCTCCCTCCACGCCGGTGAACCTCGTCAGCCGCGCCATGAGCAGTGCTACATTGCACGAGATCCGGATCTGGATCTAGATCCGGTTGACTTTCCCCCTCTAACCCTAATTTTTTATGCATCTTTGACCTGCCATATCTCCACATCCGTAGCTCCGTTTTGGACATATGATATATAAAAATCTTCGCCTCGACGAGTACATCATTTCATGCCATTGCATCATTTGCATTTGAGTTCATCTTGATGCCCAAAATGCTGTTAGAAGGAGGCATCGTGAGTTAAATTGCAGATCCGTTAGCTCATCATTGACTTTTGTCATTTTTGCCATGATTATTGTGTGCATGATATGCCTGTGACCCTTTGGGATGAATTGTTAAGCATTTTGTCTTATTTCTAGAGGTGCCACCCATGAATTTTTAGGATGTGTGTGGTGTCTTGTGCAAGCTTGCAAAGAGGGGTACCTGAGATTGCTGATTTCAGGGACTTTGTGATTTTCACTAAGTCTGGGATATTTTAGTTCATGATGCCCTATGTCCAGCTTGTTTACTAGTGATCCGTGCCTCTTTTGAGGATGATCAGTAAGGGAGTTTTGATATTGATGTTTTGATCTATCCATCCATGTCTTCACTTGTTATGTTGGATCCCCCTAGGTTGAGTCAATCGAGCTCAACTTTTGCATCATTGTTAATTTGGGCAGATCGTGAACTCTTTTGCGATTTTGCCGGTGCTATTGTTAGTGATCCATGCATGCTATGCCATTGTTCTTGCCATGTCTAGCTAGCATTTTGTGCCTTCTTTATGGATATATGCTTGCCTTGCCATGACTTGCACCGTAGTGAGTGCATCGAGCTCGTTTACATGCCTCCGTGAGCTATGATTTCAGCATGTCTCAGTTTTCACTAAGTCTGAAAACTGATTGTGTTTCATCTATGTTCGTGTGCTCGTTAGAGTATTTTGTGAACCCTTTTGACCCCAGGTCACTTTGGGTGTTTTGTTAAGCTTGTTGAGTAGCTCCATGCCATGCTCTTACTTGCCATGTTCAGGTTATGTTTCATGTTGTTTTGCTGCTCCGAAGAGAGCATCGTGGTCTGAAATTTCAGACTAGTGTTAATTTCACTAAGTCTGAAATCTGTTTTGCTTATTCAGTTTTGCCATGCTTGTTTGAACCTCTTAATGGATGAATTTGCCTATGGCTCAGTCCTGGTGATTTGTTAAGTATCTTGTGTACATCCCTTCCATGTATTTTGTTTTCATGTTTGGTGGCTGAAGCATGTTCATTTCGTTGCATTTAGGAGCCTACTTGTTGTACATCGCAGATCGGTTCGTTTCGTAAAACGCTTGCCATTTCCAAACCGTAGCTCCGATTCCTATGATCTTTATATCGTTTTCAGGGGATTTCTTCCCCTATATCCAGTGGCACACTTGGTTATCCAAGTTGAGGCTAGGTTCATGCATTTCCTGTCGCGTCTTGCATTTTGCATCCCGCATCGCATCCCGCATAGCATACCATCCTTGTATGTTATTGGTTGCCTTTGCACGTGGTTGATTGTATCCTTGTTGCTTGTTTGTGTTGTTGGGTAGAGCCGGGAGACGAGTTCGCTAACGAGGAGCCCGTTGAGTTTGCTTTTGAGGATCCAGTCAACTCTGACAACTGTGCAGGCAAGATGATCATACCCTCGAAATCACTACTATCTTTGCTATGCTAGTTTGCTCGCTCTTTTCCTTTGCCAATGCTACGATGCCTACCACTTGCTTGTCAGCCTCCCAATTGCCATGATTGAGCCTCTAATCCACCTTTTTCCTAGCAAACCGTTGATTGGCTATGTTACCGCTTTGCTCAGCCCCTTCTTATAGCGTTGCTAGTTGCAGGTGAAGATTGGAGCCGTTCCTTGTTGGAACATTTATTTACTTGTTGGGATATCATTATATTGCTATGTTATCTTAATTCATCTATATACTTGGTAAAGGGTGGAAGGCTCGGCCTCTCGCCTAGTGTTTTGTTCCACTCTTGCCGCCCTAGCTTCCGTCATATCGGTGTTATGTTCCCGGATTGTTGCGTCCCTTACGAGGTTGGGCTATAATGGTAACCCCTTGATAGTTCGCCTTGATTAAAGCTTTTCCAGCAATGCCCAACATTGGTTTTACCATTTGCCACCTACCCCTTTTTCCCTTGGGTTTCCGGAGCCCGAGGGTCATCTTTATTTTAGCCCCCCACGGGCCAATGCTCCTCTGAGTGTTGGTCCGGAACGTCAGCCGCCGGTGGCCACCAGGGGCAACTCTGGGCTGGCCTACCGGAAGTTTGGACAATCTGAGTGTGCCCTGAGAAAGAGATATGTGCAGCTCCTATCGGGATTTGTCGGCACATTCGGGCGGTGTTGCTGGACTTGTTTTGACCTGTCGAATCATCTTGTTGTACCGAGATACCGAGTCTGATCGGTGTTTCTTGGGTGGAGGTCTATTCCTTCGTTGACCGTGAGAGCTTGTTATGGGCTAAGTTGGGACCCCCCTGCAGGGATTGATCTTTCGAAAGCCGTGCCCACAGTTATGGGCAGATGGGAATTTGTTAATGTCCGGTTGTAGATAACTTGAACCTTAATAAATTAAAATGAATCAACTGAGTGTGTTGCAGTGATGGCCTCTTCTCGGCGGAGTCCGGGAAGTGGACACGGTGTTGGAGTTATGTTTGCGCAGGTTGCTCTATAGTTTCTCGCTTGTGCTTTGCCTCCTCTTCTCGCTCTCTTTTGCGAATAAGTTAGCCACCATATATGCTAGTCGCTTGCTGCAGCTCCACTTATACATTACCCCTTTCCTACCTATTAAGCTTAAATAGTCTTGATCGTGAGGGTGCGAGATTGCTGAGTCCCTGTGGCTCATAGATTACTATTACACCAGATGCAGGGACAGATGATACAGCTCCAGATGGCGCGCTCGAGCTCAAGTGGGAGTACGACGAGGACTCTCAGCGTTACTATGTGTCTTTTCCTGATGATCAGTAGTGGTGCCCAGTCGGGGTTAGATTCAGGGCCTTGTCGCATGTTGGGGGTCTTTTCTATTTTGGCGCCGTAGTCGGGCCATGAGTGAATTGTATGATGGATGTTATTTATGTACTTTGATGTGGCGTGGCGAGTGTAAGCCAACTATGTTCTTCCCCTTTATATTATTTATGTACATGGGATGTGTAATGATTTCCTGACTTGCGACATTGCTTTCAATGCGGCTATGCCTCTAAGTCGTGCCTCGACACGTGGGAGATATAGCCGCATCGAGGGCGTTACAAGTTGGTAATCAGAGCCTTCCCCGACCTTAGGAACCCCCATTGCTTGATTGTTTTAGCAGCCGAGCTGTGTCTAGAAAAATGTTTTGAGTCCTTAGGAATTATATATCGGAGAGCTTAGGAATTCTTTTTACTTCCCAGTCTCCTCATTGCTCTGGTAAGGCATCCTGACGTAGAGTTTTGACTCTTCTCTTCTCAAATTTCACTAAAGAAAATTTAGGATCACGCGAGTATCTTGGATTTGTTCCGATGGCTTATGATGAGAGTACTGTCTTGGTGCCTCCTGTCAGGGGTTTAGTGGAAGTGTCCCGGGGAGTTGAGCTCTGAGGTGTTGTCATCATAATTTTATCGTGCTTCCCGGTGAGCCTACGCATTGGAGGACAGCTTACACGCCTCTCATTCAACCTGCGCACCGGACTGCGCTCGCACGCCTCCCATTAAGTTAAGGTCAAGCAGTTGTCCGCACGGCACCTCCTACAGCGATTAAAACCAAGACACGTGGTGTCACGTGAATGGTTAACAGAACACACATGGTTTGAATTATACAAACGTTTGAGATATTAAAGTGGCGGCTATTTTTTTCAAAATGCCTTTGTTGGCTATCATTATTCGAGTGCGCCTTCTCTCAAAATGGACACGAAAAATACCACATCATGTCGGGTGCCATTCCTTGATAGCATGCCAAGTTTCATGAATTTCAGATGAGTTTTGGATTTACTAGAATTAAAAAATCAGGCATCTCAATGTTTTGTCGGCAATCAACGGTGCCCTTGTGTTTGAAATTCATTCCCATTTCTTGCATGGGACCTAAGCATGCACCCAAGGACACATATTTGATTTTTCAACCAATTTATATGCACTGGAGCATGTGCATGTAGTTCAAATTTGAATTATGCACATAAATGCATTGAAAACTCAGTTAATGCATAAAAATGTCCAAAAGAACCCCAAAAAATTACAAAAATTGACACAACACTCCTGTTGTTATATGTTGACACAATAAGAGGCAGTCGATATTGTTTCGTCCCCAAAGGTGGGGCATTCCCTACCGAAACCATGATGCTTGTTGGGAGAAGCTCTGGTTTGTGAGAAGCATTTATCCAAACCTGCCCAAACCGGACAAAATTTTTACTGCGGCATGTTGATGCCGCTCCATGAAAGCATGCCAAGTTTCATGAATTTCAGACGAGTTTTGGATTTACTAGAATTTAAAAACGACGCATCTGAATGTTTTGTCGGCAATCAATGGTGCCCTGGTGTTTGAAATTAATTCCCATTTCTTGCATGGGACCTAAGCATGCACCCAAGGACACAAATTTGATTTTTCAACCAATTTATATGCACTGGAGCATGTGCATGTAGTTCAAATTTGAATTATGCACATAAATGCATTAAAAACGCAGTTAATGCATAAAAATGTCCAAAAGAACCCCGAAAAATTACAAAAATTGACACAACACTCCTGTTGTTCTATGTTGACCCGAGAAATTTTTTGGAAGCAATAAGAGGCAATGGATATCGTTTCGTCCCCAAAGGTGGGGCGTTCCCTACTGAAACCATGATGCTTGTTGTGAGAAGCTCTGGTTTGTGAGAAGCATATACCCAAACCTACCCCAAACCGGACAAATTTTTTACCACGGCATGTTGATGCCGCTCCATGAAAGCATGCCAAGTTTCATGAATTTCATACGAGTTTTGGATTTACTAGAATTTAGAAACCAGGCATCTCAATGTTTTGCCGGCAATCAACAGTGCCCTGGTGTTTGAAATTCATTCCCATCTCTTGCATGGGACCTATAAATTCACCCAAGGACACACATGTGATTCTACAACCAACTTTGGTGCATTGGAGCGTGTGCTTGTAGTTCAAATTTCATTATGCACATAAAATGCCTAGAAAACCTAGTTAATGTATAAAAAAGGCCAAACGAACCCTGAAAATTCCAAGATTGAACACAACACTCCTGTTGTTCTATGTTGACACTAGAATTTTTTTGAAAGCAATAAGAGGCAACGGATATCGTCCCGTCCCCAAAGGTGGTACGTTCCCTATCGAAACCATCATGCTTGTTGTGAGAAGCTCTGGTTTGTGAGAAGCTTATACCCGAACCTGCCCCAAATGGGACAAAATTTTCACCACAGCATGTTGATGCCCCTCCATGATAGCATGCCAAGTTTCATGAATTTCATACGAGTTTGGGATTTACTAGAATTTAAAAACCAGGCATCTCAATGTTTTGCCGGTAATCAACAGTGCACTGGTGTTTGAATTTCATTCCCATCTCTTGCATGGGACCTAGAAATTCACCCAAGGACACACATGTGATTTTTCAACCAACCTTAGTGCATTGGAGCATGTGTGCTTGTAGTTCAAATTTGAATTATGCACATAAAATGCCTAGAAAACCTAGTTAATGCATAAAAAGGCCAAACGAACCCCGAAAAATCCCAAGATTGAACACAACACTCCTGTTGTTCTATGTTGACACTAGAATTTTTTTGAAAGAAATAAGAGGCAACGGATATCGTCTCGTCCCCAAAGGTGGTACGTTCCCTATCGAAACCATCATGCTTCTTGTGAGAAGCCCTGGTTTGTGAGAAGCTTATACCCGAACCTGCCCCGAATGGGACAAAATTTTCACCACGGCATGTTGATGCCGCTCCATGATAGCATGCCAAGTTTCATGAATTTCATACGAGTTTGGGATTTACTAGAATTTAAAAACCAGGCATCTCAATGTTTTGCCAGTAATCAACAGTGCACTGGTGTTTGAATTTCATTCCCATCTCTTGCATGGGACCTAGAAATTCACCCAAGGACACACATGTGATTTTTCAACCAACCTTAGTGCATTGTTGCATGTGTGCTTGTAGTTCAAATTTGAATTATGCACATAAAATGCCTAGAAAACCTAGTTAATGCATAAAAAAGGCCAAACGAACCCCGAAAAATCCCAAGATTGAACACAACACTCCTGTTGTTCTATGTTGGCACTGGAAAATTTTTGAAAGAAATAAGAGGCAACGGATATCGTCTCATCCCCAAAGGTGGTACGTTCCCTATCGAAACCATCATGCTTCTTGTGAGAAGCTCTGGTTTGTGAGAAGCTTATACCCGAACCTGCCCCGAATGGGACAAAATTTTCACCACGGCATGTTGATGCCGCTCCATGATAGCATGCCAAGTTTCATTAATTCCATACGAGTTTTGGATTTACAAGAATTTAGAAACCAGGCATCTCAACGTTTTGCCGGCAATCAACAGTGCCCTGGTGTTTGAAATTCATTCCCATCTCTTGCATGGGACCTATAGATTCACCCAAGGACACACATGTGATTTTTCAACCAACTTTGGTGCATTGGAGCATGTGCTTGTAGTTCAAATTTGAATTATGCACATAAAATGCCTAGAAAACCCAGTTAATGTATAAAAAAGGCCAAACGAACCCTAAAAAATTCCAAGATTGAACACAAAACTCCTGTTGTTCCATGTTGACACCAGAAATTTTTTGAAAGCAATAAGAGGCAACGGATATCGTCCCGTCACCAAAGGTGGTATGTTCCCTATCGAAACCATCATGCTTGTTGTGAGAAGCTCTGGTTTGTGAGAAGCTTATACCCGAACCTACCCCAAACAGGACAAAATTTTCACCATGCCATGTTGATGCCAGTCCATGATAGCAAGCCAAGTTTCATGAATTTCAGACGAGTTTTGGATTTACTAGAATTTAAAAACCAGGCATCTCAACATTTTGCCAGCAATCAACAGTGCCATGGTGTTTGAATTTTATTCCCATCTCTTGCATGGGACCTAGAAATTCACCCAAGGACACACGTGTGATTTTTCAACTAACTTTGGTGCATTGGAGCATGTACTTGTAGTTCAAATTTGAATTATGCACATAAAATGCCTAGAAAACCCATTTAATGTATAAAAAAGGCCAAACGAACTCCGAAAAATTCATTCCCATTTCTTCCATGGGACCTAAGCATGCACTGAAGGACACATATTTTATTTTTCAACCAATTTGTATGCACCAGAGCATGTTCATGTAGTTTACTTTTGAATTGTGCACCTGAAATGGCTAGAAAACCAGTTTAATGTATGAAATGTCCAAACGAACCCTGGATAATTCCAATTTTTTTACGACACACATACAGTTGCATGTTCACTGCAGATAAAAGGTCTAGCAATTCAAACACCGTCCATTGCCGCTGTGACCCCATTTTGTAATTCAAATCAAGTAGATCCCACACAGTTTATTCTCACCAACCGTGTGAGATGTAGTACAAAATATCTTGGAGCACCGTCGGTGTATAGTACGCCTATGGCTTACATGAGAAGGTGCGTCGGCTACAGTCCACAGCCGACGTGTCAAGCACACTAGCTCGCTCCCCCAAAACTCCCACCTCTGCATCCCTCTCTGCTTCAGTCCCTTGATTCAAATTTTTAATAGCCCCGGCATTTTACTCCCGCCTCTGCATCCCTCGCAATCTCAAAAATATCTGCTCGCCCTTGATCCAAATTTTCAGTAGCCCCGCCTTGTTACTCCCACCTAGTAAAATTTTCAGTTGCAGCAGTATTTCCTCAAACACAACCTCCGCTCACATAGACACACACAACCCGCGAAACCATTGGTAGGTCACCGCCATCGCCGGCGCCTCCATTCTCAACCTCTGCCTGTGTGCCGGGGAGCTCGAGTAGCCAATGGCAAAAAGGAGGTTTATCGCGGCCTTTTCTCCTGACACCGGCGAGGTGGCCGCCGAGGTGGCCCCGTCGTCTTCCGCGGGACCGATCCGCCGTTGCCGGTCCCCCAATCCGCCTGTTGCCGCGCCCCTACGCCGGTTCGAGGACTTCCCGTCCTCCCCCGGACCCGGCAGCCGACGAAGTCCTACCTCGGGGTCTGGCAGCTGCGGTGGGGGACGTGGGTCACCGAGATTACAGATCGAGAGACCCACACCCGTCGGTGGCTCGGTAGCTTCCACACGACCGAGCTCGCGGCCATGGAGTACGACCGCTGGCAGGTCCGCTACCACGACGCGGCGGCTAGGCTCAATTTCCCCTTCGGCACACGTCCGGTCCACCTCATTCCGCCGGAGCCAGGGGTGGTGAGCTCGGCTATGGCGCGGGAGGACCGCGAGGCGTGGGAGCGTCTCGAGGCCGATGCCGCCGATGAGGCCTACATGCAAGAGCTCCGCCGGCAGCACTCGGAGCTCGTGGAGGCAGAGCGAGTGATCTTTGCCAGCGCGGAGGGTGGCGAGGTTATCGCGCTCTCCTTTGATGACGAGGTCGAAGGCAGCAAGGACGGTGGCACGGAGGGCGGCAAGGCTATCGCGCTCTCCTCTGATGACGAGGTCGAAGGCGGCGGCGGCACGGAGGCGTCGAGGTGGGCCCCGAGGACGAGGAGATCAATGTCGAGGAGTGGAGGAGTGCCTTCCCCAACGACCCGACGACGGTACTGGCCCAGACCCGGCTCGCGGCACACCGTACATGACGAGGAAGGATTAGCTCGACCTCTACTTCGACCAAAAGTAGTTTAGCTTAGTTTAAATTTATGTTTTATGTTCGGTTATGCAAAACTATCTATGTTTATGTTTGAATGCATGCTACTTTTGGTTGAACCTGCTTTGAACTTGATCAAATTGAAGTTTACAACCTTAAGTTTAGGGGATCGACTAGAAAAGGCCAAAAATTGTTGGAGTATATATATCCACTAAGGGTTTTAGTCCTTTAACTTTTTAAGGATCGCCTAGAGATGTCCTTATGATTTGTTTATTTCAGTTCTTCACAATGTGATGCTCCATATGTGCAACTATCTGATGTGCAGTTCAATTTCATCAATAACAGTTTCAACAATACCACTATGAATTACGATATTTGGCTGTTGTTAAGGATATTGCAGTTAACATGTCTTTTCATTTTTCAATTGTTCTTTAGCAACATGCATTGTATTGCATGACTAAATATGCAATCCCAGGCTACATAGCAACAAGGAAGAGTGTTACCTTAATGTTCTGATGATGTCTAGATATACATGTAATAAAATCTTATATAATGGGATGGATAGAGTGTTGTACTACATCATTTTTCAATTGTTGTTTAGCTTCTAATATTAACTTGGTGCTTTTAGGTACATATATCATTGCCAAACATCCATACTTCGACCCTTTCTACGTATGGGGCAATGAGATATTCATGAACCAGCATCAAGTGAGGAAACTGATAAAGATTCTTACTAAAATGGGTCAAAAGATGTCAATTGAACTATTTGTTTACACTTTATGCAAGACAATAGTGAACTGCAGGATGGTAAGTAAGAACCCTATAGCCTTCTTTTTACTTCCCGTAATGAGTTGTGTTAGATGACAATATCTGGATCTTTTTTCTTTTGTAGTGGATCCTGAAGCAGTTTACTCAAGATTACCTCTCAAACTACATGATTGGCGGCCGGCCATCACAAGGGGTTGGACTAGAGTCCTGCATGCCTTCTGCATCCAGGAGAGCACAATAGGGCCATTCCGCTTCACCTTGTTCAGTAACTGGAATGTCTGTTGCCTCTTTCTTTACCATATGTAATAATACAAGTATAGAACCTTGGTACATCATTCTTTATTTGGTGCTTCTATAATTCTTAAACATATGTACATGTGAATCGAATAACGCATTGGTAGTTTGAACCTGATGGATATGAATAAAGTTATAGCCTACTTTCAAGTTTAAATTAGGTACAATTTTAAATAGCAGCAATTAAAAATGGGCAAAATTACATTGTGCAGGTCATTACGGCACACACGGTTGGTAAAACACAAATGTTTGTGATATACACCATAATCCGAGAAGGTTCACAGAGAGGAAACGTGTGCAAGCATGCACACAATTGCCGTTTGCAAAGCATGTGTGATGTCAGACACTATCACATACAGTGCCGGAAAACTAAATGTGTGTGATTATCTACCTATCATACATGGTTTATAATCATGAACTGTTTGTGATGTGCCAGGCATCGTAAATCTCCCGTGCCTGGAATCTGCCTAGAATCTGCCTGGAAAGCTCTCGTGCCTAGAAACTGCCTGGTTTTAGGCAGAACCA
The DNA here is from genome assembly GCA_034509565.1 of Triticum monococcum. Lineage (NCBI taxonomy): Eukaryota > Viridiplantae > Streptophyta > Magnoliopsida > Poales > Poaceae > Triticum > Triticum monococcum. The sequence goes on from CM067844.1 coordinate 417,424,449, forward strand.
CAAACCTCCGACTGTGATGGCAATGCAAGCACAAACGAGTAGCAAGGATGAAGCGTTTGGGATATTCGAGATATCAGAAACGGTTATACAGGGACAACTGTATGCATCAAGGCTCCCTATCCCCGACGGTTTCTGGGTTGTGTGGGAAGGACCACCCTATCGCCCACACTCACTTGGAGACGGTTCCATATGCCATCGCGGAAAGGGGTGAAAAACCGTTTGTTTAGGACCGACGCGCACCAGTGTCTTGTCAGTGCAATCTTCAGTCGGGCGACATACCCCAAGACACTGGCAAGGCGAGCTTCAAGTCGCAGCACGTTCATGGCATCAACATATTTGACGAGTGACTTAGTGGGGTCCAGACCTGTTTCAATTCGTTCTGTCTCTTGCTTGAAATTCTGGCAGAATTCTACACAAAGAGGAAAGGATGAGTTAGGAGTGGCAATGTTTTTGAAGAGAATTCACTCAGACAGAAAAAGGTACCTTTGAGCATGATGTGCATTTTCTTCGCAAGGTTCCCCAAGTATTCCTCCAGCTCATCCCTCTTTTGGGTGAGCTGGCCCACCTTGTCAGTCAAGACGATCTTCCCCTCCTTAGGTTGGGCAGCTTCCTTATTCACCTCCTCGATGGCAGTCTTCAGGGTTGCATTCTACTCTTCAAGCTTGCTGACTGAAGCTAGTTTCGCTTTGGCGGCTTCAGTCTTTTCCTTAGCCACCTTCTGGGCGCCCGCGAGTTCCTCATCCTTCTTCTCCAGGGCGTGCTTCATGGTGTCTAAAGAAATAATATTCCTGAGTCGCACTTCAAGTTGATGGTTCTCATTATGCACATATGTTGAGTAAAACTACTCGGCTCAAAGGACAAAACAAAGGTATGATAGAGCATTCAGTCGACATGGTTTACCTCCCATGGTCTTCACCTCCGCCTGAGCACGCTCGAAGTTATTTTTGGTCAATTTTAAGTCCAGTTGGAGTTGGATCCTCTCCATCTCCAGAGTAACGTACTGAGTTCTAAGTTCACAAGATTTCTGAGATCAACAAAGAAAAAGACGATTTAGTCGACGATGAGAAAGATTCTCAAAGTATTTATCCTACTTCTGAGTAGGGAAGAGCAAATCTAGATTGCTACCACCAAAAATATTCGAAGACCCCCGCCGAATCAAATATTCAACGATGGTCTCGGGGATCACACCTAGTGGGTGCACTCAACGTGCCCCCACTGGATCAATCCCCACTCGGTGTGGCCTGACCGGCCTGAGTTGTGAACTACAAGCAAAAATATTCTAAGACCCCCGCTGAATCAAACATTTGATGGCGGTCTCGGGGACTACACCCAGCGGGTGCACTTAGCGTGCCCCACTAGATCAATCCCCACTCGGCGCGTGATGTCTACTATGCAACTTTATTCTTGTAGACTTGTGTTGGGCCTCTAAGCGCAGAGTTTTGTAGGACAGTAGCAATTTTCCCTCAAGTGGATGACCTAAGGTTTATCAATCCATGGGAGGCGTAGGATGAAGATGGTCCCTCTCAAACAACCCTGCAACCAAATGCAAGAAATCTCTTATGTCCCCAACACACCTAATACAATGGAAAATTGTATAGATGCACTAGTTCGGCGAAGAGATGGTGATAAAAGTGTAATATGGATGGTAGAAATATATTTTTATAATCTGAATAAATAAAAACAGCAAGGTAGCAAATAGTAAACGGGCACAAAAACGGTATTGCAATGCTTCAAAATGAGGCCTAGGGTCTGTACTTTCGCTAGTGCAATCTCTCAACAATGCTAATATAATTGGTTCATATAACCATCCCTCAATGTGCAGCGAAGAATGACTCCAAAGTTCCTATCTAGCGGAGAACATACGACGAAATCATTTGCAGGGTACGAAACCACCTCGAAGCTATTCTTTCCGATCGATCTATCCAAGAGTTTGTACTAAAATAACACCAAATAATTTAAGATTCATAATACTCAATCCAACGCAAAGAACCTCAAAGAGTGCCCCAAGATTTCTACCAGAGAATCAAAGACAAGAACATGCATCAACCCCTATGCGTAGGTTACCCCAGTGTCACCTCGGGAATCCGTGAGTTGAGTGCCAAAACATATATCAAGTGAATCAATACGATACCCCATTGTCACCATGAGTATTCATATGCAAGACATATATCAAGTGCTCTCAAATCCATAAAAGTATTCAATCCGATAACAACAAAATCTCAAAGGGAAAAACTCAATTCATCACAATAAGATAGAGAGGGGAAAACACCATATGATCCGACTATATTAACAAAGCCTGCGATACATCAAGATCGTGACATCTCAAGAACACGAGACAGATAGATTAAACACATAGCTACTGGTACAAACCCTCAGCCCCGAGGGTGGACTACTCCCTCCTCATCGTGGTGGCCGCTGGGATGGTGAATATGGCCACCGGAGATGATTCCCCCCACTGACAGGGTGCCGGACCGGGGTCTAAATTCGTTTTTGGTGGCTACAGAGGCTTGCGGCGGCGGAACTTATCATCTAGGGTTACCTCGAGGGTTTTTGTAATATTTGGGATTTTGTAGGGCAAAGAGGGGGTGCGGGAGGCCACCGAGGTGGGCACAACCCACCTGGGCGCGCCTGGGGGGGCCTGGTGGGTTGTGCCCCCCTCGGGGCACCCCCTAGGTGCTCTTCTGGCCCATCGGGAGTCTTCTGGTCCATAAAAATCCACAAAAAGCTTCGCGGTGTTTGGACTCCGTTTAATATTGATTCCTTGCGATGTAAAAAACAAGCAAAAAACAGCAATTGGCACTGGGTCAATAGGTTAGTCCCAAAAAATGATATAAAGTTGCTATAAAATGATTGTAAAACATCCAAGAATGATAATATAATAGCATGAATACTTCATAAATTATAGATACGTTGGAGACGTATCAGCGCGGCATGACCGGCCCGAGTGGTGAAGTACAAGCAAAAATATTCTAAGACATGCGCCGAATCAAACATTCGACGGCGGTCTTGGGGACTACACCCTGTGGGTGCACTCAGTGTGCCCCCACTGGATCAATCGCCACTCGGCGTGGACTAACCGGCCCGAGTGGCCACTCGGCCTCAACCTGACTGGTCCGAGTGGAGAGCATCGGAATGCAGAACTACGACCAGATGAGTACTAAATCAAGAACACCCAGTGGGTGTGTAGAGTCAAGACGGTCAGAACAAAATCCAATTGGAAATCAACTTACAGGCGTACTTACTCGGACATTTGCATGAAGGGTCGAACTGGCATCATAAGTAGACTTGCTAGCTTCGTACAATTCCTTCAAACGCTGCATCATTGATAACCCACAAGTATAGGGGATCACAACAGTTTTCGAGGGTAGAGTATTCAACCCAAATTTATTGATTCGACACAAGGGGAGCCAAAGAATATTCTCAAGTATTAGCAGTTGAGTTTTCAATTCAACCACACCTGGAAACTTAATATCTGCAGCAAACTATTTAGTAGCAAAATAATAGGATAGTAGTGGTAACGGTAGCAAAAGCTAACGGTAGCGAAAGTAATGCTTTTGGTATTTTGTAGTGATGAATGGATCGGTGATGGAGAATTATGCCGGATGCGGTTCATCATGTAACAGTCATAACCTAGGGTGACATGGAACTAGCTCCAATTCATCAATGTAATGTAGGCATGTATTCCGAATATAGTCATACATGCTTATGGAAAAAACTTGCATGACATCTTTTGTCCTACCCTCCCATGGCAGCGGGGTCCTAATGGAAACTAAGGGATATTAAGGCCTCCTTTTAGTAGAGTACCAGAACAAAGCATTAGCACATAGTGAATACATGAACTCCTCAAACTATGGTCATCACCGGTAAGTATCCTGATTATTGTCACTTCGGGGTTAACGGATCATAACACATAATAGGTGACTATAGACTTGCAAGATAGGATCAAGAACTAACTCAATTACATGATAAATCTCATCCAACCCATCACCGTCCAGCAAGTCTACGATGGAATTATTCACGCACGGCGGTGAGCATCATGAAATTGGTGATGGAGGATGGTTGATGATGACGATGGCGACGGATTCCCCTCTCCGGAGCCCCGAACGGACTCCAGATCAGCCCCCCCCCCCGAGAGGTTTTAGGACTTGGCGGCGGCTCCGTATCGTAAAACACGATGAATCCTTCTTTCTGATTTTTTTCTCCCTGAAAGCAAATATATAGAGTTGGAGTTGAGGTCGGAGGAGCTCCAGGGGGCCCACGAGGTAGGGGGCGCGCCCACCACCCTCATGGACAGGTGGTGGCCCCCTGGTCTTCATCTTTTGCAAGGATTTTTTATTATTTCCGAATAGATGTTCCGTGAAGTTTCAGGTCATTCCGAGAACTTTTCTTTCTGCACATAAATAACACCATAGCAATTCTGCTGAAAACAGTGTCAGTCCGGGTTAGTTCCATTCAAATCATGCAAGTTAGAGTCCAAAACAAGGGCAAAAGTGTTTGGAAAAGTAGATACGACGGAGACGTATCAACTCCCCCAAGCTTAAACCTTTGCTTGTCCTCAAGCAATTCAGTTGATAAACTGAAAGTGATAAAGAAAAACTTTTACAAACTCTGTTTTCTCTTGTTGTTGTAAATATGTAAAGCCAGCATTCAAGTTTTCAGCAAAGATTATGACTAACCACATTCACAATAACGCTTAGGTCACAAGTTTACTCATATAAATGGCATGATCAACTAGCGAGCAATAATAATAAATCTCGGATGACAACACTTTCTCAAAATAATCATAATATGATATAACAAGATGGTATCTCGCTAGCCCTTTCTGAGACCGCAAAACATAAATGCAGAGCACCTTTAAAGATCAAGGACTGACTAGACATTGTAATTCATGGTAAAAGAGATCCAGTCAAGTCATACTTAATGTAAACTAACAGTAATGAATGCAAATGACAGCAGTGCTCTCCAACTAGTGCTTTTTAATAAGAGGATGGTGACTCAACATGAAAGTAAATAGATAGGCCCTTCGTAGAGGGAAGCAGGGATTTGTAGAGGTGCCAGAGCTCGGTTTTGAAATAGAGGTGAATAATATTTTGAGCGGTATACTTTCATTGTCAACATAACAACCAATAGATGGCAATATCTTCCATGCTACACACATTATAGGCGGTTCCCAAATAGAATGGTAAAGTTTATACTCCCCCTCCACCAACAAGCATCAATCCATGGCTTGCTCGAAACAACGAGTGCCTCCAACTAACAAGAGTCCCAGGGGGAGTTTTGTTTGTAATTATTTTGATTTTATTTGCATAAAGCATGGGACTAGGCATCCCAGTGACCAGCCACTTTCTCGTGAGTGAGGAGCGGAGTCCACTCCTCTTGAGAATAACCCGCCTAACATGGAAGATACGGACAACCCTAGTTGATACATGAGCTGTTCGAGCATACAAAACAGGATATTTATTCGAAGGTTTAGAGTTTGGCACATACAAATTTACTTGGAATGGAAGGAAGATACCGTATATAGGTAGGTATGGTGGACTCATATGGAATAACTTTGGGGTTTATGGAGTTGGGTGCACACGCAGTATTCCCGCTTAGTACAAGTGAAGGCTAGCAAAAGGCTGGGAAGCGACCAGCTAGAGAGCGACAACAGTCATGAACATGCATTAAAATTAATCAACGCTAATGATACGTCTCCGTCGTATCTATAATTTTTGATTGTTCCATGCCAATATTCTACAACTTTCATATACTTTTGGCAACTTTTTATACTATTTTTGGGACTAACATATTGATCCAGTGCCCAGTACGAGTTCCTGTTTGTTGCATGTTTTTTGTTTCGCAGAATAACCATATCAAACGGAGTCCAGGCAGAATAAAAATTGACTGAGTTTTTTTTGGAATATATATGATTTTTGGGAAGAAAAATCCACGCGAGATGATGCTCGAGGGGCCCATGAGGTAGGGGGCGCGCCCCAGGGAGGCAGGCGCGCCCCTGACCCTTGTGTCCACCCCGTAAGGCGGTTGGTGCCCTTTTTCGCCGCAAGAAAGCTAATTTTCGGATAGAGATCGTGTTAAAATTTTAGCCCAATCGGAGTTACGGATCTCCGGGAATATAAGAAACGGTGAAAGGGAAGAATCTGAGAACGCAGAACCAGAGAGAAACAGAGAGATAGATCCAATCTCGGAGGGGCTCTCGCCCCTCCCATCCCATGGAGGCCATGGACCAGAGGGGAAACCCTTCTCCCACCTAGGGAGGAGGTCAATGAAGAAGAAGAAGGAGGGGGCTCTCTCCCCCTCGCTTCCGGTGGCACCAGAGTGCCACCGGGGGCCATCATCATCACCGCGATCTACACCAACACCTTCGCCATCTTCACCAACATCTCCATCACCTTCTCCCTCTATCTACAGCGGTCCACTCTCCCGCAACCCGCTGTACCCTCTACTTGAACATGGTGCTTTATGCTTCATATTATTATCCAATGATGTGTTGCCATCCTATGATGTCTGAGTAGATTTTCGTTGTCCTATCGGTGGTTGATGAATTGCTATGATTGATTTAATTTGCTTATGGTTATGTTGCCGTCCTTTGGTGCCCATCATATGATTGCGCGCGTCGATCACACCATAGGGTTAGTTGTATGTTGATAGGACTATGTATTGGAGGGCAAGAGTGACAGAAGCTTCAACCTAGCATAGAAATTGATGCATACGGGATTGAAGGGGGACCAATATATCTTAATGCTGTGGTTGGGTTTTACCTTAATGAACATTAGTAGTTGCGGATGCTTGCTAATAGTTCCAATCCTAAGTGCATAGAATTCTAAGTCAGGGATGACATGCTAGCAGTGGCCTCTCCCACATAATACTTGCTATCGGTCTAGTAAAGTAGTCAATTGCTTAGGGGCAGTTTCGCAACTCCTACCACCACTTTTCCACACTCGCTATATTTACTTTATTGTTTCTTTATCTAAACAGCCCCTACTTTTTATTTACGTACTCTTTATTATCTTGCAAACCTATCCAACAACACCTACAAAGTACTTCTAGTTTCATACTTGTTCTAGGTAAAGCAAACGTCAAGTGTGCGTAGAGTTGTATCGGTGGTCGATAGAACTTGAGGGAATATTTGTTCTACCTTTAGCTCCTCATTGGGTTCGACACTCTTACTTATCGAAAACTGTTGCGATCCCCTATACTTGTGGGTTATCAAGACCTTTTTCTGGTGCCGTTGCTGGGGAGCAATAGCGTGGGGTGAATATTCTTGTGTGTGCTTCTTTGCTTTATCACTAAGCAATTTTTATTTGCTGTTCTTAGTTGTTTTCTATCTTTAGTCATGGGTAGGAAATGCAAAATACCAAAAAAATTATTTGTACCTATTAAACCAATGGTTGAAGAATCACTCAAAATCTATCACACTGCCGAAGCTTATTACTTGGATCATCTTCGATCCCTATGTGCTCGTGCTGAAACCCCAACTAGCTTAGTTGAGGGCAAATCTTTAGATGAGCATGCTTGTTATGTGAGACACCGAATATCTGAAAAGGGGAAAACTTTACTGGATCAAATTCATCGTTTGCAATGCTATGCTTGGAATTTATGTGAAATATATTATTATACTTGTTGTTCTAAGGACCCTGAGAAACACCTTCCCTACCAATGTTTGTTTAGTGATAATGGAATCATATCTTCGTATGCTAAGGGTGTTTATAGTTACTATGATGTTCAACAAATTGAAGAATTTGTTGCTTTTAAGGGTGCTTATGAAATTGCTTCTTTGATTGAAAAGTATGATGCTACTCTTTAGAAATCTGAAAATTTTGCCATATTTAAATATTGCTATGATAATTATGCTTCTAATGCCTATGTTGAACCATATATTGAGTACTACTCCGTTGTCCAAGAAGAGACTAATATTTTGCAAGAGTCTATGGAAGAAGAAATTGATGAAACTGTGAGCTCATTGGATGAAAAAGATGATGAGGGGAGCGAAGAACAAAAGGAGGAAGAGCGGATTAGCTACCCGTGCCCACCTTCTAATGAGAGTAACCCTCCAACTCATACATTGTTTAATTTCCCTTCGTGCTTACCGGAGGATGATTGCTATGATGATTGTTATGATCCCGTTTCTTTTGAAATATCCCTTTTTGGTGATGCTTGCTATGCTTGTGGCCAAGATGCCAATATGAATTATGCTTATGGATATGAACTTGCTATAGTTCCTTATGTTAAACATGAAATTGTTGCTATTGCACCCACGCATGATAGTCCTATTATCTTTTTGAATTCTCCCGACTACACTATATCGGAGAAGTTTGCACTTATTAAGGATTATATTGATGGGTTGCCTTTTACCGTTGCACATGATGATTTTGCTGAATATAATATGCATGTGCTTGCTGCTCCTACTTGCAATTATTATGAGAGAGGAACTATATCTCCACCCCCTATGTTTCCAATATGATAAAATTGCAAGAAACTGCTTATACTATGCATTGGCCTTTACTTTGTGTGCATGAACTGTTCTTTTTATGACATGCCGATGCATAGGAAGAGAGTTAGACTTCGTCATTACATGATATATGTTAACTTGTGCTCACTATTAAATTACAAATCATTGTTAATTAAAATTGGCTTTGATATACCTTGGGATCCGGGTGGATTCATTACTTGAGCACTATATGCCTAGCTTAATGGCTTTAAAGAAAGCGATGCTAGGGAGACAACCCGGAAGTTTTAGAGAGTCATTTATTTCTGTTGAATGCTTTCGTATAGTTTAAAAACAACAAAAATAAAGAGGGGAACCCAAAACTTTTTCAAAAAGGAAAGTGAAAGTGAGAAAGACAAGCATTGTTGAAGTGGGAGAGCTCCTTGAACTTTGTTCATGCTCACTGAAACTTTGTGAATCTTGATTACAGAAACTTTTCAACAAAAATAATTATCCCCTTGTACAATTCCATTGTATCATAAAAATAATGTGCCAAGGTTTGCCTTTAGGATGTTTACATTTGCTTGATGGTTTGTACAGTTCATGACAGAAACTTTGGCTGTAGTGCGTGATTTTACATTTTTAGCTGGAACGTAAAATGGTTCTGATTCTTTTTGCATTGTCTTCCTATACAAATTTTTTATATTTCCTAATGTTGGTAGAATTTTTCAAGTATCAGAAGTATGGTGAATGTGCAGATTGCTACAGACTGTTCTGTTTTAGACAGATTCTGTTTTTGATGCATAGTTTGCTTGTTTTGATGAAACTATCAATTTATATCAGTGGATTGAGCCATGAAAAAGTTAAATTACAGTAGACACAATGCAAAAACAAAATATGAATTGGTTTTCAATAGTACCTAGAGTAGAGATTTGCTTTATTATACTAACAGATCTTACCGAGTTTTCTGTTGAAGTTTTGTGTGGATGAAGTGTTCGATGATTGAGGAGGTTTCGATGTGAGGAGAAGGAAGAGAGGCAAGAGCTCAAGCTTGGGGATGCCCGAGGCACCCCAAGTAAATATTCAAGGAGACTAAAGCGTCTAAGCTTGGGGATGCTGGGAAGGCATCCCCTCTTTCTTCAACAAATATCGGTATGTTTTCGGATTCGTTTCGTTCATGCGATATGTGCAAGTCTTGGAGCGTCTTTTGCATTTAGTTTTAATTTTTCTTTTATGCACCATGCTGGTATGAGATAGTCCTTGGTTGATTTATAGAATGCTCATTGCACTTCACTTATATCTTTTGAGTATGGCTTTATAGAATGCTTCATGTGCTTCACTTATATCATTTGAAGTTTGGATTGCCTGTTTCTCTTCACTTAGACAACCGCCATTTGTAGAATGCTCTTTTGCTTCACTTATAACTGTTAGAGCACGAGCATATCTTTTGTAGAAAGAATTAAACTCTCTTGCTTCACTTATATCTATTTAGAGAGATGACAGGAATTGGCCATTCACATGGTTAGTCATAAAATCCTACATAAAACTTGTAGATCACTGAATATGATATGTTTGATTCCTTGCAATAGTTTTGCGATATAAATATGGTGATATTAGAGTCATGCTAGTGAGTAGTTGTGGATTGTAGAAATACTTGTGTTGAAGTTTGTGATTCCCGTAGCATGCACGTATGGTGAACCGTTATGTGATGAAGTCGGAGCATGATTTATTTATTGATTTTCTTCCTTATGAGTGGCGTTCGGGGACGAGCGGTGGTCTTTTCCTACCAATCTATCCCCCTAGGAGCATGCGCGTAGTACTTTGTTTCGATGACTAATAGATTTTTGCAATAAGTATGTGAGTTCTTTATGACTAATGTTGAGTCCATGGATTATACGCACTCTCACCCTTCCATCATTGCTAGCCTCTCTATTATCGCGCAACTTTCGCCGGTACCATAAACCCACCATATACCTTCCTCAAAACATCCACCATACCTACCTATCATGGCATTTCCATAGCCATTCCGAGATATTGCCATGCAACTTCCATCATCATCATATACATGACTTGAGCATTTATTGTCATATTGCTTTGCATGATCGTAAGATAGCTAGCATGATGTTTTCATGGCTTGTCCGTTTTTTGATGTCATTGCTACGCTAGATCATTGCACATCCCGGTACACCACCGGAGGCATTCATATAGAGTCATATCTTTGTTCTAGTATCGAGTTGTAATATTGAGTTGTAAGTAAATAAAAGTGTGGTGATCATCATTATTAGAGCATTGCCCCAGTGAGGAAAGGATGATGGAGATTATGATTCCCCCATAAGTCAGGATGAGACTCCGGACTTCACAAAAAATTAAAAGAGGCCAAAGAAGCCCAAATAAAAAAAGGAGGCCAAAGAAGCCCACCAAAAAAATAAAATAAAATAATAAAAAATGAGAGAAAAAGAGAGAAGGGGCGGTGCTACTATCCTTTTTCCACACTTGTGCTTCAAAGTAGCACCATGTTCTTCATATAGAGAGTCTCTTGAGTTATCACTTTCATATACTAGTGGGAATTTTCATTATAGAACTTGGCTTGTATATTCCGATGATGGGCTTCCTCAAATGCCCGAGGTCTTCATGAGCAAGCAAGTTGGATGCACACCCACTTAGTTTCAGTTAGAGCTTTCATACACTTATAGCTCTAGTGCATACGTTGCATGGCAATCCCTACTCACTCACATTGATATCTATTGATGGGCATCTCCATAGCCCGTTGATACGCTTAGTTGATGTGAGACTATCTTCTCCTTTTTTGTCTTCTCCACAACCACCATTCTATTCCACCTATAGTGCTATGTCCATGGCTCACGCTCATGTATTGCGTGAAAGTTGAAAAGGTTTGAGAATGTCAAAAGTATGAAACAATTGCTTGGCTTGTCATCGGGGTTGTGCATGATGTGAATATTTTGTGTGGTGAAGATGGAGCATAGCCAGACTATATGATTTTGTAGGGATAACTTTCATGTTATTTTGAAAAGACATGATTGCTTTATTAGTAGGCTTGAAGTATTGTTGTTTTTATGTCAAATGATAGACTATTGCTTTGAATCACTCGTATCTTAATATTCATGCCATGATTAGATTACATGATCAAGATTATGCTAGGTAGCATTCCACATCAAAAATTATATTTTTTATCATTTACCTACTCGAGGACGAGAAGGAATTAAGCTTGGGGATGTTGATACGTCTCCGTCGTATCTATAATTTTTGATTGTTCCATGCCAATATTCTACAACTTTCATATACTTTTGGCAACTTTTTATACTATTTTTGGGACTAACATATTGATCCAGTGCCCAGTGCCAGTTCCTGTTTGTTGCATGTTTTTTGTTTCGCAGAATATCCATATCAAACGGAGTCCAAATGGAATAAAAATTGACGGAGATTTTTTTTGAATATATATGATTTTTGGGAAGAAAAATCCACGCAAGACGATGCTCGAGGGGCCCACGAGGTAGGGGGCGCGCCCCAGGGAGGCAGGCACGCCCCTGACCCTCGTGGCCACCCCGTAAGGCGGTTGGTTCCCTTCTTTCGCTGCAAGAAAGCTAATTTCCGTATAGTGATCGTGTTAAAATTTCAGCCCAATCGGAGTTACAGATCTCCGGGAATATAAGAAACGGTGAAAGGGAAGAATCTGAGAATGCAAAACCAGAGAGAAACAGAGAGATAGATCCAATCTCGAAGGGGCTCTCGCCCCTCCCGTGCCATGCAGGCCATGGACTAGAGGGGAAACCCTTCTCCCATCTAGGTAGGAGGTCAAGGAAGAAGAAGAAGGAGGGGGGCTCTCTCCCCCTCGCTTCCGGTGGCACCGGAGTGCCGCCGGGGGCCATCATCATCACTGCGATCTACACCAACACCTCCGCCATCTTCACCAACATCTCCATCACCTTCCCCCTATCTACAACAGTCCACTCTCCCGCAACCCACTGTACCTTCTACTTGAACATGGTGCTTTATGCTTCATATTATTATCCAATGATGTGTTGCCATCCTATGATGTCTGAGTAGATTTTCGTTATCCTATCGGTGGTTGATGAATTGCTATGATTGATTTAATTTGCTTGTGGTTATGTTGCTGTCCTTTGGTGCCCATCATATGATTGCGCGCGGTGGTCACACCATAGGGTTAGTTGTATGTTTATAGGACTATGTATTGGAGGGCAAGAGTGATAGAAGCTTCAACCTAGCATAGAAATTGATGCATACGGGATTGAAGGGGGACCAATATATCTTAATGCTATGGTTGGGTTTTACCTTAATGAACGTTAGTAGTTGCAGATGCTTGCTAATAGTTCCAATCATAAGTGCATAGAATTCCAACTCAGGGATGACATGCTAGCAGTGGCCTCTCCCACATAATACTTGCTATCGGTCTAGTAAAGTAGTCAATTGCTTAGGGGCAATTTCGCAACTCCTACCACCACTTTTCCACACTCGCTATATTTCCTTTATTGTTTCTTTATCTAAACAGCCCCTACTTTTTATTTACGTACTCTTTATTTTCTTGCAAACCTATCCAACAACACCTACAAAGTACTTCTAGTTTCGTACTTGTTCTAGGTAAAGCAAACATCAAGTGTGCGTAGAGTTGTATCGATGGTCGATAGAACTTGAGGGAATATTTGTTCTACCTTTAGCTCCTCATTGGGTTTGACACTCTTACTTATCGAAAACTGTTGCGATCCCCTATACTTGTGGGTTATCAACCGAATGCAAGCATGAGTAGGATATAATCCACCATGAACATAAATATCGTGAAGGCTATGTTGATTTTGTTTCAACTACATGCGTGAACATGCGCCAAGTCAAGTCACTTAAATCATTCAGAGGAGGATACCACCCTATCATACCACATCACAACCATTTTAATAGCATGTTGGCATGCAAGGTAAACCATTATAAGCTCCTAGCTAATCAAGCATGGCACAAGAAACTATGATCTCTAGTTGTCATCGCAAACATGTTTATTCATAATAGGCTGAATCAGGAACGATGAACTAATCATATTTACAAAAATAAGAGAGGTCAAGTTCATACTGGCTTTTCTCATCTTAGTCAGTCCATCATATATCATAATTGCCTTTCACTTGCACGACCGAATAGTGTGAATAATAATAATAGTGCACGTGCATTGGACTAAGCTGGAATCTGCAAGCATTCAATAAACAGGAGAAGACAAGGCAATATGGGCTCTTTTGTCAGATCAACAATAATGCATATAAGAGCTACTTCAACAATTTAATTATGGTCTTCTCCTATCGACCTCCAAAGAAAAGAAAAGAAATAAAACTATTTACACGGGAAAGCTCCCAACAAGCAAAAGAAGAACAGGAAATCTTTTTGGGTTTTCTTTTTAATTACTACTACAAGCATGGAAAGTAAACTAACTAAAAGCTACAACTAATTTTTTTGTGTTTTTTTCTTAAGGTTTATTAAACACATAAGAAGAAAGCATAAAAAGGGAAATAAACTAGCATGGATGATACAATGAAAAAGTATGAGCACCGACATCTAGCACTGAGTGTGTGAACATGAATATAATGTCGGTGAGAAATACGTACTCCCCTAAGCTTAGGATTTTGGCCTAAGTTGGTCTATGGCCACGGTTGGCCTGGCGGATATCCATAATAATAGTTGGGGTCGTACTGTGGTGCAATGGCTATCGCCTCCTAAGCTGAAGCGTGGCGACGAGCGGCCTCCGCCCTCCTCTCATACTCATTTGCCTCCTCTCTGGTAATAACATATCTTCCTTTTGCCTCCTCACAAAGAAACTAGTGATATAGTGGTACTGACGGAATTTTTCTTCCTCAAAGCTAACAAGATCAGTGTTATGCAAATATGCGTTAAATTCTTTATTAAGTCCCGCTCGATCCATAAAGTTTTCCGAAGGCCATTCACAAGGACGCACTGGAGCGTTTCTTGGTGGCTCATCATCAGCATCACACGTTGCAAGCCCGGGCTCTTGTTTCCTTGAAGAGCCCCCTTGGTACATTTTCCTAAACATGTTTCTTCCTCTGAAAAATTTCTGAAATTTTTTGTAACTTCAAGATAAAAGTAAACCAAACTCAACAAAATTGATAGCCACTACTCCTACAAGTGCCTAGAGCCTATATCATGCATCAAAACTACTTTTGACCATATAAATTTGACATGTAAGCTCAAGAACAAGGTCACCTAAGTAGAAAAAATTTGCAATGAATAAAGCACTAGAACAAAAACTAATTGGACCAATGGAGGAGTCACATACCAAGGAACAATCCCCCCAAGCAGTTTTGTGAGAGGTTCTTTGAGCAAGGAGATCGAAAATGGCAGCAATATGAGCTAGAACTCGGGTTTGAGCTAGATACTCGTGTTTGTGGGAGGAAGAGGGAGTGTGTGGGTGCATGAATAAGTGAAGGAGGGCCACCGTGGGCCCACGAGGCAGGGGGCGCGCCCCTGACCCTCGTGGCCAGGTGCCAGCTCCTCCTGCTGTGTTCTCAGTGCCAAATATCCTCAAATATTCCAGAAAAAATCATATTTAAATTTCAGGGCATATGGAGAACTTTTATTTTTGGGGAATTTTTATATTGCACAGATAAATCAGATAATAGATAGAAAAACAATATTTTTATTTCATTTAATATAAATAACAGAAAGTAAGAGTAGGGTACAGAAGGTTGTGCCTTCTAGTTTCATCCATCTCATGCTCATCAAAAGGAATCCACTAACAAGGTTGATCAAGTCTTGTTAACGAACTCATTCCGAATAATATGGAACGAGAGAAGTTACGAATAACACTATGTTACCTCAACGGGGATATGCACATCCCCAATAATAAGAATATCATATTTCTTCTTGACAGTAGGAAGAGGAAATTGAAAACCTCCAAATATAATCGATGGAATTTTTCCAATAGAGTTGATACTATGAACTTGAGGTTGTTTCCTCGGAAAGTGTACCGTATGCTCATTACCATTAACATGAAAAGTGACATTGCCTTTAGTGCAATCAATAACAGCCCGTGCAGTGTTCAAAAAGGGTCTTCCAAGAATAATAGACATACTATCGTCCTCGGGAATATCAAGAATAACAAAGTCTATTAAAATAGTAATGTTTGCAACTATAATAGGCACATCCTCATAAATACCGATAGGTATAGCAGCTGATTTATCAGCCATTTGCAAAGATATTTCAGTAGGTGTCAACTTATTCAAATCAAGTCTACGATATAAAGAGAGAGGCATAAGACTAACACCGGATCCAAGATCACATAAAGCAGTTTTAACATAGTTTCTTTTAATGGAGCATGGTATAGTTGGCACGCCGGGATCTCCAAGTTTCTTTGGTATTCCACCCTTAAAAGTATAATTAGCAAGCATGGTGGAAATTTCAGCTTCCGGTATCTTTCTTTTATTTGTAACAATATCTTTCATATACTTAGCATAAGGATTCATTTTGAGCATATCAGTTAATCACATACGCAAAAAGATAGGTCTAATCATTTCAGCGAAGCGCTCAAAATCCTCATCATCCTTTTTCTTGGATGGTTTGGGAGTAAAAGGCATGGGTTTCTGAACCCATGGTTCTCTTTCTTTACCATGTTTCCTGGCAACAAATTCTTTCTTATCATAATGTTGATTCTTTGATTGTGGGTTATCAAGATCAACAGTAGGTTCAATTTCTATATCATTATCATTACTAGGTTGAGCATCATCATGAACATTATTATTAACATTATCACTAGTTTAAAGTTCATTACCAGATTGTGTTTCAGCATCAGAAATAGAAATATCATTTGGATTCTCAGGTGTTTCAACAATAGGTTCACTAGAAGCATGCAAAGTCCTATCATTTTTCTTTTTCTTCCTTTTAGAAGGACTAGGTTCATCTATATTATTTCTCTGGGAATCTTGCTCAATTCTCTTAGGGTGGCCTTCAGGATACAAAGGTTCCTGAGTCATTCTACCACCTCTAGTCATAACTCTAACAGCGTTGTCACTATTTTTACTATTCAATTCATTGAGCAAATCATTTTGAGCTTTAAGTACTTGTTCTACTTGAGTGGTAACCATAGAAGCATGTTTACTAATAAGTTTAAGTTCACCTTTAACATTAGCCATATAATCACCCAAGTGTTCAAGCATATTTGAATCGTACTTCAATTGTCTACCAAAATAAGCATTAAAATCTTCTTGCTTATCCATAAATTTATCAAACTCATCTAAGCATGGGCTAGCAAACTTAGTAAATGGGATTTCAGCTTTATCATATCAATAGAGAGAGTTTACCTTTACTACCTGTGTCGGGTTATCAAGACCATGTACTTCTTCAATAGGTAATGGATTAATATCATGTGTTTCTTCAACAGGCGGTAAATTAAGACCGTGTATTTCTTCAATAGGAGGTAAATTCTTAATAACTTCAGCTTTAATACCTTTTTCTTTCATGGATTTCTTTGCCTCTTGCATATCTTCAGGACTGAGAAATAGAATACCCCTCTTCTTCGGAGTTAGTTTAGGAATAGGCTCAGGAATTGGTTCAGGAAGTGTCCAATTATTTTCATTTGTCAACATATTATTCAATAGAATTTCAGCTTCATCCGGCGTTCTTTCCCTGAAAACAGAACCAGCACAACTATCCAGGTAATCTCTGGAGTCATCGGTTAGTCCATTATAAAAGATATCAAGTATTTCATTTTTCTTAAGAGGATGATCAGGCAAAGCATTAAGTACTTGGAGAAGCCTCCCCCAAGCTTGTGGGAGACTCTCTTCTTCAATTTGCACAAAATTATATATATCCTTTAAAGCAACTTGTTTCTTATGAGCAGGGAAATATTTGGCAGAGAAGTAATAAATCATATCCTGGGGACTACGCACACAACCAGGATCAAGAGAATTAAACCATATCTTAGCATCACCCTTTAATGAGAACGAAAATATTTTAAGGATATAAAAGTAGTGATTTCTCTCATCATTAGTGAACAGGGTGGCTATATCATTTAATTTAGTAAGATGTGCCACAACAGTTTTAGATTCATAGCCATGAAAAGGATCAGATTCAACCAAAGTAATTATATCAGGATCAACAGAGAATCCATAATCCTTATCAGTAACAGAAATAGGTGAAGTAGCAAAAGCAGGGTCAGGTTTCATCCTAGCATTTAGAGATTGCTTATTCCATTTAGCTAATAACCTCTTAAGTTCATAACTATCTTTGCAAGCTAAAATAGCTAAAGAAGCTTCTTTATCAAAAACATAACCCTTAGGAATAACGGGCAAGTCTTCATCATCACTTTCATCAATATTATCAGATTCAATATTTTCATTCTCTCTAACCCTAGCAAGTTGTTCATTAAGAAATTCACCAAATGGCACAGTAGTATCAAGCATAGAAGTAGTTTCATCATAAGTATCATGCATAGCAGTAGTGGCATCATCAATAACAAGCGACATATCAGAACGAATAGCAGAAGCAGGTTTAGGTGTCACAAGCTTACTCAAAACAGAAGGTGAATCAAGTGTAGAGCTAGATGGCAGTTCCTTAACTCCCCTCGTAGTTGAGGGATAAATCTTGGTTTTGGATCTCTCAAGTTCTTCATAATCATAAGAAAATATAAATCCCAAGTGACTCAAAGAAAAGAGCTATGCTCCCCGGCAACGGCGCCAGAAAATAGTCTTGATAACCCACAAGTATAGGGGATCGCAACAGTTTTCGAGGGTAGAGTATTCAACCCAAATTTATTGATTCGACACAAGGGGAGCCAAAGAATATTCTCAAGTATTAGCAGTTGAGTTGTCAATTCAACCACACCTGGAAACTTAATATCTACAGCAAAGTATTTAGTAGCAAAATAATATGATAGTAGTGGTAACGGTAGCAAAAGTAATGTTTTTGGTATTTTGTAGTGATGATAGCAATAGCAACGGAAAATTAAATAAGCGAAGAACAATATATGGAAAGCTCGTAGGCAATGGATCGGTGATGGAGAATTATGCCGGATGCGGTTCATCATGTAACAGTCATAACCTAGGGTGACACAGAACTAGCTCCAATTCATGAATGTAATGTAGGCATGTATTCCGAATATAATCATACGTGCTTATGGAAAAGAACTTGCATGACATCTTTTGTCCTACCCTCCCATGGCAGCGGGGTCCTAATGGAAACTAAGGGATATTAAGGCCTCCTTTTAATAGAGTACCGGAACAAAGCATTAGCACATAGTGAATACATGAACTCCTCAAACTATGGTCATCACCGGTAAGTATCCCGATTATTGTCACTTCGGGGTTAACGGATCATAACACATAATAGGTGACTATAGACTTGCAAGATAGGATCAAGAACTCTCATATATTGATGAAAACATAATAGGTTCATATCTGAAATCATGGCACTCGGGCCCTAGTGACAAGCATTAAGCATAGCAAAGTCATAGCAACATCAATCTCAGAACATAGTGGATACTAGGGATCAAACCCTAACAAAACTAACTTGATTACATGATAAATCTCATCCAAACCATCACCGTCCAGCAAGCCTACAATGGAATTACTCACGCACGGCGGTGAGCATCATGAAATTGGTGATGGAGGATGGTTGATGATGACGATGGCGACGGATTCCCCTCTCTAGAGCCCCGAACGGACTCCAGATCAGCCCTTCCGAGAGGTTTTAGGGCTTGGTGGCGGCTCTGTATCGTAAAACGCAATGAATACTTCTTTTTGATTTTTTTCTCCTCGAAATCAAATATATAGAGTTGGAGTTGAGGTCGGAGGAGCTCCAGGGGGCCCACGAGGTAGGGGCGTGCCCCCCACCCTCGTGGACAGGTGGTGGGCCCCCTGGTCTTCATCTTTTGCAAGGATTTTTTTATTTCCGAATAGATGTTCCGTGAAGTTTCAGGTCATTCCGAGAACTTTTGTTTCTGCACATAAATAGCACCATAGCAATTCTACTGAAAACAGCGTCAGTCCGGGTTAGTTCCATTCAAATCATGTAAGTTAGAGTCCAAAACAAGGGCAAAAGTATTTGGAAAAGTAGATACGACGGAGACGTATCAATCATCAAGCCAGCCTGAATCATGGCTTTCTTGCTAGCCCCTGTTTGGTCTTTAGGAACATGATGCAGAGTGAATGCACTAGGCGCTGGGGTCAACGATGCAGTTGGAGGGGTCAGCACTTGAGCCTGTCTAGTCGAACCCAAAGCAGGAGCAGTCGACACCAGAGGCAAAGCAGTCAATGGAGAAGCGGCAAAAGAAGCACCAGCTTGAGATGAACCAACTGGCTCTTGAAGAACAACTTCAGGCAGCGTACGAGACATCTGGCCCGAAGGCACTCTCATAGTGAAGCTTCGTGGGGCGACAGAGGTCCTGCCTTCTCCCCCTGTGCTCTTTCGAGGCTCCTCATCATCATCGTCTATGACGTGGATGCCGTCTGTTGGTGCTGCAGTCACTCGACAGTGAGAATTCAGTCGACCATTGGGACAATTAGTGAGACAGGGCAGAATGTAAGTCGATCATACCTGCCCGAGAAGTGGTTACATTTGCAATTTCCGCATTTGTGTGCTCGTCGTCGATCTGCATGGGAGATCTCGCAGAAGTAGCAGCCCTGGCGTTCGAATTCCACTCGGTCAGAAAAAACAATGAAGATCCACCTTTGCTCTCCATTCCCCCAGCTGGTTGTTCCCCATTCGGCACGGGCTAATACATCCCTGTAAATGCCTGCAGGACGAAAGATATCAAAATCAGTCGGTTCTCAGTTTAGTCGCATAATGAAAACAAAAGAGAAAACACTCGACAAGTTATGTTCTACCTCTCCTGGAGGATGCTCGGCGTCGAATAGCAAGATCCGTTGGATCCACGCGTGTAAGGGCATATTTATCCCTAAGGTATTTTGGTGATTGATGACAATGCTTTTGCGGACTAATCGTGTGCCTTTAGTTTCCCAGATGTTTCATCGCTAGGCACAAGACGGTTTGGTGCCCCTCGAAGACCATTGAAGACGGCGTTTTTCTACATTTCTTTCTGGTGGATTTGATTCGTAGGAAAGCCGTACTATTAAGAGGGGGTCCGCGTTGGAAAGGTTTGGGTGGAATCATCATGTACACGTTTTTTCTTCCTTGTCCCCTCCTTTCCCCTGCACCTTGGAGCTTCCTCTGTTTATCCTCTCTTTGCCTTGTCCTGGCTGCTGTGGATGGGCTTGCAGTAGTATTGCTCCCTGGTGAGCGGTAGTACCGCAGGCACCCGCGGTAGTACCGTACTACGGCGCGGTAGTACCGCAGGTGCCCACGGATGTACCGCTCCTATGGAGCCGTAGTACCGTGGCCCCCAGGCCAAGTACCGCTCCTTCGTGGTAGTAGGGGCGGATGTAATTTTTTACATCCGCGCCACCGCGGTAGTACCTCATCCCTTGCGCGGTAGTACCGTGCACAGCCTGGCTCAGCTGCCAGGCGGTAGTACCGCTCCTCTACGGTAGTACTGTGTCGGATTTTTGCTTCGTTCGTTTACCAGCGGAAGTAGGCATGGATGTATTTTTATCCGCGCTCTTCCCAGGCTAGGGGTTTCCAGCCTTGTGGTAGTACCGCAAGGGGGAGCGGTAGTAGCGTGCCCGTGGCAGTACCGTCCTCAGCCCTTGTGCTACAGGTCTGCCCTAGCTGCTGTTGCTGCTGCGGTAGTACCGCGGGTCCTCATGGTAGTACCGCGTGGCCTTATGGTAGTACCGCTTCTCAGCAAGCGGAAGTACCGCGTGGCCTTGTGATAGTACCGCTGGTCTGGGGCAGTAGTACCACTGGTCGCAGGCTGGTAGGTGGATAACGGTTGGATTTTTGTCCTAAGCTAGAAAAGGGGTGTCTTCTTCCACTAGTTGACCATCTCTTCCAACCCTAAGCTCCATTTTTGCCTGATCTCATTCCCTAGCCAATCAAACTTGTTGATTTGCTCGGGAGTGGTTGAGAATGCCCTGATCTACACTTTCACCAAGAGAAATTTGATTCCCCCCACTAATCCCTTGCGGATCTTGTTACTCTTGAGTGATTGAGCACCCTGGACGGTTGAGGTCACCGCGGAGCCATAGTCCATTGTGGTGAAGCTTTGTGGTATCGTTGGGAGCCTCCAATTGAGTTGTGGAGTTTGCCCCAACCTTGTTTGTAAATGTCCGGTCACCGCCTCCAAGGGCACCAATAGTGGAATCAAGGCATCTTGCATTGTGTGAGGGCGTGAGGAGAATACGGTAGCCCTAGTGGCTTCTTGGGGAGCATTGTGCCTCCACACCACTCCAACGGAGACATACTTTCCCTCAAAGGGAAGGAACTTCGGTAACACATGCTTGTCTCCACCGGCTCCACTCTTGGTTATCTCATGCCTTTACTTGCGCAAGCTTATTTGTGATATATTTATAGCTTGCTTGTGTGCTTATCTTTGTTTCATCATATAGGTTGCTCACTTAGTTGCATATCTAGACAACCTACTTTGATGCAAAGTTTAAATTGTTAAAGAAAAGCTAAAAATTGTTAGTTGCCTATTCACCCCCCCCTCTAGTCAACTATATCGATCCTTTCAATTGGTATCAGAGCCTCGTCTCTTTATTAAGGACTTTACCGTCCGAAGAGTATGGTTGACATCGTAGAAGGTGAGGAGGAGCACTCCTGTTCAAATCCGGTATCTTCTACGGGAGATGGGGGAACCGCGGTCTCTCGTGAGGAGTTCAATGTGGCGTTGGACACATTGAAAACCTCCATGATGACCGAGGTCAAAAGCATGTTTAAAGATTTCTTAGAGGAGCTTAAACTTTCCACCGCACCGTTGAAAGTGGATGATCCTGCCAACAAGGTGACGGATGCTAACTCCAACAAGGGGGAAGCTACTAGCGAGAAAGCCCTTCCTACTAGTGGTAAGAGTGGCACCGGCATCTTTGCCCATGTGGAACCTCCACTTGTCTATGGTGGACCTCTCCCTTCCACTCATTTGAATCATGCCGGGCCGGCCCCTAAGATTGAGAAGAATGTAGAATTTGATTCTTGGGTCTATCGTTTTAAGCATCATTTAAATCATGTGAACACTAACCTTTGGAGAATCATTGAAGAAGGTTTCTATCCGCATGACCGAAGCAACTTCACTCCTAGAGAAGCCGTGGATAATCAATTCAATGAGAATGATCTCTTCATCTTTCAAGAAGCAATCCCACCCGAAGACCTTCCTCATCTCCGGCCTTACTCCTTGGCCAAAGATGCTTGGCGCCAAGTGGTTTCCCTCTACCGGGGAAGCGCAAGCATTCAACGCTCCAACTATGAAGTGGTGCAAGATGAAGCCAATGAGTTTGCAATGAAAGAAGATGAATAACCTCGTGAGCTCTATCGGAGGGTAGCCAAACTCGTGGTCTCGCTCCGAGATCATGGAAGCAAGGACATGGATGACAATTGGATCAAGCGCAAATTCCTCAAGGCAATGATGCCCTACCACAAAGCCATGTCCTCCGCCATTCGTCAAAGGCCGGACTTCCACACCTTGTCCTCAAGTGATGTGTTGGATGAGTTTGTTGCTATGAGCATCTTGGACAAGACCGCCGACAATGCGGTACTTCGCTCTCAAAGAGTAAAGAAACCCAACCTTGCTCTAAAGGCCAAGGTTAGTATGGAGGAAGAGGATGAAGAGGAAGAAGAGGAGAGCAACCTCGAAGATACGAAGTATGCCTATCATGAACACATGGCCCTTGCTTCAAGGCAATTTTGGAGCAAGAAGAACTCAAGGCCCAACTTCAACAAGAACAATTCAAGTGGCGCAAAGGGTAAGCAACGAGTGGGGACTTGTTTCAATTGTGGCAATGTAACCCACTTTGTTGCAGAATTCCCTTATGAGAAGAGGGAAGACAATGGTGGCAAGCTCATCCGAAAGGACAAGGCCAAGTCGTTCCCCAACAAGAGCAACTTCACCAAGAAGACTCCTCCCAATGCATTGGTGGTACAAGAAGAGTACAATGAGGATGATGACGATGATGAAGATGGTGAGTCGGTTGCCATGGCCTCCGTTGCCATTGCGACGACTCCACGGGTGTCTCTCTTCGACTCACCCAATGAGAGCATCACCGCCAAGTGCCTCATGGCTAAAGCCACCAACAAGGTAACCCCCAACATCAAAACTACCATCATTAATCATCCTTCTTCAACGGATAGCATTGATGAACATGAGGGAACTAATGTGGAGGTGAATGAGTTTGAGGCCTTTATGGGTAAACTCAAGGGTAAATCCAAGAAGCACTTTGTTGCTCTCTTGGAAAAACTTGGTGAAGCCAATGACATGATCGAGGCTCACAAAGATACCATCTCTAAGATGGAGGGGCATAGTCGTGACTATGCCGATGAGATTTCGGATCTTTCCAATGCTCTTGAGGAAGAGCGTGGTCTTCGTTTGGCTCTTGAGGAGTCTCACAATGATGATCGTGCTAAATTAAAGAAAGATCTTGATCATGCTCTTGTTGTTTCTCATGTGCTAAACTCCGAGAAGGCAAAGCTTGGGGTTGATCTTGCTAGACTCAAAGAGGAGTTTGACATTCTCGACAAGGCACACAAAGTCTTGAAGGGTGTTCATGCTACCCTCAAGGAGTCTCATGATCAACTCCAAGTGAAGCTAACCAAGGAGAAAGCCACATTTCCTCGTATGCTATTAATTGATAATGCAAATGCTACTAACCCTTGTTGTGAGCATGTGCATCTTATTGAGGAGAATGTTAAGTTTTAATGAGCAACTTGAGAAAGGCCTTGTGTCATGCATACAAGGGCAGAAGAACCTAAACGACCTTTTGAGAAATCAAAAGGAAGTTGTGGCCAAGGAGGGGATTGGGTTTGCACCCAACCCCAAGAACAAGAAGAAGGATAACAAGACCAAACGACCTCCTCCTCTCAAGCAAACTTTTGTGAAGGAGGGAGAGAGTGCTTCCAAGGAGAATAAGAAAAATGCGAAGGGTGGTGGTGTCAAAAAGGGCAATGCCACCCTCCCAACAAAGTCGGCGACTTTAATCCTTTTTATGTGTTATGTCGTGCTAGTGATGGGCATGTCTATGCCCAATTTGTTGGTTCTCCTCATGAGTACATTGAATGGTCTATTTGGGTTCTTAAGACCCTTGTTACTAACATCAAAGGACCCATTACAAAATGGGTACCTAAAACCAAGCATTCATCTCTTGTAGGTGTTTGCTTCCGGTGGGGGATCATGGTTGCTCGATAGTGGAGCTACAAATCATATGACCGGAAGCACGGACTTGGTGGTGGACGTGCACAAGATTCCATCTATGCCCACCAATGTCGAGTGGGGTGATGCCTCATCTTCTAAGGTATTGGGAGTTGGCAAGGTTGTCATCTCTCATGATCTCACGGTCGAGAAGGTCATGCTTGTTGAGTCCCTTGCATACAATTTACTATCCGTTCGTCACCTTGCAGTCATGGGCTTTGCCACTTTCTTTGATGTTGATACCGTGGCCCTCTTGTGGAGCAAGACTCTTAAAGTAGCCTTTGTTGGTCATGTCGAGAATGGTCGATATGTGATTAACTTTTCGGAGCGACCCACTAAGACCGCGACATGCCTAATGGCTAAAGTTGATGTGGGATGGCTTTGGCATCGCCGTTTAGCCCATGTCAATATGAGATCTTTGCAAAGTCTTCTCAAGGGGGACCATGTCCGTGGACTAACGAATGTTAGTTTTGCTAAAGATCATGCTTGCGGTGCTTGTATCAAAGGAAAGCTTCATCAGAAGGCTCACCCTCCTACGACTATCATTTACTCAAAGAGGCCATTGGAGCTCCTTCACTTGGATCTCTTTGGGCCTCCATCCTTTGATAGTCTTGGGGGTAGGAAGTATTGCTTGGTGATTGTGGATGACTACTCAAGATATACTTGGGTGTATTTCTTCAAGAGTAAGAGCAAGACCCAACAAACCGTCATTGACTTTGCAAATGAAGCACAACGTCAACACAATGCAAAGATCTTGACAATAAGAAGTGACAACGGCACCGAGTTCAAGAACTACACCTTGGATGAGTTTCTTAGTGATGAGGGGATCAAGCATCTATATTCCGCACCCTACACCCCTCAACAAAACGGTGTTGCAGATAGGAAGAACCAGACGTTGATGGATGCGGCAAGGACCATGATGGCAGAGTTCAAGTCTCCGTACAACTTTTGGGCCAAAGCCATTAACACCGTGTGTCATGCATCCAATCGGCTCTACCCCCACAAGGGCTTGAACAAGACTCCATATGAGATACTCACCAGTAACAAGCCCAACCTCAAGTACTCTCGGGTGTTCGGGTGTAAGTGTTTCATTCTCAAGAAAGGTGTTCGGTTGTCTAAATTTGAGGCTAGAGCTTATGAGGGCATATTTGTTGGTTATGCTACAAACTCTCATGCTTACCGTGTCCTCAATAAATCCATGGGACTTATTGAGGAGACGTGTAACATGGAGTTTGATGAGAATAATGGCTCCCAAGTGGAGCAAAGTGGCACTTGTGATGTAGGTGATGGAATTCCTCCTCAAGCCATAAGAAGAATGGGTGTTGGTTTTATCCTACCCATTGAGGAACCCCTTGTGGCCGAAGGAGAAGGACAATGCTCCACTCAAGTGGAGCCATCACCAACCCAAGGCCCACACGCTTCCGAAGAACAAAGTGAAGGCCCTCATCCTCATGAACAAGACCAAGGGCAAGATCATGCTCAAGACGGTGTTGACACACCAAGTGATGCCAGAGGTCAAGTTCTCTCCTCCGAGCAAGTTCAAGAGCAAGAACAAGCTCAATACGTCGCTCAAGATGATCAAGTGACCACTCCTCAACTCACCACCAAGGAGGAATTAGAGCGTCGTGCCGCCAAGATTGCTTCCAAGCTCTCCACCAAGGGTCATCTCATGAAGAATGTACTTGGAAGCATTCAAAAGGGGGTAAGCACTCGTAGACAATTGGTAAACTATTGTGAACATCGCGCGTTTGTCTCTTGTGTTGAACCCCAAAAGGTATATGAAGCACTCGAAGATCCGGATTGTCTTAATGCCATGCATGAAGAACTCAACAACTTCGAGTACAAAAAGGTGTGGAGATTGGTGCCAAGGCCAACGGGGAACCACAATGTCATTGGAACCAAGTGGATATTTAAGAACAAGCAAGATGCTCATGGGACCATCATTCGCAACAAGGCAAGATTGGTGGGACAAGGCTACTCCCAAGTCGAGGGTATCGACTACGCTGAAACCTTTGCCCCCGTTGCTCGCCTTGAATCCATTCGTTTGTTGATTGCTTATGCTTCTCATCAAAACTTTAAGTTGCAACAAATGGATGTGAAGAGTGCTTTTCTTAATGGTCCTATTAATGAGTTGGTCTATGTCAAGCAACCCCCCGGGTTTGAGGATCCCTACTTTCCAGATCATGTGTATCAACTCGATAAGGCACTCTATGGGCTTAAACAAGCCCCACGTGCGTGGTATGACCACCTTACCGAGTTGTTACAAGATCGTGGGTTTGAAGTTGGGCTAATCGACCCCACTCTTTTTACTAAGAAGGTCAAAGGGGAGTTGTTTGTATGCCAACTATATGTTGATAACATTATCTTTGGTTCCCCTAACAAAGCTTTCAATGAGGAATTCGCCACTCACATGACCTCAAAGTTCAAGATGTCTTCCATGGGAGAGTTGAAGTTCTTTCTAGGGTTCGAAGTGAAGCAAAGAAGAGAAGGAACCTTCATCAACCAAGCCAAATACACTCAAGACATTCTCAAGAGATTCAAGCTAAGTGATGTCAAGCTGGCTTCCACTCCAATGCCCACCAAGTGCCAACTTGACATAGATCCCAATGGTAAAGCGGTGGATCAAAAGGTATATCGCTCCATGATTGGATCCTTGCTTTACCTTTGTGCATCTAGACCGGATATCATGTTGAGTGTGGGAATTTGTGCACGGTTTCAAGCCGCACCTAAGGAAAGTCACTTTGTGGCAGTCAAGCGAATCTTTCGATATTTGGCTCATAGCCCAAACTTTGGCTTATGGTACCCAAGAGGAGCAAACTTCAAGCTTGTAGGGTATTCAGACTCCGATTGGGCAGGAGACAAAGTGGATAGGAAGTCCACTTCCGGAGGATGCCAATTCCTTGGTTGCTCTTTGGTGAGTTGGTCTTCCAAAAAAGCAAAGTTGTGTGTCTCTCTCGTCCACCGAAGCAGAGTATGTAGCGGCCGGTAGTTGTTGTGCACAACTCTTATGGATGAGGCAAACTTTAAAGGATTACGGTGTCATTTGTGACAAAGTGCCTGTTTGGTGTGACAATGAAAGTGCCATCAAGATTTCTCTCAACCCGATGCAACACTTCAAGACGAAGCATATTGAGATTCGATATCACTTCATCCAGGATCACATTAGGCGATGGGATATCGAGCTCAACTACGTCAACACTCATGATAACCTTGCAGATATTTTCACGAAGCCGTTGGATGAAGCAAGATTTCGCGAGTTAAGGCATGAGCTAAATATCATTGATTTGAGCAATGTTGCTTGAACCCTTGCACACCCCACCATACTCAACTTGTTGTCTTGTTTATATGTAGGCATGGACATAGGGGGAGTGTTGTTCTCTCAATGAATTCTCCCCCCCCCCCATTATGCATAAATTGATCAAATCTTTCACATTAGCCATTTTTGATGGTACTTGTGCTTCAAAGACGAGTTTTGGTCATGGGCCCAAGGATAATTCTTCGCGGCGCCATACCAATTGACTCAAACATAGGTGGCTCCGGCCACCGCCCTCTCTTTGGAGAGGTTGTGTCTCGTGGTCGTCTCTTGTTGCCGTTTTGACCCTTCTTCCCTTTGTGTTTGAGCTTGTTGTCAGGTGTCTTGTACGTTTGAAGTTTCCTTGCGAAGACCTCTCTTTTCTTGTGCTTGGAAATGGCTTCTTCCTGAGCTCACGGTACTACCGCGGCCTGCCACGGTACTACCATGCGTGGAGAGTATGGTACTACCGGCCTAGTGCGGTACTACCGCCTGGGAGAGCGGTACTACCGCTTCGGTGCGGTTCTTCTCCCAAGCGGTTCTACCGCGATGATACGCGGTACTACCGCACTGTCGGAGGCGCGTGGGGATAAGGATGGGAATAGGGGGGTTCTAACTCCCCCATACCCATTCGTTAGTTTTCCCCACTTCGTCTCTCTCTCTCTCTCTCTCTCTCGCTCAAGAACGGGGCCGGAGTCCCTCGCCGGATCTCCGTCTTCGGCTGCTCTCCTTGGATTCCGACCGGTGGGATCATTCCCCACCACTTCCTCTTGCCATGGACCAAGATTTTTCCCCAAATCCCTCTCTTTCTAGTTGGTTCTCTTGTCTCTAGGTTTTTGGGGATGTGCTTGGGTTCTTGAGATTTTAGGCCAAGTCTTTGCAAGAGAAGGTTGTAGGAGAGTAGTGTTGCGTAGAAATTATACTTGATATATTGTCCCATGGTAGATTTGATCAACCGTAGTTCCGCCGTGGTTTCGCGCGTCTTCTTAGATTCAAAAGTAGGTTCGAATCTGACGCGGTGCGGTACTACCGTGTTTCTGGTGCGGTACTACCGCTTGTCCGGTACTACCGCCCGTTCGGTGCGGTACTACCACACGTTCTGTGGCACTAAGGTCTTACTACCGCTCCAAGACACGGTACTACCGTATCCTCACACGGTACTACCGCGACTAGGAGCGGTACTAAAATTTTAGTACTGCACGACCAAGCGGCACTACCGTTGTTGTCCCATCTTCCTCGTGGCAGTTATCCCGTATTCTTTCTACCTGTTTCCCTTGCTTTGTCGTGGTCTTCACATTGATTCTTCTCGCTCTTTGTGTGTGCTTTCTCTTGTGTCTTAGGTGGTGGCTCCCGCCATTCCAATCCCAGTCGTGACACTGGGTCCAAGCGACTGCACAATCCTCAAGATGAAGCACCAGAGGGCTCCAGTGCCCCCAAGCGCAATGTCAAGACCACTGCCAGCAAGCAAAAGGAACCTGCTAAGGGCATGGATGAGATTTCCCTCACCGAGTACATCGAACGCCGGAAGAACAACCCTTATGTGAATGCTCGTGCTATCCTTAGAGGCAATGAGTTGTTTTGGACCAAGCAGGAGGCTCTCATTTATCTAGATGTCATCAAGAACAAGCAAAACACCTACGTGGATGTCAAGTGGATAGACATGAATCACTTGAGGAAGGACAAGTTTCGTGACTACTTTGGAGAAGCTCTGGATTTGGTGGAGCAGTTTGGTATTGAACATGCGATCTCTTTCCACCTTGACTATGACCCTGAGCTTATCTGTCAGTTCTTTGCCTCAGTTCACTTTCACCCCGGGGATGAGCGGAGGATGACCTGGATGACCAATGGCCGTCAGTTGTCTGCCACCTGGAAGGGGTTCATGGATCTGCTCCACGTTCCTGATGACGGGCTCCACACACCCGTTGGTGTTCGCCCCCACGCCAATTCTGAGTCTGCTAACAAGAACAAGCTTCAGCCGTTCTATGTTGATAAGGTGCTTCCCAGTGGCAAGTCAACTTGGGTGCTGAACTCTTTTCTGGATATCATGCATCGCATCTTCCGCAACACTCTGTTCCCTCGGATTGGCGACAAGGACAAGGTTCATTCCTATCTGGTGGAGATGATGCTCCTGTGTGCGGAGGCACGGATGTCTCAGACTCAGCCACTTGATGTCTCTCACATCATGTGGTGTGAGCTTCGGTTTGCGGTGTACACCCACAAGGTACCTATCTATGGACCATACCTGTTTCTGTTGATCTCCGTGACTTGGGAGAAGCTGTACCCTGGTGATGAGTTCCTTGCTCCAGACTGGATTCCGCATGAGTCCATCAGTCTCCACGTCAAGCCCAACTGGGCCAACACTACTACTCGTGGTGAGGCATCTGCTGCTAGGAGGGTTGTTGGTGAGGAGGAGGCTGGTGCAGAGGATGTTGCTGAGGACCATGCTGCTAGGTCTTCCCAACCTTCCTCTGAGCCATTGTGGGCTAAGAAGTTGAAGGACAATATTAAGACTTGAAAGTGCGTTATATCGACTAGAGGGGGGTGAATAGGCGATTTTTACAAAATTCTTCACTGAGGAATTTGCTGGTGAGGAAATTCCTTAGCGAAGAACTACTAGCAGCGGAATAAGTACTCAAAAGTAAATACAACAGAATACAAGCATAGTCATCATGATGAAATGAAGACAGGCATAGAGTACAGGAAGCGTAATCACAGGATAACATAGGATGAAGACAAACAGACTGAAGAAATTGAACTGAGGAAATTGAGAAAGTCTTCAGTCAAAGTCTTCAAACACAGATATGAACAAACATACAGCACAGTTATGAGGAAATGAAAGAGTTGAGGAAATAGAACCAGTAAGCTCAGTGAAGACAATGATTTGGTAGACCAGTTCCAACTGTTGTCTCAGTTGTACGTCTGCTTGGAGCGGCTGAGTATTTAAACTCGAGGACACACAGTCCCGGACACCCAGTCAACGACACTTAGTCCAAGACACCCAGTCCTCACCATATTCTCCTTTAACTAAGGCCACACAAACCTCGTCCAATCACTCGTGGTAAGTCTTCAGGCGACTTCCAAACCTTCACAAACTTGGTCACTCGGCGATCCACAATTCCTCTTGGATGCTCTAGACCATGATGCCTAACCATCTGGAAGAAGCACAATCTTCAAAGGTAACAAGCGTCGGATCCACTCAGGATCAATCTCTTCAGTGATGCTCAATCACTTGGGGTTTGTAGGTGTTTGGGTTTTTGGTTTTTCCTCACTTGATGATTTTCGCTCAAAGTCCTCGGAGGATGGGTTGCTCTCAAATGACAAGTGTCAGTTTCTCTCGGAGCAGCCAACCAGCTAGTGGTTGAAGGGGGGGGCTATTTATAGCCTAGGGAGAAGCCCGACATGATAAGACATAAATGCCCTTCAATGATATGACCGTTAGGTGGATAGATATTTTGGGACAGCTGGCGCATAGCACAGCAACGGTCGGAATTTTGAGTAGCAAAATCCTCAGGGCTATCATGTTCCTCACTGTGTAGGCAATCCGCACTGGCGAATTCCTAACTCCTCAGTCAGGACAAATTCCTCAGAGACCAGAAGAACTTCGTCTCTGTCACTGAAGAAATTTTTCCTTAGTATTTCCTCGACCCCCTTTAACAGTACAGTGTTTCCTATGACTCAAGAAAGATAAAAACAAAACTATGAAAACGAAAGTCTTCAAGCTTCATATTCCTCGCATGAATATCAAGTCTTCACGGACACACCAATTTCTTCACTTTCAAAGTCTTCATGAAAGTCTTCAGAAATACCAAAATCTTCACTCGAAGATATTCATTTTTAGGGGTCGACTTTTCCTGTAAATATCAAACTCCTCATAGACTTATAGACCTGTGTACACTCACACACGCGTTAGTCCCTCAACCTATAAGTCTTCAATACACCAAAATCACTAAGGGGCACTAGATGCACTTACAATCTCCCCGTTTTTGGTGATTGATGACAATATAGGTTAAGTTTTCAACGGGGATAAACATATGAAGTGTAAATACTGATATTGAGGAATTTGATTGCAAGATATAGAAGAACTCCCCCTGAAGATGTGCATAGTGAGGAATTTGCTTTTGAAGCAATGCACACTTGAAGAGTTGAATCATGGAGTTCCCCTATATCTTGTAATTCATACACGCATTTAACATATAATGTGAAGAATTTGAAATGCATGATGAAATATGGTGCTTGATGAAATTCAACATGCGTGCAATAATATTAACAAGGAATAAGCATGCAGAATAGTGCATTAAGAGTATCAGAGCACAGTGCATCAAAAGTATCAGAGCACCATCGGGTTTAAGATTACAACTCGATCCAATAAAGTTTCAGAAGAACGAGAGTTGTAACTTAGCAAAAAAATGCCCATATAGTAGACCCGCTTGAAGACTAACTCATATTTCTCCCCCTTTGTCATCGAATGACCAAAATGATCGAAAATGAGGACTAACGCCCCTGAAGATAATCATGTTGATGAGGGAGCGCCAGCGTTGTTGGGGTCGTTGGTTGATGTAGGGCCTGCCGCAGTGTCGTCCAAATCTTCATGTTCATCGGTGTCGCGCAATGAAGAATATGAGCTGGCCACCAGAGAAGGAACCTTGACCTTCTTGAATTTCTTCGATGGAGGTGCAGACCAGTCAAAATCTTCATTAAGACCCATGTTCTTCAGATCTTCTTCACCATACAGATGTGACAGGATTGCCCAGGTGTGACCGAAGACTTGATGGAGGTAGTAGTGGTTTTTCTTCACTGCATTGTGTGTGGCAGTCATGTTGTGAAGAAGTGAACCAAACTGACGCTTAACCCATTTGTGATTTCGATCCACCTTCTGGTGAAGACTAAGCAGAAGTTCACAGTCCGTCATCACGCGCGGAGCAGTGGCTTGAGGAGTGGACTTGGGTGCATTGGCAGAGTCATGTGTGGCAGAGTCATCATTGGTGGAATAAGATGCAGCTTTGCGAAACTGACCATCCAATGGACAAATGCCTTCATCAATTACAGCTGGTGCCTTGCCCTTTCCATCAACTGAGGAATATGTCTGCTTGAGGACTTCAATTGGGGGCAAGTAGCTGAGATGATTTTGGAAATCAGCTGAGTGAAGACCTTGTTCTGAGGAATCTCATAATCCAAGGTGCATAAGGCTTCAGCTCAAATGGAGACAGTGCAACATTCGCCATAGTCCTCATGAAGAAATCGTGATAATTGACAGGAATGCCTTGAACGATGTTGAATACCAGATTCTTCATGATGCCAACAATTTCCTCATCAAATGAGTCGTGGCCTTTGATAGGACTGATTGTCCTCGTAAGAATACGATAGACAGTTCTGGGCACGTACAACAATTCCTTCACAAGGAATTTGGTTCTTGGTGCTTGACCTGGCTTCAAAGGTTTCATCAGCACCTGCATGTAATGATGTGTGAGCTCAGGTTCACTGTAGATGCAGCGAGCTTCTTCAAGGGGAGGACTGAGTGGTAGAGCACGAAGCAATTCAGAGGCTGGTGCAGTGTAGTGAGTATTTTCAGACATCTAGTCTAGCACCCATGAATTCACATCTTTAGCATCTCCGGTGATGTGCAGCGTTGCATGGAATTGAAGAATCAGTTCTTCATTCCAATCGCAGATGTCAGAGCAAAAGTTGAGCAGCCCAGCATCGTGAAGAACACTGAGGACTGGTGCGAAACACGGCAGAGATTCCATATCCACGTGAGGAATATGCTCATGGTAGAAAATCTTCTCCTTGTTGAACAGCACTGAGGAATAGAAATTTGCTTGACTAGCAGTCCAGAAATGCCTCTTCCTAATGCGAGCAGAGTCATATGGGTTGTAATCTTTGAAGAATACATGCTCGCTGAAGAAATCATCAGCCTTGAACTTTTGCTTGCGTGAGAATGGATCCTTTGGATTCGGCAGAGGAGTGTTAGTGAGTTGCATCACGGCCTCAGGATTCTCAATCGCAGGTTCTTCAGGCTGAGGAATTTCTGGTTCCTCTTCAGTGGCAGTCTGCGTCTTTGGTAGTTCAGCAACAGCAGTTTCTTCAGCGCTAGTGGCTGGAATTTCCTCATGGACAGATGCAGTGGGATGAGTTTCTTCAGAGCCCATGTGAACAGTTTGTGTGGGGGACTGAGGAATTTGCTGTAGAGGGGTGAACATTGGAGAGTTTGGATGCTGACTTTCCCAGAATTCATCACTGATTATGGGTGTGGAGCAGCCAATGTCCACATCTTCATCTTCCATTTCTTCAACGCCAGCCTCTTCAGCTGTGAACTGAGGCATAGGCGTGGAGATGATAGGTGTTGAAGGGAACGCATCCACTTCAATTTCTTCATCCAACGGTTCAGACGAAGCAGCAGAATGAGTTGCTTCATCAGATCCGCTGGGGATCACATATTCTTCATCAAAAGGAACAAGGTCCTTTGATGGCCTAGTTGAGATGGGAACAACATCAATCGGATGTGCAAATGAACTTGTCATAGGCTTCATTTTCTTCGGAGCTGGAGAATCTGAAGCAGCTGATGCTTTCCTTTTCTTCACTGCAGCACGCTCTACAGCCTTGGTCTTCTTCACATCTGATGCGGATGGAAAGATCGGAGTTGGTGTTGGCGCAGGAGGAGCAGAGGAATCTGGTTGATTTTCTTCAGGCACAACTGATGCAGTTGCCCGGATTTCTTCAGTTTCTTCAGGCGCACCACTAGTGGATGCCCTGGCAATTTCTTCAGCGGCTGGAGTGCAGTCATCATCCCTGGAACTCACATTTTCTTCAGCAGCCTGATTTTCATCAGTGGTGCTGGCATGTTCTTCAGTCGGCTGAGCAGATGCTTCAGCCTGAGGAATTTCCTGTTGCGTTGGGGCAGCAACATTTGAAGTGAACTATTCAGTTATCTTTACAAATTTAACTTTGGCTCCTTGCCAATCAGCATAGTAGGCTTTGAAGTCATCGCTGAGGGTTTCGATTTCAGATTGGATTTTTACAAGTTCATCAGTTGTCATAGTGACAATGTTGTTCTTCAGAAATTTCTCCTTCTTGTACTGCGCTTTCTTGATCTGCCTGGCCTTCTCAAATTTCCACTTCTCTTCTTGAATGAAGTGGGTCAGCATGTGACTTTGGCCAGGAGTCAGCTTGAAGTCAGGCAAGGGAGTGTTGGGGTCCTTGTGCCAATCATCAATGTAGTCGAGGATCAGCTTGGGATCCAAAAGCAGTGGCACCTCTGATCCTTTGGCTCTAGCGGCCCTGACTTGCCTGTCTCTGATGATTTCTGCAAGTTCATCATCATCAGCTTCGTCTTCATCAGACGGCACTTGGAAAGTGACTTGCTTCTTTTGAGGACTTGGGCGTGGACCTCATCTAGCAGTGGCCTTTGTCTTCAGCAGTGAGGGGCCAGCTGAGGAACTAGCTGAGACACCTGAGGCAATGGAGATGTTGGCAGTCCTTTGGCACGAAGCGAGATGCATAGGTGCTGAGGATTTGGTCGGAACAGCTAAAGGCTTTGGCGGAGGAGCTGAGGACTTTGGAGGAATAGGAGCAGCATGAGGAATTGGTCGTGAGGGCTTTGATGATTCTGGCCGCGAGGGCATTGCTGAGGAAGCACTTGGCTTGTGCGCAGGCTTCTTTGACATAGCCTTCTTTGGCTTGACAGCAAGGACCTCAGCAAAGGCAGCAGCAGCAGCAGAGTCTTCATTAAATTTCCTCACTGCTTCTTTGGCTTGTTTACCCAACTTGCCTTGGCGCTTGGCCCATTCATCAGGATAGTCCTCACCGCGCTTGAGGCTGGTGGGATCACCAATTTGGCCAGGTGCCAGTGGAGCTCTTGGGCATGGAGGATTGAGTGCGAATTTCTTCATGTACTTAGGAGTGACATATCTGTACTCCCTCCATTCTCTTGCCCATCTCCTCTCTATCTTTTGAATGCGCACTTTGCACTCATTCTTGGTTTCCTCAGGAGGTGTGCAGTACCCAGCATATATGTCATCAGGGATTTCAAACGCTGTATTTACCTCAGGCCTCTTTCCTCCCTTCTGTGGCCTTTTACATCAGCCATTTTCTTCAGTTGAGGAATTTGAACAATTGAATTCTTTTAAGAAGTATGCAAATTTTCTTCGAGGAACGCTGCAAATGAGTTAAGTTGATGAGAACCTAGTGATTCAGCAGCTGACATGTGTACCTGTGAACAAAGTATAGTTGCGAGGAATTTGGAGAGTTCATATGCGTTCTCAGAAGGTTTTTCAAAAAGAACAAGTTTGAGGAATTTGACCAGATGAGTCTTGAAGATTTTCACTAAGCGTTCTTTGTCTTAGGTTCCAGAGTTGTATAGATCGAAGATCCACACAATTGAGGAATCTTGAAGAAAAATGATGCTTAGAGAAAGGAATCAAGAACAGATGACTTTGTGAGGTGTTCAGTGTGTGAAGATATGAAGAAAAACACTTTTGAAAATTTTGTAGATAATCATTCGAATCAACGAGGGCAGTAAAAGTAACTTTTATTTACCCTGGACGAAGAACATGACGAACTGGTGTGAGGAGATGTGAAGTTCGTCTATGCAGATCTTCCACGCCCTAACTTGGCGGAGGAAGACGGCTACGGCGGCGGCGGAGTGAAGATGTCCACGGTTGGCGCGAGTACGTCGGCGACGAGGTCGAGGCAGTGAAGCTCTTCCTCACCGGCGGCGATGAAGTAGCGGCGGCGCTAGAGTTTGAGAAGCTCGAGCTGGAGAGAGAGGTCGAGCGGAGTAAAAGAAATGAGGAGGGGAAGGAGGGGTATTTATAGCCACGGTGAAAAACTGCTCACCTGAAGAAATTGGACGAACGTGCCCCTGACCCTTCTCATTCGCATGACATGTGTCACCCACGTAGTGAGAGGTGGAGATCGTGTTAGATCGTGGGTGAGTGGATAAGTGTATCATGGGATGCGGAACGGTTTGAGCGGCAAAGCCGAAAATTTAGATAAGATAGATTTTAAAGTTCCGTTCGCAATTTCTTTAGCTGACAAGGACACAGTGAAGATTTTGAACGAGTTTCAAATAGAACGCACATGAAGAATTTGTGAACAGATTGGGTTGAGTATAGCATAGAGGGGAAGGGTCCGATCACATTCACTTAGCAGAAAACCAACTTGAAGAAATAGCAATAAGTGAATGCTGTAGAGGACATAAACTCATATATATATATATATATATATATATATATATATATATAGCCAATGAAGAAAAACGACGGAACCAGTGAAGACTATGCAAAGTTGAAGAATATGAATAATTTGAGGAATTTCAACTTTTGGTGGTGGCGTGACCCACAGTATAAGAATGATGATTTTAGACACCGCGTACAATTATCGTAGGGTTCTGAGAATCAAATTCTTCATTAATTTCTTCACACTAAGAGTGTTATTCTTCATTGATTGAAGTATAACGTTTCTTCATGTGTTGCACATCTAAGTCATCTATTTTGCATAAGTGTTAGGATGAGTTTCCTTTCATAGAACATTCAAAGATTCTAGGATATTTAGCTCACACCGCAACTTGCTAAATCTCTTCTCATCCAAGGGCTTTGTGAAGATATCGGCTAGCTGTTCTTCAGTCTTCACATGCTCAATAGAAATGTCGCCCTTCAACACATGATCACGAAGAAAATGATGACGAATCTGAATGTGCTTTGTCTTCGAGTGCTGAACTGGGTTGTGAGTAATCTTGATGGCACTCTCATTGTCACAGAAGAGA
This sequence comes from Triticum monococcum, assembly GCA_034509565.1. NCBI lineage: Eukaryota > Viridiplantae > Streptophyta > Magnoliopsida > Poales > Poaceae > Triticum > Triticum monococcum. Next base: position 417,462,184 of record CM067844.1, read on the forward strand.
GGTACATTCTTCATGTTGACGCCGTAGTCCTTGAGAGTTTGCTTCATCCATAGCAATTGGGCACAGCAAGAACCAGTGGCAATGTACTCAGCTTCAGCAGTAGATAGTGATACGCAGTTCTGTTTCTTCGAGGACCAACAGACCAAAGATCGTCCGAGGAAATGACATGTACCATATGTTGACTTGTGATCCACACGATCACCAGCATAGTCAGAGTCAGAATATCCAACAAGATCAAAAGCTGAGCCCTTGGGGTACCATAATCCAAGTGTTGGTGTGTGAGCTAGATATCGAAGAATATGCTTCACAGCCTTATGGTGTGATTCCTTCGGTGCAGCTTGAAATCGGGCACACATGCAAACATTAAGCATTATATCTGGCCTAGATGCACATAAGTATAATAAGGAACCTATCATGGAGCGGTATACCTTATGATCGAAGTCAATACCATTTTCATCAGTGCACAGATGGCCATTTGTGGGCATAGGAATTTTGACGCCTTTGCAATCTTGCATGCCGAATTTCCTCAGTACATCCTTGAGGTATTTCTCCTGAGATATGAATATGCCATTGTGTTGTTGACGAATTTGAAGACCTAAGAAGAATTTCAACTCTCCCATACTAGACATTTGATATTCTGCACTCATCATATAGGCCAATTCATCACTATAACGTTGGTCAGTACAGCCAAAGATAATATCATCAACATATACTTGGCACACAAACAATTCACCATCATAAGCTTTAGTGAAAAGAGTAGGGTCGAGTGAACCGGGTTTGAAGCCTTTCTTCATGAAGAGTTCCTTCAAAGTATCATACCAAGCCCGTGGGGCCTGCTTGAGGCCATAGAGGGCCTTGTTGAGTCTGAAGACTTTGTCAGGATTCTTTGGATCTTCAAAACCTGGGGGTTGAGCAACATATACTTCTTCCTCAAGCTTACCATTGAGGAATGCACTTTTCACATCCATTTGATATAGAGTGATATCATGATGGTTAGCATAAGCAAGTAATATGCGAATAGCCTCAAGTCTAGCAACAGGTGCAAAAGTTTCATCGAAATTAATTCCTTCAACCTGTGTGTAGCCTTGAGCTCCAAGCCGTGCCTTATTCCTCACCACAAGGCCATTTTCGTCTTGCTTGTTGCGGTAGATCCACTTTGTGCCGATGATATTGTGCTTGCGAGGATCTGGACGTTTGACCAATCCCCAGACATTGTTGAGCTCGAACTGATGTAATTCCTCTTGCATGGCCTGAATCCACTCAGGCTCCAGAAATGCTTCATCTACCTTAGTGGGCTCTGTAATAGAGACAAAAGCATACTGCCCACAAAAGTTAGACAAATGTTAAGCTTTTGAGCGTGTGAGAGGACCTGGCACTTTGATGTCATTGATGATCTTTTCAACTTGCACTTCTTTTGCAATGCGAGGATGAGCTGGTTGTCGTTGAAGAGTTTGATCAGCGTTTTCTTCACCATTTTCTTCGGGTGCATTAGCTCGACGTTCTTCATGTTCTTGAATGAATTCTTCAACAGATTCTTCAGTAGGAATGACATCCTCAGTAGCCTTGAACTTGATAGTTTCCTCAGGTGCTGGTTCATCTATCACAGTAGGTAGGTGCTCTCTTTGCGAGCCGTTAGTTTCATCGAACCGCACATCTACAGTTTCAACAACTTTGTGAAGAACATTGTTGAAGACTCTGTAGGTGTGCGAGTCCTTTCCGTAACCAAGCATAAAACCTTCATGTGCTTTCGGTGCAAATTTTGAGTTGTGATGAGGATCTCTAATCCAACATTTAGCACCGAAGACTTTGAAATAACTTACATTGGGTTTCTTATCAGTGAGGAGTTCATAGGCAGTCTTTTTGAAGAATTTGTGAAGATATACTCTATTGATGATGTGGCACGCAGTATCAATTGCCTCAGTCCAGAAACGACGAGGCGTTTTGTATTCATCAAGCATAGTGCGAGCCATCTCAGCAAGTGTCCTATTCTTGCGCTCCACGACGCCATTCTGCTGAGGAGTGTAAGGAGCAGATAACTCATGAGTGATACCAAGTTCATCAAGATAGTCATCGAGACCAGAATTCTTGAACTCAGTGCCATTGTCACTTTTGATGTGCTTGATCTTCACACCAAAGTTGGTTGAAGCCCTCGAGAAAAATCGTTTGAAGACTTCCTGCACTTCATGTTTGTAAGTAACAAGGTGTACCCATGTGTAACAAGAATAATCATCAACAATAACAAAGCCATATTGAGATGCTTCATTTGAGATAGCAGAATAATGATTAGGACCAAAGAGATCCATGTGAAGCAATTCAAATGGGCGAGTGGTGGTCATGATAGTCTTCACTGGACGCTTGGCCTTGGTCATCTTCCCAGCTTCACAGGCTCCGCATAGGTGGTCCTTGAGGAATTTGACATTCTCGATGCCAATGACATGCTTTTTCTTCGCAAGCGTGTGCAAATTCCTCATGCCTGCATGACCAAGTCGTCGATGCCAGAGCCAGCCTTCTGAAGCTTTTGCAAGTAAGCACACGGCTGGTTGTGGTCCTGTAGAGAAATCAACAATATACAGGTCTCCTCTCCTAAAGCCTTCGAAGACTTTGGAATTGTCGGCTTCCATAACCACAACACAACGGTACTTGCCAAAGACAACAACCATATCAAGATCACAAAGCATTGAGACAGACATAAGGTTGTATCCTAAGGACTCAACAAGCATGACTTTGTCCATGTGTCGATCCTTTGTAATCGCAACCTTACCTAGACCCAATACCTGACTTTTGCCTTTGTCAGCAAAGATGATATGCTTCAGATGTGATGGAGATAATGGAGCATCCATTAATAGATTTTTGTCACCAGTCATGTGGTTTGTACATCCACTATCGAGGACCCACTCAGTGGCTATGGGTTGATCATCCTGCAGATGAATTAGTGCAGCTTACAAACTCATATACTTCATCAGTGAAGAATATGACATCAATTCATCAGATCAATTTCATCAAGTAAAAGAACTGATAAAGCAATATGAGGACGTGAGAAATGAAAGTTCATTTCTTCATGATTAGCCTGCGTCCTTTTAGGCATGCTCAGGTCTCCAGCAAATTCTTTAGACGATTATGTGCGTCTAGAGACCTGACCCTGCAGAAGAGATTAGTTCTTTTTCTTCACCACCCACATCTGAAGGGGTGGCAAAGAGTTCATCATTCTGCGAGCTCCATACGAGAAGGATGGCATAGAAGCCATTCCATTTCGTTTCACATAAGAGGGGTTAGAGTAAGCATAAGAGTAAGCAGAGAAATTCTTCAAGGACTTATGGACATAATGATTTGAAGAATAATGCACATATCCATAATCCTTAGATCTTCCCTGCGAAATAGACGGATTAGCATGATGATGTTCATGTGAGGACTTTGATCCATATGAGGAATTTGGTCCGTATGAGGAATTTGATCTGGGGTTCCTATTCTTCACAGGTGGTGTCATGATGATATTCACCTGAAGATTTTCAAGACATCTCTTGGGAACCCAGATTTTCTTCATAGGGGAGCCGTTCCTGCAGTTAGTGCCAACATATCTAGCAAATACTTTACCATTCTGATTTTTGAATAGCTTATAGTTGGAGTCAATTGACTCATCATCAGAATGAGGAGATTCACATGCAAATCCAGACAAGTTAGATTGATCAACTGGAGGTCCCTTTGCAGCAACCCATGTAGTTTTGGGGTACTGCTCAGGCTTCCAATATGTACCATCAGCATTGAGTTTCCTATCAAAGGCGATACCCTCTTTCCTAGGGTTCCTGTTGAGGATCTGCTTTTTAAGCACATCACAAAGAGCTTGATGCCCTTTGAGCCTTTTGTACATGTCTGTCGTGTACAATTCCTTCAGCCCTGCATCGTCAGTGATACTAGCAATGTCCTCAGATGAGGAATTAGTGATAGCAGAGGCATGTGAAGAATTTGAAACATTAGCAACATTTGAACATTCAGGTGAAGAATTAGTAGATTCACGTCCAATGCACTTCAAGCATGGAGGAACAAATTCTTCCTGAGATGCGCTGATTTGTTGAGCAAGTAATGAACCGCGCTCCTTTTGAAGATCTTCATAAGTCACTCTTAGCTTCTCAAGGTCTTGCTTTCTTTGAAGAAATTCATAAGAAAGCTTCTCATGATCCGATAAGAGAGTGTTATGATGACTTTGAAGTTTGTCAAGCTTGGACTGAAGTCTCTGAAGATTTGCAGTCAAAGTTTTAGTGCGATCCATTTCTTCACCCAACATGCCATCACTTTTATTTAGCATGTTTTGAATCTTTTCTAAAGCCGTTTGTTGTTTTATAGCAATCTTAGCAAGTTTAGAGTAGCTGGGTTTAAGGTTTTCATCAGATTCATCCTCACTTGATTCAGAGGAGGTATAATTGAGTACCTTGGCACCCTTTGCCATGAAGCAATAGGTGGGAGCGTAGTCATCATCGCCTTCATCAGCCTTGTTGGTGAGGTCATTTTCTTCAGTGTTGAAGATAGACTTGCCGACGAGTGCAGTAGCGAGAGCAAGGCTCGCCACTCCGGATTCGGACTCCTCAGATGATTCCTCTTTCTCATTTTCTTCAGATTCAGCCTCAGAGTCCATTTCCTTGCCAATGAATGCCCTGGCCTTCTTGGAGATGCTCTTCTTGTGATATGAAGGCTTGGAGGATTTTATTGATGAGGATTTTGTGGATTTCTTCTTTTTCTTCGCATCATCAGAACTGGAATCCTTGTATTTCTTCTTCTTTGATTCCTTTTCCCACTGAGGACAATCTTGAATGAAATGTCCAGGTTTCTTGCATTTGTGATAGAGCCTCTTCTTGTAGTCATTGGATGAGGAATCATTGCTCCTTGAGGATCTTCCAAGGCGACCATGTCTTGAGAACTTTTGGAACTTCTTCACGAGCAGAGCCAGATCATGGCTCGGTTCTTCAGGATCACCAAGGCTGCTACCAGAGTCTTCATCTTCGGACTCAGATACTGCCTTGGCCTTCAGTGCATGTGTTCTGCCATAGCTTGAACCATAGAGATCTCTCTTTTCAGCAAGTTGGAACTCATGAGTATTTAGCCTCTCGAGAATATCAGCGGGATCAAGTGACTTGTAATCAGCACGTTCTTGTATCATCAATGCCAGAGTGTCAAATGAGGAATCAAGCGATCTCAGCAATTTCTTCACCACCTCATGGTCGGTGATGTCAGTGGCACCAAGTGCTTGAAGCTCATTTGAGATGTGAGTGAGGCGATCGAAGGTTTGTTGAATATTTTCATTGTCGAGTCTTTTGAAGCGGTTGAAAAGATTGCAAAGAACATCAACTCGAGAGTCACGCTGAGTTGAGACTCCTTCATTCACTTTGGGCAACCTGTCCCAGATAGGCTTCGCTGTTTCCAAAGCACTCACTCTGCCATACTGTCCTTTGCTCAGATGGCCACATATGATATTCTTCGCTTGAGAGTCGAGTTGCTTGAATCTCTTCACATCGGCAGCATTTAGAGAAGGTGTGACTGAGGGAACACCATTTTCCACAACATACCAGAGATCGTTATCAATTGCTTCAAGATGCATTCGCATCTTATTCTTCTAGTAGGGGTAGTCCGTCCCATCGAAGGTAGGACACCCAGCAGAGACCTTGATCATACCTGCGGTCGACATAACTAAAACTCCAGGTGGTTAAACCAAAATCACATAGAACAAGGGAGTACCTTGCTCTGATACCAATTGAAAGTGCGTTATATCGACTAGAGGGGGTGAATAGGTGATTTTTACAAAATTCTTTACTGAGGAATTTGCTGGTGAGGAAATTCCTTAGCGAAGAACTACTAGCAGCGGAATAAGTACTCAAAAGTAAATACAACAGAATACAAGCATAGTCATCATGATGAAATGAAGACAGGCACAGAGTACAGGAAGCGTAATCACAGGATAACACAGGATGAAGACAAACAGACTGAAGAAATTGAACTGAGGAAATTGAGAAAGTCTTCAGTCAAAGTCTTCAAACACAGATATGAACAAACATACAGCACAGTTATGAGGAAATGAAAGAGTTGAGGAAATAGAACCAGTAAGCTCGGTGAAGACAATGATTTGGTAGACCAGTTCCAACTATTGTCTCAGTTGTACATCTGGTTGGAGCGGCTGAGTATTTAAACTCGAGGACACACAGTCCCGGACACCCAGTCAAGGACACTTAGTCCAAGACACCCAATCCTCACCGTATTCTCCTTTAACTAAGGTCACACAGACCTCGTCCAATCACTCGTGGTAAGTCTTCAGGCGACTTCCAAACCTTCACAAACTTGGTCACTCGGCGATCCATAATTCCTCTTGGATGCTCTAGACCATGACGCCTAACCGTCTGGAAGAAGCACAATCTTCAAAGGTAACAAGCGTCGGATCCACTCAGGATCAATCTCTTCAGTGATGCTCAATCACTTGGGGTTTGTAGGTGTTTGGGTTTTGGGTTTTTGGTTTTTCCTCACTTGATGATTTTCGCTCAAAGTCCTCGGAGGATGGGTTGCTCTCAAATGACAAGTGTAAGTTTCTCTCGGAGCAGCCAACCAGCTAGTGGTTGAAGGGGGCGACTATTTATAGCCTAGGGAGCAGCCCGACATGATAAGACATTAATGCCCTTCAATGATATGACCGTTAGGTGGATAGATATTTTGGGACAGCTGGCGCATAGCACAGCAACGGTCGGAATTTTGAGTAGCAAAATCCTCAGGGCTATCATGTTCCTCACTGTGTAGGCAATCCACACTGGCGAATTCCTAACTCCTCAGTCAGGACAAATTCCTCAGAGACCAGAAGAACTTCGTCTCTGTCACTGAAGAAATTAACTGAACTGTATGAGATTTCCAATGGCTTCACTCGAAGGGATTGGTAGGTGTAGGATTTTGAGTTGAGCATCACATAGAAATTTTTCCTTAGTATTTCCTCGACCCCCTTTAACAGTACAGTGTTTCCTATGACTCAAGAAAGAGAAAAACAAAACTATGAAAACGAAAGTCTTCAAGCTTCATATTCCTCGCATGAATATCAAGTCTTCACAGACACACCAATTTCTTCACTTTCAAAGTCTTCATGAAAGTCTTCAGAAATACCAAAATCTTCACTCGAAGATATTCATTTTTAGGGGTCAACTTTTCCTGTAAATATCAAACTCCTCATAGACTTATAGACCTGTGTACACTCACACACGCGTTAGTCCCTTAACCTATAAGTCTTCAATACACCAAAATCACTAAGGGGCACTAGATGCACTTACAAGACTCTTTTCTGCATGCAAGCAAAGGGGCAGTACAAGACTGACGTGGCATCCAAGGAGAGTCGCCGCTGCAACAAGAAGGTTATGAGGCTCTTCGGGCAGGATGTCTCTGGCGGTTTTGAGGATGCCATCACCCCAGAGGCTGCATGGATGGCGAAGCAAGGTTTCAAGTGGACTAGTTGTGAGGAGGACATCGAGGAGACCGTCCTCGCCGCCGAGTCTAACGAGGAGCACGAGGAGCATTGGGATGATTTCTCTGCCTGAGCCACCCCTTGTGTGTAGGTGTCGCTCTGCCTTTTTGGCGTCTCAATGCCAAAGGGGGAGAGAGTGTAGGGATTTGCGTGCTTGCGAGTCATGTGTCGTGTTTGGTGTGTTTGCTTTTGTCATTTGGACCTCATTTGCTTTGGTTTGATTTGCGCCTTTGAGACTTATCCTTCATATGGTGTAAGACATATGCACTCTATTCTATCTTAGTGAGCTTATGATTGTGCTACTTATGTTATGCTCGTATTTGCTATCTTGTCTAGTGCTAGCCTTACTATTGCAAGATATGTCTTGTCTCTATAATATAGGGGGAGCTTTGATCCTAGTATGTGTGTCGTGCAGTCCAAAGCACCCATCTAGTTGGCACACATCTAGGGGGAGCCCGTCTATATTCTAGAGAGGAGGGGTTTGCGTTTGCTTAATATTAGTTCCCTTGTGCAAATCCCGTATTGTCATCAATCCACCAAAAAGGGGGAGATTGTAAGGGCATATTTATCCCTAAGGTGTTTTGGTGATTGATGACAATGCTTTTGCGGACTAATTGTGTGCCTTGAGTTTCCCAGACGTTTCATCGCTAGGCACAAGACGGTTTGGTGCCCCTCGAAGACTATTGAAGATGGCGTTTTTCTACATTTGTTTCTGGTGGATTTGAGTCATAGGAAAGCCGTACTATTAAGAGGGGGTTCGTGTCGGAAAGGTTTGGGTGGAATCATCACGTACACGTTTTTCTTCCTTGTCCCCTCCTTTCCCCTGCACCTTCGGGCTTCCTTCGTTTACCCTCTCGTTGCCTTGTCCTGGCTGCTGTTGATGGGCTTGCGGTAGTACTGCTCCCTGGTGAGCGGTAGTACCGCAGGCACCCGCGGTAGTACCGTACTACGGCGCGGTAGTACCGCAGGTGCCCAATGTAGTACCTCTCCTATGGAGCTGTAGTACCGTGGCCCCCAGGCCAAGTACCGCTCCTTCGCGGTAGTAGGGCGGATGTAATTTGTTACATCTGCGCCACTGTGGTAGTACCGCATCCCTTGTGCGGTAGTATCGTGCACGGCCTGGCTCAGCTACCAGGCGGTAGTACCGCTCCTCTACGGTAGTACTGTGTCGGATTTTTGCTTCGTCCGTTTACCAGCGGAGGTAGGCACGGATGTATTTTTATCCGCGCTCTTCCCAGGCTAGGTGTTTCCTACCTTGCGGTAGTACCACAAGGGGGAGCGGTAGTACCGCGCCCGCGGCAATACCGTCCTCAGCCCTTGTGCTACAGGTCTGCTCTAGCTACTATTGCTGCTGTGGTAGTACCACGGGTCCTCACGGTAGTACCGCATGGCCTTACGGTAGTACCGCTTGTCAGCAAGCGGAAGTACCGTGTGGCCTTGTGGTAGTACCGCTGGTCTGGGGCGGTAGTACCGCTGGTCGCGGGCTGGTAGGTGGATAACTGTAACATCCCAAATTTTCAAGGATTGGATGTGATATTAGGCATGGATTGGTTATCAAAGTATGAAGGGAATATTGAATGCGCTAGTAAGTCAATTTTGCTTACCACACTAGAAGGAAGGATCAAGTATGTATCCCGACATGTGCCAAATAGGACACAAGTGAATTGCCTGACAGGAGTAGTGCAGGAGGAAGTACCAGTGGTAAAGGATTTTCCTGATGTATTTCCAGAAGAGTTGCCAGGCATGCCACCGGATAGAGACATTGAGTTTCTGATTGAGTTATTGCCAGGTACTGGACCAATATCAAAGAGACCGTACCGGATGCCAGCAAAGGATTTGGTAGAAATTAAGAATCAGATTAAGGAGTTATTGGAGAAAGGTTACATACGCCCAAGTTCTTCGCCTTGGGGATCACCCGTACTTCTAGTGGAGAAGATGGATGGATCATTAAGGATGGTTGTTGATTACCGTGGATTGAATGAAGTAACCATCAAGAAAAGTACCCACTGCCAATGATCAATGATCTGTTTGATCGTTTGCAAGGAGCTAAAGCGTTTTCCAAGATTGATTTGCAATCAGGGTACCATCAGTTGAAGATTCGAGAGCAGGACATACCTAAGACAGCATTCACCACAAGATATGGATTGTATGAGTATATCGTTATGTCATTTGGATTGACTAACGCGCCTGCCTATTTTATGAACCTGATGAACAAAGTGTTTATGGAGTTTTTGGATAAGTTCGTCGTAGTGTTCATTGATGATATCCTGGTTTATTCAAAGAATGAAGAAGAGCATAAGGAACATTTGCGTTTGGTTTTGGAGAAACTAAGGGAACAACAGTTATATGCCAAATTTAGCAAATGTGAGTTTTGGTTGAAAGAAGTAGGATTCCTCGGACACGTTATATCCGGAGAAGGGATAGCAGTTGACCCCACCAAGGTTGAGACCGTAACTGAATGGGATGCACCAACGACAGTTGGAGAGATCCGGAGTTTTCTTGGACTCGCGGGATACTACCGGAGATTCATTGAGAACTTTTCAAAGATTGCGAAGCCTATGACGGAGTTGTTGAAAAAGGATACCAAGTTCAATTGGACTGAGGCATGTGAGGCTAGTTTTCAGGAGTTGAAGAAACGTTTGGTTACCTCACCAGTGTTGATTTTGCTAGATCAGACCAAGGATTATGAGGTGTATTGCGACGCTTCACGTCGAGGACTTGGAGCAGTGTTTATGCAGGAAGGGAGAGTTGTTTCGTATGCTTCACGACAACTGAAGTCTCATGAGTTGAATTATGCCACGCATGATTTGGAGTTAGCAGCTGTAGTGCATGCATTGAAGACATGGAGACATTTCCTCATTGGAAATCATTGCGAGGAGTACACGGATCACAAGAGTTTGAAGTACATTTTCACGCAGAAGGAGTTGAACCTCAGACAAAGGAGATGGTTGGAGCTCATCAAGGATTATGATATGAGATTGCATTACCATCCCGGTAAAGCTAATGTAGTAGCTGACGCATTGAGCCGCAAGAGCCACGTCAATACTTTAATGACGGGAGAAATACCAAAGGAGTTAGCAGAAAACCTTCGTGAACTAAGTTTAGAGATAGTTCTGAAAGGCTATGTAGCAGCATTGGAGATTCAATCTACATTGATGGATAAAATTAGAGAAGCTCAGAAATCTGACAAGGAGATTGTTGCTATAAAGGAGAAACTAAGCAAAGGAAAAGCAAAGGGATTTCGTGAGGATGAGCACGATACCCTATGGTTTGAGGACCGTGTTTATGTGCCCAATGACCCGGGGATCAGGAAGTTGATTCTGCAAGAAGCACATGATTCACCATATTCGATTCACCCAGGAAATACCAAGATGTATTTGGATTTGAAGGAAACATTCTGTTGGACCGGAATGAAGAGGGATATTGCAGCATATGTAGCAGTTTGTGACGTATGTCATAGAGTAAAGGCAGAGCATCAGAAGCCAGCCGGATTGTTGCAACCATTGCCGATACCCGAATGAAAGTGGGATAAGATAGGCATGGATTTTATCATAGGACTACCCAGGACAAAAGCAGGATATGACTCGATATGGGTAGTAGTTGATCGTTTGACGAAGGTAGCACATTTCATTCCAGTTAAGACCACTTACACCAGAGCAAAGTTGGCAAAGATATACATGACTAGGATCATTTGTTTACATGGAGTTCCGAGGAGTATTGTATCAGACAGAGGAACCCAATTCACCTCAAAGTTTTGGAATCAGTTACATGACACTTTGGGAACCAGGCTAGAGTTCAGCACCGCTTTTCATCCGCAGACAGATGGACAGACCGAGAGAGTCAATCAGATTTTGGAGGACATGCTGAGAGCTTGTGCACTAGATTATGGATCTAGTTGGGACGATAATTTGCCGTATGCGGAGTTTTCTTATAACAACAGTTACCAAACCAGTTTGAAGATGGCACCTTTCGAAGCTTTATACGGAAGGAGGTGCAGGACACCGTTGTCATGGGACGAAGTTGGAGACCGTCAATTCTTTGGACCAGATTTGATTAAGGAGTCTAAACGGAAAGTTAAGTTGATTCGTGATAGGCTCAAGGTAGCCAGTCCAGGCAAAAGAGCTACGCAGATTCTAAACGCAAGGAGACAGTTTACGAAACCGGAGACAGAGTGTATCTCCGAGTATCCCCACTTCGAGGAGTTAAGCGCTTTGGATTTATGGGAAAATTAGCACCACGTTTTGTTGGACCATATAAGATCTTGCAACGTATGGGAGAAGTCGCGTATAAGTTGGAATTACCAGAGGGACCGTCAGGAGTTCATGACGTATTCCATGTTTCTCAACTAAAGAAATGTCACGCCGAGATGGCGGAGGTACCGTTAAGAGATACAGTACCGCTTGAAGCGATTCAGTTGAAGGACGACTTAACGTATGAAGAGAAACCAGTCAAGATTCTCGATTATGCCAGCAGAGTTACCCGCAGCAAGGTTATCAAGTTTTGTAAAGTTCAGTGGAACCACCACTCAGAAGATGAAGCCACCTGGGAGAGAGAAGAAGATTTGCTCAAGGACCACCCTCACCTATTTTCTAGCCAACCCGAATCTCGAGGGCGAGATTCATCTTAAGGGGGGTAGGTTTGTAACATGCCAAATTTTCAATTTGGAATGTTATACATAGATCATCATGCATATCATATTTTCTTGCATCTTGTCGATCCTAGAAATTTCACGCAACTCAAGGACCCTTGGAGAGAGTTGGAGATTTCGTCATTTCCATATTTGAGCTTTCTCAAATTTTGAAAAGAGGATCATTGGTTTTTGTCGGAGTTTCATTTGCCTTTTATTTGGATAGGGAAAAATGCGCGTTTTCAAAATTTGCATTTTAGGCCCAGAGAAAAGTTCATTTTGTTCGACTCATTTTTAGGAGTCGGGGAGAATTTACTTTATTAGTTTTGGAGTTCGTTTAGATCTCTTTTTGTTTTTTTCCGAGCGCGGAACCATTTTAAAAAAAACAAAAAAAAGTTCCAGCGACTTGGGCCAAAGGCCCAAGCCACCGAGCCAGCCGGCCGGCCAGAGGCCAAGGCCATCGCTAGCCGCGCGAGCGCCCCAGGCGCAGGAGCCGCCGCCGCCGTTTCCTTTTAGGTTTCCTAGTAGGACTTTTGTCCTACTTCCGTATATTCCTTTTCTTTTACTAAATCTTTTCCTTCCCTCTTTTCTTTCCTAGTCCTAGTCTAATTCCTTGTCCCCTACCCCAAGTAAATCCCCCCTCCCCAATATAAATACTCCCACACCCCCCCCTCTAAACCCATCAAACCAAAGCCCCAACACCCCAAGCACCACCGCGCCCACACCCTGCGCCGCGCCGCCCCTAGTGCCCCGCGCCGCCGCCGCACCCCACACCCGCGCCGCCGTACCTTGCCACCGCCGCCCCACGCCCACGCTGCCGGAGTTCCTCGCCGAAGACCTCGCCGGAGGTAGGCCGCGCCGCATCTTTTCTTTTCATCGGATCATTTTCTTCTAATCGTTCCGATTCTTCTTCTCCGATTCGTTTTTCTCTCCGGTTCTTCGCGAAACCGTTCCGGTTTTATAGATCGGTTTTTCGATCGGTTTTCTTCTCCGAAACCCTAGATCGGATCCGTCTTCTTTTCCGATTTAGTTGCCTAGCGACCGTTCGCCGGACCGTTCGTCCTAACGAACATGATCACCAGATTTCTTCTAGGTTAACGAACATCTGTTCGTTCAACCGTTCTTCTTTTTCTTTTGATCGGATTTATTCCGCGATCGCGATCTCAAATCCGATCTTCTTTCTAGTTTATCTTCTCGCTCGTTTATTGGAATCAGGTGATTCAAGCGCCTGGAGTTTCGTTTCGAAACCGCCGTTCCGATTAATCAACTTTAACTAAGTTTTTGCTACAGTAAAATTTGACCTAGTTTCAACTTGCTAGAGCCGAGTTGTTTTCTTCCGCCGTTTGTTTTCCGTCGTTTTGTTCGGTTCTTTCTTTCTTTGCAACTGGAGTTATTAAGTTGAACTATCTGGTTCGATCTCTTGTTCGAGTTTTACCTGTGCATTAGATGAGTACTTATTGTATGCTTGTTGTTTGTCTGCGATAGATTACCCGGATTGCACCGCCTGTTACTTCGAATCTCTAGGACTCGCGGATCATCAGCAAGGCAAGTAACACTTTGGTCATACCTTTTCTACAACCCAGTTTTATTGCATTAGATTCATCCTCACACATTGCATGATTAGGATCTAATTAAATTGTGGGCTGGGAAGTAGATGAGGTAGTACCTATTACCTGTTATTATGAAACCTTTGGGAGTTACTTCTACGTTTGCTTATTATGCCATGCTATGCTAGTAGACGTGGATTGGGTGAGTGATATCCATGACAAATGTGAGTGTGATAATTTTAAGGGTTTATCTAAGGTGGCAATTTAAACACACATCTGGGTGGATTGAGGCACCTGATGTCTATCAGGACTTGCCTGTTTTATTTTGGACCGCCACCCAGGCTCAAAGGGATCATAAGATCTTTCATGCTAGAAACTTACGTGTGCAGCCACAAGCCATTATGGGCTCTGGCATAGTTGACTAAGTCGTGCGAACTCTTACAGGGTAGACTAGCAGATGTAGGGGAAGTAGGTGTACCAGTCTATCCATCGTAAGGTGCTAGCGCTTCTGAAAGACTGTGTCTCGGTCATCCGTTTCTCAAACACCAGTAGTGCGAGAAAACCAACGGAGGCGATCGAGTCTTGTGGGGAAAAGTGCGCAAACCTCTGCAGAGTGTAACAAACTAATCATGATTAGCCGTGTCCCCGGTTATGGACAACCTTGAGTATCTAGTACTTGAATATCATGTGAATCTCATCATGTTACTTCTAATTAATATTGTTGGGTTTTAATTCTACTTTTAATTGGGATTGAGAATGCTGTCAACCATTCTCAATGTTTAACAACCACCATGATAGTTAAATAAATTTATTCCTTTGCAGTAGGGAAAAATTGGCTTTACGCAAAACAGTAACCATAGAGCTTTCCACCAGCCAAATATGCATATAGTATAGTTGTTTCATTCCATTACTCTCTATGTGTTACCTTGCCAGCATATTCCATGTGCTGACCCGTTTCGGGCTGCAACGTTAATGTTGCAGACTTTTCAGACGACGATTGAGGTGTTTTTAGGTCGTGGTTCTATACTCAGTGATGCCGTTGGAGTTGATGGACCCATTTATCTTCCAAGTCTTCCGCTGTTATCGATATTAGATGGACTTAAGCCATATTATTGTAATAAGTTCTCTTTGGAGACATCAATGTAATAAGTGTGTGATTGCCACTCTGCTATAAATCCTTCGAAGTACAGTGCGGTGTCAGCATTACTGATCCAGGGATGACACCGGAGCACAGAGATCAGACTGTTTGAGGTTTGGTCGCTACAATAACAGTTGGATTTTTGTCCTAAGCTATAAAGGGGGTGCCTCTTCCTCTAGTTGACCATCTCTTCCAACCCTAATGTGACGCCCCGAGACCCTTGCGCCAGGTGTCTTCCAATTATCCATTGTGGTTGCCTTTGCCATTTGCTTGCGTGTCGCATCTTGCCATGTCATCATGTGCATTGCATCATCTTGTTTTCAAAACTTGCATCCGTCCCGGTCTCCTCGTTCTTTCCGTTGTGCGTTTTGAGCCCAGCCGCACTTGCACGCACCGCGACATGTCCGAAATATTATTTTATAAGTGGCCAAAAAAGGTTCTCGGAATGGGATGAGAGTTGGTGTGCGGTCTTGCTATAGTGTAGGTAGTCCGCCTGCCAAGTTTCATCGCATTCAGAGTCCGTTTGATAGCCCAACCGTTAAACTATAGCGGCAATATAGCCGGTCAAACATCGGACGTTTCGGTCTCAGAAACTGCTATCGGGCATCTCTCTTTTCTGAGCCCGTCAAACCCCTCACCTTCGTTGACCGTTCGGAGACCAACCGGGGTTTTTGATTCCCTCTTGTCATACCACCTAATCCCTCTTTGCATAGTTCTCGACCCGCTCGTGCGCGTCCGAAAGTTGTCTCGGACCCGACCCGGACAGTCATCACTATTGGATCCGGATCATCCCCAAACGTCTGTAAAACATCACCATTTTCGTTTTTGGACTCCCTACCTATTTTTTCTCTCGACCATCGGTTTTAGATCAGACGGACCAGATAGTCCCTAATTTAACCCACCTGATATATATACATAGTTGAAACCCTAGCTATCCCATCCATTCGTCTAATCCTCCTCGCCGCCGCCACTCACTCTCCCTTGTTTTCTCGGGAGCTTGTCCCATCAGCACTGATTCCCTCCTTCATCGGGATCCCCATCCCATCAACCACCACAGTCGAGCGCCTCCACCTTTCTTTTAGCGCCGCCCAACCAGGTCACAGCAAGCCTCTCTCCTTCCCTTGTTTGCAGCATCAGATCAACCGAAGCCGCACCCAATCTAGATCCTCTCCCGCCTCCGACCATCTCCCTGGATTCGCGCCTCCTCGCTTCCTCCATCCATGGAGACAAGCTCCTCCCGTACCAAGATTGT
Organism: Triticum monococcum; assembly: GCA_034509565.1. NCBI lineage: Eukaryota > Viridiplantae > Streptophyta > Magnoliopsida > Poales > Poaceae > Triticum > Triticum monococcum. The sequence continues at coordinate 417,478,228 of CM067844.1, forward strand.
GCCCCTACTTCCTTCCCTCTTCCTCGAGTTCTCTCTCTCCCTGTCGCTCAAATTTCTCTCTGTTATCTTTGCCCCGCGGGGCGTCACGGATGCACGAGCTCGATCCTCGCTCGCTTGCGCCTTCATCTTCGACCCTGCGCCCCTGCCGAAGCCCGCACCAAGTCCCTCGCAGAGCCGCCGCCCGGATCAGGCGTCCGCGTCATCCCTGTCGCCAAGTTCATCGCTCGCAATGGCGCAGCCGCCCCATTCCCTTTCTTCACCGGAGTTCTTCGCTGCAAGACCTTCCTCGAGGAGGGCCGCCGCCATGCTGCCCGGTTCCTCTCGCGTCAAGCCCGCTGCCAGTTTTCACTGCTGCCGTCGCTTCCTGTCGACCAGAGGGCGCGCCTCCTCGGCATCGAGCCCCGCCGCTCCTACGCCCGCTGCGACGACTGGATCGCTACCGCCCCAGGCTGCCGCAATTGTAGTACACCACCCTCGCCAAGCCCCTTGCCTCGCCGCCCCTTTGCCCCGCTCGCCAGAGTTCGGCTCCCAGTCACCGCCCCCTGCTTCCTTTGTGGTGAAGACGAGTGAGTACTTTTCTGCTCAAGCTGCGCTGCCCGAGCGCTCGCGTTGACCGTGCGTGGGCCTCCTCTTGCGGCGCCTCAAGCCCAGCCGAAGCCTGCCGACCTCTTCCCACTCCACCGATTTGGGCTTGGCCCAGTGATGAGCAATCGCCCACCTTCCCCTGTGCACTTGGGCCTGCCATTTTCGGCCCATAGTATTTTTTTCCTGCGCAGCGTTTTTAATCTTTTATTCCAGGTTTTCCAGTTTACAAAAAAACCCTCATACTCCATGCATTTTAAAACTCAACAACCGTGCATCATATATAAAAACATTATATATGAGAAATGCTTAGAATTTTGTGTAGGTTAATAATTTGCAACTTTCATGAATGTTTGACATGTTTAAAATGCTGTTTGGTTAAAATTGCTCCTATGCCATGTTAAAATGCTTTATTTCATAATTAAATAACCGTAGTTCCAAACCTAATAAACTTTATATGTAAATGTGGTAGAAAAAGGTCTAGTTTAACATGGTGGCATTACTTTGCATGTTTAACAACTCTAAAATTTGGTTTAGGGCAGAACAGTACCAAATCCATAATTATGCTCATGAGGATTTTTCGGAATTGTTGTTTGTTGTTCCGGCCTCATTTAAACTTGCCTAGATAGGTAGTTTTCTTTTGCTTCACCCCTTGCCATGTTAATCAACATTTAATATTGTTGGGTACATAAACGAGATCGAGCTAAATAAATGAATGTGGTGCTTCTTTAATATGCAACTCGTTGCATATTGAGCTCCACTTAATTTGTAGGATTGCTTGTGCACTTTGCCATGCCATGCCTCATAAAATCGGACATGCATCATACTTGTTTGCGCATCATGCCATGTTTATGTGATGGTTGTTTACCATGTTGTTTGCTTCTTTCCGGTGTTGCTTCTTCGGGTTGGTTCCGATAACGTCGTGTTTGTGAGGATCCGTTCGACTATGTCCGTTTGTCTGCTTCAGGGACTTGTTCTTCTTACTTGCGGGATCTCTGGCAAGATGACCATACCCTCGAAATCACTTCTATCTTTGCTTGCTAGTTTGCTCGCTCCTTTGCTATGCCGTGATACCTACCACTTGCTATATCATGCCTCCCATATTGCCATGTCAAGCATCTAACCCACCTTGTCCTAGCAAACCGTTGTTTGGCTATGTTACCGCTTTGCTCAACCCCTCTTATAGCGTTGCTAGTTGCAGGTGAAGATGAAGTTTGTTCCTTGTTGGAACATAGATATTGTTGGGATATCACTATATATATTGTTTACTTTAATGCATCTATATACTTGGTAAAGGGTGGAAGGCTCGGCCTTATGCCTGGTGTTTTGTTCCACTCTTGCCGCCCTAGTTTCCGTCATACCGATGTTATGTTCCTTGATTTTGTGTTCCTTACGCGGTTGGGTGTTATGGGAACCCCTTGACAGTTCGCTTTGAATAAAACTCCTCCAGCAAGGCCCAACCTTGGTTTTACCATTTGCCACCTAGCCTTTTTTTCCCTTGGGTTCTGCAGACTAAAGGGTCATCTTTATTTTAACCCCCTCGGGCCAGTGCTTGTCTAAGTGTTGGTCCGAACCTGTCAGCAGCCGGTGGCCACCAGGGGCAACTCTGGGCTGGCCTATCGGAATCTTGGACAATCCGGTGTTGCCTTGAGAACGAGATATGTGTAGCTCCTATCAGGATGTCGGCACATCGGGCGGCTTTGCTGGTCTTGTTTTACCATTGTCGAAATGTCTTGTAACCGGGATTCCGAGTCTGATCGGGTCTTCCTGGGAGAAGGAATATCCTTCGTTGACCGTGAGAGCTTGTGATGGGCTAAGTTGGGACACCCCTGCAGGGTTTTGAACTTTCGAAAGCCGTGCCCGTGGTTATGGGCAGATGGGAATTTGTTAATTTCCAGTTGTAGAGAACTTGAAACTTAACTTAATTAAAATGCATCAACCGCGTGTGTAGCCGTGATGGTCTCTTTCCGGCGGAGTCCGGGAAGTGAACACGGTTTTGGAGTTATGTTTGAACATAAGTAGTTTCAGGATCACTTCTTGATCACTTCTAGTTCACGATCGTGCTTTGCTTCTGTTCTCGCTCTTATTTGCGTAAGTTAGCCACCATATATGCTTAGTGCTGCAGCTCCACCTCACTACCTTTTCCTACCCATAAGCTTAAATAGTCTTGATCGCGAGGGTGTGAGATTGCTGAGTCACCGTGACTCACAAATTACTTCCAAAACCAGTTGCAGGTGCCGTAGATACCAGTGCAAATGACGCAGCTGAGCTCAAGTGGGAGCTCGACGAACATCATGTTCGTTCTGTTGTTTCGTTTCGAGTTGATCAGTAGTGGAGCCCAGTTGGGGCGATCGGGGATCTTTTGCATTAGGGTTTGTCTTTCTTTATTTGGTTTCGTAGTCGGACCTTGATTGTATCTGGATGATGTAATGCTATATTTATGTATTGTGTGAAGTGGCGATTGTAAGCCAACTCTTTATCCCTTTCATATTCAGTACATGGGATGTGTAAAGATTACCCCTCTTGCGACATGCCTACAATGCGGTTATGCCTCTAAGTCATGCTCTGACACGTGGGAGATATAGCCTCATCGTGGGTGTTATAAGTTGGTAATCAGAGCCTTCCCCGACTTAGGAGCCCCTGCTTGATCGAATCACTAGCGTTGTTGAGTCCAGAAAAATGTTTTGAGTCTTATAGGTTTATATATATCGGAGAGTAAGATTCTTTTTACTCCTCAGTCCCTTCGTCGCTCTGGTGAGGCATCCTGACGTAGAGTTTTGACTCTTCTCTTCTCAAATTTCACTAAAAAATTTTAGGATCACGCGGGTATCTCGGAATCATTCCGATGGTTTTGTGACGAGAACATTGTTCTTGGTGCCTCCTGACATTTAGGGGTTGTGGCAGTGTCCCGGGGAGTTGAGCTCCAAGGTGTTGTCGTCACAATTTTATCGTTGCAGTTCTGGAATACATGAGTTTCGCCGACATTGAAAATCTCTTTTATGCAGTTGTTGGTGAGATAACCTCGACGCCACCCAGTACTAGGGCGGGAGTTCGGGAGTATTGCCATAACTCGTATAATGGATGCTTTTCGAAGGTTGAGGTAAATGATTTCCGAAGGTTTCTTGGTTATATGTTGAAGGATGGATACAGCTGGATGTAGGATTTGTTAGTTTTGGGTGAGATATTATGCTTCCCCTGTACCCCCAACACCTAATTGCATAACCAGAAAGTTTCGGGAGTTTATAAGTGGGAATTCAAGTAACTCCTTGGATATCTTTCCGACAGATGTATGATATGAAATTAGGGTTCGACGTCTAGTGGTCCGCCCATCCACGGTTGGTTTTACAATGGTCTCGTTGTGTCTTAAAGAGTCCTTGGCTATGCTGACTCGGGGACGCTTCATATGTCATGTGCAATGCCTTATACATGATGGTGTTGTACGATCGAGCCCGTGTGGGCCCCACCACGGAAACTTCGGACGAAATCTCTATCATATGTTTGTTCCGGCTTATTTTGCAAGCCAATCCTTTGTTTTGTTTTCAGTTGTGGTATTCGAGTTGCTTCAATGTCAAGTCTGTCGGCGTTCTGGGAACGGGGGTCCCCAGACTTGCCTGCCTGCGGCGTGGCTCAAAGGAGGCCCAGCATGGCCCAACTTCATCAGCACAAGACTCAAGACCCTTGCGAGGGGCCAAGCCTCGCGAGGTGGACGACACGGCGCATCCTCAGGCGCAGCCTCCTCAGGCTGGCTCGCGAGGAGACGGAGATATCAAGGCAGGGTACCTCGCGAGGTGCCCGTGACGCAAGCCATGACGATCGAGGGTGCCAGGCGGGCGCCAGCGCGCGCAGCGTCCTTCTTTCCTCTTTGGTGCAAAGGGGGCAAGCGCAGCCGCGGGGTACCGAGGCATCTGGCAAAGGTTTCCATTTTGGTAAAACGAGACTAGGACAAAGCGGACTACGAGACGGAGGTCACCATGGAGCCCAGCACGGCGTCACCGCAGAGTCTTTCGCAGGCGAAGACCACCTTTAGTCAGGATAAGCGTACTAGATGTTCCCCTTTGAATTGGCCAGTTGTTGGCGCCCTTCCCGCTCAATATTTGGGAAGAGGCCCAGGGCCTTTGCCTATAAATAGGACCGGCCGCCCACGTAGCAAGGGGTTCGGTTCGGCTCGCAGATTTGGTTGGGCTGGCTAGCAAGTAGAGAGAGAGAGAGAGAGAGAGAGAGAGGTGACTGAACTCCTCCCAGCAGTTCGTCGCCCCAACCAAGAACAAACCCTCGCGAGGCTGTTATTCCTTGTACTGTTCATCGTCACCAGCCCCAGGAGGCAATCCATCCACCACACACTGGAGTAGGGTATTACACCACAATGGTGGCCCAAACCAGTATAAATCTTGTGTCTCTTGCGTGATTCTTTTGGTAGCCTAGATCTTTGTGAGACGGGGAGGTAGGGGCGTGATTTCCGTGCGCACCCCAGTGTTCAAACCTTAAGGGTCTACCGAAACCCGAAATCCAACATTTGGCGCGCCAGGTAGGGGTGCGCCAGAATCCGTCTTCCACCGCTCCGCCCTCCTCCGGCCGCCGCATCCATGTGCGGCGCAAGTCGGGCTCGCGCCGCCCTGGCAGCCCTCGCTGGTGGGCGTTCTCATCGTCCCCCGCCGCCCGCTGTCAACACCGCCACCGGCTCGGCGGGAAACAAGCTGCAAGCACCACCTCATCATCCGCCTGCGCGACGGAGTAACTGCACCGCGACACTGACGCCTCCGGTCGTTGCGGCCCTCCTGGGCGGCTCGCAGGTGCCGCCCACAAGTCGCCAAGTCAAGCCTTTTGCCCACCGGGTCAGCACCGCTTCCGCACGGCAGGGGGCTCCCCCGGACCGGGCGGCGCGCGAGGTCAATCTGACCTTCAGCTCGGAGGACCACCCCACCAACCCGGTCGGCTCAGGCGCGCTCCCCTTTTTGTGCACCCCCACCATCTGCCAGGTGGCCGTCACCAGAACCCTCATCGACGGTGGCGCGGCCCTCAGCGTGCTTTCAGTCGAGACTTTCAACCTCTTCTGCATACCCCAGGAGCGGCTGCGACCCAGCCGATCTTTCTCGGGCGTCGGAGGCGGATCATCCGACTCCCTGGGACAGATCCGGCTCCCGGTAACCTTCGGCACCTACGACAACTTCCGCACGGAGACGGTCGACTTCGACATCGTCCCCGTCGGCCTCCCTTACAACGCCATCCTCGGCTACCCGGCACTGGCCCAGTTCATGGCCGCCACGCACCCGGCGTACAACCTCATGAAGATGCCCGGGAGCAACGGTACCCTCACCGTGCTCGGGGACACCGGGGACGCCCTGCGAGTACTCGAGCACACCTGCAAGACAGCGGCGTCAGCACGGCCCGTCAATGCGGAGACCCCTGGGCCCAAGGGGGCTGCGCCCGCCAAGAAGAAGCAGTTGTTCTCCCAGGACAAGGCAGAGACCAAGCAGATACACGTCGACGAGGACGGGTCCTCTAGTGCCACTTTCACCATAGGCGCCAACCTTGAGCCTGAGCAGGAGGGGGCCTTGGTCAAGTTCTTGCGTGCAAATAAGAAGGTATTTGCTTGGGAGCCCGACCAGCTGGCAGGGATCCCCAGGAGTGTCATGGAGCATCACCTCAACGTGTGCCCAAATGTGCGCCCCGTGAAGCAGAAGGCCAGGCGGCAGTCCATGGAAAAGCAGGCCTTCATTGTTCAAGAGACCCGCAAGCTAGAAGCCGCTGGGGTCATTCGCGAGGTCCGACACCCGGATTGGCTGGCCAACCCTGTTGTTGTGCCCAAGAAAGGGGGGAAGGAGCGCATGTGTGTTGACTTCACCAACCTTAACAAGGCATGCCCGCAAGATCCGTTTCCGCTCCCCCGCATCGACCAGATCGTTGATTCCACTACGGAGTGCGACCTGCTATGCTTCCTGGACGCCTTCTCCGGGTATCACCAGATCAAGATGGCGGTAGAAGACGTTGAGAAGACCGCCTTCTTAACCCCGTGCGGGGTGTACTGCTATACATGCATGCAGTTCGGACTGCGTAATGCAGGGACAACCTTTCAGCGGCTGATGCACATCACCTTGGGCCTGCAACTCGGGAAGAATGTCAAAGCTTACGTTGATGACATTGTAGTAAAATCTCGGGAGGCCAAGACCCTGATACAAGACCTGGAGGAGACCTTCGCGAGCCTCGACACAGTAAACCTGTGGCTCAACCCGGAGAAATGTGTGTTCGGCGTCCCCTCGGGCAAGCTTTTGGGATTCCTCGTGTCCCATCGTGGCATTGAGGCCAACCCCGAGAAGGTCAAGGCGGTCGAGGACATGAGCCCGCCAAAGACCCTCAGAGAAATGCAGAAGCTCACTGGGTGCATGACCACGCTAGGGCGCTTCATCTCCAAATTAGGGGAGCGAGCGTTGCCTTTCTTCCAGCTGATGAAGAAAAAGGGGCCCTTTGATGGACTGAAGAGGCGGATAAGGCGTTTCAAGATCTCAAGAGGTACCTGACCAGTCCCCCGGTCATGGTGGCTCCGCGCCCTCAGGAGCCCCTGCTGCTTTACCTTGCTGCCACTCCTTACTCCGCCAGCGCAGCTCTGGTGGCGGTTAGGGAGGAACGCCAAGTCAAGACCGCAGCGGCAGCCCGAGGCAAGACAAAACGGGAACAAGGAAAGCCTGTAGAAGGCGCAACCATAGTTGAGAAGGGTCAGCTGCCGAAGAACACACCGAAGGCGGGCGAGGCCGCACGCCCGGATGGTCCACCTCCCGAGGCCACGTCGTCTCGTGAGGCGCCCTTACCTCCCGAGGGCGCCGCAACCCCAGATACTCTCAGCCTCATAGAGCATCCCGTCTACTTTGTTAGCACGGTGTTACGGGACGCGAGGGCACGGTACCCAATGCCTCAGAAGCTCCTCCTCGCGCTCCTGGTAGCCTCATGCAAGCTGCGTCACTACTTCCAGGCTCATCCCATCAAGGTCGTCTCATCGTACTCCCTGGAGAGGGTGCTCAGGAGCCCTAACTCAGCAGGAAGGGTCGCCGAGTGGAACATGGAGCTGTAGGCGTTTCAGCTCGAGTTCAGCACAACCAGGGTTATCAAAGGGGCAGCGTTGGCGGATTTCATAGCAGAATGGGCGGAGGCACCAGGCCTCAGGGATAACGAGGATCGGTCCCTCTCTCTGGGGAGTGAGGCGCCGGAAGGCTGGGTCATGTACTTCGATGGGGCGTTCTCCAGACACGGCGCGGGGGCTGGTGCGGTGCTGGTATCACCCACTCAGGATAAGCTCTACTATGCCGTGCAGCTCTGTTTCCAGCAAGGTGAAAAGGTCTCCAACAATATTGCAGAATATGAGGGACTGATAGCCGGGTTGAAGGCCGCAGTAGCCCTGGGAGGGAAACACCTCACCGTCAAGGGTGACTCGCAGCTCCTAGTCAACTTCTCCAACAAGGTGTACGAGCCGAAGGACGAGCATATGGAGGCCTACCTAGCGGAGGTCCGCAGGATGGAAAAGCAGTTCTGGGGGCTGGAACTGCAGCATGTGCCTTGTGGCACCAATCAGGAGGCCGACGATATCGCCAAGCGCGCGTCCAGGCGGTTACCCCAGGAGCCTGGCGTTTTCGACGAGCGGCTCTTCAAACCCTCAGCTCTGCCGTCACTGTCAAACATGGCTCAGCCCTTGGAGGAGCTCCCCCAGCCACCTGCCTTGGGAGCTCCGACCTGTGGCCCGGCCTTAGGAGCGCGCCTGCTCCTGGCGATGGAACCTCAGGAGGGTTGTTGGATCACAGAGCTCCGGAGCTACCTGATGCAAGGGACCTTGCCGGAGAGCGGGGAGGAAGCAGAGCGAGTGGCGCGGCAGGCGATGGCATACTGCATCAGAGATAGAGAACTCTACTGAAAGCGACCAAACGATGTACTTCTGCGTTGCATCTCCAGGGAACAAGGAAAGGAACTACTGGAGGACATACACGGCGGAGACCGCGGGCACCACTCATCATCACGGACCCTCGTCGGCAAGGCATTCCGTAGCGGTTTCTATTGGCCCACCGCGCTCAACAACGCAATCGAATTGGTAAAGGCTTGCGAAGCCTGCCAATTCCACGCCAAGCAGATCCATCAGCCAGCAGGCGGCTTGCAGACTATCCCCCTTTCGTGGTCGTTCGCGGTCTGGGGGCTGGACATTTTGGGCCCGTTTCCTCGGGCGCCAGGGGGCTATCGCTACCTCTACGTTGCCGTGGACAAATTCACCAAGTGGGCTGAAGTGGAGGCTGTCCGCGCCATCCCTGCGGGCTCTGTGGTCAAGTTCATCAAGGGCATCGTGAGCCGGTTCGGGGTGCCGAATCGCATCATCACGGACAACGGTTCGCAGTTCACCAGTAATCTCTTCAAGACATAATGTGCTAACCTTGGAACGCAGGTATGCTACGCCTTAGTGGTGCACCCCCGAAGCAACGGCCAGGCCGAGCGAGCCAACGCGGAGGTCCTGAGGGGCCTCAAGACCAGGACGTTCAAGAAGAAGCTGGAGGCCTGTGGCAGAGGATGGTACGACGAGCTGCAGTCCGTGCTGTGGTCCATCCGCACCACCGCGACCAAACCAACTGGGGAGACCCCATTCTTCCTAGTCTACGGAGCGGAAGCAGTCCTCCCTCACAAGGTCAGACGTTGCTCCGTGCGGGTCTTGGCGTTCGACGAGGCGCAGCAGGACGCCATGTGGGGGATGGACCTCGTGCTGGGGGAGGAACGTCGCCGGGAGGCCGCGCTGCGAGCGGCGAGGTATCAGTAGGCGTTGCGGCGATATCACTGCCGCAACATCCGCCCCAGGACTCTCGAGGTAGGAGACCTCGTGCTCAGGCGGGTTCTCTCCAGGGAGGGGTTGCACAAGCTCTCTCCCATGTGGGAGGGCCCGTTCAAGGTTGTTCATGTTTCCAGGCCCGGCTCCGCGCGCTTGGAGACTCAGGAGGGAGTGCTGGTCCAGAACGCATGGAACATCCAGCACCTCCGGAGGTTCTACCCCTGAAAAGGCCCGGAGCCTGTGAAGCAAGGCGAGTGCCTATGAAGCTATCGCGTTTTGGAAAGGCCCGGAGCCTGTGAAGCAAGGCGAGTGCCTATGAAGCTATCGCGTTTTGGAAAGGCCCGGAGCCTGTGAAGCAAGGCGAGTGCCTGTGAAGCTATCGCCTTTTGGAAAGGCCCGGAGCCTGTGAAGCAAGGCGAGTGCTGTGAAGCTATCGCGTTTTGGAAAGGCCCGGAGCCTGTGAAGCAAGGCGAGTGCCTGTGAAGCTATCGCGTTTTGGAAAGGCCCGGAGCCTGTGAAGCAAGGCGAGTGCCTGTGAAGCTATCGCGTTTTGGAAAGGCCCGGAGCCTGTGAAGCAAGGCGAGTGCCTATGAAGCTATCGCGTTTTGGAAAGGCCCAGTGCCTGTGAAGCAAGGCCAATGCCTGTGAAGCTCGCCGCCCCGTGACACTCTCACGTAATAATGAGTGGAGTTGTACACGCCCCGGAGTCTCAGGAGCGCCGGCCTCAGGCCCTGGGGCTCCCTCCCACGCCCAGTGGCAGCACTTAGCTCCGCGCTGGTGAGAAGACGTCGAAGACTAGATTAGGTGCCGAACGCGGCTTTTTCATTTGCTTTCCGCAGTTGAAAGTGCAACTATCCCTAGGTGGTTTTGGTAATTCATAACAACATATAGCTCATTGAGCTAATGCTATTCCAAGATGATTATTTCAGGAAAGCTCAATGATTGGCATGGCATGGATGTGAAAGTGGAACCCTCAAAATGCTAAGGACAAAGGATTGGCTCAAGCTCAAAAGCTCAAGACTCTTCATTTTATATTTTAGTGATCCAAGATCACATTGAGTCTTTAGGAAAAGCCAATACTATCAAGGAGGGATGAGGTGTTGCTTAATGAGCCTCTTGCTTCATGTGCTTAATGATATGCTCCAAAATCCTCAGCTACTTTCCCATATCCACAAATGACCTAAACCCTAAGCCAAACTCGGTCATACCAATTCTATCTATCCGGCGCCACCGAGTTTCATATGTCATAAGCCACTGCTAAACCCTAGCAATTCGGTCCTACCGATAGGGATCTCGGTCTCACCGATATGGGGTTGCAAACTCATTGTTTCCCTTTCATAACTTTTCGGTCTCACCGAAAGAGCAAATCAGTCCCACCGAGATTGCAATGTAAACTGTGTGTTTCCCTTTTGTAACTTTTCGGTCTCACCGAAAGAGCAAATCGGTCCCACCGAGTTCACCTGACCAACTCTCTGGTTAGCTTATTACCAAACTCGGTCTCACCGAGTTTGTGTAATCGGTCTCACCGAGATTACGTTATGCCCAAACCCTAACAGAATCGGTCCTACCGAGTTGCATGTCAGTCCCACCGATAATCTCTAACGGTCACTAGGTTTAACTTTTTGGTCTGACCGAGTTTATTTATTCAGTCCCACCAAGATTGGTAGATTGTGTGTAACGGTTGGATTTTGTGTGGAGGCTATATATACCCCTCCACCTCCTCTTCATTCATGGAGAGAGCCATCAGAACACATACACCATTCCAACTCACATGTTCTGAGAGAGAACCACCTACTCATGTGTTGAGACCAAGACATTCCATTCCTACCATATGAATCTTGATCTCTAGCCTTCCCCAAGTTGCTTTCCACTCAAATCTTCTTTCCATCAGATCCAAATCCTATGAGAGAGAGTTGAGTGTTGGGGAGACTATCATTTGAAGCACAAGAGCAAGGAGTTCATCATCAACACACCGTTTGTTACTTCTTGGAGAGTGGTGTCTCCTAGATTGGCTAGGTGTCGCTTGGGAGCCTCCGACAAGATTGTGGAGTTGAACCAAGGAGTTTGTAAGGGCAAGGAGATCGCCTACTTCGTGAAGATCTACCGCTAGTGAGGCAAGTCCTTCATGGGTGATGGCCATGGTGGGATAGACAAGGTTGCTACTTCGTGGACCCTTCGTGGGTGGAGCCCTCCGTGGACTCGCGCAACCGTTACCCTTCGTGGGTTGAAGTCTCCATCAACGTGGATGTAGGATAGCACCACCTATCCGAACCACGGGAAAAACATCCGTGTCTCCAATTGCGTTTGAATTCTCCAGACCCTTCCTTTTACATTCTTGCAAGTTGCATGCTTTACTTTCCGCTGCCAATATACTCTTTGCATGCTTGCTTGAATTATGTGATGATTGCTTGACTTTTCCTAAAATAGCTAAAATCTACCAAGAACTAAAATTGGGAAAAGGTCGAGTTTTTATTTGGTCAAGTAGTCTAATCACCCCCCTCTAGACATACTTTCGATCCTACAAGTGGTATCAGAGCCTTGGTCTCCATTTGCTTTGATCTCCATAGCTTCTGGTGGTCATAGCCTTGGTTTCACAACCTAGGAGAGTATGGCGTCTAGCGAGGGAAATTATCACCGTAGAGGTCCTTACTTTGATGGCACTAATTTTGCTAGTTGGAAGCATAAAATGAAAATGCATATTCTTGGACATAACCCCGCCGTTTGGGCTATTGTGTGTGTTGGTTTGCAAGGTGACTTCTTTGATGGGAGAGAACCGAACCGTGAAGCTACCGCGGATGAGTTGAATACGTTGCAATACAATGCTCAAGCTTGTGATATTCTCTTCAACGGATTATGCCCCGAAGAATTCAACAAAATCAGCCGTCTTGAGAATGCAAAGGTAATTTGGGACACTTTGATTGATATGCACGAAGGTACCGACTCCGTCAAGGAATCCAAGTTGGATGTGCTTCAAAGTCAACTTGACAAGTTCAAGATGAAGGATGGTGAAGGTGTCGCTGAAATGTACTCTAGGCTTGCTCTCGTCACAAATGAGATTGCCGGCTTAGGAAGTGAAGAGATGACCGATAGATTCATCATCAAGAAGATCCTAAGAGCCTTGGATGGAAAATATGATACCGTGTGCACGTTGATCCAAATGATGCCCAACTACAAAGATCTCAAGCCAACGGAAGTGATTGGAAGAATTGTTGCTCATGAGATGTCACTTAAGGATAAAGAGGAACTTCACAACAAATCAAGTGGTGCCTACAAAGCCTCTTGTGAAGCCCCTGCATCATCAAGTGAGAGACAAAACTTCAACGAAGAATTGAGCTTAATGGTGAAGAACTTCAACAAGTTCTACAAGAGTAGAAATAAAGATAGAAGCTTCAAGTCAAGGTCCTACAATGACAAAAGATCTTCTAGTTGAGAGCGAAACTGCTACAATTGTGGAAGACCCGGACACTATTCCAATTAGTGTACGGCTCCCTACAAGATAAGAGAAGATTCTCCAAAAAGAAGAAGCAAAGATTCACCACCAAGAGAGAGAAGGAGTAGAGATGATCGTTATGAACGAGGGTACTCATGGAGAAGCAAGAATTCGGAAAGGAAGGAAAAATCATCAAGGAGCTACACAAAATGAAGACATCAAGCTCATGTTGGTGAATGGGTATCCGGCTCCGACTCCGACAGCCACTCCGAGAGAAGTTATCACTCCGACTCCAAAGATACTCAAGATGAAGGTGTTGCCGGTCTAGCACTTGTGTCATCCAACTCCTACGACCTATTTGATTCACCAAATGAAGGAATTGGAAGATGCTTCATGGCCAAAGGTCCTAAGGTAACACACCCCGAGTATGTTGATTTTAATAGTGATGAAGATGACTTGTTAGGTGATGATGATTTGCTTGTTGACAACTCTAGTGATGAATACTATGATGAAACGTCAATTAACCATGCTAATCAAGATAAAACGAATGACAATGATAAGGAAAATATTGAGGCTCTAACTAAAGAACTAAACACTCTTAAGTTAGCTCATGAAACTATCTTCGAAGATCATCAAGAACTTTTAAGAGCTCATGAGAAGTTACGCTTTGAAAAGCTCAACTTGAGCAAGAGCATGAGTTTTTAAAAGCAATCAATGATGATCTCCGCAAGAAAAGTTCTTCTTACATTGCCAAGCGTTTACTCTTATCCACTTACATGCCTCAAGTCAAGTCTAGTAACAAGAATAAGAAAGATTCTTCCTCTAGTAGTAACAATGATCATGCTAAATCCAATATTGTTGCTTCTAGTAGTTCTCTTGATTCCACTAATGATTCTCTTAGCCAAGTTACACTTGAGCAAGAAAATAGCTTATTGAAGGGAATTATAGAGAAAGGAGTGTACAAAAGCCTTGCCGGGAGTAAGCAATTCGAGGAAATTGTGCGCAAGCAAGGAATGCACCGGAAGAATCAAGGTGTTGGTTTTGAACGAAAGTTCAATGCCAATGGAGTTGAGTGGGAAGAAGATCAATACCCCAAGACAAAGTTTGTTCCTCAACAATAGAAGTATGATACTTCCTTCAAGGGGACACAAGCTCAAGATGATCTTCCACCACAAGACTACAAGCAAAAAGGCAAGGACAAGCTTCAAGAGGAAATTGATGCATTTTAAGAACCTCCTAAGACCTTAGTCAAGTGGATTCCCAAGACAACTTCAAGTTCCACTTCGTCAAGTACGACTACAACTCCAAGGATTCCCATCAAGGTGATGTGGATCCAAAAGAAGAAGAACTAGAGAGTTCTTGAGGGTGACTCTGCCAACATACTTCACTCTTATCATTTTGGCAAGAACAAGTGCAATCAACTTCCACATCTTGCACTAGTTCAAGGAGTCACAAACCCTCTTGTTGGTAAGACAAGGGACAAGGTGACCTAAAAGTTTTCATGGACATCATCTTGTGTGTGCATCACTCTATGTCTATGGATATCCTTGTTTGTTCCTTGTGGGACTAACCCATGTAGGTATTGAAAGTGCAATTCACTCAAATGGATAGCTCCAAGTGATCTACATCAACATTGAGCATCCACATCTTCAACATCTACATGAAGTCATCATCGACAAAACCCAAGGTTAGTTCATCCCTCTTAGGGGGGATATCACATCTAGGGGGTGCTTTACTCTAAGACTTGAGCTAGAGAAACTCTAAAGATGTGAACACAACAATGCTTTATGTAAAAGTGGTAACCCCACTTGAGCTTAAACGATGAGTATGACCTATGATCAAGTGTTCTCACTTGACTCCTAAGTCAATATACTCATATATAGATGACCTAGTCATCGCAAATTGCTTGATAGATGCTAGAATTGGTTGTGCATGCTTTGTCACATATTTCATTTGCCATCTTATTGTGTGAGCATGTTGGTTGCATATTTTACTCATTCGAGGACATCCACTTGTTGCTTTGATTGTTTGGCTTTATTTCTTTTTGCCAAGTGGATGGACAAGAATGCCTCAGAACCTCCTCTAGCTATCTATGCTTTTCTCGTCTCAAACTCTATTCATGCTACATCACAAAATTTGATCAAGTCAGATTCGAACCACTCTGTGTAAGGAGCGCTCGGAGTCCCCGATTCGTCATAGACTTAAACTTCCAAAACCTCTTTGTGATTCTCGGTCTGACCGATTCCCCACTTTCGGTCCTACCGAGATCATTAAGTTGATCTAGGTTTTCGATCTCGGTGCAACCGATTTGAACTTTTCGGTCACACCGAGTTGCAGTAACTGCTCGCAGTTATGCATCTCGGTGCCACCGAGTTGTTCCACTCGGTCACACCGACAGGGTCGGGCTATATATAGTCACGGGCAAAAATTTGGAAATTTCTCCAAACCCCTTCGCCCGCGCGATAGCCTGCTCTGCCAACTTGGTCTCCGGATCGTCTCCTCGCCGCCAGCAGCCTCCTGTCGCTGGTCTCCGTCACCGTCAACGGGAATTCTACCCCGCCGTTGCCGCCGTAGCGAGTCTCTGCTGCACTAGGGTATGGACTCGATCTTTGTGCTATTCTCCAATCCGATTCCTAGCGCATTGTGATCATCATGATTCTTGCCATGTTTGATAAACTCCTATCCAGTCAATGAACTCGTAGATTAGGTTTAATTCGAAAATTTTAGGGTTAGGTTTCCGCCGAAACCATCTCGGACCCACCGAGTTGAAAAACTCGGTCCCACCGATTTGGCTTATGCCATTGCACAAGTGAGACTCGGTCTGACCGAGAATTACATATCGGTGTGACCGATTTTGGAATTCTGTGAAACCCTAGCAGTCTCGGTGCCACCGAACTGTGACTCGGTCTGACCGAGTTCACTAGTTTAGGTTCCAAAACTGCTTCGGTATCACCGAGTTTAAAAATCGGTAGATCCGAGATGCTTTCAGTGGGAAACTAAAACTAAGTTTTTGGATTATTCTTTTGCAAAAATCTCTGCATTTTGTGATGCTCATCTACTCTATCTCATCTATAACCTATTCACAGGGTCAGCAGTCAGAGTTTGCATCATGTCAGACCAAAGTGATAGCCAGAACCTATCAAAACAGCAAGTGCAGCTGAGTGAGGGCACTAGTCCCTCAAGTTCCTCAGATGATGGCAGCAGGAGCACCCCTAGCAATCTTCCTAAGGCTGCCACACGCCAGAGAAAGAAGAGAACCTCAGACTCAGAAGATGAGGATTATGTGGCAGAAGAGGAAGCAACCTCCAAGAGAGTTGAGCCAGCACAGGGTACAAAGCCAGGGTTGAAGTTCAAAAGGCCAGCAGGCAGGCGGCCTATGTCCAAGGCAAGAGCTTCAACTGAGAAGCCCACTCCCATTGAGCCAGTTGCTGCTGAGGGCAAGAAGAGGAAAGAAAGGGTGAAGAAAACTGTAGCCAGAGTGCTTGGCAAAGCTTCCATCATGGAAGATGAGGAGGAAGAAGAAGAGGTGGCTGCACCAGCACCAAAAGCACCCAAGCTGATGGGTGATGCCGTAAGGTCAGGGGGAGCTGCTTCCAAGGCCAAGCCTGCTCCAAAGCCCAAGCCAAAGAGGAATACAAGAAGCATCCCAGCTGCTGAGAAGAACAAGGCCCCAGTGCCTGAAGTTGCAGAAGAAGAGGAAGAGAATGTCCTCATAAAGCTCAAGCCCAAGATCCCAGACCACAACGATGCTCATCCTGTGGCTGAGGATATGAAACTCAGGAGAGATTCAGGGCTCCGGAAGTGGAGAGAAGCAGACCCATATGCTTCAAGGAGAAGGACTGCAGTGGACTACAGGTTTCATACCAAGGAGCAGCAAGACTTCTATGAGACAGTGCTGTTAGACAAGAAGCCCATTGTCTGTGACATGAGATGGGTCGATTGGCAATACATCAAGGATAACAAGGAGTACTTCCCTGGAGTGCAGGACAGCTTCAAGGCGTGTGGAGTAGAGGACTTTGTTGGGCAGAAGCTCACAAAGTGGAACGAGGAACTCATCATGCAGTTCTACTCGACAGCCCATTTTTATCCAGATGGTAGGATAACTTGGATGTCAGAGGGTACGAGGTACCAGTCCACAGTTGCTGAATGGGCTCAGCTGATAAATGCCCCAGAGGAGCAAGCAGATGACTTGGACGTTTATGCTAAGAAGAAGATGGATCACAACTCTATGTCCAACGTGTACAAGGAGATTCCAAATGAAGCACTTGACACTTTCAAGTTTGGCTCGGTACATTATCTTCTATGAGGGCTCCCACTATCAACTGGATACTAAGGCACACCTTATTGCCCAAGTCTGGAGATCATAAGATGATCAGAGGCCACGCGATCAACTTGCTTCATATCTTTGACGTGCCTCAGAAATTCAAGGTGATGAGCCTAATGGTAGAGACCATTAAGAGGACAGCAGCAGACCAGAAGAGGAGCTGTGGATATGCCCCACAGATTCAGGAGCTCATCAACTCCAAGATGGGCACGGGCATATACCTCTTGGACAAGGAATACCTGCCTATCCGTCCGGACTTTGAAGATAACCAAGTGGTCATGACTGAGAATGAGCCATCATCTGCCCAAGCATAAGCCAAGAAGGAGAAGGCTAGGAAGGAGAAAGCTGCCAAGATGCCTACTCAAGCGGAGGCATCTGAGTATTTCCTGAAAACCAAACAAGAGCAGCTTGGTTACTTGATTGCATCCACCCAGCGGATTGAGCAAGGACTAGCCACCCTAACTCAAAACCAGGCAAGCTTAGAGAGGATCATGGAACAAAAGTTCTATGACTTGGATGTCAAAGTGACAGAGATTCAGTCTGCAGTGGAGCAGCTCCAGGATGACATGCAGGAGAGGAGAGGCAAGACTACAACTGATGCCTTTGCCAGAGTGCCCCGAGCTCCGAGGTCGTCTGCAGTGCCAGTTCCTGACACGAGGGCAATCGCCTCAGCTCCAGCCGCAGCATCAGCTCCAACTCCAGCATCTACTTCAGCTCCAGCGTCTACTTCAGCATCTACGGAAGCCTTCGTC
This sequence comes from Triticum monococcum, assembly GCA_034509565.1. NCBI lineage: Eukaryota > Viridiplantae > Streptophyta > Magnoliopsida > Poales > Poaceae > Triticum > Triticum monococcum. The sequence goes on from CM067844.1 coordinate 417,496,107, forward strand.
CTTGGAGTGATCCGGACTCCACCACCACCTGAAGATCAAGCCTGAGTGTCGACTTAGCACTATGCATTTTCTAGGAACTTTTTGGTAACTTGTTGCCAAAGGGGGAGAAAATGTATAGATCATAGGCTTCGAGAGAGAGTGTTGCTTTTATTCTCTCTTGTTTTATTTGGTGGTTTTTCGAACTTCGTTTGCTTTTGTGTGAGATACTACGTCATTATCTGTGTGAGACATCGATGGTCATGTGTTTGATCATAAGTTACACTTAATGTTTGCTTAATGCTATTTTTATCCTATCTATCTTATGTGATCACTCACTATTCTTGGTGATGAGTGCGTGTATTTCATCCTTATCATTTTAAGCGCTCCACCAAGATGTATGTGACATGGAAGAGTAACCCATGACTCTAACTCTTTGTGCATTTGCAGTCCAAAGCAAATTTTAAATATGCACAAATTTAGGGGGAGCTCTTACTTTTCACATACTTCTCAAAGCGACGATATATTTCATGCTTATTATCATTTGTCGAAGCTTTGATCTATATGTTGTCATCAATTACCAAAAAGCGGGAGATTGAAAGTGCAACTATCCCTAGGTGGTTTTGGTAATTCATAACAACATATAGCTCATTGAGCTAATGCTATTCCAAGATGATTATTTCAGGAAAGCTCAATGATTGTCATGGCATGGATGTGAAAGTGGAACCCTCAAAATGCTAAGGACAAAGGATTGGCTCAAGCTCAAAAGCTCAAGACTCTTCATTTTATATTTTAGTGATCCAAGATCACATTGAGTCTTTAGGAAAAGCCAATACTATCAAGGAGGGATGAGGTGTTGCTTAATGAGCCTCTTGCTTCATGTGCCTAATGATATGCTCCAAAATCCTCAGCTACTTTCCCATATCCACAAATGACCTAAACCCTAAGCCAAACTCGGTCATACCGATTCTATCTATCCAGCGCCACCGAGTTTCATATGTCATAAGCCACTGCTAAACCTTAGCAATTCGGTCCTACCGATAGGGATCTCGGTCTCACCGAGATGGGGTTTCAAACTCACTGTTTCCCTTTCGTAACTTTTCGGTCTCACCGAAAGAGCGAATCGGTCCCACCGAGATTGCAATGTAAACTCTGTGTTTCCCTTTTGTAACTTTTCGGTCTCACCGAAAGAGCAAATCGGTCCCACCGAGTTCACCTGACCAACTCTCTGGTTAGCTTATTACCAAACTCGGTCTCACCGAGTTTGTGTAATCGGTCTCACCGAGATTACGTTATGCCCAAACCCTAACAGAATCGGTCCTACCGAGTTGCATGTCAGTCCCACCGATAATCTCTAACGGTCACTAGGTTTACCTTTTCGGTCTGACCGAGTTTATTTATTCGGTCCCACCGAGATTGGTAGATTGTGTGTAACGGTTGGATTTTGTGTGGAGGCTATATATACCCCTCCACCTCCTCTTCATTCATGGAGAGAGCCATCAGAACACATACACCATTCCAACTCATATGTTCTGAGAGAGAACCACCTACTCATGTGTTGAGACCAAGACATTCCATTCCTACCATATGAATCTTGATCTCTAGCCTTCCCCAAGTTGATTTCCACTCAAATCTTCTTTCCATCAGATCCAAATCCTATGAGAGAGAGTTGAGTGTTGGGGAGACTATCATTTGAAGCACAAGAGCAAGGAGTTCATCATCAACACACCGTTTGTTACTTCTTGGAGAGTGGTGTCTCCTAGATTGGCTAGGTGTCACTTGGGAGCCTCCGACAAGATTGTGGAGTTGAACCAAGGAGTTTGTAAGGGCAAGGAGATCGCCTACTTCGTGAAGATCTACCGCTAGTGAGGCAAGTCCTTCATGGGCGATGGCCATGGTGGGATAGACAAGGTTGCTACTTCGTGGACCCTTCGTGGGTGGAGCCCTCCGTGGACTCGCGCAACTGTTACCCTTCGTGGGTTGAAGTCTCCATCAACGTGGATGTAGGATAGCACCACCTATCCGAACCACGGGAAAAACATCCGTGTCTCCAATTGCGCTTGAATTCTCCAAACCCTTCCTTTTACATTCTTGCAAGTTGCATGCTTTACTTTCCGCTACCAATATACTCTTTGCATGCTTGCTTGAATTATGTGATGATTGCTTGACTTGTCCTAAAATAGCTAAAATCTGCCAAGAACTAAAATTGGGAAAAGGTCGAGTTTTTATTTGGTCAAGTAGTCTAATCACCCCCCTCTAGACATACTTTCGATCCTACAGCAGTTGACGTGTTTACTTGCATTTGAAGTCTTATTGAAGTTATCGTTGTTGCTGATTTGTGGTTCGTCGATTTTCGCTCCTTGCTTTGGTTTCTCTCGCAAACGACCTCGCGAGGGGTGGTACTCAAATGCCCTCGCGAGCGTTTCTGCTCTAGCCGCCGGAAGGTTTCATGACCTGGGCACATTACAGGAGCACCCCTCTAGTCCGTGCCCCTCGGGCACCGCGACGCGCACACAGGGCCTGGGTCGGTCGCCCCCCGGCAGGGGCCAAAAGCTATCTATGCACAGGCGTGTGGTTAAGAGGCGCAAAAATAAGATCAAGGTAATGGCCAAAACGGCGATAATTCCCAACACGCCCCAGCGGGGCTCCATGCAGCTGTTTTGTTTTACATAGGAAACAAAAGGAAGAGGAAAGGACAAGCCCGGCGCGGCCATCCTTACACCGGCCTATGGAGGCGACACGGGCTGCCTCCGGGCCTCAGGCAGACTCCCTCTCGCGCTTCACCAGGGCACGGCGGCGGGCGGATGAACCACCACCCCCCAAGCAAGCTCGACAGCGCGGGGGTGGGCTGCTGCCACCGCTGGAGGACTCGCTTAAGGAAGAGTCGACGAAGCTTGGGGAGTCGCGGACGCCGCCATCCGCGTGGGCGCTGTCCCCTCCATCGCCATCAGGGCGGGGCCCCCGGACGCGGTCGTCGTCCTCGGGGCAACACCCTGCGCGGCGACCATCTTCCCCAAACACCCTCACATAGAGGGTGGCGTCGCCATCAAACCTGAAGTGCAGAGTACACCGGCGCTCCAGGCCGCGAGCGCGGGCGAACGCCTACCAGCCATGAGTTAAGGCCAAGTCCCCGCTGGCAGAGACCTCCAGCGCGACCCATGAGGACCTGCTGCAGCAGCCCTCCGCCTGGAGCCAGAGGCCGCCAGGAGCGCCGGCCGGGAGTTCACCAAGGAGGAAGCAAGGGAGTGGGAGCCGGGCGCTGGTCAGCTCCGCCGACCAGACGACGAACTCCGGCAGCGCCTGCACAGCACGAAAGCGCGGCCTAGGAGAGCGCGCAACCCAGGCACGTCCCTCGGCCACGGCGGCTCGCCCACCGCCGCGCTGGGAGCCGTCCCCATGACCGCCAAACGCTACCGGGGCGGGCACCGGGTGCTTCCGAGGGTGCCCACGACCGCGCTTGGGCGGGGGAGAGGCAGGACCGCCCTGAAGGGCCTTCCCCTTCTCCGCAGCCGAGTACCTCCTCGATGGAACCATCACACCAAGACGAAGCAAGAACTGAGGGCAGAGGAGAAAGCAAAGAGAGATGGACTGGAAGGGCACGCGTCGTACAGTACTTATAGCCGGCGAAGGCCAACCACCGGCCTCCACGATCACAGCTAATCATGACATGATTTTCATGCAGGGACTTGTCCAGCTCACGCGATCACCGAGGCGTCATGGGGAAGTGGAGTCGCCCACGTCCAATCAACCGCCATGCGGCGCCCAAGGCCGCAGGCTGTTAGGGCCCGCAGCGCTTTTCCCTTGCCCTTTCGCCAATCGGCATGGCCAAGTCCATGCGCGCCTCGGGCCCGTGGGCTACTGTCGGCGTTCTGGGAACGGGGGTCCCCAGACTTGCCTGCCTGCAGCCTGCGGCATGGCTCAAAGGAGGCCCAGCATGGCCCAACTTCATCAGCACAAGACTCAAGACCCTCGCGAGGGGCCAAGCCTCGCGAGGCAGACGACACGGCGCATCCTCAGGCGCAGCCTCCTCAGGCTGGCTCACAAGGAGACAGAGATATCAAGGCGGGGTACCTCGCGAGGTGCCCGTGACGCAAGCCATGACGATCGAGGGTGCCAGGCGGGCGCCAGCGCGCGCAGCGTCCTTCTTTCCTCTTTGGTGCAAAGGGGGCAAGCGCAGCCGCGGGGTACCGAGGCATCTGGCAAAGGTTGCCATTTCGGTGCAACGAGACCAGGACAAAGCGGACTATGAGACGGAGGTCACCATGGAGCCCAGCACGGCGTCACCGCAGAGTCTTTCGCAGGCGAAGACCACCTTTAGTCAGGATAAGCGTACTAGATGTTCCCCTTTGAATTGGCCAGTTGTTGGCGCCCTTCCCGCTCAATATTTGGGAAGAGGCCCAGGGCCTTTGCCTATAAATAGGACCGGCCGCCCACGTAGCAAGGGGTTCGGTTCGGCTCGCAGAGTTGATTGGGCTGGCTAGCAAGTACAGAGAGAGAGAGAGAGAGGTGACTGAACTCCTCCCAGCAGTTCGTCGCCCCAGCCAAGAACAGACCCTCGCGAGGCTGTTCTTCCTTGTACTGTTCATCGTCACCAGCCCCAGGAGGCAATCCATCCACCACACACTGGAGTAGGGTATTACACCATAATGGTGGCCCGAACCAGTATAAATCTTGTGTCTCTTGCGTGATTCTTTTGGTAGCCTAGATCTTTGTGAGACGGGGAGGTAGGGGCGTGATTTCCGCGCGCAACCCAGTGTTCGAACCTTAAGGGTCTGCCGGAACCCAAAATCCGACAAAGTCTGATTCCATACCTTTCCTAAGCGGTGTTCTCATATTTCTATGTGAATACTAATCCTCCATGATAATAGAGATTGTCATGTCAATCCTTTTCAACTGGTGTGTTTCTCTTCAAGTGGTTCCGATCTTTTTCAACATCCGCAAGATTCAATCTCAGTTTTCTCAACGGTGTTCGTTTCATCCATCCCAAGTTGTCTTTGTTGTCCCTCCCTCCCACCCATTTTATTCAAGGACTCAGATCACTTAATCAAGTATCCTTTTATTGATGGGAAGCCTCTCCATTCTTTCCGTCAATGTTTTTATCTGGTGATTCTCACGAAGATACTAATGGAGCTTTAAGTTCAACATTCTTCGTTTATTTTATCTTCTCCGGTGGATTCAAGGCAATATTTCGGTGTTGACCGTATCCTTTTTTTCTCGTTTCAAATGTCTTCTCTTGCCGGTGCACCTCTTAATCATTTCCCCGCTTGCTATTCATTTGTTCCGGAGTGCTGAAGATATCTCAGAAGGCTCGTATTCTCATTCAAGATCCATTCAACCTATTTTGAGGTTATTACCTCACTCAAGCCATTTAAATCAACCGGTGTAATCTCTCTTCAAGATCGTTCAACGGTGTTTCTTTTGAGTGGGCCCATAACCCACAGGTCTTTTCCCAGGATCTTACCTGACTCTTCTAATCTTCCAGAGTTACTCTCAAATTCTTTTCCAAGTTTGACATGAGAATGAATCATCATCAGTCAAATGTCTTTCCCCAAGATCTTTCAAACTCTTTTCATCATGGCTCAACCTCTTCGCTTTCATTCTCCCGGGGTGTCTCATCAATTATCATGGTGGTGTTTCTCGTCATCATTCTCGAATTTTGAAGACCGAAGAAGAGTTTCTCTTAAATCTTGCTCCACTCTCTTCAAGATTCATGATTCTAGCTTGTTGCCATCCTCTCATAATTGTTTTCGATTGTGAGAATTCTTTTCACCTATCCAGAGCAATTCAAGATTCTTTTCAATTTGATTCTCCAGATCCCATCATTTTAGAAGACTTATTCATTCTCAGCTTTCAGCTATCATTCTCCAAATCTTACCAGTGCATCATTCAAGTATTCTCTTATCAGCTCTTGATCTCTTCGTTCTCTTGTATCTAAATTCTCTCAAGCATCTTCGTTCATTTCATAATTCTACCCGGTGTTCCTTTATCTTTACTTCGTTCATTTTTCAATTCTTACGGTGGTTCTTCCAAAAAAAATTCTTCCTTCATTCATCATATCAATTTACTCGTTGTTTCAATCCTACCGGTGGTTCGTTGAAGACCTTTCTCAAGTTTGTGCTATATCTCTCTTAATACTTTTCAACGAGAATAAGTAGTATGCCAAATCCATTTGCTCGTCATCAATTAAATTGGTGAAGGATATGCATAACGTAATTCTTATTATTGTTTCATCCAAGTGATCTAATTCCTGCTTTCCGGAGTGGTTCATCATATCACATTCTAAGTTCGAGATGCTTTATCTTTTCTTTTCCAAGAGTTCCAAGCTCTCACAATTATATCACCACGGAGATCCATCTAATCATTGCAAGTCTTCACCTTGTGTTTTCAACTTCTCTTTCATTTCGATTGATCATTCTTTTGTTACCGGAGTTCTTCATGGAGGTTCTACATGATGGTTCATAAAGGATTTAATTCCTTCTTGAAGTGTTCATCGAGATTCTTTTCAGAGGAGCTCAAACATTCTTCATCTTCCATTTCTAAGTGCGGTTCTTCCTATTTTATCATTTTGAGGTGGTGTTATGTCATTCTTGATAATTTTCCTTCGTGTTTCATGATTCACAAGTTATCAAGAATGAGGTATTTTAAATCCATCAATCTCGCCATTGGAGTTATCTTGGGTTATATTTCACCTAAAGCTTTCCCTAAGGATTGTTGCTAATTATGGTGTTTATAAATGACCCAAGTTTTTTTATCCTCCTGGCGAAATAGTTTCTCGTCTCCTTGTTCATATCAATTCAAATCCATTGTTTCCGTTAGTGGCAGAATTTCACCTCATAGTTTTGAGAAGTTTTCCATAAGCCCACTACAAGCTTACTCTTTTCGTTGTTGGTTTTCCAACAACTCCGTTCGACCCTTCTACTAAGGATGCCTTTTCAAGATCAATTGTGGTAGAAGTTGGCATTTTCTTCTTCATTCTTTTATTTCAATTATCTATCTTCTATTCTTTCTCCCGGAGGCTTTGTGTTGTTGCTCTTTTGAATCATCATCTCGAATGGTGAGGATCGTGTTTTTTTCCGTGCCTATCCATTCAACCGGAGTGGCGTGTTCTTCATTCAAGTTCTCTTATCTTATCAAATTCCGCCTCCCTTCTCAACCGGAATGCTGCCCGAATTTGTTCTTCCTTGTTCCTCTTTCCTAACGGAGTGCTTTCAACTTTGTTCATCTCCATTGTATTCCTTTCTCGAAATTGGTTAACCTCGCAAGGTTAAGTGGTCTCACTCGTTTGTCAAAGAAGCAACTTAGTTTTACCTCTCCTCTTCCTCTTCCTTTTTCCCTCTGGTGCCATCCTAGATCTCGGGACGAGATCCTCTCGTAGTGGTGGAGTGTTGTGACGCCCCGAGACCCTTGCGCCAGGTGTCTTCCAGTTATCCGTTGTGGTTGCCTTTGTCATTTGCTTGTGTGTCGCATCTTGCCATGTCATCATGTGCATTGCATCATCTTGTTTTCAAAACTTGCATCCGTCCCGGTCTCCTCATTCTTTCCGTTGTCCGTTTTGAGCCCAGCCACACTTGCACGCGCCCGCGGCACTCCCGAAATATTATTTTATAAGTGGCCGAAAAAGGTTCTCGGAATGGGATGAGAGTTGGCGTGCGGTCTTGTTATAGTGTAGGTAGTCCGCCTGCCAAGTTTCATCGCATTCAGAGTCCGTTTGATAGCCCAACCGTTAAACTATAGCGGCAATATTGCCGGTCAAACATCGGACGTTTTGGTCTCAGAAACTGTTGTCGGGCATCTCTCTTTTCTAAGCCCATCAAACCCCTCACCTTCGTTGACCGTTCCGAGACCAACCGGGTTTTTTGATTCCCTCTTGTCATACCACCTAATCCCTCTTTGCACAGTTCTCGACCCCCTCGTGCGCATCCGAAAGTTGTCTCGGACCCGACCCGGACAGTCGTCACTGTTGGATCCGGATCATCCCCAAACGTCTGTAAAACATCTCCGTTTTTGTTTTTGGACTCCCTACCTATTTTTCTCTCTCGACCGTCCATTTTAGATCAGATGGACCAGATAGCCCCTAGTTTAACCCACCTGATATATATACACAGTTGAAACCCTAGCTATCCCATCCATTCGTCTAATCCTCCCAGCTGCCGCCACTCACTCTCCCTTGTTTTCTCAGGAGCTTGTCCCATCACCACTGATTCCCTCCTTCATCGGGATCCCGATCCCATCAACCACCACAGCCGAGCGCCTCCACCTTGCTTTTAGCGCCGCCCAACCATATCACAGCCAGCCTCTCTCCTTCCCTTGTTTGCAGCATCAGACCAACCGAAGCCGCACCCAATCCAGATCCTCTCCCGCCTCCGACCAACTCCCTGGATTCGCGCCTCCTCGCTTCCTCCATCCATGGGGACGAGCTCCTCCCGAACCAAGGTTGTGCCCCTGCTTCCTTCCCTCTTCCTCGAGTTCTCACTCTTTGTCGCTCAAATATCTCTCTGTTATCTTTGCCCCGCAGGACGTCATGGATGCACGAGCTCAATCCTCGCTCGCTTGCGCCTTCATCTTCGACCATGCGCCCCTGCCGAAGCCCCCGCTAAGTCCCTCGCAGAGCCGCCGCCCGGATCAGGCGTCCCCGCGTTGTCCCTGTCGCCAAGTTCATCGCTCGCAACGGCGCAGCCGCCCCGTTCCCTTTCTTCACCGGAGTTCTTCGCCGCAAGACCTTCCCCGAGGAGCATCGCCGCCATGCTGCCCGGTTCCTCTCGCGTCAAGCCCGCTGCCAGTTTTTGCCGCCGCCGTCGCTTCCTGTCGAGCAGAGGGCGTGCCTCCTCGGCATCGAGCCCCGCCGCTCCAACGCCCGCTGTGACGACTGGATCGTTGCCGCCCCAGGCCGTCGCACTTGTAGTCCGCCGCCGTCGCCAAGCCCCTCACCTCGCCGCCCCTTTGCCCCGCTCGCCGGAGTTCGACTCCCAATCGCCACGCCCCTGCTTCCTCTGTGCTGAAGACGAGCGAGTACTTTTCTGCTCGAGCTGCGCTACCCGAGCGCTCGTGTTGACCGTGCGTGGGCCTCCTCTTGCGGCGCCTCAAGCCCAGCCGAAGCCTGCCGGCCTCTCCCCTCTCCCCTCTCCACCGATTTGGGCTTGGCCCAGTGGTGAGCAGTCGCCCACCTTCCCTTGTGCAGTTGGGCCTGCCATTTTCGGCCCATAGTATTTTTTTTCCTGCGCTGCGTTTTTAATCTTTTATTCCAGGTTTTCCAGTTTTACAGTAAAACCTTCATACTCCATGCATTTTAAAACTCAACAACAGTGCATCATATGTAAAAACATTATATATGAAAAATGCTTAGAATTTTGTGTAGGTTAATAATTTGCAACTTTCATGAATGTTTGACATGTTTAAAATGTTGTTTGGTTAAAATTGCTCCTATTCCATGTTAAAATGCTTTATTTCATAACTAAATAACCGTAGTTCCAAACCTAATAAACTTTATATGTAAATGGGGTAGAAAATGTCTAGTTTAACATGGTGGCATTACTTTGCATGTTTAACAACTCTAAAATTTGGTTTAGGGCATAACAATACCAAATCCATAATTATGCGCATGAGGATTTTTCTGGAATTGTTGTTTGTTGTTCCGGCCTCATTTAAACTTGCCTAGATAGGTAGTTTTCTTTTGCTTCACCCCTTGCCATGTTAATCAACATTTAATATTTTTGGGTACATAAACGAGATCGAACTAAATAAAGGAATGTGGTGCTTCTTTAATATGAAACTCGTTGCATATTGAGCTCCACTTAATTTGTAGGATTGCTTGTGCACTTTGCCATGCGAGGCCTCATTAAACCGGACATGCATCATACTTGTTTGCGCATCATGCCATGTTTATGTGATGGTTGTTTACCATGTTGTTTGCTTCTTTCCGGTGTTGCTTCTTCAGGTTGGTTCCGATAATGTCGCGTTTGTGAGGATCCGTTCGACTACGTTCGTTTGTCTGCTTCAGGGACTCGTTCTTCTTCCTTGCGGGATCTAAGGCAAGATGACCATACCCTCGAAATCACTTCTATCTTTGCTTGCTAGTTTGCTCTCTCTTTTGCTATGCCGCGATACCTACCACTTGCTATATCATGCCTCCCATATTGCCATGTCAAGCCTCTAACCCACCTTGTCCTAGCAAACCGTTGTTTGGCTATGTTACCGCTTTGCTCAGCCCCCTCTTATAGCGTTGCTAGTTGCAGGTGAAGATGAAGTTTGTTCCTTGTTGGAACATGGATATTGTTGGGATATCACTATATATATTGTTTACTTTAATGCATCTATATACTTGGTAAAGGGTGGAAGGCTCGGCCTTATGCCTGGTGTTTTGTTCCACTCTTGCCGCCCTAGTTTCCGTCATACCGGTGTTATGTTCCTTGGTTTTGCGTTCCTTACGCGGTTGGGTGTTATGGGAACCCCTTGACAGTTCGCTTTGAATAAAACTCCTCCAGCAAGGCCCAACCTTGGTTTTACCATTTACCACCTAGCCTTTTTTCCCTTGGGTTCTGCAGACTCAAGGGTCATCTTTATTTTAACCCCTCCCCTCCCCCTGGGCCAGTGCGTGTCTAAGTGTTGGTCCGAACTTGTCAGCAGTCGGTGGCCACCAGGGGTAACTCTAGGCTGGGCCTACTGGAATGTTGGACAATCCGGTGTTGCCCTGAGAACGAGATATGTGCATCTCCTATCAGGATGTCGGCACATCAGGCGGCTATGCTGGTCTTGTTTTACCATTGTCGAAATGTCTTGTAACCGGGATTCCGAGTCTGATCGGGTCTTCCTGGGAGAAGGAATATCCTTCGTTGACCGTGAGAGCTTATGATGGGCTAAGTTGGGACACCCCTGCAGGGTTTTGAACTTTCGAAAGCCGTGCCCACGGTTATGGGCAGATGGGAATTTGTTAATGTCCGGTTGTAGAGAACTTGAAACTTAACTTAATTAAAATGCATCAACCGCGTGTGTAGCCGTGATAGTCTCTTTTCGGCGGAGTCCGGGAAGTGAACATGGTTTTGGAGTTATGTTTGAACATAAGTAGTTTCAGGATCACTTCTTGATCACTTCTAGTTAACGACCGTGATTTACTTCTCTTCTCGCTCTTATTTGCGTAAGTTAGCCACCATATATGCTTAGTGCTGCAGCTCAACCTCACTACCTTTTCCTACCCATAAGCTTAAATAGTCTTGATCACGAGGGTGTGAGATTGTTGAGTCCCCATGACTCACAGATTACTTCCAAAACTAGTTGCAGGTGTCGTTGATACCAGTGTAGATGACGCAGTTGAGCTCAAGTGGGAGCTCGACGAAGATCGTGTTTGTTGTGTTGTTTCGTTTCCAGTTTATCAGTAGTGGAGCCCAGTCAGGGCAATCGGGGATCTTTTGCATTAGGGGTTGTCTTTCTTTATTTGGTTCCATATTCAGACCTTGATTGTATGCGGATGATGTAATGCTATATTTATCTATTGTGTGAAGTGGCGATTGTAAGCCAACTCTTTATCCCTTTCATATTCAATACATGGGATGTGTAAATATTACCCCTCTTGCGACATGCCTACAATGCGGTTTATGCCTCTAAGTCGTGCTCCGAAACGTGGGAGATATAGCCGCATCATGGGTGTTATACCTAAGCTCCATTGTTGCTCCAAGCTCCATTTTTGCCCGATCTCACTCCCTAGCCAATCAAACTTGTTGATTTGCTCGGGAGTGGTTGAGAAGGCCCTGATCTACACTTCCACCAAGAGAAATTTGATTCCCCCCACTAATCCCTTGCGGATCTTGTTACTCTTGGGTGTTTGAGCACCCTAGATGGTTGAGGTCACCGCGGAGCCATAGTCCATTGTGGTGAAGCTTCGTGGTATCGTTGGGAGCCTCCAATTGAGTTGTGGAGTTTGCCCCAACCTTGTTTGTAAAGGTTCGGTCGCCGCCTCCAAGGGCACCAATAGTGGAATCACGGCATCTCGCATTGTGTGAGGGCGTGAGGAGAATACGGTGGCCCTAGTGGCTTCTTGGGGAGCATTGTGCCTCCACACCGCTCCAACGGAGACGTACTTCCCCTCAAAGGGAAGGAACTTCGGTAACACATACTCGTCTCCACCGGCTCCACTCTTGGTTATCTCATGCCTTTACTTGTGCAAGCTTATTTGTGATATATCTCTAGCTTGCTTGTGTACTTATCTTTGTTGCATCATATAGGTTGCTCACTTAGTTGCATATCTCGACAACCTACTTTGATGCAAAGTTTAAATTGTTAAAGAAAAGCTAAAAATTGTTAGTTGCCTATTCACCCCCCCCCCTCTAGTCAACTATATCGATCCTTTCAACGCGGATTTTCATGGGCCCCAGTGATGCTCCTGAGCCACTGTGCCACGGTCTGCTCCTTGACTTCCTCTGGATGGGTCCGAGTGGTATCGTCTGCACCCGAATACAACCACATGGGGTGGTCGCATGCTTGCAGAGGCTGGATGCGTCGACTAAGAAACACTTCCAACAAATCCAGGCCCGTCACCCCGCCCTAGATCAACTCAACTACAACATCTACTAGGATCCCCGCCTCAGCTTTCTCCTCATCCACGGTCAGTGAGCGAGGAGCACTAAGTCTTGCCAGTGAGAAGGGAGGAAGGCCAGTCGATGAGCCAGGAGTCGGAATGTCGTTGCAGTAAAACCAGGTCGACTGCCAACCTCTAACTAAAGGAAAGGTCATGGAAGGGATGGCGCTCCTACCTCGCATCTGGACACATAAGCCCCCACACATCTGGATCACGTGGGTCCTCGCTTCACTCGGATTCGCTTTCTTAACCGACTATGAACGGCATGTGAAGATGTGTTTGAACAATCCCCAATGAGGGCGGCAACCTAGGAAGTTCTCACACATTGAAACGAAGGCAGCTAGATATGATATGGCATTCGGATGGAAGTGATGGATTTGCGTACCGAAGAAGTTCAGAAAACCATGGAAGAATGGGTGAGGGGGCAAGGAAAAACCTCTCTCCACGTGGGTGAGGAGAAGGACCCACTCCTCAGGGCACGACACAAGCTCGACCTCCCCTTCCAGCAGCTTCCAGGATCTGGGGGCCAATAGGGCGTCAGCGGTGAGCCCCTCGAGATCATCCGCCGTGACCGTCGAGGGCAGCCAGTCACCCTAGATCCATCCAGGTGGCAGCGCGGCCCAAGAGGTGAACGCCTTTTTCCCCTTGGTCGTCTTCTTCACACGCTCCAGCTTTGTCGTCTTGTCCTCCGCCATCTCTGCGGCGGTCAGCGGGGTCGTGCGAGGCGGCGCAGCGCTGGAGCAGATGAGGCGCAGAGGCGAGGAGAGAGGGGAAAAGTGGAGAGTACTGTTGAACACACTGGCCACGTCGTCTTTTATAATCTGCGCGTCCGAGTCACTAACCTATGGGCCAGCAAGATCCTATCACATCCCATGACCAGCGTCCACGCGATACGTGGCGATAAAGGAGGCGCAAAAATTGAGGAGCCCCTCCCCACTTGCTCCACTTACCGCTCTACAGCTGGCCTGCGCGCTTCTCCAAAATTTTGAATCCCATGAAATCTGGGATCTGGCAGAGCAATCGGCCGCATCAGAGGTATTAACATCCATTCAGGTCAGATACGCCACTCTACGAATCGCAGCTTATCTCACTCGGACAATTCACAAGCCAGAATCGATCGAGACGATTGACAAAGGGTATAACAGCTCATGTATCCACATACCTCTAACAAATGTCTCTATGACATCAAGTCTGGTCTGAATCAGTTTCAGCCCTTTCTCACTCGTACCCTGATCCATTCGGGGGCTAATGATGATGACATGTACCTAGGGTAGGGTTTTAGGCCTGACCAACATGCCCTACCCAAGGACACTACAGAAAGACTCCAAGACCTACAAAGTTAGAAAGGATATACCGACTGGAATTGCCACGACATGCAAGTCACTCGATAGAAGATCCACTCGGTTACTCTACCCCCCCCCCACTCGACCACTGTCGTTCACTTGAAATATCTGATTCCACTCGGAGTACAGAAGACCTAGAGCTACCCCAGGATGGCAATGGTCAGGTATTCACTCCGCATTGTAAAGATCATTAAATACGGGCATTTCCAGTAACATTCTGGTCCTTAACTCTCTCATTGAACCCTTGCGTAATGGAGGGTGACGAGGGTCCAGCAGACTCTATATAAGCCGCCCCTCTCCTCCCGCACAAGGGTTCGCACCCCCTGTAACTCAACACCCCAATCAAACAAAGCCTCCACGGCACCGAGACGTAGGGCTATTACCTCCTCCAAGAGGGGTCTGAACTCATAAATCCGAGTGTACAATCTCGGCGTAGCTAGGCTCTGCCCTCTCCTACATACCCCTACCTCTATTGTCACATCCGCTCCCACAACACCAGGCTCGCCTGCTACCCACGTGTTTGGTTCTTGTCTTTGCCTGGTTGATGTGAGTTGATTGTTTAACATATTTTTAAAGAATAGAAGTACAATTACTGGTCATTAATTAACTCTAGGCTCTTGCTGTAGCACGTGAGGCGCATTGAAAGGGACGCCTCGACCAGGCTAATGAGGTTGCCTGGGCTAAATATTTTCTTCGTAATTTTTATTCCTAGTTGAGCCAGGCTAATCATATGGTAGGAACGGTCGGGCCATAGAGACATCTTTTCTACATGGACACGAAGCAAACAACTGCGAGGCAAAACCCAGGCATCATCCAGGCCAGGTGTACACTAGTGTGGAAAGCATCCAAACACGCCCATATTGTGTTCATATTTTTTTTAATTCTATGTTTGGTATGTGCTCACACGTTTATATATTTGTATGGGCTTTATACTGGTAATAACATGTTGATGATTTACTTAAAATTATAGTAAAGACAATCTTTCCTCTCTCTCAAGGCGACTTTGCAAAGCCTTCCTTCCCTCCATCTTCTCCGGTGAACCTGTGGATTCGCCTCCCCCAGCTGCCGCTCCGGCGGCTGGCGGTAGGGAGGAGAATCCTGGTGTCTTGACTCCCTCTAGTAGATAGGTAGGGTTTTAGTCCTCGCAGAGGCGACGTTTGGACGGATGGTGGTCCGATCCTCCTCAAGTTCGTCCGTTGGGACGAATTAGACAGAGCTCCGGCGTAGAATCCTACTAGCTCTTTGGGGCGGCGAGGTTAAGGTTTCTCGCCGTGCGTACGTAACGGCGATATTTGGTGTTAGGTTCTTCAAATTGACTAAAGGATTAAAAGGCGATGACTGCGGCTCCAGGGCGCTGGTCTTTAGGGGCACGTGCACGAAGACTTCCTGACTGTCATCAACAAGGTCAAGCCGGTTTCGATACGGGAGCAGCAACAACGGCGCATCGACGGCTTGTTTGCACATCATGCCATGTTTATGTGATGGTTGTTTACCATGTTGTTTGCTTCTTTCCGGTGTTACTTCTTCGGGTTGGTTCCGATAACATCGCGTTTGTGAGGATCCGTTCGACTGCGTCCATTTGTCTGCTTCAGGGACTCGTACTTCTTCCTTGCGGGATCTCAGGCAAGATGACCATACCCTCGAAATCACTTCTATCTTTGCTTGCTAGTTTGCTCGCTCTTTTGCTATGCCGCGATACCCACCACTTGCTATATCATGCCTCCCATATTGCCATGTCAAGCCTCTAACCCACCTTGTCCTAGCAAACCGTTGTTTGGCTATGTTACCGCTTTGCTCAACCCCCTCTTATAGCATTGCTAGTTACAGGTGAAGATGAAGTTTGTTCCTTGTTGGAACATGGATATTGTTGGGATATCACTATATATATTGTTTACTCTAATGCGTCTATATACTTGGTAAAGGGTGGAAGGCTCGGCCTTATGCCTGGTGTTTTGTTCCACTCTTGCCACCCTAGTTTCCGTCATACCGGTGTTATGTCCTTGATTTTGCGTTCCTTACGCGGTTGGGTGTTATGGGAACCCCTTGACAGTTAGCTTTGAATAAAACTCCTCCAGCAAGGCCCAACCGTGGTTTTACCATTTGCCACCTAGCTTTTTTCCCTTGGGTTCTGCAGACTCAAGGGTCGTCTTTATTTAAACCCCCGGGCCAGTGCTCGTCTAAGTGTTGGTCCGAACCTGTCAGCAGCCGGTGGCCACCAGGGGCAACTCTGGGCTGGCCTACCAGAATCTTGGACAATTCGGTGTTGCCCTGAGAATGAGATATGTGTAGCTCCTATCAGGATGTCGGCACATCGGGTGGCTTTGCTGGTCTTGTTTTACCATTGTCGAAATGTCTTGTAACCGGGATTCCGAGTCTGATCGGGTCTTCCTAGGAGAAGGAATATCTTTCATTGATCATGAGAGCTTGTGATGGGCTAAGTTGGGACACCCCTGCAGGGTTTTGTACTTTTGAAAATCGTGCCCGTGGTTATGGGCACATGGGAATTTGTTAATGTCCGGTTGTAGAGCACTTGAAACTTAACTTAATTAAAATGCATCAACCGCGTGTGTAGCCGTGATGGTCTCTTTCCGGCGGACTCCGGGAATTGAACACGGTTTTGGAGTTATGTTTGAACATAAGTAGTTTCAGGATCACTTCTTGATCACTTCTTGTTCACGACTGTGCTTTGCTTCTCTTCTCGCTCTTATTTGCATAAGTTGGCCACCATATATGCTTAGTGCTGCAGCTCCACCTCACTACCTTTTCCTACCCATAAGCTTAAATAGTCTTGATCGCGAGGGTGTGAGATTGCTGAGTCCCCGTGACTCACAGATTACTTCCAACACCAGTTGCAAGTGCCATTGATACCAGTGCAGTCAAGTGGGAGCTCGACGAAGATCATGTTCGTTGTTGTTTCATTTCCAGTTGATCAGTAGTGGAGCCCAATCGGGGCGATCAGGGATCTTTTGCATTAGGGGTTGTCTTTCTTTATTTGGTTTCATAGTCAGACCTTGATTGTATCTGGATGATGTAATGCTATATTTATGTATTGTGTGAAGTGGCCATTGTAAGCCAACTCTTTATCCCTTTCATATTCAGTACATGGGATATGTAAAGATTACCCCTCTTGTGACATGCCTACAATGCGGTTATGCCTCTAAGTCGTGCTCCGACACTTGGGAGATATAGCCACATCGTGGGTGTTATACCTAAGCTCCATTGTTGCTCCAAGCTCCATTTTTGCCCGATCTCACTCCCTAGCCAATCAAACTTGTTGATTTGCTCGGGAGTGGTTGAGAAGGCCCCAATCTACACTTCCACCAAGAGAAATTTGATTCCCCCCACTAATCCCTTGCGGATCTTTTTACTCTTGGGTGTTTGAGCACCCTAGATGGTTGAGGTCACCACGGAGCCATAGTCCATTGTGGTGAAGCTTCGTGGTATCGTTGGGAGCCTCCAATTGAGTTGTGGAGTTTGCCCCAACCTTGTTTGTAAAGGTTCGGTCGCCGCCTCCAAGGGCACCAATAGTGGAATCACGGCATCTCGCATTGTGTGAGGGCGTGAGGAGAATATGGTGGCCCTAGTGGCTTCTTGGGGAGCATTGTGCCTCCACACCGCTCCAACGGAGACGTACTTCCCCTCAAAGAGAAGGAACTTCGGTAACACACCCTCGTCTCCACCGGCTCCACTCTTTGTTATCTCATGCCTTTACTTGTGCAAGCTTATTTGTGATATATCTCTAGCTTGCTTGTGTACTTATATTTGTTGCATCATATAGGTTGCTCACTTAGTTGCATATCTAGACAACCTACTTTGATGCAAAGTTTAAATTGTTAAAGAAAAGCTAAAAATTGTTAGTTGCCTATTCACCCCCCCCCCTCTAGTCAACTATATCGATCCTTTCAATGCGGGTTGTCACGGGCCCAGTGATGCTCCTAAGCCACGGTGCCACGGTTTGCTCCTTGACTTCCTATGGATGGGTCCGAGTGGTATCATCTTCACCCGAATACAACCACATGGGGTGGTCGCATGCTTGTAGAGGCTGGATGCGTCGACTAAGAAACACTTCCAACAAATCCAGGCCCGTCACCCCGCCCCAGATCAACTCAACTACATCATCTACAAGGACCCCGCCTCAACTTTCTCCTCATCCACGGTCAGCGAGCGAGGAGCACTAAGTCTTGCCAGTGAGAAGGTAGGAAGGCCAGTCGACGAGCCAGGGGTCGGAATGTCGTTGTAGTAAAACCAGGTCGACTACTGTGACGCCTCGATTCAATCATACACTAATCATACACGCAAATGTGTACAATCAAGATCAGGGACTCACGGGAAGATATCACAACACAACTCTACAAATAAAATAAGGCATGCAAGCATCATATTACAAGCCAGGGGCCTCGAGGGCTCGAATTCAAGAGCTCGATCATAGACGAGTCAGCGGAAGCAACAATATCTGAGTACAGACATAAGTTAAACAAGTCTGCCTTAAGAAGGCTAGCACAAACTGTGATACAGATCGAAAGAGGCGCATGCCTCCTGCCTGGGTTCCTCCTAAACTACTCCTTGTCGTCGTCAGCGGGCTGCACGTAGTAGCAGGCACCTCAAGTGTAGTAGGAGTCGTCGTCGACGGTGGCGTCTGGCTCCTGGACTCCATCGACTGGTCGCAGCAATCGAGTATAGGAAGGGGGAAAAGGGGGAACAAAGCAACCGTGAGTACTCATCCAAAGTACTCGCAAGCAAGGAGCTACACTACAGATGTATGCATGGTATCAAGTGGGATGAGGGTATCATATATGGACTGAACTGCAGAATGCCAGAATAAGAGGGGGATAGCTAGTCCTTATCGAAGACTACGCTTCTGGCCACCTCCATCTTGCAGTATGTAGAAGAGAGTAGATGGTAAGTTCACCAAGTAGCATCGTGTAGCATAATCCTAACCGATGATCCTCCCCTCGTCGCCCTGTGAGAGAGCGATCACCGATTGTATCTGGCACATGGAAGGGTGTGTTTTAATAAGTAACCAGTTCTAGTTGTCATAAGGTCAAGGTACAACTCCAAGTCGTCCTGTTACTGAAGATCACGGCTATTCGAATAGATTAACTTCCCTGCAGGGGTGCACCACATTTCCCAACACGCGCGATCCCCTTTGTCCGGACACACTTTTTTGGGTCATGCCCAGCCTCGGAAGATCAACACGTTGCAGCCCTACCTAGGCACAATAGAGAGGTCAGCACGCCGGTCTAAATCCTATGGCGCAGGGGTCTGGGCCCATCGCCCTTTGCACACCTGCACGTTGCGAACGCGGCCGGAAGCAGACCTAGCCTAGCAGGCGTTCCAGTCCAATCCGGCGCGCGCCGCTCAGTCGCTGACGTCACGAAGGCTTCGGCTGATACCACGACGTTGAGTGCCAATAACTGTCCCCGCGTAGATGGTTAGTGCGTATAGGCCAGTAGCCAGACTCAGATCAAATACCAAGATCTCGTTAAACGTGTTATCTTGAAATAACCGCGAATGCCGACCAGGGCCAGGCCCACCTCTCTCCTAGGTGGTCTCAACCTACCCTGTCGCTTCGCCACAAAGATCCACATAGAGGGCCGTTGGGACAAAGGTCATTTCAGCCCCCAATCCGTGAATCACTCGCGGGTGCTCCACGAGCCGACCCGACTTTAGTCACCACATGTATCATGTGTAAAGTATATAGTATATACCCGTGATCACCTCCCGAGTGATCACGGCCCGATAGTATAGCACGGCAGACGGACAAGAATGTAGGGCCACTGATGATAAACTAGCATCCTATACTAAGCATTAGGATTGCAGGTAAAGGTAACAACAGTAGTAGCAAGGACAGGCTATGCATCAGGATAGGATTAATGGAAAGCAGTAACATGCTACACTACTCTAATGCAAGCAGTATAGAGGAGAGTAGGCGATATCCGGTGATCAAGGGGAGGGCTTGCCTGGTTGCTCTGGCAAGAGAGAGGGGTCGTCAACACCGTAGTCGTATTGGGTAGCAGCGGCGTCGGTCTCAGTGTCTAGAAAGAGAAGAGGGGGAAGAACAATAAATATTAAGCAGACAGATGCATAGTGATGCATGACATGACAAGTATTGATGCTAGGGGTGCCCTAACGCGGTACGAGGTGGTACCGGTGAAGGGGGAAAACATCCGGGAAGGTATTCTCGGTGTTTCGCGTTTTCGGACAGATGAACCAGAGGAGGAAAGTTGCATGTTTGCTATGCTAGGGATGCGTGGCGGATGAACGGGTTGCGTATTTGGATTCGTCTCGCCGTTGTGAGCAACTTTCATGTAGAAAACTTTTTCATCCGAGCTACGGTTTATTTTCTACGATTTTTCAAAGAATTAAACAATTTTGTTGGAATTAATTATTAAATCAAAAATGGAGTTATTACACCAGTATGACTTCATCATGAGGTCATCAGTCAACGTCGCAGTTGACTGGTCAACACAAGACAGTGGGACCCACTGTCATTGACTAGGTTAACTAATCCGGTTTAACTTAATCTAATCTATAACATTAGACTAATTAAGCAAGGTTAATTAAGTTAATTAATTACCTACTTAATTAATTAATTAACTATTTTATTTATCTTTTTAAATCCTCTCTTTTTTGCTTCCTTTTTAACCATAAAGGGGGCGTGGGGCTCGTTGTCATATGCCCAGGCCACCAGCAGGCACTGGGCGCTGGGCGTTGGCCCAGGCCAGCCAGGACCGTGGCGGGGGCACGAGCGCGTGGCCCGACGACGGCCGCCGGACGGCGTGGGGTGCCGGAGCACGCGCGTGAGAGGCCAGGCAGGCCGCGTGGTGTGCGGGGTGAGGAGGCAGCTCGGCAACAGCGGGGCATGGGGTGGCGGGCGCGCGTCTGGCGCGACGGGGAGTGCTGGGCAGTGGTGGGGATAGCGGGAGGCGCGACCGCTAGGCGAGCAAGGGGGCCCGAGCAGCAGCGGGGCATGGCTCGGCGATGATGAGCAGCTGCAGCGTCGCGGGCGGGGCGAGCGACACAGCCGCAGACAGGAACCAGCAGCGGCGACAGTAGAAGTAACTAGCAGCAGGGGCGGCGCCCAGCACGGCCTGGAGCGGTCGTGGGCGGCGTGGGCTAGTGAGGCAGGGTCACGGCGGGACAGGGTCGGAGCACGGCAGACGCGGACAGAGGGTGCGACCACGGTGCGAGGTGCGGGCAGAACAACAGGCATACGGCGTGAATCGGTACCGGGAAGGAGGGGATCCAGAGAAGAAGCTCACCACGGGGCCCGAGGGCGTGGTCGGGGAGGCCAGGGACGAGGGGGTGGTGTGGATCAACGGCGAGATGGCAGCAGACGGACGAAGAAGACAAAGGCGGTGTCGGCTATGGAGCTCCCTGGTTGATGTGGCGTCCAGAACGGGTGAAGTCGACCGTGGTGGACCTCATAGACGTGTTCCCATGGCGCGGGAACCACGGTGGCTGCGGGATTCGACGAAGGCGGCGGCGACTATGGTCTCGGGCGCGGCTCGATTTGGTGGAGAAGGCGCGAGGGGGAAAACAAAGGGAGCTAGGGTTCGTCTAGGGTTCCTGGTGGCCTTCTTATCCTCTCCTCGATTCCCTGTAGCAGCACGCGTCGAGCATCCGTGCCATGGCGACCGAGATGCACAACACGCACAGGAGAGAGAGCGTTAGGTAGGGGATGGAGTAGTGTTGGGCTGGGCTTGACTCTGTAGCGGCTGGGCCAAGGTGCATATTCTCCTATTTTACTTCTCTTCTTTTCTAATTTCTATTTCTCTTTATTTTTTACTTATTTTCTTTTCTATTTGTTAGCTCCTGTTTTTATTAAAGTTATGCTATCAAATGACTTTTGTTGACCATGTAAATTTGCACATAATTCAAGCACTATACCTTGGGGCTGCACAAAATGTTTGGGGCAACTGGAGTTAATTTAAACTACGATTGTATTTAAATGGGCAAAAAAAGGTGTCGTTGGTCCACTGTTTAAAGTCCATGGGCATTTTAAACATCTTCAAAAATGTTTGTTTGAAGCATGACAATTATGCGGTGAATATTTCCAACCCGACGAACATTTTAAATTTACGGTTTTATAAATTATAATTTGAATTGTCTTTCCAATTTTGAATTTAAGGTCAGTTTGGAACAAAGTAAATATTAGCAAAATTTAATATGATGACGTGCCACCATTAACAGGAGTTTACTGTAGCGTGACACCCGGGGTGTTACAAATCTCCTCCACTACAAGAAATCTCGTCCCAAGATTTAAGAGGGGAGCAAGGGGGAAGAATAGGTTACGAAATTCTAACGATTCTTCTTGGTCTTGGTTGCTCTTCCCGAAGAGGTCGATCCATTACATTGATGTCTTCATTTTTCTGCTTCAGGACATCATGATGAAGTCATCATCCTTTCTTCGGAAATTTCAACATACTTACGAAAGGAGAAGGGGTAACTTCGGAAGAACAGACCTTACAAGGTTGGCTATCTAGCAGATAACTCAGGGAATGTGGTAGAAAGTAACTCTCGAATAGATACTTAAGAAAATATCGAGAGTAAAGTAAGAAGGTACGGCAAGAAGTTTCAAGTGGCTAGCCAATAGTTCGTTGCCTAAAACAGAGTGTGAAAGGGTTTTAGAGCAACGAGAATAAGTATTATGTCTGATACCAGAATTGATGATCTCTTGGAAGGTGGCTCGTGAATTACATACGAAGCCAAGCATGAGGAATAACTTTGACAACATGGTGTACAAGAGAGTCAGGTTTTGATCCTGTGGAACTTTGGCTTATGGGCCCACCATGTGGGTTAAAAGTAGGAGGAGCGGTGACATCTTGCACGGTCATGATAGTAAGCATGTCAGAGGGTAGCCTATCAGTTATGTCGGCAACAACGTCGGTACCAAGGGCGAGGGACGAAGAGAACCATTTTCCTTCTTGTTAAACGAGGTGGAACAATAGGCAAAGTTCTCATCCATAGGTGGCTACCGGAATGTCATTAACAATAGTAACGGGGTCTTGCTGACAGAATTGTACACCAAGGTGTTTACATAAGCAGGAGAATTTTACTTCTTAGATCATATAGATCACAAGAAAGGTTAAACCAAACAATGGAAAGGAAAATACGATTATCAGATTTAAACAGAACAGTGGAAAGGGAAATGTGTTTAAACACATATTTCGAGGGTATATCCTTCCCAAGGACAAGCAGAGTATGATATCCATGACCGGATATAATGTAGAAAACTCTTTAGGTAAGGTGAGAGAAATTTCATGACATTACCCCTACAGTGGTGTTTGGGTAGTTGAGCAGGAAACGTTTAGCATTGGGCTTCAAATGTTCTTGTTGAAAATCGAAGTACCAAAGACATGCTTCGAGATAGCATTGACATGGTCAATGGGTAAAGATCAGACTTTGGATACTCAAAGGACTCATCAGGAACAACATATAGAATAAGTCTTACGATTTCCTCATGGAAAAATTGTTAACCCTGCTAAATAGGAAACTGATAACAATAGATTCCCCAGCCAGGTGTGCTAGGCATGACATCACCTTACCGGGTCATATAAAGACAAATGGTATAAATCTTGGAAATATGTTCCAACCATCATATCTGACCGAGATTCATATTTGATTGGTGTCAAGATACCTCAGACACGGGATGCCTGAGAAGAAAAGGTGCAACGCAAATTATCAAGATGACATCGAAGATTGTAGGTAGATGAACTATGGAAGCGAGTTCCGAAACAAGAGTTCATCATTAATCCAAGGAGAGGATGAGGAGGTGGCTGATGGATTCAGCAACATTTCGTCAAGATTTCCAAAAAGGTGAATTTCCACACTTCGGTGAACAAGGAGATAACATTTGTTAGATCAAATGATATAATGAGGTATGCTCAAGGAAAAGATACACAATTAAACATCGTTTGAAAGGAGCACCCGGAAATATGGACTAGGCAGCACAATCAATGTTTGAAGGATGACTCAATAAGCAATAGACATAGAATGAAACTATCGACCATTAACTTCAAAGCAATAGGGTTTCTAGAAGGGTAGAATCCAAACAGTACCATCCACTTGTTCGTGTCCCGATTAGAATCGCCACGGGGTCCAAGAATTAATGGTGATGATGAGAAGTATCACTATACCAGGAACCCTTAAGAGGTGGAGAAATTATCATGACTTTCTTGACATTAAAGATGGTAATACTCCAAGGTAAAGAAGAAAAAATGCTGGATAGCAAGGAACTCAAGGTATAACACAAAACACGATCAAGTTTGTGTTGGAGGGAAGGTAATAAGGGGGCCGATGATAACACAAACCATCAAGGGCAAGTATGTTATTTCTCATCAAGAATTCGATAGATACCTTGGAAGAGCTCAGAAGGTTCATGATGATCATGACACATTTGTCGAGAGGTTTCATGAAGATGTAATCGTTTCAACGATGACATCAAGTTAAAGGAATGATGAAGTGAAAGGTAATTGGAACCAAGGGTACGACACAAACTCGAAATCAAGTTTGTTGTTCAAGGAGAAATGATAGGACGAGGAAGGTCGACGTAAGATTAGCTCACCGTCGAAATTTGTGCTCCGGGAAGGACCAGGTAGCACAGTTAAAATCATCACGATAATGATATAGCCAAATAGGCTAGGAATGATGTGATCGGGTACAAACCCATAAGTAAAGAAGATTACCAAAAGTTGTTGAACTGTAGTGTGGACTCGGTTCAGTTATCGGTGTCCGTTTAATAACTTAGAGCCCGTGAAAAGTGGAATCAGTGATAATGCAATACTTGATGAAGAACTCATAAGTTATGCAGTTCATGATAATCTCGAGATACCAGGGGGGTAATACTCGACGACAGATCAAAGTAGAGGTCGGACTAGGGTATTGCTCTACAAAAGACAAGTGCTTAAACTTGCACAAGAAATGGTATTTAAATGAGAACATGGTCGGAACCATGATTGTAAAAGGCCAGATCCCAGATATAAGATGAGCTTATACCAAGGGAATAATTTAATAAAGAGAGGCTTTAATGATAGGATCTACATCGTGTCCATGGGCATGAACACAAAGGTTCAAGGTCGACTCCCACTTCTTCAATGCATAACCTTTCATTCACTGCTCTCGAATTTTGAAAATGACATTAGTTGTTGGTAGTTTTTACCTGGTGCAATACCGGATAAGTATGACCCGTGAAATCTTTCGGGTTCACACAGATTAGGAAAGGCGTAGGTTCAACCCATCAGGGCATCTTAGGAACAAATACCACAAATTTCAGAGTAAATAATACAAGCTCGAAAGTAGAGCATGGTTCACAAAGCAGAGGATACAATTTACCAAAGGCATTATATAGATGAAAGGCTCATAATGTTTAATTAATATGAAGGATGGTGTCGGACAAAACCCAACAAAGGATCTGGTGGTCCAAAAGGGATCCGATGTGAGTATCGGTACTCAACCAAAAGAAGAAAGAATGCAAGGAGATCAGATTATAGAAACAACTGACTAACTCAAAGCTCAAATGCACAGGAATTACGAATTCCAAGACAAGGGATCAGAAGCAATGCTCTGATTAGGGATGGATAAGTTGAATAGCCTTAGGGGTACAATCAATGGCAATTTGAGTGGTCGAGATCCAGCTCAGGTCCGGAATGATGTCTGAATCGGAAGGATTAATTCCAGGGAACAACTGATGATTGTGTGCATTCA
This sequence comes from Triticum monococcum, assembly GCA_034509565.1. Lineage (NCBI taxonomy): Eukaryota > Viridiplantae > Streptophyta > Magnoliopsida > Poales > Poaceae > Triticum > Triticum monococcum. The sequence goes on from CM067844.1 coordinate 417,521,700, forward strand.
CACACATGTTGAATCAAAGGATCAGAATGACAATCACAAAGGTTTTTAAAGTAAATTGCTAGACCAATGGAATTAACCAGAATGCAAGTATGCAAGAATTCCAAGAACATCAGGCTGTTGAGGATTTTTGAAAGATCAAATATTATTTCGAAGTCTTTTACGGAACACAAGAACAACTGGGAATGAGTGGATACTCGATAAGTGCGAGGAATTATCCGTAGGGATATTTCTACGGCAAGGAACTATAAGTGAAAGTGCTAGTGATAGACTAGAGGGGGGGTGAATAGGCGATTTTTATGAAAGTTTTCAAAACATGGAAGTTTCGAAGACAAACGATAGAAATAAACCTATTACCATGCAGCGGAAGGTAGACTACACTAGGCAAACCATAGTCAAGTATTCAATGAAGTGAAGCACAATGACTAATAGCAGCTAGGCAGTAAGAATCAGGTAGGAAGATATTGTGAAGCCAATCAGAACAAGCAGTCACTCAGTGAAGACAAAAGATAATGCAATCATACAATGACTTCACAAGGACCAACAGTAAGTAAAGGGAAGGAAAGGATGGAACCAGTGACTCGTTGAAGACAATGATTTGTTGGACCAGTTCCAACTGTTGTGACAGTTGTACGTCTGGTTAGGGCGGCTAGGTATTTAAACCTGAGGACACCCAGTCCTGAACACGCAGCTCAGGACACCCAGTCCTCACCATGTTCCCCTTGAGCTAAGGTCACACAGACCTCGCCCAATCACTCTGGTAAGTCTTCAAGGTAGACTCCTAAACCTTCACAGACTTTGTTCACCGGCGATCCACAATGGCTCTTGGATGCTCAGAACGCGACTCCTAACCGGCTGGAGGATTCACAGTCCTCAAGTGTAATAAGTCTTCAGATCACACAGACAGGAAGACTTAAGTGATGCCTAACACTCTTTGGCTCTGGGTGGTTAGGATTTTATCCTCGCAAGGAATTCTCTCTCAAAGGCTTCGAGGTGGGTTGCTCTCAAACGACAACAGCCGTACTTTAACTCTGAGCAGCCAACCGTTTATGGTTGTAAGGGGTGGGCTATTTATAGCCACTAGGCAACCCAACCTAATTTGTCCGAAATGACCCTGGGTCACTAAGGAACTGACACGTGTTCCAACGGTCAGATTTCAAACGCACACGGCAACTTTACTTGGGCTACAAGCAAAGCTGACTTGTCCAGCTCTGGACAAGATTCGCTCGCATAGTCTTCACTCGAAGACATAGGATTTTGGTTAAGCATCACTTCAGTCATTTTGACTGGTTCTCTTGGACCCCACTTAACAGTACGGTGGTTCCTATGACTCAACAAAGAAGAAAAAGAACTACGAAAGATATAAGTCTTCGAGCTCCATAGGCTTCATGCGATGTCTTCTCTTGTCATAGTCTTCAATGTGAATATCTTCACATACCACCTTTGACTTCAATGTCTTCATACATTTTTAGGGGTCATCTCTGGTAGGAAAACCGAATCAATGAGGGACTTCTACCTGTGTTATCCTGCAATTCTTACAAACATATTAGTCCCTCAACTAGGTTTGTCGTCAATACTCCAAAACCAACTAGGGGTGGCACTAGATGCACTTACAATCTCCCACTTTTTGGTGATTGATGACAAACTAGTTGAAGTTTTCAACGGGGAATATAATATGTGAAATTGTAAGGGATAAGGAATTGTCTTCATAAGTTGTAAGGGCTCCCCCTGAAGATGTGCATATAAGTAATTTGCTTTTGGAATGCAAATGCACATGGTAGGTTGTACATGTGGAGATCCTCTTCAACTTATGATGACAATTCATCATGCATGAAAAGTATGTGAAGATAATGTGTAGGATCGGAAGTATGTCTAGAGGGGGGGTGATTAGACTACTTGACCAAATAAAAACTTAACCTTTTCCCAATTTTAGTTCTTGGCAGTTTTTAGCTATCTTAGGACAAGTCAAGCAATCATTACACAATTCAAGCAAGCATGCAAAGAGTATATTAGCAGCGGAAAGTAAAGCATGCAACTTGCAAGAATATAAAGGGAAGGGTTTGGAGAATTCAAACGCTATTGGAGACACGGATGTTTTTCCCGTGGTTCGGATAGGTGGTGCTATCCTACATCCACGTTGATGGAGACTTCAACCCACGAAGGGTAATGGTTGCGCGAGTCCACGGAGGGCTCCACCCACGAAGGGTCCACGAAGAAGCAACCTTGTCTATCCCACCATGGCCATCGCCCACGAAGGACTTGCCTCACTAGCGGTAGATCTTCACGAAGTAGGCGATCTCCTTGCCCTTACAAACTCCTTGGTTCAACTCCACAATCTTGTCGGAGGCTCCCAAGTGACACCTAGCCAATCTAGGAGACACCACTCTCCAAGAAGTAACAAATGGTGTGTTGATGATGAACTCCTTGCTCTTGTGCTTCAAATGATAGTCTCCCCAACACTCAACTCTCTCTCTCTCATAGGATTTGGATCTGGTGGAAAGAAGATTTTCGTGGAAAGCAACTTGGGAAGGCTAGAGATCAAGATTCATATGGTTTGAACGGAATATCTTGGTCTCAACACATGAGTAGGTGGTTCTCTCTCAGAACATATGAGTTGGAATGGTGTATGTGTTCCGACTGCTCTCTCCACGAGTGAAGAGGAGGTGGAGGGGTATTTATAGCCTCCACACAAAATCCAACCATTACACACAATTTATCAATCTCGGTGGGACCGAATCAGAAAACTCGGTCGGACCAAAATAGTAAACCTAGTGACCGTTAGGAATTTCGGTGGGACTGACATGCAACTCGGTAGGACCGATTCGGTTAGGGTTTGGGCATAACGTAATCTCGGTGAGACCGATTGCACAAACTCGGTGAGACCGAGTTTGGCAATAAGCTAACCAGAGAGTTGGTCAGGCAAACTCGGTGGGACCGACTCGCTCTTTCGGTGAGACCGAAAAGTTACAAGAAGGAAACATAGAGTTTGCATTGCATACTCGGTGGGACCGATTCGCTCTTTCGGTGAGACCAAAAAGTTACGAAAGGGAAACAGAGAGTTTGCAAGCCCATCTCGGTGAGACCGAGATCCTTATCGGTAGGACCGAATTGCTAGGGTTTGGCAGTGGCAAATGACAAGTGAAACTCGGTGGCGCCGGATTGAAAGAATCGGTATGACCGAGTTTGGCTTAGGGTTTAGGTCATTTTTGGATATGGGAAAGTAGCTGAGGATTTTGGAGCATATCATTAAGCACATAAAGAAAGAGGCTCATTAAGCAACACCTCATCCCTCCTTGATAGTATTGGCTTTTCCTAAAGAATCAATGTGATCTTGGATCACTAAAATATAAAATGAAGAGTCTTGAACTTTTGAGCTTGAGCCAATTCTTTGTCCTTAGAATTTTGAGGGTTCCACTTTCACATCCATGCCATGCCAATCATTGAGCTTTCCTAAAATAATCATCTTGAAATAGCATTAGCTCAATGAGCTATATGTTGTTATGAATTACCAAAACCACCTAGGGATAGTTGCACTTTCAGTCTCCCCCTTTTTGGTAATTGATGACAACATATAGATCAAAGCTTCGACAAATGATAATAAGCATGAAATATATCGTCGCTTTGAGAAGTATGTGACAAATGAGAGCTCCCCCTAAATTTGTGCATATTTAAAATTTGCTTTGGACTGCAAATGCACAAGGAGTTAGAATCATGGGTTACTCTTTCATGTCACATACATCTTGGTGGAGCGCTCAAAAATGATAAGATTGAAATACATGCAGTCATCACCAAGAATAGTGAATGATCACAAAAGATAGATAGAATGATAATATTTAAGCAAGCATTAAGCAAACATTAAGTGTAGCTTATGATCAAACACATGATCATCGATGTCTCACAAACATAAGGACGTAGTATCTCACACACAAGCAAACAAAGTTCGAAAAACCACCAAATAAAACAAGAGAGAACAAAAGCAACACTCTCTCTCGAAGCCTATGATCTATACATTTTCTCCCCCTTTGGCAACAAGTTACCAAAAAGTTCCTAAAAATGCATAGTGCTAAGTCGACGCTCAGGCTTGATCTTCAGGTGGTGGTGGAGTCCGGAGCACTCCAAGGACGAAGCCTTCGGTAGACGTGGTCGGAGTTGAGGCTGAAGTGGATGCTGGAGCTGGTGGAACTGAGGCTGTGGCTGGCGCAGACATTGTAGCTCTGGTGTCAGCAACTGGCAGTGCAGATGACGTCGAACCTCGTGGCACCCTGGCAAAAGCATCAGTCGTGGTCCTGCCTCTCCTCTCATTCATGTCCTCCTGGAGCTGCTCGACGGCAGTCTGTATCTCTGTCACCTTGATGTCCAAGTCATAGAACCTCTGTTCCATGATCCTCTCTAAGCTTGCCTGGTTCTGAGTCAGGGTGGCAAGTCCTTGCTCAATCCGCAGGGTGGATGCAATTAGGTAACCAAGCTGCTCTTGTTTGGTTTTCAGGAAGTAATCAGATGCCTCCGCTTGAGTAGGCATCCTGGCAGCTTTCTCCTTCTTCGCCTTCTCCTTCTGAGCTTGTGCATGGATAGATGATGGCTCATTCTCAGTCATGACCACTTGGTTATCTTCAAAATCTGGACGGATGGGCAGATGTTCCTTATCCAAGAGGTATATGCCCGTGCCCATCTTGGAGTTGATGAGCTCCTGAATCTATGGGGCATATCCACAGCTCCTCTTCTGGTCTGCTGTTGTCCTCTTGATTGTTTCCACTATGAGACTCATGACTTTGAATTTTTGAGGCACGTCAAAGACATGAAGCAAATTGATCGCGTGACCTCTGATCATCTTGTGATCTCCAGACTTGGGCAATAGGGTGTGCCTCAGTATCCAGTTGATAGTGGGCAGTCCTGACAGAAGATGGTGCACTGAGCCAAACTTGAACGTGTCAAGTGCTTCATTCGGAATCTCCTTGTACATGTTGGACATGGTGTTGTGGTCCATCTTCTTCTTGGCATAAATGTCCAAGTCATCTGCTTGCTCCTCTGGGGCATCGATCAACTTCGCCCATTCCTCAACAGTTGATTGGTACCTTGTACCCTCTGACATCCAAGTGATCCTGCCATCCGGATAGAAGTGTGTTGTGGAGTAGAATTGCATGATTAGCTCCTCGTTCCACTTTGTGAGCTTCTGCCCAACAAAGTCTGCCACTCCACACGCACTAAAGCTGTCATATACTCCAGGGTAGTGTTCCTCATTCTCCTTCATGTAGGTCCAGTCGACCCATCTCATGTCACACACAATTGGCTTCTTGTCAAGTAAAACTGTCTCATAAAAATCCTGCTGCTCCTTGGTATGAAACCTGTAGTCCACTGCAGTCCTTCTCCTAGAAGCATACGGATCTGCTTCTCTCCACTTCCTCAGCCCTGAATCTCTCCTGAGCTTCATATCCTCAGCCACAGGATGAGCATCGTTGTGGTCTGGGATCTTGGGCTTGAGCTTCCTAAGGACATGCTCTTCTTCTTCTTCCTCTGCAACTTCAGGCACTGGGGCCTTGTTCTTCTCAGTGGCTGAGATGCTTCTTGTGTTTCTCTTTGGTGCACTCTTAGGCTTAGATGCAGCCTTGGGTGCTTCCTTGGGCTTGGATGCAGTTGTCCCTGACCTTATGGCATCTCCCATAAGTTTGGCTGCCTTGGGTGCAGGTGCAGCAACCTCTTCTTCTTCCTCATCTACCATGATGGAGGCCTTCCCAAGCACTCTGGCTACAGTCTTCTTCACTCTTTCTTTCCTCCTTTTGCCCTCAGCAGCAACGGGCTCAACGGGAGCAGGCTTCACAGTTGAAGCTCTAGCCTTTGACATGGGCTGCCTGCCTACTAGCCTTTTGATTTTCAGGCCTGGCTTTGTGCCTTGACCTGGCTCAACTCTCTTTGATGTGGCCTCTTCCTCTGCCACATAGTCTTCATCTTCGGAATCAGAAGTCCTCTTCTTTCTCTGACGTGTGGCAGCTTTAGGCAGGTTGTTGGGTGTGCTCCTGCTGCCATCATCTGAGGAACTTGAGGGGCTAGTGCCCTCACTCAACTGCACTTGCTGCTCTGACAAGTTCTGGCTGTCACTCTGGTCTGACATGATGCAAACTGACAGCTGACCCTGTGAATAGATTATAGATGAGATAGAGTGGATGAGCATCACAAAATGCAGAGATTTTTGCAAAAGAATAATTCAAAAACTTAGTTTTAGTTTCCCACTAAAATCATCTCGGATCTACCAATTTTCAAACTCGGTGACACCGAAGCAGTTTTGGCACCAGAACTAGTGAACTCGGTCAGACCGAGTCACAGTTCGGTGGCACCGAGACTGCTAGGGTTTCACAGAGTTCCAAAATCGGTCACACCGATAAGTAATTCTCAGTCAGACCGAGTTTTACTTGTGCAATGGCATAAGCCAAATCGGTGGGACCGAGTTTTTCAACTCGGTGGATCCGAGATGGTTTCGGTGGAAACCTAACCCTAAAATTTTCGAATTAAACCTAATCTACGAGTTCATTGACTGGATAGGAGTTTATCAAACGTGGCAAGAATCATGATGATCACAATGTGCTAGGAATCGGATTGGAGAATAGCACAAAGATCGAGTCCATACCCTAGTTCGGCGGAGACTTGCTACGGCAGCAACGGCGGGGTAGAATTCCGTTGACGGCGGCGGAGACCAGCGACTGGAGGCTGCTGGCGGCGAGGAGGACGATCCGGAGACCCAGGAGGCAGAGCGAGCTATGCGCGGGCGAAGAGGTTTCGGAGAAATTTCTAAAATTCTGCCCGTCACTATAAATAGCCCGACCCTGTCGGTGTGACCGAGTGGAACAACTCGGTGGCACCGAGGTGCAAAACTGTATACAGTTATTGCAACTCGGTGTGACCGAGTGGTTCAAATCGGTTGCACCGAGATCGAAAACCTAGATCAACTTAATGATCTCGGTAGGACCGAAAGTATGGTATCGGTCAGACCGAGAATCACAAAGAGGTTTTGGAAGTTTAAGTCTATGACGAATCGGGGACTCCGAGCGCTCCTCACACAGAGTGGTTCGAATCTGAGTTGATCAAGTTTTGTGATGCAGCATGAATAGAGTTTGAGACGAGAAAAGCATAGATAGCTAGAGGAGGTTCTTAGGCATTCTTGTCCATCCACTTGGCAAAAGAAGATAAAGCCAAACAATCAAAACAACAAGTGGATGTCCTCGAATGAGTAAAATATGCAACCAACATGCTCACACAATAAGATGGCAAATGAAATATGTGTCAAAGCATGCACAAACAATTCTAGCATCTATCAAGCAATTTGCGATGACTAGGTCATCTATATATGAGTATATTGACTTAGGAGTCAAGTGAGAACACTTGATCATAGGTCATACTCATCGTTTAAGCTCAAGTGGGGTTACCATTTTTACATAAAGCATTGTTGTATTCACATCTTTAGAGTTGCTTTAGCTCAAGTCTTAGAGTAAAGCTCCCCCTAGATGTGATATCCCCCCTAAGAGGGATGAACTAACCTTGGGTTTTGTCGATGATGACTTCATGTAGATGTTGAAGATGTGGATGCTCAATGTTGATGTAGATCACTTGGAGCTATCCATTTGAGTGAATTGCACTTTCAATACCTACATGGGTTAGTCCCACAAGGAACAAACAAGGATATCCATAGACATAGAGTGATGCATACACAAGATGATGTCCATGAAAACTTTAGGTTACCTTGTCCCTTGTCTTACCAACAAGAGGGTTTGTGACTCCTTGAACTAGTGCATGATGTGGAAGTTGATTGCACTTGTTCTTGCCAAAATGATGAGAATGAAATATGTTGGCGGAGTCACCCTCAAGAACTCTCTAGTTCTTTTTCTTTTGGATCCACACCATCTTGATGGGAATCCTTGGAGTTGTAGTCGTACTTGATGAAGTGGAACTTGACGTGGTCTTGGGAATCCACTTGACTAAGGTCTTAGGAGCTTCTTCAAATGCATCAATCTCCTCTTGAAGCTTGTCCTTGCCTTTTTGCTTGTAGTCTTGTGGTGGAAGATCATCTTGAGCTTGTATCCCCTTGAAAGAGGTGTCATACTTCTCTTGTTGAGGAACAAACTTTGTCTTGGGGTATTGATCTTCTTCCCATTCAACTCCATTGGCATTGAACTTTCGTTCAAAACCAACACCTTGATTCTTCCGGTGCATTCCTTGCTTGCGCACAATTTCCTCGAATTGCTTACTCCCGGCAAGGCTTTTGTACACTCCTTTCTCTATAATCCCCTTAGGACCTTTGGCCATGAAGCATCTTCCAATTCCTTCATTTGGTGAGTCAAATATGTCGTAGAAGTTGGTTGACACAAGTGCTAGGCCGGCAACACCTTCATCTTGAGTATCTTCGGAGTCGGAGTGATAACTTCTCTCGGAGTGGCTGTCGGAGTCGGAGCTGGATACCCATTCACCAACATGAGCTTGATGTCTTCGTTTTGTATAGCTCCTTGATGATTTTTCCTTCCTTTCCGAATCCTTGCTTCTCCGTGAGTATCTCCGTTCATAACGATCACCTCTACTCCTTCTCTCTCTTGGTGGTGATTCTTTTCTTCTTCTTTTTGGAGAATCTTCTCTTCTTTTGTAGGGAGCCGTACACTCATTGGAATAGTGTCCGGGTCTTCCACAATTATAGCAGTTTCGCTCTCGACTAGAAGATCTTTTGTCATTGTATGACCTTGACTTGAAGCTTCTATCTTTGCTTCTACTCTTGTAGAACTTGTTGAAGTTCTTCACCATTAAGCTCAATTCTTCATTGAAGTTTTGTTTCTCACTTGATGATGTGGGGACTTCACATGAGGCTTTGTAGGCACCACTTGATTTGTTGTGAAGTTCCTCTTTATCCTTGAGTGACATCTCATGAGCAACAATCCTTCCAATCACTTCCGTTGGCTTGAGATCTTTGTAATTGGGCATCATTTGAATCAATGTGCACACGGTATCATATTTCCCATCCAAGGCTCTTAGGATCTTCTTTATGATGAATCTATCGGTCATCTCTTCACTTCCTAAGCCGGCAATCTCATTTGTGATGAGAGCAAGCCTAGAGTACATTTCGGCGACACCTTCACCATCCTTCATCTTGAACTTGTCAAGTTGACTTTGGAGCACATCCAACTTGGATTCCTTGACGGAGTCGGTACCTTCGTGCATATCAATCAAAGTGTCCCAAATTTCCTTTGCATTCTCAAGGCGGCTGATTTTGTTGAATTCTTCGGGGCACAATCCGTTGAAGAGAATATCACAAGCTTGAGCATTGAATTGCAACATCTTCAACTCATCCGCGGTAGCTTCACGGTTTGGTTCCCTCCCATCAAAGAACTCACCTTGCAAGCATACACACACAATAGCCCATACGGCGGGGTTATGTCCAAGAATATGCATTTTCATTTTATGCTTCCAACTAGCAAAATTAGTACCATCAAAGTAAGGACCTCTACGGTGATAATTTCCCTCGCTGGACGCCATACTCTCCTAGGTTGTGAAACCAAGGCTATGACCACCAAAAGCTATGGAGATCAAGGCAAATGGAGACCAAAGCTCTGATACCACTTGTAGGATCGGAAGTATGTCTAGAGGGGGGTGATTAGACTACTTGACCAAATAAAAACTTAACCTTTTCCCAATTTTAGTTCTTGGCAGTTTTTAGCTATCTTAGGACAAGTCAAGCAATCATTACACAATTCAAGCAAGCATGCAAAGAGTATATTAGCAGCGGAAAGTAAAGCATGCAACTTGCAAGAATATAAAGGGAAGGGTTTGGAGAATTCAAACGCTATTGGAGACACGGATGTTTTTCCCGTGGTTCGGATAGGTGGTGTTATCCTACATCCACGTTGATGGAGACTTCAACCCACGAAGGGTAATGGTTGCGCGAGTCCACGGAGGGCTCCACCCACGAAGGGTCCATGAAGAAGCAACCTTGTCTATCCCACCATGGCCATCGCCCACGAAGGACTTGCCTCACTAGCGGTAGATCTTCATGAAGTAGGCGATCTCCTTGCCCTTACAAACTCCTTGGTTCAACTCCACAATCTTGTCGGAGGCTCCCAAGTGACACCTAGCCAATCTAGGAGACACCACTCTCCAAGAAGTAACAAATGGTGTGTTGATGATGAACTCCTTGCTCTTGTGCTTCAAATGATAGTCTCCCCAACACTCAACTCTCTCTCATAGGATTTGGATCTGGTGGAAAGAAGATTTTCGTGGAAAGCAACTTGGGAAGGCTAGAGATCAAGATTCATATGGTTTGAATGGAATATCTTGGTCTCAACACATGAGTAGGTGGTTCTCTCTCAGAACATATGAGTTGGAATGGTGTATGTGTGCTGATTGCTCTCTCCACGAGTGAAGAGGAGGTGGAGGGGTATTTATAGCCTCCACACAAAATCCAACCGTTACACACAATTTATCAATCTCGGTGGGACCGAATCAGAAAACTCGGTCGGACCGAAATAGTAAACCTAGTGACCGTTAGGAATTTTGGTGGGACTAACATGCAACTCGGTAGGACCGATTCGGTTAGGGTTTGGGCATAACGTAATCTCGGTGAGACCGATTGCACAAACTCGGTGAGACCGAGTTTGGCAATAAGCTAACCAGAGAGTTGGTCAGGCAAACTCGGTGGGACCGACTCGCTCTTTCGGTGAGACCGAAAAGTTACAAGAAGGAAACATAGAGTTTGCATTGCATTCTCGGTGGGACCGATTCGCTCTTTCGGTGAGACCAAAAAGTTACGAAAGAGAAACAGAGAGTTTGCAAGCCCATCTCGGTGAGACCGAGATCCTTATCGGTAGGACCGAATTGCTAGGGTTTGGCAGTGGCAAATGACAAGTGAAACTCGGTGGCGCCGGATTGAAAGAATCGGTATGACCGAGTTTGGCTTAGGGTTTAGGTCATTTGTGGATATGGGAAAGTAGCTGAGGATTTTGGAGCATATCATTAAGCACATAAAGCAAGAGGCTCATTAAGCAACACCTCATCCCTCCTTGATAGTATTGGCTTTTCCTAAAGACTCAATGTGATCTTGGATCACTAAAATATAAAATGAAGAGTCTTGAACTTTTGAGCTTGAGCCAATTCTTTGTCCTTAGCATTTTGAGGGTTCCACTTTCACATCCATGCCATGCCAATCATTGAGCTTTCCTGAAATAATCATCTTGAAATAGCATTAGCTCAATGAGCTATATGTTGTTATGAATTACCAAAACCACCTAGGGATAGTTGCACTTTCATAATGACATGCATAATGGAAAATGGACGTCTGCAAAATGATCTAAGTGCGGAATTTATCGTCGCACATGCGGGATTTATCATCGCATCACAAAATAGCAATAAGTAGCAGACGACCATCGAGTTTAAGTGTTACAACTCAAAGAACCAAATGTATCAAAACGAGAGTTGTAAACACTAGGCAAAACATAAAGTAACCGCCCATATGGACCCGCTTGAAGACTATCAAACTCATATGCTTTTCCCCCTTTTGTCAGTAAGGACCAAAAAGGTTTGAAGACATAGAGCATCTACTCGTTCCCCTGAGGAGTAGGTGAAGTAGCAAGGTCGTCGGTGTTGTTAGGCGGTGCAGACGAGCTCGGGGTAGTGTCGATGTGTGCTGAAGGAGGGGGCGGTGAAGTAGCATCGTCTTCGTCCTCGATCACTCTGGCATTCACAGTTGCCGCAGAGGAAGAGAACTCAGAGTCTTCAAGAGAGGGAGTTCGTCGCAGCACAGCCCTTCGGGGAGGTGTGGAGTCGAACTTGAAACGTTCAGAGAAGCCATCCTCTTGAAGATCATCCTCAGAGCACATAAGCGCCATCCCTTTCCATGTACGCTGACAAGTTTCATGGGCAACAAAGGCATTCTTGGTGGCAAGATTGCGAATGCGGTTGACATCCACCAAGAGGCTTTTCATTTGACGCTTTAGCCAGTCATGATGCCTATCATGTTTCTGATGAAGAGCAACCAGAAGCTCTCGGTCATTGAGAACACGAGATTGCTTCTTGGGCTGTTGGGCAATGGTGCTTTCAGTGGCTTCAGTGAGCGCATGATGAGGTGGACGTGTAGTGCCAGCCAGAGGATAAACACGAGTGACTGCTTCAACTCCTTCAATGTTCTGAGAGAAACTTTGATGCTCCGCATTCTGAAGACTAAGAGGCTCCTTGGCGGGCTCTGGATAGAGGGCTTCAACGGACATATCCACGTCAGGCATAAAGATCCGATGATTGCGAGCAGAGGGCTGATATGAGATAACTGAGTGGAGTTTGATCAGCCGCATTATCCATGGAGCATAGAACTTCAAGCCAAAAAGATCAGATCCTGAAGCAGCAAGTTGGCGGATGAAGAAGTCTGGTGCGTTGAAGCATTTGCTGTGAAGAATATAGAAGACCAAAGTCTTCATTCCACCTTCCAGCTTCGCATATGGAGAATGTCCTTTGATGGGCCAGAGAGTTCGCCTTATAATGTGATAGATAGTCCGTGGTAGATACTCAAGGTCTTCAACAAGGAACTCCTTAGGATAGGCAGCATCTGGAGGCAAAGGCTTCATCATACTGAGCATCTAACTCATGTTTGGTTCAGGCTTCTGAAAGATGCTCTCCATAGCTTCACTATGAAGTTGACATCCAGGTTCATAGAGATCTCCAGGAGTGGGCAGACCAGTGAGCTCAATGATATCAAAGGCTTTGGCTTCGTGATGAACATTTCCTGTCATCCACTCAAGGGCCCAAGTCTTCGGATCTCTGTTGTAACCACGTGTGTGAAGTGTGGCATAAAATTGAAGCAGCAACTCTTCGTTCCAGTGCTCTTGGTCGGTGAAGAAAGGCAACAATCCAACCTCTTTGAAGCAGTCCAGAGCTTCTTCCAAGCAGGGCAGACCAGCTATTGCTTCGGTGTCAAGACGCATATGTGGGAAAATGCGACCTTGATTGTACAGAATGCAGGAGTAATAGCTTCACTGTGGATAGATCCAGAACCGATCAGAAGATATTCGTTCCCTTGAGTAGGGGTTCTTGGATCTATTGAAGAAGGTGTTGTCTGCTTTGAAGTTGTTGACATTGAAGGATCCAGGTGCTGATGCAGGACCTAGAAACCTGGGCAACCTTGGCATTGGCTTCTGTACCTGAGGCTTATGCTCTATATGATAGTCAAACTAAGGACCAGTAGCAGGCGCAGAAACAGAAGCAGTAGCATCATTGGCTTCGCTGACTTCTGGTTCTTGGGTTGGTGTAGGCTCCACATTTGCTTCAGCCATGACAGCGTCAGTGGCTTCATTGGTGTTGGTGGTGGTAGCCTCAAGATTTTCTACCTCCACTTGATGAACTGGAGGGTCGGGCACAGATACGTTCTCCGCGAGAACAGCTTCGTCAGTAGTTGGGGGAGTGGGGACACGTTCTTCTTCTTGGGTGTCATCGGCTGATGTAGCCGGAATGTCTTCTACAGCTTTAGCTTCAGATTCGGAGACTGGAGGCCTTGGTCCTTTGCGAAGCCTGCGTAACACTCGCGACGCCTTTGGAGATGGAGTTGGCTGGGCCTCAAAGTCATCCTCTTCTTCTTGCCGGGGTGGTGTGACTTGTTGTTGTGGGTGATCAACCCATGATGCATCCTGAGCAATTGGCGTCAGAGGACGACCAATGCTGATGAGTTCGCTGTGCGTAAGCACAGGCGATGATACCTGTTGGTGCTCGATCTGAGGAAGAACTGCATCATCTTCAACATGGTCATGGTGACCAATGTCTTCAGCAGCAGTGGGATCAGCTGCTGGAAAGTCTTCAGCTTCATGAGCCTTTGTGAAAGCAGGCTCATGGACAGTCAGTTGGCGCTCTTGATGTTCAGTGGCAGGGCGAACCATGGAGATGGGTTCAACAATTAAGGGCTCTGTGGGAGCAGCCCGTTCCTTCTTGGTCTTCCGCTTCTTCTTGGAGGGAGCAGGAGCAGAGGCTTCAGGATGTTTCCTCTTTCTGGCTTCAGCCTCAGCAGTCCTCGTCTTCTTCAGTTCTGAAGCGGTAGACCTGGCTTTTGGCTTCGAGCCAGTCATGCTGGTTGGGAAGACAATGGGATGTGCTTCCTGCCTTGGTGCGTCGGGTTTGGCCATAGCGGGCTTCTTCTTCTTCTGCTTTGCAGCCATCCTGGGGTCGATGCCAGGACGACCAAGGGCCTTGCGCTTCTCAGCCTCATTGTAGGCTTGCACACTCTTGTCAGCCAGGATCTTCATGCGCTCACGAGAACCTTGAGCTTCTGCACGTTTCTTGAGAAAGGCTTCTTTGAGCTCATGTAGCATAATCTTGAAGTTTTTCACCTCTTGCACGCTGAGCTTGGCCATGTGCTTCTTGAACTGGGCTTTCTCAAAGTCAATCTTTTGCTTCAGTCCGACGATGCGGTGAGCTAGAGCTAGCTCTGAAGCAATGGCGCCATGGAAGGCGACACTGAGGCCAATTGGAAGTTGCAGATCTTCGAAGCTGAGGTTGGGCGTGTCAAACCACTCATCAATGAAGTTGTGGATGATTGCCACGTCAAAGAGAGGCAGATCATTGAAGATTTCTGCTTCTTCTTTGCTCTTGATCAGTTGCTCAAGAGCATCATAAGCAAGATCTTCATCACTGGACAGATCAATGGCATCGTTGTGCAGAATAGCAGCAGCAGTCAGTTCTTGGCTGGTGTGTGGCAGAGGCATCTTGACTTTCTGGGGCTTGGAGATGCGTGACAGATCTTCAGACTGCACACTGTCTTCAGGAGGTGCAGTAGCCAGTGGCTTCGCCCGTGAGATTTTTGGTGCTGAGGCAGGCTTTGAAGCTTTAGGATGCTTCAATTTCTTTGGCTTCGGCGCTGCAGGCGCTTCATCTGATTCGGTGTCATCTGCAGGCTCATCCATGGCTGTCCCTTGAACCATGATATGAGTGATGAGACCTTCCAGGTTGTAGAAGAGTCCAACAAGATTGGGTTCAGCTTCGCGGGTCCCATCGGCACGGGGAGCAGAGGGACCAGGGTTGAAGTCTAATCCCAAAGACTTCTTATTCTGCTTCGCCGAATTTTGGGCAAACTGGAAGTTGCGCTTGAACAGATTGTCGTCACGACACCATAGCAGTGACGATGGGTCAACATCCGCGGTCTGTGGTCCACGGACCATGCAGGGATAGAAGCCTTGTTCAATGGCTTCATCTCTGGACCTGGGTTGAGGATTTTTGTATAGGATGTCTCCTCATGGTCGCTTGATGGCATTCTTTTCAGCATATTCCTTTGTCACAAATCTGTACTTGAACCATTGTTCTGCCCAATATCGTTGAATCCATTGGATTCATGTCTTGCGCTGATTGTAATCCTCTTCAGGATCTGTCTTGTACAGCTCTGAGAGATCATCGGGCAGATCTCTTGATGTTTCTCCTCGACGCTTTCTGCCACCCTTCCTTGTTGATTTCTCTGCAGCCATGAACTTTAAACTGAATGGCTTCAATACGTTCAAAGGCTTCAAGGGCTTTTGCTTGCTGGACAAACAGGAACTGGCTTCGGGAGAATTTATGTGATACTGTAAGAATTCTGCAAATGAATGCGGACTATGAGAACCAAGGGATTCTCCCACTGACATGTACCTATGACAGCATTAAGGTGCGAGAGAAGGGGAAGAGGTCATATGCATTCTCAAAAGATTTTGAAGATAAATCAGCTTAGAAGACATTGACCTCATCATGCGAAGACATTCACTCATAGATAAGGAGTTGGTTCCAGATTTGTACGAATCCATGGATCAGTACAAGTGAGGAATCTGACTACTTTGTGACGCATAAGTGAATATACTAGGCATATTATGAGATGCAGTATGAAATAGATCCAACTTGTGTGAACAGAAACTGCTTGTGGTAGAAAGTGATGAATCTATAGGATCAAAGGGGTCGTAAAAAGGAAGTTTTATTTACCACACGAAGAACTGCTAGATGGAGTGGAAGAGGAGACGAGCAGTTCGATTGTCCATGCCCTAACTTGGCGACGGAGGACACCTACGGCGACGGCGGAGAAGACGATGTCCGCGGTCGACGTGAAGACGGCGTCGGAGAGGTTGCGGCAGTTAAGCGCTTCGTCGCCGGCGTCGTCGAGGGCTAGCGGTGGCGCTAAGGGTTCGTGCGAGAGTGGAAGAAGAGATAATGACTGAGATGAGGCGTGTATTTATAGGGACAGGGACGGCTCAGTGTTATTACAGAGGTGCCCCTGGCGATTCACATCTGAGGAACACGTGGCCATCATGAAGCATATCAGAGGTTGTTCCACGTTCCCACGCACGCCTGGATTGTCGGGTGGTCGTTCCCACTTCCCCGGGTTTCAGGTGAAGGAATTAGCATTGAAAACGGACTTAATGTTTGTCTCTGTATCTTCCGCTGACAAGGACGCAGAGAAGACATTCGACAGTTTCAATAGAATGCATATGATTTGGAGAGATAGAGTTTGAGATAGAAAGCATAGAGAGGTTAGGGTCCGATCACATTCACTTAGTTCAAAAGATTCAACAAGAAGACATAGCTATAAGTGAATGCTGTAGAGGACAGAACACTAGTATGTGTATATATATATATATATATATATATATATATGATCAACATAATGAAGATAATCATGCAGACATGTTGAGATTGAAACCAAATGTGAAGACATAGCAAATGTAACACCATGAGTGAAATACTTCAAACAGAACATTTGGTAGTGGCGTTACCCACCGTATAGGAAGTATTAGACCCGGACACGGCGCACAATTGTCGTGGCGCTCCGAAGTCAAATTCCTCATTAATGTATTCACACTGAGAATGTATGTCTTCATTGATTGAAGATATACTTTACTTCATGTGTTGCACATCTAAGTCATCAATACGCATAAGTGTTAGGATGTGTGCCTGATCACAGGACATTTGAGGATTCCAAGATATTTAGCTCACACCGTAACTTGCAAAATCTCTTCTCATCCAAGGGCTTGGTGAAGATATCTGCCAATTGCTCTTCAGTGTTGACGTGTATGATATCAATATCTTCCTTCACAACATGATCTCTGAGAAAGTGATGACGGATCTCAATGTGCTTTGTCTTCGAGTGCTGAACTGGGTTGTTGGCAATCTTGATGGTGCTTTCGTTGTCGCAGTAGAGTGGCACTTGTTTCAGATGAATGCCATAGTCTTTGAGTGTTTGCTTCATCCACAGAAGCTGAGCGCAGCAAGATCCAGCAGCAATGTATTCAGATTCAGCAGTGGAGAGAGATACACAGTTCTGCTTCTTTGAAGACCAACATACAAGTGATCTTCCCAGAAAATGACATGTGCGTGATGTAGACTTGCGATCCACCTTGTCACCAGCATAATCAGCATCCGAGAATCCAACCGGATCAAACTCTGAGCCCTTTGGATACCATAATCCTAGAGTTGGGGTGTAAGCCAAATATCGAAGAATTCGCTTCACAGCTAAGTGATGCGATTCCTTTGGTGCCGCTTGGAATCGAGCGCACATGCAAACACTAAGCATAATATTTGGCCTAGATGCACATAGATAAAGTAACGAACCAATCATGGAGCGGTATACCTTTTGATCGAACTCTTTACCATTGTTGTCGGGACCCAGATGATGTTTTGCTGGCATTGGCGTCGTGAAGCCTTTGCAGTCTTGCATACCGAACTTCTTCAGGCAATCTTTGAGATACTTCTCTTGAGATATAAAGATGCCGTTGCGTTGCTATCGTATTTGAAGACCAAGGGAGAACTTCAGCTCTCCCATCATGGACATCTGATATTGCTCTTGCATCATATATCCAAACTCTTCACTGTATTTCTGATTGGTGCAGCCGAAGATAATGTCATCCACATATATTTGGCACACAAACAGTTCACCATCATATGTCTTCGTGAAGAGAGTGGGGTCAAGGGAACCAGGTGTGAAGCCTTTGCTCTTCAGGAAGTATTTGAGTGTGTCATACCAAGCCCGAGGGGCTTGTTTGAGGCCATACAGTGCCTTGTTGAGCTTGTATACCATGTCAGGATGTTTTGGATCTTCAAAGCCAGGCGGTTGTGCAACATACACTTCTTCTTCAATCTTGCCATTGAGAAAAGCGCTCTTCACATCCATTTGATATATAAGTATGTTATGATGATTTGCATAGGCTAGCAGTATGTGTATGGCTTCAAGTCGAGCCACAGGAGCAAATGTTTCATCGAAGTCAATCCCTTCAACTTGAGTATATCCTTGAGCAACGAGATGAGCTTTGTTTCTGACAACTTGATCATGCTCATCTTGCTTGTTGCGATATATCCATTTGGTGCCTATTATATTGTGCTTCCGAGGATCAGGACGCTCAACCAGTTCCCATACATTATTCAGCTCAAACTGTTGAAGCTCTTCTTGCATAGCTTGAATCCATTCAGGTTCCATGAAGGCTTCTTCAACTTTCTTGGGTTCTATTATTGAGACGAATGCGAAGTGCCCATAAAAATTTGCTAGCTGTGTTGCCCTTGAACGAGTGAGTGGACCTGGTGCATTGATGCTATCAATTATTCTCTCAATCTGCACTTCATTTGCAACATGAGGATGTATAGGGCGAAGATTTTGCTCTTGCTGATTATTGTCATTGTTAGAGGGATTGTCTTCAGGCTGAGCATTGTCTTCAGGTTGATCAGGTGTGGAGATGATAAGTTCCTCTTCAGGTTGAGCTTCAGAAGGTATGATTTCTCCAGTTCCCATAAGTTTGATTGATTCACTGGATGGAACTTCATCTAGCACATTTGGTAGGTGCTCTCTTTGTGAGCCGTTAGTCTCATCGAACCGCACATCCACTGTTTCAACCACTTTATAATGAAAGAGATTGAAGACTCTGTAGGAGTGCGAATCCTTTCCATATCCAAGCATAAAACCCTCATGTGCTTTTGGTGCAAATTTTGAAGTGTGATGTCGATCCTTGATCCAGCACCTGGCGCCAAATACTCTGAAGTAACTGACATTTGGCTTCTTGCCAGTAAGGAGCTCATAAGATGTCTTGTTCAGAAGCTTGTGAAGATAAACACGGTTGATTGTATGGCATGCAGTATCAATGGCTTCAGGCCAGAATTTTCTTGGAGTCTTGTATTCATTAAGCATCGTTCGGGCCATCTCAATGAGTGTTCTGTTCTTGCGTTCGACGACGCCATTCTGCTGTGGCATGTACAGAGCTGAGAATTCATGTGTGATGCCCAAAGTATCAAGATATGTATCAAGGCCAGTGTTCTTGAATTCAATGCCATTGTCACTTTTGATGTGCTTTATCTTGGCACCATAGTTGTTCATTGCTCGATTGGCGAAGCGTCTGAAGACATCCTGCACTTCAGTCTTGTAGAGGATTATATGCACCCAAGTATATCTAGAATAATCATCAACAATGACAAAGCCATAGAGACAAGCAGTAGTAGTAAGAGTTGAGTAATGAGTGGGACCGAAAAGATCCATGTGGAGCAGTTCGAAGGGTTGAGTCGTTGTCATGATTGTCTTTGAGGGATGCTTGGCCCTCGTCATCTTTCCTGCTTCACAGGCACCGCATAAGTGATCTTTCTTGAACTTGACGCCCTCGATGCCTATGACATGCTTCTTCTTTGCAAGGGTGTGCAGGTTCCTCATGCCAGCATGCCCTAGCCTCCGATGCCAGAGCCAGCATTCTGAAGCTTTTGCTAGAAGACATACGGCAAGCTGTGGTCCTGCTGAGAAATCTACCACGTACAAATCATCTTTTCGATACCCTTCAAACACTAGAGACTTGTCAGATTCCATTAGAACAAGGCAATGATATTTTCCAAACATCACAATCATGTTTAAATCGCAAAGCATTGAGAAAGACATTAAGTTGAAGCCAAGGGATTCAACAAGCATGACTTTATCCATGTGTTGATCCTTTGAGATTGCAACTCTACCTAGACCCAATACCTTACTTTTATCAGTGTCAGCAAATGTGATGTGACTTTTGTCAGATGGACGTAAGGTTGAGTCCATAAGAAGGCTTCTCTTGCCAGTCATGTGATTGGTACACCCACTATCAATAATCCATTCTGAAGCTGCTGGTGTCGTACCCTACAGTGCAGTTAGGGGGATAGGCTTCACGAAGAGAATTGTGAAGCAAAAACATTTGACGAACCAGTGGGTTATGAAAGCTTAGATCGAGATTTGGACTGATAGGGTGAGTAGCAAGCGATTCAGGAACAAAGTACATAATAAGACCATTTGGGCATTTGATCTTGCGCCCTACAAGATGTTTAAGGTCCCCAGCAATAGCTTCAGACGATTTTGGTTTTCGGCTGGAGACCTTTCCCTGCAAAAGAGAGTTAAGCTTTCTTAGCCACCCACATCTTCAAGGGTGGCTTCGAAGCAATGAGTCTAAGTGCAGCATCTGAGAACTTTGGCTTTGGAGCCCTAGCAAAAAGTCTTGCAGGTGGACAATAGTACTCATAAGAATAAGTAGAGTAGTTCTTGGTCCTATGAACATGGCGGTTTGATGAAACGCGCTCATATTCATAGGCCTGAGTAAGGTTTCCCTGCAAAACATTTGCGTTAGTGCGACTCAGGTGAGTCCTCTTTCTGTATGAAGCCTTTGGACCGTATGAAGCCTGTGGTCTGGGGTTTGTCTTCTTCACCTGTGGTGTTATGATGACATTCATAGGAAGATTCTCAAAACACCTTTTCGGCACCCAGATCTTCTTCATAGGCGGTCCATTCCTACAGTTAGTACCAATATACCTGGCAAACACTTCACCATTCTGATTCTTAAACAGTTTATAGTTTGCATCAAAGGATTCATCAATAACAATGGGATTAGCACAAGTGAAGCCAGATAGGGTGGATGGATCCGCTGAAGGTTCCTTTGCAGCAACCCATGTGGTTTTGGGGTACTCCTCAGGTTTCCAGTAAGAGCCATCAGCATTCATTTTCCTTTCGAACCCAACACCCTCTTTCCTAGGGTTTCGGTTCAGGATCTGCCTTTTGAGGACATCACATAGTGTCTGATGCCCTTTGAGACTTTTGTACATCCCTATTTCAAGCAATGTCTTCAACCTAGCATTCTCATCAGCAATAGCAGTGGTATCCTAAGCAGAGGGGTTAGTTACCACATCAACAGTTGAAGATATTGCAACAGTAGTAGCAGTAGAACACTCAGCAATAGAAGTAGCATTGTCACGCTCGATGCATTTAAGACATGGTGGTTCAAATCCTTCCCGAGCGGAACCGATCTGTTCGGCGCGAAGTGACTTTTTTTCCTTTTGAAGATCTTCATGAGCCGCTCTCAATTTCTCAAGATCTTGCTTCCTTTGAAGATAATCATAGGAAAGCTTTTCATGAGTTGTTGAGAGCGTTTCATGACGACTTTCAAGTTCCTCATACTTAACATGAATATTTTTTATGTCTTCAATTAAGGACTCAGATCGAGTCATTTCAGCGTCTAACAGATCATTGCTTTTGTCTAACAGTTTTTGAATATGTTCCATAGATTTTTGTTGTTCAGTTGCAATTTTAGCAAGTGTTTTGTAGCTGGGTTTTGAACCACAATCAGAGTCATCTTCACTAGATGTTTGATAGTGAGTAGTGCGTGTGTTTACCTTGGCACCGCGTGCCATGAAGCAGTAGGTAGGAGCGGAGTAGTCCTTGTCATTTGCATCGGTGTCGGTGATGAAGTCATTGTCTTCAGTGTTGAAGATGGACTTGGCAACGTATGATGTAGCCAGACCTGCAACGCCAGAATCGGACTCCTCCTCAGACTCCACCTCCGCCTCCTCAGAAGCGGACTCCTCCTTTGAATCCATTTCCTTGCCAACAAACGCACGTGCCTTGCCAGATGAGCTCTTCTTGTGTGATGAAGACTTTGAGGAAGACTTGGAAGAAGACTTTGAGTATTTCTTCTTCTTTTTGTCGTCAGAGTCATATTCCTTGCTCTTCTTCTTCTTTTTGTTCTCATTGTCCCACTGCGGACACTCAGAGATGAAGTGGCCAGGTTTCTTGCACTTGTGGCATGTTTTCTTCTTGTAGTCATGAGCAGAAGCTTCATCATTCCTTGAGATTGATCGTGAGGACTTTCTGAACCCTTTCTTCTTGGTGAATTTTTGGAACTTCTTCACAAGCATAGCAAGCTCCTTTCCAATGTCTTCAGGATCATCAGAACTGTTGTCAGATTCTTCTTCGGATGAGGAGACAGCTTTTGCCTTCAAGGCACGAGTTTGCCCATAGCTGGGACCGTAGATGTCTCTTTTCTCAGAAAGCTGAAACTCGTGTGTGTTGAGCCTCTCAAGTATGTCAAACGGATCGAGTGTCTTGAAATCAGGGCGTTCTTGAATCATCAGGGATAGGGTGTCAAACGAACTGTCAAGTGATCTCAGGAGTGTTTTGACGACTTCATGCTTGGTGATCTTAGTGGCGCCGAGGGCTTAAAGCTCATTTGTGATGTTAGTGAGTCGATCAAACATGAGCTGGACATTCTCATTGTCATTTCTCTTGAAGCGGTTGAAGAGGTTGCGAAGGACACTGATTCTCTGATCTCTCTGGGTGGAGACGCCTTCGTTGACCTTGGAGAGCCAGTCCCAGACTAGCTTGGAAGTCTCCAACGCACTCACACGGCCATACTGTCCTTTGGTCAGATGACCACAAATGATATTCTTGGCAGTAGAGTCCAGTTGAACGAACTTCTTGACATCAGCAGTAGTGACACCTTCTCCAGCCTTGGGAACGCCGTTCTTGACGACATACCATAGGTCGACATCAATGGCTTCAAGATGCATGCGCATCTTATTCTTCCAGTAGGGATATTCAGTTCCATCAAAGACGGGGCACGCAGCGGAGACTTTAATTATCCCTGCAGTCGACATAGCTAAAACTCTAGGTGGTTAAACCGAATCACACAGAACAAGG
The DNA here is from genome assembly GCA_034509565.1 of Triticum monococcum. NCBI lineage: Eukaryota > Viridiplantae > Streptophyta > Magnoliopsida > Poales > Poaceae > Triticum > Triticum monococcum. Next base: position 417,544,609 of record CM067844.1, read on the forward strand.
GAGTACCTTGCTCTGATACCAATTGAAAGTGCTAGTGATCGACTAGAGGGGGGGTGAATAGGCGATTTTTATGAAAGTCTTCAAAACATGGAAGTTTTGAAGACAAACGATAGAAATAAACCTATTACCATGCAGCGGAAGGTAGACTACACTAGGCAAACCATAGTCAAGTATTCAATGAAGTGAAAGCACAATGACTAATAGCAGCTAGGCAGTAAGAATCAGGTAGGAAGATATTGTGAAGCCAATCAGAACAAGCAGTCACTCAGTGAAGACAAAAAATAATGCAATCATACAATGACTTCACAAGGACCAACAGTAAGTAAAGGAAAGAAAAGGATGGAACCAGTGACTCGTTGAAGACAATGATTTGTTGGACCAGTTCCAACTGCTGTGACAGTTGTACGTCTGGTTAGGGCGGCTAGGTATTTAAACCTGAGGACACACAGTCCCGGACACCCAGTCCTGAACACGCAGCTCAGGACACCCAGTCCTCACCGTATTCCCCTTGAGCTAAGGTCACACAGACCTCGTCCAATCACTCTGGTAAGTCTTCAAGGTAGACTCCCAAACCTTCACAGACTTCGTTCACCGATGATCCACAATGGCTCTTAGATGCTCAGAACGCGACGCCTAACCAGCTGGAGGATTCACAGTCCTCAAGTGTAATAAGTCTTCAGATCACACAGACAGGAAGACTTAAGTGATGCCTAACACTCTTTGGCTCTGGGTGGTTAGGACTTTATCCTCGCAAGGAATTCTATCTCAAAGGCTTCGAGGTGGGTTGCTCTCAAATGACAACAGCCGTACTTTAACTCTGAGCAGCCAACCATTTATGGTTGTAAGGGGTGGGCTATTTATAGCCACTAGGCAACCCGACCTGATTTGTCCGAAATGACCCTGGGTCACTAAGGAACTGACACGTGTTCCAACGGTCAGATTTCAAATACACACGGCAACTTTACTTGGGCTACAAGCAAAGCTGACTTGTCCAACTCTGGACAAGATTCTCTCTCATAGTCTTCACTCGAAGACATAGGATTTTGGTTAAGCATCACTTCAGTCATTCTGACTGATTCTCTTGGACCCCACTTAATAGTACGGTGGTTCCTATGACCCAACAAAGAAGAAAAAGAACTACGAAAGATCTAAGTCTTCGAGCTCCATAGGCTTCATGCGATGTCTTCTCTTGTCATAGTCTTCAATGTGAATATCTTCACATACCACCTTTGACTTCAATGTCTTCATACATTTTTAGGGGTCATCTCTGGTAGGAAAACCGAATCAATGAGGGACTTCTACCTGTGTTATCCTGCAATTCTCACAAACACATTAGTCCCTCAACTAGGTTTGTCGTCAGTACTCCAAAACCAACTAGGGGTGGCACTAGATGCACTTACAATAAGGCAGTGGCACAAGGGATTCTTAAAAGTCGGAGAACAATTCGATGTAATTTGTAGTAACAAGAGCAACAGGGAGTGATTGTATGAACGACAAGTGTAGGTCGTTATCCATATGGATATCTCGGTAGCAGGGAATTGAAAAGACAGAGGGCACAAGGGTCTCGTGAAAGCATCGAAGAGTATCTTCAAAATCTTCTGGTGAAGCAGTCGATCATCTGGGCTCTCCGGGAGGAAGTAATTACGAGAACCTAGAGTTAGAGTTAGCAAAATCATTTAACCCGAATAGAAGAGAGATCGGAGTCCCAGAGTAAGGATCGAGGAGTAAAAGATCCTAATACCACCCAGATGGCGATGTGGGCCCGTAAGGCACACGGCCATGTTAGTAAAAAGTTTTGTAATGTCTAGACTCGACTTCGGCCAAGGAGTGTGGAAGGGGGATTCCTACAGGTAGTCGGCTCTAATACCAACTTGTGACGCCCCGATTCAATCATACACTAATCATACACGCAAATATGTATGATCAAGATCAGGGACTCACGGGAAGATATCACAACACAACTCTACAAATAAAATAAGTCATACAAGCATCATATTACAAGCCAGGGGCCTCGAGGGCTCGAATTCAAGAGCTCGATCATAGATGAGTCAGCGGAAGCAACAATATCTGAGTATAGACATAAGTTAAACAAGTTTTCCTTAAGAAGGCTAGCACAAACTGGGATATGGATCGAAAGAGGTGCAGGCCTCCTGCCGAGGATCCTCCTAAACTACTCCTGGTCGTCGTCAGCGGGCTGCACGTAGTAGCAGGCACCTCCAGTGTAGTAGGAGTCGTCGTCGACGGTGGCGTCTGGCTCCTGGACTCCATCGATTGGTCGCAGCAATCGGGTATAGGAAGGGGGAAAAGGGGGAACAAAGCAACCGTGAGTACTCATCCAAAGTACTCGCAAGCAAGGAGCTACACTACAGATGTATGCATGGTATCAAGTGGAATGAGGGTATCATATGTGGACTGAACTGCAGAATGTTGGAATAAGAGGGGGATAGCTAGTCCTTATCGAAGACTACGCTTCTGTCCACCTCCATCTTGCAGCATGTAGAAGAGAGTAGATGGTAAGTTCACCAAGTAGCATCGTGTAGCATAATCCTAACCGATGATCCTCCCCTCGTCGCCCTGTGAGAGAGCGATCACTGATTGTATCTGGCACTTGAAAGGGTGTGTTTTAATAAGTAACCGGTTCTAGTTGTCATAAGGTCAAGGTACAACTCCAAGTCGTCCTGTTACCGAAGATCGCGGCTATTTGAATAGATTAACTTCCCTGTAGGGGTGCACCACATTTCCCAACACGCTCGATCCCCTTTGTCTGGACACACTTTTTTGGGTCATGCCCGGCCTCGGAAGATCGACACGTCGCAGCCCTACCTAGGCACAACAGAGAGGTCAGCACGCCGGTCTAAATCCTATGGCGTAGGGGTCTGGGCCCATCGCCCTTTGCACACCTGCATGTTGCGAACGCGGCCAGAAGCAGACCTAGCCTAGCAGGCGTTCCGGTCCAATCCGGCACGCGCCGCTCAGTCGCTGACGTCACGAAGGCTTTGGCTGATACCATGACGTCGACTGCCCATAACTGTCCCCACGTATATGGTTAGTGCGTATAGGCCAGTAGCCAGACTCAGATGAAATACCAAGATCTCGTTAAACATGTTATCTTGAAATAACCGCGAATGCCGACCAGGGCCAGGCCCACCTCTCTCCTAGGTGGTCTCAACCTGCCCTGTCGCTTCGCCACAAAGATCCACACAGAGGGCCGTTGGGACAAAGGTCCTTTCAGCCCCCAATCCATGAATCACTCCTGGGTGCTCCACGAGCCGACCCGACTTTAGTCACCACATGTATCATGTATAAATTATATAGTATATACCCGTGATCACCTCCCGAGTGATCACGGCCCGATAGTATAGCATGGCAGACGGACAAGAATGTAGGGCCACTGATGATAAACTAGCATCCTATACTAAGCATTAGGATTGCAGGTAAAGGTAACAACAATAGTAGCAAGGACAGGCTATGCATCAGGATAGGATTAACGGAAAGCAGTAACATGCTACACTACTCTAATGCAAGCAGTATAGAGGAGAGTAGGCGATATCCGGTGATCAAGGGGAGGGCTTGCCTGGTTGCTCTGGCAAGAGAGAGGGGTCGTCAACACCGTAGTCGTACTGGGTAGCAGCGGCGTCGGTCTCAGTGTCTAGCGAGAGAAGAGGGGAAAGAAACAATAAATATTAAGTAAACAGATGCATAGCGATGCATGACATGACAAGTATCGGTGCTAGGGGTGCCCTAACGCGGTACGAGGTGGTACCGGTGAAGGGGGAAAACATCCGGGAAGGTATTCCCGGTGTTTCGCTTTTTCGAACAGATGAACCAGAGGAGGAAAGTTGCGTTTTTGCTATGCTAGGAATGTGTGGCGGATGAACGGGCTGCGTATTCGGATTCGTCTCGTCGTTCTGAGCAATTTTCATGTAGAAAACTTTTTCATCCGAGCTACGGTTTATTTTCTACAATTTTTCAAAGAATTAAACAATTTTGTTGGAATTAATTATTAAATCAAAAATGGAGTTATTACACTAGTATGACGTCATCATGAGGTCATCAGTCAACGTCGCAGTTGACTGGTCAACACAAGACAGTGGGACCCACTGTCATTGACTTGGTTAACTAATCTGGTTTAACTTAATCTAATCTATAACATTAGACTAATTAAGCAAGGTTAATTAAGTTAATTAATTACCTACTTAATTAATTAATTAACTATTTTTATTTATCTTTTTGAATCCTCTTTTTTTGCTTTTTTAACCATAAAGGGGGGCGTGGGGCCCGTTGTCATAGGCCCAGGCCACCAGCGGGCACTGGGCGCTGGGCGCTGGCCCAGGCCAGCCAGGACCGCGGCGGGGGCACGAGCGTGCGGCCCGGCGATGGCCGCCGGACGGCGCGGGGTGCCGGAGCATGCGCGCGAGAGGCCAGGCAGGCCGCGTGGTGTGCGGGGTGAGCCGGGGCCGCTGTAGTGGAGGGAGCAGCGGGCGGCCGAGCCGACGAACGGCGCCGAAGCGAGGAGGCAGCTCGGCAGCAGCGGGGCATGGGGCGGCGGGCGCGCGTCTGGCGCGATGGGGAGTGCTGGGCAGTGGTGGGGATAGCGGGAGGCGCGGCCGCTAGGCGAGCAGCGGGGCCCGAGCAGCAGCGGGGAGTGGCGCGGCGATGATGAGCAGCTGCAGCATCGCGGGCGGGGCGAGCGACACAGCCGCAGACAGGAACCAGCAGCGGCGACAGTAGAAGCAACTAGCAGCAGGGGTGGCGCCCAGCACGGCCAGGAGCGGCCGCGGGAGGCGTGGGCCAGTGAGGCAGGGTCGTGGTGGGACAGGGTCGGAGCACGGCGGACGCGGACAGAGGGCGCGACCACGGCGCGAGGTGCGGGCAGAACAACAGGCAACCGAGCTCATGGAGTGGCGGCATACGGCGTGAATCGGTACCGGGAAGGAGGGGATCCGGAGAAGAAGCTCACCACGGGGCCCGAGGGCGTGGTTGGGGAGGCCAGGGACGAGGGGGTGGTGCGGATCAACGGCGAGATGGCGGCAGACGGACAAAGAAGACGAAGGCGGTGTCGGCTATGGAGCTCCCTGGTTGATGCGGTGTCCAGAATGGGTGAAGTCGACCGTGGTGGACCTCATAGACGTGCTCCCATGGCGCGGGAACCACGGTGGCTGCGGGATTCGACGAAGGCGGCGGCGACTATGGTCTCGGGCGCAGCTCAATTTGGTGGAGAAGGCGCGAGGGGGAAAACGAAGGGAGCTAGGGTTCGTCGAGGCTTCCTGGTGGCCTTCTTATCCTCTCCTTGATTCCCTGTAGCAGCACGCGTCGAGCATCCGCGCCATGGCGACCGGGATGCACGACACGCACAGGAGAGAGAGCGTTAGGTAGGGGATGGAGCAGTGTTGGGCTGGGCTTGAATCTGTAGCGGCTGGGCCAAGGTGCATATTCTCCTATTTTACTTCTCTTCTTTTCTAATTTCTATTTCTCTTTCTTTTTTCTTATTTTCTTTTCTATTTGTTAGCTCCTGTTTTTATTAAAGTTATAGAGTCAGAGTTAATGGAGTATTAACGGACGAATTTTCGCCACAAAGGGGCTTACGGCAGGGAGACCCTTTGTCTCCCTATCTATTTATCTTATGTGCTGAGGCATTTTCTGTTTTGCTCGCTAAAGCAGATCTGGATGGTTCGTTGGAAGGGGTGCAAATATGTGAAGGGGCACCGAGAATAAACCATCTTTTTTTCGCGGATGATTCTCTTATTGTGATGAGGGCAAATATACAATCAGCAAATAAATTGAAGGAAATTTTAGCTCTGTATGAGCGTCACTCGGGACAGGTGATAAATACATCCAAGTCGTCAGCTATGTTTAGTAAGGGGACATTGAGTGGTAGGAAAACATCTGTGCTTGCAGCTCTTGGGATTGCTCGAGAATCCCGAAACCAGAGGTACCTGGGTCTCCCGGTGCATCTTGGTCAGTTAAAGAAACAGGAATTTGATTACTTAAAAGAGCGTATTTGGCAGAGGATTCAGGGGTGGAAGGAGAAGCTTTTATCCAAGGCAGGAAAGGAGATCTTGATCAAAGCGGTAGCTCAAGCCATCCCTACTTACGCCATGTCTTGTTTCGATCTAACAAAATCTTTGTGTGAGGAAATTAGCAAGCTTATATGCAGATATTGGTGGAGTCAACAGCAGGATGAGAATAAATGTCACCGAATTAGTTGGGAACAGATGACTAAGGCAAAGTGTGAGGGAGGCATGGGATTTAGAGACCTGCACATTTTCAATCTAGCAATGTTAGCAAGACAAAGTTGGCGCTTGTTACAATCCCCAGATTCTCTTTGTGGTGCTGTCCTAAAAGCGAAGTACTTCCCAAACTGCTCTATATTGGAGGCTGTACCGCAAAAGGGTATGTCATATACATGGAGGAGTATATTGAGGGGACTTGATCTGATGAGAGAAGGTGTTATATGGCGAGTTGGGGATGGTGAATCTATATAGGTATGGAGAGATCCATGGATACCAAGAGGAGGTACAAGGAGGCCGACCTTCGGTCGAGGTCAAGTAATATTGTATAAAGTTGCAGAGCTCATTAATCCTACCACGGAGCAGTGGGACGCGGAGCTAGTTAACGATTTATTCTGTCCGGAAGATGCGAAAGAGATACTTGCTATACCTCTTAGAAGTGGGATGGAAGATCATGTAGCCTGGCATTTTGATAGCAAGGGTGTTTTTTCAGTAAAATCTGCATACAGACTAGGAGTTACTCTAAGAGATGCGAGGAGCCAGGCAAATGCGAGTTCATCAGTAGGAACGAGTGCGGGGAGATCACAATGGACGAAACTTTGGTCCATCCAATTGCCAGCAAAAGTACGTATTTTTCTTTGGAGATTGGCTTATGATAGCTTACCGACGCGTATGAATATTAAAAGGAAGCATGTAGACCTTGATACTCGATGTCCAGTTTGCTTGAGGCTGGATGAAGATGGGGGTCACATCTTTCTCAAATGTAAGTTTGTGAAGAGGCTATGGAGAGCTTTGAATCTGGAAGCCGTGAGGTTACAACTGCTAAATTATGGGTCTGCTCGGGCTGCTGTGGAGGCGATTTGTTCGCTTAAAACTGAGGAGAAAAATATTGTTTGCGTATTATTATGGGACTGGTGGACAGCCCGCAATAAGATAAACGCAGGGGAACATGCCAAAACTACGGAGGAGTTATGTTACTTTATTCGTAAGCACATCGGGGAATTTACTAGTGCAGCTGAAACTAACGTTATAAATCGAGAGCCAGCTCAAAATTGGAGGTGTCCTCCTGAGAATTTTGTGAAGATAAATTTTGATGCAGCGTTCCATGAGCAGCAGAATGATGGGGCGTTTGGCTACGTTGTTCGAACTAATACAGGCGATACAATTGCGGCCGGTGCGGGAAAACTGAAGCATGTGAAAAGTGCGCTACACGCTGAAGCTTTAGCATGCATTGCAGCCATTGAGGGGTCTTCAGATATTGGTATTCATAGGGTGCTGCTAGAGTCTGATTCCCAGCAGCTTGTCTACGCGCTGAAGCGGGGAGATGCGGATTTATCGGATATTGGGGTCCTATTCCGAGAAGCTAGGAGTTTATGTGTTTTGGCTTTCGAAAGATATGATTTTATGCATTGTAAACGTAGTTGTAAAGGCGTAGCTCATGCTTTGGCGAAGTATGGTTTTGGTTCGCCTGAATCCTCACTAGTTTGGGGGGAACTTATGCCAAGTTTTGTTTTAGATTTGGTAGCCAGCGATGTTGCTGAGCCCAGTGGTTAATGAAATTGTTTTCCACCGTAAAAAAAATATATTAAAGTTATGCTATCAAATGACTTTTCTTGACCATGTAAATTTGCACATAATTCAAGCACTATACCTTGGGGCTGCACAAAATGTTTGGGGCAACTGGAGTTAATTTAAACTACGATTGTATTTAAATGGGCAAAAAAAAGATGTCGTTGGTCCACTGTTTAAAGCCCATGGGCATTTTAAACATCTTCAAAAATGTTTGTTTGAAGCATGACAATTATGTGGTGAATATTTCCAACCCGAAGAACATTTTAAATTTACGGTTTTATAAATTATAATTTGAATTGTCTTTCCAAATTTGAATTTAAGGTCGGTTTGGAACAAAGTAAAGATTAGCAAAATTTAATTATGATGACGTGGCACCATTAACAGGAGTTTACTGTAGCGTGACACCCAGGGTGTTACAACTGCCAACCTCTAACTCAGGAAAGGTCATGGAAGGGAAGGCGCTTCTACCTCGCATCTGGACACATAAGCCCCCACACATCTGGATCACATGGGTCCTCGCTTCACTCGGATTCGCTTTCTTAACCGACTATGAACGGCATGTGAAGATGTGTTTGAACAATCCCCAATGAGGGTGGCAACCTAGGAATTCTAACACATTGAAACGAAGGCAGCTAGATATGATATGGCATTCAGAGGGAAGTGATGGATTTGCGTACCGAAGAAGTTTAGAAAACCACGGAAGAACGGGTGAGGGGGCAAGGAAAAACCTCTCTCCACCTGGGTGAGGAGAAGGACCCACTCCTTAGGGCACGACGCAAGCTCGACCTCCCCTTCCAGCAGCCTCCAGGATCTGGGGGCCAACAGGGCGTCAGCGGTGAGCCCTCGAGATCATCCGCCGTGACCGTCGAGGGCAGCCAGTCACCCTAGATCCATCCAGGTGGCAGCGCGGCCCAAGAGGTGAACGCCTTTTTCCCCTTGGTCGTCTTCTTCACATGCTCCAGCTTTGTCGTCTTGTCCTCCGCCATCTCTGCGGCGGTCGACGGGGTCGAGCGAGGCGGCGCAGCACTGGAGCAGATGAGGCGGAGAGGCGAGGAGAGAGGGGGAAAGTGGAGAGTACTGTTGAACACACCGGCCGCGTCGTCTTTTATAATCTGTGCGTCCGAGTCACTAACCTATGGGCCAGCAAGATCCTATCACATCCCATGACCGGCGTCCACGCGATACGTGGCGATAAAGGAGGCGCAGAAATTGAGGAGCCCCTCCCCACTTGCTCCACTTACCGCTCTACAGCTGGCCCGCGCGCTTCTCCAAAATTTTGAATCCCGTGAAATCTGGGATCTGGCAGAGCAATCGGCCGCATCAGAGGTATTCACATCCATTCGGGTCAGATACGCCACTCTATGAATCGCAGCTTATCTCACTCGGACAATTCACAAGCCAGAATCGATCGAGACGATTGACAAAGGGTATAACAGCTCATGTATCCACATACCTCTAACAAATGTCTCTGTTACATCAAGTCTGGTCTGAATCAGTTTCAGCCCTTTCTCACTCGTACCCTGATCCATTCGGGGGCTAATGATGATGACATGTACCTAGGGTAGGGTTTTAGGCCTGACCAACATGCCCTATCCAAGGACACTACAGAAAGACTCCAAGACCTACAAAGTTAGAAAGGAGATACCGACTGGAATTGCCACGACATGCAAGTCACTCGACAGAAGATCCACTCGGTTACTCTGCCCCCCACTCGACCATCGTCGTTCACCCGAAATATCTGATTCCACTCGGAGTACAGAAGACCTAGAGCTGCCCCAGGATGGCAACGGTCAGGTATTCACTCCGTCGTTGTAAAGATCATTAAATACGGGCGTTTCCAGTAACATTCTGGTCCTTAACTCTCTCATTGAACCCTTGCGTAATGGAGGGTGACGAGGGTCCAACAGACTCTATATAAGCCGCCCCTCTCCTCCCGCACAAGGGTTCGCACCCCCTGTAACTCAACACCCCAATCAAACAAAGCCTCCGCGGCACCGAGACGTAGGGCTATTACCTCCTCCGAGAGGGGTCTGAACTTGTAAATCCGAGTGTACAATCTCGGCGTAGCTAGGCTCTGCCCTCTCCTACATACCCCTACCTCTATTGTCACATCCGCTCCCACAACACCAAGCTCGCCTGCTACCCACGTGTTTGGTTCTTGTCTTTGCCTGGTTGATGTGAGTTTATTGTTTAAAATATTTTTAAAGAATAGAAGTACAATTACTGGTCATTAATTAACTCTAGGCTCTTGCTGTAGCGCGCGAGGCGCATGGAAAGGGACGCCTCGACCAGGCTAACGAGGTTGCCTGGGCTAAATATTTTCTTCGTAATTTTTTATTCCTAGTTGAGCCAGGCTAATCATATGGCAGGAACGGTCGGGCCATAGAGACATCTTTTCTACATGGACACGAAGCAAACAGCTACGAGGCAAAACCCAGGCATCATCCAGGCCAGGTGTACACTAGTGTGGAAAGCATCCAAACACGCCCATATTGTGTTCATATTTTTTTTCAGTTCTATGTTTGTTATGTGCTCACACGTTTATATATTTGTATGGGCTTTATACTGGTAATAACATGTTGATGATTTACTTAAAATTATAGTAAAGACAATCTTTCCTCTCTCTCAAGGCGACTTTGCAAAGCCTTCCTTCCCTCCATCTTCTCCGGTGAACCCGTGGATTCGCCTCCCCCGGCTTCCGCTCCGTCTGCTGGTGGTGGGGAGGAGAATCGTGGTGTCTTGACTCCCGCTAGTAGATAGGTAGGGTTTTAGTCCTCGCAGAGGCGACGTTTGGACGGATGGTGGCCCAATCCTCCTCAAGTTCGTCCGTTGGGACGTATTAGACGGAGCTCCAGCGTAGAATCCTACTAACTCTTTGGGGCGGCGAGGTTAAGGTTTCTCGCCGTGCGCACGTAACGGCGATATTTGGTGTTAGGTTCTTCAAATTGACTCAAGGATTAAAAGGCGACGACTGCGGCTTCAGGGCGCTGGTCTTTAGGGGCACGTGCATGAAGACTTCCTGACTGTTATCGACAAGGTCAAGCCGGTTTCGGTATGGGAGTGGCGACAATGGCGCGTCGACGGCTCATTCTGGCAGTGACAATGGTCGTTCGATGGTTCATGGACCTCGATGTAATTTTTATTATTTTTGGGGTGTTTTGAACTTCCGGTGAATCTATATAATAGATCTGATCTTTTTTGAAAAAAAAATATGATTTACTTAAAAATTAAATTAATCGAAAAAGTGCTAATATATCCGGCAGAATTCAGTATAGACTTACAAGTTTTTTTTGCAGGGAACTTTAGAGAGCTTTATTCAATAAAGGCGTTCGCTGAACAGTCAGCCAATGGGTTGCTGATCAGGAAGCCAGGAGTGGAATCGAGCCAGCTCTCGGTCACATTAAGCGTACATGCACGCTTAGCACACAAGTGTGCAGGACCATTCGCTGTTCTCATTACATGCTGAATGCGAAAAGAAGTAAAACTAAGTGCTAGCTCTCCAATTTCTAACAAAATAGGTGCTATCACCGACCGACCGGTGTAGCGAGAGTTCCAGAGGTGAACTTCCTCTAGACAGTCAGTCTCCATGATCACATGCGTTAAGCCTCGAAGTGTAGCAAGAAGGACTCCTTCCTTCAGCGCTAGAGCCTTTGCGATGAGAGGATCCGTAACACCCGGTATCGGTTTGCACCATGCACCCTTGAAGCCTGAGGACGAGCGGGCGACCCCTCCCGCTCCTGCATTGTCATCATCGAGGTGAACCGCAGCATCTGTGTTGATCTTAATATGAGGGTCGTCAGGAGGCTCCCAGCCAAAGCCGGGTAGTGTGATCTCCTGCTGTCTGGGTAGTTCCAAGATGGCTAGATCTTCTCTAACCCGTCTGACCGAATAGGCTGGATTCCACGCCTCCTTGTCGTGAGTCAGTCGGTTTCGAGACGTCCAAATTGCCCACATCACTGTGATGAAGATCGCCCGTTCCTTGTCAGAGAATCGGTGATCGCAAAGAATGTCTTTCGTCCAAGTAAGAGGATGGATCTGAGGTAGGTCCACATGAAATAACAGTCTGGTTTCCTCCCAAAACCTCCGCGCATGCGAACAGTGCAGTAGTGCATGTTCCAAGTCCTCCTCCATGGCGAGACAAATTTTACAAGTGTTGATCTGTCTTATGTGGCGATGTTTAAGGGTACATTCATCAGGTAAGATGCCCCTCATCACCCGCCACCAAAACACCCTCACTTTCGGGATAACTTTGAGTTTCCAGATTGCGTTCCACATCTGTTGTTGATTCACTGAGGTGCCGGTAGCCTGCCCTTCATCTAGAGCCAAATGCTCTTTCTGATTCACTAGAGCCCGGTACGCTGATTTAACAGAGTAGTTGCCTGACTTCTCATGTGCCCTCGCGAGAAAATCCTCGCCTCCTCCCCGCCGTAGCAGAATATTCAGAATTGCTGCCACATCTGGTGCAATAAAATTTTCTCTTACTAGCTCCCTTCGCCAACTCCAGCTTTCTGTATCAATCAACTCATCGACAGTAAGAACTGTCGCATTTGCTGGTCGTAGCATCGGTGGCATTGTAGGTGTAGAAGGGATCCACTTGTCCTCCCAAACAGATATGGAGGACCCATCGCCGACCCGCTTCACCGGTCCCTCCTGCAAGGCTTCACGGCCTGCCACAATAGCTCTCCACGTCACCGAGGAGGAGTTCGGTACCGAGGCATGCATGAAGTCTGTGTCAGGAAAATATCTCCCTTTCATAACCCTGGCACACAAGGAATCGGGATTTGTCATGAAGCGCCATCCATGCTTTCCTAACAATGCCAAGTTAAAGATCCGCAGATCACGAAAGCCCATACCGCCATTACACTTTGGTGTTGCAAGCTTGTCCCATGAGATCCAATGGAGTGATCTTTTGTCAATGGAACTTCCCCACCAGAATTTTGCCATGTTGGAGGTCAAACCCTTGCACACCTTTTTCGTCAAGAGAAAGCAACTCATGCTGAACGTCGGTATTTGCTTGGATAATAGATTTGAGAAGCGCTTCTCTCCCGGCGCAAGCAAAAAGCCTCTCTGACCAACCTTGCATATATCCTCGGGCTCGGTCCCCTAGGTACTCAAAGGTACCGCTGTTTATCTTTCCAACAACTGTCGGAAGACCGAGGTACCGCTCTGAAAAGGCCTCCACTAGAACACCAAGTGTCAGTTTCGGAACTTGTCTAAGAGGTTCGGGTGTGTTGGGACTGAAGAAGATTGAGCTTTTGCTTCTGTTGACACTCTGTCCCGACGCTTCCCCGTAGATCTCTAGAATTTCATTCAATCTTGTTGCACTCTCCGTGTCCGCCTTAATGAAAATGAGACTGTCGTCGGCGAACAAGAGGTGGCTCACCCATGGTGCTCTGAAGTTCACCATTATTCCTCGATCAACAAAGTTTCCATAGTACTTCAGCAGCGATGAGAATCCTTTGACGCAGAGCAGGAAAAGGTATGGGGATACTGGACATCCCTGTCGAAGCCCTCTCGATGGGTTAAAGAAGGGTTGCAGCTCGCCGTTGACACAAACTGAAAATCTCACTGAAGTGACACATTTCATAATCAGCCTGACCAGATCCGCATGGAACCCCAGTTTTAAGAGCATTGCTTCTAGAAAGTGCCACTCCACTCTATCGTAAGCCTTCATCATATCCAGCTTAACTGCACAAGTATAATTTTTCCCTTTCTTTCGTCGCCTCATAGTATGCACACTCTCAAAAGCGACAAGAACATTATCCGTTATCAGTCGACCCGGAACGAATGCACTCTGTTCTTCACTAACAATGTCATTCATGCATAGCCGTAGCCTGTTAGCAATCACCTTGACTGCCAATTTGTAAAGAATAGGGCAAAGTGCAATAGGACGGTACTGCGAGATGCTCTGAGGGTGGCATACCTTGGGGATCAGTGTAATCGATGTGTCATTAAGAGCCACTGGTAATTCGCCACCGTTGAGGAAAGCAAGCACCGCCTGAATCACCTCCTCCCGCAGCAGCTTCCAATGGCGTTGGAAAAAGCCGGCAGTGAAACCATCCACTCCGGGCACTTTGGATGGGGCCATTTGGATCAATGCTTGATGCCTCCTCGGCCTCATATGGTTTGCATAGCATCTCATTCATCTCATGCGTTACCCTCTATGGAACATGCGATAACAGCGCGCTAGTGTCATTAGCTCTAACGCCCTCGATGCGGCTATATCTCCCACGTGTCGAGGCACGACTTAGAGGCATAACCGCATTGAAAGCAATGTCGCAAGTTAGGCAATCTCCACAACATCCCATGTAATATAGATAATAAAAGGGGAGATAACATAGTTGGCTTACACTCGCCACGTCAATCAAGGTACATAAATAACATTACAAGATTCAAACACTCATGGCCCGACTACGATGCCAAAATAAAAGATAACCCAACATGCGACACGGTCTCGATCACCCCAACTGGGCACCACTACTGATCATCAGGAAAAGAAACATAGTATCGTTGAGATTCCTCGTCGAACTCCCACTTGAGCTCAAGCGCATCATCTGGAGCGGAATCATTAGGCCCTGCATCTGGTTTAATAGTAATCTGTGAGCCACAGGGACTCAGCAATCTCGCACCCTCGCGATCAAGACTATTTAAGCTTAATAGGTAAGGCAAGGTAATTAAGTGGAGCTGCGGCAAGAGACTAGCATATATGGTGGCTATCCTGTTCGCAAAAGAGAGCTGGAAGAGGAGGCAAAGCACGAGCGAGTAACTAGAGCGCAAACCTGCGGCAAGCATTACTCCAACACCGTGTCCACTTCCCGGACTCCGCCGAGAAGAGGCCATCACGGTAACTCACACTGTTGATTCATTTTATTTAAGTTAAGGTTCAAGTTATCTACAACCGGACATTAACAATTCCCATCTGCCCATAACCGCGGGCACGGCTTTCGAAAGTTCAAATCCCTGCAGGGGAGTCCCAACTTAGCCCATGACAAGCTCTCACGGTCAACGAAGGAATAGACCTCCTCCCGAGACGTTCCAATCAGACTCGGTATCCCGGTTCTTCAAGACACTTCGACAAGTTAAAACAAATCCAGCAACACCGCCCGAATGTGCCGACAAATCCCGATAGGAGCTGCACATATCTCGTTCTCAGGGCACACTCAGATGATACTAGCTACGAGTAAAACCAACCCTCAAGTTTCCCCGAGGTGGCCCCGCAGGCAGCTCGGTCGGACCAACACTCAGAGGAGCACTGGCCCAGGGGGGCTTAAAATAAGATGACCCCGGGGCTCCGGAAACCCAAGGGAAAAAGAGGCTAGGTGGCAAATGGTAAAACCAAGGTTGGGCATTGCCGGAAAAGCTTTAATCAAGACGAACTATCAAGGGGTTCCCATTATAACCCAACCGCGTAAGGAACGCAAAATCCGGGAACATAACACCGATATGACGGAAACTAGGGCGGCAAGAGTGGAACAAAACACTAGGTGAGAGGCCGAGCCTTCACCCTTTACCAAGTATATAGATGCATTAAGATAACATGGCAATATAATGATATCCCAACAAGTAAATAATGTTCCAACAAGGAACGGTCTCCAATCTTCACCTGCAACTAGCAACGCTATAAGAGGGGCTGAGCAAAGCGGTAACATAGCCAATCAACGGTTTGCTAGGACATGGTGGGTTAGTGAAGGAAATATGCCCTAGAGGCAATAATAAAGTTATTATTTATTTCCTTATATCATGACAATTGTTTATTATTCATGCTAGAATTGTATTAACCGGGAACATAATACATGTGTGAATACATAGACAAACTTAATGTCACTAGTATGCCTCTACTTGACTAGCTCGTTAATCAAAGATGATTATGTTTCCTAACCATGAACAAGGTGTTGTTATTTGATTAACGAGGTCACATCATTGGTTGAATGATCTGATTGACATGACCCATTTCATTAGCTTAGCACCCGATCGTTTAGTATGTTGCTATTGCTTTCTTCATGACTTATACATGTTCCTATGACTATGAGATTATGCAACTCCCGTTTACCGGAGGAACACTTTGTGTGCTAACAAACGTCACAACGTAACTGGGTGATTATAAAGGAGCTCTACAGGTGTCTCCAAAGGTAGATGTTGGGTTGGCGTATTTCGAGATTAGGATTTGTCACTCCGATTGTCGGAGAGGTATCTCTGGGCCCTCTTGGTAATGCACATCACATAAGCCTTGCAAGCATTGCAACTAATGAGTTAGTTGCGAGATGATGTATTACGGAATGAGTAAAGAGACTTGCCGGTAATGATATTGAACTAGGTATTGGATACCGACGATCGAATCTCGGGCAAGTAACATACCGATGACAAAGGGAACAACGTATGTTGTTATGCGGTCTGACCAATAAAGATCTTCGTAGAATATGTAGGAGCCAATATGGGCATCCAGGTCCCGCTATTGGTTATTGACCGGAGATGTGTCTCAGTCATGTCTACATTGTTCTCAAACTGTAGGGTCCGCACGCTTAACGTTACGATGACAGTTATTATGAGTTTATGCATTTTGATGTACCGAAGTTAGTTCGGAGTCCCGGATGTGATCACGGACATGACGAGGAGTCTCGAAATGGTCGAGACATAAAGATTGATATATTGGAAGCCTATATTTGGATATCGGAAGTGTTCCGGGTGAAATCGGGATTTTACTGGAATACCGGGAGGTTACCGGAACCCCCCGGGAGCCATATGGGCTTTAATGGGCTTTAGTGGAAACGAGAAAGGGGCAGCCCAAGGTGGCCGCGCGCCTCCCCCCTCCCCTAGTCCTATTAGGACTAGGAGAGGTGGCCGGCCCCCCTCTCTCTCTTTCCCCCTTGGGGAATCCTAGTCCAACTAGGATTGGGGGGTGAGTCCTACTCCCGGTAGGAGTAGGACTCCTCCTGCGCCCTCCTCCTGGCCGGCGGCCCCCTCCCCCTTGGCTCCTTTATATATGGAGGCAGGGGACACCCCTAGACACACACGTTGATCATTGAGATCGTTCCTTAGCCGTGTGCGGTGCCCCCTGCCACCATATTCCACCTCGATCATATCGTTGTAGTGCTTAGGCGAAGCCCTGCGTCGGTAGAACATCAAGATCGTCACCACGCCGTCGTGCTGATGGAACTCCTCCTCGACGCTTTGCTGGATCGGAGCCCGGGGATCGTCGTCGAGCTGTACATGTGCTAAGAACTCAGAGGTGCCGGAGTAACGGTGCTTGGATCGGTCGGATCGGGAAGACGTACGACTACTTCCTCTACGTTGTGTCAACGCTTCCGCAGTCGGTCTGCGTGGGTAGACAACACTCTCCCCTCTCGTTGCTGTGCATCACCATGATCTTGCGTGTGCGTAGGAATTTTTTTGAAATTACTACGTTCCCCAACAGTGGCATCCGAGCCAGGTTTTATGGTTTGATGTTATTTGCACGAGTAGAACACAAGTGAGTTGTGGGCGATATAAGTCATACTGCCTACCAGCATGTCATACTTTGGTTCGGCGGTATTGTTGGACGAGACGACCCGGACCAACATTACGCGTACGCTTACGCGAGACCGGTTCCCCCGACGTGCTTTGCACACAGGTGGCTTGCGGGCGACTGTCTCTCCAACTTTAGTTGAACCGAGTGTGGCTGCGCCCGGTCCTTGCGAAGGTTAAAACGGAGTCTATTTGACAAACTATCATTGTGGTTTTGATACGTAGGTGAGATTGGTTCTTGCTTAAGCCCGTAGCAGCCACGTAAAACTTGCAACAACAAAGTAGAGGACGTCTAACTTGTTTTTGAAGGGCATGTTGTGATGTGATATGGTCAAGACATGATGCTAAATTTTATTGTATGAGATGATCATGTTTTGTAACCGAGTTATCGGCAACTGGCAGGAGCCATATGGTTGTCGCTTTATTGTATGCAATGCAATCGCGATGTAATGCTTTACTTTATCACTAAGCGGTAGCGATAGTCGTGGAAGCATAAGATTGGCAAGACGACAACGATGCTACGATGGAGATCAAGGTGTCATGCCGGTGACGATGGTGATCATGACGGTGCTTCGGAGATGGAGATCACAGGCACAAGATGATGATGGCCATATCATATCACTTATATTGATTGCATGTGATGTTTATCTTTTATGCATCTTATCTTGCTTTGATTGACGGTAGCATTATAAGATGATCTCTCACTAAATTATCAAGAAGTGTTCTCCCTGAGTATGCACCGTTGCGAAAGTTCTTCGTGCCGAGACACCACGTGATGATCGGGTGTGATAGGCTCTACGTTCAAATACAACGGGTGCAAAACAGTTGCACACGCGGAATACTCAGGTTATACTTGACGAGCCAAGCATATACAGATATGGCCTCGGAACACGGAGACCGAAAGGTCGAGCGTGAATCATATAGTAGATATGATCAACATAGTGATGTTCACCAATGAAACTACTCCATCTCACGTGATGATCGGACATGGTTTAGTTGATTTGGATCACGTGATCACTTAGAGGATTAGAGGGATGTCTATCTAAGTGGGAGTTCTTAAGTAATTTGATTAATTGAACTTAAACTTATCATGAACTTAGTACCTGATAGTATCTTGCTTATTTATGTTTGATTGTAGATAGATGGCTCATGCTGTTGTTCCGTTGAATTTTAATGCGTTCCTTGAGAAAGCAAAGTTGAAAGATGATGGTAGCAATTACACGGACTGGGTCCGTAACTTGAGGATTATCCTCATTGCTGCTCAGAAGAATTACGTCCTAGAAGCACCGCTGGGTGCCATGCCTGCTGCTGGAGCAACACCAGATGTTATGAACGTCTGGCAGAGCAAAGCTGATGACTACTCGATAGTTCAGTGTGCCATGCTTTACTGCTTAGAATCGGGACTTCAACGACGTTTTGAACGTCATGGAGCATATGAGATGTTCCAGGAGTTGAAGTTAATATTTCAAGCAAATGCCCGGATTGAGAGATATGAAGTCTCCAATAAGTTCTATAGCTGCAAGATGGAGGAGAACAATTCTGTAAGTGAGCATATACTCAAAATGTCTGGGTATAATAATCACTTGATTCAGATGGGAGTTAATCTTCCAAATGATTGCGTCATTGATAGAATTCTCCAATCACTGCCACCAAGCTACAAGAGCTTCGTGATGAACTATAATATGCAAGGGATGAACAAGACTATTCCCGAGCTTTTCGCAATGCTGAAAGCTGCGGAGGTAGAAATCAAGAAGGAGCATCAAGTGTTGATGGTTAACAAAACCACTAGTTTCAAGAAAAAGGGCAAAGGGAAGAAGAAGGGGAACTTCAATAAGAACGGCAAGCAAGTTGCTACTCAAGAGAAGAAACCCAAGTCTGGACCTAAGCCTGAAACTGAGTGCTTCTACTGCAAGCAGACTGGTCACTGGAAGCGGAACTGCCCCAAGTATTTGGCGGATAAGAAGGATGGCAAGGTGAACAAAGGTATATGTGATATACATGTTATTGATGTGTACCTTACTAATGCTCGCAGTAGCACCTGGGTATTTGATACTGGTTCTGTTGCTAATATTTGCAACTCGAAACAGGGACTACGGATTAAGCGAAGATTGGCTAAGAACGAGGTGACGATGCGCGTGGGAAACGGTTCCAAAGTCGATGTGATCGCAGTCGGTACGCTACCTCTACATCTACCTTCGGGATTAGTATTAGACCTAAATAATTGTTATTTGGTGCCAGCGTTGAGCATGAACATTATATCTGGATCTTGTTTAATGCGAGACGGTTATTCATTTAAATCAAAAAATAATGGTTGTTCTATTTATATGAGTAATATCTTTTATGGTCATGCACCCTTGAAGAGTGGTCTATTCTTGTTGAATCTCGATAGTAGTGATACACATATTCATAATGTAGAAGCCAAAAGATGCAGAGTTGATAATGATAGTGCAACTTATTTGTGGCACTGCCGTTTAGGTCATATCGGTGTAAAGCGCATGAAGAAACTCCATACTGATGGACTTTTGGAACCACTTGATTATGAATCACTTGGTACTTGCGAACCGTGCCTCATGGGCAAGATGACTAAAACACCGTTCTCCGGTACTATGGAGAGAGCAACAGATTTGTTGGAAATCATACATACAGATGTATGTGGTCCGATGAATGTTGAGGCTCATGGCGGATATCGTTATTTTCTCACCTTCACAGATGACTTAAGCAGATATGGGTATATCTACTTAATGAAACATAAGTCTGAAACATTTGAAAAGTTCAAAGAATTTTAGAGTGAAGTTGAAAATCATCGTAAAAAGAAAATAAAGTTTCTACGATCTAATCGTGGAGGAGAATATTTGAGTTACGAGTTTGGTGTACATTTGAAAAATTGTGGAATAGTTTCGCAACTCACGCCACCCGGAACACCACAGCGTAATGGTGTGTCCGAACATCGTAATCGTACTTTACTTGAGATGGTGCGATCTATGATGTCTCTTACTGATTTACCGCTATCGTTTTGGGGATACGCTCTAGAGACAGCCGCATTCACGTTAAATAGGGCACCATCAAAATCCGTTGAGACGACGCCTTATGAACTATGGTTTGGCAAGAAACCAAAGTTGTCGTTTCTGAAAGTTTGGGGCTGCGATGCTTATGTGAAAAAGCTTCAACCTGATAAGCTCGAACCCAAATCGGAGAAATGTGTCTTCATAGGATATCCAAAGGAAACTATCAGATACACCTTCTATCACAGATCCGAAGGCAAGACTTTTGTTGCTAAATTCGGAAACTTTCTAGAGAAGGAGTTTCTTTCAAAAGAAGTGAGTGGGAGGAAAGTAGAACTTGACGAGGTAACTGTACCTACTCCATTATTAGAAGGTAGTACATCACAGAAAACTATTTCTGCGACACCTACACCAATAAGTGAGGAAGTTAATGATAATGATCATGAAACTTCAGAACAAGATACTACTGAACCTCGTAGATCAACCAGAGTAAGATCCGCGCCGGAGTGGTACGGTAATCCAGTTCTGGAAGTCATGCTACTAGATCATGATGAACCTACGAACTATGAAGAAGCGATGGTGAGCCCAGATTCCGCAAAGTGGCTTGAAGCCATGAAATCTGAGATGGGATCCATGTATGAGAACAAAGTATGGACTTTGGTTGACTTGCCCAATGATTGGCAAGCAATTGAGAATAAATAGATATTCAAGAAAAAGACTGACGCTGACGGTAATGTTACTGTCTATAAAGCTCGACTTGTCGCAAAAGGTTTTCGACAAGTTCAAGGGGTTGACTACGATGAGACCTTCTCACCCGTAGCGATGCTTAAGTCTGTCCGAATCATGTTAGCAATTGCCGCGTTTTATGATTATGAAATTTGGCAGATGGATGTCAAAACTGCATTCCTGAATGGATTTCTGGAAGAAGAGTTGTATATGATGCAACCGGAAGGTTTTGTCGATCCAAAGGGAGCTAACAAAGTGTGCAAGCTCCAGCGAACCATTTATGGACTGGTGCAAGCCTCTCGGAGTTGGAATAAACGCTTTGATAGTGTGATCAAAGCATTTGGTTTTATACAGACTTTCGGAGAAGCCTATATTTACAAGAAAGTGAGTGGGAGCTCTGTAGCATTTCTGATATTATATGTGGATGACATATTGCTGATTGGAAATGATATAGAATTTCTGGATAGCATAAAGGGATACTTGAATAAGAGTTTTTCAATGAAAGACCTCGGTGAAGCTGCTTACATATTAGGCATAAAGATCTATAGAGATAGATCAAGACGCTTAATTGGACTTTCACAAAGCACATACCTTGACAAGATTTTGAAGAAGTTCAAAATGGATCAAGCAAAGAAAGGGTTCTTGCCTGTGTTACAAGGTGTGAAGTTGAGTCAGACTCAATGCCCGACCACTGCAGAAGATAGAGAGAAAATGAAAGATGTTCCCTATGCTTCAGCCATAGGCTCTATCATGTATGGAATGCTGTGTACCAGACCTGATGTGTGCCTTGCTATAAGTTTAGCAGGGAGGTACCAAAGTAATCCAGGAGTGGATCACTGGACAGCGGTCAAGAACATCCTGAAATACCTGAAAAGGACTAAGGATATGTTTCTCGTATATGGAGGTGACAAAGAGCTCACTGTAAGAGGTTACCATGATGCAAGCTTTGACACTGATCCGAACGATTCTAAATCGCAAACCGGATACGTGTTTACATTAAACGGTGGAGCTGTCAGTTGGTGCAGTTCTAAACAAAGCGTCGTCGCGGGATCTACATGTGAAGCGAAATACATAGCTGCTTCGGAAGCAGCGAACGAAGGAGTCTGGGTGAAGGAGTTCATATCCGATCTAGGTGTCATACCTAGTGCATCGGGTCCAATGAAAATCTTTTGTGACAATACTGGTGCAATTGCCTTGGCAAAGGAATCCAGATTTCACAAGAGGACCAAGCACATCAAGAGACGCTTCAATTCCATCCGAGATCTAGTCCAGGTGGGAGACATAGAGATTTGCAAGATACATACGGATCTGAATATTGCAGACCCGTTGACTAAGCCTCTTCCACGAGCAAAACATGATCAGCACCAAGGCTCCATGGGTGTTAGAATCATTACTGTGTAATCTAGATTATTGACTCTAGTGCAAGTGGGAGACTGAAAGAAATATGCCCTAGAGGCAATAATACATTTATTATTTATTTCCTTATATCATGATAAATGTTTATTATTCATGCTAGAATTGTATTAACCGGAAACATAATACATGTGTGAATACATAGACAAACTTAATGTCACTAGTATGCCTCTACTTGACTAGCTCGTTAATCAAAGATGGTTATGTTTCCTAACCATGAACAAGGTGTTGTTATTTGATTAACGAGGTCACATCATTGGTTGAATGATCTGATTGACATGACCCATTTCATTAGCTTAGCACCCGATCGTTTAGTATGTTGCTATTGCTTTCTTCATGACTTATACATGTTCCTATGACTATGAGATTATGCAACTCCCGTTTACCAGAGGAACACTTTGTGTGCTACCAAACGTCACAACGTAACTGGGTTATTATAA
Source organism: Triticum monococcum (assembly GCA_034509565.1). Taxonomy (NCBI): domain Eukaryota; kingdom Viridiplantae; phylum Streptophyta; class Magnoliopsida; order Poales; family Poaceae; genus Triticum; species Triticum monococcum. The sequence continues at coordinate 417,567,493 of CM067844.1, forward strand.
AGGAGCTCTACAGGTGTCTCCAAAGGTAGATGTTGGGTTGGCGTATTTCGAGATTAGGATTTGTCACTCCGATTGTCGGAGAGGTATCTCTGGGCCCTCTCGGTAATGCACATCACATAAGCCTTGCAAGCATTGCAACTAATGAGTTAGTTGCGAGATGATGTATTACGGAACGAGTAAAGAGACTTGCCGGTAATGAGATTGAACTAGGTATTGGATACCGACGATCAAATCTCGGGCAAGTAACATACCGATGACAAAGGGAACAACGTATGTTGTTATGCGGTCTGACCGATAAAGATCTTCGTAGAATATGTAGGAGCCAATATGGGCATCCAGGTCCCGCTATTGGTTATTGACCGGAGATGTGTCTCAGTCATGTCTACATTGTTCTCGAACCGTAGGGTCCGCACGCTTAACGTTACGATGACAGTTATTATGAGTTTATGCATTTTGATGTACCGAAGTTAGTTCGGAGTCCCGGATGTGATCACGGACATGAAGAGGAGTCTCGAAATGGTTGACACATAAAGATTGATATATTGGAAGCCTATATTTGGATATCAGAAGTGTTCCGGGTGAAATCGGGATTTTACCGGAGTACCGGGAGGTTATCAGAACCCCCCGGGAGCCATATGGGCCTTAATGGGCTTTAGTGGAAAGGAGAAAGGGGCAGCCCAAGGTGGCCGGCCCCCCCTCTCTCTTTCCCCCTCGGGGAATACTAGTCCAACTAGGATTGGGGGGGTGAGTCCTACTCCCGGTAGGAGTAGGACTCCTCCTGCGCCCTCCCCCTGGCCGGCGGCCCCCTCCCCCTTGGCTCCTTTATATACAGAGGCCGGGGACACCCCTAGACACACAAGTTGATCATTGAGATCGTTCCTTAGCCGTGTGCGGTGCCCCCTGCCACCATATTCCACCTCGATCATATCGTTGTAGTGCTTAGGCGAAGCCCTGCGTCGGTAGAACATCAAGATCGTCACCACACCGTCGTGCTGACGGAACTCCTCCCCGACGCTTTGCTGGATCGGAGCCCGGGGATCGTCATCGAGCTGTACGTGTGCTAAGAACTCGGAGGTGCCGGAGTAACGGTGCTTGGATCGGTCGGATCGGGAAGACGTATGACTACTTCATCTACGTTGTGTCAACGCTTCCGCAGTCGGTCTGCGTGGGTACGTAGACAACACTCTCCCCTCTCGTTGCTGTGCATCACCATGATCTTGCATGTGCGTAGGAATTTTTTTGAAATTACTACGTTCCCCAACAGTTAGAGGTTTGACATGGCAATTTGGGAGGCTTGAAAGCAAGTGGTAGGCATCGTAGCATGGCATAGCAAAAGAGCGAGCATCTAGCAAAGCAAAGATAGTAGTGATTTCGAGGGTATGATCATCTTGCCTGCAAAGTTGTCAGAGTTGACTGGATCCTCGAAAGCAAACTCAACGGGCTCGTCGTTAGCGAACTCGTCTCCCGGCTCTACCCAAACAAGACAAACAAGCAACAAGGACACAATCAACCACGTGCAAAGTCAAACAACATGATGCAAAGATGGTATGCTATGCGGGATGCAAATATGTGATGCATATGCATGATTTGACAAGGAATGCATGAACCTGGCCACAACTTGGAAAACCAAGTGTGCCACTGGAAAGATGAGATGAAATTACTTGAAAACGATATAAAGATCACCGGAATCGGAGTTACGGTTTGGAAATGGCAAGCAATTCAAATATGACACCGGTCTGCGATTTACAGCAAGTAGCCATCTAAATGCAACAAGATGAACATGCTACAGCACCCAAACATGGCAACAAAATGCATGGCAGGGATCCATTCATGATGCTTAACAAAAGACTAGTACTGAGCTACGGCCAATTCATCCATTAATAGGTTCAAACAAACATGGCAAAAATGCATTTGGCAAACAGATCTCAGACTTAGCGAAATTAACACTTGTCTGGAATTTCAGATCAGATAGCACTCTTTGGAGCAATAAAACAATATGCTACAGGACCTGAACATGGCAAAGTAAAGCATGGCATGGATCTACTCAAAGAGCTTAACAAAAGTCCCTTAGTGACCTTGAGCCAAAAGGGATCAGAAAATACATCTGCAAGCATGTGAACATGGAAAAAACATAATCAGATCACAGACTTAGTGAAAACTGGAGCATGCTGAAATCAGATATCAAGTAGGCATGTTTACGAGCTCGATGCACTCACTACAGAGCAAGTCATGAAAATCTAAGTATACACCCATCAAGAATACACAAAATGCAAGCTAGACATAGCAAGAACAATAACATAGCATGCACGGATCAACTACAACATCCTCGGCAAAATCGCTAACAAGTAGACAATCTGCCCAGATTCACGAAATGACAAAAGTAGAGCTCGATTGACTCAAGCTAGGATGCTCCATAATTGCAAACAAAGACATGGATGGATAGAGCACTACAAGATTAACAAAACATCCTTACTGATCATCCTCAAAAGAGGCATGGATCACTAGGAAACAACATGAACATATGGCCATATGAGATAAACAGTCCAAGGACTTAGTGGAAATGCTAAGTCCCTGAAATCAGCATTAACGAATGCCTCACTTTGCAAGCTTGTGCTAGTCACCACACACATCACAAAAATACATGGGTTGCACCTCTGGAAAGATGGCAAAACATATAACAAAACACATGTAGAGCTCATGGGCATATCATGCACACATTAATCATGGCAAAAATGACAAATATCTAATTGGAGCAGCAGATCTGACAATTATCTCAAATAGCCTTCTTCTAACAGCATTTCGGGCATCAAGATGAACTCAAATGAAAATGATGCAATGAGATGAAATTATGTACTCTCTGAAACGAACATTTTGATATGCTACACGCACGAATCGGAGCTACGATGATGAAGTTATGGCATGTCAAAGATAGCAAAATAATTAGGGTTGGGGACGAAAAAGTCAACCCCTTCATTCAGATCCAGATCCGGCGGTACTATAGCACGCACGGAGTCCGATGTTCACCGGTCGGAGATGGGGTCGCCGGAGAGAGGAGGCCGGCCGGATGGCAAGGTAGCGGAGGGCGGCGTCGGACTTGTCGGATCCCGCCGGCGAAGGGCGGCGAGGAGCGCGGCGTCGGCGGCGCGGAACATGGAGCAGGGCGGCGGCGCGTCGGCGTCGAGGCGGTGGGGCGGAGCAGGCGGCGGCCGGAGAAGGAGAGGCGGCAGTGCGGTGAGGCAGCGCCCCTCGGGCGAGGTGGCGGCGCCCTGGGCCGCGGGGGTCCAGAGCGGGCTCGGCGGGCCTCGCGCGCGAGGCGGCCGGCGTTTCCACGTGGCGGCCGGCGAGGACCGGTGGCGCCCGCCGGCGACCTGGGCGGCGGAGACGGCCGGCACCGGCGTCGGGGAAGAGGGGCGAGGTGGCGCGGGGCTTGGGCGGCGGAGGAACGGGCCGCGGGGGCCTCCCGCGGGCTCGGGCGGGCCGGCGCGGCGGCGGCGATGTGGGCGCCCGCCCGGGACAGGTGGCAGCGCAGGATTGGTCGGTGGTGGCGGCGGACAATGTACGGCTCCGTTCGGACGTGTCCGGCGGCGACGGAGGAGATATTTTTTAGGGTTTGGACGGGGGAGATCCGGATTTTTGAGGAGGGGTCTTTATATAAAGGTGGAGGGAGCTAGGAGAGTCCAAATGAGGTGTGGTTTTCGGCCACGCGATCGTGATCGAACGACCGAGATGATGGAGAGGGTTTAGGTGGGTTTTGGGCCACTTTGGAAGGGTGTTGGGCTGCAACACACACGAGGCCTTTTCGGTCCCTCGATTAACCGTTGGAGCATCAAACGAAGTCCAAATGGTACGAAACTTGACAGGCGGTCTATCGGTAGTAAACCAAGGCCACTTGGCAAGTCTCGGTCCAATCCAGAAATGTTTAATCCTCACACATGAAAGAAAGGTAGAAATGACCACCGGAGGAGAATGAAGCACCGGAATGCAAAACGGACAACGGGGAAAATGCTCGGATACATGAGATGAACACGTATGCAAATGCAATGCACATGATGACATGATATGAGATGCATGACAACGACAACAACACACGGAGACAAAGACCCGAACTCGAGAAAATAAAATAACTTAACGCCGGAAACGGCAAGAGTTGGATTACATATTGGGTAAATCATATCCGGGGTGTTACAATAGCGCCTTGCGATGTGTACAAAGCTTGGTAGAAAGCTTGGATTTCAGCTTTGTCCTCCGCTTCCGAGACACAAACAGAGCCATCAGCACGTTTGAGTCCCACAATCTTGTTTGCCCGCTTCCTCTTTCTGGCTTGAGCTTGAAAATATGCTGTATTACGGTCTCCGTCTCGTAGCCATGGGACTCGGGAACGTTGTCTCAGCCATGTCTCCTCGAGGCGAATCGCCTCTCGGAGCTTCTTCATAATGTTCTTTTCCTCATCCGTAGGGCCTCGCCCCACCGATTGCTGGCGCAGCTTGTCCAGTCGTTTCTGCAAATTCCTGACTGTCTTTGTCAACCTGCCAAATTTGCGCAGCCCCCAGGGCTCGAGTTGTCGTTGGAGTTGCCCTAGGGAGTCCATAATTCCTTGCAGCCCCGAAACGCGTGTCTGACCCTGCCAAGTCTGCGTTATGAGCTGCTCATAATCCTGGTGAGATTTGTAATGCCCTCGATGCGGCTATATCTCCCATGTGTCGAAGCACGACTTAGAGGCATAACCGCATTGAAAGCAATGTCGCAAGTGAGGTAATCTTTACACAACCCATGTAATACATAAGGGAAAGAGATACATAGTCGGCTTACAATCGCCACTTCACACAATTACATGAATAAAGCATTACATCAACCATATACAATCAAGGTCCGACTACGGAACCAAAATAAACAAGAACCCCAAATGCGACAAAGGTCCCCAATCGACCCCAACTGGGCTCCACTACTGATCAACTAGAACAGAACAACATAAAGGACAAGATCTTCAACGAGCTCCTCCTGAGCTGGGTTGCGTCATCTGCACGGACTCAATGGCACCTGCAAGCTGGTTTTGGAAGTAATTTGTGAGCCACAGGGACTCAGCAATCTCGCACCCTCGCGTTCAACTATTTAAGCTTATGGGTAAGGTAAAGGTATGAGGTGGAGCTGCAGCAAGCGACTAGCATATATGGTGGCTAACATACGCAAAAGGAGAGAGAGAAGAGAAGGCAAAAGCACGGTCGAGAAACAAGAACAACCTACATCAAGCATAACTCCAACACCGTGTTCACTTTCCGGACCCTGCCGAGAAGAGACCATCATGGTAACACACATGGTTGATGTATTTTAATTAAGGTCAACTTTAGGTTTTCTACAACTGGACGTTAACAAATTCCCATCTGCCCATAACCGCGGGCACGGCTTTTGAAAGTTCAAATCCCTGCAGGGGTGTCCCAACTTAGCCCATCACAAGCTCTCACGGTTAACGAAGGAATAGACCTCCACCCGAGACATTCCGATCAGACTCGGTATCCCAGTACAACAAGACATTTCGACAGGGTAAAACTAAACCAGCAACACCACCCGAATGTGCCGACAAATCCCGATAGGAGCTTCACATATCTCTTTCTCAGGGCACACTCAGATTGTCTTAGGTACGGGTAGGCCAGCCCAGAGTTGCCCCTGGTGGCCACCGGCAGCTGACAGGTGGACCAACACTCAGAGGAGCACTGGCCCGGGGGGGGGGGGGGGGTAAAATAATGATGACCCTTGAGTCTGCAGAACCCAAGGGAAAGAAAAGGCTAGGTGGCAAATGGTAAAACCAATGTTGGGCATTGCTGGAAGAGCTTTACTTAAGGCGAACTGTCAAGGGGTTCCCATTATAGCCCAACCGCGTGAGGAACGCAAAATCCGGGAACATAACACCGATATGACGGAAACTAGGGCGGCAAGAGTGGAACAAAACACCAGGCATAAGGCCGAGCCTTCCACCCTTTACCAAGTATATAGATGCATTAATTAAATAAGACATAATGTGATATCCCAACAAGTAAACATGTTCCAACAAGGAACAACATCTCCATGTTCCAACAAGGAACAAACTTCAATCTTCACCTGCAACTAACAACGCTATAAGAGGGGCTGAGCAAAGCGGTAACATAGCCAATCAACGGTTTGCTAGGACAATGGTGGGTTAGAGGCTGAACATGGCAATTTGGGAGGCTGACAAGCAAGTGGTAGGCATCATAGCAATGGCATAGCAAAAGAGCGAGCATCTAGCAAAGCAAAGATAGAAGTGATTTCGAGGGTATGATCATCTTGCCTGAAATCCCGCAAGGAAGAAGAACGAGTCCATGAAGAAGACAAACGGACATAGTCGAATGGATCCTCACAAACTCGACGTTACCGGAACCAATCCGAAGAAGCAATCACCAGAAAAGAAGCACACAACATAGTAAACAACCAACACATCAACATGGCATGATGCATGTCCGGTTTAATGAGGCATGGCATGGCAAAGTGCACAAATAATCCTACAAATTAAGTGGAGCTCAATATGCAACGGGTTGCTTATTGACGAAGCACCACATTCAAGTTATTTAGTTCGATCTCGTTTATGTACCCAACAAGATTAAATGTTGTTAGCATGGCAAGAGGGTGAAGCAAATGAAAACTACCTAACTAGGCAAGTTTAAATGAGGCCGGAAACAACAAACAACAAATCCGGAAACTCCTCATATGCATATATTAGGTTAGGTCCTGATCTGACCTAAACACAATTTTAGAGTTATTAAACATGCAAAGAGATGCCACCATGTTAAACTAGGCAAAATTCTACCCCATTTACATATATAATTTATTAAAATCCGAGTTACGGTTATTTAGTTATGAATTAAATCATTTTAGCATGGCATAGGAGCAAATTAATGCAAACAACATTTTAAACATAGATGAAAGTTGGATATTATTAATCTACACAAAATTCTGAGCAAGTTTCATATATAATACATTTTAATCCGATGCACGGTGTGTGAGTTTTTATATGCATGAACATGAGGGACTATACTGCAAAACTGCTGTCTCACGATAATTGGACAAATTCACGGAATGAGAAAAAAACATGAATTGGGCCGAATCAGAGGCCGGCCCAACAGTGCACAGGGAAGGCTGGGCGCGTCCTCACCTCACCGGGTCGGATCTGGCCAGCGGCTGGGCCTTGGCGCAGAGTGGGCCAGGCAGGGTCAAACGAGGCAGTGGCTTGGGCGGAGTCAACGGGCGCGGGTGGGGCGAGCGGGACTTGGCGCTGCGGTCGACTCTGGAATAAGAGGAGCGACGTGACGACGAGGGCGGCGCTGGCGTGATGCAGAGGAAGCAGACGCGAAGGCCGACGGCAGGGGAGGCATGCATCCGGGCGGTGGAGCTCGAGTTCGTCCGGATCCGGCCGGTCTTGGTGGCGGACGGGAAAGGGCAGGGCGGCGCGGATGCGACAGAGTTCGAGGCCATGGCGACTCGACGGCGGCGCTGCAGCTTCGAGGCGTCGGCCATGGGAGCTCCGGCGAGTTCCCGGAGGAGAAGGAGAGCGGGCGGTTCCTGTCCAAGGCAGAGAGAGAGCCCTGAGAGAGAGAGAGAGATGAATACAGAGGGAGGAGGAAGAACGAGGGAAGGAGGCGGGGCGTGGCGCTGGACCTGTGGCCGCTGGCGGCGACGCTTGCAGGGAGGTCCGACGACCTGGGGAACGGATTCGGGCGGCGAGGAGCTCCTGTGCAGCATGAGTGCCCGCCTCCTGGTGGCTTGCACGGGCTACAGGAGGGAGGCGCGGGGTTGCGAGGCCGAGGCAGGGGACTGGCGAGGCGGTGGCTGCCCCTGGGATCGAGGAGAAGCAGAGGAGGCCGCGAGACGAGGTGGCTCTGGTCGCCGGTGGAGCTTGCTCCGGCGGCGCGGGCAATGGAGGCCAAGGGAGGTGAGGCGGTGGTGGCCTTGCGGGTGGCTGCTGGTTGGATGGATGGATCGACGGAGAGCAGTGGCTTGGCGCGGAAGGAGATGGGCAGGTGGGTGGATCGGGCGGAGATCCCGATGAGGATTTGTTGGAGTGGCGGCGCGGCTGGGAGGATGGGACAGATCACCTAAAATTTAGGGTTGCCCATTATATACGCAAATGGATTAGGTTTGGGGGTATTTGGTCCCTCCGATTTTTAATCGGACGGTCGTGAAAAAAATAGCTAGGGATACCAAATAAGAAAACGGAGACGTTATGTAGATGTTTGGGGATGATCCGGATCCAACGGTGACGACTGCTCGGGTCGGGTCTGGGACAACTTTCGGACGCTCACGTGAGGGGTTCGATGCACTGTGCAGAGAGGGTTTCGGACCGTGCGGTCGCATCAGACAACTCCGAAAGCGAAAAGGGGAAGGAGGATGGACTAGGTGGGCTGTGGCGAGACTACGAGGGGGAGAAGAGAGAGAGTGGGCCCGGCATCTGTTTCCGGAGACCGAAAACGTCCGATGTTAGACCGGCTACTATGCCGCTATATTTATCCGTTGGGACGTCAAACGTACTCCGAATGCGATGAAACTTGGCAGGCGACCTACTAACAACATAACAACACCACATGCCAACTTTCATCCCATTCCGAGAACATTTTCCGGACACTTATAAAATACTATTTCGGACATGCCGCGGGCGCGTGCAAGTGTGGTTGGGCTTAGAACGGACAACGGAGAAACGAGGAGGCCGGGACGGATGCAAGTTTTGAAAACATGATGATGCAATGCACATGATGACATGATAAGATGCAACACGCAAGCACATGACAAGGCAACAACAGCAAATAACTGGAAGACACCTGGCACATCGGTCTCGGGGCGTTACAACACTCCACCACTACGAGAGGATCTTGTCCCGAGATCTAGAATGGCACCGGAGGGACAACGGAAGAGAAAGAGGAGAGGTAAAACTAAGTTGCTCCTTTGACAAACGAGTGAAACCAAAGGACCTTGAAAAGGTTAAACCATAACGAGAAAAGAATGCAACGGAGGTGAATGAAGTTGAAAGCACTCCGGTAGGGAAGAGGAAGAAGGGAGAACAACTTCGGGCAGCACTCCGATTGAAAAGAAAAAGAATTAAATAAGAACTTGATAAGGAGATAGAACTTGAAAAGAGGGCACGACACTCCGGTTAAATGAATAAGCAAGAAAGGAACAAGGTCCTGACAAAAACAAAAGGAAAGGTTGAAGATAGCAACATCACAATGACTCCTGAACAAAAGAATAGAAGATGGATCGATGGAACAAAAGAACGGAGAAGAGATCAACATCTTCTACCTCCAATGAGCTTGAAAAGCATCTTAAAGAGAAGGGTCACACGGAGTTGTTGGAAAAACCAGCAATGGGAAGAATAAGCTTGATATGGTCTTATGAAATGCATCTCAAATTAAGAGATGAAAAACCTGCCACTCACTGGAAAAGAATTGGATTGATAAGAACAAAGAGACGAGAAACTTATTTCACCGGGAGGATAAGTGAAGAACTTGGGTCACTTATACGCCTCACAATATCAAGATCCTTAGGGAAAGCTTTAGGAGAAACATAACCCAAGATAACTCCAATGACGAGATTGATGGATTTAAAATACATCATTCTTAATAACATGTGAATCATGAAACACGAACTCAAATTATCAAGAATGACATAATACCACCTTCAATAATACGGACGAAAGAATGAACTCCGGATTACAAAATGAAGACAGCTTGAAGTATATCTTGGCGGATCATAGCTTCGAGAGATATCTTGAAGAACAATTAAAGAATGAAAAGAATCCTTGACAAACCACCATGAGGAACTCCGGTAATAAAAGGATGATCAAACAAAAGGAAAGAGAAGTTGAAAACACAAGCGAAGTCTTGCGATGCTTTAGAAGAATCTCCGTGGTGATATAATTGAAAGAGGTTGGAACTCCGGGAAAGAAAGATGAGCACTTGAAACCAAGAATATGTATGATGAACCACTCCGGAAAAAGAATTAATCACTTGGATGGAACAAGAATAAGAATTATGTTATGTGTATCCTTCAACAATTTAATTGCTGACAAGCAACGGATTTGGCATACTACTTACCCTCGTAGAAAGATTAAGATAGATATAGCGCAAATTTAAGAAGGTCTTCAACGAACCACCGATAGAATTTGAAAAGCACGAATGCATAGATATGGTACACGGAGGAAGAAAAACTCTTGAACGAACCACCGTAAGAATTGAAAACGATTGAAGAGAAGATAAAGAAGACACCGGGACGAATTATAAAATGAACGAGGATGCTTGAGAGGATTTAGATACATGAGAACAAAGAGCTAACGAGCCGATTAAAGATTACTTGAATGAAGCACCGGTAAAATTGAAGAACGAGAGCTGAAAGCTGAGAATGAATAATATTTGAAAAGATGGATTCCGGATAACAAATTGAGAAGACTCTTGAATTGCTCCGGATAAGTGAAAAGAATTCTCACAATCAAAACAATTATGAGAGAATGGTAACAAGCTAGAATCACGAATCTTGAAGAGAATGGAGCAAGATTAAAGATAAACTCTTCTTCGGTCTTCCAATGTTGAGAATGACGACGAGAAACAGCACCAAGAATTATTTAGACACTCCGGAAGAATCAAAACGAAGAGGTTGAGGCAACGATGGAAAGATTTTTACAGATCTTGGAGAAGACATTTGACTGATGATAATTCATTCTTACGTCAAAGTTTAAAAGGAATTTAGGATAGCTCCGGGAAAATAAGAAGAGTCAGGTAAGATCCTGGGAATAGACCTGTGGGTTAGGGCCCACTCAACAGAAATACCGTAGAACGATTTAAAAGGGAGGGTGCACCGGTTGAATTAAAAGGCTTGAATGATATAACATCCTCGAAATAGGTTGAACGGATCTTAAATGACAAGACGAGTCCATTGAGATATCTTGAGCACTCCGGAACAAATGAATAGCGAGAAATGAATGGTTAAGAATTTGCACCGGCATGAGAAAACATTGAAACGAGGAAAACATATGATCAACAAAGCTTGAATTGGTTCCACCGGAGAAGGAAAAGAGTGAAGAGTGATGAACTTGAAGCTCCGTTAGAATCTTCATGAGAATCACCGGATAAGAATATTGACGGGAAAAAAATGGAGAGACTTCTCATGAATAAAAAGATACTTGATTAAGACATATGAGTCCTTGAAGAAAAAGGGTGGGTGGGCGGGAAAAGCAAAAGCAACTTGGAGATGGATGAAACAAACACCGTTCAGAAGAAACTGATACTTGATCTTGCGAATGTTGAAATGATCGGATCCACTAGAAGAGAAACACATCGGTGAAAAGGATTGACAAGACAATCTTGATGATCAAGAAGGATTGGTATCCACACCGGAGTATGAGAACATCATTTAGACAAGGGATGGAATCAACATTTGACTTTGAAGCAACTCAAATACCACAACTCAAAACAAAACAAAGGATTGGCTTGCAGAATAAGCCGGAACAAACATATGACTGAGATTTCGTCTGAAGTTTTCGTGGTGGGGCCTACACGGGCTCGAACGTACAACACCATCATGTACAAGGCAGTGCACATGACATACGAAGCATCCCCGAGTCAGCATAGCCAAGGACTCTTTAAGACACAACGAGACCACTGTAAAATCGACAGTGAATAGGCGAACCACTAGACGTCGAACCCCAATTTCATATCATACATCTGTCGGAAAAGATATCCTAAGAGCTACTTGAATTCCCACCTATGAAACTCCCGAAACTTTTTGGTTATGCAATCAGGTGTTGGGGATACAGGGGAAGCATAATATCTCACCCAAACTAACAAATCCTACATCCAGCTGTATCCATCCTTCAACACAGAACCAAGAAACCTTCGGAAATCATCTACCTCAACCTTCGAAAAGCATCTGTTATACAAGTTATGGCGATACTCCCGAACTCCCGCCCCAGTACTGGGTGGCGTCGAGGTTATCTCACCAACGAACTGCATAAAAGAGATTTTCGATGTCGGCGTACTAAACTCAGGTATTCCAGAACTGCAACGATAAAATTATGACGACAACACCTCAGAGCTCAACTCCCCGGGACACTTCCACTAAACCCCTGACAGGAGGCACCAAGACAATGTTGTCATCATAAAACCATCGGAACGATTCCAAGATACTCGTGTGATCCTAAAATTTTTTTTAGTGAAATTTGAGAAGAGAAGAGTCAAAACTCTACGTCAGGATGCCTTACCAGAGCGATGAGGAGACTGGGAAGTAAAAAGAATTCCTAAGCTCTCCGATATATAATTCCTAAATGACTCAAAACATTTTTCTAGACACAACTCGGCCTCTATAAACGATCAATCAGTGGGGGCTCCTAAGGTCGGGGAAGGCTCTGATTACCAACTTGTAACGCCCTCGATGCGGCTATATCTCCCATGTGTCGAAGCACGACTTAGAGGCATAACCGCATTGAAAGCAATGTCGCAAGTGAGGTAATCTTTACACAACCCATGTAATACATAAGGGAAAGAGATACATAGTCGGCTTACAATCGCCACTTCACACAATTACATGAATAAAGCATTACATCAACCATATACAATCAAGGTCCGACTACGGAACCAAAATAAAAGAAGAACCCCAAATGTGACAAAGGTCCCTGATCGACCCCAACTGTGCTCCACTACTGATCAACTAGAACGGAACAACATAAAGGACAAGATCTTCCCTCCTGAGCTGGGTTGCGTCATCTGCACGGACTTAACGGCACCTGCAAGATGGTTTTGGAAGTAATCTGTGAGCCACAGGGACTCAGCAATCTCGCACCCTCGCGATCAAGACTATTTAAGCTTATGGGTAAGGTAAAGGTATGAGGTGGAGCTGCAGCAAGCGACTAGCATATATGGTGGCTAACATACGCAAATGAGAGCGAGAAGAGAAGGCAAAGCACGGTTGATAAAAGTATGATCAAGAAGTGATCCTGGACTACCTACGTCAAGCATAACTCCAACAACCGTGTTCACTTCCCGGACTCCGCCGGAAAGAGACCATCACGGTTACACACGCGGTTGATTCATTTTAATTAAGGTCAACTTCAGGTTTTCTACAACCGGACGTTAACAAATTCCCATCTGCCCATAACCGCGGGCACGGCTTTCGAAAGTTCAAATCCCTGCAGGGGTGTCCCAACTTAGCCCATCACAAGCTCTCACGGTCAACAAAGGAATAGACCTCCACCCGAGACATTCCGATCAGACTCGGTATCCCAGTACAACAAGACATTTCGACAGGGTAAAACTAAACCAGCAACACTGCCCGAATGTGCCGACAAATCCCGATAGGAGCTGCACATATCTCTTTCTCAGGGCACACTCAGATTGTCTTAGGTACGGGTAGGCCAGCCCAGAGTTGCCCCTGGTGGCCACCGGCAGCTGACAGGTGGACCAACACTCAGAGGAGCATTGGCCCGGGGGGGGGGGGTAAAAATAATGATGACCCTTGAGTCTGCAGAACCCAAGGGAAAGAAAAGGCTAGGTGGCAAATGGTAAAACCAATGTTGGGCATTGCTGGAAGAGCTTTACTTAAGGCGAACTGTCAAGGGGTTCCCATTATAGCCCAACCGCCTGAGGAACGCGAAATCCGGGAACATAACACCGATATGACGGAAACTAGGGCGGCAAGAGTGGAACAAAACACCAGGCATAAGGCCGAGCCTTCCACCCTTTACCAAGTATATAGATGCATTAATTAAATAAGATATAATGTGATATCCCAACAAGTAAACATGTTCCAACAAGGAACAACATCTCCATGTTCCAACAAGGAACAAACTTCAATCTTCACCTGCAACTAACAACGCTATAAGAGGGGCTGAGCAAAGCGGTAACATAGCCAATCAACGGTTTGCTAGGACAATGGTGGGTTAGAGGCTGAACATGGCAATTTGGGAGGCTGACAAGCAAGTGGTAGGCATTGTAGCAATGGCATAGCAAAAGAGCGAGCATCTAGCAAAGCAAAGATAGAAATGATTTCGAGGGTATGATCATCTTGCCTGAAATCCCGCAAGGAAGAAGAACGAGTCCACGAAGAAGACAAACAGACGTAGTCGAACGGATCCTCACAAACTCGACGTTACCGGAACCAATCCGAAGAAGCAATCACCGGAAAAGAAGCACACAACATAGTAAACAACCAACACATCAACATGTCATGATGCATAATCAAGTATGATGCATGTCCGGTTTAATGAGGCATGGCATGGCAAAGTGCACAAACAATCCTACAAATTAGGTGGAGCTCAATATGCAACGGGTTGCTTATTGACGAAGCACCACATTCAAGTTATTTAGTTCGATCTCGTTTATGTACCCAACAAGATTAAATGTTGTTAGCATGGCAAGAGGGTGAAGCAAATGAAAACTACCTAACTAGGCAAGTTTAAATGAGGCCGGAAACAACAAACAACAAATCCGGAAACTCCTCATATGCATATATTAGGTTAGGTCCTGATCTGACCTAAACACAATTTTAGAGTTATTAAACATGCAAAGAGATGCCACCATGTTAAACTAGGCAAAATTCTACCCCATTTACATATATAATTTATTAAAATCCGAGTTACGGTTATTTAGTTATGAATTAAATCATTTTAGCATGGCATAGGAGAAAATTAATGCAAACAACATTTTAAACATAGATGAAAGTTGGATATTATTAATCTACACAAAATTCTGAGCAAGTTTCATATATAATACATTTTAATCCGATGAACGGTTTGTGAGTTTTTATATGCATGAACATGAGGGACTATACTGCAAAACTGCTGTCTCAGGATAATTGGACAAATTCACAGAACGAGAAAAAAAACATGAATCGGGTCGAATCAGAGGCCGGCCCAACAGTGCACAGGGAAGGCTGGGCGCGTCCTCACCTCACCGGGTCGGATCTGGCCAGTGGCTGGGCCTTGGCGCAGAGTGGGCCAGGCGGGGTCAAACGAGGCAGTGGCTTGGGCGGAGTCGACGGGCGCGGGTGGGGCGAGCGGGACTTGGCGCTGCAGTCGACTCTGGAAGCAGAGGAACGACGCGACGACGAGGGCGGCGCTGGCGTGATGCAGAGGAAGCAGACGCGAAGGCCGACGGCAGGGGAGGCATGCATCCGGGCGGTGGAGCTCGAGTTCGTCCGGATCCGGCCGGTCTTGGTGGCAGACGGGAAAGGGCAGGGCGGCGCGGAGGCGACAGAGTTCGAGGCCATGGCGACTCGACGGCGGCGCTGCAGCTTCGAGGCGCCGGCCATGGGAGCTCCGGCGAGTTCCCGGAGGAGAAGGAGAGCGGGCGGTTCCTGTCCAAGGCAGAGAGAGAGAGCCCTAAGAGAGAGAGATGAATACAGAGGGAGGAGGAAGAACGAGGGAAGGAGGCGGGGCGTGGCGCTGGACCTGTGGCCGCCGGCGGCGATGCTTGCAGGGAGGTCCGACGACCTGGGGAACGGATTCGGGCGGCGAGGAGCTCCTGTGCAGCATGAGTGCCCGCCTCCTGGTGGCTTGCACGGGCTACAGGAGGGAGGCGCGGGGTTGCGAGGCCGAGGCAGGGGACCGGCGAGGTGGTGGCTGTCCCTGGGATCGAGGAGAAGCAGAGGAGGCCGCGAGACGAGGTGGCTCTGGTCGCCGGTGGAGCTTGCTCCGGCGGCGCGGGCAATGGAGGCCAAGGGAGGTGAGGCGGTGGTGGCCTTGCGGGTGGCTGCTGGTTGGATGGATGGATCGACGGAGAGCAGTGGCTTGGCGCGGAAGGAGATGGGCAGGTGGGTGGATCGGGCGGAGATCCCGATGAGGATTTGTTGGAGTGGCGGCGCGGCTGGGAGGATGGGACAGATCACCTAAAATTTAGGGTTGCCCATTATATACGCAAATGGATTAGGTTTGGGGGTATTTGGTCCCTCCGATTTTTAATCGGACGGTCGCGAAAAAAATAGCTAGGGATACCAAATAAGAAAACAGAGACGTTATGTAGATGTTTGGGGATGATCCGGATCCAACGGTGACGACTGCTCGGGTCGGGTCTGGGACAACTTTCGGACGCTCACGTGAGGGGTTTGGTGCACTGTGCAGAGAGGGTTTCGGACCGTGCGGTCGCATCGGGCAACTCCGAAAGCGAAAAGGGGAAGGAGGATGGACTAGGTGGGCTGTGGCGAGACTACGAGGGGGAGAAGAGAGAGAGAGAGGGCCCGGCATCTGTTTCTGGAGACCGAAAACGTCCGACGTTAGACCGGCTACTATGCCGCTATATTTATCCGTTGGGACGTCAAACGGACTCCGAATGCGATGAAACTTGGCAGGCGGCCTACTAACAACATAACAACACCACATGCCAACTTTCATCCCATTCTGAGAACATTTTCCGGACACTTATAAAATACTATTTCGGACATGCCGCGGGCGCGTGCAAGTGTGGTTGGGCTCAGAACGGACAACGGAGAAACAAGGAGGCCGGGACGGATGCAAGTTTTGAAAACATGATGATGCAATGCACATGATGACATGATAAGATGCAACACGCAAGCACATGACAAGGCAACAACAGCGAATAACTGGAAGACACCTGGCACATCGGTCTCGGGGCGTTACAAGATCGCCAGACGTTCTCGTACCGGAATTGCTTAGAACCCGGTGGTCTATGTGAAAAGGCATGGTTTCTGAACTCAGCTATGATGAAGCAGTGATCAGACTCCACCGCACACACATGCCTGACCTGTGTGTGTTCGAACATCTGTCGAAACTCCTCATTAGCAAAGGCCCTATCAAGCTGTGCTTTAACATTGGCATCTCCAGATTGCCGGTTGTCCCATGTATAGGCCACACCCAACCAGCCAAGATCCTGGAGAGCACACTCATCAGTGACCTCTCGAAACTCCCTCATCTGTTGCTCGGGGCGAGCAGTTCGGCTGAAGTTTTCATGGGGATATAGAGTTTCATTGAAGTCTCCGACACACATCCACGCACCATGTGGAATGCTATGGAGTGTTCTAAGGAAACGCCAGCTATGGTGACGATCGGATGCTCTTGGCGCTCCATAGAACCCTGTAAACCTCCACGCGTTCAAGCCCATGGTGTCTGAACTGACCATCACATCAATATGATTTTTACTAAAGTTTTTAAGCTCAACCTTGATGTCATTGGACCATAACAGCCCTATGCCTCCGCTAAGGCCGTCACTATTTACTGCAAAACTGCCAGCAAACCCTAGAGTATGCCGCAGATCCTCGACTCGCTTTCCACTGATCTTCGTCTTCATGACAAAAACCAGCACGGGCCCTTCTTGCTTCACAACGTTGCTAAGCTCGTGAACTGCCTCGGGGTTCCCAAGCCCCCGGCAGTTCCAGCTTATGCAGCTCATTGGGACTGGCAGGGCTGCTCTGCAGCGCCCGCCGAATTTTCTGAAGTAGTTGGTGTGTCCCTCTTCTTCTTGGGTGCAAGTTCTCCTCCCCCCTCGTCCGTTTCTTCAACACCCCTTGCCACCGTAGGATCGTATTGTATGATCGCGTTGGCCTGAGAATTCTCCTGATCCTCGGTTGGCTCAGCGGGCATGATAACCTTTCTGTAAACTTGCTTGGGTGGTCCACCCTTCCTCTTGTTGCCATGTGCATTCCTCTTCTTGGGTGAGGTGACCTCGGGGTTGGCATCCTTGGTCGAGCTTGATTCAGGAACATCACCTCGTCCGCTATGTTTTGAGTTGCTCTGGCTGGCTCCTGAATTCTCGCTCGATCCAGTCCTCCTCTTATCCTCTGGCGCTCTGAGGCTTGTCTTGAACGGTAGGTCGCCGTTTTCATCCCTCGTCCCAGGCGTCGGACACATCAGGTCAGCGTGGCCAAGACGGCCACACGAAAAACAGAAATTTGGGACGTTTTCATATTGTATGTCATACCAGTCGCGGCCACCTCGAGCAGCTGAATCAACAAGTATCCACCTTCGTAAAGGTTTGTTGACATCAATTGTGACCCTCGTCCTCAAGAAGCCCCCCATGGGATCAAACTGTGTTGATTGGGCGTTAGCATCGATCAGTTTCGCCACCGCCTACCCTCGCTTTTCATTGCGAAGATTGAAGGGCAGGTTGAGAACTCTAACCCATAGCTGCAGTTTGTTGAACTGCAAATCAGACGGCTTCATGCACTCGTTGAACTCTGAGAGAATCACTGCATGCTTGCTTATATGCCATGGGCTTCCTTCCCAAACACGCTCGAGATCACGCTTGCATGCAAATTCTGCCACGAAGATGTTCTCCCCTGCGGACCGGAACGACAGGCCCTTAGGGTTTCCCCATGCTGGCCGAAGGGCGTTGGAAATCGTCTGGATATGGAACGTGTGTTGATGTAAGACCTTGCCCGCCAATGACCACTTCACCGGCTCACCATCGTCGGCGTCGTCGAGCACCAGCGGCGTAGCCTTCTCTTCCGTCAGATCCAACTTGCCCATCGCCTCCTTCAGTCGCGCCCTCGCCGCGCGTGGCGAGAGAGCTCCCTCCTTCCCTTTGCCAGCGCCGGATGGATCCATCCTCGCGCCGCCCTAACGCGCCCCGCCGATCGAGATCTGACGTGCACAATATACGAATTAAAGGTCCATTCAGAATACTACGGTAAACCACCAGAGCCGGAGTAGAAAAAAAATAAGATTATATTCCTACGGTAAACCACCAGCAACTAATCAAGTTGACACCAATAGCGTGTTTGGTTCAGGGGAATTAGAGATGGGGAATGGGAGTTGAGGGGTAAGGAGATTAAAAATCCACTCTTTAATTAGAGGGAATGAGAGTTTAAGTGGGAAGGGGACTGGGAGTTGGGGAAGCCAATTCCCACCGATTTCTTCCCAAGGATACACTATTAATTCGTGAGAAGAGTTTTATCCCAGGCCAATTCCCATCATACGACAAACAAAGAAATAGGAGTAAAAATCTACTTTTCATATCTAATCCCTTCATAAACAGTGCAAAGTTCCCTTGCCCAAGTTTTTACCAAACAGGCTGCAAGATCTGCCGGAAGCAAAGCCGCCCATGGCGAAGCCGAAGAAGTCCCGGAACTCCGCCCCAGATCCATCGGTCGCCGCCCGGCTCCCATGGCAACCCTCAGCGCCGCCGCTCGCCACTGCCCTCCTTATCTCCTTCGCTGCCCTCCTTCTCCGCGCGCTTGTCTCCGTCGGACCCTACTCGGGTCAGGGCGCAGCACCCAAATTCGGCGACTACGAGGCTCAGCGGCACTGGATGGAGCTCACCCTCCACCTCCCCTCCTCCGACTGGTACCGCAACACCTCCGACAACGACCTCGCTTACTGGGGCCTCGACTACCCGCCCCTCTCCGCCTACCAGAGCCGGCTCCACGCCCGCCTCATCAACGCCTCCCTCCCCGACGCCGTCGCCCTCCGATCCTCTCGCGGGTTTGAGTCCCACGAATCGTACGCGCCCCTCTGCACTAACATTTAGCACATCGTGGTGCGCAGAACTCTGTGTCTGTTTTAAGTCTCTGTGGTCTGTTTCCTGCAGGAAGTTGCTTATGCGGTGGACAGTACTCTCGTCTGATCTCATGGCGTTCTTCCCCGCGGCGCTATGGTTCGTGTGGGCGTACATCAAGGATGGGGTTGGCGGTAGTGGGGAGAGGCGAGAGGGGTGGATGTGGCTGCTCGCCATGGTTCTTCTCAACCCGTGTTTAGTACTGATCGACCACGGCCATTTTCAGGTGGGGATTATACTAGTGGTGTATGTGCATTGGAGCAGGCCAAAATAGTGTTGACTGCATTGCTCAGTGTGTTACACAATGACGGATTGTCCTTTTGTTTCAGTATAACTGCATCAGTCTTGGGCTGACACTCGGGGCGATTGCTGGTATTCTGTCGAGGAACGAACTTGTTGCTGCTGCTCTCTTCAGTCTTGCAATTAACCATAAGCAGGTTCTTCCTTATCTGGAACAAAGATAAATATATTTGTTTTATTTCCAGGGAGATGAAACTGCCTTTACTCTTTAAAATTATTTCTTACTCTCAAGCTTCGGCAACAAACATGATATAGGCCATACATCTTAGAGATCTTTGCCTTTGCAAACCCCACAGATTCCCAAAGGGGGTTCCTGGGGTGTATAGTGGATACTAACTTAACCCAAGCGACTGCTAGCATGAATGACAAAGTCAGTGACCACGAGTGGCAGTAGCATCAACAGTGAATGCCAGTAGCCACAGACCTGTAAGAGACAATCCCAAAGTAATACAAATAGAGTAGGCTGTCACGAAAAGTGCATGCAGTGTTGGTACAATTCTTAGGAGTACTCAACTTTTGAGGGCTACTAGCTGAATTTCCAACTAGCTCAAGCTGGCAATATAATGGGCTGCTAGAGATGGAAATTGGGAGTGAATCCATTAATTGTCCCACTTACTTTGATGGGAAATAGAGTAAACCTGCTGAATCAGTTACAAGTCTTGCATGGATTTTTATCTACTACAGTTTCCTGCACTACTTCCATAAAACTAACCTGCGCCTCTCCCTGTTCATATAGAGCTTTTCAAAATATTGTGATTCTATAAATTCATGGGCCATGTTTGATATCTTGCAGATGAGCATGTACTTTGCGCCAGCTTTTTTTGGGCATCTTCTTGGAAAATGCCTGAAGCGGAAGTGTCCAATTGTTGAGATCATGAAACTTGGTTTTGTTGTACTGGGAACTTTTGCTCTTGTTTGGTGGCCTTATTTGCATTCTTATGAGGCTGCCATGCAGGTAATTGCTGCATGTGTGATCTGGTTATTTTGTTGTTCAAGCAAACTAGTCTATACTGAAGAAATCTTGTTCAAGTAAAATGTAGTGATCTCCTTACTGAGCTGGTCAATTCACCAATGAAGCTTATTCTATATATAATTGGCTCAGTTCACTAAACATGTTAACTCCACTGTCAGGTAATCTCTCGATTGGCTCCGTTTGAGAGGGGTTTATATGAGGATTATGTTGCAAATTTCTGGTGTACCACCTCAGTTCTTATCAAGTGGAAGCGATTGTACGCAATAAAGCCGCTGAAACTTATGAGTCTTTCTGCTACCATCCTGGCTTTCTTGCCTTCATTTATTCAGCAAGTCAAGTCACCAAGCAATCTTGGCTTCCTCTATTCTCTGTTGAACAGCTCGTTCTCTTTCTATCTATTCTCGTACCAAGGTATGTTCTACTGCTGGGTTGATACTCTTTTTGTTGCAAGTATATGTGATGTTTCTTTGATCTTCGTGTTTCTTTGTTTTATAATTGCAGTGCACGAGAAATCAATTTTGCTTCCTCTTTTACCCGCAAGCCTTTTAGCATTACACGAACCTCACCTGCATGGATGGTTCACGTACTATGCACTTTTTTCGATGTACCCGCTTATCTGCCGTGATCAGCTTCTTCTACAATATATAGCTGTTCTTGGATTATTCGTTCTTATTTACTACTCACCTGGTGGAAACTATGGAAAGGGGACGAACATTTCGTCTGGAACAATGGCAGTTCTGAGCCTGCCATTGTTATGCTCGATCTTGCTTCACACTGTGTACCTGCAAATAGAGCCTCCAAAGAGGTATCCCTTCCTCTTTGAAGCACTGATAATGTTCATCTGCTTCTCACAGTTTATTATTTTGACCCTGTACACAAATTATAAGCAATGGATGTTGGACTTCCACCCTAGACCTGTAGGTAGCAAGAAGGACCTATGATTGGAAATTTTGACAGCTAATTTGACAGAAAATAGTCATTGTACCATTGTAACCTTGAGTGTGTTCCTTCTGTAACGGAATTGATTCACTTTTTATGAAATGGATGAAATCTTTGCATGTGGAGCAGATATGAATAAATTTTATACGACCAGTAAATTGTGTTTAAGAATTATCCTGTGTTCGGTTGTATGATAAAACTAGATAGCAAAATGCAAGCTATGCGGCGGTGGCATTAGCTTTTGCAGCAAATCTGATAGTATTATCCCTCAGGAAATACAACATAGATAGATGTCTTGTTAGTTGTCGAGTCAGTGTGCCTGTTTAATTGCACTATCGGGGGAGAACTTAGGATTGGTAATCTGATCCAAATTCCTGACATATAATTGGACTAGCAATGAAACATGTCAATTGTGCCGCAACAGTGTTTTTTGTACATGTGCAACATAGAAATTGCTGTATCATAACATTATTTCTGAGATGTTTCCATGCAACAAATGTAGTGCGCTGAAAACATTTTTGTGTGTGATGAAACAAGAAGCATTCTTCCGTGCAATGAACTCGTCTGGCAAAAGTTAGGACCAATCTAGTACCATAAATAGGATTCCCCCCTATTAGTAGGGTATAAGTACTCATTCAGAACTGTTTGTTTGGTGGCCCTGGCGGTGTTAGCCGTAAGTAACAACGTTTTGATTAGAACATCGCCAATCGCCATACAAAATCACTCTAATAAGAGAGTGCTAATGGTAAATCACATAGAATAAAAATTCTTCACATCTCGACATAGTATTAGGCAAGCTACTTGCTGAGGAGGAAGAAAATGGTTCGGCCAGCATAGAACCCCTACCGGAAACCAGCTACTTTGGTTCGACCTTTGACTGGAAGGAATATCCTCCGCTGTAGTCGTCGAATGAGTCTGTGCTCATGTCCTTCTCCTTCTTTGGGAGAGGGTCGTTGTAAGGGTGGCGAGGAGCGCTTTTAGTGACGTCAAAGTCCGTCGCAGACGTGGAGGCGGATGTCGAGGCGCTGCTGAGCCCCTCGCTCTGCAGCATCATCTCGATCTCCTTGACGACGTCGCTCATCGAAGGTCGGGCGGCAGCGCCCTCCTCCACGCACCGGAGGGCCAGCTGCACGAACTTGCTGAACGCGGCGAGATGGTTGGTGTTCATGATCCTGGAGTCTATCATGCCCCTGAGGCCGCAGAACTCGGCGTCGGCAGCGTCGAAAACCCTCTTGGCCTCCCTGACGATGTACTTCCCCTTTTCGATCGGCTGCCTGGCGATGATCAGCTCGAGCATGACCACACCGAAGCTGTAGACGTCGCTCTTCTCGGTGAGTTGCTGGGACATGTAGTACTCGGGGTCCAGATAACCCTGCAGGCGAAGAACAAAAAACACACCAAGTCACATTCACTGGAACTCTGGAAGGAACATGTGCAACTGCAGGGATGAATGCCTGAGTCGATCACTGAGTCTTACCAGCGTTCCTTTGACTTGGGTGCTGACGTGCCCCTTGTCGCTATCAGACACTAATTTGGAGAGGCCGAAGTCGGCGACCTTGGCGGTGAGGTGCTCGTCCATGAGGATGTTGCTGGACTTGACGTCCCGGTGGATGATGGGCGGGTCGGCGAGCTCATGCAGGTAGGCGAGGCCGCGGGCCGCGCCCAGCGCCACCCGGAGCCGCTTCTTCCAGTCGAGATGCAGGCCGCTCTTCCCTGCAGCCACGGGCGGAAGGTTGCCGGACTTGTACTTGACTTGATATGGTTATCGAGACGAGACAAGACGAGAGGAAGGCTTACCAGTGAGGCTGTCGCGCAGCGTGCCGGCGGACATGTACTCGTAGACGAGCATCTGCTCGCCCTGCTCGAAGCAGAAGCCGACGAGGCCGACGAGGTTCTTGTGGTGCACCCGGGAGAGCAGCTCGATCTCGGTCTTGAACTCGTGCCCGCCCTGCATGGAACCTTGCTGCGCCCTCTTGATGGCGATGAACTGCCCGTTGGGCAGCATGCCCCTGTACACCTTGCCGTACCCTCCGTACCCCAGCTCGTTGGCCTCCGCGAAGTTGTTGGTGCTCCGCTTCAGCTCCTCGCACGAGAACCACCTCGCCCCTTTCAGCCGCGGCGCGCCGCCCCGCTCCTCGCTCCGAGCCCACGACGCTGCAGCACCACCACTTTCACTTCACTCGTACTCGTCCGGCCGGCCGGTGAAGAAAATGCTTTCAGTTCTCTGACAAGTTTATTTTAAGAGAAGGCGTACCGAAAGGTCCGCCAAGCTCTTCCGTGGCCTTCTGCGCGCGCCGCCTCTGCATGAACGCGTAGACGGCAGCTCCGACGAGCGCGATGAGCAGGACGCCGCAGCCAACCGCGATCCCGATGATGGCACCCTTGCTCTTGGACGCCGGCCCGTTCCGATCTGCAAGCCACACATCCCACATGGTCGTATCTCACTCAGCCACATACGTACGTACTCAAGGTTGAGCGTGCAACAGGTAAAAGGTAGTATTATCGTTGTTCGTTGGTGACCTGGGAAGGGGTACGGGGAGGCGATGAAGTAGTAGGGGCCGAACTCCTTGGGCGGCTTGAAGGTCTGGTTGCTGAGGTCGAAGCCGATGCGCATCACCTCGGTGCGGTTGAAGTAGGGCCCGCCCGAAGGGAAGAGCTTCACCTGGACCTGCATGTAGGAGTCGCTGTTGAAGAAGGGGTCCTGCAGGGCCACGGAGCCCGGGGAGAGCTCCAGCTTGGTCCACAGCTTGCTCTCCAGCTCCTGGAACGCAGTGCCGTTGCCCACGTCCGCGAAGAAGGGCGCGCGGAAGTACATCACCCCCTGGTACGGGTACGCGCACCCGCAGCTCTGCGGGCTCATGCTCTGCTCCGGCGGGCACGCCCCCGAGAAGCACTTCACCAGACTCGTCGTGTACGCCGGCAAAGGCGCGTGCTGCGTCACGTTGCAGTACGCCGTGTTCGGCAGGTGGTCGCACACCGGGTTCCCAGCCAGCCTGAACGATGCCATGCCGTGGCAGGAGTTTGTAAGTAAGATGGCAGCACTGCCACTGTCTGGAAACCGGAATTGGCCACTGCTATCTGGTACTCACGCGAGCGTGCCGTTGTAGCTGGAGGTCACCGTGACGGAGGAGAAGTCGTTGTCCTTGAAGCTCACCATGCTCAGCTCGCTGCTGATGCTCCTCCCCAGGTCGAGGGTGCCATTGAACGCGTTGCCGTCCAGGATCCTGCAAAGAGGCCTTGTCAGATTCGCCACAAAGACCCACCAGTTTCACCATTTTTTGGTGCAAAAAAAAATGCAGACAAGGTTTTTGCGCGAATTTACACTTGCTGCAGCTGCGGGCTGCTAAACAGCTTCATCGGCACCGTGCCGTAGAGTCTTCCGGATTGTATGATCCTTGGTTTGGCATCACAAGACACTGTCAGATTTAGCCATCCAAGCATATATACTGTGAAGTTGCAAAGTTATTTCAGGGGAACTTACAGAGCTGAGAGCTGTGGCAACTTCCAAAACCACTGCGGGCTCGGGGAAGGATCAAATGTGTTGTTGCTCAGATCGCTGCGGTGTAATTAGACCAGATGAATTACTATCAGATCAAGCCTGGTGGTTCGAACAAATTAGCAGCAGAAATCTTCTGCGGTGTAAATTGCTTAGTGCTTACACATAATTGAGAAGAGTCATCCCAGATAGATTGGGCAACGGTCCGTTAAGCTGGTTGTTGGCTAAGTTGCTGAAACATATATAAAGATAATGTGCTTACAATGGCTATAGCTTTGTACTTGCACTTACTTACACAGTGCATCGTAGACAACTTACAGCTCGTTTACTTTGGTGAGGTTATTCAGGTTCGCTGGAACTGGGCCGGAGAGGGAATTTCTATCCAGCCGTCTGTCCAAACAAACATATAGAAGATTCATATCTGGCAGACCATCCAACAAAATAAGATGAATTGGGCAGAGTTTCGTCTGACAAGGACACTTACACAACTTCGAGTGTACTAACAAACCCAAGAGAGTCCGGGATGTCACCGGTGAATTTATTTCCATCGAAAAGCCTGCACCGAATATCTTGAGGTGTCAGCACACATGTCGCGAAGCAGGAGAAAGATGAATCTATAGGCAGAGAGGGCTTCGGGAACTCACAGATGAATCAGTGTCATCTCAGGGCTGAAGAGAGCATCTGGGATGGGGCCAGACAATTGGTTCTTATTGAAGTGGCTACAGATCACCAGAAACAGTACGGTTAGAGATACGTTCCACTTCTCATCTCTGCTTCAGAAATGACAATACCCCAAAAAAAACAACTTGTATAACCTACAAGTGTTTGGTTTTTGTAAGCTTGTCTAGACCCATTCCCCCGTTTGATGAGATTGGCAATGGGCCAGTCAGCTGATTGTCGGCGACATCAAACCAATAGAGGCTGGAGAGATTGCCCAGAGATGCTGGTATTTTTCCAGAGAACTGATTCGAGTTCAGAGCCCTGAAATAGAGTTTGATCAATGTCATTTTTTTCCTGCAAAAGCTGAATCACAGTGGCACAAATGTGCAGTATCATCTGTGGGGCACCAGTGAATCTCTTACATGTAAGATAGGTTGGGAAGACTCCCTAGCTCATCAGGGATGTTGCCGTGAAAGCTGCAACCTGCCAGAATCCTTCAAACCATGCGGCACAAAGTACAAGACATGAGCATAGTGACATAACCTAACCGAAAACAAGAAGGCCGTGCACGTTTAGAAACTTACAAGGTTGCAAGCTGCTTCAAATTACCGATGGTCGGAGTGAGCACACCTCCAAGGTCTTTGTTGAATGACAGGTCCCTGCATACACATAGAATTGCTCATGTCATGGCTCAGTAATTCAAGCAGAGCTGCAAGAAGAGGGATTATGTTGAAGAAAAGGTTTAGCTTGACACTCTAGTGCTCTGCCGCTGCATACAGGGATTGCAGCTCGGTCAGCTGCCCGATGTCAGCAGCTAGAAGTCCTTTGATGCCCATGGTTGACACTTTTCTGAAAGACACGGTTGTATAATAATGGTAAGTTTTGTTGACTTGGCACTTTGGCGGAAGTTGCAGTGAAATTCTTGTCGAGCTTTGCCGACACTTACATGGAGATCACCCTGTTGTTGCTGCATGTCACCCCATCCCATGGCGAAACACCGCAGGGATCATCAGACTGTCCCCATGTCGGCGGCGAGTTCTGCCACTGATCCATTAGCGCTCGGAGAACTGAAGCTGCGATCGACTCAAGGTAGTAGAGTTATCACACGTGAGTTATACTACTTGGGTAAAGAAAGAGGAGAAGAGCTCAAAATTCTTGTCTCATCATCGATGAATTGTACTAGTTGTGAAACTAAGCAAGAATGGATGAGGCAGGGTACTCACTGTCCTGGCTGTCCGTGAGTCCATGGCTTGCTCGCACGCACACCGAGAGCAGCAAGGCCAGAGCGAGCAGCACCCCTCTCAGACCCATCCTCGCACACCCACCAGCTTCCTCCATGCACGCACGCACGCACGGACGGACGCAAGAAGTGAGCCGATCGGGCTCGCAGGGGGGCGAGGTGCGGTTTTAGGTGCTTAGCAAAAGCTGTGGAGCGCAAGGCAACCACCGGCACCACAACCGCAGCCCATGATGCGGCTCATGATGGGACGTGCATTCACCAAGCTAAAATGATAGGATCCTGCGAGCTCTGGAGAGAAAGATACAGGCGGGAGAGGTGGTGCCAAATGCCAACGACTTGACTTGAAAGCAAGCCAAGCCTCAAGCTCCCACTGTCTCCCGGTGGCTGGCTGTAGCTGAGCACGCCGATACCGGTCGTCCCCGTACGTCTCGCTGTCCGCCGAAGCCACCGAGCGAGCGGTCAAAAGGGCGGAGGATACGGCCGCGCGAACGTGTCCCTTGCTCTACGGCAACTCCTCCCCACCTCAATCGTGAGTTCAGTCGGTACGAGTGCACTAGTGTGCTGGTCTTTCATGTCATGCTCATGCTGCTGCTCCAAAAGTCTGTTTTTATTCATGCGGTTTAAAGGAGTTTAGTGATGATGATTAGGGGTGCGATTCAAGGCACGTAAAGAGGGAAATTTGGTGGGGATTAAACTAATGATGCCCATGATTGACCTTCTTTATCACCCACTTTTGCACTGGAGAGAATGTTCTTTCAGTTATATAGAGTAGATTATATTTTGGACTATGCTGACAAGGCATGCCTTAATTAGAGCAGGGTTAAGGACAAGGTCTTCACAAGAGATAATAGGACCGTGTCTCGCTGATGTTAATCTGTGATCGACATTGAAGTGAAAGCGAAGCCGACGCTGTCCGCGGAAGGCAGTGCATGATTGAATCTCCTCACAAAACAAGGAAGATAAACTGAGCTTGATCTCACATGCTTTTCCATGATCTTTCTTGCGTTCAGTTGAGGTAATTAACTCTGACAAGTGGCTAATTTGTAAAGACTGAAAATATACGTTGCACTTACTCTAGGTGCAATACAGATTTTAGAAGGCAATAAGTCCTCTTTTTACCGACTGGACTGCCTTTTCAGAGTCACGTGATGGTGATTTCTGTCGCTGATGACGAAAGGCTGTGAACCATGGTAGCAGGATAATTGGTCTGAGGCGGGGTAAGTTCCACGCCATGATTTGATGCTCTTGCAGTAACATTAAGATTACAACTATGAAACTAGACCAAGTTGTTATCGCGTGGTTTACAGTTTGGGAAATATCTAGATACCCTGGTGATGAGAGTGTTAGGAAGAACCAAAACACCATCACGAGGTCTTTTACACGCGGGGTACAACTCGTGCCTAAGAGAGATGATGCCCGTGTTGAAAACAACGTTATTAACCACACCTGGTCACAGTCACGAATGGTGATGCCCTTTCTAGGATCTTTTGACGCCAAAAGGAGGAGGAAACACAATCAACAAGTTATGCAACAGGCTCCATGAATGAAACCTCGAGAAAAGTAGCGGAACTACATGAAAATATATCCAAGTTTATTTTCCTAATAAATTTTGATACATGAAGCCCGAAATTTATAAGAAAGAAAACTGAAACTCTTTTTTTTTTCGAGAAAACTTTCGATCTATTCATCTTCAATCATGGTAGTACAACCTCGGCGTGCTAAAGACGGCACACGTCCTACGACTACGTTGGCTATAGTTTAAATGGACGGAGCAATCTAAGATGTGGATCGGCATGGGCAACCCTTGTGATGATGAGGATAGGAATTTTTTCTATGCCTCCACTACTATCACCGTTGGGAAGGGTGCCAAGACTCCTTTCTGGGAAGCGCCTTGGGTGCACGGCAAGAAGCCTAAAGACATTGCGCCTCTCATCCATGAGGCTTCCACAAGAAAAAAAATTGAGAGGTGAGAGAAGCTCTCAAGGAGGGAGCTTGGATCAAGAAAATCAAGATGACCGCCAACTTCTGGATGACCCACATTCGTCAATTCGTTGAACTTTGGCTACTTATCTCGGAGTTCCCGCTCGAGGAGCACATGGAAGATGAGATTACTTGGAAGCACGCCATAGATGGTCAATACTCGGCGGCAACGGCTTACTTCGCGCAATTCCTGAGAACCTTCTACTCCCCTATGGATCACATGGTTTGGACCGCTTGGGCATCGCCGAAGGTGAAATTGTTTGCTTGGCTCGCAATACAAGACAGGCAATACAAGATAAAATCTGGACAACTGATAGGTTGGCGCATCATGGATGGCCAAACTGTCATCTTTGCCCCTTATGCAAAAGAGAACAAGAATCCAAGCTACACCTCTTCGTCAAATGTCGTCTCACCCTCCGCCTATGGAATTTGGTTAATGAGTGACTACATCTTGAAGACCTTGACACATCTACTTGGCACCTTTAGGACTCTATAAAGGATTGGTGGGTGAATAGGTCAAGGAAGAGCACCCCCAACCAAAAAGCCATGGCCTCCCTCACCATGCTAATTGGATGCATCATTTGGAATGAAAGGAACACCCGGGTATTTCGACAAAAGAATATGCCTCCAACAACATTGCTTAACAACATCAAGTGTGAGGCCATCCTCTGGGTAACCGTCGGGGCAAAAAAATTGGGCACCATCATACCAGGAGAGTAACACTTTTTGTTTTTCAGTTCTGAGGTGTATTTCAGTTGTGAGGTGTTTTTCAAACTCTATTCTCTCTTAATTAATATATGAGGCAAATCTTCTGCCTCGGTTTTGAAAAAAAAGAAAATGAATAACATCCATATCTGTAGACTACCTAGCGACGACTACAAGAACTGAAGCGATTTGAAGGCGCGCCGCTGTCATCGCCCCTCCCTCGCCGGAACCGGGCAAAACTTATTGTAGCAGATAGTCGGAAAGTCGTCGTGTTAAGACTCCATAGGACCAGCGCAGCAGAATATTAAACGCCGCCGATGAAGAGTAGCGTAGACCAGAAGGACCCAACCTAAAGACACACGAACGTAGACATACTACAACCAGACCTGAGCAAATCCACTAAGGACAGATCCACCGGAGACACACCTCCATACGCCCACCGACGATGCTAGACACACCATCGGGATGATGGCTAGGAGGGGAGAACCTTATTCCATCTTCAAGAAGCCGCCGTCGTCTCGTCTTCCTCAGCAGAACACAAACCCTAAGAAAACTCAAAGGAATATCTAAAAATAGAGCCCTCCCGCCGGCAAGGGCCGGGATCCACCACGCCGCTATGTCCCTAAGGTCACCGAAGACGAAGCGGACATGCGAGAAATTTTGCACATGCGTAGAAGGTCTATGCACATCTAGAATTTTATTTTTACATTTTTTTTGAAAATATGAATTTTATTTCCAAGTTTTCGAAAATAACAGGGTCCATGAAGCCCAAGATCCAAAACATAATTTCAACTTTTAACCCCCTAATTACACATTTGTGACACCAATTACCCATTTAGTTAAAAATTTCCCCCAATTATTTGATTTAGTGAAATTGTCCCTAAATATACCTTTTTAAAGATTATGGCCCGTTGAGTCATGCAGGATAGCCTCGCCAGGCGCAGACTAAGGTGGTCCATAATAGAAGCACACACATAGTGAAGGAAATATGCCCTAAAGGCAATAATAAAGTTGTTATTTATATTTCCTTATATCATGATAAATTTTTATTATTCATGCTAGAATTATATTAACCGGAAACTTAGTACATGTGTGAATACATAGACAAACAGTGTCCCTAGTATGCCTCTACTAGACTAGCTTGTTTATTAAAGCTGGTTAAGTTTCCTAACCATAGACATGTGTTGTCATTTGATAAACGGGATCACATCATTAGAGAATGATGTGATGGACAAGACCCATCCGTTAGCTTAGCACTATGATCGTTTAGTTTATTGCTATTGCTTTCTACATAACTTATACATGTTCCTATGACTATGAGATTATGCAACTCTCGAATACCGGAGGAACACTTAGTGTGCTATCAAATTTCACAACGTAACTGGGTGATTATAAAGATACTCTACAGGTGTCTCCGATGGTGTTTGTTGAGTTGGCATAGATCGAGATTAGGATTTGTCACTCCGATTGTCGGAGAGGTATCTTTGGACCCTCTCGGTAATGCACATCACTATAAGCCTTGCAAGCAATGTGACTAATGAGTTAGTTATGGAATGATGCATTACGGAACGAGTAAAGAGACTTGCCAGTAACGAGATTGAACTAGTTATGATGATACGATCGAATCTCGGGCAAGTAACATACCGATGGCAAAGGGAACAACGTACGTTGTTGTGCGGTTTGAACGATAAAGATCTTCATAGAATATGTAGGAACCAATATGAGCATCCAGGTTCCGCTATTGGTTATTGACCGGAGAAGTGTCTTGGTCATGTCTACATAGTTCTCGAACCGGTAGGGTCCGCACGCTTAACATTCGATGACGATTGGTATAATGAGTTTATGTGATTTGATGTACCGAAGGTTGTTCAGAGTCCCGAATGAGATCACGGATATGACGAGGAGTCTCGAAATGGTCGAGACATAAAGATTGATATATTGGACCATGTTATTCGGACACCGGAAGTGTTTCGGGTGGTTTCGGATAAAACTGGAGTGCCAGAGGGTTACCGGATCCCCCCGGAAGATAATGGGCAACCATGGGCCTTAGAGGAGAGAGGGCCGGCCAGGAGGTGGCGCCCCCCTAGTCTGAATTGGACAAGGGGTGGGGGAGGCGCCCCCCTCCTTCCTTCTCCCCCCTTCCTCTTTCCTTCCCCTCCTTGTTGGACTAGGAAAGGGGGGAACCTACTCCTAGTAGGAGTAGGATTCCCCCCTTGGGGTGTGCCCCTTGAGGCCGCCCGACCCCCTCCTCCCCTCCTTTATATATGGGGGAGGGGAGCACCCCATAGACACACAAGTTGATTTCTTAGCTATGTGCGGTGCCCCCCTCCACAGTTTTCCACCTCGGTCATATTGTCATAGTGCTTAGGCGAAGCCCTACGTCGGTAACTTCATCATCACCATCAACACACCGTCGTGCTGATGAAACTCTCCCTCGGCCTCAGCTAGATCTAGAGTTCGAGGGACGTCACCGAGCTGAGCGTGTGCAGATCGTGGAGGTGCCGTGCGTTCGATACTTGATCGGTTGGATCGCGAAGACGTTTGACTACATCAACTGCATTACTCAATGCTTCCGCTTTTGGTCTACAAGGGTACGTAGACACACTCTTCCCTCTCGTTGCTATGCATCTCCTAGATAGATCTTGCGTGATCGTAGGAATTTTTTTGAAATACTGCGTTCCTCAACAGTGGCATCCGAGCCAGGTCTATGCGTAGATGTTATATGCATGAGCAGAACACAAAGAGTTGTGGGCGATAATAGTCATACTGCTTACCAGCATGTTGATCGTATCTTCTATATGACTCATGCTCGACCTTTCGGTCTTCTGTGTTCCGAGGCCATGTCTGTACATGCTAGGCTCATCAAGTCAACCTAAGTGTATTGCGTGTGTAAATCTGGCTTACACCCGTTGTATTCGAACGTTAGAATCTATCACACCCGATCATCACGTGGTGCTTCGAAACAACGAACCTTCGCAACGGTGCACAGTTAGGGGGAACACTTTCTTGAAATTATTATGAGGGATCATCTTATTTAAGCTACCGTCGTTCTAAGCAAATAAGATGTAAAATATGATAAACATCACATGCAATCAAATAGTGACATGATATGGCCAATATCATTTGCTCCTTTTGATCTCCATCTTCGGGGCTCCATGATCATCGTTGTCACCGGCATGACACGATAATCTCCATCATCGTGTCTTCTTGAAGTTGTCTCGTCATCTATTACTTCTACTACTATGGCTAACGCTTTAGCAATAAAGTAAAGTAATTACATGACGTTTATGTTGACACGCAGGTCATAAATAAATAAAGACAACTCCTATGGCTCCTGCCGGTTGTCATACTCATCGACATGCAAGTCGCGATTCCTATTACAAGAACATGATCAATCTCATACATCACATATATCATTCATCACATCCTTTTGGCCATATCACATCACAAATCACT
Source organism: Triticum monococcum (assembly GCA_034509565.1). Lineage (NCBI taxonomy): Eukaryota > Viridiplantae > Streptophyta > Magnoliopsida > Poales > Poaceae > Triticum > Triticum monococcum. Next base: position 417,600,735 of record CM067844.1, read on the forward strand.
TGCTGCAAAAACAAGTTAGATGTCCTCTAATTGTTGTTGCAAGTTTTTACGTGGCTGCTATAGGTTTCTAGCAAGAACGTTTCTTACCTACGCCAAAACCACAACGTGAATTGCCAATTTCTATTTACCCTTCATAAGGACCCTGTTCATCGAATCCGATCCGACTAAAGTGGGAGAGATAGACACCCGCCAGCCACCTTATGCAACTAGTGCATGTCAGTCGGTGGAACCAGTCTCACGTAAGCGTACGTGTAAGGTCGGTCCAGGCCGCTTCATCCCACAATTCCGCCGAATCAAGATAAGACTAGTAACGGCAAGATAATTGACAATATCGACGCCCACAACTGCTTTGTGTTCTACTCGTGCATAGAAACTACGCATAGACCTAGCTCATGATGCCACTGTTGGGGAACGTAGCAAAATTTTAAAATTTTCTACGCATCACCAAGATCAATCTATGGAGTCATCTAGCAACGAGGAGAGAGGAGTGCATCCACATACCCTTGTAGATCACGCACGGAAGCGTTCAAGAGAACGGGGTTGATGAAGTCGTACTCGACGTGATCCAAATCACCGGTGACCAAGTGCCGAACGGACGGCACCTCCGCGTTCAACACATGTATGGTTGGGAAGACGTCTCCTCCTTCTTGATCCAGCAAGGGGGAAGGAGAGGTTGATGAAGATCCAGCAGCACGACGACGTGGTGGTGGATGCAGCAGGATCCCGGCAGGGCTTCGCCAAGCGCAAGCGGGGAGGAGAGGTGTTATGGAGGGAGAGGGAGGCGCCAAGAGCAAGGGGTGTGGCTGCCCTCCCTCCCCCATCTTTATATAGGGGCCTGGGGGGGGGGGGGCGGCCCTAGGAGATGCATCTCCAAGGGGGCGGCGGCCAAGGGGTGGCTTCCCCCCCAAGCCAAGTGGGGGGCGCCCCCACCCTAGGCGCAGGGGAGGCCCAAGGGGGGGCACACTAGCCCACTAGGGGCTGGTTCCCCTCCCAATTCAGCCCATGGGGCCCTCCGGGATAGGCGGCCCACCCGGTGGACCCCCGGGACCCTTTAGGTGGTCCCGGTACAATACCGGCGACCCCCGAACCCTTCCCGATGGCCGAAACTGAACTTCCTATATATATAAATCTTTACCTCCGGACCATTCCGGAACTCCTCGTGACGTCCGGGATCTCATCCGGGACTCCGAACAACTTTTGGGTTACTGCATACTAATATCTCTACAACCCTAGCGTCACTGAACCTTAAGTGTGTAGACCCTACGGGTTCGGGAGACATGCAGACATGACCGAGATGCCTCTCCGGTCAATAACCAACAGCGGGATCTGGATACCCATGTTGGCTCCCACATGCTCCATGATGATCTCATCGGATGAACCACGATGTCGAGGATTCAATCAATCCGTATACAATTCCCTTTGTCAATCGGTACGTTACTTGCCCGAGACTCGATCATCGGTATCCCAATACCTCATTCAATCTCGTTACCGGCAAGTCACTTTACTCGTACCGTAATGCATGCCCGTGATCAACCACTTGGTCACATTGAGCTCATTATGATGATGCATTACCGAGTGGGCCCAGAGATACCTCTGAAGGAAATATGCCCTAGAGGCAATAATAAAGTTATTATTTATTTCCTTATATCATGATAAAAGTTTATTATTCATGCTAGAATTGTATTAACCGGAAACATAATACATGTGTGAATACATAGACAAACAAAGTGTCACTAGTATGCATCTACTTGACTAGCTCGTTAATCAAAGATGGTTATGTTTCCTAACCATGGACAAAGAGTTGTCATTTGATTAACGGGATCACATCATTAGTTGAATGATCTGATTGACATGACCCATTCCATTAGCTTAGCACCCGATCGTTTAGTATGTTGCTATTGCTTTCTTCATGACTTATACATGTTCCTATGACTATGAGATTATGTAACTCCCGTGTTCCGGAGGAACACTTTGTGTGCTACCAAATGTCACAACGTAACTGGGTGATTATAAAGGTGCTCTACAGGTGTCTCCAAAGGTACATGTTGGGTTGATGTATTTCGAGATTAGGATTTGTCACTCCGATCGTCGGAGAGGTATCTCTAGGCCCTCTCGGTAATGCACGTCACTTAAGCCTTGCAAGCATTGCAACTAATGAGTTAGTTGCGGGATGATGTATTACGGAACGAGTAAAGAGACTTGCCGATAACGAGATTGAACTAAGTATTGGATACCGACGATCGAATCTCGGGCAAGTAACATACCGATGACAAAGGGAACAACGTATGTTGTTATGCGGTCTGACCGATAAAAGATCTTCGTAGAATATGTAGGAACCAATATGAGCATCCAGGTTCCGCTATTGGTTATTGACCGGAGACGTGTCTCAGTCATGTCTACATTGTTCTCGAACCCGTAGGGTCCGCACGCTTAAGGTTACGATGACAGTTATATTATGAGTTTATGCATTTTGATGTACCGAAGTTTGTTTGGAGTCCCGGATGTGATCACGGACATGACGAGGAGTCTCGAAATGGTCGAGACATAAAGATTGATATATTGGAAGCCTATATTTGGATATCGGAAGTGTTCTGGGTGAAATCGGGATTTTACCGGAAAACCGGGAGGTTACCGGAACCCCCCGGGAGGTACATGGGCCTTAATGGGCCTTAGTGGAAGAAGAGGAGAGGCGGCCAGGGCTGGGCCGCGCGCCCCTCCCCCCTAGTCCGAATAGGACAAGGAGAGAGGGGGCCGGCGCCCCCCTCCTTCTCTCTCTCTGTTCCCACCTTGCGAATCCTATTCCAACTAGGATTGGGGGGGGGGGGGGAAGTCCTACTCCCGGAGGGAGTAGGACTCCTCCTGGCGCGCCCTATGATGGCCGGCCGGCCTCCCCCTCTTGAACCTTTATATACGGAGGCAGGGGCACCCCTAGAGAGAACAAGTTGATCCACGTGATCATATTCTTAACCGTGTGCGGTGCCCCCTTCCACGATAATCCTCGATAATATTATAGCGGTGCTTAGGCGAAGCCCTGCGACGGTAGTACATCAAGATCGTTACCACGCCGTCGTGCTGAAGGAACTCTTCCCCGACACTTTGCTGGATCGGAGTCCGGGGATCGTCATCGAGCTGAACGTGTGCTAGAACTCGAAGGTGCCGTAGTTTCGGTGCTTGATCGGTCGGGCCGTGGAGACGTACGACTACATCAACCAAACGCTTCCGTTGTCGATCTACAAGGGTACATAGATCACACTCTCCCCTCTCGTTGCTATGCATCACCATGATCTTGCGTGTGCGTAGGAATTTTTTTGAAATTACTACGTTCCCCAACAGTGGCATCCGAGCCAGGTTTTATATGTTGATGTTATATGCACGAGTAGAACACAAGTGAGTTGTGGGTGATATAAGTCATACTGCTTACCAGCATGTCATACTTTGGTTCGGCGGTATTGTTGGACGAAGCGGCCCGGACCGACATTACGCGTACGCTTACGCGAGACCGGTTCTCCCGACGTGCCTTGCACATAGGTGGCTTGCGGGTGATAGTTTCTCCAAATTTAGTTGAACCGAGTGTGGCTACGCCCGGTCCTTGCGAAGGTTAAAACAACACCAACTTGACAAACTATCGTTGTGGTTTTGATGCGTAGGTAAGATTGGTTCTTGCTTAAGCCCGTAGCAGCCACGTAAAACTTGCAACAACAAAGTAGAAGACGTCTAACTTGTTTTTGCAGGGCATGTTGTGATGTGATATGGTCAAGACATGATGCTAAATTTTATTGTATGAGATGATCATGTTTTGTAACCGAGTTATCGGCAACTGGCAGGAGCCATATGGTTGTCGCTTTATTGTATGCAATGCAATCGCGCTGTAATGCTTTACTTTATCACTAAGCGGTAGCGATAGTCGTGGAGGCATAAGATTGGCGAGACGACAACGATGCTACGATGGAGATCAAGGTGTCGCACCGGTGACGATGGTGATCATAACGGTGCTTCGGAGATGGAGATCACAGGCACAAGATTATGATGGCCATATCATATCACTTATATTGATTGCATGTGATGTTTATCTTTTATGCATCTTATCTTGCTTTGATTGACGGTAGCATTATAAGATGATCTCTCACTAAATTATCAAGATAAAAGTGTTCTCCCTGAGTATGCACCGTTGCCAAAGTTCGTCATGCCCAGACACCACGTGATAATCGGGTGTGATAAGCTCTACGTTCATCTACAACGGGTGCAAGCCAGTTTTGCACACGCAGAATACTCAGGTTAAACTTGACGAGCCTAGCATATGCAGATATGGCCTCGGAACACTGAGATCGAAAGATCGAGCATGAATCATATAGTAGATATGATCAACATAGCGATGTTCACCATTGAAAACTACTCCATTTCACGTGATGATTGGTTATGGTTTAGTTGATTTGGATCACGTGATCACTTAGAGGATTAGAGGGATGTCTATCTAAGTGGGAGTTCTTTAAGTAATTTGATTAATTGAACTTAAATTTATCATGAACTTAGTACCTGATAGTATCTTGCTTATGTATGTTTGATTGTAGATAGATGGCCCGTGCTGTTGTTCCGTTGAATTTTAATGCGTTCCTTGAGAAAGCAAAGTTGAAAGATGATGGTAGCAATTACACGGACTGGGTCCGTAACTTGAGGATTATCCTCATTGCTGCACAGAAGAATTACGTCCTAGAAGCACCGCTGGGTGCCAGGCCTGCTGCTGGAGCAACACCAGATGCTATGAACGTCTGGCAGAGCAAAGATGATGACTACTCGATAGTTCAGTGTGCCCTGCTTTACGGCTTAGAATCGGGACTTCAACGAAGTTTTGAACGTCATGGAGCATATGAGATGTTCCAGGAGTTGAAGTTAATATTTCAAGCAAATGCCCGAATTGAGAGATATGAAGTCTCCAATAAGTTCTATAGCTGCAAGATGGAGGAGAACAGTTCTGTCAGTGAGCATATACTCAAAATGTCTGGGTATAATAATCACTTGATTCAGATGGGAGTTAATCTTCCAGATGATTGCGTCATTGACAGAATTCTCCAATCACTGCCACCAAGCTACAAGAGCTTCGTGATGAACTATAATATGCAAGGGATGAATAAGACTATTCCCGAGCTCTTCGCAATGCTGAAAGCTGCGGAGGTGGAAATCAAAAAGGAGCATCAAGTGTTGATGGTCAACAAGACCACTAGTTTCAAGAAAAAGGGCAAAGGGAAGAAGAAGGGGAACTTCAAGAAGAACAGCAAGCAAGTTGCTGCTCAAGAGAAGAAACCCAAGTCTGGACCTAAGCCTGAAACTGAGTGCTTCTACTGCAAGCAGACTGGTCACTGGAAGCGGAACTGCCCCAAGTATTTGGCGGATAAGAAGGATGGCAAGGTGAACAAAGGTATATGTGATATACATGTTATTGATGTGTACCTTACTAGAGCTTGCAGTAGCACCTGGGTATTTGATACTGGTTCTGTTGCTAATATTTGCAACTCAAAACAGGGATTACGGATTAAGGGAACACTGGCAAAGGACGAGGTGACGATGCGCGTAGGAAATGGTTCCAAAGTCGATGTGATCGCGGTCGGCACGCTACCTCTACATCTACCTTCGGGATTAGTATTAGACCTAAATAATTGTTATTTGGTGCCAGCGTTGAGCATGAACATTATATCTAGATCTTGTTTAATGCGAGACGGTTATTCATTTAAATCAGAGAATAATGGTTGTTCTATTTATATGAGTAATATCTTTTATGGTCATGCACCTTTGAAGAGTGGTCTATTTTTGATGAATCTCGATAGTAGTAACACACATATTCATAATGTTGAAGCCAAAAGATGCAGAGTTGATAATGATAGTGCAACTTATTTGTGGCACTGCCGTTTAGGTCATATCGGTATAAAGCGCATGAAGAAACTCCATACTGATGGACTTTTGGAACCACTTGATTATGAATCACTTGGTACTTGCGAACCGTGCCTCATGGGCAAGATGACTAAAACACCGTTCTCCGGTACTATGGAGAGAATAACAGATTTGTTGGAAATCATACGTACAGATGTATGTGGTCCGATGAATATTCAGGCTCGTGGCGGATATCGTTATTTTCTCACCTTCACAGATGAGTTAAGCAGATATGGGTATATCTACTTAATGAAACATAAGTCTGAAACATTTGAAAAGTTCAAAGAATTTCAGAGTGAAGTTGAAAATCATCGTAACAAGAAAATAAAGTTTCTACGATCTGATCGTGGAGGAGAATATTTGAGTTAAGAGTTTGGTGTACATTTGAAACAATGCGGAATAGTTTCGCAACTCACGCCACCCGGAACACCACAGCATAATGGTGTGTCCGAATGTCATAATCGTACTTTACTAGATATGGTGCGATCTGTGATGTCTCTTACTGATTTACCGCTATCATTTTGGGGTTATGCTTTAGAGACGGCCGCATTCACGTTAAATAGGGCACCATCAAAATCCGTTGAGACGACGCCTTATGAACTATGGTTTGGCAAGAAACCAAAGTTGCCGTTTCTTAAAGTTTGGGGCTGCGATGCTTATGTGAAAAAGCTTCAACCTGATAAGCTTGAACCCAAATCGGAGAAATGTGTCTTCATAGGATACCCAAAGGAGACTGTTGGGTACACCTTCTATCATAGATCCGAAGGCAAGACATTCGTTGCTAAGAATGGATCCTTTCTAGAGAAGGAGTTTCTCTCGAAAGAAGTGAGTGGGAGGAAAGTAGAACTTGACAAGGTAACTGTACCTGCTCCCTTATTGGAAAGTAGTACATCATAGAAACCTGTTTCTGCGACACCTACACCAATTAGTGAGGAAGCTAATGATAATGATCATGAAACTTCAGAACAAGATACTACTGAACCTCGTAGATCAACCAGAGTAAGATCCGCGCCAGAGTGGTACGGTAATCCTGTTCTGGAAATCATGCTACTAGATCATGATGAACCTACGAACTATGAAGAAGCGATGGTGAGCCCAGATTCCGTAAAATGGCTTGAAGCCATGAAATCTGAGATGGGATCCATGTATTAGAACAAAGTATGGACTTTGGTTGACTTGCCCGTTGATCGGCAAGCAATTGAGAATAAATGGATCTTCAAGAAGAAGATTGACGCTGACGGTAATATTACTGTCTACAAAGCTCGACTTGTCGCAAAAGGTTTTCGACAAGTTCAAGGGGTTGACTACGATGAGACCTTCTCACCCGTAGCGATGCTTAAGTCTGTCCGAATCATGTTAGCAATTGCCGCATTTTATGATTATGAAATTTGGCAGATGGATGTCAAAACTGCATTCCTGAATGGATTTCTGGAAGAAGAGTTGTATATGATGCAACCGGAAGGTTTTGTCGATCCAAAGGGAGCTAACAAAGTGTGCAAGCTCCAGCGATCCATTTATGGACTGGTGCAAGCCTCTCGGAGTTGGAATAAACGCTTTGATAGTGTGATCAAAGCATTTGGTTTTATACAGACTTTCGGAGAAGCCTGTATTTACAAGAAAGTGAGTGGGAGCTCTGTAGCATTTCTGATATTATATGTGGATGACATATTACTGATTGGAAATGATATAGAATTTCTAGATAGCATAAAGGGATACTTTCATAAGAGTTTTTCAATGAAAGACCTCAGTGAAGCTGCTTACATATTAGGCATAAAGATCTATAGAGATAGATCAAGATGCTTAATTGGACTTTCACAAAGCACATACCTTGACAAGATTATGAAGAAGTTCAAAATGGATCAAGCAAAGAAAGGGTTCTTGCCTGTGTTACAAGGTGTGAAGTTGAGTCAGACTCAATGCCCGACCACTGCAGAAGATAGAGAGAAAATGAAAGATGTTCCCTATGCTTCAGCCATAGGCTCTATCATGTATGCAATGCTGTGTACCAGACCTGATGTGTGCCTTGCTATAAGTCTAGCAGGGAGGTACCAAAGTAATCCAGGAGTGGATCACTGGACGGCGGTCAAGAACATCCTGAAGTACCTGAAAAGGACTAAGGATATGTTTCTCGTATATGGAGGTGACAAAGAGCTCATCGTAAACGGTTACGTTGATGCAAGCTTTGACACTGATCCGGACGATTCTAAATCGCAAACCGGATACGTGTTTACATTAAACGGTGGAGCTGTCAGTTGGTGCAGTTCTAAACAAAGCGTCGTGGCGGGATCTACATGTAAAGCGGAGTACATAGCTGCTTCGGAAGCAGCAAACGAAGGAGTCTGGATGAAGGAGTTCATATCTGATCTAGGTGTCATACCTAGTGCATCGGGTCCAATGAAAATCTTTTGTGACAATACTGGTGCAATTGCCTTGGCGAAGGAATCCAGATTTCACAAGAGAACCAAACACATGAAGAGACGCTTCAATTCCATCCGGGATCTAGTCCAGCTGGGAGACATAGAGATTTGCAAGATACATACGGATCTGAATATAGCAGACCCGTTGACTAAGCCTCTTCCACGAGCAAAACATGATCAGCACCAAAGCTCCATGGGTGTTAGAATCATTACTGTGTAATCTAGATTATTGACTCTAGTGCAAGTGGGAGACTGAAGGAAATATGCCCTAGAGGCAATAATAAAGTTATTATTTATTTCCTTATATCATGATAAAAGTTTATTATTCATGCTAGAATTGTATTAACCGGAAACATAATACATGTGTGAATACATAGACAAACAAAGTGTCACTAGTATGCCTCTACTTGACTAGCTCGTTAATCAAAGATGGTTATGTTTCCTAACCATGGACAAAGAGTTGTCATTTGATTAACGGGATCACATCATTAGTTGAATGATCTGATTGACATGACCCATTCCATTAGCTTAGCACCCGATCGTTTAGTATGTTGCTATTGCTTTCTTCATGACTTATACATGTTCCTATGACTATGAGATTATGTAACTCCCGTGTTCCGGAGGAACACTTTGTGTGCTACCAAACGTCACAACGTAACTGGGTGATTATAAAGGTGCTCTACAGGTGTCTCCAAAGGTACATGTTGGGTTGATGTATTTCGAGATTAGGATTTGTCACTCCGATCGTCGGAGAGGTATCTCTAGGCCCTCTCGGTAATGCACGTCACTTAAGCCTTGCAAGCATTGCAACTAATGAGTTAGTTGCGGGATGATGTATTACGGAACGAGTAAAGAGACTTGCCGGTAACGAGATTGAACTAAGTATTGGATACCGACGATCGAATCTCGGGCAAGTAACATACCGATGACAAAGGGAACAACGTATGTTGTTATGCGGTCTGACCGATAAAAGATCTTCGTAGAATATGTAGGAACCAATATGAGCATCCAGGTTCCGCTATTGGTTATTGACCGGAGACGTGTCTCAGTCATGTCTACATTGTTCTCGAACCCGTAGGGTCCGCACGCTTAAGGTTACGATGACAGTTATATTATGAGTTTATGCATTTTGATGTACCGAAGTTTGTTCGGAGTCCCGGATGTGATCACGGACATGACGAGGAGTCTCGAAATGGTCGAGACATAAAGATTGATATGTTGGAAGCGTATATTTAGATATCGGAAGTGTTCTGGGTGAAATCGGGATTTTACCGGAAAACCGGGAGGTTACCGGAACCCCCCGGGAGGTACATGGGCCTTAATGGGCCTTAGTGGAAGAAGAGGAGAGGCGGCCAGGGCTGGGCCGCGCGCCCCTCCCCCCTAGTCCGAATAGGACAAGGAGAGAGGGGGCCGGCGCCCCCCTCCTTCTCTCTCTCTGTTCCCACCTCGCGAATCCTATTCCAACTAGGATTGGGGGGGGGGAGTCCTACTCCCGGAGGGAGTAGGACTCCTCCTGGCGCGCCCTATGATGGCCGGCCGGCCTCCCCCTCTTGAACCTTTATATACGGAGGCAGGGGCACCCCTAGAGAGAACAAGTTGATCCACGCGATCATATTCTTAACCGTGTGCGGTGCCCCCTTCCACGATGATCCTCGATAATATTATAGCGGTGCTTAGGCGAAGCCCTACGACGGTAGTACATCAAGATCGTCACCACGCCGTCGTGCTGACGGAACTCTTCCCCGACACTTTGCTGGATCGGAGTCCGGGGATCGTTATCGAGCTGAACGTGTGCTAGAACTCGGAGGTGCCGTAGTTTCGGTGCTTGATCGGTCAGGCCGTGGAGACGTACGACTACATCAACCAAATGCTTCCGTTGTTGATCTACAAGGGTACGTAGAGCACACTCTCCCCTCTCGTTGCTATGCATCACCATGATCTTGCGTGTGCGTAGGAATTTTTTTGAAATTACTACGTTCCCCAATGACCTCTCCGTCATATGGAGTGACAAATCCCAGTCTCAATTCGTGCCAACCCAACAGACACTTTCGGAGATACCTGTAGTGTACCTTTATAGTCACCCAGTTACGTTGTGACGTTTGGCACACCCAAGGCACTCCTACGGTATCCGGGAGTTGCACAATCTCATGGTCTAAGGAAATGATACTTGGCATTCGGAAAAGCTACAACAAACGAACTACATGATCTTTGAGCTATGCTTAGGATTGGGTCTTGTCCATCACATCATTCTCCTAATGATGTGATCCCGTTATCAATGACATCCAATGTCCATAGTTAGGAAATCATGACTATCTTTTGATCAACGAGCTAGTCAACTAGAGGCTCACTAGGGACGTGTTGTGGTCTATGTATTCACACATGTATTACGATTTCCGGATAACACAATTATAGCATGAATAATAGACAATTATCATGAACAAAGAAATATAATAATAACCATTTTATTATTGCCTCTAGGGCATATTTCCAACAGTCTCCCACTTGCACTAGAGTCAATAGTCTAGTTACATTGTGATGAATCGAACACCCATGCAGTTCTGGTGTTGTTCATGTTTTTCTCTAGGGAGAGGTTTAGTCAACGGATCTGCCACATTCAGGTCCGTATGTACTTTACAAATCTCTATGTCTCCATTTTGAACACTTTCACGAATGGAGTTGAAGCGACGCTTGATTTGCCTGGTCTTCCTATGAAACCTAGGCTCCTTGGCAAGGGGAATAGCTCCAGTGTTGTCACAGAAGAGAGTCATCGGGCCCGGCGCATTGGGTATGACTCCTAGGTCGGTAATGAACTCCTTCACCCAGACTGCTTCTTGTGCTGCCTCCGAGGCTGCCATGTACTCCGCTTCACATGTAGATCCCGCCACAATGCTTTGCTTGCAACTGCACCAGCTTACTGCCCCACCATTCAAAATATACACGTATCCGGTTTGTGACTTAGAGTCATCCAGATCCGTGTCGAAGCTAGCATCGACATAACCCTTTACGACGAGCTCTTCGTCACCTCCATAAACGAGAAACATATCCTTAGTCCTTTTCAGGTACTTCAGGATATTCTTGACCGCTGTCCAGTGTTCCATGCCGGGGTTACTTTGGTACCTTCCTACCAAACTTACGGCAAGGTTTACATCAGGTGAAAGGGCATTTCCCTACTTTATGTTTTGGATGATGATGACAACCCTTTGTGGTCTAATTGTGTGCTATATGTTTCAGGTTCTCGATGCTTAGGCTTACATCGGATTGCTATTGCCTCTCAAAGGAAAAGATTCCTCTATGCTTTTATTTTCTTTGGTCGTAGAGTTCCCGTACTATCAAGAGGGAATCCTCATTAGGAAGCTCTGGGGGAATCAGTTCACGTACACTTTTCTCACCCTCTCTTTGCGTTCCTCAGGTGTGTGTGTGAGAGAGAGTTTTCCTTGCCTCTTCCCCTCTTTCCTGCTCACTGTTTCTGCCCAGCGGTTGTACCGCTCTCTGGAGCGGTTGTACCGCTGGGTCTTGTTGCTCACCAGTGGTGCTCGAGCGGTTGTACCGCTGCCTCCGGGCAGTGGTACCGCCACCATGCTCTGCAACTGCTGGGCGGTGGTTCTGTCCATGCACCGCTCAAGTACCGCCCTCGCTTCTGGTTTGATGCGGTTCTTGGGCGGTAGTGGCCCGGTTGGTCCGGTCATTCCACGATGACCGGTACCACCGGTGGTCCGAGCGGTTCTTCCGCTTAGAACTTAGCCGCCCAAGAGCTCAAGGCCATGCGGTTGTTCCGGACAGGCACCGCTCAAGTACCGGTCAAGCTCCTGTTTTGATGCGGTGGTTGTGCGGTAGCCAGGCGGTTAGTCCGGTTATTTTTCTTAGCCGGTACTACCGCCCGCCTGTCCGGTTGTACCGCTTGGTAGGGTTCTGCAGTTACACCGTGAGTCCCGGTTTTACCAGGACAAGGACCGGTTGTACCGCTGCAGTGCAAAAACGCAGTAACGGTTGGAAATGTGGGGAGACTATTTAAGGGAGCTTCTCCCACCTACCACTACTACCTTTGACCTCTCTCACTCCACCATTAATGCCCTTCAAGCTCTCTTGCCCGATCTCTCTCTCTAGCCACTCAAACTTGTTGATTTGCTAGGGATTGAAGGAGGAGACCTAGATCTACACTTCCACCAAAGGATATTTGGTTCCCCCATACTTTCTTGTGTGGATTTTGTTACTCTTGGGTGTTTGAGCACCCTAGACGGTTGAGGTCACCTCGGAGCCATATTCCATTGTGGTGAAGCTTCGTGGTTTTGTTGGGAGCCTCCAATTAAGTTGTGGAGAGAGCCCCAACCTTGTTTGTAAAGGTTCGGTCGCCGCCTTCAAGGGCACCAATAGTGGAATCATGCCATCTCGCATTGTGTGAGGGCGTGAGGAGAATACGGTGGTCCTAGTGACTTCTTGGGGAGCATCGTGCCTCCACACCGCTCCAACGGAGACGTACTTCCTCTCAAAGGGAAGGAACTTCGGCAACACATCCTCGTCTCCACCGTATCCACTCTTGGTTATCTCGTGCCTTTATTTAAGCAAGCTTACTTGTTTCATATCTCTTGCTTGCTTGTGTACCTATCCTCATTGCATCATATAGGTTGCTCACCTAGTTGCATATCTAGACAACCTACTTTGATGCAAAGCTTAAATTGTTAAAGAAAAGCTAAAAATTGTTAGTTGCCTATTCACCCCCCTCTAGTCAACCATATCGATCCTTTCAATTGGTATCAGAGCCTCGTCTCTTTATTAAGGACTTTACCGTCCGAGGAGTATGGTTGATACCGTAGACGGAGCGGAGGAACACTCCGGTGTGAATCCTATCTCGTCTACGGGCGATGGGGGAACTTCGGTCTCTCGTGAGGAGTTCAATGTAGCCTTGGAGACATTGAAAACCTCCATGACGACCGAAGTTGAAAGCATGTTTACTAAATTTCTTGAGGGGCTTAAACTATCCACTACACCGTTGAAAGTGGGGGATCCCGCCAACAAGGTGTCAGATGCTATCCCCGACAAGGGGGAAGCTAGTAGTGAAAAGGCTCCTTCCTCTAGTGGCAAGAATGGCACTGGCATCTTTTCCCATGTGGAACCACCACTTGGCTATGGTGGACCGGTTCCTTCTACCCATTTGAATCATGACGGTCCTCCTCCTAAGATTGTGAAAAATGAGGATTTTGATTCTTGGGTTTACCGCTTTAAACGTCATTTAAATCATGTGAACACTAACCTTTGGAGAATCATTGAAGAAGGGTTCTATCCACATGATTCAAGCAACTTCACTCCTCGAGAAGCCGCGGACAATCAATTCAATGAGAATGCTCTCTTCATCATTCAAGATGCAATTCCACCTGAAGACCTACCTCATCTTCGTCCCTTCGCCTTGGACAAGGATGCATGGCATTGTGTCGTGTCTCTCTACCGGGGAAGTGCAAGCATTCAACGCTCCAACTATGAAGTGGTACAAGATGAGGCCGATGAGTTTGCAATGAAGGAAGATGAAGAACCTCGTGAGCTTTATCGGAGAGTCGCCAAACTCGCGGTCTCACTACGAGATCACGGGAGCAAGGGCACGGATGACAATTGGATCAAGCGCAAATTCCTCAAGGTAATGATGCCCTACCACAAGGCCATGTCCTCCGTCATTCGCCAAAGACCGGATTTCCACACTTTGACCTCAAGCGAAGTGTTGGATGAGTTTGTGGCCATGAACATTTTGGACAAGACCGCCGACAATGCGGTGCTCCATTCTCAATGGGCAAAGAAGCCTAACCTTGCATTGAAGGCCAAGCTCACCGTGGAAGAAGAAGAAGAGGAAGAAGAGGAGAGCAACCCCGAAGATACGAAGTATGCATATCATGAACATATGGCACTTGCTTCAAGGCAATTTTGGAGCAAGAAAAACTCGAGGCCCAACTTTAGCAAAAACAACTCGAGTGGCACAAGGGGCAAGCAACGTGTAAGGACTTGCTACAATTGCGGCAACGTGAGTCATTTCGTTGCGGAATGCCCGTATGAGAAGAGGGAAGACAATGGTGGCAAACTCATCCGAAAGGACAAGGCCAAGTCGTTCCCCAACAAGAACAACTTCACCAAGAAGACTCCTCTCAAGGCCTTGGTTGTGCAAGAAGAGTACAATGAGGATGATGACGATGATGAGTCGGTTGCCATGGCCTCCGTTGCCATTGCAACAACGTCACAAGTGTCTCTCTTCGACTCACCCAACGAGAGCATCACCGCCAAGTGCCTCATGGCTAAAGCCACCAACAAGGTAACCTCCAACATCAAAACTACCATCATTAATCATCCTTCCCCATCGGATAGCATTAATGAAGTTGAGGGAGCTAATGTGGAGGCTAACGAGTTTGAGGCCTTTATGGGCAAACTCAAGGGAAAATCCAAGAAGCACTTTGTTGCTCTCTTGGAACAACTTGGTGAGGCCAATGACATGATCGAGGCTCACGAAGACACCATCTCGAAGATGGAAGGGCATAGTCATGACTATGCCGATGAGATTTCGGATCTTTCCAATGCTCTTAAGGAAGAGCGCGGTCTTCGTTTGGCTCTTGAGGAGTCACACAATGTTGATCATGCTAAGTTAGAGAAAGATTATGATCATGCCCTCGTTATTTCTCGTATGCTAAATTCCGAGAAGGCCAAACTCGGGGTTGATCTTGCTAGACTCAAAGAGGAGTTTGATATACTTGACAAGGTCCACAAGGCCTTGAAGGGTATTCACGCTAGTCTCAAGGAGTCTCATGATCAACTCCAAGTGAAGCTAACTAAGGAGAAAGCAACTTTTCCTCATATGGTCTTAATTGATAATGCAAATGCTACTAACCCGTGTTGTGAGCATATGCATCTTGTTGAGGAAAATGCTAAGTTGAAGGCGCAACTTGAGAGAGTTCTTGCGACTTGCATACAAGGCAAGAAGAACCTCAACGATCTCTTGATCAACCAAAAGGGAGGTGTGGCGAAGGAAGGGGTTGGGTACGTCCCCGACTCTAAGAACAAGAAGAAGAATGACAAGACCAAACGACCTCATGCCCTCACGCAGACCTTTGTGAAGGCGGGAGAGAGTGTCCCTGAGGAGAAGAAGAAGAACAAAGTCAAGAAGGGAAATGTCACCTCTCCCAACAAAGCCGGCGATTTTAATCCTTCTTATGTGTTATGCCATGCTAGTGATGGGCATGTTTATGCCAAATTTGTTGGTTCTCTTCATGAGTACATTGAATGGTCTATTTGGGTTCCTAAGACCCTTGTTACTAACATCAAAGGACCCATTACAAAATGGGTACCTAAAACCAAGCATTGATCTCTTGTAGGTGTTTGCTTCCGGTGGTGGATCATGGTTGCTCGATAGCAGAGCCACAAATCATATGAGCGGAAGCAAGGACTTGGTGGTGGACGTGCACAAAGTTCCATCTATGCCCACCAATGTCGAGAGGGGTGACGCCTCATCCTCTAAGGTATTGGGACTTGGCAAGGTGGCATCTCGCATGATCTCACGATTGAGAAGGTCATGCTTGTTGAGTCCCTTGCATACAATTTACTTTCCGTTCGTCAACTTGCAATCATGGGCTTTGCCACTTTCTTTGACATCGATACTGTGGCCCTCTTGTGGAGCAAGACTCTTAAAGTAGCTTTTGTTGGGCATGCCGAGAACGGTCTATATGTGATTAACTTTTCGGAGCGACCCACTAAGACCGCAACATGCCTAATGGCTAAAGTTGATGTGGGATGGCTTTGGCATCGCCGTTTAGCCCATGTCAATATGAGATCTTTGCAAAGTCTTCTCAAGGGGGACCATGTCCGTGGACTAATGAATGTTAGTTTTGTTAAAGATCGTGCTTGCAGTGCCTGTATCAAAGGAAAGCTACATGAGAAGGCTCACCCTCCCACGACTATCATTTATTCAAAGAGGCCTTTGGAGCTCCTTCACATGGATCTCTTTGGGCCTCCATCCTTTGATAGTCTTGGAGGTAGGAAGTATTGCTTGGTGATTGTGGATGACTACTCAAGGTACACGTGGGTGTATTTCTTCAAGAGGAAGAGCGAGACCCAACAAACCGTCATCGACTTTGCAAATGAAGCACAACGTCAACATAATGCAAAGATCTTGACAATAAGAAGTGACAACGGCACCGAGTTCAAGAACTACACCTTGGATGAATTTCTTAGTGATGAGGGAATCAAGCATCAATATTCCGCACCATACACCCCTCAACAAAACGGTGTTGCGGAGAGGAAGAACCGGACGTTGATGGATGCGGCAAGGACCATGATGGCTGAGTTCAAGTCTCCGTACAACTTTTGGGCCGAAGCCATCAACACCGCGTGTCATGCATCCAATCGGCTCTACCTCCACAAGGGCTTGAACAAGACTCCATATGAGATTCTCAGCGGTAACAAGCCCAACCTCAAGTACTTCCGGGTATTCGGGTGTAAGTGTTTCATTCTCAAGAAAGGTATTCGGTTGTCTAAATTTGAGGCTAGAGCTCATGAGGGCATATTTGTTGGTTATGCTACAAACTCTCATGCTTACCGTGTTCTCAATAAATCCACGGGACTTATTGAGGAGACGTGTAACGTGGAGTTTGATGAGAATAACGGCTCCCAAGTGCAGCAAAGTGGCACTTGTGATGTAGGTGATGAAATTCCTCCGCAAGCCATAAGAAGAATGGGCGTTGGTTTCATCCTACCCATTGAGGAACCCCTTGTGGCCGAAGGAGAAGGACAATGCTCCAATCAAGTGGAGCCATCACCAACCCAAGGCCCACGCGCTTCCGAAGAACAAAGTGAAGGCCCTCAACCTCATGAACAAGACCAAGGGCTAGATCATACTAAAAACGGTGTGGACACACCAAGTGATGCCCAAGGTCAAGTTCTCTCCCCCGAGCAAGTTCAAGATCAAGAACAAGTTCATGACGGCGCTCAAGATGACCAAGTAACCGCTCCTCAACTCACCACCGAGGAGGAATTAGAGCATCGTGCCGCCAAGGTTGCTTCCAAGCTCTCCACCAAGGATCATCTTATGACGAATGTGCTTGGAAGCTTAAGAAAGGGGGTAAGCACTCGTAGACAATTAGCAAATTATTGTGAGCATCACGCGTTTGTCTCTTGTGTGGAACCCCTCAAGGTCTATGAGGCTCTAGAAGATCCGGATTGGCTCAATGCCATGCATGAAGAACTCAACAACTTCGAGCGCAACAAAGTGTGGAGATTGGTGCCAAGGCCAACGGGGAATCACAATGTCATTGGAACCAAGTGGATATTCAAGAACAAGCAAGATGCTCATGGGATTATCATCCGCAACAAGGCTCGTTTGGTAGCACAAGGCTACTCCCAAGTCGAGGGTATCGACTATGGTGAAACCTTTGCTCCCGTTGCTCGTCTTGAATCCATTCGCATGTTGATTGCATATGCTTCTCATCATAACTTTAAGTTACATCAAATGGATGTGAAGAGTGCTTTTCTTAATGGTCCCATTAATGAATTGGTGTACGTCAAGAAACCCCCCGGGTTCGAGGATCCCTACTTTCCCGATCATGTGTATCAACTCGATAAGGCACTCTATGGCCTTAAACAAGCCCCACGTGCGTGGTATGACCACCTTATCGAGTTGTTACAAGACCGTGGGTTTGAAGTTGGGATAATCGACCCCACTCTTTTTACTAAGAAGGTCAAAGGGGAGTTGTTTGTGTGTTAATTATATGTTGATGATATTATCTTTGGTTCTCCTAACAAAGCTTTCAATGAGGAATTTGCCGCTCTCATGACCTCAAAGTTTGAGATGTCCTCCATGGGGGAGTTGAAGTTCTTTCTAGGGTTCGAAGTGAAGCAAAGAAGAGAAGGAACCTTCATCAATCAATCCAAATACACTCAAGACATGCTCAAGAGATTCAAGTTAAGTGACGTCAAGCCGGCTTCCACTCCAATGCCCACCAAGTGCCAACTTGACTTAGATCCCAATGGTAAAGTGGTGGATCAAAAGGTATATCGTTCAATGATTGGATCCTTGCTTTACCTTTGTGCATCTAGACCGGACATCATGTTGAGTGTGGGAATTTGTGCACGGTTTCAAGCCACACCTAAGGAAAGTCACTATGTGGCGCTCAAACGAATCTTTCGATATTTGGCTCATACCCCAAACTTTGGCTTATGGTACCCAAGAGGATCAAACTTCAAGCTTGTAGGGTACTCAGATTCCGATTGGGCGGGAGACAAAGTGGATAGGAAGTCCACTTCCGGAGGGTGCCAATTCCTTGGTTGCTCTTTGGTAAGTTGGTCTTCCAAAAAGCAAAGTTATGTGTCTCTCTCGTCCACCGAAGTGGTGTATGTTGCGGCCGGTAGTTGTTGTGCACAACTCTTATGGATGAGGCAAACTTTAAAGGATTTCGGTGTCACTTGTGATAGAGTGCCTCTTTGGTGTGACAATGAAAGTGCCATCAAGATTTCTCTCAACCCGGTACAACACTTCAAGACGAAGCATATTGAGATTCGGTATCACTTCATACGGGATCACATTAGGCGAGGAGAGATCGAGCTCAACTATGTCAACACTCATGACAACCTTGCAGATATTTTCACGAAGCCCTGGGATGAAGCAAGATTTTGCGAGTTAAGGCATGAGCTAAATATCATTGATTCGAGCAATGTGGCTTGAACCCTTGCACACCCTACCACGCTCAATTTGCTGTCTAGTTTAGGTGTAGGCATGGACATAGGGGGAGTGTTGTTCTCTCAATGAACTCTCCCTCCCCCCATTATGCATAAATTGATCGTGTCTTTCACATTAGCCATAGTTGATGGTACTTGTGCTTCAAAGACGAGTTTTGGTCATGGACCCAAGGATAATTCTTCGCGGTGCCATACCAACTGACTCAAACATAGGTGGCCTCGGCCACCGTCCTCTCTTCAGGAGGTTGGAGTTAGCCTTGTTGTTCTCGTGTTGTTTTCTCTCTTCCTGTCTTTGCTCTTTGTGTTAGGATCTCCTAGGGTGTTGTTTCTCTCCTGTTTTGTGCCCATTCTTCCTCCCTTCGGATTGCACTCTTTTGATCTTGGCTTGGGCTTAGGTGGTCGGGCGGTACAACCGGTACCACGAGCGGTTCTACCGCTGGTACCGGGTTGTGCCGTCCAAAGGGTCTCCGCTCGGTGCTTGGGAGGTTCCACCGCACAATCCCACGGTAACCCACGTCCGGTACTAACGGTTGATGCCGTGCGGTACTACCGCTGCCTCCCAGGCACTGGAAGTACCGCCTCCATCCACCGGTCTGTACCAGATGAGCGGTACAACCGCTCCCCTTAGCGGTTCTACCGGGGCGTGCGTACGGGCCTATATATACTCGACGGGGCTGAAGGGTTGTCTTTTTCCCTTCGTCCTCGTTCCTCTTCTTTTTGCCCTAGCCGCCGACCATCTCTACCCCTGCCCCGGAGTGCGTCTCGCGCTTCGGATCCTTGGCTCTCCGTGGAGGCCTCCCGATCTCTTCCCATGGATGGTGGTAATGCCTCGTGTTCTTTGCCTCTAGTTTTTTTGTTTAGGGTTCTTCCTTGTCTAGGGCTTTACCTATCTTCCCGCGTTTAGTGTTCGATCTATGCCTTAGAAGAGTTCTTTGTTAGCCTCCTGTCTTGTTTGCAGCACTTAGAATTCGGAATATTACTTGTGTGATTCGTATGCCGCGGTTAGATCTATCTTCCCTGGTAGTGCCACTGTCAGCGGTTCTACTGTCCCTATGGGCGGTACAACCGCTAGAGCGGTACTACCGGCGGAAGATTCGGTACAACCGGAGTATATCAACCACTAAGCACTGTTCTATCTTCTCTGTTGTTGCATCTTGTTCCTTTTCTGCTAGTGGGTGCAATCCTCTCTTCGTTGTTGGGTTTTTGTGTGTTCTTTTCGTGTGTGTGTTCAGGTGGCTCTAGTTCTCGCTCTGCTCCTCGCAAGACCAAGAAGAGGGCACGAAGGACCTTGCACCCGGTTGTGTCTGATGATGAAGAAGAAGTTGTGATTCCCACCAAGCCCACTCGCCGTGAAAAGTCTGCATCTGCTAAGCAACGTGTGGTTATGCCATTGCATCGTTGGAAAGCCAAGGATTGGGAAGCCTTCCGCTCAAAGAATCCGTATGAGGTTCCCATTGCTCCCCATTGGACCACTGTTCAGTTCCGGAATGAGATGCAAGTGCGGATTGTTCATGAACTCTTTGAGCACAACAAGAACAGATATGCCAAGCAGTGGAGAATTGATTTTGATCATTGGAGAAACAACATGGAGTATTTTGGTGAGGCGCTAGCTCTCTGTGAGGAGTTTGATCTTGTCAAGATCATGTCAGTCAACTGTGACTTTGATGTTCAAATTATCCATCAGTTCTGTGCCACGGTTCATTTTGGGGAAGATGATGCGCGCACTCTCACCTTCATGTGTCGCGATGAATTGTTTCAAGTTCCCTGGAGGGCTTTCTGCAATGCTATTGGGTACGAAGATACCGGTCTGGGAGGAAGGGGTGGCATTCGCCCTCATGATTTTCCTGAGTCCATGCCTAAGGAGAAGCTTGCCCCTCTGTACATTCGAGGCCGTGGGATTATTGGAGAATCCAAGGATTTGGAGAAGGTCTATGACATCATGCACCGAGTGTTCCGCAATGTGCTCTTGCCCAAGGTGGGCAATCAAGATGAGATTCATGGCTATCTGGTTGATTTGATGGTTGCTATGAAGACCATGGTGGGGACAGGGGCAACATTTGATGTATCAAATTGGCTGTGGCATGAGATGTACAACATGGTCTTCTACCGTAAAGTCCCAATCTACGCTCCGTTTCTCATGTGTTTTCTGAACTCTGTGTGGGCTGTTCGTCGTCCTGGAGAGCTCCTCACTTCTCCAGACAACCTCACTGTTCATGAGGTCAAGCTCCTTAAGAAGAAGAAGCATGCCGAGCCTCGCTTCCCTGAACATGCTCCTCTTCTAACGATGAGGACTTTGAGCTGGAGCCAGGGGCCAAGCCTTCGTGGGTGGCCAAACTTACTGCCAAGGTGAAGAAGACCTTTTGTCTCCAGGATGACATCCAGAAGAAGATGTATGAGGCACATGTCAATGAGAAGCTTGCACGGCGTCTCCAAATTGCAATGATGAAGCACCTCAACATGCAGGTTCAGAGTGGCTCTGAGAAGAGCATCACCCCAGAGGAGCGTTGGATCTCTTCCCATAGCACCTGGACTGATGATGAAGCCTCTCCCCAGCCATCATCCTCGTTTGCAGCAGCTGACAATGCCATGGAGGAATCTGATCACGACGATGATGACGACTCTGATGATGAGGATCCAGATGCGACCGAGGAGTCAGAGGAGGATGCCTGAGCTTTGGGACGCTAGCTTCGCTCTTTTCCTTTTTGGTGTCTTGATGCCAAAGGGGGAGAGGGTTCTATAGGTCTCGGGATTTGCATGGGTTGGGTTTCTTGTTTCCTCGTATTTCTCTTTAGTGTTGAACCTTGTTCGTGGTGGTTTCTTGCTGTGTGTGAGACTTATGCTACTCCTTTTATTGCTATCAGTTCGTCGGTTATTTTTATTGTTATTATTGCTATCTATCCATTATGTTGTCTCTCATATTATGTTCTTAGAGTGGTGAGTCTATAAAATCTAGGGGAGTCTAGTCCTGAAAGTGTGCCCATGCTTTCTAATAGCTAGTACTTGTTGGGGCACATATTCAGGGGGAGTTATGTCTAGATTTCATTGACTTATCTCTTGCAAATCGTGTTGTTGTCATCATCCACCAAAAAGGGGGAGATTGAAAGGGCATTTCCCTACTTTATGTTTTGGATGATTATGACAACCCTTTGTGGTCTAATCGTGTGCTATATGTTTCAAGTTCTCGATGCTTAGGCTTACATCGGATTGCTATTGCCTCTCGAAGGAAAAGATTCCTCTACGCTTTTATTTTCTTTGGTCGTAGAGTTCCCGTACTATCAAGAGGGAATCTTCATTAGGAAGCTCTGGGGGAATCAGTTCACGTACACTTTTCTCACCCTCTCTTTGCGTTCCTCAGGTGTGTGTGTGAGAGAGAGTTTTCCTTGCCTCTTCCCCTCTTTCCTGCTCACTGTTTCTGCCCAGTGGTTGTACCGCTGGGTCTTGTTGCTCACCAGTGGTGCTTGAGCGGTTGTACCGTTGCCTCCGGGCGGTGGTACCGCCACCATGCTCTGCAACTGCTGGGGCGGTGGTTCCGTCCATGCACCGCTCAAGTACCGCCCTCGCTTCTGGTTTGATGCGGTTCTTGGGCGGTAGTGGCCCGGTTGGTCCGGTCATTCCATGATGACCGGTACCACCGGTGGTCCGAGCGGTTCTTCCGCTCAGAACTTAGCCGCCCAAGAGCTCAAGGCCATGCGGTTGTTCCGGATAGGCACCGCTCAAGTACCGGTCAAGCTCCTGTTTTGATGCGATGGTTGTGCGGTAGCCAGGCGGTTAGTCCGGTTATTTTTCTTAGCCGGTACTACCGCCCGCCTGTCCGGTTGTACCGCTTGGTAGGGTTCTGCAGTTACACCGTGAGTCCCGGTTGTACCGGGACGAGGACCGGTTGTACCGCTGCAGTGCAAAAATGCAGTAACGGTTGGAAATGTGGGGAGACTATTTAAGGGAGCTTCTCCCACCTACCACTACTACCTTTGACCTCTCTCACTCCACCATTAATGCCCTTCAAGCTCTCTTGCCCGATCTCTCTCTCTAGCCACTCAAACTTGTTGATTTGCTAGGGATTGAAGGAGGATACCTAGATCTACACTTCCACCAAAGGATATTTGGTTCCCCCATACTTTCTTGTGTGGATTTTGTTACTCTTGGGTGTTTGAGCACCCTAGACGGTTGAGGTCACCTCGGAGCCATATTCCATTGTGGTGAAGCTTCGTGGTTTTGTTGGGAGCCTCCAATTAAGTTGTGGAGAGAGCCCCAACCTTGTTTGTAAAGGTTCGGTCGCCGCCTTCAAGGGCACCAATAGTGGAATCACGGCATCTCGCATTGTGTGAGGGCGTGAGGAGAATACGGTGGTCCTAGTGACTTCTTGGGGAGCATTGTGCCTCCACACCGCTCCAACGGAGACGTACTTCCTCTCAAAGGGAAGGAACTTCGGCAACACATCCTCGTCTCCACCATCTCCACTCTTGGTTATCTCGTGCCTTTATTTAAGCAAGCTTACTTGTTTCATATCTCTTGCTTGCTTGTGTACCTATCCTCGTTGCATCATATAGGTTGCTCACCTAGTTGCATATCTAGACAACCTACTTTGATGCAAAGCTTAAATTGTTAAAGAAAAGCTAAAAATGTTAGTTGCCTATTCACCCCCCCCCCCCTCTAGTCAACCATATCGATCCTTTCATCAGGTCTGGTACACAGCATAGCATACATGATAGACCCTATGGCCGAGGCATAGGGGACGACATTCATCTTTTTCTATCTTCTGCCGTGGTCGGGAATTGAGTCGTGCTCAATCTCGTACCTTGCAATACAGGCAAGAACCCCTTCTTTGACTGATCCATTTTGAACTTCTTCAATATCTTGTCAAGGTATGTACTCTGTGAAAGACCAATGAGGCGTCTCGATCTATCTCTATAGATCTTGATGCCTAATATATAAGCAGCTTCTCCAAGATTCTTCATTGAAAAACACTTGTTCAAGTAGGCCTTTATGCTTTCCAAGAATTCTATATCATTTCCCATCAACAGTATGTCATCCACATACAATATGAGAAATGCTACAGAGCTCCCACTCACTTTCTTATAAATGCAGGCTTCTCCATAAGTCTGCGTAAACCCAAACGCTTTGATCATCTCATCAAAACGAATGTTCCAACTCCGAGATGCTTGCACCAGCCCATAAATCGAGCGTTGGAGCTTGCACACCTTGTCAGCATTCTTAGGATCGACAAAACCTTCCGGCTGCATCATATACAATTCTTCCTTAAGGAAACCATTAAGGAATGCAGTTTTGACGTCCATTTGCCATATCTCATAATCATAGAATGCAACAATTGCTAATATGATTCAGACGGACTTTAGCTTCGCTACGGGTGAGAAAGTCTCATCGTAGTCAACCCCTTGAACTTGTCGATAACCCTTAGCGACAAGTCGAGCTTTATAGATGGTTACGTTACCATACACGTCTGTCTTCTTCTTAAAGATCCATTTATTTCCTATGGCTCGCCGATCATCGGGCAAGTCAGTCAAAGTCCATACTTCGTTTTCATACATGGATCCTATCTCGGATTTCATGGCTTCCAGCCATTTGTCGGAATCCGGGCCCGCCATTGCTTCTTGATAGTTCGAAGGTTCACCATTGTCTAACAACATGATTTCCAAGACAGGGTTGCCGTACCACTCTGGTGCGGAACGTGTCCTTGTGGACCTACGAAGTTCAGTAGCAACTTGGTCTGAAGTTTCATGATCATCATCATTAACTTCCTCTCCAGTCGATGCAGGCACCTCAGGAACATTTTCTTGAGCTGCGCCACTTACCGGTTCAAGAGGTAATACCTCATCAATTTCTACTTTCCTCCCACTTATTTCTTTCGAGAGAAACTCTTTCTCTAGAAAGGACCCATTCTTGGCAACAAAGATCTTGCCCTCGGATCTGAGGTAGAAGGTATACCCAATAGTTTCTTTAGGGTATCCTATGAAGACGCATTTTTCCGATTTGGGTTCGAGCTTTTCAGGTTGAAGTTTCTTGACATAAGCATTGCAACCCCAAACTTTTAGAAACGACAGCTTAGGTTTCTTCCCAAACCATAATTCATACGGTGTCATCTCAACGGATTTCGACGGAGCCCTATTTAAAGTGAATGCGGCAGTCTCTAAAGCATAGCCCCAAAATGACAACGGTAAATTGGTAAGAGACATCATAGATTGCACCATATCTAATAGAGTGCGATTATTACGTTCGGACACACCATTACGCTGAGGTGTTCCAGGCGGCGTGAGTTGTGAAACGATTCCACATTTTCTTAAGTGTGTGCCAAATTCGTGACTCAAGTATTCTCCCCCACGATCTGATCGCAAGAACTTGATTTTCCTATCACGTTGATTCTCAACCTCACTCTGAAATTCCTTGAACTTTTCAAACGTCTCAGACTTGTGTTTCATTAAGTAGACATACCCATATCTACTCAAGTCATCAGTGAGGGTGGGAACATAACGATAGCTACCGTGAGCCTCAACACTCATTGGACCACACACATCAGTATGTATGATTTCCAATAAGTTGGTTGCTCACTCCATTGTTCCTGAGAACGGAGTCTTGGTCATTTTACCCATGAGGCATGGTTCACACGTGTCAAATGATTCATAATCAAGAGACTCTAAAAGTCCATCTGCATGGAGCTTCTTCATGCGTTTGACACCTATGTGACCAAGGCGGCAGTGCCACAAGTATGTGACACTATCATTATCAACCTTACATCTTTTGGTATTCACACTATGAATATGTGTAACATTACGCTCGAGATTCATTAAGAATAAACCATTCACCAACGGAGCATGACCATAAAACATATCTCTCATATAAATAGAACAACCATTATTCTCGGATTTAATTGAGTAGCCATCTCGAATTAAATGAGATCCTGATACAATGTTCATGCTCAAAGCTGGCACTAAATAACAATTATTGAGGTTTAAAACTAATCCCGTAGGTAAATGTAGAGGCAGCGTGCCGACGGCGATCACATCGACCTTGGAACCATTCCCGACGCGCATCGTTACCTCGTCCTTCGCCAGTCTCCATTTATTCCACAGCTCCTGCTTTGAGTTACAAATGTGAGCAACCGCACCGGTATCAAATACCCAGGAGCTACTACGAGTACTGGTAAGGTACACATCAATTACATGTATATCACATATACCTTTAGTGTTGCCAGCCTTCTTGTCCGCTAAGTATTTGTGGCAATTCCGCTTCCAGTGACCACTTCCCTTGCAATAAAAACACTCAGTCGCGGGATTGGGTCCATTCTTTGGCTTCTTCCCGGCAGCTTGCTTACCGGGCGCGGCAACTCCCTTGCCATCCTTCTTGAAGTTCTTTTTACCCTTGCCTTTCTTGAACTTAGTGGTTTTATTCACCATCAACACTTGATGTTCCTTTTTGATTTCCACCTCTGCTGATTTCAGCATTGAATACACCTCAGGAATGGTCTTTTCCATCCCCTGCATATTGAAGTTCATCACAAAGCTCTTGTAGCTCGGTGGAAGCGACTGAAGGATTCTGTCAATGACCGCGTCATCCGGGAGATAAACTCCCAGCTGAGTCAAGTGGTTATGCAACCCAGACATTTTGAGTATGTGCTCACTGACAGAACTATTTTCCTCCATCTTACAACTGAAGAACTTGTCGGAGACTTCATATCTCTCGACCCGGGGAAGAGCTTGAAAAACCATTTTCAGCTCCTCGAACATCTCATATGCTCCGTGTCTCTCAAAACACTTTTGGAGCCCCAGTTCTAAGCTGTAAAGCATGCCGCACTGAACGAGGGAGTAATCATCAGCACGTGACTGCCAAGCGTTCATAACGTCTTGGTTCTCTGAGACAGGTGCGTCACCTAGCGGTGCTTCTTGGACATAATCTTTCTTGGCAGCTATGAGGATGATCCTCAGGTTCCGAACCCAGTCCGTATAGTTGCTGCCATCATCTTTCAGCTTGGTTTTCTCTAGGAACGCGTTGAAGTTGAGGACAACGTGGGCCATTTGATCTACAAGACATATTGTAAAGATTTTAGACTAAGTTCATGATAATTAAGTTCATCTAATAAAATCACTCAATGAACTCCCACTCAGATAGACATCCCTCTAGTCATCTAAGTGAAACATGATCCGAGTTAACTAGGCCGTGTCCGATCATCACGTGAGACGGACTAGTCAACATCGGTGAACATCTTCATGTTGACCGTATCTTCTATACGACTCATGCTCGACCTTTCGGTCTTCTGTGTTCCGAGGCCATGTATGTACATGCTAGGCTCGTCAAGTCAACCTAAGTGTATTGCGTGTGTAAATCTGGCTTACACCCATTGCATTCGAACGTTAGAATCTATCACACCCGATCATCATGTGGTGCTTCGAAACAACGAACCTTCGCAACGGTGCATAGTTAGGGGGAACACTTTCTTGAAATTATTACGAGGGATCATCTTATTTAAGCTACCGTCGTTCTAAGCAAATAAGATGTAAAACATGATAAACGTCACATGCAATCAAATAGTGACATGATATGGCCAATATCATTTGCTCCTTTTGATCTCCATCTTCGGGGCTCCATGATCATCGTTGTCACCGGCATGACACCATTATCTCCATCATCGTGTCTTCTTGAAGTTGTCTCGTCATCTATTACTTCTACTACTATGGCTAACGCTTTAGCAATAAAGTAAAGTAATTACATGACGTTTATGTTGACACGCAGGTCATAAATAAATAAAGACAACTCCTATGGCTCCTGCCGGTTGTCATACTCATCGACATGCAAGTCGTGATTCCTATTACAAGAACATGATCAATCTCATACATCACATATATCATTCATCACATCCTTTTGGCCATATCACATCACAAATCACTTGCTGCAAAAACAAGTTAGACGTCCTCTAATTGATGTTGCAAGTTTTTACATGGCTGCTATAGGTTTCTAGCAAGAACGTTTCTTACCTACGCCAAAACCACAACATGAATTGCCAATTTCTATTTACCCTTCATAAGGACCCTGTTCATCGAATCCGATCTGACTAAAGTGGGAGAGACAGACACCCGCCAGTCACCTTATGCAACTAGTGCATGTCAGTCGGTGGAACCAGTCTCACATAAGCGTACGTGTAAGGTCGGTCCAGGCCGCTTCATCCCACAATTCCGCCGAATCAAGATAAGACTAGTAATGGCAAGATAATTGACAATATCGACGCCCACAACTGCTTTGTGTTCTACTCGTGCATAGAAACTACGCATAGACCTAGCTCATGATGCCACTATTGGGGAACATAGCGGAATTTTAAAATTTTCTACGCATCACCAAGATCAATCTATGGAGTCATCTAACAACAAGGAGATAGGAGTGCATCCACATACCCTTGTAGATCACGCGCGGAATCGTTCAAGAGAACGGGGTTGATGGAGCCGTACTCGACGTGATCCAAATCACCGATGACCAAGTGCCGAACGGACGGCACCTCCACGTTCAACACACGTACGGTTGGGAAGACGTCTCCTCCTTCTTGATCCAGCAAGGGGGAAGGAGAGGTTGATGAAGATCCAGCAGCACGACGGCGTGGTGGTGGATGCAGCAGGATCCCGGCAGGGCTTCGCCAAGCGCAAGCGGGGAGGAGAGGTGTTACGGAGGGAGAGGGAGGCGCCAAGAGCAAGGGGTGTGGCTGCCCTCCCTCCCCCTCTTTATATAGGGGCCTTGGGGGGGGGCGCCGGCCCTAGGAGATGCATCTCCAAGGGGGCAGCGGCCAAGGGGTGGCTTCCCCCCAAGCCAAGTGGGGGGCGCCCCCACCCCTAGGGTTTCCCAATCCTAGGCACAGGGGAGGCCCAAGGGGGGCGCACCAGCCCACTAGGGGCTGGTTCCCCTCCCAATTCAGCCCATGGGGCCCTCCGGGATAGGTGGCCCCACCCGGTGGACCCCCGGGACCCTTCCGGTGGTCCCGGTACAATACCGGCGACCCACGAAACCTTCCCGATGGCCGAAACTGAACTTCCTATATATAAATCTTTACCTCCGGACCATTACGGAACTCCTTGTGCCGTCCGGGAACTCATCCGGGACTCCGAACAACTTTCGGGTTACTGCATACTAATATCTCTACAACCCTAGCGTCACCGAACCTTAAGTATGTAGACCCTATGGGTTCGGGAGACATGTAGACATGACCGAGATGCCTCTCCGGTCAATAACCAACAGCGGGATCTGGATACCCATGTTGGCTCCCACATGCTCCACGATGATCTCATCGGATGAACCACGATGTCGAGGATTCAATCAATCCGTATACAATTCCCTTTGTTAATCGGTACGTTACTTGCCCGAGACTCGATCGTCGGTATCCCAATACCTCATTCAATCTCGTTACCGGCAAGTCACTTTACTCATACCGTAATGCATGATCCTGTGATCAACCACCTGGTCACATTGAGCTCATTATGATGATGCATTACCGAGTGGGCCCAAAGATACCTCTCCGTCATACGGAGTGACAAATCCCAGTCTCGATTCGTGCCAACCCAAATAGACACTTTCGGAGATACCTGTAGTGTACCTTTATAGTCACCCAGTTACGTTGTGATGTTTGGAACACCCAAGGCACTCCTACGGTATCCAGGAGTTGCGCAATCTCATGGTCTAAGGAAATGATACTTGACATTCGGAAAAGCTACAGCAAATGAACTACACGATCTTTGAGCTATGCTTAGGATTGGGTCTTGTCCATCACATCATTCTCCTAATGATGTTATCCCGTTATCAATGACATCCAATGTCCATAGTCAGGAAATCATGACTATCTTTTGATCAACGAGCCAGTCAAATAGAGGCTCACTAGGGACGTGTTGTGGTCTATGTATTCTCACATGTATTATGATTTCCGAATAACACAATTATAGCATGAACAATAGACAATTATCATGAACAAAGAAATATAATAATAACCATTTTATTATTGCCTCTAGGGCATATTTCCAACAAGATCTTCATATTCGGCGGCTTTGCACTGCGGGCCAATTCGCTTGGCCATCTAGAGCAGATTGAGAGCTACGCCCCTGGCCATCGGGTCAGATTTGGAAACTTGAACTACACGGCCGACATCCGCGGAGACTTGATCTTCGACGGACTCGAGACCATGTCGGACGCGCCATACAGTCTTGACGAGCAAGACGTAACTCTGCCGTCGGACAGTATTCGGGAGATCGCATCCGCAGCTACTCCGTCCATCAATCCGGAGCAAGTCGTGCCATCCAAGAGCGGAGGGATGGACCCCGCCATGGAGGCCGCCCTCTCAGTGGCGATAGAGCCGGATACTGACTTTACCCCTTACGAGAGCCATGTCGCCAAACCACTGGATTCATCTATGGCCACGGACTCCGAGCCACTCATATCCGTGCCCGTCAAGTCCGACTGGGCGCCGATCATGGAGTTCACCTCCGCGGACATCTTTCAACACTCACCCTTCGGAGATGTGCTAAATTCATTAAGGTCTCTCTCCCTGTCAAGAGAACCTTGGCCGAACTATGTCCGGCTAGAATGGGATGCGGGCGACGAAGAAATTCGCTGCCCACCCACCACCCACTTAGTAGCCACTGTCGATGACTTAACCGACATGCTCGACTTCGACTCCGAAGACATCGACGGTATGGACGACGATGCAGGAGACGAACCGGAACCACCGCCCACAGGGCGCTGGACTGCTACTTCATCACATGATGTATACATGGTGTACACCCCAAAGAAGCCAATGGCGATGAGAAGACGGAGGATGACCCCTCCAAGAAGCAACCCAAGCGCCGACGTCAGCGGCGCCGCTCTATGCCCCGCCATAGCAAGAACAGCGATAACAATAGTCCACGCGACTCTGGAAGAGACGACAACTGCACCACCCCGGTGGAAGAAAACGATCAAGATGCAAACTGCAAACATAGTGCGGATCCGACATCCGAACACGATGACGCCAAAGATAAGCCTCATCAATCCCCGTCTAGGGAAGAAAGCAGTCCGGACGAAGATGCACCCATCATCCCGGAAACACACTTGGAGCAAGAGAACCTCCACAGAAGTCTTACTGCCACAGCGAGAAGCCTGAAGAAACAGAAACAAAGGCTCAAGGTCGCACAAGATACGCTCAACAACAAGTGGAACAAAGTAACAAAGTATGATGGAAGTTACCATCCAAAAAGCTACCCAAAGCGCAAGCTATTACCGGAATTCGACGATGAGGCCTTAGAGCCCATACAGCCGAAAAGTGATACGGCCAACCGATCGGATCCACCACCCTGTGAAGGCGATAGAGCGGCTAAAAAGTCACGCATAAGTCAACACACGATCTATGTGAGAACTTGCGTCAAAAATCTGGCGTGACCAGATCTATCTATGGATCTAGGAAGTGCGCTACGGTACACAACCACCACCGAATACTACAACCGTCCGAACACCATGGCACATCCCAATACAGGGGTGCCGCACACCCCTTATGTTTCACTGATGAGGTGCTGGATCATGAATTCCCAAAGGGATTCAAACCGGTGAACATAGAGGCGTACGACGGAACCACAGACCCTAGAGTCTGGATAGAGGACTTCATCCTCCACATCCATATGGCTCGTGGAGACGATCTCCATGCCATTAAATACTTGTCCCTCAAGCTTAAAGGACCAGCTAGGCACTGGCTGAAAAGCCTCCCCGAAAACTCAACTGGAAGTTGGGAGGAGCTCGAGGACGCTTTCCGGGCCAATTTTCAAGGGACATATGTCCGACCTCTGGATGCAGACGATTTAAGTCATATAATCCAACAGTCCAGAGAGTCCACCCGAAAGCTTTGGAACAGGTTCCTCACTAAGAAGAACCAAATTGTCGACTGTCCGGATGCCGAAGCCTTAGCAGCTTTCAAACACAGCGTCCGAGACGAATGGCTCGCCAGATACCTCGGTCAAGAAAAACCAAGAACAATGGCAGCCCTAACAAGCCTCATGACCCGCTTTTTTTGCGGGTGAGAACAGTTGGTTGGCCCATAGCAGCACCAGCGACCCAAGCACATCTGAAGTCCGGGATGGCAACGGTAAACCACGATGCAACAAAAACAAGCATCGAAATAAAGAAGGTAGTCCAGATAATACGGCGGTAAACGCCGGATTCAGGGGCTCTCGACCAGGTCAGCGAAAAAATCCCTTCAAGGGCAGCAGAGAAGGACAATCTGGCCTAAACAAAATTCTTGACAAACTCGGTCAGATTCACGGCACCCCAGACAAACCTGCAAATCATACCCACAGAGAATGTTGGGTCTTCAAGCAGGCCGGTAAGCTAAACGCCAAACACAAAGGGGAAGAGACACCAAGCAAAGACAAGGATGAACCTCGTCAGCAAAGCGCCGGAGGACAGAAAAAGTTCCCACCAGAGGTTAAAACAGTAAACATGATCCCGGTGACAAAAGGGAGAAGCAATCACGCACCCCGAGGCACACGCGCCATAAAGCCCGTCACCCCTAGGCTCAACCCCTAGTTGGCCTGCCCGATCACTTTTGATCATAGGGATCACAATACAAATATCCGGCGCGAAGGACTGACGGCCTTGGTGTTAGACCCAATAATAAACGGGTACCATTTCACAAGGGTCCTAATGGACGACGACAGTGACCTAAATCTGATATATCAGGACACAGTCCGCAAAATGGGGTTAGACCCGAGAAAAATAAGCCATAGTAATACTACTTTCAAGGGAGTAATACCAGGCCAAGAGGCCCACTGCACGGCTCTCTACTACTAGAGGTGGTATTCGGTTCTCCCGATAACTTCCGAAGTGAAACGTTTTCACATCGCTCCATTCCGAAGTGATTTTCAAGCACTACTCGGAAGGGCGGCTTTCGCTCGTTTTAACGCAATACCGCATTATGCTTTTCTCAAGGTCAAGATGCCCGGTCCACGAGGCGTCATTACAGTCAGCGGAAATACCAACCGTTCTTCACGTACGAAAGAGGACGCGGCGGCTTTAACAGCTGCACTCTAGACGCCCTCAGCAACCAGAAAAATGGCAGGTCGTCAAGACCACAGACACGGTTAGACGAGTCCGGCGTTCCATCATACATGCATGAGATTGGTTTTTGAACCCTCATAACACGATACCAGGGGCTTCCCACGTGTAATCAGGGCCAGCCCAGCTCAACTAGGCTTCTCTGGAATTCTGATAACTCATTCTTCTTTTCGGCATGGCAACTTTCACCTAAGTTCTTTCTTTTTTCAGGTTACAATCGTGCTATACCCGTCCAGGACACGGCACAACAGAGACACAGGCGCAGACGTGCAGCAGGGACCCGCCCAAAGGTTTCTTTTTAGATTAAGGCCCTGCGTAAACCTTTTTTACTGTCTCTTGTTGCTCACATCCTCCGGATACTCCACACAACCGAGAAGGATGCCGACGTTATTGGCATGTGGCCACGCCAGGATTTTGCACGTACCCGGACACATGGGGTTTCTTATAAAGGGCATTGTTTAGCCTGGTATATGTTATAAAGACCAAACACCTTAGGGAGTGTTCGGCATCGCGAGTTTGGCCCTATATGCATCAGCTCCGAATCATGTCTTTGGTCGAATGTTGGGTTTGCCCGGCTCTCACGTTTTGCTACCTTATGTTCTGTTATATCGGCTAAGGTAGCACTCGGAGAACTACTGCGATTGTGCCCTGGTACATCCGGATGAGCACCTTAGTAGAGAAAGCCGAAAACTGACTGTCATGATATAGCGAGAGACTGGTCAACCATTCGATGACTAATCGAAATCTTCGGGATTCCTTCGCATTAACGAAGGGTCGTTTCCCGGTCATGTATGTACGCGCACTGTATTCGGACGAGCGCAGAAGTACCAGGGGCTATATAGTAGCCCCATTGTCAAACTCCTATGGCTAAGTGAAAGTGTTAAAGCAATATAGTCCGATTGCCTTGTTCGCTATGCTATCACCTCCTTAACGGACCAAGACGTTGGATCAAGTGTGGATATGCATCTTTTGCGAACACCCCCGCATTATATGCGTGGGGGCGGAAGCCGACGACTGCAAACTTTCAGGTTATATACATATATACATAAACGGCCGCACAGGAGGCATCATAGTACTTTTGGGCAAAAGTATAAATACAGCCTTGATTAATTCAGAAAAAACATTGTTTGTACAATGGGACTACATGTCACTGGAAAATAATATTCTTCAGCACTGAGCCTCTATCAAACGAGAACCTTCAAGGACTTCTTCAAAGTAATGCTCGGCAGCAACTCGGCCTATGGCCGAACCCTGTGCCGCAACAGTGGTGGCCTCCATATCCGTGCAGTATGTTTTGACACAGGCAAGGGCCATCCGTGCACCTTCTATGCACGCTGCTCTCTTTACAACATCGACGCGTGGCACAACTTCAAGGAATTGTTGCACTAAGCTAAAATAGCTACTCGGCCTTGGTCCTCCCGACCACAGGTGATCCACAACGGACCCCATGGCAAGTCCGGACAACCTATGGAGCTCGGCCCAACCGGTCAATCGCTCATTCAGCAGCAACGGAAGGACTGGAGCGTGAAACTGAGACCAAAACAGATTTTCCACTTCGGGACCTTTCTGATCCTTGAAGTACTCGGCTGCGTCAGCAGCACTTGCAGCCAAATCCATGTACGCGTCTGCAGAACTCCATAGCCGGTCCAGAGGAGCATATTTCGGATCTCCGAACTTAGTCCACAGCAAGAAGGGCTTCCCAAACACGATATCTGCAGCTTGATTTAGCTCCTCCTTCGTCGCTCTAATTTTGGAGCGGGCTTCCTTGGCAGCCACCCGGGCCTTCTCCAGGTTCGTCGCCTTCGCCTGGTTTTCTTCCTCAAGAAGCCGGTAACGGTCAGCAGCATCTTTTAACTCTACTGCCATCTTGGCTATTGTTTCCTTGCTCTCGCAATGCCCGGCCTGTTCGGCCCTTAACTCTTCGACCGCCTTTAAAGTGGCCGCATTGCTACTCCTTGCTTGCTCCTTGGCTCGGGCAAGCTCCGCCCGAAGGGTCTCCACGGTGGCAGCTCTATCTGCAGTCACAACATGTTAACGATACTGGCATCATGCTACTCTTATTATGTGATGATCACCAGAAAAATCACTCACCCTGTGCCTCGTCAAGCCGCTTGTTGACAAGCATGATGTCGGCATCTGCCGCATCCAGTTGCCGCTTTAGTTCGGCAAAACCATCAGTCCGGCTCACCACCGGAGCTTCAACTACCTGCACATAAAGGCGATCTGGTTATTACCTGGGACTATGATCCACCATTTGCCGCCGTTCCTGATGACAACCAGAGTCTCAGGGGCTACTATCTTCATGGGCATACCTAACATATGCGGTACTGTTAAAGGCATATATTGTTTCACGTACCTCGAAGCCTTTCAGCAGACTCATAAAAGCTTCGTGCAAACCGCTTTCAGCAGATGAAATCCTTTTCAATTACCGTACCCATTAGCGTACGATACGCTTCCGAGATGATAGCTTGCCCTAGAAGATCCTTCAGCACGCCCGACCGCACACTATATGGACCCTTGCTGTCGCTCCCCTCAGGAGCCGGATACTGGGGATGCCGGGCAGCCAAAGGGTTATCCTCTGTCCCTAGTAGATCCGGAGATACCCTTCGCGACAACACTTCAAGGTCGCCCGCTTCTTGGGTTGGGGAGTCCGGGGGAGGCGTTTCGCTCTCCATCATCTCCGAAAGAAGATCCCCCGAAGATGAACTCTGTCGAGAAGGGCTGCGATCCGGACTACAATTTATAAGCATCGATTATTGTCTTCGGAAGTAAGATAGGATATCTTCACTAGTAAGTACTTTTTAATTACTTACAGCTCGGGAGAGGTCTGATCCCCGCGCGGACATTGTGCGGCCAGAATACCCTCTGAGGCAGGACCCTCTGGCGGAGATTTCTTCTCCCGTTTGGAAACCTTAGTTTCCAGATCTTTAGAGGTAGTCCTCTTCCTTCCCCGGAGAGAAAGAATGTTAGATTCTTCCCCTTGGTTATCCTCCCTCGCAGAGACGCTCATTCCCTCGACTGGAATAGATAGCGATGGAGGCCCGCTTTCGCCCTCTTTATTCTCCCCTTCATCTTCCTTTGAGGGCACTAGACAAGGTGCTGGCTCGAGCATATTTTCCAGCACCGGATTGTCCAACCCCTCAGGAAGGGGAGCCGAACACCGGATCAGCTTCCCCTTTGTTATCCAGTCCCGGTCAAAGAGCGATTCTTCAGAATGATGTCATGATAAATAAACGGACAGTGTGTTTGGCCATGGGATTACTTACTTGGGCAGCGGGGCGGTTGCAGCTTAGGCCCACGTCCTCGGTGGTGTCCGGACACTCTGTTTGGGGTCCGAAGAATGATTTGTACATCTCCTCGTGCGTCATGGCGAGGAAATGCTGAATAGCGCGCGGT
Source organism: Triticum monococcum (assembly GCA_034509565.1). Classification (NCBI taxonomy): domain Eukaryota; kingdom Viridiplantae; phylum Streptophyta; class Magnoliopsida; order Poales; family Poaceae; genus Triticum; species Triticum monococcum. The sequence goes on from CM067844.1 coordinate 417,637,229, forward strand.
CCTTCTGGGTTGAATTCCCACATACGGAGGGGTCGGTGTTTGCAAGGCCGGACTCGACGAACCAGCATAACTTGCATTACCATAACCAGACTGAAATCTCCCTCGAAGAGATCTCGGATACGGCTCTGCAGTATTGGCACGTCCTTGGATGGACCCTAGCTCAGCCTCCTACTGATCCATGACATCAGCTGTGGCGGGGGGCCCGAGCGAAAGGCGAGGGGAGCTAGCCATTTGGCACTTCGGGGAGCTGTGATGTAAAACCACTCCCGCTGCCACGATCCGGACAGCTCTGGAAAGGAACCCTTTGGCCACGGAGCATCAGCTATTTTGCTTATTAAAGCACTTCCGCACGTTGCGTACTGCCCCTCGACCATCTTTGGCTTCACATCGAAGGTCTTGAGCCACATGCCGAAGTGAGGGGCAATGCGGAGGAAGGCCTCACATACAACGATAGAAGACGAGATGTGAAGAAGAGAATCCGGGGCCAGATCATGAAAATCCAGCCCGTAATAGAACATAAGACCCCTAACAAAGGGATCCAGAGCGAGGCCTAGTCCTCGAAGGAAGTGGGATACGAACACGACGCTCTCGTTCGGTTCGGGAGTAGGGACGACCTGCCCTCAGGCGGGCAGCCTATGCGAAATTTCGGCGGTCATATATTTGGCCTCCCTCAATTTCTTGATGTCCTCCTCTGTGATGGAGGAAGGCATCCACCGGCATCGAAGGCTGGATCCGGACATGATTGAAGGTCGGAAGCACCTGACCTGAGCTTTGGGTGTTAGAACTCGAGGCGGGGGAATGATTCGATTGAGTGCGGGAGGGAAAAAAGAAAAAGCCCTGTCCCTTTATAAAGAGGGTGAATATCAGGCGTCCCCCTCGTGGCCGTTTGAGACTTACCTAAGATCTAGGAGTCATACCAACATGCACGGTTGGGTTACCCACGTTTGTATTGATGAGAATCCCGTGATAAGGGGAACACGATCTCTGCTTTGACAAGACGTGTCAAGAAACCGCCTCGCGTTATGTGCGGGGCTGGTTAAAGAAAAATGGTTCAAATAATGACCGGGTCATGGCGTGATGTCATGCTGTCAAAACGTGTCAGCAGATTAGATTTGTGGAAGTATTATTCTATCTATAGTGGTATGTGGAGCATATTTTACAGGGTCGGACACTATCCTTGCATTCAAACTCTTCCATGGTGTATTCGGAGGAGGAACCCGCCTTGCAATGCCGAAGACAACACTGCGTGCCGGACTCATCGTCATTGAAGCCTGGTTGAGGGGCTACTGAGGGAGTCCTAGATTAGGGGGTCTCCGGACAGCCGGACTATATCCTTTGGCCGGACTATTGGACTGTGAAGATATGAGATTGAAGACTCCGTCCCGTGTCCGGATGGGACTTTACTTAGCGTGGAAGGCAAGCTAGGCAATACGGATATGTATATCTCCTTTGTAACCGACCTTGTGTAACCCTAGCCCCTTCCGGTGTCTATATAAACTGGAGGGTTTTAGTCCGTAGGACAACATACAATCATACCATAGGCTAGCCTCTACGGTTTAGACTCTCTGATCTCGTGGTAGATCTACTCTTGTAATACTCATATGATCAAGAGCAATCAAGCAGGACGTAGGGTTTTACCTCTATCAAGAGGGCCCGAACCTGGGTAAAACATCGTGTCCCCTGCCTCCTGTTACCATCCGCCTTAGACGCACAGTTCGGGACCCCCTACCCGAGATCCGCCGGTTTTGACACCGACACGACCCATACCGACATTACATGACCGTGTTCATGAGACTGGTACTACCGACATGCTTCACACACAGGTGGCTAGTGGGTGTCTGTTTTTCCAATTTTAGTTGAATCGAGTGTGACTACGGCCGGTCCTTGTTGAAGGTTAAAACAGCACACTTGACGAAAAATCATTATGGTTTTTGATGCGTAGGTAAGAATGGTTCTTGCTAAGCCCGTAGAAGCCACGTAAAACTTGCAACAACAAAGTAGAAGATGTCTAACTTGTTTTTGTAGGGCATGTTGTGATGTGATATGGTCAAGACGTGATTATATAAATTGTTGTATGAGATGATAATGTTTTTTAACACAGTTATCGGCAACTGGAAGGAGCCATATGGTTGTCGCTTTATTGTATGAAATGCAATCGCCATGTAATTGCTTTACTTTATCACTAAGCGATAGCGATAGTCGTGGAAACAATAGTTGGCGAGACGACAACGATGCTACGACGGAGATCAAGGTGTCAAGCAAGTGACAATGGTGATGATGACGGTGCTTTGGAGATGGAGATCAAAAGCACAAGATGTGATGATGGCCATATCATATCACTTATATTGATTGGATGTGATGTTTATCCTTTATGCATCTTATTTTGCTTAGTACCACGGTAGCATTATAAGATGATCTCTCACTAAATTTCAAGGTATAAGTGTTCGCCCTGAGTATGCACCGTTGCTACAGTTCGTCGTGTCGAGACACCACGTGATGATCAGGTGTGATAAGCTCTATGTTCACATACAACGGGTGCAAGCTAGTTTTGCACAAGCATAATACTTGGGTTAAACATGACGGGCCTAGCATATGCAGATATGGCCTCAGAACACTGAGACCGAAAGGTCGAGCGTGAATCATATAGTAGATATGATCAACATAGTGATGTTCACAATTGAAAACTTCTCCATCTCATGTGATGATCGGACATGGTTTAGTTGATGTGGATCACGTGATCATTTAGATGACTAGAGGGATATCTATCTAAGTGGGAGTTCTTAAGTAATATGATTAATTGAACTTTAATTTATCATGAACTTAGTACCTGATAGTATTCTACATGTCTATGTTATTTTAGATAAATGGCTCGTGTCGTTGTTCCGTTGAATTTTAATGTGTTCCTAGAGAAAGCTAAGTTGAAAGATGATGGTAGCAACTACACGGACTGGGTCCGTAACTTGAGGATTATCCTCATTGCTGCATAGAAGAATTACGTCCTGGAAGCACCGCTAGGTGAAAAGCCTGCTGCAGCAGCAACACCAGATGTTATGAACATCTGGCAGAGCAAAGCTGATGACTACTCGATAGTTCAGTGTGCCATGCTTTACATCTTAGAATCGGGACTTCAACAGCGTTTTGAACGTCATGGAGCATATGAGATGTTCCAGGAGTTGACGTTAATATTTCAAGCAAATGCCCGAATTGAGAGATATGAAGTCTCCAATAAGTTCTATAGCTGCAAGATGGAGGAGAATAGTTCTGCCGGTGAACATATACACAGAATGTCTGGGTACCACAACCACTTGACTCAACTGGGAGTTAATCTTCCTGATGATAGTGTCATTGACAGAGTTCTTCAATCACTGCGACCAAGCTACAAAAGCTTCGTGATGAACTATAATATGCAAGGGATGGATAAGACAATTCCCGAGCTCTTCGCAATGCTAAAAGCTACAGAGTTAGAAATCAAGAAGGAGCATAAAGTGTTGATGGTCAACAATACCATTAGTTTCAAGAAGAAAGGCAAAGGGAAGAAGGGGAACTTCAAGAAGAACGGCAGGCAAGTTGCTGCTCAAGTGAAGAAGCCCAAATCTGGACCTAAGCCTAAGACTAAGTGCTTCTACTGCAAAGGGACTGGTCACTGGAAGCGGAACTGCCCCAAGTATTTGGCGGATAAGAATGATGGCAAAGTGAAAGGTATATTTGATATACATGTTATTGATGTGTACCTTACTAATGCTCGCAGTAGTGCCTGGGTATTTGATACTAGTTCTGTTGCTAATATTTGCAACTCAAAACAGGGGCTACAGATTAAGCGAAGATTGGCTAAGGATGAGGTGACGATGCATGTGGGAAATGTTTCCAAAGTCGATGTGATCGCGGTCGGCACGCTACCTCTACATCTACCTTTGGGATTTGTATTAGACCCGAATAATTGTTATTTCGTGCCAGCGTTAAGCATGAACATTATATTTGGATCTTGTTTGATGCGAGATGGTTATTCATTTAAATAGGAGAATAATGGTTGTTCTATTTATATGAGTAATATATTTTATGGTCATGCACCCTTGATGAGTGGTCTATTTTTATTGAATCTTGATAGTAGTGATACACATATTCATAGTATTGAATCCAAAAGATATAAGTTTAATAATGATAGTGCAACTTATTTGTGGCATTGTCGTTTAGGTCATATTGGTGTAAAGCGCATGAAGAAACTTGATACATCTCCAATGTATCTATAATTTTTGATTGTTCCATGCTATTATATTATCAACCTTGGATGTTTTATATGCATTTATATGCTATTTTATATGATTTTTGGGACTAACCTATTAACCCAGAGCCCAGTGCAAGTTTCTATTTTTTCCTTGTTTTAGAGTATTGCAGAAAAGGAAAATCAAACGGAGGCCAATTGACCTGAAACTTCACGGAACTTATTTTTGGACCAGAAGAAGCCCACGGAGTATCGGAGTTGGACCAGGAGAGTCCCGGGCTGCCCACGAGGGTGGGGGGCGCGCCCCCCTACCTCATGGACAGCCCGGAGGTCCACCGACGTACTTCTTCCTCCCATATATACCCATATACCCTAAAAACTTCGGGGAGCATAATAGATCGGGAGTTCCGCCGCCAGAAGCCTCTGTAGCCACCGAAAACCAATCTAGACCCGTTCCGGCACCCTGCCGGAGGGGGGAATCCCTCTCCGGTGGCCATCTTCATCATCCTGGTGCTCTCCATGACGAGGAGGGAGTAGTTCTCCCTCGGGGCTGAGGGTATGTACAAGTAGCTATGTGTTTGATCTCTCTCTCTCTCTCGTGTTCTTGAGGTGGCACGATCTTGATGTATCGCGAGCTTTGCTATTATAGTTGGATCTTATGATGTTTCTCCCCCTCTACTCTCTTGTAATGGATTGAGTTTTACCTTTGAAGTTATCTTATCGGATTGAGTCTTTAAGGATTTGAGAATACTTGATGTATGTCTTGCGTGGGATACCTGTGGTGACAATGGGGTATTCTATGATCCACTTGATGTATGTTTTGGTGATCAACTTGCGGGTTCCGTGACCTTGAGAATCTATGCATAGGGGCTGGCACACGTTTTCGTCTTGACTCTCCGGTAGAAACTTTGGGGCACTCTTTGAGGTTCTATGTGTTGGTTGAATAGATGAATCTGAGATTGTGTGATGCATATCGTATAATCATACCCACGGATACTTGAGGTGACATTGGAGTATCTAGGTGACATTAGGGTTTTGGTTGATTTGTGTCTTAAGGTGTTATTCTAGTACAAACTCTAGGGCTGTTTGTGACACTTATAGGAATAGCCCAACGGATTGATTGGAAAGAATAACTTTGAGGTGGTTTCATACCCTACCATAATCTCTTCGTTTGTTCTCCGCTATTAGTGGCTTTGGAGTGACTCTTTGTTGCATGTTGAGGGATAGTTATGTGATCCAATTATGTTATTATTGTTGAGAGGACCTGCACTAGTGAAATTATGAGCCCTAGGCCTTGTTTCAACGCATTGCAATACCGTTTACGCTCACTTTTATCATTCGTTACCTTGCTGTTTTTATATTTTCAGATTACAAAAACCATTATCTACCATCCATATCGCACTTGTATCACCATCTCTTCGCTGAACTAGTGCACCTATACAATTTACCATTGTATTGGGTGTGTTGGGGACACAAGAGACTCTTTGTTATTTGGTTGCAGGGTTGCTTGAGAGAGACCATCTTCATCCTACGCCTCCTACGGATTGATAAACCTTAGGTCATCCACTTGAGGGAAATTTGCTACTGTCCTACAAACCTCTGCACTTGGAGGCCCAACAACCTCTACAATAAGAAGGTTGTGTAGTAGACATCAAAATTCCATGTTGATGGGCGTTTGGAATCACTTGATGCTTGCGAACCATGCCTCATGGGCAAGATGACTAAGACTCCATTCTCCGGAACAATGGAACGAGCAACAGACTTATTGGAAATAATACATACTGATGTATGCAGTCCGATGAGTATTGATGCTCATGGCGGGTATCATTATTTCCTAACCTTCACAGATGATTTGAGCAGATATGGGTATATCTACTTGATGAAACATAAGTTTGAAACATTTTAAAAGTTCAAAGAATTTCAGAGTGAAGTGGAAAATCATCGTAACAAGAAAATTAAGTTTCTACAATCTGATCATGGAGGCGAATATTTGAGTTATGAGTTTGGTCTTCATTTGAAACAATGCGGAGTAGTTTCGCAACTCACGCCACCTGGAACACCACAGCGTAATGGTGTGTCCGAACATCGTAACCGCACTTTATTAGATATGGTACGATCTATGATGTCTCTTACTGATTTACCGCTATCGTTTTGGGGTTATGCTTTAGAGCTGCATTCACGTTAAATAGGACACCATCGAAATCCGTTGAGACGACACCATATGAACTGTGGTTTGGCAAGAAACCCAACTTGTCATTTATTAAAGTTTGGGGCTGCGATGCTTATGTGAAAAAGCTTCAACCTGATAAGCTCGAACCCAAATCGGAGAAATGTTTCTTCATAGGATACCCAAAAGAGACTGTTGGGTACACCTTCTATCACAGATCCAAAGGCAAGATATTTGTTGCTAAGAATGGATCGTTTCTAGAGAAGGAGTTTCTCTCGAAAGAAGTGAGTGGGAGGAAAGTAGAACTTGATGAGGTAACTGTACCTTCTCCCTAATTGGAAAGTAGTTCATCATGGAAATCAGTTCCAGTGATTCCTACACCAATTAGTGAGGAAGCTAATGATGATGATCATGAAACTTCTGATCAAGTTACTACCGAACCTTTTAGGTCAACCAGAGTAAGATCCGCACCAGAGTGATACGGTAATCCTGTTCTGGAGGCCATGTTACTTGACCATGACGAACCTACAAACTATGAGGAAGCGATGATGAGCCCAGATTCCGCAAAATGGCTTGAGGCCATGAAATCTGAGATGGGCTCCATGTATGAGAACAAAGTGTGGACTTTGGTTGACTTGCCCGATGATCGACAAGCCATAGAGAATAAATGGATTTTCAAGAAGAAGATTGATGCTGACGGTAATGTTACTGTCTACAAAGCTCAACTTGTTGCGAAAGGTTTTCGACAAGTTCAAGGAGTTGACTACGATGAGACCTCCTCATCCGTAGCGATGCTTAAGTCCGTCCAAATCATGATTAGCAATTACCGCATTTTATGATTATTAAATTTGGCAAATGGATGTCAAAACTGCATTCCTTAATGGATATCTTAAAGAAGAGTTGTATATGATGCAACCAGAAGGTTTTGTCGACCCAAAAGATGCTAACAAAGTGTGTAAGCTCCAGCGATCAATTTATGGACTGGTGCAAGCATCTCGGGGTTGGAATATACGCTTTGATAGTGTGATCAAAGCATATGGTTTTCTACAGACTTTTGGAGAAGCCTGTATTTACAAGAAAGTGAGTGAGAGCTCTGTAGCATTTCTGATATTATATGTGGATGACATATTGATGATCGGAAATGATACTAAATTTCTGAATAGCATAAAAGGATACTTGAATAAGAATTTTTCAATGAAAGACCTCGGTGAACCTGCTTATATATTGGGCATCAAGATCTATAGAGATAGATCAAGACGCTTAATTGGACTTTCACAAAGCACATACCTTGATAAGGTTTTGAAGACGTTCAAAATGGATCAAGCAAATAAAGGGTTCTTGCCTGTGTTACAAGGTGTGAAGTTGAGTCAGACTCAATGCCTGACCACTACAGAAGATAGAGAGAAAATGAAAGTCATTCCCTATGCCTCAGCCATAGGTTCTATCATGTATGCAATGTTGTGTACCAGACCTGATGTGTGCCTTGCTATTAGTTTAGCAGGGAGGTACCAAAGTAATCCTAGAGTGGATCACTGGACAGTGGTCAAGAACATCCTGAAATACCTGAAAAGGACTAAGGATACGTTTCTCGTTTATGGAGGTGGCAAAGTGTAACACCCCGGTGTAATGATGCTACAGTAATCCCTGGGGTTAAGTTAATCTTTTTGCTAAACATGTGCCTGATCATTATTGTCTCATGTTCTTTCAAATTCCAGTTGAATTCAAATTCAAATTCTATGTGAAATTCAAAATGCTCAGACATGAAAACAAAAATGTTCATCATGTGCCAAATATTCCACAACTAATATTGGTGGTGAACCAACATTTTTGCAAAGGGTTTAAGTGGCCTAAACTACTTAAAACAGTGACCTAAGCAATAAATTAAATGCCTTTTTAATTTATAAAATTGGCATTCTTTTTCTAAAGTCTCACAATATTTTATGGCAGTGCAATATACTTCTTTGAGATTATTTTGGCCAATGGCATAATTTTTGTTCACTTTTTATTGGCTAAAAAGAAATAGAAGTGCAAAAGGGGGAAGGAAGAAGGGAAAGGGAACCCTCCTGCCCCTGGGCCAAAGGCCACAGAGACAGGCCCAGCTAGGCTGGCCCACTCCTCCTCCCCCGGGCTTCCTATTCCTCCGACCGGGCGGGACAGCGCGCGCCCGTCGCCGCCCAGCCACCTCACCGGTGACGCCCCCCCCCCCCCGTGAGAGGATAAGGCCCCGCGCCTCCCCGCCTCCTCGAGTTCCCCCTCACCTACTGCCACTCCCACTCCCCCACTTGCCCCTCTCCTACCCCAGACCCACCTCTCCCCTCTCCATCTCCTTCATTCTGGAGAGGAGACCGACGCCGTCGACCCCGCGGCCACCGGCGCCCATTCGTCCTTCCGTGCTGCCTCGGAGCTCCGCCGGCCTCTGCCTCATCGTTCGGCGCTGCTCGCTGGATCTAACAAGCCCTGGAGTGCCGGATCCCCTTCTTCCACCTCCGCGGATCATCGGACACCGCCGTCGTCGATTCGACCTCCCATGCACTCCCGAACCCCAAGGGACTCACATGAGCCCGCGCTGTAAGCTCCACCCCCTTCTCCTCCTTCTCAGCGCGCTGCTGCGTCGCCCTAGCTAGCTGTACGCGTCGTCGCCGCCATTGCCGTAGGCCACCATGGTGTCGTGCTCGCTGCTGGCGCCTGAGGCCCTGTCGTGGCTAGTGGAACATGTCCTCGTGCTTAGGGTGGCCTTGTGAAGCCCCCTGTAGCTCTAGTTCAGGCGCTAATGTCGCGAAACGCCGAATGCACTCCGACCCGATTCCAGCCGCAGTCGTCGCATCGCCATCGTGGCCACGGACGGCCGAGCTTACTTCCGAGCATGGTGCCATGCTCATGGCACGGTCAGGAGTCCATCAAGCCCTTTTGCTCGTCTTCCCGAGCCCCTTAGCCCCTGTTCGATCTCACCCGAACGCCGGCGTCCACCCAGCTCGTTGACGGTGACGCTTGGGCCTTCCCTTGGTCTGGTTGATGGCCCAGATGGATGCGGTACTCAGTGCGCAGCCGAACGCGCCTCTCCACGACCGATTTGGTGGCCCTTGGGCGAATTCCGCCAGCCACCCGTGCCTCTGCCGCGAGTTTTAGCTCGCCGGAGCAACTCCGGCACCGGCCGCCAACGTGGCTGGACAGGGCCACCCCCTGGGACGCTCGCAAGTGGGCCTATGGGCCCCGGTTGACCAGTTGACCTGGTCAACCGTTGTGACGTGGCAGTCAATCCCACTGACAAGCGGGTCCCAGAGCGTAAAAGTTTTACAAATAATTAAATTGCTAATTAAAATCTGTTAACTAATTAGCTCATTAGATAAGCACTGACAGTGGGCCCTGCTAGTTAATTAGTATTAGTTTAGCCTAACTAACTCCGCCTAAATAGCTGAGTCACTAACTAGTGGGTCCCACTCGACCCACACGTCAGGTTTGACCTGGTCAGCCGACTGCTGATGCCAGCATGACCGCAGCCTGACGTCATATTCCTTTTTAGGAAATTCTGTTAATTTCAATATTTCCAGAATATAAGAAAATCTTTAGAAATTCATAGAAAATAATCCGTAACTCCGATGAAAATGTTTTCTATATGAAAGTTGCTCAGAAAAATCCAACGAATCCAAATGCGCGGTCCTTTCACCTGTCACATGCCCCTAGCCTGCTGAACATGGAACCGTCCCCTCTCTTTCATCTGTCGGAATTCGTCTAACGCCGGGTATTCATCCTCGGATGTTTACCCCCTCCGTCTGCAATGTGTAGTACTACGTTAGGACAACCCTAGCTCTGCCTATCGTCATGTTATGCCTTGTGATGCATTGTTTGCTCTGTATTTATTGTTTCTTCCCCCTCTTCTCTTCGGTAGACCCCGAGACCGATGCCGCCCCTGTGATCGACTATGTCACCGACGACCCCTCCTTCTTGTCTAAGCAACCAGGCAAGCAAACCCCCCTTGAGCATTCCGATATCGCCCATTTCTTCCCTCTCATGCTTGCATTAGAACTGCTACTGCTTTCTGTATGATCCTACTCTGATGCATAGCATGTTGTTGTTACCTGCTTTCATACCTTACCTGCTTATCCTAAACTTCTTCCTATAGGTTGGTTAGAGATCCATCAGTGACCCCACCTTGTCCCAGTTGCCTCGCTTTATGTTCGATGACTCGATCACGTGATCGATGTCCAGGCCTCGACACCGCACATCACACCCCCTAGTTGTACGACTCTGTAGAGTTGCTATCGAGTGCCGAGGGTGGAACCTCTTACATCACTCCTGATGATATCTCTATAGTGTAGCTATCTGGTCGGGGTCATCGAGGGTGATTTCATCCTTAACCACTTCCGTTACGGCTCTGTCGTGCAAGCCCTCAAGTGTGAACCTCGAGGGTGGATCCTCTTACGTTCACCTTGATGACAACATCGAGTGGAATTCACCGGGGGTGATTCCTCGGGTTTTCCCCTTGGTGTTAGACACACAGTTACTATGGTTACTATGACTTTGCACTAAGCCATGTTACTAAAGACGGGTCAGCCCTGAGGGGTACCCGCGCGAGCTAAATAGCGAGTGATGTGGAGTCGGGTTGACCTGGAAGGTGCCTGCGAGATACTTACGAGGCATGGCCAGGCATTCTTAGCCCTTGTCGCAAGTACTCGAGACGGGGCGATGGGGTCACATCGATCGTGAGTCTCTGCTCGTTACCGCGCGTTCCTAATCCACTACGATTTGGATATTTGATCCGAGGGGCCTCTGGCCTGATAGCACTAACCATCACGTGGGCATTGTATGGGCGTTCTGCATCGTATACATCAGCCGAAGCTTAATAGACGTCAGCGACTGAGCGGCGCGCGCTGGGTTGGACTGCGTAAGCTCCTGCCTTGTTGAAGGAGGTAGCTAGGTCTGCTCACCGGCCGCCCATGCAACGTGCAGGAGTTCCCGGGGTGATGGCCCATGAACCCTGGGGGCATAGGTTTAGTCCGGCGTGCTGACCTCTCTATTAAGCCTAGGTTGGGTTGCGGCATATTGTTTGGCCGAGGCCGGGCATGACCCAGGAAAGTGTGTTCGGCCGGAATTAATCGAGCGTGGTGGGTAAGTTGGTGCACCCCTGGAGGGAATAAAACATCTATTGATAGTCTGTCCTACGGTAACAGACACTTGGAGTTGTATCCCGATCGATACAACTAGAACTGGATACTTGAGATGAGAAATGGTTATGAGACATGATTACGATGAATGGATAGTATGGCTCTGGGATTGCTTCTCGCAGGGGGTCGAGAAAGGATCTCTGGCCGAGGTTGATAACATTACTACTACTTTATCTTATGTTGATCTGTACTCTTCTATATGCTGCAAGATGTTTGAAGATGCTAGTCTTCGATAGGCTAGGCTTTCCCCTTCTCTTCTGGCATTCCGCAGTTTAGTCCATAGATACAACCCATTTGTTTGATACAGATGCATACTTAGTTTAGATCTTATGTAAGTCTTGCGAGCACTTTGGATGAGTATTCACGGCTGCTTTGCTACCTATTTTCCCCCATACCCGATTGTTGCGACCAGATGACGGATCCCAGGAGCCAGACGACACCACTGATGACTACTGCTACCCCGAGGGTGCCTACTACTACGTGACGACCGCTGACGACTTGGAGTAGTTAGGAGGCTCCCAGGCAGGAGGTCTTGCCTTTTCGATCAATGTTGCTTTTGTGCTAGCCTTCTTAAGTCAAAACTTGTTTAACTTATGTCTGTACTCAGATATTGATGCTTCCGCTCACTCTTGTGTTTCGAGCTTATGTATTCGAGCCCTCGAGGCCACTAGCTTGTATTATTTTAATTTGTGTCTAGAGTTGTGTTGTGATATCTTCCCGTGAGTCCTTGGTCTTGATCATACACATTTGCGTGTATGATTAGTGTACGATTGAATCGAGGGTGTCACAAGTTGGTATCAGAGCCGACTGCCTGTAGGTTGCCCCCTTTCCAACTCCTTGGCCGAAGTTGAGTCTAGTCACTGAAAAACTTTTACTAACATTGGTTGTGTGTCTTACGGGCCCACATCACCATATGGGTGGTATTAGGATCTTTTATTCCTCGTCTATACTCTGGGACTCTAATCTCTCTTCTATTCGGGTTTAAATGGTTTTACTAACTCTAACATTAGGATCCCGTGACCACATTCACCCCAAAGCTGGATAAGCCATAGTTTTCCTTAGAATAGTATTCTGGATAGTACACACACCGTCGTGATGACAACGAACTGGTATCCATCGTACCTCTTTCATTATGCATGTTTCATCATGAAGGATCCTTTGTTTTTGCAAATGCTCAATGCTGAACTACCCCCTGTTACTTGTTAGCAGGATGGTTAGACCCACTGGTCATGGCCGTTGTGCCAATGATCCACCACCGCCCGAATTCTTTGCTGGAATGATGCAACAATTTGAGCTGAACCGCCAGTTTGTGGAAGGAATGATGGCTCAGTTTCCTCATCCGAACATGAATCAACAGCCAACCCCAGTAACTCTGCAAGACTTCATGCGTCTCAACCCAACTATTGACCGCAGCTCAACTCAACCCCTTGATGCTGATGACTGGCTCCGTGACATCACATATGAGTTGGAGTCTGCTAGTGTGGCCCCTGCTAGCTATGCCACCTTTGCATCTTTCTTTCTGAAGGGTCCCGCTGCTCAATGGTGGGACAGCCACAGGCATACCCTGCCTGTTGGAACGGTCATCACTTGGCCGGATTTCCAAGCTGCTTTCCGTGCCCGCTTCATTCCTTAAGGAATCATGGACAGGCAGAAGCGAGATTTCCGCAACCTCACCCAAGGCAACAATACTGTAGATGCTTATCAGCGGGAATTTCTGGACTTGTCTCGCTATGCTGAAGAAGACATTGCAACTGATGCTCGTAGGCAAGAAAAGTTCCGTGATGGACTTCACCCTGATATTAAGCTAGCACTGCTCGCTCATGACTTTGCCGACTTCGCCACCTTGGTGAACATGGCTATTCAGGTTGAGACTGGTCTTCAGGAACACCAGGGATCCCTTAGGCGCAGCCATGACGCTGGCTCATATTCGGGCCCGTCAGCGCAGAAGCGTCGGATATGGATTCCCCACAACATGTATCGTCCAGCTGCACCTGCACCAAGACATACATATGCCGCACCTCATCTGCCTCCTCCACCGCAGAGGCAGCCCCTTCAGGTTGTACCACCCCAAGCTTCTGCTCACAATCCCAATGATGGTCTATGCTTCAAGTGTGGCCTTCTGGGCCATCGTTCCAGGAACTGCCCTCAGAATCAGAACCAGCTGGCTTTGCCTTCAACCGGCCGTAACAACCAGCCCCACAACAACAATGCCAGACCTTATGGTTGTGGTCAGGCTAATCATGTTGATCTGAATGAAGCTCAAGACCAGCCGGCTACTGTGATGGGTACTCTCCTTGTTAATTCAGTACCAACATCTGTTTTATTTGATTCGGGAGCATCGCATTCATTCATCTCAGAAAATTTTGCATATGCACACGACATTCGATGCGAGCCCATGAACACTCCGATAGTGGTACGCACCCCTGTGAGTCAGTGTCAAACTACCATGATTGGTCGCGACATCCCCGTTGAAATTGAAGGGTAGGAATTTCATGTTTCTCCCATTATTCTAGAGTCTTCCAACATTGACCTCATTCTGGGAATGGAATGGTTGAAAGCACATACTGCCTCTATCGTTTGTGCCACCAAAGTCGTTCATCTCCTACATCCTTCCGATGAGATAGTAAGCTACCATGCTTAGATTGTTCAAAACACCGAAGCACGACTTTATGCTTTGAATGCGTTGAATGTGGCACCTCTTGAGGGAATTGAAAAAGATTCCAGTTGTTCGCGACTTCCTAGATGTGTTTCCAGAAGAACTTCCAGGAATACCTCCTGCCCGGGCTGTCGAGTTCGTCATCAACTTGAAATCAGGCACCGTTCCTATTGCCAAACGACCCTACAAGATGCCGCCTCACGAACTCCTTGAACTTAAGGAGGAAATCGACAAATCTCTTCGAAGTGGTTTCATTCGTCCCAGTTCCTCTACTTGGGGAGCACCTTCTCTCTTTGTAAAGAAGAAGGATGGAACGAACCGTTTGGTCCAAGACTATTGTCCTATCAACCAAGCTACAATTCAGAACAAATATCTGCTTCCTCGGATCAATGATCTATATGATCAACTGGCTGGTTCATCAATATTCTCTAAACTCGACTTGAGGTTGGGTTACCACCAGATCCGTGTTCGTGAAGAGGATATTCCAAAGACCACATTTGTCACTTGTTATGGTTCTTACGAGTACACCGTCATGTCTTTTGGGTTGACCAATGCTCCAGCCACTTTCTCTCGTCTGATGAACTACATATTCATGGATTACCTCGACAAGTTCATCGTAGTCTATCTGGATGACATTCTGGTATATTCGAAGAACAAAGAAGAACATGCTGAACATCTTAGACTTGTTCTAGAGAAGCTTCGAGAACATCAACTTTATGCCAAGTATTCGAAGTGCGAATTCTGGCTTCCTGAAGTCACCTACCTTGGTCATGTCATCTCCAAGGATGGTATTGCCATCAACCCACAGCACGTTCAGGCTATTCTTGACTGGACCCCTCCGAAGACTGTCAAGCCAGTCAGAAGCTTTCTCGGTCTTGCCAGCTATTGTCGTCGCTTTGTCGAGAACTTCTCCAAGATTGCCAAGCCACTGACCAATCTGCTTCACAAAGGCGTTAAGTTCGATTGGACAATCAAATGTCAGGAAATTTTCCAGGCACACAAAGACAAGCTGACATCTGCCCCAGTGCTTGCTCCCCCTGATTCTCGCAAGGACTTTGTCATCTATTGTGACGCTTCACATCAAGGATTAAGTTGTGTCCTAATGCAAGAGCGCAGAGTGATTGCTTATGCCTCTCGTCAAGTGCGTTCTCATGAAGAGAACTACCCAGTTCATGACCTTGAGCTTGCTGCGGTTATCTATGCACTGAAGCTATGGCGACAGTACCTTCTCGGTAATCGTTGCGAGATCTTCACCGATCATCAGAGTCTGAAGTACCTGTTTACTCAGCCAGATCTGAATCTCCGTCAGCAACGATGGATGGAAGCTATTGCTGACTACAACTACGGTATATCCTATACCCCTGGTAAGGCTAACGTAATGGTCGATGCCTTGAGCCATAAGTCTTATTGCAATAACCACATGGTTCATAAAGCTCAGCCTCGCCTTTATGAAGAGCTATGCAAGCTGAACCTTCAACTAGTTCCACAGGGTTCTCAGAATAACCTTGTCTTGGAACCAACTCTTCTGAAGGCAATTAAGTCTGCTCAAGCCAAAGATGCTCATGTTGATCTGATGAAAAAGGATCTTGCCTTAGAGAAATCCCGAGATTTCTCGCTTGCTGAAGATGGGACCTTATACTTCAGAGATCGCATTGTCGTACACCCCCCTCTCTATTCATCCGGGAAGTACCAAGATGTACTTAGACATTCGTCAGAAGTATTGGTGGTCCAATATGAAGCAAGACATTGCTCGATATATTGAAGAATGTGACGTTTGTCGTCGCGTCAAAGCAGAACATCAGAAACCGGCTGGACTTCTACAACCGCTTCCGATTCCTGAATGGAAGTGGGATAAGATCCAAATGGACTTCGTCACTGGCCTTCCCAAGTCTCAGAAAGGTAACGATGCAATCTTTGTCGTATCGACCAATTCTCGAAGGTTGCTCACTTTCTGCCAGTCAAGGAGACTATCACTGCTAGTCAATTAGCAAACTTGTATATCTCCAGAATTGTGTCACTCCACGGCATTCCAAAGGAGATCAGTTCAGACCATGGCAGTATATTCACTTCAAAGTTCTGGGATAGTTTCCAAGAGGCAATGGGAACTCATATTACCTGGAGCACTGCTTATCATCCCCAATCCCAAGGCCAAGTCGAGCGAGTCAATCAAATTCTTGAAGACATGCTTCGGGCTTGTTTATTTCTTTCGACAAGAAGTGGGAAGAATCTCTCCCTTATGCGGAGTTCTCTTATAACAACAGTTATCAAGCCAGCTTGAAGATGGCACCCTTCGAAGTGCTATGTGGACGTAAGTGCCGGACCCCTCTAAATTGGTCAGAAACTGGGGAACGGATGCTCATTGATCCAGACATTATTCAACAAGTTGAAGAGTAGGTTCACATTGTCCGAGATAATCTCAAGGTGGCCCAGTCCCGCTAGAAGAGAAACTATGACCGGAAACACTGGGTTCAACTTATCAACCTGGTGAACAAGCTTATCTGCATGTCACTCCTTTGAGAGGCACTCATCGGTTCGGAGTCAAGGGCAAGCTAGCTCCGTGCTACATCGGTCCCTTCCGCATCCTCGCCCGTC
Source organism: Triticum monococcum (assembly GCA_034509565.1). Taxonomy (NCBI): domain Eukaryota; kingdom Viridiplantae; phylum Streptophyta; class Magnoliopsida; order Poales; family Poaceae; genus Triticum; species Triticum monococcum. The sequence continues at coordinate 417,654,025 of CM067844.1, forward strand.
GTGGACTGGTGGCTTATCAATTGGAGTTTCCACCTCAGTTCTCTCACGTCCATGATGTCTTTCACGTGTCGCAACTTCGTCGATGCTTCAAGGATCTAGAATTGATTGAAGTTCAAGATGATCTCACATACAAGGAGCATCCGATCTGCATTCTTGAAGAAGCTGAACGTCGAACATGCGAGAAGGTTACCAAGTTCCTCAAGGTGCAATGGTCAAATCATTCTAAGGATGAAGCCAATTGGGAACGCGAGGCTAACCTCCATGCCAAATACCCCGACCTGTTCCTTTCTACCACTTAATTCTCGGGACGAGAATTTCTTTTAGAGGAGGATAGTTGTAACACCCCGGTGTAATGATGCTATAGTAACCCCTGGGGTTAAGTTAATCTTTTTGCAAAACATGTGCCTGATCATTATTGTCTCATGTTCTTTCAAATTCCAGTTGAATTCAAATTCAAATTCTGTGTGAAATTCAAAATGCTCAGACATGAAAACAAAAATGTTCATCATGTGCCAAATATTCCACAACTAATATTGGTGGTGAACCAACATTTTTGCAAAGGGTTTAAGTGGCCTAAACTACTTAAAACAGTGACCTAAGCAATAAATTAAATGCCTTTTTAATTTATAAAATTGGCATTCTTTTTCTAAAGTCTCACAATATTTTGTGGCAGTGCAATATACTTCTTTGATATTATTTTGGCCAATGGCATAGTTGTTGCTCGCTTTTTATTGGCTAAAAAGAAATAGAAGTGCAAAAGGGGGAAGGAAGAAGGAAAAGGGAACCCTCCTGCCCCTGGCCCAAAGGCCACAGAGACAGGCCCAGCCGGCCAGGCCCACCTAGGCCGGCACACTCCTCCTCCACCGGGCTTCCTGTTCCTCCGACCGGGCGGGACAGCGCGCGCCCGTCGCCGCCCAACCACCTCACCGGCGACGCCCCCCCCCCCCCCCCCCCCCCCGCGAGAGGATAAGGCCCCGAGCCTCCCCGCCTCCTCGAGTTCCCCCTCACCTACCGCTACTTCGTTCTGGAGAGGAGACCGAGGCGGTCGCCGCCGTTCTCCGTCGACCCCGCGGCCACCGGCACCCATTCGTCCTTCCGTGCTACCTCGGATCTCCGTCGGCCTCCGCCTCATCGTCCGGCGCTGCTCGCTGGATCTAACAAGCCCTAGAGCGCCGGATCCCCTTCTTCCACCTCCGCGGATCGTCGGACACCGCTGTCATCGATTTGACCTTCCCTGCGCTCCCGAACCCCAAGGGGCCTACATGAGCCCGCACTGTAAGCTCCACCCCCTTCTCCTCCTTCTCAGCGTGCTGCTGCGTTGCCCTAGCTAGTTGTACGCGTCGTTGCCGCCATTGCCATAGGCCACCATGCTGCCGTGCTCGCCGCCAGCGCCTGAGGCCCTGTCGTGGCTAGTGGAACACGTCCTCGTGCTCAGGGTGGCCTTGTGAAGCCCCCTGCAGCTCTAGTTCAGGCGCTAACACCGCGGAACGCCGAATGCGCTCCGGCCTGATTCCAGCCGCCGCCGTCGCATCGCCATCGTGGCCACGGCCGGCCGAGCTTACTTTCGAGCACAGTGTCGTGCTCATGGGGCGGTCAGGAGTCCGTCAAGCCCTTTTGCTCGTCCTCCCGAGCCCCCTAGCCCATGTTCGATCTCACCTGAACACCGGCGTCCGCCCAGCTCATTGCCGGCGACGCTTGGGCCTTCCCCTGCTCTGGTTGATGGCCCAGATGGATGCGGTACTCAGTGCGCAGCCGAACTCGCCTCTCGTCGACCGACTTGGTGGCCCTTGGGCGAATTCCGCCGGTCACCCGTGCCTCTGCCGTGAGTTTTAGCTCGCCGGAGCAACTTCGGCACCGGCCGCCGACGTGGCTGGACGGGGCCACCCCCTGGGACGCTGGCAAGTGGGCCTACGGGACCCGGTTGACCAGTTGACCTGGTCAACCGTTGTGATGTGGCAGTCAATCCCACTGACAGGCGGGTCCCACAGCATAAAAGTTTTACAAATAATTAAATTGCTAATTAAAATCTGTTAACTAATTAGCTCGTTAGATAAGCACTGACAATGGGCCCTGCTAGTTAATTAGTATTAGTTTAGCCTAACTAACTCCGCCTAAATAGCTGAGTCACTAACTAGTGGGTCCCACTGGACCCACAGGTCAGGTTTGACCTGGTCAGCCGACTGCTGACGCCAGCAAGACCGCAGCCTGACGTCATATTCCTTTTTAGGAAATTCTGTTAATTTAAATATTTCTAGAATATAAGAAAATCTTTAGAAATTCATAGAAAATAATCTGTAACTCTGATGAAAATGTTTTCTATATGAAAGTTGCTCAGAAAAATCTAAAGAATCCAAATGCGTGGTCCTTTCACGTGTCACATGCCCCTGGCCTGCTGAACATGGAACCGTCCCCTCTCTTTCATCTGTCGGAATTCGTCTAACGCCAGGTATTCATCCTCGGATGTTTATCCCCTCCGTCTGCAACGTGTAGTATTATGTTAGGACAACCCTAGCTCTGCCTATCGTCATGTTATGCCTTGTGATGCATTGTTTGCTCTATATTTACTGTTTCTTCCCCCTCTTCTCTCTGGTAGACCCCGAGACCGATGCCGTCCCTGTGATCGACTTTGTCACCGACGACCCCTTCTTCTTGTCTGAGCAACCAGGCAATCAAACCCCCCTTGAGCATTCCGATATCACCCATTTCTTCCCTCTCATGCTTGCATTAGAACTGCTACTGCTTTCTGTATGATCCTACTCTGATGCATAGCCTGTTGTTGTTACCTGCTTTCATACCTTACCTGCTTATCCTAAACTTCTTAGTATAGGTTGGTTAGAGATCCATCAGTGACCCCACCTTGTCCCAGTTGCCTCGCTTTATGTTCGATGACTCGATCACGTGATCGATGTCCAGGCTTCGACACCGCACATCACCCCCTAGTTGTACGACTATGCAGAGTTACTATCGAGTGCCAAGGGTGGAACCTCTTACATCACTCCTGATGAGATCTCTGTAGTGTAGCTATCCGGTCGGGGTCATCAAGAGTGATTTCCTCCTTAACCACTTCCGTTACAGCTCTGTCGTGCAACCCCTCAAGTGTGAACCTCGAGGGTGGATCCTCTTACGTTCACCTTGATGACAACATCAAGTGGAATTCACCGGGGGTGATTTCTCGGGTTTTCCCCTTGGTGTTAGACACACAGTTACTATGGTTACTACGACTTTGCACAGAGCCATGTTACTAAAGACGGGTCGGACCTGAGGGGTACCCGCGCGAGCTTAATAGCGAGTGATGTGGAGTCGGGTTGACCTGGAAGGTGCCCGCGAGATACTTATGAGGCATGGCCGGGCATTCTTAGCCCTTGTCGCAAGTACTCGAGATGAGGCGACGGGGTTACATCGATCGTGAGTCTCTGCTCGTTACCGCACGTTCCTAATCCACTACGATTTGGATATTTGATCCGAGGGGCCTCTGGCCTGATAGCACTAACCATCACGTGGGCATTGTATGGGCGTTCTGCGTCGTATACATCAGCCGAAGCTTAATAGAGGTCAGCGACTGAGCGGCGCGTGCTGGGTTGGACTACGTAAGCTCCTGCCTTGTGGAAGGAGGTAGCTCGGTCTGCTCACCGGCCGCCCACGCAACGTGCAGGAGTTCCCGGGGCGATGGCCCATGACCCCTGGGGGCATAGGTTTAGTCCGGCATGCTGACCTCTCTATTAAGCCTAGGTCGGGTTGCGGCGTATTGTTTGGCCGAGGCCGGGCATGACCCAGGAAAGTGTGTCCGGCCGGAGTTAATCGAGCATGGTGGGTAAGTTGGTGCACCCCTGCAGGGAAGAAAACATCTATCGATAGCCTGCCCTATGGTAACGGACACTTGGAGTTGTATCCCGATTGATACAACTAGAACTGGATACTTGAGATGAGAAATGGTTATGAGACATGATTACGATGAATGGATAGTATGGCTTTGGGATTGCTTTCTCGCAGGGAGTCGAGAAAGGATCTCTGACCGAGGTTGATAACATTACTACTACTTTATCTTATGTTGATCTGTACTCTTCTATATGCTGCAAGATGTTTGAAGATGCTAGTCTTCGATAGGCTAGGCTTTCCCCTTCTCTTCTGGCATTCCGCAGTTTAGTCCACAGATACAACCTATTCGTTTGATACAGATGCATACTTAGTTTAGATCTGATGTAAGTCTTCCGAGTACTTTGGATGAGTACTCATGGCTGCTTTGCTACCTCTTTTCCCCCATACCGATTGTTGCAACCAGATGACGGATCCCAGGAGCCAGACGACACCACTGATGACTACTGCTACCCCGAGGGTGCCTACTACTATGTGACGGCCGCTGACGACTTGGAGTAGTTAGGAGGCTCCCAGGCAGGAGGCCTTGCCTTTTCGATCAATGTTGCTTTTGTGCTAGCCTTCTTAAGGCAAAACTTGTTTAACTTATGTCTATACTCAGGTATTGATGCTTCCGCTGACTCCTGTGTTTCGAGCTTATGTATTCAAGCCCTCGAGGCCCCTGGCTTGTAATATAAAGCTTGTATTATTTTAATTTGTGTCTAGAGTTGTGTTGTGATATCTTCCTGTGAGTCCTTGGTCTTGATTGTACACATTTGTGTGTATGATTAGTGTACGATTGAATCGAGGGCGTCACACAAAGAGCTCGTCGTAAATGGTTACGTCGATGCAAGCTTTGACACTGATCCGGATGACTCTAAGTCACAAACCGGATACGTATTTTTATTGAATGGTGGAGCTGTCAGTTGATGCAGTTCTAAGAAGAGCGTTGTGGCGGGGTCTACGTGTGAAGCGGAATACATAGCTGCTTCGGAAGCAGCAAATGAAGGAGTCTGGATGAGCGAGTTCATATCCGATCTAGGTGTAATACCTAGTGAATTGGGTCCAATGAAAATCTTTTGTGACAATACTGGTGCAATTTCCTTGGCAAAGGAATCCAGATTTCACAAGAGAACCAAGCACATCAAGAGACGCTTTAATTCCATCCGCGATCAAGTCAAGGAGGGATACATAGATATTTGCAAGATACATACAGATTTGAATGTTGTAGACCCGTTGACTAAGCCTCTCTCATGAGCAAAACATGATCATCACCAAGACTCCATGGGTGTTAGAATCATTACTGTGTAATCTAGATTATTGACTCTAGTGCAAGTGGGAGACTGAAGGAAATATGCCCTAGAGGCAATAATAAAGTTGTTATTTCTATTTCCTTATATCATGATAAATGTTTATTATTCATGCTAGAATTGTATTAACCGGAAACTTAGTACATGTGTGAATACATAGACAAATAGAGTGTCCCTAGTATGCCACTACTAGGCTAGCTCGTTTATCAAAGATGGTTAAGTTTCCTAACCATAGACATGTGTTGTCATTTTATAAACGGGATCACATCATTAGAGAATGATGTGATGGACAAGACCCATCCGTTAGCTTAGCACTATGATCGTTTAGTTTATTGCTATTGCTTTCTCCATAACTTATACATGTTCCCGTGAGTATGAGATTATGCAACTCCCGAATACCGAAGGAACACTTAGTGTGCTATCAAACATCACAACGTAACTGGGTAATTATAAAGATGCTCTATAGGTGTCTCCGATGGTGTTTGTTGAGTTGGCATACATCAAGATTAGGATTTGTCACTCCGATTGCCAGAGAGGTATCTCTGGGCCCTCTCGGTAATGCACATCACTATAAGCCTTGCAAGCAATGTGATTAATGAGTTAGTTACGGAATGATGCATTACAGAATGAGTAAAGAGACTTGCGGGTAACGAGATTGAACTAGGTATGATGATACCGATGATCGAATCTCGGGCAAGTAACATACCGATGGCAAAGGGAACAACGTATGTTGTTGTGTGGTTTGACCGATAAAGATATTCATAGAATATGTAGGAACCAATATGAGCATCCAGGTTCCACTATTGGTTATTGACTAGAGAAGTGTCTCGGTCATGTCCACATAGTTCTCAAACCCGTAGAGTCTGCACGCTTAACGTTCAATGACGATTGGTATTACGAGTTTAGGTGATTTGATGTACCGAAGGTTTTTCGGAGTCCCGAATGAGATCATGGACATGACAAGGAGTCTCGGAATGGTCGAAACATAAAGATTGATATATTGGACCATGTTATTCGGACACCGGAAGTGTTCCGGGTGGTTTCGGATAAAACCGGAGTGCCGGAGGGTTATCGGACCCCCCCTGGAAGATAATGGGACACCATGGGCCATAGAGGAGAGAGGGTAGGTGTAACACCCTCGATGCGACTATATCTCCCACGTGTCGAGGCACGACTTAGAGGCATAATCGCATTGAAGGCATATGTCGCAAGTGAGGTAATCTTCACACAACCCATGTAATATAATAAGGAATAAGAGATACATAGTTGGCTTACAATCGCCACTTCACACAATTACATGAATAAACATTACATCAATCAAATGCACTCATGGTCCGACTACGGAACCAAAATAAAAGAAGAACCCCAAATGCGACAAAGGTCCCCGATCGACCCCAACTGGGCTACCCCAACTGGGCTCCACTACTGATCAACTAACACGAAACAACACGAAGGACAAGATCTTCATCGAGCTCCTCCTAAGCTGGGTTGCGTCATCTGCTCGGACTCATCGGCACCTGCAAGCTGGTTTTGGAAGTATCTGTGAGCCACGGGGACTCAGCAATCTCGCACCCTCGCGATCAAGACTATTTAAGCTTATGGGTAAGGTAAAGGTATGAGGTGGAGCTGCAGCAAGCGACTAGCATATATGGTGGCTAACATACGCAAATGAGAGCGAGAAGAGAAGGCAAGGCACGGTCGGTAAAAGTATGATCAAGAAGTGATCCTGGACTACCTACGTCAAGCATAACTCCAACAACCGTGTTCACTTCCCGGACTCCGCCGGAAAGAGACCATCACGGTTACACACGCGGTTGATTCATTTTAATTAAGGTCAACTTTAGGTTTTCTACAACCGGACGTTAACAAATCCCCAACTGCCCATAACCGCGGGCACGGCTTTCAAAAGATCAAATCCCTGCAGGGTGTCCCAACTTAGCCCATGACAAGCTCTCACGGTCAACGAAGGAATAGACCTCCACCCGAGATATTCCGATCAGACTCGGTATCCCAGTACAACAAGACATTTCGACAGGGTAAAACTAAACCAGCAACACCGCCCGAATGTGCCGACAAATCCCGATAGGAGCTGCACATATCTCTTTCTCAGGGCACACTCAGATGAGACTAGCTACGAGTAAAACCAACCCTCAAGTTTCCCCGAGGTGGCCCCGCAGGCAGCTCAGTTCGGACCAACACTCAGAGGAGCACTGGCCCGGGGGGGTTAAAATAATGATGACCCTTGAGCCGGCCGACTCAAGGGAAAGAAAAGGGCTAGGTGGCGAATGGTAAAACCAATGTTGGGCATTGCTGGAGAAGCTTTACTTAAGGCGAACTGTCAAGGGGTTCCCATTATAGCCCAACCGCGTAAGGGACGCAAAATCCGGGAACATAACACCGATATGACGGAAACTAGGGTGGTAAGAGTGGAACAAAACACCAGGCATAAGGCCGAGCCTTCCACCCTTTACCAAGTATATAGATGCATTAATTAAATACGATATATAGTGATATCCCAACAAGTAAATAAATGTTCCAACAAGGAACAACATCTCCATGTCCCAACACGAAACAAACTTCAATCTTCACCTGCAACTAACAACGCTATAAGAGGGGCTGAGCAAAGCGGTAACATAGCCAATCAACGGTTTGCTAGGACATTGGTGGGTTAGCGGCTGAACATGGCAATTTGGGAGGCTGACAAGCAAGTGGTAGGCATCGTAGCAATGGCATAGCAAAAGAGCGAGCAATCTAGCATAGCAAAGATAGTAGTGATTTCGAGGGTAGGATCATCTTGCCTGAAATCCCGCAAGGAAGACGAACGAGTCCATGAAGAAGAAAAACGGACGTAGAAGAACGGTCCTCACAAACTCGACGTTATCGGAACCAACCCAAAGAAGCAACACCGGAAAAGAAGCAGACAACATAGTAAACAACCACGACATCAACATGGCATGATGCACAATCGAGTATGATGCATGTCCGGTTTAAGGAGGCATGGCATGGCAAAGTGCACAAACGATCCTACAAATTAAGTGGAGCTCAATATGCATCGGGATGCATATTGACAAAACACCACATCAATTATTTAGTTCTCTCTCGTTTAGGTACTCAACAATATTAAATGTTATTAAACATGGCAAGAGGGTGAAGCAAAGCAAAACTACCTATCTAGTCAAGGTTAAATGAGGCCGGAAGCAACGAACAACAATTCCGGTAAATCCCCATAGCATATTTTAGATTTGGTACTGATCTGTCCTAAACACAATTTTAGAGTTGTTTACCATGCAAAGTAAGGTCACCATGATAAACTAGGCAAAATTCTACCCCATTTACATATAAAGTTTATTTAATTCGGAGCTACGGTTATTTAGATATGGTTAAATCATTTTAGCATGGCATGGGAGCAAATTTAACCAAACATCAATTTAATCAATTTTAATTGTTCTTATCATGATGAGAATGACATGAACAAGTTATGCAATATTTATGCAAAATTGTTGATAAGAGCGTTATGAAGCATTGTCACCGTGGTGGAAGAAAAGGGTGCCACGGCAACGAATCTGAAAGTGATGCCACGACACATATCGGTTCCGGTAACTCGATTGAGATCCCGGTGCAAAAGGAAAAGTGACGGGAGCGTGTCACGCGATAGAAGGTGGGGGTGATCCCGGATACCGGGTTCCCACAAGAAGGTGACAAGGAAAAGAGGGGCGACGTGCACCGAACAACTCCGACACGGGGCAAACACGAGCATTTCATACATCACACATGCATTCGTTCACGACGGTCGTCTCGGGGTTATACCTTTGAAGCGAGCATCATCGAAACGGATCGAGTTCGGCGGTAGGGGTTCACGTGTCGACGAGGAAGTAGTTGTACACGGGGTCGTCGTGTGAAGTAGGGGAAGTAGTCGTTCTCGCGATGGTAGTGGAAGTGGGGGTACATGACGACGTAGAGGTACTCGCGACGGTAGTCGTTCACGTTCACGTTACACGGGTCTTCGGCGACGGTCGTCGTACATGGTTCGGAGTGGTACTTGCGACGGTAGAGGAACGCGTTTCGAAGGGGTACTTGGGGTCCTCGAACTTGCCGATCTCGTCATCTCGAAGGGGTACTTGACGTCCAAAGCGTTCATCGGTAGTAGAACTTGACGGTCTCGACGGATTTGGAGGTCCAGGGTACTTGGCGTCCATGTAGTCGATCTTGCCGGTGTGGTACTTGTGTACCGGAGGAGGTCTTGACGATCTTGACGAATCCGAGTGGCTCTAGGCACACGTCCAAAGTGGCCTTCCATCTTGTTCTTTCCTGTACACGGCTTGACCGAACCAGGGGTCGACGGTGGCCATGATCTAGCAACAGCAACAATCGAGTGGCGTCGTGCACAGGGGCCTGGAGGACTTGTCATGGCGACGGCTACCCTGGAACGAGGCATCCTACCACGCGACGCAGAGGATGCAGCAGCGGCGAGCGGTCGCTGTAGAGGATGCAGCGGCGGCCCGACTGGGTCGTAGGGGAGGCAGGGGCTCGGTGACTCGCGCGACGCAGGGGCGACGAGGCTTGCAGCGGAGGAGCTTGAGCGTGGGGCGGTGATGAAGCACCAGAAGCGCGGGCGCCAGGCCATGTCGACGGAGAGACGAGAGGCGGCGTCGGGCACGCAGGAAGATGGCGACTCCAGCCGGTGCGGGCACCCACGGCAAAACAGAGGAGGGCCGCGCGCGGGCAGGAGCTGCATCGGACGGCGAAGCCCACGGGAGAAGAGCTCCCGAAGAAGCGGAGCGGGGCTGCTCGGGTTCGAGCCTTTGCTCTGCCGAGCAAGGAGGTGGTGATGGCGTCTCGAGCTCCTGATCCGGACGGCGGGGTCGAGGAAGAAGGAGGCCGATGCGGGAGGAAGGAGGCGCGCTGGGGAGGAGCCGCGGCGCCTGGGCAACGCCGGTGGCCTCCGGCGGCACCGAATCGATGGCGGAGGAGGACGAGCGAGGGGGAGTTGGGGAGAGGGCCGCGCCTGCGCGCGCGTACTCTGGCGGCGCGGGAGGAGAACGAAGGGAGATGGGATCGGGGAGAGATGGGATCGACCGACTCCCTGGCGGCGCGAGGGAAAGAGCGAGGGAGGAGGGGATCGGGCCAGGGGTACGCCTTAGGGTTAGGTAGTGGGCTACGGGAGGTCGGCCTGGGCTGGATGGTGGGAGGACCTGGTGGGCCGGTGCGATGGAAGAGAGAGGCCCAGGTGGGCTGGGGCGCAGCAGGGCCTTAGAAGGCTGCGGCCTGCTGGTTCTCTCTTCCTCTCTCTCTTTTATTTTCTTAAGCAGAAAACGATTTAGAGAGAAAGAAAAGAGAGGGGAGGTTAGGGGAAGAAGGTGGACACGCGAATAATTTTCCCGGACTCACAAAAATGCACATGTTCCGAGAAAAAAATAAAGTGGCCAAGATTGCAAGAATTAAATTCAAATGACTTTGAATTTAATTAGAAAGGTTTGCACAAGGACTAGGATTTAGGAGAGTCCAAAAATGTTGAGAAATTATGTGGAGCTCCGGAAAATGATGAAAGGACACGTGACAAAGTTAGAGGCCAAGAGAAGAAATAATAAAAGGCGTTGGGATTTTGCAAGTGTGTTCCGGTTAATCCCAAAAGAATGGAATATTTATTATAGTAGCTCCACTAATAACAGGAGGATATATTATAAAGAGAACTCACCATGTGAATTCCCTCAATTTACATGGACCGAAGATCCATACGATTTATTTAGTTGAGTTGCAACAATTAATGATATGATGATATGATGCAATGCACATGATGCAATGATGAATGCAACACGCAAGCAAAAGACAACGCAACGCCGCCGAATAACTGGAAGACAGCTGGCACATCGGTGTCGGGGCGTTACAGTCGGCCAGGAGGTGGCGCCCCCAGTCTGAATTGGACAAGGGGTGGGGGCGGCGCCCCCTCCTTCCTTCTTTCCCCTTCCTCTTTCCTTCCCCTCCTTGTTGGACTAGGAAAGGGGGAACCTACTCCTGGTAGGAGTAGGATTCCCCCCTTGGGGCGCACCCCTTGAGGCCGCCCGACCCCCTCCTACCCTCCTTTATATACGTGGGAGGGGGCACCCCATAGACACACAAGTTGATTTCTTAGCCGTGTGCAGTGCCCCCCTCCACAGATTTCCACCTCGATCATATTGCTGTAGTGCTTAGGCGAAGCCCTGCGTTGGTAACTTCATCATCACCGTCAACATGTCATCATGCTGACGAAACTCTCCCTCGGCCTCAGTTGGATCTAGAGTTCGAGGACGTCACCGAGCTGAACGTGTGCAGATCGCGGAGGTGCTGTGCATTTGGTACTTGATCGGTTGGATAGTGAAGACATTCGACTACATCAACCGCGTTACTCAACGCTTCCTCTTTCGGTCTACGAGGGTACGTAGACACACTCTCCCCTCTCGTTGCTATGCATCTCCTAGATAGATCTTGCATGATCGTAGGATTTTTTTTTTGAAATATTGCATTCCCCAGCACGTAGTCGTGTGGTGGAGTCACTCTCGTGACGGTAGTGTGGACCCTTGCCGCAATTGTGAAATCTGATGGACGGAAAGATCTACTTGGTGAGCTTATCACGAAACAACACAATGAGGGGGGCACCTTCACCCACCGTCGACTTCTTTGCCACCACCAATAATGCGACCCCGCCTTCGCTGCCACAAAGCCTTTGTGCCATTGAATCTTCTGCGTTGCAGGCCCATTATCACCGCACTCGTTGAGGCAATACAAGCCAAAGGTCATATCTAGGTTCTATGAGCACATCTGTAGGGTAAGATTGGTCATAGCGGCGGTGCATGCCCACGATGACCCAAAGGACAACATACACCCCAAGGACAACCTGCACATGTTTGAGTGGAGCTCCGGCGTTTCTCCACCGTGTGGGGGCTAAGTAACCTATCGGTGTTCTGTGCTAAAACCAATGAGAACGACTATCGGCTCGTCCTTGATTTTGTTGGTTTGTGAAGGACCAAAGATGTCGACTAGGGGGTAGGGGGTTGAGTATGATTTAGGGAATTGCTAATAAATAATATTCTCTAAATATGCAACTGTGTGTGACCCTTATATGTGCTAGCAAGCAAGATAACATTGAAGTGAATCAAATCACTTAGACAAAGATGTATGTCGAAGTTTACTTTTTTGGAGGGAAGTTAGTCTCTGTTGAAGATGTGTGGGGAACACAAAGTATCCCCAACGAAACAAAGTCTCACATTCTTCTCCATGTGGCCCAACAAACAGAACTCTATCTCGACCTGGAAGTAGGTATTGAGGTGACCTTTACAAACTCGAGAAAATCCACAAACTTTTAGTGTCTCACATTTCTTAAAAAAACTGGGAGTGGTGTATATGCGAAAAAGGCGGCCTAGGCAAGATATTTTTGCCAGAGCTAGAATAAGACATATTTAAAACAACAAAAGGATCTAGAAATAGTGATAAAATGATATGATGTATGCATCTTTGGAACACAATATTTCTCTTAATTAAATTGCAAATTTAATTGTTTTGGTATTCAAACATGTCCTTTACGTTCAGCCCATATATTATGCACTACACAGCACAGTGTGATTGTTGAATATTACGATTATTAGGAAAGATAGGATAGTGTAGGATCTTATTCTACCTTGTCTTGTACTCCAAGAAGATCATGTACTCCTACATATATGGCCACAAGGCTCAATCAATAAACATCGATTCCACCAATCCCTCTCTACCCTTGTCGCCAATGGTGGTCGGAGTACACGAAATGGTTGGAGAAGATGACGGCGACGCTTGCGATGGGCTGGTGCTAGACAAAGACGAAGGAGGTGGACGGGCGGCATGACGCCGAAAAAGAGCGGCGGCAGCGTCCTGGCGGTAGCGGCGACAGCTGTTAGGAGTGCAGCGGGGATGCTCGAAGTAGGCGGGGAAGAACCCGACAGCGTGATGAAGACCGGCGCGGGCGGTGGCGTTCTTGCTCCAAGGGAGGCGGTGCAACACATACCACGGGAAGTTGACACGCGAGGACGGTGGGAAGACCTTGGGGCGGCGGCATGGACAGCGTGCCGCGGTGCTACGGCCCGAAGGGGCGGTGGTGCGCGGGTTGGTGCAACTAGGGGAACGGCCTCGGGCGGTCATGGGGACCACGTTCCGCAGCACTACAGCCCAAAGGGGCAACGCAGCGGCGGCGCGCGAGTCGGTGCTGCCATGGGGAGAACCACGGGGCAGCGGCATTGCAGCCCGTGAAGGAAATATGCCCTAGAGGGAATAATAGTAGTTATTTATATTTCCTTATATCATGATAAATGTTTATTATTCATGCTAGAATTGTATTAACCGGAAGCTTAGTACATGTGTGAATACATAGACAAACAAAGTGCCCCTAGTATGCCTCTACTTGACTAGCTCGTTAATCAAAGATGGTTAAGTTTCTCAGCCATAGACATGTGTTGTCATTTGATGAACAGGATCACATCATTAGAGAATGATGTGATGGACTAGATCCATCCGTTAGCTTAGCACTATGATCGTTTAGTTTATTGCTATTGCTTTCTTCATGACTTATACACGTTCCTATGGCTATGAGATTATGCAACTCCCGAATACCGGAGGAACACTTAGTGTGATATCAAACGTCAGAACGTAACTAGGTGATTATAAAGATGCTCTACAGGTGTCTCCGATGGTGTTTGTTGAGTTGGCATAGATCGAGATTAGGATTTGTCACTCCGATTATCAGAGAGGTATCTCTGGGCCCTCTCGGTAATGCACATCACTATGAGCCTTGCAAGCAATGTGACTAATGAGTTAGTCATGGGATGATGTATTACGGAACGAGTAAAGAGACTTTCCGGTGACGAGATTGAACTAGGTATGACGATACCGACGATTGAATCTCGGGCAAGTAACATACCAATGATAAAGGGAACAACGCATGTTGTTATGCGGTTTGACCGATAAAGATCTTCGTAGAATATGTAGGAACCAATATGAGCATCTAGGTTCCGCTATTGGTTATTGACCGAAGATGTGTCTCGGTCATGTCTACATAGTTCTCGAACCCGTAGGGTCCGCATGCTTAACATTCGATGACGATATGTATTATTAGTTATGTGATTTGATGTGCCGAAGGTTGTGCGGAGTCCCAGATGAGATCACGGACATGACGAGGAGTCTCGAAATGGTCGAGACATAAATATTGATATATTGGAAGGTTATATTCGGACACCGGAATGGTTCCGAAGTGTATCGGGTATTTTCTGGAGTACCGGGAGGTTACCGGAACCCCCCAGGGGGATTAATGGGCCACAATGGGCCTTAGTGGAGAAGAGAGAGGGCCGGCCAGAGGTGGCGCCCCCCGTTGCCCAGTCCGAATTGGACAAGGGGAAGGGGGCGCCCCCTCATTCCTTCTCTTCTCTCCTCTTTCCCTTCTTCTCCTTCTTGGACTAGGAAAGGGGGAAACCTACTCCTACTAGGAGTAGGATTCCTCCCGCCTTGGTGTGCCCCTTGTGGCCGGACGGCCTCCTCCTCCCCTCCTTTATATACGTGGGAGGGGGTGATACGTATCCGTCGTATCTATTTTTCGAAACACTTTTGCCCTTGTTTTGGACTCTAACTTGCATGATTTGAATGGAACTAACCCGGATTGACGCTGTTTTCAGCAGAATTGCCATGGTGTTATTTATGTGCGGAAACAAAAGTTCTCGGAATGATCTGTGATACGTCTCCGTCGTATCTACTTTTCCAAACACGTTTGCCCTTGTTTTGGACTCTAACTTGCATGATTTGAATGGAATAACCCGGACTAACGTTGTTTTCAGCAGAATTACCATGGTGTTATTTATGTGCAGAAACAAACATTCTCAGAATGACTTGAAACTTCATGGAGCAACTTTTTGGAAAATATAGAAAATACCTGCAAAAGGTGAAGGCCAGGGGGCCCACCACCTGTCCACGAGGGTGGGGGCGCGCCTTCCCCCCTAGGGCGCGCCCCCCTACCTCGTGGTCCCCCTGGTGCTCCTCCGACTCCAACTCCAACTCTATATATTGTGTTTCGGGGAGAAAAAATCAGAGAGAAGAATTCATCGCGTTTTATGATACGGAGCTGCCGCCAAGCCCTAAAACCTCTCAGGAGGGCTGATATGGAGTCCGTTCGGGGCTCCGGAGAGGGGAATCCGTCGCCATCGTCATCATCAACCATCCTCCATCACCAATTTCATGATCCTCACCGCCGTGCGTGAGTAATTCCATGGTAGGCTTGCTGGACGGTGATGGGTTGGATGAGATTTATCATGTAATCGAGTTAGTTTTGTTAGGGTTTGATCCCTAGTATCCACTATGTTATGAGATTGATGTTGCTATGACTTTGCTATGCTTAATGCTTGTCACTAGGGCCCGAGTGCCATGATTTCAGATCTGAACCTATTATGTTTTCATCAATATATGAGAGTTCTTGATCCTATGTTGCAAGTCTATAGTCACCTATTATGTGTTATGATCCGTTAACCCCGAAGTGACAATAATTGGGATACTTACCGGTGATGACCGTAGTTTCAGGAGTTCATGTATTCACTATGTGTTAATGCTTTGTTCCGGTACTCTATTAAAAGGAGGCCTTAATATCCCTTAGTTTCCGTAAGGACCCCGTTGCCACGGGAGGGTAGGACAAAAGATGTCATGCAAGTTCTTTTCCATAAGCATGTATGACTATATTCGGAATACATGCCTACATTACATTGATGAACTGGAGCTAGTTTTGTGTCACCCTAGGTTATGACTGTTACATGATGAACCGCATCCAGCATAATTCTCTATCACCGATTCATTGCCTACGAGCTTTCCATATATTGTTCTTCTCTTATTTACTTTTCCGTTGCTATTGCTATCATCATTACAAAATACCAAAAACACTACTTTTACTACCGTTACCACTACTATCATATTACTTTGCTACTAAACACTTTGCTGCAGATATTAAGTTTCCAGGTGTGGTTGAATTGACAACTCAACTGCTAATACTTGAGAATATTCTTTGGCTCCCCTTGTGTCGAATCAATAAATTTGGGTTAAATACTCTACCCTCGAAAAAATGTTGCGATCCCCTATACTTGTGGGTTATCAAGACTATTTTCTGGCGCTGTTGCCGGGGAGCATAGCTCTATTCTTTGAGTCACTTGGGATATATATCTGCTTATCATTATGAAGAACTTGAGAGATCCAAAAACCAAGATCTATCCCTCAACTACGAGGGGAGGTAAGGAACTGCCATCTAGCTCTGCACTTGATTCACCTTCTGTTTTGAGTACGCTTGCGACACCTAAACCTGCTTCTACTATTCGTTCTGATATGTCGCATGTTATCGATGATGCCACTTCTACTATACATGATACTTATGATGAAACTACTTCTATGCTTGATACTACTATGTCACTTGGTGAATTTCTTGATGAACAACTTGCTAGGGCCAGAGAGATTGAAAATATTGAATCTGATAATACTGATGAAAGTGATGATGATGAATCACTTGTTATTCCTAAGGGTTATGTTTTTGATCCAGAAGCTTCTTTAGCTATTTTAGCTTGCAAAGATAGATATGAACTCAAAAGGTGATTAGCTAAATAGAATAAGCAATCTCTAAATGCTAGAATGAGACCTGACCCTGCTTTTGCTACTTCACCTATCTGTGTTACTGATAAGGATTATGAATTCGCTGTTGATCCTGATATAATTACTTTGGTTGAATCTGATCCTTTTCATGGTTATGAATCTGAAACTGTTATGGCACATCTTACTAAACTGAATGATATAGCCACCCTGTTCACTAAAGATGAGAGAACTCGTTACTTTTATATCCTTAAAATATTTCCATTCTCATTAAAGGGTGATGCTAAGATATGGTTTAATTCTCTTGATCCTGGTTGTGTGCGTAGTCCCCGGGATATGATTTATTACTTCTCTGCTAAATATTCCCTGCTCATAAGAAACAAGCTGCTTTAAGGGATATATATAATTTTGTGCAAATTGAAGAAGAGAGTCTCCCACAAGCTTGGGGGAGGCTTCTCCAATTACTTAATGCTTTGCCTGATCATCCTTTTAAGAAAAATGAAATACTTGATATCTTTTATAATGGACTAACCGATGCCTCCAGAGATTACTTGGATAGTTGTGCTGGTTCTGTTTTCAGGGAAAGAACACCGGATGAAGCTGAAATTCTATTGAATAATATGTTGGCAAATGAAAATAATTGGACACCTCCGGAGCCAGCTCCTGAGCCTATTCCTAAACCAACTCCGAAGAAGAGGGGTATTCTATTTCTCAGTCCTGAAGATATGCAAGAAGCAAAGAAATCTATGAAAGAAAAAGGTATTAAAGCTGAAGATGTTAAGAATTTACCTCCTATTGAAGAAATACATGGTCTTAATTTACCGCCTGTTGAAGAAACATATGATCTTAATCCTTTGCCTATTGAAGAAACTCATGGTCTTGATAACCCGACACAGGTAGTAAAGGTAAATTCTCTCTATAGATATGATAAAGCTGAAATCCCATTTACTAAATTTGCTAGCCCATGCTTAGATGAGTTTGATAAATTTATGGTTAAGCAAGAAGACTTCAATGCTTATTTTGGTAGACAATTGAAATACAATTCAAATATGCTTGAACACTTGGGTGATTAATGGCTAATGTCAAAGGTGAACTTAAACTTATTAGTAAACATGCTTCTATGGTTACCACTCAAGTAGAACAAGTACTTAAACCTCAAAATGATTTGCTCAATGAATTGAATAGTAAGAATAATGATTATGCTATTAGAGTGGCTACTAGAACTGGTAGAATGACTCAGGAACCTTTGTATCCTAAAGGCCACCCTAAGAGAATTGAGCAAGATTCTCAGAGAAATAATATAGATGCACCTAGTCCTTCTAAACGGAAGAAAAAGAAAAATGATAGGACTTTGCATGCTTCTAGTGAACCTATTGTTGAAACACCTGAGAATCCAAATGATATTTATATTTCTGATGTTGAAACACAATCTCGCAATGAACCTGAAACTAGTGATAATGTTAATAATAATGTTCATGTTGATGCTCAACCTAGCAATGATAATGATATAGAAATTGAACCTGCTGTTGATCTTGATAACCCACAATCAAAGAATCAACGTTATGATAAGAAAGACTTTGTTGCTAGGAAACACGGAAAAGAAAGAGAACCATGTGTTCAGAAACCCATGCCTTTTCCTCCCAAACCATCCAACAAAAAGGATGATGAGGATTTTGAGTGCTTTGCTGAAATGATTAGACCTATCTTTTTGCGTATGCGATTAACTGATACGCTCAAAATGAATCCTTATGACAAGTATATGAAAGATATTGTTACTAATAAAAGAAAGATACCAGAAGCTGAAATTTCCACCATGCTTGCTAATTATACTTTTAAAGGTGGAATACCTAAGAAACTAGGAGATCCCGGAGTACCAACTATACCATGCTCCATTAAAAGAAATTATGTTAAAACTGCTTTATGTGATCTTGGAGCCGGTGTTAGTGTTATGCCTCTCACTTTATATCATAGACTTGATTTGAATATGTTGACACCTACTGAAATATCTTTGCAAATGGCTGATAAATCAACTGCTATACCTATCGGTATTTGTGAGGATGTGCCTGTTGTAGTTGCAAACGTTACTATTTTAACGGACTTTGTTATTCTCGATATTCCCGAGGACGATAGTATGTATATTATTCTTTGGAGACCCTTTTTGAATACTGCAGGGGTTGTTATTGATTGCACTAAAGGCAATGTCACTTTTCATGTTAATGGTAATGAGCATACGGTACACTTTCGGAGGAAACAACCTCAAGTTCATAGTATCAACTCTATTGGAAAAATTCCATCGGTTATTATTGGAGGTTTTGAATTTCCTCTACCTACTGTCAAAAAGAACTATGATATTCTTATTATTGGGGATGTGCATATCCCCGTTGAGGTAACATGGTGTTATTCGAAATTTCTCCGGTACCATGTTATTCGGAATGAGCTCGTTAATAAGACTTGATCAACCTTGTTAGTGGATTCCTTTTGATAAGCATGAGATGGATGAAACTAGAAGCCACAACCTTATGTACCCTCCTTTTAATTTCTGTTATTTATATTAAATAAAATAAAAATAAGTATTTTATGTATGTTATCTAATTTATCCGTGCAATATAAAAATACCCCAAAAATAAAAGTTCTCCAAATGCCCTGAAATTTAAGTATGATTTTTTCTGGAATATTTGAGAATATCTGGCACTAAGAACACAGCACGGGGGGCATCCACCTGGCCACGAGGGTGGAGGGCGCGCCCTACCCCCTAGGGCGCCCCCTGCCTTGTGGGCCCATGGTGGCCCTCCTCCACTTATTCCTGCACCCACACACTTCTTATTCCTCCCACAAACATGAATATCCAGCTCAAGCACGAGTTCAAGCTCATTTTGCTACCATTTTCGATCTCCTTGCTCAAAGCACCTCTCACAAAACTGCTTGGCGGGGATTGTTCCTTGGTATGTGACTCCTCCATTGGTCCAATTAATTTTTGTTCTAGTGCTTTATTCATTGCAAATTTATGCTGCCTAGGTGACCCTGTTCTTGAGCTTGCTTGTCAAATTTATATGGTCAAAAGTAGTTTTGATGCATGATATAGGCTCTAGGCACTTGTAGGAGTAGTTGCTATCAATTTTGTCGAGTTTGGTTTACTTTTATTTTGAAGTTACTAATTTTTTTAGAATTTTTCAGAAAATAATGAAGAGATTTTTGAGGGGCTCATCGAGCCGAAGCTCTAAGGAAAAGCAAAATGAAAAAGCAGAGAAGCCCAAGTATAATCTGCCTCGCACCACGGAGGTTCGGCCGTGTGAATGGCCTTCCGATGATTTCTTGAGAGCAGCCGGGATTTATGATGATTTTTATGAATTGGCTGAGAATGCAGGCCTCATCGCCTTCCTCCACGACCAACGCGCATAGTATCTCTTACTCACCAATATCTTTGTGCAAAACTTTCATTTCCATGCTAGGAGCTCACCACCTACGGTGGAATTTTATTTATATGATGAGGATAAGGAGATGTCACTTTATGATTTTTGTCGGGTTTGTTTGATCCCTTTCGTGGGCACAATAGAGGAACTACATCGCGGCGATGTGGATAGGTTTACTGATACCATCACTGTAGGGGAAACGAGGAAGGTTTCCGATGCACGAATCACTAGCATACATTTTTCCTGTTTTATGCTACTTTGCAATATTTGCTAGTCGTCGCTTAATTGGTCGTGGAAACTGTGGAAACCTTAGTGTTCCTGGCATTATTATTTTGTTCCACGTTTTATTCTATGATAACTCTGTTAGTATGGGCGGTATTATTGCTAAACGGTTAAGTCTGAACCGTACAAAGGGACCCATCTTTGGAGGCATCTATGCTTCACGCCTAGCTGCACATTTCAACATACCTATTAGGCATTATGAGAAGGAAGAAAAATTTCTGCCCACTGTTTATCTAGATTATAAGAGTATGGTGGCACACGATTTTATTGTTAAGAATAGGGAAGGGGATCTTAAATACAAATTGTTCTTTCATAAACATCATCCTGAGATTATTACCCTGCCTGCTCCTTCCTTGTTTGATTTATCTGCATGCCAGTACCTTGTTCCGTTAGAGGCTATTCACGCCTACCGGAACCCTACATCAGCCACAGAGCCAGAGTCGAAACCACAAGTTGATCCTCCACGAAAGTCTAATTACCATTGGGATCCGGAAATGATTGCCAACCAGTGGCATTCAGAGTCTTTTTCTTCTCATTACGACCCCAACTTTTACTATGGATATCCTCCAGGCCAACCGTTGCCATAAACCAACTTAGGCCTAAAGCCTAAGCTTGGGGGAGTACGTATTTCCCACCGACATTACATTCATGTTCACACACTCATTGCTAGATGTCGGTGCTCATACATTTTCATTGTATCATCCATGCTAGTTTATTTTCTTTTTATCCTCTCATCTTGTGTGTTTGATTAACCTTAAGAAAAACCAAAAAAAATTAGTTGTAGCTTTTAATTAGTTTACTTTCCATGCTTGTAGTAGTAATTAAAAAGAAAACCCAAAAAGATTTCCTGTTCTTCTTTTGCTTGTTGGGAGCTCTCCCGTGTAAATAGTTTTATTTCTTTTCTTTGGGGGTCGATAGGAGAAGACAATGATTAAATTGTTGAAGTGGATCTTATATGCATTATTGTTGATATGACAAAAGATCCCATATTGCCTTGTCTTCTCCTGTTTATTGAATGCTTGCAGATTCCAGCTTAGTCCAATGCACATGCACTATTATTATTATTCACTCTATTCGGTCGTGCAAGTGAAAGGCAATTATGACGATATATGATGGACTGACTGAGATGAGAAAAGCTGGTATGAACCTCTCTTGTTTTTGTAAATATGATTAGTTCTGTTGGGGAACGTAGCAATAATTCAAAATTTTCCTACGTGTCACCAAGATCAATCTATGGAGTCATCTAGCAACGAGGGAGGAGTAGATCTACATACCCTTGTAGATCGCGCGCGGAAGCATTCAAGAGAACGGGGTTGATGGAGTCGTACTCGTCGTGATCCAAATCACCGATGATCCAGCGCCGAACGGACAGCACCTCCGCGTTCAACACACGTACAAAGCAGCAATGTCTCCTCCTTCTTGATCCAGCAAGGGGGAAGGAGAGGTTGATGGAGATCCAGCAGCACGACGGCGTGGTGGAAGTAGCGAGATTCCAACAGGGCTTCGCCAAGCGCTGCGGGAGGAGGGAGATGTGTCACGGGAGGGAGAGGGAGGCGCCAGGGCTTAGATGGGGCTGCCCTCCCTTCCCCCCACTATATATAGGGCCAAGGGAGAGGGGGGGCGCAGCCTTGGCCCTTCCTCCAAGGAAGGGTGCGGCTAGGGAGGAGTCCCTCCTCCCCAAGGCACCTAAGAGGTGCCTTCCCCCTTTAGGACTCTTCCTTTCCTTATCTCTTGGCGCATGTGTGACGCCCGCATAATCAAGCTACAGCAAACCTCTGCAAATGATGCCACGTCACCCCGATTTGCTGTTGCTAATCTCGCGTTAGGTCAAAACCAGTTCGAATTCAAATTCAAAATCAAGCAAACGATAAAAGTTTTCAAATATTAAAACTAAAATGTTCGGAGTGAGCCAAATAATGCATAGGTAATTACGGTGGAGAAACCACACTTTTATAAAATGTTTAAATACTCTTAAATGAATAAAAGAGTAGCAGAAACAATTATTTTAATGCTTTAACAATAATAAACATTTTCAAAACTAAATTGTTATAAGTATTAAACTATTGTGGCAGTGGCATAATTTGTAAAATCCTATTTAGGTGCCACTTTGGTAAATTACTAAAACTAAAGTAAAAGGAAACTAAAAGAAAGCAAACTATATAAAAAACAGAAAACCAAAACTAACAAAAAAAAGGGAAAAGGACCCCCCCCCCCACTTGGTCGTGGCCCAACTTGGCCAAACGGCCTTGGCCCACGAGGCCACCATCTAGGCCGGCCCACCCCGTCCCGTATATGGCCTCCCCTGGCCAAACCCTAGCGCACGACGCCCCACTCCCCCACTCGCCCCCACTCTCTCTGCCCCCTCGCTCCCCCGATCCAGATCGGGATCGGGGTGACCGCGCCCTCGACGCCCGTTGTCGCCGCCGAACGCCGTCGCCCCCTCCCCGCCTAGACCTCGCCGGCGCTTCCCCCCAACCGGCCTGCCTCCTCGACGCCGACGACGTCCCCGTCCTCCCCCATGAGGCCCGCTGCCTAGACCCTACACACGACGTGAGGCCCTCCCTCCTTCTCCTATGCCCCACCCCGCACTGCATCGCCGTGCACGCCGCTCGGGGCCGCGCCTCGCGCCCCGCCCGCTGCGCCGATGTTGCCGTACTCCGCCCGCGCCACCGCACAGCCGCCGCGCTCCGCGTCCCTGACCGGCGCCCGCTGCGTGTCGTCCCACGGCGCTCCCCGCCCCTGCTTCTCCTTCCCCGTGCGACGCGCTGTCGTCTCTCCCCCTCCTGCACCTTGTCCGCCTCGCCCTCGCCCTGCAACTCACCTCGCCACCACTACCTGCAGCTACTGCTGCTCCGCTGCAGTGTGCCATCTGCCGCGACGGCCCTCTCCGCTACCCGCGCCGCCCTGCTCCGGCTGCGGTCGCGACCGTCGGTGCCCACAGGGCCGTTGCCCTTCACCCCAGCGCCAGTCGCCGCCTCTTCGGTGGCTCGCCGGAGCCCCGTCCGCCCCATCGTGGCCGCTGCTCCCCAACCGTGCCCAAACGGGATGGGCGTCAGCCCCAGTGCCCGAAGCCCGTCTACCCAGCGCCCGTTAAGGCCACTGGGCCTATGTCAGCTAGGCCCCACCCCCCATGTGCCAATGACAGGTGGGCCTAGACCCAGAACGAAAACGATTTATAAAAATATATATAATTAATTAAAAATAAATAAATTAGTAATAAGTAAATAAAAATGTTAATTAATTAATTAATTAATTAACCTAACTAATCCTGATTAGATTAACCTAATTACTAATTAAACTAATTAATCTGTTTTAGTTAATCTCAGACAATGACGAGCGGGACCCACATGTCAGGTTGACCTGGTCAATTGCTGATGTCATGCTGACGTCATGATGACGTCAGCAAGCACTGTTTTGGATAATGTTGTATTAAAATAATTAAATAAATCCTGAAAATGATTTAAATCTTTTAAAATTAATATAAAATAAACCGTAGCTCGGATGAAAAAACTTCGTACATGAAAGTTGCTCAGAACGACGAGACGAACCCGGATACGCAGCCCGTTCGTCCGTCACGCATCCCTAGCATAGCAAACTCGCAACTTTCCCCCTCTGGCTCCTCTGCTCGAAAATGCAAAACACCGGGGATACTTTCTCGGATGTCATCCCCCTTCACCGGTATCACCTATTACCGCGTTAGGGCACCTCTAACGCCGTTACTTGTCATGTCATGCATCACTATGCATATGCTTGCTTAAATATTTATTGTTTCTTCCCCCTCTTCTCTCGATAGACACCGAGACCGACGCCGCTGCTACCCAGTACGACTACGGAGTTGACAACCCCTCTCTCTTGCCAGAGCAACCAGGCAAGCCCCCCCTTTGATCACCAGATACCGCCTACTCTTCTCTATACTGCTTGCATTAGAGTAGTGTAGCATGTTACTGTTTCCCGTTAATCCTATACTGATGCATAGCCTGTCCTTGCTACTACTGTTGTTACCTTTACCTGCAAACCTAATGCTTAGTATAGGATGCTAGTTTATCATCAGTGGCCCTACATCCTTGTCCGTCTGCCATGCTGTACTATCGGGCCGTGATCACTCGGGAGGTGATCACGGGTATATACTATATACTTTATACGTGATACATGTGATGACTAAAGACGGGTAGGCTCATAGGAGCACCCGCGAGTGGATCTTTGAGGCGGAGCGACAGGGCAGGTTCAGACCACCTAGGAGAGAGGTGGGCCTGGCCCTGGTCGGCGTTCGTGGATACTTAACACGCTTAACGAGATCTGGGTATTTGATCTGAGTCTGGCCATTTGGTCTATACGCACTAACCATCTACGCGGGAGTAGTTATGGGTATCCCGGCGTCGTGGTATCAGCCGAAGCCTTCCTGACGTCAGCGACTGAGTGGCGCGCGCCGGATTGGACTGGAAGGCCACTAGGCTAGGTCTGCTTTCGGCCGCGTTCGCAACGTGCAGGTGTGCTAAGGGCGATGGGCCCAGACCCCTGCGCCATAGGGTTTAGACCGGCGTGCTGACCTCTCTGTTGTGCCTAGGTAGGGCTGCGACGTGTTGATCTTCCGAGGCCGGGCATGACCCAGGAAAGTGTGTCCGGCCAAATGGGATCGAGCGTGTTGGGGTATGTGGTGCACCCCTGCAGGGAAGTTTATCTATTCGAATAGCCGTGTCCCTCGGTAAAAGGACGACCCGGAGTTGTACCTTGACCTTATGACAACTAGAACCGGATACTTAATAAAACACACCCTTCCAAGTGCCAGATACAACCGGTGATCGCTCTCTCACAGGGCGACAAGGGGAGGATCATCGGTTAGGATTATGCTATGCGAGGCTACTTGGAGGACTTCAGTCTACTCTCTTCTACATGCTGCAAGACGGAGGCTGCCAGAAGCGTAGTCTTCGACAGGATTAGTTATCCCCCTCTTATTCTGGCATTCTGCAGTTCAGTCCATATATGATACCCTTATTCCATTTGATACCCATGCATATGTAGTATAGCTCCTTGCTTGCGAGTACTTTGGATGAGTACTCACGGTTGCTTTCTCCCTCTTTTCCCCTATCCCTTTTACCTGGTTGTCGCAACCAGATGTTGGAGCCCAGGATCCAGACGCCACCGTCGATGACGACTCCTACTACGCCGGAGGTGCCTACTACTACGTGCTGCCCGCTGATGACGACCAGGAGTAGTTTAGGAGGATCCCAGGCAGGAGGCCTGCGCCTCTTTCGATCTGTATCCTAGTTTGTGCTAGCCTTCTTAAGGCAAACTTGTTTAACTTATGTCTGTACTCAGATATTGTTGCTTCCGCTGACTCAGCTATGATCGAGCTCTTGTATTCGAGCCCTCGAGGCCTCTGGCTTGTAATATGATGCTTGTATGACTTATTTTACTTGTAGAGTTGTGTTGTGATATCTTCCCGTGAGTCCCTGATCTTGATCGTACATGTTTGCGTGTATGATTAGTGTACAGTCAAATCGGGGGCGTCACAAGTTGGTATCAGAGCCGACTGCCTGTAGGAATCCCCCTTCCACACTCCTTGGCCGAAGTCGAGTTTAGACATTACAAAACTTTTACTAACATGGCTGTGCGGCTTACGGGCCCACGTCGCCATTTGGGTGGTATTAGGATCTTTTACTCCTCGATCATTACTCTAGGGCTCTGATCTCTCTTCTATTCGGGTTAAAATGAATTTACTAACTCTGACACTAGGATCTCGTAAGTACTTTCTCCCGGAGAGCCCCTTCATTCCAGATGATGGCCTGCTTCACCAGAAGATTCCGAAGATACTCTTTGCTATTCCTCTCGAGACTTTGTGCCCATCACTTTTGCTATTCCCGACCACCGATAAATCCTTATGGATAACTACTTACACTTGCCATTCATACGATCATCCCCCATTGATCTTGTTATTACAAGATACCCCGGAGTCTTCTCTATTGTTCCGAGGATACTTTGTGCCTACTGCCTAGCAGTTCCTTGCCATATGAATACCCCTTCAATTAAATCCTCGCACTTGTCGAGTATCCACTCATCCCCAGTTGTTCATGTGTTTCACAATGGTCTTCGAAATACTATTCGATCCTCCAAAAATCCTTAGTAGCTTATTGCTCTGCAATACTTGCCTGCTTGCATTATGGATGCTTTCCATATGTCTGGCGATATTCGTTAGTATCCTTATGCATCGTCTTTTGATCCTATTGATTCAACTTGAGTGCGAATGCACGCAATCATCAGTTGATCCTTTTAAATTATCTTTCCGGCTTAGATGTTATTTTAAAACATGAGCTGGATCTCGACCAATCAAATTGTTGTCGATTGTACCCTTAAGGCTATTCAACTTATCCATCCCTGATCAGAGCATTGCTTCTGATCCCTTGTCTTGGAATTGATAATTCCTTTGCATTTGAGCCTTGAATTAGTCAGTTGTTTCTAAAGTCTGATCTCCTTGCATTGTTTCTCCCTCTGGTTGAGTACCGATGCTCGCACCAGATTCCTTGAGAACCACCAAATCATTTGCGGGATTTTATCCGACAACGTCCTTCATATTCAATAAGTCTGTGAGCCTTTCCTCGGATACATAATACCTTTGGTAAATTGTATCCTCTGCTTTCTCAAACATGCTCTACTATCGAGCTGGTGTTATTTATTCTTGAAATTTGTGGTATATACTCCTAAGATGCCCTGATGGGTTGAACATATGCCTTCTCTAAACTGTGTGAACTCAAAAGTTTTCACGAGTCATACTCTTCTGGTATTTTGCTAGATAAAATTTCTATACTACAGCTTCATCAAAAGCGAGAAGTAAAATGAAAGGTTATGCATGGAAGAATTGGGAGTCGACCTTACCTTTGCGTTCATGCCCATGGACCCGATGTGAAACTTATCATCGAAGCTTCTTGTAAATGATATTAGTTCCCTTGGTATAAGTTCATCTTATATCTGGGATCCGGCCTTTTTCAATCGTGGTTCCGACCATGTACTCTTTTAAATACCATTTTCGATGCAAGTGTAAGCACTTGTCTCATGTGGATCAATACCTCGGTCCAACCTCTACTTTGATCCGTCTTCGAGTATTACCCCCCTGGTATCTCGAGATTATCTTGAAACTGCATAACTTCTTATGAGTTCTTCATCAAGTACTACATTCTCACTGATTACAGTTTTCATGGGCTCTGAGTTATTAAACACTCAAAGACACCGATAACTGAACCGAGTCTGCCCTACGGTTCAGCAACTCTTGATAATCTTCTTTAAGTCCGAGTTTGTACTCGATCATGTCATTCCTAGCCTGATCGGCTATATCATTATCGTGCTAAATTTTAACTGTGCTACTTGGTCCTTAATCCCGGAGCACAACTTTCGATGATGAGCTAAGCTTACGTCGATCTTCCTCGTCATATCAATTCACCTTGAACAACAAGCTTGATTTCAAGTTTGTGCCCTACCCATGGTTCCAATAACCTTCCGCTTCATCATTCCTTTGATTTGATGTTGTCACTGATTGATTACATCTTGAAATCTCTCGACCAATGTGCCGTGAAGATCATCAACCTTATGAGGTCTTCCTGGATATCAATTGAATTCATGATGAGAAATACCATCCTTGCCCCCGATGAATTGTATTATCATCGGCCACTTTATTGCCTTCCCTCCAACACAAACTTATTCGTGTTTTGAGTTATAGCTTGAGGTCCTTGCTATACAGCATTTGTTCTTCTTTACCTTGGAATGTTACCACCTTTTATGTCAAGAATGTCGTGGTAATTTTACCACCTCTTGAGAATTCTTGATATAGTAATATCTCTCGCCTTTTGCGTTCATCTCTTGGTCTCCGTATTGTTTCTAACCGGAATACCGACTAATGGTCTGTGTTGTGCAAATTCTAAACTTCTAGCAACCCTATTGCTTGAAGTTATTGGTCTACAGTTTCATTCTAAGTCTATTCATTATTGAATCATCATTCAAACATTGATCGTGCTACCTAGTCCAGATTCCTGGTTGCACCCTTCTATCATTGTTCAGTTGTGTATGTTTCCCTCGAGCATACATCATTATGACATTTGATCCGACAAATGATATTTCCTTGTTCACATAATTGTGGAAATCAATCCTTTGGAAATCGCGATGATTTGTTGCTGAGCCTATCAGCCACCTCCTCATCCTCTCCTTGGTTTACTGATGAACTCTTGTTTCGGAACTCGCTTCCATAGTTCATTTCCCGAGAATCTTACAATGTCATCTCGTCAAATTGTGCCGCACCTTTTCTTCTCAGGCATCCTAAGTCTGAGGTATCATGACACCAATCAGATCTGAATCTCGGTCAGATATGATGGTTGGAACTTATTTCCAAGAGTTATAATGTTGGTCTTTATATATGACCCGGTAAGGTTATGTCAGGCCTAGCACACCTGGCCGGAGGACCTATTGTTGTAGTATCCTTTTTAGCAAGTTTAGCCATTCTTCCATGAGGAAATTGTAAGACTTATTTCACAAGCTATTCCTGATGGATCCTTTGTGTTTCCAAAATCTGACCTTTGCTTGAAAACCATGTCAATGCTTCTTGAAGCATGTTTGTGGTACTCCGATTTTCAATAAGAGCATTGAAAGCGCAATGCTAAGTTTCTTTAACCATTATCCAAACACCGTTGTATGGGTACTGTCATGAAATTTCTCTCCCCTTACTTAAAGGGTTTTCTACATGATATCCTGCCACGGATATCATGCTCTGTTTGTCCTTGGGAAGGATATACCCCTGAAATATGTGTTTAAACACATTTTCCTTTCCATTCTTCTGTTAAATCTGATAATCATATTTTCCTTTCCATTGTTCTGTTTAACCTTCTTGAGGTTTATATGATCTAAGCAGTAATACGTCACTGCTTTTATAAGCACCTCGGCGTACAACTCTGTCAGTAAGACCCTGTTACTATTGTTGATGACATTCCGGTAGCCACCGATGGACGAGAACTTTGCCTAATGGCTCGCCTCATTCAACGAGCAGGAAAATGGTTCTCTTCATCCCTCGCCCTTGGTACCAATGTTGTTGCCAACATAACCGACAGTCTCTTCTCTGACATGCCTGGCTATCATGATGCCTTGCTATCATGACTGTGCAAGATGTCAGTGCCCCCCTACTTTACCCACATGGTGGGCCCATAACCCATAGTTCCACAGGATCGAAACCTGACTCTCCTATACACCCTGTTGCCAATGTTATTCCTAGAGCTTGACTTCGTATGTAGTTCACGGGCCACCTGCCTAGTGATCTATTCTGGTATCAGATGCAATACTTATTCCCATTGCTCTGAATCCCTTCCACACTTTGTTTCAGGCACTGAACGATTGCCTACCCGCTCAAAACTTCTCATGATACCTTCTTACTTTGCTCTCAATATTTTTGTAAGTTTCAATTCGAGAGTTACTTTCGCCACCTTCCTCGATGTTATCGACCAGATTGTCTACCTGGTAGAGGTCAGTTCTCCCAGAATGTCCACCCTTTATTCTTTAGTAAGTACGACGGAGTCCTGTAGAAAGAACACCGACTTCATCGTGATGACTGAAGCACAGGAATGAACCTCTTCGAGAAGAGCAACCAACACCGAGAAGACCCGTTAGAATTTCGTAACCAGAACTTCCCCTTACTCCCCTCTTAAATCTCGGGACGAGATTTCTTGTAGTGGAGGAGAATTGTGACGCCGGCATAATCAAGCTACAGTAAACCTCTGCTAATGATGCCACGTCACCCCGATTTGCTGTTGCTAATCTCGCGTTAGGTCGAAACCAGTTCGAATTCAAATTCAAAATCAAGCAAACGATAAAAGTTTTCAAATATTAAAACTAAAATGTTCGGAGTGAGCCAAATAATGCATAGGTAATTACGGTGGAGAAACCACACTTTTATAAAATGTTTAAATACTCTTAAATGAATAAAAGAGTACCAGAAACAATTATTTTAATGCTTTAACAATAATAAACATTTTCAAAACTAAATTGTTATAAGTATTAAACTATTGTGGCAGTGGCATAATTTGTAAAGTCCTATTTAGGTGCCACTTTGGTAAATTACTAAAACTAAAGTAAAAGGAAACTAAAAGAAAGCAAACTATATAAAAAAACAGAAAACCAAAACTAACAAAAAAAGGGAAAAGGACCCCCCCCCCCACTTGGCCGTGGCCCAACTTGGCCAAACAGCCTTGGCCCACGAGGCCACCATCTAGGCCGGCCCACCCCGTCCCGTATATGGCCTCCCCTGGCCAAACCCTATCGCACGACGCCCCACTCCCCCACTCGCCCCCACTCTCTCTGCCCCCTCGCTCCCCCGATCCAGATCGGGATCGGGGTGACCGCGCCCTCGACGTCCGTTGTCGCCGCCGAACGCCGTCGCCCCCTCCCCGCCTAGACCTCGCCGGCGCTTCCCCCCCAATCGGCCTGCCTCCTCGACGCCGACGACGTCCCCGTCCTCCCCCATGAGCCCCGCTGCCTAGACCCTACACACGATGTGAGGCCCTCCCTCCTTCTCCTATGCCCCACCCCGCACTGCATCGCCGTGCACGCCGCTCGGGGCCGCACCTCCCGGCCCGGCCGCTGCGCCGATGTTGCCGTACTCCGCCCGCGCCACCGCACAGCCGCCGCGCTCCGCGTCCCTGACCGGCGCCCGCTGCGTGTCGTCCCACGGCGCTCCCCGCCCCTGCTTCTCCTTCCCCGTGCGACGCGCTGTCGTCTCTCCCCCTCCTGCGCCTTGTCTGCCTCGCCCTCGCCCTGCAACTCACCTCACCACCACTGCCTGCAGCTACTGCTGCTCCGCTGTCGTGTGCCATCTGCCGCGACGGCCCTCTCCGCTACCCGCGCCGCCCTGCTCCGGCTGCGGTCGCGACCGTCGGTGCCCACAGGGCCGTTGCCCTTCACCCCAGCGCCAGTCGCCGCCTCTTCGGTGGCTCGCCGGAGCCCCGTCCGCCCCATCGTGGCCGCTGCTCCCCAACCGTGCCCAAACGGGATGGGCGTCAGCCCCAGCGCCTGAAGCCCGTCTACCCAGCGCCCGTTAAGGCCGCTGGGCCTATGACAGCTAGGCCCCACCCCCCATGTGCCAATGACAGGTGGGCCTAGACCCAGAACGAAAACGATTTATAAAAATATATATAATTAATTAAAAATAAATAAATTAGTAATAAGTAAATAAAAATGTTAATTAATTAATTAATTAATTAACCTAACTAATCCTGATTAGATTAACCTAATTACTAATTAAACTAATTAATCTGTTTTAGTTAATCTCAGACAATGACGAGCGGGACCCACATGTCAGGTTGACCTGGTCAATTGCTGATGTCATGCTGACGTCAGCAAGCACTGTTTTGGATAATGTTGTATTAAAATAATTAAATAAATCCTGAAAATGATTTAAATTTTTTAAAATTAATATAAAATAAACCGTAGCTCGGATGAAAAAACTTCGTACATGAAAGTTGCTCAAAACGACGAGACGAACCCGGATACGCAGCCCGTTCGTCCGTCACACATCCCTAGCATAGCAAACACGCAACTTTCCCCCTCCGGCTCCTCTGCTCGAAAACGCAAAACACCGGGGATACTTTCTTGGATGTCATCCCCCTTCACCGGTATCACCTATTACCGCGTTAGGGCACCTCTAACGCCGTTACTTGTCATGTCATGCATCACTATGCATATGCTTGCTTAAATATTTATTGTTTCTTCCCCCTCTTCTCTCGATAGACACCGAGACCGACGCCGCTGCTACCCAGTACGACTACGGAGTTGACAACCCCTCTCTCTTGCCAGAGCAACCAGGCAAGCCCCCCTTTGATCACCAGATACCGCCTACTCTTCTCTATACTGCTTGCATTAGAGTAGTGTAGCATGTTACTGTTTCCCGTTAATCCTATACTGATGCATAGCCTGTCCTTGCTACTACTGTTGTTACCTTTACCTGCAAACCTAATGCTTAGTATAGGATGCTAGTTTATCATCAGTGGCCCTACATCCTTGTCCGTCTGCCATGCTGTACTATCGGGCCGTGATCACTCGGGAGGTGATCACGGGTATATACTATATACTTTATACGTGATACATGTGGTGACTAAAGACGGGTAGGCTCGTAGGAGCACCCGCGAGTGGATCTTTGAGGCGGAGCGACAGGGCAGGTTCCGACCACCTAGGAGAGAGGTGGGCCTGGCCCTGGTCGGCGTTCGCGGATACTTAACACGCTTAACGAGATTTGGGAATTTGATCTGAGTCTGGCCATTTGGTCTATACGCACTAACCATCTACGCGGGAGTAGTTATGGGTATCCCGGCGTTGTGGTATCAGCCGAAGCCTTCCTGACGTCAGCGACTGAGTGGCGCGCGCCGGATTGGACTGGAAGGCCACTAGGCTAGGTCTGCTTTCGGCCGCGTTCGCAACGTGCAGGTGTGCTAAGGGCGATGGGCCCAGACCCCTGCGCCATAGGGTTTAGACCGGCGTGCTGACCTCTCTGTTGTGCCTAGGTAGGGCTGCGACGTGTTGATCTTCCGAGGCCGGGCATGACCCAGGAAAGTGTGTCCGGCCAAATGGGATCGAGCGTGTTGGGGTATGTGGTGCACCCCTGCAGGGAAGTTTATCTATTCGAATAGCCGTGTCCCTCGGTAAAAGGACGACCCGGAGTTGTACCTTGACCTTATGACAACTAGAACCGGATACTTAATAAAACACACCCTTCCAAGTGCCAGATACAACTGGTGATCGCTCTCTCACAGGGCGACGAGGGGAGGATCATCGGTTAGGATTATGCTATGCGAGGCTACTTGGAGGACTTCAGTCTACTCTCTTCTATATGCTGCAAGACGGAGGCTGCCAGAAGCGTAGTTTTTGACAGGATTAGTTATCCCCCTCTTATTCTGGCATTCTGCAGTTCAGTCCACATATGATACCCTTATTCCATTTGATACCCATGCATATGTAGTATAGCTCCTTGCTTGCGAGTACTTTGGATGAGTACTCACGGTTGCTTTCTCCCTCTTTTCCCCTATCCCTTTTACCTGGTTGTCGCAACCAGATGTTGGAGCCCAGGATCCAGACGCCACCGTCGACGACGACTCCTACTACGCCGGAGGTGCCTACTACTACGTGCTGCCCGCTGATGACGACCAGGAGTAGTTTAGGAGGATCCCAGGCAGGAGGCCTGCGCCTCTTTCGATCTGTATCCCAGTTTGTGCTAGCCTTCTTAAGGCAAACTTGTTTAACTTACGTCTGTACTCAGATATTGTTGCTTCCGCTGACTCGTCTATGATCGAGCTCTTGTATTCGAGCCCTCGAGGCCCCTGGCTTGTAATATGATGCTTGTATGACTTATTTTACTTGTAGAGTTGTGTTGTGATATCTTCCCGTGAGTCCCTGATCTTGATCGTACATGTTTGCGTGTATGATTAGTGTACGGTCAAATCGGGGGCGTCACAGCATGGGCCTCTTGGGGCTGGTGCCCTTGGCCCATATAGGCCAAGGCGCACACCCCTACAGCCCATGTGGCCCCCCGAGGCAGGTGGCCCCACCCGGTGGACCCCCGGGACCCTTCCGGTGGTCCCGGTACAATACCGGTGACCCCGAAACTTGTCCGATGGCCGAAATAGCACTTCCTATATATAATTCTTTACCTCTGGACCATTCCGGAACTCCTCGTGATGTCCGGGATCTCATCCGGGACTCCGAACAACATTCTGGTTACCGCATACTAATATCTCTATAACCCTAGCGTCACCGAACCTTAAGTGTGTAGACCCTACGGGTTCGCGAGACATGCAGACATGACCGAGATGACTCTCCGGTCAATAACCAATAGCGGGATCTGGATACCCATGTTGGCTCCCACATGCTCCACAATGATCTCATCGGATGAACCACGATGTCAAGGACTTAATCAATCCCGTATACAATTCCCTTTGTCTGTCGGTACGATACTTGCCCGAGATTCGATCGTCAGTATCCCGATACCTTGTTCAATCTCGTTACCGGCAAGTCTCTTTACTCGTTCCGTAACACATCATCCCGTGATCAACTCCTTGATCATATTGTGCACATTATGATGATGTCCTACCGAGTGGGCCCAGAGATACCTCTCCGTCACATGGAGTGACAAATCCCAGTCTCGATTCGTGTCAACCCGACACTTTCGGAGATACCTGTATTGTACCTTTATAGCCACCCAGTTACGCTGTGATGTTTGGCACACCCAAAGTATTCCTACGGTATCCGGGAGTTGCACAATCTCATGGTCTAAGGAAATGATACTTGACATTAGAAAAGCTTTAGCATACAAACTACACGATCTAGTGCCTATGCTTAGGATTGGGTCTTTTCCATCACATCATTCTCCTAATGATGTGATCCCGTCATCAACGACATCCGATGTCCATGGTCAGGAAACCGTAACCATCTATTGATCAACGAGCTAGTCAACTAGAGGCTTACTAGGGACATGGTGTTGTCTATGTATCCACACATGTATCTGAGTTTCCTATCAATACAATTCTAGCATGGATAATAAACGATTATCATGAACAAGGAAATATAATAATAAGCAATTTATTATTGCCTCTAGGGCATATTTCCAACAGTCTCCCACTTGCACTAGAGTCAATAATCTAGTTCACATCGCCATGTGATTAACATTCACAGGTCACATCGCCATGTGACTAACACCCAAGAGTTTACTAGAGTCAGTAGTCTAGTTCACATCACTATGTGATTAACACTCAATGAGTTCTAGGTTTGATCATGTTGCTTGTGAGAGAGGTTTTAGTCAACGGGTCTGCAACATTCAGATCCGTATGTACTTCGCAAATTTCTATGTCATCTTGTAGATGCAACTACTACGGTACATTTGGAGCCATTTCAAATAACTGTTCTACTTGGAGCTATTCCAAATTGTTGCTCCATTATACGTATCCGGTATCTCTACTCAGAGCTATCTGGATAGGTGTTAAGCTTGCATCAACGTAACTCTTTACGTCGAACTCTTTATCACCTCCATAACTGAGAAACATATCCTTATTCCTCTAAGGATAATTTTGACCGCTATCTGGTGATCTACTCCTAGATCACCTTTGTACCCTCTAGCCAGACATGTGGCAAGGCACACATCAGGTGCGGTACACAGCATAGCATACTATGGAGCCTATGTCTAAGCATAGGGGACGACCTTCGTCCTTTCTCTCTGTTCTGCCGTGGTCGAGCTTTAAGTCTTAACTTCATACCTTACAACTCAGGCAAGAACTCCTTCTTTAACTGATCCATCTTGAACACCTTCAAGATCATGTCAAGGTATGTGCTCATTTGAAAGTACCATTAAGCGTTTTGATCTATCCTTATAGATCTTGATGCTCTATGTTCAAGTAGCTTAATCCAGGCTTTCCATTGAAAAAACACTTTCCAAATAACCCTATATGCTTTCCAGAAATTCTACATCATTTCTGATCAACAATATGTCAACAACATATACTCATCAGAAATTCTATAGTGCTCCCACTCACTTCTTTGGAAATACAAGTTTCTCATAAACTTTGTATACACCCAAAATCTTTGATCATCTCATCAAAGCATACATTCCAACTCTGAGATGCTTACTCCAGTCCTTAGAAGGATTGCTAGAGCTTTGCATACTTATTAGCATCTTTCAGGATTGACAAAACCTTCCATTTGTATCACATACAACTTTTCCTCAAGAAAATCGTCGAGGAAACAATGTTTTGATATCCTATCTGCAAGATTTCATAAATAATGCAGTAATCGCTAATATAATTCCAACAGACTCTTAGCATTGCTACGAGTGAGAAAGTCTCATCGCAGTCAACTCCTTGAACTTGTTGGGAAACATCTTAACGACAAGTCGAGCTTTCTTAATGGTGATACTTACCATCATTGTACGTCTTCCTTTTAAAATCCACATGTACCTAACAGCCTCACGACCATCAAGTAGTTCTTCCAAAGTCTACACTTTGTTTTCATATATGGATCCTTTCTTAGATTATATGGCCTCGAGCCATTTTGGAATCCAGGCCCACCATCGCTTCTCCATAGCTCGTAGGTTCATTGTTGTCTAGCAACATGACTTCCAAGACAGGATTACGTACCACTCTGAAGTAGTACGCATCCTTGTTAGCCCATGAGGTTTGGTAGTGACTTGATCCGAAGTTTCATGATCACTATCATAAGCTTCCACTTTAGTTGGTGTAGGTGCCACAGGAACAACTTCCTGTGCCCTGCTAC
Source organism: Triticum monococcum (assembly GCA_034509565.1). NCBI lineage: Eukaryota > Viridiplantae > Streptophyta > Magnoliopsida > Poales > Poaceae > Triticum > Triticum monococcum. Next base: position 417,690,767 of record CM067844.1, read on the forward strand.
ACACTAGTTGAAGAGACGGTTCAATAACCTCATCAAGCCTCCACTATCCTCCCACTCAATTCTTTCGAGAGAAACTTTTCCTCGAGAAAGGACCCGATTCTAGAAACAATCCCTTATTGCTTTCGGATCTGAGACAGGAGGTATACCCAACTGTTTTGGGTGTCCTATGAAGATGCATTTATCCGCTTTGGGTTCGAGCTTATCAGCCTGAAACTTTTTCACATAAGCAGCCCCAAACTTTTAAGAAATGACAGCTTAGGTTTCTCTAAACCATAGTTCATACGGTGTCATCTCATCGGAATTACGTGGTGCCCCTTTTAAAGTGAATGTGGTTGTCTCTAATGCATAACCCATAAACTATTGTGGTAATTCGATAAGAGACATCATGGTATGCATCATATCCAATAGGGTGCAGTTATGATGTTCGGACACACCATCACACTATGGTGTTCCAGGCTGTATCAGTTGTGAAACAATTTCCACAATGTCTTAATTCTGTGCCAAACTCGTAATTAAGATATTCATCTTTATGATCATATCATAGATCTTTTATCCTCTTGTCACAACGATCTTTCAACTTCACCCTGAAATTACTTGAACCTTTCAATAATTCAGACTCGTGATTCATCAAGTAAATATACTCAACATCTACTCAAATCATCTGTGAAGTAAGAACATAACGATATCCACTACACGCCTCAGCACTCATTGGACTGCACACATCAAAATGTATTACTTCCAACAAGTTGCTTTCTAGTTCCATTTTACTGAAACCGAGGCTTTCAGTCAACTTGCCCATGTGGTATGATTTGCATGTCTCAAGTGATTCAAAATCAAGTGAGTCCATATGGTCCATTTGCATGGAGTTTCTTCATGCATATACACCAATAGACATGGTTCGCATGTCTCGAACTTTTCAAAAAACGAGTGAGCCCAAAGATCCATCAACATGGAGCTTCTTCATGCGTTTTATACCGATATGACTTACGTGGCAGTGCCACAAGTAGGTGGTACTGTCATTACTATCTTTTGGCATGAACATGTGTATCACTACGATCGAGATTCAATAAACCATCCATTTTAGGTGTAAGACCATTGAAGGTATTATTCAAATAAACAGAGTAACCATTATTCTCCTTAAATGAACAACCGTATCACGATAGACATAATCCAATCGTGTCTATGCTCAATGCAAACACCAAATACCAATCTCGATGGTAGAGGGAGCGTACGATATTTGATCATATCAACATTGGAAACACTTCCAACACATGTCATCAGCTCACCTTTAGCTAGTCTTCGTTTATTCCGTAGCTTTTATTTCAAGTTACTAACACTTAGCAACCGAACCGGTATCTAACACCCTGGTGCTACTAGGAGTACTAGTAAAGTACACATTAACACAGTGTATATCCAATATACTTCTATCAACCTTGCCAGCCTTCTCATCTACCAAGTATATATCTAGGGTAATTCTGCTCCTAGTGGCTGTTCCCCTTATTACAGAAGCACTTAGTCTCGGGTTCGGGTTGAACCTTGGGTTTCTTCACTTGAGCAGCAACTGACTTGTCGTTTCATGAAGTATCCCTTTCTTGCCCTTGCCCTTCTTGAAACTAGTGGTTTTTAACTAACCATCAACAATTGATGCTCCTACTTGACTTCTACTTTCGCGGTGTCAAGCATCGCGAATATCTCAAGGATCATCACATCTATCCCTGATATGTTATAGTTCATTACGAAGCTCTAGCAGCTTGGTGGCAATGACTTTGGAGAAACATCACTATCTCATCTGGAAGATTAACTCCTACTTGATTCAAGTGATTGTTGTACTCAGACAATCTGAGCACAAGCTCAATGATTGAGCTTTTCTCCCTTAGTTTGCATGCTAAGAAAATCGTCGGAGGTCTTATACCTCTTGACGTGGGCACGAGCCTGAAATCCCAATTTCAACCCTCGAAACATCTCATATGTTCCGCGACATTTCAAAAATGTCTTCGGTGCCTCAATTCTAAACCATTTAACATTACCGAACTATCATGTAGTCATCACAACGTGTATGTTAGATGTTCGCAACATCCACAGACCACGTTCGAGGTTCAGCACAGTGAGCGGTGCATTAAGGACATAAGCCTTCTATGAAGCAATGAGGACAATCCTCAATTTACGGACCTAGTCCGCATAATTGCTACTATCAACTTTCAACTAAATTTTCTCTAGGAACATAAGTAAACAGTAGAACTGAAGCGCGAGCTACAACATAATTTGCAAAGATCTTTTGACTATGTTCAGGATAATTAAGTTCATCTTATGAACTCCCACTCAGATAGACATCCCTCTAGTCATCTAAGTGATTACATGATCCGAGTCAACTAGGCCGTGTCCGATCATCACGTGAGACGGACTAGTCAACATCGGTGAACATCTTCATGTTGATCATATCTACCATACGACTCATGCTCGACCTTTCGTTCTTCTATGTTCCGAGGCCATGTCTGTACATGCTAGGCTCGTCAAGTCAACCTAAGTGTTTTGCATGTGTTCCGAGGCCATGTCTGTACATGCTAGGCTCGTCAACACCCGTTGTATTTGAACGTAAGAATCTATCACACCCGATCATCACGTGGTGCTTCGAAACTACGAACTTTTAGCAACGGTGCACAGTTAGGGGGAACACTTTCTTGAAATTTTAATGAGGGATCATCTTATTTACTATCGTCGTTCTAAGCAAATAAGATGTATAAACATGATAAACATCACGTGCAATCAAATAGTGACATGATATGGCCAATATCACTTTGCTCCTTTTGATCTCCATCTTCGGGGCTCCATGATCATCATCGTCACCGGCATGACACCATGATCTCCATCATCGTGTCTTCATGAAGTTGTCTCGCCAACTATTACTTCTACTACTACAGCTAACGGTTAGCAATAAAGTAAAGTAATTACATGACGTTTATGTTGACACGCAGGTCATAAATAAATAAAGACAACTCCTATGGCTCCTGCCGGTTGTCATACTCATCGACATGCAAGTCGTGATTCCTATTACAAGAACATGATCATCTCATACATCACATATATCATTCATCACATCCTTTGGCCATATCACATCACATAGCATACCCTGCAAAAACAAGTTAGACGTCCTCTAATTGTTGTTTGCATGTTTTTACGTGGCTGCTATGGGTTTCTAGCAAGAACGTTTCTTACCTATGCAAAGACCACAACGTGATATGCCAATTGCTATTTACCCTTCATAAGGACCCTGTTCATCGAATCCGATCCGACTAGAGTGGGAGAGACAGGCACCCGCTAGCCACCTTATGCAACTAGTGCATGTCAGTCGGTGAAACCAGTCTCACGTAAGAGTACATGTAAGGTTGGTACGGGCCGCTTCATCCCACGATGCCGCCGAATCAAGATTGGACTAGTAACGGTAAGCATATTGAACAAAATCAACGCCCACAACTACTTTGTGCTCTACTCGTGCATAGACCTAGCTCATGATGCCACTGTTGGGGAACGTAGCAATAATTCAAAATTTTCCTACGTGTTACCAAGATCAATCTATGGAGTCATCTAGCAACGAGGGAGGAGTAGATCTACATACCCTTGTAGATCGCGCGCGGAAGCATTCAAGAGAACGGGGTTGATGGAGTCGTACTTGTCGTGATCCAAATCACCGATGATCCTAGCGCCGAACGGACGGCACCTCCGTGATCAACACACGTACGGAGCAGCGACGTCTCCTCCTTCTTGATCCAGCAAGGGGGAAGGAGAGGTTGATGGAGATCCAGCAGCACGACGGCGTGGTGGAAGTAGCGGGATTCCAACAGGGCTTCGCCAAGCGCTGCGGGAGGAGGGAGATGTGTCACGGGAGGGAGAGGGAGGTGCCAAGGCTTAGATGGGGCTGCCCTCCCTTCCCCCCACTATATATAGGGCTAAGGGAGAGGGGGGCGCAGCCTTGGCCCTTCCTCCAAGGAAGGGTGCGGCTAGGGAGGAGTCCTTCCTCCCCAAGGCACCTAGGAGGTGCCTTCCCCCTTTAGGACTCTTCCTTTCCTTATCTCTTGGCGCATGGGCCTCTTGGGGCTGGTGCCCTTGGCCCATATAGGCCAAGGTGCACACCCCTACAGCCCATGTGGCCCACGGGGCAGGTGGCCCCACCCGGTGGACCCCCAGGACCCTTCCGGTGGTCCCGGTACAATACCGGTGACCCCGAAACTTGTCCGATGGCCGAAATAGCACTTCCTATATATAATTCTTTACCTCCGGACCATTCCGGAACTCCTCGTGACGTCCGGGATCTCATCCGGGACTCCTAACAACATTCGGGTTACCACATACTAATATCTCTATAACCCTAGCGTCACCGAACCTTAAGTGTGTAGACCCTATGGGTTCGCGAGACATGCATAAATGACCGAGATGACTCTCCGGTCAATAACCAACAGCGGGATCTGGATATCCATGTTGGCTCCCACATGATCCACAATGACCTCATCGGATGAACCACGATGTCAAGGACTTAATCAATCCCGTATACAATTCCCTTTGTCTGTCGGTACGATACTTGCCCGAGATTCGATCGTCAGTATCCCGATACCTTGTTCAATCTCGTTACCGGCAAGTATCTTTACTCGTTCCATAACACATCATCCCGTGATCAACTCCTTGATCATATTGTGCACATTATGATGATGTCCTACCGAGTGGGCCCAGAGATACCTCTCCGTCACACGGAGTGACAAATCCCAGTCTCGATTCGTGTCAACCCAACAGACACTTTCGGAGATACCTGTAATGTACCTTTATAGCCACCCAGTTACGTTGTGACGTTTGGCACACCCAAAGTATTCCTACGGTATCCGGGAGTTGCACAATCTCATGGTCTAAGGAAATGATACTTGACATTAGAAAAGCTTTAGCATACGAACTACACGATCTAGTGCTATGCTTAGGATTGGGTCTTGTCCATCACGTCATTCTCCTAATGATGTGATCCCGTCATCAACGACATCCGATGTCCATGGTCAGGAAACCGTAACCATCTATTGATCAACGAGCTAGTCAACTAGAGGCTTACTAGGGACATGGTGTTGTCTATGTATCCACACATGTATCTGAGTTTCCTATCAATGCAATTCTAGCATGGATAATAAACGATTATCATGAACAAGGAAATATAATAATAACCAATTTATTATTGCCTCTAGGGCATATTTCCAACAAGTTCATCGTTCTTGATTCAGCCTATTATGAATAAACATGTTTGCAATGACAATTAGAGATCATAGTTTCTTGTGCCATGCTTGATTAGCTAGGAGCTTATAATGGTTTACCTTGCATGCCAATATGCTATTAAAATGGTTGTGGTGTGGTATGATAGGGTGGTATCCTCCTCCGAATGATTTAAGTGACTTGACTTGGCACATGTTCACGCATGTAGTTGAAACAAAGTCAACATAGCCTTCATGATATTTATGTTCATGGTGGATTATATCCTACTCATGCTTGCATTCGGTGTTGATTAATTTTAATGCATGTTCATGACTGTTGTCGCTCTCTAGCTGGTCGCTTCCCAGTCTTTTGCTAGCCTTGACCTGTCCTAAACGGGAATACTGCTTGTGCATCCAATCCCATAAACCCCAAAGTTATTCCATATGATTCCACCATACCTACCTATATACGGTATCTACCTGCCGTTCCAAGTAAATTTGTATGTGCCAAATTCTAAACCTTCAAATAAATATCATGTTTTGTATGCTCGAATAGCTCATGTATCAACTAGGGTTGTTCATATCTTCCATGTTAGGTGGGTTATTCTCAAGAGGAGTGGACTCCGCTCCTCACTCACGAGAAAATGGTTGGTCACCGGGATGCCCAGTCCCATGCTTTATGCAAATCAAATCAAAATAATTGCAAACAAAACTCCCCCTGGGACTCTTGTTAGTTGGAGGCACTCATTGTTTCGAGCAAGCCATGGATTGATGCTTGTTGGTTGAGGGGGAGTACAAACTTTACCATTCTGTTTGGGAACCGCCTATAATGTGTGTAGCATGGAAGATATCGCCATCTCTTGGTTGTTATGTTGACAATGAAAGTATACCGCTCAAAATATTATTCACCTCTATTCCAAAACCTAGCTCTGGCATCTCTACAAATCCCTGCTTCCCTCTGTGAATGGCCTATCTATTTACTTTCATGTTGAGTCATCGTCCTCTTATTAAAAAGCACCAGTTGGAGAGCACCACTGTCATTTGCATTCATTACTATTAGTTTACATTGAGTATGACTTGACTGGATCTCTTTTACTATGAATTACAATGTCTAGTCAGTCCTTGATCTTTAAAGGTGCTCTGCATTTATGTTTTGCGGTCTCAGAAAGGGCTAGCGAGATACCATCTTGTTATATCATATTATGATTGTTTTGAGAAAGTGTTGTCACCCGAGATTTATTATTATTGATCACTAGCTGATTATGCCATTGATATGAGTAAACATGAGACCTATGCGTTATTGTGAATATGGTTAGTTCATAATATTTGCTGAAAACTTGGATGCTGGCTTTACATATTTACAACAACAAGAGCAAACAGAGTTTGTAAAAGTTTTTCTTTATCACTTTCAGTTTGTCAACTGAATTGCTTGAGGACAAGCAAAGGTTTAAGCTTGGGGGAGTTGATACGTCTCCACCGTATCTACTTTTCCAAACACTTTTGCCCTTGTTTTGGACTCTAAGTTGCATGATTTGAATGGAACTAACCCGGACTGACGTTGTTTTCAACAGAATTGCCATGGTGTTATTTATGTGCAGAAACAAAAGTTCTCGGAATGACCTGAAACTTCATGGAACGTTTATTTGGAAATAATAAAAATTCCTTGCAAAAGATGAAGACCAGGGGGCACACCCTAGCCACGAGGGTGGGCGCGCGCCTGCCCCCTAGGGCGTGCCCCCTACCTCGTGGCCCCCCTGGAGCTCCTTCGACCTCAACTCCAACTCTATATATTTGCTTTCGGGGAGAAAAAATCGGGGAAAAAGATTCATCGTGTTTTACGATACGGAGCTGCCGCCAAGCCCTAAAACCTCTCGGGAGCGCTGATCTGGAGTCTGTTCAGGGCTCCGGAGAGGGGAATCCGTCGCCATCATCATCATCAACCTTCCTCCATCACCAATTTCATGATGCTCATCGTCGTGCGTGAGTAATTCCATCATAGGCTTGCTGGACGATGATGGGTTGGATGAGATTTATCATGTAATCGAGTTAGTTTTGTTAGGGTTTGATCCCTAGTATCCACTATGTTCTGAGATTGATGTTGCTATGACTTTGCTATGCTTAATGCTTGTCACTAGGGCCCGAGTGCCATGATTTCATATCTGAACCTATTATGTTTTCATCTATATATGAGAGTTCTTGATTCTATCTTGCAAGTCTATAGTCACCTATTATGTGTTATGATCCGTTAACCCCAAAGTGACAAAAATCGGGATACTTACCGGTGATGACCGTAGTTTGAGGAGTTCATGTATTCACTATGTGTTAATGTTTTGGTCCGGTACTCTATTAAAAGGAGGCCTTAATATCCCTTAGTTTTCGCTAGGACCCCGCTGCCACAGGAGGGTAGGACAAAAGATGTCATGCAAGTTCTTTTCCATAAGTACATATGACTATATTTGGAATATATGCCTACATTATATTGATGAATTGAAGCTAGTTCTATGTCACCCTAGGTTATGACTGTTACATGATGAACCGCATCCGGCATAATTCTCTATCACCGATCCATTGCCTACGAGCTTTCCATATATTGTTCTTCGCTTATTCACTTTTCCGTTGATATTGTTATCATCACTATAAAATACCAAAAACATTACTTTTGCTATCATTACCTTTTGCTACCTTTACCACTACTATCATATTACTTTGCTACTAAATACCTTGCTGCAGATATTAAGTTTCCAGGTGTGGTTGAATTGACAACTCAGCTGCTAATACTTGAGAATATTTTTTGGTTCCCCTTGTGTCGAATCAATAAATTTGGGTTGAATACTCTACCCTCAAAAATTGTTGCGATCCCCTATACTTGTGGGTTATCAGGGGCACCCCATAGACACACAAGTTGATCTTTAGCCGTGTGCGGTGCCCCCCTCCATAGTTTTTCACCTCGGTCATATTGTCGTAGTGCTTAGGCGAAGCCCTGTGTCGGTAACGTCATCATCACCATCAACACGCCATCGTGCTGACGAAACTCACCCTCGGCCTCAGCTGGATCAAGAGTACGAGGGACGTCACCGAGCTGAACGTTTGCAGATCACGGAGGTGCCGTGCGTTCGGTACTTGATCGGTTGGATCGCGAAGACGTTCGACTACATCAACCGTGTTACTAAACGCTTCCGCTTTCGGTCTACGAGGGTACGTGGACACACTCTCCCCTCTCATTGCTATTCATATCCTAGATAGATCTTGCGTGATTATAGGATTTTTTTGAAATACTGCGTTCGCCAACAGCCCGACGGGACGACGCAACAGCAACCTGTTACTCGATCGGTGGAGGGGCGCCATACTCGGGGATAGCCTTCATGGACCTGCAAAAGTGCGTGCAACCGACTGATCAGGTCGGTGGCGTGGCGCGGATGGAGCCGATCGCCGGCGGGCGGGTGATCAATCGGACCGCACACGAGGTTGGGGACGCTTCTCGGTGATGATGATGGCGGTGCGGATGGTGAAGTGAGGTGGTTGAGAAGACCTAGGCGAGGACGGCCGATGGGAAACGGCGTGTTGACGAGCGGTTAGCGCCCGGCGCCCGAGCAGTCAACGCAGCGCCGCCGCCTGAGCGGTTAAGCCCGAGCGACCAATGCGGCACTGACGCCTGAGCGGCCAGCCCCGAGCGGCGAACGCAGCACCGTGCGATACGGCCATACAGCGTCGGATACGATAGGTGATGCAGGAGCCCGTTCAAAGCAGCGCGGCGACGGCCGGCGCAAAGCGACCAGCGGGCAGACGCGCAGCCGGGTGGTCGCGCCGATGTCGGAGTAGAGGCGGCGACGACCAACGTAGACCGACGGGCAGCAGAACACTGACGGCGGTCGTGACAGGCCGGCGTGTCGTGCGAAGCCGCTGGGTCGGAGTGGAAGCCGGGGGGTGGGGGCGTCGCGCCGATGTCGTAGTAGAGGCGCGTGGGGGTCGACGGCGGCGATGGGCAATGCAATTCGATCTATGATCGGTGAACCAAAAAAGAAAATACCGGCCAAACGACTGGTAGAGAGAAAACCGATCAAGAGATAAGAAAAACTCACCAGGACAGCCGACCGCAGATCGGCGGACGAACCTTGCTACGGGTCGCACGGCCCCCGGTGGAGATCATGGATATCGACCTCCCCGAGGGCTGCACATTGCGGAAGCGTGCGACTGCTAGGTCTAGGAACTTGCGGCTGATACCATGTTAGAAGGGATAGAAAAGAGATTGGCAGAATATGATGGATGTTATATTGAGCCTCTCGGGCGGTTTATATAGAGTACAAGGCTTAGAGGGCAAGGAGCCTCTCCTAAAGATAAGATAGTGGATTATAAGAAATCATAGTCTATCATATTTGGCAAACCCGGCGCGGTGCCTCGTCAACAACATCTTCCCGACGCACCACTGCTTCGACACTACTGTGCCCATGACTAACTCGGCACCTCCTTGCGCCCGCGGCTCCACGGCGACTATCTCGACACCGGCCACACCGACTCGACATCAACCACGACTACACCGTCCACGCTCTCAGCTCCCTTGGCATTGGCACAAAGGGCTACCGCCTTATTTGAGCAACCTCGTCGGTTTCCACTCTAGTCACAACTTTCGCGATGCATCGACCGTTACGATTGTGGGGGATGTCAGTCGGCTTGCCTTCGGATTCTTCTCCAGTCTCACCGTCTGCGTCGCTACCATTGTAACTGCGGGGGATGTTGAATATTATGATTATTAGAAAATATAGGATAGCGTGAGATCTTATTCTACCTTGTCTTATACTCAAAAAAAAATGTCCACAAAGCTCAAGCAATAAATATCGATTCCATCAATCCCTCTCTACCCTTCTAACAGTGATGAACATGAGATCAGAGATGGTAATGTTAACCGCCCTGGTGAAGTCGCTATTGATTCCTCGCTCCACAGTTTTGTGGATAAGGTTGATGCTTCCATTTTAATCTTACCTGGTCTGGCTTGTTGTTCATCTTTTCCTGCTAATTGAAGCTAAATTCAATGTTGATTGGGATGGATATCTACGGCAGGACGACATAGTATCATTTCGTCAGCACGATACTGGACCAGTGTGGAGTGGCATCCTTCTCATGTACTGATCCGGTGAGAATTTCTACAGGTCGATAACACCACTGAGCAATGTTTTCCAGTAAACGTTCTCCTGAAAGACATACGCTAGGAGTAAATTATGTTTTTTTTTAGGAAGAGGAGTAAACTGTTTTTGTAGGGAATGTATATACTCAGAGCGTTTCTGGAGTTATGGTCTGAGACTTTTCAAGTCGAAACTATGGTACATGTGCTGCGAGTAAGAGGAGGTCATGGTCTGCTTGGGCAGGGCTAGATTCAAATTTTAAGTCTTCTTTCTCTTCTTCCTTTTTTGAACTAAACCATCCTCTTTATGTATTAGAAATAATGGTTACATCGTTTATAAATTTTTTTTTGCAATATCATTCATAGGTTCCTCGTACCAATCCTTTGTCTCACAAAATTTAGCTAATCTAGCAATTTCATGAGCTATTTTATTTGCCTCCCTATTACAATGTTAAAATCTAATTAACGAAAAATCACAAGCCATAAAATAACAATCATCAAACATAGTAGCCGCCATTTCTGCTGAATGTCCTTCATTCTTAATTGTATCGATTACTTTCATATTGTCGGAGTTAACAACAAGATGGTTGCTGCCCGTCTTTTGTGCAAGTAATATGACGTGCCATGGCTTCTGCTGTTAAAACATCTGCACATCAATCCATTCTCCAATTCCCTCCAACAATGAATCTTTCTTTGTCATCTCTAAGTACAACTCATGTTGTGCCTCTAAACATGTCTTGATCGAAAGAAGCATCGACATTTAATTTCACAAAACCTAGAGGGGGGGTCTCGTCCATCCCTCTATTCTATTTGTTGCCCTGGAGGATGGGGCATTAACATAGTTTGTCGTTATATCACGAGCTCTCATCGAAATTTGGTATGCATCTTGGGACTTCCCCTGATGGACTAGCGAACATCTTTCCCACCATAAATACCAGGTTGTAATAGCGATCAGTTCGCATACATTCTTTATGCCCACTTAGGTAGCTCATGTTCGGGCATGAGAAGTAGAAATTCGAGTACTGCCTCTCCCGCACAATCGATCGCACATGCTTTTCTAATGGCTTCGTGCAATCCCAGCTTCTCCCAAACTTCATTTGTCTTTTGACACATAAATAACAAGTCTTCTTTCTCTTCTTAGCTGGTGGCTACGTCCTCTAAAATAAACAAAAAGCAAAATCATCATTTAAGGGTTACCCCTTACAGAGTTCACTCCACATCTTCTCATGTGTTGACAAGTGATGCACTGCGTGTACATCACTTGTAGTAATGAAGAATTTTTTTTGTTTTTTTAGTAGAGTCGTTTGTTCAAATCATTTTATATCTCGAACCATGCGTCGAACCATTTTTATTGTTGGATTTCTCACGCCGAGATCTTCGAAGCTAGATCCCATGTTAATAGATTTCGCCAGATTTTTTTCACCAAAACTAAAAAACGAAAAAGAAAATGAATGCCGAAAAAAGAGGGCCCGGAAGCACGACTTTCACTTTTTTGGGGAAGCACACGCTGTGCTTTTCCCTTTTTGGGGAGGCATAAGTTGTGCTTCTCACGAAAGTAAGGCTATTGTGCTTCTTGTAGCAACTATGCTTCTAGCAGAAGCACGGATTATGCTTCTTGTGGAAGCATATTCTATATTTTCTTTTTTTTGAGAAGCATAGTTATGCTTTGAAAAAAATCATGAAAACCTAAGGAAAGCCAGGCAAAAGCCGAAAAGTAAAAAAAAACGAAAATGCAGAAAATGAAAAAAAATGTGCACCCAACGCGAGGCACGTGGCATGATGCGCTGAGAGCGCTTCTGCGCGTAGGAGCGACTTGTTGCGGTTGGTGCTTGCTAATTAGTTGCTCTAAAAAAAGGCCGATGGTTACTCACCAAGTTGGACCTAAGTTTGGAGCCAGTTTTGAAGTATCGGAGTTGTTTTATTATAAATTTGGTTTCCCCAGGTGGTAAAACCCTAGCCTGCGGGAGCAACTAATAAGGGGGTACCTTTTTGCGGGGAAGGTGAAGTAGTTGGTGCTCAAGGGAGCCGCTCCAACAGCAGTGTGGTCCATCCAGCCGGTTGCCATGCGTCACGCGCTGGTTACTATGGGAAAAGTTTTCATATTCTACACACATTTTTGGGCTTTTCTAGGATTTTTCTTTGTGTTTTTGATTTATCTTGTTTTTTCTAGTTTTTTCAAATGGTTTTTAGTTTGAAGCACACCATGTTCAAGCACAGTTTTGCTTCACTATAAAGCGCGGCTGTGCTCCCTGAAAATGAAAAGCACAATTATGCTTCCTCGTGAAGCCTGTAGTCGTGCTTCCCAAAAATGAAAAAACACAATTATGCTTCCTCGTAAAGCCTATAGTTGTGCTTCCCAAAAATGAAAAGCACAACTATGCTTCTGCGTGAAGCACAACCATGCTTCTCAAACACATCCATGCTTCCGCGTGAAGCACAACTATGCCTCATGCAAAAGTGAAAAAACATAGTTGTGCTTCCTGAAAAAAGTAAAAAAACATAGTTCTTCCGGTTCCTCTTCTCTTTTGTTTCAGTTTTTTTGGTGATTTCGTTTTTTTTTCTTTTTTTTGTTTTCGCTTTTTTCTTTGCTTCCATCTTTTATTTTTGTTTTTCCCGGTTTTTTTGGAAAAAATTTATCTAAACCTACTAACATGGGTTCTAGTTTCGAAGATCTCGACGCGATAAAGTCAACTGTGAAAACAGTTCATGATTTGGACGCACGGTTCAAGTGAAAAAATATTTTGAAAAAGTGATTCTACAAAAAGGCACAAATCTCTCATGTTGGGACAAGCCACTTGTCACCATCGAAGAAGTGATCTTTGCAAAGAGTACCCCTTAATTAGTGATTTTGTCCATTTGATGCTTCAGGTAGGGGGGGCATCAATATCACTCCTAGAGAGCTGGACAATCGGCTCACCTCAAGAAAGCATTAGTAGTGGGCTGACCAAAAGAGCAGTTGGTTTGCTTTGTTAATTTTTCTGGTTCCTTTATCTACAGTGTTTTTTTCCTTTTGTTATATTTCCAAACTATATGTTTTTAGAGATTAGTTTACTTACATTCAGAAAACAACCTCCGTAAATAAATATGTTTATGTAATGTAAAAAAATGTTTGGTTAATGTTTAAGAAATGTGCACATCGGTCAAAAAAATCACGTGTTTCAAAAACATTTTGAAAAAAATGATCAATGTGTATCTGATGAATGTTCAACCTATCTATAAAAATATTCAATGTGCATTTGATAGCTGTTCAACATGTATATGGGATAAAATGTTTAACATATATTTGGAAAATGGTCAATGTATATCTAAAACATGTTCAACATGTATATGAAAAATATACAACTTGTTTTTAAAAAGACAACATGTATTTAAAAATGACTAAAAACAAAATAATGAAACTAACAGAAAAATTTAAAAACAAAGAAATTTGATGTAAAAAACAAACACACAAAATAAAAATGAAAAACGCGCAGAAGCTTCTAAACCGGTCCAAAAGCTTCCCAAAACCGATCCAAGAAAGCTACTCAATATTGGACCAACCTGCTAGCGTGAGCGTGAGTGCCAAAGGCGAGCTGTTCTTCATTCTAGGCGAGATATATCCCTAGGGCTTCAGGCATTGATTGGCACAAGAGCCCTCGCCTGCCGGCTCATTTGCATGCCGGCTCACGTTATGCACTCACTAGTATGCCGGCACATTAGCATGGTTCCTCGATCGTTGTGGTTCTATCGATGTTGCTTCAGTTTTCTTCGTTTTTTTTTCATTTTATTTGGTTTTTCCTTATTCTTTGTTATAGCTTCTATTTTCTTTGTTTTTCCTCGGTTTTTACTGGTTTTTTTTCCTTTTTCTTTGTTATAGCATAGGAGCACTCTTTTACTCTTTGATATAAAAATATTTTTTATTTGATATAAGTTCTCTTTTCTTCATTTTCTCATTTTTCTTATCTTTTTGGTTTTTGGTTTCTTCATTGGTTTTAATGTTTTTTCGTTATTCATTGTTTCTTTATTGGGTTTCACTGTTTTTTCATTCTTTTTGCACTTGTTTCTTTGGTTTTCCTTTTTCTTTGATTTATTTTGTTTCTTTTTTAGTTTTCATTGTTTTTGTTTCCTTTGTTTCCTTTTGTTTTCCATTCTACATTGTCCATATGCGTCAAGAACATTTTACATGTTTATCATTTATTAAATACAAGTTTAACATATTCCGAATGTTTTTTTCATGGACGTTTTTTTTACATTTTTAAAATCCTTGACTAACATTTTTCAAATACAAGCTTAACGTTTATTTTAGTACATGGTTGACCGCACATTGAAAAATGTTAATCTTGTATTTTGACCGCACATGGTTAAATTTTTATTGTACATACATTTAAAAAAATCAAAAGCTTGATTAACATTTTTCAAATAAAAATTTAACATTTTTTAGTACAATACAAGATTAACTTTCTTTGAATACATGGTCAACATTTTTTTCTATGCACATTTAACATATTTTAATGGTTGATTAACATTTTTTAAATACGTGTTAAACATATTTTGAATACATGGTCAACATTTTTTCTGTACACATTTAACATTTTTCAAAAACTTGTTTAACACCTTTTGCAAATGCTTGATTAACACTTTTTAAATACATGATCAACTTTTTCATAGACATTGTACATTTTTTGTATACTTTTTAATGAGAGACATTTTCTGTATGCATATTTAGCATTTTTCAAATAGTTTGTTCACACTCTTTCAAATGTTTTATGTACATTATTTTTTGTAATACTAGTGAATACGTACGTGCAATGCACGTTAATATTAGGCAGTATATTAAGTACATGCAATTATGAGGTAGCATATTATTCGTTATGTGATTAGTGTTATATTTGGTATGATCTTAATTGCACGCATGTTGAGCGATCGTCATTGGGGCAGTCTAGGTCGTTGGATTGACCTGATTTGATGAACAAGAATAATTGGATATACGCTTTGAATATTTTTATATTGGTATATAGATATAGATATTTATTAAGAATATTTAGAAGTATAAACGAAAACAAAAAACATGTAAGAAAAAACAAAGAAACGAGCCAGTGGCCTTCTGCGCGCCTGGGCCATCTCATCTGGCGCTCTTCTTGGCGCGAGGTTTCCCTATGTCTTGTCACAAGCGAGACATAGGGGTGCCCCTCGCCTGTATGCCAGCATGCCTGGGCCCGAATAGTGCTTCCGTGCCTCGCTAGGTGCCCTGCTTGCTCGTTATTTGGGTGTCTGGGTAATAAGGCTCTGTTCGGGAATCCTCTGCTCCTCCGCCATGGAGCGGAGCGGGCGGAGCACCCCTTTCGCCGCTCGCCAAAATTGAACTGCATGTCGCTCCGCTCTGCGGCGGAGTTACAGAGCGGAGTGATTCCAAACGGCTCCTAAAACCAACAACTATGGTTTAGCCAAAATAATAATACTTCTGATTTCCATAGGTTTAATTCTGTTTGGATGTTCAAACAATGATTGTCAACTCAAAACATCTTCATGGATTTTATTTTATTTTCCAAATAAGATAGCCAAATTGGGAAAATGTTCTCATTTTAAAAAGATATTCATGAAATCCAAAAAATGTTTGTGAAACTAAAAATGATTGTGAGTCGGAAAACTTTCATGAACCGTTAAAATGTTAATTAATTAAAAAAATTGTAAAAATATACATAAGTTATTGTAAATTTTAAAAAGTTCATGAATTTGAAAGAAGTTCTCGAATTTCAATAATGTCCGTGAACCAAAAATGTTCATGAATTTCAAAAAATATCTTTAAAATGTTCATGAGTTTTAAAAAGTTAATTGTTTTAAGAAAGAAACGAAAATAAAGAGGGAAACAATGGACAAAAACTGGTTTAAAAAAATAAAAAGAACAAAAAAAGAAGATTGATTCTTATAGAAAACTTTTTGGACCCACACGTACGAGAGTGTGCTATTTGGCGCCTTAGGAAATTCTGTGAATCCTAATCCACACGTACGCCGAGGGTAGTGACCTCTCGCGTGGTAATGGGTCGGCCTACTCGGGTTGTTTGTGCCTTCCCCATCTAGTTTTGATATGGTTATAGAACACTTCCTCGATCAAACACTTCCTTGCATGGTAGGGTTTAGAGTGTGTTGATTCTTCTTCCCAAGCATCCTTGACAGTCTTTTGGAAGCCTGGCATCTTGGTACAATGGTTTTCGAACCAGAAAGATTTTGGTCGGTTGGGTCCATCGTCATTAGCAAGTAAAGTCGGGCAGTGGTCTGAGAGCGAGGAGGATAGGGCATGAAGAATGTGGTTGGCGAATCCGATGTCCGAATCCTCATTGCAAAAAAGTTGTCCAGTTTACAATGAGTTGGATTGTTTCTTTCATTGCTCCAAGTGAACTTCCGGTTCTGGAGGTGGATCTGTTTGAGCTCACATGCGTTTAAAGTGTTGCGAAGATGCACAAGACGGCTACGGTCTACATTGGCGCGGTTTTTATCTCTCGCCCGATAAATTTGGTCCCGTTAACCAGCCATTTTGTTCCCGGTACTGATTTCTGTGATGTGAGTTCAAGAGAAAAAAGCATCTTTGTGAATGCTTCTAGCTGGTCCGTAGACAGTGGTAAGCTTGAAGGATTTGTTATCTGGAGAGTTCTTGAATGTAACAGATGCCGAGAGGAAGTATGATTCGAGCTGGACGTTGGTCACATCAACCACAACAGCATCCCAAAGCAGCAAAAGGCCGCCCTTAGTACCACCAGCTGGTTTGTAGGCGAAGTTCTTGAGACGATGGCCACCACGATAAGCAACAGTAAAAGGATCGATTACTTGGAGACTAGATTCCTGTAGGTAGACCGGATGACATGAAGATGCAGCAAATGTTTCGTGCACAGTGGATCTATGGCTAGGGCAGTCCAATCCATGCACGTTCCAGCACAAAATGAGATGTTTTGTTCTAACATTGATTCACCAAGGATAATTCAGCGTTACAAAGGGCACACAAACATAACAGCAACCATGGTAGGAAGGTCTCGGCAAGACCAGGGCCAACAACATGCTACAACAGCCACAAACAGGCATACAACTAACACATATTTGATGTACTATCATTAGGAGCTGAACTACATAGGTGAGCAAAGCTTCAGAATCAAATGCCTGTGGAGGCAGCCTCTCCCAGTTCTGGACCTCCTTCTCCACCATGTTGCACCAGGCCTCCTCCACAATGGAAGAGATGTCACAGTCGAGTTGGAACAGGGCATGAGGAGCCGCGACAACAATATCAAGTAGCTGGCCTTGGAACATCTGGGCGAATTTAGCAATCACCGCTTCAGTTACTTGCTCCTCCTCAACCACAATGTCCATTCAGCGACACAAGAGCTGTTCAGAAAGCTTTGCAATGAGCATATTGTTGGTGCAAATGACTTGCCTCCTTATGTTTTGAAGCTTGTTGACATAAACAGTAAGGGACTTGTGTGTTTGCTAGTGCACACAGAGTAACAGGTCCCTGATGTCATGGGGGGTTTGATATAAACTCCCAAGGTAATACCCTGTGTGGCGGTGAGTATTATCCACAAAGAATATAATGTGGAGAGTGACCCCTAAAAATTGTTGACGTAAAGCAATTTGTTCGGTAGCATTCAAAGGAAGTGACTGCAGCCGAAACAAGTTGAAGACATATTATTCTTTTCTTTATTCTTCTTTTCTTTCATTGAATCATAGGAGCACTCTACTATTAAGACGGGTATAGTGTTCGAAGCTTTGATTCTCTGATGCTAAACTCAATCCTATGAAAGTTGTGAGAGAAATCTCTTTGTATTCCGAGCAAGTACTTGCCAGCAAGCGATTGTGATCTTCTTCGCTGCGAGAGATTTGTCTTCGACCGAAGAGTTAGCATTACTTGTTCCTCAAGTAATGTTACCATTGCTTTCAAATCTGACCATTGAGAACGTGTTGGATGGCCATTGGTTGGACCATGTGTCCAAAATGGTCATTTCCCATCTGGGAAGGTTGCGGCTATAAATAGCCACCCTGCACCGGCTTTGTCCGTGGCTGCTCCATTTGATTCCGAGAAGATTGTTGAGCAATCCCCTCTCCAAAATGATTTGAGTTTAAAATCCATCGAGAGAAAAACCCAGAGCCGAAAAATTAGATAGTGGTTTAGCATCACCCGAATCTAAGTCCAGTACGCTCCGCATATTACTCTTGAGAGCTGCAAACTCTCTAGACGATCAGGTGTCAATTTCTTCATAGACCAAGAGTGATTGTGGTTCTCGAAGAAGAAGTCTATAAAGGTTTGGAGATCACCTCAAGTATCTGCCATGAGTGAGAGACGTTGGTTGATTAACAAATTGTCGAGAAGAATAGGGCGAAGAGAGTTTATCTTCTGTGTTAAATCACAACCCCTCCAACCAGACATAGTCCTTGTGCATAAGGACGAACTGATCTACCAAATACTTTGTCGCCATCACGCCTCACCAGTTATTCTTTCACTCCTTATCATTCAATTTTCTATGCATAACTGAATTCAACCATGTGATTTTCATAGATGAATGTGTTGTATTTATGGTTCGATAGTTTACTTTTGCTTTGTGTAATCTGTTTTCATTCGTTGCGCTGGTGGGTTTCGAGAGTTTTGAAGTTTTCGAAAGAAACTTTAAAACTCCCATTCACCCCTCCTCTGGTAGACATACTTCGTTACTACAATTGGTATCAGAGCAAGGTACTCCATGACTCTTCTTATTTCGGTCTAATAACCTTGGAGTTTAAGTATGTCTTTAGTGAGTTACAAGTCGCACCTCAAGATCCCTATCTTCGATGGGACGGATTATCCCTTCTGGAAGGAGAAGATGCAGATCCATCTCCGAACAATTGACGATGAGATGTGGAATGTGGTGTGGAATGGATTCACCGTGGAAATATATCAAGTCCCGATTGACACGAAAAGAAACTCATTCAGATGGATGCTCAGGACAAAGATGAAATTGGTGGCTAGATCTCTCGTGCTTAGTTTCTTCGCTATCGCCAGTGTGAAACTGCGAAGGATTTGTGGGACATCCTCGAGAAGATAAATGAAGGCGTTTCAACTAAAAAAGAAGCTCGCATTGCTCTTCGTGCGAAGTTTAACTACTTCAAGAGAGTTGGGAATGAGAGGTGTCAGCAAACATTCGATCGTCTGGGTGACATTGTGAACGAACTGCAAGGTCTCGGCGCCAAAGACATCACTGATCATGAAGTTGTGAAGAAGTTGCTCCAATCACTTGACAATTCCCTCGATACCCTTGTTCTAATGATTTGTGAACGAGGTGACTTCAAGACTCTTGACTCTGCTGATATCATGGAAAGGCTGAACATCCATGAGCAACAAGAAGAAGAGAAAAGAGATCTCTATGACTCAAGTCACCGAAAAAGTCACGCTCTCAAGGCTGTAGCTGATTCCTCTTCCGAAGACAATGCCGAAGAAGATTTTGATGATCCATAAAGGATTGGTAAAGATCTCGTTTTAATCACCAAAAGATTCTAGCGCTTACGAAAGAAAATTCAGTTTATGTGAAAAAGGATCTAGCAACTCCAGAAGTTTGAAGTCTTCGTCAAAGCCCACTAGAGAATACACATGTTTCAAGTGCAAGAAACCTGAACATTTCATGTCGGACTGTCCTCTCTAGGAAGCTGACATACGAGCCAATGGAAGATTTGATTCGAGAAACAACAACCATGGAAAAGGGAAGATCAAGAACAACGACTTAGATGATGGGAAGAAATCCAAGAAGTTCTTCAAAAAGAAAGATAGTTCCTCCAAGTCCTCGTCAAGATCTTCTTCACGGAATCCCTCCAAGTCTTCGTCCAACCGCAAGAACAACTCTCGCAAGGCCAAGTCGTATATCAGCAAGGAGATCGACCCCGATGAAGAAGAATCATCCGACTCCGAAGAAGTTGTTGAATCTGATGATGATTCAGACTCCGGAATGGCCGGTATAGCATGTGCAACTACCCAACCACGAAATTGTTTGAGAATCACCCTAGGGACAATGAGACTCCAACATTCTGCTTCCTCTCTAAAGGCTCGAAAGAAAAGGACTATGTCCACGGGTGTACCGAATGGATCATGGATAGTGGATGCACTAGTCATGTTGTGACTCCCCCGATTTAATCGTACACTAATCATACACGCAAACGTGTATGATCAAGATTAGGGACTCACGAGAAGATATCACAACACAACTCTACAAATAAAATAAGTCATACAAGCATCATATTACAAGCCACGAGCCTCGAGGGCTCGAATACAAGAGCTCGATCATAGACGAGTCAGCGGAAGCAACAATATCTGAGTACAGACATAAGTTAAACAAGTTTGCCTTAAGAAGGCTAGCACAAACTGGGATACAGATCGAAAGAGGCGCAGGCCTCCTGCCTGGGATACTCCTAAACTACTCCTGGTCGACGTCAGCGGGCTGCACGTAGTAGTAGGCACCTCCCGAGTAGTAGTAGTCATCGTCGATGGTGGCGTCTGCCTCCTGGACTCCATCGTCTGGTCGCAGCAACCGGGTATAGGAAGGGGGAAAAGGGGGACCAAAGCAACCGTGAGTACTCATCCAAAGTACTCGGAAGCAAGGAGCTACACTACATATGTATGCATTGGTATCAAATGGAATAAGGCTATCATATGTGGACTGAACTGCAGAATGCCGGAATAAGAGGGGGATAGCTAGTCCTTTCGAAGACTACGCTTCTGGTAACCTCCATCTTGCAGCAGGAGGAAAGAGTAGATGGTAAGTTCACCAAGTAGCATCGCATAGCATAATCCTAACCGGCGATCCTCTCTTCGTCGCCCTGTGAGAGAGCGACCACCGTTTGTATCTGGCACTTGGAAGGGTGTGTTTTATTAATTATCCGGTTCTAGTTGTCATAAGGTCAAGGTACAACTCCAAGTCGTCATGTTACCGAAGATCACAACTATTCGAATAGATTAACTTCCCTGCACCACATAACCCAACACGCTCGATCCCATTTGGCCGGACACACTTTCCTGGGTCATGCCCGGCCTCGGAAGATCAACACGTCGCATCCCTACCTAGGCACAATAGAGAGGTCAGCACGCCGGTCTAAATCCTATGGCGCAGGGGTCTGGGCCCATCGCCCATTGCACACTTGCACGTTGCGTACGCGGCCGGTGAGCAGACCTAGCCTCCCTTATACAAGAGTAGGCGTTCCAGTCCAACCCGGCACGCGCCACTCAGTCGCTGACGTCACGAAGGCTTCGGCTGATACCACGACGTCGAGTGCCCATAATTGTCCCCGCGTAGATGGTTAGTGCGTATAGGCCAGTAGCTAGACTCAGATCAAATACCAAGATCTCGTTAAACGTGTTATTTTGAAATAACCGCAAACGCTGACCAGGGCCAGGCCCACCTCTCTCCTAGGTGGTCTCAACCCGCCCTGGCGCTTCGCCACAAAGATCCACTCAGAGGGTCGTCGGGGCGAACGTCCTTTCGGATCCAGTCCGTGAATCACTCGCGGGTACTCCTACGAGCCGACCCGTCTTTAGTCACCACAAGTATCATATATTATGTATATGTATAAACCCGTGATCAACTCCCGAGTGATCACGACCCGATAGTATAGCATGGCAGACGGACAAGAATGTATGGCCACTGATGATAAAGTAGCATCCTATACTAAGCATTAGGATTACAGGTAAAGGTAACAACAGTAGTAGCAAGGACAGGCTATGCATCAGGATAGGATTAATGGAAAGCAGTAACATGCTACACTACTCTAATGCAAGCAGTATAGAGAGTAGAGTTGGCGATATCTGGTGATCAAGGGGGGGCTTGCCTGGTTGCTCTAGCAAGAGAGAGGGGCCGTCAACACCGTAGTCATACTGGGTAGCAGCGGCGTCGATCTCGGTGTCTAGCGAGAGAAGAGGGGGAAGAAACAATAAATATAATGCAAACAAATGCCTGACGATGCATGACATGACAAAGCGTGATGCTAGGTGTGCCCCAACGCGGTACGAGGTGGTACCGGTGAAGGGGGGAAACATTCGGAAAATTATCCCCGGTGTTTCGCGTTTTCAGACAGACGAACCGGAGGGGGAAAGTTGTGTGTTTACTATGTTAGGGATGTCTGGCGGACGAACGGGCTGCGCATCCGGATTCGTCTCGTCGTTCTAAGCAACTTTCATGTTGAAAATATTTTAATCCGAGATACGGATTAAAAGATATGATTTTCTAAAGATTTTATTAATTTCTAGAATTTAATTAATTATTTAATTTAATTTCGAAAATGGAATTATGACATCAGCATGATGTCATGCTGACGTCAGCAGTCAACAGGGTTGACTGGTCAACCTGACTAGTGGGTCCCACTGGTCAGAGACACATGTTAATTACCAAATTTTAATTAATCTAATCAAAATTAATTAGGGCTGGGCCCCACTGTCATTGATTGATTAATTAACTAATAGTTAATTAGATTAATCTAATTAAGATTAATTAACTTAATTAGTTGATTAATTTAATTATTATTTTTATTTTTATTATTTTTAATTCCTTTTTTTGGAAACGTTCTGTGGGGTGGGACACCTTGTCATAGGCCCAGAGGGGCCATAGCGGGTCGGGCATGCGGGCGCGGCTACGGGCGAAGCCGCAGCCCGCCCAGGAGCGAGGCGCGGCAGGAGCAGGGCCGAGGGGCGCGGCTGGTGCAGCCGGCCGCCGGCGACGGCGGCAGGAGGGCAGCCCCAGGTGGCGCCACGGGAGGGAATATGGAGTGGAGGCGGCGACGAGCGCTATGGGGGGGGGGAAGCTGGCGCAGCGGCGAGCTTGTGCGTGGGGGGCCCGACTGGTGAGTGCGGCAGCAGGCGGCGCGGGCGCGCGTGGCGGACGGGGGGTGCGGGGCCGGCGACGCAGCCAGGGCAGGCGAGCGACGATGGCAGCGGTGAGGTCAGGCGAGGCCAGAGGCGTAGCGTGACCATAGGCATAGGCGGACGGGCGTGCGCGGGGTGCGGTCGGTGCGGGGCGTACGAGGTGTGGCGCGGTCGAGCGCGGCGACTGCGGTGCAGGGGCGGCCAGATGCGCGGCGGGCAGCGGTTGGGCGACACGGGCGCGAGGAGCGTGCGGTCAGGTAGTGCGGGCGCGCGGGCGCGCGTGCGCGGGGGCACCTTGGGCGCGGCGAGGCCACGGCGGCAACAGCGGAACCGCGGGGAGGAACCATGGCGTGAGCGCGTGCGTGCGTGGAAGAGAGGAGGAGGGGGAAGCTCACGGGGACGACATGGGGTTCATGGCAGTGGGGTTGAGGAGGAGGACGGGGACGAGCCGACGATGGAGAGGACGACAAGGCGGCTCCATCGAGTGGACGAGCGGCACGAGCTCCGGGCGGCGGTGGTGGCACACGGCGACGTCGAGCGGGCGCGGCTTCGGGCGGCGTAGAGGTGCGGCATTGTCGGAGTGAGGTGAGGCGACGACGACGAGGTGGCGGGGAGCGGCGACGGCGAGGCGGCCGATGGCGTCGGGGCGTGGCGCGATCCAGATCGAGGGAGAGGGGGAAGGGAGATATTTCGGGGGGGGGGAGAGTGGGTGTCGGTGGGGGTTCGGGGTCTCACCGGGTGGGGGAATAAGGGGATTGGGGGGTGACCGGTTGGGCCAGTTGGGCCGGCCTGGCTAACAGTTGGGCCAAATGGCTCAGTGGGGGGGGGGGGTTCTTTTCTATTATTAATTTTTTTGTTAGCTTGTTTTCTGTTTTTGTATTTTATTTTCTTTATTTAGTTTCTTTACTATTTTAATTCATTTTAAGTATTCAGGTCTCTTATAAAAGCATGGATCCCACACCATAAATTCCTAGGCATTTATTTGCACACCTCGAACATTTTTGTTTTAAATTTTGAAAAACTTTTATTGTTGACCTTTAATTCAAATTTGAATTCGAATCGTTTTGAACTAACGCGAGATTTGTCAACGGTAATTGAGGTGACGTGGCATCATTACGAGGGGGTTACTGTAGCTTAACTATCCGGGCGTCACAATTCTCCTCCACTACAAGAAATCTCGTCCCGAGATTTGAGAGGGTGACTAAGGGGGAAAGGTCTAGTTACGAAATTCTAACGAATCTTCTCCGTCTTGGTTGCTCTTCTTGAAGAGGTTGGTCCATTACATTGACGTCTTCATTTCTCTATTTCAGGTCATCATGATGAAGTGGTCGTCCTTTGTTCAGGAACTCCATCGTACTTACGAATAGGTAATGGGCAGCTTTACAACAATTGAATCTTATAAGGGAAAATCATCTGGGGGGGTATCCCAAGAATGATCATAAGAGTGTCTCTCGAGTTGAACAAATAAAACACACCGAGAGAAAGGTAAGAAGGTACCATAAGATGTATGAAGCGGATAGACAATTGTCATTGCCTAATCAGAAGGCGAAAGGGGTTCAAAGCAACGGGAACCAGTATTGTGTTTGATACCAGAATTGATCACTAGGCAGGTGGCCCATGAATTTCACACGAAGTCAAGCGTGAGGAATAACTCTGACAACAGGGTGTACAGGAGAGTCAGGTTTCGATCCTGTGGAACTGTGGGTTATGGGCCCACCACGTGGTTAAAAATAGGAAGGTCGGTGACATCTTGCATGGTTAAAATAGTAGGGTATGTCAGAGGATAACCGGTCAGTTATGTTGGCAACAACGTTGGTACCAAGGGAGAGGAAGGAGGAGAACCATTCTCCTGCTTGTTGAACGAGGCGGACCCATAGGCAAGGTTCTCATCCATCGGTGGTTACCGGAATGTCATCAACAATAGTAACAGGGTCTTGCTGACAGAATTGTACAACGAGGTGTTTTACATAAGCAGGAGAATATTACTCCTTAGATCATATAGATCACAAGAAAGGTTAAACCAAACAATGGAAAGGAAAATATGTTTAAACACATATTTCAAGGGTATATCCTTCCCAAGGACAAGCAGAGCACGATATCCATGACAGGATATAATGTAGAAAACTCTTTAGGTAAGGGGAGAGAAATTTCAGGACATTACCCATACAGCGGTGTTTGGATAATTGAGCAGGAAACATTTAACATTAGGCTTTAAATGTTCTTGTTGAAAATTGGAGTACCATATATATGCTTCGAGATAGCATTGACGTGGTCTTCAGGCAAAGGTCGGACTTTGGAAACACAAAGGATCCATGAGGAATAACTTGTAGAATAAGTGTTACAATTTCCTCATGCAAGAATGGATAACCTTGCTGAAAAGGAATCTATAACCATAGGGCCTCCGGCCGGGTGTGCTAAGCACGACATCCTTGATATAAAAGATGGTAATGCTCCAAGGTAAAGAAGAACAAATGTTGGATAGCAGGGAACTCAAGGTATAACACAGAACACGAACAAGTTTGTGTTGGAGGGAAGGCAATAAAGTTGTCGATGATAACACAATTCATCGAGGGGCAAGGATGGTATTTCTCATCATGACTTCGATTGATATTCTAAAAGTGCTCATAAGATTGATGATGATCACGACACAATTGTTGAGAGATTTCATGAAGATGTAATCCATCGGCGATGACATCAAGTCAAAAGAATGATGAAGCGAAAGGTTAATGGAACCACGGGTACGGCACAAACTCGAAACCAAGCTTGTGGTTTAAGGAGAAATGATATGATGAGGAAAATCAACGTAAGCTTAGCTCATCATCAAAAATTGTGCTCCGGGAAGAAGGACCAGGTAGCACAGTTAAGAGCAGCACGATAAGGGTATAGCCGATCAAGCTAGGAATGACTTGAAGGATTATTTAAACTCATAATCAACGAAAATTATTTAGGGTTATTGAATCGGAGTGCGGACTCGATTCACTATTTGGTGTTCTCGGTTGACGACAACCCAGAACCTAGGAACAATTGGATATGGTGAGTAATAATAGTTGATGAAGAACCCATAAGAAGTTATGATGTCCCATGATATCTCGAGATACCATGGGGTAATACTCGACGACAGACCAAAATGGAGGTTGGACTGGGGTATTGCTCTGCAGAAGACAAATGCTTAAACTTGCACGAGTAATGGTATTTAAGGAAGAACATGGTCGGAACCACGTCCACAGATACAAGATGAACTTATAACAAGGGAATAATTATTTTAAAAGAAGCTTCCATGATAAGGTATACATCGTTTCCATGGGCATAACACGGGGTTCAAGGTCGACTCCCACTTCTCCAATGCATAACCTTTCATTCACTTCTCTTTTTCGAAGAAGTTGTAGTGTTGAATTATCTGGCAAAATACTAGTCGAGTATGACTTGTGAAAACTTTCGAGTTCACACATAATATGGAAGGCATAGGTTCAACCCATCGAGGCATCTTAGGAGCATATACCACAATTTCAGGAATAAATAACACAAGCTCGATAGTAGAGCATGCTGGAGAAAGCAGATGATACAATTTACCAAAGGCATTATGTATCCGAGGAAAGGCTCACAAGCTTATAGAATATGAAGGACACTGTTGGATAAAATCCAACAAAGGATCTGGTGGTCCACAAGGGGTCTGATGTGAGAATCGATACTCAACCAGAGGAAGAAGGAATGCAAGGAGATCAGTTTATGGAAACAACTGACTAACTCAAAGTTCAAATGCAAAGGAATTATCAATTCCAAGATAAGGGATCAAAAGCAATGCTCTGATTAGGGACGCATAAGTTGAATAGCCTTAGGGGCACAATCGATGGCAAATTTTGATTGGTCGAGATCCAGCTCATATTTAGAATGACATCTGAGCCGGAAGGACGAAATGAAAGATCCGATTAAGGAATGCGAGCATTCGCAACATATTGATTACAGACCCAAACTGATAATGACTAAGGATGCCAATAAGATTACCGGACTTATGAGGTTAATCATAATGCAAGCAAGCAAAAATTTCAAGAGCGATAGTCTGCTGAGGATTTTCAAAAGACTGAATAGCATTCAAAGAATTTTGTGAAACACATGATCAACTGGGGATGAACGAATCCTCAATAAGTGTGAGGAATTATCCGTAGTGGTATTTCTGCGGCAAAGAGCTGCAAAGCGGTGGGCACAAAGGATTCTCGAATTATCGAAGGAATTTTCAGGGTATCAAGTAATAACAGGGGCCAGTGGGAACAAAGGTAAGAACGACAAGTGTAAGCAGTTATCCATAAGGATTTAGGCGGTGGTTGGGAATAGCAAAAGTGGTGGCACAAGGTCTCGAAAGAATAACAAAGAGTATCTTCGGCATCTTCTGGTGAAGAAGCAGGCCATCATCTGGAATGAAGGGGCTCTCCGGGTGAAAGTGATTACGAGATCCTAATGTTAGATTTAGCAAAATTCATTTAACCCAAGTAGAAGAGAGTTCAGAGTCCCAGAGTAAGGATCGAGGAGTAAAAGATCCTAATACCACCCAGATGGTGACGTGGTCCCGTAAGGCACACAACCATGTTAGTAAAAGTTTTTGTAATGTCTAGACTCGACTTTGGCCAAGGAGTGTGGAAGGGGTATTCCTACATGCAGTCTTCTCTGATACCAACTTGTGACGTTCCCGATTTAATCGTACACTAATCATACACGCAAACGTGTACGATCAAGATCAGGGACTCACGGGAAGATATCACAACACAACTCTAAAAATAAAATAAGTCATACAAGCATCATATTACAAGCCATGGGCCTCAAGGGCTCGAATACAAGAGCTCGATCATAGACGAGTCAGCGGAAGCAACAATATCTGAGTACAGACATAAGTTAAACAAGTTTTCCTTAAGAAGGCTAGCACAAACTGGGATACAGATCGAAAGAGGCGCATGCCTCCTACCTGGGATACTCCTAAACTACTCCTGGTCACCGTCAGCGGGCTGCACGTAGTAGTAGGCACCTCCCGAGTAGTAGTAGTCGTCGTTGACGGTGGCGTCTGGCTCCTGGACTCCATCGTCTGGTCACAGCAACCGGGTATAGGAAGGGGGAAAAGGGGGAGCAAAGCAACCGTGAGTACTCATCCAAAGTACTCGCAAGCAAGGAGCTACACTACATATGTATGCATTGGTATCAAATGGAATAAGGCTATCATATGTGGACTGAACTACAGAATGCCAGAATAAGAGGGGGATAGCTAGTCCTTTCGAAGACTACGCTTCTGGTAACCTCCATCTTGCATCAGGAGGAGAGAGTAGATGGTAAGTTCACCAAGTAGCATCGCATAGCATAATCCTAACCGGCGATCCTCTCTTCATCGCCTTGTGAGAGAGCGACCACCAGTTGTATCTGACACTTGGAAGGGTGTGTTTTATTAAGTATCCGGTTCTAGCTGTCATAAGGCCAAGGTACAACTCCAAGTCGTCCTGTTACCGAAGATCATGACTATTCGAATAGATTAACTTCCCTGCACCACATAACCCAACACGCTCGATCCCATTTGGCCGGACACACTTTCCTGGGTCATGCCCGGCCTCGGAAGATCAACACATCGTAGCCCTACCTAGGCACAACAAAGAGGTCAGCACGCCGGTCTAAATCCTATGGCGCAGGGGTCTGGGCCCATCGCCCATTGCACACCTGCACGTTGCGTAAGCGGCCGGTGAGCAGACCTAGCCTCCCTTATACAAGAGTAGGCGTTCCAGTCCAACCCGGCACGCGCTGCTCAGTCGCTGACGCCACGAAGGCTTCGGCTGATACCACGACGTCGAGTGCTCATAACTGTCCCCGCGTAGATGGTTAGTGCGTATAGGCCAGTAGCCAGACTCAGATCAAATACCAAGATCTCGTTAAACGTGTTATTTTGAAATAACCGCGAACGCTGACCAGGGCTAGGCCCACCTCTCTCCTAGGTGGTCTCAACCTGCCCTGGCGCTTCGCCACAAAGATCCACTCAGAGGGCCGTCGGGACAAATGTCCTTTCGGGCCCAATCCGTGAATCACTCGCGGGTACTCCTACGAGCCGACCCGTCTTTAGTCACCACAAGTATCAAATATTATGTATATGTATAAACCCGTGATCAGCTCCCGAGTGATCACGTCCCGATAGTATAGCATGGCCACTGATGATAAACTAGCATCCTATACTAAGCATTAGGATTGTAGATAAAAGTAACAACAGTAGTAGCAAGGACAGGCTATGCATCAGGATAGGATTAACGGAATGGAGTAACATGCTACACTACTCTAATGCAAGCAGTATAGAGAGTAGAGTAGGCGATATCTGGTGATCAAGGGGGGGGGGGGCTTGCCTGGTTGCTCTGGCAAGAGAGAGGGGCCGTCAACACCGTAGTCGTACTGGGTAGCAGCGGCGTCGGTCTCAGTGTCTAGCGAGAGAAGAGGGGGAAGAAACAATAAATATAATGCAAACAAATGCATGACGATGGATGACATGACAAAGCGTGATGCTAGGTGTGCCCTAACGCTGTACGAGGTGGTACCGGTGAAGGGGGGAACATCCGGGAAATTATCCCCGGTGTTTCGCGTTTTCGAACAGACGAACCGGAGGGGGAAAGTTGCGTGTTTGCTATGTTAGGGATGTGTGGCGGACGAACGGGCTGCGCATCCGGATTCGTCTCGTCGTTCTCAGCAACTTTCATGTTGAAAATATTTTAATCCAAGTTACGGATTAAAAGATATGATTTTTTAAAGATTTTATTAATTTCTGGAATTTAATTAATTATTTAATTTAATTTCGAAAATGGAATTATGACATCAACATGATGTCATGCTGATGTCAGCAGTCAACATGGTTGACTGGTCAACCTGACGTGTGGACCCACCCATCAGAGACACATGTTAATTATCCAAATTTTAATTAATCTAATCAGAATTAATTAGGGATGGCCCCACTGTCATTGATTGATTAATTAACTAAGAGTTAATTAGGTTAATCTAATCATGATTAATTAACTTAATTAATTCCTTCATTAATTAATTTAATTAATTATCATTTATATAATTATTTCTATTTTATTATTATTATTATTTTATTTTTTTAATTCCTTTTTTGGAAACGTTTTGTGGGGTGGGACCCCGTGTCATAGGCCTAGAGGGGCCATAGCGGGTCGAGCGTGCGGGCGCTGCTGCGGGCGAAGCCGCAACCTGCCCACGAGCAAGGCGCGGTAGGAGCAGGGCCGAGGGGCGCGGCTGTTGCAGCCGGCCGCCGGCGGCGGCGGCAGGAGGGCAGCCCCGGGTGGCGCCACGGGAGGGAATATGGAGTGGAGGCAGCGACGAGCGCTATGGGGGGAAGCTGGCGCAGCGGCGAGCTTGTGTGCGGGAGGCCCGACTAGTGAGTGCGGCAGCAGGAGGCGCGGGCGCGCACGGCGGACGGTGGGTGTGGGGCCGGCGACGCAGGCAGGGCGGGCGAGCGACGATGGCAGCGGTGAGGTCAGGCGAGGCTAGAGGCGTAGCGTGACCATAGGCGCAGGCGGACGGGCGTGCGCGGGGTGCAGTCGGCGCGGGGCGTACGAGGTGCGGCGCGGTCGAGCGAGGCGACCGCGGTGCAGGGGCGGCCAGATGCGCGGCGGGCAGCGGTTGGGCGACGCGGGCGCGAGTAGCGCGCGGTCAGGTAGTGCGGGCGCGCGTGCGCGGGGCACGCTGGGCGCGGCGAGGCCACGGCGGCAACAGCAGAACCGCGGGGAGGAACCATGGCGTGAGCGCGTGCGTGCGTGGAAGAGAGGACGAGGGGGAAGCTCATGGGGGCGACGTGGGGTTCGTGGCAGTGGGGTTGAGGAGGAGGACGGGGACGAGCCGACGATGGAGAGGACGGCGAGGCGGCTCCGTCGAGTGGACGAGCGGCACGAGCTCCGGGCGGCGGTGGTGCCGCACGGCAACGTCGAGCGGGCGCGGCTTCGGGCGGCTTAGAGGTCCGGCATTGTCGGGGCGAGGTGAGGCGATGGCGACGAGGTGGCGGGGAGCGGCGATGGCGAGGCGGCCGATGGCGTCGGGGCTTGGCCCGATCCAGATCGGGGGAGAGATGGAAGGGAGATATTTCTGGGGGGAGAGAGAGTGGGTGTCGGTGGGGGTTCGGGGTCTCACCGGGTGGGGGAATAAGGGGATTGGGGGGTGAGCGGTTGGGCCAGTTGGGCCGGCCTGGCTAACAGCTGGGCCAGATGGCCCAATGGGGGGGGTGTTCTTTTCTATTATTAATTTTTTTGTTAGCTTGTTTTCTGTTTTTGTATTTTCTTTTCTTTATTTAGTTTCTTTACTGTTTTAATTCATTTTAAGTATTTAGGTCTCTTATAAAAGCATGGATCCCACACCATAAATTCCTAGGCATTTATTTGCACACCTCGAACATTTTTGTTTTAAATTTTGAAGAATTTTTATTGTTGACCTTTAATTCAAATTTGAATTCGAATCGTTTTGAACTAACGTGAGATTTGTCAACAGTAACTGAGGTGGCATGGCATTATTACGAGGGGGTTACTGTAGCTTAACTATGCAGGCGTCACACATATGACCGGAGACAAGTCGTTGTTTGTCGACCCCAACTTCACCGCTTCATCCCAGAAGTACATTACTTTCGGTGACAACAACAAAGGAAAGGTAATTAGACTAGGTAAAATTGTCATATCCAACAACAAGAACATCGATGATGTTTTACTTGTTCAGTCTCTTGGATTCAATCTTATCTCAGCTAGCAAGCTTTGTGATCTAGGCATGTTGGTTCTTTTTTCCAACACTATTTTTTGGCCATTAACAATTCCTTCGTCTTTGAGGGAAATAGAAAAGGTGATTTGTATATTGTGGATTCCCCTAAGGGCCCCTCAGTCCAAATTTGCTTGCTTGCAAAAGCAACGGAAGGTTGGCTCTGGCACCAAAGACTTGGTCATGCAGGTATGTGAAGAAAAATCATCTTCGTAGTATTCCTGATGTGAAATTTGACAAAGATCGACTTTGTGCTGCATGTGAGGCTGGAAAATTGGCCAAGAAGCATCATTCGTCAAAAATTGTCATGACCATGACAAGACCTCTGGAAATTCTTCATATGGATTTATTCAGGCCTCAGAATTATGCTAGCTTCAGTAGAAGTCATTATGGTCTCGTTATAGTTGATGATTTCTCTCGCTATACTTGGGTATTCTTTCTCGAAGACAAGACCTACACTCAAGATATTTTCAAAAGATTCGCCAAGAAAGCGCGAAATGAATATGATGTGTGCATCAAGCATGTCAGGAGTGACAATGGCACTAAGTTCAAAAATACCAATATCAAAGACTTTCTCGATGAAAATGGCATCACTCATGAATTCTCTACTGCATACACTCCCCAACAGAATGGAGTTGTTGAGCGAAAGAATAGAACTCTCATTGAAATGGTGAGAGCAGTGCTTAGTGAGTACAAAACTCTCATTCGCTTCCAGGCCGATGCTGTTAACACTTCTTGCCATGTTGTCAATCACATTTATCTTCACAAGTTCCTTAAGAAAACTTCATATGAGCTTATCACTGGCAAGAAACCAAATGTTTCTTATTTGTGTGTTTTTGGTGCACCTTGCTACATTCGTGATATGAATCATAATTCCAAGCTTGCATCTAAAGCACATGAAGGTTTTCTTCTTGGTTATGGCTCGAACTCGCATACTTATCGGGTCTATATCTCTCATCACGGGGAAGTTATGGAAACAACAAATGTGCAGTTCGATGAATCTAACAGCTCTCAAAAGGAGCACCTACCAAATGTGATAGATGAACCACCCATTTTGGATGTTATTCGGCAAATGTCTATCGGTGATGTCAGGCCAGTTGAAGGAAATGCTCCTGACTCCTCCGGTGATGATGCTCCAACTGTTCAAAACAAGGACTCATGAAGCTACTACCGAAGAAAATGCAGCTCCGAACTCAAACCCAATACAAATGCCGAACAAAATGGCATTCCCGATAAAACTAGCAATACAAATGCCAATTCAGATATTGACTTTGAGGAAAATGATCATCCGGAAGGAAATCCTCATCCATGAGTTGCAAATTGAGTTGACCCTGCCTTAATTTTGGAAGATCTCGAGAATCCAGGTTACAGAACAACAACTCGTTCTCGCACTCACTTGGCTAACTATTGTGGCAATTTCTCTTTTGTCTCGTTAGCAAAACCTACAAAGTATGAAGAAGCCATGAATGATCCTGATTGGATGAATGCTATGTAAGAGGAGTTGGTGAAATTCGAACTGACTGATGTATGGGAATTGGTCGATCAACTGAATCCTAAGACGCTCAATATCTTCAGTACCAAATGGATCTTCAAAACAAAACAAGATGAAGATGATATTGTGGTAAGAAACAAAGCACGATTGGTTGCTCAAGGGTATACACAGGTAGAAGATATAGATTTCAAAGAAACTTATGCTCTTGTTGCTCGTCCTGAGGCCATTCACATTCTTCTTGCATATGCAAATTACAATGATATCTTGTTATACCAAATGGATGTGAAAAGTGATTTCCTCAATGGTGAAATTGATGAGGAATTTTATGTGAGGCAGCCACCTGGCTTTGAAAATCCTCAGTTTCCTAACAAAGTTTTCAGGTTGAAAAAGGCTATGTATGGGCTCAAGCAAGCCCCTCGGGCCTGGTATTATACAGCGAGGAAGTTTGTGCTCGAAAAGGGGTTCAATCCAGGATCCACTGATTCCAATATTTTAACATATGCTATTAATGGTGATTTATAGTGTGTCAAATATATGTGGATAATATTATCTTCGGCTGCACTAACAATGCTTGCGGCATGGAATTTGGACGAATGATGCCTGAGAAATATCAAATGTCTATGATGGGTGAACTCAAGTTCTTTCTCAGGTTGCAAATTCGTCAACAGGAGAATGGCATTTTTATCTCCCAGGAGAAATATCTCAGAGATTGTCTGAAGAAGTTCAAGATGCAAGATTGCAAGTATAAGGGCTACAAAACTCCTATGACTACGAATGGTCAGCTAGATGCTAATGTGTATGATAAAGACTATGATCAGAAAGCTTATTGTTTGATGATTGGTTCTTTGCTCTACCTATGTGCATCTAGACCCGACATTATGTTGAGTGCTTGTATGTGTGCCTATTTCCAAGTTGCACCAAAATAATTGCACCACCAAGCGGTCAAACGCATTCTGAGATATTTGGCTCACACCCCCACCTTAGGTTTATGGTATCCTAAGGGAGCACAGTTTGACCTCATTGGATATCTAGACTCAGATTATGCAGGTGACTGGGTTGACAGTAAATCTACTTCGGAGACATGTCATTTCCTCAGTAGATCTTTAGTATGTTGGTCGTCAAGGAAGTAGAATTGTGTCTCATTATCTATGGCTGAGGCCGAATATATTGTTGTTGGCGCTTGTTGCACTCAGTTGCTATGGACGAGGCAGACTCTAAAGGATTATGGCATTGAGGTCAAGAAGATCCCTCTATTGAGCGACAATAAGAGTGTGATCAAAATTGCACACAATCCAGTGCAACACTCTCACACCAAGCATATTGATATCAAACATCATTTCCTTAGTGATCATGTTGCTCGAGAGGATATTGTGATCAGTCACGTCAAGACTAAGGAAAATCTTGCTGCTATCTTCACCAAGCCTCTCAATGAGAAAAGATTCTGTGTGTTATGGTGTGAGCTAAATATCCTAGATTCTGCAAACGTGTAGTATGCTGGACTTGGCACCCATACCAACACTTCCACATCTTAGAAGGAAAGGGTGCATAACACTCAAAGAGTTTGAACATTTTGACAAAGTGAATTTTTCTTTCTAAGAGTGAATACATTAACGAAGAAGTAGACTAACAGAGTGCCAAGACCAGTTGTGCGATGCTCGGGGTCAGACAGTTCTTATTAGGTGGGTCACACCACCACATTTTCTTTGCTTCGTTCTCCTTCGTGGTGTTTTTCTTTGT
The DNA here is from genome assembly GCA_034509565.1 of Triticum monococcum. NCBI lineage: Eukaryota > Viridiplantae > Streptophyta > Magnoliopsida > Poales > Poaceae > Triticum > Triticum monococcum. The sequence continues at coordinate 417,725,932 of CM067844.1, forward strand.
GTTATGTCCGAATGCATTCCACTCATAGCTTTTTGTTCAGATGTTGTGTTTCTTCTTACGAGTGAAATGTGTAGGACCCTGTTTGTCCCTCTCACCTACCTCTTCTAATCTATGGTGTTCCATTAAGAATGCACAATTTCATCTGGTAACGAAACTTATCTGGTGTCCTTGACCATGATTATGTTTCGGTCGTCCGAACCTTATCCATTTTGGTGAAAGTCGTCCAAAATTTGGATTTCCCTCCCAAGTCAGGACCACGTCTTCGATGACGGTTGCCACATGATGTTTAGCAACTGCCATTCTATCTGGGTCACTGAATAGCAAAAGTCCTTTGACTATGGCCGTCTAATCAGCTTCACCGGGTGCAGTTATTTTCTCTCGCATATAAATACTACCTCGCCTAGTCCACATTCTTTTACCTTGCCTCTCTGCCATCGTCTTCCTTAAAACCCTTACCGTACTGCTCCTCCTCAAGCTCGGCGACATCGATCTTCCTCTCCACTTAGCTGCTGGAAGGGGGTCGCTAGAGCCCTTCCTCATCATCATGGGTCATCTTCCACCCCGCGCCCCCGTAGTATCTGCACAACACCAAGCTAGGGTATGTGCAACATGTAGTCATGCTTCCGTTTCTCTGTTCGAGTTCATGCGCGGTAATTTCCATGTGGTTTTACCGTATTTATTAGATCTTCTCTAATAGGATAAATCCTTGGATGCAGTTTGTAGTTGTTCATTGCTCCTCTCTATTCAGATCTAGGGTTTGAGTTATGTCTGGAGCGAATGGAATGCTTAGCACATTATCTAGTACTTTTCGTTGAATATACTAGTTTGTACTGCTCATTTCCTTCTTTTGATACATGGCTCAAAGTCTGCATCTAATTCTTCGAAAAATGTTTTCTCTTCACAATCTTCACTGTGTGCATTCGTGACCTTGCCCCCATTTTTCCTCGCATATATTCTTATTCATAGGAAAATGCAGTCCGTCGAAGATTCTGCCAAACCAGTGGTTTGCACTGACAAAGAAGGAGATCCGTTTCAGGGCACTGCAGATGAATTCAAAGCTTGAATGCTAAGGGCCCAACGGCAGGCCCATCTTCTAGCAAGCAAAAGAAAATTGATGACCCACAAAACGAGCAAGAAAAGACTGATTTGAAGAAAAACAGAAAGGATGGTAGATAGTGTTGCACCAATATTGTGGAGTATACATCTCATGACTAATATAATACTATTCCAGGAGAAACCAAGAATCAAAGAGAACTGTGTCAGTAATGGATTTGACGCCACTAGGTGCGGAAGTGCTTCAAGTATGAGCTTGATCACCCTCGGTTTGCTCAGAACTTTGCATTTCATCCTCCGTGGGGCGACTGCCGGGAAATTTCTCTCATACCACACGAGGGTCCTGAAGCAAGTCCTCCACCACCACCAAATGCGGACGAGTCATCTCTTTGCACTCCTGCCTCCTATCCTGATGAGCTTGCTAAGAATTGATACGTCTCCAACGTATATATAATTTTTGATTGTTCCATGTTGTTATATTATCAGTCTTGGATGGTTTACACTCATTTTATAGCAACTTTATATCATTTTTTGGAACTAACCTATTGACATAGTGCCCAATGCCAGTTGTTGTTTTTTGCTTGTTTTTTACTCCGCAAAATATCCCTATCAAACGGAGTCGAAACGCATCAAAACTTTTTGCAGATATTTTTGGGACCAGAACAGAACTTGGGAGCCAAGGAAGGACTAGAGGGGAGGCCCGTGGGGACCACAAGACACCAGGGCGGGCCCAAGAGCCCAGGCGCGCCCTGATAGGTTGTGGGGCCCACGTGGGTCTCCTGCACCACCTCTTCACTCTATAAATACCCAAATATTCCAGAAACCCTAGGGGAGTAGTCGAAACACAATTCTAGCCACTACAAGTTCCAGAACCACGAGATCCAATCTAACACCATCACGGAGGGGTTCATCATCCTCATTGGTGCCTCTCCGATGATGCGTGAGTAGTCCACCATAGACCCATGGGTCCGTAGGTAGTAGCTAGATGGATTCCTCTCTCTTTTTTATTCTCCATACAATGGTCTCTTGGAGATCTATTTGATGTAAACCTTTTTTGCGGTGTGTTTGTTGGGATCCGATGAACTTTGAGTTTATGATCAGATCCATATCCATGAATATTATTTGAGTTTCTTTGATCTCTTATATGCATGATTATTTATAGACTTATATTTCTTCTTCGAATATTTGGTTTAGTTGGGCCAACTAGATCGATTTTTCTTGACATGGGAACAGGTGCTTTGTGATGGGTTCGATCTTACGGTGTCCTCACCTAGTGACAGAAGGGGTAGTGAGGCACGTATGTATCGTTGCTATTAAGGATAACAAGATGGGGTCTATTCCTACATGAATAAATCTTGTCTACATCATGTCATCGTTCTTATTGCATTACTTTGTTTCTCCATGACCTTAATACACTAGATGCATGCTGGATAGCGGTCGATGTGTGGAGTAATAGTAGTAGATGCAGAATCATTTCGGTCTACTAATCTTGGACGCGATTCCTATATCTTGATCATTGCCTTGGGTATCGTCATAATTATTTGATCTTCTATCAATTGCCCAATAGTAATTTGTTTACCCACGGTATGCTATTTTCTCGAGAGAAGCTACTAGTGAAATCTACGGCCCCCGGGTCTATATTTTATCATATTGCTTTCAGATCTATTTTCCATCATATTTTTTCTAGATCTATTATTCCAAAAACCAAAAAATACTTTGCTGCACTTTTTATTTGCATCTTTTATTTCACGTTTTATTCAGATCTATTTATCCAAACACATAAAAAGCAAGCTATCTTTTTACCGAGGAGGGATTGACAACCCCTCTTACACGTTGGGTTGCGAGGATTTGTTCTTTGTGTGTAGGTACCGTTTAGATAGTGTTGCTGGGTTCTCCTACTGGACTGATACCTTGGTTTCATAATTGAGGGAAATACCTACCATAGCTGTACTGCATCATCCCTTCCTCTTTGGGGAAATACCGACGCAGTCTCAAGCTGCATCAAGCATCAGCAAAACGCTGTCAAGATAGCCAACAATGCAGAAAAGGAAGAGGCTCTTGAGCAGGAAAACCTTTGCCTTCTAAAATATGATGTTGAGAAGAAAAATGCTGAAGGAAAATCTGAAGGGCGCACCAAAAGCAAACATGATCCCAACTCTGTCCTCGAAAAGAAAGAGTGCTCCAAGGAAAAACAAGGCTCAATCGGTTGATGAATTTGAAATGCGTGATCCCTCATATGTTGATGATCCTCGTCTAACTAGGGAAAAGATTGCCACTCTTAGTGGGCAAGTGAATGATATCCCACAAGTATAGGGGGTCGCAACAGTTTTCGAGGGTAGAGTATTCAACCCAAATTTATTGATTCGACACAAGGGGAGCCAAAGAATATTTGCAAGTATTAGTAGCTGAGTTGTCAATTCAACCACACCTGGAGATTAATTATCTGCGGCAAAGTGATCAGTAGCAAAGTAATTTGATAGTTTTGATAGTAGTAGCAACAACAATAGTAACGGTAACAACGATAGCAATGATTTTGTAGCAAGTGTAACAGGAGTAGTAGTAACTTAGCAAGAACAATATAAGAGAAATTCGTAGGCATTGGATCGGTGGATTGCGTTGGATGATATTCATCATATAACAATCATAACCTAGGGCGATACATAACTAGCTCCAATTCATAAATATAATGTAGGCATGTATTCCGTAAATAGTCATACATGCTTGATACATCTCCAATGTATCTATATTTTTTGATTGTTCCATGCAGTTATATTATCAATTTTGGATGTTTTATAATCATTTTATATCAATTTTTGGTACTAACCTATTGACATAGTGCCAAGTGCCAGTTGCTATTTTTTTGCATTTTTTTACATCTCAAGAAATCAATATCAAACGGAGTCCAAACGCAGCGAAACTTTTTGTGGATTTTTTTGGACCAAAAGACATCCAATGGGCCGGAGAAGCGCCTCGGGGGGGGGGGGGGGGGGGGCTCCGAGGGGAGCACAACCCACCAGGGCGCGCCTCGAGGCCCAGGCACGCCCTCGTGGGTTGTGCCCACCTCGGTGCCCTCAGGACCGCCTCTTTACTCTATAAATACCCCAATACTTAAGAAACCCTTGGGAGTCGACGAAAATCAATTCCAGTCGCCGCAAGTTCCAGAAACACCAGATCCAATCTAGACACCATCGCGAAGGGGTTCATCATTTCCATTGGTGCCTCTCCGATGATGCGTGAGTAGTCTTTTGTAGACCTTCGGGTCCGTAAGTAGCTAGATGGCTTCCTCTCTCTCGTTTGATCTCAATACAATGGTCTCTTGGAGATCCATATGATGTAATTCTTTTGCGGTGTGTTTGTTGGGATCTGATGAACTTTGAGTTTATGATCAGATCTATCTCTTTTTATCCATGAAAGTTATTTGAGTCTTCTTTGATCTCTTATATGCATGATTGATTATAGCCTCGTATTTCTTCTCTGATATTTGGGTTTTGTTTGGCCAACTTGATCTATTTATCTTGCAATGGGAAGAGGTGCTTTGTGATGGGTTCGATCTTACAGTGCTTGATCCAAGTGACAGAAGGGGAACCGACACATATGTTCTTTGCTATTAATGATAACATGGTGGGTTCTAGTTTTACATAAATAGATCTTGTCTACATCATGTCATCATTCTTATTGCATTACTCCATTTCTCCATGAACTTAATACACTAGATGCATGCTGGATAGCGGTCGATGTGTGGAGTAATAGTAGTAGATGCAGGCAGGAGTCGGTCTACTAATCTTGGACATGATGCCTATATAATGATCATTACCTGGATACCGTCATGATTATTTGAAGTTCTATCAATCGCCCAACAGTAATTTGTTCACCCACTGTTTGCTATTTTTCTCGAGAGAAGCCACTAGTGAAAACTACGGCCCTCGGGTCTCTTCCTTAATATATTTGCCTTTGCGATATATGTTTCTTTGCTTTTATTTTCAGATCTATTAAACCCAAAAATACAAAATACCTTGCTAAAATTTATTTTATCCGAGATCTATTTATCCCATCTATCACATTTTTATCACGTCCGTTTGCCAATTTATGGCACCGTTACCCAAAAGGGATTGACAACCCCTTTAACACGTCGGGTTGCGAGTATTTGTTATTTGTGTGCAGGTGTTGTTTACGTAGTGTTGCTTGGTTCTCCTACTAGTTCAATTGGTCTCATCACTGAGGGAAATACCTACCATCATTGTGATGCATCATCCCTTCCTCTTTGGGGAAATACTGACGTAGTCTAGAAGACATCAAAAGGAATTTTTGGCGCCGTTGACGGGGAGGATCAAGTCAAGATAGTCTCCTGTCAACTTGCCAATTTCTGACGACGTTGCCGAGGAGACATCATCAACATCTACCAGGTTCCTAATCAAAAATCTCATCTCCTCGCAATTTACATTATTTGCCATTTGCCTCTCGTTTTCCTCTCCCCCACTTCACAAAAATTTGCCGTTTTATTCGCCCTCTTTTTCGTTCGTCATTTTCTTGATAGATCTGTTTTAGAGTGCAATCTTGTTGCGTAGTCACAATGACTCAAGAGAACAACAAGTTGTGTGATTTTCTCCAATACCAACAACAATGATTTTATTAGCACTCTGATTGCTCCTCCCGCCACTAGTGCGGAGCCTTGTGATATTAATACCGCTGTGTTGAATCTAGTTATGAAAGATCAACTTTTCGGTACTCCTAATGAGGATGTCGAGTCCCATCTTAACACATTCGTGGAATTATGCGATATGCAAAAGAAAAAAGATGTGCACAATGATGTTGTGAAGTTAAAATTATTTTCATATTCTTTGCGAGATCATGCAAAAATTTGGTTTTCTTCTTTGCCTCGCAATAGTATCGATTCTTGGAATAAGTGCAAAGATGCTTTCATTACTAAGTATTTTCCACCCATGAAAATTATTTCCCTTAGAACATAGATCGTGAATCTCAAGCAACTTGAACATGTGCATGTTGCATAATCTTGGGAAAGGATGAAAGTGATGCTAAGGAATTGCCCAACTCACGGGTTAAATCTTCGGATGATCATACAAATTTTTTATGCGGCATTGAATTCTATTTCTCGTAATATTTAAGATTCCGCCGCAGGTGGTACTTTTATGGAAATTACTTTGGGTGAAGCCACCAAATTGCTTGATAATATCATGGCAAATTATTCACAATGGCATACCGAAAGAGCTCCTTCTAGTAAAAAGGTTAATTTGGTTGAAGAAATTTCTTCTTTGAGTGAAAAAGTTGATGCTCTTATGAAATTGGTTGCTAGTAAAAGTGCTCCTATTGATTTTAATGATGTGCCTTTGTCTACCTTGATTGAGCAAAATAGTGATGCCGTATATGTGAATTTTATCTCGCGAAACAATTTCAATAACAATGCTTATAAAGGTAATTTTAATCCTAGGAATTTTCCTAGTAATTCCTCTAATAATTATGGTAATTCCTATGGAAATCCTTCTTATAATAATAATAATAATAATAGGAACACCTTTGATCTTGAGAATAATATTAAAGAATTTATCAACACTCAAAAAGTTTTGAACACTACAATGGAAGAAAAGTTGAATAAGATTGATGATTTGTCTAGAAGTGTTGATAGAATTGATGTGGAAAATCTCAAGATGAAAATTTTTGTGCCTAAGGTTAGGAATCAATTAAATCTCTTTATGTTTCTATGGATGAAAGTAAGAAAAGAACCGCTATGCTTAGAGCTAAAAGAGAATTTTTAGAAAAAAGTGTTTTCTAGTGATTATTTTCATAAAAGTGATGAAGATCTTAAAATGATTGGTGTTTCTTCTATTGATTCCTTGTTTAGTAAAATTAAGATTGATGATAAAGGGACTAGAGAAGAATCAACTTTAGCTAGAAGGCGTCTCGATAATTTGGAGGGTGAAAATCTTGTTGAGAAAATTGATAAAAGTGGGTTTGAAGAGGTCAAACTTTAACTAGTGATGTGCCCACTCTTTTGGATTGCAAAGACTTTAATTATGATAGTTGCTCTTTGATTGATTGTATTTCTTTGTTGCAATCCATGATAAATTCACCCCATGCTTATGAACAAAATAAAGCTTTTACTAAACATATTGTTGATACTTTGATGAAATCTTTGGAAGAAAAATTGGAATTGGAAGTTTCAATTGCTAGAAAATTACATGATGAGTGGGAACCTACTATCAAATTTAAGATTAAAAATTATGAGTGTTTTGCTTTATTTGACTTGGGTACTAGTGTTTCTACAATTCCAAAATCTTTATGTGATGTGGTTGGTCTTACCAATATTGAAGAGTGTTCTTTAAATTTGCACTTGGCCGATTCCACTAGTAAAAAGCCTATGGGAAGAATTAATGATGTTCTTATTCTTTCAAATAGGAATTATGTGCCCATAGATTTTATTATTCTTGATATTGATTGCAATCTGTCTTGTCCAATTATTCTTGGTAGACTGTTTTTATGCACTATCGGTGCCGTGATTGATATGAAAGAAGGCAATATTAAGTTCCAATTTCCGCTAAGGAAGGGTATGGAACATTTCCCTAGAACAAGAATTATGCCACCATATGAATCAATCATGAGGGCATCTTATGGATCTAGAACCAAAGATGACAATACTTAGATCCTTGCTTTATGCCTAGCTAGGGGCGTGAAACAATAGCGCTTGTTGGGAGGCAACCCAATGAATAAAATTTATTGTTTCTTTTTGCTTCCTGTTCTTGAGTGTTAGCACAATTATGCCACTATTATGATTGTGTTTTCTGTGTTTTAATTAGTGTTTGTGCCAAGCAAAGCCTTTAGGATCTTCTTGGGTGATAGTTAACTTGATCTTGCTGAAAACAGAAACTTTTGCGTTCACGAAAATAATTTTCATTTTTAACCAGAGCGTGATAAAATACCAATTCATTATGCGAAAGATTAATATACAAATTTATCAGGCCATCCTAATTTTTAAGAATTTTTGGGTTTACATAAGTATTCGAAATACCCAGATTGCTACAGACTGTTCTGTTTTTGACATATTCTATTTTCTTTGCGTTGTGTGCTTGTTTTGATGATTCTACGGTTTTCTTTGAAGAGTCTTTACCATAGAAAAGTTGGAATACAATAGATATAATGCAATAATAAAATATGAATTGGTTTGTGACAACACTTATAGTAGTGATTTGTTTTCTTATACTAACGGATCTCACGATGGTTTTGTTGAGTTTTGTGTGATTGAAGTTTTCAATTTTTGGGTTATCTTACAATGGATGAAGGAATAAGGAGTAAGAATAGCCTAAGCTTGGGGATGCCCATTCCATCCCAAGCTATTATCCAATGATAAGCAAGCAACTAAGCTTGGGGATGCCCCGAGTGGCATCCCCTCTTTCTTCTAACGACCATCGGTATTTTACTCAAAGCTATATTTTTATTCGTCACATACTATGAGTTTTGCTTGGAGCATCTTGTATGATATGAGTCTTTGATTGTTTTGCTTTGTGTTTTAAGTCTTGAATACTTGCTGGACACACCTATTTGAGAGAGCCAAAATTATGCCATGACTTGTTAGAATTGCTCTCTATCCTTCACTTAAATCTTTATGAGCTACGGAATTGCTCTAGTGCTTCACTTATATCTTTTTGAGCACTGTGTGCTTTAATATTTTTGAAGAAATGCTTTCTTGCTTCACTTAGATTCATTTGAGAGTTAGTAATTTTTTAAGAAATTCTCTCTTGCTTCACTTAAATTAATTTGAGAGAAAGAAATATTATGCTCATGATCTTCACTTATATTTGTTTGAGCTTATCAAAAGCAACACATGAAAATTAGTTCCAAAGTGATAGATATGCAAGAAGGATATAATAAAAAAATTCATGAAGATCATTGGACAAAATAAACTTGATTCCTTGTAATAGTTTTGAGATATGATGATATGATATGTGAGTCATGTTGATGAGTAATTATGCTTTAGTAAGAATATTGGTGTTAAGGTTTGTGATTCCCTATGCAAGCACGAAAGTCAATAATTATGCAATGAAATTAAATCCTACTTGTGGTGCATTATTCGGTGTTAATTATGCTCAATGCTCGCTTATGATATTCTTGGTTGGTCGCTTCTCAATCTTTTGCTAGCCTTCATTTTGCACTAAGTATGATCACTACTTGTGCATCCAAAATCCTTCAAACCAGTTTTGCCATATGAGTCCACTATACCTACCTATATGCGGTATTCTTTTGCCGTTCTAAGCAAATTTGTATGTGCCATCTCTAATTTTCAAAATAAATTTCTCTTTTGTGTGCTCGTATCGCCCACGAGGCAGTGAGGGCTGGCCGATATTTTCCATGCTAGATGTGTTATTCTCACGATGAGTGTTTATTCACTTGTCAATGCACGAGAGTAAGGCAAAGGTATTAGGGATGCCCAATCCCGAAATGAAAAATGAATTTACTTTACGTTTTCAAATAATAAATTCCTTGGAAACTGTTGGTATGGAAGGCACCCGTGGATACGATTAGCCATGGAAAGTGAAAGTATGGTGGAAAAAGGAATAAAGTTTAATTTCTGTTTGGGAACCACCTATGATATATCTAGCATGGAAAGTGTGGGGAACTCTAAGTCGTTTTCGTTGGTGGGAAAAGTATGCCTCTCAAAATGTTTTTATCTCCCAATTTTTGCTTTGAGCTCTGGCACCTCTACAAATCCCTACTTCCCTCCGAGAAGGGCCTTTCTTTTACTTTTATGCAATTTTTATTTTTTTACTTGACTCTCCATATTCTCTTATAAAGCACCATCTAGGGGGCACTATGATCGTACTTGAGCATTGGGTAAAGCTAATATGCGAGTGTGTTTCATGAATGGATCAATGATTGAGCATGATGGGCTATGGATAACTTATTTTAGCGTTGATATTTTGAAAGACATGGTTGCTTGTTGATATGCTTGAGTATTTAAGTCTCATGTCAAAATTAGACTATTCCTTTGAATCATATAAATGTCCAAATGTCCAAGCGATAAAGGAAATGAGAAGACATGTTAGGCAGCATTCCACATCAAAAAATTGTTTTTATCATTTACCTACTTGAGGACGAGGAGGAATTAAGCTTGGGGATGCTGATACGTCTCCAACGTATCTATAATTTTTGATTGTTCCAGGCTGTTATATTATCATTCTTGGATGTTTTATAATCATTTTATAGTCCTTTTATATCATTTTTTGGTACTAACCTATTGACATAGTGCCAAGTGCCAGTTGCTGTTTTTTGCATGTTTTTTAAATCGCAGGAAATCAATATCAAACGGAGTCCAAACGCAGCGAAACTTTTTGTGGATTTTTTTTGGACCAGAAGACATCCAATGGGCCTGAGAAGCGCCTGAGGGGTGCTCCGAGGGGAGCACAACCCACCAGGGCATGCCTGGAGGCCCAGGCGTGCCCTGGTGGGTTGGGCCCACCTCGGGTGCTCCTCGGACCACCTCTTTGCTCTATAAATACCCCAATATTCCAGAAACACTTGGTGAGTCGGCGAAAATCAATTCCAGCCGCCGCAAGTTCCAGAAACACCAGATCCAATCTAGACACCATTACAGAGGGGTTCATCATGTCCATTGGTGCCTCTTCGATGATGCATGAGTAGTATTTTTGTAGACCTTCGGGTCCGTAGTTAGTAACTAGATGGCTTCCTCTCTCTCGTTTAATTCTCAGTACAATGGTCTCTTGGAGATCCATATGATGTAATTCTTTTGTGGTGTGTTTGTTGGGATCCGATGAACTTTGAGTTTATGATCAGATATATCTCTTTTTATCCATGAAAGTTATTTGAGTCTTCTTTGATCTCTTATATGCATGATTGATTATAGCCTCGTATTTCTTCTCCAATATTTGGGTTTTGTTTGGCCAACTTGATCTATTTATCTTGCAATGGGAAGAGGTGCATTGTGATGGGTTCGATCTTACGGTGTTTGATCCCAGTCACCGAAGGGGAACCGCCATGTATGTATAGTTGTTGTTAAGGATAACAAGATGGGGTCTATTTCTAGATGAACATATCTTGTCTACATCATGTCATCGTTCTTATTGCATTAATCCAGTTCTCCATGAACTTGATACACTAGATGCATGCCGGATAGCGGTAGATGTGTGGAGTAATAGTAGTAGATGCAGGCAGGAGTCGGTCTACTAATCTTGGACGTGATGCATATGTACTAATCATTGCCTGGATATCGTCATGATTATTTGAAGTTCTATCAATTACCCAACAGTAATTTGTTCACCCACCGTTTTCTATTTTTCTTGAGAGAAGCCACTAATGAAAACTACGGCCCCCCGGGTCTCTTCCTTAATATATTGGCCGTTGCGATCTATGTTCCTTTGCTTTTATTTTCAGATCTATTAAACCCAAAAATACAAATATACCTTGTTGCAATTTATTTTGTCCGAGATATATTTATCCCATCTATCATATTTTTATCATGTCTGTTTGCCAATTTGTGGCACCGTTACCTGAAAGGGATTGACAACCCCTTTAACATGTCAGGTTGCGAGTATTTGTTATTTGTGTGCAGGTGTTTTTTACGTAGTGTTGGTTGGTTCTCCTACTGGTTCGATAACCTTGGTATCATCACTCAGGGAAATACCTACCGTCGTTGTGCTGCATCATCCCTTCCTTTTTGGGGAAATACCAACAAGGACTCGAAGGAAACAGAGGAGGACGGCCTCGAGAGGGTGTCCCCACCGTTGCAATGCCAGCTCCTCCTTGGTCTCGAGGACGATGACGATACTGAGGAGCTCCCGGCCGTGGACTCCCCAGGCCTCGTCTGGGCATCCAGGAGGGTGGAGTCTGCTCCCCCGACCATGCAAGCATTTGGGGAGGCGTCTTCGGGCGCGGGAATGGCAACGCCACCTTTCAGAAGTCCCCCACCCCCGGGCGGTCCTTATGAGACGGGCTCGTCCCCACAGGATGCGCAACCGACGGTCATGGCAGCATCCACCAAGGCGGCCATGGCTTCGCCAACCAAGGCCCCTCAGGAGGACCCCCTCGGCCCTCCTGATAGTGGCACCGCGGCGGGGCCCGTTGGCGGTCACTCTGCCAGCCCTTGGGGCGAGACCAGGGCCACGCTGAAGAAGAAGGGGCGCATCAGCCTCTGAGGAGGAGAGGGAGAGGAAGTGGGCTGTGCCAGATGAGTAAGTATCCTCGCCTTACCTTCTGACCGCGCATTCGCAACCCGTATGCTCATACAACCCCTTATCGCACCGAATAGGGGCGACGGCTTGGAGGAGAAGAAGAAATTGACCGCCATTGTGAGGGTGCCCCTCGCCCTGAAGATGGCTTCAATGCTTGGCCGCAACCTCGGCGGGCGCGGGGGCACGCAACGCTGATCCGGCGCTGTCCTCGGGCGCACGGGCACTGCTGCACCTGGGCGTGCAAGCACCCCGTCTCCTCACGCCGCTCTGCCAGGACCGCCAGGGGGCATAAGGACGCGGTGGCTCATCACGAGGCTCCCCCTGTCGCGGTCATGGCAGCTCCAACCATATGGGTTCCAAGGTTAGCACAATATGTTTTGAGGAGGTTGCTCGTGAACTGAGAGCCATTGTCAGTGATGATACGGTTGGGACCCCGAAGCGGCTCATGAGGCCCTTGATGAACCTGACGGCCGAGCCAGCTGGGATGGTGTGCACAGGCTTCACCACCGCCCATTTGCTGCATTTGTCGATAGCGACGTAGAGATTGTGGTAGTCCCCGGCTGCTCGGGGGAACAAGCCAAGGATATCTAGCCACCAGACTGCAAACGATCATGAGAGCAGGATGGTTTAGATGCCCTGAGCGGGCTGGTAGATCTATTTGGCATGTAACTAACAGGCCTCATAGGATCGCACCAGCACGGTCGCATCGTTGAGCACCGTGGGCCAGTAGAACCCGCTGCCGAACGCCTTGCCCACGAGGGTGCGCGATGAAGAATGGTGCCTGTTGTCCCCGCCATGGATGTCAGCCAGCAACTCATGCCCTTGCTCCTTGGAGATGCACTGCAGCGAGACGTCGTTTGGGCGTCTTCGGTAGATTCACCGTCCTGCAAGCAGTAAGCGGTGGCCTGACGGGCCATGCGTTCTGCATCTTCCTCCTTCTCTAGCAGGGTGCCTAAGAGCAGGTATGCCTTGAACTCTTTAGTCCAGCTCCCCTGCTGAGGCTCGAGCGCTAGGAGCAGGCAGGCTCCTGAGTTCGGACCGTAGGCCGAAGCGCCTGTGGAGGGGGCTAGGGGCGTCTCCTCTTGAAGTAGCGCAGGGGCTGCAGCGGGGGGGGGGGGGTGCCGATGTCTTGAAGAGTCGTTCCTTGAAGATGCCAGGCTTCTGGAGCTCGCGTTGGGACACCCTCTTGGCGATGTTGTCCACCTCTTTGTGCGTGCCATGCGGGACGTGCTGTAACTCCAAACCCAAGAATCATTTTCCAATTTTGCGTACCTCTTCTAGGTATGCCTCCATGTGCTTGTCCTTAGGCTTGTATTCCTTGTTGGAGAAGTTGACGTGGAGCTGGGAATAGCCCTTGATGGTGAGACGCTTGAATCCCAGGGCTGATGTGGCCCTGAGGCCAGTGATCAGGCCCTCGTATTCCATGATGTTGTTGGAGACCTTCTCGCCATGCTGAAAGCAGAGCTGCATGGCATAGTACAGTTTGTCCTAGGTCGGCGAGATGAGTACGACTCGGCCCCTGCGCCTTGGCGCGCAAACGTGTCATCGAAGTACATGACCCAGCCATCGGGCGCCTCGTCTTCGGGCGTGACGGAGCGATCCTCACCCATTCCCCGACTAGGGGCGTCAGTCCATTCCGAAACAAAGTCAGTGAGGGTCATGCCCTTGATGACCCTGGTGGTGCTGAACTCCAGCTGGAACGCCTGCAGCTCGATGTTCCACTTGCCAACCCTTCCCGCGGCATTAGGGCTACGGAGCACTTTCTCCAGGGGTACGCGGATATGACCTTGATGGGATGGCCTTGGAAGTAGTGTCACAGTTTCCTGGAGGTGACGAGGAGCGCGAGGATGAGCTTCTATGGCATGGGGTAGCGCGCGTGCGCGGATGCACGCGGGGCGCTACACCGCGTGCTGATACGTCTCCAACATATCTATAATTTTTTATTGTTCCATGCTATTATATATCTATTTTGGATGTTTTATATGCATTAATATGCTATTTTATATTATTTTTGGGACTAACTTATTAACCTAGAGCCCAGTGCCAGTTTCTGTTTTTCCTTGTTTTTTGGAGCTTTGCAGAAAAGGAATATCAAACAGAGTCCAAATGGAATAAAACTTTCGTGATGATTTTTCTTGGACCAGAAGACATCTAGGGGACTTGGAGTGCAAGTCAAAAGATCCATGAGGTGGCGGCAAGGGTGGAGGGCACGCCCCCTACCTTGTGGGCCCCTCGGTGACTCCCTGTCCTAGATCTTTGTCCTATATATTCACATATATTCCAAAACCCTCAGAAGCATCCATGAAAACACTTTTCCACCGCCGCAACCTTCTATTCCCGTGAGATCCCATCTTGGGGCCTTTTCTTGGATGCACGCGGGATTCGATCACGGAGGGCATCTACATCAACTCTATTGCCCTTTCTATGAAGCGTGAGTAGTTTACCACAGACCCACGGGTCCATAGCTAGTAGCTAGATGGCTTCTCTCTCTTTGATTCTCAATACCATGTTCTCCTCGATGTTCTTGGAGATCTATCCGATGTAATCTTCTTTTGTGGTGTGTTTATCGAGATCCAATGAATTGTGGATTTATGATCAGCTTATCTATGAATATTATTTGAATCTTCTGTGAATTCTTATATGCATGATTTGATATCTTTGTATTTCTCTTCGAATTATCGGTTTGGTTTGGCTAACTAGATTGGTTTTTCTTGCAATGGGAGAGGTGCTTATCTTTGGGTTCAATCTTGCGTGATTTCACCCAGTGACAAAGTAGGGGTAGCGAGACATGTATTAAATTGTTGCCATCGAGGATAAAAAGATGGGATTTTCATCGTATTGCTTGAGTTTATCCCTCTACATCATGTCATCTTACTTAAAAGCGTTACTCTGTTCTCTTGAACTTAATACTCTAGGTGCAGACAGGAGTCGGTTGATGTGTGGAGTAATAGTAGTAGATGCAGGCAGGAGTCGGTCTAGTTGACACGAACGTGATGCTTATATTGCATAATCATTGCCTTGGATATCGTCATAACTTTGAGCTTTTCTATCAATTGCTCGACAGTAATTTGTTCACCCACCGTATTATTTTCCTTCAAGAGAGAAGCCTCTAGTGAAACCTATGGCCCCCCGGGTCTATTTTCCATCATATTAGTTTTCGATCTACTATTCTAAAATCTTTTATTTTCAGATCTATAAACCAAAAAACACAAAAATATTTTATCTTTTGTTTAGTTTTATTTATCTCTACCAGATCTCACCTTTGCAAGTGACTGTGAAGGGATTGACAACCCCTTTATCGCATTGGGTGCAAGTGTTTGATTGTTTGTGCAGGTGCATCTATTGGGGACTTGCGCGCTTCTCCTACTATATTGATACCTTGGTTCTTAACCGAGGTAAATACTTATCTCTACTATGTTGCATCACCCTTTTCTCTTCAAGGGAAAAACCAACACAAGCTCAAGAAGTAGCACGCGTCCGCACCTTCGCGCTCTTCCCGGACCGCCACGAGCGCTGCGTTGGCCGAGTGGGGTGTGGCGGCCAGGTAAAGCACTAGGGGATCAAGAGGATGAGGTGCCACCATCACCAACGGGCTAGTGAGATACCTCTTGAGCTCTTGAAAAGCCGCCTCGGCCTCCGGAGTCCCTTGAAATGGGCCTTTCTTTTTCATGAGCTTGAAGAACAGGAGGAAGAACTCGCTGAGCTTGGAGATGAAACGCCCCAACTAAGTCACACAGCCCGCGAGCTTTTGCACCTACTTAAGGGTTTGTGGAGGGCTCATCCTTTATATTGCCTTGACCTTCTCTGGGTTAGCCTCGATCCCTCTGTGCGACACCAAGAAACCCAACAACTTTCTGGACGAGATACCGAACACACACTTCTCCAGATTGAGCCATAGGTTTACCTTGCGCAAATTGGCGAATGTTTCCTCCAGGTATTCGACAAGGTTTTTTTGCTTCCCATGACTTGACCACTATGTCGTCGACGTACGCCTTGGCATTCCTCCCGAGCTGCTGGCCCAAGGCAATGTGCATCAATCGCTGGAAGGTCGCGCCAGCATTCCGCAGCAAAAAGGGCATGCAGGTGTAGCAGTACACCCCGCACGGGGAAAGGAAGGTTGTCTTCTCGACATCCTGCACCGCCATCTTGATTTGGTGGTAGCCCGAGAAGGCGTCCAGGAAGCATAGCAGGTTGCACTTGGTGGTGGAGTCGACTATCTGATCAATGCGCGGAAGAGGGAATGGGTCCTAAGGGCACGCCTTGTTGAGGCTTGTGAAGTCGACGCACATGCACTCCTTCCTGCCCTTTTTGGGGACGATGACCGGGTTGGCCAACCAATCTGGGTGCTGTACTTCTCGAATGACATCGGTGTCTTGCAGCTTGCGGACCTCCTGGACGATGAACGATTGCTTCTCTGGGGCTTGCCGCCACGCCTTTTGCTTCACTGGGCGCGTGCTGGGGCACACCATCAAATGGTGTTCGATCACATATCGTGGGATGCTGACCAAGTTCGTCGCCTCCCATGGAAATACATCCTTGTTCGTATGGAGGAAACTGACCAGTGCCTCTTCTTGATCTGGGGGAGGGCAGCGCCTATGGTGAAGGTGGGGCCTGAGCCCCCGTCGTCGGCTGGCACTTGCTTCGTCTCGGCCCAATCCTGAGATAACAGTTGCTTCTTCTTCACGGGTGTGGCTCCCGGGATCTCTAGAGTGTCTTTAGCACCTAGTTGCACGGCCACCGCGACCTTGAAAGCGAGCTTGAGGGCCAGGAGTGCATCCTTGGTGTCTCCCACCACAGTGAGGATGCCGCTGCTCCCCGGCATCTTGATGACGTTGTAGCCGGGGTGCGTCGCCGCCATGAACTTGGCAAGGGTCGGATGCCCAAGGATGGCATTGAGTGGGAGGCCGATGCGGGCGACGTCGAAGTTGATGAGCTCGGTGTGGTAGTTGTAGCGCGTGCTAAAGGTGACGGGGAGGCGGATCTGCCCCAGGGGAATGATGGAGCCGTTTATCACCCCTGAGAAGGGCTTGGTGGGGGCGAGCCGGTCGTAAGGCACTTGGAGCAGGTGGAAGGCTTCCACAGAGAGGACGTTGAGGCAAGCACCGCCATCAATGAGAGTCCTGGTGACCGCAACACTATCGACGGTGGGCGTGCATAGCATGGGGAGCCCCCTGGAGTCAAAGGTGATGTCGGTCTCAGGCGCCGCCCGCCCTGGAGGAGCCCCCTGCCATGGCTGGGTGACCCTCACCTGCCGGAAAAGCTGCTTGACGTGGTGGCTTGAGGCTAGCGCCTGCGACCCACCAAGAATTGCCGCGATGGCATGGGGCGCCGGTGCCGCGAAGCGCGTGATGAACAGGTCACGCAGCTCCTCCCAGGAGGCTACCCAAGACTCCGGTAGGTTGAGCATCCAGGAGCGCGACACACCCGTGAGAGCCATGGGGAGCTAGTTCGCCATGACTTTGTCATCGCCTCTCGCGGCCTAGATGGCCTACGCGTACAGCCGGAGGAAATCCTCGGGGTCTGCCACACCGCCGTATCACGGGGCAGCACTGGCCTGAACCTCTGTGGTCACTACACCTGTTGGAGGCCGGGGTAAAGGCTCGGAAGCCCACATCGCCTCCGGAAACACCCGGCGGCCCGACGGGTGGGACGTCGTCAGCCATGGGAACCGTGAGTCTTGTGCATAGCATGGTCGACGAGGAGGCCGAGCTTCGACACGCCCCTAACTGGTGTGCCAAATGTCGGATTCAGGGCTCCACAGACCCAAGAAGGTTCGAACTCTAGGACATGTGCGAAGAACTCAACCTATCCACCCTACTAGCCTGTCGTCCCACGGCCTAGCTCGATTCGCGTGAATGAGGAAGAAGATGAACACAACAGTTTACCCAGGTTCAGGCCACCTTGCAGTGTAAGACCCTACTCCTGCTTTGGGGTGAATTGGCCTCACGAGGGGCTGAGTATGAACTAGTACAAGGGATGAACAACTTTGCGAGGTTCGGGGGGTGAGGGAATGAGTCGACCCCCTCTACGGTGGTGGCTAACCTATATTTATAGTGGCCTCGGTCCTCTTCCCCCAAAACATAGGCGGGAAGGGATTCAATAGTGGCCAATTTGAATGGGGACAAGTAGTACATCTTATCCTGACGAAAGGTGGTCTTTGTGTGCAAAGCTTCCAGTCGTGACGCAACTGTGGGCTCGGTGATGACATCCATCCTGCTGTGCTGGTGGTCTTGGTCTCGTTGCACCGGAATGGAAACCTTTGCCAGATTCCTTGGGAACCCACGCTTGTCCTTGCCTCCTTAGCACCAAAGAGGAAACTGTCTTCTCTATGCCCGCTGGTGCCCGCTTGCCTTGGTCGTCATGGCTTGCGTCATGGTAGCCTCATGAGGCTGGATACCTGCATAGAAATCTCCACTCCTTGGGAGGCCACTCCGTCGGGAGGTCTTGGTGTCGTCCGCCTCACGAGGCTTGGCCCCTCGCGAGGGTCTTGCCTTGGTGGTCTTGTACATGGGCCGTACCAGGCCGGCGATGAAGCCATGCCCACTACAAGAGATATGTCAACTTATAACCTTCAGTCAGTGACCCTGAAAGAAATGGTCGTAAATCTACGACCATTCAAGACCAATTGGTCATAAGCTGTTCGGAGGGCTCCAAACCCTAAACTATAACAACCATTTTTTAGAAAGGTCGTAATTTCCTTACACGAAATGGTCGTAAAGCAGACAACACTAGTCCGCTACCTTATTTCTAGATGATCACGACCAATATAGATGGTCATAACCTTGTAAATTGTGGTGGATTGCTATGCCTAGGCGCCACCTCACCAGTTTTGCCTATGTGTCATGTCCATGTGTCAATTTTTGCCCTAGTTGTGAAGCAACCTATATTTATGTTATTCCCAAAATTCCCATAAAATTCTCATAAATTCTTTGGATCATATCTTCATCAAATATGTCAAAAACCTTCCTTGCCTAGTCCAAATATAATTCAGTAATATTCATTTTCCTATTCTGTTCAAAACAACACCTTGTGAAGGAAGTGCTATTTATATATTCTTGATTGCACTCAAAATTTTTGGGCACTCTTTCCTATCCAATTCATTGCTCCGTGACAAAATTCGGCTCCGTTTGCCTAGTAAATGTTCCTCGGCAAATTTCCAAAGTTTTTCTTCGGCTAGAAGCTTCATGAAGGAAGTACTAGCTATGCATATCCTCATGAGTTGAATTTTTGCCACATCTTCTATATGCCTGTAACGCCCATGACCGATGTGCCAGGTGTCGTCCAGTTATTCGCCGTTGTTGCTTTGTCATTGCTTGCGTGTCATGCATTGCATATCATGTCATCATTTGCATTTCATTTGCATACATGTTCGTCTCATGCATCCGAGCATTTTTCCCGTTGTCCGTTTTGCAATCCGACGCTCCTATCTCCTCCGGTGGTCATTTCTACCTTCTTTCGTGTGTGGGGATTAAACATTTCCTGATTGGACCGAGACTTGCGAAGCGGCCTTGGTTTCCTACCGGTAGACCGCCTGTCAAGTTTCGTGCCATTTGGACTTTGTTTGATACTCCAACGGTTAACCGAGGGACCGAGAAGGCCTCGTGTGTGTTGCAGCCCAACACCCCTCCATTTTGGCCCAAAACCCACCAAAACCCTCTCCATCATCTAGAGCGTTCGATCATGATTGCGTGGCCGAAAACCGCACCTCATTTGGACTCTCCTAGCTCCCTCTACCTTTATAAATAGACCCCTTCATTTTCGTTTTCGGATCTTTTCCCCGAAACCCTCAAACTCCTCCCTCAGTGCCGCCGGACATGCCCGTCTCGTCGGCGGACGCGTCCACCGCCGCCGGCCACATCGCCCCGTCCAATGGGAGCGTGCCACATCAGCGCCGCCGCCTCCCTCCACCAACCCGTGCGCGCCACTTGGCCTCCTACCGCATCCCCGCCGTCGCGCCTCACCCGCCGGCCCGCCAAGGCCCGCGCGGGGCCCTCCAGGCCCGGTCGCCGCCGCCTGTCGCTCGGTCGCGCCGCCCTTGATCCGCCGCCTTCGACTGCCTGCCGCCGCCCTGTACCTCCTCCACGCCGGCGCGCCGCCGCCCTCTGCCGGTGCCAACCGCCGCCGACGCCCGAGGCGCCCGCGCCCTCAACTCCGGCGCCGCCCGACACCCGGAGAGCTCCTCCCTCTCCCTCGACCCTCCGGCCAGCCCAAGTCCTCGATGTCTCCAGCCACCTCGTTCTCCGGCTAACAGTGCACTCCGGCGAGCTCCCGACCATCCTCGAAGTCCGTGCCACGAAACCCTAGATCTGTCCCCGAGATTTCCATGTTTCAAATGCCCTTGTTCATCGTGTCGTAACTTTGCATGCGTAGATCCGTTTTGCGCATATAGCATATCAAAATGTTCGTCTCAGAAAGTACACCATTTCAGCACACTGCATCATTTTCATTTGAGCTCATCTTGATGCCCGAAATGCTGTTGGAAGAGAGCTATTTGAGTTAATTGTCAGATCTGCTGCACCAAATAGCTTTTTGTCATTTTTGCCATGATTAATGTATGCATGATATGCTCCTGAGCTCTACATGTGTTTTGTTATATGCCAGGCCATCTTTACAGAGGTGCTTACCATGTATTTTTTGTGACATTTGTGGTTACTAGCACAAGCTTGCAAAGTAGTGCATTCGTTAATGCTTATTTCAGGGTCTTAGGATTCCACTAAGTCCTTGATCTGCTTTTATCAATATGCCATATGTTCATGTTGTTTCCTAGTGATCCGTGCCTCTTTTGAGGATGATCAGTAAGGATGATTTGTTAATCTTGTAGTGCTCTATCTATCCAGGTATTTGTTTTCAATTATGGAGCAACCTAGCTTGAGTCAATCGAGCTCTATTTTTGCTATTTCGTGAATCTGGGCAGATTGTCCACGTGTTAGCGATTTTGCCGAGGATGTTGTAGTTGATCCGTGCATGCTATGTTGTTGTTCTTGCCATGTCTAGCTTTTACAATGTGTATTCTTGATGGGTGTATACTTAGATTGTCATGCCTTCCTCTGTAGTGAGTGCATCGAGCTCGTAAACATACCTACTCGCTAAGATATTTGCATGCTTCAGTTTTTCACTAAGTCTGAGATCTGATTATGTTTTTGCCATGTTCACATGCTTGCAATTGTATTTTCTGGTCCCTTTTGGCTCAAGGTCACTAAGGGACTTTTGTTAAGCTCTTTGAGTAGCTCCATGCTATGCCTTGCTTTGCCATGTTAGGTTCCTGTAACATCTAGTTTTCTTGCTCCAAAGTGTGCTACCTGATCTGAAATTCCAGACTAGTGTTAATTTCACTAAGTCTGAAACCTGTTATCGTTTGCATTTTTGCCATGCTTGTTTGAACCTGTTAATGGATGAATTGACCGTAGCTCAGTGTTCATCTTTTGTCAAGTATCATGAGTGGATCCCTGCCATGTATTTTGTTGTCATGTTTGGGTGCTGTAGCATGTTTAACTTGTTGCATTTAGATGGCTACTTGCTGTTTATCACAGACCGGTGCCATATTTGTTTTGCTTGCCATTTCCAAACCGTGCATCCGATTCCGGCGATCTTTATATCGATTTCAACCAAAATCATCTCCTCTTTCCAGTGGCACTCTTGGATTTCCAAGTTGAGGCCAGGTTCAATCATTCCTTGTCAAATCATGCATATGCATCACATACCGCATCCCGCATCCCGCATATCGTACCATGTTCATGTGTTGGTTGTTTACTATGTTGTGTGCTTCTTTCCGGTGTTGCTTCTTCGGGTTGGTTCTGATTACGTCGCGTTTGTGAGGACCCATTCGTCTACATCCGTTTGTCTTCTTCATGGACTCGTTCTTCTTCCTTGCGGGATTTCAGGCAAGATGATCATACCCTTGAAATCACTTCTATCTTTGCTTGCTAGTTGCTCGCTCTTTTGCTATGCCTATGCTGCGATACCTACCACCTGCTTATCATGCCTCCTATATTTTTGAACCAAGTCTCTAACCCACCTTGTCCTAGCAAACCGTTGTTTGGCTATGTTACCACTTTGCTCAGCCCCTCTTATAGCGTTGTTAGTTGCAGGTGAAGATTGAAGTTTGTTCCTTGTTGGAACATGCTTACTTGTTGGGATATCACAATACCTTTTATTTAATTAATGCATCTATACACTTGGTAAAGGGTGGAAGGCTCGGCCTTATGCCTGGTGTTTTGTTCCACTCTTGTCACCCTAGTTTCCGTCATATCGGTGTTATGTTCCCGGATTTTGCGTTCCTTACGCGGTTGGGTATAATGGGAACCCCTTGACAGTTCGCCTTGAATAAAACTCTTCCAGCAAGGCCCAACATTGGTTTTACCATTCGCCACATAGCCTTTTCTTTCCCTTGGGTTCTGCAGACTCAAGGGTCATCTTTATTTTAAACCCCCGGGCCAGTGCTCCTGTGAGTGTTGGTCCAACCTGTCAGCTGCCGGTGGCCACCAGGGGCAACTCTGGGCTGGCCTACATGTACCTTGGACAATCTGAGTGTGCCCTGAGAAAGAGATATGTGCAGCTCCTATCGGGATTTGTCGGCACATTCGGGCGGTGTTGCTGGATTTGTTTTACCCTGTCGAAATGTCTTGTAACCGGGATTCCGAGTCTGATCGGGTCTTCCCGCTAGAAGGAATATCCTTCGTTGACCATGAGAGCTTGTGATGGGCTAAGTTGGGACACCCCTGCAGGGATTTGAACTTTTGAAAGCCGTGCCCGCGGTTATGGGCAGATGGGAATTTGTTAACGTCCAGGTGTAGAAAACTTGAAGTTGACCTTAATTAAAATGCATCAACCGTGTGTGTAACCGTGATGGTCCCTTTCCGGCGGAGTCCGGGAAGTGAACACGGTGTTGGAGTTATGCTTGACGTAGGTTGTTCTAGGATCACTTCTTGATCATACTTTTATCGACCATGCTTTGCCTTCTCTTCTCGCTCTCATTTGCGTATGTTAGCCACCATATATGCTAGTCGCTTGCTGCAGCTCCACCTCATACCTTTACCTTACCTATAAGCTTAAATAGTCTTGATCGCGAGGGTGTGAGATTGCTGAGTCCCCGTGACTCACAAATACTTTAAAAACCAGCTTGCAGGTGCCGTTGAATCGAGCAGATGACGCAACCAAGCTCAAGGAGGAGCTCGATGAAGATCTTGTCCTTTGTGTTGTTTCGTTCTAGTTGATCAGTACTGGAGCCCAGTTGGGGTCGATCGGGGACCTTGTCGCTTTTGGGGTTCTTCTTTTATTTTGGCTCCGTAGTCGGGCCCTGATTGTATTTGGATGATGTAATGCTTTATTCATGTATTTGTGTGAAGTGGCGATTGCAAGCCAACTATGTATCACTTTCCCCTATGTATTACATGGGTTGTGTGAAGATTACCTCACTTGCGACATTGCTTTCAATGCGGTTATGCCTCTAAGTCGTGCTTCGACACGTGGGAGATATAGCCGCATCAAGGGCGTTACAATGCCCATATCATAGCTCTCCACAAAATTTTAGCTCCATCCAACAATTCATGAGAGCTCACCATCCAATCTTTGTTTCTAGTAATATTTTCAGTCTCTGAAGCAACTATATTTTATATTGCTTTATAATTGCTACCAATTTACCAGGACATTACCCTGGCCATAGAAACTCACTACACCAAATTTTAGCTCATTTAATTTAACCAATTTCCCTCAATATTTTCCCAATTTTATGTTTAGTGGAGAACATTTTGAAGGAAGTACCATTTTTATTTATCCAAATGGTATGAAATTTTTACAGTTTCTTCATATGCCAAACTTATCATCCTACTATAAATTTCAGCACAATCCAATCATCTATGTAAGACCAACTTCAATTTCTATTTTCTGTCCAGATTAGCACATTGCAAAGCAAGTGCTATCTAGGCACCTCCTATTTCCCTCAAACTTTTTGTGCCATCTTACATATACAAATCATTGCCATATTCCAATATTCGGCTCCATTTGCCTATTAAATCTTCCTCAGCAAATTTCCAAAGTTTCTATCTAGAGAGAAGCTTGGTGAAGGAAGTACAAGCTAGGATTATCCAAATGGTATAAGTTTTTTACAACGCTTTCCTATGCTTCAACATCCATATATCTGTCCGATGTGGTACTTTGCAAAGCAAGTGCCATCTAAGCTCCTCCATTTGAGCTAAAAATTGGCCAATACAGTCTCCCTAGTAGATGATCATCCGCAGCCAAAACTCAGGCCCATTGGTCATGTGCATTTCCCGTACCGCTAATCAAACACTTGGCTGCTAATTCATGTTTGAGCATAGTTCGGCCTCCTCGTGAGATTCTTGTATTGTCATTTTCTTCCTAGCACCTACCTGGGTAGTGCCCAACCCACTAGACATGCCTAGGCCACCGAAAACGCATGGCAACGCCACAGTCATGCGGTGACCACGCGACGGGCATGCGAGTTTACGCGCTTTGGAGTTGGGGCCCTCGGCCACCGTCCAAACCTCGGCGTATCACCACCGAACCATGTATTTTTGCTTAAATAGATACTTATGTAACTAGAAATGATTTTTGGGAAAAATAAGGAGCAAACTATAAGGCAGCTGCAGTTCAAATTTGACCCATTTCCTGCTGAATCGGCAAAAAATGTGTTTTTCACGAGAGGTGGATAAAAGACAATTTTTCATTAAATATGGCCTAGTATTTTATAAAAATAATTTGGTACAATTTTGCAACAAATATATGGTAGGTCCTTCACAAAAAAAATCATTTTGGGCACTCAAAAAAATGGAAAATGAATTTTTCGTCTAAAGAAAATGAAAACTTCCTCAGGCAACATTGTTTGCCATTCAAATATGCACCCTTGTGCATGATATGAGATCATTTGAACAAACTATGTCATGAATGTGGCCATAAGATTGATCATTGGGCTTGAAGGTCATGAATCTTCATACATGATAGCTCATTTCTAAGAACACTTTTTTAAAAGAATTATCGTATTACAGGTTTATTATTTTTTCTGATAACTTGGTCACATATAATGACACAATGCGAAGGTTTTTCAATTTTTTTGTTTTTTTTGAATTTTTCACGCCCATTTAAAAATATGGTCAAAATGGCGGGCATGGCCGTTCCTCGCTAGTGGTTGAATCTTGGAAAACTTTTGGTGTTTCTCTTATTAAATAGATACTTATGTACCTAGAAATGATTTTTGGAAAAAAATAAAGAGCAAACTATAAGGCAATTGCAGTTCAAATTTGACTCGCTTCCTACTAAATCGCCGTAAATTTTTCTTTTTCACAAGAGGTAGATCAAAACTTTTGACACCCAACCATTTGGTCAATTGTTCATTAAATGTGACCTAATATTTTAGAAAAATGATTTGGTCCAATTTCACAACAAATATATGGTAGGTCCTTCACAAAAAAACTTATTTTGGGCACTCAAAAAATGGAAAATGATTTTTTTGTCTAAAGAAAATGAAAACTTCCTTAGGCATCATTGTTTGCCATTCCAAGATGCACCCTTGTGAACAATATGAGATCATTTGAATAAACTATGCCATGATTGTGGCCATAAGATTGATCATTTGGCTTGATAGCCATGAATCTTCACACATGATAGCTCATTTCCGAGAACACTTTTTTAAAATAATTGTCGTATTAGAAGTTTATTATTTTTCTAGGTAACTTGGTCACATATAGTGACACAATGTGAAGGTTTTCCATTTTTTTTAATTTTTTCATGCCCATTTCAAAATGCGGTAAAAATGGCAGGCATGACCGTTCCTAGCTAGTGGTTGAATCTTGGATTTTTTTGGTGCTTCTCTGGTTAAATAGATACTTATGTACCTAGAAATTATTTTTGGAAAAAATAAAGAGCAAACTATAAGGCAGCTGTAGTTCAAATTTGGCCCGCTTCCAACTGAATCAGGGAAAGTTTGTCTTTTTCACAAGAGGTGGATCAAAACTTTTGGCACCCAACCATTTGGTCAATTCTACATTAAATATGGCCTAATATTTTATAAAAATAAGTTGGTATTATTTTGCAACCAATACTTGGTAGGTCCTTCACAAAAAAACTCATTTTGGGCACTCAAAAATGGAAAATGATTTTTTTGTCCAAATAAAATAAAAACTTTCTTAGGCAACATTGTTTGCCATTCGAAGATGCACCCTTATGCATAATGTGAGATAATTTGAACAAATTATGCCATGAATGTGGCTATAAGATTGATCATTTGGCTTGAAAGCCATGAATCTTCACACATGATAGCTCATTTATGAGAACACTTTTTAAGACATTTGCCGTAGTCCAAATTTGTTATTTTCTCCTGAAAACTCGGTTACATACAATGACACAATGCGAATGTTTTCTTTTTTTTAATCTCACATGCCCGTTTTTAAAATGTGGTTAAACGGTGGGCATGACCGTTCGTAGCTAGGGGTTTAATCTCGTAAAACTTTCAGAGTATCTCTAATGAAATAGATAGTGCAGTACCTAGAAATGATTTTTCAAGAAAATAAAGAGCAAACTATGAGGCAACTGTAGTTCAAATTTGACAAGCTTCCTAGTGAATCGAAGGAAATCCCACCCAGTATAAAACTACCTCTAATTATTCGAGAAAACAGTACTTAAACATTGTCACAAAAAGAGAAGGAAACTTACCGCCGGGCATCGTGGTGCTACGTTGGAGCTCCCCGACGCTGCAATGGAGCTTCGCTGGGCGCCTTGGTGCTGCGTTGGAGCTCTTGGCGCGGCGCTGAGAGATGCAATGGAGCTTCGTGGGGATGTCATCGGTGTTGCGTTGAAGTTTGTTCACGCTCGGTGCTATCGTAACATATTGATGTGATCGAACGACCACCAATGCGTAGATTGGGCGGCTAGCTAGGTGGATGATTTCATGACAAAATCATGTGGTTGACTGGTAGTAGCCGCCTATTGTTAATCGATTACAACCAATTTAGATGACCATAACGTCATCAAAGCATGCATTTCGTTATGATTGGTCTATGGCCATGTCACACGGATCAAGCATTAGATACCGCCGGATACTCCCAGATCCAACGACCCATCGCCATCACCGTCTCACCCACCCACACCCACCCACCGTGAGCTACCCCTCAAATCCAAAAAAACACTGAGAGCATAGCACTCCTCATCCCCCGCACACCCTAGCGAACCCTAGCGCTCCCAGATCCCTCCCACCTCCCCACGCCGCCACCCGCCCCTCCCCTCGTTCTCCTCGATCCAGATCGCCATGCTCTACTCCTCCCTCCCTCCCCTCCGGCAAGATCCCCACGCTCTGCTCCTCCCTCCCTCCCCTGCGGCAAGATCCAGTGTGCGGCCTCCCTCTCCTCGATCCAGATCGAGGCACTCGGCCGCCCCGCCTCCGTCTCCCTTCGCCCCCCAGCCGTGGAAAGCTCCACTGCCACCACCCCCACCCAACGCCACCACCTCCACCCAACGCCGACCTCGTCTCCACCACCCACACCCCCCTCGCCTTCACCCCTCAGATCCACCAGCCCAGGAGCGGCCATGGCGTTCCCCCTCCTACTTCTGTGCTAGGTTTAGGGTTTATAGTCGGAGAAAACAAGAGTCGGCCGGCAATGGACGCTCATCGTGGGAACTGACGGAGGAGAAGAAGGGCCACCGGGAGGCCCTCACTGACTCCCTCGCGCGCGTCGTGGTCGAGCTCGGCAACAGCGGACGTCCGACTCCATGAGCAGGCGTCGGGAGAGCAGGAGCTCCTCCTCCTCAACCACACCGAGGCAACATCGGCGTGCTTCTTCTCCTCCATGAACTTGGTGAAGGTAAGCATCGTCCTTCCCCTCTCTGCCCTCATCTACTTGCTCTTATCTCCTCTGACCCCTATCTCATCTCTGTCCTGGGTGAGGGTACGCCAGACTTCTTCTCCAACCGCAAGGATCTTCTCCTCCATCGGAACAAGAACGCCCCTGGTGGCCTTCCCCCGACGGATCTGCATCGCCTCGCCGGTGGATCAACACGAAGGTGCCCTTCTGTGGCCTCCTTCTATAGATCATGCCTTCTTCGATGACCTGGCCTTCTCCTGATCGCTGACCACGGGCATCTCACCATTGGCAACACCTGGATCCATGCTAGGTATGATACAAGTGTTTGTGTGTGTGAACATGTATCGTTGAACTTGAAGTAACTAGACATTGTTCGTCCATCTGCTGATTCGTGTTGTTGGATGTGTGATCGTCCCTGAGCCGCCAACGATTCCTGCAATTTGTCTCATTTGTCTGAACATAATGTCGCAGGACTTTGTTTGAACATGTTGTTGCATATAACTAAAACTTCATATATGTATGTACATTCATTTGTTGGTTTATTTACATTCATTGAAAGCATATAATCAATATCTAGTCTGACGATTTATGTACTGTTATCTCAAATAAAAAAAAGCTAAATCCCATTAGAAACTACAACAATAGTAATATTGGACTTGGAGCTTCTGCTATTTTTAGTTTGGGTTGAAGTGATTGGTAGGCCTAGTGATTGTGCGATTCTGTGATCCTATCCAGTAAAATTTATATGCACACCTCATATGAATCTGTGATCATATCCAGTAAAATTTATATGCATGTTCCACTCCACTGCCTACACATTTACTTAGTAATACATACTTCTGCACTTCTGTTATGCTTCTCTCTTTGTTTGTATGAGGCGGCCATGCTGCCTATTTTGTAGCAGTCTGCTTCCATAGTGTTTGTATGGAGTCGAGATAATTGTCTTTTCCTTTTCATGAATGCTCAACTAAACTGCTCTTTTATTGTACTACCACATACTGAAGTTTTGCTTTGTATAGCATTGCTACATGTGTTTTGTCTATATAGAATTGCATTCATTTCCTCTTCTAGACATGAACCAGCTCTTGCATGGAACTGAATCTGATACATTTGTGTAGTAAATGAGTATGTTAGCATTTCACCTGGCTTTTAATCAAATTTTATTACTGCTAATGTACCTCAAGTTTATTTGTTGATGAGATGCCCGAGTCTTGGTAGTTCTGGAATCCCTATTAGTTGAAACACGAGCATTACAAAGTTTCATATCTATGATCGATTTGTTGACAAACCCTCATCTCGATATAATTTCTCTTGCTGGCAGATGCTTATTTCTTTAGGTTTTGTTTTTCATGTTTGTTTAGTTGATGCTCATGATGTCGCAGCGTGGCGAGGTGGGTGTTGATGCGCTGCCGCTGCTTGCGCTCCACCTCGCTGTGGCTCCACCATCGGCGCAACCTCCCCCTCCACCGCCGCCGCTGCGCTGTCCTCCCGAGATCCCGACCATGGTGAGTATCCCCCCTCACGCGTCTCCCCCTACCCCCTCCGGATTTCTCTCTCAATCTCGGTCTCTCTCTATAGGTACCCCGGACGCGAGGGTGGAGCGTTGACCGGAGTTCGGAGATGTGGTTGCGCTGTGGAAGAAGCGCGACGAGGATCGGCAGTAGGACAACAGCCACCGCTCCTGCTATATATGCTAAGCTGCCGCCAGTGCTTGTGCAATGTTGCCAGCTTAGAGCATCATCTCCAATACCTGCTGCTTGTTGATGTGCTTGTTGTGGTTTCATGTGCTTCTCCTGGATCTGTTGTACGCTTAACTGATTAAACGTGTAGTTTTTTTGGTCCGATCGCTTCAACGTTTCTTTTTTTTGGCTCAAGTGCTTAACTGATGAGCTTATGTTGAAGTGTGTTGATTTTGCACTATTGAAATTGGTAGGAGATACTATGGATGCAAGATTCATTGTTTGTTCTTGCTCACTATGTGATCATAGTTTATACCAAGCAGAGAACATGTACATGCAGAATAAGTTAGGCTATGTTTGATAGCAAAGTATAAAAAAACCTAAGTATCAAAAACTATAGTAAATAGTGCTCTGTTTTAAAAAAAGAGGTTCGGAACTCTTTTTTTATACAAAGAAAAAACCATGGTTTGTAAATACTGTTTAGATCTTTCACTGCACATTGCTTCATGACCTTGCAGATCTGTTTGTATACGCCTCTACCATGGCGATTTATTTTGATTTGTTTGCAATTTCCAACTGTGTGTATCTGTTGAAACTTGCAAGATTTATATTTTTTTTGTCTTGTTTCCTTCTTGATTTGTTCATATATGCTTAGGATCCATAGCAAGCAATCATAGGAGTTTCTGAGCATGATGGTGTGTGCTCAGTTTGGTGCTTGACACATGAAACTCCACCCCAAGGTTTCTGTCCGAAATATTCTATGACACCTGCATGCACGCACACCCAGCCCCAGCAGAATTTAGATTTTGGTTGAATTTCAGCGAAACTCGAACCACCATTTCCATCCTTTGTCTAACTAAAAGGAAAATGTATGTGTTGCATGAATGCTTTTTATAATACAATACTGTCTTGGTGGCCATGTTTACTTTACTTTGCAACTTGTAGTTATCTATGTGTTCGTTTCATGCTAAAAGATTAATATATACAGTAGAGTACTAAATAAATCCCCTCACATGTGATATTCTGTAGCTTGTTGACTAATATACAAATGAATCGTCCTTTGGAGTAGCTTGTTGATTTTCTATAGCTTTGTTAATCTTGAGTTCCCTTGCTACTGCTGCTAGCCTATAACACTGGATTCAGTGAAATGAAGTTGTAAATTTGAAATTAAGTTGTACTACTAATTCTGAAATGAAGTTGAAAATTTGTCTGAAATGAAGTTGTAAATTTGAAGCTACTTATACTAGCATGTAAAAAGCTTTTACTGCTAATTCTGTAACTAAGCTTCTAAATATTTAGAGTAAACGGAACCTCTCTTCAGTTAACTGGAACCTTTTTCTTCCAATTCAACTGAAACCTTTTTCAGTTACTTTAAATAATACCCTTTTCTGTTAACTGATTAGCATAGCCCTTTTCTGTTAATTTAAATTAACTAAAACATTTTCAGTTACTTTAATTAAACATGCAGTGTAGAGGTACTCATTTGATTCATTTGAAAAGATGAGTAATTCTTTTTCATTAATAGAAGCTTTTCATCTCTTTTCTTCTATTTTCCTCTCTTCTCTTCTTCTCGTTGCTACTATTAAGTTAGGACTTGTTGATGATGATTGTCGTTGTTAGAAACTATGATTGCTTGTGTCCTAATTTTTTTCTTCTGTAATGATGATATGAAATGTCACACATGTCATTATTGGTGCTGTAGCTGTGGTTGTCGGAGGTGTTGCTGCCGCATCTGGCGAAGCTGTAGTTCGAGAAGGTCAAGGCTGAGATCGTCCTTCATGGGTACGACATCGAGCTTGTATCCCACTCTGCCACCCTCATCAACTAGGTGAATCAAACAGGACCCAGAACCTGTCTTTATTCATGTGCATGTTGTGCTACTTGAATAATTGTGTTGATGAGATGCAAATCATATTGTATCATGTTTGCTTATGCTCTTTGCGGAAACTAGTATGCTAGATGTTCTTAGAAATCATTGCAATGTCTTCAGATGTTGGATGTCGAGTGTTCTTTGTTTGCGATGCATATATGGTTGCTTGTGCTGTTCAACATGATGCAAATAGGGTACTTCTATCGTTGTCAAGTTGTTGTCGTTTGTGGTTTGTCTAGTTTTGGCCTGTATAGTTGCTTCTTTCTCTTCATGTATTATTATGTGCTCCGTAATGATTTGGTTTTTGCTTCCATATAATTAATCTGCTTCGACGCTTTGTTCTTATATAATTTTCCTGTTGTTCTTGCTGTTCTATGCGTTCGCCTTCCAGGGACAACATATATGTGCTTTTCTTACTTGTTTTTTCTTTATTTAAGCTGATAGCCTTTTATGTTCACTCTTTTTTAGGAGCTCCAGGCCTAATTATTTGCCTTTATGTTCACTCTTTTACAGGAGCTCCAGGCCTAATTTTTGTAGTGTGAAGCCGTGAAGCCAAGTGCGAAGCAGTGAAGCCCTACTTAGGAAAGAATTTTTTGGTTCTGTAATATACTGTAAATTGTAATATTGTAACGGATTGTAAAAGGCTACTGTAGTGTTATTTGATGAATTATATTTGTTCTGTCCTGTTTGAAATAGTGATTATGTATGTTGAAAACTTGACCAGTGGGACCCACTTATGAATATAATCCGAGCAATTTTCAAATTTCTGACATGTGGGACTGATGTATGGCATTATGACTAGTGGGACCAGCTCCAAAATATAATGAGTGAAAATAGAAAATCAATTGATTGTAAGAAGGCCAAGGCCCAAAAATAAAGAAGCTGAAATATTGGGCTTGGCCCATGTAGCCCACAAGAATAGACTTGAAAAAAGCTTGAATTATTGGGGCTTGGCCCATGTAAAGCATCGAATTGGACCGGGCTGGTTCTAATCAACGACCGTTTCATTTGGTCGCAATTTTGCCACGTCGGATCCGACGTGGCCTAGGCAGACAACTAATGACCAAAGCAAAAGGTCCTTGATTCAATGACCTTTTGTTTTGGTCGTTGCCTTCAATGACCTTATCACATAGAAGGCTGTTAATTTCCATTAAAGACAGTTAGCTTTTGACCATCTGTTTTTGGTCACAAAAAGGTCGCAAATGAAAAACAATGACCATTCAGCGACCAATAGTGATGGTCGCAAGTTGACATATTTCTTGTAGTGGCCGTGGGACACAAGCAGGAAAGTCTGGGTACCCTTGTTCCCAGAACACCGACATTTATCCTGCAACAACTGATCATGCCTAGCAAAGGCGTAAGACTTTGTTTTAATTTGTAATGGGTTTGACGCCTATAATAATTGTCTGAACTTCGTAGCTTCCCTTTCGTGCTTGATTTTGTTCTTTCTTGCCTTTGTGCTCTGCGCCGGCAGGGCCCGGCCCCACGCATACCTCGGCCGCCATTGGAATGTCTGGTCATGATGCCTAGACAAAGACAAGGGGCAAGGGGTGATATGTCTCTAACGTATCTATAATTTTTGATTGTTCCATGCTATATTATATCCTATTTTGGACATTATTGGGCTTTATTATACA
Organism: Triticum monococcum; assembly: GCA_034509565.1. Taxonomy (NCBI): domain Eukaryota; kingdom Viridiplantae; phylum Streptophyta; class Magnoliopsida; order Poales; family Poaceae; genus Triticum; species Triticum monococcum. The sequence continues at coordinate 417,759,178 of CM067844.1, forward strand.
CTTTTATATTATTTCTGGGACTAACCTATTAACCGGAGGCCCAGCCTAGAATTGCTGTTTTTTTGCCTATTTCAGAGTTTCGCAGAAAAAGAATATCAAACGGAGTCCAAACGGAATGAAACCTTCGGGAACGTGATTTTCGAAACGAATGTGATCCAGAGGACTTGGACCCTACGTCAAGACATCAACCAGGAAGGCACGAGGTAGGGGGCGCGCCTACCCCCCAGGCGCGCCCTCCATCCTCGTGGGGCCCACATTGCTCCACCGACGTACTCCTTCCTCCTATATATACCTACGTACCCCCAAACTACCAGATACGGAGCCAAAACCCTAATTCCACCGCCGTAACTTTCTGTATCCACGAGATCCCATCTTGGGGCCTTTTTCGGAGCTCCGCCGGAGGGGGTATTGATCACGGAGGGCTTCTACATCAACACCATAGCCTCTTCGATGAAGTGTGAGTAGTTTACTTCAGACTTTCGGGTCCATAGTTATTAGCTAGATGGCTTCTTCTCTCTTTTTGGATCTCAATACAAAGTCCCCCCTCTCTTGTGGAGATCTATTCGACGTAATCTTCTTTTGCGGTGTGTTTGTTGAGATCGATGAATTGTGGTTTTATGATCAAGTTTATCTATGAACAATATTTGAATCTTCTCTGAATTCTTTTATGTATGATTGGTTATCTTTGCAAGTTTCTTCGAATTATGAATTATCAGTTTGGTTTGGCCTACTATATTGATCTTTCTTGCAATTGGAGAAGTGCTTAGCTTTGGGTTCAATCTTGCGATGTCCTTTCCCCAGTGACAGTAGGGGCAGCAAGGCACGTATTGTATTGTTGCCATCGAGGATAACAAGATGGGGTTTATATCATATTGCATGAGTTTATCCCTCTACATCATGTCATCTTGCTTAAAGTGTTACTCTGTTCTCTTGAACTTAATACTCTAGATGCATGTTGGATAGCGGTCGATGTGTGGAGTAATAGTAGTAGATCCAGGCAGGAGTCGGTCTACTTGTCTCGGACGTGATGCCTATATACATGATCATACCTAGATATTCTCATAACTATGCTCAATTCTGTCAATTGCTCAACAGTAATTCATTCACCCACCGTAAAATACTTATGCTCTTGAGATAAGCCACTAGTGAAACCTATGGCCCCCGGGTCTATCTTCATCGTGTTAATCTTCCAATACTTAGTTATTTCCTTTGGGGTTCCAAAACTTGCGCTAGCTACAGATTACTACTAATTGTTCTGTTTTTCGTGTGTTGTTTGCTTATTTTGATGAATCTATGGCTAGTAAAATAGTTTATAAACCATAGAGAAGTTGGAATACAGTAGGTTTAACACCAATATAAATAAAGAATGAGTTCATTACAGTACCTTGAAGTGGTGTTTTGTTTTATTTCGCTAACGGAGCTCACGAGATTTTCTACTTTAAGTTTTGTGTTGTGAAGTTTTCAAGTTTTGGGTGAAAGATTTGATGGATTATGGAACAAGGAGTGGCAAGAGCCTAAGCTTGGGGATGCCCATGGCACCCCAAGATAATCTAAGGACACCTAAAAGCCCAAGCTTGGGGATGCCCCGGAAGGCATCCCCTCTTTCGTCTACTTCCATCGGTAACTTTACTTGGAGCTATATTTTTATTCACCACATGATATGTGTTTTGCTTGGAGCGTCTTGTAATATTTGAGTCTTTATTTTTTAGTTTTCCACAATAATCCTTGTTGTACACACCTTTTGAGAGAGACACACATGATTCAGAAATTGTTAGAATACTCTATGTGCTTCACTTATATTTTTTGAGTTATATAGTTTTTGCTCTAGTGCTTCACTTATATCTTTTAGGGCATGGTGGTGGATTTGTTTTATAGAAACTATTGTTCTCTCATGCTTCACTTAGATTATTTTAAGAGTCCTACAAAACAACATGGTAATTTTCTTTAATTATGTTAGGCATTCAAGATTAATAGAAAAAATAATCTTATGAGTGTGTTGAATACTATGAGAAGTTTGATACTTGATAATTGTTTTGAGATATGGAGATGGTGATATTAGAGTCATGCTAGTTGAGTAGTTGTGAATTTGAGAAATACTTGTGTTAAAGTTTGTGATTCCCGTAGCATGCACGTATGCTGAACCGTTATGTGATGAAGTCAGAGCATGATTTATTTATTGATTGTCTTCCTTATGAGTGGCGGTCGGGGACGAGCGATGGTCTTTTCCTACCAATCTATACCCCTAGGAGCATGCACGTAATACTTTGCTTTGATAACTTGTAGATTTTTGCAACAAGTATATGAGTTCTTTATGACTAATGTTGAGTCCATGGATCATACACACTCTCACCTTTCCACCATTGCTAGCCTCTCTAATACCGCGCACCTTTCCCCGCTATCATACACCCACCATATACCTTCCTCAAAACAACCACCATACCCATCTATCATGGCATTTCCATAGCCATTCTGAGATATATTGCCATGCAACTTTCCACCGTTCCGTTTATTATGACACGCTCCATCATTGTCATATTGCTTTGCATGATCATGTAGTTGACATTGTATTTGTGGCAAAGCCACCGTTCATAATTTTTTCATACATGTCACTCATGAGTCATTGCTTATCCCGGTACACCGCCGGAGGCATTCATATAGAGTCATATCTTGTTCTAAGTATCGAGTTGTAATTCTTGAGTTGTAAGTAAATAAAATTGTGATGATCATCATTATTAGAGCATTGTCCCGGTGAGGAAAGGATGATGGATACTATGATTCCCCGCAAGTCGGGATGAGACTCCGGACGAAGAAAAGAGGCCATAAAAAAAGAGAAAGAAAAGGCCCAAATAAAAAAATGAGGGAAAGAGAGAGAAGGGACAATGCTACTATCCTTTTACCACACTTGTGCTTCAAAGTAGCACCATGATCTTCATGATAGAGAGTCTCCTATGATATCACTTTCATATACTAGTGGGAATTTTTCATTATAGAACTTGGCTTGTATATTCCAATGATGGGCTTCCTCAAAATGCCCTAGGTCTTTGTGAGCAAGCGAGTTTGATGCAGACCCACTTAGTTTCTTTTGTTGAGCTTTCATACACTTATAGCTCTAGTGCATCCATTGCATGGCAATCCCTACTCACTCACTTTGATATCTATTAATGGGCATCTCCATAGCCCGTTGATACGCCTAGTTGATGTGAGACTATCCTCTCCCTTTTTGTCTTCTCCACAACCACCATTCTATTCCACATATAGTGCTATGTCCATGGCTCACGCTCATGTATTGCGTGAAGATTGAAAAAGTTTGAGAACACCAAAAGTATGAAACAATTGCTTGGCTTGTCATCGGGGTTGTGCATGATTTAAATACTTTGTGTGGTGAAGATGGAGCATAGCCAGACTATATGATTTTGTAGGGATAACTTTCTTTGGCCATGTTATTTTGAAGAGACATAATTGCTTAATTAGTATGCTTGAAGTATTATTATTTCTATTTCAATATTGAACTTTTTTCTTGAATCTATCAGATCTGAATATTCATACCACAATTAAGAGAATTACACTGAAATTAAGCCAAGTAGCATTCCACATCAATTTTTTTGTTTTTATCATTTACCTACTCGAGGACGAGCAGTAATTAAGCTTGGGGATGCTTGATACGTCTCTAACGTATCTATAATCTTTTATTGTTCCATGCTATATTATATCCTGTTTTGGACATTATTGGGCTTTATTATACACTTTTATATTATTTTTGGGACTAACCTATTAACTGGAGGCCCAACCCAGAATTGCTATTTTTTGCCTACTAGTATAACGCCCGTGCGTTGCCACGGGCTCTTCAAAATTTATAATCAGTATCTTTCATTTATCATCCCCTCATATTGGGTGATTATGGGGTGCTCTAATTAGAAACACAACAATCAAATATTAGGAAATTTCACCGAACAAACAACAACGAATAATACGATATCTATCAAACGAATAAAATGAGGTCATATTTTTGGTCTATCATGCACTTCTATTGAAAAGTTCCTATCCCTTTTAGAATCAACCCACTGTTTGCTCGCACGCAAAAAAATACATCTCTAAAGTGGGGAACCAATCGGTGCCAAAAAGAACTCAAACTCCTATCCAATCTCGACTTCGTGCTCTTCCACTTCCATTGATGAAGATGGGACGTCAAGGGTTTCATCATGATGACCTCGAGCAGCCGCCGACATCCCTCCCCACATCTACCCCTACCCCCTGCCGCCGCTTGCACTGTCCTTGCTCCTCGAGGGAGCTAGGGACACAATGTTCTCTAGGATGGGCATGACCAGATCCACGAGGAGGCCACATTCTTCCATGGGAACCCAACCAAGCACACCACCCTCCGCAACCATCCAATCCCAGCCTAACAAAGTCAAGACCCACCATCGATCCACAAATCAGGCTCGCCGCATCCAGGTTCACTGCAAGTCTGCGACGAGTCTATAGTCGACATCTTGACTTTGGCTATCCCCACGGAAGAATCATCGGATCCTGCTTACTTTTACCATTACTTCGTCTCTTCCCAAGGCAGCGACACCACCCAGCCAATCACCACCACCGCTTGCGGCTTGCCTACATAAAATCATGAGAAATCCCCACGGCGGTGCTGTAAGATCACCTTGGCGACCTCGACAGTGACCGACTGGTCTAAGATCTAAGCTAGCCGCTCTTTGTAGAAACCAATAGAAGTAGGCATGTGACTCAGATTTGTTCTTTGGTGTGCATGCGTTTCTTGCTGCCCACCAGCTCTTGTCTACAACTCTCCTATCTCTGTACCAGCTCTTGGTCTACAACTCGCCTATCTCCATGCTCGAGACGACCAAGCTCGATGCGCAATCCGCATACGTCTGCTAGAGCTATATCTAGGCCCTATGATTTTTGGATCACTGGCACTATGGGTGCCAGGACCGGAGTCGCCCTCATCCACCAAGTGGATCAAGGAGGCCCACCACCTAGACTCTACATCGCAACATTTTGTGTTTTCCTATAAAAAGTAAAGAACCTTCTCTAATAAACGTAAATATAACCTTTTGGTTTTATAGTCTCAACTTTCCTACACTCCAGTACCAGAAGGATTTCTTGGTTTTATTTAATGACCTTCTTGAATGTCATTCACTTAGAAAGGTAGTAATACAATCTGTGATATTAAGGCAAATTATTAGTCATATTAAAGTGCAAAAGGCCCTATAGGAGTCAAAGCATGACTTTTATGGTTATACTGTAATTTGCAAGATCTGAGATTTATGCAAGTGTACAATTAGAGAAGAGCCAATTAAATAGATTTTCACATTCAGAATAGTACGATTAGCAGTAGCACTTCAATTTTTTCATGTTTGATCAGCTTGCTAGGTGGTTATCACTAAGCATGTTGGAACGATGAGCATAACCTAACTTAGTTCAGTATGTGTTGCTGCAAATTAGTTCAGTACGTACGAAGCTGTTGCTAATTTCAATGCCTGGCTGTTGCAAGTTTCTAATGAAAAAGTACTTCAGGTCAAAGGTCAAGGAATATACACTTTTGTTATCATGGTTGTTTCCTTATAGTGAACAACTTTGATCACCACTTTAGCAGCTACTATCTATAAGAAGACATTAGCTAAGAAGATACATGCAAAGAAAGCATGTAGGCAAAACCAGAATTAAAAACATCCTTCTCAATGGAGCTCGTGCAGTTCGGAAGACCCTAATGATCAATGAGGGACCCCTCCGATGGTAGAATGGCGTGACAATTGCCGTCAATGACGACACCCAAAGTACCTTGCACAATCCATCGATCCAGTTCGGAACAATCAAGCACATACCTTGCAAAGTGATGTGGATCTAAAGCAGAGGTGGGAAGGTAAAGGCTTAGGTGAGGTGGAATGAGATGTTGATATAGACGTGCACGCATGAGAATAAGGCGGTGCCCAGGATGGATCTCCATCGGAGGAGGCCGGATCCGCTGGGGAGGAGGTCGCTGTAGTACCTGCCATCTGTGCGATGGATCACGGGGCTGGCAGGCAGGGGGAGGGGATAGGAGGGAGCGGGTGGGCTAGAGCGCAGATGGTGGGTGCCCCCAATGACGGCTGGGAAGGATGGTGGAGGAGGTGGATGAGGATGGCGGCGGCGGCGTCTGCGGTTGCGCCTCGTCCGCAGCCGTGCTGGTGGTGGTCGATGCGAGAGCCGGATGGCGTCGGCCAGAATCAGGCAGGGGTGACAAATATTTAGAGGAGAGAGAGAATGGAGGCGATGAGCGATGGGCGGAAGGGCCACCGGCGATTGGGGTGGCCTCAGATCCACCCTCCGTGGCCGCCTATTTCATGGGACGAACACCCGTGCTCACCGTCGGGCTCGCCTTCGGCCGCCGCCTCGTCGACATTCACGACGTAGAGCCCCTTCCTCCGATCCCATTTGCCAGGGAGGCAGCGCCATCCTTCATCGCAGAGAACGAGTCCACACTAAGATCCCAACCAGATCGTGATAGCGCCTCCCCAAACCGCAGCGGCACATCCCACTCCATCAACGAGCAACCTATATGAGGCGGAGGGTCAGTGTACGACGCGAGCGCCGTCACCATGGACGTGGGGGACGCCGTAGGTGGGAAGGAGGCGGCGACGGCGTCTATGTCAGGAAGATCGCACGACGGTGGCGGCGTTTACTCGAGGGGATCGAGAGGAGCTGCGTTTGGTGTCGGGTGGGTTCTTTGGTGCGTGCGTGGGGCTGGAGATTGTGATAGGTGATCAGGTGAGGGCGTGCCATACCTGGATCGATAGCCTTACCATACCTGGTGGTAATTTAAATTTATTACCATATTCGATATTTCCCGAGTTATGGCCTTACCATACCTGGATTGATAGCCTTTGGGGTAATTTAAATTTATTACCATATTCAAAATTTCCTGAGTTATGACCTTACCATACCTAGATTGATTTATTACTATACGTGGATTAATTATGATTGATTACCATAAATACGTTGGGTATTGCCGGTCAGACGAGAAAAGAGAAAAACCGGTGGGAGGGGCTGGTGGGAGGTGGGACGAAGAAAAACCGGTTGAAAATAAACCGGTTGAAAGTGGGGGGGGGGGACTATTCAACCAATTCGTCCATTAGGAGTAGAGATTTCAGAGTTTCACAGAAATAGAATATCAAACGGAGTCCGAACGGAATGAAACCTTCGGGAATGTTATTTTCGGAACGAACGTGATCCAGAGGACTTGGACCCTACATCAAGACATAAACCAGGAAGGCACGAGGTAGGGGGGCGCGCCTACCCCCCTGAAAGTGCGTTATATCGACTAGAGGGGGGTGAATAGGAGATTTTTATGAAAGTCTTCAAAACGTGGAAGTTATGAAGACAAACAGAGTGAACAAGCACTATGCAGCGGAAGGTAGATTACACAACACAAGCCATGGTCAAGTATACAATATAGTGAAAGCACAGTGACAAATAGCTTCAGTGTAATGAGGATCAGGTTGGAAGAAGTTATGAAGCCAAACAGATCATACAGTCAAGTTGTGAAGACAAAAGATAAAGCAAGCATGCAATAGCTTCACAAAGTGTACTGGTAAGTAAAGGGAAGCGAAGATGAAACCAGTGACACGTTGAAGACAATGATATGTTGGACCAGTTCCAGTTCCTGTGACAACTGTACGTCTGGTTGGAGCGGCTAGGTATTTAAACCAAAGGACACACAGTCCCGGACACCCAGTCCTGAACACGCAGCTCAGGACACCCAGTCCTCACCGTTTTCTCCTTGAGCTAAGGTCACACAGACCCCGCCCAATCACTCTGGTAAGTCTTCAAGGTAGACTCCCAAACCTTCACAGACTTCATTCACCGGCAATCCACAATTCCTCTTTGATGCTCAGAACGCGACACCTAACCGTCTGGAGGATGCACAGTCCTCAAGTGTAATAAGTCTTCAGATCACTCAGATAAGAAGACTTAAGTGATGCCCAATTACTCTGGCTCTGAGTGTTTAGGGCTTTTCTCCTCACTAAGGATTTTCTCTCAAAGGCTTCGAGGTGGGTTGCTTTCAAACGACAAAAGCCGTGCACTGAAATCTGAGCAGCCAACCGTTTATGGTTGTAGGGGTGGACTATTTATAGCCGCTTGGCAACCCTGACCTGATTTGTCCGAAATGACCCTGGGTCACTAAGGAACTGACACGTGTACTAACGGTCGAGTTTTGAACTCACACGGCAACTTTACTTGGGCTGCAAGTAAAGCTGACTTGTCTGACTCTAGACAAGATTTTCTCTCATTGTCTTCACTCGAAGACATAGGATTTGAATTAGGCATCACTTCAGTCATCCTGACTGGTTCTCTTGGACCCCCTTAACAGTACGATGGTTCCTATGACACAACATGAATAAAGTAAAACTACGAAGGATCTAAGTCTTCGAGTTCCAAAGGCTTCATGGGGAGTCTTCATATGTCATTGTCTTCGACATGAATGTCTTCATGAACCACCATTATCTTCAATGTCTTCGTACATTTTTAGGGGTCATCTCTGGTAACTAAACCGAATCAATGAGGGACTTCTACCTGTGTTATCCTGCAATTCTCACAAACACATTAGTCCCTCAACTAGGTTTGTCGTCAATACTCCAAAACCAACTAGGGGTGGCACTAGATGCACTTACAATCTCCCCCTTTTTGGTGATTGATGACAAACTAGTTGAAGTTTTCAACGGGGAATATAATTTGTGAAATTGTAAAGGAATTGTCTTCATAAGTTGCAAGGGCCCCCCTGAGGATGTGCATATAAGTGATTTGCTTCTGGAGCAAGAATGCACATAGCAGGTTGTATTTGTGGGAATCCACTTCAACTCATGACGACAATCCATCATGCATGTAAAGATATAAGAAGATAATGATATGCATAATGGAAAATGGACGTCTGCGAAATGATATAAGTGCGGAAATTATCGTCGTACATGCGGAATTTATCTTCGCAAAAACACAGTGCCAAACATAGTAGCAGACGACCATCAAGTTTAAGTGTTACAACTCAAAGAACCAAATGTAGCAAAACGAGAGTTGTAAGCACGAAGCAAAATATAATAAAGCACCCGCCCTTATTATTGACCCGCTTGAAGACTATAAACATCATATGCTTCTCCCCCTTTTGTCAGTGATGACCAAAAAGGTTTGAAGACATAGAGTTTTCTATGCGTTCCCAGGCGCAGCAGGGTCGGTGGAGGCGTTTGGTGGAGCTGGCGAGCTTGGTGCAGTGATGACGCGCGCCGAAGAAGGTGGTGGTGATGTAGCGTCGTCTTCTTCCTCAATGATTTTTCCCGTCACTGTGGCAGCAGAGGAAGAGAACTCGGATTCTTCAAGAGACGGAGTCCCACGCAACACAGCTCTCCTGGGGGGTGTGGAGTCAAACTTGAATCTTTCTTTGAAGCCATCCTCTTGCAGTTCAGCTTCAGTGCACATCATCGTGAGGCCTTTCCAAGTGCGTCGACAGGTTTCATGTGCGACAAAGGCATTCTTGGTGGCTAGATTCCTGATGCGATTGACGTCTTGCATGATACTGCGCATCTGCCTCTTGAGCCAGTCGTGATGCCTATCTTGCTTTTGGTGCAGAGCCACAAGAAGTTCACGATCAGTGAGTGTACGAGCGCGTTTCTTGGGCCTCTGTGCAGCTGTGCTGTCAGTGGCTTCAGTTGATGCAGGGGCACGTGTGGTGCCAGCCATTGGATAGACTCTGGAAATGGCTTCAACACCTTCATCATGTTGAGTGAAGCTTTGGTGTTCTGCATTCTGAAGACTTAATGGCTGCTTGGCAGGCTCAGGATAAATTGCTTCAGCAGAGGTGTCCACATCAGGTAAGAAGATTCTGTGGTTGCGGGCTGAGGGTTGATAGGATATTGCAGAGTGGAGCTTGATGAGCCTCATAACCCATGGAGCATAAATCTTCAGACCAAAGAGATCTGAGCCAGACGCTGCAAGTTGACGTATGAAGAGATCCTGGGCATTGAAGCATTTGCCATGCAGGATGCAGAAGATGAGAGTCTTCATGGCACCTTCAACCTTGGCATATCGAGAGTGCCCCTTAATGGGCCATAGAGTCCGCCTGATGATGTGATAGATAGTTCTAGGCAGGTACTCTAAGTCTTCAACGAAGAACTCTGTTGGGTAAGGTGCGTCAGAAGGCAATGGCTTCATCATTGAGAGCATCTGACTCATATTTGGCTCAGGTCGCTGAAATATGCTCTCAACTACGTCAGCATGGAGTTGGCAGCCTTCTTTGAAGAGTTCGCCTGGAGTGGGTAGGCCGGTGAGCTCAATGATATCAAATGCATTGGCTTCATGATGGACGTTGCCGGTCATCCACTCCAGGACCCAAGTCTTCGGATCTCTGTTGTAGCCCTTGATGTGCAATGTGGCATAGAACTGGAGCAGAAGCTCTTCGTTCCAGTGCTCTTCATCCGTGACAAACGGCAGCAGGCCAACTTGCTTGAAGCAGTCCAGGGCTTCTTCCAGACCAGGCAGACCAGCAAAAGCTTCAACTTCAAGGCGCTGATGTGGAAAGATACGGCTCTGGTTGTAGAGGACGCAGGAGTAGTAGCTGCGCTGTGGGTAGCTCCAGAACCTATCTGACACAATCTTTTCCCTTGAGTAAGGGTTCTTGGAGCGGTTGAAGAAGGTGTTATCTGCCCTGAAGCTATTGACATTGAAGGAGCCAGGAGCGGTGGCTGGACCTGGGAACCTTGGCAGTCGTGGGATTGGCTTCTGTACCTGGGGCCTGTGCGCAACATGATAGTTGAACTGTGGACCGGCAGCAGACTCAGGCACAGAAGGGTCAGAGGCAGTAGCTTCAGTATCTCTTGAAGCTGTTGGTTGGTCAGGCTCCACAAATGCTTCAGTATTATGTGTGGCAGCCGCAGTGGTGTCAGTCTCCTTGAGAACTTCTTCTTGCTGGTGTGGGGGAGATGGAGCTTGAGGTTCTTCGTGCTCTTCTGCATGTTCTTCGGCTGATGCAGCCAGAATGTCGTCAGCAGTCTGAGCCCTTGGTCCTTTGCGAAGCCTACGAAATGCAGGCGACGCTGGTGGAGTTGCAGTGGGCTGGGGCTCATCCTCTTCCTCCTGCGGGTGATCTGCCCATGATGCATCTTGGGTGATTGGCGTCAAGGGACGACCAATGCTGATCATTTCGCTCGTTTCGAGCTAAGGAAGGACTGCATCACCTTGCACATTGTCTTGGAGACCAATGTCTTCAGCAGCATTGGGGTCGGCTGCTGGAATGTCTTCAGCATGCGGAGCCTCTGTGAGAGCAGGCTCATGCACGGTCATCTGACGATCTTCATGAGGAAAGCGAACGGAAAGGGGTTCGACTATCAAGGGCTCTGTGGGAGCAGCCCGAGACTTCTTGGTCTTGCGCTTCTTGATGGTGGGGTCTGAAGGAGAGGCTTCAGGGTGTTTCCTCTTCCTTGCTTTAGCTTTGGCTGTCCTTGTCTTCTTTTGCTCTGAAGCGGTTGAGCGGTGCTTTGGCTTCGAGCCAGGCTTAGCAGTGGGGAAGACAATCGGAACAGCTTCTTGTTGTGGGGCCTCTTGTTCAGCCACAGTGGGCTTCTTCTTTTTCTTAGCGGCCATCCTGGGGTCGATGCCGGGACGCCCAAGTGCCTTTCGCTTCTCGGCCTCATTGTTGGCCTGCACACAGAGATCTGCCAAGTTCTTCATGTGCTCGCGTGAACCCTGAGCCTCTGCATGTTTCTGCATAAAGTTTTCCTTCAACTCGTGCAGCATGACTTTGAAGTCTTTGACTTCTTGGACGCTGAGCATGGCCATGTTCTGCTTGAACTGAGCCTTTTCAAAATCTATCTTCTGCTTCAGTTCCACTATGCGCTGGGCAATTGCGAGTTCTGAAGCAATAGCTCCTTGAAAGGCTACGCTGAGGCCAATGGGCAGCTGCAGATCATCGAAGCTGATGTTGGGTGTATCAAACCACTCATCAATGAAGTTGTGGATGATTGCTGCATCGAACAGAGGCAGATTGTTGAAGATTTCAGCCTCCTCCTTGCTCTTGATTAGCTGCTCAAGAGCGTCATCGGCAAGATCGTCGTCACTTGACAGATCAATGGCCTCGCAGCGCAGAACGGCAGCGGCAGTGAGCTCTTTGCTAGTGTGTGGCTGTGGCTTCTTGGCGTCTTGAGGCTTGGAGACTCTTGATAAGTCTTTAGACTGCACACTTGCTTCAGGAGGTGCAGTGGCCAATGGCTTCGCTCTGGAGATCTTGGGAGAAGCGGCTGGCTTGGAAGCTTTTGGCTTCTTCTTCATCTGCTTCGGCCCCGGGGCAGCAGGAGTGTCATCAGACTCAGTGTCTGCTGGAGGGTCGTTCACGGCAGTCCCTTGGACTATAATGCAAGTGATGAGGCCTTCGAGATTGGCAAACGGCCCGATGACATTGGGATTTGCGTCGCATGTGCCATCTGCCCTTGGTTTGGAGGGACCAGGGTTGAAGTCCAACCCAAACTCCTTCTTGTTTTGCTTCGCAGAGTTCTGGGCAAATTGGAAGTTGCGCTTGAACAGAGTGTCATCGCGACACCAGAGAAGGGATGACGGATGTGCGTCAGCTGGCTGTTGTCCCCTGACCATGCATGGAAAGAAGCCTTGAGCAATGGCTTCGTCTCTGGTTCGGGGTACGAGATTTTTGTACAAGGCATCTCCCCATGGCCTCTTGAGGGCGTACTTCTCTGCATATTCCTTGGTGACGAAGCGGTAATGGAACCACTGCTCTGCCCAATATCTTCGAATCCATTGGATTCGTGTCTTGCGCTGACCATAGCTCTCTTCGGGATCAGTTTGGTACATTTCTGCCAAATCTTCAGGCAGATCTTTAGATGTGTCACCACGTCTCTGTCTGCCTCCCTTCCTTGATTGTTTCTCGGTTGCCATGAAGCTTAACTTGGAAGGTTTCAAGAGATTCAAAGGCTTCAAAGGCTTCCTTTTGCTTGACCAACAGGAACTTGCTTCGGGTGAATTAATGTGACGCTGTAGGAACTCTGCAAATGAATGCAGACTATGAGAACCGAAAGATTCTCTCACGGACATGTACCTGTGACAGCATTAAGGTGCGAGGGAAGGGGAAGAGGTCATATGCATTCTCAGAAGATTTTGAAGATAAATCAGTTTAGAAGATATTGACCTCATCATGCGAAGACATTCACTTTATAGAAAAGAAGTTGGTTCCAGATTTGTACGAACCCATAGATCAGTACAAGTGAGGAATCTAACTACTTCATGAAGAACAAGTGAATATACTAGGCAAGTTATGAGATACAGATGAGAGGAATGAAACTTGGGTGAATGGAAACCTCTTTTGGCAGAAAGTGATGGAGCAATAGGATCAAAAGAGGCTGTAAAAAGGCTTGTTATTTACCAGACTTGGAACTGCTAGACGAGATGAGAGTTGAGGCTGAGCAGTTCGATCCTCCGTGCCCTAACTTGGCGACGGAAGACACCTAGGGCGACGGCGGAGAGAGTGATGTCCGCTGTCGGCGTGAGAACGGCGTCGGAGAGGTCGCGGCAGTGAAGCACTTCGTCGCCGGCGTCGTTGAGAGTTAGCGGTGGCGCTAGGGTTCGTGCGAGGGTGGAAGAAGAGATAATGACCGCAGTGAAACGTGTATTTATAGAGATATGGGCAGCACTGCGCTATTACTCAGGTGCCCCTGGCGATTCGCATCTGATCAGTACGCCGCCAGCATGCGGAATTGTGGGGGCAGTTTCACCCCACGCACGCCTGGTTTGTCAGGAGTCGTTCCTACTTCTCCGGAATTCTAGTTGATGGAAAAACATTGAAAGCTGTTTTAAAGTTTGTCTCTGTGTCTTCTTCTGACAAGGATGCAGTGAAGACATTCGACAGTTTCAATAGAGTGCATATGACTTGGAGAGATAGAGTTAGAGGTAGGAAGCATGGATAGGTTAGGGTCCGATCACATTCACTTAGTTCAAAAGATTCAAACAAGAAGACATAGCTATAAGTGAATGCTGTAGAGGACAGAACACCAGTACATATATAATCAACATAGTGAAGATAATCATGAAGACATGTTGAGATTGAAGCCAAACCAAATGTGAAGACATAGCAAATGTAATGCCATGAGTGAAACACTTCAAGCAGAAAAGTTTGGTGGTGGCGCTACCCACCGTATAGGAAGTATTGGACCCAGACACGGCGCACAATTATCGTGGCGCTCCGAGGTCAAATTCCACATTAATGTATTCACACTTAGAATGTATGTCTTCATTGATTGAAGATATACGTTACTTCGTGTGTTGCACATCTAAGTCATCATCATGCACAAGTGTTAGGATGTGTGCCTGATCACAGGACATTTGAGGATTCCAAGATATTTAGCTCACACCGTAACTTGCAAAATCTCTTCTCATCCAAGGGCTTGGTGAAGATATCTGCCAATTGCTCTTCAGTGTTGACGTGTATGATATCAATGTCTTCCTTTGCAACATGATCTCTGAGAAAATGATGACGAATTTCAATGTGCTTTGTCTTCGAGTGCTGAACTGGGTTGTTGGCGATCTTGATGGCGCTTTCGTTGTCGCAGTAAAGTGGCACTTGCTTCAGATGAATGCCATAATCCTTGAGGGTTTGCTTCATCCATAGAAGCTGAGCGCAGCAGGATCCAGCAGCAATGTATTCAGATTCAGCAGTGGAGAGAGATACACAGTTCTGCTTCTTTGAAGACCAACAGACAAGTGATCGGCCCAGAAAGTGACATGTGCCTGATGTGGACTTCCGATCAACCTTGTCACCAGCGTAATCAGCGTCTGAAAATCCAACCAGATCAAACTCTGAGCCCTTTGGATACCAAAACCCTAGAGTTGGAGTGTGAGCCAAATATCGAAGAATTCGCTTCACTGCTAAGTGATGCGACTCCTTTGGTGCCGCTTGAAACTGAGCACACATGCAAACACTAAGCATGATATCTGGCCTAGATGCACATAAATAAAGCAAAGAACCAATCATGGAGCGGTATACCTTTTGATCGAACTCTTTACCATTGTCGTCAGGACCCAGATGATGTTTGGCTGGCATTGGTGTTGTGAAGCCTTTGCAGTCTTGCATACCGAACTTCTTCAGGCAGTCTTTGAGATATTTCTCTTGAGATATAAAGATGCCATTGCGTTGTTGCCGTATCTGAAGACCGAGGAAGAATTTCAGCTCCCGCATCATAGACATCTGATATTGCTCTTGCATCATATATCCGAACTCCTCACTGTACTTCTGATTGGTGCAGCCGAAGATAATGTCATCCACGTATATTTGGCACACAAACAGTTCACCATCATATGTCTTTGTGAAGAGAGTGGGATCCAGGGAACCAGGTATGAAGCCTTTGCTCTTCAGGAAGTATTTGAGTGTATCATACCAGGCCCGAGGGGCTTGTTTGAGGCCATATAGTGCCTTTTTGAGCTTGTACACCATATCAGGATGTTTTGGATCTTCAAACCCAGGTGGTTGAGCAACATACACTTCTTCTTCAATTTTGCCATTGAGGGAGGCACTTTTTACATCCATTTGATACAGGATTATGTTATGATGATTTGCATAAGCCAGCAGTATACGGATGGCTTCAAGTCTGGCCACAGGAGCAAATGTTTCATCGAAGTCAATGCCTTCCACTTGAGTATATCCTTGAGCAACGAGACGAGCCTTGTTTCTGACGACTTGGCCATGCTCATCTTGCTTGTTGCGGTATATCCATTTGGTGCCTATTATGTTATGCTTCTGTGGATCAGGACGCTTAACCAACTCCCATACATTGTTCAGCTCAAATTGATGAAGCTCTTCTTGCATAGCTTGAATCCATTCAGGTTCCATAAAGGCTTGATCAATTTTCTTGGGTTCTGTGATTGAAACGAATGCGAAGTGTCCGCAAAAGTTTGCCAGTTGAGTTGCCCTTGAACGAGTCAGTGGACGAGGTGCATTGATGCTTTCAATTATTCTGTCAATTTGCACTTCATTGGCAACACGAGGATGTAGGGGTCGAAGACTTTGCTCTTGCTGATCTACGTTGTCATGGGGAGGAATGTCTTCTGGCTGAGCATTGTCTTCATGTGGATCAGGTGCTGAGATGATAAGTTCTTCTTCAGGACGAGCTTCAGAAGGTATAATTTCTCCAGTTCCCATTAGCTTGATTGATTCACTGGCTGGAACTTCATCTAGCACATCTGGTAGTTGCTCTCTTTGTGACCCATTGGTCTCATCGAACCGCACATCCACTGTTTCAACCACTTTGTAGTGAAAGAGATTGAAGACTCTGTAGGAGTGCGAATCCTTTCCATATCCAAGCATGAAGCCCTCATGTGCTTTTGGAGCAAATTTTGAGGTGTGGTGAGGGTCCTTGATCTAGCATCTTGATCCAAATACTCTGAAGTAACTTACATTTGGCTTCTTGCCAGTCAGAAGTTCATAGGATGTCTTGTTCAGCAGCTTGTGAAGATATACACGGTTGATAGTATGGCATGCAGTGTCAATGGCTTCAGTCCAGAATTTTTTTGGTGTCTTGTACTCATCTAACATTGTTCTGGCCATCTCAATGAGTGTTCTGTTCTTGCGTTCGACGATGCCATTCTGTTGTGGCGTGTATGGAGCTGAGAATTCATGAGTGATGCCCAATGTATCAAGATATGTGTCAAGGCCGGTGTTCTTGAATTCTGTGCCATTGTCACTTCTGATGTGCTTTATCTCGGCGCCATAATTGTTCATTGCCCGATTTGCGAAGCGTCTGAAGACATCCTGCACTTCAGTCTTGTAAAGGATTATGTGCACCCAAGTATATCTAGAGTAATCATCAACAATGACGAAGCCATAGAGGCAAGCAGTAGTGGAGAAAGTTGAGTAGTGAGTAGGACCGAAGAGATCCATGTGAAGCAGTTCGAAGGGTTGAGTAGTGGTCATGACTGTCTTTGAAGGATGTTTTGCCCTGGTCATCTTCCCAGCTTCACAGGCACCGCATAAGTGATCTTTCTTGAACTTGACGCCCTCGATGCCTATGACATGCTTCTTCTTCGCAAGGGTGTGGAGGTTCCTCATGCCAGCATGACCAAGTCTTCGATGCCAAAGCCAGCATTCTGAAGCCTTTGCGAGAAGACAAACTGCAAGCTGTGGCCCTGCTGAGAAATCTACCACGTACAAATCATCTTTTCGATACCCTTCAAACACTAGAGACTTGTCAGATTCCATTAGTACCAGACAACGATATTTTCCAAAGATTACAATCATGTTTAAATCGCAAAGCATTGAGACAGACATTAAGTTGAAGCCAAGGGATTCAACAAACATGACTTTATCCATGTGTTGATCCTTTGAGATTGCAACTCTACCTAGACCCAGTACCTTACTTTTACCAGTGTCAGCGAATGTGATGTGGCTCTTGTCAGATGGACGTAAGGTTGAGTCCATAAAGAGACTTCTCTTGCCAGTCATGTGATTTGTACACCCACTGTCAATAATCCATTCTGAAGACTCTGAAGTCATTGGTGTCGTACCCTACAGTGCAGTTAGGGGGATAGGCTTCACGAAGAGTGTTGTGAAGCAAAAACATTTGACGAACCAGTGGATTATGAAAACATAGATCCAGGTTAGGACAAGTAGGGAGAGTAGCACGCGATTCAGGTATGAAATACATAGTGATGCCGTTCGGGCATTTGATCTTGCGCCCCACAAGATTTTTGAGGTCCCCAGCAATAGCATCAGAAGATTTTGGTTTTGTGCTGGAGACCTTTCCCTGCAAAAGAGAGTTAAGCTTTCTTAACCACCCACATCTTCAAGGGTGGCTTAGAAGCAATAAGTCTAAGTGCAGCATCTGAGAATTTTGGCTTTGGAGCCCTAGCAAACAGTCTAGCAGGTGGGCAATAGTACTCATAAGAATAGGCAGAATAGTTTTTGGTCATATGTGAATGACGGTTTGAAGAACCACTCTCATATGCCTGAGCCTGGTTTCCCTGCAAAACATTTGCGTTAGTGCGACTCAGATGAGTCCTCTGCCTGTATGAAGCCTTTGGACCATATGAAGCCTTTGGTCTGAGGTTTGTCTTCTTCATGTGAGGTGTCATGAGGACATTCACAGGAAGATTCTCAAGACACGTTTTTGGAACCCAGATCTTCTTCATAGGCGGTCCATTCCTGCAGTTAGTACTAATGTACCTGGCAAATACTTCACCATTCTGATTCCTAAACAGTTTATAGTTTGCATCAAAGGATTCATCAATGATAATTGGATTAGCACAAGTGAAGCCAGATAGATTGGATGGATCTGCTGAGGATTCCTTTGCAGCAACCCATGTGGTTTTGGGGTACTGCTCAGGTTTCCAGTAAGAGCCATCTGCATTAATTTTCCTCACGAACCCAACACCCTCTTTCCTAGGGTTTCGGTTCAGAATCTGCTTCTTGAGGACATCACATAATGTCTGATGTCCTTTGAGACTTTTGTACATCCCTGTTTCAAGCAATGTCTTCAACCTAGCATTTTCATCAGCAATAGCAGTGGTATCCTCAGCAGAGGGGTTAGTTACCACTTCAACAGTTGAAGATATTGCAACAGCAGTAGCAGTGGAACATTCAGCAAAAGAAATAGCATTATCACGTTCAATGCATTTAAGGCATGGTGGTTCAAATCCTTCCTAAGCAGAACTGATCTGTTCGGCTCGAAGTGACTCGTTTTCCTTTTGAAGATCTTCATGATCCGCTCTCAACTTCTCAAGATCTTGCTTCTTTTGAAGATAATCATAGGAAAGCTTTTCATGAGTAGTTGAGAGAGTCTCAAGACGATCTTCAAGTTCCTGATATTTAACATGAAGATTTTTTATGTCTTCAATTAAGGATTCAGAACGAGTCATTTCAGCACCCAACAGATCATCGCTTCTGTCTAACAGTTTTTGAATATGTTCCATGGCCTTTTGTTGTTCAGTTGCAATTTTAGCAAGTGTTTTGTAACTGGGTTTTGAATCACAATCAGAGTCATCGTCACTAGATGTTTGATAGTGAGTAGTGCGTGTGTTTACCTTGGCACCACGTGCCATGAAGCAGTAGGTAGGAGTAGATTTGTCCTTGTCATTTGCATCGGTGATGGTGATGGAGTCATTGTCTTCAGTGTTGAAGATGGACTTGGCGACATAGGCTGTAGCCAGACTCGCAATGCCTGAATCAGACTCCTCCTCAGACTCCACCTCTGCCTCCTCAGAAGCGGACTCCTCCTCTGAATCCATTTCCTTGCCAACAAACGCACGAGCCTTGCCAGATGAACTCTTCTTGTGTGATGAAGACTTTGAGGAAGACTTGGACGAAGACTTTGAGTATTTCTTCGTCTTCTTATCGTCAGAGTCATATTCCTTGCTCTTCTTCTTCTTTCTGTTCTCATTGTCCCACTGTGGACACTCAGAGATGAAGTGTCCAGTTTTCTTGCACTTGTGACAAGTTTTCCTCTTGTAGTCATGCGCAGAGGCTTCATCATTCCTTGAGCTTGATCGTGAAGACTTTCTGAAGCCTTTCTTCTTGGTGAATTTCTGGAACTTCTTCACTAGCATCGCAAGTTCCCTTCCAATGTCTTCAGGATCATCAGAACTGCTGTCAGATTCTTCTTCAGATGAGGACACAGCTTTTGCCTTCAAGGCACGAGTTCGCCCATAGTTTGGGCCGTAGATGTCTCTTTTCTCAGAAAGCTGAAACTCATGTGTGTTGAGCCTTTCAAGTATGTCAGACGGATCGAGTGTCTTGAAATCTGGACGTTCTTGAATCATCAGGGCTAGGATGTCAAATGAACTGTCAAGTGATCTTAGCAGCGTCTTGACGATTTCATGTTTGGTGATCTCAGTGGCGCCGAGGGCTTGAAGCTCATTTGTGATGTCAGTGAGCCAGTCAAATGTGTGCTGGACATTCTCATTGTCATTTCGCTTGAAGCGGTTGAAGAGATTGCGAAGAACACTGATTCTCTGATCTCTCTGGGTTGAGATGCCTTCATTGACCTTGGAGAGCCAGTCCCAGACCAGCTTGGATGTCTTCAAGGCACTCACACGGCCGTACTATCCCTTGGTCAGATGACCACAGATGATATTCTTGGCAGTGGAGTCCAGTTGAGTGAACTTCTTGACATCAGCCGCAGTGACACCTTCTCCAGCCTTGGGAACGCCGTTTTCGACGACATACCATAGGTCGACGTCAATGGCTTCAAGATGCATGCGCATCTTATTCTTCCAGTAGGGATATTCAGTTCCATCGAAGACGGGGCACGCAGCGGAGACTTTAATTATCCCTGCAGTCGACATAGCTAAAACTCCAGGTGGTTAAACCGAATCACACAGAACAAGGGAGCACCTTGCTCTGATACCAATTGAAAGTGCGTTATATCGACTAGAGGGGGGGTGAATAGGCGATTTTTATGAAAGTCTTCAAAACGTGGAAGTTATGAAGACAAACAGAGTGAACAAGCCTATCACTATGCAACGGAAGGTAGATTACACAACACAAGCCATGGTCAAGTATACAATATAGTGAAAGCATAGTGACAAATAGGTTCAGTGTAATGAGGATCAGGTTGGAAGAAGTTATGAAGCCAAACAGATCATACAGTCAAGTTGTGAAGACAGAAGATAAAGCAAGCATGCAATAGCTTCACAAAGTGTACTGGTAAGTAAAGGGAAGCGAAGATGAAACCAGTGACACGTTGAAGACAATGATATGTTGGACCAGTTCCAGTTGCTGTGACAACTGTACGTCTGGTTGGAGTGGCTAGGTATTTAAACCAAAGGACACACAGTCCCGGACACCCAGTCCTGAACACGCAGCTCAGGACACCCAGTCCTCACCGTTTTCTCCTTGAGCTAAGGTCACACAGACCCCGCCCAATCACTCTGGTAAGTCTTCAAGGTAGACTCCCAAACCTTCACAGACTTCATTCACCGGCAATCCACAATTCCTCTTGGATGCTCAGAACGCGACGCCTAACCGTCTGGAGGATGCACAGTCCTCAAGTGTAATAAGTCTTCAGATCACTCAGATAAGAAGACTTAAGTGATGCCCAATTACTCTGGCTCTGAGTGGTTAGGGCTTTTCTCCTCACTAAGGATTTTCTCTCAAAGGCTTCGAGGTGGGTTGCTTTCAAACGACAAAAGCCGTGCACTGAAATCTGAGCAGCCAACCGTTTATGGTTGTAGGGGTGGACTATTTATAGCCGCTTGGCAACCCTGACCTGATTTGTCCGAAATGACCCTGGGTCACTAAGGAACTGACACGTGTACTAACGGTCGAGTTTTGAACTCACACGGCAACTTTACTTGGGCTGCAAGTAAAGCTGACTTGTCTGACTCTAGACAAGATTTTCTCTCATTATCTTCACTCGAAGACATAGGATTTGAATTAGGCATCACTTCAGTCATCCTGACTGGTTCTCTTGGACCCCACTTAACAGTACGGTGGTTCCTATGACACAACATGAATAAAGTAAAACTACGAAGGATCTAAGTCTTCAAGTTCCAAAGGCTTCATGGGGAGTCTTCATATGTCATTGTCTTCGACATGAATGTCTTCATGAACCACCATTATCTTCAATGTCTTCGTACATTTTTAGGGGTCATCTCTGGTAACTAAACCGAATCGATGAGGGACTTCTACCTGTGTTATCCTGCAATTCTCACAAACACATTAGTCCCTCAATTAGGTTTGTCGTCAATACTCCAAAACCAACTAGGGGTGGCACTAGATGCACTTACACCCCCCCAAGGCGCGCCCTCCACCCTTGTGGGGCCCACATTGCTCCACTGACGTACTCCTTCCTCCTATATATACCTATGTACCCCCAAACTACCAGATACGGAGCCAAAACCCTATTCCACCGCCGTAACTTTCTGTATCCATGAGATCCCATCTTGGGGCCTTTTCCAGAGCTCCGTCGGAGGGGGCATCGATCACGGATGGCTTCTACATCAACACCATAGCCTCTTCGATGAAGTGTGAGTAGTTTACTTCAGACCTTCGGGTCCATAGTTATTAGCTAGATGGCCTCTTCTCTCTTTTTGGATCTCAATACAAAGTTCTCCCCCTCTCTTGTGGAGATCTATTTGACGTAATCTTCTTTTGCGGCATGTTTGTTGAGATCGATGAATTATGGGTTTATGATCAAGTTTACCTATGAACAATATTTGAATCTTCTCTGAATTCTTTTATGTATGATTGGTTATCTTTGCAAGCCTCATCGAATTATCAGTTTGGTTTGGCCTACTATATTGATCTTTCTTGTAATGGAGAAGTGCTTAGCTTTGGGTTCAATCTTGCGGTGTCCTTTCCCAGTGACAGTAGGGGCAGCAAGGCACGTATTGTATTGTTGCCATCGAGGATAACAAGATGGGGTTTATATCATATTGCATGAGTTTATCCCTCTACATCATGTCATCTTGCTTAAAAGCGTTACTCTGTTCTCTTGAACTTAATACTCTAGATGCATGCTGGATAGCGGACGATATGTGGAGTAATAGTAGTAGATGCAGGCAGGAGTCGGTCTACTTGTCTCAGACGTGATGCCTATATACATGATCATACCTAGATATTCTCATAACTATGCTCAATTCTGTCAATTTCTCAACAGTAATTTGTTCACCCACCGTAATATTAATGCTCTCGAGAGAAGCCACTAGTGAAACCTATGGCCCACGGGTCTATTCTCCATCTTATTAATCTTCCAATACTTAGTTATTTATTTTGCTTTTTATTTTACTTTGCATCTTTATCATAAAAATACCAAAAATATTATCTTGTCATATCTATCAGATCTCACTCTCGTAAGTGACCGTGAAGGGATTGACAACCCCTTTATTGCGTTGGTTGCAAGGAGGTTATTTGTTTGTGTAGGTGTGAGGGACTTGTGTGTGGCCTCCTACTGGATTGATACCTTGGTTCTCAAAAAATGAGGGAAATACTTACACTACTTTGCTGCATCACCCTTTCCTCTTCAAGGGAAAACCAACGCAGTGCTCAAGAGGTAGCAAGGGGCTACGAGACTAGTGAGGCTCCTGAGTCGTGATGCTCAGGGGTCCCCCTTGATGCGCAAGCGGCCCGCATGAAGGAGATGTGGGCGTCGATGAGGTTACCCCGAGGCGCTTCCTACCTTTTCCTTGCCATCCTTCACCTGGGGGTTGCGCGAGGAACCTAGACACCAAGGATCTTGGTGGGGCGACATGCGCAGGAGTAGGTCCGCGAGCCAGAGCCCAGTTCCTTTGGTTTTTCAGCGCTGCTGGGACTGACCCGAGCACATGCACCATGTCCAGCCCCTGCTCGCGTGAGGCCAAGGGGAAGGCTGTGAGTAGTGTCGCTAAAGAGCCGATCGGCCGACCTGAGGTTAACGCTACCCGTCGGGTGCCCTCAGTTGTTTATCCACAAGCACGGGGCATGGGGCTTCCACTAGGCATGGGCATGGCCGGGTTGCGACCGTATCCACCAGTGCTGGGCATGGGGCTTCCACTGGTCATGGGCATGGCCAGGTTTCGACCATATCCGCCAGCACTGAGCATGGGGCTTCCACTGGGCGTGGGTAGGAGCTCTGCACCAGAGTCTCCAGGCGTGTGCAACCCTATTTTGTTCGTACGCGTGGCTAGCACAGAAGAACTTTGAGGAGGTGTTTTTGGACACTCGTGAGCCAGTGCGGGGCTTAGGAGGTCCTACCTCAGGCAGGTTGCGCCTAGATTTTGGCACGTAGCGCCCTTGTGAATCCTGAGTTATGAGGGCTACTTGCACCGAATGAACGTCCAGAGGTCATCGCATGAGAAGGCTAAACACCAAGGACCCACAGGAGGTGACATGTACGCCCCCAGAAAGAGCTTGGTCACTTGGGTTTATCAACGCTGTAGGGACGGACCCGAGCACAGACGTCGTGCAAAGTCTTCTCGTGAAACAATCTGAGGAACAACACCCGGCGCGTGGCTCCCGCGGTGGCAAGGCACCAAAGTTGCAGTTGTACGAACTAAGTCGCGTGCCCTTACTCACCTACCCTCAATGAGCTCATGCTAGGACAAGACACCAACACTACTGCGGGATACTGCTAATGCGACACTACTATCAGACCCTTTGCCGAAACTGTGTGCGATGCAATAATCGCAAACAATGGTGTAAAAAACCTGTCAAAAAAGGTCCAAAATGTTTGCGATGGCGGAACTATCAAACACGGTTCAAATTTTAGTTGTGTGTGTGATGTAGGGCACATGGTTAATCCATTCAAACTGTTTGCGATGAGGCAGAACAACAGAAACGTGCAACCATGTCAATGTGCGTGCGATGCAGGACACACGGTTAATCCATTCGAACTGTTTGTGATGAGGTAGAACAACAAAAACGGGCAGCCATATCAATGTGTGTGCGATATACGGCATACGGTTCACTCGGATGAATTGTTTTCGATTAGGGAACACAACAGAAACGATTCAACTTAACAAGATGTGTGTGATATGTGGCATACAGTTCACATGGATGAACTATTTGCGATGAGCCAAAAGAACACAAACGAGTCGTGTAAACAAGATGTGTGTGATACGTGGCAAACAACCGACTCGGATGAACTGTTTGCGATGAGAAATTACAACACAAACGGTCAATACAGTTACTTCGTGTGCGACTCTGTGTGTACAAAAAACTTTGAAAAATGCAAACTAGTTGCTTGTGGTGGCTAGGAGTATCGCACACGATGCGTCTGCGAGTACTCGTGTGCGATGATTAGTATGTTACACATACGTTTCCTTATGTTAACATGTGTGTGAATTTGCAATATGGACAGTTAATATGCAAATGCCTTCTGGACATCGGGCACACGCTTAAACTCAATGAACTGTGTACGATACTAATACTTTCCATGAAAATTTATGAACTTGAGTAACAACATTTGAGTAACATATATATAGTGGTTACACTATTCGACAAAAGGAGGATCTTCGTAACACGGTTTTGACAACCATATGGTCCATATATCTACATATTTAACATAGTAACAACTATCACATTTTAAGAGGCTAAGGGCCAACGACCATATGGTCCATATCTACATACTTAACATATATAGTACTCCCTCCGTCCGAAAATACTTGTCATCAAAATGGATAAAAGGATATGTATCTAGACGTATTTTAGTTCCAGATACATTCCTTTTTATCCATTTTGATGATAAGTATTTCCGGACGGAGGGAGTAACAGCTAGCACATTTTAAGAGGCTGAGGGCCAACAACCACAACTATCCACTGGAAGCAGCTTGATCACGGCGACTTGACATCTCGTCAATGAAAAGGAAGAGCCCTCATGTGCCTTGGTAGAGCATGAGTAGAATAGTGTCTCCAATTTTCCAATATGGATGCATTGCCACGAGAAGCGAGAACTTGTTAATTTGAATGGTTCCATTTCTGCGGGAAATGCAGCATCTTGCAGGGAAATCGATCCAGAACTGCTACAGGGGGCAATTTCTGTTGACATGTAGAATAAAAACAATTGTAACATATCGTTGAAGATATATATATATGGTTTATGAGTATCAACATTAAAATAAGACTTTTTACCAGCGTTTTGTGCACACAATTGGTCTTGTTCAGTGTGTGCACCATAGGTCTAATTAATCCCATCCAAAATCCACCGTTCATACGCTGTGCTATTGATACGTCTCCAACGTATCTATAATTTTTGATTGTTCCATGCTATTATATTATCTATTTTGGATGTTAATGGGCTTATTTTTACACTTTTATATTATTTTTGGGACTAACCTATTAACCGGAGGCCCAGCCCAAATTGCAGTTTTTTTTGCCTATTTTAGTGTTTCACCGAAAAGGAATATCAAACGGAGTCCAAACGGAATCAAACCTTCGGGAGCGTTATTTTTGGAACAAACGTGATCCAGGAGACTTGGAGTGGACGTCAAGAAACAATCGAGGAGGCCACGAGGCAAGGGGGCGCGCCCACCCCCTGGGCACGCCCTCCACCCTCATGGGCCCCTTGTTGCTCCACCGACCTACTTCTTCCTCCTATATATATCCATATACCCCGCAAACATCCAGGAGCACCACGAAACCCTATTTCCACCGCCGCAACCTTCTATGCCCAAGAGATCCCATCTTGGGGCCTTTCCAAAGCTCCGCTGGAGGGGGAATTGATCACGGAGGGCCTCTACATCAACTCCATGGCCTCTCTAGTGATGTGTGAGTAGTTTATCTCAGACCTTCGAGTCCATAGCTAGTAGCTATATGGCTTCTTCTCTCTCTTTGGATCTCAATACAAAGTTCTCCTCGATTCTCTTGGAGATCTATTTGATGTAATCTTCTTTTGCAGTGTGTTTGTCGAGATCCGATGAATTGTGGGTTTATGATCAAGTCTATCTATGAACAATATTTGAATCTTCTCTGAATTCTTTTATGTATGATTGGTTTATCTTTGCATGTCTCTTCGAATTATCAGTTTGGTTTGGCCTACTAGATTGAACTTTCTTGCAATGGGAGAAGTGCTTAGCTTTGGGTTCAATCTTGCGGTGCTCGATCCCAGTGACAGAAAGGGGAACGACACGTATTGTATTGTTGCCATCGAGGATAAAAAGATGGGGTTTACATCATATTGCATGAGTTTATCCCTCTACATCATGTCATCTTGCTTAAGGCGTTACTCTATTCTTATGAACTTAATACTCTAGATGCATGCTGGATAGCGGTCGATGTGTGGAGTAATAGTAGTTGATGCAGAATCGTTTCGGTCTACTTGTCACGGACGTGATGCCTATATAAATGATCATGCCTAGATATTCTCATAATTATTCGCTTTTCTATCAATTGCTCGACAGTAATTTGTTCACCCACCGTAATACTTATGCTATCTTGAGAGAAGCCACTAGTGAAACCTATGACCCCCGGGTCTACTCTCCATCATACAAGTTTCCAATCTATTTTATTTTGCAATCTTTACTTTCAATCTATATCATAAAAATACCGAAAATATTTATCTAATTATTATCATCTCTATCAGATCTCACTCTTGCAAGTGGCCGTGAAGGGATTGACAACCCCTTTATCGCGTTGGTTGCGAGGTTCTTATTTGTTTGTGTAGGTACGAGGTGACTCACGCGTGGTCTCCTATTGGATTGATACATTGGTTCTCAAAAACTGAGGGAAATACTTACGCTACTTTACTGCATCACCCTTTCCTCTACAAGGGAAAACCAACGTAGTGCTCAAGAGGTAGCAAGAAGGATTTCTGGCGTCGTTGCCGGGGAGATCTACGCCAAGTCAAGACATACCAAGTACCCATCACAACTCTTATCCTTCGCATTACATTGTTTTCCATTTGCCTCTCGTTTTCCTCTCCCCCACTTCACCCTTGCTGTTTTATTCACCCTTTTTTCTGTTCCCCCTTCTCTTTTTCAATTTGCCTCTTTTGCTTCTCCGCTTGTTTGCTTATGTGTTGGATTGCTTGCTTGTCATGATGGCTCAAGATAATACTAAATTGTGTGACTTTTCCAATACCAACACTAATGATTTTATTAGCACTCCGATTGCTCCTCTTACCGATGCTGAATCTTGTGAGATTAATACTTCCTTGCTAAATCTTGTCATGAAAGATCCGTTTTCTGGCCGTCCTAGTGAAGATGTCGCTACCCATCTAAACAACTTTGTTGATTTGTGTGATATGCAAAAGAAGAAAGATTTTGATAATGATATTGTTAAACTTAAGCTATTTCCGTTTTTGCTTAGAGGTCGTGCTAAATCTTGGTTTTCGTCTTTGCCTAAAAATAGTATTGATTCATGGAATAAGTGCAAAAATGCTTTTATCTCTAAGTATTTTCCTCCCGCTAAGATCATCTCTCTTAGAAACAATATTATGAATTTTAGGCAACTTGATCATGAACATGTTGCACAATCTTGGGAGAGGATGAAATTAATGATACGTAATTGCCCTACACATGGTTTGAATTTATGGATGATTATACAAAAAAATTATGCCAGATTGAATTTTGCTTCTAGAAATCTTTTATATTCGGCCGCGGGAGGCACTTTTATGGAAATCACTTTAGGAGAAGCTACCAAACTCCTAGATAATATTATGGTTAATTATTCTCAATGGCACACTGAAAGATCTACTAGTAAAAAGGTGCATGCGATTGAAGAGATTAATGTTCTGACTGGAAAGATGGATGAACTTATGAAATTGTTTGCTAATAACAGTGCTCCTACTGATCCTAATGATATGCCTTTGTCTACTTTGATCGAGAATAATAATGAATCTATGGATGTGAATTTTGTTGGTAGGAACAATTTTGGTAACAACGCATATAGAGGTAATTTTAATTCTAGGCCGTTTCCTAGTAATTCCTCTAATAATTATGGTAATTCCTACAACAATTATTATTGAAATTTTAATAATATGCCCTCTAATTTTGAATCTAGTATTAAAGAATTTATTAGTTCGCAAAAGAGTTTCAATGCTTTGATTGAAGAAAAATTGCTTAAGATTGATGAGTTGGCTAGGAACGTGGATATAATTTCTCTTGATGTTGATTCTTTGAAACTTAGATGTATTCCACCTAAGCATGATATCAATGAGTCTCTCAAAGCCATGAGAATTTCCATTGATGAGTGTAAAGAAAGAACCGCTAGGATGCATGCTAAGAAAGATTGCTTTGTGAAAGCATGTTCTTCTAGTTTTCATGATAATAAGGATGAAGATCTAAAAGTGACTGATGTGTCCCCTATTAAATCCTTGTTTTTCAGTATGAATCTTGATAATGATGGGACTGGAGATGAGTCAACTTTAGTTAGAAGGTGTCCCAAAGATTCGGAGTTTTTAGATCTTGATGCTAAAATTGTTAAAAGTGGGATTGAAGAGGTTAAAACTTTAGATAGCAACGAACCCACTATCCTGGATTTCAAGGAATTTAATTATGATAATTGCTCTTTGATAGATTGTATTTCCTTGTTGCAATCGGTGCTAAATTCTACTCATACTTATAGTCAAAATATAGCTTTTACTAAACATATCGTTGATGCTTTGATGAAATCTTATGAAGAAAAACTTGAGCTGAAAGTGTCTATCCCTGGAAAACTTTATGATGAGTGGAACCTACCATTAAAATTAAAATTGAAGATCATGAATGCTATGCTTTTTGTGACTTGGGTGCTAGTGTTTCCACGATCCCAAAAACTTTGTGTGATTTGCTAGGTTTCCGTGAATTTGATGATTGTTCTTTAAACTTGCACCTTGCGAATTCCACTATTAAGAAACCTATGGGAAAATTAATGATGTTCTTATTGTTGCAAATAGGAATTATGTGCCCATAGATTTCATTGTTCTTGATATATATTGCAATCCTTCATGCCCTATTATTCTTGGTAGACCTTTCCTTGGAACGATTGGTGCAATTATTGATATGAAGGAAGGGAATATTAGATTCCAATTTCCATTAAGGAAAGGCATGGAACACTTCCCTAGAAAGAAAATTAAATTACCATATGAATCTATTATGAGAGCCACTTATGGATTGCCTACCAAAGATGGAAATACCTAGATCTATCTTCGCTTTTATGCCTAGCTAGGGGCGTTAAACGATAGCGCTTGTTGGGAGGCAACCCAATTTTATTTTTATTCCTTGCTTTTTGCTCCTGTTTAGTAATAAATAATTTATCTATCCTCTGTTTTGGTTGTGTTTTTTGGGACGATGCTTCGGTGCCTTAAGGCACCTACCTTTGTGTCTATGACATGTGGACCCAACAGGTGGCTGGCCCACATGTCAGTGACCCAAAGGCAGGTGCCTTCAAGGCATCGAAGCTGTGTCTGTTTTGTGTTTAATTATTGTTTGTGCCAAGTAGAACCGTTGGGAAGACTTGGGGAAAGTCTTTTTGATCTTGCTGTAAAAAACAGAAACTTTAGCGCTCACGATAATTGCTGCCATTTATTATTGGAGAGTGATATTTAGTTAATTCTTGTTGAAGATGATTAATAGACAAATTCCTCACGTCCATCAATTTATTTCAGAATTTTTGGGGTTCCATAAGTTTGCGTTAGTTACATATTACTACAGACTGTTCTGTTTTTGACAGATTCTGTTTTTCGTGTGTTGTTTGCTTATTTCATGAATCTATGGCTAGTAATAGAGTTTATAAACCATACAGAAGTTGGAATACAGTCGGCTTAACACCAATATAAATAAATAATGAGTTCATTACAGTACCTCGAAGTGGTGTTTTGTTTTCTTTCGCTAACGGAGCTCACGAAGATTTTCTACTTTAAGTTTTTTGTTGTGAAGTTTTCAAGTTTTGGGTAAAGATTTGATGGATTATGGAACAAGGAGTGGCAAGAGCCTAAGATTGGGGATGCCCATGGCACCCCAAGGTAAATCCAAGGACACCAAAAATCCTAAGCTTGGGGATGCCCCGGAGGGCATCCCCTCTTCTGTCTTCAATCATCGGTAACTTTACTTGGAGCTATATTTTTATTCACCACATGATATGTGTTTTGCTTGGAGCGTCTTGTATGATTTGAGTCTTTGCTTTTTAGTTTACCACAATCATCGTTGCTGTACACACCTTTTGAGAGAGACACACATGAATTGGAATTTATTAGAATACTCTATGTGCTTCACTTATATCTTTTGAGCTATATAGTTTTTGCTCTAGCGCTTCACTTACATCTTTTAGAGCACGGCGGTGGTTTTATTTTATAGAAATAATTGATCTCTCATGCTTCACTTATATTATTTTGAGAGTCCTTTAGAACAACATGGAAATTTGCTTTTAGGAATTATAAAAACTTTCATATAAGTGCATTGAATACTAAGAGAAGTTTGATACTTGATGATTGTTTTGAGATATGGAGATGGTGATATTAGAGTCATGCTAGTTAAGTAGTTGTGAATTTGAGAAATACTTGTGTCGAAGTTTGTGATTCCCGTAGCATACATGTATGGTGAACCATTATGTGATGAAGTCGGAGCATGATTTAATTATTGATTGCCTTATGAGTGGCGGTCGGGGACGAGCGATGGTCTTTTCCTACCAATCTATCCCCGTAGGAGCATGCACGTAGTACTTTATTTCAATAACTAATAGATTTTTGCAATAAGTATGTGAGTTCTTTATGACTAATGTTGAGTCCATGGATTATACGCACCCTCACCCTTCCACCATTGCTAGCCTCTCTAGTACCGCGCAACTTTCGCCGGTACCATAAACCCACCATATACCTTCCTCAAAACAGCCACCATACCTACCTATTATGGCATTTCCATAGCCATTCTGAGATATATTGCCATGCAACTTTCCACCGTTCCATTTGTTATGACACGCATCATCATTGTCATATTGCTTTGCATGATCATGTAGTTGACATCGTATTTGTGGCAAAGCCACCGTTCATAATTCTTTCATACATGTCACTCTTGATTCATTGCATATCCCGGTACACCGCCGGAGGCATTCACATAGAGTCATATTTTGTTCTAAGTATTGAGTTGTAATTATTGAGTTGTAAGTAAAAAGAAGTGTGATGATCATCATTATTAGAGCATTGTCCCAGTAAGGAAAGAATGATGGAGACTATGATTCCCCCACAAGTCGAGATGAGACTCCGGACGAAAAAGAAAAAAAAAGAAAAAAGAAAAGAGACCAAAAGGAAAAAAAGAGAAAGAAAGGCCCAAATAAAAAAATGAGAGAAAAAGAGAGAAGGGACAATGTTACTATCCTTTTTCCACACTTGTGCTTCAAAGTAGCACCATGATCTTCATGATAGAAAGTCTCCTATGTTGTCACTTTCATAAACTAGTGGGAATTTTACATTATAGAACTTGGCTTGTATATTCCAATGATGGGCTTCCTCAAATTGCCCTAGGTCTTCGTGAGCAAGCAAGTTGGATGCACACCCACTTAGTTTCTTTTGTTGAGCTTTCATACACTTATAGCTCTAGTGCATCTGTTGCATGGCAATCCCTACTCACTCACATTGATATCTATTAATGGGCATCTCCATAGCCCGTTGATACGCCTAGTTGATGTGAGACTATATTCTCTTTTTTTGTCTTCTCCACAACCACCATTCTATTCCACCATAGTGCTATATCCATGGCTCACGCTCATATATTACGTGAAGATTGAAAAAGTTTGAGAACATCAAAAGTATGAAACAATTGCTAGGCTTGTCATCGGGGTTGTGCATGATTTAATATTCTGTGTGATGAAGATAGAGCATAGCCAGACTATATGATTTTGTAGGGATAACTTTATTTGGCCTTGTTATTTTGGGAAGACATGATTGCTTAGTTAGTATGCTTGAAGTATTATTATTTCTATGTCAATATTAAACTCTTATCTTGAATCTCTTGGATCTGAACATTCATGCCACAATAAAGAAAAAATACATTGAGAAATATGTTAGGAAGCATTCTACATCTAAAATTCATTTTTTATCATTTACCTACTCGAGGACGAGCAGGAATTAAGCTTGGGGATGCTTGATACGTCTCCAATGTATCTATAATTTTTGATTGTTCCATGCTATTATATTATCTATTTTGGATGTTAATGGGCTTATTTTTACACTTTTATATTATTTTTGGGAGTAACCTATTAACCGGAGGCCCAGCCCAAATTGTAGATTTCTTGCCTATTTTAGTGTTTCGCCGAAAAGAATATCAAACGGAGTCCAAACGGAATGAAACCTTCGGGAGCGTTATTTTTGGAACAAACGTGATCCAAGAAACTTGGAGTGGACCTCAAGAAACAATCAAGGACGCCACGAGGCAGGGGCACGCCCACCCCCCTTGGCGCGCCCTCCACCCTCATGGGCCCCTCGTTGCTCCACCAACCTACTTCTTCATCCTATATATATATATATCCATATACCCCGCAAACATCCAGGAGCACCATGAAACCCTATTTCCACCGCCACAACCTTCTGTACCCAAGAGATCCCATCTTGGGGCCTTTTCCGGAGCTCCACCGGAGGGGGCATTGATCACGGAGGGCCTCTACATCAACTCCATTCCCTCTCTGGTGATGTGTGAGTAGTTTACCTCAGACCTTCGGGTCCATAGCTGGTAGCTAGATGGCCTCTTCTCTCTCTTTGGATGTCAATACAAAGTTCTCCTCGATTCTCTTGGAGATCTATTCGATGTAATCTTCTTTTGCGGTGTGTTTGTCAAGATCCGATGAATTGTGGGTTTATGATCAAGTCTATCTATGAACAATATTTGAATCTTCTCTGAATTCTTTTATGTATGATTGGTTTATATTTGCAAGTCTCTTCGAATTATTAGTTTGGTTTGGCCTACTAGATTGATCTTTAGAGCAATGGGAGAAGTGCTTAGCTTTGGGTTCAATCTTGCGGTGCTCAATCCCAGTGACAGAAAGGGAAACGACACGTATTGTATTGTTGCCATCGAGGATAAAAAGATGGGGTTTACATCATATTGCATGAGTTTATCCCTCTACATCATGTCATCTTGCTTAAGGCGTTACTCTGTTCTTATGAACTTAATACTCTAGATGCATGCTGGATAGCGGTCGATGTGTGGAGTAATAGTAGTAGATGCAGAATCGTTTCGGTCTACTTGTCACGGACGTGATGCCTATATACATGATCATGCCTAGATATTCTCATAATTATTCGCTTTTTCTATCAATTGCTTGAAAGTAATTTGTTCACCCACCATAATACTTATGCTATCTTGAGAGAAGCCACTAGTGAAACCTATGGCCCCCGGGTCTATTCTCCATCATACAAGTTTCCAATCTATTTTATTTTGCAATCTTTACTTTAATATATATCATAAAAATGCCAAAAATATTTATCTTATTATTATCATCTCTATCAGATCTCACTCTTGCAAGTGGCCGTGAAGGGATTGACAACCCCTTTATCGTGTTGGTTGCGAGGTTCTTTTTTGTTTGTGTAGGTACGAGGTGACTCACATGTGGTCTCCTACTGGATTGATACCTTGGTTCTCAAAAACTGAGGGAAATACTTATGCTGGTTTACTGCATCACCCTTTCCTCTTCAAGGGGAAACCAACGCCGTGCTCAAGAGGTAGCAGCTATCTCTGTCAGATTATCAACAAAGTTTATGACATGCTTCAAGTCCTTCCAGTGAAATTTGGTACGCTTAGTAACATACAGATCGTTCACTATGCATGCAACATATCCTGCTTAAAAGGTGGAAAGGTATTATTTATTCAGAACATGGCAGAAGAATATATAGTGCGCATAAATTGGTAAATAGAATTTGGTACTGCCTTGGAACGGAGTCGGAATATGCTATCACAACTGGTTGCTTAAATAGTGATCGATTGGTTGCTTTAATAGTAATATGACAAAATGGAGAAACTTGAAAGGACACTAACCTCGATCAGACTTTGATCGGCTGATGATGTTGGAAAGTAAACATCCATGTTATTAGACCAGGTTGTGGTGCACGCACTAGAATTTTATTGCCAGCTTTCAGTTCATAACACTTAGACATTTTTCTCCAAAGGTCCGCATTAAAATAGGAGTGACCATCTTTATCAAGTTTTACGCTAACCTTCATTGTAAATCCATGTTGTGTTGTCAATATGACATCCCGAGAGTCATCAAAAAAGTAAAGCCCAAGATTTCCTTCTACTCCTGTTCTTGCAAAGCAAGGGATGTACTACTTGAAATGAAAACTAAGATCGTATATTAGATATATTGAAATAGTAGAGCAAGATGCAAATATGGGAGTAACTGATAGAACAGATCAATATATAGGTGAAAGCAAAGTATAAAAATATAGGATTAAAAATAGACAATCTAACAAAGATTTGATGCAAATATATAGATAATGTAGCAACAGACAATATATGTTCACAAATTTAGGCCATGCCGACCATGGTAGGTTGAGATTGAACATACCGAGCGCTCCCTGAAGTCATCCGGAATGGTGAGATAGAACTTCATTTCCGACTGGCCACGACCACATTTTCCCTATTTGTGCTTCCACTACGGAAACATGAATGAACACCCACGAATCAACTAGAACAAAAATGATTCCACGGTGATTTCCGCCGGTTGATTAATAGCGACGGACGGACTGCGATAAGAGATGAGTGAATGTTTCACTAATTAAGTTGATTATCTTCTCCATGATAAAAATCCCTGGCCCAATCCCGTAGAAAACCCCAGTCGACCAGAGTCTAGAATGTCGGTGCAGATAGGCGGTGGAAAGTGGTAGGGGCGAAATCCCATGTCGTTTGGAG
The DNA here is from genome assembly GCA_034509565.1 of Triticum monococcum. Classification (NCBI taxonomy): domain Eukaryota; kingdom Viridiplantae; phylum Streptophyta; class Magnoliopsida; order Poales; family Poaceae; genus Triticum; species Triticum monococcum. The sequence goes on from CM067844.1 coordinate 417,794,434, forward strand.
CGCGACCTACGCCTCCCGCCAACAACCGTCGAGCTTAGGGTGCAGAGTTGCGGGGGAGTCCGCGGCAAGTAAGTGGGGACGAAGTGGGCGAGGGTTTTCTTTTTTCCTTTTGCATGTGTGAGTGAACACACATGGTTCACAGAGGCGACGAAGATGAATCGTGTGCGATAGTAAATCATCGAGATTGAATGGGAATCCAAATTTCCTTTGTCCTTCATCCATGAGTTTTTTCTACGATGAACATAAAACCCTACTAATCACCGTGTTCAAATTTGACACTTTTCCGGGTTCATTTACAATATTTAGGGGATTATGTGCATTTTGTAGGCATTAATGCACATAATTCAAATTCAAACAATTGGTGCTTGAAAAGGTGCACAAGAACGGTCTCGAAAAACCATACTCGTGGTATTTAGTAATTTCTCAAGACTTTTACAAGGAATGGGTGGAGATTTCAATGGAATGCATGGCAATAGTCAACCACTAACGCATCATTTACTGGGTTATCAACTATAGAACAATGAAATATGTGCTTGAAAAACATGACGCCTGGCATGGTGCCATGGTATGGCCTCACCGTGCCCTGGTTAAAAGCTGAGAAGGTTTGATTTATGTCATCGTGCACGCCCTTAATAAATAGAACCATCATCGAGGAAGTTCAATGCTTTCGAGAGGGAAATCACCAAGATTGAAGGGGAGTCCAAATTTCCGTCCTAGTTTGTCATTCAATTTTTTTCCAACGATTACCGCCTCAAATGCAACATGTTCAAATTTGACATTTTTCCGAACTCATTTACCATATTTAGGGGATGATGTGCATTTTCTAGGCATTAAATATGCACATAATTCAAATTCAAACAATCGGTGCATGAAAAGGTGCACAAGAATGGTATGGAAAACCATGCTCATGCTATTTAGTACATTCTCATGCCTTTTACAAGGAATGGGCAGATATTTCAAGTAAATGTGTGGCAATAGTCAACCATAAACGCGTCGTTTACTGGTTTAACAACTATACAAAAATGGAATACATGCTTGGAAAACATGACGCCTGGTGTCGTGCCATGGTAAGGCCTCACCGTGTCCTGGTAAAAATGTCATCATGCACGCCTTTCATAAAATGAACCATCACCGAGGAAGTTTAACGGTTTCGAGAGGGAAATCACCAAGATTGAAGGGGGATCCAAATTTCCTTTGTCCTTTGTCCTTTGTCCACGAGTTCTTTTCTATGATGAACATACAACCTGCAAATCACCGTGTTCAAATTTGGCACTTTTTCGGGTTCATTTGGCATATTTAGGGAATTATGTGCATTTTCTAGGCATTAATGCACATAATTCAAGTTCAAACAATCGGTGCATGAAAGGGTGCACAAGAATGGCCTGGAAAAACCATGCTCGTGCCATTTAGTAAATTCTCATGCCTTTTACAAGGAATGGACATATATTTTGCTGAAATGGGTGGCAATAGTCAACCAGAAATGTTTGTTTGTTGGGTTTTCAACTATAGAAAAAATGAAATAAATTCTTAAAAAACATGACGCCTGGCATGGTGCCATGGTATGACCTCACCATGCCTTGGTAAAAATTTGAGAAGGTTTTGGCTTATGTCGTCATGCACGCCCTTCATAAATCGAACCATCACCGAGGAAGTTCCATGCTTTCGAGAGGGAAATCCCCAAGATTGAAGGGGAATCCAAATTTCTGTCCTAGTTTGTCATTTAGTTTTTTCCAACGATCAACATACCGCCTCAAATGCAACGTGTTCAAATTTGACATTTTTCTGGGCTCATTTACCATATTTATGGGATTATGTGCGTTTTCTAGGCATTAATGGACATAATTCAAATTCGAACAATCGGTGCATGAAAAGGTGCACACGAATGGTCTGGAAAACCATGCTCGTGTTATTTGGTACATTCTCATGCCTTTTACAAGGAATGGGCAGATATTTCAAGGAAATGTGTGGCAATATTCAACCATAAACGCATCGTTTACTGGGTTAACAACTATACAAAAAATGAAACACATAGTTGGAAAACATGACACCTGGTGTGGTGCCATGGTATGGCCTCACCATGCCTTGGTAAAAATTGGAGAATGCTTTCCTTATGTCGTGATGCACGCCTTTCATAAATCGAACCATCACCGAGGAAGTTTCATGGTTTCGAGGGGAAATCACCAAGATTGAAGGAGGATCCAAATTTCCTTTGTCCTTTGTCCACGAGTTTTTTTCTACGATGAACATACAACCTGCAAATCACCGTCTTCAAATTTGGCACTTTTTTGGGTTCATTTGCCATATTTAGGGGATTATGTGCATTTCCTAGGCATTAATGCACATAATTCAAGTTCAAACAATCGGTGCATGAAAGGGTGCACAAGAACGGCCTGGAAAACCATGCTCGTGCCATTTAGTAAATTCTCATGCCTTTTACAAGGAAGGGACAAATATTTCGATGAAATGTGTGGCAATAGTCAACCACAAACATTTGTTTATTGCGTTTTAAACTATAGAAAAAATGAAATAAATGCTTGAAAAACATGACGCCTAGCATGGTGTGCCATGGTATGACCTCACCATGCACTGGTAAAAATTAGAGAAGGTTTGGCTTATGTCGTCATGCACGCCCTTCATAAATCGAAACATCGCCAAGGAAGTTCGATGCTTTCGAGAGGGAAATCACGAAGATTGAAGGGGAATCCAAATTTTCTTTGTTCTTTGCCCTGGAGTTATTTTCTACGATGAACATACACCCTGCAAATCACCGTGTTCCAATTTGGCATTTTTCCAGGCTCATTTACCATATTTAGGTGATTATGTGCATTTTCTAGGCACTTAGCGCATATAAATCCAATCCAGCTACAGGTGCACGGGTGTGATGTGAGGGACGTGGATAAAGACGGGGTGCGTGAGGCCCTCGAGGTGGGCACAACCCAACTGGGTGCGCCTCGACCCCCAGGTGCGCCATGGTGGGTTGTGCCCCCCTCGGGGCACCCCCAGGTGCTTCTTTGGCCCATCCTGGGTGTTCTGGTCCATAAAAAATCTCCAAAAAGTTTCGCGGTGTTTGGACTCTGGTTGATATTGATTTCCCACGATGTAAAAAACAAGCAAACAACAGCAGCTGGCACTGGGCACTGGGTCAATAGGTTAGTCCCAAAAAATGATATAAAGTTGCTATAAAATGATTGTAAAACATCCAAGAATGATAATATATTGGCATAAATACTTCATAAATTATAGATACGTTGGAGACGTATCACCACTCGTCGAACTTGGCTTGGACCTTGCAGTTGGTACTAAACATGCAGATGTCAAGGCATTTGTCTAGCCCAGGGTGCGATGAAAGGATCTTGGAGACTGCGGCCAGACGTTTGCAATCCCCGTCGCAGAGGCAGCTGTCGACGATGAGGTTGAGGGGGACGCGACACCAGAGGGGGCGCCACTGCCGAAAGAGCAGGGTGGTCCGCACGACAGATTTGGTGGGGAGGAGGCCGATGATGACGAGCAGCATGTCGTCAGGGAGGCTGTTGATGAAGTCCAGGCTCGCCGGATGCGGTTTTGGCTCGAGCCGCCTCCGCTTGTTGGTTGCCTCGCCGTCCAACTTAGCCGGCGGCGACGCCGGTGTACACGTGTGCTGGTGTGTGTTGTGTGCTGGGTGTGTGTGAGTGCGTCCTTCTGTGCATGCCGCCGCGTAGTGGTGAAGTGTGTGCGAGTGCGTCCTTCACGCGGAAGAAGTGTGCCCTCAATTTACTACCATGCGGGGTGCTACCCCGAGTGGTTTGAACTTTGTTTACTTCAGCACGTGTCAGGTGGGCCTCTAGTTTACTTATTTTCACCCACTGCCATATGGGCCAGCACACGAAGATAGAGAACACGAGCTGACAAGGCAACATGTGGACTGGTGGACCGGTCAACTAAACAATATGCAGAGCCATACGCTGACACAGTGACCGTATAATCCCTCAGTATAGAGAGTTCGAGTGAGAGGGGAGGCCCGTGAGAGATAGCAGAGAGAGAAAGAGCTACTCCCTCTATTCGATAATGTAGTGCCTACATTTTTTTAAAGTCAAACTTTTGAAAACTTTGACCAAGTTTATAAAGAAATTACTTATATCTACAATAACAAAGATAAATAATAGTATGAAGTATGTACATGTTGTGATGAATCTAATGATCGTACCAGATGTAAATGTTTTTCTCCACATATACCTGGTCAAACTTTTCTGAGGTTTGACTTTTCAAAACATCCATATGCTTATGGACGCGAGAGAGTACCTAACTAGAGAGAGAGAGAGAGAGAGAGCGTGTGTGTGTGTAAAATAAAAAGAGCGACTGAAAAAAGTGTGTGTGCATTTGTGAAAGAGACATGGACAACACACGATAAAAGTAGAGAAAAAGTGTGTGTGTCCATATCACACATGCATCTTCGACAGCGGAAGCAAGGTGAGGAGATAGTGTGTGGTTGTTTGCAACCGAGAGAGAAAGACCCCTAGCACATGGCCAAGAGGGGTCTGACAAACAAGGGAGAGAGGTCGAGAGAGACATGCAGAGAAAATGCAGACATGGGGAGGAGAGAGTGTATGTTTGTCATAGAGAGATCCCCTAGAGATCGTGATTGTACTACATAGGTGGGAGATCGAGTGACAAGGTGTGTGTGCGATAGAAGATACCCCAAGATATATCGAGATAGATGTATGGATGGAAGGAGACAATACGTGTGTTTCTGATGGCTAGTGAGAGATAGTCATACTTAGGGGGGGGGGGGAGTGCGTGCGCCTATGATGGATTGAGGGGTTATGGTACTTAGGGGGGGGTGTGTCACATAGATAGAGAACAAGGGCGGAGAGTGTTAGATGGGTCTATGTAGCGCGAGCGAGACATGTGTATGTGTGAACCAAGGAGATATAAAGTTTGAGAGAGATAGAGGAGCCCTGATAAGGTTGAGTGGTGCGTCAGATAGCTGAGAGGGGCAAAGAGATATTCCATCCGCTCGATAATGCAGTGCATATAATTTTTTTATAATTCGAACTTTGGAAACTTTGACCAGGTTTACGCAAATATTATTTATATCTACAATACCAAAGATACATCATACGAAACTACATCTCATGATGAATCTAATGGTATATGCTTGCTGTTCTAGATGTAAATGTTTTTCTCCATGTACATGGTCAAACTTTGTGATGTTTGACTTTTCAATAAGTCTATATGCTATGGACCGAAGAGAGTGCCTCAGTCGAGGGAGATCAAGTGTGTGTGAAGGAGAATGAGTGAGTGTGCAAAAAGAGTATGTGTGTGAAAGAGAAAGGGACAACAAACGATAAATTAGAGATAGAGAGAGAGAGAGTGTGTGTGTGTGTTCGTTTCTTATGCAAACATATCACACATGAATCTCCGAGATAGAAAAGCAAGGTGAGGAGATACACGAAGATATCTAGTGCGTGATTGTTTGCAACGGAGAGACACCGCTATAGCACATGTCCAATAGAGGTCTGGCCAATAAGGAACAAAGGTCGAGAGGGACGCATGGAGAAGATGGACGCATGGGGAGGGAGGGTGTGTTTGTGATAGAGAGATCCCCTCGAGATCGTGAGGGGACTATAAGGGTGGGAGATCGAGGGACGAGGTGCGTGTGTGATAGAAAGATGCCCCCGAGAGAAATCGAGATAGACCATGCACATGTTTGTGATGGATACTAAGAATTAGCTAGTCATATACATATAGGGGGACTGCATGTGCCTACAATTGAGTGAGACCATCATACTTGGCTAGGCATGAGATTGTGTGTGTGCATGTGAGATGGAGAGAGAATGAGGGAGAGATAGAGTTTTAGATGGGTCTATCGAGTGTGAGTGAGATATGCATGTGTATGTGTGACCTAGGGAGATGGAGAGTTTGAGAGAGAGAGAGGGAAGAGCTCCGAGACGGCAGAGTGGTGTGTGAGAGAGTTACGGGTAACGATCCAAGGAATTTGTGTGCGTACGATGAGTGCACCCAAGATATTTAGCTTGGACTAGAGAATCATACATAGTGTGCGAGAGAGACCTATACATGGAGTATATATGCATGAGAACTAGAAAGACCCTCCCCCCCACACACACACAGAGAGAGAGAGAGAGGAGAGGGACCAACAAGGTTTGTGTGTTGGATGCGTGCGATAGAATTGAAGATTGTCAGCGAGAGAGAGCAGGAGTCCGGGAGAGGGGGAGGTCACGTTTTATGCATCAAAGCCTGATATAAACCATGTTTCGATATAAACGTGCATTCAAATATTTAAATTGGAGAACATGTTGTCTGCAATCCACACATGAACGGCGATATGCGTATCAAACAAGTTCATTAATATGACTTTCAACATGTTCATGGAGTACTGTACAACATGCTACTCGATTGAGGTGTTCAATTCTCGATTTAGTTCACTATTTTGACCTGGTGAACGAGTTATTTCATTGAATTGAGATATTTCATATTGGGTTTGATTCCCATTTTGAGTGGGTCAACTATTTGCCATATAGTAAATCGTTAGCAACAAGCATGTAAAAACACATTAGTCCCAAGCATCATCTCTCCATCTAAAAAAGAAGTGGCAAGCTAATATTTCAAAAGTTGATTCGAATCGAATCGACTTGGTAAGGTAGGTGTGGATGCTCGTTCTCCCAAAATTTAAACGAACCATTAAACACCCTCTGCTCGGTGGAATTCGCCCAAGCAAATAAATGGGAGACACGAAATTATCGACCTATGTGGGACACACATCAATTGGCCCGTCGAACATTGAGGGTAGGTTCGTAACTTCATCCAAGCGCGCCTTCTCCTCGGCCGAAATGACATGCGCCAAATAATTCATAAACCATGGGTAGCAAAACACCCTCTCCTCACTCGAAATCGCTCGCACCGACTATTTCAAAACACGCCCTCCTAGCCCGAAATCGCTCGCGCCCACTATTTGGGAGAAGCAAAGTTACTCTACTATCCCTGACCCTCAGTACACGGACCCAAGACGAGAAGCCTAAAGGCAAGGGTAGAACTGTAACCCCCCCCCCCCCACACACACACACATTTCAGACAAATGCGTCCGTAAGACATGGTTCCCCCTCCCAATTCCCCATTCATACCTCGTGGGCGCCAAATCACCTTCTCCCCGGAAGCTCCCTTCTCCCCAGCCACGAAACCTCAGCCCCTCCTCCATGGCGCCCCCACTGCACCAAATTAACCGCCGCCCTCTTCCCCAATGGCGGAGACGTTGTCTGTTTGTCATTGTGCACTGGACCGTGTGCCTCTTCCTCAGTGCTGTCGAAGCTGCCTCGACGACGGCCGCATGAACCGTACTAGAGCCAATTCACCCCCGCCGTTGTGCACGGCGCTGGAGTGGCTCCAACTTCGGATCCATCCAGGGGCCCGACACTGCTTCCCCGTAGCCGTCGATTGTCGCGAAATCTCCGTTTCCCTGCCACCGGTAGCCACCGCAACCGCGCCGGCCTCAACGACTCAGTAGCTGGAGCTGCCTACTTCACCGGGCCGCGAGATAGGTCGTACCCTCATCTCAAATCACTTTATTTAGGTGTTAGTTGTCTGAATTGTTATTCTGGGCCAATCGATTCCCAATGGGAAGCAGCACCTCTCGAGGCGGAGGAGCTCCTAGGCTACCGGTTGGCTGGTGTCTAACATAAGGGTGCGGGGGTGCAAGTTCTCTACGGAAGCAACGCTTAGATGGCTATCTTAGAGTTGCGTGGGTTGAAGGTACTGCTGCTGCCGGATCTGGATGAGGGCGAGTCTTTGTGGATTGGCCGGGGCGACGGAACCACGGCAGTGCGGTGGGGTGGGGAGCAGGGTTTTGGTCAGAGCTCTCACGGCCACGGACGGCGGAGGCAGGCTGCTGCCGGTGGTCGCTGGCTCTTCGGGGAAGATTCCGAACAGTGTCACCGGGAGGCACAAGACGGCCATCAATGCATCTGGTGAACATCAGACAGTACCAAAATAAAATAAAATCATGTGACCCCAATTTAGTCTTCAGTCAACAGACGTGTGACCACTCTCGTACCTTGTTGTTGATCTCTTAGGGTATTTCTTCAGATCAGGGATATGTGTCGTTCTTAACATTATGCATTTTCTGCATCTTCAGCCACACCGTTTTCCGACTCACCATAGCTGCTCCAACACGGGAAGCATACACGAGAAGTGAGCTATAGTCCCACTCAATAGTTCCCTGCATCGAATGCGCATGCCCGACATGGACAACCACAACAACTGCAGGGCCATCGACAAGTCAACACATGATGCTCACTCCTATGGATGGCGGCCAGATAGGTTGAACCCTCATCTTACTTGTGTGCAACATTTATGGATTTGTTATTCATCTAAGCATGGAAAATAGATTGTCACATTTCACTGTATGTTAATGCTGATCTCTTAGGGGCCTTGTTCAGGAGTTAATGTTGTTCCATATTTCAGCTAAGAGACTTGTTCTTTAAGTAACATTGTTCCATAGTTATCATCCATCAACCAATGCTATCCCACAGGCTGGTGATTATAGTATTATACCACTTCTAGTATTATCTATGTTGTTCTTTAATACTTTTGTGTGCCATCTAGTTAATCTCGAATACAAATGATACATATTCTGTAGCTTTCATGTGTGTTCTCCCTTTAGTTTTTGAGACCTATTGCTGGTAGTTAATCCCAGTCCTACTATTTATGTCATCTCCTACAGGCACTCATTACATAAATCTAACTACTAGTTGTCTCCCATGCATGTAAGATATAATTGCACACACTGATTTATCCACAAGAACCTCACGAAGCAATGTAACAGCCAACAAACTTGACGTCAATGATACCCAATATGATGGAACATGTAAAGGCAGTTCTTCAGAAGACTTACAGAAAGATGATGAATCCAATTCACCCCACAAGGTCCTTGCTCTAACTTGGCCCGTGATATGGGTACAACATACATATAATGTCCTGGAGTGCATCTACTCTGTTCCAATGCCTTGTGCTTAGCCTGCTGATCATGCATGTAAATATGTCATGCCTTCCTGTTTTTCAGTACCTATTCCATTCATGATAACATGTTTTGAAATTCAAGTACTATCATTCTACTCTATCGCAATGACATCTGCTTAGTTTGGACATCATGCTTCTGAATATCTTTTGCATTGTTATTCATCAGTATGTACTTCATCTGTCTACCATACCATGTTCTTTTTTTTACATTGAAGTGTTGTTCTAGTGGCCTGCTGCAATGCCATCTTAGTTTCCCAATCATACACGCATATGTTGCCTTCGTGTTTTCTATATGTATTCCGCTAGCATACAGTTTTACATTCAAGTAGTGTTTTTTTACACTGTTGTCCTGTTGTATCCCTAGCTCTTACATCATACTCTCTCCATCCGGATTACATGTCGAAGAAATGGATAAAAATGGATGTATCTAAAACTGAAATACGCCTAGACCCATCCATTTATTTACGGATGGAGGGAATACATGTCAATATGCCATGCCTTTATATTCTTCAGTACCCATTCCATTTCTGTTGTAGCATGTTTTATAATTGAAGCACCATTCTTCTATATAAGGCATGCAAGGGGAAGACGGCTATGTTAGAATCTAAAGGGTTACAAACCGAGTCTTTGCAAAAGATCGAAATGCCAGGAGATAGTAAACCAACTCCAGTTTTCATAGATACTGCTCTAGCATAGAGAAACCCAACTCCTACTGATAATAAGCAGATTCCAGTGGCCAAAGAACTAGTCCGCTCCAGTCCAGCAAAAATATGTCAACTCCATTCTAAGAAGCGTGTCCGTATGCTCGCATCATGAAATTTTATAGCATTCTGATCATATTTTCTACATGTTTCTTACCCGTCTATCTTTTAGAAAATAAGGTTAAATGATAGAAGACTTTCTGCACTGGGATCGTATTCAAGGTAAGTATCTTGCGGGAATTCTCCATGCTCCAATGCTGATGTAAGTACCTATTGTATATCACTATATTTTTACATCAGCATGTATTTTGTTAATCGGTGTAAATCAAACCTTTATCTTATCTAAATTTAGTTGTAGCGAAATGCTGGTTTTTGTAAGGAAAACTGCCTGGTAGTTTTGCATACTGAGATGCATGAGTGTACTATCTCATATCATGCACATTACTGAATTGTACTGCTGCTCTGGTTGCCCATTCATTCATTGTGTCAATGTTGCTTTCGTATTACCTTACCTGGCTGATGATAGTTCTGCCATATTGTGTTAATTTGGTGTAGGTTGGTGTGGTCTAGTTGCCCGAACATTCGTTGTGTCAATGTTGCTTTCCTATTATCTAACCTGGCCAATGATAGCAATGCTAGTTTGTTAATTTGGTGCAGGCTATTGAAGATAAGAAGACAAACTCTGAAAACAGCAAGGCAGCCCCATTGTTTCTTTCCAATAAATCTAGGCCAGGTAATAAGGCAATAACTCTTGATTAATCTGTTCGGTTCCCCACCTAATTTATGTTATGATGTAGTGGTCGAGACACTCTCCACTATCAATAATACAAGCCTGCCAAAATCGCCATCTGAATCTATTCGGTTTCCTCTGTCTCAAATGCGATGAAAAAAATGTATGTTTGTGAACCAAATAATGGCTGAAGCAATGATGGAAATGCTAGAGGAAAGAGAGGTGCACATTCATGCGCAACAACAACTGATCGATGTTTTCAGAGACAGTGTAGCAAAGCAGCAAGAACTTGCCCACATGCTTATGTTGGGGAACATAGTAATTTCAAAAAATTTCCTACGCACACGCAAGATCGTGGTGATGCATAGCAACGAGAGGGGAGAGTGTGATCTACGTACCCTTGTAGATCGACAACGGAAGCGTTTGGTTGATGTAGTCGTACGTCTCCACGACCCGACCGATCAAGCACCGAAACTACGGCACCTCCGAGTTCTAGCACACGTTCAGCTCGATGACGATCCCCGGACTTCGATCCAGCAAAGTGTCGGGGAAGAGTTTCGTCAGCACGACGGCGTGGTGACGATTTTGATGTACTACCGTCGTAGGGCTTCGCCTAAGCACCGCTACAATATTATCGAGGACTATGGTGGCAGGGGGCGCCGCACATGGCTAAGAATATGATCACGTGGATCAACTTGTGTTTCTCTGGGGTGCCCCTGCCTCCGTATATAAAGGCTCATGGGGGGTGCGGCCGGCCAAGAGGTGGCGCGCCAGTAGGAGTCCTACTCCCTCCGGGAGTAGGATCCCCCCCAATCCTAGTTGGAATAGGATTCGGGGAAGGGGGAAAAGAGAAAGGGGGCCGCCCCCCTCTCCTTGTCCTATTGGGACCAAGGGAGGGGAGGGGCGCGCGGCCCATCTTAGGCTGCCTCTTCTCTTTTCCACTAAGGCCCACTAAGGCCCATATAGCTCCCGGGGGGTTCCGATAACCTCCCGGTACTCCGGTAAAATCCTGATTTCACCCGGAACACTTCTGATATCCAAACATAGGCTTCCAATATATCAATCTTTATGTCTCGACCATTTCGAGACTCCTCGTCATGTCCGTGATCACATCCGGGACTCCGAACAACCTTCGGTACTACAAAACGTATAAACTCATAATATAACTGTCATCGAAACCTTAAGCGTGTGGACCCTACGGGTTCGAGAACAATGTAGACATGACCGAGACATGTCTCCGGTCAATAACCAATAGCGGGACCTGGATGCCCATATTGGCTCCTACATATTCTACGAAGATCTTTATCGGTCAGACCGCATAACAACATACGTTGTTCCCTTTGTCATCGGTATGTTACTTGCCCGAGATTCGATCGTCGGTATCCAATACCTAGTTCAATCTCGTTACCGGCAAGTCTCTTTACTCGTTCCGTAATACATCATCTCGCAACTAACTCATTAGTTGCATTGCTTGCAAGGCTTAAGTGATGTGCATTGCCGAGAGGGCCCAGAGATACCTCTCCGATGATCGGAGTGGTAAATTCTAATCTTGAAATACGTCAACCCAACATGTACCTTTGGAGACACCTGTAGAGCACCTTTATAATCACCAAGTTACGTTGTGACGTTTGGTAGCACACAAAGTGTTCCTCCGGCACACGGGAGTTACATAATCTCATAGTCATAGGAACATGTATAAGTCATGAAGAAAGCAATAGCAACATACTAAACGATCGGGTGCTAAGCTAATGGAATGGGTCATGTCAATCAGATCATTCAACTAATGATGTGATCCCGTTTAATCAAATGACAACTCTTTGTCCATGGTTAGGAAACATAACCATCTTTGATTAACGAGCTAGTCAAGTAGAGGCATACTAGTGACACTCTGTTTGTCTATGTATTCACACATGTATTATGTTTCCGGTTAATACAATTCTAGCATGAATAATAAACCTTTATCATGCTATAAGGAAATAAATAATAACTTTATTATTGCCTCTAGGGCATATTTACTTCAGCTTATGGGCGTCATCCGTGTTGAGGTTGCAGATTGTGATGTTGTAGATCGTTAGGTTATGTTCATATTGCACTGGCATCAATCTTAGATTGCCCAGTGGATGTAATTTCCTGTAATATATGCTGGATGTGCAACATTTTTACCAATATGTCATACCTTTGCTTAGCGCGCCCCGCATTCCAGCTAAATGGTCGCTAGGAAGCTAAAAGCAATGAAATTATTAGTTAGCACAGACAGTTGTGGGCCCTATATGAAGGAAGCAGCCCACTGGCCTTAATGAGCTTCCCTAATGGGCTCGCAGGGGCCAAAATTCTCATAGGCCTTTGATTGATCGGTTTTGGTCCTGTGCATAATTGCTCATTGTAATGGGCTCAAATTATCTAATTGGGCCTACAGACATATTCGAACTTTAGTGGGCCCATTAAGTTAATGGGCCGTTACCAGGGCAAAAGTTAATGGTCGGCCCTGTTACCTCCCGAGTCGTTAACAGTTCGACATCGAAGCGGGCAATAGGTGGGCCCATTTGATTTCACGGGCCGTTAACAGGTCGATACTAAGGTCGGGCTACATATGGCCGAACTATATTGTGGGCCTTTAGCAGGTCGAAAGAGATAGCGGGCTCGTACTGGACCATGAAGAGCATGGGCCGCTAAGAGGCCGAAAGTCAGGTCGTACTGAATATGGCCCAACTGTGTTGTGGGCCTTTAGCAGATCGAAAGAGTAATTGGGTTGGTATTGGACCATGAAGAGCATGGGCCGTTAAAAGGCCAAAACTCAGGTCCTACTACAAATGTCCCAACTCATTTATGGGCCATCAACATGCTGAAAGACACACCGGGCCGGAAATTGGCCCAACACTTAAATGGGTCGCTAAAAGGCCAAAAGATGTACATCCTGAAAATTGGCCCATCCCTTGAATGGGTCATTAACAGGCCGAAACCACATCGGGCAGTTATTGAACCCAAATATATAGCGGGTTGTTAACGGGCTCGAACTAACGATGGGCTGCAATGGTATCAAATCATTAATGGGCCGAATTGGCACATCTTGTATGGGCCGTGGGCTTAAATGGACCTGACACAAGTAGGCCTTATATGGGCCGGCCTGCTAATTTTTATTGGGCCGACCTTTTTCACCAGAATGGGCCACTGTTGGGCCATGCCACGTGTCGAGCTATCATAGGCGCCTCCTGTCCAATGAGTGGATGGCATCTGTCCCAACGGTGAGCCAACACTTGTTTCCTCCAGCCAATGAGAATTTTACACACGGAAAATCCCCATTGGTCCGGGCTGTTAACGGGTTATCGGATCCAAAACAAGACCCGATAGCTTAATGGTGACCCATTACGGTGGATGCCATGTGTCGGTTACCCTTGACAGAAGCACTTCCGTGACGCGCCATTTATCGTCATGGAAGTGGACACTTCCATGATGACAATTTTGGTAATGTCATGGAACACTTCTACGACAGCACAAGTATGACTATCTTGATTCTGTCATAAAATCTTCTTGGATGTACATGCATGACAGAAAGCGTGACCTACTGTGACAAACACGTATCATCACGGAAGTGTATTATTTTGTAGTGCTTCTTCGAGCTTGCCGGCTGAAGCCAGCTTTTTCTCAGCCAGTTCAGTCTTTTCACGCACCACCTTCTGTGCTCCCGCAAGATCAGTGTCCTTCTGCTCCAATGCCTGCTGCATTTTGTCTAAAGAAATAACATTTCTTAGTCGAGCTTAGAGTTGACGGTTTTCACTACACACGTCTGTTCGAGTGGAATCACTCACTCGGTTCAAAAGACGAAGGAGAAGAAATACTGGAACATACAGTCAGCAAGTTATTACCTCCCATGGCCGCCACCTCACTCTGCGCGGTCTTCAGATTTTTTCTGGCAAGCTCCAGGTCAAGCTTGAGTTGGATCTTTTCCTTCTCCAAGGCAGCATATTGAGCACCAAGCTCACAAGATTTTTTCAATCAACAAAAGGAAAAGTTCAGTCGATGACTAGAAAGCTCCTTTACCTCCGAGTGAAGAAGAAGAAATTCAAAAGAGTTCTAAGACCACCGCCGAATGAAACATTCGATAGCGGTCTCGGGGACTACACCCAGTGGGTGCACTTAGCATGCCCCCACTGGTTCAATTTCCCACTCAGTTTGGTCTGCCCAGTCTTAGTGGAAGAAGCAAAAAACAAGCAAAAGGGAATCATTTATTCTAAGACCACCGCCGACTACTCATAGTCGACGGCGGTCTCGGCGACTACACCCGGTGGGTGCACTCAGCGTACCCCCACTGGACAAATATCCCACTCGACATGACCTGTCTAATTCCAGTGGAAGAGCTACACAGCTAAGGGAAAACACTCAGCATGCCCCCACCGGACCAAGATCCCACTCGACACGACCTGTCTAATTCGAGTGGAAGAGCTACACGGCTAAGGGAAAACACCCAGTTGGTGTACATATGCAAGGCACAGACCCATGATAGATGCACATTAAAGGTTCCAAAACGCTAATCCACGGACATCTTATGAATAATAAAGAAGCGGTTTTCAGGTAGCATATCCTAATAGAGCAAGGATCAACGGACATCTTAAAAATAATAATGCAGCAGTTTTCAGATAGCATATCCTAACAGAGCAAGGGTCAAGCTGGAAAGCCAATCGGAAATCAATTTACAATCCCACTTACTCGGACATTGCTTTGGAGAGCGGAGCTGGTGCCATAAGAGGCCTTGCCAGTGTCAAACACCACCTTCAGTCGGTCCATCATCAGACTCGGCTCGATCATGGCTTCCTTGGCAACTCCCACTTGGTCCTTTTGGACGTGATGCATGACAAATGGCGATGACGAGGGAGTCGACGACACAGCTAGTGGGGTCAGAGCTTGGGGTTGTGCAGCTAGACCAGAAGTCTGGACAGTCGATGTTGAGGGTTGGTTAATCGACAAAGGAACAGCAAAAGAGAAAGAAGCCCGTGACGGGTCACCAAGTTCTTGAGCTACAGGCTCAGACAGCTGGCGAGATGCTCGACTGGAAGGTGATTTCTTGCTTAGAGCTCTGCCCCTTCTCCCTGCACTCCTCTGAGGCTCATCCTCGTCGTCGTCATCTGGAAGCTGGATAACATTCGTAGGCACTGCAAACACTCAATAGTGAGATTTCAGTTGACCAGGAAGTCAATTGACAGAGTATGAACGTGGTTGTGATATCATACCCGCTCGAGAGGTGGCCGCGTCTGCGCTCTCCGCATCGGCCCGCTCCTCGTCAATGTCCATGGAAGTTGCAGAGGTAGCAGCCCCGGAAGCCCAAAATTTCACTCAGTCAAGCAAATGAAGAAGTCCATAGTGGAAATGAAGGACAAGAAAAAGAAACACTTACGTCGAGGAAACATGCATGGTCAACTTGATCCTGGGCAGCGCCTTTTGAGGCTTGGGTGGAGCAACTTTGGCCTGCTTCACGGCCTTCTCCATTGGCTCAGGGGCCGACGTTCGAGTGCGCTTTGGAATCTTCGCACTTGACGCAACTGCCTTGCCATGACCTCCCGCAGGGTCTTGTGACTGCTTGGAGTGTCGCTCAGAGCGGGGCAGTGAGTCAACTTCTTCACTGCTGTCGGAGTCCTCGCTGTCATCAGCATACTCGAAATCAGCGCTACCACCTTAACTCTCTACTCCTTCTTGGTGCTGGTCTCCATTCAGCATTGAGTACATTTTGGTGAAAACCTACAAGACACAAGTTGCAAGTATCAGTCGGATTTCAAGAATTACTGCATATTGAACAAAGTATAAACACTCAACAAACACGCCTGGCCTCTCCTGGTGAGTTCTGGGCGTCGAATGGCAGGATCCTCTTGGCATCGCGAGGGTTGTCCTTGTTTTCCGTGATGCTTGGAAGCCACTGAGCCACCCTTTTCTCGCTGACCTCCTCCGGGTGGGTCCGAGCGGTGTCTTCTGGGCCCGAATACATCCACATGGAGTGGTCACGGGCTTGCAAGGGCTGGATGCACTGACTTAGGAACACCTCAAGTAGATACATGCCTGTTACACCGCCCTAGACCAGAGCAACGACTGCATCGACCAAAATCGCTACTTCACCCTTCTCCTCTGCGGAAACTATCAATGAAGGAGGATTTTCGAGCCTCTCTGGAGTGAAAGGAGGAAGGCCAGTCGATTGACCAGGAGTCGGCATGTCCTTACAGTAAAACCGAGTCGACTGCCACCCTCTAACCGACTTGAGAAAGGTCATGTGAGGAAAAGTACTCCTACCCCTCATCTGGATTCCGAGCCCCCCGCACATTTGGATCACGTGCGTCTTTTCATCATCTGGGTTAGCTTTGTTTACCGACTGGGACCTGATACGTCCATTTTGCATCATGCTTTTGTATCGATATTTATTGCATTGTGGGCTGTTATTACACATTATGTCACAATACTTATGCCTATTCTCTCTTATTTTACAAGGTTTACATGAAGAGGGAGAATGCCAGCAGCTGGGATTCTGGGCTGGAAAAGGAGCAAATATTAGAGACCTATTCTGCATAGCTCCAAAAGTCCTGAAACTTCACGGAAGTTATTTCCAGAATATATAAAAAATATTGAGCAAAGAAAGTTCCAGAGGGGGGCCACACCCTGGGCACGAGGGTGGGGGTGCACCCTACCCCCTGGGCGCGCCCCCTGCCTCGTGGGCCCCCTGGTGGCCCTCCTATGCCAATCTTCTTCTATATGAGGTCTTTCATCGAGGAAAAAAATAATAAGCAAGCTTTGGGGAGGAAACTCCGCCGCCACGAGGCGGAACCTTGGCAGAACAAATCTAGGGCTCCGGCAGAGCTGTTCTGCTGGGGAAACTTCCCTCCGGGGGGGGGGGGGGTCATCACCATCGTCATCACCAACGATCATCTCATCGGGAGGGGGTCCATCTCCATCAACATCTTCACCAGCACCATCTCAACTCAAACCCTAGTTCATCTCTTGTATCCAATCTTTGTATCCAAACCTCAGATTGGTACCTGTGGGTTGCTAGTAGTGTTGATTACTCCTTGTAGTTGATGCTAGTTGGTTTACTTGGTGGAAGATCATATGTTCAGATCCATTATGCTTACTAATACCCCTCTGATTATGAACATGAATATGCTTTGTGAGTACTTATGTTTGTTCCTGAGGACATGGGAGAGTCTTGCTATTAGTAGTCATGTGAATTTGGTATTCGTTCGATATTTTGATGAGATGTATATTGTCATCCCTCTAGTGGTGTCATGTGAATGTCGACTACATGGCACTTCACCATTGTTTGGGCCTAGAGGGAGGCATTGGGAAGTAATAAGTAGATGATGGGTTGCTAGAGTGACAGAAGCTTAAACCCTAGTTTATGCGTTGCTTTGTAAGGGGCGGATTTGGATCCATATGTTTCATGCTATGGTTAGGTTTACCTTAATACTTCTGTTGTAGTTGCGGATGCTTGCAATGGGGGTTAATCATAAGTGGGATGCTTGTCCAAGTAAGGACATCACCCAAGCACCGGTCCACCCACATATCAGATTATCAAAGTACCGAACGCGAATCATATGAACGTGATGAAAACTAGCTTGACGATAATTCCCATGTGTCCTTGGGAGCGCTTTCCTTCATATAAGAGTTTGTCCACACTTGTCCTTTGCTACAAAAAGGATTGGGCCATCTTGCTGCACCTTATTTACTTTTATTACTTGCTACTCATTACAAATTACCTTATCACAAAACTATCTGTTACCGATAATTTCAGTGCTTGCAGAGAATATCTTACTGAAAACTGCTTATCATTTCCTTCTGCTCCTCGTTGGGTTCGACACTCTTACTTATCGAAAAGCTACGATAGATCCCCTACACTTGTGGGTCATCAAGACTCTTTTCTGGCGCCGTTGTCGGGGAGTGAAGCGCCTTTGGTTATTGGAATTTGGTAAGGAAACATTTATATAGTGTGCTGAAATTTACTATCACTTGTTACTATGGAACATAATCCTTTGAGGGGCTTGTTTGGGGTATCTTCACCCCGGCCAGTAGAGCAAAGAGTTGCTCCTCAACCTATCGAACCTACTGAAAATGTTTACTTTGAAATTCCTTCGGGTATGATAGAGAAACTACTAGCTAATCCTTTTGCAGGAGATGGAACATTGCATCCTGATTTACACTTAATCTATGTGGATGAAGTTTGTGGATTATTTAACCTTGCAGGTATGCCCGATGATGTTATCAATAAAAAGGTCTTCCCTTTATCTTTAAAGGGATATGCATTGACATGGTATAGGCTATGTGATGATATGGGATCATGGGACTATAAGCGATTGAAATTGGAATTTCACCAGAAGTTTTATCCTATGCATCATGTTCATCGTGATCGTAATTATATATATAATTTTTGGCCTCGCGAA
The DNA here is from genome assembly GCA_034509565.1 of Triticum monococcum. NCBI lineage: Eukaryota > Viridiplantae > Streptophyta > Magnoliopsida > Poales > Poaceae > Triticum > Triticum monococcum. The sequence continues at coordinate 417,813,285 of CM067844.1, forward strand.
AGATAAAGCATCGCTCAAGCTTGGGGGAGGCTTAAGTCAATGTTATATTCATGCCCCAATCATGAGCTCTCGAGAGAAATGATTATTCAAAAAATTTATGCTCGGCTATCTCTCAGTAATTGCTCCATGCTCGATACTTGTTGTACTGGATCTTTTATGATGAAGACTATTGAATTCAAATGGGATTTATTGGAAAGAATTAAATGCAACTCTGAAGATTGGGACCTCGACGAAGGTAAGGAGTCAGGTATAGCACCTAAGTTTGATTGTGTTAAATCTTTTATGGATACCGATGCTTTCCGTGAATTTAGCACTAAATATGGACTTGACTCTGAGATAGTAGCTTCTTTCTGTGAATCATTTGCTACTCATGTTGATCTCCCTAAGGAGAAGTGGTTTAAATATAACCCTCCCATTGAAGTAAAAGTAGTTGCACCTGTTAAAGTTGAATAAAAGACTATCACTTATAATGATCCTGTTGTTCCTACTGCTTATGTTGAGAAACCACCTTTCCCTGTTAGAATAAAGGATCATGCTAAAGCTTCAACTATAGTCAACAAAAGTAATATTAAGACACCCGAACCCCCTGAACAAATTAAAGTTGAACCTAATATTGCTATGGTTAAAGATCTCTTGGCCGATAATATTGATGGGCATGTTATTTACTTCTGTGATGAGACTGCTAGAATTGCTAGACCTAATACAAAAAATAAACATAGACCTGTTGTAGGCATGCTTGTTATTTCTGTTAAAATAGGAGATCTTTTCTATCATGGCTTATGTGATATGGGTGCTAGTGCAAGTGCAATACCTCATTCCTTATACAAAGAAATTATGCATGATATTGCACCTGCTGAGATAGAAGATATCAATGTTACCATTAAGCTTGTCAATAGAGATACTATTTCACCAATTGGGATTGTTAGAGATGTTGAAGTCTTGTGTGGGAAGGTTAAATATCCTGCTGATTTTCTTGTTCTTGGTTCCCCACAAGATAGCTTTTGTCCCATTATATTTGGTAGACCCTTGAATACTGTTAATGCTAAGATAGACTGCAATAAGGATATTGTTTCTGTTGGTTTAGGGGATATGTCTCATGAGTTTCATTTTGCTAAATTTCGTAGACAACCCCGTGATGAGGAATTTCCTAGTAAAGTTGAAATTATTGGTCTTGCTTCTATTGCCGTGCCTCCTACTGATCCTTTAGAACAATATTTGCTAGACCATGAGAATGATATGTTCATGAATGAAAGTAGGGAAATAGATGAAGTATTCTTTAAACAGGGACCTATTCTTAAACACAACTTGCCTGTTGAAATCTTAGGGGATCCTCCTCCACCCAAGGGTGATCTTGTGTTTGAGCTTAAACCTTTACCTGATACTCTTAAATATGCTTATCTTGATGAAAAGAAGATATATCCTATTATTATTAGTGCTAACCTTTCAGAGAAGGAGGAATAAAAATTATTGAAAACTCTGAAGAAGCACCACCTTGCTATTGGATATACTCTTGATGATCTTAAGGGCATTAGTCCAGTCTTCAACACAAAATAAATTTGGAGAAAGACGCCAAACCAGTTATTGATCACCAACGAGGACTAAATCCTACGATGAAAGAAGTGGTAAGAAAGGAAATATTAAAGCTCCTTGAGGCAGGTATAATTTATCCAGTTGTTGATAGTCAGTGGGTAAGTCATGTCCATTGTGTCCCTAAGAAGGGAGGTATTACTGTCGTCCCTAATGATAAAGATGAATTGATTCCACAAAGAGTTATTACATGATATAGAATGGTAATTTATTTCCGCAAATTAAATAAAGCTACTAAAAAAGATCATTACCCTTTGCCTTTCATTGGTCAAATGCTAGAAAGATTATTCAAACATACTGTGGCTTCTCTCAAATACCTGTGTCAGCTGATGATCAAGCAAATATCACTTTTACTTGCCCTTTCGGTACTTTTGCTTATAGACGTATGCCTTTTGGTTTATGTAATGCACCTGCTACCTTTCAAGGATGCATGATGGCTATATTCTCTGACTTTTCTGAAAAGATTTGTGAGGTTTTCATGGATGATTTCTCCATTTATGGATCCTCTTTTGATGATTGCTTGAGCAACCTTGATCGAGTTTTGCAGAGATGAGAAGAAACTAATCTTGTCTTGAACTGGGAGAAGTGACACTTTATGGTTAATGAAGGCATTGTCTTGGGGCATAAAATTTCTTAAAGAGGCATTGAAGTTGACAAAGCTAAAGTTGATGATATTGAAAAGATGCCGTGTCCCAAGGACATCAAAGGTATAAGAAGCTTCCTTGGTCATGCCGGTTTTTATAGGAGGTTCATTAAGGACTTCTCAAAAATTTCTCGGCCTCTGACTAACCTATTACAAAAATATGTCCCTTTTGTCTTTGATGATGATTGTGTAGAAGCATTTGAAATACTTAAGAAAGCTTTGATTTCTACACCTATTGTTCAGCCACCCGATTGGAATTTACCATTTGAAATTATGTGTGATGCTAGTGATTATGCTGTAGGTGCTGTTTTAGGGCAAAGAGTTGATAAGAAATTAAATGTTATTAAATATGCTAGTAAAACCCTAGACAGTGCCCAAAGAAATTATGCTTCCACTGAAAAAAAGAATTTTTAGCAGTTGTATTTGCTTGTGATAAGTTCAGACCTTATATTGTTGATTCTAAAGTAACTATTCACACTGATCATGCTGCTATTAAATACCTTGTGGAAAAGAAAGATGCTAAACCTAGACTTATTAGATGGGTTCTCTTGCTACAAGAATTTGATTTGCATATTATTGATAGAAAGGGAGCCGAGAACCCCGTTGCAGACAACTTGTCTAGGTTAGAGAATGTTCTTGATGACCCACTACCTAATGATGATAGCTTTCCTGATGAACAATTAGCTGTCATAAATGCTTCTCATACTGCTCCATGGTATGCTGATTATGCTAATTGTATTGTTGCTAAATTTATACCTCCTCTTTTCACATACCAGCAAAAGAAAAAGTTCTTCTATGATTTAAGACATTACTTTTGGGATGACCCACATCTTTATAAATAAAGAGTAGATGGTGTTATTAGACGTTGTGTACCTGAGCATGAACATGAACAGATCCTACGCAAGTGTCACTCCGAAGCCTATGGACGGCACCATGCTGGAGATAGAACTGCACACAAGGTATTGCAATCCGGTTTTTATTGGCCTACTCTCTTCTAGGATGCCCGTAAGTTTGTCTTGTGTTGTGATGAATGTCAAAGAATTGGTAATATTAGTAGACGTCAAGAAATGCCTATGAATTATTCACTTGTTATTGAACCATTTGATGTTCATGGGCTTTGATTATATGGGACCTTTTCCTTCCTCTAATGGGTATACACATATTTTAGTTGTTGTTGATTACGTTACTAAGTGGGTAGAAGCTATTCCAACTAGTAGTGCTGATCATAACACCTCTATTAAGATGCTTAAAGAAGTTAATTTTCCGAGGTTTGGAGTCCCTAGATATTTAATGACTGATGGTGGTTCACATTTTATTCATGGTGCCTTTCGTAAAATGCTTGCTAAGTATGATGTTAATCATAGAATTTCATCTCCTTATCACCCACAGTCTAGTGGTCAAGTAGAACTTAGCAATAGAGAGCTTAAATTAATTTTGCAAAAGACTGTTAATAGATCTAGAAAGAATTGGTCCAAGAAACTTGATGATGCATTATGGGCTTATAGAACCGCATATAAAAGTCCTATGGGTATGTCTCCATATAAAAGAGCTTATGGTAAAGCATGTCACTTACCTCTTGAATTAGAACATAAGGCATACTGGGCTATTAAAGAGCTCAACTATGACTTCAAACTTGCCGGTGAGAAGAGGCTTTTTGACATTATCTCACTTGATGAATGGAGAACCCAAGCCTATGAAAATGCCAAGCTGTTCAAAGAAAAAGTTAAAAGATGGCATGACAAAAGGATACAAAAGCGTGAGTTTAATGTAGGTGATTATGTATTGCTATACAACTCTCGTTTAAGATTTTTTGCAGGCAAACTTCTCTCTAAATGGGAAGGTCCTTACATCATCGAGGAGGTCTATCATTCCGGTGCCATAAAAATCAACAACTTCGAAGGCACAAATCCGAGGGTGGTGAACGATCAAAGAATCAAACATTATATCTCAGGTAATCCCATAAATGTTGAAACCAATATTATTGAAATCGTAACCCCAGAGGAATACACAAGGGACACTTTCCAGAACGTTTCAGACTCCGAAAATAAATAGGTATGTGGTACGGTAAGTAAACCGACTCCAAAACAGTTCTAATGGCATTTTTTTCTCCATTTTGGAATATTTAGAAAAATAGGAAAATAAGAAGCATACCGGAAAGGACACAAGGGTGGAGGGCGCGCCCTACCCCTAGGCGCGCCCCCTGCCTCGTGGGCACCTCGTGTGCTCTCCAGACTTCGTTTTCTTGCATGATACTTCTTTTCGTCGGTAAAAATTCATTGTATAATCTCCCGAAGGTTTTGACCACCGTATCACGCAAATATCTCATGTCTTTGTTTCGAGCTGTTTTTCTGACAGATCTAGATCGCCATGGCGTCTTCAAGTGACCCCAAGGACAAGTTCTTCGAGAAGGTTATCAACCCCTACCTCGCGGAGGTGCTGCAACACCCTCAAACCATTGAGATGCGTGAGGGGTTGTTGCACATCCGCGATGTGGAGGGACCAAGGAGGACCGGAAGCGTGGAGACAAGGATCGAGGCGATGGAGCAACAAGTTTTCAAGTGTCAGGAGATGGTGGAGCGTGGACTCGACTCCAATCACATAATGATCACGGAGTTCACCAACAACCACAAGCTGGACGTCAAGGACATCGGGGCGGCCATCTTCAATCTTCATGAGAAAATCGAGCACCTCCAAGCCCAGATCTATGACCTACAAAATCAAAACTGTGAGTATGAATGTAGATTCAAGAGGATGAGTTTGGCTGCAGATTTTAGGATCCCGGAGACTCGATCATCCTTCTATGATGGTGAGCCTATGCCTTGGAAGAGGGACAACAAGCCTACATCATCAACAACTCCTTCATCACCACCTCCGAGGAAGGAAACATAAACACAAGGGTATGGGCACTCCCCTTGGCAACTGCCAAGCTTGGGGGAGTGCCCCGGTATCATATCACCATCACTTTTACCTTTAACGCTTTTCTTAGTTCGATCCTTTTGATAATATCTTGATCTAGTAGAATAAAGTTTTAGTATGATCTAGTTGTGAGTTTTGCTTTATGATCTTCCTATGTAATCCAGTCCGTGAGCTATATATAATAAAGATTAGTGTTGAGTCAAGGGCTTGATTTTTTTGCTATGATCTTGAGGGAATAAAATAAAAAAAGAGAAGAAATAAAAGGAAATAAAGAGATCATATGGATCTTATGGAGAGTAATGAGCTCACATATAAAGAGTATGATGAATAAAAGTTGTTGAGAGTTGACAAACATAGTTTTGGTCATCATTGCAATTAATAGGAGGTAATAAAGAAAGAGAGGTTCACATATAAATATACTATCTTGGACATCTTTTATGATTGTGAGCACTCGTTAAAATATGACATGCTAAAGAGTTGACATTGGACAGGGAAGACAATGTAATGGGTTATGTTTTCTTACATCTGAGATAAATTATATTGTCATGGATCATCCAACATGTTGAGCTTGCCTTTCCCTCCCATGCTGGCCAATTTCTTTGCACCAAGTAGAGATACTACTTGTGCTTCCAAATATCCTTAAACCCGGTTTTGTCATGAGAGTCCACCATATCTACCTATGGATTGAGTAAGATCCTTCAAGTAAGTTTTCATCGGTGCATGCATTAAAATTGCTCTCTAAATATGTATGACTTATTAGTGTGGAGAAAATAAGCTTTATACGATCTTGTGATATGGAAGAAATAAAAGCGACCGACTGCATAAAAGGTCCATATCACAAGTGGCAATATAAAGTGACGTTCTTTTGCATTAAGATTTCATGCATCCAACCATAAAAGCGCATGACAACCTCTGCTTCCCTCTGCGAAGGGCCTATCTTTTATTCTTGTCTTATACTTCATGCAATGAGTCATGGTGATATTCACCTTCCTTTTTCATTTTATCCTTTGGCAAGCACAATGTGTTGGAAAGATCCAGATATATATAGCTAATTGGATGTGAGTTTTCATGAACTATTATTGTTGACATTACCCTTGAGGTAAAACGTTGGGAGGCAAAACTATAAGCCCCTATCTTTCTCTGTGTCCGATTAAGACTTCATACCCATAAATATTGCGTGAGTGTTAGCAATTGTGAAAGACAAAAAGAAGGTTGAGTATGTGGACCTGGTGAAAAGCTCTTATATCGACTCTTTCCTATGTTATGATAAATTGCAATTGCCTCAATGACTGAGATTAGAGTTTGTTGGTTTTCAATAAAGTTTATGATTCATACTTGAAATTGTGATTGAATTGTTACTTTAGCATAAGAGATCATATGACAATATATATATATATATATGTTGCTGTTCTAAGAATGATCATGATGCCCTCATGTCCGTATTTTATTTTATCGACACCTCTATCTCTAAACATGCGGACATATTTTTTGATTTTGGCTTTCGCTTGAGGACAAGCGAGGTCTAAGCTTGGGGGAGTTGATACGTCCATTTTGCATCATGCTTTTATATTGATATTTATTGCATTATGGGCTGTTATTACACATTATGTCACAATACTTATGCCTATTCTCTCTTATTTTACAAGGTTTACATGAAGAGGGAGAATGCTGGTAGCTGGGATTCTGGGCTGGAAAAGGAGCAAATATTAGAGACCTATTCTGCACAGCTCCAAAAGTCCTGAAAATTCACGGAAGTTATTTCCAGAATATATAAAAAATATTGTGCGAAGAAAGTTCCAGAGGGTGGCCACACCCTGGCCACGAGGGTGGGGGGCGTGCCCTACCCCCCTGGCCGCGCCGCCCTCCCTCGTGGGCCCCCTGGTGGACCTCCGATGCCCATCTTCTGCTATATGGGTTCTTTCGTCGAGGAATAAAATAATAAGCAAGCTTTGGGGAAGAAACTCCGGCGCCATGAAGCGGAACCTTGGTGGAACCAATCTAGGGCTCCGGCAGAGCTGTTCTGCTGGGGAAACTTCCCTCCGGGAGGGGCAAATTATCACCATCGTCATCACCAATGATCCTCTCATCGGGAGGGGGTCAATCTCCATCAACATCTTCACCAGCACCATCTCATCTCAAACCCTAGTTCATATCCTGTATCCAATCTTTGTATCCAAACCTCAGATTGGTGCCTGTGGGTTGCTACTAGTGTTGATTACTCCTTGTAGTTGATGCTAGTTGGTTTACTTGGTGGAAGATCATATGTTCAGATCCATTATGCTTATTAATACCCCTTTGATTATGAACATGAATATGCTTTGTGAGTAGTTACGTTTGTTCCTGAGGACATGGGATAAGTCTTGCTATTAGTAGTCATGTGAATTTGGTATTCGTTCGATATTTTGATGAGATGTATGTTTTCATCCCTCTAGTGGTGTCATGTGAATGTCGACTACATGACACTTCACCATTGTTTGGGCCTAGAGGGAGGCATTGGGAAGTAATAAGTAGATGATGGGTTGCTAGAGTGACAGAAGCTTAAACCCTAGTTTATGCATTGCTTCGTAAGGGCTGATTTGTATCCATATGTTTCATGCTATGGTTAGTGAGGGAGTCCTGGATTAGGGGGTATCCGGACAGCCAGATTTTATCCTTTGGCCGGACTGTTGGACTATGAAAATACAAGATTGAAGACTTCGTCCCGTATCCGGGTGGGACTCTCCTTGGCGTGGAAGGCAAGCTTGGCAATACGGATATGTAGATCTCCTTCCTTGTAACCGACTCTGTGTAACCCTAGCCCCCTCCGGTGTCTATATAAACCAGAGGGTTTTAGTCCGTAGGACAACATACAATCATACCATAGGCTAGCTTCTAGGGTTTAGCCTCTCTAATCTCGTGGTAGATCAACTCTTGCACTACTCATGTTATCAAGAATAATCAAGCAGGACGTAGGGTTTTACCTCCATCAAGAGGGCCCGAACCTGGGTAAAACATCGTGTCCCCTGCTTCCTGTTACCATCAATCTTAGACGCACAGTTCGGGACCCCCTACTCGAGATCCGCCGGTTTTGACACCGACATTGGTGCTTTCATTGAGAGTTCCTCTATGTCATCATCATTAGGCTTGATGGCTCCTTCGATCATCGATAGCGATGCAGTCCAGGGTGAGACTTTTCTCCCCGGACAGATCTTTGTATCCGGCGGCTCCGCACTGCGGGCCAACTCGCTTGGCCATCTGGAGCAGATCGAGAGCTACGCCCCTGGCTATCATCTCAGATTTGGAAACTTGAACTACACAAGCGAGATCCACGGAGACTTGATCTTCGACGGATTCGAGCCCTTGCCGAGTGCGCCACACGGTCACGATGAGCATGCCTTAGCTCAACCATCGGACAGTGTTCGGGAGATCGCACCGGCGACCGCTCCGACCCTCAAATCGGAGCCAATTGCGCCATCCAGTGACGGGTGGATAGACCCTGCCGCGGAGGCCGCACTCTCATCGGTGATCGAGCCGAGTATCGACCTTACCCTTCACGAGAGCCGTGACGCCAAACTGCCGGATTCTTCCCCGGCCACGGACTCCGAACCGCCTGCGCCCGTGCCCATCGAATTCGACTGGGCGCCGATCATGGAGTTCACCTCCGCAGATATCTTTCAGCCCTCGCCTTTCAGCGACATACTGAACTCATTAAGGTCTCTCTCTCTCTCTGTTAGGAGAGCCCTGGCCGAACTATGTCTGGCAGAATTGGGATGCGGATGACGAAGAAATTCGCCGCCCACCCACCACCCACTTAGTAGCCACTGTCAACAATTTGACCGACATGCTCGACTTCGACTCTGAAGGCATCGACGGTATGGATGACGATGCAGGAGACAAATAGGAACCACTGCCCACAGGGCACTGGACGCCCACTTCATCATATGATGTATACATGGTGGACACACCCAAAGAAAACGACGACGAAGAACAGAAGGACGCAGCGAAGGGTTGTTCCCTCGAGAAGCAGTCAAAGCGGCGGCGTAAGCGCCGCTCCAAATCCCGCCTCGGCAGAAGCAGTGATCATATAAACCCAGCGATAGAGCAAGGCGAGCCAGTGGACGACAAACACGGGATTGAACCATCGTCCGACCACGGCAACACAGAGAATCAAACCGAACAACCCGACTCTGTCGAAGATAACAGTCCGGATGAGATCACACCGGACAGGCACCCGGAGCAACAGAATACCCATCAAAGGCTTGTTGCCACTATGAGGAGTCTGAAAGGTAGAAGCAAAGGCTCAGGGCTGCACAAGACACACTCAGAATCAGATGGAGTGAAGTAATCAACACTACAACGAAGTATGGCGGTAATCGCCACACCAAGAGCTACCCGAAGCGAAAGTTCCTACCTGAATTCGATGAGGAGGCCTTCGATCCCCCGCAATCAAAAAACAAAACGGCCATCCGGTCGGATAGACGACCTCGTGGCCAACATAGAGCGGCAAACGATGCCACACATAAGCCAATACGCGATCCACGTGAGGGCTCGCATCAAAAGGACGGCGCAACCAGATCCATCTACGGGCCACACAAGCGCGCTCTAGCATGCAATGCAACACAACAAACATCCCAACACCACGGTACACCCAAATACAGGGGTGCCGCACACCCCCTGTGTTTCACCGATGAGGTGCTGGACCATGAATTTCCAGAGGGATTCAAACCCGTAAACATAGAGGCGTACGACGGAACGACATACCTTGGGGTCTGGGTTGAGGACTACATCTTCCATATCCATATGGCTCGAGGAGACGATCTCCACGCCATCAAGTACTTACCCCTCAAGCTCAAAGGGCCAGCTCGGCACTAGCTTAAAAGCCTCCCCGAAAACTCCATTGGAAGCTGGGAAGAGCTCGAAGACACTTTTCGGGCAAATTTTCAAGGGACCTATGTCCGACCACCGGATGCAGACGATTTGAGTCATATTACTCAACAGCCCGGAGAGTCAGCCCGCAAGCTTTGGAACAGGTTTCACACTAAAAAGAACCGAATAGTCGACTGCCCGGACGCCGAAGCCTTAGCAGCTTTTAAGCACATCGTTCGAGATGAATGGCTTGCCAGACACCTCGGCCAAGAAAAACCGAGAACAATGGCAGCATTAACAAGCCTCATGACCTGCTTTTGCATGGGCGAGGACAGCTGGTTAGCCCGATGCAGCACCAGCGACCCAAGTACATCCGAAGTCAGGGACGGAAATGGGAAACCATGACGTAGCAAAAACAAGCGCCGGAATAAAGAAGACAGCCCGAAGAGCACGACGGTAAACGCCAGATTTAGAAGCTCTCGGTCAGGTCAACAAAAGCTGCCCTCCAAAGGCAACAGAGACAAACTGTCCAGCCTAAACAAGATTCTGGATAAAATATGTCAGATCCACAGCACCCCCGATAAGCCTGCAAATCATACCCATAGAGAATGTTGGGTCTTCAAGTAGTCCAGCAAGCTCAACGCCGAACATAAGGGGCAGGATACACCAAGCGAAGACGAGGACGAGCCTCGCAAGCAAAGCACTGGGGAACAGAAGAAATTCCCACCAGAAGACAAAACAGTAAACGTGTTACACGTGACAAAGGGGAGAAACAAAGCGGCACTCCTAGAGACACATGCCCCAGGGCCTATCACCGCGGAGTTCTGCCACTGGTCGTCCCAACCGATCACCTTTGACCATTAGGATCACTCGGCAAGTATCCGACGTGCAGGATGGGCTGCCTTGGTATTAGACCTAATAATTGACGGATACCACTTCACACGAGTCCTGATGGACGGCGGCGGCAGTTTAAACCTGATATATCAGGACACAATCCGCAAAATGGGGATAGACCCAACAAAAATTAGCCGCAGCAATACTACCTTTAAAGGAGTAACACCACGCCCATTGTCCGAGCAGCGAAAATTTAACGTTCCACATCGCTCCATTCCAAAGTGGTTATCAAGCACTGCTCGGACACGAAGCTTTCGCTCGCTTTAATGCAATACCGCATTACGCTTCTCTCATGCTTAAGATGCCCGGTCCACATGGCATCATTATAGTAAATCGAAATATTGAGCGCTCCTTGCGCGTGGAAGACCGTGCGGCTGCCTTGGCAGACGCACACTAAACGGCCTCACCAACTAAAGCATTTGACAGGTCGTTAAGACCACGGACACGGTTGGATGAGTCCGGTGCAGCTATATGTAATTGATACAGGTTTGATGGCTATACCCCTATTACAATACAAGGGGCTCAACGCGCGCAAATAAGTGGAAATTAGGCTCAACTTTACTCATTTTGAACTGCACATGGTGTATTTAGTATAACCTACCTTTTGCACGATAACTTTTCAATTAAGTTCCTTTCTTTTTCAGATGACCATCATGCTACACCCGTCCAGAATACGGCACAACAGAGACACAGGCGCAGATGTGCAGCAGGGACCCGTTCCGAGGATTCTTTTTAGATTAAGACCCTGCGTAAACCTTTTTTACCGTCTCTTGTTGATACACATCCCTCGGATTCTCAGTACAATTGAGAAGGATGCTGACGTATTGGCATGTGGCCACATTAGAATACTGCACGTACCTGGGCACCAGGGGCTTATTACAAAGGGCATTGTTTCGACCCGGTTTACATCATAAAGACCGAATACCCTAGGGAGTGTTCGGCGTCGCGAGTTTGGCCTTATATGCATCAGCTCCGAATCATGTCTTTGGTCAAATGTTGGGTTTGCCCGGCTCCTGTGTTTTGCTGCCTTACGTTCCGCTCTATCGGCTAAGGCAGCACAAGGAGAACTACTGTGATTGTGCCCTGGTTCATTCGGACGAGCACCTCAGTAGAGAAAGCTGAAAACTGACTGTCATGATATAGCGTGAGACTGGTCAACCACTCGATGACCTAGCGGAATCTTCGGATTCCTTCGCCTTAACGAAGGGCCGTTTCCCGGCCAGGCATGTACGCGCCCCGAATCCGGATGAGCGCAGAGCCACCAGGGGCTATATAGTAGCCCCACTTTCAAACTCCTCTGGCTAAGTGAAAGTGTTAAAGCATTATAGTCTGATTACCAGGTTCGCTACGCTATCACCTCCTTAATGGACCAAGACGTTGGATCTAGTGTGAACATGCGTCTTCTGCGAACACCCTCGCATTATATGCATGGGGGATGAAGCCGACGACTGCCATCTTTCAGGTTATATACATATATACATAAACGGCCGCACAGGAGGCATCATAGCACTTTCGGGCAAAAGTATAAATACAGCCTTGATAAATTCAATAAAACATTGTTCTTACAATGGGAATACATGTCACTTAAACATAATATTCTTCAAGCACTGAGCCTCTATCAAACGAGCGCCTTCAAGAACTTCTTCAAAGTAGTGCTCGGCAGCCACTCGGCCTATGGCCGAACCCTGTGCCGCAATAGTGCTGGCATCCATCTTCGCCCAGTATGTTTTGACATGGGCAAGGGCCATCTGCGAGCCCTCTATGCACGCCGACCTGCATCGATGCGTGGCACATCACCAAGGAATTGTTGCACCAAGCTAAACTAGCTACTCGGACCTCATGGCAAGTCCGGATAATCTATGGAGCTCGGCCCAACCGGTCAATCGCTCAGTCAGCAACAACGGACGGACTGGAGCGTGAAATTGTTGTTGGGGAACGTAGCAGAATTTTAAAATTTTCTACGCATCACCAAGATCAATCTATGGAGTCATCTAGAAACAAGGGAGAGAGGAGTGCATCCGCATACCCTTGTAGATCGCGCGCGGAAGCGTTCAAGAGAATGGGGTTGATGGAGTCGTACTCGACGTGATCCAAATCACCGATGACCAAGTGCAGAACGGACGACACCTCCGCGTTCAACACACGTACGGTTGGGAAGACGTCTCCTCCAACTTGATCCAACAAGGGGGAAGGAGAGGTTGATGAAGATCCAGCAGCACGGCGGCGTGGTGGTGGATGCAGCAGGATCCCGGCAGGGCTTCGCCAAGCGCAAGCGGGGAGGAGAGGTGTTACGGAGGGAGAGGGAGGCGCCAAGAGCAAAGGTGCGGCTGCCCTCCCTCCCCCCTCTTTATATAGGGGCCTTGGGGGCGTGCCGGCCCAGGGAGATGGATCTCCAAGGGGGCGGTGGCCAAGGGGTGGCTTCCCCCCCAAGCCAAGTGGGGGGCGCCCCCACCCCTAGGGTTTCCCAACCCTAGGCGCAGGGGAGGCCCAAGGGGGGCGCACCAGCCCACTAGGGGCTGTTTCCCCTCCTAATTCAGCCCATGGGGCCCTCCGGGATAGGTGGCCCCACCCGATGGACCCCCGGGACCCTTCCGGTGGTCCCGGTACAATACCGGCGACCCCCGAAACCTTCCCGATGGCCGAAACTAGACTTCCTATATATAAATCTTTACCTCCGGACCATTTCGGAACTCCTCGTGACGTACGGGATCTCATCCGGGACTCCGAAAAACTTTCGGGTTACTACATACTAATATCTCTACAACCCTAGCGTCACTGAACCTTAAGTGTGTAGACCCTACGGGTTCGGGAGACATGCAGACATGACCGAGATGACTCTCCGGTCAATAACCAACAGCGGGATCTGGATACCCATGTTGGCTCCCACATGCTCCACAATGATCTCATCGGATGAACCACGATGTCGAGGATTCAATCAATCCGTATATAATTCGCTTTGTCAATCAGTACGTTACTTGCCCGAGACTCGATCGTCGGTATCCCAATACCTCATTCAATCTCGTTACCGGCAAGTCACTTTACTCGTGCCGTAATGCATGATCCCGTGATCAACCACTTGGTCACATTGAGCTCATTATGATGATGCATTACTGAGTGGGCCCAGAGATACCTCTCCGTCATACGGAGTGACAAATCCCAGTCTCGATTCGTGCCAACCCAACAGACACTTTCGGAGATACCTGTAGTGTACCTTTATAGTCACCCAGTTACGTTGTGACGTTTGGCACACCCAAGGCGCTCCTACGGTATCCGGGAGTTGCACAATCTCATGGTCTAAGGAAATGATACTTGACATTCGGAAAAGCTACAGCAAATGAACTACACGATCTTTGAGCTATGCTTAGGATTGGCTCTTGTCCATCAAATCATTCCCCTAATGATGTGATCCTGTTATCAATGACAACCAATGTCCATAGTCAGGAAACCATGACTATCTTTTGATCAACGAGCTAGTCAACTAGAGGCTCACTAGGGACGTGTTGTGGTCTATGTATTCACACATTATTACGATTTCCGGATAACACAATTATAGCATGAACAATAGACAATTATCATGAATAAAGAAATATAATAATAACCATTTTATTATTGCCTCTAGGGCATATTTCCAACAGTCTCCCACTTGCACTAGAGTCAATAATCTACTAACATTGTGGTGAATCGAACACCCATGCAGTTCTGGTGTTGATCATGTTTTGCTCTAGGGAGAGATTTAGTCAACGGATGTGCCACATTCAGGTCCGTATGTACTTTACAAATCTCTATGTCTCCATTTTGAACACTTTCACGAATGGAGTTGAAGCGACGCTTGATATGTCTGGTCTTCCTGTGAAACCTGGGCTCCTTGGCAAGGGCAATAGCTCCAGTGTTGTCACAGAAGAGAGCCATCGGGCCCGACGCATTGGGTATGACTCCTTGGTCGGTAATGAACTCCTTCACCCAAACTGCTTCTTATGCTGCCTCCGAGGCCGCCATGTACTCCACTTCACATGTAGATCCCGCCACAACGCTTTCCTTGCAACTGCACCAGCTTACTGCCCCACCATTCAAAATATACACGTATCCGGTTTGTGACTTAGAGTCATCCAGATCTGTGTCGAAGCTAGCATCGACGTAACCCTTTACGACGAGCTCTTTGTCACCTCCATAAACGAGAAACATATCCTTAGTCCTTTTCAGGTACTTCAGGATATTCTTGACCGATGTCCAGTGTTCCATGCTGGGATTACTTTGGTACCTTCCTACCAAACTTACGGCAAGGTTTACATCAGGTCTGGTACACAGCATAGCATACATGATAGACCCTATGACCGAGGGATAGGGGACGACACTCATCTTTTCTCTATCTTCTGCCGTGGTCGGGCATTGAGCCGTGCTCAATCTCGTACCTTGCAATATAGGCAAGAACCCCTTCTTTGACTGATCCATCTTGAACTTCTTTAATATCTTGTCAAGGTACGTACTCTGTGAAAGACCAATGAGGCGTCTCGATCTATCTCTATAGATCTTGATGCCTAATATATAAGCATCTTCTCTAAGGTCCTTCATTGAAAAACACTTGTTCAAGTAGGCCTTTATGCTTTCCAAGAATTCTATATCATTTCCCATCAACAGTATGTCATCCACATACAATATGAGAAATGCTACAGAGCTCCCACTCACTTTCTTGTAAATGCAGGCTTCTCCATAAGTCTGCGTAAACCCAAACGCTTTGATCATCTCATCAAAACGAATGTTCCAACTCCGAGATGCTTGCACCAGCCCATAAATCGAGCGTTGGAGCTTGCACACCTTGTCAGCATTCTTAGGATCGACAAAACCTTCCGGCTGAATCATATACAATTCTTCCTTAAGGAAACCATTAAGGAATGTTGTTTTGACGTCCATTTGCCATATTTCATAATCATAGAATGCGGCAATTGCTAACATGATTCGGACGGACTTCAGCTTCGCTACGGGTGAGAAAGTCTCATCGTAGTCAACCCCTTGAACTTGTCGATAACCCTTAGTGACAAGCCGAGCTTTATAGATGGTTACATTACCATCCGCGTCTGTCTTCTTCTTAAAGATCCATTTATTTTCTATGGCTCGACGATCATCGGGCAAGTCAGTCAAAGTCCATACTTCATTTTCATACATGGATCCTATCTCGGATTTCATGCCTTCCAGCCATTTGTCGGAATCTGGGCCTGCCATCGCTTCTTCATAGTTCGAAGGTTCACCGTTGTCTAACAACATGATTTCCAGGACAGGGTTGCCGTACCACTCTGGTGCGGAACATGTCCTTGTGGACCTACAAAGTTCAGTAGCAACTTGATCTGAAGTTTCATGATCATCATCATTAACTTCCTCTCTAGTCGGTGCAGGCACCTCAGGAACATTTTCTTGAGCTGCGCCACTTACCGGTTCAAGAGGTAATACCTCATCAAGTTCTTCTTTCCTCCCACTTATTTCTTTCGAGAGAAACTCTTTCTCTAGAAAGGAACCATTCTTGGCAACAAAGATCTTGCCTTCGGATCTGAGGTAGAAGGTATACCCAATAGTTTCTTTAGGGTATCCTATGAAGACGCATTTTTCCGATTTGGGTTCAAGGTTTTCAGGTTGAAGTTTCTTGACATAAGCATCGCATCCCCAAACTTTTAGAAACGACAACTTAGGTTTCTTCCCAAACCATAATTCATACGGTGTCATCTCAACGGATTTTGACGGAGCCCTATTTAAAGTGAATGCGGCAGTCTCTAAAGCATAGCCCCAAAATGATAGCGGTAGATCGTTAAGAGACATCATAGATCGCACCATATCCAATAGAGTGCGATTACGACGTTCGGACACACCATTACGCTGAGGTGTTCCAAGCGGAGTGAGTTGTGAAACTATTCCACATTTTCTTAAGTGTGTGCCAAATTCGTGACTCAAGTATTCTCCCCCATGATCTGATCGTAAGAACTTGATTTTCTTGTCGAGTTGATTCTCAACCTCACTCTGAAATTCCTTGAACTTTTCAAAGGTCTCAGACTTGTGTTTCATTAAGTAGACATACCCATATCTACTCAAGTCATCTGTGAGGGTGAGAACATAACGATAGCCACCGCGAGCCTCAACACTCATTGGACCGCACCCATCAGTATGTATGATTTCCAATAAGTTGGTTGCTCACTCCATTGTTCCTGAGAATGGTGTCTTGGTCATTTTACACATGAGGGATGGTTCACACGTGTCAAATGATTTGTAATCAAGAGACTCCAAAAGTCCATCTGCATGGAGCTTCTTCATGCGTTTGACACCTATGTGACCAAGGCGGCAGTGCCACAAGTATGTGGGACTATCATTATCAACCTTACATGTTTTGGTATTTACACTATGAATATGTGTAACATTACGCTCGAGATTCATTAAGAATAAACCATTCACCAACGGAGCATGACCATAAAACATATATCTCATATAAATAGAACAACCATTATTCTCAGATTTAAATGAGTAACCATCTTGAATTAAAAGAGATCCTGATACAATGTTCATCCTCAAAGCTGGCACTAAATAACAATTATTGAGGTTTAAAACTAATCCCATAGGTAAATGTAGAGGTAGCGTGCCGACGGCGATCACATCGACCTTGGAACCATTCCCGACGCGCATCGTCACCTCGTCCTTCGCCAGTCTCCGTTTATTCCGTAGCTCCTGCTTTGAGTTACAAATGTGAGCAACCGCACCGGTATCAAATACCAAGGAGCTACTACGAGCACTGGTAAGGTACACATCAATTACATGTATATCACATATACCTTTAGTGTTGCCGGCCTTCTTCTCCGCTAAGTATTTGGGGCCGTTCCGCTTCTAGTTACCACTTCCCTTGCAATAAAAACACTCAGTCTCGGGCTTGGGTCCATTCTTTGGCTTCTTCCCGGCAGCTTGCTTACTGGGCGCGGCAACTCCCTTGCCGTCCTTCTTGAAGTTCTTTTTACCCTTGCCTTTCTTGAACTTAGTGGATTTATTCACCATCAACACTTGATGTTCCTTTTTGATTTCTACCTCCCCTGATTTCAGCATTGAATATACCTCAGGAATGGTCTTTTCCATCCCCTACATATTGAAGTTCATCACAAAGCTCTTATAGCTCGGTGGAAGCGACTGAAGGATTCTGTCAATGACCGCGTCATCCGGGAGAATAACTCCCAGCTGAGTCAAGCGGTTATGCAACCCAGACATTTTGAGTATGTGCTCACTGACAGAACTATTTCCCTCCATCTTACAGCTGAAGAACTTGTCGAAGACTTCATATCTCTCAACCCGGGCATGAGCTTGGAAAACCATTTTCAGCTCTTCGAACATCTCATATGCTCCTTGTCTCTCAAAACGCTTTTGGAGCCCCGGTTCTAAGCTGTAAAGCATGCCGCACTGAACGAGGGAGTAATCATCGGCACGTGACTGCCAAGCATTCATAACGTCTTGGTTCTCTGGGACAGGTGCATTACCTAGCGGTGCTTCTAGGACATAATCTTTCTTGGCAGCTATGAGGATGATCCTCAGGTTCCGGACCCAGTCCGTATAGTTGCTGCCATCATCTTTCAGCTTGGTTTTCTCTAGGAACGCATTGAAGTTGAGGACAACGTGGGCCATTTGATCTACAAGACATATTGTAAAGATTTTAGACTAAGTTCATGATAACTAAGTTCATCTAATCAAATTACTCAATGAACTCCCACTCAGATAGACATCCCTCTAGTCATCAAGTGAAACATGATCCGAGTCAACTAGGCCGTGTCCGATCATCACGTGAGACGGACTAGTCAACATCGGTGACCATCTTCATGTTGATCATATCTTCTATACAACTCATGCTCGACCTTTCGGTCTTCTGTGTTCCGAGGCCATGTCTGTACATGCTAGGCTCGTCAAGTCAACCTAAGTGTATTGCGTGTGTAAATCTGGCTTACACCCGTTGTATTCGAACGTTAGAATCTTCGCAACGGTGCACAGTTAGGGGGAACACTTTCTTGAAATTATTACGAGGGATCATCTTATTTAAGCTACCATCGTTCTAATCAAATAAGATGTAAAACATGATAAACATCACATGCAATCAAATAGTGACATGATATGGCCAATATCATTTGCTCCTTTTGATCTCCATCTTCGGGGCTCCATGATCATCGTTATCACCGGCATGACACCATGATCTCCATCATCGTGTCTTCTTGAAGTTGTCTCCTCATCTATTACTTCTACTACTATGGCTAACGCTTTAGCAATAAAGTAAAGTAATTACATGACGTTTATGTTGACACGCAGGTCATAAATAAATAAAGACAACTCCTATGGCTCATGTCGGTTGTAATACTCATCGACATGCAAGTCGTGATTCCTATTACAAGAACATGATCATCTCATACATCACATATATCATTCATCACATCCTTTGGCCATATCACATCACAAAACACTTGCTGCAAAAACAAGTTAGACGTCCTCTAATTGTTGTTGCAAGTTTTTACGTGGCTGCTATAGGTTTCTAGCAAGAATGTTTCTTACCTACGCCAAGACCACAACGTGAATTGCCAATTTCTATTTACCCTTCATAAGGACCCTGTTCATCGAATCCGATCCGACTAAAGTGGGAGAGACAGACACCCGCCAGCCACCTTATGCAACTAGTGCATGTCAGTCGGTGGAACCAGTCTCACGTAAGCGTATGTGTAAGGTCGGTCTAGGCCGCTTCATCCCACAATGCCGCCGAATCAAGATAAGATTAGTAACGGCAAGATAATTGACAATATCGACGCCCACAACTACTTTGTGTTCTACTCGTGCATAGAAACTACGCATAGACCTAGCTCTGATACCACTGTTGGGGAACGTAGCAGAATTTTAAAATTTTCTACGCATCACCAGGATCAATCTATGGAGTCATCTAGCAACGAGGGAGAGAGGAGTGCATCTACATACCCATGTAGATCGCGCGCGGAAGCGTTCAAGAGAACAGGGTTGATGGAGTCGTACTCGACGTGATCCAAATCACCGGTGACCAAGTGCCGAACGGACGACACCACCGCTTTCAACACACGTACGGTTGGGAAGACGTCTCCTCCAACTTGATCCATCAAGGGGAAAGGAGAGGTTGAAGAAGATCCAGCAGCACGACGGCGTGGTGGTGGATGCAACAGGATCCCGGTAGGGCTTCGCCAAGCGCAAGCGGGGAGGAGAGGTGTTACGGAGGGACAGGGAAGCGCCAAGAGCAAAGGTGCGGCTGACCTCCCTCCCCCCTCTTTGTATAGGGGCCTTGGGGGGCGCCGGCCCTAGGGAGATGGATCTCCAAGGGGGCGGCGGCCAAGGGGTGGCTTCCCCCCCAAGCCAAGTGGGGGGCGCCCCCACCCCTAGGGTTTCCCAACCCTAGGCGCAAGGGAGGCCCAAGGGGGGGCGCACCAGCCCACTAGGGGCTGGTTCTCCTCCCAATTCAGCCCATGGGGCCCTCCAGGATAGGTGGCCCCACCCGGTGGACCCCCGGGACCCTTCCGGTGGTCCCGGTACAATACCGGCGACCCCCGAAACCTTCCCGATGGCCGAAACTAGACTTCCTATATATAAATCTTTACCTCCGGACCATTCCGGAACTCCTCGTAATGTTCGGGATCTCATCCGGGACTCCGAACAACTTTCGGGTTACTGCATAGTAATATCTCTACAACCCTAGCGTCATCGAACCTTAAGTGTGTAGACCCTACGGGTTCGGGAGACATGCAGACATGACCGAGACGACTCTCCGGTCAATAACCAACAACGGGATCTGGATACCCATGTTGGCTCCGACTTGCTCCACGATGATCTCATCGGATGAACCACGATGTCGAGGATTAAATCAATCCGTATATAATTCCCTTTGTCAATCGGTACGTTACTTGCCCGAGACTCGATCGTCGGTATCCCAATACCTCATTCAATCTCGTTACTGGCAAGTCACTTTACTCGTGCCGTAATGCATGATCCCGTGACCACTTGTTCACATTGGGCTCATTATGATGATGCATTACCGAGTGGGCCCAGAGATACCTCTCCGTCATACGAAGTGACAAATCCCAGTCTCGATTCGTGCCAACCCAACAGACACTTTTGGAGATACCTGTAGTGTACCTTTATAGTCACCCAGTTATGTTGTGATGTTTGGCACACCCAAGGCACTCCTACGGTATCCGGGAGTTTCACAATCTCATGGTCTAAGGAAATGATACTTGACATTCGGAAAAGCTACAGCAAACGAACTACGAGATCTTTGAGCTATGCTTAGGATTGGGTCTTGTCCATCACATCATTCCCCTAATGATGTGATCCCGTTATCAATGACATCCAATGTCCATAGTCAGGAAGCCATGGCTATCTTTTGATCAACGAGCTAGTCAACTAGAGGCTCACTAGGGACGTGTTGTGGTCTATGTATTCACACATGTATTACGATTTCTGGATAACACAATTATAGCATGAACAATAGACAATTATCATGAACAAAGAAATATAATAATAACCATTTTGTTATTGCCTCTAGGGTGTATTTCCAACAACTATGACCAGAACAACTTCTCCACTTCAGGACCCTTCTGATCCTCGAAGTACTCGGCCACATCAGCAGCACTTGCAGCCAAATCCATGTACTCGTCCGCAGAACTCCATAGCCGGTCTAGAGGAGCATATTTTGGATCTCCGAACTTAGTCCGAAACAAGAAGGGCTTCCCAGAAACGATATCCGCGGCTTGATTCAGCTCCTCCTTCATCGCTCTAATTTTGGAGCGGGCTTCCTTGCCAGCCACCCGGGCCTTCTCCAGGTTCGTCGACTTCGCCTGGTTTTTTTCTTCAAGAAGCCAGTAACGGTCAGCAGCATCTTTTAACTCCACGACCATCTTGGCAATTTTTTCATTGCTCTCGGAATGTGCGTCATGTTCGGCCCTTAAACCCTCGGCCGCCTTTAAAGCGGCCGCATTGCTGCTCCTTGCGTGCTCCTTGGCCCAGGCAAGCTCCGCCCAAAGGGTCTCCATGGTGGCAGCTCCATCTGCAGTCACAACATATTAAAGATACTGGCATCATGCTGCTCTTACTATGTGACGATCACCAAAAAAATGACTGACCCTGTGCCTCGTCAAGCCGCTTGTTGACAAGAACGATGTCGGCATCTGCCGCATCTAGCTGCCGCCTTAGTTCGGGAAACCCATCGGTCCGGCTAGCCACCGGAGCTTCAACCACCTACACATAAAGGCAGTCTAGTTATTGCCTGGGACTATGATCCTCTGTTTGCCGCGTCTCAGG
Source organism: Triticum monococcum (assembly GCA_034509565.1). Classification (NCBI taxonomy): domain Eukaryota; kingdom Viridiplantae; phylum Streptophyta; class Magnoliopsida; order Poales; family Poaceae; genus Triticum; species Triticum monococcum. The sequence goes on from CM067844.1 coordinate 417,835,483, forward strand.
GGCTACTATCTACACAGGGTACGTCAAAAAATGTGCGGTACTGTCAAAAATGTACAACATTTCACGTACCTCAAAACCCGTCAGTAGACTCATAAAGGCTTCATGCAACCCGCTTTCGGCGGACGAAATCCTTTCAATCACCGTACCCATCAACGTGCGGTGCTCTTCAGAGATAGCCGCTTGCTCTAGCAGATCCCTCAATATGTCCAACCGCACACTAGACGGTGCCGGACTCTTTTGATTGCTCTCTTCAAGAGCCGGATACTGAGGACTTCGGGTGGCCATTGGATTACCTTCTGGCCTTGCCGGATCAGGAGAAATCCTCCGCGACGACACCTCGGGGTCGCCCGCCTCCTGAGGCGGTGTGGCAGGGGGAGGCGTTTCGCTCTCCATCATCTCTGGAAGAAGATCCGCTGAAGACGAGCTCTGCTGAGAAGGGCTAAGATCCGAACTGCAAGATAAATGCTTCGGTTATTTTCCTCAGAAGTAAAGCGAGATATTTTCATTATTAAGTACCCTTTTACTTACATCTCGGTGGAGGGCTGATCCCCTTGAGGGCATAGTGCGGCTAGGGTAGCCCCCGAGGCAGGACCCTCCGGCGAAGATTTCTTCCCCCGTTTGAAGACCATTGTCTCCAGGTCCTCGGAGGCGGTCCTCTTCCTTCCCTGGGGAGAGGAAGTTTCAGTCCCTCCTCCTCGGCTAACCTGCTTCACGGAGGCGCTAACCTCCTTGTTCCCCCCTTTATCTTCTCCCAAGGGCGCTTGATAAGGCGCGATCTCCAGCATCCTGGTTAGCACGGGATTTGGTGAGGTCTCAGGGAGGGGGGTCGGACACCTGATCAACTTTGCCTTCGCTATCCAATCCTGGACCAAGAGCGGTTTTTCTTTTTTAGGGCAACATTGCTATAAATAAAACTGACAGTGTGTTCGGATGAGGGGCTACTTACTTGGGTATCCGGGCGATTGTAGCTCAGACCTGCATCCTCAGTGATGTCTGGACACATTACTTGTGGTCTGAAGAACAATTTGTACATCTCTTCGTGCGTCATGCCGAGGAAATGTTGGATAGCTCACGGTCCTTCCGGGTTGAATTCCCACATGCAGAGGGGCCGACATTTGCAGGGCTGGACTTGGCGGACTAGCATAACTTGCACCACCATAACCAGACTGATATCTCTCTCGAAGAGATCTCGGATACGGCTTTGCAGCATTGGCACGTCCTTGGCTGGACCCCAGCTCAGTCCCCTGCTAATCCACGACATCAGTTGTGGTGGGGGGCATGAGCGGAAGGTGGGGGCAGCTACCCACTTGGCACTTCGGGGAGCTGTGATGCAGAACCACTCCCGTTGCCACAATCCGGACACCTCTGGGAAGTAACCCTCAGGCCATGGAGCGTCAGCAATTTTGCTTATTGAAGTGCCTTCACACGCCGCGTGTTGCCCCTCGATCATCTTCGGCTTCACATCGAAGGTCTTGAGCCATAGACCGAAGTGAGGGGTAATGCGGAGGAAGGCCTCACATACGACAATAAATGTCGAGATGTGAAGAAGGGAATCCGGGGCCAGATCGTGAAAATCTAGCCCGTAATAGAACATGAGACCCCTAACAAAGGGATCCAGAGCGAGGCCTAGTCCTCAGAGGAAGTGGGAGACGAACACGACGCTCTCGTTGGGTTCGGGAGTAGGGACGACCTGCCCGCAGGCAGGCAGCCGATGCGAAATTTCGGCGGTCAGGTATCTGGCCTCTCTCAACTTCTGGATGTCTTCCTCCGTAATGGAGGAAGGCATCCACCGACCTTGAAGGTTGGATCTGGACATAGTTGAAGGTCCGAGGTGCCTAAACCTGAGCTTTGGGTGTTGGAACTCGATGCGAGAGGCGGATTCGATTAAGATCGAGAGGAAAATGCATTGTCCCATTTATAAAGAGGGTGAATATCAAGCGTCCTCCTCGTGGCCGTTTGGGACTTGCCTAAGATTTAGGAGTCCAACTAATAGGCACTATTGGGTTACCCACGTCCGTATTAATGGGAATCCCATAATAAGGGGACATGATCTCTACTTCGACAAGACGTGCCAAGGAACTGCCTCACGAAACACGCTGATATAGGTTAGGAAAAACGATTCGAATAAAGACCTGGCTATGGTGTGATGTCACACTACGGGGTACGTCAACAGATTAGATTTGCATAAATATTATTCCCTCTACGGTGGTATGTGGAACTTATTTTACAGAGCCGGACACGATCCTCATGTTAAAAATCTTCTATGAAGTATTCGGAGGAGGAACCCGCCTTGCAATGCCGAAGACAATCTGCACGCCGGACTCATCGTCATTGAAGCCTGGTTCAGGGGCTACTGGGGGAGTCCTGGATTAGAGGGTATCCGGACAGCCGGATTATATCCTTTGGCCGGACTGTTGGACTATGAAAATACAAGATGACTTCGTCCCGTGTCCGGATGGGACTCTCCTTGGCATGGCAGGCAAGCTTGGCAATACGAATATGTAGATCTCCTTCCTTGTAACTGACTCTGTGTAACCCTAGCCCCCTCCGGTGTCTATATAAACCAGAGGGTATTAGTCCATAGGACAACATACAATCATACCATAGGCTAGCTTCTAGGGTTTAGCCTCTCTGATCTCGTGGTAGATCAACTCTTGTACTACTCATATTATCAAGAATAATCAAGCAGGACGTAGGGTTTTACCTCCATCAAGAGGGCCCGAACCTGGGTAAAACATCATGTCCCCTGCCTCCTGTTACCATCCGCCTTAGACGCACAGTTCAGGACCCCCTACCTGAGATCCACCAGTTTTGACACCGACAGTTAGGTTTACCTTAATACTTCTGTTGTAGTTGTGGATGCTTGCAATGGGGGTTAATCATAAGTGGGATGCTTGTCCAAGTAAGGACAACACCCAAGCACCGGTCCACCCACATATCAGATTATCAAAGTACCGAATGCGAATCATATGAATGTGATGAAAACTAGCTTGGCGATAATTCCCATGTGTCCTCGGGAGCACTTTCATTCATATAAGAGTTTGTCCACGCTTGTCCTTTGCTACAAAAAGGATTGGGCCATCTTGCTGCACCTTATTTATTTTTATTACTTGCTACTCGTTACGAATTACCTTATCACAAAACTATCTGTTACCGATGATTTCAGTGCTTGCAGAGAATACCTTACTGAAAAATGCTTATCATTTCCTTCTGCTCCTCGTTGGGTTCGACACTCTTACTTATCGAAAAGCTACGATAGATCCCCTACACTTGTGGGTCATCAGGACCGGCAAGTGAAAATGTGTTTGAACAGACCCCAGTGCGGTTGGCATCCATGGAAATTTTTGCACATGGAAACAAAGGCGGCAAGATACGAGATAGTGTTGGGGGGAAATGGTGGATCTGAGCGCCAAAGAAATTCAAAAGGCCTCAAAGAACGGATGAGGAGGCAGGGAGAAACCTCGGTCAACATGCGTCGTGAGGAGAACATGCTCACCTTCGCGCGGTGCGGGCTCGGTCTCCCCCTCCGGCAACCTCCAAGACCCCTCGGCGATCAAGCCGTCAGCGACCAGATTCTCCATGTCCTCCATCGTGATGGAAGAGCAGATCCAGTCCTCCTGGATCCATCCAGGCGGAAGATCGGACCGCAATATCGACCCCTTAGCCGTCTTCTTACCCTTCGCCGTCGCCTTCTTCGCGCACTCCAGGGCCGCGGTCCGTTCCTCCACCCATTCCCCATGGTGAATACATGAACTCCTCAAACTACGGTCATCACCGGGAGTGGTCCTGACTATTATCACTCAGGGGTTGTCGGATCATAACACGTAGTAGGTGTATAACTTGCAAGATCGAATCTAGAACATGGATATAATGGTGATAACATAAACGGTTCAGATCTGAAATCATGGCACCCGGGCACAAAGTGACAAGCATTAAGTATGGCAAAGTCATAGCAACATCAATCTTAAAACATAGTGGATACTAGGGATCAGGCCCTCACAAAACTAACTCGATTACAAGATGAATCTCATCCAACTCCTCACCGACCAGCGAGCCTACGAAGGAATTACTCAATCCTGGTGGGGAGCATCATGGAATTGGCGATGGAGAAGGGTTGGCGATGACGAAGAACGAAGATCCCCCTCTTCGGAGCCCCAAATGGACGCCAGATCTGGCCTCTCGATGAAGAACATGAGGTGACGGCGGCTCCGTCTCGTGGATCGTGATAATTCTTTCTCCCCGATTTTTTTTTGGAAAAATAGGATTTTATAGCATTGGTTCTAGGGTCTACGGGGCCACCAGGTGGGGACAACCCACCTGGACGCGCCAGGAGGGGGGCGCGCCCTGGTGGGTTGTGCCCACCCAGGTGCCCCCCTTCGATGGATCTTGGCTCCAGAAATTCTTATTTATTGTATAAAAAATCCTTGCAAAGTTTTGTTCCATTCCGAGAACTTTTATTTCTGCACAAAAACAACACCATGATAGTTCTGCTAAAAACATCGTCAGTCTGGGGTTAGTTTCATTCAAATCATGCAAATTAGAGTCCAAAACAAGAGGAAAACCATTAAGAAAAGTAGATACGTTGGAGACGTATCAACTCCCCCAAGCTTAAACCTTTGCTTGTCCTCAAGCAAATCAGTTGATAAACTGAAAGTGAAAAAAGAAAAACTTTTACGAACTCTTTTACTCTTGTTTGCATAAATAAGCTTAAACATCACCCAGGTTTTCAGCCAACATTATAACTAACCATGCCGACAATAACTCTTAAAAATTATATTAACTCGTATCAATAACTTTATCAGCTAGTGAGCAATAATAAGATATCTCAAACGGCAACACGTTGTCAAAACAACCATGATATAATATGACAATAGTGGTCGCTCGCTAGCCCTTTCTGAGGCTGCAAAACATAAATGTAGAGCACCTCCAAAGTCCAAGCAGCGACTAACCATTGTAATTCATGGTAGAAAAGATCCAGCCATGACGCACCCAACATTAGCTACACATAATGCATAAGTCATGACAGCAGTGCTCTCAGGTTCTAGCACTTGTTTTAGAAGGTGATGACACAACATAAAAGTAAATAGATAGTCCCTTAGTAGAGGGAAACCGTTATTTGTAGAGGTTCCAGAGCTCAAGTTTAAAATAGAGGTAAATGATATTTTCAGACATGCACCCTTCTTATTTACTTCACGACCATCAGTTATCAAAATCTTCCATGCTAAGCACGCTAGTGGTGGTTCCCAAGCGATAAAAGTAAAGGTTTTGACTCCATTGGGAGTTTTTGTTTGATTATTTGTAAGCTTTTTCTGTTTGCAGTTTGGGACTGGGCATCCCTATTACCGCCCTTTTCTCGTGCGATGGCGAGTGAATAAACACTCGACCTGAGAATAACCTGCTTAGCATGGAAGATACCGACCACCTCCTGTCATTCCATGAACAATCCAGGCACACAAAAAGGATATTTATTAGAAGATTTGAGAGGTGGCACATGCAAATTTACTTAGGACGGCAGGGTAATACCGCATATAGGTAGGTATGGTGGACTCATCTGAAATAACTTTGGGTCAAATGTTTTTGATGCACAAGCAGAATTCCCACTTAGTACAAGTGAAGGCTAGCAAATAGATGGAGAAACGGCCAACTAGAGAGCAACAACGGTCGTGCCACAATAGCTCGCAAGCTATAAGTGTTGTCGCCCTCTAGTGCACGACGTAAAACAGCAAAGTCTGGTGTGCTGAGCGCACCTACCTTCTCTCTAGCAAGCAAACACTTAGCAACAAATAAAGCAAAATAATGCACGGTAGGAAAATGTATGCTAGTGGCAGTGACAGCCGACACCCCTCTCTCATCTCCCATTGTCAAGGTACGATAAAAGGCCTCAAACTTCGTTGGCCCGGGCTCAACTAAACTCCCGTCGGAAGTGATCATGCATATGTTACAAAATTCAGTAAGTGGTATCTGACGGGTTTCATCATATAAATTAAACTGCACCTCGGGAGGATTATTCCTAGGGAAGAAATTAAAACTTTGAACAAAGGTGTTTGTGAGGAGATGATACTGTTCACATTCAGCTGTGATGAAGTCGGTGAGGCCGGCATTGGCAGCATATTGTGTAAACTCTTGCAGGATTCCAGCCTCTTCCATGAACGAGGTATGCGGCCATTCGCACGGCCGTACCTCCACCAACCTCCGGGGGTGGAGATCACTGCCAAACGATTCCCCAATAACTCCCTTGGAGTTCTTCCTGGAACCAAACTTCCTAAAGATATTCATGTTTTTCCTATGAACACAAATTCTGAAATTTTTAGTCCACAAAATTGTCTCAACAAGACTTCACAAAAATGATACCAACTACTCATAGGGATACATAGAGGCCATAACAAGCATTCAAACTACTTAGAACTCTAATAGTTCAACATACAAGCTCATCTACAGCAGCACGAAGAGTAGCTAATTATTCAAAATATAAACCACTAAAACAAAAACTAATTGGACAAACGGCGGAGTCACATACCAAGTAACAATCCCCCGAAATAGTTTCGGAAACGGAGCTTCGAGCAAAGAGATCAAAACCCGCGGGTTTGAGAGCAAGAACACGGGAGAGAGAGAGAGAGCAATGGAGAATTTTTTCTGGAGGTAAGTGATGATGTGGTGTGAAGAGGTAAGTGAGGGGGCCCACGTGGGGACCACAACCCACCAGGGCACGCCTGGGAGTCCTGGTGCGCCCAGGTGGGTTGTGCCCACCTAGTGCACTTCCCTCAGATGTTATTTGCACCAAAAATTCTTAAATATTCAAAAAAATCGTATTAAATTTTCATGGCATTCTGAGAAATTTTATTTTTTGTGTCATTTTTTATTGGACGGAAAATTCAAAAAACAGACAAAACATGGCATTTTATTTTATTTAACTAATAAAAACAGAAAACAAAATGTAAGGACAGAAGGTAGTGCTTACTAAATTCATCAACTTCATACCTCTCAAAAATGATCCGTTAATAAGGTTGATCAAGTCTTATTAACAACCACTTTCGATTAGCATGAAAGCGAAGAACTTTCGTAAATCAGTAAGTTATCTCAACGGGGATATGAATGTCCCCAACAATAAGCATTTCATATTTCTTTTTGGCAGTACGTAGAGGTATTTGAAAACTTCCAATGGTGATTATCGGAGATTTTGCAATAACATTAATACCATTCACTTGGAATTGTTTCTTAGGAAAGTGCACAGTATGCTCATTACCATTGATATGAAATGTGACCTTGCTTTTATTGCAATCAAGAACAGCCCTTGCAGTATTCAAGAAGGGTCTACCAAGGATAATCGACATGTTGTCGTCCTCAGGCATCTCAAGTATAACAAAGTCAGTCAAAATAGTAACATTAACAACCGTAATGGGCATATCCTCACAAATACCGATAGATGTGGCAGTTGATTTTTCGCCATTTGCAAAGATATTTCAGTAGGTGTGAGTTTAGTCAAATCAAGTCTTTTATATAAAGAGAAAGGTATAACAGTAACACCAGCTCCTAAATCACATAAAGCAGTTTTCACATAATTCTTTTTGATAGAGCAAGGTATAGTTGGTATTCCCGGATATCCAAGTTTCTTAGGTACTCGATCTTTAAAAGTATAATTAGCAAGCATAGTGGAGATTTCTGCTTCCGGTATTTTTCTTTTATTGGTGATGATGTCTTTCATGTACTTTGCATAGGGAGGCATTTTCAAGATATCGGTCAAGCGAGTACGCAAAAAGACTGGCCTCAGCATTTCAGCAAAGCGTTCAAATTCTTCATCATCTTTCTTTTTAGTTGACTTAGGTGGAAAGGTCATAGGTTTTTGAACCCACGGTTCTCTTTCTTTACCCTGTTTTCTAGCAATAAAGTCTCTTCTATCATATATTTCAATCTTAGGTTGTGGGTTATCAAGATCAACTGATGGTTCTATCTCAACATCATTGTCTGGTTCTTTATTATTTGTTTGAGTATTTTTCATGAACCTCATCATTATATTTTTCATTATCAGAAGGTGAGTGTTCACTACCAGGTTGAGTTTCGGCATCAGAGAGAGAAACTTCATTATCATTATCAGGAGGTTTTTCTACTTCAGGTTCACTAGAAGCATGTAAAGTCCTAACATTTTTATTTTTCCTTTCCTTTTTAGAAGGACTAGATGCAGTGGTGTTGTTCCTTTGTGAATCATGTTCAATTCTTTTTGGGTGTCCTTCCGGATAAAGTGGTTCATGAGTCATTTTACCTCCTCTAGTTGCAACTCTAACAGCAAAGTCATGCATATTATTATGCATTTCATCTAGCAACTCTCTTTGAGATTTAGCAACTTGTTCTAACTGGGTTTGTACCATAAAAGCATGCTTTACAACACCTCTAACATCATTTGAGATTCCAAATAACAAGTCAGTCAAGTGAGCAATCATATCAGAATTATATTTCAATTGTTTCATAACATTTGCATTGAAGTGATCTTGTTTTCTAATATAGTTTTCAAACTCATAAAGGCATTGGCTAGGGTGCATATTGTAAGGATTGTCATTATCATTGAATTTCATAACAGAATTTACCTCTACCACCTTAGGAGGTGGTGGTGTATTAAGCCCATGTATTTTTTTATTAGGAGGTAAATTTTTAACATCCTCAGCTTTAATACCTTTTTTCTTCATCAATTTCTTTGCCTCTTGCATATCTTCAGGACTGAGATATAATATACCCCTGTTCTTCAGAGAGGGTTTAGGCGGTGGTTCAGGAAGAGTCCAATCATCATAATTTTTCAATATGTTCACTATAAAAAAATACACTTCCGTGATGATACGTGTTTGTCACAGTAGGTCGCATTTTTTGTCATGCATGTACATCCATGACGATTTTATGACAGAATCAAGATAGTCATACATGTGCAGTCGTAGAAGTGTTCCATAACATTACCAAAATTATCATCACAGAAGTTTCCACTTCCATGATGATAAATCGCGCGTCACAGAAGTGCTTTCGTCAAGGGTGACCGACACGTGGCATCCACCGTAACGGAACGCCGTTAAGCTATCGGGTCGGATTTTGGATCCGATAACCCGTTAACAGCCCTGACCAATGGGAAATTTCCATGTGTAAAATTCTGATTGACCGAAGGAAACACGTGTTGCCTCACCGTTGGGACAGACGTCATCCACTCATTGGACAGGAGGCGCCTATGATAGGTCGACACGTGGCACGGCCCAACAGTGGCCCATTCCGGTGAAAAAGGCCGGCCCAGTAAAAATTAGCAGACCGGCCCATATAAGGCCTACTTGTGTCAGGTCCATTTAAGCCCACGACCCATACGAGATGTGCCAATTCGGACCGTCAACGACCCGTTAAAGATTTGACACCATTGTGGCCCATCGTCAGTTCGAGCTCGTTAACAACCCGCTATATATTTGGGCTCAATATCGGCCCGATGAGATTTCGGCCTGTTAACGACCCATTTAATGGATGGGCCAATTTTTAGGATGTACATCTTTCGGCCTTTTAGCGGTGCATTTAAGTGTTGGGCCAATTTCTGGCCCGGTGTCACTTTCAGCCTGTTGACGGCCTATAAATCAGTTGGGCCATTTGTAGTCGGACCTGAGTTTTGGCCTTTTAGCGACCCATTTAAGTGTTGGGCCAATTCCCGGCCATGTGTGCCTTTCAGCCTGTTAACGGACCATAAATGAGTTGGGCCATTTGTAGTCGGACCTTAGTTTTGGCCTTTTAACGTCCCATTACCTTCATGGTCCAATACCAGCCCAGTTTCTCTTTCGGCCTGCTAAAGGCCCACAACACAGTTGGACCGTTTACAATACGACCTGACTTTCGGCCTCTTAGCGGCCCATGCTCTTCATGGTCCAGTACAAGCCCGCTGTCGCTTTCGGCCTGCTAAAGGCCTACAGTATAGTTGGGCCATATGTAGCCCAAACTTAGTAACGACCTGTTAATGACCCGGGAGGTTAGAGGGCCGACCATTAACTTTCGGCCTAGTAACGGCCCATTAACTTAATGGGCCCACTAAAGTTCGTTCATGTCTTTAGGCCAAATTAGATAATTTGAGCCCATTACGACGAGCAATTATGCACAGGACCAAAACCGATCAAGCAAAGGTACGGCATACAGGGAATAACGTTGCACATCCAGCATATATTACAGGAAATTACATCCACTAGGCAATCAAAGATTGATGCCAGTGCAAATAAATGAGGAGAACCTAACCATCTACAACGTCACAATCTGCAACCTCAGCACAGATGACGCCCATAAGCATGTGGGCAAGTTCTTGCTGCTTTGCTACACTGTCTCTGAAAACATTGATCAGTTGTTGTGTCGCACGACTCTGCACCTCTGATTCATCCACCATTTCCATCATTGCTTCAGCCATTAATTGGTTCACAAACATACATTTATTCTGTTGCATTCGAGATAGAGGATACTGAACAGATTCAGATGGCGATTTTGGCAGGCTTGTATTATTGATAGTGGAGAGTGTCTCGACCACTTCATCATAACATAAATTAGGATGGGAACCAAACAGATTAATCATGAGTTATTGCCATATTACCTGGCCTAGATTTACTAGAAAGAAACAATGGGGTTGCCTTGCTGTTTTCAGAGTTTGTCTTCTTATCTTCAGCAGCCTGCACAAAATTAACACACTAGCATTGCTGTCATTGGACAAGTCAGATAATAGGAAAGCAACATTGACACAACGAACGTTTGGGCAACTAGCCTACACCAAATTAACACAATATGGCACCGCAATCATCAGCCAGGTAAGGTAATACGAAAGCAACATTGACACAATGAATGAATGGGCAACCAGAGAAGCACTACAATTCAGTAATGTGCGTGATATGAGATAGTACATTCATGCAGCTCAGCATGCAAAACTACCAGGCAATTTTCCTTACAAAAATCAATATTGGCGCCTTTAACATTTTGCTACAACTAATTTTAGATCAGATAAAGGTTAGATTCACGCCGATTAACAAAATACATGCTGATGTAAAAATATAGTGATATACAACAGGTACTTACATCAACATTGGAGCACAGAGAATTCCCACAAGATATTTTCCTCGAATACGATCCCAATGGAGGAAGTCTTGTACCGTTTAACCTTATTTTCTAAAAGAGAGATGGGTAAGAAACATGTAGAAAATATGATCAGAATGCTATAAAATTTCATGATGCGAGGATACGCACACGCTTCTTAGAATGGACTTGACATTCTTTTGCTGGACTGGAGCGGACTAGTTCTTTGGCCACTGGAATCTGCTTATTATCAGTGGGAGTTGGGTTTCTCTGTGATGGAGCGGTATCTATGAAAAATGGAGTTCGTTTATTATCGCCTGGCGTTTGGATCTTTTGCAAAGACCTAGTTTGTAACCCTTCAGATTCTAACATAGCCGTCTTCCCCTTGCATGCCTTATATAGAAGAATGGTGATTTAGTTATAAAACAAGCTACAACAGAGATGGAATAGGTACTGAAGAATAGAAAGGCATGACATATTGACATGTATTCCCTCCATCCAGAAATAAATGGATGGGTCTAGGCGTATTTCAGTTCTAGATACATCCAGTTTTATCCATTTCTGCGACATTTAATCCGGACGGAGGGAGTATGATGTACTCCCTCCGTTCCGAATTACTCGTCGCAGAAATGAATGTATCTAGATGTATTTTAGTTATAGATACATCCATTTCTGTGACGAGTAATTTGGAACGGTGGGAGTAAGAGCTAGGGATACGGCATGACAACATAATAAAAAAACACTGAAAAACCCATTGCAGAACCAAAGTATTCAAACCCACTGATATGAGATAGTACACACATGCAGCTCAGGATGCAAAACTAGCAGGCAGTTTTCCTTGCAAAAATCAACATTGTGGCCTTTAATCATACATTTTGCTACAACTAAATTTAGATCAGATAAAGGTTGGATTCACGCCGATTAACAAAATACATGCTGATGGAAAAATATAGTGATATACAACAGGTACTTACATCTACATTGGAGCACAGAGAATTCCTGCAAGAATCTTTCCTCATAAATGATACCATGGCAGAAATGCTTCTATTTGTTAAGCTTATTTTCTAAAAGAGAGATGGGTAAGAAACATGTAGAAAATATGATCAGCATGCTATAAAATTTCATGATGCAAGGATACGCACACGCTTCTTAGAATTGGGTTGACATATTTTTGCTGGATTGGAGCGGACTAGTTCTTTGGCCACTAGAATCTGCTTATTATCAGTAGGAGTTGGGTTTCTCTCTGCTGGAGCAGTTTCTATAAAAACTGGAGTTGGTTTATTATCTCCTGGCGTTTGGATCTTTTGCAAAGGCCTTGTTTGTAACGCTTCAGATTCTAACATAGTCGTCTTCCCCTTGCATGCCTTGTATAGAAGAATGGTGCTTTAATTATAAAACATGCAAACAGCAGAGAGATGGAATAGGTACTGAAGAATAGAAAGGCATGACATATTGACATGTATTCCCTCCATTCGGAAAAAATGGATGGGTCTAGGCGTATTTCAGTTCTAGATACATCCTTTTTTATCCATTTCGGCAACATGTAATCCGAACGGAGGGAGTATGGTGTAAGAGCTAGGGATACGACAGGACAACACAGCAAAAAACATTGGTTGAATGTAAAACTGTATGCTAGCGGAATACGTACAGAAATAACTAAGGCAACATACACGTGTATGATTGGGAAAATAAGATGGCATTGCAACAGAGCACTAGAACAACACTTCAATGTAAAAAAATATGGTATGGTAGACAGATGAAGTACATACTGATGAATAACAATGCATAAGATATTCAGAAGCATGATGTCCAAATTAAGTAGATGACATTGCGATAGAGTAGAATGACAGTACTTGAATTTGAAGACATGTTATCATGAATGGAATAGGTACTGAAAAACAGGAAGGCATGACATATTTACATGCATGATCAGCATGCTAAGAACATGGTATTGCAACAGAGTAGATACACTCCAGGACATTATATGCATGTTGTACCCATATCACAAGCCAAGTTAGAGCAAGGACCTTGTGGGGTGAAGAGGATTCATCATCTTTCTGCAAGTCTTCTGAAGAACCGCCTTTACATGTTCCATCATATTGGGTATCATTGACATCAAGTTTATTGGCCTTTACATTGCTCCATGAGGTTCTTGTGGATATATCAGTGTGTGCAATTATATCTGACATGCATGGAAGACAACTAGTAGTTAGATTTATGTAATGAGTGCCTGTAGGAGACGACATAAATAGTAGGACTGGGGTTAACTAGCAGCAACAAGTCTTATAAACTAAAGGGAGAACACAGATGAAAGCTACAGAATATGTATCGTTTGTACTCAGGATTAACTAGATGGCACACAAAAGTATTAAAGAACAACATAGGTAATACTAGAAGTGGTATAATACTATAATCACCAGCCTGTGGGATAGCATTGGCTGATGGATGATAACTATGGAACATCGTTACCTAAAGAACAAGTATCTTAGCTGAACTATGGAACAACGTTAACTCTTGAACAAGACCCGTAAGAGATTAGCATGAATATACAGTGAAATGTGAAGATCTATTTTCCATTCTTAGATGAATAACAAAGCCATAAATGTTGCACACAAGTAAGATGGGGTACAACCTATCTGGCTGCCATCCATAGGAGTGAGCATCATGTGCTGACTTGTCGATGGCCCTGCAGTTGTTGTGGCTGTCCATGTCGGGCACGCACATTTGATGCAGGGAACTGTTGAGTGGGGACTATAGCTCCCTTCTGGTGTATGCTTCCCTTGTTGGAGCAGCTGCGGTGAGTCGGAAGACGGTGTGTCTGAAGATGCAGATAATGCATAATGTTAAGAACGACATATCTCTTTGATCTGAAGAAATACACTAAGAGATCAACAGCAAGGTACGAGAGTGGTCACACGTCTGTTGACTAAAGACTAAATTGGGGTCACATGATTTTATTTTATTTTGGTACTGTCCGATCTACGCCAGATGGCTGGCCGTCTTGTGCCTCCCGGCTGACACTGTTCGGAATCTTCCCCGAAGAGCCAGCGACCAATGGTAGAGCAACCTTCAACAACTACCAGGATTTGGTAGACCGTGCTCTTATGATTGAAGGCAAGCAGCAGAAAATTGAAAATCGCAAGAGGAAGTATGGATAAGGGAAGTACAATTCTGGAGCCCAGCAGAAGCCGCGTTTTACTCCTAGATCGAGAGGACATTTTCAGCATACCCATGGAGGAGGTACCTCGCACAATCACAATGGCACCAAGAATGGTAATGGCAATGGAGGAAGCAACGGCCAGAACCGTACCAACCCATCAACCCCAGCCAAGAAGGACCTGAGCCAAGTCACTTGCTTTAAGTGCCAGAAGACCGGACATTATGCCAATGAATGTCCTGAAGGCTAGAATGGCAATGGAAGCTCTGGGAAGAAGCCGAACCCTTTCAACAGGGGACAGGTGAACCACGTTAACGTGAAGGAGGTTGAACAGCAGCCGGATGCCGTAATCGGTAAGTTTTTGGTTAAGTCATTTACCGCACTCGTTCTTTTTGATACTGGTGCGTCGCATTCATACATATCAAGGGGATTTGTGGATAAGTATAACCTGCCCACTAAGGTTATTAGAACACCTATGCTAGTAAGCTCACCAGGAGCGGAGTATATGGCCAGTCAAGGATGTTTTCAAGTGCCATTGAGTATAGGTAGGCATGTGTTTCCCTCGGATTTAATCATTTTGGAATCACAAGGATGGGATGTAATTCTGGGTATGGATTGGCTGTCGATGTACGGAGGAAACATCGATTGCGCCAGTAAGACAACTTTGCTTACGATGCCAGAAGGAAGAAGGATCAAGTATGTATCCCGACATGCGCCAAATAGGACACAAGTAAATTCCTTACCAGGAGTTGTGTAGGAGGAAGTACCAGCGGTAAGGGATTTCCCTGAAGTATTTCCAGAAGAGTTGCCAGGCATGCCACCGGATAGAGATATTGAGTTTTTGATTGAGCTATTGCCAGGCACAGGGCCAATATCAAAGAGACCATACAGGATGCCTGCAAAGGATTTGGTGGAAATTAAGAAGTAGATTAAGGAGTTACTGGATAAAGGTTACATTCGCCCAAGTTCGTCGCCTTGGGGATCACCAGTACTTCTAGTGGAAAAAAAGGATGGATCGTTAAGGATGGTTGTTGATTATTGAGGATTGAATGAAGTAACGATCAAGAACAAGTACCCACTACCAATGATCAATGATCTGTTTGATCGATTGCAAGGAGCTAAGGTATTTTCCAAGATCGATCTGCGATCAGGATACCACCAGTTGAAGATTCGAGAACAGGATATACCTAAGACAGCTTTTACCACCAGGTATGGGTTGTACGAGTATACCGTTATGTCATTTGGTCTGACTAATGCACCTGCCTATTTTATGAACATGATGAACAAAGTGTTTATGGAGTTCTTGGATAAGTTTATCGTGGTGTTCATTGATGATATTCTGGTTTACTCGAAGAATGAAGAGGAGCATAAGGAACATTTGCGATTGGTACTTGAGAAGCTCAGAGAACATCAACTATATGCCAAGTTTAGCAAATGTGAGTTTTGGTTGAAGGAAGTAGGATTCCTCGGACACGTTATATCCGGAGAAGGTATAGCAGTAGATCCCACTATGGTTGATACCGTGACAAATTGGGAAGCCCCAACAACGGTTGGAGAGATCCGGAGTTTTCTTGGACTCGCAAGATACTACCGGATATTCATTGAGAATTTCTCCAAGATTGCAAAGCCTATGACGGAGTTATTAAAGAAGGATACCAAGTTCAAATGGAGTGAAGAATGTGAGGCTAGTTTTCAGGAGTTGAAGAAACGCTTGGTTACTTCACCAGTGTTGATTTTGCCAGACCAGACCAAGGACTATGAGGTGTATTGCGACGCTTCACGTCGAGGACTTGGAGCAGTGCTTATGCAGGAAGGGAGAGTTGTTTCATATGCCTCAAGACAGCTTAAGCCCCATGAGTTGAATTGTGCTACGCATGATTTGGAGTTAGCAGCCGTAGTGCATGCATTGAAAACATGGAGACATTTCCTCATTGGAAATCATTGTGAGGTGTACACGGATCATAAGAGTTTGAAATACATTTTCACACAGAAGGAGTTAAACCTCAGACAAAGGAGATGGTTGGAGCTCATCAAGGATTATGATATGAGATTGCATTACCATCCCGGAAAGGCTAATGTAGTAGCTGATGCATTGAGCCGTAAGAGCCATGTCAATACATTAATGACGGGAGAAATACCAAGGGAGTTAGCCGAAAATCTTCGAGAGTTATGTTTGGAAATAGTTCCGAGAGGCTATGTAGCAGCATTGGAGATTCAGTCAACTTTGAAGGATAGAATCAGAGAAGCTCAGAATACTGACAAGGATATTGCCTCTATAAAGGAGAAAATGTGCGAAGGAAAGGCTAAAGGATTTCGTGAGGATGAGCACGACACCCTATGGTTTGAAGACCGTGTTTATGTGCCCAAATGACCCGGGGATCAGGAAGTTGATTCTACAAGAGGCACACGATTCACCATATTCGATTCACCCAGGAAATACCAAGATGTATTTGGATTTGAAGGATATTTCCTGGTGGACCGGGATGAAGAAAGATATTGTGGAGTATGTAGCAGTTTGTGATGTATGTCAGAGAGTAAAGGCAGAGCATCAGAAGCCAGCAGGATTGCTACAGCCATTGCCAATACCCGAATGGAAGTGGGATAAGTTAGGCATGGATTTTATCACGAGATTAGCCAAAACTCGTTCAGGCTATGACTCCATTTGGGTTGTAGTCGATCGGTTGACGAAAGTAGCTCATTTCATCCCGGTAAAGACCACTTACACCAGTGCTAAGTTGGCAAAGATATACATGACCAAGATTGTATGCTTACATGGAGTTCCAAGGAGCATAGTATCAGATAGAGGAACCCAGTTTACCTCAAAATTCTAGAATCAGTTGCACGAAACTTTGGGTACCAGGCTAGAGTTCAGCACAGCTTTTCATCCACAGACAGATGGACAGACCGAGAGAGTCAATCAGATTTTGGAGGGCATGCTGAGAGCTTGTGCGCTAGATTATGGATCTAGTTGGGACGAGACTTTGCCGCATGCAGAGTTCTCTTACAACAACAGCTATGAATCCATTTTAAAGATGGCCCCTTTCGAAGCCTTGTACGGAAGGAGGTGCAGGACACCCTTTACGTGGGATGAAGTTGGAGACCGCCAGTTGTTTGGACCTGACTTGATTAAGGAGTCTGAACAGAAGGTGAAATTGATTCGCGATAGGCTCAAGATAGCTCAATCCAGGCAAAAGAGTTATGCAGATTCTAAGCGCAAGGAGACAGTTTACGAAGTCGAAGACCGAGTTTATCTTCGAGTATCCCCACTTCGGGGAACAAAGCGCTTTGGTGTCAAAGGAAAGTTAGCGCCATGATTTGTAGGACCATACCGGGTATTGGAACGTATGGGAGAAGTGGCCTACAAGTTGGAATTACCTGAAGGATTGTCAGGAGTTCATGATGTGTTCCGCGTTTCCTAGTTGAAGAAGTGCCATGCGGAGATGGCTGACATACCCTTGAGAGACACAGTGCCATTGGAAGCAATTCAGTTGGACAGTGATTTGACCTATGAGGAGAAACCTGTTAAGATTCTCGAGTTTGCCAGCCGAGTCACCCGCAGCAAGGTTATCAAGTTTTGTAAGGTTCAGTGGAGCCACCACACGGAGGATGAAGCCACCTGGGAGCGAGAGGAAGATTTGCTCAAGGACCACCCTCACCTATTTTTTAGCCAACCCGAATCTCGAGGGCGAGATTCATCTTAAGGGGGGTAGGTTTGTAACATCCCAAATTTTCAATTTGGAATTTTATACATTAGATCAGCATTGCATATCACATTTTATTTGCTTTTGGTTTTGATCCTAGAAATTTCTACGCAACTCAAGGACCCACGAAGAGAGTTGGGGAATTCATTATTTTCATATTTGAGTTTTCTCAAATTTTGAGAATAGGATCATTTGATTTTAATTATTTTATCGTCAATTATTTCTATTACAAAAATATGAGAGAGGGAATAAAATGACTTTCCCAAAATAAAGAAATATTGAGGATTGAATAATAAAATCAAACAAGATTTTATTTCGGAGTTTTTCGGTATTTTATTTGAATTTAGGAAAAATGTGCATTTTTCAAAATTGCATTTAGGCCCCAAATAAATGTTCACCTTGTGCGTCTTGATTTTAGAAGCCCGGGAAAATTTATTTCGGGATTTTTGGAGTCCGTTTAGTATTTCTTTTTATTGTTTTTCTGTGCGGAATAATTAAAAAAACGCGAACCGACTTCGGGCCGTACCCGGGCGGGACACCGCCCGGGGGCAGCCTTTAAATACCACCGCCCCAAGCCGCCCCAGCCCACCGCACCCGAAATCAGAGCCGCCGCCGCCACCGGACCCAGGTCAACCTCGTTTTCGCCGCCGTTTTTTTTAAGTCGCGGTTAAAAAAACAAAAAAGTCGCGGTTTTATTTTTTTTAGTTTCGGTTTTTTTAAATAGATCGGTTTTTCCGATTTATTTAATTAGCGAGCGTTCGTCCGTTCGTTCGTTCTAGCGAACGTTCGTCGTTTTTCTTTTCCTTGGATTAAATCCGCGATTTTTCTAATCGCGATCCCTGATTCGTTTTTCGTTTTAGTATAACTTTTCGCTCGGTTATCGGAATCACGCGATTCAAGCGCCTGGAGTTTCGTCTCGAAACCCTCTAACCGTTTAACCAACTTAAACAAGTTTTTTCCACTCTAAAAATTGCCCTAGATCTAGATTAGTAAACGAAGCTTGTTTCTTTTGCCGTTTGACTTTCGTTGCTTTGTTTGATTTGATTCTTTTTGGAAACCGGAGTTATTAAGTTGAACCTTCTGGTTAGATCTCTTATTTGAGTTTTACCTGTGCATTAGATGAATACTTATTGTATGCTTATTTGTTTGTCTGCGATAGAATACCCGGAGTGCGCCGCCTGTTACTTCGAATCTCTAGGTTTCACGGATCATCAGCAAGGCAAGTAACACTTTGATCATACCTCCTACTACCCAGTTTTATTGCATTAGATCAATCCTCAAACATTGCATGATTAGGATCTAATTAAATTGTGGGATGGGAAGTAGTTGAGGTAGTACCTATTACCTGTTATATTATCGAACCTTTGGGAGTTACTTCTACATTTGCCTATTATGCCATGCTATGCTAGTAGACGTGGATTGGGTGAGTGATATCCATGACAGATGTGAGTTTGTTAATTAATGGTTTATCTAAGGTGGCAACTTAAACACACATCTGGGTGGATTGAGGTACCTGGGTATTCCAGGATTGCCTGTTTTTCTTTATGGACCGCCACCCAGGCCCAAAGGGATCATGAGATTTTTCATACTAGAAACTTCTGTGTGCAGCCACAAGCTATTATGGGCTCTAGCATAGTTGATTAAGTCATGCGAACTCTTACAGGGTAGACTAGCAGATGTAGGGGAAAGTAGGTGTAACGGTCTATCCATCATAAGGTGCTAGCGCTTCTGAAAAACTATGTCTCGGTCATCCGTCTTCTCAAACACCATGTAGTGCGAGGAACCAAACGGAGGCGATCGAGTCTTGTGGGGAAAAGTGTGCAAACCTCTGCAGAGTGTATAAACTAATCATGGTTAGCCGTGTCCCCGGTTATGGACAGCTTGAGTATCTAGTACTTGGATTATCATGTGAATCTCAACATGTTACTCTAAAATTTAATTTTTGTTGGGTTTTGTTTAATGATGATGCTTAATTGGGATTGAGGATGCTGTCAACCATTCTCAATGTTTAACAACTACCATGATAGTTAAATAAAATTTATTCCTTTGCAGTAGGGAAAAATTGGCTTTACACAAAACTGTAACCATAGAGCTTTCCACCAGCCAAATATGCATATAGTATAGCTGTTTCATTCCATTACTCTCTATGTGTTACCTTGCCAGCATATTTCATGTGCTGGCCCGTTTCGGGCTGCAACGTTAATGTTGCAGACTTTTCAGACGATGATTAAGTAGTTTTTAGGTCGTGGTTCTATACTCAGTGATGCTGTTGGAGTTGATGGACTCACTTATCTTCCAAGCCTTCCGCTGTTATCGTTATTAGATGGCCTTAAGCCATATTTATTGTAATAAGTTCTCTATTGAGACACTCGATGTAATAAGTGTGTGATTGCTACTCTGTTATAAATCCTCCGAGTACTGTGTGGTGTCAGCATTACTGATCCAGGGATGACACCTGAGCACAGAGATCAGACCGTTTGAGGTCTGGTCGCTACATTCCCATTGGGAATCGATTGGCCCAGAATAAAAATTCAGACAACGGACGCCTAAATAAAGTGATTTGAGATGAGGGTGCGACCTATCTGGCGGCATGGTCAACTAGGCAGGTCCAGCTACCGAGTCGGTGAGGCCGGCGTGGTTGCGGTGGCGACCGGCGGCAGGGAAAGAGCGATGTCGCGACAGCCGACGGCTACGCGAAAGCAGCGCCAGGACTCTGGACGGATCAGAAGTTGGAGCCACTCCGGCGGCGTGAACAACGGCGGGGGTGAATCAACTCCGGTACGGTTCACACGGCCGTCGTCGAGGCAGCACCAGCAGCACGGAGTAAGAGGCACACAGCCCAGTGCACGACGGCAAATGGACAGCGTCTCCGGCATTAAGGAGGAGGGCTGCTGTGAAATTGGTGCGGTGGGGGGCGCCATGGAGGTGGGGCTGAGGTTTCGCGGCTCGGGAGAAGGGAGCTTCCCGGGGAGAAGGTGATTTGGCGCCAACGAGGTATGAATGGGAGCGGGCAGGCGGTAATTGGGAGGGGAGTGGAACCATGTCTTACGGACGCATTTGTCTGAAATGTGAGGGGGAATTACAGTTCTACCCTTGCCTATAGGCTTCTCGGCTTGGGTTTGTGTACTGAGGGTCAGGGATAGTAGAGTAACTTTGCTTCTCCAGAAATAGTGGGCGGGAGCGATTTTGGGCGAGGAGGGCGTGTTTTGAACTATAGTGGGCGCGAGCAATTTCGGGCGAGGAGAGTGTGTTTTGAAATAGTGGACGCGAGCTATTTTGGGCGAGGAGAGCGTGTTTTGCCGACCATGGTTTATGAATTATTCGGCACATGTCATTTCGGCCGAGGAGAAGGCACACTTGGATGAAGTTACGAACCTACCCTCGATGTACAACGAGCCAATTGATACGTGTCCCACATAGGACGGTAATTTCGCGTCTCCCATTTATTTGCTCGGGAGAATTCCACCGAGCAGAGAGGATTTTTAACGGTTCGTTCGAATTTTGGGAGAACAAGCATCCACGTCTACCTTACGAAGTCGATTCAGATCAAATTTTGAAATATTAGCTTGCCACTTCTTTTTTAGATGGAGAGATGATGCTCGGGAGTAATGTGTTTTTACATGCTCGTTGCTAGCGATTTACTATATGACAAATAGTTGACCCACTCAAAAACGTGAATTAAACCCAAAATGAAATATCTCGATTCAATGAAATAGGTTGTTCAATAGGTCAAAATAGTGAACTAAATCCAAAATTGAACACCTCAATCGAGTAGCATGGTGTACAGTATTATAGTACTCCATGAACATGTTGAAAATCAAATTAATGAACTTGTTTGATATACGCATATATCCGTTCATGTGTGGATTGCAGACAACATGTTCTCCAATTTAAATATTTGAATGCAAGTTTATATCGAAACATGGTTTATATCACTCTTTGATGCATAAAACGCGACCTCCCCCTCTCCCGGACTCCTGTTCTCTGTCTCTCTCTCTCTCCGACAATCTTCAATTCTGTCGCACGCATCCGACACAAAAACCTTGTTGATCCCTCTCCATCTCTCTCTCTCTCTCTCTCTTTGTGTGTGTGTGGGGGGGGGGGGGGTCTTTCTAGTTCGCATGCATATATACACCATCTATAGGTCTCTCTCGCACACTATGTATGATACTCTAGCTAGTCCAAGCTAGATATCTTGGGTGCACTCATCGTACGCACACAAATTCCTTGGGTCTTTGCCTGTAACTCTCTCACGCACCACTGTGTCATCTCGGAGCTCTCTCCCCCCTCTCAAACTCTCCATCCACCTGGGTCACACATACACATGCATATCTCACTCACACTCGATAGGCCCATCTAAAACTCTATCTCTCCCCCTCGTTCTCTCTCCATCTCACACGCGCACACACACAATCTCATGCCCAGCTAGCCAAGTATGATGGTCTCTCACTCAATTGTAGGCACACACAGTCCCCTTATATGTATATGACTAGCTAATCTTAGTCTCCATCACAAACATGTGCATGGTCTATCTCGATTTCTCTCGGGGCATCTCTCTATCGCGCACGCACTCCCTCGATCTTCCACCCATATAGTCCCCTCACGATCTCAATGGGATCTCTCTATCACAAACACACCCTCTTTCCCTCCCCATGCGTCCATGCCATCCATGTGTCCCTCTCGACCTTTGTTCCTTGTTGGCCAGACCTCTATTGGACATGTGCTACAGGGGTGCCTCTCTCTGTTGCAAACAATCACACACTAGCTATCTTCGTGTATCTCCTCGCCTCGCTTTTCCATCTGGGAGATGCATGCATGATATGTTCGCATAAGAAACGAAAAAGCACTCTGTCTCTCTAATTTATCGTTGTTGTCACTTTCTCTTTCACACGCATACTCTTTTTGCACACTTACTCATTCTCCTTCACACGCACTTGATCTGTCTCGACTGAGGCACTCTCCTCGGTCCATAGCATATAGATTTATTGAAAAGTCAAACATCACAAAGTTTGACCATGTACGTGGAGAAAAAGAATTACATCTAGTACGGCAAACATATACCATTAGATTCACCATGAGATGTAGTTTTGTATGATGTATCTTTTGTATTGTAGATATAAATAACATTTGCATAAACCTGATCAAAGTTTCCAAAGTTTGACTTCTAAAAAATTTACATGCACTGCATTAACGAGCGGATGGAATATCTCTTTCCCCCTCTCAGCTATCTGACGCACCACTCAGCCTTATCGGGGCTCCTCAATCTCTCTCAAACTTTATTGGTCAGTTTGGTTTGTGACGTGACCATCATGCCTTGATGGCCGGTACTGCCTGGTGTGGACGTGAGATGTAAAATATTTCTGCCTGGCCAGGCTTGTGTGGTGCTGAAGCGTTTGGTTCATGCCTGGGCCAGGAAAAGCATCAACGTACCATCAATCAATCCATGCATCAATTATTTAATGCTAATATCCATCCACGTTACTGTTAGCCTCGTGGCCACACGACCAGGCACGGCCAGGCGTTCGAAATCGGTCGCCTGGGTCAGGCTACTTGCAGTGTATGGAGTTCAGCCAGGCTAATTAAAGTGCAAGGGAACCCAGGCTAGGCGGGCTTTCTTTTTCACAGGGTAGCAACCAAACAAGCGTGCATGAAATCCAGCCACAACCCCAGGCCAGGCAAAAGATGCTCAGGACGCAAGCCAAACTGGCCTTATATCTCCCTAGTTCACACATACACATGTCTCGCTCGCGCTATACATATAGACCCATCCAACACTCTCCGCCCTTGTTCTCTCTCCATGTGACACGCACCCCCCTAAGTACCATAATCCCTCACTCCATCATAGGCGCAAGCACTCCCCCCTCCTAAGTATGATTATCTCTTACTAGCCATCAGGAACACATGTATTGTCTCCTTCCATCCATACGTCTATTTCGATATCTCTCGGGGCATCTTCTATCGCGCACACACCTTGTCACTCGATCTCCCACCCATGTAGTCCCATCACGATCTCCAGGGGATCTCTCTATGACAAGCATACACTCCTCCTCTCCATGTCTGCATTTTCTCCGTACGTCTCTCTCGACCTCTCTCCCTTGTTTGTCAGACCCCTCTTGGCCACGTGCTAGGGGTCTTGCTCTCTCGGTTCCAAACAACCACACACTATCTCCTCACCTTGCCTCCGTTGTTGAAGATGCATGTGTGATATGTTTGCATAAGACACACACGCTTTTTCTCTACTTTTATCATGTGTTGTCCATGTCTCTTTCACACACGCACGCACACTTTTTTCACTCTCTCTCTCTCTCTAGTTAGGGACTCTGTCACGTCCATAAGCATCTGGATGTTTTGAAAAGTCAAACCTCAGAAAAGTTTGACCAGGTATATGTGGAGAAAAACATTTACATCTAGAACGATCATTAGATTCATCACAACATGTACTTACTTCATACTATCATTTATCTTTGGTATTGTAGATATAAGTAATTTCTTTATAAACTTGGTCAAAGTTTCAAAAGTTTGACTTAAAAAAATGTTGGAACTACATTATCGAATGGAGGGAGTAGCTCTTTCTCTCTCTCTCTCTGCTATCTCTCACGGGCCTCCCCTCTCACTCGAAATCTCTATACCGACGGACTATACGCTCACTGTGTCAGCGTATAGCTCCGTATATTGTTTAGTTGACCGGTCAACCAATCCACATGCTGCCTTGTCAGCACGTGTTCTGTATCTTCGTGTGCTAGCCCATGTGGCAGTGGGTGAAAATAAGTAAACTAGATGCACATCTGACACGCGGTGCATTAAACAAAGTTGAAACCACTCGGGGTAGCACCCCGCACGCTAGTAAATTGAGGGCGCATTGAGGACAAGCTTCTTGCGCGCGAAGGACGCACTCGCGCACAATTCACCATTGCGCGGCGGCATGCACAGAAGGATGCACTCGCGCACACCCAGCACACAACACACACTAGCACACGTGTACACCGGTGTCGTCGTCGGTTGAGATGGACGGCGAGGTAGCCAACAAGCGGAGGCGGCTCGAGCCAAAACCACATCCGGCGAGCCTGGACTTCATCAGCAGCCTCCCCGGCGACATGCTACTCGTCATCATCGGCCTCCTCCCCACAAAATCTACCGTGCGGACCGCCCTGCTCTCCCGGCGGTGGCGCCCCCTTTGGCACTGCGTCCCCCTCAACCTCACCGTCCATAGCTGCCTCTGCGACGGGGATTGCAAACGCATGGCCACAGTCTCCAAGATCCTTTCATCGCACCATGGGCCAGCCAGACGCCTTGACATCCGCATGTTCAGTACCAACTGCAAGGTCCAACCCAAGTTCGACGAGTGGTTCTTATCCCTCGCCCTAGATCAGCTCGAGGAGCTTAGGTTTGAAGCTGGACGATGTCGCTCTCTGCCGCCGTCCGCGCTCCGTCTGACGCCAACGTTGCGCCGCGCCAGCTTTAGATCCTGCTATCTTCCCCAGATTAATGTTGCGCCCGCCCTTCTTCTCCCTGAACTCAAGAAGCTCGACCTCTTCGATGTTGTCATCTCAAAGAAGGCTATGGAGCACCTGCTCCGCAGCTGTACTGTGCTCGAGTACCTTCGTCTTGAGCAGATCCACGGGTTCATTAGCCTCCACATCACCTCGACGAATCTCCGATGGATTTATGTGTCTCGCTGGCCCCGCAACAAGACATCAATTGGGAAGAGATCACTCCAGCTGTTCCACGTTATGGTCATTGAGAATGCGCCTTTCCTTGAGAGATTGCTTGTATCGGATCTAGAAGGTCCAACAAAAATCAGGGTCATTGACGCGCCAAAATTGACAGTGTTGGTGTACTCGTCTGCCAAATTCTCCAAACTCTTTATTGGATCCGTAATCGTTCAGGTACAGCACTCATCTTCTTATCTGTCTTCTTGAAATTCAGATTTTTTTAATTTCTTCTTGATGTATTTACGACCGTCTTCCAGAAAATGATTCCCACAAGCTTGACCCAGTCCATGCGCACAGTGAAGATCCTAGCACTCAAATCTATCGGCCCCAATCTGGATCAAGTTGTTGGATTCCTTACATGCTTTCCGTGCACGGAGAAGCTACTCATCGAGGTGAAACTTCTTTCCTATAAGTAAACGGTAATCACAACGTAGCTCAATTTTTTCATAATTTTCCCAAATTACGATGACAAGTGTAGTGTTCAAAACAGCATCTACGCACTGCACCGAAAGAAATGTTTTTAGTATTTTTTTCTCACGTGATCACCTGCATCATTTTTATGATGTACTACTATAGTAGCCTAGGCTAGTCATAGTGGAAAGTAACTTAGACTACTCCAGTAACTCTATGGTTACCCTAAGAGCAGGTACTACCTTCGTCCTGGTTTACTCCTCCAATTTTGTAGTGAAAAAGTATCACTATCTAGCCAACCCTATCATATGAGCAAATGATATCGGTACCTCTTGATGACACGGCAATCTTATGCAACCAGTTGCTCTAATATGTTCTCTTCTTTTGCAGATAAAAAAGACCCGAAAGTGAAAAATGTGCTGAACTATAACAATCTCATTGAATGCCTTGATCTCCATCTTACAGAGATTGATTTGATTGACTACCGAGGCAGCACATCTGAGATTAAATTGGCCGGGTTCTTTGTTCTAGAGGCAAGTGTGCTCAAGGTAATGAGGTTTGGCGTTCTTTGGCGCAACAATGAATGGTGTGCTGATCACCGCAAGCGTCTAAGCCTAAATGACAAAGTCTCCGCAGAAGCTGGATTTGTTTTTGAAACATCAAGTGGCCAGAGACTCGAAAACTTATTTGCCCATTAGTGACTTGTCAGGGCAGTGGATTTTAGTTTGTACGATAATGCTGCATCCACCTAAAGTAACGAAAGTTCTTACGTAAACTTCCTAGTAATTCCCTCTTCGTAGGTGCAACATTACTCCTAACATTTGTAATATTAGTTTAAAACTTGTAATATTGCCGTGTCCTATTCCTGCATTTTCAAAATCCTGTGAATCAAACAGGTCCTGAGTTGGTGATGATTTTGTGCCTCCCATCTTTCACCAATAGCCGTCGGATCTAGATATGATGCATACAAACCAAGCTTCTCCATTTTTGCAAAAATATGCCCGCACTTGTTCCCTATTCACGAACAACTCCTTGTCTCTCACAATCAGCCTTATCTCCTCTCCACCACATCTAGAAGGCCATGGAAAAATCTAGCGCGGTGGCCGCTGCTGGAGCCGTCCACCCCCAATCTTGGTGTTCCGTGCAATGCACGGGCATCTATGCACGGGAAATTATGTCGAACAGGGCTAGTTGTAAGCAGGCTAGCTCTACAGCCATGATGATAGTGACTACAAACGGTGAGGCTGACTATGGTATGACGAACACGGCGCCTATACTCAGGTGTCATCTCTAGCACAGGGTCTTGTCACTTCACTGTGAGGAGCAGCACATAATAATTTGACCAACGGGTAGTACAGTGCTAGTACTCCTACTACTACATTGGTAGTACTACTACTAGTACTAGTAGCACCACCGTCTGGATTTAGGAGTACTACCACGTCCATCTGGATTTTAGTATTTGACTAGCAATATCTAGTAATGCATGTCACAAAAAATGTACTACTCCCTCTGTTAATAAATACATGGTGTTTTATTCCTATCGGCGAGAGAACTTAATGTTTTTTTGCTAACTAGAGTACTGATAGGATTACATGCAATGAACTAAACACTGCATGTCATGTTTGGTAGTCTCAAGTCATTGAAAGCATGCACAGCCCACATCTCTCATTGGTTGATATGTCACGAAATAAGAAACAAGGAGGGAGTTAATGCACCATGCCTAAGTATTTTGGGATTATTTGGTTTTCGTAAGGTGACTTACACAACATTTTTGTTTACATGCATTAACATTTTATTAGTTAAATCAATGGTCAAAACTTGGCGCAAAATGCAAAGGGGACCAATAAACCAGTAAACATTAAACTTCTCTCGTTTGGCCCCAACTAGGGGTCCGGTGAGATGACTATACTGCACCGGTACGGAGGGGGACGCAGCTTCATTGACTTACGGCAACTGCCTTTGGGTGAATGACACGTGGGCCCATGGGGTGGCTAGCCCACCTATCATACAGCCAAAGGCAGGTGCAGTAGAGGGCCGAGGAGTAGTACGAAATCCTACGCACCTATGCACGCTAACCAAGGGCAAGAGTGATCACTCGAATTGCAAGATCAGTTGACTAGAAGCTAAGCTAGACCCATGGAGGCGATGAGCGCGAGCATCAGCCGGCTGTGCCAGATGGTCCACGACGCCGGCCTACGCCCCGGCACCGAGGAACGTCTCCAGGTAGTATTTCTTGAGGCTGCCAGGGCGAGGGGCCGCTTGGACGACAGCTTCTTCTCCTTGTTCGATGAGGTCCTTGTTGGTTTCCTCGACAAGTTCACCATCGTCAAGAAGCTTGCGTACGACTTTGACGTAAGCCTCCAGCCGACGCGCCTAGGCTCTGCGATGCCCGCCACCCTCAACGACCACTATGGTGACAACCTCTTCGACGCACTGGTGGCCCTGCGACTGCCCGCCGTCGCGCCGGAGAATGTCCACCTCGAGGTCGCACTCGCCGCGCAGCGCCTGGCGCAGTAAGACACCATCGACATAATCACCCATGTATACGCGCAAATCGTCCACAAGGACTACTACATGCAAGAGGAGGACGATAGGACGCTGGCCTTCTTGGACCGCAGGGCAACCTTGGACGGCACTGTTCAGAAGCACGTTCAGCTCACCGCCAACGCCGCTTCTCCTCACACGTCGGTTGGTGACCCGGTGCACTAGGGCGTGAGGATGTCGTTGATGGATCCGTATGTATTTTTATCTTTCCGTCAAATCCATGTAGTAGTATATGATACTACAGTAATTATCTTACCTTTCGTATCAACTTCATAATTTTCGTACGTACTCCATGCATGAACGGCGCCAGAACCAAACTTCTCATTACTCTAGGCAAAATCGTTATTTTCTATCTATCGGTCGCGCCATGGAGCAGAACCAAATTTTACAAGTTATGAGTTCAAAAGGAAAAGCCTGCCGTGTTCTCGTCGCACCCCCGCACGGTTGGTCTGGCACGCCGCTCAAGTGGGAATGCGTGCGGTGTTGCATTTTCACTTATAAGTGGGACCGCAGTTGAGCAAACCGACTATCGGCAAACCCCCACCCCGCCCCCCGCGCGATGGCTGAGAAAACAGGAGGGAGAAGAGATGGTTGTAGTTCGGACTCCAAGAAAATTGGTGTCGGATGGGACTCATGTGGGTGGCGTGTGCCATAATGCTAGACGTGAATGCTAGTTATGGCCCATGCCACCCCACTATATCGAGCCTATATCAAGGTGCGTAGAACAAATTTCCTGTAGTCCGTGCTCAGCCCTCCTCTATCTCTCTTCTCAGCTAGCCAGCGGACGTGCAGAGCCCATCGTCTGTTTGCTCACATGCGGCCCCACATGTCAGTGAAAACGCAAGAGGACCCACTGAACCTGCACATCTTTCACCTTGACGTGCTGGTGATGAAAAACAAATCCAATAAAGATCTTCGGTGGCTGCTTTTGGAGTTACTCAAGAGTAGTAAGATTCTATTTACAGTTTAACCCAAGATGCACATCTCGTGGCTTCAACTACCACTCTATTTTCTTTCATGACACGACCTAGATGCTGGATGTCCCACGTGTCGGCAAAAGGAGGAAGAACCCGACCAAATCTTCCGTTGTGCTCTCGGATTAGACTGGTTGTGCTAACTTAAAAATTGTATTGTGTACTCCCTCCGTTCCAAAATACTTGACTTCCATTTGTTCAAAAATGGATGTACCTATATACTAAAACATGTCTAGATACATATATATTTTGACAAATAGAAGGCATGTATTGTGCAACGGAGGGAGTAGAATGGATGCAAGTTTTTGTATTGGGAAGAAGAGTACATCCATATATTGATAGAGCGCAATTTAGTAGATGTTCTATCACTTTTAGCTAGCACAGAGGCTAGAGATGAGATTAGTGCACTTGTTGATACTCCTACTAGAATAGAGGCTAGACATGAGACTAGATGCGAGGAAGCAACGTCTACTTCTTTACACTCGAAGAAGAAAGAAGCACGCAAGATCGAGCCTCCGCAGATCAACAATGAATGCATCGAGAAGGAACTAATCCAACTTACAGGAGTAGTAAAATGTATTCTTGTGGTTCTTGTTTTCTTTGGTCTTGCTTTTCTAGTCAAAATTATCGTTGGAGTTCGTGCAAAATGGAGGTCCATTTGGGGTCGTGCATTGGAGTTGGCCTTACAAGTGGGACCGTAGTTAAGGAAACCGACTATCGGCAAACCCCCACCTTGCCCGCCGCGCGATGGCTGAAGTTAGAGAAACGACAAGGTTGAAGAGATTGCTCTAGCACGAACTCCAAGAAATAATATGGTGTCAGATGGATGTCGTGGTGGTGGCATGTGCCGTACTCCTGGACGTGAATGCTTGTTTTGGCCCATGCCACCCTACTACTCCTACTACTTACTCCTACTATATAGTACTAGTATCGAGGATTCGAGGTGCTGGTTACGTACAGCGAACACATTAACATATGGCTACAGTAAAAACACTCGCCCGACGCGCGAAGCATGTCAAGCTAGTTCAAATAGTGTACTACTATTGTTGATTGGCCTCATCTGATAACCTGTTGCAATGCACGTACAATAATGTATTCGGAAAATATTTTTTTGCCTCGTCGCACCACTCACTCAGAGAAGCGACTCGAAAGCCATTCATAAATTTAGTAAGTTTATCACAGGCATGTCATTTTATTACATACAGCAGGTCATCAACCCACATCGACAACGAGGATACATTATAAATACTAAAGTTTTCACCACACAACAAATAACAAGCAATGAAATGAACTTCAACTCAACCATTCCTTGGCGTTGGAAACGCTTGCTTTGAACCACAAGTGATTCTCTGGGACGGGCCATCGATTGTCGATCTGGAAACCAACACAGGACTGATCATCCAGGCTGAAGCGGCCTACTATATCAGTACCAGGGTAGGGAACCACCCAAATGTCCGAGGTATAGACACAGCTGCTTCTCATAAATGGTACTATTAACATTGTGTCAATAGCAGTAGGATCGTCTTTCACCATCATCGGATAGTTTTGTCCAAGGAAGAGCGAGTTTTCTCCAAGACTATCAATTCTGTACCAGGGAAAAGGAGTTGGCGCTAGCACACTAGTATCCATCCCGAATACCATGCAACGGGTGTTGGAATAGGTCCGTAGAGTGCGACCATGGGAGACTACACCTGCTTCCTTAGCAGTAACATCATCAGTGGGCTGTATACACACAAGAAGAGGTGATCCATCGGAATTAGTTGCCAGGTGCCACAGAGTATATGGGCGCTGCTCGTCCTCATGCTCATGATCATCACCATTGTCATCTCCCCCATGGTTATAAAAATTTTCAAGTATAGGTGGTGGTATGTTCACGGGACCTTGGAAACACAAGAAGAAGGTTAATTAGTAAAGGGAAACTTGCTAACCCGCATGCATGTGGATGAAACAATTATAATTACGGTGGAAGACAAACGTACCGAAACTATGAGGATCCCATGCAAAAACATTGCCACGAGTGGTGGCAGCAAACACAAGGCCCTCGTATTGAATTGCATCACAGTACTCATCCGTGTACAGAAACTGATTTTTGAGCAATATCCATCGAGTCGAACCACAAAGGGCGGCAACAAGCTTGTCAAAGATAGCAACAACTTGATAGTTGTTGTAATTCCAAGAGCGGTTGGGAACTCGACAAATTGCTATCTTCCATAGAAGACAGTCACCATGATCGTATTTGAACATGCATACAATACCGGTGTGCCCAACCTCTGGGCAGTCTACTGAGATTTTTGGAAGTGGAACCCGGTCACGAGTGTATACATTCACAAGTTCCCACTCGCAGTTGGACCCAATGTAAACAACCCAATCTCCATTTGCGCCCGCCCAAGCCTTGCTCTCAAGCGAAGGCATCTTAACATCATATGTATCATTATCAAGCGGCATCAACTGGCACAGGGCGAGGCCTCCGTCGTGCCGGCGCCAGTCATCAGGGTCACGGTGAAGAAGATAGGGGAGATCAAACCGCTCCTTGACTCTTAGGTTCTTTGTAATGATGTTATTAGTTGAGTCGAGAATGGGCTTGAACGAACCTGCCATGCTAGCCGAGGTGATGACGTCGCACTGATCAATGAGTTCCTCCACCACGTCATCTTTCAGATCGAGGCAAGAATAACGGGGCCGTTTCCGGTCTATTCCCTCCATGGAGAAGACGATCGAACAATGGCAGAAGAAAGGGTGAAGGGATGAAGGAAAATGGAGGAGGGAGAGGAAGAGCGTGCGACAGCAGTTCCAAATCGAGAGGGAAAGGCGAAGAGTCGGTGGACGGCTACGAGTTTGCCACGGTTCACGAAGAGGCGCCCCGGCCTACACGTCCGTTCGGAAATACTCCTACTACTCGTCAGCGTCTCACTGATATGTTGGAACGGGACCACATGTCAACGAAACATGGTGTGTAATTTCTCGTGCAAAATGCGATCTAGACACGTTGGCCCGAGGTGCCGCATTAGTTATCGACCTTTATTTTTTTAATGGCGTGCCGATCAGTTTTGAAGCACGACTAACTGGTACTGTACGCAGAGAAAATATAAACTACTCTACCACTACTCCACCTCCAGTACTAGTAGTATAAAAAAGATATATAGGCTGGAGCTTGAGCGCTTTCTTGCTAAGGGCTGCCCACTTGCTTCTCACACTACCACCCTGTCTCTAGATCTAAAAAAGACGGCCCCTCTCTCCCTCCTCACCGGTGGTCACAGATCCACCGGGGAAGAAAAGGACGTGCAACATTGATGCACTCGTCATCGGCGAGCGAGGTCACACACTGACGACAAGGCCGTCCTCTCAGACCTAGTGCCCGCGCGGGATGGCCTCCGTCCCCAAGCTCGCTGCCATACTGTGTGCGGAGGACGATGACCACGAGCAAAGCCCCTTCCCGCCGACCCTCGGGTATGCTACCTCTTTTCGAACCATAACCTTGTTCTATTGCCCCATCTGCCACGTCGTTGCATGTGGATCTTTTTCCACTCCACCATCTTCCCAATTTGCTATCCTCTGCTCTACTGGCCATGCAGACGAAAACCATAATTTTCACTATTAAAGGAAACCCTACTTCATGCAGACTAATCCATGTCTGGGTTGAATAAGGAAAGGAAGGGAGACTGTACTGTCCAAGAGAGTAGGCATCGAACCCGCATCTAGGTTGAAAAGGGGAAAATCAGTAGCTAGGGAACGAGTCTCGTGTCTCTTGGTTGAAGAAGGGTAGAAAGGCATGACAACGCAATAGAGAATGACCAGGTCGATTGGTTTGTTGTCCTCGCATAGGAAAAGGGTGGCTAAAGAGAACAAAAATGGGACGTAATCCACATATGCTGCCTGGATATTTGTTGCTCTGGGTAACCATACCTCCCTCACCACTATGCGTCCGTGGAGGTACATCGTACTGGTGCGCCCACTGTCCGAATGGGCCTCCCATGCTCTTACTGCCACTTTTTTGCTGTTAGTATAACGCTAGTAGTCAAGTCAAGTAATGCTACTGCTAAAGTGATGCCACATTTAACTAATGTCGCTCTCAGTCTAATGCCACCGATAAATTTAAGCAATGCCATTTAATGTCACTGGATTATTTCAGGGTTAGGTGTTGATTGTGGATGTATTAAAGATCTTTTAGCTAAGGCATTCTAATGTTGTTGCACAGCCAGTATACCAACGATGAAACTTGTTACTACCTTTAGATTTTTGCACTGTTAATGCTTATAGATTACATACCTCACTTTCATGAGATAAGTTAATTTTTTTTGTACAGTGTCACCAAAATGCCAAGGCACTAATATCATTTTATTTTGGTTAAACTGCACAGACAATTATGAAGACAAGAGGAAAGTTCAAGAGTGGGCACCTCCTCCTCCGGCTGTTCTCTTGATTCGTTCGATCAAGT
Organism: Triticum monococcum; assembly: GCA_034509565.1. NCBI lineage: Eukaryota > Viridiplantae > Streptophyta > Magnoliopsida > Poales > Poaceae > Triticum > Triticum monococcum. The sequence goes on from CM067844.1 coordinate 417,869,472, forward strand.
TTTTATGTTTGATCGATTATCAAGATTGGGATAGCAATTTTTAAGGTCCCCTCGAGTTCGAAATGATATTTACCTTGGAGGTACATGGTTTGCAATTTTTTATACTGTCATTAGTTAATAATGCTAGTTACCTTTAGACTTTTGTATTTGGTTTAATGCTCATGCACAGCTAGTATACCAATGCTGAAACTTGTTACCTTTACATGTTGTATTGTTAATTCTTATAGAAACCTTCCAGTGCTAGAGTTTATTGAAATCTGTTCAGTAAAACCATTGTATTGTACCCTGTAATAAACTAACTACTCTACTGTTGCACTAGCCACTGGATTAGCGTATATTTGTAGTATTCGAATGGTGTTGCATTAGCGTATGGACATAAATAAAGTGTGGCAAGCTTTCCCAGATATGTGCTCAAGAAAACTACTACCTATTTTTCTAAATACTAGACATTTGGGTACTTTAAATTGAACCGCGAAAACGTCTTATATTAAGGAACAAAGGGTGTAGAGTTCACTCAAATTATCCCGGTAAAGCTAGTCACACCTTTGTTAAAATTAATGCTCATTATGTTATCGGAGGAGGTCTGTATGTTTGTCTCTAACGCATGTCGACTACATACCTGACATCATGATGTAATGTTAAGTCTTTTCCTTTTGTACAGTGTCACTGAATTGTCAAGGCGGTGATGGCATTTTATTTTAGTAGAACTGCACAAAAATTGCTTAAAAGAAGAGGAAAGGTCAGAAATGGCTCAGTTTTTCAGAAAAAACTATGTATGCCTTCCTGACATCAGCCGTTGTTGCTTTATTTATTCCTTCAAACAGGTGGTTAGAAACAGTCTTGCTACCTTTTCCCATTAAGAAATTGGAATGCTTATATTTGTGAGTCTATGCTTCAACTAGTGCCACTTTTAGAGTAATCACACTTTCAATATCTATGCAAACAGGGATGCTAGATTTTAGTGGAACTGCACAAAAAGTCCAACTGGTTCAACATTAGGAGCATGTTTTTTTCCAAACCTTTATATCCAATTGGTGGCACTATGAGCTGTTCATTACGAAGGTACATGGTTTGCTACTATCTTGCTACTTTTTTGTACTATCATTAGATAGTAATACTAGTGGTTTGCATGTGAATTTATTGGCAGGGTGGACCTACATTGCAGGTGCAGGACAGGATTCAATGATTGGATGCTCAATTTCGGTTGTATCGATTTCACCTCTTCCATCACTGCGGACATGGATATCCTTGGTCTGATGAAGAATAGGCGCTATATTTCTGCTCTGAACCATCAAATCAATTCAGTATGAAATTATCCAGGGCAAAACATAACTATATCAGATTGTCCAGTGCAGAACATGACACATGCTAAGCGGAAGAGACATGTTTAAACCGAAAATACAAGGTGTGGTATATGTTTACTAGCTGCTTGATATTTGTGCAGACAGAGATGTCTACCCGTTGCTATTTGGCAAACAAACAAAGTGTCCGTAATTTTGGTTGAATTGCACAAGAGAATAGTATAGTCACTGCATGCATTGCCATTTCAAAATAGACACAGAAAGATTGGATAGTCACTTCATGGACTACAGAAAAGTAGTATTGCACTATTTATTGGCCAACACTAGGTGCTTCATTACTTTGGTCTGATTATACAATGGGCATCATTTTGCCTAAGTTAAAGTTTGTATTTCGAAAATAGTCTCGCGGTGTGATCGAGAGAAGACCAAATCATATTGCAGTGGATGTTCCTCCATCATGTGTGGTTCATTCTCATGGTTCCAGCTGTTGGTGAAACCACTTACGTTTGCAAGAGGAATTGTAGACTTCACAAACAAATTTGTCTTTCAGTCTGTACTGAATGTTGGCCAAGAGAAGCATCCATGTTAGTAGGAAGAACAGATGTTTTTTCTAGATCTTTGCTTTTCGAGCTACATATTTGTATATGATCTGTGAATCATTAAGATGCATTAACATGTTGATCTTATGTATGGGAATCGTACTAGTTAGTTTTAGTTGCGACGCAGGATCCGAAGTGGCTGATCTTTGCTTTTGGAGCTACATATTTGTATATGATCTGTGAATCATTGAGATGCATTAACAGTTACTTATTTATGTTCGCTCACTGTTTACAAGTTACTGATCGATCACTAGCTAGCCTACAAATGCGCTCCTGCAGTTTTATTTGTGACGCAAGATGCGAAGTGGCAGTTTTTTGAATAAAAATGCCTACCTCTGAAGAAACTGACAAGCTACACTATCGATCCTACACGGATAAAAATGCCTACCTCTGAAGAAGTTTAAGCCTAATTAATTCCGTGAGCAAATCAGCAAGACCAAGGCATGGCAATAATTAACGGCATGCAGAAGTTTAAGCCTAATTAATTCCAGCGATTTAAGTGGCTGCATGCGTGCCCTCGGCTGCGACTCGTTGCATGCTGCTTCGCGTATTGCCTGCGAGCGATTCTGAGTGCCTGCATGCAGCCGGCCGTAATTAAGGTAGCTAACTGATGCGAAAAAAGACACGCTTTAATTGTTGCGGGCTTTTTAAATTAGTGGAATCATTATTGACAAGGAGGGAGATGATTCGAGTGCACTCGTTTGACCGCCATGCCGGCGTGCGACCGAGACGGGACGGGATGGCACGGTCATAATTTCAGTTTCCCTAGTTTTCCATGGCAAGCTGGCGCGCTAAGCCATTATGCATTGAATTTCGATGACCGCCGCGCTACCTTCCACCTATAAGTACTGCTTCCCGGCCTTCTCCGGTGCCACAGTGACCCAACTCGCCATATCCTCATAAGCCCCCACCAGCCCAACGTCACTCGCCACGTCCACCATGCCCCCGCCTGTCTACGGTAGGCGACGCCGGAGGCGGTCACCGCCGGAACTAGTGTTCGGGTTTTCACCGGAAGGCATACGGAGGGAGGAGGCATTCTATCTGTCTTTAGATGGCAATGCGGAGATCGAGGAGTTGTTGGAGCGCGACCGCATGGCGGAGGAGCAGGAGTTTTTGGAGCGCGACCGCCTGGCGGAGGAGCAGTGTATCACTGATTTGCGTCGCCAGCGGGACATGGAGCAGCAGCGCACCGACGCTCTGAGTCGCGAGCAGAGCGCCCGCGACTGGACCGACTACATGGAGGTCGGCGCCCGGCAAATAGCCCTAGAGGCTGTCGGGCGTGCACACGTTCGCAATGCTGATTTTTACTACGAGCTCGTCAAGTGGGTTTCCCGCTTGGAAGCCGAAGCTTTGGTGGACCACGCCGGCATGGAAAGGGCCAACGCGCGCGAGCAACGCGCCCTATCGCACCTCTTGCAAGTCTGAGGCGAGGCGCACGACGCCAGTGCCGGCGTTTAGCGTGTACCACAGATGGCGGTCAGCATCGTCTAGTTAGCTAAGAGTAAGTTAGTACTTGTACGCTACTAGAGTATTAGTGGGAGTAGATAGTTAACTTGGCTATGATGGTTGTCAACGTGGAAGTTCAGTACTCTATATGTGGATCAGACCTGTTACTTTGCTCTGAATGTTGAACTTCCCTTTGAACGTATGGAATGGGCTGTTATTTTTTTAAATGGGTTGTATTTGTCCTCCACGGGTTTAGAGGCTGACTTGTGGGCCTAGCAAGTTGACGCATACACAATCAGGAGATGATTGTCCGTGGAGAGGATGACAGCAGGGACCCGCCAAGGTCATGGCAGTACGCAAGCAAGTGCCTCCTTATTTCAAGCCAATAAAAAAGGCTCCTCCTAGTGGATTTCTGACATCTGGGTCCCATGTCATTGTCAACGTAGTCAATAAACGAGAGAATTGCACAACGAGCGGCTGACACCAGGGACCCAGCAGCTCGCCCAGTTATTTTTGTTTTGGGTTAATTTGATAAATGCCACTCCAAATCTGGTGTATCCGAGAAATGCCACTGCAATTTCCAAACTTTGAAAAATGCCATTTCATGCCATTTCTAGTGGCATTTTTCGAAGTCTGGAGTGGCGTTTTTCAAAGTTTGCAAATTGCAGTGGCGTTTTTCAAAGTTTGCAAAAATTGCAGTGGCATTTTTTAAAGTTTGGAAATTGCAGTGGCATTTTTATGAATCGCCATAATTGGAGTGGCATTTATGTAATTTGTTGTTGAGACGGAAGCAGGGTGTCAACTGGGTTGTGCGGGATACTCTGGCATGTCTAGACAGCCTTTTCTTTTATGTTTACCACAGACCAGCCCAGTAGTTTTTTTTTCTTTCTGAAAATGGCTAGCCCAGTTTTTTTGTGATTTGTCAACTAAGTCACTTTATCAGGCATGTTGGGCTGCAAATCTTTCAAGACGAGGAGAGCTTCGTTCGGCTGGTCGAGAAAATGGCCTATCAGTAATGAGAAATGGATTGTACATTTTTAAAACACATCAAACGGGCAATTAGTTTCAAATATCTTTTTTTCAATTCGAGATTTTAAATTGCATTGATTTTTATGCGTGGACAATTTATTGGATTTTATATTGATATACATTTATTTTTAAAATCAGTCTGAATGTGACTCGAAATTTCAGGATTAAAAACAGTTCAGACCGCACCGACATATGCAAAATTTCGTATAATTTTTTAACTGTGGCCACAATATGGGCTATAATACTAATAAAAAGAATATGGGCTCCAAAAAACCCGTAAGAATTAGCAAATGGGCTGTAAATTATTTGAAATAATGGCAGATGGGTTGTATGCTGTTTTCCACAGATTTGAGGCTTTCCACAGATGGCCTGTATACTGTTGGTTGTCCATCCAACGGCCGTCCTCCTTCTTCAATCTCTGCTCTTCCTGCTCCAGCCGCTCAAACAAGCGTCGGTGGGACTGCCTGCTCCCTCCTCCCCGCGGCCGGCTCTGCTGCCGCGTAGGCCTCACGGCCCCATCGTACTCCCATCGCTGGCCTAGCCATCCCTCTACTCACCCACACCTGCTGTTATTCTCCGGTGACGGCAGATGAACCAACAAACCCTCGTACAGTCGTACTCCCCTCCGTGTGGGAAACAAAAACAACTATCGAGTCTTCCCTGCCTCCGTGTCGTTCCCTTCCTAGGCCTCGCCGTCGTCCACCGCCCTGGTGCTCTCGGCGTGGTGTGGTCAATGTAGTCAACGACCGACATGCATCTGAAGTGGACTGTACATGGAGAGGCTGACAGCTGGGTCCACGGCCGCACGCAAGGAAATGCCTCCTTATTACACACAAAATAATGATTCCTCCACCTGACATCTGGGACCCACCGAAAGGGCCTTTGTATTTCGCGAAAAAAAACATTACCGCCGCTAATAGCTTGGACCCACCAGCTCTATCTTCGCATGCAAGGAAGTGCCTCCTTATTATGCACAAAAAAAATGAATACTCCCCCTGCTAGTTGGGACCCAGTATAGTGGGCCTACTAAGTTGACGGGGACGAAGGGCTTTGTCAACTTAGTCAATATGCATGATTCTAGCTCGACTAACCGTACGATGTCCATCCAACGGCCGTAGTGCTTCTTCAACCTCTGGTCTTCTTGCTCCAGCCGCCCAAAGCAGCGCCGGTCGTGCCGCCTGCTCCTGCCTCCCGTGGCCGGCTGTGCTATCGCGGAGGTCTCACCGCCCCCATACTACTCCCACCGTTGGCCAGGCCATCCCTCCACTCCACTCACCCACACCCCCTGTTATTCTGCGGCGACGGCAGCGCAGCCGAACCGGTGAACCCTCGTACTCCTCTCCGCATGGGCATCCACTGCTGCATCTTCCTCGGCTCCACGTCGTCCCCTTCCTAGGCCTCGCCGTCGTCCAGCGCCGTGGTGCTCTCGGCGCGGCGTGGTCAATGTGGTCAACGACCAAATTCCATCAGAAGAATACTGTACGTGGAGAGGCTGACAGCTGGGTCCATGGCAGCCGCAAGGAGGTGCCTCCTTATTACGCGGAAAATAATTATTCCTCCACCTGACAGCAGGGACCCATCGGATGCCCACCAGTATTTCGTGAAAAAACGTTTGCCCCTGACTGCTGGGACCCACCCGAGGGCCACCGTATTTCACACAAAAAACATTCCCCCTACTGTCAGCTCGGACCCACCGGAAGTGCCTCCTTATTACGCACAAAAAAATGAATACCCCCCTGCTAGCTGGGACCCACCTTGGTGGGAGGCTGACTTGTGGGCCTACTAAGTTGACGGGGACGGAGGGCTTTGTCAACTTAGTCAATATAAACGATTCTAGCTCCAATGACCGTACGATGTCCATCCAACAGCCGTAGTGCTTCTTCAACCTCTGGTCTTCTTGCTCCAGCCGCCCAAAGCAGCACCGGTCGTGCCGCATGCTCCTGCCTCCCGTGGCCGGCTGTGCTGCCGCGGAGGCCTCACCGCCCCCTACTATTCCCACCGCTGGCCAGGCCCTGCGGCGACGGCAGCCTCACACAGCAGCCGAACCAGTGAACCCTCTTACTCCTCTCCGCGCGGGCTTCCACTGCCGCGTCTTCCCCGGCTCCCCATCGTCCCCTTCCTAGGCCTCGCCGTCGTCCACTGCCCTGGTGCTCTCGGCGCGGCGTGGTCAACGTGGCCAAGGAACGACTTCCATCAGACGTGGACTGTACGTGGAGAGGCTGACAGCTGGGTCCACGGCCGCAGCAAGGAAGTGCCTCCTTATTACGCGGAAAATAATGATTCCTCCACCTGACAGCTGGGACCCACCTGACAGGCCACTGTATCTCGCGAAAAAACATTTCCCCCTAACTGCTGGGACCCACCAGCTACATCTTCGCACGCAAGGAAGTGCGTCCGGGCAACAAAAAAATGATTCGCCCCCCTGACTGCTGGGACCCACCAGCTACATCTTCGCAGGCAAGGAAGTGCCTGACAGTCGGGACCCACCTGGTCGAAGCGTACGTAGTGTTGTCATTCTGGTCGCGAACGTGTACGTACATATATACTGGTGGATGTAGAGGCGCGCACGTGTCGTAGTAGAGGCGCGTACGTGTCGTAGTAGAGGCGTGCACGTAGCATGTACACGTACGTACAGCGGCCAGGGTGCAAGAAAGAAAATACGGCCACGTATGTGTACATACGGGCGGGGTCTCGAACGCCTACTCGCGCATACGTACGGCCAGGGCTCGTGTACATGGCTAGGTCGGAACGGGGAAACATTGTCGTCGTCGTGTTCATGGGGAGGCAATAGAATGCATCATGTTCATCGGGAGGCAACGGAATGCATCATGTTCATCGAGAGGCAACGGAACGCGTGGGAGCCAACCGGCTGGGTCGGAACGGAATGCGTGGTCGTGTTCATCGGGAGGGCTTGGACGGAACAGGCGATGGAAACGAGGCCTGAACGGGGTCCTGTTGATCGGGAGGGGTCTAGCGTACCGCAAAACGGAGGAAACGGACCTCCTACGGTCAGAACAGGGGTCCTGTTGATCGGGAGGGGTGCGGCGTACCGCAAAATGGATGAAATGGACCTCCTATGGTCGAAACGGGGTTCCTGTTGATCAGGAGGGGTGTGCCGTACCGCAAAACGGACGAAACGGACCTCCTACGGTCGAAACGGGGGTCCTGTTCATCGGGAGGGGTGTGGCGTACCGCAAAACGGGACTCCATGGGATACTGTTCATCTCCACCGTCGACCTCCTCCAGCCTCCACGGGCTCATGTTCATCCAGCCTCCACCGCGTGCTACTCCACCGGCTACTGTTCAACCACCCCTCCACCGTCTACTATTCATCCAGACCTCCACACCACGGGGTCCTGTTCAACCACCCCTCCATGGGCACCCCTCCACTGTCTATTGTTCATCCAGCCCTCCACCACACCACGGGGTCCTGTTCATCTAGAGGCAACGCCACCGCTCACTATTCATCCAACCCCCCCTGCAATGCTCACTGTTCATCCCAGAGGCAGCATCGATCGGCTTCAGTTAGCAGTAGTAGCGAAGGAATTGCTCGATCGGGTTCAGTTAACAGTCATCGATCGATCGCTCGGGTTCAGTAACGCGTAGCCTGCAGTGCAATCGCTCGGGTTCAGTTAGAGCCCAACGCCTCGCTCGGGTTCAGTTAGAGCCAACGCCTCGCACACACGCACGTACGTGTATGAGAGAAACGTACATCGCTCGGCCCCCGACCTCCCACCATAACCGGGAACTCCCTGAAATTTTCCTCCCCCTCGCTTCTACCACGGTTTTTTCCGTCATGGATAGCCCAAAGAATGTCATGCAGCTGCCTCTCCCGCCCGCCCAGGACGAAAAGCCCATTTTCTGTCATGATTTTTTTGTCATGGAAGTAGGAGCCCACCACATCTATGATGATACTGGGTTTTGTCACAATTATCGTCATAGAAGTGTCATATGTATGACAGAAAAAACCGTTCGGCCCAAAATGTCACGGATGTGTCTTTTTTGTAGTGGTTATTCAATAATTCATCAGCTTGACCAACAGTCCGTTCCCTGAAAACACAACCAGCACAACTCTCTAGGAAATCCCTAGAAGCATCAGTTAGTCCATTATAGAAGATATCAAGTATTTCATTTTTCTTAAGAGGATGATCAGGCAAAGCATTAAGTAATTGGCAAAGCCTCCGCCAAGCTTGTCGGAGACTCTCTTCTTTAATTTGCACAAAGTTAAATATTTCCTGCAAGGCAGCTTGTTTCTAATGAGCAGGGAATATTTTTCAGAGAAGTAATAAATCATATCCTAGGGACTACGCACACAACCAGGAGCAAGAGTATTGTACCAAGCTTTAGAATCACCATTTAATGAGAAAGGAAATAATATGAGAATAAAGTAATAGTGAGTCTTCTCATCATTAGTAAAATGGGTGGCTATGCCATTCAACTTAGTAAGATGTTCCACAATAGTTTCAGTTTCATAACCATGGAAAGTATCAGATTCAACCAAAGTAATTAAGTCTGGCTCGACAGAGAATTCATAATCCTTATCATCAATAAAGATTGGTGAAGTAGCAAACTTAGGATCATATTTCATTCTAGCATTCAGAGATTTTTCTTTATACTTGCATAATAATTTATCTAGATCATCTCTATCCCTACAAGCAAGAATATCTCTAGTTGTCTCCTCATTCATAACATAACCTTCCGGTACCTTAGGCAATTTATATCTAGGAAGGCTAGTTCTAGTAGGTGTTTTAGGAGTTTTGGTTTCAAGCTCATCATCAGATTCAACGACATCATGTTGTATTACTCTACAATTTGTTCATCAAGAAAATCAACAACTGGCACATCATTATCATCCAGCAAGGTACTAGCATCATGAAAGTGCAACTATCCCTGGATGGTTTTGGTAATTCCTAACAACATATAGTTCATTGAGCTAATGCTATTCCAAGATGAATGTTTCAGGAAAGCTCAATGGTTGGCATGGCATGGATTAGAAAGTGGACCCTTCAAAATGCTAAAGATAAAAGATTGGCTCAAGATCAAAGCACAAGACTCTACATTTTCTATTTTAGTGATCCAAGATCACATTGAGTCTATAGGAAAAGCCAATACTATTAAGGAGGGATGAGGTGTTGCTTAATGAGGTGTTTGCTCAAAATGCTTAGTGATATGCTCCAAAACCCTCCACTACTTTCTCACTTCCAAATATGTCCCACACCAAATATCCAACTCGGCCCCACCGATTCTTTCTATCTGGTGCCACCGAGTTCAGTTGACATAGCCACTGCTAGAAACCCTAGTCTTTTCGGTCTCACCGATAGGGATCTCGGTCTCACCAAGATGGGATTGTAATCTCTCTCTTTCCTTTCGTAACACTTCGGTCCAACCGAGATGAGCGATCGGTCCCACCGAGATTGCAATGTAGACTCTTTGTTTCCCTTTCGTAACACTTCAGTCCAACCAAGATGAGCGAATCGGTCCCACCGAGTTTGCCTGACCAACTCTCTGGTTAGTCCATTACCAAAATCGGTCTACCGAGTTTGTGTAATCGGTCTCACCGATATTAAGTTATGCCCTAACCCCAACTAAATCGGTCCCACCAAGTTGACATGTCGGTCCCACCGAGAATCCTAACATTCACATTTTGAACTAAATCGGTCTGACCGAGTTTCATGATTCGGTCCCACTGAGTTTGGTGATTTGTGTTTAACGGTTAGATTTTGTGTGGAGGCCATAAATACGCCTCCACCCACTCTTCATTCAAGGAGAGATCCATCAGAACATGCCTACACTTCCAATACATATTTTCTGAGAGAGAACCACCTACACTTGTGTTGAGGTCAAGATATTCCATTCCAACCACATAAATCTTGATCTCTAGCCTTCCCCAAGTTTCTTTCCACTCAAATCTTCTTTCTACCAAATCCAATCCAGTGAGAGAGAGTTGAGTATTGGGGAGACTATCATTTGAAGCACAAGAGCAAGGAGTTCATCATCAACACACCATTTGTTACTTCTTGGAGAGTGGTGCCTGATGAAGCTATGTACCTAGGGTAGGGGCACGGACCTGTCCTAAAGAGCCCTACCCAAGGACATCCCTAGAAGATGTCACCTTTCAATCGACTTGAAGGTATCCCACTCGACGGGTTGAAGACACTCGACCAAGAAGTTGTCACTCGACCAAGAAGCCAACCACTCGACTGCTAGAAGACCTAAAGTCACTCCGCAGGCAAACGGTCGGCTATTAAGTAGTCTTTATGGTCATTATAGCACTTTATTAGGGGCGTTACCAGTAACGCCCCACCTTAAATGTACCTAAACCCCTGCATTACTGAGGGCAGGAGTGGGCCGGCGAACTCTATATAAGCCACCCCCCTCCTCAGTAAGAGGGGTTCGCACCCCTGTTATCTACACACACATAATCCAATCGACCGCCTCTGGGCACCGAGACGTAGGGCTGTTACCTCCTCCGAGAAGGGCCTGAACTCGTAAACATTGTGTGCTTACAACTTCCCAATAGCTAAGATCTAGCCTCTCCATACACACCCCCTACATTACTGTCAGACTTAGAACCACGACAGTTGGCGCCCACCTTGGGGCAGGAGTCTTAGCGCTTAATTGGAGAAGTTGCGATTTTTCCGATCCATTTGATCATGGTTTCCTGCGGAGTTTTGGTAGAGGGCCGCGAGATCCGTCTCGGCGCGCTCACCTTCATCGCCGACGACTCCGCCTGGCTTCAGGCGGCGCCGCTCGACATCGATGCGGTCCCCGTCCGCGGTGCGACGCACTTCCACGCATGCATTCGTGGCGTCCTCCAGCGGCAGCCGTCGACCCAATATCGGTCGGCCCCCATGTCGTCTCCCCACCCCGTCTCCCACCAGCGCAAGCGCTCAGGTCGGTCGAGACTCCAGCGGTGGGTGAGGCACGCCATGGCCCGCCAGTCAGCGGCCCCGCAAGTCACGGCAATCGAGCCCGACGAATCCCTCTGCGGCCTGTTCGACCTGTCGACTGGCTCCGCGGAGACCGCATCCGAGTGCGATAGTAGCGACCCTTTGGCTGAGGTTCTGGCGGTCGAGGGGACACACAGTCCTCCCGGATTCCCTCGCGTTGATGGAGGCACGGGTGGGGGCGACCCATCGCGTCCCCACGACGAGTACCTCCCCGAGCCTCTCACGTCATTGTAGCGAGAGGAGCTCCGCCGCCGGAACATGGACGCGCTCCACACTCCTATTGTTGGGGAAACCCCTGAGGCCCGGGCCTTGGAGGACGCGCGCTTGGCTAACCTGGCCGAGCGCACTCGACTAGAGAATCTACAGCGAATACTCGACAAGCAAGCGCGTCAGCGAGCTCCCGAGTCCAGTCGACGACAGCAAGCTCCCGAGTCTAGTCGACGTCAGCTCTTCCCACAGCCGTAGGTATACCAAACCCCAGTTCAGAATTTGGCCGCCGCGGCCCGTATAGCGGAGTCAATTCAGCCCTCCCAGTCGGAGGCTGGCAGGGGCCTGTTGCAGATCAGAGCGTTGCTCCGAGCGGCGGGAAACCAGAATTCCGCTGTTTCTCAGTCACGGAACAGGATCCACAGTCGATCCGTTGCAACAGAAACAGTCCAGTCGGCTCACAGCCCGAGATCACCCCTGAGGCGTGAGGGACGTGAAGACCGGCACGATCAGTACAGAAGAAATGAGCAGTATGATCACCGACCCGAGCATGATGATCGACGTCGAGTGCCAACCCCTCCCCCGAGGAGTGGGTCGTATGCGCCTCGACATCGAGACGACAGGCACCCCCATAATGTTGGGCATAGGATTCCAGTCGACCCCAGGGACCCAGGCTTTGACGCGAGATCCATCCTCGTTCAAGGTTTGGTTGACAGGAACAGGGCTCATCGAGAGGGCCACAACGAGATGCGCCCGCCGGCAGCAGGGTACATGCTTCGGGGCCAGAATGTTTCAATCGAGCCATCAGGGCCGCGGTGATTCCTCCCAACTTCAGGCTAGCGACTGGAGTCAGCAAGTTCACCGGTGAATCCAAGCCTGACACTTGGCTCGAAGATTACCGAGTGGCTGTACAGATTGGCGGTGGCAATGATGAGGTGGCCATGAAGCATTTGCCCCTCATGTTAGAGGGCTCAGCCAGAGCGTGGTTAAATCAGTTGGCACCCAGCAGCATCTACACTTGGGAGGACCTCTCCTGAGTGTTCGTCACAACCTTTGAGGGAACATGCAAGCGACCTGCAGGCCTTACAGAGTTGCGGTCTTGCGTGCAGAAACCGAATGAAACTCTGAGGGATTATATCCAGAGGTGGATCACATGGCATCACACAGTTGAGAATGTGCCAGACCACCTAGCAGTTTGTGCCTTCAAGGAAGGCGTTAAGTACAGGGAACTAAATCTGAAGTTCGGTCGAACTGGAGAGATGTCTCTGAATCAGATGATGTAGATTGCCACCAAGTACGCTAATGGTGAAGACGAAGACCGACTCCGAAGTGGAAAACTCAAATCAGTCGCCCAAGAAACCGGAGGAAACTCCAGTCGGAAGCAAAAGCGGAAGGCCGAGCCAGCCGCTCCCGGGGAGGCCCTGGCCGTGGCCCAGGGAAACTTCAAGGGGAAACCCAAGGGCACCTGGAAGCCCAAGAAAGTCAAGGATCGGGATGGGAATGATGTTTTGGACCTGCCATGTCACATCCACACCAAGAAAGACGAAGAGGGTAATTTTATTTACCCAAAACATACCACTCCACAGTGCCGGCTCCTAATCCAGCAGTTCCAGGGCAAGCAGCCCAAAGATAAGGAAAAAGAGCCGGACAGGGTTGAGGACAAGGAAGACAGTGACGATGGATACCCCCAAGTCAATTCCACCCTGATGATTTTTGCTGATGTCGAAAGTAAGAGTCGACTAAAAGTCATTAACCGTGAGGTGAACATGGTTGCTCCGGCAACCCCCAGTTACCTGAAGTGGTCTCAGACTGCCATCACATTCGACCAGTCTGATCACCCGACGCACATTGCCACCCCTGGGAGGCAAGCTTTGGTGGTCGATCCAGTTGTCGAAGGCACTCGACTGACCAAGGTATTGATGGATGGCGGCAGTGGCCTGAACATACTGTACGCTGAAACTTTGAAAGGAATGGGCATTCCGATGTCCAGACTCAGTACCAGTACCATGAGCTTCCACGGAGTCATTCCTGGGAAGAAAGCCGAGTCACTCGGCCAGATTGCTCTTGATGTGGTTTTGGTGATTCAAAGAATTACCGCAAGGAAAAGTTGACATTCGAGGTTGTGGACTTCCAGAGTGCTTATCATGCCATTTTGGGCAGGCCAGCTTACGCACGCTTCATGGCTCGACCATGTTACGTGTATCTCAAACTGAAGATGCCTGGCCCCAAAGGTGTGATCACTGTTACGGGCAACCGAAAGAAGGCAGAAGAGTGTTTTCAGAAGGGATCAAAGATCGCTGATGCTCAGATGGCAGTGGTCGAGCTGAAAGAGTACCAAAAGACTGCCGATCCGAGTGAATTGCTGCGAGCTAAGAAGCCTGCTTAAGAATCAGCTTTTCAGTCGTCTGGTGAAACAAAGATAGTCCACATTCACCCGACCGACCCCGACGCTGCTCCGACTCACATCTCGACGACGCTCGACTGCAAATAGGAAGAAGCGCTCATCCAGCTCCTCCGTGAGAACTGGGACATCTTCGCATGGAAACCCTCTGACAAGCCTGGAGTTCCCAGAGGGCTGGCTGAGCACCGTCTACGAGTCGACCCAAAATTCAAACCCGTGAAGGAACATCTTCGACGGTCCGCCGTCCAGAAGAAGCAAGCCATTGGCGAGGAGGTGGCTCGGCTCTTAGCGGTAGAGTTCATCCGAGAGATTTACCACTCCAAGTGGCTTGCCAATGTCGTCATGGTCCCCAAGAAGGACAAGTCGCTTCGCATGTGCATTGATTTCAAACATATCAATCGGGCCTGCCCGAAAGATCATTTTCCTCTCCCTCGCATCGACCAAATAGTCGACTCGACTGCGGGGTGCGAGAGATTGTCTTTTCTAGATGCCTATTCCAGGTACCATCAGATCCGTCTGTATGGGCCCGACGAGATCAAAACTGCTTTCATCACTCCATTCGGATGCTTCTGTTACGTCACCATGCCGTTCGGCCTCAAGAACGCCGAAGCCACGTTCATGAGGATGATTCAGAAGTGTTTACTCACTCAAATCAGTCGGAATGTGGAGGCATACATGGATGATATTGTGGTCAAGTCCCGGAAAGGTTCCGACCTGCGGACTGGCCTTGCTGAAACCTTTGCCAACCTCAGGAGATATGATATCAAGCTCAATCAATCAAAGTGCACATTCGGAGTTCCAGGTGGAAAGTTACTCGGTTTTCTCGTTTCCGAACGGGGGATCGACGTCAATCCTGAGAAAGTTGGCACCATACTCCGGATGAAGCGTCCTGTACGCGTGTACGATGTCCAAAAGCTTACAGGTTGCTTGGCCGCCTTAAGTCGATTCATTTCTTGTCTCGGTGAAAAGGCATTGCCTCTTTACCGACTGATGAAGAAATCTGACAAGTTCGAGTGGACTCCAGAAGCTGACGCAGCATTCGCAGAGCTCAAAGCTCTGCTCTCCACCCAGCCGATGCTCGCTGCCCCAGTCAGCAAAGAACCTCTCCTGCTTTACATTGCAGCCACAGGACAAGTTGTCAGCACAGTACTTACGGTCGAGAGGGAAGAAGAAGGAAAGGCCTTCAGAGTTCAGCGCCCAGTCTATTATGTGTCTGAAGTTTTGACCCCTTCAAAACAAAGATACCCCCATTACCAGAAGCTTGTATATGGGATTTACATGACCACAAAGAAGGTTGCACATTACTTCTCTGACCACTCCATTACAGTCGTCAGCGACGCCCCACTATCAGAGATTTTGCACAACAGAGACGCAACTGGTCGAGTGGCCAAGTGGGCGATTGAACTCCTTCCCTTAGATATCAAGTTTGAAGCAAAGAAGGCTATCAAGTCCCAAGCAATCGCAGATTTCATCGCCGAGTGGATTGAACAGCAACTTCCGACTCAAATTCACTCGGAGCACTGGACCATGTTCTTCGATGGATCTAAGATGCTTAATGGTTCCGGTGCTGGGGTAGTCCTAGTCTCCCCCCGAGGAGATAAGCTCAGATATGTTCTCCAGATTCACTTCGATTCCTCCAATAATGAAGCAGATTATGAAGCACTTTTGTATGGGTTGCGCATGGCCATTTCACTCGGCGTCCGTCGCCTCATGGTCTATGGCGACTCAGATTTGGTGGTTAATCAAGTGATGAAGGAGTGGGACGTCAGGAGTCCAGCAATGACTGGTTATTTCAATGCAGTGCGAAAGCTAGAAAAGAAATTCGAGGGGTTAGAGCTTCATCACATCCCCCGACTGAAAAATCAGGCAGCCGATGATTTGGCAAAGATAGGCTCCAAGAGAGAAGCCATTCCTAGCAACGTGTTCCTGGAACACATTCACTCGCCGTCAGTCCAAGAGGATCCTTTCATAGAAGAAGCCCCGCAGCCGAAAAGTGCCACAGATCCGACTGAAGTTGAAGTACCTGCGGTGGTCGACCTAATCATGGAAGTCTTGGCAATCACCCCTGACTGGACGATACCATACATCGCGTATATCCTAAGGAAAGAACTCCCGGAAGACGAGGAAGAGGCTCGATAGATCGTCCGCCGATCCAAGGCCTTCACAGTCATAAAGGGACAGTTGTATAGAGAGAGCGCGACTGGAATCGGTCAGAAATGCATAACACCAGAAGAGGGTCAGATAATCCTTAATGATATCCACTCGGGGACCTGTGGTCACCATGCGTCCTCTCGGACCATTGTGGCTAAAGCATACCGAGCGGGATTTTACTGGCCAAGAGCAAATGATATGGCAAAAGAGATAGTCGACAAGTGTGGAGGGTGTCAGTTCTACTCCAACATGTCACACAAGCCTGCATCAGCCCTGAAGACCATTCCACTCGTCTGGCCTTTTGCTGTCTGGGGACTGGACATGGTTGGTCCACTGAGAACGGGCAGGAGTGGATTCACTCATGTGCTTGTGGCAGTCGACAAGTTTACCAAATGGATCGAAGCTAAGCCCATCAAGAATCTCGATGCTTGCACAGCTATCAGTTTCATCAGAGGGTTAAGATTCAGATATGGAGTCCCGCATAGCATCATCACTGACAATGGGTCAAACTTTGATTCGGACAAGTTCAGAGCTTTTTGCGCCTCTCAAGGCACACGGGTCGACTATGCATCGATCGCCCATCCCCAGTCGAATCGACAAGCTGAGAGAGCAAATGGTCTGATTCTCAAAGGACTAAAGCCTCGACTGATGCGTGATCTCAAGCACGCGGCAGGCGCTTGGGTCGACGAACTCCCGTCAGTTCTGTGGGGATTAAGGACCACCCCTAACTGGTCGACTGGAAGAACTCCATTCTTTCTGGTTTATGGAGCCGAAGCAGTTCTGTCGAGTGACCTTCTTCATAACGCACCCTGAGTCGAACTTTACACCGAAGATGGAGCAGAACAGGCCCGGCAAGACACAGTCGACCTCTTAGAAGAAGAGAGGGAGATGGCCATGATCAGATCGACCATTTATCAGCAAGACTTGTGCCGGTTTCACGCCCGGAATGTGAAGAGTCGAGCCTTCCAAGAAGGAGATCTGGTCCTCCGAGTGGATCAACAGAAACCACACAAGCTTGCTCCTACTTGGGAAGGCCCCTTCATCGTCACCAGAGTCCTCCACAATGGAGCGTACCACCTCTACAATGTTGATCGCCAGATCGACGAGCCACGAGCTTGGAACGCGGAACTGCTCCGCCCCTTTTACACTTGAGTTCTCCCTTAGACGAGATGTAATAAGGAAAAAAATTCTGCAGTTCATTTTTATCAAAGACAAGAGTGTTCCAATAATTGTTGTCACTTTGTTTGCATACAAAATCCCCCAGTGGGTGACTTGGCTGCGAATCCGTTTCGCCTAAGTTTGAAAAAATCCTACCGAGTGGAGAGCAATCCTCCCACTCGGGGGCTTAGCTGCAGTCCAGTACTCGCCTAAGTTCTCCCACTCGGAGGCTTAGCTGCAGTCGAGCACTCGCCTAAGTCTGAAAAAATCCCACCGAGTGGAGAGCAATCCTCCCACTCAGGGGCTTAGCTGCAGTCCAGTACTCGCCTAAGTTCTCCCACTCAGAGGCTTAGCTGCAGTCGAGCACTCGCCTAAGTTTGAAAAATCCTACCGAGTAGAGAGCAATCCTCCCACTCGGGGGCTTAGCTGCAGTCCGATACTCGCCTAAGTTCTCCCACTTCGAGACTTAGCTGCAGTCCAACACTCGCCTAAGTTTGAAAAATCCTACCGAGTGGAGAGCAATCCTCCCACTCGGGGGCTTAGCTGCAGTCCAGTACTCGCCTAAGTTCTCCCACCCGGAGGCTTAGCTGCAGTCGAGCACTCGCCTAAGTTTGAAAAAATCCTACCGAGTGGAGAGCAATCCTCCCACTCGGGGGCTTAGCTGCAGTCCAGTACTCGCCTAAGTTCTCCCACTCGGAGGCTTAGCTGCAGTCGAGCACTCGCCTAAGTTTGAAAAAATCCTACCGAGTGGAGAGCAATCCTCCCACTCGGGGGCTTAGCTGCAGTCCAGTACTCGCCTAAGTTCTCCCACTCAGAGGCTTAGCTGCAGTCGAGCACTCGCCTAAGTTTGAAAAATCCTACCGAGTGGAGAGCAATCCTCCCACTCGGGGGCTTAGCTGCAGTCCAGTACTCGCCTAAGTTCTCCCACTTCGAGACTTAGCTGCAGTCCAGCACTCGCCTAAGTTTGAAAAATCCTACCGAGTGGAGAGCAATCCTCCCACTCGGAGGCTTAGCTGCAGTCTGGTACTCGCCTAAGTTCTCCCACTTCGAGACTTAGCTGCAGTCCAGCACTCGCCTAAGTTTGAAAAATCCTACCGAGTGGGGAGCAAACCTCCCACTCAGAGGCTTAGCAGCAGCCCAGGGCTCGCCTAAGTACAGGACTCGACCCAATCCGCAAGAAGTTGTGCCACAAATACAAAGGTTATTCCGAGTGAAGATCAAGTTCCACTCGACAGATCAAACCACGAAGATATTCAACAAAAAATCAAGTTCGGATATAGCCTAAAAGGTCCCAGACCTCAGATCAAAGTACTCGAGCCCTCGGCTCGGCAGAGTTTAATGGTTACAAATCCACTCGGCATTTCGAGTAAAATTTAAGGAGAAGCATAAAAGTTTTTCATTCCTCAGGCGGAGGACTGGCAGGGGCGACGAACTCATCCAAGTCGATCCCGTCTGCAATACGGGTGGCAGCAGCAACAAAGGTCTCCATGAAGTCTTGAAAGCTGTGCCTCTTGGTATTGGCGACTTGGATGGCGGCCAGCTTCTCTTCTCGCGCCTCCTTGCAATGGACGTGGACTAGAGACAGAGCCACATCAGCGCCGCACCGAGCAGAAGACTTCTTCCACTCCTGCACTCGGTCAGGGATTTCGTTAAGTCGAGCCATCAGAGACTCGAGATCGTTCTGGAGCGTAGACTCTGGCCAAAGTGTCGGGTCGATCCGCGACATGGCAACCTTTAGCCGAGCCAAGTAATCCACGACGTCGTCAATGCGAGATTCCAGTCGGAGCAGATTCATGGCAGCTTCATCATTCACCGGAGAGTTGATTGGATCCAAACCTGTTTCAATCCGCCCAGTCTCCTCCTCAAAGTTCTGGCAAAGCTCTGCATACACGATCCAAGGATAAGTCAATTTTCATAGACTGAGTCGACACAAAAAAACCAGTCGGAACCGAATGTGCACCTTCAAGCTTGATGTACAATTTCTAGGCGAGGCTCCTCAAGTAGCTCTCCAGGTCGTCCCTCCTGCGAGCGACGCCTTCCATATTCTCGTTCAGGGAGAGGTTCTCCTTCTTCCAACGTGAACACTCCCTGTTGGCTTCATCCAGAGCAGTCTTTAGCCTGGTATTCTCTTCTTCTAATTGGCCGACCGAAGTCAGCTTCTGTGTGGCCAGAGCGGTCTTGTCATCAGCCTCCTTACGGGCAGCAGCCAAGTCCTGATCCTTCTTCGCCAAAGCTTCGCTCAGTTTTTCTGCCAAAAAATGATGGTTGATTCAGAAATAGCAGAGGGGTACTCAAGCCTAAAAACAAAACTAGTCGACAAAGTCGTCTTACCAGCGGCGCTGTCTCTGACCTTCTGCAGCTCTCTTCTGGCCAGCTCCAGATCAAGGTTCAGTTGAATCTGCTGCTTCTCCAACTCAGTATAGCGAGATGCAAGTTCGTAGGATTTCTATAAAAAGAAAAGTCAGTCGATAGACGTCTAAGACAATGGCGACGTTTCTAAGACCACAGCTGAATCAAAAACATTCGACAGTAGTCTCGGGGACTACACCCAGTGGGTGCACTCAGCGTGCCCCCACTGGTTCGACCAAAAAAAGAGAAGAGAGAAAGTCGACTGCCCGCAGTCGACCGGATACAGTTCCATTCGACGTGGCCTGACCAGACCGAGTGAAGAAATACAGATACAGTAACACAATGTAAAGACTACAGTCGACTGCCAGCAGTCCACCGTAGTCTCGGGGACTACACCCAGTGGGTGCACTCAGCGTGCCCCCACTCGTCCAAGAATTGGCAAACACACCCAGTGGGTGTACAGATACAGATACAAAAGATCTTCAAAAAAAGGAGAGACTCTGCAAGCAATCAAGTGTCGAGCCGACTGACCTGGACGTTGCTCTGAAGAGCCGAACTCGCGTCATAGGCTACTTGGCTGGCCTCCCGAGCCATCTTCACTTGCTCCATCATGACCCCCGCCTGGCGTATGGCCTCCTTTGCAGCAGCTGCTTGGTCCTCAGGGACGGGGTACGCAGCAAAAAGCTAAGATGGATCCGCAGTTGACGCTGAAGGCCGCACACTCGACAGAGGGTTGGCGAAAGTCACAGAAGCCCGAGTGGTGTCACCACCATCCCGAGCCATGGTCTCAGACGCCGGAGTAGGCTGGGGAGTCTTGTCAGCCGTCGACCTCTTGTTCCTCCTCATCCTCAGCGGTTCGTTGTCGTCGTCATCCGGGAGGTCGATAACATGAGGAGAGGCTGCAAGGGAAACATTCAATCGACCAGAATTGCAAGAAATGACCAGTCGACTCAAAAACAGAATGTCAGTAATCGTACAAGGGTTGGAGGTAACAGCATCCCCCATCTCTTGGTCGTCGTCCTTGGCGGAGACCTCAGAAGTAGCAGCGCTGCAAATCTCGAAAAGTCAGTCAGTTGGCTCAATGAATCGACCAAGGATCCGTCCACGGTCGACGAAGGAAAACAAGCTTTATTACCCGGAAATGGTAGGGACAGCTATCTTCATCTTGGGCAGAGCCTTGGGCGGCTTGGACAGTGTCGTGCGTGGGTGCTTGGGAACCTTCCCAGTCGGCGTTGGAGAAGAGGTCCGAGGGCGTTTTGACGACGGCCCAACGGAGGCAGTCGCCTTACCGCGTTCCTGCATCGGGTCGTGTGCGAGCTTGGATCGCCTCTCCGGGTGGGGGGGGGGGTCAACCTCCTCCTCCTCCTCCTTGCTGGAGAAGATGTCGTCGCCTCCCTCTCCTTCACCATCAGACTCCCACTCACCTTGGTCATCCCTACTCTCGCCTCCGCTCGCCTCCCCTTCCTCAGTCGACCCCTGTGCCCCGTTGGGCGTCGAGTACATCTTGGTGGTCGCCTGGAAAACAGCAGACAAGACGAAAGTCAATCGACCTACTCAAAGAAGACCAATGCAGAAAACAAGATTTCAGTCGGGAGCATTAAGACATACCTGGTCCACTTTGTACGAATTGTCGAGTGGGATGACCCTCCTGGCTCCTCGGGGGTTGTTTTTGTTCCCCGTGATGCTCGACAGCCACCCCTCCAGCATCTCGTCAGTGACCTCCTCCGGGTGGATCCGAGTGGTGTCCTCGAGGCCTGAGTACAGCCACATCGGGTGGTCACGAGCCTGGAGCGGTTGGATTCGCCTCTTGAGGAAGACTTCCAGCAGATCCATTCCAGTCACACCCTCACGGACAAGCTCAACCACTCGACCCGCCAGCACCTTGACCTGGGCCTTTTCTTCCGGCGTCACCTTTAGAGAAGCAGGTTTTTTGGCTTGGTCGAGAGAGAAAGACGGGAGACCAGTCGACTGCCCTGGGGTCGCCTGGTCCTGGCAGTAGAACCAAGTTGCCTGCCAACCTCGGACCGACTCCGGGAAAGTGATGGATGGAAAACAGCTCTTTCCCCTCGTTTGGATCGCCAAGCCCCCGCACAACTGGATCACTTGCATCCTCTCATCACTCGACTTGGCCTTCTTGACCGACTGAGAGCGACAAGTAAAGATGTGCTTGAAAAGCCCCCAATGTGGGCGGCAACCCAAGAACGCCTCACACATGGAAATGAAAGCAGCGAGGTAGACAATGGAATTTGGAGTAACGTGATGGAGCTGCGCTCTGAAGAAGTTCAAGAAATTCCGGAAGAAAGGATGGGGCGGCAGAGAAAACCCTCGGTCGATGTGAGTGGCCAGGAGCACGCACTCACCATCACGGGGTTGAGGTTCGATCTCTCCCCCCGGAAGACGCGCCGCTTTGTGGGGAATGGCTCCCCCTTCGACCAGGTCGTCGAGATCCTCTTGCCGGAGCACCGACGGCATCCAGTCGCCCTGGATCCAACCTTTGGGCAGGGCGGTCCTGGAGGAAGATCCGCCACGTGCAAACCTCTTCCCTTCCCCCCCCCCCCCCCCCGCTGCCGCCTTCTTCGTGCGCTCCAGAGCAGTCGTCTTGCCCTTCACCATCGTCGTCGGCGAAATCTCGAACGGGTTTGCGGCGCTAGGGCGAGAGCGGAGGTGGCGGAAGAAGTTACGAAGGGAGAGAGGAAGAAGAAAGAAGGAGAAGTACGCGCACTGATGGGAAACTCCTAGCCGGCAACTTATAAGGGGCCGCTCCCGAGTGGCTGACCGGTAGGCCCAGGCTATCCAGTCAAATCTCGTAGCAGGCGCGCACGCAGTACGTGGCTAAAAAGGCGACGCGGGGATCGAGGAGCCTCTACTCTATCACTTCCGATTACTGCGGCCGCCCCCGTCCCGCACGCTTCCCCAAAAATCCGAATCCCGTGACATCCGCTAGCTGCAGAACAACTCGTCAAAACAGAAGACCCCGCTCACACCGGCGCTCGGTATGTCACAGGTAAAGAAATCCACTCGACGAAAGGCCTGGAATGGATCAAGGCGACTGGAAGAGGTTGATGACATCATCCGTGACGGTCGACCCAGAACGAGGCACTCATGTAGCCCAAAGAACCAGTCAGAAAGATCACCAACTCTTTCCCGCTCTAACCTCGATCCATTCGGGGGCTAATGATGAAGCTATGTACCTAGGGTAGGGGCACGGACCTGTCCTAAAGAGCCCTACCCGAGGACATCCCTAGAAGATGTCACCTTTCAATCGACTTGAAGGTATCCCACTCGACGGGTTGAAGACACTCGACCAAGAAGCTGTCACTCGACCAAGAAGCCAACCACTCGACTGCCAAAAGACCTAAAGTCACTCCGCAGGCAAACGGTTGGCTATTAAGTAGTCTTTATGGTCATTATAGCACTTTATTAGGGGCGTTACCAGTAACGCCCCACCTTAAATGTACCTAAACCCCTGCATTACTGAGGGCAGGAGGGGGCCGGCAAACTCTATATAAGCCACCCCCTCCTCAGTAAGAGGGGTTCGCACCCCTGTTATCTACACACACATAATCCAATCGACCGCCTCTGGGCACCGAGACGTAGGGCTGTTACTTCCTCCGAGAAGGGCCTGAACTCGTAAACATTGTGTGCTTACAACTTCCCAATAGCTAAGATCTAACCTCTCCATACACACCCCCCTACATTACTGTTAGACTTAGAACCACGACAGTGCCTCCTAGATTGGCTAGCTGTCACTTGGGAGCCTCTGACAAGATTGTGGAGTTGAACCAAGGAGTTTGTAAGGGCAAGGAGATCGCCTACTTCGTGAAGATCTACCCTAGTGAGGCCAGTCCTTCATGGGCGACAGCCATGGTGGGATAGACAAGGTTGCTTCTCCGTGGACCCTTCATGGGTGGAGCCCTCCATGGACTCGCGCAACCGTTACCCTTCGTGGGTTGAAGCCTCCATCAACGTGGATGTACGATAGCACCACCTATCGGAACCACGCCAAAAATCTCCGTGTCAACATTGCGTTTGCTCCCTCAAACTCCTCCCTTTACCTTCATATGCAATTGTTTTACATTCCGCTGCTATACTGTTAGAATTGCATGTGTAGGTTGATTACTTGTTTGTGCTAAGTTGCTAAAATCTGCCAAGAACTAAAATTGGGTAGAGGCTAGATTTTTATTTAGTCAAGTAGTCTAATCACCCCCCCCCCCCTCCCTCTAGACATACTTTCGATCCTACAAGTGGTATCAGAGCTTTGGTCTCCATTTGCTTTGATTTCCATAGCTTTTGGTGGTCATAGCCTTGGTTTCACAACCTAGGAGAGTATGGCGTCTAGCGAGAGAAGTTACCACCGTAGAGGTCCTTACTTTGATGGTACAAATTTTGCTTGTTGGAAGCATAAGATGAAAATGCATATTCTTGGACATAACCCCGCCGTTTGGGCTATTGTGTGTGTTGGCTTGCAAGGTGAATTCTTTGATGGGAGAGAACCAAACCGTGAAGCTACCGCGAAAGAGTTGAAGATGCTACAATACAATGCTCAAGCTTGTGATATTCTCTTCAACAGATTGTGCCCCAAAGAATTCAACAAAATCAGCCGTCTTGAGAATGCAAAGGAAATTTGGGATACTTTGATTGATATGCACGAAGGTACCGACTCCGTCAAGGAATCCAAATTGGATGTGCTTCAAAGTCAACTTGACAAGATCAAAATGAAGGATGGTGAAGGTGTCACTGAAATGTATTCTTGGCTTGCTCTCATCACAAATGAGATTGCCGGCTTAGGAAGTGAAGAGATGACCGACAAATTCATCATCAAGAAGATCCTAAGAGCTTTGGATGGAAAATATGATACCGCGTGCACATTGATCCAAATGATGTCCAATTACAAAGATCTCAAGCCAACAGAAGTCATTGGAAGAATTGTTGCTCATGAGATGTCACTCAAGGATAAGGAAGAGCTTCACAACAAGTCAAGTGGTGCTTACAAAGCCGCATGTGATGCTCCCACATCATCAAGCGAGAAACAAACCTTCAATGAAGAATTGAGCCTAATGATAAAGAACTTCAACAAGTTCTACAAGAGTAGAAGCAAAGAAAGAAGTTCCAAGTCAAGGTCCTACAATGAAAAAAGATCTTCTAGTCGTGAGCGTAATTGCTACAATTGTGGAAGACCTGGACACTACTCCAATGAGTGTACGACTCCCTACAAAAGAAGAGAAGATTCTCCCAAAAGAAGAAGTAGAAGAAAAGAATCACCACCAAGAGAAAGGAGGAGTAGAGATGATCGTTATGAAAGAAAACCCTCTCGGAGAAGCAAGGATTCGGAAAGGAAAGAAAATTCATCAAGGAGCTACACAAAAAGAAGACATCAAGCTCATGTTGGTGAATGGGTATCCGGCTCCGACTCCGACAATCACTCTGAAAGAAGTTATCACTCCGACTCCTAATATACTCAAGATGAAGGTGTTGCCGGTCTAGCACTTGTGTCAACCAACTCCTACGACATATTTGACTCACCAAATGAAGGAATTCGAAGGTGCTTCATGGCCAAAGGTCCAAAGGTAACACATCCCGAGTATGTTGATTTCAATAGTGATGAAGATGATTTGCTAGGTGATGATGATTTACTTATTGACAACTCTAGTGATGAATACTATGATGAAACGTCAGTTAATCATGCTAATCAAGATAAAACGAATGATGATGATAAGAAGGAGATTGAGTGTCTAACTAAAGAACTAAACACTCTTAAGTTAGCTCATGAAACTACCTTGGAAAATCATCGAGAACTTTTAAAAACTCATGATAAGCTACGCTTTGAAAAGCTCAACCTTGAGCAAGAGCATGAGTTTTTAAAGGCAATCAATGATGATCTTCGCAAGAAAAGTTCTTACATTTCCAAGCGTTTACTCTTGTCTACTTACATGCCACAAGTTAAATCTAGCAACAAGAGCAGGAAAGATTCTTCATCTACTGGTAACAACAATCATGCTAAATCCAATATTGTTGCTTCTAGTAGTTCTCTTGATTCCACTAATGATTCTCTTAGCCAAGTTACACTTGAGCAAGAAAATATCTTATTGAAGGGAATTATAGAGAAAGGTGCTTACAAGAGCCTTGCCGGGAGTAAGCAATTTGAGGAAATTGTACGCAAGCAAGGAAGACACCGGAAGAATCAAGATGTTGGTTTTGAACGAAAGTTCAATGCTAATGGAGTTGAGTGGGAAGAAGATCAATACCCCAAGACGAAGTTTGTTCCTCAACAAGAGAACTATGATCCTACTTCTTTCAAAGGTACACAAGCTCAATATGATCTTCCACCACAAGACCACAAGCAAAAAGGCAAGGACAAGCTTAAAGAGGAGATTCATGCATTTGAAGAAGCACCCAAGGCCTTGGTCAAGTGGGTTCCCAAGACCACATCAAGTTCCACTTCAGAAAGTACAACTACAACTCCAAGGGTTCCCATCAAGATGGTGTGGATCCAGAAGAAGAAGAACTAGAGAGTTCTTGAGGGTGACTCCGCCAACATACTTCACTCTTATCATTTTGGTGAGGACAAGTGCAAACAACTTCCATATCTTGCACTGGTTCAAGGAGTCACAAATCCTCTTGTTGGTAAGACAAGGGACAAGGTAACATAATGCTTTCATGGACATCATATTGTGTATGCATCACTCTATGTCTATGGATATCCTTGTTTGCTCCTTGTGGGACTAACCCGTGTAGGTATTGAAAGTGAAACTCACTCCAAAGGATTGCTCCAAATGATCTACATCAACATTAAGCATCTACATCTTCAACACCTACATGAAGTCATCTTCGACAAAACCCAAGGTTAGTTCATCCGTCTTAGGGGGTATATCACATCTAGGGGGAGCTTTGCTCTAACCAATTGAGCAAAAGCAACTCTAATGGTGTGAACACAACAATGCTTTATGTAAAAGTGGTAAGCCCACTTTTGCTTAAATGATGAGTATGACCTATGATCAAATGTTCTCATTTGACTCCTAAGTCAATATACTCATATATAGATGACCTAGTCATCGCCAAATTGCTTGATAGATGCTAGAGTGTTTGTGCATGCTTTGTCACATATTTCATTTGCCATTTTATTGTGTGAGCATGTTGGTTGCACATTTTACTCATTCAAGGACATCCATTTGTTGTTTTGATTGTTTGGCTCTTTCTCTTTTGCCAAATGGATGGACAAGAATGCCTAAGAACTCCCTCTAGCTATATATGCTTTTCTCGTCTCAAACTCTATTCATGCTACATCACAAAGTTTGATCAAGTCAGATTCGAACCACTCTGTGTGAGGAGCACTCGGAGTTCCCGATTCGTCATAGACTTAAACGTACAAAACCTCTTTGTGCATCTCAGTATGACCGATTCATCCTTTTTGGTCCTACCGAGTCACTAAGTTGATCCAGGGTTTTTCAATCTCGGTGCAACCGATTAGAACCTTTCCGTCACATCAAGTTGTAGTAATTGCCTGCAGTTTTGCATCTCGGTGCCACCGATTCGTTCCACTCGGTCACACCGACAGGGTCAGGTTATATATACCGACGGGCCAAAATTTGGAAAAAAATTCAAACCTCCTCACCTGCGCATAACCTACTCTGCCTCCTCGGGTCTCTGGATCGTCCTCTCATCGCCAGCGACCTCCCACCGCTGGTCTCTGCCGCCGTCAACGGAAATCTTCACCGTCGTTGCCACCGTAGCGAGTTCGTCGCCGAACTAGGGTACGAACTTGATCATTGTGCTAATCCTTAACTCCGATTCTTAGCACATTGCTTTGCCATGATTCTTGCCACGAATGAAATCATCCTATCCAATGAAAACAACCCGTAGATTAGTTTTGATTTCAAAATTTAGGGTTAGGTCTCCGCCAAATTCATCTCGGACCGACCGAGTTGTAGAAATTGGTCTCATCGATTTTGGCTTAGGCCAGAGCACACGCGTTTTCGGTCTGACCGAAGATTGCAAATCGGTGTGACTGAGTTCAATTCTTTGTGAAACCCTGGCAGTCTCGGTGCCACCGAACTGTGACTCGGTCTGACCGAGTTCACTAGTTTAGGTTCCAAAAACTGCTTTGGTATCACCGAGTTTACAAATCGATAGATCCGAAATGCTTTCAGTGAAGAACTAAAACTAAGTTTTTGAGTCAATTGTTTTGCAAAACTCCTGTACTTTGTGATGCTCATCTACTCTACCTCATCTATAATCTTTTCACAGGGTCTGCTGGCAGTTTGCCTGCACGATGTCTGACCAAAGTGATAGCTAGAACAAGTCTAAGGAGCAGGTTCAACTGAGTGAGGGCACTAGTCCCTCCAGTTCATCTGATGATCGCAGCAGGAGCACACCAAGTAACTTGCCAAAAGTAGCCACCAGAACAAGAAAGAAGAAGACCTCAGGTTTAGAGGATGAGGATTATGTGGCTGTTGAGGAAGAAGTCAGCTCCAAGAAAAAGGTGCTGAAAAAGGAGTATGGCTCAGCTGCTACAGTCAAGCCAGGGATACATAAGAAGGCACCAGCAAAGAGAGTCCCCATGTCTAAGGCCAGAGCATCCACTACCGAAACCTCCAAGCCATCTGAAGAGGCAGTTGGAGAAGGCAAGAAAAGGAAGGAAAGGGTCAAGAAGATCACTGCCAGAGTGCTTGGCAGATCATCAATTATGAGAGATGATGATGAAGAGGAAGAGGATGCTGCACCAGCACCCAAAGCTCAAAAGCTCATGGGAGATGCAATCAGATTAGGGGCTGCTCCATCTAAGCCCAAAGCTGCTCCCAAGGCAGCTGCTCCAGCTCAAAAGCCCTAGAGAAGCACTAGAAACATTTCTGCTGAGGAAAAGAACAAGGCCCCGGTGCCTGAAGCTCCTGAAGAAGATGAAACTCAAGTGCTAAGGAAGCTGAAACCCAAGATCCCTGACCAAAATGATGCACATCCAGTTGCAGAAAACATGAAAATCAGGAAGGATGCAGGATTGAGAATATGGAGAGAGTCAAATCCATATGCTACCAGGAGAAGAACTATTGTGGACTACAGGTTTCACACTAAGGAACAACAGGATTTCTATGAGACAGTGTTGCTTGACAAGAAGCCCATTGTGTGTGACATGAAATGGGTAGACTGGGAGTACATCCAAAAGAATGAAGATCACTATCCTGGAGTGTATGATAGTTTTAAGGCATGTGGAGTTGATGAATTCATTGCACAATAGCCCACCAAGTGGAATGATGAGCTGATCATGCAGTTCTACTCCACTGCCCACTTCTATCCAGATGGGAAGATTGCATGGATGTCTGAGGGTACTAGGTACCAATCCACAGTTGATGAGTGGGCTAAGCTTATAAATGCTCCTGAGGAACATGAGGATGACTTGGATGTTTATGCAGAGAAGAAGAAAGACCACAACACTATGGCCAACATGTACAAGGAGATCCCAGATGCTGCCTTGGATACACATAAATTTGGATCTGTCCATTACCTGTTGTCTGGTCTGCCTACCATAAACTAGATTCTAAGGCACACACTGCTACCCAAGTCAGGTGATCACAAGATGATCACAGGACATGCTATAAACTTGCTGCACATATTTGATGTCCCACTTAAGTTCAAGGTCATGAGCCTGATTGTTGAGACAATCAAGAGGACTGTTGCTGATCAGAAGAGGAGTTGTGAGTATGCTCCACACATTCAGGAGCTCATTAACTCAAAGATGGGCATATGCACATATCTTTTGGACAAGGAGCACCTGCCCATCTATCTTGAATTTGAAGAAAACACTGTGGTGATGGATGAAAATGAACCATCTTCAGCTCAAGCACATGAGAAGAGAGAGAAGGCACATGCAGAGAAAGCTGCAAAGATGCCAACTGTGGAAGAGGCATCTCAAGTGTTCTTGAAATCCAAACAAGATCAACTTGGATATCTGATCCAATCCACCCTGAGGATTGAGAAGGGCCTGGCCACCCTAACTAAGAACCAGGAGAGTTTGGAGAGGATCGTTGAGCAGAAGTTCTATGATCTGGATGTCAAGGTAACTGAGATCCAAACTACAGTTGAGCAGCTACAAGAGGAAGCAAAGGAGAGGAAGGGAAAGTCTACTACTGATGCTTTCAAGCGAGTGCCACGAGGTCCAAGGTCTGCTGCAGTGCCTGTGACAGATACTCGAGCTTCAATGTCAGCACCAGCAGCCACAGCTCCAGTTCCACCTCCAGCACCCACTCCATCAGCTCCAACTACTTCATCGTAAGCCTTCATCCTTGGAGTTCTCTCTACACCACCTCCTGAAGATCAAGCCTAAGAGTCGTTTAGCACTATGCATTTTTGAACTTTTTGGTAACTTGTTGCCAAAGGGGGAGAAAAATGTATAGATCATAGGCTTCGAGAGAGAGTGTTGGTTTTTATCTCTCTTGCTATTTTGTTTGAAACTCTATTGTGTGCTTGTGTGCGCTACTGTGTGAGATACTTGTTGATCATGTGTTTGATCATATGCTACCCTTAATGTTTGGTTGAATGATTCTACCTTTTATATCTCTTATATGATCATTCACTTGCTTGGTGATGAGTGCATGCTTTTAATCTCTATCATTTTGAGCGCTCCACCAAGATCCATGTGACATGGAAGAGTAACCCATGATCCTAATCGATTGTGCATTTGCATTCAAAAGCAAATTTTAAATAATGCACAAATTTAGGGGGAGCTCTTACTTATCACATACTTCTCAAAGCGACGATGTTTTTCAATCTTATTTATCATTTGTCGAAGCTTTGATCTATATGTTGTCATCAATTACCAAAAAGGGGGAGATTGAAAGTGCAACTATCCCTGGGTGGTTTTGGTAATTCCTAACAACATATAGCTCATTGAGCTAATGCTATTCCAAGATGAATATTTTAGGAAAGCTCAATGGTTGGCATGGCATGGATTAGAAAGTGGACCCTTCAAAATGCTAAGGATAAAAGATTGGCTCAAGCTCAAAGTACAAGACTCTACATTTTCTATTTTAGTGATCCAAGATCACATTGAGTCTATAGGAAAAGCCAATACTATTAAGAAGGGATGAGGTGTTGCTTAATGAGGTGTTTGCTCAAAATGCTTAGTGATATGCTCCAAAACCCTCCACTACTTTCTCACTTCCAAATATGTCCCACACCAAATATCCAACTCGGCCCCACCGATTCTTTCTATCCGGCGCCACCGAGTTCAGTTGACATAGCCACTGCCAGAAACCCTAGTCTTTTCGGTCTCACCGATAGGGATCTCGGTCTCACCAAGATGGGATTGTAATCTCTCTGTTTCCTTTCGTAACACTTCGGTCCAACCGAGATGAGCGATCGGTCCCACCGAGATTGCAATGTAAACTCTCTGTTTCCCTTTCGTAACACTTCGGTCCAACCGAGATGAGCGAATCGGTCCCACCGAGTTTGCCTGACCAACTCTCTGGTTAGTCCATTACCAAAATCGGTCTACAGAGTTTGTGTAATCGGTCTAACCGAGATTATGTTATGCCCTAACCCTAACTAAATCGGTCCCACCAAATTGACATGTCGGTCCCAGCGATAATCCTAACGTTCACATTTTGTACTAAATCGGTCTAACCGGGTTTCACGATTCGGTCCCACCGAGTTTGGTGATTTGTGTGTAATGGATAGATTTTGTGTTGAGGCTATAAATACCCCTCCACCCACTCTTCATTCAAGGAGAGAGCCATCAGAACATGCCTACACTTCCAATACATATTTTCTGAGAGAGAACCACCTACACTTATGTTGAGGTCAAGATATTCCATTCCAACCACATAAATTTTGATCTCTAGCCTTCCCCAAGTTCCTTTCCACTCAAATCTTCTTTCTACCAAATCCGATCCTATGAGAGAGAGTTGAGTATTGGGGAGACTATCATTTGAAGCACAAGAGTAAGGAGTTCATAATCAACACACCATTTGTTACTTCTTGGAGAGTGGTGCCTCCTAGATTGGCTAGGTGTCACTTGGGAGCCTCCGACAAGATTGTGGAGTTGGACCAAGGAGTTTGTAAGGGCAAGGAGATCGCCTACTTCATGAAGATCTACCCTAGTGAGGCAAGTCCTTCGTGGGCGACGGCCATGGTGGGATAGACAAGGTTGCTTCTTCGTGGACCCTTCGTGGGTGGAGCCCTCCGTGGACTCGCGCAACCGTTACCCTTCGTGGGTTGAAGTCTCCGTCAACGTGGATGTACGATAGCACCACCTATCAGAACCACGCCAAAAATTTCTGTGTCAACATTGCGTTTGCTCCCTCAAACTCCTCCCTTTACCTTCATATGCAATTGTTTTACATTCCGCTGCTATACTCTTAGAATTGCATGTGTAGGTTGATTACTTGTTTGTGCTAAGTTACTAAAATCTGCCAAGAACTAAAATTGGGTAAAGGCTAGATTTTTATTTGGTCAAGTAGTCTAATCAACCCCCCCCCCCCTCTAGACATACTTTCGATCCTACACATCATCATAAGTGTCATTCATAGTAGAAGTAGCGTCATCAATAACTTGCGACATATCAAGATTAATAGCATGTGTGGTGTTGCAACTTTACTTATAACAGAAGGTGAATCTAAAGCGGAACTGGAGGGCAGTTCCTTACCTCCCCTCGTCTTAGAGGGATAAATCTTAGTCTTAGCATCCTTCAGAGTCTTCATAGTGATAAATTGATAATAATCCCAAGTGACTCAACAAATATAGCTATGCTCCCCGGCAACGGCGCCAGAAAAGGTCTTGATAACCCGCAAGTATAGGGGATCGCAACAATTTTCGAGGCTAGAGTATTCAACCCAAATTTATAGATTTGACATAAGGGGAGCCAAAGAATATTTGAAGGTATTAGCAGCTGAGTTGTCAATTCAACCACACCTGGAGATTGATTATCCACAGCAACATGATCAGTAGCAAAGTAATATGATAGTTTTGATAATAGTGATAGCAGTAACAGTAACGGTAATAGTGATAGCTGTAGTTTTGTAGCAAGTGCAATAGTGACGATAGTAGTAGTAACTTAGCAAGAACAATATAAGATAAATTCGTAGCCATTGGATCAGTGAATTTTTGGATGATATTCATCTTGAGACAGTTATAACCTAGGGCGATACGGCACTAGCTCCAGTTCATCAATATAATGTAGGCATGTATTCCGTAAATAGTCATACGTGCTTATGGAAAGAACTTGCATCACATCTTTTGTCCTACCCTCCCGTGGGAGTGGGGTCCTATTGGACACTAAGGGATATTAAGGACTCCTTTTAATAGAGAATCGGAACAAAGCATTAACACACGGTGAATACATGAACTCCTCAAACTACGGTCATCATCGGGAGTGGTCCCGACTATTGTCACTCCAGGGTTGC
The DNA here is from genome assembly GCA_034509565.1 of Triticum monococcum. Taxonomy (NCBI): domain Eukaryota; kingdom Viridiplantae; phylum Streptophyta; class Magnoliopsida; order Poales; family Poaceae; genus Triticum; species Triticum monococcum. The sequence goes on from CM067844.1 coordinate 417,902,454, forward strand.
CGGATCATAACACATAGTAGGTGACTATAACTTGCAAGATCGGATCTAGAACATGGATATAATGGTGATAACATAAACGGTTCAGATCTGAAATCATGGCTCATGGGCCCAAAGTCACAAGCCCTCACAAAACTAACTCGATCTTAGAACACAGTGGATACTAGGGATCAGGCCCTCACAAAACTAACTCGATTACAAGATGAATCTCATCCAACTCCTCACCAACCAGCGAGCCTACAAAGGAATTACTCACTCCTAGAGGCGAACATCATGCAATTGGCGATGGAGAAGGGTTGGTGATGACGAAGAATGAAGATCCCCCTCTCCGGAGCCCCAAACGGACTCCAGATCTGGCCTCCCGATGAAGAACAGGAGGTGATGGTGGCTCCGTCTCGTGGATCACGATACTTCTTTCTCCCTGATTTTTTCTGGAAAAATAGGATTTAATAGCGTCGGTTTTAGGGTCTGCGGAGCCACTAGGTGGGGACAACCCACCTGGGCGCGCCAGGAGGGGGCGCGCCCTGGTGGGTTGTGCCCACCCAGGTGCCGCCCTCCGATGGATCTTGGCTCTAGAAATTCTTATTTATTGTATAAAAAATCCTCGCAAAGTTTCGTTCCATTCCGAGAACTTTTATTTCTGCACAAAAACAACACCATGGTAGTTCTACTGAAAAAAGCGTCAGTCCGGGGTTAGTTTCATTCAAATCATGCAAATTAGAGTCCAAAACAAAAGGAAAAGCGTTAGGAAAAGTAGATATGTTGGATACGTATCACACATTACTACACACTAAGCATATCCACATATTCTACACTAAGCATGTATATATATCACAACACATTATATCCTCAAATTCTACACTAATAAGCATATATATATATATATATATAGAGAGAGAGAGAGAGAGAGTAACACTATTCTGATCCCAGGATCATAATAGTTATTCGGATCACGGTTGACCCTATATAGGGCCCGAAGACATGTTCCCGAACTCCCGAAACCCACGAAGAAGAAAAAAAAGCCCACTCCACGCCCCTCGTCCACCACCTCGCCCGATCCCCAACCTCTCGATCTCCCCCAGTCCCAGCGATGCCCACCTCCTGATCTCCCCCAGTCCTAGCGATGCCCACTCCCCTTGACCCCGCCTCCACATGGCGTCGCCGCCCGCGCCTCCTTCTCGCAAGTCACCGCCCCCGCCCCATCCACTCCCGCCCCACCGGCAAGCCGGGCGCCACCATGCCCGCCCTTCCCTTTGACCGATCTCCTCCTTCCTCCCCGTCAACGTTGTGGGAGCACCCATCCCGCCGCCCAGACCCCAGCCGGTGACGCGGCCACTGCCACGCAGCCGCAGCCACGCCCCTGCCGCCGATGCACTGTAGCACCGACCCCAACCAATGACGCGCCACACCACCTGTCAGAGCACCTCGGGGTCGCCAGATCCGACGAGAATCCTTCACCGCCCTTCACTCGCCGGCAACCACGAGCACTAGCGCAGATTGGACACTATCCTGCAGCTGGAGAAGCGGTTGAACTTCAGCCGTAGGAGTCAATGACCTGCAGCTGGTCGCCGCGAAAGACCTCTCCCGCAACCCATCGCTGATCCCTCCAGCGTCGTCGCCTCTGCCCGAGCTCTCAGTGACGCGCCCAAGCGTCGTCCGTCCTACCCCAGCGGTGTTCCTGCTCATCCACGCCGCTGATCTAGATCACGGTTGCCCCAGCCGCCGCAAAGGCCTACAGCGAGTGGGTCCGGGGTCGGCATCCTCCTCCCCCGCTGCTTGCCTGGGTAGCCGTCGAGCCCACCTCCTCTGCCCACGGCGTGTGGACGCAAATGACGATGGCTCCACAGTGCTGTAGCCTGCTATCGCTGGGTGTGTTAGTGTGCAGCTTTGTGTTGGGTCTTGGCTCTGTGTGTGTGATGATGGTGAGTAAGTAAGGTGTGTGTGTGCACACGAACTGAAAAAAAATTCAGATCTTGTAGCCAACTCGTGTGCAACACAAGTGTTTGCGTTTATGCACCAAAAAAGAAGGTCACCAAGCTGGAGGGGAGAAGGTCAGATGAAGTGCAGGGAGCAGGGGTGTCGCCTTTGATGAGGAACATGGTCGCTGTTCCAGAACATGGTGTTCTTTTTGTTGTTGCTGAGTGAGTGTAACATCCCAAAATTCTAAATTTTGGAATGTTATAAACAAATAGATAGATTTGATTGATTGTTTGATTGATTGTCTGAAAGTGAGTGAATTCGAAGCTTTTTAAAAGTTAAATGAGAGGGAATAAAAGGACTTTCCCAAACTTTCATATTTGCTTTTTGATCTCCGTAAATTCAAAATCTTTTCACCACGAAACCCTGGAGAGAAGATGACATGACTTCTTCCATTAATTTAAATGACAAGGGGTGCTGAAAACATTTGAATTTCATTTGGAAAAATATTTCCAATTCTGCAACTCTATGCAACTCAATGATTTTCACGAGAGAAGATAAAATGACTTCTTCAAATTATATGAAATATGAGTTGGGAGTTTCCTCAAATTTTGAAAAGAGGGTCGTTTGATTTATTTATTTTATCTTCAAATATTTTCCGATGTCAAATTATATGAGAGGGAATAATATGACTTTCCCAAAATTTAGGAAAAATGAAGATTTAATGAATAGATCAAATTTTGTTTTCCGGTGTTTCTTGCGCGTGTTTATCTAGATAGGGAAAAATGCGCGTTTTTGAAAATTGTATTTTAGGCCCGGAGAAAAGTTCATTTTGTTCGACTCATTTTTAGGAGTCGAAAAAAATTTACTTTATTAGATTTGGAGTTCGTTTACATCTCCTTTTGTTTTTTTCTCCAAGCATGGAACCGTTTTTTTTTAAATATATAGTCCCAGCGACTTGGGCCTAAGGCCCAAGCCACCGAACCAAGCCAGCAGCCGGCCAGGCCAAAGGCCATCGCTAGCGCCGCCACGCCCAAGCGCAGGAGGCCAGGGAGCCGCCGTTCCTTTTAGTTTTCTAGTAGGATTCATCTACGTTCGTTTTTTTTTAGATCTCTTTCCTCTTTTCTATTTCTATTCCTAGTCTATTTCTTGTCCCCTACCTCAAGTTTCCTCACCCCTCCCCAATATAAATACTCCCACCCCCTCCCCCCCTAACACATCAAATCCAAAGCCCCAAAGCCCCAAGCACACCGTGCCGCGCCCTGCGTCACCCACGCGCCGTCCAAAGCCGCCGCCCGCGCCGCCCATCACCCGCGCCGCACCACCCGCCCCGCGCCGCACCCCCACCCCGCGCCCTAGTGCCGCCGCCGCCGTCATACACCGCCGCCGCCGCCATGCGTCACCGCGCCGCCGCCGCCCTGCGTCACCGCGCCACCGCCGCCGGAGCCCCCGTTCGCCGGAGACCTCGCCGGAGGTACCGCGCCGCGTCTCTTCTTTTTCCCTCGGATCGGTTTTCTTCTAGATCGTTCCGTTTCTTCCGATTCGTTTTCTTTTCGGTTCTTCGCTAAACCATTCCGGTTTTCTAGATCGGTTTTTCGTTCCGATTTTTTTTCCGAAAACCCTAGATCGGTTTTCGTTCTTCTTTCGGACCGTTCGTCTCAACGAACGTGATCACCGGATTCTTCTAGGTTAACGAACGTCCGTTCGTTTAACCGTTTTCTTTCTCGTCGGATTTATTCCGCGTTCTCTCCGATCGCGATCTCAGATCCGATCTTCTTTCTAGTCTTTCTTTTCGCTCGTTTATCGGAATCAGGTGATTCAAGCGCCTGGAGTTTCGTCTCGAAACCGCCGTTCCGTCTAATCAACTTAAACAAGCTTTTGCTACAGTAAAATTTGACCTAGTTTCAACTTGCTAGAACCGAGTTGTTTTCTTCCGTCGTTTGTCGGTTTTTTTTCTTTCTTTGCAACCGGAGTCCTTAAGTTGAACTTTCTGGTTCGTTCTCTTGTTTGAGTTTTACCTATGCCTTAGTGAGTACTTATTGTGTGGTTACAATTGTTTGATTACGATAGATTGACCGGAGTGTGACGAGTAGATCTATCAAGAGTTTTGAGTGCGCATCATCTTCATCAACATTGCAGGCAAATTCACACTTTGATCATACCTTTTCTACAACCCAGTTTTATTGCATTAGATCCATCCTTACACATTGCATGTTTAGGATCTAATTAAATTGTGGGATGGGAAGTAGATGAGGTAGTACCTATTACCTGTTATTATGAAACCTTGGAAGTTACTTCTACGTTTGCTTATTATGCCATGCTATGCTAGTAGACGTGGATTGGGTGAGTGATATCCATGACAGATGTGAGATTGATAATTTTAATGGTTTATATAAGATGGCAACTTAAACACACATCTGGGTGGATTGAGGCACCTGATGTCTATCAGGACTTGCCTGTTTTTTTCTGGACCGCCATCCAGGCTCAAAGGGATCATAAGACTATTCATACTAGAAACTTCCGTGTGCAGCCACAAGCCATTATGGGCTCTGGCATAGTTGATTAAGTCGTGCGAACTCTTATAGGGGTAGACTAGCAGATGTAGGGGTTGTAGGTGGTACGGTCTACTCCGTCGTAAGGTGCTAGCGCTTCTGAAAGACTATGTCTCGATCATCTGTTTCTCAAACACCATGTAGTGCGAGAAACCAAACGGAGGTGATCGAGTCTTGTGGGGAAAAGTGCACAAACTTCTGCAGAGTATACAAACTAATCATGATTAGCCGTGTCCCCGGTTATGGACAATTTGAGTATCTAGTTCTTGGATTATCCTGTTGATCTCATCATGTTACTTTAATTAAATTATTGGGTTTTAATGATTACTTTTAATTGGGATTGAGAATGCTGTCAACCATTCTCAATGTTTAACAACCACCATGATAGCTAAATAAAATTTATTCCTTTGTAGTAGGGAAAAATTGGCTTTTCGCAAAAACCTTATAACCATAGAGCTTATCCACCAGCCAAATATGCATGTAGTGATAGCCTTTATTCATCATTCTCTATGGTGTGAATTTGCCAGTACATTCAATGTACTGACCCGTTTTCGGGCTGCAACGTCTCATGTTGTAGGTTTCTTACACTCAACTTTGCCGTTGGTGTTGATGGGAAACCACAACCTTGTTGCTTCCGCTATATGGATTGAGGTAATAGTATTTACGTTACTTTATACATGTGATTTATCTCTGTTATAAATCCTTCGAGTACTGTGTGTGTCAGCATACTGATCCAGGGATGACACATAAGCACAGAGACTTGATCCATTCGGGTCGGGTCGCTATAAGATGGTATCAGAGCCAGGTTGACTGTAGGACGTGACCCTAGAAACTGGCAAGCCCATAGCAAAGATTTTCTCTACAATTTTCCCTTTCAAAAACACCTTTTACCTCTCTTCTCTTCTGAGCTTATTCAAAAATTCCCTTTAGTGAGACCATACCCCTTTCCCTTTTGATCACACGAAGATTCGACTAATGAGACCACTCCAAGAAGTACAAGATATTGGACAACTAAGGCCATTCAGAAGGAAGAAGATTTTACCGTGCATGGAAACTAACAACGGTTGAAGACTCCGAAGACTAGGAGAATCTGAAGGCTCTGAAGAATCCCTAGATTTGTATGACCTAGGAAGACTATCCTTATGGAACTTGGCAGACTATGGAAGCTGTCAATACCCGAGATCAAGGTGTATCGGAGAAAGAATGGAACATGGAGCATAGGACTCAAAGTTTGTCAAGAAAACCCTAAGGCGGGAGATATCAACTATGGAATGAAAGCTCATGGAAATGACAAGAGCAGGAACATGGTTATCCGTGATATCATCGCCCGCTGATGCTACTGTCACCGTGCTGAGTTAAGGATGCATTTCTTCAAAATGGATTTGATGGAAGAAGGCTGATGGAGCACCTATTAGTAAGATAAAGATTTAACCTTAGTCGGTGTATCACCAGGATCTGGAGTAGTACATCAAGAAGTTAAGGTGGAGCTCCATGAAGCCGTATTAGACAAGGAGCATTTCGTGAAGAACTTAGGACCCAGAAGTTGAAGTAGCCAAGCTGGAGGAGCTACAACCTCGAGATACCGGAGATTGTCAGGAACTGAAGGACAGTATGACCATGGCTCATGCCAAGGATGTTGAAACCAGAAGTTTGGAAACACAATTCCAGAATATTCAAGGATGTCACGAGAGACTTCGCGTCAACAGAGATGATCTGGCAAAAGAACTAGAAAAGGACAAGCACGATCAAAAGAAGCCATTGGAGGCATGAACAGGACTTGAAGAGTTTGACGACGTTGACTTTAGAAGACCAAACCCCTGTTATATACCTACATTAGATGCGATGATTGTGAGCTGTCATTTGTTTGATGTTTTTCCGACAGCCACAATAAAATTTGTCTTTCAAAACTTTGTATTGTGTGTATCCCTCTCTATCTTTCTTATCTTACCCCAAACCCACATGGACCAAATAGAGGATGAATGGAGATGAGCTTGTATTTTCGGGACTGATGAGTCAATTGGAGACAGACCGATGGATTCAGAACATGGAGGATCATATGGTGAACAACCCTATAGCCGGAAAAGATATGGCCTAGCATGCTCTTCAATGTTTTGAAAGAGGTGCTGCTACTTGGTGGAAGATGTACCAAACGATCAATGGATGGCAAGGAGTAACCACTTGGAAAGAATTAAAGTTGACTCTGCCAAAGTCTCGGCTTGTTTCCCAGAAGTTGAAGTCTTATGGAAAGGATATGAGGAAACCATGTGCATGCAAGATTTGTGGAGAAATAAGACACAACCATAAAGAACACAAGGATGAATGCCCTAACTGTGAAGGAAGTCACCCAGCTGAAGAATGCCCAACTAGGCAGATCACTTGTTTCTTGTGTGAAGGGACTACCCACTACCCTGCTCAGTGTCACATTTACCCCTTGGTGCAAAGAACCATCCAGCAGAAGGAAGAAGCAATGAAAGGAGCCCTCATGGAAATTTTAGAAGAAGTTGTGATGAAGGAAGATATGGAGGACACACCTAAATAATACCCGAGTAAACCCTGCACTAAGTCTTGCTATTCATGTGGAGAAGAAGGACACCTCTCCCAAAATTGTTTGAATGGGGATCTAGTAGAATTCCCGATAGAGGAAGTAAAATATGACCCACAGGAAATAGAAGCCCTGATTGGAATGGAAAAGTCCAGGAAGAGAAACCGATTGGAGCCCAGGAGGGACCTGAGTCATATCACCTGTTACAGGTGCAAGGAATCAGGGCACTACCTCAACAGTTGCCCAAAAAGGAAACCTCGATACTTGTCAGAAGTAATATGTTTCCGTTGTAATGAATCAGGGCACTTTGCCAGAGATTGTCCGAAGGAGAAGGAGACTTGTGATAAATAGTTGAGTTTGCAACAAAAGTAATATAGTAGTAGTAGTGAGAACATTTTCTTTTATATCGAGGTGTTGAGTTGAGACATGTAATGGAAAAGCGAGAGATTGTAATCACTTGAAAATGAGTAAAGTTAGCATTGTTGGTACTGATATGGATTTTATGAGTTGTTACTTTATGAAGAAGAATTTTGGCCATTTTGAGGATATGAGAAATATGGTCTATGGAAGATTTGTGCATTTTTAGGGTGGTAGTACCCTGTAAGAACCGTTGACCCCTGGAAAAGATAAGGATACTCCACTGAGTGGATTTCGGACAAAATGAATACGAGTTTTGTCTCGATATGTGTGATACCCCAAGAATGTGTGGGATGAAGATGGAGACTGCCAGTTGTTTGGACCAAATGTGATCAAGGAGTCAGAAGAGAAGGTTAAGTTGATTTGAGATAGACTGAAAGTAGCTCAGTCCAGGCAGAAGAGTTAGATAGACTCAAAAACTCAAGAAGGTAGTCTATGAAATTGGAGACAAAGCATGTCTTCGCGTGTCCCCTATGCGAGGAGTTAAACGTATTGGAGTTAAGGGACAGTTAGCCCCGAGATTTGTAGGATCATACCGAGTTTTGGATCGTATGGGAGAAGTGGCCTACAAGTTGGAGTTACCTAAAGGACTTTCAGGAGTTCACGATGTGTTTCACGTTTCCCAGTTGAAGAAGTGCCATGCAGAGATGGCCAATATTCCCCTGTAAGGACGCTTGACCCTGGAAAGGATAATGATGTTCCACGAAGTGGAATATGGACTTCATAAGTATAAGTTTTTATCTCGGTATGTGGGATAACACACGAGGATGAAGAGATGAATTACTATTGGATATAAAGGAGGCATGATGTCGGAAATATGGATCAATGGAAATTCCATGATGAGTCTGAGTAATCACGTCCTAGTTGATGCCAATAGAAGGAAGGAAGACAGTATAATTGGATGGATTTAAGAATACTAGGAAGTTGGATGTTGGAATAACGATAAGTTGCCCAGAGGATAAGTTCAAGGACTACAAGTGATGAGATGGGCCATAACCCACAGGCCTCAGGACCTGCCAAGAAGCAAGCACATTCTTGCTGAAGGAAAAACCCTGGAAGAAGTTACGATTTTACCGATAGACGATTTTATAGGAGTGACGCAAAACCTGAGAGTTGTGAAGGAACGGTAGATGTTTGTCTGGCTTGCAGAATCTATGGATATATCCGAACTTGATTCGTCGACAAGAGAAATTCTGCAATGCTTGTGAGGATGACCAAGTGTTAGTACGCGAGATTCGCTAAACTGTATACAGGGTAATGATTTGGGTGCGGGATGGATTGATCACCATACCAACTTACTCTTATTATTCGCCTTGCTATATGGGATGGTAAATCTGAGTGACTTACCTATAGTAAAGAGACGACGACCAAAACCCTGTTTAAACTTAGAATGGTATAAGTATTTTTCCCTTGTACACGGCAGTTGTTGCCAACCGTAGGTTATACGGTGAGGTTCAACCCAGACCCATTTCCTGCAGGAGAAACCATAAATTGTTGACCACCATGAGATATCGATAGTTGTTTAGTTTTGGCGCCAGACCCGTCAGCTAAGAAGACCCAATCTCGGAATAACCTTACCAAGATGAAAGGACAAAAGAATTGAGGAAAAGGTTATGCCACTACCAAAAAAGCCAGAGAAGGAATTTTCTCGAGGATCTGAGAAGACTGACACTGTCAAGAATAAGGATGGACTATATGAGATTCGATGGAGCTGTAACCATGCTTCTAAGGGTGGTAGCACCCCAGACACCGTGTGATGATCGATGGATTTTGAGGAGACCTCCAAACCCTAACCTTTTCTTGCTAGCCTCTCCGAATCTCGAGGACGAGATTCATTTTAAGGGTGGTAGGTTTGTAACATCCCAAAATTCTAAATTTTGGAATGTTATAAACAAATAGATAGATTTGATTGATTGTTTGATTGATTGTCTGAAAGTGAGTGAATTCGAAGCTTTTTGAAAGTTAAATGAGAGGGAATAAAAGGACTTTCCCAAACTTTCATATTTGCTTTTTGATCTCCGTAAATTCAAAATCTTTTCACCACGAAACCCTGGAGAGAAGATGACATGACTTCTTCCATTAATTTAAATGACAAGGGGTGCTGAAAACATTTGAATTTCATTTGGAAAAATATTTCCAATTCTGCAACTCTATGCAACTCAATGATTTTCACGAGAGAAGATAAAATAACTTCTTCAAATTATATGAAATATGAGTTGGGAGTTTTCTCAAATTTTGAAAAGAGGGTCGTTTGACTTATTTATTTTATCTTCAAATATTTTCCGATGTCAAATTATATGAGAGGGAATAATATGACTTTCCCAAAATTTAGGAAAAATGAAGATTTAATAAATAGATCAAATTTTGTTTTCCGGTGTTTCTTGCGCGTGTTTATCTGGATAGGGAAAAAGGCGCGTTTTCGAAAATTGTACTTTAGGCCCAGAGAAAAGTTCATTTTGTTCGACTCATTTTTAGGAGTCGAGGAAAATTTACTTTATTAGATTTGGAGTTCGTTTAGATCTCCTTTTATTTTTTTCTCCGAGCGTGGAACCGTTTTAAAAAAAAATATAGTCCCAGCGACTTGGGCCTAAGGCCCAAGCCACCGAACCAAGCCAGCAGCCGGCCAGGCCAAAGGCCATCGCTAGCGCCGCCACGCCCAAGCGCAGGAGGCCACGGAGCCGCCGTTCCTTTTAGTTTCCTAGTAGGATTCATCTACGTTCGTTTTTTTCTAGATCTCTTTCCTCTTTTCTATTTCTATTCCTTGTCTATTTCTTGTCTCCTACCCCAAGTTTCCTCACCCTTCCCCAATATAAATACTCCCACACCCCCCCCCTCTAAACACATCAAATCCAAAACCCCAAAGCCCCAAGCACACCGCGCCGCGCCCTGCGTCACCCGCGCGCCGCCCAAAGCCGCCACCCGCGCCGCCCATCACCCGCGCCGCACCACCCGCCCCGCGCCGCACCCCCACCCCGCGCCCTAGTGCCGCCGCCGCCGTCATACACCGCCGCCGCCGCCATGCGTCACCGCGCCGCCGCCGCCGGAGCCCCCGTTCGCCGGAGACCTCGCCGGAGGTACCGCGCCATGTCTCTTCTTTTTCCCTCGGATCGGTTTTCTTCTAGATCGTTCCGTTTCTTCCGATTCGTTTTCTTTTTGGTTCTTCGCTAAACCGTTCCGGTTTTCTAGATCGGTTTTTCGTTCCGATTTTTTTTCCGAAAACCCTAGATCGGTTTTCGTTCTTCTTTCGGACCGTTCGTCTCAACGAACGTGATCACCGTATTCTTCTAGGTTAACGAACGTCCGTTCGTTTAACCATTTTCTTTCTCGTCGGATTTATTCCGCGTTCTCTCCGATCGCGATCTCAGATCCGATCTTCTTTCTAGTCTTTCTTTTCGCTCGTTTATCGAAATCAGGTGATTCAAGCGCCTGGAGTTTCGTCTCGAAACCGCCGTTCCGTCTAATCAACTTAAACAAGCTTTTGATACAGTAAAATTTGACCTAGTTTCAACTTGCTAGAACTGAGTTGTTTTCTTCCGTCGTTTGCTTTCCGTCGTTTGTCGGTTTTTTTTCTTTCTTTGCAACGGGAGTTCTTAAGTTGAACTTTCTGGTTCGTTCTCTTGTTCGAGTTTTACCTATGCCTTAGTGAGTACTTATTGTGTGGTTATAATTGCTTGATTACGATAGATTGACCGGAGTGTGACGAATAGATCTATCAAGAGTTTTGAGTGCGCATCATCTTCATCAACATTGCAGGCAAGTTCACACTTTGATCATACCTCTTCTACAACCCAGTTTTATTGCATTAGATCCATCCTCACACATTGCATGTTTAGGATCTAATTAAATTGTGGGATGGGAAGTAGATGAGGTAGTACTTATTACCTGTTATTATGAAACCTTGGGAGTTACTTCTACGTTTGCTTATTATGCCATGCTATGCTAGTAGACGTGGATTGGGTGAGTGATATCCATGACAGATGTGAGATTGATAATTTTAATGGTTTATCTAAGGTGGCAACTTAAACACACATCTGGGTGGATTGAGGCACCTAATGTCTATCAGGACTTGCCTATTTTTTTTTGGACCGCCACCCAGGCTCAAAGGGATCATAAGACTATTCATACTAGAAACTTCCGTGTGCAGCCACAAGCCATTATGGGCTCTGGCATAGTTGATTAAGTCGTGCGAACTCTTATAGGGGTAGACTAGCAGATGTAGGGGTTGTAGGTGGTACGGTCTACTCCGTCGTAAGGTGCTAGCGCTTCTGAAAGACTATGTCTCGATCATCCGTTTCTCAAACACCATGTAGTTCGAGAAACCAAACGGAGGCGATCGAGTCTTGTGGGGAAAAGTGCACAAACCTCTGTAGAGTATACAAACTAATCATGATTAGCCGTGTCCCGGTTATGGACAATTTGAGTATCTAGTTCTTGGATTATCCTGTTGATCTCATCATGTTACTTTAATTAAATTATTGGGTTTTAATGATTACTTTTAATTGGAATTGAGAATGTTGTCAACCATTCTCAATGTTTAACAACCACCATAATAGCTAAATAAAATTTATTCCTTTGTAGTAGGAAAAATTGGCTTTTCGCAAAAACCTTATAACCATAGAGCTTATCCACCAGCCAAATATGCATGTAGTGATAGCCTTTATTCATCATTCTCTATGGTGTGAATTTGCCAGTACATTCAATGTACTGACCCGTTTTCGGGCTGCAATGTCTCATGTTGCAGGTTTCTTACGACGAGTAAGTGATACGTTAGGGTTATGATTTCTACACTCAACTTTGCCGTTGGTGTTGATGGGAAACCACAAGCTTGTTGCTTCCGCTATATGGATTGAGGTAATAGTATTTACGTTACTTTATACATATGATTTACCTCTGTTATAAATCCTTCGAGTACTGTGTGTGTCAGCATACTGATCTAGGGATGACACATAAGCACAGAGACTTGATCCATTCGGGTTGGGTCGCTACAGTGAGTGAGTGAGCGGGTAACTTCAGAGGCATAAAAGAACATACTAACAATGTACGAGCGTGTGCAGCGGTCTGAGGCGAGATGTAGAGGGTGTAAAGACAGAGTTTTGAGTCTGGGTGGATGCAAGTGAAGTGCTCATGGTCATGGCCGGACTTTTACTCTCTTAAGGGGGCAGCATAGAGTGTATATGTTGATAAAAATTTATGAGTTGTTGTAAAAAGGCACTTGGTTTCGGATAAATGAAATCCGAGAGCGATCCCTTTTTGTCAAAAATATATATATTGATGAAAAGCTATTGAATGGATTCCTGTACATGCTGAATTTTCTGCTGGGAGATGTTCAACGTCTCATTATCTATCCTAGGTACTTGTGTAAAATACAGTTTTTATGGGTTCTTGCGAAAATGCTCCTATGCATATTATAGCCAACATAACTCAACAGTGGCCTTGCACACTATTTAACTTGCCATCAACATATGATGCCCGGAAGAAATTCTGAGTTTTAGACTGCTTCAACAAATGTTGGGTGTTGTATATGTTTTTTTAACTGGGTGTTACATTTGTTGGAGCAAACCAGTAACCCTTCAACAAATGGTTCTTTGAGAAGTTCTAAAAACTTGCAGCCAACAGGTAGCCGTTCAAGTGGAATATGTGTAGTATCATCAGTTCATAGTTGAAGTGAAGAGACAAGTACAAAGTTCTAGGAAAACTTTTTGTTGTCTTTTTCAACCACTTTCTTTTTGTAGTTCGCATGGGAATCGTCAACCATATAAGAAGTTCAAAAGCAAAAAAAGGAGCGGTACAATGTTGATTACAAAAAACTTGAAATTCCCCACTAATAAAGAATATAGTAAGAAGTTCAAATTAAATTAACAGAGTAGTGCGATTTTTATAATCCAAAGAAGAAAACAAAAGCGTCAACTAGGGAAATGTTAACTCTCGAAGTTCAAATTCCATAAATTAGAGAGTTCAAAAAAACCGTTATGGGTGTACAAAAAAATTCCAATATCACGAAAATGAGTGCATATAGTCGACAACAAAAAGAAGTAAGAAAAACCTTGAAGTTCAACTAGAAGATCCAAATAAGTTCATGCCGCCCTTCGACAAAGCATGAGTCTTGGGTGTGTGCGTCTTGAATGTGTGCTATTCGTGTGGGTGCCCCCCCCCATGTGTTTACGGCACGTATGTGTGCTCCGAGTAGGTCTATCATAGGGTTTTTTCATCTCTAAAAAATACAAGTTATAAAATAGTTAACGGAATGTTAACCAAAAAACAAAACTAATACAATGGCCTAAAGAATAAGACCACCCCGTTCGGAAGTTCGGTAATAAAAAACCGAGAAGATCAAATTAAAATAACGGAGAAGTTCGAAGTTCTTAAAAAGTTAGATTATTTTCTCGTTACTAAAGAATAAAATGAAGACATTCAAATGAAAATAAAGGAACAGCTAAAAAAGTTTAAAAACAAATTTTCCCCGTTTTTAAAATACTAGAAGCTCAAACTAAAAGAACCAAGAAGTTAAGTTAAAATAACAAAATGGTTTAATATTTATAAAAATGTTTTTTTTAAATAAAACCCAGAAGGTCAAATTGAAATAATGTAGCAGATCAATTTTCTAATATAAAACATATGTCTCCATTTCTAGCAAGAACCCTGGAAGTTCAAACAAAATAACTACAAGTTCAAATATAAAATAACGAAGCGGTTCGAGATTTATATTTATTAGAACTTTCCTTGTAACTAAAGAATAACCAAAGAAGGTCGATTTAAAAAAAATAGAGCAGCTCAAAATTTATAAAGAAAATGGATTTGCCTTGTTTCTACAAAAAAACTAGATGGTCAAATTTAAATAACGAAGAAGTTCAATATTTATTACTAGACCAAGAAGTTCAAATTAAAAAATTAGGAGTTCAAAATGTTTATAAATAACAGAGTAGTTCAATGTATAAAAAATTGAGGTTTTCACGTAACCAAGAGAAGTTCAGATTGATAACTGTCAGAAGTTCACGCACTACACGGTGTGCATTTTGTACTAAAAAGAAATAAAAAAACTAAAGACTAAAAGTTTGTTGATATAAGTTCAAGTACTCCATCGGAGAAAGTTAAAAAAATATTGTGAGAGAGGTTTATACAAAAGAAATACCATTTGTGTAACGCTTGACGAATGGATGAGAAAATTATAAATGAAAAATACATCACAGAAGTTCAACATAAAACAGTAGGAAGTTCAACTACTACACTGAATGAATTTCAGATGAAAAACTTTTAAAACCGTCGCGAGTATGGAAAAATGATCAACACGGGAAACTTGCGTGTTTACAGCAGCTTTCCATCGGTATATCACTTGCTCAATTTCGGTGAGTGGATGGAGAGCTACGAGCAGTGGATGAACAGCTACGAGCAAGAAAAGCACGTGAAAAACAGAGTGAAGTTCAGATACACGTGCCGAGAAGTTCAGATTCTTCATGCGGTGCATTTTCGAAGAATCAGTTTTGCGATAAAGGCAGAACGAACGATCTCGCCATTTTCGCAATTACTTGAAAACGGCTAGGAATCAGAGAAAACCATCAATATGAAAAAGTTTCGAATTTTCTGTAGCTTTTCAGAGGTATATTATTTGCCCCATTTCGATAAAGTTTGTAGAAATTATGGCAAAAATATGTTTTAGCCATTTTTAAAACTGACATAAAACCGTAATGAATTAGGAGAAACAATATATACAAAAAAGTTTCGCAAATTTTCAAGCTTTCCAACTCCATATCATTTGCTGCATTTGGACGTACGGTTCAAAAATTAGCTCGAAAATACGAACTTGGTGGAACTTGTGCCGTTTTCTAAATTACTTTTAAACCATTCAAAATTATAAAAAACTTTTAACATGAAAAGTAGCGCATTTTCATAAGCTTTCCAACGCCATATTATTTGCCTCGATTGGATTAGCCGTTTAGAAATGGCATCGAAAATACAAACTCGGGTGTTCCATTTGCGAAATTCTACGATTTTCCGAATTACTTTTTAACTGTAGGGAATTAGACAAAACTTTCAACATGCGAAAGGAGCGGTTTTTCAGCAGCTTTCCAACGCCAAATTATTTGCCTCATTCCGATAAACGGTTTAAAAATGCGATCGAAAATACGATTCACATTTTTTGTATGAAGAAAAAACGGTTTTCAAAACTGCTCTTAAACTGCTTACATTTTGCCAAAAATTTCACTTGGGTCATGATACTGATGTCCATAGCTTTCCAACGGTATATCACAAGCCCCATTTGGACACCTTTTAGCTGAAGTTCAACCTAGTACTCGAGGAAGGTCAGGCGCGTTACTCGGGAAGTTCATGTTGTGATCAGAATAGTGTTTATATATATATATATATATATATATATATATATATATATATAAGACAACACTATTCTAATCCCGGAATTAGAATAGTTATTTGGATCACGTCAGGCCCTATATAGAGCGATCGGGTTGTAACCGAACTGCCCAACCCGCTATAGAAAAAAACCGCCCCACCATCCCACGACCGCTCGTCCCTAACCTCCCCCGATCCCCTACTATCCACTACGATGGCGCTTCCCTCCCCCTGGATCCGGCGCCTCTCGCCGCCGTCTCCTCGGCCCAGGCGCGCCTCTCCTCCCGCCGCCTCCTGCATCTCGCCGCCCCCGTTCCTTCACCCTACGAAGCGCCGGCACCATGCATCTCGCCGACATCACCACCCTCCCTGGATCTCGCCGCCACGTGCCTCCTCCACCACGGCCGCGGGCTTCCTCCCCCACTGCCGACGTTCCTCCTCCCCAACGGCCGCCGCATGTCGTCCCCTCCCCCCGGCACCTCCTCTCCGTCACGACTCCCGTCACCACCCTCCAGCCCCAACACCTCCTCTGCCGCCCTTTCTTTCACATCCGCCACCAGCCCCGGCGCCTCAGATCCCCGCCATGAAGCAGTTCCCATGCAGGTCTCCCCGTGCTACTGCAGGTCGACTATGCCGTCGCGGAAGTTCACCGATCAGAGCTCCGGTCGGATCCATCGCCGGTGCATTGCCTTGGTTAGTCTCCGACGCTGCCCTGCATCTCCTCCTGTTCCGGCTGTCCATGGCCACCTCTCGTGTGCCTCCTCCTCCCAGGTCACTCCCGTTGGGTCGGGATAGGATCCTCGTGCGTACTGCGCCCAGCTGTCACCGTGGACTACTCCAAATCGTCACCGTGAAGAGCTTCCGAAGCTTTCCTACATGTTGATGTATCCCGCATGCACATCTTCAACCTCCTTCATGTATCTTTTTTGTTTAGGAAAAGTGGTCAATGAAATTTATATTCCGAGAAGTTCATATATTATTGTGTGGAAAGGTCGTGTATTAGAATTAGCTAGTAAGTGAAAAAATGGCAGTGTGTTCATCTTCTTTCAGTTAGTGTTCATATGTGTTCAGTACATGTTCATACGTATTTTGTTTGTTTTCGCAACTCTTATGTGAAATGGCTCTACGCTAAGCACGTCCGCAGGGTTGTGGCCTGCTGCCACTGGTGAGTTCGTGTCCTAGCGATGTGTGCATGTGCTGATGGTGTGAGTGCGTGATGTATGTCTGTGCACACGAACTGGAAAAGTTTCAGATCTTGTTTCCTGCTCGTGTGCACTACCAGTGTTTGTGTTTATGCCCCAAGGAAGAAAACACGTTATTTTTAATCGAGAACATAATTTAAAACACACACTTGGGCAACCAAGCTATCTATGTTTTTCTATCACAAAATAAATCATGCCAAGGCAGATTGAAAACTTCATATATGGATTACAAAAAGATTTTGCATGGGGTTCTAGTTTGTTTGTTTATCGATTCAAAACTTTCATGAAGTTCGATGTCTGCAAAAAAGGATTTTGAGCAAAGAATGATTTACCCATTAAATAAATATAGAAGTTCAAATTAAAATAACAGTGTAGTTCAAAGTTAAAAAGACTAAAGTTTTGCTTCAAAAAAATAAAATCCTAGAAGTTCAATTTAGAAAAAACAATCATTTGATTTTCATCGTTTCAAAAAACCCCGAGAAGTTCAGTTTAAGGAACCAAAGAAGTGCGAATTCAAAAACTCAAATTTTCCTTTGTGCTAAACAAATAAAAATTCAGAATTTTAAAATAAAAAAACAGAGTAGTTCGATGTATACGGAAAAAACAAATTATTTTCGTTTCTAGGAAAAATAGAAGTATGAAAGTTCAATTTTAAAAATTTTGTTTGATGCTTATTTGAAAACAAATTTTTTCTAAGAATAAGACTAAGAAGTTCAAATTAAGAAAACTGAGAAGTTCGACGTGTATAGAAAGCTCAGATTTTTTCTCTTTACTAAAGAATAAAATGAAGAACTTTAAATTAAAATAAAAGGAACAACTAAAAAAGTTTACAAATTGTTGATCTTTATTAAAAAATCTAGGATTTTCATAGATATCTGTTTTTGTTAAATTATCAATGATGAAGTTCATATTGAGAAGGTAGTCAAATTTGGTGTTTATTTAAAAATTGAAAACATTTTTTTACTAAAAAAATATAAAAAGCTGAAGTTCAAATTGAAATAACAAAGAAGTTTGGAGTTTATTAAAACCCAGCATTTACCTGTTCAAAAAATAAAAAAACACCATTTTTGCACTTTTAAAAACAACTCATAAACGGAAAAAATGGTTGCTAGAAGTTCAAGTGCTCGGTCCTAGAAAGTTCAAAAATTCTTGTGAGAGAGGTTGAACAAAAATACGTGACAGAAGTTTAAGATGAAAATAGCAGGAAGTTCAACTACTACACAAAATGCATTTCAGATAGGAATATAAGAATATAAAACAAAAAGCTTAAAAGGTTTGTTGCAAAAAGTTCATGTGCTCCTCCCGGTGAAGTTCAAGATCTCTAGTGCGAGACGTCCGACCTTCAATTACATGTAAAAACAAGCAAAAAATGACATTGTTTTTGCCATTTTTAAAACTGCTTTCAAACGACAAAAATTTGTAACGTATTTCTACATGAAAAAGATGTTCAAAACAAGTCTTAGCATGTTCAAAAAATGCTCTTAACTAGTCATGATTTGTTAAAAAAATCCTTTCCAATGCTATCATTTGCTCAAATTCGACGAGTGCTTTGGGAGTTAAGGACAACTTTTTTACAGAGAAGTTCAAATTGAAAATGGCGAGAAGTTCACGTGCTGCATGGTATGTGTTTTCATATGAGAAAAAAGAATAAAAAGTTGAAGTATAAAAATTTCACTGCTAGAAGTTCAGGTGCTCAACACGGGGAAGTTCAAAAACTTCTTGTGAGAGAGGCAATCGGCACTATATATCAGTTGTGCAACTCTGATGAACAGGTGAGAAATTACGAACAAAAACACATGGTAGAAGTTCAAGTGAAAACAGCGGGAAGTGCGATGATTATAGAAAACTTAGATTTTTCCCATTATTAAAGAATGAAAAAAAGAAGTTCAAAAATAAAACAACAAGAAGTTTAACTTTTAAAAATAGAGTGCTTCAAAATTTCATAAAAAGATTAAAGAAATAAAATCAGGAAGTCCATATTAAAAAGATGAAGAAGTTCGATGATTATAGAAAACTCATATTTTCCTCGTTATTAAAGATTGGAAACAAGAAGTTCAAAAATAAAAAACAAGAATTTCAACTTTTAAAAATAGAGCGTTTCAAAATTTTATAAAAAAGGATTAAGAAATTCAGATAAATATTTATAAAAAACTTAGATATTTTCACGTAACCGAGAGAAGTTCGATTGATAACTGCCAGAAGTTCACGTACTACACGGTGTGCATTTTGTATTAAAAGGAATAAAAAAGCAAAGACTAAAAGTTTTGTTGTTATAAGTGCAACTCCTCGGTCAAAGAAAGTTAAAAAATTATTGTGAGAGGGGTTTGTACAAAAGGAGTATCATTTGTGTAACACTAACGAATGGATATGAAAATTACAAACGAAAATACATCACAGAAGTTCAACGTGAAAACAACATGAAGTTCAACTACTACGCTGAGTGAATTTCAGATGAAAAACTTTTAAAACCATCGCGAGTATGAAAAAACGATCAGCATGGAAAAGTTATGTGCTTACAGCAGCTTTCCACCGGTATATCACTTGCTCAATTCCGATGAGTGGATGGAGAGTTACGAGCAGTGGATGGAGACCTACGAGCAAAAAAATCACGTGAAAAATAGAGTGAAGTTCAGGTACACGCGCCGAGAAGTTCACGTTCTTCACGCGGTGCATTTTCGAAGAATCTGTTTTGCGATAAAGGCAGAACGCATGATCCCGCCGTTTTCAAAATTACTTGAAAACGGCTAGGAATTAGAGAAAACCATCAACATGAAAAAGTTTCGCATTTTCCGTAGCTTTTCAGCGGTATATTATTTGCCCCATTCCGATAAAGTTTATAGAAATTGCGGCGAAAATACGTTTTTCGCCATTTTCGAAACTGACTTAAAACCTATAAAGAATTGGGAGAAACAATACATACCAAAAAGTTTTGCATTTTTTCAAGCTTTCCAACGCCATATCATTTGCTGCATTCGGACGCACGGTTAAAAAATTAGCTCGAAAATACGAACTCGATAGGACTTGGACCATTTTCTAAATTACTCTTAAACCATTCAAAATTAGAAAAAAACTTTCAAGATGAAAAAGTAGCGCATTTTCATAAGCTTTCCAATGCCGTATTATATGCCTCCATTGGATTACCCGTTTAGAAATGACATCGAAAAAACAAACTCAGCTGTTCGGATTACGAAATTTTACGTTTTTTCAAATTACTATTTAACCATAGGGAATTAGAGAAAAATTTCAACATGTGGAAGGAGCGGTTTTGCAGCAGCTTTCCAACGCCATATTATATGCCTCATTCCGATAAACGGTTTAGAAATGCGATCGAAAATAAGATTCACGTTTTTTGTGCGAGGAAAAAACGGTTTTCAAAACTGCTCTTAAACCGCTTATATTTTGCCAAAAATTTAAGTTGGGTCATGATATTGGGGTCCATAGTTTTCCAACGGTATATCGCAAGCCCCATTTGGGCAATGTTGGCGGAAGTTCAACCTAATTCATAGGGAAGTTGAATGTTCTATTAGCGGGGCAGGTCAGGTTGTGATCAGAATATTATTCCGATCCCGTGATCAGAATAGTGTTTATATATATAGGACGGTAGTACGGGATACCTAGGTGCCCAGGCACCTTGTCTAGATGCCGTTAGATTGAATCTTGCCTTTGCTTATGAGATGGGCAGATTGATTATCGGGTTTCACCCATTAACAAATTAGTTTTTCCTTACATACTCCGCCGGTTAGAATGTACTTTCCATAATTTGGTGGCATCTACATACCCATGTACGTCATTGAAGTACATTCCAAAAAATTATGCATGCATGCCTTTGTTGGAAAGTGTACGTTGATTACCTGCCAAATATTTTTTTGCATGGCGATGCTGAAATGGAAAGTGTGATTAAGAGATAATCAATTAGCATTTTTTTCGGGAAACATAATTCAGGTCCTTATTTAATTCATATTCTACTGGATGGCCAGATTCATGCATGTTAATAGGAGAGAGAAGCAAGATTTAATGTACGTAGGTATTAGCACATGGGAACGTATCTGGTGCACCGGACTCCATTGCACACTCAAAAATGTTCGAAAAAATCCGGACAAAAATTTAGTGCATTGACACAACATCAGTGTAAGTTGTCATAAAAATTCAAATCAAAATTTGAAACATTGCCCGAGATACAAATCTGACATATTTTACATCAATGTGCTAATGGGCCAAAACTAAAGCCCAACTTGTGTTATGTACTATTCAGTGTCAAATTTGTCATTTTTTGTATCTCAAGCAATGTTTCAAATTTCAATTTGAATTTTTGGGACAACATACATTGATGTTGTGTCAATGCACTAAATTTTTTACAGACTTTTTCGAACATTTTTGAGTGTGCAACATGGGGCCGGTGCACCGGTAGCACCAATTGCCCCGGTGGACCAGATACATTCCCATTTGTACATGACTATTGTACGTACGAGTATCTAATACATGACTTGTAAAATATCTTACATATGTTTATTTACTCGGAATATATGGGGTATATATTTGATACCCGTATTAGATACCCCACGTTGTCGTAGTAATACTTTATTTTAGGTACATACGTCGACTGGGTATGTACATCATTTTCCAAGCAATTTTTGTTGGAAATATGCCCTAGAGGCAATAATAAAAGCATTATTATTATATTCCCTTGTTCATGATAATTGTCTTTATTCATGCTATAATTGTGCTATCTGGAAATCGTAATACATGTGTGAATAATAGACACCAACATGTCCCTAGTAAGCCTCTAGTTGACTAGCTCGTTGATCAACAGATAGTCATGGTTTTCTGACTATGGACATTGGATGTCATTGATAACGAGATCACATCATTAGGAGAATGATGTGATGGACAAGACCCAATCTTAAACATAGCATAAAGATCGTATAGTTCGTTTGCTAGAGTTTTTCCAATGTCAAGTATCCTTTCCTTAGACCATGAGATCGTGTAACTCCCGGATACCGTAGGAGTGCTTTGGGTGTACCAAACATCACAACGTAACTGGGTGACCATAAAGGTATACTACGGGTATCTCCGAAAGTGTCTGTTGGGTTGACACGGATCAAGACTAGGATTTGTCACTCCGTATGACGGAGAGGTATCACTGGGCCCACTCGGTAATGCATCATCATTATGAGCTCAAAGTGACCAAGTGTCTGGTCACGGGATCATGCATTACGGTACGAGTAAAGTGACTTGCCGGTAACGAGATTGAACAAGGTATTGGGATACCAACGATCGAATCTCGGGCAAGTAACATATCGATTGACAAAGGGAATTGTATACGGGGTTGCTTGAATCCTCGACATTGTGGTTCATCCGATGAGATCATCGAGGAGCATGTGGGAGCCAACATGGGTATCCAGATCCCGCTGTTGGTTATTGACCGGAGAGTCGTCTCGGTCATGTCTACATGTCTCCCGAACCCGTAGGGTCTACACACTTAAGGTTCGGTGACGCTAGGGTTGTAGGGATATGTATATGCAGTAACCCGAATGTTGTTCGGAGTCCCGGATGAGATCCCGGACGTCACGAGGAGTTCCGGAATGGTCTGGAGGTAAAGAATTATATATAGGAAGTGCTATTTCGGCAATTGGGACAAGTTTCGGGGTCACCAGTATTGTACCGGGACCACCGGAAGGGTCCCGGGGGTCCACCGGGTGGGGCCACCTACCCCGGGGGGGCACATGGGTTGTAGGGGGTGAGCCTTGGCCTACATGGGCCAAGGGCACCAGCCCCAAGAGGCCCATGCGCCTAGGGTTTAAGATGGGAAGAGTCCCAAAGGGGGAAGGCACCCCCTAGGTGCCTTGGGGGGGGGGGGACTCCTCCCTTGGCCGCCGCCCCCTAGGAGATTGGATCTCCTAGGGCCGGCGCCCCCCCCTTGGCTCCCTATATAGTGAGGGAAGCAGGGCCTCTCATACCACGCCTTTGGTGCCTCCCTCTCCCTCTCCAACACCTCCTCCTCCTCCATAGAGCTTGGCGAAGCCCTGCCGGAGTACTGCTGCTCCATCACCACCACGACGTCGTGCTGCTGCTGGAGCCATCTTCCTCAACCTCTCCTCTCCCCTTGCTGGATCAAGAAGGAGGAGACGTCATCCGCTTCGTACGTGTGTTGAACGCGGAGGTGCCGTCCGTTCGGCGCTAGGATCTCCGGTGATTTGGATCACGTCGTGTACGACTACCTCATCCCCGTTCTTTGAACGCTTCCGCTCGCGATCTACAAAGGTATGTAGATGCATCCGATCACTCGTTGCTAGATGAACTCATAGATAGATCTTGGTGAAACCATAGGAAAATTTTTGTTTTCTGCAACATTCCCCAACAGTGGTATCAGAGCTAGGTCTATGCGTAGTTCTTCTTGCGCGAGTAGAACACAATTTGTTGTGGGCGTAGATGTTGTCAACTTTCTTGCCGCTACTAGTCTTATCTTGCTTCAGTGGTATTGTGGGATGAAGCGGCCCGGACCAACCTTACACGTACGCTTACGTGAGACCGGTTCCACCGACTGACATGCACTAGTTGCATAAGGTTGCTGGCGGGTGTCTGTCTCTCCCACTTTAGTTGGAGCGGATTTGATGAAAAGGGTCCTTATGAAGGGTAAATAGAAGTTGACAAATCACGTTGTGGCTTTCACGTAGGTAAGAAAACGTTCTTGCTAGAACCCTATTTCAGCCACGTAAAACTTGCAACAACAATTAGAGGACGTCTAACTTGTTTTTGCAGCAAGTGCTTTGTGATATGATATGGCCAAAGTTGTGATGAATGATGAATGATATATATGTGATGTATGAGATGTTCATGCTATTGTAATAGGAATCACGACTTGCATGTCGATGAGTATGACAACCGGCAGGAGCCATAGGAGTTGTCTTTATTTTTGTATGACCTGCGTGTCATTGAGAAACGCCATGTAAATTACTTTACTTTATTGCTAAACGCGTTAGCCATAGTAGTAGAAGTAATAGTTGGCGAGCAACTTCATGGAGACACGATGATGGAGATCATGGTGTCAAGCCGGTGACAAGATGATCATGGAGCCCCAAGATGGAGATCAAAGGAGCTATGTGATATTGGCCATATCATGTCACTATTATTATTTGATTGCATGTGATGTTTATCATGTTTTGCATCTTGTTTACTTAGAACGATGATAGTAAATAAGATGATCCCTCATAATAATTTCAAGAAATTGTTCCCCCTAACTGTGCACCGTTGCGACAGTTCGTTGTTTCAAAGCACCACGTGATGATCGGGTGTTAGATTCCGACGTTCACATACAACGGGTGTAAGACAGATTTACACATGCAAAACACTTAGGTTGACTTGATGAGCCTAGCATGTACAGACATGGCCTCGGAACACAGAAGACCGAAAGGTCGAGCATGAGTTGTATAGAAGATACGATCAACATGAAGATGTTCACCGATGTTGACTAGTCCGTCTCACGTGATGATCGGACACGGCCTAGTTGACTTGGATCATGTTATACTTAGATGACTAGAAGAGGGATGCCTATCTAAGTGGGAGTTCATTGTATAATTTGATTAGATGAACTTAATTATCATGAACTTAGTCTAAAATATTTACAATATGTCTTGTAGATCAAATGGCCAACGTAGTCCTCAACTTCAACGCGTTCCTAGAGAAAACCAAGCTGAAAGACGATGGCAGCAACTACACGGACTGGGTCCGGAACCTGAGGATCATCCTCATAGCTGCCAAGAAAGATTATGTCCTACAAGCACCGCTAGGTGAAGCTCCCGTCCCACAGAACCAAGACGTTATGAACGCTTGGCAGACACGTGCTGATGACTACTCCCTCGTTCAGTGCGGCATGCTTTACAGCTTAGAGCTGGGGCTCCAAAAGCGTTTTGAGAGACATGGAGCATATGAGATGTTCGAAGAGCTGAAAATGGTTTTCCAAGCTCATGCCCGGGTCGAGAGATATGAAGTCTCTGACAAATTCTTCAGCTGTAAGATGGAGGAAAATAGTTCTGTCAGTGAGCACATACTCACTATGTCTGGTTTACATAACCGCTTGACTCAGCTGGGAGTTAATCTCCCGGATGATGCGGTCATTGACAGAATCCTCCAGTCGCTTCCACCAAGCTACAAGAGCTTTGTGATGAACTTCAATATGCAGGGGATGGAAAAGACCATTCCTGAGGTATTTGCAATGCTGAAATCAGCAGAGGTAGAAGTCAAGAAGGAACATCAAGTGTTGATGGTCAATAAAACCACTAAGTTCAAGAAGGGCAAGGGTAAAAAGAACTTCAAGAAGGACGGCAAGGGAGTTGCCGTGCCCGGTAAGCAAGCTGCCGGGAAGAAGCCAAAGAATGGACCCAAGCCCAAGACTGAGTGCTTTTATTGCAAGGGAAGTGGTCACTGGAAGCGGAACTGCCCCAAATACTTAGCGGACAAGAAGGCCGGCAAAACAAAAGGTATATGTGATATACATGTAATAGATGTGTACCTTACCAGTATTCGTAGTAGCTCCTGGGTATTTGATACCGGTGAAGTTGCTCACATTTGTAACTCAAAGCAGGAGCTGCGGAATAAGCAGAGACTGGCGAAGGACGAGGTGACGATGCGTGACGGGAATGGTTCCAAGGTCAATGTGATCGCCGTCGGCACGCTACCTCTACATTTACCTTTGGGATTAGTTTTAAACCTTAATAATTGTTATTTAGTGCCAGCTTTGAGCATGAACATTGTATCGGGATCTCGTTTAATTCGAGATGGCTACTCATTTAAATCCGAGAATAATGGTTGTTCTATTTATATGAGAGATATGTTTTATGGTCATGCTCCAATGGTGAATGGTTTATTCTTAATGAATCTCGAGCGTAATACTACACATGTTCATAGTGTGAATACCAAAAGATGTAAGGTTGATAATGATAGTCCCACATATTTGTGGCACTGCCGCCTTGGTCACATAGGTGTCAAACGCATGAAGAAGCTCCATGCAGATGGACTTTTAGAGTCCCTTGATTATGAATCATTTGACACGTGCGAACCATGCCTCATGGGTAAAATGACCAAGACTCCGTTCTCAGGAACAATGGAGCGAGCAACCAACTTATTGGAAATCATACATACTGATGTGTGCGGTCCAATGAGCGTTGAGGCTCGCGGTGGCTATCGTTATGTTCTCACCCTCACTGATGACTTGAGTAGATGTGGGTATGTCTACTTAATGAAACACAAGTCTGAAACCTTTGAAAAGTTCAAGGAATTTCAGAGTGAGGCTGAGAATCAACGTGACAGAAAAATCAAGTTTTTGCGATCAGATCATGGAGGAGAATACTTGAGTCATGAATTTGGCACACACTTAAGAAAATGTGGAATAGTTTCACAACTCACGCCGCCTAGAACACCTCAGCGTAACGGTGTGTCCGAACGTCGTAATCGCACTCTATTAGATATGGTGCGGTCTATGATGTCTCTTACCGATTTACCGCTATCTTTTTGGGGCTATGCTTTAGAGACTGCCGCATTCACTTTAAATAGGGCTCCGTCGAAATCCATTGAGACGACACCGTATGAATTATGGTTTGGGAAGAAACCTAAGCTGTCATTTCTAAAAGTTTGGGGATGCGATGCTTATGTCAAGAAACTTCAACCTGAGAAGCTCGAATCCAAGTCGGAAAAATGCGTCTTCATAGGATACCCTAAAGAAACTATTGGGTATACCTTCTACCTCAGATCCGAAGGCAAGATCTTTGTTGCCAAGAATGGATCCTTTCTAGAGAAGGAGTTTCTCTCGAAAGAAGTAAGTGGGAGGAAAGTAGAACTTGATGAAATGTTACCTCTTGAACCGGAAAATGGTGCAACTCAAGAAAATGTTCCTGAGGTGCCTGCACCGACTAGAGAGGAAGTTAATGATGATGATCATGAAACTTCAGATCAAGTTGCTACTGAACCTCGTAGGTCCACAAGGACACGTTCCGCACCAGAGTGGTACGGCAACCCTGTCCTGGAAATCATGTTGTTAGACAACGGTGAACCTTCGAACTATGAAGAAGCGATGGCGGGCCCGGATTCCGACAAATGGCTAGAAGCCATGAAATCCGAGATAGGATCCATGTATAAAAACAAAGTATGGACTTTAACTGACTTGCCCGATGATCGGCGAGCCATAGAAAATAAATGGATCTTTAAGAAGAAGACAGACGTGGATGGTAATGTGACCATCCATAAAGCTCGGCTTGTCGCTAAGGGTTATCGACAAGTTCAAGGGGTTGACTACGATGAGACTTTCTCACCCGTGGCAAAGCTGAAGTCCGTCCGAATCATGTTAGCAATTGCCGCATACTATGATTATGAGATATGGCAAATGGACGTCAAAACGGCATTCCTTAATGGTTTCCTTAAGGAAGAATTGTATATGATGCAGCCGGAAGGTTTTGTCGATCCTAAGAATGCTAACAAGGTGTGCAAGCTCCAACGCTCGATTTATGGGCTGGTGCAAGCATCTCGGAGTTGGAACATTCGCTTTGATGAGATGATCAAAGCGTTTGGGTTTACACAGACTTATGGAGAAGCCTGCGTTTACAAGAAAGTGAGTGGGAGCTCTATAGCATTTCTCATATTATATGTAGATGACATACTTTTGATGGGAAATGATATAGAACTCTTGGACAGCATTAAGGCCTACTTGAATAAGAGTTTTTCAATGAAGGACCTTGGAGAAGCTGCTTATATATTAGGCATCAAGATCTATAGAGATAGATCAAGACGCCTCATAGGTCTTTCACAAAGCACATACCTTGATAAGATATTGAAGAAGTTCAATATGGATCAGTCTAAGAAGGGGTTCTTGCCTGTGCTACAAGGTGTGAAATTGAGCTCAGCTCAATGTCCGACCACGACAGAAGATATAGAAGAGATGAGTGTCATCCCCTATGCCTCAGCCATAGGTTCTATTATGTATGCCATGCTGTGTACCAGACCTGATGTAAACCTTGCCATAAGTTTGGTAGGAAGGTACCAAAGTAATCCCGGCAAGGAACACTGGACAGCGGTCAAGAATATCCTGAAGTACCTGAAAAGGACTAAGGAAATGTTTCTCGTTTATGGAGGTGACGAAGAGCTCGTCGTAAAGGGTTACGTCGACGCTAGCTTCGACACAGATCTGGATGACTCTAAGTCACAAACCGGATACGTGTATATTTTGAATGGTGGGGCAGTAAGCTGGTGCAGTTGCAAGCAGAGCGTCGTGGCGGGATCTACATGTGAAGCGGAGTACATGGCACTTGGAGGCAGCACATGAAGCAATTTCGGTGAAGGAGTTCATCACCGACCTCGGAGTCATACCCAATGCGTCGGGGCCAATCAAACTCTTCTGTGACAACACTGGAGCTATTGCACTTGCCAAGGAGCCCAGGTTTCACAAGAAGACCAGGAACATCAAGCGTCGCTTCAACTCCATTCGTGAAAATGTTCAAGATGGAGACATAGATATTTGTAAAGTACATACGGACCTAAATGTAGCAGATCCGTTGACTAAACCTCTCCCTAGAGCAAAACATGATCAACACCAGAATTCCATGGGTGTTCGATTCATCACAATGTAACTAGATTATTGACTCTAGTGCAAGTGGGAGACTGTTGGAAATATGCCCTAGAGGCAATAATAAAAGCATTATTATTATATTTCCTTGTTCATGATACTTGTCTTTATTCATGCTATAATTGTGCTATCTGGAAATCGTAATACATGTGTGAATAATAGACACCAACATGTCCCTAGTAAGCCTCTAGTTGACTAGCTCGTTGATCAACAGATAGTCATGGTTTCCTGACTATGGACATTGGATGTCATTGATAACGAGATCACATCATTAGGAGAATGATGTGATGGACAAGACCCAATCTTAAACATAGCATAAAGATCGTATAGTTCGTTTGCTAGAGTTTTTCCAATGTCAAGTATCCTTTCCTTAGACCATGAGATCGTGTAACTCCCGGATACCGTAGGAGTGCTTTGGGTGTACCAAACGTCACAACGTAACTGGGTGACCATAAAGGTATACTACGGGTATCTCCGAAAGTGTCTGTTGGGTTGACACGGATCAAGACTGGGATTTGTCACTCCGTATGACGGAGAGGTATCACTGGGCCCACTCGGTAATGCATCATCATTATGAGCTCAAAGTGACCAAGTGTCTGGTCACGGGATCATGCATTACAGTACGAGTAAAGTGACTTGCCGGTAACGAGATTGAACAAGGTATTGGGATACCGACGATCGAATCTCGGGCAAGTAACATATCGACTGACAAAGGGAATTGTATACGGGGTTGCTTGAATCCTCGACATCGTGGTTCATCCGATGAGATCATCGAGGAGCATGTGGGAGCCAACATGGGTATCCAGATCCCGCTGTTGGTTATTGACCGGAGAGTCGTCTCGGTCATGTCTACATGTCTCCCGAACCCGTAGGGTCTACACACTTAAGGTTCGATGACGCTAGGGTTGTAGGGATATGTATATGCAGTAACCCGAATGTTGTTCGGAGTCCCGGATGAGATCCCGGACGTCACGAGGAGTTCCGGAATGGTCCGGAGGTAAAGAATTATATATAGGAAGTGCTATTTCGGCCATCGGGACAAGTTTCGGGGTCACCGGTATTGTACCGGGACCACCGGAAGGGTCCCGGGGGTCTACCGGGTGGGGCCACCTACCCCGGGGGGCCACATGGGCTGTAGGGGGTGCGCCTTGGCCTACATGGGCCAAGGGCACCAGCCCCAAGAGGCCCATGCACCTAGGGTTTAAGATGGGAAGAGTCCCAAAGGGGGAAGGCACCCCCTAGGTGCCTTGGGGGGGAGGGACTCCTCCCTTGGCCGCCGCCCCCTAGGAGATTGGATCTCCTAGGGCCGGCGCCCCCCCCCTTGGCTCCCTATATATAGTGAGGGAAGGAGGGCCTCTCATACCATGCCTTTGGTGCCTCCCTCTCCCTCTCCAACACCTCCTCCTCCATAGAGCTTGGCGAAGCCCTGCCGGAGTACTGCAGCTCCATCACCACCACGCCGTCGTGCTGCTGCTGGAGCCATCTTCCTCAACCTCTCCTCTCCCCTTGCTGGATCAAGAAGGAGGAGACGTCATCCGCTCCGTACGTATGTTGAACGCGGAGGTGCCGTCCGTTCGGCGCTAGGATCTCCGGTGATTTGGATCACGTCGTGTACGACTACCTCATCCCTGTTCTTTGAACGCTTCCGCTCGCAATCTACAAAGGTATGTAGATGCATCCGATCACTCGTTGCTAGATGAACTCATAGATGGATCTTGGTGAAACCGTAGGAAAAGTTTTGTTTTCTGCAACGTTCCCCAACAATTTTCACATAGCCGGTTATCTAAAGTGCGTAGACACATTAGGTATATTTTCACTTGAGGTATATTATTGGGTGTACAATAGTTTCCTACATTTTTTTCACATAGACGGGTATGTACAATATTTTCCTACCTGAAAGAGTAGCTTGATATTTTTCAAAATTAAATTTCTATTAGGAGGGGTATCTGATGTCGATTTCACATTGTTGGGTATATACTCAAGAAAAAAAAGGGTATTAGTCCCCTGGATATAATAAGTAGATGTTGGTTATATCATTTCTAGTTATGCCACACACTCTAATTTAAACTAAGGTAAATTTTTGCTATATCATTTTTGTGACGCGTGCCAATTGGTTGTTTTACGTATATTGTATTTATTCTAGGCCACCGAGGTATATACCTAGATTTCATATTACTACTTGTTTTATAAGATAGCTGCATATAAACTTCAGGCCCAGAATAGTACGTAGGCCATACGTCATGTCGTTTGGTATATGATACCTAAAAATCTAACTGCGAAAAAACAATGTTACAACAAGAAGTATGAAAGGTCAAGTTAGTGTACTAAAGGCATTTTACACCGTATGGTTGAATATGTAGTATAGTGCATACGTATATGAAAAGGTGATTATAGAAATATATTTGGAAAGTAATTCATTAATAGGAGGAAACAACATGCAATTCTCTTTTGGAAAGCAATCCGACTGTGTTATGCACACCATGCATTAGCGGGTATAGCTCACACTAATGGGTTAGAGGAAGCTAGGTGCCCAGGCACCTAGGTGCCCCAGTTAATTTACATATATATATATATATATATATATATATATATATATATATATATATATATATATATATATATATATATATATGAAAAGCATACCTATTGTGTTTCTCTCTAGAGATGGCAATCTCAGCCACATACTCGTCTTGGGATATGGTCCCATTTCTTTCCCTACAAACTTTTCCATCATTTTGAGAGTGTGGAATTTATTTCCTCCTTGGGCTGGTAGTGGTCCACAAATGCATGTGCATATATAGTAGGCTCAGTCCATAGGCTGACACCCGTGCTGTGTGACAGAGTGTTCGGGCCGCGCGTCAACGGTTCCCGGCCCATGAAGGGTTCCGCTCACAGAAAAGGTTCGACACTTTTCTCAGTCAGATACGGTATTTTTTTTGCGCGCACATCCGCAGTTATACTCATTTTTGTTTTGGGTTGATCGCAACCCAGTCAAATGGGCAGGAAACATCGGAACAGATGCCAACATTACGGGCTGGTAGAAGTCAAACCGTTGGGCTGGTAATATTATCCGACATCGCCTGAGGGCATGGAAAGCAATGCTATTCAGTACATGTTCTACAAAATGCTTTACGTACCAATTCATTAAAGCGATGATTGCTAAAATCAGTAAAGGTATGGCACATGGCTGCGGACGAGCGCGCATCAAACAAACTAGTCCATGCATGCGAGATTGAAGCGACAGTTGCTAAAATCGTGAGAGCAGTATAATAATCTAAAAGAAACTAGTACTAGTATGTATGGATTTTCGTAACATCTTTACGTAAGAATAAGATTTTCCATGTACATTTGTTCTGATGTACACGCACTTGGAACATGCCAGCTAGCAATGCAAACCGAGTCAGAACGCTGAAAGCCTGGATAACAATAATCATGTATCTACGTAATGTTACATACACTTCCTAATCTAATCCTCTCTCCCTCCTAATTTAACGGTGGGCCCCTTTCTCTTCCAATCTTCAATCCTGACTTGTCACATTTATTGTTACATAGTACAACAAATATACATAGGTGCATGCACGCGAACACTGAAAAATCCAAGAGTTGGGCGAGGCCATCTATGCATGCAGTGGGATGCAAGTGGTAGGCTGGTAGCACACGCAGGACTCGCTCTAGTCCATGCACGCGATTCCCCAACGGATATAACACATGCCTGAAGGGAACCTGACACACGCATGCGACGCAGCCGACGGACCGGCTGCTTGTGTATATGTCTCAGCCTAGGCTATGCCTTGTGCACGCAACGCGTGACCACCTGCAAGGCATGGACATGGAACGGCCCACTCTCACCTTTTTGACCTCGAATACAGTGTGCAGCAGTTTCCGTCAGCACGGTGTCCACGGAGCTGCGTTGGGCCATCTCAGCCAGATTCTAGCGAAGAAGGATCATGATGAGAGGTGTCGGCGAGAGGTGTAGCGAGGGGGGTGGCTACTTGCTATGCGGTGGCGCTGAGTGTTAGAGTGAGGGGAGGGCTATGGGGTGGGGCTGGGCGTTGGAGTGATGGTCTGACTATGGGGTGGTACCATGGCAAGATGGAGTGTGTGCAACTCTGTTCTGCACGTTGTATAACAAAGGTGCAATCATCCTCAAAAAAGAAAACAAAATTCTAAAAAAACCTTGAATTCATACTTGTAGTCTGAATTGAACCTTGAACTTAAAATCCCAAAAACTAGCACCTTATACTCTTTAATCCAGGTCTATCCTGGGTGTTTTTTGCTAAGGCTGGTCATAGTGGGGAGTAACTTAGACTAGTGTCATGCATATGACACTAGTCTAAGTTACTACCTTCATAATGTAAAGTAACATAATAATAGTATCATAGATGGCCTCATTTATTAGCTCGTAGACTCATTTTGTCTTGGAAAGCGCTATGTTACAGTAACATATTATGTTACCATCTCTTATTAATTACTTGCCACATAAGCAGAATTTTCTTGAAGTGCGCTATGTTACTAGCTAAGTTACTCCCACTATGACTAGCCTAACAGATTGTTTGGCGCACCGAGATAACACGATCCCAACCAAGATCACGCTAGTCTCACAAATTAAAAGGACCCATGAGTCGTAATCCTCCTCTTTTTCCGTGTCTTTCTCTGAAATGTGTGCAGCGGGAGGTCGCTGGTGGCCGTGACCTGCTGCATGGTGCAAGAGAGCTCGGGGGCGTCCTCTTCCCATCCTCTGCCCGCGAGTTCTGAGCAGATGCGGGGCCTGGGTCGAGGGCGGAGGGCCGATGGCGAATAGGGTCAGCGAGGCAGAGAAGGGACCGGTGCCGGCGACCTGGAGTTGACGGGGGCGGGGAAGAGGCCTCTCCCAATACATCGAGGTGATGGGTGTGTCTTCGAGGGGGGGGGGTGTGGTGACGAGGTGGATCTACATAGCAGATGGATCAGTTGGGGAAGATAAATATCACATGTGGGCCCCTCTAGTCTGTGAGAGTAGTGTTTGTTCCCGGTCGAGATCGTCCTTTTCTCAGTGCCACAAACAGTCGTTTAGCAAAATCAGCCCGGACAGAACGGGATTATAGAGTATAGGGTGCTAGTTTCAGGGATTTAAAGGTGAAGGTTCAACTTAGATTATGAGTACTAATTGAGGGTTTATTTTAGACTTTTCTCAAAATAAAAACAAGCTGCGGTCCCTGGAATTCATGCTGCTCGAAAGTCGATGTACAGTCCGAAGGGCCATGCAACTACTCTATGTGCCTTGACTTTTTTTAGTGGAGGGATTCGCGCACTCAGAGCATCTACGACCGGACTTGGAAAATTCGACCCTTCAAACGCCCACGAACGCGACCGGACGCGTCCACGGGCAATAGCTGCTCACACATTAAATATTTGATTCTACAACCGGACATCTCAAATTAGAAACCTTAAATCCATATTATTACATGCAACATAAACCAATATTTAAGCGGAGCTTGTCTGGCTCCGCTGTGCCCATGTTCGACGGCCGGCTACAAAACCCAGAGTGTTGGTCCAGCTGCCGGCAAGGTAGAATAGGGCATGAGACACGAGCCTGTTCACGGGACTCAAGGTGCCGCTGTCTCCCTACCCTACTCTTCCTCTTTAGAGCCCGGAGCTCGAACGGTGCTAGTGGACGTCAGATCGATGATGGACCCGTCCTGGGACGAGCCGGCGACATCCACCACGATGCGGTTGCGGTGGCCGGACTGGTGCACCATACGTTGGGTTGAAGAATGCGACTCCATCTCGCTACGGCGTCCGCCGCCTCCCACGCCCGCTGCCTCGCACGGCAGGCACGTCACGCCATGTTTGCGTCAAACGACGTCCATGGTGCGTCCATGGCCTTGGCGCGCCAACAAAGGGGTTTCGCGTCCACCACCGCGTTCGGATGCCAAATGGACCACGCCGCCTCCATTGAGGCAGCGATGACACACTTAGTGCCAGATCCATGCGCCATTTGGTTGGACACAATGGGCTCCCGGCGGAAGGAGTCCGAGAGCTGCCTCGCACGGCCTCCTCGCTGGAGCGGTAGAGCGCAAGCCGGGCGGCCATGTCCTCCTTGGGATCGCGTGGGATGAGCTCGGGGTCAATGAATCTGGAGGTGAATGACTCGGATCGGCTGCCCGCCATGCTGGAGACGGCCGAAGATCGTCGGCTGGGAGGTTGGGTGGCGGACAGGAGTGGAGTGAAGTGACTAGGGTTTTGTCCGGCGACCGAATGGGGAGGAACATATGTGGGTCGTGTGGGTCAGCGTGGGCCAGGTCCCACGTGGCGGATGCGCCCGGACGCCCCCATATCCGCCCTATATTTGAGCTGGATATGAGGGGTACTGGTCAACCCGGATGTTTGAGGCGTCCGTCTAGGTTGAAATTTCATGATCGAGCCGTAACCGGACCGTCCACCCGAGTGTTTGTGACGAGTTTGGGGTGCTTGGCTGTAGATGTTGTCATATAAGCATTCTCGACCGACATGCACATCTCTGACAAGGTAGATAAAGGGGATGTTCTAACTTAGGACGGCTACAAAGATCAGTACGTTATTGATCATTTTAGTTAACAACCGCTCTCGTGGTTTTTCTAGGGAATATGTTTGTAGTGGTGCATAGCATGCAACCATTTTTCAGCATTCGTGGTGGCAGTGTGGGCTCATGCTTAGAGTCTGTGGCTCAGGTGTTGTCCGGTAGCATGGTCGTGTGGGCGGCGTGGTGGCCGAGGTGTGACGTTCGGTGATCGGCTGACACCGTGTGTGTGTGGGTGGGTGGGTGCCGGACGGCCGACACCGGCGGCGGTGGCGGCTTCGGGTTTGGGGCTCGCGCTTGGGTGGACCGGTTTCAACCCGGGGCATGGTGGAGTTCTCACTCCGGGTAGGTGGAGTTAGGCATAGTCCGGACGGTGCTCGCACGCGCGTGTGTGTTACCTTCATGGTTGGATAGTATCCTCGTATTGCTATAATGACACAAAAACCTTTATTTGACATTGTCCAAACCTTGCATAACCATATGTGTGCACTCTTTTTACTGGGGTGGGCACCTTTTATATCATAAACTCACCACCTTGCTCTCTTTCCACGTCATTATCCTCTCTCTTCCTCTCCCCCTCTCTCTCTATCGGAGAGGACACCTTTTGTATCATGAATTCACGACCTTGCTCGCTTTCCATGTCAATTTCATCTCTCTCTCCCGTGTGTGCGTGTGTATGTGTGTGTGTCTTACACCCATGCAGGGCTGGGCCGGCAAAATCCGGGGCCCTGTGCGAAACTAAAAAAAGGGGCCTTATCTCACTAAAACGAACTAATGAGCAATTATAATGTATATGATATAATGTCTTACATAGCAATTGGATGTGTAAAAAATCAAAGCTATTCAACTCCTAGTTGCCTGTTATTTATTTAAACAACATCATTCTTTTAGTATTCTTTGAAATGAAATCTTCAATGATATCCTGGTAGTTAATCTTCTTCAACACTTTGCTCTCAAGTACAGAAGCGGAGCCAGGATTTAAACATGAAGGGGGTGAGGGAAGAGAATGACCACGCAATAGATAAAACTACATGGAAAATGGTCCATGTGAATCTTTAGTATTAGATTGACTTTAGACCATGGGGTCTTTTGCATCAATTTCATTTGGATTAAGTGATCATGTGATTTGCCAAATTAATCAAAGTCATCTCCCATGGAAAAGCGACACGTCTAATTTGTGAATTAACCTGTTGTCTTATATGCAAGTAAACAAAATCACTAGACTACTGGATTGAAATCCACCAACATAATACAACTAGTACTTAATACATATACCTTTAAATCCAAGTGCTCAAGTAATGGATACACCGATACAGTATAGCGACCACTGATGTCAGTGTAGGATCGACGAACCATGACGGCGGTGTGTAGGTGGCATCCGGCGACTCACAAGGCAACCGGCATAGCAGCGACGACGGCGTGGAATAGATCGATCTGAGCGGCTTCGGGATGGATGCTAGGTCTTGCCAAACATACAAATGAAACTACAATTTACCACGGTGGCCTAAATACAGAATAATGCGCGTGGGCTCTTTGGGCTTCAGTACACAGTGAAGGTAATTATGGCTGGGCCTAAACTAATTATATCTCCGGCCATAGTACAACACATAATTAGGGCAAAAAAAACTTTAGCGCTACGCTGAATCTTTTGAGGGGGGCTATCGTTGGCTGGCTATGGATGCGATCGATCCCGTTCGGGGGGGCCATCGAGCAGGCTGCTTGGACACGCCAGGAAGAAAATATACGTAGGCCTTATACAAATTTGGGGCCCCAAAAATCTATGGGCCCTGTGCGGGCCGCATAGTCCCACACAACTATGGGCCCGGCCCTGCACCCATGGTCGGCTAGTATCGTCGTATGGCTATAATGACACACGAACCTTTATTTGTCATTGCCCAAACCTTGCGTAACTATATGGGTGCACCCTTTTTACTGGGGCAGGCACCTTTTATATCATGAACTCCCGACCTTGCTCTCTTTCCATGTCAATATCATCTCTCTCTCTCTCTCTCTCTCTCTCTCCCTCTCTCTCTCTTGTGTGTGTGTGTGTGTCTATGCGTGTGCTACCCTCATGGTTGGCTAGTATCCTCATATTGCTATAATGACACAAGAACCTTTATTTGCCATTGCCCAAACCTCACATAACCATATGTGTGCACTCTTTTTTACTGAAGCGTGCGCCTTTTATATCATGAACTCTAGACCTTGCTTTCTTTCCACGTCAATATCATCTCTCTCTCGTGTGTTTTTGTGTGTGTACGCGCGCGCGTGTTACCTTCATGGTTGGCTAGTATCCTCATATTGCTATAATGACACAAGAACCTTTATTTGTCATTGCCCAAACCTTGCATAACCATATGTGTGCTCTCTTTTTTACTGGAGCGGACACCTTTTATATCATGAACTCTCGACCTTGCTCTCTTTCCACGTCAATATCCTCTCTCTCTCTCTCTCTATTGGAGAGGGGACCTTTTATATCATGAACTCACGACCTTACTCTCTTTCAATGTCAAGATCATCTCTCTCTCCCGTGTGTGCGTGTGTGTGCGCGCGGGGGTGTGTTCCTTGGTCTAGGGACAGACATATTATGATTTAATATATGCACCAACACTTTATGTGGTTAAGGTCTCTCAAAATGCAGTTTTGTAGAGTTGGCATAAGAGGAAACAATAATTACAAACTAACAAGTGTAAGTGAAACATTAACTTATACCCCTTACGACGGTCTATTATCCTTGTATTGTTATAATGACACGAGAATCTTTATTTATCATTGCCCAAACCATGGCAACCATATGTGTGCAATCTTTTTATTGGAGTGGGCACCTTTTATACATGAACTCCTCACCTTTCTCTCTTACCACATCAATATCCCCCCTCTCTCTCCACTTTTCTTTGTGGCTGTGCTGGTCTAGAAATAGATATATTAGGACTTAATCTAGGTGCCAACACTTGATGTGGTTAAGCCCACTGGAAATATATGGTTATAGATTTGGCTGAGGAGGAAACAGCAGTTATAAAACGGATAATTGTAAGTGAAACATGCAAGTATACCCCTCACGGTGGGCAAGTATCTTCGTATCGTTACAATGTCGCAAGAACCTTTATTTGTCATTTCCCAATCCTTATACAACCATATATGTGCACCCTTTTTGCTGGATTTGGAACCTTTTATACCATGAACGTTATACCCCTCGGGGCACCACCCGTCCCAACAATGAATATAATCCCAACCTTGCTCTCTATCCACATCAATATCACATCTCTCTCAGCTATTATTCTTCTATTGTTATAATGACACAAGAACCTTTATTTGCCATTGCCCAAACCTTGCATAACCATATGTGTGCACTCTTTTTATTGGAGAGAGCACCTTTTAATTATATAATGAACTCCCGACCTTGCTCTCTTTCCATGTCCATATTATCTCTCTCTCTCTCTCTCTCCCTGCCATGTGTGTGTGACAGATGGATTACGATTTAACCTAGGCGTCAACACTTGATGTTGTTAAGATCACTCGAAATGTAAGTTTATAGAGTTGTCATAAGAAGAAACAACAATTACGAACTTTCTTTTATTGTTACTAGTAAGCAGCCCGTGCAACGCACGG
Source organism: Triticum monococcum (assembly GCA_034509565.1). Taxonomy (NCBI): domain Eukaryota; kingdom Viridiplantae; phylum Streptophyta; class Magnoliopsida; order Poales; family Poaceae; genus Triticum; species Triticum monococcum. The sequence goes on from CM067844.1 coordinate 417,941,182, forward strand.
CTCAATCGAAGCAGCCTATTAAATTCATGTGAGTATTGAATTCTGAATTCATATTCACAAATTTTAGAAAAGTAATAGGACATCTATAGTGTGTGATGATCGCTGCCTCTCCAAAGGTCGAGTTTAAAGCAAAGCCCAATGAGTTGTCTCAAGCAGACCAAAAAGAAATCCCAATCCATGAAGAAATAACAATCCTATAGTAAAGATTTCAGGATGTCTAATTTCTCGTGTGAACTTGAAAGGACTTATAATAGGTGTAGGCATTGTCCAACTGAACATGGCAAAGATGTGAACTTCAAATAAGAATATACGAAAAGTAGAAGATAGCAATCGGAACCTAAATAGTTCAGTTCTGAAAAAATAAACTATTTAATCTGAAATATGTAAAATATGTAATATAAAAAATGTTTTAGTTCCGCGGAGTGGTCCAAATGGCGGCAGCACGCGCGTCCTCACCGGCTTAGACGGGGCTCCCATGTCCCCGCCTACCGCAGGTGCGTAGAGGAACCGAGACTCCCACGTCCTCGAAAGTGGTGGGAAACTCGCGCTTCTCCCCATACATAATCCTGTTGTATCAACCAACCATCAAGGAACATAATATCAAGTGAACAAATAGTTAACTTTTATCCAAATCTATTCACATTACGAGTTTTTACCTAAGCGTTTTGAGGATGTCTATATGATTGGGTTTGGTGCTTTTTCACCTATTAATCTCATTGCCAATCCTTCTCCTTATGGTTAGTGGTCTCCTAATTTCCATGCCTTGCTCTAAACCCCTCAGTTTGCAATTCTATCTTGTTTGAGGCCAAACTTCTGTACATTCACATGAGTAGTTAAGAGGTATAATTAAACTGTGAAAGAAATGACAAAATCATAGAAAGGATATATTTCGGAATACATATCAAGCTAGTCCTTTGTAATGACCATAGCAATTACTATATTTAGTTAGCAACTGAGGTATAAGAGGACAATATAGGGGAAAATATCGTGAACTACAAACACTAAATACTCGAGTTTCTAGTGATTCATCCCATGTGTAATGAAACTTCAGAGGTGTTCTTTAGAAAGAAAATTATTAGGTGTAGACCTCAAATAAAGATACTGAATAGTCAAGTTACCTGGCATCATAGTAATCAAATTCACATAATGAAAATCATGGAAGAAAGTTAAAGAAAAGTGCTTCCATTAAGTACTGTAATATGATATAGTTGTGCATGCCTGCTGTATTTGGCTGCTGAACTATAGCTCCTCCTCCATCCATTTTAGAGTCCTCATTCCTAAAAATAAAAGACGAACATGGTTATTCTTTATGCATGAAAATCCGATTGTTCTCCAAGGGGGATTGGAAATCACAGATTAATTCAGGAGCTATTATTGATATAAAATACTAAGAAAAGAGAGAATATTGCAACTATTAACATAAGTATTGTTAGGCCACAAATTAAATCTGTTTAAATTTTTAACACGTATGGACACACACCCCAACCGCAAAAGAAAAAAAGTTGCTGCAGCTGATTTTCGCATTGCCATCTATGCATAGAACAGGGGACAAATTTAATTAGCGCACTTACTACTCATTTCTCCTCAAACTGAATAAAAGTGCATTGATGATGAGCATATCTTTCCCAGATTGACAGGTTCAAATTGTTGTAAAAAAAGAAGAGAAAATAGACTCACCTGAGCCGTGGATGCATGATTTGTCCAGTTACGACAGGTGTAGGAACTTATTCTGAATTTATGAAACTCAAAGGCCAAGCTAAAAAAAATTCCTTCCGATCCAGAAAGACCGACCTGTCTAAAAATAATTAAAAGAAAAAAACATATGTATCAATACAGAGGGAGTTCTGCTTACAACTACCCATGGAAAACCTTTTGTTCTTTTGAATTCACCATTCAGTGATCGTCATATTCATTTGCTCTCTTGAAGCTAATCTCTTAAAGCCAAGAATAGAGCACACTTTCTTGATGAGGCACTACTGAATGATCTCGAACCTGAAACACCGCCACACAGTCTCCCTTAGTATCATAGCCACACCACCTTTGATGAAACAAAAAAATCGCAGGAATCATGGAACAGAACAACAAACAACATTGACCCTGCACCAAATAGAACAACAAACAACATTGATTCTGCACCGAATTGGAAAGTGCTAACATCTTGAGGAGTTAAGAAAAACCTACGAGCATGGCCTTCAGCACATTGGCACCTAGGCACATTGATATGCTTGGCAGAAAGAAGCTAGATGAGAAGCCAGGGAGCAGTAGATGTATGTCTGACTCTAATTATCAAGACAAAGATCAATGCTAATCTAACCTCGGGCATGTTGCTGCTTGTGGAAGTTGTGTCCAATTCACTCATATATCTCTTTAAAAGTTTCATATGACCCTGTTAAAAGAGAATAACTATATATCTTGAATAAATTGGCAGTTGTCTTCAGAATAAGAAAAAAATGGTAACAAAAACCTTTAGCCAAGTTGTAGCTCATAATCATCCAGCTCGTCAGACCATCTAGTTGACTCTTTAATCCGTTTTAAAACTTCCTTGGGGTTACTATTCCAATGCAAAATGTTCAAACTGAATACAACAAGTTCAATCCAGGAAAGCACAAATGATAAAACTGACATGTACCTTGATAAAGTCAAGTTGCAGAAGGCCTTTGCGGTGTGCATAATATCTTCGAACACCATCCAATGTTTTTAGAAGTACATCTTTGTCTTGTAAAAACGATATTTGAAAGACGAGACAATTGGAACACAACGAAGATTCTTAGAATATCACAGATTCATATTTATAATCTAATCTCTCCACGAGCAAAAAAGGTGAGACATGCAAAGTTAATTCCACAAGAAATTAAAAACTGAATGTACCAAAACATTTGAATGATCCAGAACTGAAACACTAATCACCTGCAAAAGAAATGGTTCATCAAAATAAAAGGATGCGGGCGGCTGCTCATGCTCGCGGCGGCGGAGAAGAGGACCGGCTGGCAGCGGCGGCGGCAGAGGACCGGCGGGTGGCGGGAGGAAGGCGAGTATGGGCGGGAGGCGGGAGAGGATGGGCGGGCGGCTACTCACGCTCGCGGCGGCTCCAGCGGGAGGAAGGCGAGGATGGGCGGGAGGCGGGAGAGGATGGGTGGTGTAACACCCTCGATGCGACTATATCTCCCACGTGTCGAGGCACGACTTAGAGGCATAATCGCATTGAAGGCATAAGTCGCAAGTGAGGCAATCTTCACACAACCCATGTACATATAAATATAAAGGGGGAATAATAATAATAGTCGGCTTACACTCGCCACGTCACATCAAGGTACATAAATAGCATCCATCATACAAACACTCATGGCCCGACTACGGCGCCAAAATAGAAAAGACCCCCCAACATGCGACTAAACCCTGAATCGAACCCCGAGCAGGCACCACTACTGATCATCAGGAAAAGAAACATAGTATCGCTGAGAGTCCTCGTCGTACTCCCACTTCAGCTCGAACGCGCCATCCGGAGGAGTATCATCGGTCCCTACATCTGGTATAATAGTAATCTGTGAGCCACAAGGACTCAGCAATCTCGCACCCTCGCGATCAAGACTATTTAAGCTCAATAGGTAAGGAAGGGTTAATGTGAGTGGAGCTGCAGCAAGCGACTAGCATGTATGGTGGCTAACTTATTCGCAAAAGAGAGCGAGAAGAGAAGGCAAAGCACGAGCGATAACTAAGTAGAGCAGACTACGCAAGCATAACTCCAACGCCGTGTCCACTTCCCGGACTCCGCCGAGAAGAGGCCATCACGGCAACACACGCAGTTGATTCATTTTAATTAATTAAGTTCAAGTTATCTACAACCGGACATTAACAAATTCCCATCTGCCCATAACCGCGGGCACGGCTTTCGAAAGATCGATCCCTGCAGGGGGGTCCCAACTTAGCCCATAACAAGCTCTCACGGTCAACGAAGGAATAGACCTCCACCCAGGACCCACCGATCAGACTCGGTATCCCAGTACAACAAGATGATTCGACAGGTCAAAACTAGTCCAGCAACACCGCCCGAATGCGCCGACAAATCCCGATAGGAGCTGCACATATCTCTTTCTCAGGGCACACTCAGATTGTCTTAGGTACGGGTAGGCCAGCCCAGAGTTGCCCCTGGTGGCCACCGGCAGCTGACAGTTGGACCAACACTCAGAGGAGCACTGGCCCGGGGGGGGGGGTTTAAAATAAGATGACCCTCGGGCTCCGGAAACCCAAGGGAAAGAAAAGGGTAGGTGGCAAATGGTAAAACCAATGTTGGGCATTGCTGGAAAAGCTTTAATCAAGACGAACTATCAAGGGGTTCCCATTATAGCCCAACCGCGTAAGGGACGCAACAAACCGGGAACATAACACCGATATGACGGAAAACTAGGGCGGCAAGAGTGGAACAAAACACTAGGCGAGAGGCCGAGCCTTCCACCCTTTACCAAGTATATAGATGAGTAAAGATAACATAGCAATATAATGATATCCCAACAAGTAAATAAATGCTCCAACAAGGAACAGCTCCAAACTTCTCCTGCAACTAACAACGCTATAAGAAGGGCTGAGCAAAGCGGTAACATAGCCAATCAATGGTTTGCTAGGACAAAGGTGGGTTAGAGGCTCAATCATGGCAATTGGGAGGCTGACAAGCAAGTGGTAGGCATCGTAGCATTGGCAAAGCAAAAGAGCGAGCAAACTAGCATAGCAAAGATAGTAGTGATTTCAAGGGTGTGATCATCTTGCCTGCACAGTTGTCAGAATTGACTGGATCCTCAAAAGCAAACTCAACGGGCTCCTCGTTAGCGAACTCGTCTCCCGGCTCTACCCAACAACACAAACAAGCAACAAGGATACAATCAACCACGTGCAAGGGCAACCAATAAGATGCAAAGATGATATGCTATGCGAGATGCGATGCGGGATGCAAGAATGCAACATGTAATAGGAAATACATGAACCTGGCCTCAACTTGGAAATCCAAGTGTGCCACTGGATAGAGGGGAAGAAATCCCCCGAAAACGATATAAAGATCATGGCAATCGGAGCTACGGTTAAGAAATGGCAAGCGTTTTACTAAACGAACCGATCTGCGATTTACAGCAACATGCCTCCCAAATGCAACAAAATGAACATGCTACAGCCACCCAACATGAAAACAAATTACATGGCAGTGATGTAGTCATCAAGCTTATCAAATCATCATGACTGAGGCATAGGCAAATTCATCCATTAAGGGCTTCAAACAAGCATGGCAAAACTGAATAAGCAAAACAGATTTCAGACTTAGCGAAATTAACGCTAGTCTGAAATTTCAGACCACGATGCTCTCTTCGGAGCAGCAAAACAACATGAAGGAGAACCTGAACATGGCAAGTAAGAGCATGGAATGGAGCTACTCAACAAGCTTAACAAAACACCCAACATGACCTGGGGCCAAAGGGGTTCACAAAATACTCTACCGAGCACACGAACATCGATGAAACATAATCAGTTTTCAGACTTAGCGAAAACTGGGACATGCTGAAATAGTAACTCACGGAGGCATATAAACGAACTCGATGCTCTTACTACGGTGCAAGTCATGGCAAGGCAAGCATATATCCAAAAAGAAGGCACAAAATGCTAGCTAGACATGGCAAGAACAATGGCATAGCATGCATGGATCACTAGCAATCACTCCGGCAAAAACGCAAAAGAGTTAACGATCTGCCCAAAACAGCAACTATCCAAAAGTTGAGCTCGATTGAGTCAACCTAGGGTACTCCAACATAACAAGTAAAGACATGGATGGATTAAGCACAACAAGCATAACAAATCACTCTTACTGATCATCCTCAAAAGAGGCACGGATCGCTAGGAAACAAGCCGGACATATAGCATCGTGAACTAGAACGGCTCAGACTTAGTGAAAATCACTAAGTCCCTGAAATCTGAAATCTCAGGTAGCCCTCTTCGCAAGCTTGCACAAGACAACACACACCTCCTAAAAATACATGGAAGGCACCTCTGGAAAGAAGACAACATGCTTAACAATTCATCCCAAAGGGGCACAGGCACATCATGCACGGATTAAATATGGCAAAAATGACAAAAGTGCATGTTGGATTAACGGATCTGCAATTTAACTCAACATGCCTCCTTCCAACAGTGTTTTGGGCAACCAGATGACCTCAAATGCAAATGATGCAATGGAATGAAATGATGTACTCGTCGAGACGAAGAATTTGACATATCATACGCCCAAATCGGAGCTACGGATGCAAAGTTATGGGCAGTCAAACATGGCATGAAACATAACGGAATTAGGTCAAAAGTCAACCCTTAAAAAAAACCAGATCTCAGATCCGGCCGGGCACTGTTCACCCGAGGCGGTTTACTGTAGCTCCGCGACGGACTCCGGCGAGACGATGGCGCCGGCGACCCTGGACGGCGGCGAGGGGAGGCGGCCGGCGAGGGGGAGACCGGGGACGGCGAGGGGGAGCGCGGGGGAAGCCCGGCGAGGTGCGGCGCGGACGCCGGGGCGAGCTGCGGCCGGCGGTGAGCTCGGGCGCGGTGGCGCGCGCTGCTCCGGCGAGGTCGGGGCGGTCGGCGGCGAGCTGCCGCGGTGGAGCTCGGCCGGCTCGGGGGAAGAGGCCACGGCGCGGGGGCGACGAACTGGCCCGCTCGGGCGGCGCGGGATCGGGCCTCGGGCCCGGCGGCGGGAGGCGGCGATGTGGGGCTGGCGGCGGCCACTAGGAGGCCGACACGTGGCAGCGGACGGGGAGGCCGGACATGTCCGTCGGCAGGGCAGGCGTCCGGCGCGCGCGGGGACGAGTGGATCTAGGGTTTCGGGGAAGAGGGGAGATCCGAAAACGGAGGGGTCTTTAAATAGGCATAGAGGGAGCTAGGAGAGTCCAAATGAGGTGCGGTTTTCGCCCACACGATCGTGATCGAACGACCGAGACGATGGAGCTGAGTTTGGTGGGTTTTGGGCCAAAATGGAGGGGTGTTGGGCTGCACACACACGAGGCCTATTCGGTCCCTCGGTTAACCGTTGGAGTATCAAACGAAGTCCAAATGACCCGAAACTTGACAGGCGGTCTACCGGTAGTAAACCAAGGCCGCATGGCAAGTCTCGGCCCAATCCGGAAATGTTTAATCCCCACACACGAACGAAAGCTAGAAATGGCCACCGGAGGAGAACGAAGCGCCGGAATGCAAAACGGGCAACGGGGAAAATGCTCGGATGCATGAGATGAACATGTATACGAATGCAATGCACGTAACGACATGATATGAGATACACGAAAAACAAAACAACACACGGAGGCAGAGACCCGAACCCGAGAATTAAATATAACTTAATGCCGGAAACGGCATGAGTTGGAGTACATTTGGGGAAGGTTACATGCGGGGCGTTACGGGTGGGCGGCTAGTCACGCTCGTGGCGGCCCCGGCTCTCCCGCGGCGAAGGGCATGATGGACGGCGACCTACGGCGGCTCCCGCAGCAAAGGGTGGCTCCCGCGGCGCGCGATGGGCGGCGGCTCCGGCTGCTGGAGGAATAGCAGGCGGCGAACAGTGCAGGAGGAGGAGGAGGAGGGGCAGGTCGTGCGGACGGGACAAGAGATCGTGTGTACGGTTTTGTTTTAAGAGAGGGGCGGGTTAGCGATCGATTAAGACGGAGGATGTGGTGGGTAGCGTTAAACACAGAAGGATTAATGACCATTAGATATTACTAATGGATGGATCTAATTGTTTGGATCTGCCTCTCTCTTTTTTTATAACGGTAGTAGATGGCATGGTGGGTAATTAAAGCGTAAAACGCGTTTAGTATGCTGGAGGGATGTAGACCATCAGATTACAAGTTTCGATGGATAGGATGATCTGGTTCTCCACCCTCTCTTTCTTTTATAGTGGTAGTAGATAATGACACAAGAACCTTCTTTTGTCATTGCCCAAACCTTGCATAATCATATGTGTGAACTCTTTGTATTAGAGAGGGCACCTTTTATATCATGAACACCCGACCTTGCTCTTCCACGTCCATATCGTCTCTCTCTCTCTCTCTCTCTCTCTCTCTCTCTCTCTTTGCCTTGTGTGTGTGCGTGCGTGTGCGTGATAGATGGATTATGATTTAACCTAGGCCCCAACACTTGATGTGGTTAAGATCACTCGAAATGTAAGTTTATAGAGTTGGCATAAGAGAATATAACAATTATGAACTAACAAGCGTAAGTGAGACATGCAACTTATACCTCTCACCACGGTCTAGTGTCCTTGTATTGTTGTAATGACACGAGAACCTTTTTTGACATTGCCCAAACCTCGCACAACTATATGTGTGCACATACATAACCCCACGCCCGCGTCGTCGCTCCCGCGACGGCTCGGGCGAAACCCTAGCCCACCGTCGCCGCCCCTCCATCCATCTCCTCCCCCCTCTCCGCCGTCGCAGGAGGCCAGCGGGCTAAGCCCGCGCGGCAGACGACGACGACAGGGAGTTCCTCGTGTTCCCGTGCACACATATGATGCGGGAGGCTCCGGTCCTTGTCCTGTTCCCCGACGGCAGGCGACCCCCTGGCTCGGCTCGGCAGTGTGGTGGTGCGGTGTTCAGTTTGGCAAGGATGATGATGGCTAGCGGTGAAGGGTCGCAGCAGTGCTTCGGTTGTTGGTTCTTACGTACCGTGCTTGGCAGGTCTCTTTTGGGTCTCGCCGTGCCGTCGCGGAGTCGGAGTTGCCCGGGAGGTTCCTAGGTGGTGACGATGACAAGTGGTTGGTGGTCTTCAGGAGGTGTCACTTGGCGCCAACTCCGCCCATGTCTCTTGTGTTTTGGTGGTCTTCTTAGTCGGAGTTGTCTGGCGCCTGCGCCGGTGGGCGACTGTTTGGTATGGGTCGGCATGGGTTCCCGCATTCGGGGCGACGAGGACTTCGTTGGTGGAAGTCGATGGTGAAGTCGAAGGCACTGGCTCGTGGAGGAGTGATGACGATGACACTTCATGTCGACCTTGATTTTGTGTTTCTTCCATGCAGCGTAGTTGTATCTTCGTGTGGGTGGCCGGGTCGGCAGGTGTTGCCCTGTGTGGATTGTTGACGATTTCAACCTGGTTTTTTGTTAATTAATCGGGCAACTGTCTTCGTGTCCACACCGACGCAAATGAGGTCTAAATTTGGGTCGGGAATGTGTCGACCGGCGGACAAAAAGCGGACGCGTGTCCATTTGAATCGGCGCGTTGGGCCGACTTTTGTGTCCGTTTTAACCCAAACGGACACGCACGGATGAAATGGATCGGCGCATTGGAGCTGCTCTAACTATATTGTACATGCTTGTCTCTCGTGTAGAAGCGCCATGAACATATGCAATACCTTTTTATTGAATGAGAGTTTAATACAATTGGCTAGTTAAACATTAAGACACACATGTGTTTGCTCAATGAACAGTGGGACGTGGTCCTTCAATTGCAGGCTATGACAGGTAAAAGCAAAAAGTAGTGCCAGGGTACCAAAATAGTAATCTTACAAATAGCAGACGGTAACTCTAAAGATGGCAGTGCACCTGCACCCTGCAATAGCAGACTGAAACAACAATCGAGGGACAGCGGCCGAATGAAAGTGTACACGGCTGTGTTACTAAACGGCCTAATATATTCGGACGGAGGTAGTATAGTACTCCTTTTATTTTAAAATAGATGACTCAACTTTATAATAAAGTTAGTATAAAGTTGAATCATTTATTTTAAAACGGATAGAATATATGAAATAAAATAATTAACTTTGGTCCATAGACCTGTACTGATCACATTCTTTATTGCTTCGTGATGCACATCAAATTTGGCCCCAGGCTTTGCATGGATTGGATGCCGTATAAATGAACAGTACCCATGGCAGATATTATATCGAGCTGAATTGTTTTCTAAATGATTCAATTAGACAAATTTCTTTACACCGTGGCAAAGAGAAAAGGCAGCAATATTCTTCCAAAGAAAATCAAAACTTTATGTATCGTAGTACAACCATGACTCACAAAGTCACAATACAAGAAAATATGAATATGTATAGTGATCTCTCACTGAATATTTATCTAACTTGTTCTTTCCCTTTTTTCTTTTTGCAAAAAAATTTGTTCTAGTAAAGTGATTTTCTTGGTGTCTTGATAATTTATTACTGATTTTTGCGTCACCTCAGACTATAAGTGTCAGTTAGACAAAATTCAGTCTTTTGTTCTAACAACACATGAACGTATATTTTTCTGACAAAATTTAGCCTTTTATTTTGGCAAAATCAGAGGATAAGCACGAGAAACAATATGTTTGCTATGTAATCAACTTGTACGGGAGAACATAAACAGTGCCGAACACATATTGTTTTTATTCTCAAGTTTGTCTAGTGTGCTATAGTACTTTGGAGCGCGTGCCATCAAGACATGCATGGAGTATTGGTGCCAAAATAAAATTCAGCTTTTTTCGTTTGTTAAAAAATCACACATGTAGCAATCTAAATGTTCAATGAACTGACAAATTTTCATAAATAAAATAATTCAAATGGATGCGATCTGTGCAGAAATATGAAGTTCGGCTGTGTTTCTACAAATTTGAATGACTTTTGACCGCTTCAGCTTGGTTTTTTGTGTCTTGATGTAGAGTGTTTCTTCACTTTACTTGGTGTCAAGTGATTTTCTTGGTGTCTTGATAATTTACTATTGATTTTTGTGTCACCTCAAACAATAAGTGTCAGTTAGACAAAATTCAGTGGTTTGTTTTGACAACACATGAACGTATATTTCTCTGACAAAATTTAGCCTTTTATTTTGGCAAAATCAGAGGATAAGCACGAGAAACAATATGTTTGCTATGTAATCAACTTGTACGGGAGAACATAAACAGTGCCGAACATATACTTTTTTATTCTCAAGTTTATCTAGTGTGCTACAGATTTGAATGACTTATGACCGCTTCTGCTTGGTTTTTTGTACAACATGCAAATATCAATATTATTTTCTGAAACTTTTTGTGGGGGTAAATAACATCGATCCAAATCTGTATGCACACTACATGCATGAACAGAATAATGATTTTTGGACACTAGGGATTTGGCTCATGTGCTATAGTACATTGATAAGTGTGCCATTCCACCATGTTATAAAAAGAGCCTTCAACAGGGCTATAGGCAACCCGATGAAGAGATGGATCAAGGCAAACAGTACGAGATGAAGAAAATTTGAATGCTAACAAGGCCCGGATCCACATGAAAATAATAATAGATCGAATGGTGCCGAGCATAGGTTCGGATGAATCATGGTTCTAAACTTCCCCTCTTTTGGTGGGTGTGTATAATAAGCACGCGGAATGAGGAATTAATTGCTAGTGCACGCGAAATGATTAAACCTGAGTTGACCTGCAACCGCGCTAGTTTGAGTTTGTATCAGACAGAATGAAGGGCCGTTCTCTAACTCACTGTTTAGGGGTTGGACAGTCACCAAAATCATCACAAAAAATGGAAAACAACTCGCAAATGAAAGCACAAAAAAGACACTTGCATAATCCCTAGATGATAGAACAGTTCCAGCACGTCATCAAACAGCGTGTTGGTGCCGTTCTGCACGGACATTGAGCGCTCGTGGGCGTCCACAACCAGGTCTGTCCGACGCATCGCGGTTTGCCTAGCCTGTTATAGCATAATCTTGATTAATCTCATATTAGTTAGCTTGCATGTGCTAGCGGAGTATGTGTGTTAGTACTATTTTGTGTCCGGTCAGAGTCATGCACAACCTATGCATGCATGTAGGAACAAATGGAGTACTTTACAATAGGAGAAGCAAAAGGTGCTGAACCTAGCATCAGATAGAATGAAACCTTTTAGACTAAAATCTATTAAAAAAGTATAGATGTATGGAACCTTTAAAAGCTAGCAAAGAAAGAAAACCACATAATAGCCTTCTCGAAATAGAGCATGCTAGCTGATAGGTGCCGAAAAGGAGCTGCCCCCATTCCACGAATAACTCCGCCTTTTCAGAACCTAGCTTGCCATTTTCGTCCATAGCCCCAGAAAGAGCCCCACATGCTTTCTTCTTCCGTAAATGCGATCTCCTATAATGCAAGAATTAGGAACCTTATCCATATAGAAGTTCGGATCTTGATGCAAACCAAGGGTACCGATAGCACACATTAGTAAGCATATCATGTTACAACACACTAGCTGAGCATTCATCACATTCTACACTAAGCATATCACATTACTACACACTAAGCATGTCCTCAAATTATATACTAAGCATATATATATATATATATATATATATATATATATATCACAACACATTATATCCTCAAATTATACACTGATAAGCCACTACTGCAAGATGCTGCTAACGCGACACTACGATGAGAGACCCTTCGATGAAACTGTGTGCGATGCCATAATCGCAAACAGTGGTGTAAAATAACCGTTAAAAAGGTGCAAAACGTTTGCGATGGAGGATGCATCAAACACGGCTCAGATTTTAGTTGCGTGTGAGATGCGGGGCATACGGTTCAGCTCAATTAACCGTTTGTGATGAGGAGGAACAAAAGAAACGGGCAGCCAGATGAAGGTGTATGGGATGTACAGCATATGGTTCACTTGGATGAACTGTTTGTGGTTAGGCAACAGAAAAGAAACGGTCAGCCAGATCAAAGGTGTGTGCGATATAAGGCATGCGGTTCACTCGGATGAACTGTTTGCATTGAGACATGAGAACAAAAACGGTTCAAATGAACAAAATGTGTGTGATACGAGACAAATAGGTCTTTAATCGGAAACATGTGCGAAGACCGATAACAACACAGACGATTACTGCTAACAAGTCATGTGTGTTGTGAGCAAATGATTGCTGGTATACAATTGTGAGTGATTCTTGAAAACATCACCGACGGGTTCCATTGTTTAGTCCGTGTGCGATGTGATTTTCTTTGTCCGCACAACATCTACGCTCTGTCTACAGAGCATCAACATATATACTTAAAAGGACAGCATTGCATAACCAAATTAAGCATACAATTACACAAGTGACTACACACATAACATTTCCACACACCAAAAAAAGCAATTACATGCATACTAAAGTAGGAGAAATGAGGATCTAATCATCTACTTATTGTTGCGATGACGCTTGCCATTGCTCTGCTTCCGGCTGGATCCCTGGCCTTTTTGGGGAAGGAGAGACTTCCTCATGTCAACGATCCGCCTGTAGATGTCATAGCTCGTGTACGCATCCTTGGTCGCGTACACGACGTGAGCTTTGTCGAGTTTCTCCATCCAGGCCGAGTGCCAGGCACGCTTGTCCTTGTTGCATGAATCCTTCATGTCTCTGTAGTAGGGGTCGATGAGGGCCTCGGCGAGGTGAACAAGTGAGTCCTTCTCATGCTCCTTGATGCCCATGATCTTGTATTGACCCTGGATGTCGAAAAAATTCTGGCAGGCGATGCCCGAATTCTCGAGCGCCTTTACATCGTTGGTGATGTCCACCATAGCGAACATGTAGTGGGGGCTGTTGACAACCCTGGCAAAACGCTTGGAAGGCCTTGTGGCCAAGCAGTAGTGGTAGACGAGGACGTGGTGGCGCACGCACATCTGGGCGACGATGACCTTGGGACGAGACCCGGCACAAGCGTGGGTGTACTCGAGATTGAACCCGACCACTGTGGGAGTCCTGGATTAGGGGGTCTCCGGACAGCCGGACTATTGGACTATGAAGATACAAGATTGAAGACTTCGTCTCGTGTCCGGATGGGACTCTACTTGGCGTGGAAGGCAAGCTAGGCAATACGGATATGTATATCTCCTCCTTTGTAACCGACCTTGTGTAACCCTAGCCCTCTCAGGTGTCTATATAAACCGGAGGGTTTTAGTCCGTAGGACACAACAACTACAACGTACAATCATACCATAGGCTAGCTTCTAGGGTTTAGCCTCTCCGATCTGGTGGTAGATCTACTCTTGTACTACCCATATCATCAATATTAATCAAGCAGGACGTAGGGTTTTACCTCCATCAAGAGGGCCCGAACCTGGGTAAAACATTGTGTCCCCTGCCTCCTATTACCATCCGCCTTAGGCGCACAGTTCGGGACCCCCTACCTGAGATCCACGGGTTTTGACACCGACATTGGTGCTTTCATTGAGAGTTCCTCTGTGTCATCACCGTTGGGCTTGATGGTTCCTACTATCATCGATAGTGATGCAATCCCGGGTGAGACTTTTCTCCCCGGACAGATCTTCGTGTTCGGCGGCTTTGCACTGCGGGCCAATTCGCTTGGCTATCTGGAGCTGATTGAAAGTTACGCCCCTAGCCACCAGGTCAGGTTTGGAAGCTTAAACTACACGGCCGATATCCGTGGAGACTTGATCTTCTACGGATTCGAGCCTTTGCCTTGTGCGTCACGCGGTCACGATGAGTACGATTTAGCTCTACCATCGGACAGTGTTCAGGAGATCGCACAGGCAGCCGCTTCGACCCTCAATTCGGAGCCAGTTGCTCCGTCCATGGACGGGTGGATGGACCCCGCCACGGAGGCCTTACCCTCAGCGGCGATCGAGCCAAACATTGACCTTACCTTACACGAGAGCTGTGTTGTTAAACTGCCGGATCCTTCTCCGGCCACGGACTCCGAGCCGCCGGCGCCCGTTCCTATCGAATCGGATTGGGCGCCGATCATGGAGTTTACCTCCGCGGATATTTTTCAGCACTCGCCCTTTGGCGACATACTGAACTCATTAAGGTCTCTCTTCTTGTCAGGAGGATCCTGGCCGAACTATGTCCGGCAGGACTGGGATATGGACGACGAAGAAATTCGCGGCCCACCCACCACCCACTTAATAGCCACTGTCGATGACTTAACCGACATGCTCGACTCCGACTCCAACAGCATGGACGACGATGCAGGAGACGAACAGGAACCACTGCCTCCAGGGCACTGGACGCCCACTTCCCCACATGACGTATACATGGTGAACACACCAAAAGAAAACGACGACTAGGAACGGAAGGACGCAATGAAGGGCTGTCCCCTCGAGAAGCAGTCAAAGCGGCGGCATAAGCGCCGCTCCAAATCCCGCCTCGACAGAAACAACGATCATATAGACCCAGCGTTAGATTAGGGTGAACCATCGCCAGATCACGGCAATACGGAGAATCAAACCGAACAACCTGACTCTGTCAAAGATAATAGTCCGGACGACCTCACACCGGACAGACACCCGGAGCAACAGAATGCCCGTCAAAGGCTTATTGCCACCGCGAGGAGTCTAAAAAAGCAGAAGCAAAGACTCAAGGCTGCACAAGACACACTCGGAATCAGATGGAGCCAAGTACTCAACGCAGTAGCGAAGTACAGCGGTAATCGCCCCACCAAGAGCTACCCGAAGCGGAAGTTGCTACCCGAATTCGATGAGGAGGCCTTAGATCCCCCGCAACCAAAAATCAAAACGGCCACCTGGCCGGATAGACGACCTCACGGCCAACATAGAGCGGCAGACAACGCCACACATAAGTCAATACGCGATCCACGCGAGGGCTCGCACCAAAAGGACGACGCAACCAGATCCATCTACGGACCACGCAAGCACGGTCCAGCATACGATGCAACACAACAAACATCCAAACAACACGGTACACCGAGATACAGGGGTGCCGCACACCCCCTATGTTTCACCGATGAGGTGCTGGACCATGAATTTCCAGAGGGATTCAAACCCGTAAACCTAGAGGCATATGACAGAACAACAGACCCTGGGGTCTGGATTGAGGACTATATCCTCCATATCCATATGGCTCGAGGAGATGATCTCCACGCCATCAAGTACTTACCCCTCAAGCTCAAAGGGCCAGCTCGACACTGGCTTAAAAGCCTCCCCGAAAACTCCATTGGAAGTTAGGAAGAGCTCGAAGACGCTTTTTGGGCAAATTTTCAAGGGACTTATGTCCGACCCCCGGATGCGGACGATTTGAGTCATATAACTCAACAGCCCGGAGAGTCAGCCTGAAAGCTTTGGAACAGGTTTCTTACTAAAAAGAACCAAATAGTTGACTGTCCGGACGCCGAAGCCTTGGTAGCTTTTAAGCATAGCGGCCGTGACGAATGGCTTGCCGGACACCTCGGCCAACAAAAGCCGAGAACAATGGCAGCATTAACAAGCCTCATGACCCGCTTTTGCGCGGGTGAGGACAGCTGGCTAGCCAGATGCCGCACCAGCGATCCAAGTACATCCGAAGTTAGAGATGAAAACGGGAAATCACAACGCAGCAAAAATAATAAGCGTCGGAATAAAGAAGACATCCCGAAGAGCACGGCGGTAACCGCCGGATTCAGAAGCTCTCGGCCAGGTCAGCGAAAGCCGCCCTCTAAAGGCGCCAGAGATGAACTGTCTAGCCTCAACAAAATTCTGGACCAAATATGTCAGATCCATAGCACCCCTGGTAAACCCGCTAATCATACCCACATAGAATGTTGGGTCTTCAAGCAGTCCGGCAAGCTCAACGCCGTACACAAGGGGGAGGATACACCAAGCGAAGACGAGGATGAGCCTCTCAAGCAAGACACTGGGGAACAAAGAAAATTTCCACCAGAAGTCAAAACAGTAAACTTGTTACACGTGATCAAGGGGAGAAACAAAGCGGCACTCCCAGAAAAATATGCCCAAGGGCCTATCACCGCGGAGTCTTGCCACTGGTCGTCTCAACCGATCACTTTCGACCATCGTGATTACTCGGCAAGTATCTGGCATGCAGGATGGGCTGCCCTGGTATTAGACCCAATAATTGACGGATACCACTTTACACGAGTCCTGATGGATGGTGGCAGTAGTTTAAACCTGATATACCAGGATACAATCCGCAAAATGGGGATAGACCCAATGAAAATTTGCCTAAGCAATCCTTAAAGGAGTAACGCCAGGCCCAGGGGCTCATTGCATGGGCTCCCTGCTACTAGAGGTTATATTCTGCTTCCCCGATAACTTTCGTAGCAAAAATTTAACATTCCACATTGCTCCGTTCCAAAGTGGCTATCAAGCACTACTTGGACGTGAAGCTTTCGCTCGCTTTAATGCAATAACGCATTACGCTTCC
Organism: Triticum monococcum; assembly: GCA_034509565.1. NCBI lineage: Eukaryota > Viridiplantae > Streptophyta > Magnoliopsida > Poales > Poaceae > Triticum > Triticum monococcum. The sequence continues at coordinate 417,958,281 of CM067844.1, forward strand.
CTTACGCTTAAGATGCCCGGTCCATGTGGCATCATTATAGTGAATGGAAATATCAAGCGATCCCTGTGCGCCGAAGAGAGTGCGACTGCCTTGGCAGCCGCACACAAAAATGGCCTCACCAGCTAAAGTACTCGATAGGTCGTCAAGACCACGGACACGGTTAGATGAGTCCGGCGCAGCTATATGAAATTCGTACAGGTTTGATGGCCACACCCCTCTCATAAACACAAGGGGCTCAACGCACGCAGATAAGTGACAATTTTTACTCATCTTGAAATTTACATGGTTTCTTTAAAACCTACCTTTTTGCACGACAACTTTTCACCTAAGTTCCTCTCTTTTACACATGACCACCGTGCTACACCCATCCAGGATACGGCACAACGGAGACACGGGCGCAGACGTGCAGCAGGGACCCATCCCAAGGATTCTTTTTAGATTAAGACCCTGCGTCAACCTTTTTTACTGTCTCTTGTTGATACACATCCCTCGGATTCTCAGTACAATTGAGAAGGATGCTGGCGTCTTGGCATGTGGCCACGTCAGAATAATGCACGTACCTGGACACCAGGGGCTTCTTACAAAGGGCACTATTTAGGCCCGGTTTATACCATAAAGACCGAATACCTTAGGGAGTGTTCGGCATCGCGAGTTTGGCCTTATATGCATCAGCTCCGAATCATGTCTTTGGTCAAATGTTGGGTTTTCCCGGCTCCTATGTTTTGGTACCTTACGTTCCGCTCTATCGGCTAAGGTGGCACTAGGAGAACTACTACGATTGTGCCCCGGGTCATCCAAACGAGCACCTCAGTAGAGAAAGCCGAAAACTGACTGTCATGATATAGCGTGAGATTGGTCAACCACTCGATGACCTATCGGAATGTTAGAATTCCTCCGCCTTAACGAAGGGTCGTTTCTCGGCCAGGCATGTACGCACCCCAAATTCAGGAGAGTGTGGAGCCACCAGGGGCTATATACTAGCCCCACCGTCAAACTCCTATGGCTAAGTGAAAGTGTTAAAGCATCATAGTTCGGTTGCCTCGTTCGCTGCGCTATCACCTCCTTAATAGGACCAAGACGTTGGGTTAAGTGTGAACACACGTTTTCTGCGAACACCTCCGCATTATATGTGTGGAGGTTGAAGCCGACGACTGCAATCTTTCAGGTTACACACATATATACATAAACGGCCGCACAGGAGGCATCATATTACTTTTCGGCAAAAGTATAAATACAGCCTTACTACATTTCATAAAAACATTGTGCTTATAATGGGAATACATGTCACTCAAACATAATATTCTTCGAGCACTGGGACTCTATCAAACGAGCACCCTCAAGAACCTCTTCAAAATAGTGCTCGGCAGCTACTCGGCCTATGGCCGAACCTTGCGACGCAATAGTGGTAGCATCCATCTCCGCCCAATATGCCTTGACACGGGCAAAGGCCATCCACGAGCCTTCTATGCACGCCGACCTCTTCATCGCATTGATGCGCGGCACCGCACTAAGGAACTGCTGCACTGAGATGAAATAGTTGTTCGGCTTCGGCTTCTCCGGCCACAAATGATCTACGACAGACCTCATGGCAAGTCCGGACAACCTATTAAGTTCGGCCCATTCGGCTAGTTGATCAGTCAAGGGAAGCGGATGCTCTGGAACGTTGAATTGCGACCAGAACAGCTTGTCCACTTCACGATCTGTCTGATCTCGGAAGTATTCGACCGCATCGACAGCGCTTGCCGCCAAGTCCATATATGCGTCTGCCGAACTCCACAACTGATCCAGAGGGGCATACCACGGATCTCCGAACTTCCTCTGCAGCAGAAAGGGCTTCCCAGCCGCAATATCCCCGGCTTCACGCAGCTCCTCCTTCGCCCTCATAGCAGAGCAAGTGTCTTTGGTCACCATCGTGGCCTTTTCAAGGTCCGCCGCCTTCACTCAGTTCTCCTTTTCAAGGAACTAGCAACGGTCGGCAGTGTCTTTTAATTCTACGGCCATCTTGGCCATCTTCTCTTTGCTCTTGCAATGCGCGGCCTTCTCGGCTTTCAACTCTTCGGCCGCCATCAAAGCAGCCGCATTACTAATCCTTGCTTGTTCTTTGGCTCGGGCAAGTTCCGCCCGCAAGGTTTCCACGGTGGCAGCTCCATCTACAGTCACAACATATTAAAGATACTGGCATCATGATGCTCTTACTATGTGGCATTCACCAGAAAATAACACTTACCCTATGCCTCGTCAAGCCTCTTGTTAACAAGCTCGATGTCGGCATCCGCCGCATCCAGTTGCTGCTTCAGTTCGGCAAACTCATGAGTCCGGCTAGCCACCGGAGCTCCCGCTACCTGCACATTAAAGCGGTATGGTTATTGCGTGGGACTACGATCCTCTGCTTGCCATCATTCTCGGTGACAACCAGAGTCTCAGGGGCTACTATCTATACAGGGCACACCTAAAAATGTGCAGTACCATCACAAATGTACACCATTTTATGTACCTCAAAGCCCGTCAGTAGACTCATAAAGGCATCATGCAACCCGCTTTCGGCGGATGTGATCCTTTCCATCACCGTACCCATCAATGTACGGTGTTCTTCTGAGATGGCCGCTCGCTCCAACTGCTCTCTCAGTACGTCCGACCGCATACCAGTCGGTGCCGGACTCTTCTATTTGCTCTCTTCGAGAGCCGGACGCTGGGGACTTCGGGTGACTATAGGATTATCTTCTGGCCTCACCGGATCCGGAGAGGCCCTCCATGACGACACTTCAAGGTCTCCCGCTTCTTGAGTAGAGGAGTCCGGGGGAGGCGTTTCGCTCTCCATCATCTCCGGAAGAAGATCCCCCGAAGACGAGCTCTGCTAAGAAGGGCAAAGATCCGAATTGCAAGATAAATACTTCGGTTATTTTCCTCAGAGGTAAGGTAATATATCTTCACTATTACAGTACTTTTTAATTACTTACAGCTTGTTAGAGGGCTGATCCCCACGCGGACTTTGTGCGGCAAGAGCACCCTCCAAGGCAGGACCCTCTGGTGGAGATTTCTTCTCCCGTTTGGAAACCTTGGTTTCCATATCTTCAGAGGTAGTCCTCTTCCTTCCCCGGGGTGAGAGAATGTCCGATTCCTCCCCTCGGTTATCCTCCCTCACGGAGGCGTTCGTTCCCTCGATCGGAATAGGTAGCGGTGGAGGCCCGCTTTTGCCCTCATTATTCCCCCTTTGTCTTCCTTTGAGGGCTCCGTGCAAGGTGCTAGCTCGAGCATCTTTTCCAGTACCGGATTTTCCAAACCCTCGGGAAGGGGGTGAACACCGAATCATCTTCGCCTCTGTTATCTAGTCCTGGTCAAAGAGCGGTTTCTCATAATAACGTCATGATAAATGAAAGACGGTGTGTTCGGCTAGAGGATAACTTACTTGGTCGGCGGTGCGGTTGCTGCTCAGGCCCACGTCCTTGGTAGTATCCGGACACTCTATCTGGGGTCTGAAGAATGATCTATACATCTCCTCGTGCGTCAGGCTGAGGAAATCCTGAATAGCGCGCGATCCTTTTGGGTTGAACTCCCACATGAGAAGAGGACGGCGTTTGCATGGCTGGATTCGTCGAACCAGCATGACTTGCATTACCATAATCAAACTGAAATCTCCTTTAAAGAAATTTTGAATGCGGCTTTACAGTACAGGCACGTCCTTGGCGGGACCCCAGCTCAGCCCTCTGCTAATCCACGGCATCAGTTGTGGTGGAGGGCCTGAGCGGAAAGCAGGGCAACCACCCACTTGGCACTTCTGGGAGCTGTGATGTAAAACCACTCCCGTTGCCATAATCCGGACACCTCTGGAATAGAACCCTTTGGCCATGGAGCTCTGGCAATCCTGCTTATTAATGCGCCTCCGCATGCTACATGCTGCCCCTCAACCATCTTCGGCTTCACGTCAAAGGTCTTGAGCCATAGGCCGAAGTGAGGGGTAATGCGGAGGAAGGCCTCACATACAACAATAAATGATGAGATGTGGAGAAAGGAGTTTGGGGCCAGATCATGGAAATCTAGCCCGTAAGAAAACATCAGCCCCCTAACGAAGGGATCCAGAGTGAGGCTGTAGGATCTAGAAGTAGGTGTCTCTAGAGGGGGGTGATTAGACACACAGTGCTAAAGTTGCAATTTTTAAGCATTTAGGTTTGAGTGGAGTTTTAGGCACAATTTCAACATACACAATACATATCAAGCAAGCATGCAAAGAGTATATGAGCAGCGGAATGTAAAGCATGCAACTTGCAAGAATGTAAGGGGAAGGGTTTGGAGAATTCAAACGCAATTGGAGACACGGATGTTTTTCCCGTGGTTCGGATAGGTGGTGCAATCCTACATCCACGTTGATGGAGACTTCAACCCACGAAGGGTAACGGTTGCGCGAGTCCACGGAGGGCTCCACCCACGAAGGGTCCATGAAGAAGCAACCTTGTCTATCCTACCAGGGCCATCGCCCACGAAGGACTTGCCTCACTAGCGGTAGATCTTCACGAAGTAGGCGATCTCCTTGCCCTTACAAACTCCTTGGTTCAACTCCACAATCTTGTCGGAGGCTCCCAAGTCACACCTAGCCAATCTAGGAGACACCACTCTCCAAGAAGTAACAAATGATGTGTTGATGATGAACTCCTTGCTCTTGTGCTTCAAGTGATAGTATCCCCAACACTCAACTCTCTCTCATAGGATTTGGATTTGGTGGAAAGAAGTTTGAGTGGAAAGCAACTTGGGGAAGGCTAGAGATCAAGATTCATATGGTAGGAATGGAATATCTTGGTCTCAACACATGAGTAGGTAATTCTTTCTCAGAACATATGAGCTGGAAGTGTAGATGTGTTCTGATGGCTCTCTCCACGAATGAAGAGGAGGTGGAGGGGTATATTGAAGGAAATATGCCCTAGAGGCAATAATAAAGTTATTATTTATTTCCTTATATCATGATAAATGTTTATTATTCATGCTAGAATTGTATTAACCGGAAACATAATACATGTGTGAATACATAGACCAACAGAGTGTCACTAGTATGCCTCTACTTGACTAGCTCGTTAATCAAAGATGGTTATGTTTCCTAACCATGAACAAGGAGTTGTTATTTGATTAACGAGGTCACATCATTAGTAGAATGATCTGATTGACATGACCCATTCCATTAGCTTAGCACCCGATCGTTTAGTATGTTGCTATTGCTTTCTTCATGACTTATACATGTTCCTATAACTATGAGATTATGCAACTCCCGTCTACCGGAGGAACACTTTGGGTACTACCAAACGTCACAACGTAACTGGGTGATTATAAAGGAGTATTACAGGTGTCTCCAATGGTAGATGTTGGGTTGGCGTATTTCGAGATTAGGGTTTGTCACTCCGATTGACGGAGAGGTATCTCTGGGCCCTCTCGGTAATGCACATCACATAAGCCTTGCAAGCATTGCAACTAATAAGTTAGTTGTGAGATGATGTATTACGGAACGAGTAAAGAGACTTGCCGGTAACGAGATTGAACTAGGTATTGGATACCGACGATCGAATCTCGGGCAAGTAACATACCGATGACAAAGGGAACAACGTATGTTGTTATGCGGTCTGACCGATAAAGATCTTCGTAGAATATGTAGGAGCCAATATGGGCATCCAGGTCCCGCTATTGGTTATTGACCGGAGACGTGTCTCGGTCATGTCTACATTGTTCTCGAACCGTAGGGTCCGCACGCTTAACGTTACGATGACAATTATTATGAGTTTATGCATTTTGATGTACCGAAGGTTGTTCGGAGTCCCGGATGAGATCACGGACATGACGAGGAGTCTCGAAATGGTCGAGACGTAAAGATTGATATATTGGAAGCCTATGTTTGGGCACCGGAAGTGTTCCGGGTGAAATCGGGATTTTACCGGATTACCGGGAGGGTTACCGGAACCCCCCCGGGAGGTAAATGGGCCTATTGGGCCTTAGTGGAAAAGAGAGAAGAGGCAGCCCACACCTGGCCGGCGCCCCCCACCTTTCCCAAGTCCTAATAGGACTAGGAGAGGTGGGCCGGCCCCTCTTTCTCCTTCTTCCCCAAGAATCCTAGTTGGAATAGGATTGGGGGGAAGGAGTCCTACTCCCGGTGGGAGTAGGACTCCTCCCTGCGCCTCCCTCCTAGCCGGCCGAACCCCCTGCCCCTGGCCTTTATATACGGGGGCAGGGGGCACCACAAGACACACAAGTTGATCGTTCCTTAGCCGTGTGCGGTGCCCCTTGCCACCAAATTCCACCTCGAACATACCGTTACAGTGCTTAGGCGAAGCCCTGCGTCGGTAGTACATCAAGATCGTCACCACGCCGTCGTGCTGACGGAACTCTTCCTCGATGCTTTGCTGGATCGGAGCCCGAGGAACGTCATCGAGCTGAACGTGTGCTAAGAACTCGGAGGTGCCGGAGTAACGGTGCTTGGATCGGTTGGATCAGGAAGAAGACGTACGACTACTTCCTCTACGTTGTGTGATCGCTTCCGCAGTCGGTCTGCGTTGGTACGTAGACATCACTCTCCCCTCTCGTTGCTGTGCATCACCATGATCTTGCGTGTGCGTAGGAAATTTTTTGAAATTACTGCGTTCCCCAACAGTGGCATCCGAGCCTAGGTTTTATGGTTTGATGTTATATGCACGAGTAGAACACAAGTGAGTTGTGGGCGATACAAGTCATACTGCCTACCAGCATGTCATACTTTGGTTCGGCGGCATTGTTGGTTGAGACGATCCGGACCAACCTTACGCGTACTCTTACGCGAGACCGGTTCCCTCGACGTGCTTTGCACATAGATGGCTTGCGGAAGACTGTCTCTCCAACTTTAGTTGAACCAAGTGTGACTACGCCCGGTCCTTGAGAAGGTTAAAACGGAGTCTATTTGACGAACTATCGTTGTGGTTTTGATGCGTAGGTGAGATGAGTTCTTACTTAAGCCCGTAGCAGCCACGTAAAACTTGCAACAACAAAGTAGAGGACGTCTAACTTGTTTTTGCAGGGTATGTTGTGATGTGATATGGTCAAGGCATGATGCTGATTTTATTGTATGAGATGATCGTGTTTTGTAACTAAGTTATCGGCAACTGGCAGGAGCCATATGGTTGTCGCTTTATTGTATGCAATGCAATCGCGATGTAATGCTTTACTAGATTACTAAACGGTAGTAATAGTCATGGAAGCATAAGATTGGCGAGACGACAACGATGCTACGATGGAGATCAAGGTGTCGCGCCGGTGACGATGGTGATCATGACGGTGCTTCGGAGATGGAGATCACAAGCACAAGATGATGATGGCCATATCATATTACTTATATTGATTGCATGTGATGTTTATCCTTTTATGCATCTTATCTTGCTTTGATTGACGGTAGCTTTATAAGATGATCTCTCACTAAATTATCAAGAAGTGTTCTCCCTGAGTATGCACCGTTGCCAAAGTTCGTCGTGCCCAGACACCACGTGATGATCGGGTGTGATAAGCTCTACGTCCATCTACAACGGGTGCAAGCCAGTTTTGCACACGCAGAATACTCAGGTTATACTTGACGAGCCTAGCATATGCAGATATGGCCTCGGAACACAGAGACCGAAAGGTCGAGCGTGAATCATATAGTAGATATGATCAACATGACGATGTTCACCATTGAAAACTACTCCATCTCACGTGATGATCGGTTATGGTTTAGTTGATTTGGATCACGTGATCACTTAGAAGATTAGAGGGATGTCTATCTAAGTGGGAGTTCCTAAGTAATTTGATTAACTGAACTTAAACTTATCATGAACTTAGTACCTGATAGTATCTTGCTTGTTTATGTTGCTTGTAGATAGATGGCTCGTGCTATTGTTCCGTTAAATTTTAATGCGTTCCTTGAGAAAGCAAAGTTGAAAGATGATGGTAGCAATTACACGGACTGGGTCCGTAACCTGAGGATTATCCTCATTGTTGCACAGAAGAATTACGTCCTGGAAGCACCGCTGGGTGACAGGCCTGCTGCTGGAGCAACGCCAGATGTTATGAACGTCTGGCAGGGCAAAGCTGATGACTACTCGATAGTTCAGTGTGCCATGCTTTACGGCTTAGAATCGGGACTTCAACGACGTTTTGAACGTCATGGAGCATATGAGATGTTCCAGGAGTTGAAGTTAATATTTCAAGCAAATGCCCGAATTGAGAGATATGAAGTCTCCAATAAGTTCTATAGCTGTAAGATGGAGGAGAACAGTTCTGTCAGTGAGCATATACTCAAAATGTCTGGGTATAATAATCACTTGATTCAGATGGGAGTTAATCTTCCAGATGATTGCGTCATTGACAGAATTCTCCAATCACTACCACCAAGCTACAAGAGCTTCGTGATGAACTATAATATGCAAGGGATGAACAAGACTATTCCCGAGCTCTTCGCAATGCTGAAAGCTGCGGAGGTAGAAATCAAAAAGGAGCATCAAGTGTTGATGGTTAGCAAGACCACTAGTTTCAAGAAAAAGGGTAAAGGGAAGAAGAAGGGAAACTTCAAGAAGAACAGCAAGCAAGTTGCTGCTCAAGAGAAGAAACCCAAGTCTGGACCTAAGCCTGAAACTGAGTGCTTCTACTGCAAGCAGACTGGACACTGGAAGCGGAACTGCCCCAAGTATTTGGCGGATAAGAAGGATGGCAAAGTGAGCAAAGGTATATGTGGTATACATGTTATTGATGTGTACCTTACTAGAGCTTGCAGTAGCACCTGGGTATTTGATACTGGTTCTGTTGCTAATATTTGCAACTCGAAACAGGGACTACGGAATAAGCGGACACTAGCAAAGGACGAGGTGACGATGCGCGTGGGAAACGGTTCCAAAGTCGATGTGATCGCGGTCGGCACGCTACCTCTACATCTACCTTCGGGATTAATATTAGACCTAAATAATTGTTATTTGGTGCCAGCGTTGAGCATGAACATTATATCTGGATCTTGTTTAATGCGAGACGGTTATTCATTTAAATCAGAGAATAATGGTTGTTCTATTTATATGAATAATATCTTTTATGGTCATGCACTTTTGAAGAGTGGTCTATTCTTGTTGAATCTCGAAGATAGTGATACACATATTCATAATGTAGAAGCCAAAAGATGCAAAGTTAATAATGATAGTGCAACTTATTTGTGGCACTGCCGTTTAGGTCATATCGGTGTAAAGCGCATGAAGAAACTCCATACTGATGGGCTTTTGGAATCACTTGATTATGAATCACTTGGTACTTGCGAACCGTGCCTCATAGGCAAGATGACTAAAACACCGTTCTCCGGTACTATGGAGAGAGCAACAGATTTGTTGGAAATCATACATACCGATGTATGTGGTCCGATGAATATTGAGGCTCGCGGCGGATATCGTTATTTTCTCACCTTCACAGATGATTTAAGCAGATATGGGTATATCTACTTAATGAAACATAAGTCTGAAACATTTGAAAAGTTCAAGGAATTTCAGAGTGAAGTTGAAAATCATCATAACAAGAAAATAAAATTTCTACGATCTGATCGTGGAGGAGAATATTTGAGTTACGAGTTTGGTGTACATTTGAAAAATTGTGGAATAGTTTCGCAACTCACGCCACCCGGAACACCACAGCGTAATGGTGTGTCCGAACGTCGTAATCGTACTTTACTAGATATGGTGCGATCAATGATGTCTCTTACTGATTTACCGCTATCGTTTTGGGGTTATGCTTTAGAGACGGCCGCATTCACGTTAAATAGGGCACCATCAAAATCCGTTGAGACGACGCCTTATGAACTATGGTTTGGCAAGAAACCAAAGTTGTCATTTCTCAAAGTTTGGGGCTGCGATGCTTATGTGAAAAAGCTTCAACCTGATAAGCTCGAACCCAAAGCGGAGAAATGTGTCTTCATAGGATACCCAAAGGAAACTGTTGGGTATACCTTCTATCACAGATCCGAAGGCAAGACATTCGTTGCTAAGAATGGATCATTTCTAGAGAAGGAGTTTCTCTCGAAAGAAGTGAGTGGGAGGAAAGTAGAACTTGACGAGGTAACTGTACCTGCTCCCTTATTGGAAAGTAGTACATCACAGAAAACTGTTTCTGCGACACCTATACCAATCAGTGAGGAAGCTAATGATGATGATCATGAAGCTTCAGAACAAGATACTACTGAACCACGTAGATCAACCAGAGTGAGATCCGCACCAGAGTGGTACGGTAATCCAGTTCTGGAAGTCATGATGCTAGATCATGATGAACCTACGAACTATGAAGAAGCGATGGTGAGCCCAGATTCCGCAAAGTGGCTTGAGGCCATGAAATCTGAGATGGGATCCATGTATGAGAACAAAGTATGGACTTTGGTTGACTTGCCCGATGATCGGCAAGCAATTGAGAATAAATGGATCTTCAAGAAAAAGACTAACGCTGACGGTAATGTTACTGTCTATAAAGCTCGACTTATCGCAAAAGGTTTTCGACAAGTTCAAGGGGTTGACTACGATGAGACCTTCTCACCCGTAGCGATGCTTAAGTCCGTCAGAATTATGTTAGCAATTGCCGAATTTTATGATTATGAAATATGGCAAATGGATGTCAAAACTGCATTCCTGAATGGATTTCTGGAAGAAGAGTTGTATATGGTACAACCAGAAGGTTTTGTCGATCCTAAAGGAGCTAACAAAGTATGCAAACTCCAGCGATCCATTTATGGACTGGTGCAAGCATCTCGGAGTTGGAATAAACGCTTTGATAGTGTGATCAAAGCATTTGGCTTTATACAGACTTTTGGAGAAGCCTGTATTTACAAGAAAGTGAGTGGGAGCTCTGTAGCATTTCTGATATTATATGTGGATGACATATTGCTTATCGGAAATGATATAGAATTTCTGGATAGCATAAAGGGATACTTGAATAGAAGTTTTTCGATGAAAGACCTCGGAGAAGCTGCTTACATATTAGGCATAAAGATCTATAGAGATAGATCAAAACGCTTAATTGGACTTTCACAATGCACATACCTTGACAAAATTTTGAAGAAGTTCAAGATGGATCAAGCAAAGAAAGGGTTCTTGCCTGTGCTACAAGGTGTGAAATTGAGTAAGACTCAATGCCCGACCACTGCAGAAGATAGAGAGAAAATGAAAGATGTTCCCTATGCTTCAGCCATAGGCTCTATCATGTATGCAATGCTGTGTACCAGACCTGATGTGTGCCTTGCTATAAGTTTAGCAGGGAGGTACCAAAGTAATCCTGGAATGGATCACTGGACAGCGGTCAAGAACATCCTGAAATACCTGAAAAGGACTAAGGATATGTTTCTCGTATATGGAGGTGACAAAGAGCTCACCGTAAGAGGTTACGTTGATGCAAGCTTTGACACTGATCCAGACGATTCTAAATCGCAAACCGGATACGTGTTTACTTTAAACGGTGGAGCTGTCAGTTGGTGCAGTTCTAAACAAAGCGTCGTAGCGGGATCTACATGTGAAGCGGAGTACATAGCTGCTTCGGAAGCAGCGAACGAAGGAGTCTGGATGAAGGAGTTCATATCCGATCTAGGTGTCATACCTAGTGCATCGGGTCCAATGAAAATCTTCTGTGACAATACTGGTGCAATTGCCTTGGCAAAGGAATCCAGATTTCACAAGAGGACCAAACACATCAAGAGACGCTTCAACTCCATCCGGGATTTAGTCCAGGTGGGAGACATAGAGATTTGCAAGATACATACGGATCTGAACGTTGCAGACCCGTTGACTAAGCCTCTTCCACGAGCAAAACATGATCAGTACCAAGGCTCCATGGGTGTTAGAATCATTACTGTGTAATCTAGATTATTGACTCTAGTGCAAGTGGGAGACTGAAGGAAATATGCCCTAGAGGCAATAATAAAGTTATTATTTATTTCCTTATATCATGATAAATGTTTATTATTCATGCTAGAATTGTATTAACCGGAAACATAATACATGTGTGAATACATAGACCAACAGAGTGTCACTAGTATGCCTCTACTTGACTAGCTCGTTAATCAAAGATGGTTATGTTTCCTAACCATGAACAAGGAGTTGTTATTTGATTAACGAGGTCACATCATTAGTAGAATGATCTGATTGACATGACCCATTCCATTAGCTTAGCACCCGATCGTTTAGTATGTTGCTATTGCTTTCTTCATGACTTATACATGTTCCTATAACTATGAGATTATGCAACTCCCGTCTACCGGAGGAACACTTTGGGTACTACCAAACGTCACAACGTAACTGGGTGATTATAAAGGAGTATTACAGGTGTCTCCAATGGTAGATGTTGGGTTGGCGTATTTCGAGATTAGGGTTTGTCACTCCGATTGACGGAGAGGTATCTCTGGGCCCTCTCGGTAATGCACATCACATAAGCCTTGCAAGCATTGCAACTAATAAGTTAGTTGTGAGATGATGTATTACGGAACGAGTAAAGAGACTTGCCGGTAACGAGATTGAACTAGGTATTGGATACCGACGATCGAATCTCGGGCAAGTAACATACCGATGACAAAGGGAACAACGTATGTTGTTATGCGGTCTGACCGATAAAGATCTTCGTAGAATATGTAGGAGCCAATATGGGCATCCAGGTCCCGCTATTGGTTATTGACCGGAGACGTGTCTCGGTCATGTCTACATTGTTCTCGAACTGTAGGGTCCGCACGCTTAACGTTACGATGACAGTTATTATGAGTTTATGCATTTTGATGTACCGAAGGTTGTTCGGAGTCCCGGATGAGATCACGGACATGACGAGGAGTCTCGAAATGGTCGAGACGTAAAGATTGATATATTGGAAGCCTATGTTTGGGCACCGGAAGTGTTTCGGGTGAAATCGGGATTTTACCGGATTACCGGGAGGGTTACCGGAACCCCCCCGGGAGGTAAATGGGCCTATTGGGCCTTAGTGGAAAAGAGAGAAGAGGCAGCCCACACCTGGCCGGCGCCCCCCACCTTTCCCAAGTCCTAATAGGACTAGGAGAGGTGGGCCGGCCCCTCTTTCTCCTTCTTCCCCAAGAATCCTAGTTGGAATAGGATTGGGGGGAAGGAGTCCTACTCCCGGTGGGAGTAGGACTCCTCCCTGCGCCTCCCTCCTAGCCGGCCGAACCCCCTGCCCCTGGCCTTTATATACGGGGGCAGGGGGCACCACAAGACACACAAGTTGATCGTTCCTTAGCCGTGTGCGGTGCCCCCTGCCACCAAATTCCACCTCGAACATACCGTTACAGTGCTTAGGCGAAGCCCTGCGTCGGTAGTACATCAAGATCGTCACCACGCCGTCGTGCTGACGGAACTCTTCCTCGACGCTTTGCTGGATCGGAGCCCGAGGAACGTCATCGAGCTGAACGTGTGCTAAGAACTCGGAGGTGCCGGAGTAACGGTGCTTGGATCGGTTGGATCAGGAAGAAGACGTACGACTACTTCCTCTACGTTGTGTGATCGCTTCCGCAGTCGGTCTGCGTTGGTACGTAGACATCACTCTCCCCTCTCGTTGCTGTGCATCACCATGATCTTGCGTGTGCGTAGGAAATTTTTTGAAATTACTGCGTTCCCCAACATATATATAGGCTCCACACAAAATCCAACCGTTACACACAGTTTTCCAATCTCGGTGGGACCGAATCAACAAACTCAGTCGGACCGAAAAGGTAAACCTAGTGACCGTTAGAGATTTTCGGTGGGACCGACTGAATCAACTCGGTGGGACCGATGTGCTAGGGTTAGGGTAAATTCAAAACTCGGTTTGACCGATTACTCAAACTTGGTGGGACCGATTTGGGTAATAAGTGAAATAGAGGGTTGACCAAGCAAACTCGGTGGGGCCGATTGCATATTTCGGTGGGACCGAAAGTATTGCGATAGGTAACAGAGAGTTTGCAAGCCCATCTCGGTGAGACCGAGATCCCATCGGTGAGACCGAACTGATTAGGGTTTCTGGCAGTGGCTATGACAAGTGAAACTCGGTGGCGCCGGATAGAAATAATCGGTAGGTCCGAGTTTGGCTTTGGGTTTAGGTCATATGTGGAAGTGGGAAAGTAGCTGAGGATTTTGGAGCATATCATTAAGCACTTGAGCAAGAGGCTCATTAAGCAACACCTCATCCCTCCTTGATAGTATTGGCTTTTCCTATGGACTCAATGTGATCTTGGATCACTAAAATGTAAAATGAGGAGTCTTGAGCTTTAAGCTTTAGCCAATCCTTTGTCCTTAGCATCTTGGAGGACTTCCCACAACCTTTAGTCCATGCCACTCCATTGTTGAACTTATCTAAAACATACTAGATAGAAACGTTAGTCCAACAAGAGATATGTTGTCATTAATTACCAAAACCACCTAGGGAGCACTTGTGCTTTCAATCTCCCCCTTTTTGGTAATTGATGGCAACATACATCAAAGCTTTAGATCAAGATATAAAGAACAGCGAGTAAAGCTTTGAAAGGACATGTAACAAGCATAGGCTCCCCCTACATGTATGCACTCATGTAAATATGAAATATAGAGACATGTGAGATCATAATCATGACAGAGTAGGCAATGTGTTACATGTATCTTGGCCATATGCATCAGAGCAAAAGATTGTCAAGGAAAATACCTTCATGCTCATGAGTCCTTCTTGCAAACAGTATGTACATAAGCAAGAATTCCTCATACTCATGTTTTTGATGCATACAATTACCTTGTAGTCGTTGGTTGGCTTAGGATGGAATGAACCTGCACAAACAAAGTTAGATAACACAGGTACATCCACTAGTCAGAGCAAACAAAAGAAACCACAAGAATACCAAGACTGGGATGACATGTAGAGAGTGAGTACAAGGTACCACATTGGATTCAACATGTCCCCAGGAGTAAAGATATGCAATGAATTTGACTGATTTCTTTCCCTTAGATGTCTTGCTCCCCCTGAATCTTACATGGGATATTGGGAGAAGATAGGGAACAGAAAATCAGAGCTGAAAGATACAAATGGATAGAACTTAATGCAAATAAGCACATATGAACATGTCTTTCCCCCAAAAAGACATGTCACATCTCTCCTCTTGAACATCAAGCATCTGGGGTCCTTGAGTATTCTCTCCCCCTAGAAATCTCTTTCTCCCCCTTAATACTTTCTCTCTTGTAGGTTTGGTCCTTGAGACTTTCTCTCTCCCTTGAGCTTTGATGTGATCTCTCTCTCCCCGTTTGACATCAATTTCCAAGAAGGTCTTTCTGGAATCCGTCGTATAGGTTTGGTCCTTGAGACTTAGCACAAAGCAATAGATAAAACTGTGATGCTTGTAGAGGACAAGATTCATCGAGTAGAGCTGGATCAGAAGAAATAAAGAACAGGTGGCAAACTGCTTTTCCTGTTGCAAAGTCGGTGGCACCGAGTGGCATGTTTCGGTGGTACCGAAAAGATTCGGTTGGACCAAAAATTACAAGTCGGTGAAACCGAGTTCACACAGAGGAAAACACTTGTCACCTCAGCTCACTAGACATGTAGGATCGCACAAAGATTTGCAATGAATTACCTGAAGGATTTACAAGGAATTGGATGCAGAAAATGCAGAACAAAAACAAAAAGAAAAGAAAAGAATCTAAAGGAACTAGATGAAGTTGAAAAAGAGAAAGAAAATAAACTTGCATGAGACAAATGCAATAACACAAAAAGAACACAAGAGAACTTCATCTAGAGTTGGGCGGTGACATAGTCACCTATGTTAGAGTATATTGACATAGGAGTCAAGTGAGAACACTTGATCATAGGTCATACTCATCGTTTAAGCTCAAAATGTGGTTACCATTTTTCGTTTAAGCATCTTGTTGAGTTGCTTTGACTCATGTCTTGGAGTAAAGCTTCTCTAAGATGGAATAACATACCTTGGGTAGTGGTGTGGTTCTTGCGAATGTAGTTGAACTTGTGTGGGTGCTCAAGGTTGATGTAGCTCATCAAGAGTTGGGAGCACCACTTGGAGTTTGAGTTCATCTACCTACATGGGTTAGTTCTTTGCAAGGAAGAGCACTCGTGTGTTAAAAAAATGACAATCATGAAGCTCAACATAGAATTTGTCAAAGGATATGTTTGAATGGTTTTGTGCTTCCTTGTCTTCAACCACCATTGTGTAGAGACGTGGTGATTAGAGATTGCTCAAGATGTGAGTGAGTCGCAATATCATGGAATTAGATTCAACCAAGCACCTACATGGGTTAGACAACATGCAAGGTACAAATATATCCAAGACATAAGGTAGTCATCATAAGAGATATATCATGGATTAGTCATAAGCTCATGTCTTGCATGTATCCAATGGAGTTTCTACTCCAAGTTCGAAGCATCAATGATGTTCAATTCTCCTCTCAACCTACAAAACACTTTCTCATCAAGTGGTTTAGTAAATATATCCGCTAATTGCTTATCAGTGCGAACATGCTTAAGATCAATGTCACCCTTAGCAACATGATCTCGAATGAAATGATGATGAACTTCAATGTGCTTCGTTCGAGAATGTTGTACAGGATTATGACCAATTTTAATAGCACTTTCATTGTCACAAAGTAGTGGAACATGTTTCACATAGATCCCATAATCTTTAAGAGTTTGGGTCATCCAAAGTAATTGAGCGCAACATGAACCAGCGGCAATGTATTCCGCTTCGGTGGTGGATAAAATACCGAGTTTTGTTTCTTGGAAGACCAAGACACAAGAGATCTACCGAGAAATTGACAAGTACCCGAAGTAGACTTTCTATCAACCTTGTCTCCGGCATAATCCGAGTCGGAATAGCCAACGAGATCAAAAGAAGACCTCTTAGGATACCAAATGCCAAAGTTTGGTGTATGAATTAAGTATCTCACTATCCTTTTCACGGCCTTAAGATGACATTCTTTAGGAGCAGCTTGATATCGTGCACACATGCACACACTTAGCATAATATTGGGACGTGAAGCACATAGGTATAGCAATGAACCAATCATAGAGCGATAAACCTTTTGATCAACCGGTTCACCATCTTTGGTCAAATCATTATGTCCACTAGTAGGCATGGGTGTAGACATACCTTTGCATTCTTGCATATTGTACTTCTTGAATAAGTCCTTGGTGTACTTCGTTTGAGAGATAAATGTACCTTCCTTAGTTTGCTTGATTTGTAAACCGAGAAAGAATTTGAGTTCACTCATCATAGACATCTCAAACTTCTCTGACATTAGCTTTCCAAACTTTTCACTAAAGAGAGGGTTAGTTGAACCAAATAGGATATCATCAACATAAATTTGGCATACAAATAGTTCTCCATTAACCCTTTTAGTGAAAAGAGTAGAATCAATTTTACCAGTTTCAAAACCACTTGCAATAAGGAACTTGGTCAAGCATTTATACCACGCTCTAGGAGCTTGTTTAAGACCATAAAGGGCTTTGTGAAGTTTGTAAACCTGATTTGGTTTCTTAGGATTGATAAAGCCGGGAGGTTGGTTGACATAAACTTCCTCCTCTATTTCACCATTTAGAAAAGCACTTTTAATGTCCATTTGGTACAGGGTGATATTATGGTGATTAGCATAAGCAAGTAAGATGCGAATGGACTCAAGTCTAGCAACGGGAGCATATGTCTCACCATAGTCCATACCTTCGACTTGTGTGTACCCTTGGGCGACGAGACGTGCTTTGTTGCGAACCACTTGTCCATCTTCATCTTGCTTGTTGCGAAATACCCATTTGGTACCAATGATGTTGTGGTTGTTGTCGGGCTTCTCAACCAATGTCCAAACTTGGTTTCTCTCAAAATTGTGTAGCTCTTCATGCATAGCGTTTATCCAATCCGGATCTTCCAATGCTTCTTCGACCTTCATAGGTTCAATGCTAGAGATGAATGAATAGTTTTCGCAAAAGTTAGCTAAACGAGTTTTTGAGCGAGTGATTCTCCCGGTTTGTATGTCATTGAAGATTTGCTCGACGGGATGATCTTTGGCGATTCTTGCTCGAACTCGTGAGAGCTTTTGCGTGGGTCTTCGTTGAACATCTTCTTCATCTTGTTCTTCTTCTTGGCCTTCTTCATTGTTGACGTTGTCGTTCTCTTGTCATGGTGGAGAAGGAGGTTGTTGATGTTTGTCTTGATGCACTTCTTTGTCTTCTTCATCTTGGTGTGTTCCACTTGTGTTGGTGTGTTCCACTTGTGGATGCTTCCGTATCAATTCTTGGTTCACCTTGTTGTGAAGTAGACGCTTCCACTTGGACAGACGAGGTACTCTCCTTCACCTCCGTTGGACGAATTTTGCCAATTGACAAGTCTTGGATTGCTTCTGAAGGGTCTTTGTCTCCTACATCAATTGGCAATTGCTCTATTTGCGAGCCATTAGATTCATCAAACTTCACATCTACCGCCTCTTCAACCTTTTGGGTGAAATTGTTGTAGACACGGTAAGTGTGAGAGTTTGAGCCATAACCAAGTAGGAAACCTTCATGAGATTTAGGGGCAAACTTTGAACGACGATGCTTATCAAGAATGTAGCACTTTGAGCCGAATACTCGAAAGTATCCAACTTGGGGTTTGTTACCGGTGAGGAGCTCGTATGCCGTCTTGCCGAGTAGCTTGTGAAGGTACAAGCGATTTGTTGCGTGACAAGCTATCTCAACCACTTCTGCCCAAAAGTGCTTCGGCGTCTTGTATTCATCAAGCATTGTTCTGTAGCGACCCGACCCGAATGGATCAAGTCTACTGTGCTCCGGTGTCATCCCTGGATAAGTAATGCTCAAACCACACAGTACTTCGAAGGATTTATAGCACAGTGGCAATCACACACTTATTACATCGGTGTCTCAAAAGAGAACTTATTACAATAATATGGCTTAAGGCCATCTAATATCGATAACAGCAGAAGACTTGGAAGGTAAATGGGTCCATCAACTCCAACGGCATCACTGAGTATAGAACCATGACCTAAAAGCACCTTAATCGTCGTCTGAAAAGTCTGCAACATTAACGTTGCAGCCCGAAAATGGGTCAGCACATGGAATATGCTGGCAAGGTAACACATAGAGAGAGTAATGGAATGAAACAGCTATACTATATGCATATTTGGCTGGTGGAAAGCTCTATGGTTACTGTTTTGCGTAAAGCCAGTTTTTCCCTACTGCAAAGGAATAAATTTATTTAACTATCATGGTGGTTGTTAAACATTGAGAATGGTTGACAGCATTCTCAATCCCAATTAAAAGTAGTCATCAATAACCCAACAATATTAATTTAGAAGTAACATGATGAGATTCACATGATATTCAAGTACTAGATACTCAAGATGTCCATAACCGGGGACACGGCTAATCATGATTAGTTTATTACACTCTGCAGAGGTTTGCGCACTTTTCCCCACAAGACTCGATCGCCTCCGTTGGATTTCTCGCACTACCGGTGTTTGAGAAACGGATGACCGAGACACAGTCTTTCAGAAGCGCTAGCACCTTACGATGGATAGACCGGTACACCTACTTTCCCCTACATCTGCTAGTCTACCTTGTAAGAGTTCGCACGACTTAGTCAACTATGCCAGAGCCCATAATGGCTTGTGGCTGCACACGTAAGTATTTAGCATGAAAGATCTTATGATCCCTTTGAGCCTGGGTGGCGGTCCAAAATAAAACAGGCAAGTCCTGATAGACATCAGGTGCCTCAATCCACCCAGATGTGTGTTTAAGTTGCCACCTTAGATAAACCCTTAAAATTATCAATCTCACATCTGTCATGGATATCACTCACCCAATCCACGTCGACTAGCATAGCATGGCATAATAAGCAAACGTAGAAGTAACTCCCAAAGGTTTCATAATAAACAGGTAATAGGTACTACCTCATCTACTTCCCATCCCACAATTTAAGTGGATCCTAATCATGCAATGTGTGAGGATTGATCTAATGCAAAAAAACTGGGTTGTAGAAAAGGTATGATCAAAGTGTTACTTGCCTTGCTGATGATCCGCGAGTCCTAGAGATTCGAAGTAACAAGCGGCGCAATCCGGGTAATCTATCGCAGACAAACAACAAGCATACAATAAGTACTCATCTAATGCACAGGTAAAACTCGAACAAGAGATCGAACCAGAAAGTTCAACTTAAGAACTCCGGTTGCAAAGAGAGAAAGAACCGAACAAAGCAACGGAAAACAAACGGCGGAAGAAAACAACTCGGTTCTAGCAAGTTGAATCTAGGTCAAATTTTACCGTAGCAAAAACTTGTTTAAGTTGATTAGTCGGAACGTCGGTTTCGAAACGAAACTCCAGGCGCTTGAATCACCTGATTCCGATAAACGAGCGAGAAGATAAACTAGAACGAAGATCGGATCTGAGATCGCGATCGCGGAATAAATCCGACGAAAAGAAAAAGAAGAACGGTTAAACGAACGGACGTTCGTTAACCGGGAACAATCCGGTGATCATGTTCGTTGAGACGAATGGTCCGGCGAACGGTCTCTAGGCAACTAACCGGAAAAGAAAACGAAACCGATCTAGGGTTTCGAGAAAAGAGATCGAAACGAAGAACGAAAAGAAAACGAATCGGAAGAAAAGAAAAGAACCGGAACGGTTTATAAAAGAATCGGAACAGTTTATAAGAAAAACCGGACCGAGGGGAGAAAAATAGACGCGGCGCGGGGCTACCTCGGCGAGGGCTCCAGCGAACGGGGGCTCCGGCGGCGGCGTTGGGAGGCGGCGGCGACGACGCAGGGCGGCGGCGGCGCGGGCAAGGGGCGGCGGCGGCGCTAGGGTGGCGCGGCGCAGGGTGAGGCGCGGGTGGTGGCGCGGTTTGGTGTGGGGAGGAAAAGGGGGGGTGCTTGGGTATTTATATAGGTGAGGGGAGAGGAGACTTGGGGGAGGGGGCAAGAAAAAGAGGAGAAAGAGGAAAGAGGAGATTGGAGTCCAAGTAGGACTCCTACTAGGGGCGGCGGCGGCCTTGGCGCCTGTGCGCTGGCGCGCACGCGAGGGGAGGGAGGCCCGGCCTGCTGGGCCTTTGGCCCAGGGGCGCTGCGGAAATATATATATTTTTTTAAATCGGTTTCGCGCGTAGAAAAAAACACAGAAAAGGAAATCTAAACGAACTCCAAAACTCTCAAAGTAAATTTTCCCCGACTCCTAAAAATGAGTCGAACAAAATGAACTTTTCTCCGGGCCTAGAATGCAACTTTTGAAAACGCGCATTTTTCCCTATCCAAATAAAAGGCAAATAAACTCCGACAAAACCAATGATCCTCTTTTCAAAATTTGAGAAAAACTCAAAATTGAAAATAACGAAATCTCCAACTCTCTCCAAGGGTCCTTGAGTTGCGTGAAATTTCTAGGATCGACCAAAATGCAAGAAAATATGATATGCATGATGATCTAGTGTATAACATTCCAAACTGAAAATCTGGGATGTTACAAACCTACCCCCCTTAAGATGAATCTCGCCCTCGAGATTCGGGTTGGCTAGAAAATAGGTGAGGGTGGTCCTTGAGCAAATCTTCTTCTCTCTTCGAGGTGGCTTCATCCTCTGAGTGGTGGTTCCACTGAACTTTACAAAACTTGATAACCTTGCTGCGGGTAACTCTACTGGCAAACTCAGGAATCTTGACTGGTTTCTCTTCATACGTTAAGTCGTCCTTCAACTGAATCGCTTCAAGCGGCACTGTATCTCTTAGCGGTACCTCCGCCATCTCGGCGTGACATTTCTTCAGCTGAGAAACATGGAATACATCATGAACTCCTGACAGTCCCTCTGGTAATTCCAACTTATAAGCGACTTCTCCCATACGTTGCAAGATCTTATATGGTCCAACGAAACGCGGTGCTAATTTTCCCTTAACTCCAAATCGCTTAACTCCTCATAGCGGGGATACCCGGAGATACACTCTGTCTCCGGTTTCGTAAACTGTCTCCTTGCGTTTAGAATCTACGTAGCTCTTCTGCCTGGACTGGGCTACCTTGAGCCTATCGCGAATCAACTTAACTTTCCGTTCAGACTCCTTAATCAAATCTGGTCCAAAGAACTGACGGTCTCCAACTTCGTCCCATGACAACGGTGTCCTGCACCTCCTTCCGTATAAAGCTTCGAAAGGTGCCATCTTCAAACTAGTTTGGTAACTGTTGTTATAAGAAAACTCCGCATACGGCAAGGTATCGTCCCAACTAGATCCATAATCTAGTGCACAAGCTCTCAGCATATCCTCCAAAATCTGATTGACTCTCTCGGTCTGTCCATCTGTCTGTGGATGAAAAGCGGTGCTGAACTCTAGCCTGGTTCCCAAAGTTTCATGCAACTGATTCCAAAACTTTGAGGTAAATTGGGTTCCTCTATCCGATACAATACTCCTCGGAACTCCATGCTAACAATGATCCTAGTCATGTATATCTTTGCCAACTTAGCACTGGTGTAAGTGGTCTTAACTGGAATGAAATGTGCTACCTTCGTCAAACGATCAACTACTACCCATATCGAGTCATATCCTGCCTTTGTCCTAGGCAGTCCGGTGATAAAATCCATGCCTAGCTTATCTCACTTCCATTCGGGTATCGGCAATGGTTGCAACAATCCGGCTGGCTTCTGATGCTCTGCCTTCACTCTATGACATACGTCACAAACTTCTACATATGCTGCAATATCCTTCTTCATTCCGGTCCACCAGAATGTTTCCTTCAAATCCAAATACATCTTGGTATTTCCTGGGTGAATCGAATATGGTGAATCATGTGCCTCTTGTAGAATCAACTTCCTGATCTCCGGGTCATTTGGCACATAAACACGGTCCTCAAACCATAGGGTATCGTGCTCATCCTCACAAAATCCCTTTGCTTTTCCTTTGCTTAGTTTCTCCTTTATAGAAGCAATTTCCTTGTCAAATTTCTGAGCCTCTCTGATTTTATCCATCAATGTTGACTGAATCTCCAATGCTGCTACATAGCCTTTCGGAACTATCTCTAAACTTAGTTCACGAAGGTTTTCTGCTAACTCCTTGGGTATTTCTTCCGTTATTAACGTATTGACATGGCTCTTACGGCTCAATGCGTCAGCTACTACATTAGCTTTACCGGGATGGTAATGCAATCTCATATCATAATCCTTGATGAGCTCCAACCATCTCCGTTGTCTGAGATTCAACTCCTTTTGCGTGAAAATGTCCTTCAAACTCTTGTGATCTGTGTACACCTCACAATGATTTCCAATGAGGAAATGTCTCCATGTCTTCAATGCATGCACTACGGCTGCTAACTCCAAATCATGTGTGGCGTAATTCAACTCATGAGGCTTCAGTTGTCTTGAGGCATATGAAACAACTCTCCCTTCCTGCATAAGCACTGCTCCAAGTCCTCGACGTGAAGCGTCGCAATACACCTCATAATCCTTGGTCTGATCTGGCAAAATCAATACTGGTGAGGTAACCAAACGTTTCTTCAACTCCTGAAAACTAGCCTCACACTCCTCAGTCCATTTGAACTTAGTATCCTTCTTCAACAACTCCGTCATAGGCTTCGCAATCTTTGAAAAATTCTCAATGAATCTCCGGTAGTATCCAGCGAGTCCAAGAAAACTCCGGATCTCTCCAACTATCGTTGGTGCTTCCCATTCGGTTACGGTCTCAACCTTTGCGGGGTCAACTGCTATCCCTTCTCCGGATATAACGTGTCCAAGGAATCCTACTTCCTTCAACCAAAACTCACATTTGCTAAATTTGGCATATAGCTGATGTTCCCTTAGTTTCTCCAAAAGCAAACGCAAATGTTCTTTATGCTCTTCTTCATTCTTCGAATAAACCAGGATATCATCAATGAACACTACGACGAACTTATCCAAAAACTCCATAAACACTTTGTTCATCAGGTTCATAAAATAGGCAGGCGCGTTAGTCAATCCAAATGACATAATGGTATACTCATACAGTCCATATCTTGTGGTAAAAGCTGTCTTAGGTATGTCCTACTCTCGAATCTTCAACTGGTGGTACCCTGATCGCAAATCGATCTTGGAAAACACTTTAGCTCCTTGCAAACAATCAAATAGATCATTAATCATTGGCAGTGGGTACTTGTTCTTGATGGTTACTTCATTTAATCCACGGTAATCAACAACCATCCGTAATGATCCATCCTTCTTCTCCACTAGCAGTACGGGTGATCCCCAAGGCGAAGAACTTGGGCGTATGTAACCTTTCTCCAGTAACTCCTTAATCTGATTCTTAATTTCTACCAAATCCTTTGCTGGCATCCGGTATGGTCTCTTTGATATTGGGCCTGTACCTGGCAATAACTCAATCAAAAACTCAATGTCTCTATCCGGTGGCATGCCTGGCAACTCTTCAGGAAATACATCAGGAAAATCCTTTACCACTGGTACTTCCTCCCGCACTACTCCTGTTAAGCAATTTACTTGTGTCCTATTTGGCACATGCCGGGATACATACTTGATCCTTCTTCCTTCTGGCGTGGTAAGCAAAATTTACTTACTAGCACACTCAATATTCCCTTCATACTTTGATAACCAATCCATGCCTAATATCACATCCAATCCTTGAGATTCCAATACTATTAGGTCTGAGGGAAAAACATAGTTACCAATCCTTAATGGTAAATCCGGGGTCACGTCTCAGAGGCATTTGAGGGTTTAGAAAAGGTGAGGAATAAGAATAGAGTGAGGTCTAAAGAGAAAACACTACCCCAATGCACATGAGCAAATGCACACAAAATCACTTCATTCAATCAAACAAGAGCTTACAATCGATCTAGCTATCGCAAAAGTGCTCGAACTATAGTGTATACAGGGGGGAATACTACTAACATTTGGTGGTCATCTAGAAATTTGAACCGGTGGAAGACTCCATGATGTCCGCTCCAGCTTCGTCTTCAAAGTCGGGTTCACTTGGATCTGAATCAGTGTCGTCGATGATGATGTAGTTGTCCGGACATGCGACGTACATGTCTTCCTTCCTGGATGCTAACTCCCTCTTGAGTTCTTCAATCTCTTGCTTAAGGTCGACGTTGTGTCTTGCTAGAGCTACGATCTCGTCCATGTAGTCCTTGCGTGTAGCCTTCAGTTCTCCTTCTAGCTCGATGATCCTTGACTTCGCATTCTTCAACTCTATCATATCATTGCACATCTGGTTCTCGTGGCGTCGAATGTGCTGGTTTAACTCCTGGATGAATGATGCAATGGATCTATCCTTCTTGGTGCTAACTAATTCCCATTGTTCATCTCGGTGTCCGCAAATCTGGTAGATAGTGTCCTTGAGGTCTTCTTGATAAACTTCTCCAATGCGTCCTATGGTGATATGGGCTGCCATGCTCCTTCCTAGACTCCAAGTTGGTGCGTTGAAAACACTTTCTATGGGCTTCGTGATTGGCGCGAATGTCCTTCCCGGAACGTGAGCCTGAATCTTCCAGCGCTCCTCTTCAGGCAAAGTGGCGTTGAAGGTTCCCGTGAAACTTGGTAATCCAATGTTCAGATACTTGGTGACTTCCTTCAAGTGAAATCCAAAAGGTGTGCCTTCATCCGGTTGAGCGTACTTAATCTTCGCGTCCTTCATCCTAAAGAGTAGAAAAGATGAGGAGTTAGAAAATGAGGAGAGAATAGTGATCTATGGCTTTAACTTAGTGGTCGTGTCCTATAGTCAGCGTGTGCTCTGATACCATCTCTGTAGCGACCCGACCCGAATGGATCAAGTCTACTGTGCTCCGGTGTCATCCCTGGATCAGTAATGCTCACACCACACAGTACTTCGAAGGATTTATAGCAGAGTGGCAATCACACACTTATTACATCGGTGTCTCAAAAGAGAACTTATTACAATAATATGGCTTAAGTCCATCTAATGTCGATAACAGCGGAAGACTTGGAAGGTAAATGGGTCCATCAACTCCAACGGCATCACTGAGTATAGAACCATGACCTAAAAGCACCTTAATCATCGTCTGAAAAGTCTGCAACATTAACGTTGCAGCCTGAAAACGGGTCAGCACATGGAATATGCTGGCAAGGTAACACATAGAGAGAGTAATGGAATGAAACAGCTATACTATATGCATATTTGGCTGGTGGAAAGCTCTATGGTTACTGTTTTGCGTAAAGCCAGTTTTTCCCTACTGCAAAGGAATAAATTTATTTAACTATCATGGTGATTGTTAAACATTGAGAATGGTTGACAGCATTCTCAATCCCAATTAAAAGTAGTCATCAATAACCCAACAATATTAATTTAGAAGTAACATGATGAGATTCACATGATATTCAAGTACTAGATACTCAAGATGTCCATAACCGGGGACACGGCTAATCATGATTAGTTTATTACACTCTGCAGAGGTTTGCGCACTTTTCCCCACAAGACTCGATCGCCTCCGTTGGATTTCTCGCACTACCGGTGTTTGAGAAACGGATGACCGAGACACAGTCTTTCAGAAGCGCTAGCACCTTACGATGGATAGACCGGTACACCTACTTTCCCCTACATCTGCTAGTCTACCCTGTAAGAGTTTGCACGACTTAGTCAACTATGCCAGAGCCCATAATGGCTTGTGGCTGCACACGTAAGTATTTAGCATGAAAGATCTTATGATCCCTTTGAGCCTGGGTGGCGGTCCAAAATAAAACAGGCAAGTCCTGATAGACATCAGGTGCCTCAATCCACCCAGATGTGTGTTTAAGTTGCCACCTTAGATAAACCCTTAAAATTATCAATCTCACATCTGTCATGGATATTACTCACCCAATCCACGTCGACTAGCATAGCATGGCATAATAAGCAAACGTAGAAGTAACTCCCAAAGGTTTCATAATAAACAGGTAATAGGTACTACCTCATCTACTTCCCATCCCACAATTTAAGTGGATCCTAATCATGCAATGTGTGAGGATTGATCTAATGCAAAAAAACTGGGTTGTAGAAAAGGTATGATCAAAGTGTTACTTGCCTTGCTGATGATCCGCGAATCCTAGAGATTCGAAGTAACAAGCGGCGCAATCCGGGTAATCTATCGCAGACAAACAACAAGCATACAATAAGTACTCATCTAATGCACAGGTAAAACTCGAACAAGAGATCGAACCAGAAAGTTCAACTTAAGAACTCCGGTTGCAAAGAGAGAAAGAACCGAACAAAGCAACGGAAAACAAACGGCGGAAGAAAACAACTCGGTTCTAGCAAGTTGAATCTAGGTCAAATTTTACCGTAGCAAAAACTTGTTTAAGTTGATTAGTCGGAACGGCGGTTTCGAAACGAAACTCCAGGCGCTTGAATCACCTGATTCCGATAAACGAGCGAGAAGATAAACTAGAACAAAGATCGGATCTGAGATCGCGATCGCGGAATAAATCCGATGAAAAGAAAAAGAAGAATGGTTAAACGAACGGATGTTCGTTAACCGGGAACAATCCGGTGATCACGTTCGTTGAGATGAACGGTCCGGCGAACGGTCTCTAGGCAACTAACCGGAAAAGAAAACGAAACCGATCTAGGGTTTCGAGAAAAGAGATCGAAATGAAGAACGAAAAGAAAACGAATCAGAAGAAAAGAAAAGAACCGGAACGATTTATAAGAAAAACCAGACCGAGGGGAGAAAAAGAGACGCGGCGCGGGGCTACCTCGGTGAGGGCTCCGACGAACGGGGGCTCCGGCGGCGGCATTGGGAGGCGGCGGCGACGACACAGGGCGGCGGCGGCGAGGGCAAGGGGCGGCGGCGGCGCTAGGGTGGCGCGGCGCTAGGGGCGGCGCGGCGCGGGGTGAGGCGCGGGTGGTGGCGCGGTTTGGTGTGGGGAGGAAAAGGGGGGGGTGCTTGGGTATTTATATAGGTGAGGGGAGAGGAGACTTGGGGGAGGGGGCAAGAAAAAGAGGAGAAAGAGGAAAGAGGAGATTGGAGTCCAAGTAGGACTCCTACTAGGGGCGGCGGTGGCCTTGGCGCCTGTGCGCTGGCGCGCGCGCGCGGGGAGGGAGGCCCGGCCGGCTGGGCCTTTTGCCCAGGGGCGCTGCGGAATTTTTTTTAAATCGGTTTTGCGCGCAGAAAAAAAACACAGAAAAGGAAATCTAAACGAACTCCAAAACTCTCAAAGTAAATTTTCCCCGACTCCTAAAAATGAGTCGAACAAAATGAACTTTTCTCCGGGCCTAGAATGCAACTTTTGAAAACGCGCATTTTTCCCTATCCAAATAAAAGGCAAATAAACTCCGACAAAACCAATGATCCTCTTTTCAAAATTTGAGAAAAACTCAAAATTGAAAATAACGAAATCTCCAACTCTCTCCGAGGGTCCTTGAGTTGCGTGAAATTTCTAGGATCGACCAAAATGGAAGAAAATATGATATGCATGATGATCTAGTGTATAACATTCCAAATTGAAAATTTGGGATGTTACATGTTCTTGCCATTTCGATGAGAGTCCGGTTCTTCCTCTCAACAACTCCATTTTGTTGAGGTGTGTACGTAGCCGAGAACTCGTGTGAAATCCCTTCTTCGTCAAGAAAGGTGTCCACATTTGCGTTCTTGAACTCCGTTCCGTTGTCACTCCGAACCTTCTTGATCTTCACGTCAAACTGATTTTGGGCCTTCCTAACAAAAATTTTGAAGATCTTCTGGACCTGCGACTTGTCATTAAGAAAGAACACCCACGTAAATCTTGAAAAATCATCAACTATAACTAGACCAAAAGAATTTCCACCGAGACTCTTGTAGGCGTTGGGACCAAAGAGATCCATATGAAGTAGCTCGAGTGGCCTCCTTGTGGTCATGATGTTCTTCACGGGATGCCTTTCCTCCAACCTGTTTACCTGCTTGACAAGCACTGCAAAGTCTATCCTTATCAAATATGACATCGTTAACTCCAAGGATATGATTTCCTTTAATAAGCTTGTGAAGGTTTCTCATGCCAACGTGTCCTAGTCGTCTATGCCACAACCAACCTTTTGAGGATTTAGCAATAAAGCAAGTTTTAGGTTGTGCCTTTTTAGAGAAATCGACAATGTAAAGATCACCTCTACGCATACCGGTAAAGACCATTTTATGATTGTCTCGACGAAATACTTGGCAATCTACCTCAGTAAATAGGACATTCAAACCAAAATTAGCAAGTCTGGATACTGAAAGTAAGTTGTAACCAAGAGATTCAACAAGCATGACATTTTGAATGGAACTATCATGTGAGATGGCCACCTTACCAAGGCCAACCACTTTACCCTTTGAATTATCACCAAAGGTGACATATTTTTGAGGGCCGTCATTTTCAGCAAGCTCACGGAACATCTCTTCATCTCCGGTCATATGATCAGTACATGCACTATCAAGAACCCATTCCTTTCCTCCTGACGCATATCCCCGAGATTTGCCGTAAGACCAAAGTGTCTCATTGCATCATCAAGATCGAAGTCACTATCATCATCATCATCATAGTATCCATGTTCACCATGATCTTGTGACTCATCATTTCCTAGAGAGGGTAATTCATTAGATAAATGATCATCAAAGTGGTCACTTTTATGAATTCTTATAGCTTCGGATATAATATCACTAATGATTCCAACATCTCCTTTAGTTCGCTTGAGATTGGCAAGCTCAAATAGACAATCACCAAAACTAGGATCACTAGAGTTCATCTTACTCAAGGCAATAGTTTTATGGAGAATTTCATCCAAATTTTTCAAGGAATGGTTGGGAAATCGTTCCTCAAGAAATTTCCTTATAGTATAGGCACAATTAAGAGTAGGCAAACTAGCAATCAAATTTTTGGGCAATCCTCTAATGATGAGCTCGATAGTTCTAAGATTGCGAATCATGTCAATATCTTCATCTAGGGTAGGGTGCAAGGGATCAATATGAGGTGCACAAGGGTTAGCAATATACTTGTTCAAATGATATTGGTTGAAGATTACAAGCATCTCATTTTTCCACTCATGAAAATATTCTCCACCAAGAATAGGCACTCTATGTCTAAGACTCCCTAAAGTAGACACATCCATCTTCCTCCAATGGTGATTAAACCAAGGCAATGGAGACCAAAGCTCTGATACCACTTGTAGGATCTAGAAGTAGGTGTGTCTAGAGGGGGGGGGTGATTAGACACTCAGTGCTAAAGTTGCAATTTTTTAGCTTTTAGGTTTGAGTGGAGTTTTAGGCACAATTTCAACATACACAATACATATCAAGCAAGCATGCAAACAGTATATGAGCAGCGGAATGTAAAGCATGCAACTTGCAAGAATGTAAGGGGAAGGGTTTGGAGATTTCAAACGCAATTGGAGACACGGATGTTTTTCCCGTGGTTCGGATAGGTGGTGCTATACTACATCCACGTTGATGGAGACTTCAACCCACGAAGGGTAACGGTTGCGCGGGTCCACGGAGGGCTCCACCCACGAAGGGTCCACGAAGAAGCAACCTTGTCTATCCCACCATGGCCATCGCCCACGAAGGACTTGCCTCACTAGCGGTAGATCTTCACGAAGTAGGTGATCTCCTTGCCCTTACAAACTCCTTGGTTCAACTCCACAATCTTGTCGGAGGCTCCCAAGTGACACCTAGCCAATCTAGGAGACACCACTCTCCAAGAAGTAACAAATGGTGTGTTGATGATGAACTCCTTGCTCTTGTGCTTCAAGTGATAGTCTCCCCAACACTCAACTCTCTCTCATAGGATTTGGATTTGGTGGAAAGAAGATTTGAGTGGAAAGCAACTTGGGGAAGTCTAGAGATCAAGATTCATATGGTAGGAATGGAATATCTTGGTCTCAACACATGAGTAGGTAGTTCTTTCTCAGAACATATGAGTTGGAAGTGTAGATGTGTTCTAATGGCTCTCTCCACGAATGAAGAGGAGGTGGAGGGGTATATATAGCCTCCACACAAAATCCAACCGTTACACACAGTTTTCCAATCTCGGTGGGACCGAATCAACAAACTCGGTCGGACCGAAAAGGTAAACCTAGTGACCGTTAGAGATTTTCGGTGGGACCGACTGAATCAACTCGGTGGGACCGATGTGCTAGGGTTAGGGTAAATTCAAAACTCGGTTTGACCGATTACTCAAACTTGGTGGGACTGATTTGGGTAACAAGTGAAACAGAGGGTTGACCAAGCAAACTCGGTGGGGCTGATTGCATATTTCGGTGGGACCGAAAGTATTGCAATAGGTAACAGAGAGTTTACAAGCCCATCTCGGTGAGACCGAGATCCCATCGGTGAGACCGAACTGATTAGGGTTTCTGGCAGTGGCTATGACAAGTGAAACTCGGTGGCGCCGGATAGAAATAATCGGTAGGTCCGAGTTTGGCTTTGGGTTTAGGTCATATGTGGAAGTGGGAAAGTAGCCGAGGATTTTGGAGCATATCATTAAGCACTTGAGAAAGAGGCTCATTAAGCAACACCTCATCCCTCCTTGATAGTATTGGCTTTTCCTATGGACTCAATGTGATCTTGGATCACTAAAATGTAAAATTAAGAGTCTTGAGCTTTAAGCTTTAGCCAATCCTTTGTCCTTAGCATCTTGGAGGACTTCCCACAACCTTTAGTCCATGCCACTCCATTGTTGAACTTATCCGAAACATACTAGATAGAAACGTTAGTCCAACAAGAGATATGTTGTCATTAATTACCAAAACCACCTAGGGAGCACTTGTGCTTTCAAAGGCCTAGACCTCGGAGGAAGTGGGAGATGAACACGACGTCTTTGTTGGGTTCAGGAGTAGGCACGACCTGCCCTCGAGCAGGCAGCCGATGCGAAACCTCGGCGGTCAGGTATCTGTCCTCCCTCAACTTCTTGATGTCTTCTTCCGTAACGGAGGAGGGCATCCACCAGCCTTGAAGGCTAGATCCGGACATGATTGAAGATCCGGAGCACCTGACCTGGGCTTTGGGTGTTAGAACTCGAGGCGGGGGAAGGATTCGATTGAGCACGGGAGGGAAAAAGTAAAAGCCTTGTCCCTTTATAAAGAGGGTGAGTAACAAGCGTCCTCTCCGTAGCCGTTTAGGACTTGCCTATAATCTAGGAGTCCTAGATACGGTTGGGTTGCCCACGACCGTATTGATGAGAATCCCGTAATTAGGGGAGCACGATCTCTGCTTTCACAAGACGTGTCAAGAAACCGCCTCGCGTTATGTGCGAGGCTGGTTGAAGAAAAACGGTTTGAATAATTACCGGGCCGTGGCATAATGTCATGTTGCTGAAACGTGTCAGCAGATTAGATTTGTGGAAATATTATTCTCTCTACGGTGGTATGTGGAACTTATTTTGCAGGGTCGGACACTATCCTTGTATTCAAATTCTTCCATGGTATATTCGGAGGAGGAACCCGCCTTGCAGTGCCGAAGACAATACTGCGCGCCGGACTCATCGTCATTGAAAGCCTGGTTTAGGGGCTACTATGGGAGTCCTGAATTAGGGGGTCTCCGGACAGCCAGACTATATTCTTTGGCCGGACTATTGGACTATGAAGATACAAGATTGAAGACTTCGTCTCGTGTCCGGATGGGACTCTACTTGGCGTGGAAGGCAAGCTAGGCAATACGGATATGTATATCTCCTCCTTTGTAACCGACCTTGTGTAACCCTAGCCCTCTCCGGTGTCTATACAAACCGGAGGGTTTTAGTCCATAGGACACAACAACTACAACATACAATCATACCATAGGCTAGCTTCTAGGGTTTAGCCTCTCCGATCTCGTGGTAGATCTACTCTTGTACTACCCATATCATCAATATTAATCAAGCAGGACATAGGGTTTTACCTCCATCAAGAGGGCCCGAACCTGGGTAAAACATTGTGTCCCCTGCCTCATGTTACCATCCGCCTTAAACGCACAGTTCGGGACCCCCTACCCGAGATCCGCGGGTTTTGACACCGACAACCACCGTGTACTTCTCCTCGGCAAGCAACAGCTCCATGATGTGGATGGAGTGTTCCGCCCAGACTGGGTCGTTGGTGTACACCACCGAGAGTTCCATGAACCTTCTGTGGGTGTCCACCACGGCACGCATGCTGAACTGCTGCTCATCGTCGGCAGCCGCTCGGAGCGCCATTGGAGCCGTGCATGATACCCTCTAAGAATTTCTCGTGGTGGGTGTGCTTCTTGCAATGGTGGGGCGCGATCGAAAGGTTGAAGAGACACAGGGGTAGGTTAAATGGCCGCTGTAATAAATGGGGGACGGCCGGCTGCTACCTCTTGAGCATCCGTTGGTTTTCCATTGAAGCGGAAAGGGTGATGCAGCAAAGTAGCGTAAGTATTTCCCTCAGTTTTTGAGAACCAAGGTATCAAACGAGTAGGAGGCCACACCCTCGTACCTACACAAACAAATAAGAACCTTGCAACCAACGCGATAAAGGGGTTGTCAATCCCTTCACGGCCACTTGCAAAAGTGAGATCTGATAGAGATGATAAGATAATATTTTTGGTATTTTTATGATAAAGATTAAAAGTAAAGATTGCAAAATAAACGGTGCCAGAAATAACTTGTTGACGGGAGATTAATATAATGGAGAATAGACCTGGGGGCCATAGGTTTCACTAGTGGCTTCTCTCAAGATAGCATAAGTATTACGGTGGGTGAACAAATTACTGTCGAGCAATTGATAGAAAAGCGAATAATTATGAGAATATCTAGGCATGATCATGTATATAGGCATCACGTCCATGACCAGTAGACCGACTCCTGCCTGCATCTACTACTATTACTCCACACATCGATCGTTGTCCAGCATGCATCTAGAGTATTAAGTTCATAAGAACAGAGTAATGCATTAGGTAAGATGACATGATGTAGAGGGATAAACTCAAGCAATATGAAATAAACCCCATATTTTTATCCTCGATGGCAAGAATACAATACGTGTCGTTTCCCTTTCTGTCACTAGGATCGAGCAACGCCAGATTGAACCCAAATCTAAGCACTTCTCCCATTGCAAGAAAGATCAATCTAGTAGGCCAAACCAAACTGATAATTCGAAGAGACTTGCAAAGATAACTAATCATACATAAAAGAATTCAGAGGAGATTCAAATATTGTTCATAGATAATCTTGATCATAAACCCACAATTCATCGAATCTCGACAAACACACCGCAAAAATAGTTACATCGAATAGATCTCCTAGAAGATCGAGGAGAACTTTGTATTGAGATCCAAAGAGAGAGAATAAGCCATCTAGCTAATAACTATGGACCCGAAGGTCTGAGGTAAACTACTCACACATCATCGGAGAGGCTATGGTGTTGATGTAGAAGCCCTTCGTGATCGATGCCCCCTCCGGCGGAGCGCCGAAAAAGGCCCCAAGATGGGATCTCATGGGTACAGGAGGTTGCGGTGGTGGAAATAGGGTTTCATGGTGCTCCTGGATGTTTTCAGGGTATATGAGTATATATAGGGGAAGGAAGTCGGTCAGGAGAGCCACGAGGGTGGGGGCGCGCCCAGGGGGCAGGCGCGCCTCCCTGCCTCGTGGCCTCCTCGGTTGTTTCTTGACGTCCACTCCAAGTCCTCCGGATCACGTTTGTTCCAAAAATCACGCTCCCCAAGGTTGCATTCCATTTGGACTCCGTTTGATATTCCTTTTCTGCGGAACACTGAAATAGGCAAAAAACATAAATTTGCACTGGGCTTCGGGTTAATAGGTTAGTCCCAAAAATAATATAAAAGTGTATAATAAAGCCCATTAAACATCCAAAATAGAATATATATAATAGCATGGAACAATCAAAAATTATAGATACGTTGGAGACGTATCAAGCATCCCCAAGCTTAATTTCTGCTCGTCCTCGATTAGGTAAATGATAAAAAACAGAATTTTTGATGTGGAATGCTTTCTAGCATATTCTGCAATGTAATTTTCTTTATTGTGGCATGAATGTTCAGATCCGAAAGATTCAAGATAAACGTTTAATGTTGACATAAAAATAATAATACTTCAAGCATGCTAACCAAGCAATTATGTCTTATCAAAATAACATGGCCAAAGAAAGCTTATCCCTACAAAATCATATAGTTTGGCCATGCTTCATTTTCATCACACAAAATGCTCTCATCATGCACAACCCCGATGACAAGCTAAGCAATTGTTTCATACTTAGCCTTTTTCAAACTCTTTCAACTTTTACGCAATATATGAGCGTGAGCCATGGACATAGAACTATGGGTGGAATAGAATATAATGATTGAGGTTGTGTGAGAAGACAAAAAGGAGAAAGTCTCACATTGGCGCGGCTAATCAATGGGCTATGGAGAAGCTCACCGATTGATGTCAATGCAAGGAGTAGGGATTGCCATGCAACGGATGCACTAGAGCTATAAATATATGAAAGCTCATCAAAGAAACTAAGTGGGTGTGCATCCAACTTGCTTGCTCGTGAATACCTAGGGCATTTAAGGAAGCCCATCATTGGAATATACAAGCCAAGTTCTATAATGAAAAATTCCCACTAGTATATGAAAGTGACAAAATAAGAGACTCTCTATCATGGAGATCATGGTGCTATTTTGAAGCACAAGTGTGGAAAAAGGATAGTAACATTGTCCCTTCTCTCTTTGTCTCTCATTTTTTATTTGGGCCTTCTCTTTTTTTTTCTTTTTTTTCTTGGCCTCTTTTTTTTCTTCCCCTTTATTTTCGTCCGGAGTCTCATCCCGACTTGTGGTGGAATCATAGTCTCCATCATCCTTTCCTCACATGGGACAATGCTCTAATGATGATCATCACACTTTTATTTACTTACAACTCAAGAATTACAACTCAATACTTAGAACAAAATATGACTCTATGTTAATGCCTCCGGCGGTGTGCCGGGATATGCGATGAATCAAGTGTGACATGTATGAAAAATTAAGCATGGTGGCTTTGCCACAAATACGATGTCAACTACATGATCATGCAAGGCAATATGACAATGATGATGCGTGTCATAATAAACGGAATGGTGGAAAGTTGCATGGCAATATATCTCGGAATTGCTATGGAAATGCCATAATAGGTAGGTATGGTGGCTGTTTTGAGGAAGATATAAGGAGGCTTATGTGTGATAGAGCGTATCATATCACGGGGTTTGGATGCGCCGGCGAAGTTTGCACCAACTCTCAAGGTGAGAAAGGGCTATGCACGGTACTGAAGAACCTAGCAATGATGGAAGGGTGAGAGTGCGTATAATCCATGGACACAACATTAGTCACAAAGAACTCACATACTTATTGCAAAAATCTACAAGTCATCAAAACCGAGCACTACACGCATGCTCCTAGGGGGATAGATTGGTAGGAAAAGACCATCGCTCGTCCCCGACCGCCACTCGTAAGGAAAGCAATCAAAGAACACCTCATGCTTCAAATTTGGCACACAACATTTACCATACGTGCATGCTACGGACTTGAAAACTTCAACACAAGTATTTCTCAATTTCACAATTTCTCAACTAGCACACCTCTAATATTACCACATTTATATCTCAAAACAACTATCAAATTTCAAACTTCTCTTAGTATTTAATGCACTTTCAGGTTTTTATCTTGGATGCCTATCATATTAGGACTAATTTTATAACCAAAGCAAATTACAATCCTGTTCTAAAGGACTCTCAAAATAATATAAGTGAAGCATGAGAGATCAATTATTTCTATAAAATAGAACCTCTGTCATGCTCTAAAATATATAAGCGAAGCACTAGAGCAAAATTATCTAACTCAAAAGATATAAGTGAAGCACATAGAGTATTCTAATGAATTCCAATTCATGTGTGTCTCTCTCAAAAGGTGTGTACAGCAAGGATGATTGTGGTAAACTAAAAAACAAAGACTCAAATCATACAAGACGCTCCAAGCAAAACACATATCATGTGGTGAATAAAAATATAGCTCCAAGTAAAGTTACTGATAGACAAAGACGAAAGAGGGGATGCCTTCCGGGGCATCCCCAAGATTAGGCTTTTGGTTGTCCTTGGATTTTATCTTGGGGTGCCTTGGGCATCCCCAAGCTTAGGCTCTTTCCACTCCTTGTTCCATAATTCATCAAATCTTTACCCAAAACTTGAAAACTTCACAACACAAAACTTAACAGAAAATCTCGTGAGCTCCGTTAGCGAAAGAAAACAAAACACCACTTCAAGGTACTGTAATGAACTCATTCTTTATTTATATTGGTGTTAAACCTACTGTATTCCAACTTTTCTATGGTTCATAAACTCCATTAATAGCCATAGATTCATCAAAATAAGCAAACAACACACGAAAAACAGAATCTGTCAAAAACAGAACAGTCTGTAGTAATCTGTATCAAACACAAACTTCTAGAACTCCAAAAATTCTAAAACAAATTTATGGACGTGAGGAATTTATCTATTAATCATCTGCAAAAGAATCAAGCTAATCTCACTCTCCAGTAAAAAATGGCAGCAAATCTCGTGAGCGCTAAAGTTTCTGTTTTTACAGCAAGATCGCAAAGACTTTCCCCAAGTCTTCCCAAAGGTTCTACTTGGCACAAACACTAATTAAAAGCATAAACCACATCTAAACAGAGGCTAGATGAATTACTTATTACTAAACATAATCAAAAATCAAAAATAAAATTGGGTTGCCTCCCAACAAGTGCTATCGTTTAACGCCCCTAGCTAGGCATAAAGGCAAGGATAGATCTAGGTATTGCCATAGTAATGGTAAGGCAAGTCGTGAAAACTCTTCTCATATTCTCTACGTTCAGCAGCGAGTTTTCTTTGTGGAAAGCAAAATTAATCAAAGGGACTAAATTTAATGGGACAAAAGTCCCCAAGATCAAGCTCGGGAGGTACGGGTTCCTCCTTTGGCCCCTTATATTGCACAACCAATTCATCATTGCAAGCGTTCTTTGGCAAAAAGTCATGAGCCTTTGTTCAAGAGAAAAACCTAACCCATTATTCTGAATAGCAAAATCATCATTAAGTTTAGAAATCCTATCAACTAGAACGTCGGTAGGAACCTTTTTTCTAAGGTTTTCATTATAAGCAACATGATCCAAGGATTGTAAACGCATTACATCTTCTTGGTTAAAAAGGATAGCTTCTATGGGAGGACGACCAACGTCCACCCTATAATGCGCAAAAATTTCTTTGGCCTCTTTCATTATAAATCTGAACTCATGGGCCAGAAAGATAGTATTTGCTCGCTTAACAGAAGAGTGCTCAATATTGGAAAATTCAAGAAAAATTATTTGTATGCAAGGATGCATATGAAGAAATTGCCTTTCAAGTTCGACTACAAGCAAGGATATTGCATCCGCAAGACTACTAGTTCTATGGAGAATAGAACCACCCATAATGGGCAAAGCACCAACGCAAGTAAAGAAATCTTGAATAAGTCCTTTCCCAATAATATTACCGCTATCGATTCGAAACCTTTTAGTATGCAAGATTGTAAGTTCCTCAGGAGGATCATCAAAAGCATAAAAATTTCCCATGTTATTATTATTATTATCCATATCAACGATAACCTCCCCAGATTCCAACATCAAGGCAGCAAACACAAGGAACAAGCAAAAAGAGAGGGCGAATAAAACGGCAAGGGTGAAGTGGGGGAGAGGAAAACGAGAGGAAAATGGCAAATAATGTAATGCGAGGGATAAGAGTTTGTGATGGGTACTTGGTATGTCTTGACTTGTGCGTAGACTCCCCGGCAATGGTGCCAGAAATCCTTCTTGCTACCTCTTGAGCATGTGTTGGTTTTTTCCTTGAAGAGGAAAGGGTGATGCAGCAAAGTAGGGTAAGTATTTCCCTTAGTTTTTGAGAACCAAGGTATCAATCCAGTAGGAGGCCACAAGCAAGTCCCTCATACCTACAAAAACAAATAAGAACCTTGCAACCAACGCGATAAAGGGGTTGTCAATCCCTTCATGGCCACTTGCAAAAGTGAGATCTGATAGAGATGATAAGATAATATTTTTGATATTTTTATGATAAAGATTAAAAGTAAAGATTGCAAAATAAACGGTGCCAGAAATAACTTGTTGACGGGAGATTAATATAATGGAGAATAGACCCGGGGGCCATAGGTTTCACTAGTGGCTTCTCTCAAGATAGCATAAGTATTACGGTGGGTGAACAAATTACCGTCGAGCAATTGATAGAAAAGCGAATAATTATGAGAATATCTAGGCATGATCGTGTATATACGTATCATATCCGTGACAAGTAGGCCGACTCCTGCCTGCATCTACTA
The DNA here is from genome assembly GCA_034509565.1 of Triticum monococcum. Lineage (NCBI taxonomy): Eukaryota > Viridiplantae > Streptophyta > Magnoliopsida > Poales > Poaceae > Triticum > Triticum monococcum. Next base: position 417,997,464 of record CM067844.1, read on the forward strand.
CTATTACTCCACACATCGACCACTATCCAGCATGCATCTAGAGTATTAAGTTCATAAGAACAGAGTAACGCATTAGGTAAGATGATATGATGTAGAGGGGTAAACTCAAGCAATATGAAATAAACACCATCTTTTTATCCTCGATGGCAACAATACAATACGTGTTGTTTCCCTTTCTGTCAGTGGGATCGAGCAACGCAAGATTGAACCCAAAGCTAAGCACTTCTCCCATTGCAAGAAAGATCAATCTAGTAGGCCAAACCAAACTGATAATTCGAAGAGACTTGCAAAGATAACAAATCATACATAAAAGAATTCAGAGGAGATTCAAATATTGTTCATAGATAATCTTGATCATAAACCCACAATTCATCGGATCTCGACAAACACACCGCAAAACGAGTTACATCGAATAGATCTCCAAGAAGATCGAGGAGAACTTTGTATTGAGATCCAAAGAGAGAGAAGAAGCCATCTAGCTAATAACTATGGACCCGAAGGTCTGAGGTAAACTACTCACACATCATCGGAGAGGCCATGGTGTTGATGTAGAAGCCCTCTGTGATCGATGTCTCCTCCGGCGGAGCGCCGGAAAAGGCCCCAAGATGGGATCTCATGGGTACTGGAGGTTGCGGCGGTGGAAATAGGGTTTCCTGGTGCTCTTGGATGTTTTTAGGGTATATGAGTATATATAGGCGAAGGAAGTCGGTCAGGAGAGCCACAAGGGGCCCACGAGGGTGGGGGCGCACCCAGGGGGCAGGCGCGCCTCCCTGCCTCGTGGCCTCCTCGGTTGTTTCTTCACGTCCACTCCAAGTCCTCTGGATCACGTTTGTTCCAAAAATCACGCTCCTGAAGGTTTTATTCCGTTTGGACTCTGTTTGATATTCCGTTTCTGTGAAACACTAAAATAGGCAAAAAAAACAACAATTTGCACTAGGCTTCGGGTTAATAGGTTAGTCCCAAAAATAATATAAGAGTGTATAATAAATCCCATTAAATATCTAAAATAGAATATATAATAGCATGGAATAATAAAAAATTATAGATACGTTGGAGACGTATCACCGGCCTGTAATCGTCACGTCTTGTCACGGCGTTCATAACGGAGGATTCCAGAATCCAGTGCATGCTTGACAACACCGCACCCCAGGCGTGGGCTTGAAGAGGCGCCAAATGTATTGTCAGTGAGCCTGTTCCCGTGCTACCGTGTTGTTTACCATGCAAGCTTCCCGCCTGGCTAGTTTGGCCACACATTGGCTAGAAGAGGGACAAATCGTGGGCGTTTATTGGCAAAAAGCTTTGTAAAAACAAAGTGTGTGGAATGACATCGGTCATAAGTTTACCCTTGGGTGATGAGGTCAAAGTTACACAGAAGGGTGATGATGGACACTCGAGTGCGATAATTAATTATGTGCTCTACAGTGCACACGGTGGAAGAAACCAACTGTGTGCAATAATGTCGAAGATCGCAGTCGAGTTAGCTATACAGATCGTGTGCTGTGAGATCGACAAGGTGAAATGATTTGAGAATGGTTAATAAAATCTAAGACCATTGCATATTAAGGTCAAAATAGTGCTAGCAATATACGAGTCTCATACGATGCCATTTCAATGATTGTGACACAAAAGCTCGAAATGTTACAAGGTTCAAATTCCAGAGTTATATGGCTCAAATTTGAAGATTACAACGTTCAATCTGATATTAGAAATGAAATTTAGCTCATCAGCTGCAAACGCTCGTGCTGATGTGCTGAACATGGATATCAGAGAGGTTCAAACTAATATCACCGCTTCTAAGTCTGGCTTCGAAACCTCACAATTTTTGCAAAGGGGTTAGCCACTGAGAAGTCATGTATGGGGTTGACCCGATGACTTTTGATTACTCTGTCATCTGAAGTTCCAAACTGAAATTCAGCATTTTTGGAGCCTACTCCATTCTGCTGCACGCGCCCATGCTGATCAACAGACCATTCATTTTTGTGAAATAAATGTAGGGCAAACCTCATTTCCTTCAACACCCTTGCTCTGAGAACAAAGAACCTGGCGAATATAATCTCCGGTAAGATCCCTCGGTAGGAGTTCAAAGTAATTTCTGAGAGATGCAGATCTAGGCATTCGACGTGATTGTTATGTTGTATCACATTATCCACCACTGGGCCTGATCTTTTCTGCAAAAGAAGAAAATGTGTTAGTGCCTACATGCAGTTTTGAACATTACTACAGGCCTAGCTATTTGGTTTGTAGGATTTGTAAAATGCACTAACATGCCATCTTCAATCTGACATGATTAACATGGGCATTTGATTACATTCTAGAAAAATATGGCCTTCTTCCCAAGAGGTTGGAGTGGATGAGAAGTTCCCTAAGAAAACTAGTACAGATGAATCCAAAGGAGAAATGCTTATTGATTGTAACCATATGGATCAAGCAACCAATATGGGGGCATGTATGTACTGAAATCCTCCAAAAGAACCTTCAGAAATTGTAGTACATTATCATTGTAAACTTGGAAAAAGGTGTCACAAATTGAACTCCCTTATGGTTAACATTTAATAGGAAAGGAACATCACCTCGATATATAGCTTCTCCAGGCACGGAAAGCATCTCAGGAAACTGACAACTTGCTCCAGATCGTGCCCGGTAGATTCTAGTGCCAAGATCTTCATTGTGCGCAGTTTCGGGGTCAAGCTTGTCGGAATCATTTTTTGAATGACAGAGGAACAAACTTCTTCAAAGTTAGAAATAATGTTAATTTGTAGAAGGAGAGGTAGAAGGCAGTTGTTGTACCTGAACGGGTGTGGATCCAATAACAAGTTTGGAGTATTTGTCAGACGAGTAGCCCACCACTGTCAATTTCGGCGCAGAAATGACATTGATTCTTGTTGGACCTTCTTGATCAACTACAAGTAATCTCTCAAGTGCAGGTGTCTCCTGGATGACCATATTAGGGTTATTTTGGGGGGGAGTATTTTTTTGTGTGCCACCTAGTCTACGAGGAATATTTGGGTATTTATAGAAGAAGAATTAGGGTTAGATGAGCCACATGAGGCCCACAATATTGGGGGCTCGCCCTACGAGCTTGTTAATGCGACTTGAAGCTACGTCAGTATTTCCCCAAAGAGGAAGGGATGATGCAACACAACAGCGGTAGGTATTTCCCATAGATGTGAAACCAAGGTTATCGAACCAGTAGGAAGACTGTAACGCCCCATATGTAACCTTCCCGAATTGTACTCCAACTCTTGCCGTTTCCGGCATTAAGTTATATTTAATTCTCGGGTTCGGGTCCTTGTCTCCGTGTGTTGTTTTTGTTTTCGTGCATCTCATATCATGTCATCACGTGCATTGCATTTGCATACATGTTCATCTCATGCATTCGAGCATTTTTCCCGTTGTCCGTTTTGCATTCCGGCGCTTCGTTCTCCTCCGGTGGCCATTTCTAGCTTTCTTTCGTGTGTGGGGGTCAAACATTTCCGGATTGGACCGAGACTTGCCATGCGGCCTTGGTTTACTACTGGTAGACCGCCTGTCAAGTTTCGGGTCATTTGGACTTCGTTTGATACTCCAACGGTTAACCGAGGGACCGAAAAGGCCTCGTGTGTGTGCAGCCCAACACCCCTCCAATTTGGCCCAAAACCCACCAACCTCTGCTCCATCGTCTCGGTCGTTCGATCACGATCGTGTGGGCGAAAACCGCACCTCATTTGGACTCTCCTAGCTCCCTCTATGCCTATAAATAGACCCCCCGAAATTCTCCTTCTTCTTCCCCCGAAACCCTAGATCCGCTTCTCTCCGCGCGCCGGACGTGTCCGTTCCGTGCCGGACATCCCGCCGCCGCCAACCGCCGCCTGCCACGTGGCGCCCTGCCACCCGCGCCCGCTCCGGCCCGCTCCGGCCCGGGGAGAGCCCTCGCGGCCCGACCTCGCCCGCGCCGCCACCCGGGAGCCTCGCCGCCGCCTCCTTCAACTCCGACGGCCGGAGTTAGCCCGCGCCACCGCGACCTCGCCGGAGTAGCCCGGCCCGACCTCGCGGGCCGCCACACGCCGCATCCCGCCAAGCTCCGCGCCGCCCCGCGCCTCGGCTTCCACGCCGACCTCGCCGGCGGCCACCTCCGCGCCGCGCCCACGCCGGCCCGCCTCCCCGCGCCGCCGTCCGAGCTCGCCGTCGCCGGATCCCGCCGCCGTTGACCTCGGATGCTACAGTGCCGCCGCCGTGAACAGTGATTCCAGATCGGATCTGGGTTGACTCCTCTCCCCCCGAAACCCTAATTCCGTGATTTTCATGCGATGTTTGACCTGCCATATCTTTGCATCCGTAGCTCCGATTTGGGCATATGATATATCAAAATCTTCGTCTCGACGAGTACATCATTTCATTCCATTGCATCATTTGAATTTGATGTCATCTTGGTGCCCAAAATGCTGTTGGAAGGAGGCATCATGAGTTAAATTGCAGATCCGTTAGTCTTACATTGACTTTTGTCATTTTTGCCATGATTATTGTGTGCATGATATGCCTGTGCCCCTTTGGGATGAATTGTTAAGCATGTTGTCTTGTTTCCAGAGGTGCCTCCCTTGCATTTTTAGTATGTGTGTGTTGTCTTGTGCAAGCTTGCAAAGAGGGGTACCTGAGTTTACTGATTTCAGGGACTTAGAGAAAATCACCAAGTCTGGGATGTTTTAGTTCACGATGCTATATGTCCAGCTTGTTTCCTAGTGATCCGTGCCTCTTTTGAGGATGATCAGTAAGGGTGATTTGTTATGCTTGTTGTGCTTAATCCATCCATGTCTTTACTTGTTATGTTGGAGCACCCTAGGTTGACTCAATCGAGCTCAACTTTTGCATAGTTGTTGTTTTGGGCAGATCGTGAACTCTTCTGCGATTTCTTCATGTTGTTTTGCTGCTCCGAAGAGAGCATCGTGGTCTGAAATTTTAGACTAGCGTTAATTTCGCTAAGTCTGAAATCTGTTTTGCTTATTCAGTTTTGCCATGCTTGTTTGAAGCCCTTAATGGATGAATTTGCCTATGCCTCAGTCCTGGTGATTTGTTAAGCTTCTTGAGTACATCACTGCCATGCAATTGGTTTTCATGTTTGGTGGCTGTAGCATGTTCATTTTGTTGCATTTAGGAGCCTACTTGCTGTAAATCGCAGATCGGTTCGTTTCGTAAAACGCTTGCCATTTCCAAACCGTAGCTCCGATTGCCATGATCTTTATATCGTTTTCAGGGGATTTCTTCCCCTCTATCCAGTGGTACACTTGGTTTTCCAAGTTGAGGCCAGGTTCATGCATTTCCTGTCACGTCTTGTATTTTGCATCCCGCATCGCATCCCGCATAGCATATCATCCTTGCATATTATTGGTTGCCCTTGCACGTGGTTGATTGTATCTTTGTTGCTTGTTTGTGTTGTTGGGTAGAGCCGGGAGACGAGTTTGCTAACGAGGATCCCGTTGAGTTTGCTTTTGAGGATCCAGTCAACTCTGACAACTGTGCAGGCAAGATGATCACACCCTCGAAATCACTACTATCTTTGCTATGCTAGTTTGCTCGCTCTTTTGCTTTGCCAATGCTACGATGCCTACCACTTGCTTGTAAGCCTCCCAATTGCCATGATTGAGCCTCTAACCCACCTTTGTCCTAGCAAACCATTGATTGGCTATGTTACCGCTTTGCTCAAGCCCCTTCTTATAGCGTTGCTAGTTGCAGGTGAAGATTGGAGCCGTTCCTTGTTGGAACATTTATTTACTTGTTGGGATATCATTATATTGCTATGTTATCTTTATTCATCTATATACTTGGTAAAGGGTGGAAGGCTTGGCCTCTCGCCTAGTGTTTTGTTCCACTCTTGCCGCCCTAGTTTCCGTCATATCGGTGTTATGTTCCCGGATTGTTGCATCCCTTACGCGGTTGGGCTATAATGGGAACCCCTTGATAGTTCGCCTTGATTAAAGCTTTTCCAGCAATGCCCAACATTGGTTTTACCATTTGCCACCTACCTTTTTCTTTCCCTTGGGTTTCCGGAGCCCGAGGGTCATCATTATTTTAGCCCCCACGGGCCAGTACTCCTCTGAGTGTTGGTCCCACCGAGCGATGTCCGGGGCTACCAGGGGCAACTCTGGGCTGGCCTACCCGACGTCTTGCTCATCCGGTGTGCCCTAAGAATGAGATATGTGCAGCTCCTATCGGGATTTGTCGGCACATCTGGGTGGTGTTGCTGGACTAGTTTTGACCTGTCGAATCATCTTGTTGTACCGGGATACCGAGTCTGATCGGTGGGTCCTGGGTGGAGGTCTATTCCTTCGTTGACCGTGAGAGCTTGTTATGGGCTAAGTTGGGACCCCCCTGCAGGGATTGATCTTTCGAAAGCCGTGCCCACGGTTATGGGCAGATGGGAATTTGTTAATATCCGGTTGTAGATAACTTGAACCTTAAATAATTAAAACGAATCAACTGAGTGTGTTGCCGCGATGGCCTCTTCTCGGCGGTGTCTGGGAAGTGGACACGGCGTTGGAGTTATGTTTGCGTAGGCTGCTCTATATAGTTTCCCGCTCGTGCTTTGCCTCCTCTTCTCGCTCTCCTTTGCGACTAAGTTAGCCACCATACATGCTAGTCGCTTGCTGCAGCTCCACTCACATTACCCCTTTCCTACCTATTAAGCTTAAATAGTCTTGATCGCGAGGGTGCGAGATTGCTGAGTCCTTTGTGGCTCACAGATTACTATTACACCAGATGCAGGGACAGATGATACCTCTCCGGATGGCGCGCTCGAGCTGAAGTGGGAGTACGACGAGGACTCTCAGCGATACTATGTGTCTTTTCCTGATGATCAGTAGGGATGACTATTTCGGGGTTAGATTCAGGGCCTAGTCGCTTGTTGGGGGTCTTTTCTATTTTGGCGCCGTAGTCGGGCCATGAGTGATTGTATGATGGATGTTAGTTATGTACTTTGATGTGACGTGGCGAGTGTAAGCCAACTATGCTATTATTCCCCTTTATATTATATATGTACATGGGTTGTGTAATGATTCCCGACTTGCGACATTGCTTTCAATGCGCCTATGTCTCTAAGTCGTGCCTCGACACGTGGGAGACATAGCCGCATTGAGGGCGTTACAAGGACCAAGCAACACAACGTAAACAGCACCTGCACACAAATAACAAATACTCGCAACCCAATGTGTAAAAGGGGTTGTCAATCGCATTCGGGTAGCGGCGTCAGAAATTGGCAAATGGACGCGTGAGAGTTGTAAATATTGATAGATCGGACGCCAAATAAAATAAATTGCAGCAAGGTATTTTTGGTTTAGTAGATCTGAAAAATAAAAGGCAAATAAAAAAGATCATGAAGGCAAATAATATGAGAAAGAGACCCAGGGGCCGTAGGTTTCACTAGTGGCTTCTCTCGAGAAAAATAGAAAATGGTGGGTGAACAAATTACTGTAGGGCAATTGATAGAACTTCGAATAATCATGACGATATCCAGGCAATGATCATTACATAGGCATCACATCCAAGATTAGTAGACCGACTCCTGCATGCATCTACTACTATTACTCCACACATCGACCGCTATCCAGCATGCATCTAGTGTATTAAGTTCATGGAAAAACAGAGTAATGCAATAAGAACGATGACATGATGTAGACAAGATCTATCTATGTAGAGATAGACCCCATCGTATTATATTTAGTAGCAACGATACATGCGTGTCGGTTCCCTTTCTATCACTGGGATCAAGCACCGTAAGATCGAAGCCACTACAAAGCACCTCTTCCCATTGCAAGATAAATAGATCAAGTTGGCCAAACAAAACCCAAATATTGGAGAAGAAATACGAGGCTATAAGAGATCATGCACAAAAGAGATCAAAGAAACTCAAATACTTTCATGGATATAAAAAGATAGATATGGTCATAAGCTTAAAGTTCATCGATCCCAACAAACACACCACAAAAGAGTTACATCATATGGATCTCCAAGAAACCATTGTATTGAGAATTCAGAGAGAGAGAGAGAGAGAGAGAAGAAGAAGAAGAAGAAGCCATCTAGCTACTAATTACGGACCTGAAGGTCTACAAAGAACTACTCACACATCATTGGTGAGGCACCAATGGAGGTGGTGAACCCCATTCAAGATGGTGTCTAGATTGGATCTTGTGGTTCTAGACTCTGCGGCGCTCGATGAATATTTTGCCGACTCCCCTAGGGTTTTGGGAATATTAGGGTATTTATAGAGCAAAGAGGTGGTCCGGGGGGGCACCCGAGGTGGGCACAACCCACCAGGGCACGCCTGGGCCTCCTGGCGCGCCCTGGTGGGTTGTGCTCTCCTCGGAGCACCCCCCCCAGGCGAAGCCAGGGCCCATTAGGTGTCTTCTGGTCCATAAAAAATCTCTGTAAAGTTTCGTGGCATTTGGACTCCGTTTGATATTGATTTTCTGCGATGTAAAAAACATGGAAAAACAGCAACTCGCACTTGGCACTATGTCAATAGGTTAGTACCAAAAAATGATATAAAATGACTATGAAATTATTATAAAACATCCAAGATTGATAATATAACAGCATGGAATAATCAAAAATTATAGATACGTTGGAGACGTATCACTTGTGTCCACCTCGTGGATCCTCTGGCCTCCTCCCGAAGCTTCTAGGGTGTCTTGTGGTCCAAGAAAAATCATCAAAAGGTTTCGTTCCATTTAGACTCCGTCTGGTATTGATTTTCTGTAAAGGCAAAAACAAGGAAAAATAACAACTAGCACTTGGCACTAGATTAATAGGTTAGTCCCAAAAATAATATAAAATAGCATAATAATGCATATAAAACAACCAAGGTTGATAATATAATAGCATGGAAGAATAAAAATTATAGATATGTTGGAGATGTATGAGGTCGCGGCGGCAATAATGGTGGCTGCGGGCGCTGGGGCGGCACGTTGCAGGAGTGTGGGTGCGGGGGGCTTCATGTTTTCACTGGTGTCATGTGGACGTAATTAGGGAATCTCCAGTGGCAACCCACAAAAAACCTCCTGCATCCGTTTGCGGACAGGGGGGCAGTCCGTGGACACGGATGCGGGAGGCAGCCATCCAACGCTAGCTGCATACATTTTCACAACAACTCAAACAAACCGGACGAAATTCATGCAAACCGGATGGTTTTCATTCAATTTTGGATATAATTTACATAAAAAGGTTGATATTTCGACCATTTAACTAAAAAACTAGAAAAAATCTAAACCCTACACCGGACGACCACCTCATATGTGTAGCCGCCCTGCCCTGCCGCACCGCCATCTCCGTCGGTACCATTGCCGTCCCTCCGGTGGTGGTAGGACGCCGGAGAGCCCCGACAGCCTTGTCCAGCGACTGCCTGCCGCTCATGAGGAGCTGCTCCGCCTCCTACTGCGTCGTGCGGGGTGCCACCACAACCATTGCCGATGTGGCCTTTGGAGCCTTGGTGGTGTCCTTGCCGCGGCCAGCATTGGCGGAGCAGTCGCTAAGCGACCACTCCTTGCCGATCTTGGCGAGCTCGCCGTCATGGCGGCGGTGACGCCTGGCGGCCGTCTCCATGGTATTCACGAAACAGTCGAGCGTCCATGCGGCGGCGAGGTCTGGGTCATTGCGGACCCAGTCCGATGCCACATCGCTCTTGGCGAACGCAGAGCGGCGACTGGCATTCCGCCGGTCGTACCGCTCCTACAGCCGAGCCGCGCGCTCCGCTTCAAAGACGACGGACCTTGAGCCTGAGGGACCGCCAAGGTAGTGGAGGAGGCGACCCCACTGAGGGAGTCCTGGACTAAGGGGTCCTCGGGCGTCCGGCCTATTGGACATGGGCCGGACTGTTGGGCCATGAAGATACAAGACCGAAGACTCTCACCCGTGTCCGGATGGGACTCTCCTTGGCATGGATGGCAAGTTTGATGTTTGGATATGAAGATTCCTTTCTCTGTAACCAACTTTGCATAACCCTAGTCCCCTCCGGTGTCTATATAAACCGGAGGGTTTAGTCCATGGGGACAATCATAATCATATAGGCTAGACTTCTAGGGTTTTAGCCATTACGATCTCAAGGTAGATCAACTCTTATAATACTCATATTCATCAAGATCAATCAAGCAGGAAGTAGGGTATTACCTCCATAGAGAGGGCCTGAACCTGGGTAAACATTGTGTCCCCTGTCTCCTGTTACCATCAACCGCAAACGCGCAGTTCGGGACCCCCTACCCGAGATCCGCCTGTTTTGACACCGGCATTGGTGCTTTCATTGAGAGTTCCGTTGTACCGTCATCAGAAGGTTCGATGGCTCCATCCATCATATACAACAACGCTGCCCGGGGGATGTCTTTCTCCCTGGCCAGATCTTCGTATTCGGCGGCTTCGCAATGCGGGCCAACTCGCTTGGCCATCTAGAGCAGATCGACAGCTACACGCCTGGCCGTCAGGTCAGGTTTGGAAGCTTGAACTACGTCACTGATATCCGCTGAGACTTGATATTCAACGGATTCGAGCCCATGGCAGCCGCTCCCTGCCACCGCAATGAACAAGACCTAAATCTGTCATCAGATCATACCCAGGAGATCGCGCCTATAAGCGCTCTGGCCCTAGATCCGGAGCAGCTTGCGCCATCCGAAGACGGGAAGCTTAACCCCGCCACGGAAGCCGTAGACTCAGCGGCATTGGAGCCGCACACAGACCCAACCTCGAGCGGGGTCTATGTCAACGGACCCCCGGATCCATCTCCAGCCACCGGTTCCGAACTACGTGCATCCGCGTCCGCCGAGCCTTACCGGCGCCAATCGTCGAATTCAGTTCTGCGGACATCTTCCGGCACTCACCTTTAGGCAATGTGTTAAACTCATTAAAAACCCTCTCTTTAGCAGGGGACTCACAGCCGAATTATATCCGGTTTAAATAGGGGGCTGATGACGGGGAATTTCGCTTCCCACCCCCCCCCCCCCACTTAATAGCCACTGTCGAAGATCTAATAGACATGCTTGACTACAGCTCCGAAGTCGACGGTATGGACGACGATGCCGAAGAGGATAAGGCACAAAACCCGCCATTTACCGGGCGATGGACGGCCACCTCCTCTTACGACGTATACATGGTGGACACACCCAAAGAAGTTAACGGCGAAGACAAAGGAGACCCAGTGGAAGATAAACCCCATGATATACAACCAAAGCGCCGATGACAGCGGCGCCGCTCCAAGTCACGCCGTGAAAAGGACAGCAACACTGGCACAGGAGAAAACAATACTCTAGATGATGCCGGAGACAATGAAGACCCCGTTGAGACAACTTCTGAACAGGACGAACGGGAAGATGGGCGGGTCAGCCCTGATGAACAGGTCATGCATGAAGACTCGAAGGACAGTAATTATCTCCCACTCTCCGAGGATGAGGTGAGCCTCGGCGACGAGGATTTTATCATGCCTGAGGAACCTCTCGAGCAGGACAGCTTTAAGCACCGGCTAATAGCCACTACAAGGAGCCTGAAAAAGAAGCAGCAACAGCTCCAAGATGATCAAGATCTGCTCAATGATAGATGGACTAACATCCTGGCAGCCGAGGAATACGGCCTTGAGCGCCCAACCAAAAGTTATCCGAAGCGTAAACTGCTACCCCAATTCGATCATGAGGCATTGGAGCTCGTACCATCAGCGCACAATGCGGCTGACCGACCACCACGTGGCCGGGACAAAACGGCAACTCAAGCCGAACACCAACCCGTAGTACCTCGCGGTAAAGGCAAGGATAAAGCAGCTCGGGCATACACGTATGACCTCTAGCAGGGCCTGAAGAATAAAGCAGGTCCGGCCAGATCAATCTACGGATCACGGGGGCGTGCCCCGACGCGCGACGACGGCTATCAAGCCGAACATGGCAAGCACAATTATGTCCGAGCCGAAAATCACAGATGGACTCCATCCGAACTACGTCGCGACCTGGCCTAATATAGAGGCGCCGCACACCCCCTCTGCTTCACTGATGAAGTAATGGAACATGAATTCCCAGAAGGGTTCAAACCCGTGAATATCGAATCATATGATGGAACCACAGATCCTGCGGTATGGATTGAAGACTTTATTCTCCATATTCACATGGCCCGCGGCGACGATCTTCATGCCATCAAATACCTCCCCCTAAAACTCAAGGGGCCAGCCCAACACTGGCTGAACAGCCTGCCTGAAAACTCCATTGCTAGCTGGGAGGACTTGGAAGAAGCCTTCCTTAACAACTTCCAAGGTACATATGTTCGACCTCCGGATGCCGACGACTTGAGTCATATAATCCAACAGCCCGGAGAGTCAGCCAGGAAATTCTGGACTAGATTCTTAACCAAAAAGAACTAGATCGTCAACTGTCCGGATGCCGAAGCCCTAGCGGCCTTTAAACATAGCATCTGGGACGAATGGCTCGCCCGACACCTCGGCTAGGAAAAGCCGAAGTCCATGGCGGTCCTCATGGCACTCATGACCCGCTTTTATGCGGGCGAAGATAGCTGGCTAGCCCGTAGCAATAACAATACAAGCGAACCTGGCACTTCGGAAGCCAGAAATAGCAACGGCAAGCCCTGACGCAACAGACACAAGCGTCGAAGCAATGGTGATAATACCGATGACACAGCGGTCAACGACAGATTCAGTGGCTCCAAGTCCGGCCAGCAGAAGAAGCCATATAAAAGAAATAATCAGGGCCCTTCCAGCCTGGACCGCATACTCGATCGCCCATGTCAGATCCATGGCACCCCTGATAAACCAGCCAATCATACCCACAGGAGTTGTTGGGTCTTCAAACAAGCCGGCAAGTTAAATCCCGAAGACAAGGAGAAGGGGTCGCAAAGCGAGAACGACGACGAGGAGCCCCGTCCACCGAACACAGGGGGACAAAAGAAGTTTGCCCCTAAAATCAAAATGGTGAACATGATATACGCTACACATATCCCCAAGAGGGAGGGCAAGCGCGCGCTCAGGGACGTCTATGCGATAGAGCTAGTCGCCCCAAAATTCAACCCATGGTCTTCCTGCCCGATCACTTTCGATCACAGGGACCACACGACCAGTATCAGTCATGGCGGTTCAGCTGCGCTAGTCCTTGGCCCAATTATTGATGGATTCCATCTCACACAAGTGCTCATGGATGGTGGCAACAGCCTGAACCTGCTCTATCAGGATACAGTGCGCAAAATGAGTATTAATCCCTCAAGGATCAAGCCCACAAAGACTATCTTTAAAGGAGCCATACCAGGTGTAGAGGCCCGCTGTACAGGCTCAATCACCCTAGAGGTTGTCTTCAGATCCCTGGACAACTTCCAAAGCGAAGAGTTAATCTTCGATATTGTCCCTTCCGTAGTGGCTATCACGCACTGCTCGGACAAACCGCATTTGCTTGATTCAATGTGGTGCCACACTATGCTTATCTCAAGCTCAAGATGCACGGACCATGAGGCATCACAATAGGCAATGGAAACACGGAATGCTCCCTCCGTACTAAGGAGCACACCGCTGCTTTAGTAGCAGAAGTACAGAGCGGCCTCTCCAAGCAGAACCTCAATTTAGCGGTCGAGCTTCTGGACACCGTCAAACGAGTCCGGACTACTCCGCAGCAGGACAACCCAGCTCATTAAGAGCTCGACTAGCAATTAGGCCTCCGTCCCAGCCCCTACCAAGTGGCGGCGTTCGTACCGCGCGTACATAACTACGCACTCAAAATACCATGGGCATAGACAGAGGCATAATGTAACACCCACGATGCGGCTATATCTCCCATGTGTCGGGGCACGACTTAGAGGCATAGCCGCATGGTAGGTTCATCGCAAGAGGGGTAATCTTCACACAATCCCATGTAGTGAATAAAAAGGGATAAAGAGTCGGCTCACAATTGCCACTTCACACAAATACAAGTTAAACATACATCATCCAGAATACAATCAAGGTCCGACTACGGAACCAAAATAAAGGAAGACAACCCCAAATGCTAGATCCTCGATCGTCCCAACTGGGCTCCACTACTGATCAACAGGAAACGAAACAACACAACGAACAAGATCTTCATCGAGCTTCCACTTGAGCTGGGTTGCGTCACCTGCACTGGTATCATCGGCACCTGCAACTGTTTGGAAGTATCTGTGAGTCACGAGGACTCAGCAATCTCACACCCACGAGATCAAGACTATTTAAGCTTATGGGTAGGAAAGGGTAGTGAGGTGGAGCTGCAGCAAGCACTAAGCATATATGGTGGCTAAGATACGCAAATAAGAGCGAGAAGAGAAGCAACGCAACGGTCGTGAACTAGAAGTGATCAAGAAGTGATCCTAAATCTACTTACGTTCAAGCATAACACAAGAACCGTGTTCACTTCCCGGACTCCGTCGAGAAGAGACCATCACGGCTACACACGTGGTTGATGTATTTTAATTAAGTTAAGTGTCAAGTTCTCTACAACCGGATATTAACAAATTCCCATATGCCACATAACCACGGGCACGGCTTTCGAAAGTTCAAACCCTGCAGGGGTGTCCCAACATAGCCCATCACAAGCTCTCATGGTCAACGAAGGATATTCCTTCTCCTAGGAAGACCCGATCAGACTCGGAATCCCGGTTACAAGACATTTCGACAATGGTAAAACAAGACCAGCAAAGCCGCCCGGATGTGTCGACAAATCCCGATAGGAGCTGCACATATCTCGTTCTCAGGGCACACCGGATTGTCCAAGCTTCCGGTAGGCCAGCCCAGAGTTGCCCCTGGTGGCCACCGGCGACTGACAGGTTGGACCAACACTCAGAGGAGCACTGGCCCAGGGGGTTAAAATAAAGATGACCCTCGGGAGCGCGACTCCCAAGGGAAAAAGGCTTAGGTGGCAAATGTTAAAACTAGGGCTGGGCCTTGCTGGAGGAGTTTTATTCAAAGCGAACTGTCAAGGGGTTCCCATAACACCCAACCGCGTAAGGAACGCAAAATCAAGGAACATAACACCGGTATGACGGAAACTAGGGTGGCAAGAGTGGAACAAAACACCAGGCATAAGGTCGAGCCTTCCACCCTTTACCAAGTATATAGATGCATTAAAGTAAATAAGATATAATAATGATACCCCAACAATATTCATGTTCCAACATGGAACAAACTTCATCTTCACCTGCAACTAGCAACGCTATAAGAGGGGCTGAGCAAAGCGGTAACATAGCCAAACAACGGTTTGCTAGGAAAGGTGCGTTAGAGTCTTGACATGTCAATATGGGAGGCATGATATAGCAAGTGGTAGGTAGCGCAGTATAGCAATAGAGCGAGCAACTAGCAAGCAAAGATAGAAGTGATTTCGAGGGTATGGTCATCTTGCCTGAAATCCCGCTAGGAAGAAGAACGAGTGCATGAAGAAGACAAGCGGGCGTAGTCGAACGAATCCTCACAACTCCGGAATGAAACCGAAGCTAATGAGATAAGCAACCCGGAAATAAGCAAGCAACATAGTAAACAACCATCGCATAACATGGCATGGTGCGCAACCAAGTGTGATGCATGTCCAGTTTAATGCGGCATGGCATGGCAAAGTGCACAAACAATACTACAAATTAAGTGGAGCTCAATATGCAACGAGTTGCATATTGACGGAACACCACATTCAAGTTATTTAGTTGGATCTCGTTTATGTACCCAACAATATTAAATGTCGATTAACATGGCAAGGGGTGAAGCACAACAAAACTACCTATCTAGGCAAGTTTAAATGAGGCCGGAAATAACGAACAACAATTCCGGTAAATCCCCATATGCAGATTTCAAAGTTGGTTCTGTTCTGCCATATACACAATTTTAGAGTTATTAAACATGCAAAGTAATGTTACCATGTTAAACTATGCATTTTTCTACCCCATTTACATATAAAGTTTGTTAAGTTTGGAGCTACGGTTAATTAGTTATGAATTAAAGCATTTTAGCATGGCAATATGGCAAAACAAAGCAAACAACAAGCTTAAACATTTTTAACATGCATGAAAGTGGCATATTATGAAACTAGACGAAATTCTAGTCATATTTCATATATAATTCAGTTTAAACCGATGCACGGATGATGAGTTATAATATGCATGAACATGAAGGTCTTTTTTGCAAAAACTACTTTCTCTGGTTAATTAGACAAAATCGCAGAACCCTAAAAAAACCATACGGGCCGAAACAGAGGCTGGCCCAACATGCACAGGGTAGAGGGCTTGAGGGGATCTGCTCACTTTGGGTCAAAGGCCGGATTCGGTGCTGGGCCAGGGTGGCGCTGCGGAGCTGGGCCATTCTGGGCAGGCTAGAGAAGGCCGAGCCTTGCTGGAGTGGCCGGCTGTGCAGCGACATGGTCAATGCGAGTGAGGCGCTCGAGATGGAGAAGGGGAAACAGAGGCCGGTGTCGCCATGGACTTGGCGTTCGCTGGAGGTCAACGAGGGCTCGACGCAAGAGACGACAGCGACGACGTTCGTTCTAGGGAGGCAACGCGGGGCTCCGGTGACGCGGGAAAAGGCGAGGGAGGCCGGAGTAGCGGGAAGGAGATGAATCCACGTCGGATCCAGGCGGGAAGGAAGCCAAGGGCGCAACGTCCATGGCGGTTGCTGCTGCTCCTGCAGAAACCCGCAAAAGAGAAGGGTGAGTCACGGGGATGAGAAAGGAGAACCAAGGAAGGAGGGGGACGCGACAAGGCGACCTAGCTGGACAGGTTGGTCGGAGGTTCGGCGCACTGGCGAGGGACTTGGGCGAGGGAAGTGGTCGCGCTAGTCACGCCGGACCAGAGCGATGGCGGCGACCTTCGACGGGGAAGAGACTGATGGTGGCCGGGGTCATCGAAGTGGTGGCCGGACGGCGCGACGGCTCCCACGGCGGCTACTATTGCCTGAAGAAAGAGAGGACAGAGAGAATTGAGAGAAGAACAGGGGAAAGAGAGCTGAGAGAGAGAGAGAGGCAGCGGGGAAGTAGAAGGGCGCGAGGGGTCCCTGGAGGAGGAGGTCATGGGGTTGAGGACGATGGATCCGTCCGTTCCCGAGGTTGATCCGGCGTGAAATGGCGGCTACTGATGCCTAAACCTCCCTGGATGCCATGGCAGACTCCCTAGGAGGTCTCTGCAAGGAGAGGCTGGGATGGATCGGCGCTGGGACTTGCGACTTCGGTGCTCCTCTCGATCCAGATCGAGGCAGGGAGGAGCTACGCTCTTGATTGGCCGGGCACGGAAAACCGAGTGGAGTTAGGTCGAGGGTGGCGGCGCTGTGAGGGGATTTGGGCAGGTGGATGGCTGCAGCGATCTGGTCGACAGGAGAAGAATCGGGAGAGATCCCGAGGTGGGAGATGAGTGCGGCGGCGGCGGCAGGGACAACTCCCCTAGAATTTAGGGTTAGTTTCTTATATAGTAAAAGGAATTTAGGAAGGGACTAGAATGACCCTCCGATTTAGATCGGACGCTCGAGATAATTACGATGGGCGAGCCCAACAAATAAACGAAAACATTTTAGGGATGTTGGGTGACGATCTGGACTCAACGGTAACGAAAGTCCAGTTCGGGTTCGGGGAAGTTTCGGACACGGGCAAGGAGTCGTGCACTATGCAAAGAGGGGTTAGGAGGGGTTTGGCGGTTGGTAGGTGGGATGTGTAGAAGGCCTCGGGCTGAAAGGAGAGAAGAGAGAGAGGCCCGACAGCAGTCTTTGGAGACCGAAAACGTCCGACGTATGACCAGCTATTATTGCCGCTATATTTGTTCGTTGGGGGCACCAAACGAACTCCGAATGTGTTGAAACTTGGCAGGAGGCCTACTGACAACAAAACAACACCGCACGCCAACTTTCATCCCATCCCGAGAATATTTTCTGGCCACTTATAAAATACTATTTCAGAGGTGCCGCGGGCGCGTGCAAGTGTGTCTGAGCTCAGAACGGACAACGGAAGGAACTGAGAGACCCGGACGGATGCAAGTTTTAAAAACATGATGGTGCAATGCACATGATGACATGGCAAGATGAGACATGCAAGCAAAATACAAGGCAACAACAGCGAAAAACTGGAAGACACCTGGTGCATCGGTCTCGGGGCGTCACACATAACCAGAGTGTGATCCATAATACGGCTCGACCTCCCATGGACACACATACTTTCACTGTTTCTCTTTTTTTTTCCTTTTCAGGTTTCTTTTCCACAGGCCCTTCCTGACGGCCTGATCACAGGTCCTTTCGAAAGGATAGATACACCAAGATGGCACAAGATATTGACATATAAGGGAATTTATAGGTGGTCTCTTTAATGGTCACTCTACCTATTTTCAGGACCCGCACCCAGCTCTTCCTTGGTTGTGGCATATTAAATAACCCTGCTGCTTATTTCACTACT
The DNA here is from genome assembly GCA_034509565.1 of Triticum monococcum. Lineage (NCBI taxonomy): Eukaryota > Viridiplantae > Streptophyta > Magnoliopsida > Poales > Poaceae > Triticum > Triticum monococcum. The sequence goes on from CM067844.1 coordinate 418,015,820, forward strand.
TGTACAAATATTCTTTGGCGTATTAATCAAACCATAATGGAAACAGTTTGCAGCCCAACTTTTGTGGCACTAGTTTGCTCTTTTGATAATCTTATCAAATCGCACCCGTATACTTCGGTACGCTTTAGTCCGCTAGGGGCTTCATTGTCCCCCATAATACGGCAACAAAGTCTGAACACTTTTCGCAGTATAGTTCGACACCCAGAATTTAGCATTACATGCATTGGCTCTGAATCATGTCTTTGGTCAATAGTTGGGTTGTCCGGCTCCTGTGCTTACTACCTTACGTTCTGCTATATCGGCTAGGGTAGTAAAGGGAGAACTACTACGATTGTGTCCTGGTTTATCCAGATGAGCACCTCAGTAGAGAAAGCCGAAAACTGACTGTCATGATGCGGCGTGAGCCGGTCAGCTCTTTGGAGGTTTCAAATCTTTAGCGATTTTTTCCGCATTATGCGATGAATCGGTTCTTATTCGATCAGGTGTTTACAGCACCCTAGTTCGGATACTAGGGGCTGCGCCTAAATTTTTATTGTCAAACTCTTATGGCTAAGAGAGGGTGGTAAAGCCACATAGTCTGATTGCCCGGTTCATTGCGCTAAACACCTCCTTTAAGGACCAAATTCGTGGATAAAGAGTGTTTAGATTCATCCCAAACACCCCCGTACTACCAATGTGGGGGCTGAAGCCAACGACTAGCCAACTCTCGGACTTGATAAAAATGGCCACACAAGAGGTAAAACTTTAAATAATAAACAGCAAAGCATTATATTACATATCAGCATTGTTTTCATCATACAGGATGGGATAACATGAATGTATTCATTCGAAAATAATGTCCTTAGCACATTGCTCCGCTACAATGCGGTATCCCTTCAGAACATCTTCAAAATACCGCTCGGGCATGCGGTGCTCCTTGCCCGTGGGCGGTCCTTCGGTCACGAGATTGACGGCGTCCATCTTCGCCCATTGTATCTTCACACGGGCGAAGGTCATCCGTGCACCTTATATGCGGACCGACCACTGGATGGCGTCAAGCCGAGGGCAGGCATTGACCAGCCGCTTCACGAAGCTGAAGTAGCTGCCGGGTATAGCTTTTGCAGGCCACAGTCGGATTATTAAATCCGTCATGGCTAGTTCGGCCACCCTATGCAGCTCGACCAACTGTTTTATCTGGTCGCTAAAGGGCACTGGATGTTCTGGTGCAAGGTATTGCGACCAGAACAACTTCTCCGTTGAGCTCCCCTCTTCGGCCCGGAAGAATTCTGCAGCGGCAGAAATACTGCGCGGCAAATCCGCAGACGCCCCTGGAGAACTCCAAATCCGGGTCAGTAAGAGATACCTCTTGCTCACATACTTACTTTGCATAATGAAAGCCTTACCTGCCGCAATCTTCTTGGAATCTTGGATCTCCCGGAGGGCGCCTTGGGCTTCGGCCCGGGCCTCTTGTGCGCTTTGGCGGGCCTTAGCGAGTTCGGACTCTTGGTCCGCATTCTGGCGCTCCAAGGACTCGCATTTCTTCACAACGTCCTGTGATACGTCCATTTTGCATCATGCTTTTATATCGATATTTATTGCATTATGGGTTGTTATTACACATTATGTCACAATACTTATGCTTATTCTCTCTTATTTTACAAGATTTACATGAAGAGGGAGAATGTCGACAGCTGGGATTCTGGGCTGGAAAAGGAGCAAATATTAGAGACCTATTCTGCACAGCTCCAAAAGTCCTGAAACTTCACAGAAGTTATTTCCAGAATATATAAAAAATATTGAGCGCAAGAAGTACTAGAGGGGGCCACCCACCAGCCACGAGGGTGGGGGCGCGCCCTACCCCCTGGGCGCGCCCCCTGCCTCGTGGGCCCCCTGGTGGCCCTCCGATGCCCATCTTCTTCTATATGAGGTCTTTCGTCTGAGAAAAAATCATAAGCAAGCTTTCGGGACAAGACTACACCGCCACGAGGCGGAACCTTGGCGGAACCAATCTAGGGCTCCGGTAGAGCTATTCTGCCGGGGACACTTCCCTCCAGGAGGGGGAAATCATCTCATCGTCATCACCAACGATCCTCTCATCGGGAGGGGGTCAATCTCCATCAACATCTTCACCAGCACCATCTCATCTCAAACCCTAGTTCATCTCTTGTATCCAATCTTTGTATCCAAGCCTCAGATTGGTACCTGTGGGTTGCTAGTACTGTTGATTACTCCTTGTAGTTGATGCTAGTTGGTTTACTTGGTGGAAGATCATATGTTCAGATGCATTATGCATATTAATACCCCTCTGATTATGAACATGAATATGCTTTGTGAGTAGTTACGTTTGTTCCTAAGGACATGGGAGAAGTCTTGCTATTAGTAGTCATGTGAATTTGGTATTCGTTCGATATTTTGCTGAGATGTATGTTGTCATCCCTCTAGTGGTGTCATGTGAACGTCGACTACGTGACACTTCACCATTGTTTGGGCCTAGAGGGATGCATTGGGAAGTAATAAGTAGATGATGGGTTGCTAGAGTGACAGAAGCTTAAACCCTAGTTTATGTGTTGCTTCGTAAGGGGCTGATTTGGACCCATATGTTTCATGCTATGGTTAGGTTTACCTTAAAACTTTTGTTGTAGTTGCGGATGCTTGAAATGGTGGTTAATCATAAGTGGGATGCTTGTCCAAGTAAGTACAGCACCCAAGCACCGGTCCACCCACATATCAAATTATCAAAGTACCGAACGTGAATCATATGAATGTGATGAAAACTAGCTTGACAAGAATTCCCATGTGTCCTCGGGAGCGCTTTCCTTCATATAAGAGTTTGTCCAAGCTTGTCCTTTGCTACAAAAAGGATTGGGCCATCTTGGTGCACCTTATTTACTTTTATTACTTGCTACTCGTTACCAATTACCTTATCACAAAACTATATGTTACCGATAATTTCAGTGCTTGCGGAGAATACCTTGCTGAAAACTGCTTATCATTTCCTTCTGCTCCTCGTTGGGTCCGACACACTTACTTATCAAAAGGACTACGATAGATCCCCTATAATTGTGGGTCGTCAAGACTCTTTTCTGGCGCTGTTGCCGGGGAGTGAAGTGCCTTTGGTAGGTGGAATATGGTAAGGAAAAATTTATATAGTGTGCTGAAATTTACTGTCACTCATTACTATGGAACATAATCCTTTGAAGGGTTTCTTCAGGGTATATTCACCTCGTCCGGAACCACAACTAGTTACTCCTCAACCTACTGAACCTACTGAAAATTTTTACTTTGAAATTCCTTCGGGTATGATAGAGAAACTGCTAGCTAATCCTTTTGCAGGAGATGGAACATTACATCCAGATTTGCACTTGATCTATGTGGATAAAGTTTGTGGATTATTTAAGCTTGCAGGTATGCCCGATGATGTTATCAAGAAGAAGGTCTTCCCTTTATCTTTGAAGGGAGATGCATTGACATGGTATAGGCTATGTGATGATATGGGATCATGGGACTACAAACGGTTGAAATTGGAATTCCATCAGAAGTTTTATCCTATGCATCTTGGTCGTCGTGATCGTAATTCTATATATAATTTTTGGCCTCGCGAAGGAGAAATCATAGCTCAAGCTTGGGGGAGTCTTAAGTCAATGTCATATTAATGCCCCGATCATGAGCTCTCAAGAGAAATGATTATTCAAAACTTTTATGCTCGGCTTTCTGACAACAATCGCTCCATGCTCGATACTTCTTGTACTGGTTCCTTTATGATGAAGACTATTGAATTCAAATGGAATTTATTGGAGAGAATTAAACGCAACTCTAAAGATTGGGATCTCGACGAAGGTAAGGAGTCAGGTATAACACCTAAGTTTCATTGTGTTAAATCTTTTATGGATACTGATGTTTTCCGTAAATTTAGCACTAAATATGGACTTGACTCTGAGATAGTAGCTTCTTTCTGTGAATCCTTTGCTACTCATGTTGATATCCCTAAGGAGAAGTGGTTTAAATATAATCCTCCCATTGAAACAAAAGTAGTTGCACCTATTAAAGTTGAAGAAAAAACTATCACTTATGATGACCCTGTTGTTCCCACTGCTTATGTTGAGAAACCACCTTTCCCTGTTAGAATAAAGGATCATGCTAAAGCTTCAACTGTGGTTCATAAAAGTAATATTAGAACTTATACACCTCCTCAGCAAGTTAAAGTTTAACCTAATATTGCTATTGTTAAAGATCTCTTGGCTGATAATATTGATGGGCATGTTATTTATTTCTGTGATGAGACTGCTAGAATTGCTAAACCTGGTGCTAAAGATAAACATAGACATATGGTAGGCATGCCTGTTATTTCTGTTAAAATAGGAGATCATTGTTATCATGGCTTGTGTGATATGGGTGCTAGTGCTAGTGCAATACCTATTTCCTTATACAAAGAAATTATACATGATATTGCACCAGCTGAGATAGAAGATATCGATGTTACCATTAAGCTTGCTAATAGAGATACTATTTCACCAATTGGGATTGTTAGAGACGTTGAAGTCTTGTGTGGGAAGGCTAAATATCCTGCTAAATTCCTTGTTCTTGGTTCCCCTCAAGATAGCTTTTGTCCCATTATATTTGGTAGACCCTTTTTGAATACTGTTAATGCTAAGATATATTGCAAGAAGGATGTTGTTACCATTGGTTTGGATGATATGTCTCATGAGTTTAATTTTTCTAAATTTCATAGACAACCCCGTGATGAAGAATTGCCTAGTGAAGATGAATTATTGGTCTTGCTTCTATTGCCGTGCCTCCTACTGATCCTTTAGAACAATATTTGCTAGACCATGAAAATGATATGTTTATGAATGAAAGAAGGGAAATAGATGAAGTATTCTTTAAACAGGGACCTATTTTGAAACACAACTTGCCTGTTGAAATCCTAGGGGATCCTCCTCCACCCAAGGGTGATCCCGTGTTTGAGCTTAAACCATTACCTGATACTCTTAAATATGCTTATCTTGATGAAAAGAAGATATATCCTGTTATTATTAGTGCTAACCTTTCACAGAAGGAGGAAGAGAAATTATTGAAAACTCTGAAGAAGCACCGTGCTGCTATTGGATATACTCTTGATGATCTTAAGGGCATTAGTCCCACTCTATGTCAACACAAAATAAATTTGGAGAAAGACGCCAAACCAGTTATTGATCACCAACGACGGCTGAATCCTAAGATGAAAGAAGTGGTAAGAAAAGAAATACTAAAGCTCCTTGAGGCAGGTATAATTTATCTCGTTGCTGATAGTCAGTGGGTAAGTCCTGTCCATTGTGTCCCTAAGAAGGGAGGTATTACCGTTGTTCCTAATGATAAAGATGAATTGATTCCGCAAGGAATTATTACAGGTTATAGGATGATAATTGATTTCCGCAAATTAAATAAGGCTACTAAAAATATTCATTACCCCTTACCTTTTATTGATCAAATGCTAGAAAGATTATCCAAACATACACATTTTTGCTCCATAGATGGTTACTCTGGTTTCTCTCAAATACCTATGTCAGTTGATGATCAAGCAAAGACCACTTTTACTTGCCCTTTTGGTACTTTTTCTTATAGACGTATGCCTTTTGGTTTATGTAATGCACCTGCTACCTTTCAAAGATGTGTGATGGCTATATTCTCCGACTTTTGTGAAAAGATTTGTGAGGTATTCATGGATGATTTCTCCATTTATGGATCCTCTTTTGATGATTGCTTGAGCAACCTTGATTGAGTTTTGCAGAGATGTGAAGAAACTAATCTCGTTTTGAATAGGGAGAAGTGCCACTTTATGGTTAATGAAGGTATTGTCTTGGGTCATAAAATTTCTGAAAGTGGTATTGAAGTTGACAAAGCTAAAGTTGATGCTATTGAAAAGATGCCGTGTCCCAAGGACATCAAAGGTATAAGAAGTTTCCTAGCTCACGCCAGTTTTTATAGGAGTTTCATTAAGGACTTCTCAAAAATTTCTCGGCCTTTGACTAATCTATTACAAAAATATATTCCTTTTGTCTTTGATGATGATTGTGTAGAAGCATTTGAAATACTTAAGAAAGCATTGATTTCTGCACCTATTGGCCAGCCACCTGATTGGAATTTACCCTTTGAAATTATGTGTGATGCTAGTGATTATGCTGTAGGTGTTGTTCTAGGGCAAAGAGTTGATAAGAAATTAAATGTTATTCAATATGCTAGTAAAACTCTAGACAATGCCCAGAGAAATTATGCTACCACTGAAAAGGAATTCTTAGCGGTTGTATTTGCTTGTGATAAGTTCAGACCTTATATTGTTGATTCTAAAGTAACTATTCACACTGATCATGCTGCTATTAAATACCTTATGGAAAAGAAAGATGCTAAACCTAGACTTATTAGATGGGTTCTCTTGCTACAAGAATTTGATTTGCATATTATTGATAGAAAGGGAACTGAGAACCCCGTTGCAGACAACTTGTCTAGGTTAGAAAATGTTCTTGATGACCCACTACCTATTGATGATAGCTTTCTTGATGAACAATTAAATGTCATAAATTCTTCTTGTACTGCTCCATGGTATGCTGATTATGCTAATTATATTGTTGCTAAATTTATACCACCTAGTTTCACATACCAGCAAAAGAAAAGGTTCTTCTATGATTTGAGACATTACTTTTGGGATGACCCACATCTTTATAAAGAAGGAGTAGATGGTATTATTAGACGTTGTGTACCTGAGCATGAACAGGAACAAATCCTACGCAAGTGTCACTCCGAGGCTTATGGAGGACACCATGCTAGAGATAGAACTGCACATAAGGTATTGCAATCCGGTTTTTATTGGCCTACTCTCTTCGAGGATGCACGTAAGTTTGTCTTGTCTTGTGATGAATGTCAAAGAATTGGTAATATTAGTAGACGTCAAGAAATGCCTATGAATTATTCACTTGTTATTGAACCATTTGATGTTTGGGGCTTTGATCATATGGGACCTTTTCCTTCCTCTAACGGGTATACACATATTTTAGTCGTTGTTGATTACGTTACTAAGTGGGTAGAAGCTATTCCAACTAGTAGTGCTGATCATAACACCTCTATTAAGATGCTTAAAGAAGTTATTTTTCTAAGGTTTGGGGTCCCTAGATATTTAATGACTGATGGTGGTTCACATTTTATTCATGGTGCCTTTCGTAAAATGCTTGCTAAGTATGATGTTAATCTTAGAATTGCATCTCCTTATCACCCACAGTCTAGTGGTCAAGTAGAATTGAGTAATAGAGAGCTCAAATTAATTTTGCACAAGACTATTAATAGATCTAGAAAGAATTGGTCCAAGAAACTTGATGATGCATTATGGGCCTATAGAACTGCATATAAAAATTCTATGGGTATGTCTCCGTATAAAATGGTTTATAGAAAAGCATGTCACTTACCTCTTGAGCTAGAACATAAGGCATATTGGGCCATTAAAGGGCTAAATTATGATTTCAAACTTGCCGGTGAGAAGAGGTTATTTGACATTAGATCACTTGATAAATGGAGAACCCAAGCCTATGAGAATGACAAACTGTTTAAAGAAACAGTTAAAAGATGGCATGAAAAAAGGATACAAAAGCGTGAGTTTAATGTAGGAGATTATGTATTGTTATACAACTCTCGTTTAAGATTTTTTGCAGGAAAAATTCTCTCTAAATGGGAAGGTCCTTACGTTATCGAGGAGGTCTATCGTTTCGGTGCCATAAAAATCAACAACTTCGAAGGCACAAATCCGAAGGTGGTGAACGGTCAAAGAATCAAACATTATATCTTAGGTAATCCCATAAATGTTGAAACTAATGTTATTGAAACCATAAACCCGGAGGAATACATAAGGGACACTTTCCGGAATGTTTCAGACCCCGAAAAGGAATAGGTATGTGGTACGGTAAGTAAACCGACTCCAAAACAGTTCTAATGGCAATTTTTCTCCGTTTTGGAATATTTAGAAAAATAGGAAAATAAGAAGCAGTCCGGGAAGGACACGAGGCTTCCACGAGGGTGGGAGGCGCGCCCTACCCCCCTGGGCGCGCCCCTGTCTCGTGGGCACCTCGTGTGCTCTTCAGACTCCGTTTTCTTGCACGATACTTCTTTTAGTCGGTAAAATTCATTACATAATCTCCCGAAGGTTTTGACCACCGTATCATGCAAATATCTCCTGTCTTTGTTTCGAGCTATTTCTGCCGTAGATTAGAGCAAGATGTCTTCTCAAGAGTCAGTCGGGGAGAGTCGGGTGTCTCATCCGTCACCAGGTCCACGGGCAAACAGCGATGCCTATCACTTTGGGCCCTCAACGGAGGAAGTGATGGAAGCTGGCTTGAAAAGGATAGATGCCATGGAGGAGGATCAAGAAGTTACTTCTCGTTTCCAGGCAGGATTCACGATGGGGGAACCACAGAGCTCAGCTATTCCAAACTTGGTTATCCCTTCCAATGTTAGATTTATTTCTTATGAAAATATGAAAAGGAGTGTTACTTGTTCTCCTGCAGTTATGCAACATCCTTGGGTGAAAGGAGCTTTAGCCGTCACTGGCAAGCTCCATAAAGAAATAATGACCCTTAAGCAGCAAGTCAATAAGCTCGAGGAAGAGAGTCGTATCCTGAGGGGCATCATCGCCAAGAATATCACATCACCACCCCCAAAGAAGGAGACATAATCACACGGGTATGGGCACTCCCCTTGGCAACTTCCAAGCTTGGGGGAGTGCCCTGGTATCGTATCATCATCACTTTTATCTTTACCTTTTTCTCAGTTCGATCCTTTTGATAATATATTGATCTAGTAGAATAAAGTTTTAGTATGATCTAGTTGTGAGTTTTGCTTTATGATCCCTCTATGTAATCGAGTGCGTGAGCTATATAATAAAGATTAGTGTTGAGTCAAGGGCTTTATTATTTTGCTATGATCTTGAGAGAATAAAATAAGAGAAGAAGTAAAAAAGAAACAAAGAGATCTTATGGATCTTATGGAAAGTAACGAGCTCACATATAAAGAGTATGATGAATAAAAGTTGTTGAGAGTTGACAAACATAGTTTTGGTCATCGTTGCAATGAATAGGAAGTAATAAAGAAAGAGAGGTTCACATATAAATACACTATCTTGGACATCTTTTATGATTGTGAGCACTCATTAAAGTATCATATGCTAAGAGTTGACGTTGGACAAGGAAGACAATGTAATGGGTTATGTTTTCTTACATCTGAGATAAATTATATTGTCATGGATCATCCAACATGTTGAGCTTGCCTTTCCCTCTCTTGCTAGCCAATTTCTTTGCACCAAGTAGAGATACTACTTGTGCTTCCAAATATCCCTAAACCCGTTTTTGCCTTGAGAGTCCAACATACCTACCTATGGATTGAGTAAGATCCTTCAAGTAAGTTGTCATCGGTGCAAGCAATAAAAATTGCTCTTTAAATATGTATGACTTATTAGTGCAGAGAAAATAAGCTTTATACGATCTTGTGATATGGAAGAAATAAAAGCGACGGACTGCATAATAAAGGTCCATATCACAAGTGGCAATATAAAGTGACGTTCTTTTGTATTTAGATTTTGTGCATCCAACCATAAAAGCGCATGACAACCTCTGCTTCCCTCTGCGAAGGGCCTATCTTTTACTTTTATCTTCTACCTTACATAAGAGTCATGGTGATCTTCACCTTTCCTTTTTACATTTTATCCTTTGGCAAGCACAATGTGTTGGAAAGATCCTAATATATATAGCTAATTGGATGTGAGCCTTCATGAACTATTATTGTTGACATTACCCTTGAGGTAAAACGTTGGGAGGCAAAACTATAAGCCCCTATCTTTCTCTGTGTCTGATTAAAACTTCATACCCATAAATATTGCGTGAGTGTTAGCAATTGTGAAAGATTAAAAGATGGTTGAGTATGTGGACTTGCTGAAAAGCTCTTATATTGACTCTTTCCTATGTTATGATAAATTCCAATTGCCTCAATGACTAAGATTAGAGTTTGTTGGTTCTCAATGAAGTTTATGATTCATACTTGAAATTGTGATTGAATTGTTACTTTAGCATAAGAGATCATATGACAATATATATATGTATGTATGTATATACATACATATATATATATATATTGCTGTTCTAAGATTGATCATGATGCCCTCATGTCCGTATTTTATTTTTATCGACACCTCTATCTCTAAACATGTGGACATATTTTTCGATTTCGGCTTTCGCTTGAGGACAAGCGAGGTCTAAGCTTGGGGGAGTTGATACGTCCATTTTGCATCATGCTTTTATATCGATATTTATTGCATTATGGGCTGTTATTACACATTATGTCACAATACTTATGCCTATTCTCTCTTATTTTACAAGGTTTACATGAAGAGGGAGAATGCCGGCAGCTGGGATTCTAGGCTGGAAAAGGAGCAAATATTAGAGACCTATTCTGCATAGCTCCAAAAGTCCTGAAACTTCACGGATGTTATTTCCAGAATATATAAAAAATACTAAGCGCAAGAAGTACCAGAGGGGGGCCACCCACCAGCCACAAGGGTGGGGGCGCGCCCTACCCCCTAGGCGCGCCCCCCTGCCTCGTGGCCCCCCTGGTGGCCCTCCGATGCCCATCTTCTGCTATATGAGGTCTTTCGTCTGAGAAAAAAATCATAAGCAAGATTTCGGGACGAGACTCCGCCACCATGAGGCCGAACCTTGGCGGAACCAATCTAGGACTCCGGCAGCGCTGTTGTGCCGGTGACACTTCCCTCCGGGAGGGGAAAGCATCACCATCGTCATCACCAGCGATCCTCTCATCGGGAGGGGGTCAATCTCCATCAACATCTTCACCAGCACCATATCATCTCAAACCCTAGTTCATCTCTTGTATCCAATCTTTGTATCCAAGCCTCAGATTGGTACCTGTGGGTTGCTAGTAGTGTTGATTACTCCTTGTAGTTGATGCTAGTTGGTTTACTTGCTAGAAGATCATATGTTCAGATCCATTATGCATATTAATACCCGTCTGATTATGAACATGAATATGCTTTGTGAGTAGTTACATTTGTTCCGGAGGATATGGGAGAAGTCTTGCTATTAGTAGTCATGTGAATTTGGTGTTCGTTCGATATTTTGATGAGATGTATGTTGTCATCCCTCTAGTGGTGTCATGTGAACGTCGACTACATGACACTTCACCATTGTTTGGGCCTAGAGGGAGGCATTGGGAAGTAATAAGTAGATGATGGGTTGCTAGAGTGACAGAAGCTTAAACCCTAGTTTATGCGTTGCTTCGTAAGGGGCTGATTTGGATCCATATGTTTCATGCTATGGTTAGTTTTACCTTAATACTTCTATTGTAGTTGCCGATGCTTGCAATGGGGGTTAATCATAAGTGGGATTATTGTCCAAGTAAGGACAAAACCCAAGCACCGGTCCACCCACATATAAATTATCAAAGTACCAAACGCGAATCATATGAACGTGATGAAAAGTAACTTGACAATAATTCCCATGTGTCCTCGGGAGCGCTTTCCTTCATATAAGAGTTTGTCCAGGCTTGTCCTTTGCTACAAAAAGGATTGGGCCATCTTGCTGCACCTTATTTACTTTTATTACTTGCTACTCATTACTAATTACCTTATCACAAAACTATCTATTACTGATAAGTTCAGTGCTTGCAGAGAATACCTTAGTGAAAACCGCTTATCATTTCCTTCTGCTCCTCGTTGGGTTCGACACTCTTTTGTCGGTGTCAAAACCGGCGGATCTCGGGTAGGGGGTCCCGAACTGTGCATCTAGGCCGGATGGTAACAGGAGGCAGGGGACATGATGTTTTACCCAGGTTCGGGCCTTCTTGATGGAGGTAAAACCCTACGTCCTGCTTGATTAATATTGATGATATGAGTACTACAAGAGTAGATCTACCACGAGATCAGAGAGGCTAAACCCTAGAAGCTAGCCTATGGTATGATTGTTGTTCGTCCTACGGACTAAAACCCTCCGGTTTATATAGACACTGGAGAGGGCTAGGGTTACACAGAGTCGGTTACAATGGTAGTGTAGGATCGAAAGTATGTCTAGAGGGGGGGTGATTAGACTACTTGACCAAATAAAAACTTAACCTTTTCCCAATTTTAGTTCTTGGCAGTTTTTAGCTATCTTAGGACAAGTCAAGCAATCATTACACAATTCAAGCAAGCATGCAAAGAGTGTATTGGCAGCGGAAAGTAAAGCATGCAACTTGCAAGAATATAAAGGGAAGGGTTTGGAGAATTCAAACGCTATTGGAGACACGGATGTTTTTCCCGTGGTTCGGATAGGTGGTGCTATCCTACATCCACGTTGATGGAGACTTCAACCCACGAAGGGTAACGGTTGCGCGAGTCCACGGAGGGCTCTACCCACGAAGGGTTCACGAAGAAGCAACCTTGTCTATCCCACCATGGCCATCGCCCACGAAGGACTTGCCTCACTAGCGGTAGATCTTCACGAAGTAGGCGATCTCCTTGCCCTTACAAACTCCTTGGTTCAACTCCACAATCTTGTCGGAGGCTCCCAAGTGACACCTAGCCAATCTAGGAGACACCACTCTCCAAGAAGTAACAAATGGTGTGTTGATGATGAACTCCTTGCTCTTGTGCTTCAAATGATAGTCTCCCCAACACTCAACTCTCTCTCATATGATTTGGATCTGGTGGAAAGAAGATTTGAGTGGAAAGCAACTTGGGAAAGGCTAGAGATCAAGATTCATATGGTTTGAATGGAATATCTTGGTCTCAACACATGAGTAGGTGGTTCTCTCTCAGAACATACGAGTTGGAATGGTGTATGTGTTCTGATGGATCTCTCCACGAGTGAAGAGGAGGTGGAGGGGTATTTATAGCCTCCACACAAAATCCAACTGTTACACACAATTTACCAATCTCGGTGGGACCGAATCAGAAAACTCGGTTGGACCAAAATAGTAAATCTAGTGACCGTTAGGAATTTCGGTGGGACTGACATGCAACTCGGTAGGACCGATTCGGTTAGGGTTTGGGCATAACGTAATCTCGGTGAGACCGATTGCACTAACTCGGTAAGACTGAGTTTGGCAATAAGCTAACCAGAGAGTTGGTCAGGCAAACTCGGTGGGACCGACTTGCTCTTTCGGTGAGACCGAAAAGTTACAAGAAGGAAACATAGAGTTTACCTTGCATTCTCGGTGGGACCGATTCGCTCTTTCGGTGAGACCAAAAAGTTACGAAAGGGAAACAAAGAGTTTCCAAGCCCATCTCGGTGAGACCGAGATCCTTATCGGTAGGACCGAATTGCTAGGGTTTGGCAGTGGAAAATGACAAGTGAAACTCGGTGGCGCCGGATTGAAAGAATCGGTATGACCGAGTTTGGCTTAGGGTTTAGGTCATTTGTGGATATGGGAAAGTAGCTGAGGATTTTGGAGCATATCATTAAGCACATAGAGCAAGAGGCTCATTAAGAAACACCTCATCCCTCCTTGATAGTATTGGCTTTTCCTAAAGACTCAATGTGATCTTGGAACACTAAAACATAAAATGAAGAGTCTTGAACTTTTGAGCTTGAGCCAATTCTTTATCCTTAGCATTTTGAGGGTTCCACTTTCACATCCATGCCATGCCAATCATTGAGCTTTCCTAAAATAATCATCTTGAAATAGCATTAGCTCAATGAGCTATATGTTGTTATGAATTACCAAAACCACATAGGGATAGTTGCACTTTCAATCTCCCCCTTTTTGGTAATTGATGACAACATATAGATCAAAGCTTCGACAAATGATAATAAGCATGAAATATATCATCGCTTTGAGAAGTATGTGACAAATAAGAGCCCCCCCTAAATTTGTGCATATTTAAAATTTGCTTTGGACTGCAAATGCACAAGGAGTTAGAATCATGTGTTACTCTTCCATGTCACATACATCTTGGTGGAGCGCTCAAAAATGATAAGATTGAAATACATGCACTCATCACCAAGAATAGTGAATGATCACAAATGATAGATAGAATGATAATATTTAAGCAAGCATTAAGCAAACATTAAGTGTAGCTTATGATCAAACACATGATCATCGATGTCTCACAAATATAAGGACGTAGTATCTCACACACAAGCAAACAAAGTTCGAAAAACCACCAAATAAAACAAGAGAGAATAAAAGCAACACTCTCTCTCTCTCTCTCGAAGCCTATGATCTATACATTTTCTCCCCCTTTGGCAACAAGTTACCAAAAAGTTCCTAGAAAATGTATAGTGGTAAGTCGACGCTCAGGCTTGATCTTCAGGTGGTGGTGGAGTCCGGAGCACTCCAAGGACGAAGCCTTCGATAGACGTGGTCGGAGTCGAGGCTGAAGTGGATGCTGGAGCTGGTGGAATTGAGGCTGTGGCTGGCGCAGACGTTGTGGCTCTAGTGTCAGCAACTGGCAGTGCAGACGACCTCGGAACTCGTGGCACCCTCGCAAAAGCATCAGTCGTGGTCCTGCCTCTCCTCTCATTCATGTCCTCCTGGAGCTGCTCCACGGCGGTCTATATCTCTGTCACGTTGATGTCCATGTCATAGAACCTCTGTTCCATGATCCTCTCTAGGCTTGCCTGGTTCTGAGTCAGGGTGGCAAGTCCTTGCTCAATCCGCAGGGTGGACGCAATCAGGTAACCAAGATGCTCTTGTTTGGTTTTCAGGAAGTAATCAGATGCCTCCGCTTGAGTAGGCATCCTGGCAGCTTTCTCCTTCTTCGCCTTCTCCTTCTGAGCTTGTGCATGGACAGATAATGGCTCATTCTTAGTCATGACCACTTGGTTATCCTCGAAATCTGGACGGATGGGCAGATGTTCCTTATCCAAGAGGTATATGCCCGTGCCCATCTTGGAGTTGATGAGCTCCTGGATCTGTGGGGCATATCCACAGCTCCTCTTCTGGTCTGCTGCTGTCCTCTTGATTGTTTCCACTATGAGACTCATGACTTTGAATTTTTGAGGCACGTCAAAAACATGAAGCAAATTGATCGCGTGACCTCTGATCATCTTGTGATCTCCAGACTTGGGCAGAAGAGTGTGCCTAAGGATCCAGTTGATCGTAGGCAATCCTGACAGAAGATAGTGCACTGAGCCAAACTTGAACGTGTCAAGTGCTTCATTCGGAATCTCCTTGTACATGTTGGACATGGTGTTGTGGTCCATCTTCTTCTTGGCATAAATGTCCAAGTCATCTGCTTGCTCCTCTGGGGCATTGATCAACTTCGCCCATTCCTCAACAGTGGATTGGTACCTTGTACCCTCTGACATCCAAGTGATCCTGCCATCCAGATAAAAGTGTGCTGTGGAGTAGAATTGCATGATTAGCTCCTCGTTCCACTTTGTGAGCTTCTGCCTAACAAAGTCTGCCACTCCACACGCACTAAAGCTGTCATATACTCTAGGGCAGTGTTCCTCATTCTCCTTCATGTAGGTCCAGTCGACCCATCTCATGTCACACACAATTGGCTTCTTGTCAAGCAAAACAGTCTCATAGAAATCCTACTGCTCCTTGGTATGAAACATGTAGTCCACTGCAGTCCTTCTCCTAGAAGCATACGGATCTTCTTCTCTCCACTTCCTTAGCCCTGAATCTCTCCTGAGCTTCATATCCTCAGCCACAGGATGAGCATCGTTGTGGTTTGGGATCTTGGGCTTGAGCTTCCTAAGGACATGCTCTTCTTCTTCTTCCTCTGCAACTTCAGGCACTGGGGCCTTGTTCTTCTTAGTGGCTGGGATGCTTCTGGTGTTTCTCTTTGGTGCACTCTTAGGCTTAGATGCAGCCTTGGGTGCTTCCTTGGGCTTGGATGCAGCTGTCCCTGACCTTATGGCATCTCCCATAAGTTTGGCTGCCTTGGGTGCTGGTGCAGCAACCTCTTCTTCTTCCTCCTCCTCATCTACCATGATGGAGGCCTTCCCAAGCACTCTGGCCACAGTCTTCTTCACTCATTCTTTCCTCTTTTTGCCCTCAGCAGCAACGGGCTCAATGGGAGCAGGCTTCACAGTTGAAGCTCTAGCCTTAGACATGGGCTGCATGCCTGCTGGCCTTTTGATTTTCAGGCCTGGCTTTGTGCCTGCTGCTGGCTCAGCTCTCTTTGATGTAGCCTCTTCCTCTGCCACATAGTCCTCATCTTCAGAATCAGAAGTCCTCTTCTTCCTTTGACGTGTGGCAGCTTTAGGCAGGTTGCTGCGTGTGCTCCTGCTGCCATCATCTTAGGAACTTGAGGGGCTAGTGCCCTCACTCAACTGCACTTGCTGCTCTGACAAGTTCTGGCTGTCATTCTGGTCTGACATGATGCAAGCTGACTACTGACCCTATGAATAGATTATAGATGAGATAGAGTGGATGAGCATCACAAAATGCAGAGATTTTTGCAAAAGAATAATTCAAAAACTTAGTTTTAGTTTCCCACTGAAATCATCTCGGATCTACCGATTTTCAAACTCGGTGACACCGAAGCAGTGTTGGCACCGGAACTAGTGAACTCGGTCAGACCGAGTCACAGTTCGGTGGCACCGAGACTGCCAGGGTTTCATAGAGTTCCAAAATCGGTCACACCGATAAGTAATTCTCGGTCAGACCGAGTTTTACTTGTGCAATGGCATAAGCCAAATCGGTGGGACCGAGTTTTTCAACTCGGTGGGTCCGAGATGGTTTCGGCGGAAACCTAACCCTAAAATTTTCGAATTAAACCTAATCTACGAGTTCATTGGCTGGATAGGAGTTTATCAAACGTGGCAAGAATCATGATGATCACAATGTGCTAGGAATCGGATTGAAGAATAGCACAAAGATCGAGTCCATACCCTAGTTCGGCGGAGACTTGCTACGGCGGCAACGGCGGGGCAGAATTCCGTTGACAGCGGCGGAGACCAGCGACAGGAGGCTGCTGGCGGTGAGGAGGACGATCCGGAGACCCAGGAGGCAGAGCGAGCTATGCGCGGGCAAAGAGGTTTCAGAGAAATTTCCAAAATTCTGCCCGTCACTATATATAGCCCGACCCTGTCGGTGTGACCGAGTGGAACAACTCGGTGGCACCGAGATGCAAAACTGTATACGGTTATTGCAACTCGGTGTGACCGAGTGGTTCAAATCGGTTGCACCGAGATCGAAAACCTAGATCAACTTAATGATCTCGGTAGGACCGAAAGTATGGTATCGGTCAGAGCGAGAATCACAAAGAGGTTTTGGAAGTTTAAGTCTATGACAAATCAGGGACTCCGAGCGCTCCTCACACAGAGTGCTTCGAATCTGAGTTGATCAAGTTTTGTGATGCAGCATGAATAGAGTTTGAGACGAGAAAAGCATAGATAGCTAGAGGAGGTTCTTAGGCATTCTTGTCCATCCACTTGGCAAAAGAAGATAAAGCCAAACAATCAAAACAACAAGTGGATGTCCTCAAATGAGTAAAATATGCAACCAACATGCTCACACAATAAGATGGCAAATGAAATATGTGGCAAAGCATGCACAAACAATTCTAGCATCTATCAAGCAATTTGCGATGACTAGGTCATCTATATATGAGTATATTGACTTAGGAGTCAAGTGAGAACACTTGATCGTAGGTCATACTCATCGTTTAAGCTCAAGTGGGGTTACCACTTTTACATAAAGCATTGTTGTATTCACATCTTTAGAGTTGCTTTAGCTCAAGTCTTAGAGTAAAGCTCCCCCTAGATGTGATATCCCCCCTAAGAGGGATGAACTAACCTTGGGTTTTGTCGATGATGACTTCATGTAGATGTTGAAGATGTGGATGCTCAATGTTGATGTAGATCACTTGGAGCTATCCATTTGAGTGAATTGCACTTTCAATACCTACATGGGTTAGTCCCACAAGGAACAAACAAGGATATCCATAGACATAGAGTGATGCATACACAAGATGATGTCCATGAAAACTTTAGGTTACCTTGTCCCTTGTCTTACCAACAAGAGGGTTTGTGACTCCTTGAACTAGTGCATGATGTGGAAGTTGATTGCACTTGTTCTTGCCAAAATGATGAGAGTGAAATATGTTGGCGGAGTCACCCTCAAGAACTCTCTAGTTCTTCTTCTTTTGGATCCACACCATCTTGATGGGAATCCTTGGAGTTGTAGTCTTACTTGATGAAGTGGAACTTGACGTGGTCTTGGGAATCCACTTGAATAAGGTCTTAGGAGCTTCTTCAATTGCATCAATCTCCTCTTGAAGCTTGTCCTTGCCTTTTTGCTTGTAGTCTTGTGGTGGAAGATCATCTTGAGCTTGTGTCCCCTTGAAAGAAGTATCACACTTCTCTTGTTGAGGAACAAACTTTGTCTTGGGGTATTGATCTTCTTCCCATTCAACTCCATTGTCATTGAACTTTCGTTCAAAACCAACACCTTGATTCTTCCGGTGCATTCCTTGCTTGCGCACAATTTCCTCGAATTGCTTACTCCCGGCAAGGCTCTTGTACACTCCTTTCTCTATGATTCCCTTCAATAAGCTATTTTCTTGCTCAAGTGTAACTTGGCTAAGAGAATCATTAGTGGAATCAAGAGAACTACTAGAAGCAACAATATTGGATTTAGCATGATCATTGTTACTACTAGAGGAAGAATCTTTCTTGTTCTTGTTACTAGACTTGACTTGAGGCATGTAAGTGGATAATAGTAAACGCTTGGCAATGTAAGAAGAACTTTTCTTGCGAGATCATCATTGATTGCCTTTAAGAACTCATGCTCTTGCTCAAGATTGAGCTTTTCAAAGCGTAATTTCTCATGAGCTCTTAAAAGTTCTCGATGATCTTCGAAGATAGCTTCATGAGCTAACTTAAGAGTGTTTAGTTCTTTAGTTAGAGCCTCAATCTTCTCCTTATCATTGTCATTCGTTTTAGCATGATTAATTGATGTTTCATCATAGTAGTCATCACTAGAGTTGCCAACAAGCAAGTCATCATCACCTAACAAGTCATCTTCATCACTATTAAAATCAACGTACTCGAGGTGTGTTACCTTAGGACCTTTGGCCATGAAGCATCTTCCAATTCCTTCATTTGGTGAGTCAAATATGTCGTAGGAGTTGGTTGACACAAGTGCTAGACCGGCAACACCTTCATCTTGAGTATCTTCGGAGTCGGAGTGATAACTTCTCTCAGAGTGGCTGTCGGAGTCAGAGCCAGATACCCATTCACCAACATGAGCCTGATGTCTTCGTTTTGTGTAGCTCCTTGATGATTTTTCCTTCCTTTCCGAATCCTTGCTTCTCCGTGAGTATCTCCGTTCATAACGATCATCTCTACTCCTTCTCTCTCTTGGTGGTGATTCTTTGCTTCTTCTTTTTGGAGAATCTTCTCTTCTCTTGTAGGGAGCCGTACACTCATTGGAATAGTGTCCGGGTCTTCCATAATTGTAGCAGTTTCGCTCTCGACTAGAAGATCTTTTGTCATTGTAGGACCTTGACTTGAAGCTTCTATCTTTGCTTCTACTCTTGTAGAACTTGTTGAAGTTCTTCACCATTAAGCTCAATTCTTCATTGAATGTTTGTTTTTCACTTGATGATGTGGGGACTTCACATGAGGCTTTGTAGGCACCACTTGATTTGTTGTGAAGTTCCTCTTTATCCTTGAGTGACATCTCATGAGCAACAATCCTTCCAATCACTTCCGTTGGCTAGAGATCTTTGTAATTGGGCATCATTTGAATGAATGTGCACACGGTGTCATATTTCCCATCCAAGGCTCTTAGGATCTTCTTGATGATGAATCTATCGGTCATCTCTTCACTTCCTAAGCCGGCAATCTCATTTGTGATGAGAGCAAGCCTAGAGTACATTTCGGCGACACCTTCACCATCCTTCATCTTGAACTTGTCAAGTTGACTTTGGAGAACATCCAACTTGGATTCCTTGACGGAGTCGGTACCTTCGTGCATATCAATCAAAGTGTCCCAAATTTCCTTTGCATTCTCAAGGCGGCTGATTTTGTTGAATTCTTCGGGGCACAATCCATTGAAGAGAATATCACAATCTTGAGCATTGTATTGCAACATCTTCAACTCATCCGCAGTAGCTTCACGGTTTGGTTCCCTCCCATCGAAGAACTCACCTTGCAAGCCAACACAAACAATAGTCCATACGGCGGGGTTATGTCCAAGAATATGCATTTTCATTTTATGCTTCCAACTAGCAAAATTAGTACCATCAAAGTAAGGACCTCTACGGTGATAATTTCCCTCGCTAGACGCCATACTCTCCTAGGTTGTGAAACCAAGGCTATGACCACCAAAAGCTATGGAGATCAAGGCAAATGGAGACCAAAGCTCTGATACCACTTGTAGGATCGAAAGTATGTCTAGAGGGGGGTGATTAGACTACTTGACCAAATAAAAACTTAACCTTTTCCCAATTTTAGTTCTTGGCAGTTTTTAGCTATCTTAGGACAAGTCAAGCAATCATTACACAATTCAAGCAAGCATGCAAAGAGTGTATTGGCAGCGGAAAGTAAAGCATGCAACTTGCAAGAATATAAAGGGAAGGGTTTGGAGAATTCAAACGCTGTTGGAGACACGGATGTTTTTCCCGTGGTTCGGATAGGTGGTGCTATCCTACATCCACGTTGATGGAGACTTCAACCCACGAAGGGTAATGGTTGCGCGAGTCCATGGAGGGCTCCACCCACGAAGGGTCCACGAAGAAGCAACCTTGTCTATCCCACCATGGCCATCGCCCACGAAGGACTTGCCTCACTAGCGGTAGATCTTCACGAAGTAGGCGATCTCCTTGCCCTTACAAACTCCTTGGTTCAACTCCACAATCTTGTCGGAGGCTCCCAAGTGACACCTAGCCAATCCAGGAGACACCACTCTCCAAGAACTAACAAATGGTGTGTTGATGATGAACTCCTTGCTCTTGTGCTTCAAATGATAGTCTCCCCAACACTCAACTCTCTCTCATATGATTTGGATCTGGTGGAAAGAAGATTTGAGTGGAAAGCAACTTGGGAAAGGCTAGAGATCAAGATTCATATGGTTTGAATGGAATATCTTGGTCTCAACACATGAGTAGGTGGTTCTCTCTCAGAACATACGAGTTGGAATGGTGTATGTGTTCTGATGGCTCTCTCCATGAGTGAAGAGGAGGTGGAGGGGTATTTATAGCCTCCACACAAAATCCAACCGTTACACACAATTTACCAATCTCGGTGGGACCGAATCAGAAAACTCGGTTGGACCGAAATAGTAAATCTAGTGACCGTTAGGAATTTCGGTGGGACTGACATGCAACTCGGTAGGACCGATTCGGTTAGGGTTTGGGCATAACGTAATCTCGGTGAGACCGATTGCACAAACTCGGTGAGACCGAGTTTGGCAATAAGCTAACCAGAGAGTTGGTCAGGCAAACTCGGTGGGACCGACTTGCTCTTTCGGTGAGACCGAAAAGTTACAAGAAGGAAACATAGAGTTTACCTTGCATTCTCGGTGGGACCGATTCGCTCTTTCGGTGAGACCGAAAAGTTAGGAAAGGGAAACAGAGAGTTTGCAAGCCTATCTCGGTGAGACCGAGATCCTTATCGGTAGGACCGAATTGCTAGGGTTTGGCAGTGGCAAATGACAAGTGAAACTCGGTGGCGGCAGATTGAAAGAATCGGTATGACCGAGTTTGGCTTAGGGTTTAGGTCATTTGTGGATATGGGAAAGTAGCTGAGGATTTTGGAGCATATCATTAAGCACATAGAGCAAGAGTCTCATTAAGCAACACCTCATCCCTCCTTGATAGTATTGGCTTTTCCTAAAGACTCAATGTGATCTTGGATCACTAAAACATAAAATGAAGAGTCTTGAACTTTTGAGCTTGAGCCAATTCTTTATCCTTAGCATTTTGAGGGTTCCACTTTCACATCCATGCCATGCCAATCATTGAGCTTTCCTGAAATAATCATCTTAAAATAGCATTAGCTCAATGAGCTATATGTTGTTATGAATTACCAAAACCACCTAGGGATAGTTGCACTTTCAGGTAGGAGATCTACATATCCGTACCGCCAAGCTTGCCTTCCATGCCAAGGAAAGTCCCTTTCGGACACGGGACGAAGTCTTCAATCTTTTATCTTCATAGTCCAGGAGTCCGGCTGAAGGTATAGTCCGGCTATCCGGACACCCCCTAATCCAGGACTCCCTCAGTAGCCCCTGAACCAGGCTTCAATGACGACGAGTCCGGTGCGCAGATTGTCTTCGGCATTGCAAGGCGGGTTCCTCCTCCAAGTAATTCATAGAAGATTTTGAACACAAAGGTAGTGTCCGGCTCTGCAAAATAAGTTTCCACATATTGCCATAGAGAGAATAATATTTACACAAATCTAATCTGCTGACGTATTCCGTAGCGTGACATCACACCATGGCCAAGTCTTTATTCGAATTGTTTTACTGTCCCACCTCAGCGCGTTTAGCGAGGCGGTTTCCTTGGCACGTCTTGTCAAAGCAGAGATCGTGTCCCCTTATTCCGGGATTCTCATCAATACGGGCGTGGGTAACCCAACTGCGCCATCGATTACGGCGCTTGGGAGATAAGCGAGTTTTACCAGGCTGGTGGGGATGCATAGTCGCGTCCACCCATATAGGGGGATAAGGATCCACCTTTTCATCCACGCCTTCTTCCTCCTTTGCCTATCCATTTCCGTGCACTCGAGCTCGAGCGCCCAAGTCCGCACACCCCACCTCAACCTTCTCGATCCATGTACGGAGCGGGAGGCAAGTGGATGGTCCCCTCCGTCATGGAGGGACACATCAAAAAACTGAGGAAGGGCGGATACTTGTCTAACGACATTGCGCACCGGCTTCCCGAAGAGGGGCAGCTCATCCCCACCCCTAGGCCCCATGAGAGGGTGGTGTTCCTCCCCCATTTTCTCCACGGACTGGGCTTCCCTCTCCACCCATTTGTCCGGGGGCTCATGTTCTACTATCGCTTGGATTTCCACGATCTGGCCCCGAACTTTTTCCTCAACATCTCGGTGTTTATCGTCGTGTGCGAGGCTTTCTTCTGCATCCGCCCCCATTTCGGCCTATGGCTCAAGACTTTCAATGTCAAGCCGAAGGTGGTCCGCGGCACCCAGGCGGAGTGTGGAGGCGCCGTGGTGGGAAAAATGCCCAACGTCCTATGGCTCGAGGGCTCCTTCGTGGAGTCCCTAAAGGGGTGGCAATCGGGGTGGTTTTACATCACCGAGCCGCGCGACCCTGAATGGGTCGCAGCCCCTGAGTTCCGATCCGGACCCCCTACGTGGCTCACCTCCTAGAAAGAGACGGGCCTGTCGTGGGGTAAACAAGGAGAGCTGACCGGACTCCAAACATGCGTCCAAACCCTAGTGGACAAGAAGCTCAAACTTGTCAACGTAGTCCAGGTTATGCTGATCAGCCGGATCCTCCCGTGTCAACAACGGGCTTTCAACCTGTGGGAGTTCGACCCGGCGCGACACCGAACTCTGAGCAGGCTCTTCGACACGACGTACGAAGATGCCTGGAAGGTGCTTTTCAAGGGCGCCGAGGCCCCTGCATCCGCTACCGAGGATCGCGGATTCAGCACGCAGCATCACGCTCGTGCGGTAAGCTGTTTTTACCTTTTACAGGGTATTAGTTTTTCATAGTTTGACTCCATGCGGGATCTAAGCTCCCTTACCTTTGACAGGATTGGCAGGAGACGTCCGGACAGATCAACTGTCTGGCTCCTTTGCCCGAAGGCCCAGCGGACGCTCGCTTGGCAAAGCTGCTGGCTCCGGCACGCTATGTGGTGCCGGAGAAGAAGGCCACGGGTACTCGAAAGAGTGCCCGGCACCAGGAGGTGTCGGATTCATCATCCGACGACTCCAAGGCGCACTCCTCCCGTGAAGACGAGGAGGAGGAAGAAGAGACCTCTCCCCCTCCAGCGGGGGGAGGGAAGAAAAGGAAGGCCGCCCCAACTGGGGAGGCCGAAGGGTCCAAGAAGGGGAAAACCCTTCCTCCGGACTACTCCACCAACACCGACGACGGCGAAGAGGAGTGGCCGCTCAGGGCCAAGCCCCTGGCGAAATCGTAAGTATCCGGATACCAGAGTGATTCATAGTATCCCTCCATTGCACAGCATTTCCTTATGTCGAACATGTTTATGCAGTCCACCCAAAGACCGGCTCGACGTGTCGTCGAGCGGTTCCCTGGATTCATCGGATGTGAATTCGCTTCCGACGGCTACCTCCCCCCACCCTACGGACGATGCCGAGGTGCTGTCCCAACAGGTTCTAAGCCAGGAGGAGGTGGTCCTGGAGGCGCCACAAGGCGACCTCCCGGACTCTAGGCGCAAAGGGGATAAAAACCCCCAAGGGCTCCGAGTCCGGCCTTGAGCCGGACACCGTGCCAGAACCTTCAATGGTTCCGGACTCTGGTAGGCAGCCTCCTTCCAAGAGGAGCAAGCCTACCGAGCCGGCGACCTCCGTCCAACCGGAGGCACCGGACAATTTGCTGGAGGTGCTTAACGGCGTCTCCATCGACGAGGAGCACCGCACTATTATGAGTGCGGTGATCCAGAAGGTTCAGTCCGCCAAGAGCGGACTGACTGAAGCCTATGCCAGCCTTCTAACAGGCTTTGAGGTAAGTGAAGAATATGTAAAAATATTACCACATAGACAGTAGCCCCTGATGCTCTGTTCGGCGTTCAGAAAGAAAAGCCGAATAGAGTATCTAATAACATTCGCAGGAGTCTAACATAATCAAGTCAATATGCGTATGCAGGCTTCGCTGCTGGCCTCCGCCGCACTAACTACAGAGGTGGATATGCTGAAGCAAAACCTCGCGCGGTCCGAGAACAAGCTCGGCCATGCCAAGAGGCAACTCGAGGAGAAGGAAGGTAAGTAATACCTTGCGCAAGTATACAGAGAAGATGTGGTTTCAAAAAATGACAGGATCAACGTGCCATTATAGGGGCCACGACCGAGGTGGCTACCCTTAAGCAAGTATTGTCCGAGGCCGAAAACAGAGCGGCCGCGGAGCGCACAAAGAGAGGGAAGCAGGAGGCGCGGGTGGAGGAGGTGCAGAAAGAGCTCCAGGCTCTCGTGAAAAAACACGAGAGTTTGGAGCTTGACTCAAAGACGTAAGCGTCCGAGCTTGCGGCAGCCCTCAAAAGCGCGAAGTCTGCCAAGGCCGAAGCCCAGAAAGCCCTCCAAGAAATGGAAGCGATGAAGGAGATAGCGGCGGGTAAGGCATTCATTATGCAAAGCAAGCACGTGAAAGTGAATTACTTGTTACTTACCTGAGCCCAGAGCTCTCCAGGAGCATTCGCAGATTTGCCCCGTAGTGCGTCTGATGCCACCGCCTACTACCAAGCCGAAGAGGGGAGCTCGACGGAGAAGGTGTTATGGTCTCAGTATGCTGAGGCCGGACACCTGGTGCCTTTGGGCGACCAGCTGAAGCAAATGGTCGAGCTCCACAAGGTTGCCGAATAGGCCATAAAGGGCCTCATAGTTCGGCTGTGGCCTGGAGAGACTCTGCCTGGGAGCTACTTCAGGCTGTGAGGTGGCTGGTGGATGCCTGTCCATGGCTTGAAGTAATCAAGCGCTCCGTCTGCATCGAAGGTGCCCGTAGGGCGCTTGCCCGTGCTAAAGTGCATTGGGGCAAGATGGATGCGGAGAAGTTGGTGAAGGACGGGCCGCCGCCGGGCAAGGAGGATCGTGTCCCGGAAGCGTATTATGAGGGCGTCCTGAAGGGTGCCCGCCTTATAGAGGATGAATGCTCCAAAGATGTAATTTTTGAGTAAACTTGCATTTGTGATCCTGTATACTGAAAACTTGTTCATATGCGCTAAGCAACGCTTTTGAATTTAAAATATTACCCTCTGTGCGGTCGTTTATCAAATTTGAGAGATGGCGAGTCGTCGGCTTCTGCCCCCATGCCATGAGTGCTGGGGTGTTCGGGATAAACATGAGCACTCTTTTTCCCATTCTTGGGTCCTTTGAGGGAGGCGTTGTAGCGACCAGACCTCAAACGGTCCAATCTCTGTGCTCCGGTGTCATCCCTGGATTAGTAATGCTGACACCACACAGTACTTGAAGGATTTATAGCAGAGTAGCAATCACACACTTATTACATCGAGTGTCTCAAGAGAGAGCTTATTACAATAAATATGGCTTAAGGCCATCTAATAATGATAACAGCGGAAGGCTTGGAAGATAAGTGAGTCCATCAACTCCAACGGCATCACTGAGTATAGAACCACGACCTAAAACTCCTTAATCGGCGTCTAAAAAGTCTGCAACATTAGCGTTGCAGCCCGAAAACAGGTCAGCACATGGAATATGCTGGCAATGTAACACATAGAGAATAATGGAATGAAACAGCTATTCTATATGCATATTTGGCTGGTGGAAAGCTCTATGGTTACAGTTTTGCGTAAAGCCAATTTTTCCCTACTGCAAAGGAATAAATTTATTTAACTATCATGGTGGTTGTTAAACATTGAGAATAGTTGACAGCGTTCTCAATCCCAAATAAACATCATCATTAAACAAACCCAACAAAATTAATTTTTGATTAACATGTTGAGATTCACATGATAATCCAGGTACTAGATACTCAAGATGTCCATAACCAGGGACACGGCTAACCATGATTAGTTTATACACTCTGCAGAGGTTGGCGCACTTTTCCCCACAAGACTCGATCGCCTCTGTTTGGTTTCTCGCACTACATGGTGTTTGAGAAGACGGATGACCGAGACATAGTCTTTCAGAAGCGCTAGCACCTTACGATGGGTAGACCGTACCACCTACATCCCCTACATCTGCTAGTCTACCACTGTAAGAGTTCGCACGACTTAGTCAACTATGCTAGAGCCCATAATAGCTTGTGGCTGCACACGGAAGTTTCTAGCATGAATAATCTCATGATCCCTTTGAGCCTGGGTGGCGGTCCATAAAGAAAAACAGGCAATCCTGGAATACCCAGGTACCTCAATCCACCCAGATGTGTGTTTAGGTTGCCACCTTAAATAAACCATTAATTAACAATCTCACATTTGTCATGGATACACTCACCCAATCCATGCTACTAGCATAGCATGGCATAATAAGCAACGTAGAAGTAACTCCCAAAGGTTTGATAATTAAACAGGTAATAGGTACTACCTCAACTACTTCCCAAACCCACAATTTAATTAGATCCTAATCATGCAATGTGTGAGGATTGATCTAATGCAATAAAACTGGGTAGTAGGAGGTATGATCAAAGTGTTACTTGCCTTGCTGATGATCCGGGAAACCTAGCGATTCGAAGTAACAAGCGGCGCACTCTGGGTACTCTATCGCAAACAAACAAGCATACAATAAGTACTCAACTAATGCACAGGTAAAACTCAAATAAGAGATCTAACCAGAAGGTTCAACTTAAGAACTCCGGTTGGCAAAAAGAATCAAATCGAACGAAGCAACGAAAGACAAAACAACAAAAGAAACAGGCTTTGTTTACTATTCTGGATCTAAGGCAATTTTTACAGTGGCAAAAACTTGTTTGAGTTGGTTAAATGGAAAGAGGGTTTCGAGACGAAACTCCAGGCGCTTGAATCGCCTGATTCTGATAAATGAGTGAAAAGTTAAACTAAAACGAAAATCGGATGAGAAATCGCGATCAAAAAAATCGCGGATTTAATCCGAGAAAAAGAAAAACGACGAACGTTCGTTGATACGAACGAACGCTCACTATTTAAATAAACCGGAAAACCGATCTATTTAAAAAAAACCGAAACAAAAAAAAGAACAAAACCGAACGGTTTTTCTAAAAAAACGATGGCAGGATCGAGGTAAACCTCGGGCGGCGGCGGTGGCGGCTCCGGCGGCGGCGGGCAGCGGCAGCGGGCGGCGGCGGCGCAGGGCGGCGGGCGGCGGCGGGGCGGCGGGCGGCGGGCGACGCGGGGCGGCGGCGGCGGCTCGGGCTAGGGTTTGGGGGTGGGGTTCCGGCTGGGCCTCCCCGGCTTATAAAGCCGGACGGGCCTCGTGTCCGGGTCAGACACGGCCCGTAGGTCGGTTGTGTTTTTTTTAATAAATAGTTACGCTCAGAAAAAAAGGGCTACTAAACGGACTCCAAAAATCCCGAAATAAATTTTCCCCGACTTCTAAAATCAAGCCGCACAGGATGAACATTTATTTGGGGCCTAAATGTAATTTTGAAAAATGCGCATTTTTCCTAAATTCAAATAAAATAGCAAATAAAATCTTATTTGATTTTTTATTAAATCCTCAATATTTCTTTATTTTGGGAAAGTCATTTTATTCCCTCTCTCATATTTTTCTAATAGAAATAATTGAAGATAAAATAAATAAAATCAAATGATCCTATTTTCAAAATTTGAGACAACTCAAATATGAAAATAACGAAATCCCCAACTCTCTCCGAGGGTCCTTTAGTTGCGTGAAATTTCTAGGATCAATCCAAAATGCAGGAAATATGATGTGCAATGATGATCTTAGTGTATAACATTCCAAATTGAAAATTTGGGATGTTACAAACCTACCCCCCCCCCTTAAGATGAATCCCGCCCTCGAGATTCGGGTTGGTTAGAAAATAGGTGCGGGTGGTCTTTCAGCAATTCTTCCTCTCGTTCCTAGGTGGCTTCATCCTCCGTGTGGTGGCTCCACTGAACCTTGCAAAACTTGATAACCTTGCTACGGGTGACTCGACTGGCATATTCTAGAATCTTAACTGGTTTCTCCTCATAGGTCAAATCACTATCCAACTGAATTTCTTCCAGTGGTACAGTATCTCTCAGCGGTATGTCAGCCATCTCTGCGTGGCACTTCTTCAACTGGGATACATGAAACACGTCGTGAACTCCTGACAGTCCTTCGGGTAATTCCAACTTGTAGGCTACTTCTCCCATACGCTCCAAAACTTTGTATGGGCCTACAAAATGTGGTGCTAGTTTTCCCTTAACTCCAAAGCGCTTAACTCCTCGAAGTGGAGATACTCAAAGATAAACTCGGTCTCCTACTTCGTAAACTGTCTCCTTGCATTTAGAATCTGCATAACTCTTCTGCCCGGACTGAGCTACCTTGAGCCTATCGCGAATCAATTTCACTTTCTGTTCAGACTCCTTTATCAGATCCGGTCCAAACAACTGGCGGTCTCCAACTTCATCCCGAGACAATGGGGTCCTGCACCTCCTTCCATACAAGGCATCGAAAGGGGCCATCTTCAAACTGGATTGATAGCTGTTGTTGCAAGAGAACTCTGCATATGGCAAATTCTCATCCCAACTAGATCCATAATCTAGCGCACAAGCTCTTAGCATATCCTCCAAAATCTGATTGACTCTCTTGGTCTGTCCATCTGTCTGCGGGTGGAAGCTGTGCTAAACTCTAGTCTGGTTCCTAAAGTCTCATGCAACCGATTCCAAAACTTTGAGGTAAACTGGGTTCCTCTATCTGATACAATGCTCCTTGGAACTCCATGCAGACATACGATCCTGGTCATGTATATCTTTGCCAACTTTGCACTGGTATAGGTAGTCTTTACTGGAATGAAATGAGCTACCTTTGTCAAGCGATCGACTACAACCCATATCGAGTCATAGCCTGAACGTGTTCTGGGCAATCCTATAATAAAATCCATGCCTAGCTTATCCCACTTCCATTCAGGTATCGGCAATGGTTGTAGCAATCCGGCTGGCTTCTGATGCTCTGCCTTCACTCTCTGACATACATCACAAACTGCTACATACTTCGCAATATCCTTCTTCATTCCGGTCCACCAGAAAATATCCTTCAAATCCAAATACATCTTGGTATTTCCTAGGTGAATCGAGTATGGTGAATCATGGGCCTCTTGTAAAATTAACTTCCTGATCTCTGGATCATTTGGAACATAGACACGGTCTTCAAACCATAAGGTATCGTGCTCATCCTCACGAAATCCCTTAGCTTTTCCATTGTTCATTTTCTCCTTAATAGAAGCAATCTCCTGGTCAGTCCTTTGAGCTTCTCTGATCTTATCCATCAATGTAGACTGAATCTCCATTGCTGCTACATAGCCTCTTGGAACTATTTCCAAACATAGCTCTCGAAGATTTTTGGCTAACTCACTTGGTAAATCTCCCGTCATTAGGGTGTTGACATGGCTCTTACGGCTCAACGCGTCAGGTACTACGTTAGCCTTTCCAGGGTGATAATGCAATTTCATATCATAATCTTTGATGAGCTCCAACCATCTCCTTTGTCTGAGATTCAACTCCTTCTGTGTGAAAATATACTTCAAACTCTTATGATCCGTATACACCTCGCAATGGTTTCCAATCAGAAAATGTCTCCAAGTCTTCAGTGCATGCACTACGGCTGCTAACTCCAAATCATGCGTAGCATAATTCAACTCATGAGGCTTAAGCTGTCGTGAGGCATATGAAACAACTCTCCCTTCCTGCATCAGCACTGCTCCAAGTCCTCGACGGGAAGCGTCGCAATACACCTCATAATCCTTGGTCTGATCCAGTAAAATCAACACTGGTGAGGTAACCAAACGTTTCTTCAACTCCTGAAAACTAGCCTCACATTCCTCCGTCCATATGAACTTGGTATCCTTCTTCAACAACTCCATCATAGGCTTCGCAATCTTTGAGAAATTATCAATAAACCTCCGGTAGTATCCGGCGAGTCCAAGAAAACTCCGGATCTCTCCCACGGTGCTTGGTGCTTCCCACTTGGTCACGGTATCAACTTTAGTGGGATCTACTTGAAGGAAATATGCCCTAGAGGCAATAATAAAGTTATTATTTATTTCCTTATATCATGATAAATGTTTATTATTCATGCTAGAATTGTATTAACCGGAAACATAATACATGTGTGAATACATAGACAAACAGAGTGTCACTAGTATGCCTCTACTTGACTAGCTCGTTAATCAAAGATGGTTATGTTTCCTAACCATGGACAAAGAGTTGTTATTTGATTAACGAGATCACATCATTAGATGAATGATCTGATTGACATGACCCATTCCATTAGCTTAGCACCCGATCGTTTAGTATGTTGCTATTGCTTTCTTCATGACTTATACATGTTCCTATGACTATGAGATTATGCAACTCCCGTTTGCCGGAGGAACACTTTGGGTACTACCAAACGTCACAACGTAAATGGGTGATTATAAAGGAGCATTACAGGTGTCTCCAAAGGTAGATGTTGGGTTGGCATATTTCGAGATTAGGATTTGTCACTCCGATTGTCGGAGAGGTATCTCTGGGCCCTCTCGGTAATGCACATCACATAAGCCTTGCAAGCATTGCAACTAATGAGTTAGTTGCAGGATGATGTATTACGGAACGAGTAAAGAGACTTGTCGGTGACGAGATTGAACTAGGTATTGGATACCGACGATCGAATCTCACGCAAGTAACATACCGATGACAAAGGGAACAACGTATGTTGTTATGCGGTCTGACCGATAAAGATCTTCATAGAATATGTAGGAGCCAATATGGGCATCCAGGTCCCGCTATTGGTTATTGACTGGAGACGTGTCTCGGTCATGTCTACATTGTTCTCGAACCGTAGGGTCCGCACGCTTAAGGTTTCGATGATAGTTATATTATGAGTTTATGAGTTTTGATGTACCGAAGGAGTTTGGAGTCCCGGATGAGATCGGGGACATGACGAGGAGTCTCGAAATGGTCGAGACATAAAGATCGATATATTGGACGACTATATTCGGATATCGGAAAGGTTCCGAGTGATTCGGGTATTTTTCGGAGTACCGGGTAGTTACGGGAGAAGTAATGGGCCTTGATGGGCTTCAGTGGGAAGAGGAAAAAGGCTGCTGCGCCCCCCCCCCCTCCCCTCTAGTCCGAATTGTACTAGGGAAAAGGGGGTCGGCCACCTTTCCTACTCCTCCACTTCCTTCTCCCTTCCTCCCCTCTTGGTGGACTCCTACTAGGACTTGGAGTCCTAGTAGGACTCCACACCTGGCGCGCCTAGCCTTGGCCGGCCTCCTCCTCCTCCATCCTTTATATACAGGGGCAGGGGGCACCCCATAGACACACAAGTTGATCCACGTGATCGTTCCTTAGCCGTGTGCGGTGCCCCCTGCCACCATATTCCACCTCGATCATATCGTTGTAGAGCTTAGGCGAAGCCCTGCGTCGGTAGAACATCAAGATAGTCATCACGCCGTCGTGCTGACGGAACTCCTCCCCGAAGCTTTGCTGGATCGGAGCCCGTCATCGAGCTGTACGTGTGCTAAGAACTCGGAGGTGCCGGAGTAACGGTGCTTGGATCGGTCGGATCGGGAAGAAGACGTACGACTACTTCCTCTATGTTGTGTCAACGCTTCCGTTGTGATCTACAAGGGTACGTAGATCAGACTCTCCCCCTCGTTGCTATGCATCACCATGATCTTGCATGTGCGTAGGGAAAATTTTGAAATTACTACGTTACCCAACAGTGGCATCCGAGCCTAGGTTTTATGGTTTGATGTTATATGCACGAGTAGAACACAAGTGAGTTGTGGGCGATATAAGTCATACTGCCTACCAGCATGTCATACTTTGGTTCGGCAGTATTGTTGATGAAGCGGCCCGGACCGACATTACGCGTACGCTTACGCGAGACCGGTTCTCCCGACGTGCTTTGCACAAAGGTGGCTTGCGGGTGACTGTTTCTCCAACTTTAGTTGAACCGAGTGTGGCTACGCCCGGTCCTTGCGAAGGTTAAAACAGAGTCAATTTGACAAACTGTCGTTGTGGTTTTTGATGTGTAGGTAAGAACGGTTCTTGCTCAGCCTGTAGCAGCCACGTAAAACTTGCAACAACAACGTAGAGGACGTTTAACTTGTTTTTGCAGGGCATGTTGTGATGTGATATGGTCAAGACGTGATGAGATATAAGTTGTTGTATGAGATGATCATTTTTTGTTGAAGTCATCGGCAACTGGCAAAAGCCTTATGGTTGTCCCTTTATTGCATAAGATGCAAGCGTCCAATAATTGCTTTACTTTATCGCTATGCGATAGCAATAGTTGCAAGAGCAATTGTTGGCGTGACGACCACGTGACGACACATTGATATACATTAAGATGATGGAGATCATGGTGTCATGCTGGTGACGATATAGATCATGACAGTACTTTGGAGATGGAGATCAAAGAAGCAAGATGATGATGGCCATATCATGTCACATATTTTGATTGCATATGATGTTCATCTTTTATACATCTTATTTTGCTTAGTTTGACGGTAGCATTTTAAGATGATCTCTCACTAATTATCAAGAAGTGTTCTCCCTGAGTATGCACCGTTGCGAAAGTTCTTCGTGCTGAGACACCACGTGATGATCGGGTGTGATAGGCTCTACGTTCAAATACAACGGGTGCAAAACAGTTGCACACGCGGAATACTCAAGTTATACTTGACGAGCCAAGCATATACAGATATGGCCTCTGAACACGGAGACCGAAAGGTCGAGCGTGAATCATATAGTAGATATGATCAACATAACGATGTTCACCATTGAAAACTACTCCATCTCACGTGATGATCGGTTATGGTTTAGTTGATTTGGATCACGTAATCACTTAGAGGATTAGAGGGATGTCTATCTAAGTGGGAGTTCTTAAGTAATATGATTAAATTGAACTTAAATTTATCATGAACTTAGTCCTGGTAGTATTTTGCAAATTATGTTGTAGATCAATAGCTCGCGTTGTTGCTTCCCTGTGTTTATTTTGATATGTTCCTAGAGAAATTGTTTTGAAAGATGTTAGTAGCAATGATGCGGATTGGATCCGTGATCTGAGGTTCATCCTCATTGCTGCACAGAAGAATTATGTCCTTGATGCACCGCTAGGTGACACACCTATTGCAAGAGCAGATACAGACGTTATGAACGTTTGGCTAGCTCAATATGATGACTACTTGATAGTTTAGTGCACCATGCTTAATGGCTTAGAATCGGGACTTCAAAGACGTTCTGAACATCATGGACCATATGAGATGTTCCAGGAGTTGAAGTTAATATTTCAAACAAATACCCGAGTTGAGAGATATGAAGTCTCCAACAAGTTCTATAGCTAAAAGATGGAGGAGAATCGCTCAACTAGTGAGCATGTGCTCAGATTGTCTGGGTACTACAATTGCTTGAATCAAGTGGGAGTTAATCTTCCAGATAAGATAGTGATTGACAGAATTCTCTAGTCACCATCACCAAGTTAGTAGAACTTCGTGATGAACTATAATATGCAAGGGATAACGGAAACAACACCCAAGCTCTTCATGATGCTGAAATCAACGAAGGTAGAAATCAAGAAAAACATCAAGTGTTGATGGTTGACAAGACCACTAGTTTCAAGAAAAAAGGCAAAGGGAAGAAGGGGAACTTCAAGAAGAACGGCAAGCAAGTTGCTGCTCAAGTGAAGAAGCCCAAGTCTAGTCCTAAGCCTGAGACTAAGTGTTTCTACTGCAAAGGGACTGATCACTGGAAGCGGAACCACCCCAAGTGATTGGCGGATAAGAAGGATGGCAAAGTGAACAAAAGTATATTTGATATACATGTTATTGATGTGTGCTTTACTAGTGTTTATAGCAACCCCTCAGTATTTGATATTGGTTTAGTTGCTAAGAGTAGTAACTCAAAACAGGAGTTGCAGAATAAACATAGACTAGTTAAGGGTGAAGTGACGATGTGTGTTGGAAGTAGTTCCAAGACTGATATGATCATCATCGCACACTCCCCTATACTTTCGGGATTAGTGTTGAACTTAAATAAGTGTTATTTGGTTTTTGCGTTGAGCATGAATATGATTTGATCATGTTTATTGCAATACGGTTATTCATTAAAGTCAGAGAATAATTGTTGTTCTGTTTACATGAATAAAACCTTCGATGGTCATACACCCAATGAAACAAGTTCGTTGGATCTCGATCGTAGTGATACACATAATCATAATATTGAAACCAAAAGATGCAAAGTTAATAATGATAGTGCAACTTATTTGTGGCACTGCCGTTTAGGTCATATTGGTGTAAAGCGCATGAAGAAACTCCATGCTGATGGGATTTTGGAATCACTTGATTATGAATCACTTGATGCTTGCGAACCATGCCTCATGGGCAAGATGACTAAGACTCCGTTCTCCGGAGCGAGCAACTGACTTACTGGAAATAATACATACTGATGTATGCGGTCCGATGAGTGTTTAGGCTCACGGCAAGCATCGTTATTTTCTGAACTTCACAGATGATTTGAGCAGATATGGGTATATCTACTTGATGAAACATAAGTCTGAAACATTTGAAAAGTTCAAAGAATTTCAGAGTGAAGTGGAAAATCATCATGACAAGAAAATAAAGTTTCTACGATCTGATCGCAGAGACAAATATTTGAGTTACGAGTTTGGTCTTCAATTAAAACAATGTGGAATAGTTTCACAAACTCATGCCACCTGGAACACCACAGCATAATGGTGTGTCCGAATGTCATAACCGTACTTTATTAGATATGGTGCGATCTATGATGTCTCTTACCAATCTACCACTATTGTTTTGGGGATATGCATTCACGTAAAATAGGGCACCATCTAAGTCCGTTGAGACGACACAATCTGAACTGTGGTTTGGCAAGAAACCAAAGTTGTCGTTTCTTAAAGTTTGGGGTTGTGATGCTTATATGAAAAAGTTTCATCCTAATAACCTCAAACCCAAATCGGAGAAATATGTCTTCATAGGATACCCAAAGGAGACTGTTGGGTACACCTTCTATCACAAATCCGAAGGCAAGACTTTTGTTGCTAAATTCGGAGTTTTTCTAGAGAAGGAGCTTCTCTCGAAAGAAGTGAGTGGGAGGAAAGTAGAACTTGATAAGGTAACTATACCTGCTCCCTTATTGGAAAGTAGTTCATCACAGAATTCTGTTCCTGTGACTACTACACCAATTAGTGAGGAAGCTAATGATGATGATCATGTAACTTCGGATCAAGTTACTACCAAATCTCGTAGGTAAACTAGAGTGAGATCCGCACCAGAGTGGTACGGTAATCCTGTTCTAGAGGTCATGTTACTTGACCATGACGAACCTACGAACTATGAGGAAGCGATGATGAGCCCAGATTCCGTGAAATGGTTTGAGGCCATGAAATCTGAGATATGATCCATGTATGAGAACAAAGTTTGGACTTTGGTTGACTTGCCCGATGATCGGCAAGCAATTGAGAATAAATGGATCTTCAAGAGGAAGACGGACGCTGATAGTAGTGTTACTATCTACAAGGCTAGAATAGTCGCAAAAGGTTTTCGACAAGTTCAAGGTGTTGACTACGATGAGAGCTTCTCACTCGTATCTATGCTTGAGTCTGTCCGAATCATGTTAGTAATTGCCGCATTTTATGAAATCTCGCAAATGGATAAACAAAACTGCATTCCTTAATGGATTTATTAAAGAAGAGTTGTATATGATGCAACAGAAGGTTTTGTCAATCCGAAAGGTGCTAACAAAATGTGCAAGCTCCAGCGATCCATCTGTGGACTGGTGCAAGCATCTCGGAGTTGGAATATACGCTTTGATGAGTTGATCAAAGCATATAGTTCTATACAGACTTGCGGTGAAGCCTGTATTTACAAGAAAGTGAGTGGGAGCACTACAACATTTCTGATAAGTATATGTGAATGACATATTGTTGATCGGAAATAATGTAGAATTATTCTGTAAAGCATAAAGGAGTGTTTGAAAGGAGTTTTTCAAAGAAAGACTTCGGTGAAGCTGCTTACATATTGAGCTTCAAGATCTATAGAGATAGATCAAGACGCTTGATAAGTTTTTTTCAATGAGTACATACCTTGACAAGATTTTGAAGTAGTTCAAAATGGAGCAGTCAAAGAAAGAGTTCTTGCCTGTATTATAAGGTGTGAAGTTGAGTAAGACTCAAAGCCCGACCACGGCAGAAGATAGAAAGAGAATGAAAGTCATTCCCTATGCCTTGGCCATAGGTTCTATAAAGTATGTCATGTTGTATACCAGATCTATTGTATACCCTGCACTGATTTGGCAAGGGAGTACAATAGTGATCTAGGAGTAGATCACTGGACAGCGGTCAGAATTATCCTTAGTGAAATAAGGATATGTTTCTCGATTGTGGATGTGACAAAAAGGTTCGCCGTAAAGGGTTGCGTCGATGCAAGTTTTGACACTGATCTGGATGACTCTAAGTCTCGATCTAGATACATATTGAAAGTGGGAGCAATTAGCTAGAGTAGCTCCATGCAGAGCATTGTTGACATAGAAAATTGCAAAATACATGTGGATCTAAATGTGGCAAACCCGTTGACTAAGATTCTCTCACAAGCAAAACATGATCACACTTTAGTACTCTTTGGGTGTTAATCACATAGCGATGTGAACCAGATTACTGAATCTAGTAAACCCTTGGGGTGTTGGTCACATGGCGATGTGAACTATGGGTGTTAATCACATGATGATGTGAACTATCAATGTTAATCACATGGTGATGTGATCTAGATTATTGACTCTAGTGCAAGTGGGAGACTGAAGGAAATATGCCCTAGAGGCAATAATAAAGTTATTATTTATTTCCTTATATCATGATAAATGTTTATTATTCATGCTAGAATTGTATTAACCGGAAACATAATACATGTGTGAATACATAGACAAACAGAGTGTCACTAGTATGCCTCTACTTGACTAGCTCGTTAATCAAAGATGGTTATGTTTCCTAACCATGGACAAAGAGTTGTTATTTGATTAACGAGATCACATCATTAGATGAATGATCTGATTGACATGACCCATTCCATTAGCTTAGCACCCGATCGTTTAGTATGTTGCTATTGCTTTCTTCATGACTTATACATGTTCCTATGACTATGAGATTATGCAACTCCCGTTTGCCGGAGGAACACTTTGGGTGCTACCAAACGTCACAACATAAATGGGTGATTATAAAGGAGCATTACAGGTGTCTCCAAAGGTAGATGTTGGGTTGGCATATTTCGAGATTAGGATTTGTCACTCCGATTGTCGGAGAGGTATCTCCGGGCCCTCTCGGTAATGCACATCACATAAGCCTTGCAAGCATTGCAACTAATGAGTTAGTTGCGGGATGATGTATTACGGAATGAGTAAAGAGACTTGTCGGTGACGAGATTGAACTAGGTATTGGATACCGACGATCGAATCTCAGGCAAGTAACATACCGATGACAAAGGGAACAACGTATGTTGTTATGCGGTCTGACCGATAAAGATCTTCGTAGAATATGTAGGAGCCAATATGGGCATCCAGGTCCCGCTATTGGTTATTGACTGGAGACGTGTCTCGGTCATGTCTACATTGTTCTCGAACCGTAGGGTCCGCACGCTTAAGGTTTCGATGACAGTTATATTATGAGTTTATGAGTTTTGATGTACCGAAGGAGTTCGGAGTCCCGGATGAGATCGGGGACATGACGAGGAGTCTCGAAATGGTCGAGACGTAAAGATCGATATATTGGACGACTATATTCGGATATCGGAAAGGTTCCGAGTGATTCGGGTATTTTTTGGAGTACCGGGTAGTTACGGGAGAAGTAATGGGCCTTGATGGGCTTTAGTGGGAAGAGGAAAAAGGCTGCTGCGCCCCCCCCCCCTCCCCTCTAGTCCGAATTGGACTAGGGAAAAGGGGGCCGGCCACCTTTCCTACTCCTCCACTTCCTTCTCCCTTCCTCCCCTCTTTGTGGACTCCTACTAGGACTTGGAGTCCTAGTAGGACTCCACACCTGGCGCGCCTAGCCTTGGCCGGCCTCCTCCTCCATCCTTTATATACAGGGGCAGGGGGCACCCCATAGACACACAAGTTGATCCACGTGATCGTTCCTTAGCCGTGTGCGGTGCCCCCTGCCACCATATTCCACCTCGATCATATCGTTGTAGAGCTTAGGCGAAGCCCTGCGTCGGTAGAACATCAAGATCGTCATCACGCCATCGTGCTGACGGAACTCCTCCCCGAAGCTTTGCTGGATCAGAGCCCGGGGATCGTCATCGAGCTGTACGTGTGCTAAGAACTCGGAGGTGCCGGAGTAACGGTGCTTGGATCGGTCGGATCGGGAAGAAGACATACGACTACTTCCTCTACGTTGTGTCAACGCTTCCGTTGTGATCTACAAGGGTACGTAGATCAGACTCTCCCCCTCGTTGCTATGCATCACCATGATCTTGCATGTGCGTAGGGAAATCCTTCACTACTGGTACTTCCTCCTGCACAACTCCAGTTAAACAATTTACTTGAGTCCTCTTTGGCACATGTCGGGATACATACTTGCTCCTTCTCCCTTCTGGGGTGGTAAGCAAAATTGACTTACTGGCACATTCAATATTCCCTTCATACTTTGACAACCAATCCATGCCTAATATCACATCTAATCCTTGGGATTCCAACACTATTAGGTTTGATGGGAATATGTAGTTACCAATCCTTAATGGTAACCGATCACACCATAGACTAGCCATATATTCTGCTCCAGGCGAGCTTACTAACATGGGTGACCTAAGGGCTTGGGTTGGCAGTTTATACTTATCCACAAATCCCCTTGATATGTATGAATTGTTGGGGAACGCAGTAATTTCAAAAAATTTCCTACGCACACGCAAGATCATGGTGATGCATAGCAACGAGAGGGGAGAGTGTTGTCTACGTACCAACGCAGACCGACTGCGGAAGCGATCACACAACGTAGAGGAAGTAGTCGTACGTCTTCTTCCCGATCCGACCGATCCAAGCACCGTTACTCCGGCACCTCCGAGTTCTTGGCACACGTTCAGCTCGATGACGATCCTCGGGCTCCGATCCAGCAAAGCGTCGAGGAAGAGTTCCGTCAGCACGACGGCGTGATGACGATCTTGATGTACTACCGACGCAGGGCTTCGCCTAAGCACTACAACGGTATGATCGAGGTGGAATTTGGTGGCAGGGGGCACCGCACACGGCTAAGGAACGATCTCAAGGATCAACTTGTGTGTCTTGGGGTGTCCCCTGCCCCCGTATATAAAGGTTGGAGGGAGGGGGGCTGGCCGGCCAAAGAGAGGGAGGCGCAGGAGGAGTCCTACTCCTACCGGGAGTAGGACTCCCCCCTCCAATCCTAGTCCAACTAGGAATCCTTCAAAGGGGAGAGAGAGAGAGGTGGCCGGCCCCTCTCCTAGTCCTAATAGGACTAGGGAGAGGGGGGAGGCGCAGCCCTATGTGGGCTGCCCTCTCACCTTTCCACTAAGGCCCATGTTGGCCCATTTGGCTCCCGGGGGGTTCCGGTAACCCTCCCGGTAATCCGGTAAAATCCCGATTTCACCCGGAACACTTCCGATGTCCAAACATAGGCTTCCAATATATCAATCTTTACGTCTCGACCATTTCGAGGCTCCTCGTCATGTCCGTGATCTCATCTGGGACTCCGAACAACCTTCGGTACATCAAAATTCATAAACTCATAATAACTGTCATCGTAACGTTAAGCATGCGGACCCTACGGTTCGAGAACAATGTAGACATGACCGAGACACGTCTCCGGTCAATAACCAATAGCGGGACCTGGATGCCCATATTGGCTCCTACATATTCTACGAAGATCTTTATCGGTCAGACCGCATAACAACATACGTTGTTCCCTTTGTCATCGGTATGTTACTTGCCCGAGATTCGATCGTCGGTATCCAATACCTAGTTCAATCTCGTTACCGGCAAGTCTCTTTACTCGTTCCGTAATACATCATCTCACAACTAACATATTAGTTGCAGTGCTTGCAAGGCTTATGTGATGTGCATTACCGAGAGGGCCCAGAGATATCTCTCCGACAATCGGAGTGACAAACCCTAATCTCGAAATACGCCAACCCAACATCTACCATTGGAGACACCTATAGTACTCCTTTATAATCACCCAGTTACGTTGTGACGTTTGGTAGTACCCAAAGTGTTCCTCCGGTAAATGGGAGTTGCATAATCTCATAGTTATAGGAACATGTATAAGTCATGAAGAAAGCAATAGCAACATACTAAACGATCGGGTGCTAAGCTAATGGAATGGGTCATGTCAATCAGATCATTCAACTAATGATGTGACCTCGTTAATCAAATAACAACTCTTTGTTCATGGTTAGGAAACATAACCATCTTTGATTAACGAGCTAGTCTAGTAGAGGCATACTAGTGACACTCTGTTTGTCTATGTATTCACACATGTATTATGTTTCCGGTTAATACAATTCTAGCATGAATAATAAACATTTATCATGATATAAGGAAATAAATAATAACTTTATTATTGCCTCTAGGGCATATTTCCTTCAGTCTCCCACTTGCACTAGAGTCAATAATCTAGTTTCACATCGCCATGTGATTTAGCAGCAATAGTTCACATCACCATGTGATTAACACCCATAGTTCACATCGTTATGTGACCAACACTCAAAGGGTTTACTAGAGTCAGTAATCTAGTTCACATCTCTATGTGATTAATACCCAAAGAGTACTAAGGTGTGATCATGTTTTGCTTGTGAGATAATTTTAGTCAACGGGTCTGTCACATTCAGATCCGTAAGTATTTTGCAAAATTCTTTGTCTATAATGCTCTGCACGGAGCTACTCTAGCTAATTGCTCCCACTTTCAATATGTATCTAGACCGAGACTTAGAGGTATCTAGATTAGTGTCAAAACTTGCATCGGCGTAACCCTTTACGACGAACCTTTTTATCACGTCCTTAATCGAGAAACATATCCTTATTTCACTAAGGATAATTCTGACCGCTGTCCAGTGATCTACTCCTAGATCACTATTGTACTCCCTTGCCAAATCAGTGCAGGGTATACAATAGATCTGGTATACAGCATGACATACTTTATAGAACCTATGGCCAAGGCATAGGGAATGACTTTCATTCTCTTTCTATCTTCTG
Organism: Triticum monococcum; assembly: GCA_034509565.1. Classification (NCBI taxonomy): domain Eukaryota; kingdom Viridiplantae; phylum Streptophyta; class Magnoliopsida; order Poales; family Poaceae; genus Triticum; species Triticum monococcum. The sequence goes on from CM067844.1 coordinate 418,057,734, forward strand.
CCGTGGTCGGGCTTTGAGTTTTACTCAACTTCACACCTTATAATACAGGCAAGAACTCTTTCTTTGACTGCTCCATTTTGAACTACTTCAAAATCTTTGTCAAGGTATGTACTCATTGAAAGAACTTATCAAGCGTCTTGATCTATCTCTATAGATCTTGAAGCTCAATATGTAAGCAGCTTCACCGAAGTCTTTCTTTGAAAAACTCCTTTCAAACACTCCTTTATGCTTTACAGAATAATTCTACATTATTTCCGATCAACAATATGTCATTCACATATGCTTATCAGAAATGCTGTAGTGCTCCCACTCACTTTCTTGTAAATACAGGCTTCACCGCAAGTCTGTATAAATCTATATGCTTTGATCAACTTATCAAAGCGTATATTCCAACTCCGAGATGCTTGCACCAGTCCACAGATGGATCGCTGGTGCTTGCACATTTTGTTAGCACCTTTTGGATTGACAAAACCTTCTAGTTGCATCACATACAACTCTTCTTTAATAAATTCATTAAGGAATGCAGTTTTGTTTATCCATTTGCCAGATTTCATAAAATGCGGCAATTGCTAACATGATTCGGACAGACTTAAGCATAGATACGAGTGAGAAAAACTCATCGTAGTCAACACCTTGAACTTGTCGAAAACTTTTGCGACAATTCTAGCTTTGTAGATAGTAACACTACTATCAGCGTCCGTCTTCCTCTTGAAGATCCATTTATTTTCTATGGCTTGCCGATCATCGGGAAAATCCATCAAAGTCCATACTTTGTTCTCATACATGGATCATATCTCAGATTTCATGGCCTCAAACCATTTCGCGGAATCTGGGCTCATCATCGCTTCCTCATAGTTCGTAGGTTCATCATGATCTAGTAGCATGACTTCCAGAGTAGGATTACCGTACCACTCTGGCGCGGATCTTACTCTGTTTTACCTACAAGGTTCGGTAGTAACTTGATCTGAAGTTACATGATCATCATCATTAGCTTCCTCACTAATTGGTGTAGGTGTCACAGAAATAGTTTTCTGTGATGTACTACTTTCCAATAAGGGAGCAGGTACAGTTACCTCATCAAGTTCTACTTTCCTCCCACTCACTTCTTTCGAGAGAAACTCCTTCTCCAGAAAGTTTCCGAATTTTAGCAACAAAAGTCTTGCCTTCGGATCTGTGATAGAAGGTGTATCCAATAGTTTCCTTTGGATATCCTATGAAGACGTACTTCTCCGATTTGAGTTTGAGCTTATCAGGATGAAACCTTTTCATATAAGCATCGCAACCCCAAATTTTTTAAGAAACGACAGCTTAGGTTTCTTGCCAAACCATAGTTCACACGGTGTCGTCTCAACGGATTTAGATGGTGCCCTATTTAACGTGAATGCAGCTGTCTCTAATGCATAACCCCAAAACGATAGTGGTAGATCGGTAAGATACATCATAGATTGCACTATATCCAATAAAGTACGGTTATGACGTTAGGACACACCATTATGCTGTGGTGTTCCATGTGGCATGATTTTGTGAAACTATTCCACATTGTTTTAATTGAAGACCAAGCTCGTAACTCAAATATTTTACCTCTACGATCATATCGTAGAAACTTTTATTTTCTTGTCATGATGATTTTCCACTTCACTCTGAAATTCTTTGAACTTTTCAAATATTTCAGACTTATGTTTCATCAAGTAGATATACTCAGATCTGCTCAAATCATCTGTGAAGATCAGAAAATAATGATACCTGTCGCGAGCCTCAATATTCATCGGACCACATACATCAGTATGTATGATTTCCAACAAATCTGCTGCTCGCTCCATTGTTCCGAAGAACGGAGTTTTAGTCATCTTGCCCAATAGGCATGGTTCGCAAGCATCAAGTGATTCATAATCAAGTGATTTCGAAAGCCCATCAGCATGGAGTTTCTTCATGCTTTTTATACCAATATGACCTAAACGGCAGTGCCACAAATAAGTTGCACTATCATTATTAACTTTGAATCTTTTTGGTTTCAATATTATTAATATGTGTATCACTATGATCGAGATCCAACGAACTTGTTTCATTGGGTGTATGACCATTGAAGGTTTTATTCATGTAAACAGAACAACAATTATTCTCTGATTTTAATGAATAACCGTATTGCAATAAACATGATCAAATCATATTCACGCTCAACGCAAAAACCAAATAACACTTATTTAAGTTCAACACTAATCCCGAAAGTATAGGGGAGTGTGCGATGATGATCATATCAATCTTGGAACTACTTCCAACACACATCGTCACTTCACCCTTAACTAGTCTCTGTTTATTCTGCAACTCCCATTTCGAGTTACTAATCTTAGCAACTGAACTAGCATCAAATACTGAGGGGTTGCTATAAACACTAGTATAGTACACATCAATAACATGTATATCAAATATACTTATGTTCATTTTGCCATCCTACTTATCCGCCAATCACTTGGGGTAGTTCCGCTTCCAGTGACCAGTCCCTTTGCAGTAGAATCACTTAGTCTCAGGCTTAGGATCAGACTTGGGCTTCTTCACTTGAGCAGCAACTTGCTTGCCGTTCTTCTTGAAGTTCCCCTTCTTCCCTTTGCCCTTTTCTTGAAACTAGTGGTCTTGTCAACCATCAACAATTGATGTTTTTCTTGATTTCTACCTTCGTTGATTTTAGCATCACGAAGAGCTTGGGAGTTGTTTCCGTTATCCCTTGCATATTATAGTTCATCACGAAGTTCTACTAACTTAGTGATGATGACTAGAGAATTCTGTCAATCACTATCTTATCTGGAAGATTAACTCCCACTTGATTCAAGCGATTGTAGTACCCAGACAATCTGAGCACATGCTCACTAGTTGAGCGATTCTCCTCCATCTTTTAGCTATAGAACTTGCTGGAGACTTCATGTCTGTCAACTCGGGTATTTGCTTGAAATATTAACTTCAACTCCTGGAACATCTCATATGGTCCATGACGTTCAAAACGTCTTTGAAGTCCCGATTCTAAGCCGTTAAGCATGGTGCACTAAACTATCAAGTAGTCATCACATTGAGCTAGCCAAACGTTCACAACGTCTGCATCTGCTCCTGCAATAGGTTTATCACCTAGCGGTGCATCAAGGACATAATTCTTCTGTGCAGCAATGAGGATAAACCTCAGATCACGGATCCAATCCGCATCATTGCTACTAACATCTTTCAACACAATTTTCTCTAGGAACATTTCAAAATAAACACAGGGAAGCAACAACGCGAGCCATTGATCTACAACATGATTTGCAAAATACTACCAGGACTAAGTTCATGATAAATTTAAGTTCAATTTAATCATATTACTTAAGAACTCCCACTTAGATAGACATCCCTCTAATCCTCTAAGTGATCACGTGATCCAAATCAACTAAACCATAACCGATCATCACGTGAGATGGAGTAGTTTTCAATGGTGAACATCGTTATGTTGATCATATCTACTATATGATTCACGCTCGACCTTTCGGTCTCCGTGTTCCGAGGCCATATCTGTATATGCTTGGCTCGTCAAGTATAACCTGAGTATTCTGCGTGTGCAACTGTTTTGCACCCGTTGTATTTGAACGTAGAGCTTATCACACCCGATCATCACGTGGTGTCTGGGCACGAAGAACTTTGGCAACGGTGCATACTCAGGGAGAACACTTCTTGATAATTTAGTGAGAGATCATCTTATAATGCTACCGTCAATCAAAGCAAGAATAAGATGTATAAAAGATAAACATCATATGCAATCAAAATATGTGACATGATATGGCCATCATCATCTTGCTTCTTTGATCTCCATCTCCAAAGTACTGTCATGATCTCTGTCATCACCGGCATGACACCATGATCTCCATCATCTTGATCTATATCAATGTGTCGTCACACGGTCGTCTCGCCAACTATTGCTCTTGCAACTATTGCTATCGCATAGCGATAAAGTAAAGCAATTATTTGGCGCTTGCATCTTATGCAATAAAGAGACAACCATAAGGCTTTTGCCAGTTGCCGATAACTTCAACAAAACATGATCATCTCATACAACAACTTATATCTCATCACGTCTTGACCATATCATATCACAACATGCCCTGCAAAAACAAGTTAGACGTCCTCTACTTTGTTGTTGCAAGTTTTACGTGGCTGCTACGGGCTTAAGCAAGAACCAATCTCACCTACGCATCAAAACCACAACGATAGTTTGTCAAATAGACTCCGTTTTAACCTTCGCAAGGACCGGGCGTAGCCACACTCGGTTTAACTAAAGTTGGAGAAACAGTCACCCGCAAGTCACCTATGTGCAAAGCACGTCGGGGAAACCGGTCTCGCGAAAGCGTACGCGTAATGTCGGTCCGGGCCACTTCATCCAACAATACCGCCGAACCAAAGTATGACATGCTGGTAGGCAGTATGACTTATATCGCCCACAACTCACTTGTGTTCTACTCGTGCATATAACATCAAACCATAAAACCTAGGCTCTGATACCACTGTTGGGGAACGCAGTAATTTCAAAAAATTTCCTACGCACACGCAAGATCATGGTGATGCACAGCAACGAGAGGGGAGAGTGTTGTCTACGTACCAACGCAGACCGACTGCGGAAGCGATCACACAACGTAGAGGAAGTAGTCGTACGTCTTCTTCCCGATCCGACCGATCCAAGCACCGTTACTCCGGCACCTCCGAGTTCTTGGCACACGTTTAGCTCGATGACGATCCTCGGGCTCCGATCCAGCAAAGCGTCGAGGAAGAGTTCCGTCAGCACGACGGCGTGATGACGATCTTGATGTACTACCGACGCAGGGCTTCGCCTAAGCACTACAACGGTATGATCGAGGTGGAATTTGGTGGCAGGGGGCACCGCACACGGCTAAGGAACGATCTCAAGGATCAACTTGTGTGTCTTGGGGTGTCCCCTGCCCCCGTATATAAAGGTTGGAGGGAGGGGGGCTGGCCGGCCAAAGAGAGGGAGGCGCAGGAGGAGTCCTACTCCTACCGGGAGTAGGACTCCCCCCTCCAATCCTAGTCCAACTAGGAATCCTTCAAAGGGGAGAGAGAGAGAGGTGGCCGGCCCCTCTCCTAGTCCTAATAGGACTAGGGAGAGGGGGGAGGCGCAGCCCTATGTGGGCTGCCCTCTCACCTTTCCACTAAGGCCCATGTTGGCCCATTTGGCTCCCGGGGGGTTCCGGTAACCCTCCCGGTAATCCGGTAAAATCCCGATTTCACCCGGAACACTTCTGATGTCCAAACATAGGCTTCCAATATATCAATCTTTACGTCTCGACCATTTCGAGACTCCTCGTCATGTCCGTGATCTCATCCGGGACTCCGAACAACCTTCGGTACATCAAAATGCATAAACTCATAATAACTGTCATCGTAACGTTAAGCGTGCGGACCCTACGGTTCGAGAAGAATGTAGACATGACCGAGACACGTCTCCGGTAAATAACCAATAGCGGGACCTGGATGCCCATATTGGCTCCTACATATTCTACGAAGATCTTTATCGGTCAGACCGCATAACAACATACGTTGTTCCCTTTGTCATCGGTATGTTACTTGCCCGAGATTCGATCGTCGGTATCCAATACCTAGTTCAATCTCGTTACCGGCAAGTCTCTTTACTCGTTCCGTAATACATCATCTCACAACTAACATATTAGTTGCAGTGCTTGCAAGGCTTATGTGATGTGCATTACCGAGAGGGCCCAGAGATACCTCTCCGACAATCGGAGTGACAAACCCTAATCTCGAAATACGCCAACCCAACATCTACCATTGGAGACACCTGTAGTACTCCTTTATAATCACCCAGTTACGTTGTGACGTTTGGTAGTACCCAAAGTGTTCCTCCGGTAAATGGGAGTTGCATAATCTCATAGTTATAGGAACATGTATAAGTCATGAAGAAAGCAATAGCAACATACTAAACGATCGGGTGCTAAGCTAATGGAATGGGTCATGTCAATCAGATCATTCAACTAATGATGTGACCTCATTAATCAAATAACAACTCTTTGTTCATGGTTAGGAAACATAACCATCTTTGATTAACGAGCTAGTCTAGTAGAGGCATACTAGTGACACTCTGTTTGTCTATGTATTCACACATGTATTATGTTTCCGGTTAATACAATTCTAGCATGAATAATAAACATTTATCATGATATAAGGAAATAAATAATAACTTTATTATTGCCTCTAGGGCATATTTCCTTCATGAATGCGATGCACCAGTATCAAAAAGAACGAGTGCAGTAAATGACTTAACCAAAAACTTACCGATTACTGCATCCGGCTGCTCTTCAACCTCCTCCACGTTAACGTGGTTCACCTGTCCCCTGTTGAAAGGGTTCGGCTTCTTCCCAGAGCTTCCATTGCCATTTCCATTCTGGGATTCAGGACATTCATTGGCATAATGTCCGGTCTTCTGGCACTTAAGGCAAGTGACTTGGCTCACGTCTTTCTTGGCTGGGGTTGATGGGTTGGTGCGGTTCTGGCCGTTGCTTCCTCCATTCACATTACCATTCATGTGGCCATTGTGATTGTGCGAGCTACCTCCTCCATGGGTATGCTGAAAATGTCCTCCCGGCCTAGGGGTAAATCGTGGCTTCTGCTGAGCTCCTGAATTGTGCTTTCCTTGAGCATACTTCCTCTTGCGATTCTCAATTTGCTGCTGCTTCCCTTCAATCATGAGAGCACGATCTACCAACTTCTGTTAGTTGTTGAAGGTTGCTACCATCAACTGCATGCTCAACTCATCATTCAGTCCTTCCAGAAATTTCTCCTGCTTTGCTGCATCCATAGCAACGTCATCTGGGGCATAACGTGCTAATTTACTAAAGTCTTCCACATACTGGCCAACTGTCCGTCCTCCTTGGCGCAAGTTGCGAAACTCTCGCTTCTTCATGGCCATAGCTCCTGCTGAAACATGGGTAGTACGAAAAGCCTGCTGAAACTGGTCCCATGTGATAGTATCGACAGGGAAAGTGGCTGTGAAATTCTCCCACCATGATGTTGCAGGTCATTCAAGCTAATGTGCGAAAAACTTCACCTTCTCCGCATCCGTGCATCCTGATGTGGTCAACTCTCTAGCTGTCTTGCGGAGCCAATCATCTGCTACTATCGGCTCGGTGCTACTGGAAAACACCAGCGGATTCAGCCTAAGAAAACGGGCTAAGTGATCGACAGGTGGTGGTGGTGGCGGGTTGTTGTTGTTCCCTTGATTCTGATTCTGGACTAGTAACTGCATCAATGTGTTCTGCTGCTGGATCAACTGGGCGAGCTCCAGTGGGAAGGTAAATCCGGGGTCACATCTCGAAGGCATCTGAGGGTTTTTAGAAAAGATGAGATTTAAGAATAGAGCGGGTCTAAAGAGAAAACACTACCCATATGTACATGAGGCAAAAGCAAACAATTCACTTCATTCATTCAATCAAACAAGGGCATACAATCGATTTAACTATCACAAAAGTGCTCGGACTATAATATTTACATGGTGGACTACTACTACTACTGATGAGGTGGTCTACTAGAAATATTCTTCGGTTGCAGACTCCATGATATCTGCTCCGGCTTCATCAACATAGTCATCATCGCTATCGTCGGGATCCGAGTCGGTGTCGTCGATGATTATGTAGTCTTCCGGGCGAATCTCCATGGGTTCTTCATCTTCTTCTATCGGTGTAGGGCCTCCCATAAATATTCCGATCTTCATTGTTAGGTCGGCATTCTTCTCCACTAATACTTCAATTTCCTCCTCATAATGTTCATGTGTAGCCTTGTGTTCTTCCTCCAGTTCCTTGATTCTTGTATTTGCCTTCTTCAGGTCTATCCTGTCGGCGCACATCTGGTTCTCCTGACGTCTAATGTGCTGGTTTAACTCCTGGATAAAAGCTGTAATCGATCTATCCTTTCTGGTGTTGATTATCTCCCAGTGCTCATCTCGGCGCCCACAAATCTGGTAGATAATATCCTTGAGATCATTGCGGTAGACTTCTCCAATGCGTCCCATGGCGATGTGAGCTGCCATGCTCTTTCCTAGACTCCAAGTTGGTGCATCAAAAGAAAACTCTATGGGCTCAGTGACTGGCATGAACGTCCTTCCTGGAACTTGAACTTGAATCATCCAGCGCTCTTTTTCAGGTAAGGTGGCGTTGTAGGTTCCGGTGAAGCTTGGTACTCCTATGTTTAGGTATCTAGTGACTTCCTTCAAGTGACGTCCGAAGGGTGTGTCTTCATCCAGTTGAGTGAACTTGTTCCTTGCATCCGCCATCCTAAAAGAGTAGAAAAGATGAGGATTCAGAAGAGAAGAGAGTGAGTAGTGATCTAGGTCTTTAGCTTAGTGGTCGTGTCCTACAGTCAGCGTGTGCTCTGATACCATCTTGTAGCGACCAGACCTCAAATGGTCCAATCTCTGTGCTTTGATGTCATCCCTAGATCAGTAATGCTGACACCACATAGTACTTGAAGGATTTATAGCAGAGTAGCAATCACACACTTATTACATCGAGTGTCTCAAGAGAGAGCTTATTACAATAAATATGGCTTAAGGCCATCTAATAACAATAACAGCGGAACGCTTGGAAGATAAGTGAGTCCATCAACTCCAACGGCATCACTGAGTATAGAACCACGACCTAAAACTCCTTAATTATCGTCTGAAAAGTCTGCAACATTAACGTTGCAGCCCGAAAATGGGTCAGCACATGGAATATGCTGGCAATGTAACACATAGAGAGTAATAGAATGAAACAGCTATTCTATATGCATATTTGGCTGGTGGAAAGCTCTATGGTTACAGTTTTGCGTAAAGCCAATTTTTCCCTACTGCAAAGAAATAAATTTATTTAACTATCATGGTGGTTGTTAAACATTGAGAATGGCTGACAGCATTCTCAATCCCAATTAAACATCATCATTAAACAAACCCAACAAAATTAATTTTTGATTAACATGTTGAGATTCACATGATAATCCAGGTACTAGATACTCAAGATGTCCATAACCGGGGACACGGCTAACCATGATTAGTTTATACACTCTGCAGAGGTTTGCGCACTTTTCTCCACAAGACTCGGTCGCCTCCGTTTGGTTTCTCGCACTACATGGTGTTTGAGAAGACGGATGACTGAGACATAGTCTTTCAGAAGCGCTAGCACCTTACGATGGGTAGACCGTACCACCTACATCCCCTACATCTGCTAGTCTACCACTGTAAGAGTTCGCACGACTTAGTCAACTATGCTAGAGCCCATAATAGCTTGTGGTTGCACACGGAAGTTTCTAGCATGAATAATCTCATGATCCCTTTGAGCCTGGGTGGCGGTCCATAAAGAAAAACGGGCAATCCTGGAATACCCAGGTACCTCAATCCACCAGATGTGTGTTTAAGTTGCCACCTTAAATAAACCATTAATTAACAATCTCACATCTGCCATGGATACACTTACCCAATCCACGTCTACTAGCATAGCATGGCATAATAAGCAACGTAGAAGTAACTCCCAAAGGTTTGATAATTAAACAGGTAATAGGTACTACCTCAACTACTTCCCAAACCCACAATTTAATTAGATCCTAATCATGCAATGTGTGAGGATTGATCTAATGCAATAAAACTGGGTAGTAGGAGGTATGATCAAAGTGTTACTTGCCTTGCTGATGATCCAGGAAACCTAGCGATTCGAAGTAACAACCGGCGCACTCCGGGTACTCTATCGCAAATAAACAAGCATACAATAAGTACTCAACTAATGCATAGGTAAAACTCAAATAAGAGATCTAACCAGAAGGTTCAACTTAAGAACTCCGGTTGGCAAAAAGAATCAAATCGAACGAAGCAATGAAAGACAAAACGACAAAAGAAACAGGCTTCGTTTACAATTCTGGATCTAAGGCAATTTTACAGTGGTAAAAACTTGTTTGAGTTGGTTAAACGGAAAGAGGGTTTCGAGACGAAACTCCAGGCGCTTGAATCGCCTGATTCCGATAAACGAGCGAAAAGTTAAACTAAAACGAAAATCGGATCAGAAATCGCGATCAGAAAAATCGCGGATTTAATCCGAGAAAAAGAAAAACAACGAACGTTTGTTAAAACGAACGAACGGACGAACGAACGCTCACTATTTAAATAAACTGGAAAACTGATCTATTTAAAAAAACCAAAACAAAAAAACGAACAAAACCGTCGGAAAACCGAACGGTTTTTCTAAAAAAACAGCGGCGGGATCGAGGTAAACCTCGGGCGGCGGGTCCGGCGGCGGCGGCGCGGGCTAGGGTTTGGGGGTGGGGTTCCGGCTGGGCCTCCCAGGCTTATAAAGCCGGACGGGCCTCGTGTCCGGGTGGGACACGGCTCGTAGGTCGGTTGCGTTTTTTTACATATAAATAGTTACGCTCACAAAAAAAACAAAAGGGCTACTAAACGGACTCCAAAAATCCTGAAATAAATTTTCCCCGGCTTCTAAAATCAAGCCGCACAGGATGAACATTTATTTGGGGCCTAAATGCAATTTTGAAAAACGCGCATTTTTCCTGAATTCAAATAAAATAGCAAATAAAACCAAATAAAATCTTATTTGATTTTTTTATTAAATCCTCAATATTTCTTTATTTTGGGAAAGTCATTTTATTCCCTCTCTCATATTTTTGTAATAGAAATAATTGAAGATAAAATAAATAAAATCAAATGATCCTATTTTCAAAATTTGAGACAACTCAAATATGAAAATAACGAAATCCCCAACTCTCTCTGAGGGTCCTTGAGTTGGGTGAAATTTCTAGGATCAATCCAAAATGCAGGAAATATGATGTGCAATGATGATCTTAGTGTATAACATTCCAAATTCAAAATTTGGGATGTTATGGGCGCTCAACACAACGAACAAGGCAATCGGACTATAATACTTGAACACTCTCACTTAGCCATAGAATTCTATAATTTTAAATTTCGGCGAAGCCCCTAGTGTTCGGAAGACCGAGTTCGGGGCGCTATCCACGCCTAGGCCCGACAAAGCCGACTCCTCGCTCTAAGCGGCATAAGTCTTTAGGGACTCGAAAACCTCTCGAACAGCGACCAGCTCTCGCCTCATCATGACGGTCAGTTTTAGCTTTCTCTACTGAGGTGCTTAGCCCAGCTCAACTGGGGCACAATCGCAGTAGTTCTCCTAGTGTTGCCTTAGCCGATATAACGGAACATAAGGTACCAAAATATAGGAGCCGGGCAAACCCAACTATTGACCCAAGACATGATTCGGAGCCGATGCATATAATGCTATAAGTTCGGGGTGCCGCACTTGTGAAAGTGTTCGGACTTCTCACACCGTATTGTGGGGTACTTAAGCCCCTGGCGTATTGGCCGTACCAAAGTGTACGGATGCAACATGTCATTAATGAACATGTATTCGTAAAAAAGAGTAATGCAATAATAGACGGAAGCTATGCATTGTTTATTTAAAAAAGCTGCGATCAAAGCAGAACGATACAAATAGTGTGATAAGCAAAAAAAATGGGCCTATTTAACGTGTCCTTTCCAGGGGCGAGCTGTGGAATGGTATGTGAAACAGGTATACTGCTCGTTATAGAGACCACCTTAGAGTTCCATAGTGCGGCGTAGCTTTCTGCTTCCCTGGTTGTATCGTTTGTGCTGCAATTGTACTGCCGGACAAGCCTTCCGAAGAATGGAGTCCTGAAAATAAGAGAAAATTAAGAAATCGGCAGCCCCTAGTGCGGTTTAAGCCGCGATTCGGGCGTGCCGTGATGGTGCCCCTCCCCCTGTGCCCATGGCATTTCCAGAGCGTAGTTATGTACACGCAACACTGGTTTCGCTAGTTCGCGAGGGCTGGGGTTGGGGCCGCATTGCTACGCTTGCTCGGAACGTGCCAGGCGGTCTTGTTGTAGGTTACTCCGGGCGCGCTTGACGATGTCCAGACGTTTAATAGCCGGACTGGAGAATTGCCTTGAGAGGCTGCTTTGTACTTCCGCTGCGATAGCCGCCGTATGCTCCTCCATTCAGAGAGAGCATTCGGTATTTCCATTGACCGTGATGACTCCTCGAGGGTCTGGCATCTTGAGCTTGAGGTATGCGTAGTGCGGCACCACATTGAACTTAGCAAATGCGGTTCGCCCGAGCAATGCGTGATAGCCACTGCGGAACGGTACTATGTCGAAGATTAACTCCTCGCTTCGGAAATTATCCGGAGATCCGAAGACCACTTCAAGTGTAACTGAGCTTGTACAGTTGGCCTCTACACCTGGTATGACGCCTTTAAAGGTCGTTTTAGTGGGTTTAATCCTCGAGGGATCGATGCCCATTTTCCGCACTGTATCCTGGTAAAGCAGGTTCAGGCTGCTGCCGCCATCCATAAGGACTCTAGTGAGGTGAAATCCGTCAATAATTGGGTCTAGAACTAATGCGGCGAATCCGCCATGACGGATGCTAGTGGGGTGGTCCCTTCGATCAAAAGTGATCGGGCAGGAAGACCATGGGTTGAACTTTGGGGCGACTGGCTCCATCGCGTATACGTCCCTTAGCGCACGCTTCCGCTCCCTCTTGGGGACGTGGGTTGCGTATATCATGTTCACCGTTCACACTTGTGGGGGAAAACCTTTCTGTCCACTGTTGTTCGGCGGCCGGGGCTCCTCCTCGTCATCGCTATGCAGCCCCTTGTCTCTGCTTTCGGCATGTAACTTGCCTGCCTGCTTGAACACCCAACAATCCCTGTTTGTGTGATTGGCTGGTTTTTCGGGGGTGCCATGTATCTGGCATGAGCGGTCGAGTATTCGATCCAAACTGGACGGGCCCAGAGTATTTATTTTGAATGGCTTTTTCCGCTGACCGGGTTTAGAGCCTCTAAATCCGGCATTAACTGTCGTATCCTCAGCATTGTTGCCGTTAATGCGGCGCTTTTGCTTGTTGCGACGCGACCTGCCACTGCTGTCCTTGGTATCCGAATTACCAGGGCTCTTGGTCATGTTATTGTTGCGAGCTAGCCAGCTGTCTTCTCCCGCGCAAAAGCGGGTCATAAGTGTCGTGAGGGCTGCCATAGATTTCGACTTTTCCTGTCCTAGGTGCCGTGCAAGCCACTCGTCGCGGATGTTATGCTTGAAGGCTGCTAGGGCCTCTGCCGTTGGGGAATGTAGTAATTTCAAAAAAAATCCTACGCACATGCAAGATCATGGTGATGCATAGCAACGAGAGGGGAGAGTGTTGTCTACGTACCCCCATAGACCGAAGCGGAAGCGTTGACGCAACGTAGAGGAAGTAGTCGTACGTCTTCCCGGTCCAACCAATCCAAGCATCGTTACTCCGGCACCTCCGAGTTCTTGGCGCACGTTCATCTCGATGACGCACCCCGGGCTCCGATCCAGCAAAGCTTTGGGGAGGAGTTCCGTCAGCACGACGGCGTGGTGACGATCTTGATGTTCAACCGTCGCAGGGCTTCGCCTAAGCACCGCTACAATATGACCGAGGTGTAATATCGTGGAGGGGGGCACCGCACACGGCTAAGGAACGATCATGAAGATCAACTTGTGTGTCATGGGGTGCCCCCTGCCCCCGTATATAAAGGAGCAAGGGGGAGGAGGCCGGCCCTAGGAGGGACGCGCCAGGGAGTAGGATTCCTACTCCTAGTTGGAGTAGGTTTCCTCCTTTCCTAGTCCAACTAGGAGAAGGGGGAAAGTGGGGAGAGGGGAAGGAAGGGAGAGAGGGGCCGCGCCCCAAACCCCTTGTCCAATTCGGACTGGGCTTGGGAGGGGCGCACGCCACCTCCTGGTCCTTCCCACTAAGGCCCATTAAGGCCCATTGCTTCTTCCTCGTATTCCCGTAACTCCGTGGTACCTCCGAAAATACCTGAATCACTCGGAACCTTTCCGATGTCCGAATATAGTCGTCCAATATATCGATCTTTACGTCTCGACCATTTCGAGACTCCTCGTCATGTCCCCGATCTCATCCGGGACTCCGAACTCCTTCGGTACATCAAAACTCATAAACTCATAATATAACTGTCATCGAAACCTTAAGCGTGCGGACCCTACAGTTCGAGAACAATGTAGACATGACCGAGACACGTCTCCGGTCAATAACCAATAGCGGGACCTGGATGCCCATATTGGCTCCTACATATTCTATGAAGATCTTTATCGGTCAGACCGCATAACAACATACGTTGTTCCCTTTGTCATCGGTATGTTACTTGCCTGAGATTCGATCGTCGGTATCCAATACCTAGTTCAATCTCGTTACCGGCAAGTCTATTTACTCGTTCCGTAATACATCATCCCGCAACTAACTCATTAGTTGCAATGCTTGCAAGGCTTAAGTGATGTGCATTACTGAGAGGGCCCAGAGATACCTCTCCGACATTCAGAGTGACAAATCTTAATCTCGAAATACGCCAACTCAACATGTACCTTTGGAGACACCTGTAGAGCTCCTTTATAATCACCCAGTTACGTTGTGACGTTTGGTAGCACACAAAGTGTTCCTCCGGCAAACGGGAGTTGCATAATCTCATAGTCATAGGAACATGTATAAGTCATGAAGAAAGCAATAGCAACATACTAAACGATCGGGTGCTAAGCTAATGGAATGGGTCATGTCAATCAGATCATTCAACTAATGATGTGATCCCGTTAATCAAATAACAACTCTTTGTCCATGGTTAGGAAACATAACCATCTTTGATTAACGAGCTAGTCAAGTAGAGACATACTAGTGACACTATGTTTGTCTATATATTCACACATGTATTATGTTTCCGGTTAATACAATTCTAGCATGAATAATAAACATTTATCATGATATAAGGAAATAAATAATAACTTTATTATTGCCTCTAGGGCATATTTCCTTCAGTCTCCCACTTGCACTAGAGTCAATAATCTAGATCACATCACCATGTGATTGAACATCAATAGTTCACATCTTTATGTGATTGGTTCACATCTCCATGTGACTAACACCCAAAGGGTTTACTAGATTCAATAATCTAGTTCACATCGCTATATGATTAAGACCCAAAAAGTGATCATGTTTAGCTTGTGAGAGAAGATTAGTCAACGGGTCTGCCACATTCAGATCCGCATGTATTTTGCAAATTTCTATGTCAACAATGCTCTTGCATGGAGCTACTCTAGCTAATTGCTCCCACTTTCAATATGTATCCAGATTGAGACTTAGAGTCATCTGGATTAGTGTCAAAACTTGCATCGACGTAACCCTTTATGACGAACCTTTTGTCACCTCCGTAATCGAGAAACATATCCTTATTCCAGTAAGGATAATTTTGACCGCTGTCCATTGATCTACTCCTAGATTACTATTGTACTCCCTCTCTTAACACAGTGTATGGTATACAATAGATTTGGTACACGACATGGCATACTTTATAGAACCTATGACTGAGGCATAGGGAATGACTTTCATTCTCTTTCTATCTTCTGCCGTGGTCGGGCTTTGAGTCTTACTCAACTTCACACCTTGCAACACAGGCAAGAAACTTTTTCTTTGACTGTTCCATTTTGAACTACTTCAAAATCTTGTCAAGGTATGTACTCATTGAAAAAACTTATCAAGCGTCTTGATCTATCTCTATAGATCTTGATACTCAATATGTAAGCAGCTTCACCGAGGTCTTCCTTTGAAAAACTCCTTTCAAACACTCCTTTATGCTTTGCAAAATAATTCTACATTATTTCTGATCAACAATATGTCATTCACATATACTTATCAGAAATGTTGTAGTGCTCCCACTCACTTTCTTGTAAATACAGGCTTCACCGCAAGTCTGTATAAAACTATATGCTTTGATCAACTTATCAAAGCGTATATTCCAACTCCGAGATGCTTGCACCAGTCCATAAATGGATCGCTGGAGCTTGCATATTTTGTTAGCACCTTTAGGATTGACAAAACCATCTTGTTGCATCACATACAAATCTTCTTTAATAAATCCATTAAGGAATGCAGTTTTGTTTATCCATTTGCCAGATTTCATAAAATGCGGGAATTGCTAACATGATTCGGACAGACTTAAGCATAGATACGAGTGAGAAACTCTCATCATAGTCAACACCTTGAACTTGTCGAAAACCTTTTGCGACAATTCTAGCTTTGTAGATAGTAACACTACTATCCGTGTCCGTCTTCCTCTTGAAGATCCATTTATTATCAATGGCTTGCCGATCCTCGGGCAAGTCCACCAAAGTCCACACTTTGTTCTCATACATGGATCCTATCTCAGATTTCATGGCCTCAAGCCATTTATCAGAATCTGGGCTCATCGTCGCTTCCTCATAGTTCGTAGGTTCATCATGGTCAAGTAACATGACCTCCAAAATAGGATTACCATACCACTCTGGTGCGGATCTCACTCTGGTTTACCTATGAGATTCGGTAGTAACTTGATCTGAAGTTACATGATCATCATCATTAGCTTCCTCACTAATTGGTGTAGTGGTCACAGGAACAGATTTCTATGATGAACTATTTTCCAATAAGGGAGAAGGTACAATTACCTTATCAAGTTTTCTACTTTCCTCTCACTCACTTCTTTTGAGAGAAACTCCTTCTCTAGAAAGGATCCATTCTTAGCAACGAATGTCTTGCCTTCGGATCTGTGATAGAAGGTGTACCCAACTGTCTCCTTTGGGTATCCTATGAAGACATATTTCTCCGATTTGAGTTTGAGCTTATCGATATGAAACTTTTTCACATAAGCATCGCAACTCCAAACTTTAAGAAACGACAGCTTAGGTTTCTTGCCAAACCATAGTTCACACGGTGTCGTCTCAACGGATTTAGATGGTGCCCTATTTAACGTGAATGCAGCTGTCTCTAATGCATAACCCCAAAACGATAGTGGTAGATCGGTAAGAGACATCATAGATCGCACCATATCTAATAAAGTACGGTTATGACGTTCGGACACACCATTACACTATGGTGTTCCAGGTGGCGTGAGTAGTGAAACTATTTCACATTGTTTTAATTGAAGGCCAAACTCGTAACTCAAATATTTTACCTCTGCGATCATATCGTAGAAACTTTTATTTTCTTGTCATGATGATTTTCCACTTCACTCTGAAATTCTTTGAACTGTTCAAATGTTTCAGACTTATGTTTCATCAAGTAGATATCCCCATATCTGCTCAAATCATCTGTGAAGGTCAGAAAATAATGATACCTGCTGCAAGCCTTAATATTCATCGGATCACATACATCAGTATGTATGATTTCCAACAAATCTGTTGCTTGCTTCATTGTTCCGGAGAACGGCGTTTTAGTCATCTTGTCCATAAGGCATGGTTCGCAAGCATCAAGCGATTCATAATCAAGTGATTCCAAAAGCCCATCAGCATGGAGTTTCTTCATGCGCTTTACACCAATATGACTTAAACGGCAGTGCCACAAATAAGTTGCACTATCATTATTAACTTTGCATCTTTTGGTTTCAATATTATGAATATGTGTATCACTACGATCGAGATCCAACGAACTTGTTTCATTGGGTGTATGACCATCAAAGGTTTTATTCATGTAAACAGAACAACAATTATTCTCTGACTTTAATGAATAACCGTATTGCAATAAACATGATCAAATCATATTCATGCTCAACGCAAAAAACAAATAACACTTATTTAGGTTCAACACTAATCCCGAAAGTATAGGGGAGTGTGCATGATGATCATATCAATCTTGGAACTAATTCCAACACACATCGTCACTTCACCCTTAACTAGTCTCTGTTTATTCTGCAACTCTTGTTTCGAGTTACTACTCTTAGCAACTGATCCAGTATCAAATACAGAGGGGTTGCTATAAACACTAGTAAAGTACACATCAATAACATGTATATCAAATATACTTTTGTTCACTTTGCCATCCTTCTTATCCGCCAAATACTTGGGGCAGTTCTACTTCTAGTGACCAGTCCCTTTGCAGTAGAAGCACTTATTCTCAGGCTTAGGACCAGACTTGGGCTTCTTCACTTGAGCAGCAACTTGCTTGCTGTTCTTCTTGAAGTTCCCCTTCTTCCGTTTGCCCTTTTCTTGAAATTAGTGGTCTTGTTAACCATCAACACTTGATGTTTTTCTTGATTTCTACCTTCGTCGATTTCAGCATCACGAAGAGCTTGGGAATTGTTTCTGTTATCCCTTGCATATTATAGTTCATCACGAAGTTCTACTAACTTGGTGATGGTGACTAGAGAATTTTGTCAATCACTATTTTATCTGGAAGATTAACTCCCACTTGATTCAAGCGATTGTAGTACCCAGACAATCTGAGCACATGCTCACTGCTTGAGCTATTCTCCTCCATCTTTTAGCTATAGAACTTGTTGGAGACTTCATATCTCTCAACTCGGGTATTTTACTTCAAATATTAACTTCAACTCCTGGAACATCTCATATGGTCCATGACGTTCAAAAACGTCTTCGAAGTCCCGATTCTAAGCTGTTAAGCATGGTGCACTAAACTATCAAGTAGTCATCATATTGAGCTAGCCAAACATTCATAACGTCTGCATCTGCTCCTGCAATAGGTCTGTCACCTAGCGGTGCATCAAGGACATAATTCTTCTATGCAGCAATGAGGATAAACCTCAGATCATGGATCCAATCCGCATCATTGCTACTAACATTTTTCAACACAATTTTCTCTAGGAACATATCAAAATAAACACAGGGAAGCAACAACGCGAGCTATTGATCTACAACATAATTTGCAAAATACTACCAGGACTAAGTTCATTATAAATTTAAGTTCAATTAATCATATTACTTAAGAACTCCCACTTAGATAGACATCCCTCTAATCCTCTAAGTGATCACGTGATCCAAATCAACTAAACCATGTCCGATCATCACGTGAGATGGAGCAGTTTCATTGGTGAACATCACTATGTTGATCATATCTACTATATGATTCACGCTCGACCTTTCGGTCTCCGTGTTCCGAGGCCATATCTGTATATGCTTGGCTCGTCAAGTATAACCTGAGTATTCCGCGTGTGCAACTGTTTTGCACCCGTTGTATTTGAACGTAGAGCCTATCACACCCGATCATCACGTGGTGTCTCAGCACGAAGAACTTTCGCAACGGTGCATACTCAGGGAGAACACTTCTTGATAATTAGTGAGAGATCATCTTAAAATGCTACCGTCAAACTAAGCAAAATAAGATGTATAAAAAGATAAACATTATATGCAATCAAAATATGTGACATGATATGGCCATCATCATCTTGCGCCTTTGATCTCCATCTCCAAAGTACTGTCATGATCTCTATCGTCACCGGCATGACACCATGATCTCCATCATCTTGATCTATATCAATGTGTCGTCACGTGGTCGTCTCGCCAACAATTGCTCTTGCAACTATTGCTATCGCATAGCGATAAAATAAAGCAATTATTAGGTGCTTGCATCTTATGCAATAGAGAGACAGCCATAAGGATTTTGCCAGTTGTCGATAACTTGAAAAAACATGATCATCTCATACAACAACTTATATCTCATCACGTCTTGACCATATCACATCACAACATGCCCTGCAAAAACAAGTTAGACGTCCTCTACTTTGTTGTTGCACGTTTTACGTGGCTGCTACGGGCTTGGCAAGAACCGTTCTTACCTATGCATCAAAAACCACAACGATAGTTTGGCAAGTTGGTGCTGTTTTAACCTTCGCAAGGACCGGGCGTAGCCACACTCGGTTTAACTAAAGTTGGAGAAACTGACACCCACCAGCCACCTGTGTGCAAAGCACGTCGGTAGTACCAGTCTCGCGTAAGTGTATGCGTAATGTCGGTCCGGGCCGCTTCATCCAACAATACCGCCGAACCAAAGTATGACATGCTGGTAAGCATTATGACTTATATCGCCCACAACTCACTTGTGTTCTACTCGTGCACAACATCAACGCATAAAACCTAGGCTCGGATGCCACTGTTGGGGAACGTAGTAATTTCAAAAAATTGCCTACGCACATGTAAGATCATGGTGATGCATAGCAACGAGAGGGGAGAGTGTTGTCTACGTACCCTCGTAGACCGAAGCAGAAGTGTTGACGCAACATAGAGGAAGTAGTCGTACGTCTTCCCAGTCCAACCGATCCAAGCACCGTTACTCCGGCACCTCCGAGTTCTTGGCACACGTTCAGCTCGATGACACACCCCGGGCTCCCATCCAGTAAAGCTTCGAGGAGGAGTTCCGTCAGCACGACGGCGTGGTGACGATCTTGATGTTCAACCATCGCAGGGCTTCGCCTAAGCACCGCTACAATATGACCGAGGTGTAATATCGTGGAGGGGGGCACCGCACACGGCTAAGGAACGATCACGAAGATCAACTTGTGTGTCATGGGGTGCCCCCTGCCCCCGTATATAAAGGAGCAAGGGGAAGGAGGCCGGCCCTAGGAGGGGCGCGCCAGGGAGTAGGATTCCTACTCCTAGTTGGAGTAGGTTTCCTCCTTTCCTAGTCCAACTAGGAGAAGGGGGGAAAGTGGGGAAGAGGGGAAGGAAGGGAGAGAGGGGCCGCGCCCCAAACCCCTTGTCCAATTCGGACTGGGCTTGGGAGCGGTGCACGCCACCTCCTGGTCCTTCCCACTAAGGCCCATTAAGGCCCATTGCTTCTTCCTCGTATTCCCATAACTCCCTGGTACCTCCGAAAATACCCGAATCACTCGGAACCTTTCCGATGTCCGAATATAGTCGTACAATATATCGATCTTTACATCTCGACCATTTCGAGACTCCTTGTCATGTCCCTGATCTCATCCGGGACTCCGAACTCCTTCGGTACATCAGAACTCATAAACTCATAATATAACTGTCATCGAAACCTTAAGCGTGCGGACCCTACGGTTCGAGAACAATGTAGACATGACCGAGACACGTCTCCGGTCAATAACCAATAGCGGGACCTGGATGCCCATATTGGCTCCTACATATTCTACGAAGATCTTTATCGGTCTGACCGCATAAGAACATACGTTGTTCCCTTTGTCATCGGTATGTTACTTGCCTGAGATTCGATTGTCGGTATCCAATACCTAGTTCAATCTCGTTACCGGCAAGTCTCTTTACTCGTTCCGTAATACATCATCCCGCAACTAACTCATTAGTTGCAATGCTTGCAAGGCTTAAGTGATGTGCATTACCGAGAGGGCCCAGAGATACCTCTCCGACATTCAGAGTGACAAATCCTAATCTCGAAATACGCCAACTCAACATGTACCTTTGGAGACACCTGTAGAGCTCCTTTATAATCACCCAGTTACGTTGTGATGTTTGGTAGCACACAAAGTGTTCCTCCGGCAAACGGGAGTTGCATAATCTCATAGTCATAGGAACATGT
Organism: Triticum monococcum; assembly: GCA_034509565.1. Classification (NCBI taxonomy): domain Eukaryota; kingdom Viridiplantae; phylum Streptophyta; class Magnoliopsida; order Poales; family Poaceae; genus Triticum; species Triticum monococcum. The sequence goes on from CM067844.1 coordinate 418,079,131, forward strand.
ATAAGTCATGAAGAAAGCAATAGCAACATACTAAACGATCGGGTGCTAAGCTAATGGAATGGGTCATGTCAATCAGATTATTCAACTAATGATGTGATCCCGTTAATCAAATAACAACTCTTTCTCCATGGTTAGGAAAAATAACCATCTTTGCTTAACGAGCTAGTCAAGTAGAGGCATACTAGTGACACTCTGTTTGTCTATGTATTCACACATGTATTATGTTTCCGGTTAATACAATTCTAGCATGAATAATAAACATTTATCATGATATAAGGAAATAAATAATAACTTTATTATTGCCTCTAGGGCATATTTCCTTCATCTGCGTCCGGACAGTCGACGATTTGATTTTTCTTGGTTAGGAACCGTGTCCAGAATTGTCTGTCCGATTCCTCTGGCTGCTGAATTATGTGGCTTAGGTCATCGGCGTCTGGTGGTCGCACATAAGTGCCCTGGAAATTGTCGGAATGCGGCTTCCAGGTCCTCCCAACAACCAATTGATTCTGCTGGCAAGCTGTTAAGCCAATGTCGAGCTGGTCCTTTAAGCTTGAGTGGGAGGTATTTGATGGCGTGTAGGTCATCGCCGCGGGCCATGTGGATATGAAGGAGATAGTCCTCGATCCATACCGCAGGATCTGTTGTGCCATCGTATGATTCGATGTTCACGGGTTTGAAACCCTCGGGGATTTGATGATCCATTACTTCATCTGTGAAGCATAGTGGGTGTGCGGCGCCTCTGTATTGGGCTATATCACGACGCAGCTCAAACGAGCTTTGTCTACTGTGTTCGGCCCGGCCCGATTTACTGTATCCGGCGTGACGAGTACCGTCTCGTGCCGTGGGGCGCCCACGCGATCCGTAGATCGATCTTGTTTGCCTTGCCTTGTCCTCCAATATATCTCGCAGGTCTAGTGTATTTTCCCGTGCCTTGGTATTTTTTGAGCGGCACCGGGGTGCGGCTTGGGTGGAGGGCCGAGAGGCTTCTCTATCGCGGCCACGTGGTGACCGGTCGGTGGCATCATGCGCTGGTGATGTAGGTTTAGGTGCTTCCTCCTCTAATTGGGGTAGCAACCTGCGCTTTGGGTAGCTCTTGGAGGGGCGTTCGAGTTCATACTCTTCGGCCGCAAGGACATCAGTCCATCTGTGGGCTAGCAAATCTTGATCAGCTCTAAGTTGTAGCTGTTTTTTCTTGAGGCTGCTCGCCGTGGCCATAAGCCTGCTTTTGAAACGCTCTTGTTCCACGAGATCCTCCGGCACGATAAATTCGTCGTCGTCGAGGCTTGCCTCGTCTTCGGAGGGAGGTATGTAATTATCGTCCTCGACCTCTCTGTCTGCCGCTCTCTCATGAGGGCTGGCTTCTCCATCCGCCTGTGCTGAATCTTGCTGGAGGTGGTTGTCTTTGGCACTGTTCAGGGTGTTATTATCTCCCGTGCCGGAATCACCATTTTTTCTTTGGCGGGATTTAGAGCGGCGCCGCTGACGCCGGCACTTAGGCTGCTTCTTGGAGGGGTCATCCTCCGCTGTTCCATTGCCATTGCCTTCTTTTGGGGTGTCCACCATGTATATATCATACGACAAGGTGGCTTTCCAGTGCCCTATAGGCGTTGGTTCTTGATCGTCTCCTACATCGGCGTCCATACCGTCGATGTCTTCGGAGTCGAAGTCGAGCATGTCGGTTAAATCATCGACAGTGGCTACGAAGTGGGTGGTGGGTGGGCTTTGAATTTCTACATCATCCGCATCCCAACCTTGCTGACCATAGTCCGGCCAGGGCTCTCCTGATAAAGAGGGAGACTTTAGTGAATTCAGAATATCGCCGAAGGGCGAGTGCTGAAAGATGTCCGCGACGGTGAAATCCATGATCGGCGCCCAATCGGGTTCAATCGGCAGGGGCGCGGAGGGCTCAGAGTCAGGAGAGGAGTCCGGCTCCTTGGAGTCACGGGCTTCGCAAAGAATAGGGCTGGTGTTCGGCTCGGTCGTCATAGAGATTGCAGCCCCCGAGGCGGTGTCTAACCACCCATCCTCGATTGGTGTGATCGGCTCCGAGCTAGGGGTCGGAGCGGACACAGGTGCGGCCTCCAGGGCACTGTTCGGCGGCAGAGCTAGATCATGCCCATCGTGACAGTGCGGCGCGCTCGGCTGTGGCTCAAATCCATCGAAGATCAAGTCTCCGCGGATGTCGGCCGTGTAGTTCAAACTTCCAAATCTGACCTGATGGCCAGGGGCGTAGCTTTCGATCTACTCCAGATGACCAAGGGAATTGGCCTGCAGTGCAAAGCCGCCGAATACGAAGATCTGTCCGGGGAGAAAAGTCTCACCCTAGATCGCATCGCTGTTGATGATCGGAGAGGCCATCGGGCCTAAAAGTGACGACACGGAGGAACTCTCAATGAAAGCAAAAATGTCGATGTCAAAACCGGCGGATCTCAGGTAGGGGGTCCCGAACTGTGCGTCTAGGCCGGATTGTAACAGGAGGCAGGGGACACGATGTTTTACCCAGGTTCGGGCCCTCTTGATGGAGGTAAAACCCTACGTCCTGCTTGATTAATATTGATGATATGGGTAGTACAAGAGTAGATCTACCATGAGATCAGAGAGGCTAAACCCTAGAAGCTAGCCTATGGTATGATTGTTGTTCGTCCTACGGACTAAAACCCTCCAGTTTATATAGACACCAGAGAGGGCTAGGATTACACAGAGTCGGTTACAATGGTAGGAGATCTACATATCCGTACCGCCAAGCTTGCCTTCCACGCCAAGGAAAGTCCCTTTCGGACACGGGACGAAGTCTTCAATCTTGTATCTTCATAGTCCAGGAGTCCGGCCGAAGGTATAGTCCGGCTATCCGGACACCTCCTAATCCAGGACTCCCTCACTCTTACTTATCGAAAGGACTACGATAGATCCCCTATACTTGTGGGTCATCATCCTGGAGCTCCTGCTGGACCTCACCAACCCTGGCCTCATGCTTTTCTCGGGCGTCTTTTTCCTTTACCGCTCTCTCCTCGGCCTCGGCCAGTGCCTTCTTGAGGTTCTCCACCTCAGTCATCACCCCTACGAAAATATCACGGCACTGTGGTCAGCGCAAAAACATTCATACTTTCCGGATATACATAAAATGATTGCATACCTTGATTGTCCTCCAGCTACTTTTTCGCACGACTGATACGTCCATTTTGCATCATGCTTCTATATCGATATTTATTGCATTATGGGATGTTATTACACATTATGTCACAATACTTATGCCTATTCTCTCTTATTTTGCAAGGTTTACATAAAGAGGGAGAATGCCGGCAGCTGGGATTCTGGGCTGGAAAAGGAGCAAATATTAGAGACCTATTCTGCACAGCTCCAAAAGTCCTGAAACTTCACGGAAGACGTTTTCGGAATATATAAAAATACCGAGCGCAGGAAGTTCACCAGGGGGCCACACCTTGCCCACGAGGGTGGGGGCGCGCCCTACCCCCCTGGGCGCGCCCCCCTGCCTCGTGGGTGCCCTGGTGGCCCTCCGATGCCCATCTTCTGCTATATGAGGTCTTTCATCCGAGAAAAAATCATAAGCAAGCTTTCGGGACAAGACTACACCGCCACGAGGCGGAACCTTGGCGGAACCAATCTAGGGCTCCGGTAGAGCTGTTCTGCCGGGGACACTTCCCTCCAGGAGGGGGAAATCATCTCATCGTCATCACCAACGATCCTCTCATCGGGAGGGGCTCAATCTCCATCAACATCTTCACCAGCACCATCTCATCTCAAACCCTAGTTCATCTCTTGTATCCAATCTTTGTATCCAAGCCTCAGATTTGGTACCCGCGGGTTGCTAGTAGTGTTGATTACTCCTTGTAGTTGATGCTAGTTGGTTTACTTGGTGGAAGATCATATGTTCAGATCCATTATGCATATTAATACCCCTCTGATTATGAACATGAATATGCTTTGTGAGTAGTTATGTTTGTTCCTAAGGACATGGGAGAAGTCTTGCTATTAGTAGTCATGTGAATTTGGTATTCGTTCGATATTTTGCTGAGATGTATGTTGTCATCCCTCTAGTGGTGTCATGTGAACGTCGACTACATGACACTTCACCATTGTTTGGGCCTAGAGGGATGCATTGGGAAGTAATAAGTAGATGATGGGTTGCTAGAGTGACAGAAGCTTAAACCCTAGTTTATGCGTTGCTTCGTAAGGGGCTGATTTGGACCCATATGTTTCATGCTATGGTTAGGTTTACCTTAATACTTTTGTTGTAGTTGTGGATGCTTGAAATGGTGGTTAATCATAAGTGGGATGCTTGTCCAAGTAAGAACAGCACCCAAGCACCAGTCCACCCACATATCAAATTATCAAAGTACCGAACGTATGAACGTGATGAAAACTAGCTTGACAAGAATTCCCATGTGTCCTCAGGAGCGCTTTCCTTCATATAAGAGTTTGTCCAAGCTTGTCCTTTGCTACAAAAAGGATTGGGCCATCTTGATGCACCTTATTTACTTTTATTACTTGCTACTCGTTACCAATTACCTTATCACAAAACTATATGTTACCGATAATTTCAGTGCTTGCAGAGAATACCTTGCTGGAAACCGCTTATCATTTCCTTCTACTCCTCGTTGGGTTCGACACTCTTACTTATCGAAAGGACTACGATAGATCCCCTATACTTGTGGGTCATCAAGACACTTTTCTGGCGTCGTTGCCAGGGAGTGAAGCACCTTTGGTAGGTGGAATTTGGTAAGGAAAATTTATATACTGTGCTGAAATTTACTGTCACTTGTTACTATGGAAAGTAATCCTCTAAGGGGCTTGTTCGGGGTATCTTCACCCCGACCAGTAGAGCAAAGAGTCGCTCCTCAACCTACTGAACCTACTGAAAATGAAAATGTCTGCTTTGAAATTCCTTCGGGTATGACAGAAAAACTGCTAGATAATCCTTTTGCAGGAGACGGAACAACGCATCCTGATGAGCACCTAATATATGTGGATGAAGTTTGTGGATTATTTAAGCTTGTAGGTGTACCCGAAGATGTTGTTAAGAAGAAGGTTTTCCCTTTATCTTTGAAGGAAGATGCATTGACATGGTATAGGCTATGTGATGATACGGGGTCATGGAACTACAAACGATTGAAATTGGAATTTCATCAGAAGTTTTATCCTATGCATCTTGTTCATCGTGATCACAATTATATATATAATTTTTGGCCTCACGAAGGAGAAAGCATCGCTCAAGCTTGGGGGAGGCTCTCAAGAGAGATGATTATTCAAAATTTATATGCTCGTCTTTCTGATAACAATCGCACCATGCTCGATACTTCTTGTGCTGGCTCTTTTATGACGAAGACTATTGAATTCAAATGGGATTTATTGGAAAGAATTAAACGCAACTCTGAAGATTGGGACCTCGACAAAGGTAAGGAGTCAGGTATGACACCTAAGTTTGATTGTGTTAAATCTTTTATGGATACCGATGTTTTTCGTAAATTTAGCACTAAATATGGACTTGACTATGAGATAGTAGCTTCTTTCTGTGAATCTTTTGCTACTTATGTTGATCTCCCCAAGAAGAAGTGGTTTAAATATCATCCTCCCATAGAAGTAAAAGTAGCTGCACCTATTAAAGTTGAAGAAAAGACTATCACTTATAATGATCCTATTGTTCCTACTTCGTATGTTGAGAAACCACCTTTCCCTGTTAGGATAAAGGGTCATGCTAAAGCTTTAACTGTGGTTTTTAAAAGCAATATTAAAACTTATACACCTTCTGAGCAAATTAAAGTTGAACCTGATATTGCTATTGTTAAAGATCTCTTGTCTGATAATATTGATGGGCATGCTATTCATTTCCTTGATCAGAGTGCTAGAATTGCTAAACCTTGTGCTAAAGATAAAAACAGACCTGTGGTAGGCATGCCTGTTATTTCTATTAAAATAGGATATCATTGTTATCATGGCTTATGTGATATGGGTGCTAGTGTTAGTGCAATACCTTACGACTTATACAAAGAAATTATGCATGGTATTGCCCCTGCTGAGATAGAAGATATTGATGTCACCATTAAACTTGCCAATAGAGATACTATTTCACCAATGGGAATTGTTAGAGATGTTGAAGTCTTGTGTGGGAAAACTAAATATCCTGCTGATTTTCTTGTTCTTGGTTCCCCACAAGATAGCTTTTGTCCCATTATATTTGGTAGACCCTTCTTAAACACTGTTAATGCTAAGGTAGATTGCAAAAAGGATGTTGTTACTATCGGGTTAGATGATATGTCTCATGAATTTAATTTCTCTATATTTAGTAGACAACACCGTGAAGAAGAATTACCTGGTAAGGATGAAATTATTGGTCTTGCTTCTATTGTCGTACCTCCTAGTGATCCTTTAGAACAATATTTGCTAGACCATGAAAATGATATGTTTATGAATGAAAGAAGGGAAATAGATGAAGTATTCTTTAAACAAGAACCTATTCTGAAACACAATTTGCATGTTGAAATCCTAGGGGATCCTCCTCCACCCAAGGGTGAGCCCGTGGTCGAGCTTAAAATGTTGCCTGATACTCTTAAATATGCTTATCTTGATGAGAAAAAGATATATCATGTTATTATTAGTGCTAACCTTTCAGAGCATGAGGAAGAGAGATTATTGAAAACTCTGAAGAAGCACCGTGCTGCTATTGGGTATACTCTTGATGATCTTAAGGGCATTAGTCCCACTCTATGTCAACATAAAATAAATTTGGAAGAAGATGCTAAACCAGTTCGTGATCATCAACGACGGCTGAATCCTAAAATGAAAGAAGTGGTAAGAAAGGAAATACTGAAGCTCCTTGAGGCAGGTATAATCTATCTCGTTGTTGATAGTCAGTGGGTAAGTCCTGTCCATTGTGTCCCTAAGAAGGGAGGTATTACTGTCGTTCCTAATGATAAAGATGAATTGATTCCTTGAAGAATTATTACAGGTTATAGGATGGTAATTGATTTCCGCAAATTAAATAAGGCCGCTAAAAAGGATCATTACCCCTTACCTTTTATCGATCAAATGCTAGAAATATTATCCAAACATACACATTTTTTGCTTTCTAGATGGTTATTCTGGTTTCTCTCAAATACCTGTGTCGGCCAAGGATCAATCAAAGACTACTTTTGCTTTCCCTTTTGGTACTTTTGCTTATAAACGTATGCCTTTTGGTTTATGTAATGCACCTGCTACCTTTCAAAGATGCATGATGGCTATATTCTCTGACTTTTGTGAAAAGATTTGTGAGGTTTTCATGGACGATTTCTCCGTCTATGGATCTTCTTTTGATGATTGCTTGAGCAACCTTGATCGAGTTTTGCAGAGATGTGAAAACTAATCTTGTCTTGAATCGGGGAAAGTGCCACTTTATGGTTAATGAAGGTATTGTCTTGGGCCATAAAGTTTCTGAAAGAGGTATTGAAGTTGATAAAGCCAAGGTTGATGCTATTGAAAATATGCCATGCCCCAAGGACATAAAAGGTATAAGAAGTTTCCTTGGTCATGCCGGATTTTATAGGAGGTTCATTAAGGACTTCTCAAAAATTTCTCGGCCTCTGACTAATTTATTACAAAAAGATATGCCATTTGTCTTTGATGATGATTGTGTAGAAGCATTTGAAATACTTAAGAAAGCATTGATCTCTACACCTATTGTTCAGCCACCTGATTGGAATTTACCCTTTGAAATTATGTGTGATGCTAGTGATTATGTTGTAGGTGCTGTTCTAGGGCAAAGAGTTGATAAGAAATTAAACGTTATTCAATATGCTAGTAAAACCCTAGACAATGCTCAAAGAAATTATGCTACTATTGAAAAAGAATTCTTAGCGGTTGTATTTTCTTGTGATAAGTTCAGACCTTATATTGTTGATTCTAAAGTAACTATTCACACTGATCATGCTGCTATTAAATATCATATGGAAAAGAAAGATGCCAAACCTAGACTTATTAGATGGGTTATCTTGCTACAAGAATTTGATTTACATATTGTTGATAGAAAGGGAGCTGAGAACCCCGTTGCAGACAACTTGTCTAGGTTAGAAAATGTGCTTGATGACCCACTACCTATTGACGATAGCTTTCCTGATGAGCAATTAAATGTCATAAATGCTTCTCATACTGCTCCATGGTATGCTGATTATGCTAATTACATCGTTGCCGAATTCATACCACCTAGTTTCACATACCAGCAAAAGAAAAAGTTCTTCTATGATTTGAGGCATTACTTTTGGGATGACCCACATCTTTATAAAGAAGTAGATGGTGTTATTAGACGTTGTGTACCTGAGCATGAACAGGAACAGATCCTACGCAAGTGTCACTCCGAGGCTTATGGAGGACACCATGCTGGAGATAGAACTGCACACAAGGTATTGCAATCCGGTTTTTATTGGCATACTCTCTTCAAGGATGCCCGTAAGTTTTTCTTGTCTTGTGATGAATGTCAAAGAATTGGTAATATTAGTAGACGTCAAGAAATTCCTATGAATTATTCACTTGTTATTGAACCATTTGATGTTTGGGGCTTTGATTATATGGGACATTTTCCTTCCTCTAATGGGTATACACATATTTTAGTTGTTGTTGATTACGTTACTAAGTGGGTAGAAGCTATTCCAACTAGTAGTGTTGATCATAACACCTCTATTAAGATGGTTAAAGAAGTTATTTTTCCAATATTTGGAGTCCCTAGATATTTAATGACTGATGGTGGTTCACATTTTATTCGTGGTGCTTTCCGTAAAATGCTTGCTAAGTATGATGTTAATCATAGAATTGCATCTCCTTATCACCCTCGGTCTAGTGGTCAAGTAGAATTGAGTAATAGAGAGCTCAAATTAATTTTGCAAAAGACTGTCAATAGGTCTAGAAAGAATTGGTCCAAGAAACTTGATGATGCATTATGGGCCTATAGAACTGCATATAAAAATCCTATGGGTATGTCTCCGTATAAAATGGTTTATGGAAAAGCATGTCACTTACCTCTCGAACTAGAACACAAGGCATATTGGGATATTAGAGAGCTCAGTTATGATTTTAAACTTTCCGGTGAGAAGAGGTTATTTGATATTAGCTCACTCGATGAATGGAGAACCCAAGCCTACGAAAATGCCAAGTTGTTTAAAGAAAAAGTTAAAAGATGGCATGATAAAAGGATACAAAAGCATGAGTTTAATGTAGGTGATTATGTATTGCTATACAACTCTCGTTTAAGATTTTTTGCAGGAAAACTTCTCTCTAAATGGGAAGGTCCTTACGTTATCGAGGAGGTCTATCGTTCCGATGCCATAAAAATCAACAACTTCGAAGGCACAAATCCGAAGGTGGTGAACGGTCAAAGAATCAAACATTATATCTCAGGTAATCCCATAAATGTTGAAACCAATGTTATTGAAACCGTAACCCTGGAGGAATACATAAGGGACACTTTCCAGAACGTTTCAGACTCTGAAAAGGAATAGGTATGTGGTACGGTAAGTAAACCGACTCCAAAACAGTTTTTAAGGCAATATCTCTCTGTTTTGGAATATTTAGAAAAATAGAAAAAAAAGAAGCAGTCCGGGAAGGACACGAGGGCTCCACGAGGGTGGAGGGCGCGCCCTACCCTCCTGGGCGCGCCCCCCTACCTCGTGGGCACCTCGTGTGCTCTCCGGACTCCGTTTTCTTACACGTTGCGTATTTTGGTTAGTAAAAATTCATTATATAATTTCCGGGAGGTTTTGACTCCCGTCACGCAAATATCTCCTGTCTTTGCTTCGAGCTGTCCTGCTGCAGATTCGAGCAACATGTCGTCCCAGGATTCAGAAGGAGGGAGCTATGTGGTTGATTACCTTGCAGATCCTAAAGTCTATGGGGATGTGGAGCATTGTGGTTGGACTACAGAAGAAGAAGAGGACTGTGAACCTAAGGGAAAGGAGGAGACGATCTCAGATGAAGATGAAGTCCCACTACCTCAACCTGGGGACATGCATGTGGAGTTCAAAAAGTCAAGCCTTCCTGATAGAGTAAAGAAACCTAAGATTGAGTTTATCCCTTTTCGCCCCTTGCAGGAAAACAAACAGGAACCATGCAAAAAGATACTGAGCTTGGAACAGGAGATCGAGGACCTAAGGGACCAAAATTCTATCCTCAAACGCAAATTAAGGAAGAAGCCTACGCCATCAACAAAACCACCATCTTCTTCACCAATAAAGAAGAATTGAGCATCGGGTATGGGCACTCCCCTTGGCAACTGTCAAGCTTGGGGGAGTGGCCCGGTATCATATCACCATCACTTTTATCTTTACCACTTTTCTTAGTTCGATCCTTTTGATAATATCTTGATCTAGTAGAATAAAAGTTTTTAGTATGATCCAGTTGTGAGTTTTGCTTTATGATCCTTCTATGTAATCGAGTCCGTGAGCTATATATAATAAAGATTAGTGTTGAGTCAAGGGCTTGATTATTTTGCCATGTTCCTAAGTGAATAAAAGAAAATAGAAATAAATAAAAAAGGAAACAAAGAGATCATATGGATCTTATGGAGAGTAATGAGCTCACATAGAAAAAGTATGATGAATAAAAGTTGTTGAGAGTTAACAAACATAGTTTTGGTCATCGTTGCAATTAATAGGAAGTAATAAAGAAAGAGAGGTCTTCACGTATAAATATACTATCTTGGACATCTTTTATGATTGTGAGCACTCATTAAAATATGACATGCTAAAGAGTTGACATTGGACAAGGAAGACAATGTAATGGGTTATGTTTTCTTACATCTGAGATAAATTATATTGTCATGGATCATCCAACATGGTTGAGCTTGCCTTTCCCCCTCATGCTAGCCAAATTCATCAAACCAAGTAGAGATACTACTCGTGCTTCCAAATACCCTTAAACCAGTTTTGCCATGAGAGTCCACCATACCTACCTATGGATTGAGTAAGATCGTCCAAGTAAGTTGTCATCGGTGCAAGCAGTAAAAATTGCTCTCTAGATATGTATGACTTATTAGTGTGGGAGAAAATAAGCTTTATACGATCGTGTGATATGGAAGAAATAATAAAGGTCCATATCACAAGTGGCAATATAAAGTGACGTTCTTTCGCATTAAGATTTTGTACATCCAACCATAAAAGCGCATGACAACCTCTGCTTCCCTCTGCGAAGGGCCTATCTTTTACTTTTATCTCCTACCTTGCATAAGAGTCATGGTGATCTTTACCCTTCCTTTCTTTTACATTTTATCCTTTGGCAAGCACAGTATGTTGGAAAGATCCTGGTATATATGGCTAATTGGATGTGAGTTTTCATGAACTATTATTGTTGACATTACCCTTGAGGTAAAACGTTGGGAGGCAAAACTATAAGCCCCTATCTTTCTCTGTGTCCGATTAAAACTCCATACCCATAAGTATTGCGTGAGTGTCAGCAATTCTGAAAGAATACATGATGGTTGAGTATGTGGACTTGCTGAAAAGCTCTTATATATTGACTCTTTCCTATGTTATGATAAATTGCAATTGCTCCAATGACTGAGATTATAGTTTGTTAGTTTTCAATGAAGTTTACGATTCATACTTGAAATTGTGATTGAATTATTGCTCTAGCATAAGAAATCGTATGACAAGAATTATATAAGTTGTTGTTCTAAGAATGATCATGATGCCCTCATGTCTGTATTTTACTTTCATCGACACCTCTATCTCTAAACATGTGGACATATTTTTTTGATTTCGGCTTTCGCTTGAGGACAAGCGAGGTCTAAGCTTGGGGGAGTTGACACGTCCATTTTGCATCATGCTTTTATATCGATATTTATTGCATTATGGGCTGTTATTACACATTATGTCACAATACTTATGCCTATTCTCTCTTATTTTGCAACGTTTACATAAAGAGGGAGAATGCCGGCAGCTGGGATTCTAGGCTGGAAAAGGAGCAAACATCAGAGACTTATTCTGCATAGCTCCAAAAGTCCTGAAACTTCGCGGAAGACGTTTTCAGAATATATAAAAAATACCGAGTGCAAGAAGTTCACCAGGGGGGGCACACCTTGCCCACGAGGGTGGGGGGGCGCGCCCTACCCTCCTGGGCGCGCCCCCTACCTCGTGGGCCCCCTGGTGGCCCTCCGATGTCCATCTTCTGCTATATGAAGTATTCCGATGAGGAAAAGATCATAAGCCATCTCCTCGGACGAAACTCCGCCGCCATGAGGCGGAACCTTGGCGGAACCAATCTAGGGCTCTAGCGGAGCTGTTCTGCCGGGGAAACTTCCCTCCGGGATGGGGAAATCATTGCCATCGTCATCACCAACGCTCCTCTCATCGGGAGAGGACAATCTCCATCAACATCTTCACCAGCACCATCTCCTCTCAAAACCCTAGTTCATCTCTTGTATCCAATTCTTGTTTCCAAGTCCGGGATTGGTACCTGTGGGTTGCTAGTAGTGTTAATTACTCCTTGTAGTTGATGCTAGTTGGTTTTTGGTGGAAGATCATATGTTCAGATCCTATATGCACATTAATACTCCTCTGATTATGAACATGAATATGCTTTGTGAGTAGTTACGTTTGTTCCTGAGGACATGGGAGAAGTCTTGCTATTAGTAGTCATGTGAATTTGGTATTCGTTCGATATTTTGATGAGATGTATGTTGTCTCTCCTCTAGTGGTGTTATGTGAACGTCGACTACATGACACTTCACCATTATTTGGGCCTAGAGAAAGGCATTGGGAAGTAATAAGTAGATGATGGGTTGCTAGAGTTGTTGGGGAACGCAGTAATTTCAAAAAAATTCCTACGCACACGCAAGATCATGGTGATGCACAGCAACGAGAGGGGAGAGTGATGTCTACGTACCAACGCAGACCGACTGCGGAAGCGATCACACAACGTAGAGGAAGTAGTCGTACGTCTTCTTCCTGATCCAACCGATCCAAGCACCGTTACTCCGGCACCTCCGAGTTCTTAGCACACGTTCAGCTCGATGACGTTCCTCGGGCTCCGATCCAGCAAAGCGTCGAGGAAGAGTTCCGTCAGCACGATGGCGTGGTGACGATCTTGATGTACTACCGACGCAGGGCTTCGCCTAAGCACTGTAACGGTATGTTCGAGGTGGAATTTGGTGGCAGGGGGCACCGCACACGGCTAAGGAACGATCAACTTGTGTGTCTTGTGGTGCCCCCTGCCCCCGTATATAAAGGCCAGGGGCAGGGGGTTCGGCCGGCTAGGAGGGAGGTGCAGGGAGGAGTCCTACTCCCACCGGGAGTAGGACTCCTTCCCCCCAATCCTATTCCAACTAGGATTCTTGGGGAAGAAGGAGAAAGAGGGGGCCGGCCCACCTCTCCTAGTCCTATTAGGACTTGGGAAAGGTGGGGGGCGCCGGCCAGGTGTGGGCTGCCTCTTCTCTCTTTTCCACTAAGGCCCAATAGGCCCATTTACCTCCCGGGGGGGTTCCGGTAACCCTCCCGGTAATCCGGTAAAATCCCGATTTCACCCGGAACACTTCCGGTGCCCAAACATAGGCTTCCAATATATCAATCTTTACGTCTCGACCATTTCGAGACTCCTCGTCATGTCCGTGATCTCATCCGGGACTCCGAACAACCTTCGGTACATCAAAATGCATAAACTCATAATAACTGTCATCGTAACGTTAAGCGTGCGGACCCTACGGTTCGAGAACAATGTAGACATGACCGAGACACGTCTCCGGTCAATAACCAATAGCGTGACCTGGATGCCCATATTGGCTCCTACATATTCTACGAAGATCTTTATCGGTCAGACCGCATAACAACATACGTTGTTCCCTTTGTCATCGGTATGTTACTTGCCCGAGATTCGATCGTCGGTATCCAATACCTAGTTCAATCTCGTTACCGGCAAGTCTCTTTACTCGTTCCGTAATACATCATCTCACAACTAACTTATTAGTTGCAGTGCTTGCAAGGCTTATGTGATGTGCATTACCGAGAGGGCCCAGAGATACCTCTCCATCAATCGGAGTGAAAAACCCTAATCTCGAAATACGCCAACCCAACATCTACCATTGGAGACACCTGTAATACTCCTTTATAATCACCCAGTTACGTTGTGACGTTTGGTAGTACCCAAAGTGTTCCTCCGGTAGACGGGAGTTGCATAATCTCATAGTTATAGGAACATGTATAAGTCATGAAGAAAGCAATAGCAACATACTAAACGATCGGGTGCTAAGCTAATGGAATGGGTCATGTCAATCAGATCATTCTATTAATGATGTGACCTCGTTAATCAAATAACAACTCCTTGTTCATGGTTAGGAAACATAACCATCTTTGATTAACAAGCTAGTCAAGTAGAGGCATACTAGTGACACTCTGTTGGTCTATGTATTCACACATGTATTATGTTTCCGGTTAATACAATTCTAGCATGAATAATAAACATTTATCATGATATAAGGAAATAAATAATAACTTTATTATTGCCTCTAGGGCATATTTCCTTCAAGAGTGACAGAAGCTTAAACCCTAGTTTATGCGTTGCTTCGTAAGGGGCTGATTTGGATCCATATGTTTCATGCTATGGTTAGGTTTACCTTAATACTTTTGTTGTAGTTGCGGATGCTTGCAATAGAGGTTAATCATAAGTGGGATGCTTGTCCAAGTAAGGACAGCACCCAAGCACTGGTCCACCCACATACCAAATTATCAAAGTACCGAACGCGAATCATATGAACGTGATGAAAACTAGCTCGACGATATTCCCATGTGTCCTCGGGAGCGCTTTTCTCTATATAAGAGTTTGTCCAGGCTTGTCCTTTGCTACAAAAATGATTGGGCCACCTTGTTGCACTTTATTTACTTTTGTTACTTGTTGCTCGTTACAAATTATCCTATCACAAAACTATCTGTTACCACTTATTTCAGTACTTGCAGAGAATACCTTGATGGAAACCGCTTATCATTTCCTTCTACTCCTCGTTGGGTTCGACACTCTTACTTATCGAAAGGACTACAATAAATCCCCTATACTTGTGGGTCATCAACAACCGAGCTCTTCCTCGGTCTGCTCCAGCCTCTGCTTTAGTCTGAAACTTCGGCAGCATGAGAAGTCGCGGCTAGCAGCGACGCCTGCTTATTCACATAGACATACATGGTTAGTCTCCTGCGAAAAACTATTTGATCCTTTGTTTGGCTCTTCTTTCCGAACCCGGACAGAGTCTCAGGGGCTACTGTCTATACTCCGGTAGACGGGAGTTGCATAATCTCATAGTTATAGGAACATGTATAAGTCATGAAGAAAGCAATAGCAACATACTAAACGATCGGGTGCTAAGCTAATGGAATGGGTCATGTCAATCAGATCATTCTATTAATGATGTGACCTCGTTAATCAAATAACAACTCCTTGTTCATGGTTAGGAAACATAACCATCTTTGATTAACGAGCTAGTCAAGTAGAGGCATACTAGTGACACTCTGTTGGTCTATGTATTCACACATGTATTATGTTTCCGGTTAATACAATTCTAGCATGAATAATAAACATTTATCATGATATAAGGAAATAAATAATAACTTTATTATTGCCTCTAGGGCATATTTCCTTCAGTCTCCCACTTGCACTAGAGTCAATAATCTAGATTACATAGTAATGATTCTAACACCCATGGAGCCTTGGTGCTGATCATGTTTTGCTCGTGGAAGAGGCTTAGTCAACGGGTCTGCAACGTTCAGATCCGTATGTATCTTGCAAATCTCTATGTCTCTCACCTGGACTAAATCCCGGATGGAGTTGAAGCGTCTCTTGATGTGTTTGGTCCTCTTGTGAAATCTGGATTCTTTTGCCAAGGCAATTGCACCAGTATTGTCACAGAAGATTTTCATTGGACCCGATGCACTAGGTATGACACCCAGATCGGATATGAACTCCTTCATCCAGACTCCTTCGTTCGCTGCTTCCGAAGCAGCTATGTACTCCGCTTCACATGTAGATCCCGCTACGACGCTTTGTTTAGAACTGCACCAACTGACAGCTCCACCGTTTAAAGTAAACACGTATCCGGTTTGCGATTTAGAATCGTCCGGATCAGTGTCAAAGCTTGCATCAACGTAACCTCTTACGGTGAGCTCTTTGTCACCTCCATATACGAGAAACATATCCTTAGTCCTTTTCAGGTATTTCAGGATGTTCTTGACCGCTGTCCAGTGATCCATTCCAGGATTACTTTGGTACCTCCCTGCTAAACTTATAGCAAGGCACACATCAGGTCTGGTACACAGCATTGCATACATGATAGAGCCTATGGCTGAAGCATAGGGAACATCTTTCATTTTCTCTCTATCTTCTGCAGTGGTCGGGCATTGAGTCTTACTCAATTTCACACCTTGTAGCACAGGCAAGAACCCTTTCTTTGCTTGATCCATCTTGAACTTCTTCAAAAATTTTGTCAAGGTATGTGCATTGTGAAAGTCCAATTAAGCGTTTTGATCTATCTCTATAGATCTTTATGCCTAATATGTAAGCAGCTTCTCCGAGGTCTTTCATCAAAAAACTTCTATTCAAGTATCCCTTTATGCTATCCAGAAATTCTATATCATTTCCGATAAGCAATATGTCATCCACATATAATATCAGAAATGCTACAGAGCTCCCACTCACTTTCTTGTAAATACAGGCTTCTCCAAAAGTCTGTATAAAGCCAAATGCTTTGATCACACTATCAAAGCGTTTATTCCAACTCCGAGATGCTTGCACCAGTCCATAAATGGATCGCTGGAGTTTGCATACTTTGTTAGCTCCTTTAGGATCGACAAAACCTTCTGGTTGTACCATATACAACTCTTCTTCCAGAAATCCATTCAGGAATGCAGTTTTAACATCCATTTGCCATATTTCATAATCATAAAATGCGGCAATTGCTAACATAATTCTGACGGACTTAAGCATCGCTACGGGTGAGAAGGTCTCATCGTAGTCAACCCCTTGAACTTGTCGAAAACCTTTTGCGACAAGTCGAGCTTTATAGACAGTAACATTACCGTCAGCGTCAGTCTTTTTCTTGAAGATCCATTTATTCTCAATTGCTTGCCGATCATCGGGCAAGTCAACCAAAGTCCATACTTTGTTCTCATACATGGATCCCATCTCAGATTTCATGGCCTCAAGCCACTTTGCGGAATCTGGGCTCACCATCGCTTCTTCATAGTTCGTAGGTTCATCATGATCTAGCATCATGACTTCCAGAACTGGATTACCGTACCACTCTGGTGCGGATCTCACTCTGGTTGATCTACGTGGTTCAGTAGTATCTTGTTCTGAAGCTTCATGATCATCATCATTAGCTTCCTCACTGATTGGTATAGGTGTCGCAGAAACAGTTTTCTGTGATGTACTACTTTCCAATAAGGGAGCAGGTACAGTTACCTCGTCAAGTTCTACTTTCCTCCCACTCACTTCTTTCGAGAGAAACTCCTTCTCTAGAAATGATCCATTCTTAGCAACGAATGTCTTGCCTTCGGATCTGTGATAGAAGGTATACCCAACAGTTTCCTTTGGGTATCCTATGAAGACACATTTCTCCGCTTTGGGTTCGAGCTTATCAGGTTGAAGCTTTTTCACATAAGCATCACAGCCCCAAACTTTGAGAAATGACAACTTTGGTTTCTTGCCAAACCATAGTTCATAAGGCGTCGTCTCAACGGATTTTGATGGTGCCCTATTTAACGTGAATGCGGCCGTTTCTAAAGCATAACCCCAAAACGATAGCGGTAAATCAGTAAGAGACATCATTGATCGCACCATATCTAGTAAAGTACGATTACGACGTTCGGACACACCATTACGCTGTGGTTTTCCGGGTGGCGTGAGTTGCGAAACTATTCCACAATTTTTCAAATGTACACCAAACTCGTAACTCAAATATTCTCCTCCACGATCAGATCGTAGAAATTTTATTTTCTTGTTACGATGATTTTCAACTTCACTCTGAAATTCCTTGAACTTTTCAAATGTTTCAGACTTATGTTTCATTAAGTAGATATACCCATATCTGCTTAAATCATCTGTGAAGGTGAGAAAATAACGATATCCGCCGCGAGCCTCAATATTCATCGGACCACATACATCGGTATGTATGATTTCCAACAAATCTGTTGCTCTCTCCATAGTACCAGAGAACGGTGTTTTAGTCATCTTGCCTATGAGGCACGGTTCGCAAGTACCAAGTGATTCATAATCAAGTGATTCCAAAAGCCCATCAGTATGGAGTTTCTTCATGCGCTTTACACCGATATGACCTAAACGGCAGTGCCACAAATAAGTTGCACTATCATTATTAACTTTGCATCTTTTGGCTTCTACATTATGAATATGTGTATCACTATCTTCGAGATTCAACAAGAATAGACCACTCTTCAAAGGTGCATGACCATAAAAGATATTATTCATATAAATAGAACAACCATTATTCTCTGATTTAAATGAATAACCGTCTCGCATTAAACAAGATCCAGATATAATGTTCATGCTCAACGCTGGCACCAAATAACAATTATTTAGGTCTAATATTAATCCCGAAGGTAGATGTAGAGGTAGCGTGCCGACCGCGATCACATCGACTTTGGAACCGTTTCCCACGCGCATCATCACCTCGTCCTTTGCTAGTGTCCGCTTATTCTGTAGTCCCTGTTTCGAGTTGCAAATATTAGCAACAGAACCAGTATCAAATACCCAGGTGCTACTGCGAGCTCTAGTAAGGTACACATCAATAACATGTATATCACATATACCTTTGCTCACTTTGCCATCCTTCTTATCCGCCAAATACTTGGGGCAGTTCCGCTTCCAGTGTCCAGTCTGCTTGCAGTAGAAGCACTCAGTTTCAGGCTTAGGTCCAGACTTGGGTTTCTTCTCTTGAGCAGCAACTTGCTTGCTGTTCTTCTTGAAGTTTCCCTTCTTCTTCCCTTTACCCTTTTTCTTGAAACTAGTGGTCTTGCTAACCATCAACACTTGATGCTCCTTTTTGATTTCTACCTCCGCAGCTTTCAGCATTGCGAAGAGCTCGGGAATAGTCTTGTTCATCCCTTGCATATTATAGTTCATCACGAAGCTCTTGTAGCTTGGTGGTAGTGATTGGAGAATTCTGTCAATGACGCAATCATCTGGAAGATTAACTCCCATCTGAATCAAGTGATTATTATACCCAGACATTTTGAGTATATGCTCACTGACAGAACTGTTCTCCTCCATCTTACAGCTATAGAACTTATTGGAGACTTCATATCTCTCAATTCGGGCATTTGCTTGAAATATTAACTTCAACTCCTGGAACATCTCATATGCTCCATGACGTTCAAAACGTCGTTGAAGTCCCGATTCTAAGCCGTAAAGCATGGCACACTGAACTATCGAGTAGTCATCAGCTTTGCTCTGCCAGACGTTCATAACATCTGGCATTGCTCCAGCAGCAGGCCTGTCACCCAGCGGTGCTTCCAGGACGTAATTCTTCTGTGCAGCAATGAGGATAATCCTCAGGTTACGGACCCAGTCCGTGTAATTGCTACCATCATCTTTCAACTTTGCTTTCTCAAGGAACGCATTAAAATTTAACGGAACAATAGCACGAGCCATCTATCTACAAGCAACATAAACAAGCAAGATACTATCAGGTACTAAGTTCATGATAAGTTTAAGTTCAGTTAATCAAATTACTTAGGAACTCCCACTTAGATAGACATCCCTCTAATCTTCTAAGTGATCACGTGATCCAAATCAACTAAACCATAACCGATCATCACGTGAGATGGAGTAGTTTTCAATGGTGAACATCGTCATGTTGATCATATCTACTATATGATTCACGCTCGACCTTTCGGTCTCTGTGTTCCGAGGCCATATCTGCATATGCTAGGCTCGTCAAGTATAACCTGAGTATTCTGCGTGTGCAAAACTGGCTTGCACCCGTTGTAGATGGACGTAGAGCTTATCACACCCGATCATCACGTGGTGTCTGGGCACGACGAACTTTGGCAACGGTGCATACTCAGGGAGAACACTTCTTGATAATTTAGTGAGAGATCATCTTATAAAGCTACCGTCAATCAAAGCAAGATAAGATGCATAAAAGGATAAACATCACATGCAATCAATATAAGTGATATGATATGGCCATCATCATCTTGTGCTTGTGATCTCCATCTCCGAAGCACCGTCATGATCACCATCGTCACCGGCGCGACACCTTGATCTCCATCGTAGCATCGTTGTCGTCTCGCCAATCTTATGCTTCCACGACTATTACTACCGTTTAGTAATCTAGTAAAGCATTACATCGCGATTGCATTGCATACAATAAAGCGACAACCATATGGCTCCTGCCAGTTGCCGATAACTTAGTTACAAAACATGATCATCTCATACAATAAAATCAGCATCATGCCTTGACCATATCACATCACAACATACCCTGCAAAAACAAGTTAGACGTCCTCTACTTTGTTGTTGCAAGTTTTACGTGGCTGCTACGGGCTTAAGTAAGAACTCATCTCACCTACGCATCAAAACCACAACGATAGTTCGTCAAATAGACTCCGTTTTAACCTTCTCAAGGACCGGGCGTAGTCACACTTGGTTCAACTAAAGTTGGAGAGACAGTCTTCCGCAAGCCATCTATGTGCAAAGCACGTCGAGGGAACCGGTCTCGCGTAAGAGTACGCGTAAGGTTGGTCCGGATCGTCTCAACCAACAATGCCGTCGAACCAAAGTATGACATGCTGGTAGGCAGTATGACTTGTATCGCCCACAACTCACTTGTGTTCTACTCGTGCATATAACATCAAACCATAAAACCTAGGCTCGGATGCCACTGTTGGGGAACGCAGTAATTTCAAAAAATTTCCTACGCACACGCAAGATCATGGTGATGCACAGCAACGAGAGGGGAGAGTGATGTCTACGTACCAACGCAGACCGACTGCGGAAGCGATCACACAACATAGAGGAAGTAGTCGTACGTCTTCTTCCTGATCCAACCGATCCAAGCGCCGTTACTCCGGCACCTCCGAGTTCTTAGCACACGTTCAGCTCGATGACGTTCCTCGGGCTCCGATCCAGCAAAGCGTCGAGGAAGAGTTCCGTCAGCACGACGGCGTGGTGACGATCTTGATGTACTACCGACGCAGGGCTTCGCCTAAGCACTGTAACGGTATGTTCGAGGTGGAATTTGGTGGCAGGGGGCACCGCACACGGCTAAGGAACGATCAACTTGTGTGTCTTGTGGTGCCCCCTGCCCCCGTATATAAAGGCCAGGGGCAGGGGGTTCGGCCGGCTAGGAGGGAGGCGCAGGGAGGAGTCCTACTCCCACCGGGAGTAGGACTCCTTCCCCCCAATCCTATTCCAACTAGGATTCTTGGGGAAGAAGGAGAAAGAGGGGGCCGGCCCACCTCTCCTAGTCCTATTAGGACTTGGGAAAGGTGGGGGGCGCCGGCCAGGTGTGGGCTGCCTCTTCTCTCTTTTCCACTAAGGCCCAATAGGCCCATTTACCTCCCGGGGGGGTTCCGGTAACCCTCCCGGTAATCCGGTAAAATCCCGATTTCACCCGGAACACTTCCGGTGCCCAAACATAGGCTTCCAATATATCAATCTTTACGTCTCGACCATTTCGAGACTCCTCGTCATGTCCGTGATCTCATCCGGGACTCCGAACAACCTTCGGTACATCAAAATGCATAAACTCATAATAACTGTCATCGTAACGTTAAGCGTGCGGACCCTACGGTTCGAGAACAATGTAGACATGACCGAGACACGTCTCCGGTCAATAACCAATAGCGTGACCTGGATGCCCATATTGGCTCCTACATATTCTACGAAGATCTTTATCGGTCAGACCGCATAACAACATACGTTGTTCCCTTTGTCATCGGTATGTTACTTGCCCGAGATTCGATCGTCGGTATCCAATACCTAGTTCAATCTCGTTACCGGCAAGTCTCTTTACTCGTTCCGTAATACATCATCTCACAACTAACTTATTAGTTGCAGTGCTTGCAAGGCTTATGTGATGTGCATTACCGAGAGGGCCCAGAGATACCTCTCCGTCAATCGGAGTGAAAAACCCTAATCTCGAAATACGCCAACCCAACATCTACCATTGGAGACACCTGTAATACTCCTTTATAATCACCCAGTTACGTTGTGACGTTTGGTAGTACCCAAAGTGTTCCTCCGGTAGACGGGAGTTGCATAATCTCATAGTTATAGGAACATGTATAAGTCATGAAGAAAGCAATAGCAACATACTAAACGATCGGGTGCTAAGCTAATGGAATGGGTCATGTCAATCAGATCATTCTATTAATGATGTGACCTCGTTAATCAAATAACAACTCCTTGTTCATGGTTAGGAAACATAACCATCTTTGATTAACGAGCTAGTCAAGTAGAGGCATACTAGTGACACTCTGTTGGTCTATGTATTCACACATGTATTATGTTTCCGGTTAATACAATTCTAGCATGAATAATAAACATTTATCATGATATAAGGAAATAAATAATAACTTTATTATTGCCTCTAGGGCATATTTCCTTCAAGAGTGACAGAAGCTTAAACCCTAGTTTATGCGTTGCTTCGTAAGGGGCTGATTTGGATCCATATGTTTCATGCTATGGTTAGGTTTACCTTAATACTTTTGTTGTAGTTGCGGATGCTTGCAATAGAGGTTAATCATAAGTGGGATTCTTGTCCAAGTAAGGACAGCACCCAAGCACTGGTCCACCCACATACCAAATTATCAAAGTACCGAACGCGAATCATATGAACGTGATGAAAACTAGCTCGACGATATTCCCATGTGTCCTCGGGAGCGCTTTTCTCTATATAAGAGTTTGTCCAGGCTTGTCCTTTGCTACAAAAATGATTGGGCCACCTTGTTGCACTTTATTTACTTTTGTTACTTGTTGCTCGTTACAAATTATCCTATCACAAAACTATCTGTTACCACTTATTTCAGTACTTGCAGAGAATACCTTGATGGAAACCGCTTATCATTTCCTTCTACTCCTCGTTGGGTTCGACACTCTTACTTATCGAAAGGACTACAATAAATCCCCTATACTTGTGGGTCATCAACAACCGAGCTCTTCCTCGGTCTGCTCCAGCCTCTGCTTTAGTCTGAAACTTCGGCAGCATGAGAAGTCGCGGCTAGCAGCGACGCCTGCTTATTCACATAGACATACATGGTTAGTCTCCTGCGAAAAACTATTTGATCCTTTGTTTGGCTCTTCTTTCCGAACCCGGACAGAGTCTCAGGGGCTACTGTCTATACTGTGACTTTCGTTTCACAAACTGCATTGCTTACCTCAAGTTCCTCAACGATGGAAGCACTTCGCAGTGCTTACAATAGAGTATCTGGTGCCTCTGGTTGGACAAAGGTCACCGGCGGAATGGGCACACCTCCTTCTGATGAAGGAGGCTGCTTGCCGGATTCCGGAGCCGTATAGGTCTCCGGGACCGTATTCGGCTGGGGGCCGAACTGGACATGGCCCCCATCGCTAGTCTCCATGGGTATCTACTCCCCCATGTGTCCGGTGGCCGAGGTCTCGCCCTCCGGCGCCGCCCTGACGGCCTCCTGCGTCTCTTCCTGGTCTGGGGTCCTTAGGGACAACACCTCGGTGTCATCCATGGCCCTGGGAGAGGAGGCCATGGAGGGGACCCGCTGTCCATCACCTTCGGGTCCAGCAAATTCCCCGAAGACGAGGACCACTCGAGGGTGGAACGAGCCGGACTGCAGGTGCATGATTCCACATGTTAAAATAATGAAGTAAAGAGGCTGATATATGAATGCGTCTGGGTCTTTGAATACTCACGATTCGGCCTGGGGCTTATCTCGAGGGCGCCGTTCTGGGCTGCTATCGACGTCCCACGCAGAGCTATCCGCGAGGGAAGTCTTTCCCTTCTTGGACGCCTCCGCTTCTAGATCTATGGAGGCCGCCCTCTTCTTTCCCCCCTCGGGGAGGGGGAAGTAGCTTTCTTCTTCCTCTTCCTCCTCCTCGTCGTCTTCGGCGGCGGAGTGAGTTTCGGCGTCTTCGGACGCCACGTCCGAAGTACCCTTGGGACGGAGGCCACCTCTGGTCCCCTTGGCCTTCTTCTCCGGCGCCTTGTAGGGTACCGGAACCAGCATCTTCATCAAACGCGGGATGGCCGGATCCTCGAGCAGAGGATCCGGACACTGAATCCGCTCCGCCTTCTTCGTCCAACCCTGAAAAAACAAATGGGGAAGTTCAGATACCCTCCTTGAATAAGCAAGTAAGGAATACACCTTGAAACAACTTAAAACCTACCAAACTGGCGAGATGGGCCAGGTCGTGCCCACGGTCCTCGGTTGTCTTCGGCCATGTCTCGTTGGCCTTGAAGAGCACCTTCCAGATATCTTCGTGTGTAGTTCTGAAGAACCATTGCAGGGTCTTGTGCTCGGCCGGATCGAACTCCCATAGGTGGCAAGCCCGGCTCTGGCATCGAAGGATCCGGAGAACTAGCATCACCTGAATTACATCAACAAGCTTGACGTTCTTGTCCATCATGCTCCTGATGCGCGTCTGGAGCGCTGTCAGCTCGTCTGACAAAGACCAATCCAAGCCCTTCTCTTGCCAGGAGGTAAGCCGCATTGGGGCCCCGGATTTGAATTCGGGAGCCGCGGCCCAGGTAGTGTCGCGGGGCTCTATGACGTAGAACCACAATTTCTGACACCCCTTGACGGTCTCCACGAAGGTGCCTTTGGGCCATGGGACATTGGACATTTTGCTCACCATGGCGCCTTCGCACTCGGCATGTTCGCCGTCCACCACCTTCGGCTTCCCATTGAAGGTCTTCATCCATAGTTCGAAGTGGGGGGGGGGCGGAGGAAGGCCTCACACACGACGATGAACGCTGAGATAGTGAGAAAGGAATTTGTGGCTAGGTCATGGAAATCTAGCCCATAGTAGAACATGAGTCCGCGGACAAAGGGATGGAGTGGAAATCCTAGCCCGCGGACAAAGTGGGGGATGAAAACTACCCTCTCATGGGACTCCGGGGTAGGGACGATCTGTCCCTCAGTCGGAAGCCGATGGGCGACCTCCTTGGCCAAATATCTGGCCTCCCGAAGTTGGGTGATGTCCTTCTCCTTGACGGTGGAGGCCATCCACTTGCCCTGCGCTCCGAACATGGTTGGAGTGCTTTCTTGGGGGAGGAAAGATGAGAACTTGGGCGCTGGAGCTCGAGAGTGGGTAGGCAGAAAGAGAGAAGGCATGGGTGGAAGAGATGAATCCTTATCTCCTTATAAAGGCAGTGAATATTAAGCGTCTCCCCACTCGCCATAAAACTCACCTATTCCCCAAGGGCCATGCAGGCAGCACAGTTGGATTACCCATACCCGTATTGATGAGAATCCCGCAATAAGGAGACATGATCTCTGCTTTTGACGAGACGTGCCAATAAAAACGCATCTCGAAATATGGAGCGGCAGGCCGAAAAACGGTTTGAAACAATAACCGCGTAGGGACGTGATATCACGTCACAAAAAGTTGTCAGCAGATTGGACCCGTGAAATATTATACTCTCTGCAGTGGTGTGTGTTTTGCAGATCCGGACATGTTCTTTGTGTTTGAAGACTATGTTGGAGTATTCGGAGGAGGAACCCGCCTTGCAATGCCGAAGACAATCTGCGCGTCGGGCACCTCATCATTGAAGCCTAGTTCAGGGGATACTGAGGGAGACCTGGACTAAGGGGTCCTCGGGCGTCCGGCCTGTTGGACATGGGCCGGACTGTTGGGCCATGAAGATACAAGACCGAAGACTCTCATTCGTGTCCGGATGGGACTCTCCTTGGCGTGGATGGCAAGTTTGATGTTCGGATATGAAGATTCCTTTCTTTGTAACCGACTTTGTATAATCCTAGTCCCCTCCGGTGTCTATATAAACCGCGGGGTTTAGTCCGTGGAGACAATCATAATCATATAGGCTAGACCTCTAGGGTTTTAGACATTATGATCTTGAGGTAGATCAACTCTTGTAATACTCATATTCATCAAGGTCAATCAAGCAGGAAGTAGGGTATTACCTCCATAGAGAGGGCCCGAACCTGGGTAAACATTGTGTCCCCTGTCTCTTGTTACCATCAACCTCAGACGCACAGTTCGGGACCCCCTACCCGAGATCCTCCGGTTTTGACACCGACACCCGCACCTTCTTGATCGTGGGTGGCAGCTCCTTGGCAGCGAGGCGGTGGCGGCGAGAAGGCGCATCGATGCAACCACAGGGACAGCATGGCGGGGACGCAGGCTCATCCTTGATGCAACGTCCGATCTGGATGCCACGATGGTGCGGGGGTGAGGCTGACTCCTCCTTGACGCGGCGTCCAATCTGGACGCCGTGGTTCTGCCGGGGCGAGGCTGACTCCTCCTTCACCGACAAGAGTGTGGACGCCTGCTTGGTATTGATGCGGTAGCGCGGAGGGGAGGCCGGCTCCTCCTTCACGCGCGCCAACAATGACGGTGACGGCCCCATATCACGAAGCGACCACTCCATCAATAACTCGAGGAGTCAGGGCGAAATCTTCGTCCGCCAGAGCGGCCTCCTTGAGGAGTCAGGGCGGCTGCGGTGGCGGCGCCTGCTCCTCCTCATCACCCTAGGAGACGACGATCTCCTTGGTGGAGGAGCCGGCTGCCGTGGACGCTGACGGGCCCGGAGGGCGTCTGCGGCGACGCCAAGGCCCGCCGGAGGAGGAGCTTCTGCCTACTCCGCCTGCCGGCGTGGAGCACCACGACTTCGGCATTGCCGCAACTTGGGTCAAAGAGGGGGAGGGGGTCGGTGCTCGGGGAGGGGGTGGCGCATCTCTGTGCAACTCCAACGCACTGCTTAAATAGCCGCGACAAGGACACGGCGAAGCTGGTCAGTCGCTTCAATGCGGCGCAGCGACATGAGTCGGTTCCTCGGGAACTTGCGTCCGCATTGAAGCGGCGACTGTCAAGAGGTCGCGTCGGTCGGTGCCGCCCTCCCTCCTTCCCTCCGGTCCTATCGCAACATCAGTGTTGGCCTCCACGTGCTCTGGGCCGGCATGAATGGGGCGCGGTAAGCGGAGTGTGCATCAGAAGGAAAGCGCTGGAGGGGCGGGTGACGGGTTTTTGATGGGTCGGGGCGGTCAGAAGCGGGATTGGGATCAACCCAGACTCCCGCAAACCTCCTCACGTTTGTCTCCGGTTTGCGGGAGAAATCGTGTCCGGACAGCTCCACGGACCGATACAGGTCAGCGTTGGATGGCTTCCGCTGTTCGGACAGCGCGGTTCGGACGGTTGTGAGATGTTTACAGATCCGCCTTGAAGATGCCCTTAGCGCTTCATGAAATATGTCGAAAATGTAACGAATGTTGTCTAATTTAAACAAAAATCAACCTGTTTGCATTGAAATCGTTCGATTTGTTCAAATCCGGTTTGAAGTGAATATGAGCATAGTTAGATGACTGGCTCCCGCATAACTGTCCACGCACAAGTTCGAAGGCATCGGCGGACAAATACAATGTCCATTTACGGGTCAGGGTTAGAGATGCGGTAAATACGTAAAATCCGGAGCGGCAGTGGCATGCTTGGCGGGCACGGGCAGCACGGGGATGGAATCGAAATTCCAGGCAGCCAATAAATTCCGGACGCGGCACAACTCCAAAACCCGTGAGTCCAGCGAGTCTGACCGAGTTGAAGTCTATGGTGTGGTGTGGTGTGCTGTGGTGATGCGGCGGCGTTCCCCTCCTCTCCTCTGGCAAGCGCACACACGCTGACGCTGGTGCCGTGGCGTTCCGTCCCAGCCTGCAGAATGGGAAAAAGTTCATTTTAAACCCTGAATTTATAGAGGTTTGGCGAAATGAACCCCCAAGTAAAAATCCCGGTTGATTGCACCCTGTACTAGGCAATCCTGGTCTAAATCGAACCTTCGGGCCGTTTGGATAGCCGGGATTCAGACATTTCGCAGAGGGCGCACACCAGCTCCTGCTGGGCCAGCCTGCTTTTGTTTTTTTCAATTCAAAAACAAAAATTCGCAAAGGGCGCTACACCCTGCTGGGCCGGCCCGCATAATTTTTTTCGTTAAAAAGCAAAAAAAGAAAAACTCTGCTCAAACACGAGACCCCATGCTGGTGCTGTTTGATCAAAAAAAGAAACTTGTGAACTAGAATTTCAAAAATAAAAATAGTTTACAAATTTTGAAAAAAAATCACGGATTTAGAAAAAGTTCAACAATTTTGAAAGAAGTTCATGGGTTTTCAAAAGAAAAGTCCATGGATTTGGGGAAAAAATTCATAGATTTAAAAAAACTGTAAAATTGAAAAAGTGTTCATGCATATTTTTCTTTAATATTTCTTTATTATCGTTTTTTGTTTTTCATGTATATATACAAAGTTCATTGCGTATATTAAGGAAATCTTCACAGTAATTTCCAAAAATTTCACTCATTTAAAAAAAATGTTCATCTTGTATTAGAAATTTGTTCAGTGTATATCACACAATTGTTGAATACTTATTCCGAATTTGTTCAACATATATTACAAAAATGTTCATTTATGAATATTTTTTCAAAAATGCTATCATATATTTGCCACGAGTTTGAATTATATTCCACCACCTTTACACTTTTGTTCGCGGTCTAAAATGCATACAATACAAATTTTGTGCGCTTTTTTAAAACAGTTTTTGTTTTAACTTTTTTTTTCGCTAAATTAAAAACATTCCCGTTATATATTTTCTAAAAATACTAGAAACTGTTCACAATCTCAAAAACTGTTTGTGTTTTTCGTAATTTGTTTGTTTTTCAGATTTTTTTTAAAATTGTTCGTGTTTTTGGAATCTGTTTGGGGTTTGCAAATTTTGTTCGTGTTTCATTTTGAAATCAGAATTATAATACACCTTCACTTTTCCAAAAATATGGAATACAAAAAAGTGCGGCATCTTAAAACTGCTCGTAATGTTCAAGAAATGTTTTCCAATCTCAACGCTGCTGTCTATTCTTATAAATTTCTGCACCATAATGTTCAGGTTGTTGTTCGTGGTGTAGTGGCTAATGTCTCTTGGTTGGTCTCCGCGGTCGTGGGATCGAGTCCTGGTAGTCGAGGTTGAATTTCTACATTTTTTTGTCGCGCGGAAAAGGAAACGAAACAACGGGCGGGTTGGTGGGCCGGCCCAGTCATGCATCAAGCCTGTGCGTTGAGTTGCTGACATGCCGCTCCTTGGCCCATTAGCTAGACAAATCCAGGTTAAGCCAGGGTTTACTTTAGACCGGGATTGCATAGTTTGAGGTGCAATCCACCGGAATTTCGACCTTTTTCCTGCAGAATGGAGCAGCATCCAGCTGTATGCACTCCACTACGGGCAGAGCCAGACCGTCCTCTCGGCGAGTCCAGAACCTGGTGTCTGAAAAACAGTGGATCCATCGTTACAAGTTAGCAACCCCACTTGATTTTGTTTTTACTTCATGAGTAGTACGTAGTTAGCACTCAAAATCATCAAAGTGGAACGACTCAAACCCGAATTGGCTATCGCGGGGTTCGGCACGCAACAGGAGGGAGATGCATCATAATGCTGGCTGGCTGGCAACAAGTTAATAAGGTTAAAAGGGAATGGAACAGTGAGGCGCCACAGCGTCATGTTGGAGCTACAAAAGGAAAGGCGGAGGTGGAGCTCCTTTTTCTTCTTCTTTTGATTGATTGATGAGGGTAAGGCCGAGTTCCTTTGGTAGCAAGGAACGCGCACGGCACGGTCATGAATCAGAATGAAAAAGTGGCTGCCTTACGCGATAAGATTGCGCCACAGCTCAACGCGCAAAAATGCATCCCAGTTCCAGATCAAGCAGCGATGAGAATGAGATGGCTAGAAAAGAGTATGCCTACTCCGTTGAACACTCGTATAATCTGCTTCACCTACATTTACTCATAACCTGACCAAGGCCCTACGCTGCACTACTTGAATCAATTACGGAAATGTTTTGTCAGTAGTATATTAGTATTTGAACAGCATTTCATTTCCGACACTCAAGTTTCACGTGATTGCTGCAGTGCGGTGCAGAGATCGCGCGGGCGGATGCCTCCAAAATTCCTGCGCCCGCTCCATATTAAACGACCCCGTCGAATGCCCTGAAATTATCTATCCCTTTATTTATCTCAGACAAGAACAATAATAGTACTAGTATATTTTTTGCGAATTAATAATACTACTACTAGTGACGACAGGTGATTTTGATAAACAAACAGGAGAGAACTCTGACAGAGAAATGGGCGACCATAAACAAAGACGAAACAATTAAAACCGCTTCTCCTTCCTAAGCCCAAACGAACGACCATGGTCAAACAAGAAAACGAAAACAGTTCTCCATCTATGCACCCATCGCTTTCGCCGGACCCAACACAACACAGCGATACCAGTGCCAGTACTTTTGTTAAGCAAACGGCCAAAGCACCCGGTCCCTAATACACTCCCCCACACTAAATCCCTCCTCCCCACTTCACCTCGTCCCCCGCGCACGCCGAAAACCCACCCTTCCGTTCCCATTCCAAGCCAGCGGCGGCGCCGGCATTGCGGGAGGTGGTGGTAGGGGATCTGTGGGATCGGGAGGGCCGGCGGGGGGCGGGATGAGCATGTACGGGAGGGACCCGTGGGGCGGCCCGCTCGAGATATGCCACGACTCGGCCACGGACGACGACCGGAGCCGGAACCTCGACCTCGACCGGGCGGCGCTCTCGCGGACGCTCGACGAGACGCAGCAGAGCTGGCTGCTCGCGGGGCCCGGGGACCAGGGCGGCAAGAAGAAGAGGTACGTCGACCTCGGATGCCTCCTCGTCAGCCGCAAGCTCTTCCTCTGGACGCTCGGCCTGCTCCTCGCCGCCGCCGCGCTCGCGGGGATCGCCGTGGGGATAGCCAAGGCCGTCCCCAGGCACCAGGCCTCGCCCACGCCGCCGGACCAGTTCACCCTAGCGCTGCGCAAGGCGCTCATGTTCTTCAATGCCCAGAAATGTCAGTGCCCCTCTGCTGTCTTCTGCCCTTCATTTTCGGTTTCAAAGATTAGGTTTTGAATTGATGCTTTTCGACCCAGTGGATGTTCTTTTGGTTCTGATTTAAGGCGTGAGCTGCGCCGAACCGCAAATGCGAGATTCCCTTTCTTTATGCGGTGTTTCTGGTGGTTTTGTAGATGCAAATTCATCATTTGGGTATTCTTATGCCTTAGCTTAGTTTTATCTGTTTTTCTGTACCTGAATGGGGGAGGACAGTTGCCCTTAAACCCTCCCCACCCACCAGATCCATTCTGAAGATTTTGAAGAATTATCCTTCCAATTAAAAATATATTTTATTTGAGGTCCTGTTTGATAGCAAAGTATTTTCTAAGTATTTTAAGAATACTATAGTTTTTGAGATTATCACGGTTTTATTTACAATGAGCTGTTTGGTTGCCCCTAACAACTGTGCTTTTAATATTGTAGTATTAGACAAACTGCAGTTTTTTCTCTGCATAAAAAAACCACAAACCTCTTTTTTTTAAATAGAGCTGCTGAGTGCTTAAACACAATGGTAAACAGCAAAATTTACAGCGTTATGCGGCAACAACCAAACATGTTCTATGTATTGTGAATACTGCAAAATACTTTATTTTAATAAAACTATGGTATCTCACACTTATAAGCAAAATTATTGTAGTTTATGATACTTTAGTTTATATAATACTTTGCTATCAAACACAGCCTGATCTGTTTGCTCTGAATTTTTTTTCATCTGTTTGTTCTGCAAAATTTCTGCAGCCGGGAAGCTGCCGAAGCACAACAATGTACCATGGCGCGGCGACTCGTGCCTCAAGGACGGACGCTCGGACCAAACATCCCGGCGAGACCTCTCTGGTGGCTACTATGACGGCGGAAGCGCTGTGAAATTCAACTTCGCATCTGCCTTCTCCATGACCCTCCTCAGCTGGAGCGTCATCGAGTACAATGCTAAGTACGAGGCTGCCGGGGAACTTGGCCATGTCCGTGACACAATTAAGTGGGGGGCCGACTACCTATTGAAGACCTTCAACTCCACGGCACATTCCATTGATCGCTTGGTTGCGCAGGTAAAAAGCAACTCTGGATATGCATACATGGACACAAAGTTCCTGCCACTCGTTCATTCCTAATGTGAATTTTGTTTGAGGGCGCAGGTGGGTGGTGCTGCAATGTCAGACGGTCCGAGTCAGCCCAATGATCATTATTGTTGGATGAGGCCAGAGGACATCGACTACCCACGTCCAGTCACCGAGTGCCACACTTGCCCTGATCTTGGTGCTGAGATGGCCGCAGCATTGGCCGCAGCATCCATTGTGTTCAAGGATAACAGGGCTTACTCCCACAAGCTGTTACACGGTGCTACCACCGTCTGGGACTTTGCAAGGAAGGGAGGTAGTCGTCAAACATATAGTGTACCCCGGTCAGATGCTGCAAAGTTCTACAATTCAACCGCTTATTGGGATGAATATATTTGGGGCGGTTCGTGGATGTACCTCGCAACTGGCAATTCATCATACCTGCAGTTCGCCACAGATACCAAGCTTGCAAAGAATGCTCACATTTACTCTCGTCCCCCCAACTATGGAGTGTTCAGCTGGGATAATAAGCTCCCTGGTGCACAGGTAATGTATTAGCGTATCTTGGTTTCGTTTAATTCTCAAGACATTCCCCATGCTGACCCATTGGCATTTTAGTTTGCATGATACTCCCTTCCTAAACTAATATAGAAGTGTTTGGATTACTACTTTAGTGATCTAAACGCTCTTATATTAGTTTATAGAAGGAATACTAATGTAAGATGTTTTTGACACTTATCCCTCCCTTCCGAATTACTTGTCGTAGGTATAGATGTATCTAGATGTATTTTAGTTCTAGATACATCCATTTCTGCGATGAGTAATTTGGAACGGAGGGAATACACTAGAGTCAAAAACCGTCTGACCGTCAGGTTATAGTACTATTGGGACCAAATTTCTTTATAATATCTCACCCAGTTTACCTGCAGTACTAGTAAAGCGTGTGGTCAACTTGTCCTACCATGTGATAAGCATTAATGCTGACTAAGTACAGGGCACTTACGATTGTAGCACAAAAGGTTTCCTGCTTGGTGGATATACCAAGGATTCTGTTGAAACCATGTCAGTGTTATCATGTTTTCATCTTCTGTACTTTGGAATTCTTATCCTTGAAAAGGATAGCCATAATGAAAACAGCCTTCAGCATGGAACCTACATTTTGGATTACCTAGTTGAGAAATTTGTTATTCGCAGAATCTGATGTTTATGCTTGTAAAGAACCATGTGACAATCCAAGCAAACCACTGTCAGTTAGCTATACAGTAGGATTTCATAAAAAACACTATACAACATGTTTCAGTTTAGGTGTCATACAGCATGTTAGCGTTGCTTTGTAGGAGAATTTAGGGCTAAGTTTTTGTATTACCATGTGCCCTAGCTTGCAAAATAAAAGTTATATTAATAACTAATATGACTTACCTTTACTTATTTTGCATTGTTTGGCGTTCCAGGTTCTTCTGAGCCGGTTAAGGCTCTTCTTGAGTCCTGGGTATCCGTATGAAGAGATGTTAAGGACATACCACAATCAAACCAGCATCATCATGTGCTCTTACCTTCCAAATTTTAGATCTTTCAACAGAACAAAAGGTTTGAACTCGCAACTTGCTAAAAACAAATACATGATCACCTATTGAATTCATTGGACAGTTTACTGAATTATCTTGCATTACAGGTGGTTTGATACAGTTGAATCACGGGCAGCCACAACCACTCCAGTATGTAGTCAATGCTGCATTCCTTGCTTCTCTGTTCAGTGACTATCTTGAGGCTGCAGATACCCCTGGGTGGTATTGTGGCCCCCATTTCTACTCCATCGAGGTTCTTCGCAGTTTTGCAAGGACTCAGGTAGGTTTCTATCATTTGAATATCTGAACATATTTTTGATCTGGTATAATAGTAATCTGCGTGCCTGGTTCTAACTCTCTACATGTGTCAGATGGAGTACATCTTGGGCAAAAATCCTTTGAAGATGAGCTATGTGGTCGGGTACGGAAAGCATTACCCCAAGCGTGTTCATCACCGTGGTGCGTCGATCCCGAAGAAGAAAGGTGTTCACCCTGGCTGCAAAGGGGGTTGGACATGGAGGGACACCAAGAAGCCCAACCCTCACATCATTGTTGGAGCCATGGTGGCCGGCCCTGATCGCCATGACGGCTTCAAAGACATCCGGAAGAACCGCAACTACACAGAACCAACCCTAGCGGGCAACGCTGGTCTAGTCGCAGCATTGGTAGCTTTATCGGGTGAAGGACATGGAGTGGACAAGAACACCATGTTCTCTGCTGTGCCGCCAATGTTCCCTTCGCCCCCGCCGCCTCCAGCACCATGGAAGCCATAATGGCTGGGTGTTTAGAATAGAACAGTGGAGACGACGACATAACCGTTTATTTTTATTTATTTTAGTGTAGTATCATCACCATGCCATGTTGTTTGCTATGCAAGGACTATGTTGAACGAAATGCATAATGACCTAAGTTAGTACTAGTAGTTTTCCCTCGTGTACCTGTAGCTGTGGGAAGTGGGCTCATATATATGTCTGACACCATTGTCGTCTTGAAGCAGCGAGAGGATGCACAACTATTGCCTCTGATCTATATCTGTACTTTGTAGACATCAAATTTATAATCCACAATAGAAAAAACGTGCTTCATATCACAAAACTGAAGTAAATTTGCCCGTTGCAAGTTCAGTTTTAAAACCACTACATATCCATAGCATTCATGCCCTGAGGCAACCACTTGTGTCCACATCCCTGATGGGGATTTGGATCATTTGCCCCACTTTACATGGGGTGATGATTTGCCTCATTGTTGTGTCAATGGTTAGGGTTATCAAAGTTAGAAGTAAACTAGGGCAAAAGATGGGGATTTGGATCATTTGCCCCAATTTACATGGGGTGATGATTTGCCTCATTGTTGTGTCAATGGTTAGGGTTATCAAAGTTAGAAGTAAACTAGGGCAAAAGATTCAATTTATTCATCCCTGGCCTGGACAAGACCACTCAGATCAAATTCATGCTGGCGAAGCCATACCACCCCCACTTCAGCGCCATGAGGTGCTTCAGGTTCTTGGTCATGCGGGTGCTCGTTTCTGTCTCGGGTGCGTGCTCCGCCCACTCTGGAGCGTGGCGATGACCGATAGTTTGTACAGTGTCTCTGTTAAGATAACTACTACTCCCTCTGTTTCTAAATATAAGCGATTTCAATATGAACTACACATGGGTTATATAGATTTACTCATTTTGCTCCATATGTAGTCCATATTTAAATCTTTAAAAGGTCTTATATTTCAGAACGGAGGGAATATGAGTTAGTGTTGTCATTAGCATGAAGCAACATTGAGTATTTAGTGCTTAGTGCTAGAATATAGAAGGACCAAGTCCTTTCTTGATTATGGATGATCGACTCATTTGTAACTGATGTTGTAACTCAAGCTGCATGTTTAATACCTCCCCCGTCTCAAAATAAATGTCGCTTATTTATTACAAAGTTGTACTATAATGACACTTATTTTTAGATGGAAGGGGTATATAAAGAGAGCTCTTCAGTGAGGTTCATCATGGCTTAAACAACAACATTAAGAATTTTGAATGGTATCAGAGCGCCTACTTCAGGACAATGCGCAACACCGGAGGCCGCACCGAAATAACAAAGGGCACTTAACCATAGAGGAAATATCAAGTGCTCCTATGATACAAGCTCACATCAGTTGCTGGATCTACGAGTGGAGCTTCTCGACTTATGCGTAATTACTAGACCCCTAGTTTTTTCTAGGAAATTTGCCAGAGCTCCTCAGATGACTGTCGGATCTCAAATCCAATGTCGAGCTCACAAGGAAGCGTGGGAGGCTAGGGAGCACATGACATTTCCCCTTGGACCACAAAACCACGGCCCAAGGGAATGGGAAGAAGAAATGGTACCGCTCCACTGGCCGTTGATACATATCACATCTTGCGCGTACACGACGACATATGTCGCCACCCGTTCCAACGTTGCATTGCACGTCGCGCGCTCTTTGAGCTCAGCTCATTCGCTCCTCCAGGCTTGGCTCCAATATCCACACCTGACAACTACTCGACTCACATCATCCCATATCGGTTGTACACGCGAGCTACCGATCGACGTTAACAGGTCATGATATCATCTTCCCACGCTCCGATCCCATCTTCTCCAAGACTCTCGCGTATGCGGCCATGGCAAACGACCCATATGATCTCCAAAGCCGAGCCAACTTTGACGTCGCCTCCCACAGACACGCCCACGTTTTCCTCAGCCCCTCCTCCTCGACGTTGGACAAGCCGGTGTTGTCCTTTCTCTGCCTCGCCGCCAGCTCGTCCCCTGCACAGTTCCTCCCTGGCTTCATCCTCCCATCCATCCTCCTCCAAGGACCGTCTCTCTCTAATTTTTATATAAATTTTTTAATTGTTACACTCTAGCGTCTCTGTCTAATTTGCACGCAATCTCTATAACAACTTTCGTGCTTGTTAGAGAAACTCTAACAGATGTGTCGTATCAACCCAATCGCCATAATAACCACCCATATGGCAAACATGGTCAAATAGGGCGGTCTATCACAGTCACCATACGCCCCTCAGACCACATAATATTTGGAGGCCACTCCAAATGGAGCATGTGAGCCTCCATATTTGAAGGCTAGGGGACGCCGATATGGAGTGACCTTCAAACACACTATTCATGCAGGAGGGAAGTTTCAGCCCAACATCTTTCTCATGCGCCTAGCCCGTTGGAGTGGTTGTTTGGACCAGGTGAGGAATGCACCTCCAAGTGGTGTCATAATTGATGACTATGTGAGTTTGTTGAACATATTTGTGACTTTGTTTGCTTTGATAACAATTTGAGCTCACACTTGCCTCTATTCCAATTGTAGGATCGCATTGCACATGAAAGGTTCAAGCAAATGGATCAAGAAGCTCCACCAAAGAAAGGTGCACTAGTTAACTTGGAAGACAATGATGATAGTGATGATGCACCAAAGGGGGGGGGACAAGAACAAGCCCGGTGGAAGAAAGTTGGACAAGGATAGGGTGAACAGGTCGGCTGAAGCATCTAGCTTGAGGAAGCAAGTTAGTGAAATGGTGAAGGTCAAGGAAACCATGTTGGAGAAGCCTCTGGAAACCAAGGTAGCATTGGCCGAGAAGAAGAACCAACAAAAAGAGGCAAATTGGGAGAGGAGATGTGTCTTCGAGGAGCGCAAGATCGCTCTTGAGGAGTAGCGAGAAGACCGACGAGGAGTACCCGTTCTTGATTATGAGTCTGAATGGCATGGAACCAATGACAAGGGAGTTTTCGGAGTTGAAAAGAATGAAGATCATGTTTCAGAGGAGGCAAGAGCTTCAATATCTTATGGATGGTGGTGCTGGTTTCGGCAATGGAGGTGGTGATGGTGGTTGGTGGTTCGGCAATGTTGGTGGCGGTGCTTTCGGCAATGGAGGTGGTGGTGGTGCTTTTGGCAATGGAGGTGGTGGTGGTGGCGGCAATGGAGATGGTGGTGGTGATGCTTCAGCCAATGGAGGTGGTGATGCTTCGGCCGATGGACTTGGTGGTGCTTCCGCCAATGGCGGTGATGATTCTTCGACCAATGTTGTTGACGAAGATGGTGCTATGGCCGATGGTGGAGGAGATGATCTTGGCAACCATGGTGTTGCTTGATTTGATCGTGTTTAATTGTGTTTGATTACACATTCTTTTGGACAAACTTGCTGCCTCTTGTATTGCACATGTATTTGGATGTGAGTCATTATCGTACAAGTATTTAAATCGGTGTATTGCATGATTATACAAATTTGTAGTTGATGTGAATATGAAAATCAAAACTGGTTTGCGAGGGCTCCAACGAAACAGATCCCATAAACTCGTACCGTAAATCAGTTCCGCCGGAGCCCTCACCGTACCGCAAATCAGTTTTCGGGTGAACCTTAAAACGGTTTTGCGGGACGCCGATTTGCAGGATCTACTAGATAATTAGGATTCTTGATCCCTCTCAATCTCTCTTCAATTCAAGGATCCAAGACGTGCTTTCATAGCCATCTCAGAATATTTGCCATGCTCTAACCAAAGGAAAAACATAGAAATTTAGAGAACAGGGTATCTACAGGAAAGTTTCCTACGGGGTTTCTATGGAATGGGCTATTTCATAAGAATTTTCCTTATCTTTCTGTCTACAATTCATGTATTTCCTGCTGTGACACCCCAATGATAATTTTGCAGTTCTGTATGAATCCAGGATACATGACGACATCTCACTTTCTGAGTTTTTCCTATCTCTACGTTTTGAGTTCTTGGGCCCTACTTTGTTATGCGTTCAGGCAGTGACCAGGAAACCGCACACTGGTTTCAGGTAGTCTGCTGTTAAGCCCTTCATTTTGCATCTCGTGCCCATTTCAAAGCTCAAACGCTGATGAAACACAAGTTTCAAAACCAATTGGTGTTTCGGTACACTATATATTCAAAAGAGGATTTGGTTCGCATGGAAAAAGAAAACCTATAGAAAAGAGGGAACGATCATATTCTTACACACAAACAAACAACAGTAAGTCAACCGAGTTGTACAAAAGAGCACAAGATATTATGAAACTACTCACTAAACAGAAACTAGATTGAATAGTGCAGATTTATGCATCTGCATCAGAGTCCAAAAGGATTACAAAGTTTCTGATCTGGCTTTCGTTAGTACAAAAAAATAGACGTTCAAATGGCCGCACGGGACAACTCAAAGCTATATTCCTCATGTATACGTCATTGTATTTAAAGGCTAAATAAATAGAAGGGAAGATGGAGAACAAATGGTGAATCAAAGGCAAAATCCTAACATCAAACCTA
Source organism: Triticum monococcum (assembly GCA_034509565.1). Lineage (NCBI taxonomy): Eukaryota > Viridiplantae > Streptophyta > Magnoliopsida > Poales > Poaceae > Triticum > Triticum monococcum. The sequence continues at coordinate 418,118,089 of CM067844.1, forward strand.
GAATCTGAACTCGCTATTCCAGATTGGTAAGCTAAGCCAAAACTATATGCTGGGTGGTTCTTTTTGACAAGTTACTTCCAAGCTGTTTCTGCCTATGATGAAGATGCAACCTCAATGGCACTACCAAGGGGCCATGCTGCTTCCACAAACGAACTGCCGTAACGCACCTTCTTTACTAACGTAATATCTTGATAGGGATCCACACCTGAAAGAATATGGGCGGAAAAAAATAAGAAATATGTCGAAAGCTTCTAAGTTATTGCGAATTTTGTCCTTTGCACTAAGTCATACCAAATCCATCCACAAGTAATGTGTGCTGGTAAACAAGATCCATGCAAAGGAATGGAATGTCTTCCTCCGAAACATCAGGATAGGTGGCATGTGCCTCCTTCACATTCAATTTACAAACACGTCGTGCAGCTTCTTCAAAGTCTGATGGTTTAACCTTAGCAACTGCTGCCTTCGGGTTTACAAAACCAGCCTGATGAGACAATGAGATAATAATTAAATGTGTACGTGACAAGAGCAAGCAAGTCAACAGAAACCAGCATCAGAACAATCAGAAAAGTTTAGACGTCAATTTATGGCAGAGGAAAGACTGATGGTTTAGGGATTCCTGACATGCAGGATTTAGATATCTGCTTGATTGCCTGTTGGCTACCTGGGTGGTAAATATTTTTTGGAGAACTGTTTGATTTCAACAAATAAGGGCTTTAGGGCAGGTTGGTAATGGTAGAGGATCATATGGCATTGTCATGGTAGCAAGTAGCAACAAATGATTTTAGGTGGCAGGTTGGCAATGGTGGCAATGTTCACTTCCGGGATGGTAACTGGTTTAGGAGCTGCAGTTTAGCAATGCAATGTTGGGATCCATTCATTATTTCTCATGAGCAGGATGGTTAGCCCATGTCTCTGGTGGATCAATCTGAATTTGGTTTTCGGAAGATGTTTTGATTATTGCTCCTTGAACCTCAGGTTTGAACTGTTAAAGATTGAGTCTTTTATGGGTTGTTTGGATACCTAGATTTTAGAGAACCAGTTATGTATATACTCGTTCCAGGGTCTAACAAACTAAAACTCTGTTTGGGTAATCTAACTAATCCTCGGATAAGCAAAACTTGGTTCTCGTAATACCCGAAATATGAGTTTTTGGAAAAATGGGTCCAACAACGTTTTTGGTAAAATGCGTTTTAGAAATACAGGTCCGGCGTGCATGGAGCTCCGCTGAGAAGGTCTTCCACCACGAGGCCGGCGCCAGCGGCGACGTGGGGCGCCTGACTTGTGGCATCGAGAGCCGCAATGGGCAGCGGTGCCGAGTGGAGCGGCGAGAGCGGCGACGGACGGCGGTGCCGAGTGGAGTGGCGAGGTGGCGACTGCAATGTGTACAACCAAGCTGCATGCCGGCGACGGCGACATTGTAGTCTTCACCAACGATGCGACGATGCCGGTCTTCCTCAAGGTCCTGGACGTCTTGCATGGAGGACTGGCAGGCAACGCGTGCGAGCCAGCTCCGCTTCGCCCGCAAGCACCTCTCTGAGCCACGCGGCCTCCAGCGTTGAGGCGATGAGGAAAACACCCGCGCCGGCGTCCGTGCATGAAGTCATGGAGGCCAGCCCGAGCGGACCAGCCGCGTCTAGGACTGAGGATGGAGTTGTGGACTCTTGAGGCTGGAGCTTGGGAAGGTCATCAATGGCAAATTAATTTGGTAAAATTGAGAGAGAAGGTCATGGAAGAATCGCATCAAGGCCAACCATACACCATCTGTTAGAGTACGTAATAGGCCTAATGGCCTCGGCTGGCGGTATAGCCCGTTAGTCTTAGGGTTAATTAGAGATAAGGGTCGCTTGCTTAGGGGTCAAGTAAGCCTTGCTTGGGAGTCAAGTAAACCTCTCTATAAAGAGAGGAGATGTATCAATCTAATGAAGCAAGAATTAAGAAGGAAATCCCTTCCATCTTGCCCGGCCGTGGGCAAAAGGCCCCCGGCCGGCCCTCTCGCGCCCTCCTTCTAGCAGCGCCATAACAATTTGGTATCAGCTAGCTTCGGTTCGATCATGTCTTCACCGCCGCCCAACCGGTCTCTTCCGCTGCCGGTCACGACCGTCGCCCCGCTCCTGCCCGCGCCAGGATCCTCCATCGCGCCCGCCCCCGTCGTCCTCACCCCGGAGGTGTTCGGGGCGCTGAACACAGGCGGTCCAGGAGATCCACCTGTTCTTGACCGGGTCCTATGGGCCGCACCCGGCTGCGCCGCCCATCACCGCCACCGCGCCGCCGTGGCTGTCGTGGCAGCCGCCACACCAGGCGGCCTCCGTCGCGCTCGTCGGGCTGCTGCAGCAGCCGCTGCAACTGCCATCCACCGCCACCACCGCCCCGTCCTGGCTGCCGTGGCAGCCGCCGCACCAGGTGGCCTCCGCCGCGCTCATCGGGCCGCTGCTGCAGCTGCCATCCACCGCCCCGCCCTGGCTGCAGTGGCAGCCACCGCTCCTGGCGACCTCCGCCGCGCCCGGTGCTCCGCCGCAGCAGCCGCTGCAACTGCAGCAGCCATCACCGGTCAGCTCCGGCCCCGCATCGACCGCGCCGACGGGAGTCCCGATCCACCAGATCAAGTTCCCGCCGTCGCCATCACCGCTTCCCCAGGGCATCCCCATCCAGCAGATCAAGCTTCCGCCGTCGCCGTCACCGTCACCGCTTCCAGCTTGGATCACTACCCGCCACGTGTCGGCGACGGTGAGGCTGCAGGCTGCTGCACGCGGCCTCCTAGCGCGTCGGCGTGTGCGGGAGTTGCGTGGTCTGCAGCTGCCGCTCCTTCCAGTTGCGCTTCGCTGCCCAAAGGACCTCGATCTCATACGATGCGTCGGGGATCTTGGGCATGCTGTTTTCCCCGCGGGCAGCGACCTCAAAGTCTGCGACATCGGCGGTTGGGGGGGGGGGGGGGGGGGGGCGCAGGCCTCGTCATTCTCCATCACAAGCCCTCCACTCTTCTCTGTGCGGTGCAGACCAACAGCCGTCCGGCGGGGAGAAGGCAGGGTGTCACCGACAGAAGCGCACCGCGTAGCACCACTGCATTCCGCCGGCCGCCGCGAGGGTGCCTCAGCTGGTCGCTCTTGCGACCAATTCCAGGTGGCCATACACATGCACTCCTTTTGTCCAGATGGTGTCCATGGGATCCAGGTGGCTATACACGTGCACGTCCGACGTGCGGATGGTGTCCACTTTTTGTTAAGGGGTCCAAAATAAATCGTCCCAGTCCATTTCAGGTTGAGAGTAATAAAACAAGCCGAGATGTAAAAGGCTTGTTTTTAGGTGTTAGGCTTGTGTTGCTTCGAGTCATGGTTATAAGTTGGTTAGGCTGCAGCTTGAGGACAAGCTGCATGTCCAAGTGGGGTGTAGTGTTAGAGTACGTAATAGGCCTAATGGCCTGGGCTGGCGGTATAGCCCGTTAGTCTTAGGGTTAATTAGAGATAAGGGTCGCTTGCTTAGGGGTCAAGTAAGCCTTGCTTGGGAGTCAAGTAAACCTCTCTATATAAAGAGAGGAGATGTATCAATCTAATGAAGCAAGAATTAAGAAGGAAATCCCTTCCATCTTGCCCGGCACTGGGCAAAAGGCCCCCGGCCGGCCCTCTCGTGCCCTCCTTCTAGCAGCGCCATAACACCATCCAAACGTGTTTTTCTATATACTGGTTTTTAACAAAATAGTTGGTAAAACCGATTTTTCTAAAAAGCGGCTAAAAACTCGTTTACTATATCCCCGTGGCTTATATCTCCTATCCAAACAACCACTTGGTGAGGAACCTAACTGCATGTTTTGGAACTTTGATGAGAATGCTAGGGTGTAGGGTCTGAGTTCTTTGTAGGCTGTCAAACTTTGGGCTGTATGGTCAATATACCCCAACTCCTGTCATTTGGCAATCGTGCATTCCACCATTTATTCTGATCTTTTAACGGCTGTTGGCAAAAAAAAAATGCTGCCACAGATAAACTAAGCAAGGTGCAAAATGTATGCGATAAAATATAACTTATTGTAATGAACCTGAGACGGTACACCATTTCTTCAAACGTGTCGTGGTTCAAGACTATTGGGGTTTCAACTCTCAATTTGTTGGCATCACAGTATTGGTCAAGATTTTGAATGTCTCGGTGGCGGTTAAGTGAGAATAATCAGTGTGTGCTAAATATCGTTTGTGCTGCAGCCTGCGGCATAATGGTTTGTATAGAAACTAAGTAGTGCAGTTCTTTTTCAGGGAACTGTCTGGTTAGACTAGACTACTTAGATGGCCGAGACCCTGCTATGGTGGTGCTGAATTTGCAATGACCTGTTGTGGCTTCAGATCACCCGCTGTACTGAAAGACTGGAGACTGGAGAGTGAGTCAAAGGAACTACACAGGATAGCCTGGAGCGAACTGGAACATGAAGGCTCTGATGGATGTTTGGTGCTGAAATATCCTTTATCTAAGAAGAGAAACATTTGCTGAGTGTGGGACTGCTTGGTTTCATCAATCCAATGGAGGCATGACAAAAAACCCATTTGCCCGAGAATTTTTTTTTGTCAAAATTCAAAAAGACTTACCTGGGCAGCCCTATCATAGAAAAATGATGCTACAAAAAGATTTTTCTGTCCATCTCCACCACCACCATTCCACACGCCACCAAATGTGCATTTCATGTGAGTGCATGCCGGTTCATCAACTTTAAGAGCTCTGACTGCAACAGCCCTGCACTTGGAATAAGTAGCACCAGATGATGAACCTGAGGCCTCAAATGTATCATCACCATATTGGTATTTCCCTACAATTCAATGTAAATTGCAATTAAAACCCGTCACTGTCGTACAGAATCATAAGGGTAAAATCTGACATGAGCAATTAGCACGTTGAATTCAAGGGTAACTTTCATTATGGGAAAACTGGAACATGCATACACACTAAAGACTCTGCCTACTGAGCAGAATAGGATAGTATAGCAAACATGCTTTTATTAATGCCTCCATTATACAGCATAATGTAAATATTTATTAAAACTTGACTGCATGCAAATTTCCACATGATGAAATATAGTGTTGCTTATTTCGGAATAAGGTACAAAACCTTGAATAGGATAGAACGATGTTCATGAAAAAGAAAAACACCTTAGTTTTAAAATTGGCATCCGTCGTTATGATGCTGCCACAATTTCAGTATATTCACATGAAGTTCATTTTAAGTTCTAGAAAGGTAATAACAAGGAAAAGATGAATCAGTTTTAAACATACGGGTGTTGGGCTCGGAAGATAAAGCAAAACCAAGCGGACATACCATGATATCCATCCAACATGCAGTTGCTGTAATCACTGTTTTCACCGGCTTTTAAGATCTCTGCTCTAGCCGCCAGCAAACCGTAATGCAAATAACTGCAGAAAATAATGGCACTTATGTGAATGGTACATACCCATCTTATTTAGATGGAGAAGAAATACTGTGATATCTGTTCAAATAGTCGATGATCACAATGCAGTAAACGATATGTTCTATATGAGAGTGGTGACAGGCAGAATGGGTTGAAGGACACATGGAGCGACCTCCATGACAAAACATTACAGGATACTAAATTTCATTATCCTGTTCAAACTAAACAATTTAAAGTAACATTCGGGCACCTCCAAAGCCGACCCGCAAACCTCCCGCATGCGTCCGGACCGCACTGTCCGGACAGCGGAAGCCATCCAACGCGGGCCTGTATCTGTCCGTGGGGCGGTCCGGACGCGATTTCTCCCGCAATCTGGAGACAAACGTGGGGGGGCTTTGCGGGAGTCCGGACCGCTCCCAAGCCCTCTTCTCACCGCCCTGGCCCACCAAAAACCCCACCCCCCTCCCGCGCGTTTTTGGTCAGCGCCACTCCAGAGCGTCAGCGCCCACATTCATGCCCTGCCAGAGCGGACGCGACCGCTCACTGGCGCCAGCATTGAAGCGGCGCACCAGCTGAGAGAGCGCCAGCCGCGCCGCTTCCCGGTGCAGGCGATTGCCGCGCGTTCAAACGACACGATGGCCGCCCGTCCGTCTGTCTGCCGCCCACATTGATGGCACACAGTTACCGAGGCGTCTCCTCCGGCGCCACCCGCCCGTCCCTCTGCCGCCCACCATTGCTATATGAGAAAATTGCAAATGAGCAATGACCGAGCTTGTCAATGGTAAATAAGCAATTGTCTCTTGCTATATAAACCGATGCCCCGGCCATAGCCGCAGTCAGGTCGCAACTTTGCAAGATTGACTGGGACATGCAGGCGGCGAACCACGACAGATTGAGTAGTTTCCACTCAACTATAGTTCACTTCTACTAATGCAAGTGACGGAGAAAAAGAATAAGATGGGCCACTGGGTCAGCCCAAACGTGCACCTTACCTGTGTGATACATCTGCAGTCGTCACTGTCTGGTACCAACATCTAAAGGACAATTATGTATGACCTAAGAGTCCAAACTCCAAATCCAAAATATTTGTAGGTCATTCCTACTGGAGGAATCATAACTACGCAGCATAAAGATTGATTCCACAAAATTTACACCACTAATAACAGGTTCTAGATATAACTGGTGTAGTATCTTGGTCAGAAAAATAATACGACAAAAACGTTCAATGATCCTTGGACATTTGGAGTTTGGGCTACAACCACTTATTTGATGCATACCTGTGAACATAAAGATAATATGTTGTTCCCTTAAGTACCAGCTTCTTCACATATGAATCTTCGCCATCTGAAACTTGAGGAGCCTTTGCTGCATCCTTTTCTGAGATAGCATAAGCCATTTGGACAGAACCACCACCTAAGTCAACCACTCCAACAGTGTGTGAGTAAGGCTTTCCCAATTTCTTCAACAGATAGTTGATGGTAACCTATAAAAGCCAAAGAAACATCCAAGTTGATATATAAGAAAACATTCATGTTGTTTCTTAATGGTAAAGGTTACAAAAGAGCAACAAATGGTAAGTTTCTCTTTACTTCCATCTAGACTAAACATTTTTTTTTTGGAGTGCATACACAAATTGGGACTGCATCTATCGTACCCACGCGAATGCACCTTCCTGAGATCCGTCTAGAACAGAGACCCAATCTGGTTGGGATTTGAAAGAACTCTTGTCACGAAGGAGATCCCTAACCTGGTATCAAGAATAACCCAAGCGACATATTAATTAAGAATATAAAATGATACTATAATGAAACATGATATAATCCAATCTTGATAGAATGACAGGTACAAGACACACTATTGCTGGATTAATACAAGGAGAATACTTACCGCTTGCAAAATTTCTTCAGACCTTTCAGCTCCTAATGCTCTGAGACCTGCGGTGGCCTGCATAAGGGTTCAACAATAAAAAATCACCAGAAAACCCTTTATGAAAGTCTGTAGATAGCAAAAAAGCCATTACTCACCCCAACCCTGACAGGTGTTTGCTCACGCAATTCTACAGGAACTACTTTTTCAGCTTCCTCAAGAAGAGAAACAAGTGACTCGGCAGCCTCCTGAGGATCCTTGGCATAAGAACTCAAGCCTGGTTTTTTCTGAAATGGAAAAGGGATGAGCACTCAGATAAATTGTATTTTCCCCTCTCTTTTTTCCATGGAAAATTCTTCTTTTCTATTCAAGTATATTACAGAGTGGCATGAGCATTCATGGATTGTCAGATCATTTTATGTCTAGGACAAAACAAACATCTTTCTCTCTTAATATCCATGAAACTCCTACTGAATTTGACGCATAAACATTTTCGAGTGAAGATAAGCCTTACCAAGGTAGTAAGCTAGTGCATTTTCGAGAAGTGAAGATAAGCCTTACCAAGGTAGTAAGCTAGTGCTGCATACTTGTCTAGGATGTATCTTGGACAATGATAATCAATTACTACATTTTACGTTTGAAGTTTCATAGTTTGTCAAATCATTTTGTGCCTAGGAAGAAACAAGCGTCTTTCTCTGCAAGGTCCATCAAAATCCTAATGAACTTAATGCATAAATCCAGTGCTGACAAGCCTTACCAAAGTAGTAAGCTAGCACTGCATACTTCTCTGGCCAAGAACAGGCCGTAGCTTTGACAATGATAATCAATAAATGAATAAATAATGTTTTAAGTTCGAAGTAAGTTTTTCTCCAGTATAAATAACTCAGCACAAACGCCTTAGATTGATTGACTGACGACCAACCTGGGTTCTATAACTGATAAAAGGGCAAGATTGCCCGTACTTCATAGCAGTTTTTTTCAATTTGCAACTGAATGGTTCTACAGTTTAACAAATTCATATATATTGTTTCTAGAATATCATTCGGGCAAAAGGCAGGTAGAACATCCATTTTTCAAATATTTCAGGAAATACCAGCTAGTTCTGCTTGATATATATGCAGCATTCCATGGTTCATGCGACTGCAGAAGAATAATAGGCATGACCATCCATAAGGTTGACAACTACGAAATAATTGATTGCTTTAGATAAACAAACTGGACCAGGTTATTGAGCTTATCGGGTAGACATCAAATACAAACAGCCGGTAGTACATCTATGTTCCGACAAACATGAGCCAATCATAAGTCAAAGGGCTCAAATTTCCTTCATAGTTGCACACATGAAATGGATTGGTTGTCAACTTGTCATGAACTGATGAGTGTGCCACCCTAGCATGCCAAATGCATTCATGCAACTAGCATCACTGGCGCTACTTACTCTTAATGTCTTTACAACAAACCACCAATGTATATATCGAATTCAATTGTACAATATTTTTTTCTAATTGTGGGGGTACAAGATAGTACGTTCATGGGTCCAATGGTCTACTCAGTGCTGCCATACAGCAATATCCGCATCAAGTGTCGCAAATCACCACTCAACTCAATAGTATGCACTAGTTATTCGTCCAGAGTAAGTTGATTCTGTTTGCTCTCGCATGTGCATGTTTTGCAGGAATGGAACAATCTCATTCCAAACATCAACCCAGAAACAACCATCCCAACGAAAGCTCTCGCATAAGATCACAACAAGAGCAGATCCAGCCAACAACGCCAGCACATTTCGTTATTAAAGATAAGCAGAACCAAAAAAAAAAAACACAACAAGTCACCTGCTTGAACAGCTCGATCGCATTCCCTATAGGAACAAGATCCAGGCTCTCGTCGAAGCAGTACACGTGCACGCGGCTCCCGGAGCTTCCGGCGTCAAATATCACCGCATACCTGTTCGATCCGTCACCAACTCCGCCGACGGCCTGGGGTCCCCACCTCCTGCCTCCAGTGGCGAGGAGCACACCGGAGGCCCCGCCAGTGACGGAGGCCGGGGAACGCGGCATGAGGAGGAGCACGAAGGAGACGAGGAGCACCGGCGAGAGCACCACCATCAGCACCCCGCGGTAGCGGTGCAGGCGGTCGGAGACGGCCTCCCCCTGCTGCTGGCGCGCGCCGGCGGCCGAGAAGCGGCGCATCCTGGCGGCCGCTGCAGTAGCCGCAGCGGCATCGGCGGCGGAGGGGCCAACGGTGAGGTCATCGAACGGGAGCAGATCGGCCGCGGAGGGCGAGCGGTAGCGAATGCGGCCGTTGGTCGGGGAAGGCTTGAGCGCCTCCTGCTGCGACGGCTCCAGGGCGTCGGACGGGGAGGCCGCGCGCGGCCTTGCACGGGGTCTGGGTGAGGTGGGGGTGGGCGACGCCAATTGGCGCGCGGGATCTCTCCGCCGCGGCTCACAGCGACCGCTGGGTTTGACCCCGGGGCGGCATTGAGATCGGAGGGGGGCGAACTGGTGACTTGGGTGATGATGAATTCGCTGCGCTCGATTGGAGAGGGGAGCGAGGAGAGGGGAGGGGGGAAACCCGGTGTGGTTAGTTTGGTTTACCGGTGAAGCCGTGACCGGAAATACGACGAGGGCCCAGAGCACGGCATCCGACGGCTGAGATTGAGGCAGTCAGGTCAGATGGTTCGATCCAACATGTGGTTGAGATGGTTAGGTGGACAGTGGTATCCCCAAAACCCACCAGGGTTCAAATCCTGGTGCTCGCATTATTCCTGGATTTATTTGAGGATTTCCGGCGATGCGCTTTCAGTGGGAGGAGACGTTCCCGTCGACGACGCGGCGCCTACGATGACTTCGTAAATCTCAAGATGATATGCCGGCTCAGTCTCTCGGAGGTGCTCATAGGGGTAGGGTGTGCGTGTGTGCATTCATAAGGGTGAGTGTATGCGCGTGTATATGAGCTCTTGTGTGTGTACTGATGCTCAAAAAAAAGGTCAGATGGTTCGATCTCAGCCACTGGATGTTGTCTCTGCACTTGGGTTCAGCCTCAGTCATTGGATCATAGTTACCCGATTTGCGATTCACGGTTCGCTGGGTTTGGATTCGTGGTCCGTCGTACATCTCTAGTTCGATGGGGGTATACATCTCTAGTTCGTGAATCGGCTAACTGATTCGTGAATCAGAGGACTCCGATTCATGGACAATAAACCGGATTCGTGAATTTGATAATTTGGATTCATGAATTCGGTGTAAGCAAACAAATTTATATGAGGTCCAGATAAGCAATTTGATTACATGACTAGGAATACATGCATAAAGACATAAGGATTCTATTTTCATAGTTTAACAAAAAAATGCACTTAGAAAAAAATACTAGTATTACATTGGTTGACTCTTCATGCATAGGAAGCCCTTAATGAGCACTTGAATCGGAGACGTGGCCGTGGTTGAGGTAGTCGACTCTTCTCTGTCGTGTCCGTGGGGATCATCTTGATTGGTTTGTTATTGTGAAGTTGAAACTGCGGTGACGGCCCGGTGGCGTATGATGGTGGGTAACAGGTGGTTTGTTCGATGATCTTTCCCGACGCGAGTGCTTGGTTCTCCTTCGTGGTTCTCCGCCAGAGTCGGAGCTGCGTTGTCTAGTCACAATGGCTGAGCCTAGTGTAGATCTTTATACATCTCCACATGGGCACTAAAGTGTGGGTTGGGTCGACGATTGCCTACGGCGAAGTCAGAGTCGTCTACTCAGGATTTAGGGAAGACGATGACACCTCTAGGGGAGGAGTGATAACGATGACGCATGTGTGATGTCTCGACGAAGCCCTCTTTGGAGTGGTGTGGGTGGGTATCTTATGTGTGCCGCTTAGCGGTTGTGATGGTTTTAGTCGATTCTCCCTACTTAACTTGGTAATCAGATTTTCGCTCGATTTTGCCCATACACACAATCAAGTTTGGAACTTAGTAGGCTCTCTAGAAGGTGCTAAATATTACAAATGTAAATGGATCTATAATGATACGCGGATGAAATTGTTTACAACCATAAAGCTCGACTTGTTGCAAAGTATTTTTGACAAGTTAAAGGAGTTGACTTTGGCAAGATCATCTCGCCATAATGATGCTTAACCCAGTTCATATTATTCTATCAGTTGTTGCACATTTCGATTATTAGATGTGGCAGATGACCGTCAAAACGGATTTCCTCAATGAACATTTAATCGAGGATATACACATGATACAACCCGAGGGTTTGACGATGCTAAGGATGATATACGTTATGCAAACTTCATAGGGTCAAAAGCAATCATAAAGGAGTTAGAATCTTTGTTTTGATAAAATAGTCAAAAAGTTTGACTTCATCAAGAATGGGGAAGATGCTTGTGTTTGCCAGAAAGCAAGTGAGAGTTCGATAACATTTCTAATACTTTATATGGATGACATAACGTTGATTGGAAATAAAATGAATTTCTTGACACGAAATAGGAATTCATTGTAGATAGTTTTTCGATGAAGAACTTGGGCTAGAAACATACATATTGGGATACAATGATCTATGATAGAGTGAGGCACCTAATAACGCTAAGCCAAAATACATGTTAATAGACTACTAATAGGTTTATTATGAAAATGCCAAGAAGTGTTCTTGCCGAGGTCACATGGAAATATTGACAATATACTAAAAGGTTTGGTATATGCCAAGAAGTGTTATTTTTAAGGTCACATGAAATTTTTTGCGCAAGACTCGGTATTCTAAGAGGACTGATGAGCAAGAACACATGAGTGATATTCTATATACATTTTTGTATGGATTTATCATATAAGCCATGGCACGCACACAACCAGATAGATCATATGCTCTGAGTGTTACGAGCAAGATACCAATATGATCAAGGTGTTGATCAAGTAGACTACAGCGGAAAATATCCTGAAGTACTTGAGAAAGTTCTGAGGACGTATTTCTCATAAAAGGACATGATGAAGAACTTCGTTGTGAAGTGTTACACTAATGCATGATCATTGTAAATTTTATGAATACACAAAACGATGGCAAGGTAAGCTAGAATTATTCCAAGAAGAAAACTATGGAGGTTTTTTACAATATATCATCACTTTAGAAATACCAGTGGAGGGTGAAAGATCGTGGATGTCGCCTAGGGAGGATGAATAGGCGCTTCAAAATAATTATGGTTTAGGCTTGAACAAATGCAAAATAAAACAAGCGTTTAATTTGTCAAGCACAAAACCTAAAACAACTAGGCTCAACTATGTGCACGAACAACTTATGCTAAGCAAGATAAACAACTAAGTGATAGCAAGATATATAACATGAAACGCTATGGCTATCATAAAGTAAAGTGCATAAGTAAAGGGCTCGGGTAAGAGATAACCAAGGCACGCGAAGACGATGATGTATCCCGAAGTTCACACCCTTGCAGATGTTAATCTCCTTCTGGAGCGGTGCGGAGGCACAGTGCTCCCCAAAAAGCCACTAGGGTCGTCGTAATCTCGTCACGCCCTCACACAATGCAAGATGTCGTGATTCCACTAAGGGACCCTTGAGGGCGGTCACTGAACTCGTACAAATGGCAACCCTCGAGGATGATCACCGAACCCGTACACTATGGCAACCCTTGGGGCCGTCACCAGAACCCATACAAATTGCTCGCGGCAATACCCACAATGAAATTGGAGACCCCAACGCTTGCTCGGAGCTTTTCACCACAATGATTGAGCTCTGAGACACCACCAACCGTCTAGGGCGCCCAAGCACCCAAGAGGAACAATCTCTAGGGTACCAAGAACCCAAGAGTAATAAGCTTCTTAATTTTTCACTTCCATGTATCATCGTGGATAACTCAAACCGATGCAACTAATCCAATGGCAAGAACACACGAAGTGGTCAAGTTCCTCACTCCCAAATCCCACCAAAGCAACAAATGTTATGGAGGAATATGAGACGAAGAACTAGGAGATCACCAAGAACTCCAAGATCTAGATCCAAGGGGTTCTCCTCACATCGAGGAGAAAGTGATTGGAGGAAACATAGATCTAGATCTCCGAGTGGTCCTTAGTCTAGCCAAGTTGACCAATCAAGTCGTCGAAGAAGATACCGATGTCGATGACAAAGCTTGGTTCTGATGCGTAGATCGCGCGGGTCCAATTTGAAGAGGAGTCCCTGTCTTGATCACTAAGTCTTGTGAAATCTTCCTCGTATATGTCATGGGCAGCCTGAAGTGGCCCAATAGTGAACCGCCATGGGGGTCCTCGACCCGATCCACCTGGTCGAGAGACGACATGGTCAGTACTTGAAAGTGCAACTAATCCCCGGGTGATTTTGGTAATTCATAACAACATATATCTCATTGAACTAATGTCCATTTAAGATAAATATTTCAGGATGTTCAATGATTGGCATGGCAAGGACTAGAGATGTGGACCCCTAAAAATGCTAAGGAAAAGGATTGGCAAAAGCTCAAGACTCTACATTTTTTAAGTGATCCAAGATCACATTGAGTAAATAAGAAATCCAATACTATTAAAAGGGGATGAGGTGCTGCTTAATGATCTATTTGCTCAAGTGCTTAGTGATATTGCTCCAAATCCCTCAACCACTTTCTCTATCCAAATATGTCCAAACCCAAACTCCAACTCAGCCCCACCGATATTTCCTATCCGGAGCCACCAAGTTCATCTGGACTTAGCAACTGCCAAACCCTAACAAATCGGATCCACTTATATGGCATTGCCAACTCTCTGCTGCTTATTGTGATTGTTTCAGTCCCATTGAGAATTGCAATCGGTCCCTGATGACCCACAAGTATATGGGGTCAATTGTAGCTCTTTTCGATAAGTAAGAGTGTCGAACCCAACGAGGAGCAGAAGGAAATGACAAGTAGTTTTCAGTAAGGTAGTGTCTGCAAGTGCTAAAATTGTAAGTAGCGGGTAGTTTGTAACGAGCAAGTAACGATAATAGTAACAAGTATGCAGCAAGGTAGTCTAATCCTCTTGAGGCAAAGGACAGGCCAAAACGGTCTCTTATAACAAGCAAAGCGTTCTTGAGGGCACGCGGGAATTTCATCTAGTCACTTTCATCATATTGGTTTGATTTGTGTTTGCTACTTTGATAATTTTATATGTGGGTGGATCGGTGCTTAGGTATTGTTCTTACTTGAACAAACCTCCTACTTATGATTAACCCTCCCGCAAGCATCCGCAACTACGAGAAAAGTATTAAGAATAAATTCTAACCATAGCATTAAACTCTAGGATCCAATCGGTCCCTTACGGAATAGTGCATAAACTGGGGTTTAAGTTTCTGTCACTCTCGCAAACCACCATCTATTTACTACTCCACAATGCATTCCCTTAGGCCCAAATATGGTGAAGTGTCATGTAGTCGACGTTCACATGACACCACTGAGGGAATCACAACATACATATTATCAAAATATCGAACACATATCAAATTCACACGATTACTTGCAACATGATTTATCCCGTGACCTCAAGAACGAAGGTAACTACTCACAAACAACAAACATGCTCATGATCAGAGGGATATTAATATGCATAATGGATATGAACATCTGAACATATAATCTTCCACCAAATAAACCATATAGTAATCAACTACAAGATGTAATCAACACTACTAGTCACCCCCTAGCAACAGTCTATAGTTCCGGTAACAAGATTGAATACAAGAGATGAACTAGGGTTTGAGATGAGATGGTGCTGGTGCAGATGTTGATGGAGATTGCCCTCCCCAAGATGGGAGAGTTGTTGTTGATGATGATGACGATGATTTCCCCCTCCGGGAGGAAAGTTCCCCCGGCAGAATCACTCCGCCGGAGGGCAAAAGTGCTCCTGCCCAAGTTCCGCCTTGTGACGCCCGGATAATCAAGCTTCAGTAAAACCTTGCTAATGGTGCCACGTCACCTCGATTTCTGTTAATAAACTCATGTTAGTTCGAAACGATTCAAATTCAAATTTTAATTAAAGGCAAACAATAAAAGTTTTTAAATATTAAAACTAAAATGTTCGGAGTGAGCCAAATAATGCATAGGTAATTATGGCGGAGGAACTACACTTTTTTTTTAAATGTTCAAATACTCTAAAGTGATTTAAACAGTAGCAAAATCAATTATATAAATGCCTTTGGTATTTTATAAATTGCTAAACTATTTTAATTCGGGGTAAAAACTTTTCATGGCAGTCGGTTATTCTGGAACATTACTTTAGGGGCTATTGTCATATTTTACTAAACTAAAATTAATGTGTAAATAAAAAGAAAACAGAAACAAAAAAATTAAATAAAAAGAAAACAAAGATAAATATAAGACAACCCCTGGCTCCCCCTGGGCCTCGGCCCACTCCTACCCATCCATCCCAATTCCCCCCGCACCGGTTGCCCCTCTCCTGTTCCTCGGTCTCAAACCGCAACAGGGACGTGCTCCCGCCCGACCACCTCGCCGGCCACGCCGACAAGGAGATATAAGGGCGCCACGCCCCGACTCCTCAATCCTATCCCCCCCACTCGCTCGCTCCCTTCTCCCTTTCTACTGTGCCCTCCCTCCCTCCTCAGATCCCCCTCCTTCCTGATCTCTGCCATGGACGCGTCGTCGGCGTAGCCGTCACCGATGGCCTCCTCGCTGCCAGAGGCCGCGCCAGGGGCACAGTCTTCGTTGCCTACTTCGACAACATGGGCGAGATCGAGCCGAAAGCCACCGGGACGCCCACTGCTTCCCCGTCCTCAACCTCCATCCGTCTCGGTCGCCGCCGCCGTCGCCAACACCGGCCACCTCTGCTGCTCCTAAGCCACTCGACGGGCCTTCTTGTGCCTGCTCGGTGAGCACATCCTCTCCCCTCCCGTTCTTGCGCCGTAGGCCGCCGTCCCCGAGCTTGTTCGAGCTGCCGCGTACGCGTACGTGCGTGCGTGCTGTGACTGCTTCTATGCACGTGCGCCGGCCTCGCCGTGGTCTAGTGCTACTTCGCCTGCTACTGCTCCAACGCTGCCCCGTACGGCGCTCGCCGACCCGCCACACGCGCGTCACCACGCCCGCACGCACCAGCCCTGCCCTTGATCGTGCCCGTAGTCGCCGCAACCGTGCCGCCCGCGCCCAACACCCCTGGCCTCCGCTGCTGCTCACGCCGCGGCTTGCTGCTCGCCTGAGCTCCTGCGCCCGCCCGCCGCACGCACCAGGCGCCCGTGCTGCTCGCTGCAGCTCCGCCTGCTGTACTACTTGCCGCTGCCGTTGGGCGATGCTCTGCTGCCCACCGCTACGTCTGGCCCTGACCGGCCTTGCCGTGCAGCCCCGCTCCCCGCGCCCTGCCTTGGCCGTCCTTTGCAGGCGCCACAGCTCGTCTCCGGCGCACACCCACGCCCCGCGTCCGTCCCGCCCTGCGCCCGACATGCGCGGCCCCGTGCACGCCGCTCGCTTCGCTGCTGCTTTCCTGCTTCCGCAGGTGCCTGCTGCTATGCTACGCGGCTACAGTAACATTCAATTACTATAGCTAGTGCTAGCTTTTCTAATTTGATATTGTCTGACCCTCCATACAGCCTCTAAACAACGACTAAACAGCGGTTAAAATGGGTAAAAATAATATAAGTAGAAAGTATACTTGACAAACTTCATTTTATCCCACTGGACCAAATCTTTTCGATGCATGGATTAAATCCTACAAAAATTACAAAATGCCATCTTCTCTTACAACTAGCATTGTGTGTGTGTATACACCCACCACTGGCCATGGCCGATTGCTTGTTGTGTGTGCGTGCTTTGTGTTTCTGGCCGGATGGGCCACTACTAAATGGCCGGCCATAGATTAGGACTAGTTTTATTTAATAACTAACCCAAAATAGGTATTGGTACTAAGTCTAGATGCTATGTAGAATATGACTTAGGGGCCCCTCCACTATTTAGACTAATTAACTAATCTGCTATACAAATGACCCTATGACACTTGGGCCCCGCTATGACCATGTTGACTAGTCAACCTTGACTGGTCAACTGCTGACTAACCCCCTGGCCCCACCGGTAATACGCTCTAGCTAGCGTAGCTTTAGGTGACAAAACTATTTTTTTTTCTTAATTCGAATTAATATATTTCAAAAAATTGTTTAGATCTTTGAAAAATCTTAGAAAATAATCTGTAACTCGGATGAAAAAGTTTTATACATGATAGTTGCTCAGAAAAACGAGACAAGTCTGAATATGCGGCCCGTTCGTCCACCACGCATCCCTAGCATAGCGAACACGCAACTTTCCCCCTCTGATTCATTTGTGCGAAAACGCGAAACACCGGGGATATTTTCCCGGATGTTTCCCCCGTTCACCGGTATCACCTATCCCTGCGTTAGATCACCCCTGGCACCGTGTATTACCTCATTATGTTTTGTGATGCTTTGTTTGCTCCGTATTTATTATTTCTTCCCCCTCTTCTCCCCGGTAGACACCGAGACCGACGCCGCTGCTACCCAGTACGACTACGGTGTTGATGACCCCTCTCTCTTGCCAGAGCAACCAGGCAAGCCCCCCCTTTGATCACCAGATATCGCCTACTCTTCTCTATACTGCTTGCATTAGAGTAGTGTAGCATGTTACTGCTTTTCGTTATTCCTATCCTGATGCATAGCCTGTCCTTGCTACTACTGTTGTTACCATTACCTGCTATCCTACTGCTTAGTATAGGATGCTAGTGTTCCATCAGTGGCCCTACATTCTTGTCCGTCTGCCATGCTATACTACTGGGCCGTGATCACTTAGGGAGGTGATCACGGGCATATACTATATACTTTACACAGTTACATTACCTGTGGTACTGTTCGGAGTTGGGGGCTGAAGGGGCAGGTGGCTCCATCCCGGTAGAGGTGGGCCTGGGTTCCCGACGGCCCTCGACTGTTACTTTGTGGCAGAGCGTCAGGGCAGGTTGACACCACCTAGGAGAGAGGTGGGCCTGGCCCTGGTCGGTGTTCACGGATACTTAACACGTTTAACAAGATCTTGGTATTTGATCTAAGTCTGGCTACTGGCCTATACGCACTAACCATCTACGCGGGGACAGTTATGGGCACTCGACGTCGTGGTATCAGCCGAAGCCTTCGTGACGTCAGCGACTGAGTGGCGCGCGCCGGATTGGACCGTAAGCCTGCTCTTGTATTAAGGGGGCTAGTTCTGCTTCCGGCCGCGTACGCAACGTGCAGGTGTGCAATGGGCGATGTGCCCAGACCCCTGCGCCATAGTATTTAGACCGGCATGCCGACCTCTCTGTTGTGCCTAGGTAGGGTTGCGACGTGTTGATCTTCCGAGGCCGGGCATGACCCAGGAAAGTGTGTCCAGCCAAATGGGATCGAGCGTGTTGGGATATGTGGTGCACCCCTGCAGGGAAGTTAATCTATTCGAATAGCCGTGATCTTCGGTAACAGGATGACTTGGAGTTGTACCTTGACCTTATGACAACTAGAACCGGATACTTAATAAAACACACCCTTCCAAGTGCCAGATACAACTGGTGATCGCTCTCTCACAGGGCGACGAGGGGAGGATCATCGGTTAGGGTTATGCTATGCGATGCTACTTGGAGGACTTCGGTCTACTCTCTTCTACATGCTGCAAGACGGAGGCTGCCAGAAGCGTAGTCTTCGAAAGGACTAGCTATCCCCCCTTATCCCGGCATTCTGTAGTTCAGTCCACATATAATAGCCTTATTCCAGTTGATACCAATGCATACATATGTAGTATAGCTCCTTGCTTGCGAGTACTTTGGATGAGTACTCACGGTTGCTTTCTCCTTCTTTTCCCCCTATCCCTTCTACCTGGTTGTCGCAACCAGATGTTGGAGCCCAGGATCCAGACGCCACCGTCGACGACGACTCCTACTACACCGGAGGTGCCTACTACTACGTGCTGCCCGCTGGCGACGACCAGGAGTAGTTAGGAGGATCCCAGGCAGGAGGCCTGCGCCTCTTTCGATCTGTATCCCAGTTTGTGCTAGCCTTCTTAAGGCAAACTTGTTTAACTTATGTCTGTACTCAGATATTGTTGCTTCCTGAAAGTGCGTTATATCGACTAGAGAGGGGGTGAATAGGCGATTTTTATGAAAGTCTTCAAAACGTGGAAGTTATGAAGACAAACAGAGTGAATAAGCCTATCACTATGCAGCGGAAGTTAGATTACACAACGCAAGCCATGGTCAAGTATACAATTTAGTGAAAGCACAGTGACAAACAGCTTAAGTGTAATGAGGATCAGGTTGGAAGAAGTTATGAAGCCAAACAGATCATACAGTCAAGTTGTGAAGACAGAAGATAAAGCAAGCATGCAATAGCTTCACAATGTGTACTGGTAAGTAAAGGGAGGCGAAGATGAAACCAGTGACATGTTGAAGACAATGATATGTTGGACCAGTTCTAGTTGCTATGACAACTGTACGTCTGGTTGGAGCGGCTAGGTATTTAAACCAAAGGACACACAGTCCCGGACACCCAGTCCTGAACATGCAGCTCAGGACACCCAGTCCTCACCGTTTTCTCCTTGAGCTAAGGTCACACAGACCCCGCCCAATCACTCTGGTAAGTCTTCAAGGTAGACTCCCAAACCTTCACAGACTTCGTTCACCGGCAATCCACAATTCCTCTTGGATGCTCAGAACGCGACGCCTAACCGTCTGGAGGATGCATAGTCCTCAAGTGTAATAAGTCTTCAGATCACTCAGACAAGAAGACTTAAGTGATGCCCAATTACTCTGGCTCTGGGTGGTTAGGGCTTTTCTCCTCACTAAGGATTTTCTCTCAAAGGGTTCAAGGTGGGTTGCTCTCAAACGACAAAAGCCGTGCACTGAAATCTGAGCAGCCAACCGTTTATGGTTGTGGGGGTGGACTATTTATAGCCACTTGGCAACCCGACCTGATTTGTCCGAAATGACCCTGGGTCACTAAGAAACTGACACGTGTACTAACGGTCGGATTTCGAACTCTCACGGCAACTTTACTTGGGCTGCAAGTAAAGCTGACTTGTCTGACTCTGGACAAGATTTTCTCTCATTGTCTTCACTCGAAGACATAGGATTTGAATTAGGCATCACTTCAGTCATCCTGACTGGTTCTCTTGGACCCCACTTAACAGTACGGTGGTTCCTATGACACAACATGAATAAAGTAAAACTACGAAGGATCTAAGTCTTCGAGTTCCATAGGCTTCATGGGGAGTCTTCATATGTCATTGTCTTCGACATGAATGTCTTCACAACCACCATTGTCTTCGATGTCTTCGTACATTTTTAGGGGTCATCTCTGGTAACTAAACCGAATCAATGAGGGACTTCTACCTGTGTTATCCTGCAATTCTCACAAACACATTAGTCCCTCAACTAGGTTTGTCGTCAATACTCCAAAACCAACTAGGGGTGGCACTAGATGCACTTACAATCTCCCCCTTTTTGGTGATTGATGACAAACTAGTTGAAGTTTTCAACGGGGAATATAATTTGTGAAATTGTAAAGGAATTGTCTTCATAAGCTGCAAGGGCTCCCCCTGAAGATGTGCATATAAGTGATTTGCTTCTGGAACACGAATGCACATAGCAGGTTGTATTTGTGGGAATCCACTTCAACTTATGATGACAATCCATCATGCATGTAAAGATATATGAAGATAATGATATGCATAATGAAAAATGGACGTCTGCGAAATGATATAAGTGCGGAAATTATCGTCGTACATGCGGAATTTATCTTCGCAAAAACACAGTGGCAAACATAGTAGCAGACGACCATCAAGTTTAAGTGTTACAACTCAAAGAACCAAATGTAGCAAAACGAGAGTTGTAAGCACGAAGCAAAATATAATAAAGCACCCGCCCTTATTATTGACCCGCTTGAAGACTATAAACATCATATGCTTCTCCCCCTTTTGTCAGTGATGACCAAAAAGGTTTGAAGACATAGAGTTTTCTACGCGTTTCCAGGCGCAGCAGGGTCGGTGGAGGCGTTTGGTGGAGCTGGTGAGCTTGGTGCAGTGACGACGCGCGCTGAAGAAGGTGGTGGTGATGTAGCGTCGTCTTCTTCCTCAATGATTTTTCCAGTCACTGTGATAGCAGAGGAAGAGAACTCTGATTCTTCAAGCGACGGAGTTCCACGCAACACAGCTCTTCTGGGGGGTGTGGAGTCAAACTTGAATCTCTCTTTGAAGCCATCCTCTTGCAGTTCAGCTTCAGTGCACATCATTGTGAGGCCTTTCCAAGTGCGGCGACAGGTTTCATGTGCGACAAAGGCATTCTTGGTTGCCAGATTCCTGATGCGATTGGCGTCTTGCATGATACTGCGCATCTGCCTTTTGAGCCGGTCGTGATGCCTATCTTGCTTTTGGTGCAGAGCCACAAGAAGTTCACGGTCAGTGAGCGTACGAGCGCGTTTCTTGGGTCTCTGTGCAGTTGTGCTGTCAGTGGCTTTAGTTGATGCAGGGGCACGTGTGGTGCCAGCCATTGGATAGACTCTGGAAGTGGCTTCAACACCTTCATCATGCTGAGTGAAGCACTGGTGTTCTGCATTCTGAAGACTTAATGGCTTCTTGGCAGGCTCAGGATAAATTGCTTCAGCAGAGGTGTCCACATCAGGTAAGAAGATTCTGTGGTTGCGAGCAAAGGGTTGATAGGATATAGCAGAGTGGAGCTTGATGAGCCTCATAACCCATGGAGCATAAATCTTCAGACCAAAGAGATCTGAGCCAGACGCTACAAGTTAACGTATAAAGAGATCCTGGGCATTGAAGCATTTGCCATGCAGGATGCAGAAGATGAGAGTCTTCATGGCACCTTCAACCTTGGCATATCGAGAGTGCCCCTTAATGGGCCATAGAGTCCGCCTGATGATGTGATAGATAGTTCTGGGCAGGTACTCTAAGTCTTCAACGAATAACTCGTTTGGGTAAGGTGCATCGGGAAGCAATGGCTTCATCATTGAGAGCATCTGACTCATATTTGGCTCAGGTCGCTGAAATATGCTCTCAACTGCTTCAGCATGGAGTTGGCAGCCTTCTTCTAAGAGTTCGCCAGGAGTGGGTAGGCCGGTGAGCTCAATGATATCAAATGGATTGGCTTCATGATGGACATTGCCGGTCATCCACTCCAGGACCCAAGTCTTTGGATCTCTGTTGTAGCCTTTGATGTGTAGTGTGGCCTAGAACTGGAGCAGAAGCTCTTCATTCCAGTGCTCTTCATCTGTGACAAACGGCAGCAGGCCAACTTGCTTGAAGCAGTCCAGTGCTTCTTCTAGACCAGGCAGACCAGCAATAGCTTCAACCTCAAGGCGCTGGTGTGGAAAGATACGGCCTTGGTTGTAGAGGACGCAGGAGTAGTAGCTACGCTGTGGGTAGCTCCAGAACCTATCTGACACAATCCGTTCCCTTGAGTAAGGGTTCTTGGAGCGGTTGAAGAAGGTGTTATCTGCCCTGAAGCTATTGACATTAAAGGAGCCAGGAGCGGTTGCAGGACCTGGGAACCTTGGCAGTCGTAAGATTGGCTTCTGTACCTGGGGCCTGTGCGCAACATGATAGTTGAACTGTGGACCGGCAGCAGACTCAGGCACAGAAGGGTCAGAGGTAGTAGCTTCAGTATCTCTTGAAGCTGTTGGCTGGTCGGGCTCCGCAAATGCTTCAGTATTGGGTGTGGCAGCCGCAAAGGTGTCAGCCCCATCACGTGTAGTGAGAGGGATGGAGTCAGGTACGTTCTCCTTGAGAACTTCTTCTTGTTGGTGCGGGGGAGATGGAGCTTGAGGTTCTTCGTGCTCTTCTTCATGTTCTTCGGCTGATGCAGCCGGAATGTCGTCAGCAGTCTGAGCCCTTGGCCCTTTGCGAAGCCTACGGAATGCAGGCGACGCTGGTGGAGTTGCAGTGGGCTGGGGCTCATTCTCTTCCTCCTGCGAGCGATCTGCCCACGATGCATCTTGGGTGATTGGCGTCAAGGGACGACCAATGCTGATCATTTCGCTCGTTTCGAGCTGAGGAAGGACTGCATCACCTTGCACATTGTCTTGGAGACCAATGTCTTCAGCAGCATTGGGGCCGGCTGCTGGAATGTCTTCAGCGTGCGGAGCCTCTGTGAAAGCAGGCTCATGCACGGTCAGTTGACGATCTTCGTTCGGAAAGCGGACGGAGAGGGGTTCGACTATCAGGGGCTCTGTGGGAGCAGCCCGAGACTTCTTGGTCTTGCGTTTCTTGATGGTGGGGTCTGAAGGAGAGGCTTCAGGGTGTTTCCTCTTCCTTGCTTCAGCTTCGGCTGCCCTTGTCTTCTTAAGCTCTGAAGCGGTTGAGCGGTGCTTTGGCTTCGAGCCAGGCTTGGCAGTGGGGAAGACAACCGGAACAACTTCTTGTCGTGGGGCCTCTTGTTCAGCCACAGTGGGCTTCTTCTTTTTCTTAGCGGCCATCCTGGGGTCGATGCCGGGACGCCCAAGTGCCTTTCGCTTCTCGGCCTCATTGTAGGCCTGCACACAGAGATCAGCCAAATTCTTCATGCGCTCACGTGAACCCCGAGCCTCTGCACGTTTCTGCATAAAGTTTTCCTTCAACTCGTGCAGCATGATTTTGAAGTCTTTGACTTCTTGGACGCTGAGCGTGGCCATGTTCTGCTTGAACTGAGTCTTTTCAAAATCTATCTTCTGCTTCAGTTCCACTATGCGCTGGGCAATTGCGAGTTCTGAAGCAATAGCTCCTTGGAAGGCTACGCTGATGCCAATGGGCAGCTGCAGATCATCGAAGCTGATGTTGGGTGTATCAAACCACTCATCAATGAAGTTGTGGATGATTGCTGCATCGAACAGAGGCAGATTGTTGAAGATTTCAGCCTCCTCCTTGCTCTTGATTAGCTGCTCAAGAGCGTCATCGGCAAGATCGTCATCACTTGACAAATCAATGGCCTCGCAGCGCAGAACGGCAGCGGCAGTGAGCTCTTTGCCAGTATGTGGCTGAGGCTTCTTGGCTTCTTGGGGCTTGGAGACTCGTGATAAGTCTTCAGACTGCACACTTGCTTCAGGAGGTGCAGTGGCCAATGGCTTCGCTCTGGAGATCTTGGGAGAAGCGGCTGGCTTGGAAGCTTTTGGCTTCTTCTTCATCTGCTTCGGCTCCGGGGCAGCAGGAGCATCATCAGACTCAGTGTCTGCTGGAGGGTCGTTCACGGCAGTCCCTTAGACTAGAATGCGAGTGATGAGGCCTTCGAGATTGGCATACGGCCCGCTGACATTGGGATTTGCGTCGCGTGTGCCATCCGCCCTTGGCTTAGAGGGACCAGGGTTGAAGTCCAGTCCAAACTCCTTCTTGTTTTGCTTCGCAGAGTTCTGAGCAAATTGGAAGTTGCGCTTGAAGAGATTGTCATCGCGACACCAGAGAAGTGATGACGGATGTGCTTCAGCTGGCTGTGGTCCTCTGACCATGCATGGATAGAAGCCTTGAGCAATGGCTTCGTCTCTGGACCGGGGTACGAGATTTTTGTACAAGACATCTCCCCATGGCCTCTTGATGGCGCACTTCTCTGCATATTCCTTGGTGATGAAGCGGTATTGCAACCACTGCTCTGCCCAATATCTTCGAATCCATTGGATTCGTGTCTTGCGCTGACCATAGCTCTCTTCAGGATCAGTTTGGTACATTTCTGCCAAATCTTCAGGCAGATCTTTAGATGTTTCACCACGTCTCTGTTTGCCTCCCTTCCTTGCTGGTTTTTCTGTTGCCATGAAGCTTAACTTGGAAGGCTTCAAGAGATTCAAAGTCTTCAAAGGCTTCCTTTTGCTTGACCAACAGGAACTTGCTTCGAGTGAATTGATGTGATGCTGTAGGAACTCTGCAAATGAATGCAGACTATGAGAACCAAAAGATTCTCCCACGGACATGTACCTGTGACAGCATTAAGGTGCGAGGGAAGGGGAAGAGGTCATATGCATTCTCAGAAGATTTTGAAGATAAATCAGTTTAGAAGATATTGACCTCATCATGCGAAGACATTCACTTTATAGAAAAGAAGTTGGTTCCAGATTTGTACGAACCCATAGATCAGTACAAGTGAGGAGTCTAACTACTTCATGAAGAACAAGTGAATATACTAGGCAAGTTATGAGATGCAGATGAGAGGGATGAAACTTGTGTGAATGGAAACCTCTTTTGGCAGAGAGTGATGGAGCTATAGGATCAAAAGAGGCTGTAAAAAGACTTGTTATTTACCAGACTTGGAACTGCTAGACGAGGTGAGAGTTGAGTCCGAGCAGTTCGATCCTCCGTGCCCTAACTTGGCGACGGAAGACACCTACGGCGACGTCGGAGAGACTGATGTCCGCTGTCGGCGTGAGAACGGCGTCGGAGAGGTTGCAGCAGTGAAGCACTTCGTTGCCGGCGTCGTTGAGAGTTAGCGGTGGCGTTAGGGTTCGTGCGAGGGTGGAAGAAGAGATAATGACCGCAGTGAAACGTGTATTTATAGGGATATGGGCGACACTGCGCTATTACTCAGGTGCCCCTGGCGATTCGCATCTGATCAGTACGTGGCCAGCATGCGGAATTATGGGGGCAGTTTCACCCCACGCACGCCTTGTTTGTCGGGAGCCGTTCCTACTTCTCCGGATTTCTTGTTGATGGAAAAACATTGAAAGCTGTTTTAAAGTTTGTCTCTGTGTCTTCTTCTGACAAGGATGCAGTGAAGACATTTGACAGTTTCAATAGAATGCATATGACTTGGAGAGATAGAGTTTGAGGTAGGAAGCATGGAGAGGTTAGGGTCCGATCACATTCACTTAGTTCAAAAGATTCAAACAAGAAGACATAGCTATAAGTGAATGCTGTAGAGGACAGAACACCAGTACATATATAATCAACATAGTGAAGATAATCATGAAGACATGTTGAGATTGAAGCCAAACCAAATGTGAAGACATAGCAAATGTAATGCCATGAGTGAAACACTTCAAGCAAAAAAATTTGGTGGTGGCGCTACCCACCGTATAGGAAGTATTAGACCCAGACACGGCGCACAATTATCGTGGCGCTCCGAAGTCAAATTCCACGTTAATGTATTCACACTTAGAATGTACGTCTTCATTGATTGAAGATATACGTTACTTCGTGTGTTGCACATCTAAGTCATCATCATGCATAAGTGTTAGGATGTGTGCCTGATCACAGGACATTTGAGGATTCCAAGATATTTAGCTCACACCGTAACTTGCAAAATCTCTTCTCATCCAAGGGCTTGGTGAAGATATCTGCCAATTGCTCTTCAGTGTTGACGTGTATGATATCAATGTCTTCCTTTGCAACATGATCTCTGAGAAAATGATGACGAATTTCAATGTGCTTTGTCTTCGAGTGCTGAACTGGGTTGTTGGCGATCTTGATGGCGCTTTCGTTGTCGCAGTAAAGTGGCACTTGCTTCAGATGAATGCCATAATCCTTGAGGGTTTGCTTCATCCATAGAAGCTGAGCGCAGCAGGATCCAGCAGCAATGTATTCAGATTCAGCAGTGGAGAGAGATACACAGTTCTGCTTCTTTGAAGACCAACAGACAAGTGATCGGCCAGAAAGTGACATGTGCCTGATGTGGACTTCCGATCAACCTTGTCACCAGCGTAATCAGCATCCGAAAATCCAACCAGATCAAACTCTGAGCCCTTTGGATACCATAACCCTAGAGTTGGGGTGTGAGTCAAATATCGAAGAATTCGCTTCACAGCTAAGTGATGCGACTCCTTTGGTGCCGCTTGGAACCGAGCACACATGCAAACACTAAGCATAATATCTGGCCTAGATGCACATAAATAAAGCAAAGAGCCAATCATGGAGCGGTATACCTTTTGATCGAACTCTTTACCATTGTCCTCAGGACCCAGATGATGTTTGGCTGGCATTGGTGTTGTGAAGCCTTTGCAGTCTTGCATACCGAACTTCTTCAGGCAATCTTTGAGATATTTCTCTTGAGATATGAAGATGCCATTGCGTTGTTGCCGTATCTAAAGACCGAGGAAGAATTTCAGCTCCCCCATCATAGACATCTGATATTGCTCTTGCATCATATATCCGAACTCCTCACTGTACTTCTGATTGGTGCAACCGAAGATAATGTCATCCACATATATTTGGCACACAAATAGTTCACCATCATATGTCTTTGTGAAGAGAGTGGGATCCAGGGAACCAGGTATGAAGCCTTTGCTCTTCAGGAAGTATTTGAGTGTATCATACCAGGCCCGAGGGGCTTGTTTAAGGCCATATAGTGCCTTTTTGAGCTTGTAAACCATGTCAGGATGTTTTGGATCTTCAAACCCAGGTGGTTGTGCAACATACACTTCTTCTTCAATTTTGCCATTGAGGAAGGCACTTTTTACATCCATTTGATACAGAATTATGTTGTGATGATTTGCATAGGCCAGCAGTATACGGATGGCTTCAAGTCTGGCAACAGGAGCAAATGTTTCATCGAAGTCAATGCCTTCCACTTGAGTATATCCTTGAGCAACGAGACGAGCCTTGTTTCTGACGACTTGGCCATGCTCATCTTGCTTGTTGCGGTATATCCATTTGGTGCCTATTATGTTATGCTTCCGTGGATCAGGACGCTTAACCAACTCCCATACATTGTTCAGCTCAAATTGTTGAAGCTCTTCTTGCATAGATTGAATCCATTCAGGTTCCATAAAGGCTTCATCAATTTTCTTGGGTTCTGTGATTGAAACGAATGCGAAGTGTCCGCAGAAGTTTGCCAGTTGAGTTGCCCTTGAACGAGTCAGTGGACCAAGTGCATTGATGCTATCAATTATTCTGTCAATCTGCACTTCATTGGCAACACGAGGATGTAGGGGTCGAAGACTTTGCTCTTGCTGATCTACGTTGTCATGGGGAGGAATGTCTTCAGACTGAGCATTGTCTTCATGTGGATCAGGTGCTGAGATGATAAGTTCTTCTTCAGGACGAGCTTCAGAAGGTATAATTTCTCCAGTTCCCATTAGCTTGATTGATTCACTGGCTGGAACTTCATCTAGCACATCTGGTAGTTGCTCTCTTTGTGACCCATTGGTCTCATCGAACCGCACATCCACTGTTTCAACCACTTTGTAGTGAAAGAGATTGAAGACTCTGTAGGAGTGCGAATCCTTTCCATATCCAAGCATGAAGCCCTGATGTGCTTTTGGAGCAAATTTTGAGGTGTGGTGAGGGTCCTTGATCCAGCATCTTGATCCAAATACTCTGAAGTAACTGACATTTGGCTTCTTGCCAGTCAGAAGTTCATAAGATGTCTTGTTCAGCAGCTTGTGAAGATATACACGGTTGATAGTATGGCATGCAGTGTCAATGGCTTCAGTCCAGAATTTTCTTGGTGTCTTGTACTCATCTAACATTGTTCTGGCCATCTCAATGAGTGTTCTGTTCTTGCGTTCGACGATGCCATTCTGTTGTGGCGTGTATGGAGCTGAGAATTCATGAGTGATGCCCAATGTATCAAGATATGTGTCAAGGCCAGTGTTCTTGAATTCTATGCCATTGTCACTTCTGATGTGCTTTATCTTGGCGCCATAATTGTTCATAGCCCGATTTGTGAAGCGTCTGAAGACATCCTGCACTTCAGTCTTGTAAAGGATTATGTGCACCCAAGTATATCTAGAGTAATCATCAACAATGACGAAGCCATAGAGGCAAGCAGTAGTGGAAAAAGTTGAGTAGTGAGTGGGACCGAAGAGATCCATGTGAAGCAGTTCGAAGGGTTGAGTAGTGGTCATGATTGTCTTCGAAGGATGTTTTGCCCTTGTCATCTTCCCAGCTTCACAGGCACCGCATAAGTGGTCTTTCTTGAACTTGACGCCCTCGATGCCCATGACATGCTTCTTCTTCGCAAGGGTGTGGAGGTTCCTCATGCCAGCATGCCCAAGTCTTCGATGCCAAAGCCAGCATTCTGAAGCCTTTGCGAGAAGACAAACTGCAAGCTGTGGCCCTGCTGAGAAATCTACCACGTACAAATCATCTTTTCGATACCCTTCAAACACTAGAGACTTGTCAGATTCCATTAGTACCAGACAACGATATTTTCCAAAGATTACAATCATGTTCAAGTCGCAAAGCATTGAGACAGACATTAAGTTGAAGCCAAGGGATTCAACAAACATGACTTTATCCATGTGTTGATCCTTTGAGATTGCAACTCTACCTAGACCCAGTACCTTACTTTTACCAGTGTCAGCGAATGTGATGTGGCTCTTGTCAGATGGACGTAAGGTTGAGTCCATAAAGAGACTTCTTTTGCCAGTCATGTGATTTGTACACCCACTGTCAATAATCCATTCTGAAGACTCTGAAGTCACTGGTGTCGTACCCTACAGTGCAGTTAGGGGGATAGGCTTCACGAAGAGTGTTGTGAAGCAAAAACATTTGACGAACCAGTGGATTATGAAAACTTAGATCCAGGTTAGGACAAGTAGGGAGAGTAGCATGCGATTCAGGTATGAAATACATAGTGATGCCATTCGGGCATTTGATCTTGCGCCCCACAAGATTTTTAAGGTCCCCAGCAATAGCATCAGAAGATTTTGGTTTTGTGCTGGAGACCTTTCCCTGCAAAAGAGAGTTAAGCTTTCTTAACCACCCACATCTTCAAGGGTGGCTTAGAAGCAATAAGTCTAAGTGCAGCATCTGAAAATTTTGGCTTTGGAGCCCTAGCAAACAGTCTAGCAGGTGGGCAATAGTACTCATAAGAATAGGCAGAATAGTTTTTGGTCATATGAGAATGACGGTTTGAAGAACCGCTCTCATATGCCTAAGCATGGTTTCCCTACAAAACATTTGTGTTAGTGCGACTCAAATGAGTCCTCTGCCTGTATGAAGCCTTTGGACCATATGAAGCCTTTGGTCTGAGGTTTGTCTTCTTCATGTGAGGTGTCATGAGGACATTCACAGGAAGATTCTCAAGACACATTTTTGGAACCCAGATCTTCTTCATAGGCGGTTTATTCCTGCAGTTAGTACCAATGTACCTGGCAAATACTTCACCATTCTGATTCTTAAACAGTTTATAGTTTGCATCAAAGGATTCATCAATGATAATTGGATTAGCACAAGTGAAGCCAGATAGATTGGATGGATCTGCTGAGGATTCCTTTGCAGCAACCCATGTGGTTTTGGGGTACTGCTCAGGTTTCCAGTAAGAGCCATCTACATTAATTTTCCTCACGAACCCAACACCCTCTTTCCTAGGGTTTCGGTTCAGAATCTGCTTCTTGAGGACATCACATAATGTCTGATGTCCTTTGAGACTTTTGTACATCCCTGTTTCAAGCAATGTCTTCAACCTAGCATTTTCATCAGCAATAGCAGTGGTATCCTCAGCAGAGGGGTTAGTTACCACTTCAACAGTTGAAGATATTGCAACAGCAGTAGCAGTGGAACATTCAGCAACAGAAATAGCATTATCACGCTCAATGCATTTAAGGCATGGTGGTTCAAATCCTTCCTGAGCAGAACTGATCTGTTCGGCTCGAAGTGACTCGTTTTCCTTTTGAAGATCTTCATGATCCGCTCTCAACTTCTCAAGATCTTGCTTCTTTTGAAGATAATCATAGGAAAGCTTTTCATGAGTAGTTGAGAGAGTCTCAAGACGATCTTCGAGTTCCTGATACTTAACATGAAGATTTTTTATGTCTTCAATTAAGGATTCAGAACGAGTCATTTCAGCACCCAACAGATCATCGCTTCTGTCTAACAGTTTTTGAATATGTTCCATGGCCTTTTGTTGTTCAGTTGCAATTTTAGCAAGTGTTTTGTAACTGGGTTTTGAATCACAATCAGAGTCATCGTCGCTGGATGTTTGATAGTGAGTAGTGTGTGTGTTTACCTTGGCACCACGTGCCATGAAGCAGTAGGTAGGAGTAGAGTCGTCCTTGTCATTTGCATCGGTGTTGGTGATGGAGTCATTGTCTTCAGTGTTGAAGATGGACTTGGCGACGTAGGCTGTAGCCAGACTCGCAATGCCTGAATCAGACTCCTCCTCAGACTCCACCTCTGCCTCCTCAGAAGCGGACTCCTCCTCTGAATCCATTTCCTTGCCAACAAACGCACGAGCCTTGCCAGATGAACTCTTCTTGTGTGATGAAGACTTTGAGGAAGACTTGGACGAAGACTTTGAGTATTTCTTCGTCTTCTTATCGTCAGAGTCATATTCCTTGCTCTTCTTCTTCTTTCTGTTCTCATTGTCCCACTGTGGACACTCAGAGATGAAGTGTCCAGTTTTCTTGCACTTGTGACATGTTTTCTTCTTGTAGTCATGAGCAGAAGCTTCATCATTCCTTGAGCTTGATCGTGAAGACTTTCTGAAGCCTTTCTTCTTGGTGAATTTCTGGAACTTCTTCACTAGCATTGCAAGTTCCCTTCCAATGTCTTCAGGATCATCGGAACTGCTGTCAGATTCTTCTTCAGATGAGGACACGGCTTTTGCCTTCAAGGCACGAGTTCGCCCATAGTTTGGACCGTAGATATCTCTTTTCTCAGAAAGCTGAAACTCATGTGTATTGAGCCTCTCAAGTATGTCAGACGGATCGAGTGTCTTGAAGTCTGGACGTTCTTGAATCATCAGGGCTAGGATGTCAAATGAACTGTCAAGTGATCTTAGCAGCGTCTTGATGATTTCATGTTTGGTGATCTCAGTGGCGCCGAGGGCTTGAAGCTCATTTGTGATGTCAGTGAGCCGGTCAAATGTGTGCTGGACATTCTCATTGTCATTTCACTTGAAGCGGTTGAAGAGATTGCGAAGAACACTGATTCTCTGATCTCTCTGGGTTGAGATGCCTTCATTGACCTTGGAGAGCCAGTCCCAAACCAGCTTGGATGTCTTCAAGGCACTCGCACGGCCGTACTGTCCCTTGGCCAGATGACCACAGATAATATTCTTGGCAGTGGAGTCCAGTTGAGTGAACTTCTTGACATCAGCCGCAGTGACACCTTCTCCAGCCTTGGGAACGCCGTTTTCGACGACATACCATAGGTCGACGTCAATGGCTTCAAGATGCATGCGCATCTTATTCTTCCAGTAGGGATATTCAGTTCCATCGAAGACGGGGCACGCAGCGGAGACTTTAATTATCCCTGCAGTCAACATAGCTAAAACTCCAGGTGGTTAAACCGAATCACTCAGAACAAGGGAGCACCTTGCTCTGATACCAATTGAAAGTGCGTTATATCGACTAGAGGGGGGTGAATAGGCGATTTTTATGAAAGTCTTCAAAACATGGAAGTTATGAAGACAAACAGAGTGAACAAGCCTATCACTATGCAACGGAAGTTAGATTACACAACGCAAGCCATGGTCAAGTATACAATTTAGTGAAAGCACAGTGACAAACAGCTTCAGTGTAATGAGGATCAGGTTGGAAGAAGTTATGAAGCCAAACAGATCATACAGTCAAGTTGTGAAGACAGAAGATAAAGCAAGCATGCAATAGCTTCACAATGTGTACTGGTAAGTAAAGGGAGGCGAAGATGAAACCAGTGACACGTTGAAGACAATGATATGTTGGACCAGTTCCAGTTGCTGTGACAACTGTACGTCTGGTTGGAGCGGCTAGGTATTTAAACCAAAGGACACACAGTCCCGGACACCCAGTCCTGAACACGTAGCTCAGGACACCCAGTCCTCACCGTTTTCTCCTTGAGCTAAGGTCACACAGACCCCGCCCAATCACTCTGGTAAGTCTTCAAGGTAGACTCCCAAACCTTCACAGACTTCGTTCACCGGCAATCCACAATTCCTCTTGGATGCTCAGAACGTGACGCCTAACCGTCTGGAGGATGCACAGTCCTCAAGTGTAATAAGTCTTCAGATCACTCAGACAAGAAGACTTAAGTGATGCCCAATTACTCTGGCTCTGGGTGGTTAGGGCTTTTCTCCTCACTAAGGATTTTCTCTCAAAGGGTTCGAGGTGGGTTGCTCTCAAACGACAAAAGCCGTGCACTGAAATCTGAGCAGCCAACCGTTTATGGTTGTGGGGGTGGACTATTTATAGCCACTTGGCAACCCGACCTGATTTGTCCGAAATGACCCTGGGTCACTAAGGAACTGACATGTGTACTAACGGTCGGATTTCGAACTCTCACGGCAACTTTACTTGGGCTGCAAGTAAAGCTGACTTGTCTGACTCTGGACAAGATTTTCTCTCATTGTCTTCACTCGAAGACATAGGATTTGAATTAGGCATCACTTCAGTCATCCTGACTGGTTCTCTTGGACGCCACTTAACAGTACGGTGGTTCCTATGACACAACATGAATAAAGTAAAACTACGAAGGATCTAAGTCTTCGAGTTCCATAGGCTTCATGGGGAGCCTTCATATGTCATTGTCTTCGACATGAATGTCTTCACAACCACCATTGTCTTCAATGTCTTCGTACATTTTTAGGGGTCATCTCTGGTAACTAAACCGAATCAATGAGGGACTTCTACCTGTGTTATCCTGCAATTCTCACAAACACATTAGTCCCTCAACTAGGTTTGTCGTCAATACTCCAAAACCAAATAGGGGTGGCACTAGATGCACTTACACTTCCGCTGACTCTTCTATGATCGAGCTCTTGTATTCGAGCCCTCGAGGCCCTTGGCTTGTAATATGATGCTTGTATGACTTATTTTATTTGTAGAGTTGTGTTGTGATATCTTCCCGTGAGTCCCTGATCTTGATCGTACACGTTTGCGTGTATGATTAGTGCACGATTGAATCGGGGGCGTCACACGCCTCGAGGTGGCGGCGCTTCGTCCCAAAGTCCTCCCCTTATTTTTTCTAGGTCAAAACCACTTATATACCAGAAGATGGGCACCGGAGGTGGGCCGAGGAGGACACAACCCCCTAGGGCGCGCCATGGGGGCCTGGCGCGCTCAGGTGGGTTGTGCCCACCTGGTGGCCCACCTCTGGTGTTTATTGACTCCAATATTTCCTAAACAATCCATAAAAATTCTCCGTAAAGTTTCAACCCATTTGGAGTTGTGTAGAATAGGTGGCCTGATGTAGCTTTTCCAGGTCCAGATTTCGAGCTGCCGGAATTCTCCCTCTTGGTGTGTTCCTTGCAAATTATGAGAGAAAAGGCATTAGAATTACTCCAAAGAGCATTATTATGGATAAAACATTATAAATAATAGTAATAAAACATGATGCAAAATGGACGTATCAACTCCGCCAAGCTTAGACCTCGCTTGTCCTCAAGCGAAAACCAAAATTGAAAAACATGTCCACATGCTTTGAGAGATTGATCTTTGATCATAGATGAAGGAAATATGCCCTAGAGGCAATAATAAAGTTATTATTTATTTCCTTATATCATGATAAAAGTTTATTATTCATGCTAGAATTGTATTAACCGGAAACATAATACATGTGTGAATACATAGACAAACAGAGTGTCACTAGTATGCCTCTACTTGACTAGCTCGTTAATCAAAGATGGTTATGTTTGCTAACCATGGACAAAGAGTTGTCATTTGATTAACAGGATCACATCATTAGTTGAATGATCTGATTGACATGACCCATTCCATTAGCTTAGCACCCGATCGTTTAGTATGTTGCTATTGCTTTCTTCATGAATTATACATGTTCCTATGACTATGAGATTATGTAACTCCCGTGTGCCGGAGGAACACTTTGTGTGCAACCAAACGTCACAACGTAACTGGGTGATTATAAAGGTGCTCTACAGGTGTCTCCAAAGGTACATGTTGGGTTGACGTATTTCGAGATTAGGATTTGTCACTCCGATCGTCGGAGAGGTATCTCAGGGCCCTCTCGGTAATGCACATCACTTAAGCCTTGCAAGCATTGCAACTAATGAGTTAGTTGCGGGATGATGTATTACGGAACGAGTAAAGAGACTTGCCGGTAACGAGATTGAACTAGGTATTGGATACCGACGATCGAATCTCGGGCAAGTAACATACCGATGACAAAGGGAACAACGTATGTTGTTATGCGGTCTGACCGATAAAGATCTTCGTAGAATATGTAGGAGCCAATGTGGGCATCCAGGTCCCGCTATTGGTTATTGACCGGAGATGTATCTCGGTCATGTCTACATTGTTCTCGAACCCGTAGGGTCCGCACGCTTAAGGTTTTGATGACAGTTATATTATGAGTTTATACGTTTTGATGTACCGAAGGTTGTTTGGTGTCCCGGATGAGACCACGGACATGACGAGGAGTCTCGAAATGGTCGAGACATAAAGATTGATATATTGGAAGCCTATGTTTAGATATCGGAAGTGTTCCGGGTGAAATCGGGATTTTACCGGAGTACCGGGAGGTTACCGGAACCCCCCGGGAGCTATATGGGCCTTAGTGGGCCTTAGTGGGCCTTAGTGGAAGAAGAGGAGAGGCGGCCAGGGCTGGGCCGCGCGCCCCTCCCCCCTAGTCCGAATAGGACAAGGAGAGAGGGGGCCGGCGCCCCCTCCTTCTCTCTCTCTCTTTTCCACCTCGCGAATCCTATTCCAACTAGGATTGGGGGAGAAGTCCTACTCCCGGAGGGAGTAGGACTCCTCCTGGCGCGCCCTATGATGGCCGGCCGGCCTCCCCCTCTTGAACCTTTATATACGGAGGCAGGGGCACCCCAGAGACACACAAGTTGATCCACGTGATCATATTCTTAGCCGTGTGCGGCGCCCCCTTCCACCATAGTCCTCGATAATATTGTAGCGGTGCTTAGGCGAAGCCCTGCGACGGTAGTACATCAAGATCGTCACCACGCCGTCGTGCTGACGGAACTCTTCCCCGACACTTTGCTGGATCGGAGTCCGGGGATCGTCATCGAGCTGAACGTGTGCTAGAACTCGGAGGTGCCGTAGTTTCGGTGCTTGATCGGTCGGGCCATGGAGACGTACGACTACATCAACCAAACGCTTCCGTTGTCGATCTACAAGGGTACGTAGATCACACTCTCCCCTCTCGTTGCTATGCATCACCATGATCTTGCGTGTGCGTAAGAAAATTTTGAAATTACTACGTTCCCCAACAGTGGTATCAGAGCCTAGGTTTTATGTGTTGATGTTATATGCACGAGTAGAACACAAGTGAGTTATGGGCGATATAAGTCATACTGCTTACCAGCATGTCATACTTTGGTTCGGCGGTATTGTTGGACGAAGCGGCCCGGACCGACATTATGCGTACGCTTACGCGAGACCGGTTCTCCCGACGTGCTTTGCACATAGGTGGCTTGCGGGTGACAGTTTCTCCAACTTTAGTTGAACCAAGTGTGGCTACGCCCGGTCCTTGCGAAGGTTAAAACAGCACCAACTTGACAAACTATCGTTGTGGTTTTGATGCGTAGGTAAGATTGTTTCTTGCTTAAGCCCGTAGCAGCCACGTAAAACTTGCAACAACAAAGTAGAGGACGTCTAACTTGTTTTTGCAGGGCATGTTGTGATGTGATATGGTCAAGACATGATGCTAAATTTTATTGTATGAGATGATCATGTTTTGTAACCGAGTTATCGGCAACTGGCAGGAGCCATATGGTTGTCGCTTTATTGTATGCAATGCAATCGCGCTGTAATGCTTTACTTTATCACTAAGCGGTAGCGATAGTCGTGGAAGCATAAGATTGGTGAGACGACAACGATGCTACGATGGAGATCAAGGTGTCGCGCCGGTGACGATGGTGATCATGACGGTGCTTCGGAGATGGAGATCACAGGCACAAGATGATGATGGCCATATCATATCACTTATATTGATTGCATGTAATGTTTATCTTTTATGCATCTTATCTTGCTTTGATTGACAGTAGCATTATAAGATGATCTCTCACTAAAATTATCAAGAAGTGTTCTCCCTGAGTATGCACCGTTGCAAAAGTTCTTCGTGCTGAGACACCACGTGATGATCGGGTGTGATAGGCTCTACGTTCAAATACAACGAGTGCAAAACAGTTGCACATGCGGAATACTCAGGTTATACTTGACGAGCCAAGCATATGCATACATGGCCTCGGAACACGAAGACCGAAAGGTCGAGCATGAATCATATAGTAGATATGATCAACATAGTGATGTTCACCAATGAAACTACTCCATCTCACGTGATGATCGGACATGGTTTAGTTGATTTGGATCACGTGATCACTTAGAGGATTAGAGGGATGTCTATCTAAGTGGGAGTTCTTTAAGTAATTTGATTAATTGAACTTAAATTTATCATGAACTTAGTACCTGATAGTATCTTGCTTATGTATGTTTGATTGTAGATAGATGGCCCGTGCTGTTGTTCCGTTGAATTTTAATGCGTTACTTGAGAAAGCAAAGTTGAAAGATGATGCTAGCAATTACACGGACTGGGTCCGTAACTTGAGGATTGTCCTCATTGCTGCATAGAAGAATTACGTCTTGAAATTCTCGCTTGCTTGCATTATGGTTAATCCCATAAGTTTCGTAATCTTATTGGCCTACCTTGTCTTTATCATTTTAAGTACGTTGATTCAATATGTTGAGGATGCTCGCATTCCTCAGTCGAATCCTAGGATTCATCCTTCCGGCTCAGACGTCATTTGGATATGAGCTGGTTCTTGACCAATCAATGCCTTGAGCGTTTGTGCTTCCAAGTCTATTGAACTTATTCATTTTTGATCAGAACGATTGCTTCTGATCCCTTGATTTGAAAATCATAAAATTTCTTTGCATTAAGCTTTGAATTAGTCAGTTGTTTCTATAATCCGATGCCTTGGCATTCCTTCTTCCTTTGATTGAGTTCCGATACTCACATCAGCCCCGTTGTGGACCGCCATAACCATTGCCGGGTTATTATCCGACAATGTCCTTCACAACCAAAATTCTTGTGAGTTCTTTACCTGATACATAATGCCCTTGGTAAATATTATCATCTGCTTGGCCAACCATGCTCTGCTTTCGAGCTGGTCGTATTTACTATTGAAGCTTGTGGTATATGTTTCCACGATACCCTGACGGGTTGAACCTATGCCTTCCTTTATATGTGTGAACTCGGAAGTTTTCACGAGTCATACTCATCTGGTATTTCACCAGATAAAACTTTCAACACTAATGCCTTTATCAAAGCGAAAAGTGAATGGAAGGTTATACATTGAAGAAGTGGGAGTCAACCTTGAACCTTGCGTTCATGCCCAGGGACACGATATATAACTTGTCATGGAAGCTGCTCGTAAAAATAATTACCCCCTTGTTATAAGTTCATCTTGTATCCGTGGTTCGATCCTTTATGATCGTGGATTCCGACCATGTTCTCCTTTAAATACCATTTCTCGTGCAAGTTTAAGTACTTGTATTCTACAGAGCATTACCCTAGTCCAACCTCTACTTTGATCCGTCGTCGAGTATTACCCCCTGGTATCTCGAGATTATCATGGAACTGCATAACTTCTTATGAGTTCTCCATCAAGTGCTACATTCTCACTGGTTCCAATTTTTCACGGGCCTTGAGTTATTAAACACTCCAGAACACCGTTAAGTGAATCGATTCTGCACTAGGATTCAATAACTCTAAGTAATTTTCGTTGCTTATGATTTAATAACCCTTCAAGTTATTCCTAGCCTGATCGGCTATATCATTATCGTGCAACTTTTTAATTGTGCTATCTGGTCCTTCTTTCTGAAGCACAATTTTCGACGATGAGCTAAGCTTACGTCGACTTTCCTCGTCATATCATTTCGCCTTGAACCACAAACTTGATTTCGAGTTTGTGGCGTACCCTTGGTTCCCATAACCGTTCGCTACATCATCATTTGACTTGATGTCATCACCGACCGATACATCTTCACGAAATCTCTCGACAAATGTGTCGTGGTCATCATCAACATCCTGAGCTCTTCCAAGATATATATCAAATTCATGATGAGTAATACCATCCTTGCCCCTTGATGAATTGTTCCTGAGCCCACCGGCCACAAAATCATCTTTTTCTTGCTGAAATTGTGTGAATTATTTTATAAGTTGTTTCGATGGATCCTTTGTGTATCCGAAGTCTGACCTTTGCTTGAAGCCATGTCAATGCTATCACAAAGCATGTCTGTGGTACTCTGGTCATCGATAAGAACATTTGAAGCGCCATGCTAAATTTCCTTTATCAATTATTCAAACACCGTTGTTTGGGTAATGTCATGAACTTCCTCTTGCCTAACCTAAATGGTTTTCTACGTTATATCCTGTCATGGATATCATGCTCTGCTTGTCCTTGGGAAGGATATACCCCTGAAATATGTGTTTAAACACATTTTCCTTCCCATTGTTCTGTTTAATCTAACAATTACATTTTCCTTTCCTTTGGTTTGTTTAAACCTTATTGTGATCTATATTATATAAGGAGCAATACTTCCCTGCTTATGTAAACACCTCGTTGTATCATTCGGTCAGTAAGACCCTGTTACTATTGTTGATGACATTCCGGTAGCCACCTATGGACGAGAACTTTGCCTAATGGCCCGCCTCGTTCAACGAGCAGGATAATGGTTCTCTTCGTCCCTCGCCCTTGGTACCAACGTTGTTGCAGACATAACCGACAGGCTACCCTCTGACATGCCTTGCTATCATAACCGTGCAAGATGTCAGCACCCTTCCTACTTTTGACCACATGGTGGGCCCATAACCCACAGTCCAAAGGATCGAAACCTGACTCTTCTGTAAGTTCGCAAGGTTATTCCTCATGCTTGACTTCGTGTGTAATTCACGAGCCACCTTCCTAGTTATCTATTCTGGTATCAGACACAATACTTAATCTCGTTGCCTCGAAACCTTTCACCTTCTGATTAGGCATCGAATGATTGCCTATCCGTTTGAAACTTCTCATGGTACCTTCTTACTTTGCTCTTGATATCTTCTTAAGTTTCAATTCGAGAGTTACCTTCCGCCACCTTGCCCGATGATATCTACCAGATAGTTAACCTTGCGGAATTCCGTTCTCCCGGACTACCCCCTTTTATTCTTTCATAAGTACAATGGAGTTCCCGAAGAAAGGACGACAACATCATCATGATGAACTGAAACAGCAAAATGAAGACATCAATGTAATGGATCAACCTCTTCGCGAAGAACAACCAAGACCAGGAACACTCCCTAGAATTTCGTAACCCGAACCTTCCCCCTTTACTTCCCTCTTAAATCTCGGGACGAGATTCCTTGTAGTGGAGGAGAATTGTGACGCCCGGATAATCAAGCTACAGTAAAACCTTGCTAATGGTGCCACGTCACCTCGATTTCTGTTAATAAACTCACGTTAGTTCAAAACGATTCAAATTCAAATTTTAATTAAAGGCAAACAATAAAAGTTTTTAAATATTAAAACTAAAATGTTCAGAGTGAGCCAAATAATGCATAGGTAATTATGGCGGAGGAACTACACTTTTTTTAAATGTTCAAATACTCTAAAGTGATTTAAACAGTAGCAAAGTCAATTATATAAATGCCTTTGGTATTTTATAAATTGCTAAACTATTTTAATTCGGGGTAAAAACTTTTCATGGCAGTCGGTTATTCTGGAACATTACTTTAGGGGCTATTGTCATATTTTACTAAACTAAAATTAATGTGTAAATAAAAAGAAAACAGAAACAAAAAAAATTAAATAAAAAGAAAACAAAGATAAATATAAGACAACCCCTGGCTCCCCCTGGGCCTCGGCCCACTCCTACCCATCCATCCCAATTCCCCCCGCACCGGTTGCCCCTCTCTTGTTCCTCGGTCTCAAACCGCAACAGGGACGTGCTCCCGCCCGACCACCTCGCCGGCCACGCCGACGAGGAGATATAAGGGCGCCACGCCCCGACTCCTCAATCCTATCCCCCCCACTCGCTCGCTCCCTTCTCCCTCTCTATTGTGCCCTGCCTCCCTCCTCAGATCCCCCTCCTTCCTGATCTCTGCCATGGACGCGTCGTCGGCATAGCCGTCACCGATGGCCTCCTCGCTGCCCGAGACCGCGCCAGGGGCACCGTCTTCGTCGCCTACTTCGACTACATGGGCGAGATCGAGCCGAAAGCCACCGGGACGCCCGCTGCTTCCCCGTCCTCAACCTCCATCCG
The DNA here is from genome assembly GCA_034509565.1 of Triticum monococcum. Taxonomy (NCBI): domain Eukaryota; kingdom Viridiplantae; phylum Streptophyta; class Magnoliopsida; order Poales; family Poaceae; genus Triticum; species Triticum monococcum. The sequence goes on from CM067844.1 coordinate 418,159,361, forward strand.
TCTCGGTCGCCGCCGCCGTCGCCAACACTGGCCACCTCTGCTGCTCCTAAGCCACTCGACGGGCCTCCTTGTGCCTGCTCGGTGAGCACATCCTCTCCCCTCCCGTTCTTGCACCGTAGGCCGCTGTAACACCCTCGATGCGACTATATCTCCCACGTGTCGAGGCATGACTTAGAGGCATAATCGCATTGAAGGCATATGTCGCAAGTGAGGTAATCTTCACACAACCCATGTAATATAATAAGGAAAAGGATACATAGTTGGCTTACAATCGCCACTTCACACAATTACATGAATAAAGCGTTACATCATCCAAATACAATCAAGGTCTGACTACGGAACCAAAATAAAAGAAGAACCCCAAATGCGACAAAGGTCCCCGATCGACCCCAACTGGGCTCCACTACTGATCAACTAGAACGAAACAACACAAATAAACAAGGTCTTCAACGAGCTCCTCCTGAGCTGGGTTGCGTCATCTACACGGACTCATCGGCACCTGCAAACTGGTTTTGGAAGTATCTGTGAGCCACGAGGACTCAGCAATCTCGCACCCTCGCGATCAAGACTATTTAAGCTTATGGGTAAGGTAAAGGTATGAGGTGGAGCTGCAGCAAGCGACTAGCATATATGGTGGCTAACATACGCAAATGAGAGCGAGAAGAGAAGGCAAAGCACAGTCGATAAAGTATGATCAAGAAGTGATCTTGGACTACCTACGTCAAGCATAACTCCAACAACCGTGTTCACTTCCCGGACTCCGCCGGAAAGAGACCATCACGGTTACACACGCTGTTGATTCATTTTAATTAAGGTCGACTTTAGGTTTTCTACAACTGGACGTTAACAAATTCCCATCTGCCCATAACCGCGGGCACGGCTTTCGAAAGTTCAAATCCCTGCAGGGTGTCCCAACTTAGCCCATCACAAGATCTCACGGTCAATGGAGGAATAGACCTCCACCCGAGACATTCCGATCAGACTCGGTATCCCGGTACAACAAGACATTTCGACAGGGTAAAACTAAACCAGCAACGCCGCCGGAATGTGCCGACAAATCCCGATAGGAGCTGCACATATCTCTTTCTCAGGGCACACTCAGATGAGACTAGCTACGAGTAAAACCAACCCTCAAGTTTCCCTGAGGTGGCCCCGCAGGCAGCTCAGTTCGGACCAACAGTTAGACAAGCACTGGCCCCGGGGGGGGGGGGGGGTTAAAATAAGATGACCCTCGGGATGCGCGACTCCCAAGGGAAAAAGGCTAGGTGGCAAATGGTAAAACCAATGTAGGGCATTGCTGGAAGAGCTTCACTTAAGGCGAACTGTCAAGGGGTTCCCATTATAGCCCAACAGCGTAAGGGACGCAAAATCCGGGAACATAACACCGATATGACGGAAACTAGGGCGGCAAGAGTGGAACAAAACACCAGGCATAAGGCCGAGCCTTCCACCCTTTACCAAGTATATAGATGCATTAATTAAATAAGATATATTGTGATATCCCAACAAGTAAACAAATGTTCCAACAAGGAACGACCTCCAATCTTCACCTGCAACTAGCAACGCTATAAGAGGGGCTGAGCAAAGCGGTAACATAGCCAATCAACGGTTTGCTAGGACATGGTGGGTTAGAGGCTGAACATGGCAATTTGGGAGGCTGACAAGCAAGTGGTAGGCATCGTAGCAATGGCATAGCAAAAGAGCGAGCAAACTAGCATAGCAAAGATAGTAGTGATTTCGAGGGTATGATCATCTTGCCTGAAATCCCGCAAGGAAGAAGAACGAGTCCATGAAGAAGACAGACAGACGTAGACGAACGGATCCTCACAACACGACGTTACCGGAATCAACCCGAGGAAGCAATCACCGGAAAAGAAGCACACAACATAGTAAACAACCAACACATCAACATGGCATGATGCACAATCAAGTATGATGCATGTCCGGTTTAAAGGGGCATGGCATGGCAAAGTGCACAAACAATCCTACACATTAAGTGGAGCTCAATATGCATCGGGATGCACATTGACAAAACACCACATCAATTATTTAGTTCTCTCTCGTTTATGTACCCAACAATATTAAATGTTGATTAACATGGCAAGAGGTGAAGCACAACAAAACTACCTATCTAGGCAAGTTTAAATGAGGCCGGAAGCAACGAACAACAATTCCGGAAAAATCCTCATATGCATAATTTAAGGTTTGGTACTGTTCTGCCCTAAACATTATTTTAGAGTTGTTAAACATGCAAGATGAGTGCACCATGATAAACTAGGCAAAATTCTACCCCATTTACATATAAAGTTTATTAAAAACGGAGCTACGGTTATTTAGTTATGAATTAACCCATTTTAACGTGGCATTGGGGCAAATTAATGCAAACAACTTTTTAAACATTTTAACATGGCAAGAAAATGGCATATAATTAAACTAGATGAAATTCTAGTCAAGTTTCATATATAAATCATTTTAATCCGATGCACGGTTGTGGAGTTGTTGAATGCATGATGTATGAGGGTTTTTTTGCAAAACTGCAATCCTGTGGATAATAGACAAAATCGTAGTGCACAGAAAAAAACCAGCTATGGGCTGAATCCTGTTGGGCCAGGTGCACAGGAGACTAGAGGGAGGCCTGCTCACATTGGGCTCTTGGCCTGGTCGGTGCTGGGTTAGCCTGCTGGCGCAGGACGCAGGCTGCGGGGGTGGGCCGGCTCGAGCTGGCCTTGAAGGCCGAAGCGGAAGTAGGCCGGCTGGATCTGGCGCTGGACCTCGTGCGACAGAGGGGAGCCGCTGGGCCGAAGCAGAGGTGGCCCAGGCGCGGGCGCTGGGCCTCGCAGGCCAGATCGAGCGGAGGCACTGGGCCCATGCGGGGAGGAGGTGAAGGAAATATGCCCTAGAGGCAATAATAAAGTTATTATTTATTTCCTTACATCATGATAAATGTTTATTATTCATGCTAGAATTGTATTAACCGGAAACATAATACATGTGTGAATACATAGACCAACAGAGTGTCACTAGTATGCCTCTACTTGACTAGCTCGTTAATCAAAGATGGTTATGTTTCCTAACCATGAACAAGGAGTTGTTATTTGATTAACGAGGTCACATCATTAGTAGAATGATCTGATTGACATGACCCATTCCATTAGCTTAGCACCCGATCGTTTAGTATGTTGCTATTGCTTTCTTCATGACTTATACATGTTCCTATAACTATGAGATTATGCAACTCCCGTTTACCGGAGGAACACTTTGGGTACTACCAAACGTCACAACGTAACTGGGTGATTATAAAGGAGTACTACAGGTGTCTCCAATGGTAGATGTTGGGTTGGCGTATTTCGAGATTAGGGTTTGTCACTCCGATTGTCGGAGAGGTATCTCTGGGCCCTCTCGGTAATGCACATCACATAAGCCTTGCAAGCACTGCAACTAATAAGTTAGTTGTGAGATGATGTATTACGGAACGAGTAAAGAGACTTGCCGGTAACGAGATTGAACTAGGTATTGGATACCGACGATCGAATCTCGGGCAAGTAACATACCGATGACAAAGGGAACAACGTATGTTGTTATGCGGTCTGACCGATAAAGATCTTCGTAGAATATGTAGGAGCCAATATGGGCATCCAGGTCCCGCTATTGGTTATTGACCGGAGACGTGTCTCGGTCATGTCTACATTGTTCTCGAACCGTAGGGTCCGCACGCTTAACGTTACGATGACAGTTATTATGAGTTTATGCATTTTGATGTACCGAAGGTTGTTCGGAGTCCCGGATGAGATCACGGACATGACGAGGAGTCTCGAAATGGTCGAGACGTAAAGATTGATATATTGGAAGCCTATGTTTGGGCACCGGAAGTGTTCCGGGTGAAATCGGGATTTTACCGGATTACCGGGAGGGTTACCGGAACCCCCCGGGAGGCAAATGGGCCTATTGGGCCTTAGTGGAAAAGAGAGAAGGGGCAGCCCACAGGCTAGCCGGCCGAACCCCCCTTCCCTAGTCCTATTAGGACTAGGAGAAGGGGCCGGCCCCCCTCTCTTCTCTTTCTCCCGAAGAGCCCTATTAGGAATAGGATTTGGGGGAAGGAGTCCTACTCCCGGTAGGAGTGGGACTCCTCCCTGCGCCTCCCTCCTAGCCGGCCGACCCCCTTGCCCCTGGTCCTTTATATACGGGGGCAGGGGGCACCCCATAGACACACAACTTGATCCTTGAGATCGTTCCTTAGCCGTGTGCGGTGCCCCCTGCCACCAAATTCCACCTCGATCGTACCGTTGTAGTGCTTAGGCGAAGCCCTGCGTCGGTAGTACATCAAGATCATCATCACGCCGTCGTGCTGACGGAACTCTTCCTCGACGCTTTGCTGGATCGGAGCCCGAGGAACGTCATCGAGCTGAACGTGTGCTAAGAACTCGGAGGTGCCGGAGTAACGGTGCTTGGATCGGTCGGACCGGGAAGAAGACGTACGACTACTTCCTCTATGTTGTGTGATCGCTTCCGTAGTCGGTCTGCGTTGGTACGTAGACAACACTCTCCCCTCTCGTTGCTGTGCATCACCATGATCTTGCATGTGCGTAGGAATTTTTTTGAAATTACTGCGTTCCCCAACAATGGCATCCGAGCCTAGGTTTTATGGTTTGATGTTATATGCACGAGTAGAACACAAGTGAGTTGTGGGCGATACAAGTCATACTGCCTACCAGCATGTCATACTTTGGTTCGGCGGTATTGTTGGTTGAGACGATCCGGACCAACCTTACGCGTACTCTTACGCGAGACCGGTTCCCTCGACGTGCTTTGCACGTAGATGGCTTGCGGAAGACTGTCTCTCCAACTTTAGTTGAACCAAGTGTGACTACGCCCGGTCCTTGAGAAGGTTAAAACGGAGTCTATTTGACGAACTATCGTTGTGGTTTTGATGCGTAGGTGAGATGAGTTCTTACTTAAGCCCGTAGCAGCCACGTAAAACTTGCAACAACAAAGTAGAGGACGTCTAACTTGTTTTTGCAGGGTATGTTGTGATGTGATATGGTCAAGGCATGATGCTGATTTTATTGTATGAGATGATCATGTTTTGTAACTAAGTTATCGGCAACTGGCAGGAGCCATATAGTTGTCGCTTTATTGTATGCAATGCAATCGCGATGTAATGCTTTACTAGATTACTAAACGGTAGTAATAGTCGTGGAAGCATACGATTGGCGAGACGACAACGATGCTACGATGGAGATCAAGGTGTCGCGCCGGTGACGATGGTGATCATGACGGTGCTTCGGAGATGGAGATCACAAGCACAAGATGATGATGGCCATATCATATCACTTATATTGATTGCATGTGATGTTTATCCTTTTGTGCATCTTATCTTGCTTTGATTGACGGTAGCATTATAAGATGATCTCTCACTAAATTATCAAGAAGTGTTCTCCCTGAGTATGCACCATTGCCAAAGTTCGTCGTGCCCAGACACCACGTGATGATCGGGTGTGATAAGCTCTACGTCCATCTACAACGGGTGCAAGCCAGTTTTGCACACGCAGAATACTCAGGTTATACTTGATGAGCCTAGCATATGCAGATATGGCCTCGGAACACAGATACCGAAAGGTCGAGCATGAATCATATAGTAGATATGATCAACATGACGATGTTCACCATTGAAAACTACTCCATCTCACGTGATGATCGGTTATGGTTTAGTTGATTTGGATCACGTGATCACTTAGAGGATTAGAGGGATGTCTATCTAAGTGGGAGTTCCTAAGTAATTTGATTAACTGAACTTAAACTTATCATGAACTTAGTACCTGATAGTATCTTGCTTGTTTATGTTGCTTGTAGATAGATGGCTCGTGCTATTGTTCCGTTGAATTTTAATGCGTTCCTTGAGAAAGCAAAGTTGAAAGATGATGGTAGCAATTACACGGACTGGGTCCGTAACCTGAGGATTATCCTCATTGCTGCACAGAAGAATTACGTCCTGGAAGCACCGCTGGGTGACAGGCCTGCTGCTGGAGCAACGCCAGATGTTATGAACGTCTGGCAGAGCAAAGCTGATGACTACTCGATAGTTCAGTGTGCCATGCTTTACGTCTTAGAATCGGGACTTCAACGACGTTTTGAACGTCATGGAGCATATGAGATGTTCCAGGAGTTGAAGTTAATATTTCAAGCAAATGCCCGAATTGAGAGATATGAAGTCTCCAATAAGTTCTATAGCTGTAAGATGGAGGAGAACAGTTCTGTCAGTGAGCATATACTCAAAATGTCTGGGTATAATAATCACTTGATTCAGATGGGAGTTAATCTTCCAGATGATTGCGTCATTGACAGAATTCTCCAATCACTACCACCAAGCTACAAGAGCTTCGTGATGAACTATAATATGCAAGGGATGAACAAGACTATTCCCGAGCTCTTCGCAATGCTGAAAGCTGCGGAGGTAGAAATCAAGAAGGAGCATCAAGTGTTGATGGTTAGCAAGACCACTAGTTTCAAGAAAAAGGGTAAAGGGAAGAAGAAGGGAAACTTCAAGAAGAACAGCAAGCAAGTTGCTGCTCAGGAGAAGAAACCCAAGTCTGGACCTAAGCCTGAAACTGAGTGCTTCTACTGCAAGCAGACTGGTCACTGGAAGCGGAACTGCCCCAAGTATTTGGCGGATAAGAAGGATGGCAAAGTGAGCAAAGGTATATGTGATATACATGTTATTGATGTGTACCTCACTAGAGCTCGCAGTAGCACCTGGGTATTTGATACTGGTTCTGTTGCTAATATTTGCAACTCGAAACAGGGACTACGGAATAAGCGGACACTAGCAAAGGACGAGGTGACGATGCGCGTGGGAAACGGTTCCAAAGTCGATGTGATCGCGGTCGGCACGCTACCTCTACATCTACCTTCGGGATTAATATTAGACCTAAATAATTGTTATTTGGTGCCAGCGTTGAGCATGAACATTATATCTGGATCTTGTTTAATGCGAGACGGTTATTCATTTAAATCAGAGAATAATGGTTGTTCTATTTATATGAATAATATCTTTTATGGTCATGCACCTTTGAAGAGTGGTCTATTCTTGTTGAATCTCGAAGATAGTGATACACATATTCATAATGTAGAAGCCAAAAGATGCAAAGTTAATAATGATAGTGCAACTTATTTGTGGCACTGCCGTTTAGGTCATATCGGTGTAAAGCGCATGAAGAAACTCCATACTGATGGGCTTTTGGAACCACTTGATTATGAATCACTTGGTACTTGCGAACCGTGCCTCATAGGCAAGATGACTAAAACACCGTTCTCCGGTACTATGGAGAGAGCAACAGATTTGTTGGAAATCATACATACCGATGTATGTGGTCCGATGAATATTGAGGCTCGTGGCGGATATCGTTATTTTCTCACATTCACAGATGATTTAAGCAGATATGGGTATATCTACTTAATGAAACATAAGTCTGAAACATTTGAAAGGTTCAAAGAATTTCAGAGTGAAGTTGAAAATCATCGTAACAAGAAAATAAAGTTTCTACGATCTGATCGTGGAGGAGAATATTTGAGTTACGAGTTTGGTGTACATTTGAAAAATTGTGGAATAGTTTCGCAACTCACGCCACCCGGAACACCACAGCGTAATGGTGTGTCCGAACGTCGTAATCGTACTTTACTAGATATGGTGCGATCCATGATGTCTCTTACTGATTTACCGCTATCGTTTTGGGGTTATGCTTTAGAGACGGCCGCATTCACGTTAAATAGGGCACCATCAAAATCCGTGGAGACGACGCCTTATGAACTATGGTTTGGCAAGAAACCAAAGTTGTCGTTTCTTAAAGTTTGGGGCTGCGATGCTTATGTGAAAAAGCTTCAACCTGATAAGCTCGAACCCAAAGCGGAGAAATGTGTCTTCATAGGATATCCAAAGGAAACTGTTGGGTATACCTTCTATCACAGATCCGAAGGCAAGACATTCGTTGCTAAGAATGGATCATTTCTAGAGAAGGAGTTTCTCTCGAAAGAAGTGAGTGGGAGGAAAGTAGAACTTGACGAGGTAACTGTACCTGCTCCCTTATTGGAAAATAGTACATCACAGAAAACTGTTTCTGCGACACCTATGCCAATCAGTGAGGAAGCTAATGATGATGATCATGAAGCTTCAAAACAAGATACTACTGAACCACGTAGATCAACCAGAGTGAGATCCGCACCAGAGTGGTACGGTAATCCAGTTCTGGAAGTTATGATGCTAGATCATGATGAACCTACGAACTATGAAGAAGCGATGGTGAGCCCAGATTCCGCAAAGTGGCTTGAGGCCATGAAATCTGAGATGGGATCCATGTATGAGAACAAAGTATGGACTTTGGTTGACTTGCCCGATGATCGGCGAGCAATTGAGAATAAATGGATCTTCAAGAAAAAGACTGACGCTGACGGTAATGTTACTGTCTATAAAGCTCGACTTGTCGCAAAAGGTTTTCGACAAGTTCAAGGGGTTGACTATGATGAGACTTTCTCACCAGTAGCGATGCTTAAGTCCGTCAGAATTATGTTAGCAATTGCCGCATTTTATGAAATATGGCAGATGGATGTCAAAACTGCATTCCTGAATGGATTTCTGGAAGAAGAGTTGTATATGGTACAACCAGAAGGTTTTGTCGATCCAAAAGGAGCTAACAAAGTTTGCAAACTCCAGCGATCCATTTATGGACTGGTGCAAGCATCTCGGAGTTGGAATAAACGCTTTGATAGTGTGATCAAAGCATTTGGCTTTATACAGACTTTTGGAGAAGCCTGTATTTACAAGAAAGTGAGTGGGAGCTCTGTAGCATTTCTGATATTATATGTGGATGACATATTGCTGATTGGAAATGATATAGAATTTCTGGATAGCATAAAGGGATACTTGGATAAAAGTTTTTCGATGAAAGACCTCGGGGAAGCTGCATACATATTAGGCATAAAGATCTATAGAGATAGATCAAAACGCTTAATTGGACTTTCACAATGCACATACCTTGACAAAATTTTGAAGAAGTTCAAGATGGATCAAGAAAAGAAAGGGTTCTTGCCTGTGCTACAAGGTGTGAAGTTGAGTAAGACTCAATGCCCGACCACTGCAGAAGATAGAGAGAAAATGAAAGATGTTCCCTATGCTTCAGCCATAGGCTCTATCATGTATGCAATGCTGTGTACCAGACCTGATGTGTGCCTTGCTATAAGTTTAGCAGGGAGGTACCAAAGTAATCCAGGAATGGATCACTGGACAGCGGTCAAGAACATCCTGAAATACCTGAAAAGGACTAAGGATATGTTTCTCGTATATGGAGGTGACAAAGAGCTCACCGTAAGAGGTTACGTTGATGCAAGCTTTGACCCCGATCCGGACGATTCTAAATCGCAAACCGGATACGTGTTTACTTTAAACGGTGGAGCTGTCAGTTGGTGCAGTTCTAAACAAAGCGTCGTAGCGGGATCTACATGTGAAGCGGAGTACATTGCTGCTTTGGAAGCAGCGAACGAAGGAGTTCATATCCGATCTAGGTGTCATACCTAGTGCATCGGGTCCAATGAAAATCTTCTGTGACAATACTGGTGCAATTGCCTTGGCAAAGGAATCCAGATTTCACAAAAGAACCAAACACATCAAGAGACGCTTCAACTCCATCGGGGATCTAGTCCAGGTGGGAGACATAGAGATTTGCAAGATACATACGGATCTGAATGTTGCAGACCCGTTGACTAAGCCTCTTCCACGAGCAAAACATGATCAGCACCAAGGCTCCATGGGTGTTAGAATCATTACTGTGTAATCTAGATTATTGACTCTAGTGCAAGTGGGAGACTGAAGGAAATATGCCCTAGAGGCAATAATAAAGTTATTATTTATTTCCTTACATCATGATAAATGTTTATTATTCATGCTAGAATTGTATTAACCGGAAACATAATACATGTGTGAATACATAGACCAACAGAGTGTCACTAGTATGCCTCTACTTGACTAGCTCGTTAATCAAAGATGGTTATGTTTCCTAACCATGAACAAGGAGTTGTTATTTGATTAACGAGGTCACATCATTAGTAGAATGATCTGATTGACATGACCCATTCCATTAGCTTAGCACCCGATCGTTTAGTATGTTGCTATTGCTTTCTTCATGACTTATACATGTTCCTATAACTATGAGATTATGCAACTCCCATTTACCGGAGGAACACTTTGGGTACTACCAAATGTCACAACGTAACTGGGTGATTATAAAGGAGTACTACAGGTGTCTCCAATGGTAGATGTTGGGTTGGCGTATTTCGAGATTAGGGTTTGTCACTCCGATTGTCGGAGAGGTATCTCTGGGCCCTCTCGGTAATGCACATCACATAAGCCTTGCAAGCACTGCAACTAATAAGTTAGTTGTGAGATGATGTATTACGGAACGAGTAAAGAGACTTGCCGGTAACGAGATTGAACTAGGTATTGGATACCGACGATCGAATCTCGGGCAAGTAACATACCGATGACAAAGGGAACAACGTATGTTGTTATGCGGTCTGACCGATAAAGATCTTCATAGAATATGTAGGAGCCAATATGGGCATCCAGGTCCCGCTATTGGTTATTGACCGGAGACGTGTCTCGGTCATGTCTACATTGTTCTCGAACCGTAGGGTCCGCATGCTTAACGTTACGATGACAATTATTATGAGTTTATGCATTTTGATGTACCGAAGGTTGTTCGGAGTCCCGGATGAGATCACGGACATGACGAGGAGTCTCGAAATGGTTGAGACGTAAAGATTGATATATTGGAAGCCTATGTTTGGGCACCGGAAGTGTTCCGGGTGAAATCGGGATTTTACCGGATTACCGGGAGGGTTACCGGAACCCCCCGGGAGGCAAATGGGCCTATTGGGCCTTAGTGGAAAAGAGAGAAGGGGCAGCCCACAGGCTAGCCGGCCGAACCCCCCTTCCCTAGTCCTATTAGGACTAGGAGAAGGGGCCGGCCCCCCTCTCTTCTCTTTCTCCCGAAGAGTCCTATTAGGAATAGGATTTGGGGGAAGGAGTCCTACTCCCGGTAGGAGTGGGACTCCTCCCTGCGCCTCCCTCCTAGCCGGCCGACCCCCTTGCCCCTGGTCCTTTATATACGGGGGCAGGGGGCACCCCATAGACACACAACTTGATCCTTGAGATCGTTCCTTAGCCGTGTGCGGTGCCCCCTGCCACCAAATTCCACCTCGATCGTACCGTTGTAGTGCTTAGGCGAAGCCCTGCGTCGGTAGTACATCAAGATCGTCATCACGCCGTCGTGCTGACGGAACTCTTCCTCGACGCTTTGCTGGATCGGAGCCCGAGGAACGTCATCGAGCTGAACATGTGCTAAGAACTCGGAGGTGCCGGAGTAACGGTGCTTGGATCGGTCGGATCGGGAAGAAGACGTACGACTACTTCCTCTACGTTGTGTGATCGCTTCCGCAGTCGGTCTGTGTTGGTACGTAGACAACACTCTCCCCTCTCGTTGCTGTGCATCACCATGATCTTGCGTGTGCGTAGGAAATTTTTTGAAATTACTGCGTTCCCCAACAGGAGGCGCCTGTCGTCGTTCTCCTCTGGATCGAGGGAAAGCAGGGGGGCAGCCGCGCATCTCCGGCGAGGTGGGACGGTGCTCCCACGGTGGACTCCGGCGGAAGGCGGGGACGGACTGCGGCGGACTGCGGTGATGTTCATGGCGGTCCAGGGTACCTGAGAGAGAGGGAGGAGGACCAGCATGAGAGAGAGGGAGACTTAGGAGGAAAGGGAAATGGAGGGAGCAGGGGAGGTCAGGGTTTGTTGCCGCAGCTGGACAGATCGAAGGAGCACGGGCGGCGCGACGATGAAGATGGAGGGCGACGACGATGTTGCTGTCGCCGGTGATGGCGAGCTTCGGCCCGACGAGGCGAACGGGGTCGCAGCAACGGGAGGCTGTAGGAGACTGCGAGGACGGTGGGTGTCGGGCAGAGGAGGAAGAGGCGAGGCCTCGGCACGGGCGCAAGGAAGCTTCAGATCGGGATCTCCTCTCCCGATCGAATTTGGAGGAGGAGGCACCCGCGAGGTGGATCGAGTGCTCTGGGTCTGGGAGAAAGAGCTCGGGCTCCCGTTGGTGGTTGGAGGAAAAATGAGGAGAAGGGGATCCCGAGGTAGATGCGGTAGGTGGCGGCGGCTCGACGGGACAAAGTCCCTAGATATTAGGGTTCGTCCAAAATGACTAAGAGTGGACTATAAATACATCACAGATTAGGTTAGGGGCTACCTCGGTCCCTCTGATCGGAATCGGACGGTCGCGAATAAAATAGCTAGGGAGTCCAAATAAGAAAATGGTGATATTTTGTAGACGTTTGGGGATGATCCGGATCCAACGGTGACGACTGTCCGGGTCGGGTCCGGGACAATTTTCGGACGCACGCGAGGGGTTCGATGCACTGCGCAGAGAGGGTTTCGGGGCCTGACGGAAGATAGTGGACTGTGCAGAAAGCTTCAGGCTGAGAGAAGAGAAGAGGGAGAGGCCCGGTGACTGTTTCCGGAGACCAAAAACGTCCGACGTTAGACCGGCTACTATTGCCGCTATATTTATCCGTTGGGGCATCAAACAGACTCCGAATGCGATGAAACTTGGCAGGCGGCCTACTAACAACAAAACAACACCGCACGCTAACTTTCATCCCATTCCGAGAACATTTTCCGGCCACTTATAAAATACTATTTCGGACATGCAGCGGGCGTGTGCAAGTGTGGTTGGGCTCAGAACGGACAACGGAGAGGACGAGGAGACCGGGACGAATGCAAGTTTTGAAAACATGATGATGCAATGCACATGATGACATCGTAAGATGCAACACGCAAGCAAATGACATGGCAACGACGGCGAATAACTGGACGACAACTGGCACATCGGTCTCGGGGCGTTACAGCCGCCGTCCCCGAGCTCGTTCGAGCTGCCGCGTACGCGTACGTGCGTGCGTGCTATGACTGCTTCTATGCACGTGCGCCGGCCTCGCCGTGGTCTAGTGCTACTTCGCCTGCTACTGCTCCAACGCCGCCCCGTACGGCGCTTGCCGACCCGCCACACGCGCGTCACCACGCCCACACGCACCAGCCCTGCCCTTGATCGTGCCCGTAGTCGCCGCGACCGTGCCGCCCGCGCCCAACGCCCCTGGCCTCCGCTGCTGCTCACGCCGCGGCTTGCTGCTCGCCTGAGCTCCTGCGCCCGCCCGCCGCACGCACCAGGCGCCCGTGCTGCTCGCTGCAGCTCCGCCTGCTGTACTACTTGCCGCTGCCGTTGGGCGATGCTCTGCTGCCCACCGCTACGTCTGGCCCTGACCGGCCTTGCCGTGCAGCCCCGCTCCCCGCGCCCTGCCTTGGCCGTCCTTTGCAGGCGCCACAGCTCGTCTCCGGCGCACACCCACGCCCCGCGTCCGTCCCGCCCTGCGCCCGACATGCGCGGCCCCGTGCACGCCGCTCGCTTCGCTGCTGCTTTCCTGCTTCCGCAGGTGCCTGCTGCTATGCTACGCGGCTACAGTAACATTCAATTACTATAGCTAGTGCTAGCTTTTCTAATTTGATATTGTCTGACCCTCCATACAGCCTCTAAACAACGACTAAACAGCGGTTAAAATGGGTAAAAATAATATAAGTAGAAAGTATACTTGACAAACTTCATTTTATCCCACTGGACCAAATCTTTTCGATGCATGGATTAAATCCTACAAAAATTACAAAATGCCATCTTCTCTTACAACTAGCATTGTGTGTGTGTATACACCCACCACTGGCCATGGCCGATTGCTTGTTGTGTGTGCGTGCTTTGTGTTTCTGGCCGGATGGGCCACTACTAAATGGCCGGCCATAGATTAGGACTAGTTTTATTTAATAACTAACCCAAAATAGGTATTGGTACTAAGTCTAGATGCTATGTAGAATATGACTTAGGGGCCCCTCCACTATTTAGACTAATTAACTAATCTGCTATACAAATGACCCTATGACACTTGGGCCCCGCTATGACCATGTTGACTAGTCAACCTTGACTGGTCAACTGCTGACTAACCCCCTGGCCCCACCGGTAATACGCTCTAGCTAGCGTAGCTTTAGGTGACAAAACTATTTTTTTTTCTTAATTCGAATTAATATATTTCAAAAAATTGTTTAGATCTTTGAAAAATCTTAGAAAATAATCTGTAACTCGGATGAAAAAGTTTTATACATGATAGTTGCTCAGAAAAACGAGACAAGTCTGAATATGCGGCCCGTTCGTCCACCACGCATCCCTAGCATAGCGAACACGCAACTTTCCCCCTCTGATTCATTTGTGCGAAAACGCGAAACACCGGGGATATTTTCCCGGATGTTTCCCCCGTTCACCGGTATCACCTATCCCTGCGTTAGATCACCCCTGGCACCGTGTATTACCTCATTATGTTTTGTGATGCTTTGTTTGCTCCGTATTTATTATTTCTTCCCCCTCTTCTTCCCGGTAGACACCGAGACCGACGCCGCTGCTACCCAGTACGACTACGGTGTTGATGACCCCTCTCTCTTGCCAGAGCAACCAGGCAAGCCCCCCCTTTGATCACCAGATATCGCCTACTCTTCTCTATACTGCTTGCATTAGAGTAGTGTAGCATGTTACTGCTTTTCGTTATTCCTTTCCTGATGCATAGCCTGTCCTTGCTACTACTGTTGTTACCATTACCTGCTATCCTACTGCTTAGTATAGGATGCTAGTGTTCCATCAGTGGCCCTACATTCTTGTCCGTCTGCCATGCTATACTACTGGGCCGTGATCACTTAGGGAGGTGATCACGGGCATATACTATATACTTTACACAGTTACATTACCTGTGGTACTGTTCGGAGTTGGGGGCTGAAGGGGCAGGTGGCTCCATCCCGGTAGAGGTGGGCCTGGGTTCCCGACGGCCCTCGACTGTTACTTTGTGGCAGAGCGTCAGGGCAGGTTGACACCACCTAGGAGAGAGGTGGGCCTGGCCCTGGTCGGTGTTCACGGATACTTAACACGTTTAACAAGATCTTGGTATTTGATCTAAGTCTGGCTACTGGCCTATACGCACTAACCATCTACGCGGGGACAGTTATGGGCACTCGACGTCGTGGTATCAGCCGAAGCCTTCGTGACGTCAGCGACTGAGTGGCGCGCGCCGGATTGGACCGTAAGCCTGCTCTTGTATTAAGGGGGCTAGTTCTGCTTCCGGCCGCGTACGCAACGTGCAGGTGTGCAATGGGCGATGTGCCCAGACCCCTGCGCCATAGTATTTAGACCGGCATGCCGACCTCTCTGTTGTGCCTAGGTAGGGTTGCGACGTGTTGATCTTCCGAGGCCGGGCATTACCCAGGAAAGTGTATCCAGCCAATTGGCATCGAGCGTGTTGGGATATGTGGTGCACCCCTACAGGGAAGTTAATCTATTCGAATAGCCGTGATCTTCGGTAACAGGACGACTTGGAGTTGTACCTTGACCTTATGACAACTAGAACCGAATACTTAATAAAACACTCACTTCCAAGTGCCAGATACAACCGGTGATCGCTCTCTCACAGGGCGACGAGGGGAGGATCATCGGTTAGGGTTATGCTATGCGATGCTACTTGGAGGACTTCAGTCTACTCTCTTCTACATGCTGCAAGACGGAGGCTGCCAGAAGCGTAGTCTTCGAAAGGACTAGCTATCCCCCCTTATCCCGGCATTCTGCAGTTCATTCCACATATAATAGCCTTATTCCAGTTGATACCAATGCATACATATGTAGTATAGCTCCTTGCTTGCGAGTACTTTGGATGAGTACTCACGGTTGCTTTCTCCTTCTTTCCCCCCTATCCCTTCTACTTGGTTGTCGCAACCAGATGTTGGAGCCCAGGATCCAGACGCCACCGTCGACGATGACTCCTACTACACCGGAGGTGCCTACTACTACGTGCTGCCCGCTGGCGACGACCAGGAGTAGTTAGGAGGATCCCAGGCAGGAGGCCTGCGCCTCTTTTGATCTGTATCCCAGTTTGTGCTAGCCTTCTTAAGGCAAACTTGTTTAACTTATGTCTGTACTCAGATATTGTTGCTTCCGCTGGCTCGTCTATGATCGAGCTCTTGTATTTGAGCCCTCGAGGCCCTTGGCTTGTAATATGATGCTTGTATGACTTATTTTATTTGTAGAGTTGTGTTGTGATATCTTCCCGTGAGTCCCTGATCTTGATCGTACACGTTTGCGTGTATGATTTGTGCACGATTGAATCGGGGGCGTCACACGCCTCGAGGTGGCGGCGCTTCGTCCCAAAGTCCTCCCCTTATTTTTTCTAGGTCAAAACCGCTTATATACCAGAAGATGGGCACCGGAGGTGGGCCGAGGAGGCCACAACCCCCCAGGGCGCGCCATGGGGGCCTGGCGCGCTCAGGTGGGTTGTGCCCACCTGGTGGCCCACCTCTGGTGTTTATTGACTCCAATATTTCTTAAACAATCCATAAAAAATCTCCGTAAAGTTTCAACCCATTTGGAGTTGTGTAGAATAGGTGGCCTGACGTAGCTTTTCCAGGTCCAGATTTCGAGCTGCCGGAATTCTCCCTCTTGGTGTGTTCCTTGCAAATTATGAGAGAAAAGGCATTAGAATTACTCCAAAGAGCATTATTATGGATAAAAACATTATAAATAACAGTAATAAAACATGATGCAAAATGGACGTATCAACTCCCCCAAGCTTAGACCTCGTTTGTCCTCAAGCGAAAACCGAAATTGAAAAACATGTCCACATGCTTTGAGAGATTGATCTTTTATCATAGATGAAGGAAATATGCCCTAGAGGCAATAATAAAGTTATTATTTATTTCCTTATATCATGATAAAAGTTTATTATTCATGCTAGAATTGTATTAACCGGAAACATAATACATGTGTGAATACATAGACAAACAAAGTGTCACTAGTATGCCTCTACTTGACTAGCTCGTTAATCAAAGATGGTTATGTTTGCTAACCATGGACAAAGAGTTGTCATTTGATTAACAGGATCACATCATTAGTTGAATGATCTGATTGACATGACCCATTCCATTAGCTTAGCACCCGATCGTTTAGTATGTTGCTATTGCTTTCTTCATGAATTATACATGTTCCTATGACTATGAGATTATGTAACTCCCGTGTGCCGGAGGAACACTTTGTGTGCAACCAAACGTCACAACGTAACTGGGTGATTATAAAGGTGCTCTACAGGTGTCTCCAAAGGTACATGTTGGGTTGACGTATTTCGAGATTAGGATTTGTCACTCCGATCGTTGGAGAGGTATCTCAGGGCCCTCTCGGTAATGCACATCACTTAAGCCTTGCAAGCATTGCAACTAATGAGTTAGTTGCGGGATGATGTATTACGGAACGAGTAAAGAGACTTGCCGGTAACAAGATTGAACTAGGTATTGGATACCGACGATCGAATCTCGGGCAAGTAACATACCGATGACAAAGGGAACAACGTATGTTGTTATGCGGTCTGACCGATAAAGATCTTCGTAGAATATGTAGGAGCCAATGTGGGCATCCAGGTCCCGCTATTGGTTATTGACTGGAGACGTATCTCGGTCATGTCTACATTGTTCTCGAACCCATAGGGTCCGCACGCTTAAGGTTTCGATGACAGTTATATTATGAGTTTATACGTTTTGATGTACCGAAGGTTGTTTGGTGTCCCGGATGAGACCACGGACATGACGAGGCGTCTCGAAATGGTCGAGACATAAAGATTGATATATTGGAAGCCTATGTTTGGATATCGGAAGTGTTCCGGGTGAAATCAGGATTTTACCGGAGTACCGGGAGGTTACCGGAACCCCCCGGGAGCTATATGGGCCTTAGTGGGCCTTAGTGGGCCTTAGTGGAAGAAGAGGAGAGGCGGCCAGGGCTGGGCCGCACGCCCCTCCCCCCTAGTCCGAATAGGACAAGGAGAGAGGGGGCCGGCGCCCCCTCGTTCTCTCTCTCTTTTCCACCTCGGAATCCTATTCCAACTAGGATTGGGGGAGAAGTCCTACTCCCGGAGGGAGTAGGACTCCTCCTGGCGCGCCCTATGATGGCCGGCCGGCCTCCCCCTCTTGAACCTTTATATACGGAGGCAGGGGCACCCCAGAGACACACAAGTTGATCCACGTGATCATATTCTTAGCCGTGTGCGGCGCCCCCTTCCACCATAGTCCTCGATAATATTGTAGCGGTGCTTAGGCGAAGCCCTGTGACGGTAGTACATCAAGATCGTCACCACACCGTCGTGCTGACGGAACTCTTCCCCGACACTTTGCTGGATCGGAGTTCGGGGATCGTCATCGAGCTAAACGTGTGCTAGAACTCGGAGGTGCCGTAGTTTCGGTGCTTGATCGGTCGGGCCGTGGAGACATACGACTACATCAACCAAACGCTTCCGTTGTCGATCTACAAGGGTACGTAGATCACACTCTCCCCTCTCGTTGCTATGCATCACCATGATCTTGCGTGTGCGTAAGAAAATTTTGAAATTACTACGTTCCCCAACAGTGGTTTCAGAGCCTAGGTTTTATGTGTTGATGTTATATGCACGAGTAGAACACAAGTGAGTTATGGGCGATATAAGTCATACTGCTTACCAGCATGTCATACTTTGGTTCGGCGGTATTGTTGGACGAAGCGGCCCGGACCGACATTACGCGTACGCTTACGCGAGACCGGTTCTCCCGACGTGCTTTGCACATAGGTGGCTTGCGGGTGACAGTTTCTCCAACTTTAGTTGAACCAAGTGTGGCTATGCCCGGTCCTTGCGAAGGTTAAAACAGCACCAACTTGACAAACTATCGTTGTGGTTTTGATGCGTAGGTAAGATTGTTTCTTGCTTAAGCCCGTAGCAGCCACGTAAAACTTGCAACAACAAAGTAGAGGACGTCTAACTTGTTTTTGCAGGGCATGTTGTGATGTGATATGGTCAAGACATGATGCTAAATTTTATTGTATGAGATGATCATGTTTTGTAACCGAGTTATCGGCAACTGGCAGGAGCCATATGGTTGTCGCTTTATTGTATGCAATGCAATCGCGCTGTAATGCTTTACTTTATCACTAAGCGGTAGCGATAGTCGTGGAAGAATAAGATTGGCGAGACGACAACGATGCTACGATGGAGATCAAGGTGTCGCGCCGGTGACGATGGTGATCATGACGGTGCTTCGGAGATGGAGATCACAGGCACAAGATGATGATGGCCATATCATATCACTTATATTGATTGCATGTAATGTTTATCTTTTATGCATCTTATCTTGCTTTGATTGACGGTAGCATTATAAGATGATCTCTCACTAAAATTATCAAGAAGTGTTCTCCCTGAGTATGCACCGTTGCGAAAGTTCTTCATGCTGAGACACCACGTGATGATCGGGTGTGATAGGCTCTACGTTCAAATACAACGGGTGCAGAACAGTTGCACACGCGGAATACTCAGGTTATACTTGACGAGCCAAGCATATGCAGACATGGCCTCAGAACACGAAGACCGAAAGGTCGAGCGTGAATCATATAGTAGATATGATCAACATAGTGATGTTCACCAATGAAACTACTCCATCTCACGTGATGATCGGACATGGTTTAGTTGATTTGGATCACGTGATCACTTAGAGGATTAGAGGGATGTCTATCTAAGTGGGAGTTCTTTAAGTAATTTGATTAATTGAACTTAAATTTATCATGAACTTAGTACCTGATAGTATCTTGCTTATGTATGTTTGATTGTAGATAGATGGCCCGTGCTGTTGTTCCGTTGAATTTTAATGCGTTCCTTGAGAAAGCAAAGTTGAAAGATGATGGTAGCAATTACACGGACTGGGTCCGTAACTTGAGGATTGTCCTCATTGCTGCACAGAAGAATTACGTCCTGGAAGCACCGCTGGGTGCCAGGTCTGCTGCTGGAGCAATACCAGATGTTATGAACGTCTGGCAGAGCAAAGCTGATGACTACTCGATAGTTCAGTGTGCCATGCTTTACGGCTTAGAATCGGGACTTCAACGACGTTTTAAACGTCATGGAGCATATGAGATGTTCTAGGAGTTGAAGTTAATATTTCAAGCAAATGCCCGAATTGAGAGATATGAAGTGTCCAATAAGTTCTATAGCTGCAAGATGGAGGAGAACAGTTCTGCCAGTGAGCATATACTCAAAATGTCTGGGTATAATAATCACTTGATTCAGATGGGAGTTAATCTTCCAGATGATTGCGTCATTGACAGAATTCTCCAATCACTGCCACCAAGCTACAAGAGCTTCGTGATGAACTATAATATGCAAGGGATGAATAATACTATTCCCGAGCTCTTCGCAATGCTGAAAGCTGCGGAGGTAGAAATCAAAAAGGAGCATCAAGTATTGATGGTTAATAAGACCACTAGTTTCAAGAAAAAGGGCAAAGGGAAGAAGAAGGGGAACTTCAAGAAGAACAACAAGCAAGTTGCTGCTCAAGAGAAGAAACCCAAGTCTGGACCTAAGCCTGAAACTAAGTGCTTCTACTGCAAGCAGACTGGTCACTAGAAGCAGAACTACCCCAAGTATTTGGCGGATAAGAAGGATGGCAAGGTGAACAAAGGTATATGTGATATACATGTTATTGATGTGTACCTTACTAATGCTCGCAGTAGCACCTGGGTATTTGATACTGGTTCTGTTGCTAATATTCAACTCGAAACAGGGACTATGGATTAAGCGAAGATTGGCTAAGGACGAGGTGACGATGCGCGTGGGAAACGGTTCCAAAGTCGATGTGATCGCGGTCGGCACGCTACCTCTACATCTACCTTCGGGATTAGTATTAGACCTAAATAATTGTTATTTGGTGCTAGCGTTGAGCATGAACATTAGATCTGGATCTTGTTTAATGCAAGACGGTTATTCATTTAAATCAGAGAATAATGGTTGTTCTATTTATATGAGTAATATCTTTTATGGTCATGCACCCTTGAAGAGTGGTCTATTCTTATTGAATCTCGATAGTAGTGACACACATATTCATAATGTTGAAGCCAAAAGATGCAGAGTTGATAATGATGGTGCAACTTATTTGTGGCACTGCCGTTTAGGTCATATCAGTGTAAAGCGCATGAAGAAACTCCATACTGATGGACTTTTGAAACCACTTGATTATGAATCACTTGGTACTTGCGAACCGTGCCTCATGGGCAAGATGACTAAAACACCGTTCTCCGGTACTATGGAGAGAGCAACAGATTTGTTGGAAATCATACATACAGATGTATGTGGTGCGATGAATATTGAGGCTCATGGCGGATATCGTTATTTTCTCACCTTCACAGATGACTTAAGTAGATATGGGTATATCTACTTAATGAAACAGAAGTCTGAAACATTTGAAAAGTTCAAAGAATTTCAGAGTGAAGTTGAAAACCATCGTAACAAGAAAATAAAGTTTCTACGATCTGATCGTGGAGGAGAATATTTGAGTTACGAGTTTGGTGTACATTTGAAAAATTGTGGAATAGTTTCGCAACTCACGCCACCCGGAACACCACAGCGTAATGGTGTGTCCGAGCGTCGTAATCGTACTTTACTAGATATGGTGTGATCTATGATGTCTCTTACTGATTTACCGCTATCGTTTTGGGGTTATGCTTTAGAGACGGCCGCATTCACGTTAAATAGGACACCATCAAAATCCGTTGAGACGACGCCTTATGAACTATGGTTTGGCAAGAAACCAAAGTTGTCGTTTCTGAAATTTTGGGGCTGCGATGCTTATGTGAAAAAGCTTCAACCTGATAAGCTCGAACCCAAATTGGAGAAATGTGTCTTCATAGGATATCCAAAGGAAACTATTGGATACACCTTCTATCACAGATCCGAAGGCAAGACTTTTGTTGCTAAGTTCGGAAACTTTCTGGAGAAGGAGTTTCTCTCGAAAGATGTGAGTGGGAGGAAAGTAGAACTTGACAAGGTAACTGTACCTGCTCCCTTATTGAAAAGTAGTACATCACAAAAACCTGTTTCTGCGACACCTACACCAATTAGTGAGGAAGCTAATGATAATGATCATGAAACTTCAGGACAAGATACTACTGAACCTCGTAGATCAACCAGAGTGAGATCCGCGCTAGAGTGGTACGGTAATCCTGTTCTGGAAGTCATGTTGCTAGATCATGATGAACCTACGAACTATGAAGAAGCGATGGTGAGCCCAGATTCCACAAAATGGCTTGAAGCCATGAAATCTGAGATGGGATCCATGTATGAGAACAAAGTATGGACTTTGGTTGACTTGCCTGATGATCGGCAAGCAATTGAGAATAAATGGATCTTCAAGAAGAAGACTGACGCTGACGGTAATATTACTGTCTACAAAGCTCGACTTGTCGCAAAAGGGTTTTGACAAGTTCAAGGGGTTGACTACGATGAGACCTTCTCACCCGTAGCGATGCTTAAGTCTGTCCAAATCATGTTAGCAATTACCGCATTTTATGATTATGAAATTTGGCAGATGTATGTCAAAACTGCATTCCTGAATGGATTTCTGGAAGAAGAGTTGTATATGATACGACCGGAAGGTTTTGTCGATCCAAAGGGAGCTAATAAAGTGTGCAAGCTCCAGCGATCCATTTATGGACTGGTGCAAGCCTCTCAGAGTTGGAATAAATGCTTTGATAGTGTGATCAAAGCATTTGGTTTTATACAGACTTTCGGAGAAGCCTGTATTTACAAGAAAGTGAGTGGGAGCTCTGTAGCATTTCTGATATTATATGTGGATGGCATATTACTGATTGGAAATAATATAGAATTTCTGGATAGCATAAAAGGATACTTGAATAAGAGTTTTTCAATGAAAGACCTCGGTGAAGCTGCTTACATATTAGGCATAAAGATCCATAGAGATAGATCAAGACGCTTAATTGGACTTTCACAAAGCACATACCTTGACAAGATTTTGAAGAAGTTCAAAATGGATCAAGCAAAGAAAGGGTTCTTGCATGTGTTACAAGGTGTGAAGTTGAGTCAGACTCAATGCCCGACCACTACAGAAGATAGAGAGAAAATGAAAGATGTTCCCTATGCTTCAGCCATAGGCTCTATCATGTATGCAATGCTGTGTACCAGACCTGATGTGTGCCTTGCTATAAGTTTAGCAGGGAGGTACCAAAGTAATCCAGGAGTGGATCGCTGGAGAGCGGTCAAGAACATCCTGAAGTACCTGAAAAGGACTAAGGATCTGTTTCTCGTATATGGAGGTGACAAAGAGCTCATCGTAAACGGTTACGTTGATGCAAGCTTTGACACTGATCCGGACGATTCTAAATCGCAAACCGGATACGTGTTTACATTAAACGGTGGAGCTGTCAGTTGGTGCAGTTCTAAACAAAGCGTCGTGGCGGGATCTACATGTGAAGCGGAGTACATAGCTGCTTCAGAAGCAGCAAACGAAGGAGTCTGGATGAAGGAGTTCATATCCGATCTAGGTGTCATACCTAGTGCATTGGGTCCAATGAAAATCTTTTGTGACAATACTGGTGCAATTGCCTTGGCAAAGGAATCCAGGTTTCACAAAAGAACCAAGCACATCAAAAGACGCTTCAATTCCATCCAGGATCTAGTCCAGGTGGGAGACATAGAGATTTGCAAGATACATACGGAGCTGAATGTAGCAGACCCGTTGACTAAGCCTCTGCCACGGGCAAAACATGATCAGCACCAAAGCTCCATGGGTGTTAGAATCATCACTGTGTAATCTAGATTATTGACTCTAGTGCAAGTGGGAGACTGAAGGAAATATGCCCTAGAGGCAATAATAAAGTTATTATTTATTTGCTTATATCATGATAAAAGTTTATTATTCATGCTAGAATTGTATTAACCGGAAACATAATACATGTGTGAATACATAGACAAACAGAGTGTCACTAGTATGCCTCTACTTGACTAGCTCGTTAATCAAAGATGGTTATGTTTGCTAACCATGGACAAAGAGTTGTCATTTGATTAACGGGATCACATCGTTAGTTGAATGATCTGATTGACATGACCCATTCCATTAGCTTAGCACCCGATCGTTTAGTATGTTGCTATTGCTTTCTTCATGACTTATACATGTTCCTATGACTATGAGATTATGTAACTCCCGTGTGCCGGAGGAACACTTTGTGTGCAACCAAACGTCACAACGTAACTGGGTGATTATAAAGGTGCTCTATAGGTGTCTCCAAAGGTACATGTTGGGTTGACGTATTTCGAGATTAGGATTTGTCACTCTGATCGTCGGAGAGGTATCTCAGGGCCCTCTCGGTAATGCACATCACTTAAGCCTTGCAAGCATTACAACTAATGAGTTAGTTGCGGGATGATGTATTACGGAACGAGTAAAGAGACTTGCTGGTAACGAGATTGAACTAGGTATTGGATACCGACGATCGAATCTCGGGCAAGTAACATACCGATGACAAAGGGAACAACGTATGTTGTTATGCGGTCTGACCGATAAAGATCTTCGTAGAATATGTAGGAGCCAATATGGGCATCCAGGTCCCGCTATTGGTTATTGACCGGAGACGTATCTCGGTCATGTCTACATTGTTCTCGAACCCGTAGGGTCCGCACGCTTAAGGTTTCGATGACAGTTATATTATGAGTTTATACGTTTTGATGTACCGAAGGTTGTTCGGAGTCCCGGATGAGACCACGGACATGACGAGGAGTCTCGAAATGGTCGAGACATAAAGATTGATATATTTGAAGCCTATGTTTGGATATCGGAAGTGTTCCGGGTGAAATCGGGATTTTACCGGAGTACCGGGAGGTTACCGGAACCCCCCGGGAGCTATATGGGCCTTAGTGGAAGAAGAGGAGAGGCGGCCAGGGCTGGGCCGCGCGCCCCTCCCCCTAGTCCGAATAGGACAATGAGAGAGGGGGCCGGCGCCCCCCTCCTTCTCTCTCTCTGTTTTTTCCACCTCGTGAATCCTATTCCAACTAGGATTGGGGGAGGAGTCCTACTCCCGGAGGGAGTAGGACTCCTCCTGGTGCGCCCTATGATGGCTGGCCGGCCTCCCCCTCTTGAACCTTTATATACGGAGGCAGGGGCACCCCAGAGACACACAAGTTGATCCACGTGATCATATTTTTAGCCGTGTGCGGCGCCCCCTTCCACCATAGTCCTCGATAATATTGTAGCGGTGCTTAGGCGAAGCCCTGCGACGGTAGTACATCAGGATCGTCACCACGCCGTCGTGCTGACGGAACTCTTCCCCGACACTTTGCTGGATCGGAGTCCGGGGATCGTCATCAGGCTGAACGTGTGCTAGAACTCGGAGGTGCCGTAGTTTCGGTGCTTGATCAGTTGGGCCGTGGAGACATACGACTACATCAACCAAACGCTTCCGTTGTCGATCTACAAGGGTACGTATATCACACTCTCCCCTCTCGTTGCTATGCATCACCATGATCTTGCGTGTGCGTAGGAAAATTTTGAAATTACTACGTTCCCCAACAATAGAAGCACCATGTTGATTATTATAACAGCAACGACATTAAACATAGGACTTTTATCATAGAACTTTTATCATATACTTCTCATGAATAAGTAATAGTTCATCACACAATCGAAGTATAAAGCAAAAACTCTATTAGAAACCAACAAACTATGTTCTCAGTCAACTTTGCAACTACAATTCATCATCTTTTTAGGAAGGGTCACGTGTTGGAGCCTTTAGGCAAGTCCACATACTCAACCATGCAAACTAAGGCAGAACCTAGTGGTGGGTAGGGGCTGATGCCTTCCCACCCACTCAGGTTCAAGGCATGGCACTTGCAATTTGGGCTTATTGCATCAATTATACCGTAGGGGGTTCCCTTACAGTCTTTCTGTAAAAAAACATACTCAACCATCATATAGTCTTCTATGATTGCTAACACTCACCTTGTACCCATGAGCAAAACGTTTCAACCGGACACATAGAAAGATAGGGGCTTATTATTTTGCCTCCCAACATACTCACCTCAAGGGTGATGTCAACAATAATAACTCATACTATCTATATCCAACTGGACATATGTGCCTAGATCTTTCCTCACCACATGATGCTTGCCAAAAGAGAAAAATAAAAAAGAATAGAAGGAAAACTTTGACTCTTTGCATAAAATTAAATACATAAAATTAAAAGATAGGCCCTTCACATAGGGAAGCAGAGGTTGCCATGCGCTTATTTGTTTGCATGCTTGATCCCTTAGTGCAAGAGAACGTCACGTTGTATTGCCCCTTAAGATGACAACCTTTATTATGCAGTCTGTCGCTTTTATTCTTTGTCATCCAAGTTCGTACAACGCTCAATTTTCTCTTACACTAAATGATCTCACATATTTAGAAGCAAT
Source organism: Triticum monococcum (assembly GCA_034509565.1). Classification (NCBI taxonomy): domain Eukaryota; kingdom Viridiplantae; phylum Streptophyta; class Magnoliopsida; order Poales; family Poaceae; genus Triticum; species Triticum monococcum. The sequence goes on from CM067844.1 coordinate 418,185,779, forward strand.
TTTTATTGCCTTTTTGCACCGATGACAACTTACTTGAGGGATCTTGCTCAATCCCTAGGTAGGTATGGTGGACTCTTGAAGAAGATCTGGGTTTAAGAGTTTTTGGATGCACAAGTAGTATCTCTACTTAGTACGGAATTTTTGACTAGCAAAGATAGGGGGCAAGCATCACATGTTAAAGGATCTATGACATTATGACTTCTATGTGAATATAAACAAACATAAACCATTAAGTTGTCTTCCTTGTCCAACGTCAACAATTCTGGCATATAATATTTTGATGAGGGCTCACAATCACAAAAGATTTCTAGGATAGTATATCTGTATGTGAATCTTCTCTTCCTTTATTAATTCTTTCATGAGTTACATCATTGACTAATGATATGTTTGTCAATTTCTAATAAAATTTTCTACCTATACTTTTCCTTATGTGGTGCTATCACCTACCATAGGATTAGTATATAATCTTTTCATTATTTATTTTCTTTCTTCATTTATTTCCTTTCTCTTTTTATTTCTTCATTTGCAGCATGAAAGTAAAGAAAGCAAAAACTAAAACTACTTCATTATATAACTTGCACATGATTACAAGGATAGATCACTAAGAAAACTATCAAAATAAGAAAGGATCAAACTAAAATTTATTTCATCTGAAAGCAAAAGATTGAACTAAGATAAATAAAAGCAAAAATATAGTGGGATGATACGATACCGGTGCACCTCCCCCAAGCTTGGCGAAAGCCAAGGGAGTGCCCATACCCGATACTCAATTCTCCTTTTGGTTGTGATGGAGATATCCTATCATTGGAGGAGCTTGAAAAGGCCAGTGTAGATGGGATCTGACAGAAAACAACAAGGAAAAAGAGAACAACGGATTTCTCTGTGATACAGTGATCAACAGATTTGGAAAGTGTATATAGATTTTTTATCTTGCAGGACAAGTATATGGTAGAAAAACAGAGTACGGGAGGTGTCCCAGGTGGGCACCCTGGCGCGCCTTGGTGTCTTGTGTCCACCATGGTACGCTTCCTCAGAGTTTCTTTATTTCAAAATTTTAAAATATTCCAAAACTGATAAAAAATATTTTTGCAGATTTTTCGGAGTCCGTTTACTTACCGTATCACGTACCTCCTTATTTTCACGATTCTAGAGTGTTCCGGAAGGACTCTTTTATGTGTTCTTCCAGTGTCAAAGTTTGGATAATATTACTTTCAGTATTAATAGGCGTACCTGAGATATTGTAGGATCGAAAGTATGTCTAGAGGGGGGGTGATTAGACTACTTGACCAAATAAAAACTTGACCTTTTCCCAATTTTAGTTCTTGGCAGATTTTAGCTATTTTAGGACAAGTCAAGCAACCATCACACAATTCAAGCAAGCATGCAAAGAGTATATTGGCAGCGGAAAGTAAAGCATGCAACTTGAAAGAATGTAAAGGGAAGGGTTTGGAGGATTCAAACGCAATTGGAGACACGGATGTTTTTCCCGTGGTTCGGATAGGTGGTGCTATCCTACATCCACGTTGATGGAGACTTCAACCCACGAAGGGTAACGGTTGCGCGAGTCCACGGAGGGCTCCACCCACAAAGGGTCCACGAAGTAGCAACCTTGTCTATCCCACCATGGCCATCGCCCACGAAGGACTTGCCTCACTAGCGGTAGATCTTCACGAAGTAGGCGATCTCCTTGCCCTTACAAACTCCTTGGTTCAACTCCACAATCTTGTCGGAGGCTCCCAAGTGACACCTAGCCAATCTAGGAGACACCACTCTCCAAGAAGTAACAAACGGTGTGTTGATGATGAACTCCTTGCTCTTGTGCTTCAAATGATAGTCTCCCCAACACTCAACTCTCTCTCATAGGATTTGGATCTAGTGGAAAGAAGATTTGAGTGGAAAGCAACTTGGGAAGGCTAGAGATCAAGATTCATATGGTAGGAATGGAATGTCTTGGTCTCAACACATGAGTAGGTGGTTCTCTCTCAGAACATATGAGTTGGAATGGTGTATGTGTTCTGAAGGCTCTCTCTCCGAATGAAGAGGAGGTGGAGGGGTATATATAGCCTCCACACAAAATCCAACTGTTACACACAATCTACCAATCTCGGTGGGACCGAATCAATAAACTCGGTCAGACCGAAAAGGTAAACCTAGTGACCGTTAGAGATTTTCGGTGGGACTGACATGCAACTCGGTAGGACCGATTCTGTTAGGGTTTGGGCATAACGTAATCTCGGTGAGACCGATTACACAAACTCGGTAAGACCGAGTTTGGTAATAAGCTAACCAGAGAGTTGGTCAGGCAAACTCGGTGGGACCGATTTGCTCTTTCGGTGAGACCGAAAAGTTACAAAAGGGAAACACAGAGTTTACATTGCAATCTCGGTGGGACCGATTCGCTCTTTCGGTGAGACCAAAAAGTTACGAAAGGGAAACAGAGAGTTTGCAACCCCATCTCGGTGAGACCGAGATCCCTATCGGTAGGACCGAATTGCTAGGGTTTAGCAGTGGCTTATGACAAGTGAAACTCGGTGGCGCCGGACAGATAGAATCGGTATGACCGAGTTTGGCTTAGGGTTTAGGTCATTTGTGGATATGGGAAAGTAGCTGAGGATTTTGGAGCATATCATTAAGCACATGAAGCAAGAGGCTCATTAAGCAACACCTCATCCCTCCTTGATAGTATTGGCTTTTCCTAAAGACTCAATGTGATCTTGGATCACTAAAATATAAAATGAAGAGTCTTGAGCTTTTGAGCTTGAGCCAATCCTTTGTCCTTAGCATTTTGAGGGTTCCACTTTCACATCCATGCCATGCTAATCATTGAGCTTTCCTGAAATAATCATCTTGGAATAGCATTAGCTCAATGAGCTATATGTTGTTATGAATTACCAAAACCACCTAGGGATAGTTGCACTTTCAATCTCCCCCTTTTTGGTAATTGATGACAACATATAGATCAAAGCTTCGACAAATGATAATAGGCATGAAATATATCGTCGCTTTGAGAAGTATGTGATAAGTAAGAGCTCCCCCTAAATTTGTGCATATTTAAAATTTTCTTTGGACTGCAAATGCACAAAGAGTTAGAGTCATGGGTTACTCTTCCATGTCACATACATCTTGGTGGAGCGCTTAAAATGATAAGAATGAAATACATGCACTCATCACCAATCACATAAGATAGATAGGGTAAAAATATTAAGCAAACATTAAGTGTAGCTTATGATAAAACACATGATCATTGATGTCTCACAGATAATGACGTAGTATCTCACACAAAAGCAAATGAAGTTCGAAAAACCACCAAATAAAACAAGAGAGAATAAAAGCAACACTCTCTCTCGAAGCCTATGATCTATACATTTTCTCCCCCTTTGGCAACAAGTTACCAAAAAGTTCCTAGAAAATGCATAGTGCTAAGTCGACACTCAGGCTTGATCTTCAGGTGGTGGTGGAGTCCGGATCACTCCAAGTACGAAGGCTTCCGTAGATGCTGAAGTAGACGTTGGAGCTGAAGTAGATGCTGGAGTTGGAGCTGATGCTGCAGATGGAGCTGAGGCGGTTGCCCTTGTGTCAGGAACTGGCACTGCAGATGACCTCGGAGCTCGGGGCACTCTGGCAAAGGCATCAGTTGTAGTCTTGCCTCTCCTCTCCTGCATGTCATCCTGGAGCTGCTCCACTGCAGACTGAATCTCTGTCACTTTGACATCCAAGTCATAGAACTTTTGTTCCATGATCCTCTCTAAGCTTGCCTGGTTTTGAGTTAGGGTGGCTAGTCCTTGCTCAATCCGCAGGGTGGATGCAATCAAGTAACCAAGCTGCTCTTGTTTGGTTTTCAGAAAATATTCAGATGCCTCCGCTTGAGTAGGCATCTTGGTAGCTTTCTCCTTCCTAGCCTTCTCCTTCTTGGCTTGTGCTTGGGCAGATGAAGGCTCATTCTCAGTCATGACCACTTGATTATCTTCAAAGTCCGGACGGATAGGCAGGTGTTCCTTGTCCAATAGGTATATGCCTGTGCCCATCTTGGAGTTGATGAGCTCCTGAATCTGTGGGGCATATCCACAGCTCCTCTTCTGGTCTGCTGCTGTCCTCTTAATGGTCTCTACCATTAGGCTCATCACCTTGAATTTCTGAGGCACGTCAAAGATATGAAGCAAGTTGATCACGTGGCCTCTGATCATCTTGTGATCTCCAGACTTGGGCAATAAGGTGTGCCTCAATATCCAATTGATAGTGGGCAGCCTTGATAGAAGATAATGTACTGAGCCAAACTTGAAAGTGTCAAGTGCTTCATTTGTAATCTCCTTGTACATGTTGGACATGGAGTTGTGGTCCATCTTCTTCTTGGCATAAACGTCCAAGTCATCTGCTTGCTCCTCTGGGGCATTACCAGCTGAGCCCATTCAGCAACTGTGGACTAGTACCTCATACCCTCTGACATCCAAATTATCCTACCATCTGGATAAAAATGGGCTGTGAAGTAGAACTGCATGATGAGTTCCTCGTTCCACTTTGTGAGCTTCTGCCCAACAAAGTCCTCTACTCCACATGCCTTAAAGCTGTCCTGCACTCCAGGGAAGTACTCCTCGTTATCCTTGATATATTGCCAATCGACCCATCTCATGTCACAGACAATGGGCTTCTTGTCTAGCAGCACTATCTCATAGAAATCTTGCTGCTCCTTGGTGTGAAACCTGTAGTCCATTGCAGTCCTTCTCCTTGAAGCATACGGGTCTGCTTCTCTCCACTTCCGGAGCCCTGAATCTCTCCTGAGTTTCATATCCTCAGCCACAGGATGAGCATCGTTGTGGTCTGGGATCTTGGGCTTGAGCTTCCCGAGGACATTCTCTTCCTCTTCTTCTGCTGCTTCAGGCACTGGGCCTTATTCTTCTCAGCAGCTGGGATGCTTCTTGTATTCCTCTTTGGCTTGGGCTTTGGAGCTGGCTTGGCCTTGGAAGCAGCTCCCCCTGATCTTATGGCATCACCCATCAGCTTGGGTGCCTTTGGTGCTGGTGCAGCCACCTCTTCTTCTTCCTCCTCGTCTTCCATGATGGAAGCTTTGCCAAGCACTCTGGCTACAGTTTTCTTCACCCTTTCTTTCCTCTTCTTGCCCTCATCAGCAACTGGCTCAATGGGAGTGGGCTTCTTAGTTGAAGCTCTTGCCTTTGACATAGGCTGCCTGCCTATTGGCCTTTTGAACTTCAACCCTGGCTTTGTACCCTGTGCTGGCTCAACTCTCTTGGAGGTTGCTTCCTCTTCTGCCACATAATCCTCATCTTCTGAGTCTGAGGTTCTCTTCTTTCTCTGTCTTGTGGCAGCTTTAGGCAGATTGCTAGGGGTGCTCCTGCTGCCATCATCTGAGGAACTTGAGGGACTAGTGCCCTCACTCAGCTGCACTTGCTGTTCTGACAGGTTCTGGCTATCACTTTGGTCTGACATGATGCAAGCTCTGACTGTTGACCCTGTGAATAGGTTATAGATGAGATAGAGTAGATGAGCATCACAAAATGCAGAGATTTTTGCAAAAGAATAATCCAAAAACTTAGTTTTAGTTTCCCACTGAAAGCATCTCGGATCTACCGATTTCTAAACTCGGTGATACCGAAGCAGTTTTGGAACCTAAACTAGTGAACTCGGTCAGACCGAGTCATAGTTCGGTGGCACCGAGATTGCTAGGGTTTTACAAAATTCCAAAATCGGTCACACCGATAAGTAATTCTCGGTCAGACCGAGTCTCACTTGTGCAATGGCATAAGCCAAATCGGTGGGACCGAGTTTTTCAACTCAGTGGGTCCGAGATGGTTTCGGCGGAAACCTAACCCTAAAATTTTTGAATTAAACCTAATCTACGAGTTCATTGACTGGATAGGAGTTTATCAAACATGGCAAGAATCATGATGATCACAATGTGCTAGGAATCGGATTGGAGAATAGCACAAAGATCGAGTCCATACCCTAGTGTGGCGGAGACTCGCTACGGCGGCAACGGCGGGGTAGAATTCCCGTTGACGGCGACGGAGACCAGCGACTGGAGGCTGCTGGCGGCGAGGAGACGATCCGGAGACCAAGTTGGCAGAGCAAGCTATCGCGCGGGCGAAGGGGTTCGGAGAAATTTCCAAATTTTTGCCCGTGACTATATATAGCCCGACCCTGTCGGTGTGACCGAGTGGAACAATTCGGTGGCACCGAGATGCATAACTGCGAGCAGTTACTGCAACTCGGTGTGACCGAAAAGTTCAAATCGGTTGCACCGAGATCGAAAACCTAGATCAACTTAATGATCTCGGTAGGAACAAAAGTGAGGAATCGGTCAGACCGAGAATCACAAAGAGGTTTTGGAAGTTTAAGTCTATGACGAATCGGGGACTCCGAGCGCTCCTCACACAGAGTGGTTCGAATATGACTTGATCAAATTTTGTGATGTAGCATGAATAGAGTTTGAGACGAGAAAAGCATAGATAGCTAGAGGAGGTTCTTAGGCATTCTTGTCCATCCACTTGGCAAAAGAAAACAAAGCCAAACAATCAGAACAACAAGTGGATGTCCTCGAATGAGTAAAATATGCAACCAACATGCTCACACAATAAGATGGCAAATGAAATATGTGACAAAGCATGCACAACCAATTCTAGCATCTATCAAGCAATTTGCGATGACTAGGTCATCTATATATGAGTATATTGACTTAGGAGTCAAGTGAGAACACTTGATCATAGGTCATACTCATCGTTTAAGCTCAAGTGGGGTTACCACTTTTACATAAAGCATTGTTGTGTTTACATCTTTAGAGTTGCTTTAGCTCAAGTTTTAGAGTAAAGCTCCCCCTAGATGTGATATCCCCCCTAAGAGGGATGAACTAACCTTGGGTTTTGTCGATGATGACTTCATGTAGATGTTGAAGATGTGGATGCTCAATGTTGATGTAGATCATTTGGAGCTATCCATTTGAGTGAATTGCACTTTCAATACCTACATGGGTTAGTCCCACAAGGAACAAACAGGGATATCCATAGACATAGAGTGATGCACACACAAGATGATGTCCATGAAAAATTTTAGGTTACCTTGTCCCTTGTCTTACCAACAAGAGGGTTTTGTGACTCCTTGAACTAGTGCAAGATGTGGAAGTTGATTGCACTTGTTCTTGCCAAAATGATAAGAGTGAAGTATGTTGGCGGAGTCACCCTCAAGAACTCTCTAGTTCTTCTTCTTTTGGATCCACATCATCTTGATGGGAATCCTTGGAGTTGTAGTCGTACTTGATGAAGTGGAACTTGACGTGGTCTTGGGAATCCACTTGACTAAGGTCTTAGGAGCTTCTTCAAATGCATCAATTTCCTCTTGAAGCTTGTCCTTGCCTTTTTGCTTGTAGTCTTGTGGTGGAAGATCATCTCGAGCTTGTATCCTCTTGAAGGAAGCATCATATTTCTCTTGTTGAGGAACAAACTTTGTCTTGGGGTATTGATCTTCTTCCCACTCAACTCCATCGGCATTGAACTTTCGTTCAAAACCAACACCTTGATTCTTCCGGTGCATTCCTTGCTTGCGCACAATTTCCTCGAATTGCTTACTCCCGGCAAGGCTTTTGTACACTCCTTTCTCTATAATTCCCTTCAATAAGCTGTTTTCTTGCTCAAGTGTAACTTGGCTAAGAGAATCATTAGTGGAATCAAGAGAACTACTAGAAGCAACAATATTGGATTTAGCATGATCATTGTTACTACTAGAGGAAGAATCTTTCTTGTTCTTGTTACTAGACTTGACTTGAGGCATGTAAGTGGATAAGAGTAAACGCTTGGCAATGTAAGAAGAACTTTTCTTGCGGAGATCATCATTGATTGCCTTTAAAAACTCATGCTCTTGCTCAAGATTGAGCTTTTCAAAGCGTAATTTCTCATGAGCTCTTAAAAGTTCTCGATGATCTTCGAAGATAGTTGTTGGGGAACGCAGTAATTTCAAAAATTTTCCTACGCACACGCAAGATCATGGTGATGCACAGCAACGAGAGGGGAGAGTGATGTCTACGTACCAACGCAGATCGACTGCGGAAGCGATCACACAACGTAGAGGAAGTAGTCGTACGTCTTCTTCCTGATCCAACCGATCCAAGCACCGTTACTCCGGCACCTCCGAGTTCTTAGCACACGTTCAGCTCGATGACGTTCCTCGGGCTCCGATCCAGCAAAGCGTCGAGGAAGAGTTCCGTCAGCACGATGGCGTGGTGACGATCTTGATGTACTACCGACGCAGGGCTTCGCCTAAGCACTGTAACGGTATGTTCGAGGTGGAATTTGGTGGCAGGGGGCACCGCACACGGCTAAGGAACGATCAACTTGTGTGTCTTGTGGTGCCCCCTGCCCCCGTATATAAAGGCCAGGGGCAGGGGGTTCGGCCGGCTAGGAGGGAGGCGCAGGGAGGAGTCCTACTCCCACCGGGAGTAGGACTCCTTCCCCCCAATCCTATTCCAACTAGGATTCTTGGGGAAGAAGGAGAAAGAGGGGGCCGACCCACCTCTCCTAGTCCTATTAGGACTTGGGAAAGGTGGGGGGGCGCCGGCCAGGTGTGGGCTGCCTCTTCTCTCTTTTCCACTAGGGCCCAATAGGCCCATTTACCTCCCGGGGGGGTTCCGGTAACCCTCCCGGTAATCCGGTAAAATCCCGATTTCACCCGGAACACTTCCGGTGCCCAAACATAGGCTTCCAATATATCAATCTTTACGTCTCGACCATTTCGAGACTCCTCGTCATGTCCGTGATCTCATCCGGGACTCCGAACAACCTTCGGTACATCAAAATGCATAAACTCATAATAACTGTCATCGTAACGTTAAGCGTGCGGACCCTACGGTTCGAGAACAATGTAGACATGACCGAGACACGTCTCCGGTCAATAACCAATAGCGGGACCTGGATGCCCATATTGGCTCCTACATATTCTACGAAGATCTTTATCGGTCAGACCGCATAACAACATACGTTGTTCCCTTTGTCATCGGTATGTTACTTGCCCGAGATTCGATCGTCGGTATCCAATACCTAGTTCAATCTCGTTACCGGCAAGTCTCTTTACTCGTTCCATAATACATCATCTCACAACTAACTTATTAGTTGCAGTGCTTGCAAGGCTTATGTGATGTGCATTACCGAGAGGGCCCAGAGATACCTCTCCGTCAATCGGAGTGACAAACCCTAATCTCGAAATACGCCAACCCAACATCTACCATTGGAGACACCTGTAATACTCCTTTATAATCACCCAGTTACGTTGTGACGTTTGGTAGTACCCAAAGTGTTCCTCCGGTAGATGGGAGTTGCATAATCTCATAGTTATAGGAACATGTATAAGTCATGAAGAAAGCAATAGCAACATACTAAATGATCGGGTGCTAAGCTAATGGAATGGGTCATGTCAATCAGATCATTCTACTAATGATGTGACCTCGTTAATCAAATAACAACTCCTTGTTCATGGTTAGGAAACATAACCATCTTTGATTAACGAGCTAGTCAAGTAGAGGCATACTAGTGACACTCTGTTGGTCTATGTATTCACACATGTATTATGTTTCCGGTTAATACAATTCTAGCATGAATAATAAACATTTATCATGATATAAGGAAATAAATAATAACTTTATTATTGCCTCTAGGGCATATTTCCTTCAGTCTCCCACTTGCACTAGAGTCAATAATCTAGATTACACAGTAATGATTCTAACACCCATGGAGCCTTGGTGCTGATCATGTTTTGCTCGTGGAAGAGGCTTAGTCAACGGGTCTGCAACGTTCAGATCCGTATGTATCTTGCAAATCTCTATGTCTCCCACCTGGACTAAATCCCGGATGGAGTTGAAGCGTCTCTTGATGTGTTTGGTCCTCTTGTGAAATCTGGATTCTTTTGTCAAGGCAATTGCACCAGTATTGTCACAGAAGATTTTCATTGGACCCGATGCACTAGGTATGACACCTAGATCGGATATGAACTCCTTCATCCAGACTCCTTCGTTCGCTGCTTCCGAAGCAGCTATGTACTCCGCTTCACATGTAGATCCCGCTACGACGCTTTGTTTAGAACTGCACCAACTGACAGCTCCACCGTTTAAAGTAAACACGTATCCGGTTTGCGATTTAGAATCGTCCGGATCAGTGTTAAAGCTTGCATCAACGTAACCTCTTACGGTGAGCTCTTTGTCACCTCCATATACGAGAAACATATCCTTAGTCCTTTTCAGGTATTTCAGGATGTTCTTGACCGCTGTCCAGTGATCCATTCCAGGATTACTTTGGTACCTCCCTGCTAAACTTATAGCAAGGCACACATCAGGTCTGGTACACAGCATTGCATACATGATAGAGCCTATGGCTGAAGCATAGGGAACATCTTTCATTTTCTCTCTATCTTCTGCAGTGGTCGGGCATTGAGTCTTACTCAATTTCACACCTTGTAGCACAGGCAAGAACCCTTTCTTTGCTTGATCCATCTTGAACTTCTTCAAAAATTTTGTCAAGGTATGTGCATTGTGAAAGTCCAATTAAGCGTTTTGATCTATCTCTATAGATCTTTATGCCTAATATGTAAGCAGCTTCTCCGAGGTCTTTCATCGAAAAACTTCTATTCAAGTATCCCTTTATGCTATCCAGAAATTCTATATCATTTCCGATAAGCAATATGTCATCCACATATAATATCAGAAATGCTACAGAGCTCCCACTCACTTTCTTGTAAATACAGGCTTCTCCAAAAGTCTGTATAAAGCCAAATGCTTTGATCACACTATCAAAGCGTTTATTCCAACTCCGAGATGCTTGCACCAGTCCATAAATGGATCGCTGGAGTTTGCATACTTTGTTAGCTCCTTTAGGATCGACAAAACCTTCTGGTTGTACCATATACAACTCTTCTTCCAGAAATCCATTCAGGAATGCAGTTTTGACATCCATTTGCCATATTTCATAATCATAAAATGCGGCAATTGCTAACATAATTCTGACGGACTTAAGCATCGCTACGGGTGAGAAGGTCTCATCGTAGTCAACCCCTTGAACTTGTCGAAAACCTTTTGCAACAAGTCGAGCTTTATAGACAGTAACATTACCGTCAGCGTCAGTCTTTTTCTTGAAGATCCATTTATTCTCAATTGCTTGCCGATCATCGGGCAAGTCAACCAAAGTCCATACTTTGTTCTCATACATGGATCCCATCTCAGATTTCATGGCCTCAAGCCACTTTGCGGAATCTGGGCTCACCATCGCTTCTTCATAGTTCGTAGGTTCATCATGATCTAGCATCATGACTTCCAGAACTGGATTACCGTACCACTCTGGTGCGGATCTCACTCTGGTTGATCTACGTGGTTCAGTAGTATCTTGTTCTGAAGCTTCATGATCATCATCATTAGCTTCCTCACTGATTGGTATAGGTGTCGCAGAAACAGTTTTCTGTGATGTACTACTTTCCAATAAGGGAGCAGGTACAGTTACCTCGTCAAGTTCTACTTTCCTCCCACTCACTTCTTTCGAGAGAAACTCCTTCTCTAGAAATGATCCATTCTTAGCAACGAATGTCTTGCCTTCGGATCTGTGATAGAAGGTATACCCAACAGTTTCCTTTGGGTATCCTATGAAGACACATTTCTCCGCTTTGGGTTCGAGCTTATCAGGTTGAAGCTTTTTCACATAAGCATCGCAACCCCAAACTTTGAGAAATGACAACTTTGGTTTCTTGCCAAACCATAGTTCATAAGGCGTCGTCTCAACGGATTTTGATGGTGCCCTATTTAACGTGAATGCGGCCGTCTCTAAAGCATAACCCCAAAACGATAGCGGTAAATCAGTAAGAGACATCATTGATCGCACCATATCTAGTAAAGTACGATTACGACGTTCGGACACACCATTACGCTGTGGTGTTCCGGGTGGCGTGAGTTGCAAAACTATTCCACAATTTTTCAAATGTACACCAAACTCGTAACTCAAATATTCTCCTCCACGATCAGATCGTAGAAATTTTATTTTCTTGTTACGATGATTTTCAACTTCACTCTGAAATTCCTTGAACTTTTCAAATGTTTCAGACTTATGTTTCATTAAGTAGATATACCCATATCTGCTTAAATCATCTGTGAAGGTGAGAAAATAACGATATCCGCCGCGAGCCTCAATATTCATCGGACCACATACATCGGTATGTATGATTTCCAACAAATCTGTTGCTCTCTCCATAGTACCGGAGAACGGTGTTTTAGTCATCTTGCCTATGAGGCACGGTTCGCAAATACCAAGTGATTCATAATCAAGTGATTCCAAAAGCCCATCAGTATGGAGTTTCTTCATGCGCTTTACACCGATATGACCTAAACGGCAGTGCCACAAATAAGTTGCACTATCATTATTAACTTTGGATCTTTTGGCTTCTACATTATGAATATGTGTATCACTATCTTCGAGATTCAACAAGAATAGACCACTCTTCAAAGGTGCATGACCATAAAAGATATTATTCATATAAATAGAACAACCATTATTCTCTGATTTAAATGAATAACCGTCTCGCATTAAACAAGATCCAGATATAATGTTCATGCTCAACGCTGGCACCAAATAACAATTATTTAGGTGTAATATTAATCCCGAAGGTAGATGTAGAGGTAGCGTGCCGACCGCGATCACATCGACTTTGGAACCGTTTCCCACGCGCATCGTCACCTCGTCCTTTGCTAGTGTCCGCTTATTCCGTAGTCCCTGTTTCGAGTTGCAAATATTAGCAACAGAACCAGTATCAAATACCCAGGTGCTACTGCGAGCTCTAGTAAGGTACACATCAATAACATGTATATCACATATACCTTTGCTCACTTTGCCATCCTTCTTATCCGCCAAATACTTGGGGCAGTTCCGCTTCCAGTGTCCAGTCTGCTTGCAGTAGAAGCACTCAGTTTCAGGCTTAGGTCCAGACTTGGGTTTCTTCTCTTGAGCAGCAACTTGCTTGCTGTTCTTCTTGAAGTTTCCCTTCTTCTTCCCTTTACCCTTTTTCTTGAAACTAGTGGTCTTGCTAGCCATCAACACTTGATGCTCCTTTTTGATTTCTACCTCCGCAGCTTTCAGCATTGCGAAGAGCTCGGGAATAGTCTTGTTCATCCCTTGCATATTATAGTTCATCACGAAGCTCTTGTAGCTTGGTGGTAGTGATTGGAGAATTCTGTCAATGACGCAATCATCTGGAAGATTAACTCCCATCTGAATCAAGTGATTATTATACCCAGACATTTTGAGTATATGCTCACTGACAGAACTGTTCTCCTCCATCTTACAGCTATAGAACTTATTGGAGACTTCATATCTCTCAATTCGGGCATTTGCTTGAAATATTAACTTCAACTCCTGGAACATCTCATATGCTCCATGACGTTCAAAACGTCGTTGAAGTCCCGATTCTAAGCCGTAAAGCATGGCACACTTAACTATCGAGTAGTCATCAGCTTTGCTCTGCCAGACGTTCATAACATCTGGCGTTGCTCCAGCAGCAGGCCTGTCACCCAGCGGTGCTTCCAGGACGTAATTCTTCTGTGCAGCAATGAGGATAATCCTCAGGTTACGGACCCAGTCCGTGTAATTGCTACCATCATCTTTCAACTTTGCTTTCTCAAGGAACGCATTAAAATTCAACGGAACAATAGCACGAGCCATCTATCTACAAGCAACATAAACAAGCAAGATACTATCAGGTACTAAGTTCATGATAAGTTTAAGTTCAGTTAATCAAATTACTTAGGAACTCCCACTTAGATAGACATCCCTCTAATCTTCTAAGTGATCACGTGATCCAAATCAACTAAACCATAACCGATCATCACGTGAGATGGAGTAGTTTTCAATGGTGAACATCGTCATGTTGATCATATCTACTATATGATTCACGCTCGACCTTTCGGTCTCTGTGTTCCGAGGCCATATCTGCATATGCTAGGCTCGTCAAGTATAACCTGAGTATTCTGCGTGTGCAAAACTGGCTTGCACCCGTTGTAGATGGACGTAGAGCTTATCACACCCGATCATCACGTGGTGTCTGGGCACGACGAACTTTGGCAACGGTGCATACTCAGGGAGAACACTTCTTGATAATTTAGTGAGAGATCATCTTATAAAGCTACCGTCAATCAAAGCAAGATAAGATGCATAAAAGGATAAACATCACATGCAATCAATATAAGTGATATGATATGGCCATCATCATCTTGTGCTTGTGATCTCCATCTCCGAAGCACCGTCATGATCACCATCGTCACCGGCGCGACACCTTGATCTCCATCGTAGCATCGTTGTCGTCTCGCCAATCTTATGCTTCCACGACTATTACTACCGTTTAGTAATCTAGTAAAGCATTACATCGCGATTGCATTGCATACAATAAAGCGACAACCATATGGCTCCTGCCAGTTGCCGATAACTTAGTTACAAAACATGATCATCTCATACAATAAAATCAGCATCATGCCTTGACCATATCACATCACAACATACCCTGCAAAAACAAGTTAGACGTCCTCTACTTTGTTGTTGCAAGTTTTACGTGGCTGCTACGGGCTTAAGTAAGAACTCATCTCACCTACGCATCAAAACCACAACGATAGTTCGTCAAATAGACTCCGTTTTAACCTTCTCAAGGACCGGGCGTAGTCACACTTGGTTCAACTAAAGTTGGAGAGACAGTCTTCCGCAAGCCATCTATGTGCAAAGCACGTCGAGGGAACCGGTCTCGCGTAAGAGTACGCGTAAGGTTGGTCCGGATCGTCTCAACCAACAATGCCGCCGAACCAAAGTATGACATGCTGGTAGGCAGTATGACTTGTATCGCCCACAACTCACTTGTGTTCTACTCGTGCATATAACATCAAACCATAAAACCTGGCTCTGATACCACTGTTGGGGAACGCAGTAATTTCAAAAAATTTCCTACGCACACGCAAGATCATGGTGATGCACAGCAACGAGAGGGGAGAGTGATGTCTACGTACCAACGCAGACCGACTGCGGAAGCGATCACACAACGTAGAGGAAGTAGTCGTACGTCTTCTTCCTGATCCAACCGATCCAAGCACCGTTACTCCGGCACCTCCGAGTTCTTAGCACACGTTCAGCTCGATGACGTTCCTCGGGCTCCGATCCAGCAAAGCGTCGAGGAAGAGTTCCGTCAGCACGACGG